>JAZHRO010000040.1:6875000-9375000 GCA_037157565.1 Thalassia testudinum | reverse complement strand
AGAATGGAGCTTGAGCTTGGAGAGCAAGAGCTAGCTAGGACACAAGAGAGTGGAAAGTGTAATGCAAATTGTTTCTTGTGTATCTTGGTGTCTCTAGGTGTTTCTTAGTGTGTATTTGTGTTGCAAAGGTTCCCCTCTATTTATAGAGGCCTTAGGAAGGCTTTGGAAGGCTTAGGAAAGGTTCTATAGCCGTTGGGAACAAAGCCCAAGAGAATCAGCCCGAAATCAGGAACAATCATTGTTCTGACAGACTTATCAGACGTCTAATTCTGGCATCAGACGTCTGGAAGTTCTCTTTAAGACGTCTGATTTAAAGGTCAGACGTCTGATTTTGGGCGGGTCTCTTCCTGACTTGGATCAGATCTAAACAGGGTTTTTGTGCAAGTCCATCAGACGACATATAGGACGTCTGGCACTATGTCTGGACGTCTGGAAACCTACTTTTACTGTGGGAATGGATTTTCCAAACGTTGCAACGGCTAGAAAATCTCTGAGAAGAGATTTTGGGTCAGCCGAGGCAAAACGGTCATTTATCAGACGTCTGGAAAGGCCTAAGGACGTCTGATAAGGCTCTAACGGTCATACTCTTGAGTGTTTGGTAAGCCAGCCAACGGTCCACTAATTGGACGTCTGGCAAAGTCATCAGACGTCTCCTAAGACGTCTGGTCTAAGGTCTAGACATCTGATTTCATCAGACAGAATACAAAGTCCAGCGTAATAGTTATCAGACGTCTGAAACAACAGTCAGACGTCTTAAAATACTTTATCAGACGTCTGATTTGGGAATTAGACATCTGGAAACTCTGTTTGAACCCTATATTGGTTTTCTAAGTATTCTACAGAAAACCTAAGTATCCTAGGGTTGTGCAGGTGTTCCTAGGACTACTGTTAGGGTACTTTGAGGCTCTTTGACATGAATTATCTAAGGAAATAAAGAGCAACAAAAAAAATGAAAAATACAACAAGTACAAAAGAAGGAAATCTATCCTATTCTTCATTTCCTTCCATCTTTAATATATCGCTCCTCACAAATCTCTTCTGTTCTCCATCAAGCTCGTCCAATCCGTCCTGGATGCGAGCTTGAACTCCGTCTAATCACGTATCCATTTGCGATTGACCTGAAATCTAGGACTCAAAGCGCAAATATTAAATGAAACGTGTTTTGTTATCATTAAAACAAATGATCATGGTGCTCAAGCACCAACAAATATGATGCTCAGGTCAGCTCTGAGTCAAACTGTACAACTGCTGAGTTTAATGCCATCAGCTAGGCAAAGTCCAGCCAAAGAAATCACAACATGATGAGAGCAACCGTGTCTGAGACGGGTTCCAGAATAATACGATCAATAAAGGGATTTAGACGTTGACCGTTGACTTTAAATGAATTACCCGTCTTTGGGTCAAAAATCTAAATGGCCCCATTTGGAAAAATTTGATCGATGATGAACGTGCCGTTTCATTTTAACCTAAGTTTGCCGAGAAGGAGCTTAAGTCGAGAATCAAAGAGCCAGACCTTCTGATTCGGCTCAAAGCTCTTGCAAGATATCAATTGGTCATGAAGAGCTTTGGTCCGAGCCTTGTAGATCTTGGCATTCTCGTATGCGCCATTTCTAGTCTCCTCCAACTCAGATAGTTGGAGTTTCCTAGTCTTTCCAGCTAAACTCAAATCCAGATTGCACTGCTTGATTGCCCAGAATGCCCTATGTTCAATTTCTACAGGTAAATGGCATGCCTTTCCATACACCAGATGAAATGGTGACATGCCAATCGGTGCTTTGTATGCCGTACAGTAGGCCCAAAGAGCGTCCTCAAGCTTTTGAGTCTAGTCTTTACGATCAGGCCTAACCATTTTCTGAAGAATATTCTTGATCTCCCGATTAGAGATCTCGGCCTGTCCCTTCATCTGGGGATGGTAAGGTGTAGAGATTTTGTGATTTACCTCGTATTTTGCCAATAAATTATGGAACTGGGCATTAGTGAAGTAGAACCACCATCACTGATGATAGCCCTTAGAATCCCGAATCGACTGAAGATGTTCTTCTTGACGAAATCAATGACCACCTTGTGGTCATTTGTTCGGATGGGAATGGCCTCAATCCACTTGGACACGTAATCAACAACGACAAGAATGTACTGATGTCCGAATGAAGGGAGGAAAGATCCCATGAAATCGATGCCCCAAACATCAAAGATTTCGACGAGAAGAATCGGGTTCAGGGGCATCATGTCTCTCTTGTTTATGCTCCCAAGTGCTTGACATCGGGAACACGACCTTGAGAATTCCTGGTCATCCTTGAATAAAGACAGCCAATAAAATCCAGATTGTAAAATCTTTGCAACCGTCTTTTTTCCAGAGAAATGTCCACCACATGCAGATGCATGGCAGAACTCAAGTATGCTTTTGAATTCAATCTCTGGAACACATCGGTGAATAATCTGATCAGAGCTGATGCGATACAGTTTAGGGTCCTCCCAAAAGTAATATTTGGCCTCAGATTTGAGTGTATCTCGTCGTTGCTTGGTCCAATCCTGAGGGATTTGACCAACGGCCAAATAGTTTATGATGTCTGCAAACCAAGGAGTTTGAACACCTGATACTGCAAGGATAGTCTCACTCAGAAAAGTATTAACAATCGAAATATCCAGACGAGAAGAATCACTCAAAAGTCTCAAAAAATGATCCGCCACCACATTCTGTGCCCCAGATTTATCTTTGATTTCAAGATCAATTTCTTGAAGCAGAAGAATCCATCAAATAAGCCAGGGTTTAGCATCCTTTTTGGCCAAGAGATGTCTCAAGGTCGAGTGGTTAGTATATATTATGACATGAGACCCTAAAAGATAAGCCCTGAATTTCTCCAAAGTAAATACTATAGCTAGTAATTCCTTCTCAGTAATAATGTAATTCCTTTAGGTCTCGTCCAGAGTTTTACTAGCGTAGTAGATGGCAGAGGGCTTCTGTCAATCTTCTGACCCAAAACAGCCCCAACCGCATAATCAGAAGCATCAGTCATGATCTCAAATGGGGTTGTCCAAACCGGTGGTTGCAACACTGGAGCACAAGTGACTGCCATTTTAAGAAAATCAAATGCCTTACGGTATGATTCGTTAAAATCAAATGGCATATCTTTGGCAAGAAGGTTGCTCAGAGGGCGAGCAACCTTAGAGAAGTCCTTAATGAACCTCCTATAGAACCCCACATGACTAAGAAATGATCGAATTTGTTTGACAGATATGGGAGGAAGTTTAGAGATAGCATCAACCTTAGCTTTGTCAACTTCAATACCCTGTTTAGAGATTACATGACCCAAGACGATGCCTTCTTGTGTCATGTAATGACCCTTTTCCCAGTTAAGGACCAGTCTTGTTTTGATGCATCAAGATTAGTCAGGCAAGAATCAAACGATTCTCCGAAAACAGAGAAATCATCCATGAAGACTTCCATAAACTCTCCCACCATGTCAGAGAATATAGCTGACATACACCTTTGAAAAGTCGCGGGTGCATTGCATAAGCCAAAAGGCATCCTACGGAAAGCAAAGGTTCCGTAGGGACAAGTGAAAGTCATTTTTTCCTGATCCTCGGGATGGATAAGGACTTGATTGTATCCCGAGTAACCGTCTAGGAAACAGAAGTACCTCTGCCCAGCTAGTCTTTCAAGGATTTGATCGATAAAGGGCAAAGGGAAATTATCCTTTTTTGTGGCTGTGTTCAACTTCCTGTAATCAATACAAACCCTCCAAGAGGAAGCTGAACGAGTTGTGACAGATTCTCCTTTCTCGTTAGTCATAACGGTAACCTCAGCTTTCTTGGGAACAATTTGCACTGGACTTACCCAAGGACTATCAGAGATCGGATAAACGATTCCTGCATCGAGCCACTTGATAATTTCCTTCTTGACCACTTCTCGCATATTAGGGTTTAATCTCCTCTACAGTTGGCAAGAAGGGCGGGATCCATCTTCCAAAAATATTCTATGATTGCAGTAAGATGGCTCGATCCCCCTAAGGTCATGAATGGTCCAACCAATTGCCTTCTTGTGTTCCTCTAGGACCTTGATTAATTTAATCTCCTGCTCCTTAGTTAATCTAGCACTGATAATCACAAGGAGTGTCTTTTAAGGTCCCAAAACTGATATTTCAAATTCTCAAGCAGTGGTTTCAGTTCAAGCTGGGGCTATTTTGGATTGAGGGTAAAGATGATGCTGAAGAAGATTCATCAAGAGGAAGAGGTTGAAAGTGAATAAAATCAATAACCTCTTCAGAATGTGGTGGGTTTGCTACAGAGGGTTGCGGGTTAGATCCATCACAATAGGAGGAACTTTCGATTGCAGAAACTGCCATACATGTTTCAATGTTCAAATTGTCTTCCTCAAATTCCTCTATAAATTCACAATCCTCGAATTTGTTAATCACCTTGAAAATATCCAATTTCAATTTCTGATCCCCAAAGGCGATTTCCATGCTACCACTCTCACAGTTGATATTGGCCTTAGCGGTAGCCAGAAATGGACTCCCCAGAATGATGGGCATGTTCCTTAAATTTCAGGTACATCCATGTCAAGGACAAGGAAATCTACAGGAAAATAGAAATCCTTAACCTTAACAATAACATCTTTAATAACGCCTCACGGATTTGTGACCGAACGGTCTGCTAACTGCAACATTACTGAAGTCGGCCGAAGTTCACCTAATCCGAACTTCTCGTAAAGAGAACTCAGAATTAGGTTAATAGATGCACTTAGATCCAGAAGTGCTCTATCAAAAGCATAATCTCCGATGACACAAGAAATCAAAGGAGCACTTGAATCTCTCTTTTTCTAAGGAAGGTGATGCAGGAGAACATTCCTAGCCTACTCGGAGACTACCACATTCCTCAGAACAAATTCCCTCGACTTATGCTTCTGTGTGCATAAATCCTTAAAAAATTTAGCATAAGCCGATATGTGTTTGATAGCGTCGAGGAGCGGGATATTGATCTCGACATTCTTGAATATATTTAAGAGCTCCTCATTACTATCAACAGACTTCTTCTCAGGTTTAATCAAGGCCTCAGGAAAAAGAACATGAGTTAGATCTTCGAAATCAGGTTCCTGAGCCTTGATTTCCTCTTCAGAGTTCTCCTTTCTCTCCTCAGGCTCTCCAGGATTTGATAAATCATAATAGTGTGGTTGTGGATCCTGAGTTTGTTTTCCACTCCTCAAGGTAACTGAATTAGCAGATGCGTACGGATTTGGGTCTTGGGGAGGGTTAGGAAAGATTGGACGGACTTCATTAGCCAAAAACCTTTGATTTGAAGAAGAAGCAGAAGAGGAAGGACCCTACTCAACCACCTGAGCATGTGCGTGTAGGACCCTCTGATTCCCATATCCTTGGGCTTGATTACCCGGATTCTGGCAGGTTGGGTACGGGTAGAGATGGTAGAGATCCAGGTTGACGAGAATTAGCAATGAACCCGGTTTGTAAGTTGTCCAGCGAGGTTTTCATTTACTACATGAGCTGGAGCATAGATCCTTGCATTTATACCATATGTCGGTTCAAATCAGCCTACCCTACGGGTTGACGGACATTCCAAGATGGCTGACTGACCTGATTCAGGGGCAGCTGAGTGTAAACATGACCCTGATGATTGCACAACAAAAATACACCAATAAATATGCCATCTTGTGTTATTTCCTAGCATTGCCATTGCATATTAGGTAGCTATAGTTGCATTTGTAAAATTGACACATGCATGCATTTATTTGAGAGGGGAGGATAATGTGAATAATTGGCCATGTAATTAACATCTTCTTCAAGTGTTGCCTCGCAATTTCACCTTCTTCATTTCTTTATTTCCTTTGAATTTCTTCTCCCTCGCACGGCTGCAGGGAATGGGGGTTGCGCCTCTTCGCGCCATTCCTCTGCCCAGCAGCATGGCTGGTCATGCACACCTGCAGCATGGCTGTGGCAGGCTCCTGCTTCTTTAAAAAGCCCTGCCATCCCCCTTGCGTAGGAGAGTCGGGGGAAACGCACAACACCAGCAGCCACCTTCGTCCAGGCCATCTTCCTCCCCTCTTCCCCTCCATACGCAGTAGCTCTTCCACTGAAGAGACACACTGCGAGCAGGAGCAGGCTCACAGTGGTCCCACGAGCACCACTATGAGTTCCACCACCGCCCAGCTCCTTCATGAGCAGGAGGGCGTGGTGGTTTCATTCTCTGTTTCCACCGCTGAACACCATCGCCATTGCCATAAGCTCCAAGGTCTGAAGCTCCAACAGTAGCAGCAGCCTCCAACAGCCGCGCAAGCGTCCGTGTGCATGCCAGCACCGTCCGCAGGCCCTTTCCGCGTGCGCAGGCGCCATCTAGCGCGCCCGCGCAGGCAGAACCAGCTGCAACCGGTTGTCGATCTCGCGTGGCACTATAGCTACTGTTCACGCCTCTCAGTGCGATATTGTAGCTACAGTGCGGTGAGCGAGGAGTTTCTCACTTATTCAGTCACAGCACGTTCTCTCTCCTCACCGCTACCGCCTCCAGCCAGTCACCCGCGTCAGCACTAGCGCCTGCGTCTGCGCCTGTGCCCAATTGTGCCCGCCCCTCGTCTTCGCTCGCGTTCACTCCATCCCACAGCGCAGTGCGCTGCGCTATGCAGTGCGCTACGTTGCACTCTCCCTCACGCTCCCGTACCAATCGGCGTGCGACGACAGTACCGCGTGCTCCCTCTAGCGCCCACGCGCAGTCCCTTGCGTTCCTACGCCTGTGCGTGCCCGTGCATCCAGACGACGCCTGCCCCCACCAGACGCCTCAAACTCTCCAGCTCTCTCTCTTATAGCCACTCCCACACTCATAAGCACACATTCATACACACACACTTGTACACTCACACACTCACTTGTACACACCTATACATACTTCTACATATATATTTATATATTTATATATATATTAATACCTATACAACTAAATATAAGTATATATATATACATATATATATATATATTTATACATATATACATATATACATACATATATACATACATACATACATATATACATATATAACTATAGATATATATATATCTATATACATATATACATATATATATATCTATATGCATATATTACTATATATATATCTATATCTATATAGTTAAATATATATACCTATATATATATTTACATATCTATATATATATGCATAACTACATATACACCTATATAGTTACATCCCTATCTATATATATACATATAAATATATATTTACATATATACATATATATATATTTACATACATATCACCTACCTGTTTCCATACGCACTAGTCACTCCACCATGCGTTATATCGCGGGAATATCCGCACCAGTTGCTGATATTCCCTGATACCTGCGTAAAGAAAGCGCCTCTGCACACACTCCCACACATCCATCCTACACTACGCGGCACTGTGCTACACGCCATTTCCACTTTCACCCCCACCCCTATATATATAATATATATATCTATATATATATATACTATATTTATTTCTCTACAAGCAACCTATCTTGTTTTTATTTCTCTTTTGTTTCCTGCTATTAAAAAGATAAAAAAAAAAAGTAAAAGAGAAAAGATAATCCTTATCTTGCAGGTACTCGATCTTGCGAATAGAAAGACCAATTTTTGGAACCCTAATTTGGCTCAAAGACAAGAACAATTCGGCTCAAAGCCAAGGACCTAATTTTGAGGGCGTACCTCAAGGACAAAATTATCAGCAAAAAAATCTTAAATAGAAAAAAACCAAAAAAATAATAAATGCACGGAAGAGATACGTTTTAGGTAAGGCGTAAAAACTTATTCACATTTAATTCCCACCTCCCTGAGTTCGACCCTGGGCCTAAAAGTGACCAAGATAAAATTAAATAGGGCAGGTTAAAAATTTTGTAAAAAGATGGTTAGGCTCTATTTAGGTTAACCACTATATTCACTTCAACGATAATTTCACCATATTAACACAACCTACTCGAGTCCCAACACGTCTTTTTCTGGCACCGTTGCCAGGGAAGTGTGCATTGAGGTAAGTTTTTACTACATTCCTTTAATTTTCTCTCCTCACACCCTTCTCTTCACGAGTGTTTTTGTTTGCTGGTGTGCAGGTAAACCAGTTGCAAGGAGGAGGCAAGCAGAGGAAGTCGGAGACGTGGGTAGATCCAAGGTAGGGACGAGAGCGTGAAGTCGCCAGCGCCGCACTGGAGCTTCGCCCACGTTGCTGAAAAGGTAGGTCTCTCTATTAGCAACCTAGGTCAACTTGTCACCTTAATTAAAAAAAAACCCAAAAAAAACTTCTTGGGATTTCTTGGGGCAAGTGGATTAAAAATCACTTGATTGATTGTTTGCTATCACCCCCACTGCCCCGGGATTTCCCGCCAGACTTCGCATAGCGAAGATCCAAGAATCTTGATTCTTGAATCTTTCACCGTGTGAAGTATTCTTTGAGGCAAGATTAAATAGATTGATTGCCATCCCTCCTTGCCTCGTTTATCCGCAATTCGGGATCACATTTTTGGTGGGGAGACTTGGAATTGAGTTGATTCCAACCCCACAACGACCTTTCATGTGTCTTAGATTTGATCCCGAATATTTCAACCCTAACACTTTGATTTTCTTTACATTATCTTGTGGTTGAGCCTTGAGTGTGGAACATCATTTTGGTGATTGGGAGCACTTGAATTGAAGTGCTTTGGCTCCCTTTCACACTAACCTAAAATTGACTCGTGCATCCACACATAGAAATTTCCACCTAGGGAAGCCCATTGCAATTTTTAACATGCATTAACCAACTCACATTGAAGAAGGGTTTGTTGGGCATAGAACTTGTATTTTCTCAAAAACCAGGAGATTGGTTGAATTGGTAACTCAACGAAATCTTAAAATCCATACTACTTAAGGCTGAAATTCTGAAAACCATTCACCAACTAAAACTTCAATTCGGGGAGATTTCCCCGCTGCATGCTTGGTTTACACACTTTCTAAAATCAACGCACTTGGGCATTACCCGTAAACGACTCCCTTCACATTCCTAAAGCACTTGATCCTAAGCCTCTAATTAAAACTCGTAGCAACTTGACCCTTATTAAGGATTAGAGGTCTAACTACCTGCGTGTAGCGCCTACGTGCTGGTGTGAGTTCCCATGTGCTATCGGGTGTCTAAGACTGAGGCAAACGGCCTTTCAATCTGGCCCGGTGGTTTCGCGGTGCTAGCATTCGGTTCCATAGGTTGTGATAGTAGGTAACTTAGATCTTTAGGTCTAAGGGCACATTGTAGAGGTTAGGACTTTGATTGCCTTGATTTGTCATCAAGTGTACCTTTGCGGCGTCATTTCTCTCATCCCCTTTTCCCTTCTTATCTCCCCAATTCTTCCTACGGTAGTGCATGTTTGGGAGGAGGTCACAAAACCCTAAATTGTTTGAATTATCTGATAATTTTAGGAAAGAAGCCGAATCATCATCCTCCTCCATAAACATGGCTGCACGCCCACCCCCAAATCCTGAGGGAGGAAACCGCCCTCAAAACCCACCAGGTGGTGGAGCCATGGACCCCATAACCCACCTCCAAGCCCAAATGGAAATGTATAATGAACAGATTGAAGCCATTAGGGAAACCTTGGAGGAAATGCAGAACCCTCCCGAACGGGAGGAGCCTAGGTCTCTTAGCTCTTATCAAAATCCCGCTGCTACAGAGACCATAGGACAAATTCGAGTCCCCATGGGTGGGGACGATTTTGAACTGAAATCCAACATAATTAGCCTGATTAACTTTCACTTCCATGGTCTTGCAAGTGAAGATCCTTTTCTCCATTTGGAAGACCTAACCCGATTGGCTGAAACGGCTAAACCAAGAAACATCGGGTTATCAATTGTCCTCATGAAAATGTTCCCATTTTCGTTGCAGGATAAAGCGTCGCAATAGTTACGCACCCTTAGGAGAACTATCCATTCTTGGGAAGAGATGCGAACAGCATTTCTCAAGAAATTCTTCCTAATCGGGCTAACCAATGTGCTTCACCGTGCTATAACTTGCTTTACGCAACAAAACGGCGAACAGTTTCATGAGATTTGGGAGAGGTATAATGACCTCCTCCGGAAGTGTCTGCACCACGGTCTGCCTAAGTGGTATATAGCCCAGATTTTCTATTATGGGATTAATGAGACTTTGAAACAGATTGTAGAAGCTTCCTGCAGAGGAAATTTCAAGAATAAAGACGAGAATGGAGCATTCGAATTATTTGAAAACATGAGCGAAAACTCAATGAACAATGCCTCCATTGTCGCCTTTAATCGTACCATCCTACCTCGTAATGTTCACGAAGTTGACACGGGACCCTCCCATTCATCCACTGATCTTAACTTTATTGCACAAAAGTTGGATGAAGTCTCCGTCGTGCACAAGAAGCTGGACGAGCTTCTGGCCAATCCTGCCCGTTCTATGGCAAACACCCCCACCTCACCACTTTGTCACAATCCCAATCCTTCCAACGTCAGGCTTATCCCCAAGAACCCCGTGAGATCCTCCTTACCAAGTGTCGCGCCGAGTGATTCAGTAAGTCATGTGGATCTGGCTTCTGCAAGTCAGTATTTGGATACAGAGGACCAAGCCTCCGTGTGCTCGGATGCATATTTACATGCGGACTCGTCTTCTGGCTTAGAAGACGCTTGCACCCTGGGAAACAACCCGTTCTCTGCTACTTGTAACCCAGGGTGGCGAAATCATCCTAATTTCGCATAGTCCAATAACCCGCAGTGCCAAAACCCCGCGAGTGGGCCAATGCGACCGTCCACACCCGTCATCCCAAGGGCCCAGTCTAATCCTGTGTCGAATCCGCCATCAGGTCCTTGCATACCGCAAATAGAATACGCATC
The DNA here is from genome assembly GCA_037157565.1 of Thalassia testudinum. NCBI lineage: Eukaryota > Viridiplantae > Streptophyta > Magnoliopsida > Alismatales > Hydrocharitaceae > Thalassia > Thalassia testudinum. Next base: position 9,364,125 of record JAZHRO010000040.1, on the reverse strand, counting down.
AAGTCCTCTTGATAAACTGATGCAAATGATGACGGAAATGTCGAAGAGCCATGAAGAGAACATGACCTCTCTTCAGCACTAATTGGCGCAGCAGAATGATGAGATCAGTCAACTACGCATGGCGACTCGATCTCAGGGCACTCTTCCAGCCCAACCTGTTCCCAACCCGCGAAATTTCGTACCCCGTGGTCCTCAACCACAGGTACGACCTTCTCAAGGGCAGGTTCATAAGATTCTGCAAGCACCGAGCATTCCACAGAGATTTCAGGCTAATCCCGCGGCAGCACCTCACCCTTATGTCCCTATTGTGAACCCTCCTCTGCCTTATGATCCCACTGGACTTGCATCATCCAATGCGATTACTACGAGGAGCGGTAAGCAAATCGTCGATCCACCTCGACCTGATCTTGGCCAATCTTTTTCATCGCCCTCTCATTCAGGATGTGCACCGCATTCACGAGAGGACGATACACCCAAACTAGTGCCAGAATCGGTCCCATTCCCTGAGGCTCTACTGAGGGAGCCAAAAGGCAAGAAAAAGGATACGTAGGCCTTTGATAACCTGCGTAATTTATTCAGGGATGTTGAAATCAAGGTACCCCTGTTAGAGGCTATCGACCACATATCTACTGTCGCCCGATTTTTCAAAGACTACACTACACCCAGGTGACAGTCAAAGAAAATAAAGAATCCGGTAGTTCTCTCGCCTCATGCGAGTTGTGTTATATTGTCAAATCTACCACTGAAGCAGAAAGATCCGGGCACACCGCTTATTTCTTATAGCATCCAAGGCTGCAATTTTAACCGTGCCCTACTTGATCTAAGATCTTCCATCAATCTTATACCAACCATCATGCTCGAGAAATTTGCCTTAGGAAATCTGAAACTCACCCCTGTCACGTTACAGTTGGCAGATCGTTCTGTCAAAATACAAAAGGGTGTGGTGGAAGACGTGGTGGTTAGGGTCAATAGTTTCTGTTTTCCTGTTGACTTTCTTGTTTTGGATATGGAAGTTCCTAGCTCACTTTCTGATTGTCCGATCATCCTTGGTCGACCTTTCTTGGCCACAGCCCAGGCCCATATCAACTGCTAGTCGGGCTGTATTGAGATTGTCGTTGGATCTGAAAAGCTTAAGCTTAACATCTTCAAGGTAGCCATGAACTTTGATTGCGATTGCATCGAGGATAACACGTTTGACGAGGGCATGGCCATCAGCACGTGTATTGGACTAATTGGGACCTATTCGGACTGCTGTGGATTGCCTTTAAACGTGAACGATTGCCTGACCAACACATATTGTGACATTCCCCCATCCCTCCCTTTTCCCGTACCTTCTCCTGACCAGACTTCTGACAAGGTTTTCTCCGCTTCCCATACCTCGTGGTCTGAGTCATATTCGGGCTACTCACCGTCGGTCCACACTCTTGAAGACAGGATTGCCCTTTCTTTCCTGCCAAATCAGGAGGAATTGCAACTCCACACTGGGACCTTGAGCCCACATACTACTCACTGGGGCTACCCCTTTTTGGATCCATCTATCCAAGATGCCCCTCTTCTTGGACAAACTGAGGGCCAACTTCTTTCTCTTGACTTGTTTTCTTCTGATCCGCTTGGGACACTCTCGTCCCAAGAAATGCCAGATCTCTCACCATCCACTCTCGAGCTGAAAGAGTTGCCTAATTCGCTTAAGTATGTTTTCTTGGGACCAAATGAAACGCTCCCCGTAATCATTAGTTAAAAATTGACTAGGGAGCAAGAGTGCAAACTAACAAAGGTCCTTATGGAATACAAGGCAGCCATTGGATGGTCCTTATCAAACTTAACTTGCATTAACCCCTCCTACTGCACTCACCGTATATATACGGAGGAGGAGGCTCGACCTTCCTACGAGATGCAGCGACGTCTCAACCCTAACATGTGGGAGGCCGTTAAAAAGGAAATTATTAAGTGGCTAGATGCGGGTATAATCTACCCGATCAGCGATAGCCCCTAGGTGAGCCCGATTCATGTCGTGCCCAAAAAGGCGGGACTCACCATCCGTGTCAATGACAGGGGTGAATCCATCCCTACACACACTCCTACATCTTGGAGAGTGTGTGTAGATTATAGGAAACTGAATGCTGCAACTAAGAAAGATCACTTTCCGCTACCTTTCATTGACCAAATCCTAGAGCGGTTAGCAAAAAATAAATTTTTCTATTTCCTGGATGGATTCTGAAGATATAACCAGGTGGCAATTGAACTCAGGGACTAAGAGAAAACCACCTTTACCTGCCCCTTCGGCACCTTTGCATTTAGAAGGATGCCGTTCGAACTTTGTAATGCGCCAGCAACTTTCCAGAGATGTATGTTGGCGATATTCTATGACATGGTGAGTGACTTTCTTGAGATTTTCATGGATGACTTTTCGGTCTTTGGACCCTCTTTTGATGACTATCATGCCAACCTGACTTGTATCCTTGGGAGTTGTATTGATGTGAACCTCGTGCTTTCCAGGGAAAAAAGTCATTTTATGGTACACGAGGGAATTATTCTCGGGCATATCATCTCCGATAGGGGTATCGAGGTTGACAGAGCTAGGCTTGATGTAATTGTTGATTTATCTGTGCCTGGCTCTGTCAAACAAATCCGCTCCTTCCTGGGATACGTCGGTTTCTATAGGAGATTCATCAAAGACTTCTCCAAGATTTCTCGACCTTTAACTCATCTCCTATCGACTGATGTACCCTTTGATATGGGCCCCGACTACATACGAGCATTCACGTAGCTGTGTGATGCTGTCACCAAGGCCCCTGTTCTCTAGCCACCTGATTGATCCCTCGACTTTGAACTCATGTGTGACGCTTCCGACCTTGCAGTCGGAGCCATCCTAGGACAAAGACGCAATAGACACCCCTTTGTGGTGTACTGTGCCAGTAAGACGTTGGACGAGGCCCAGCGTAATTATACTACCACTGAGAAAGAACTACTGGCAGCGTCTTTGGGCTGGAGAAATTCCTCTCTTACCTTCTGGGCTCGCATGTTATTGTATTCATTGACCATGCGGCCATTCGCCATCTCATGCACAAGAAGGATGCCAAGCCTAGACTGATTCATTGGATCCTTCTGCTCCAAGAATTTGACATTGAGATCCGCGATAAGGTCGGAGCCCAGAATGTTGTGGCTGATCATCTCTCTAGACTGGACCCTGACCACATTAGACTTACCCTGCCGATTATCGAGGTTTTTCCCAATGAGCACCTATTGGCAATTAATGTGGCAAGTGGATCTTGGTATGCCGACATTGCCAATTACCTTGCTTTTGGTTCCCTTCCACGTGGCTGGCCTAAAAACCAGCATGAGTGTCTCATTGTAGAAGCAAAGTATTATTTCTGGGATAATCCACTTCTTTTTCGAATAGGTGCTGACCAGATCATCCGTCGCTGTATTCCTGACAGCGAATTCCCCAGTGTGCTATCCTTCTGCCACGATCAAACCTACGAAGGCCATTTCTCTGGGAGGAAAACTGCAGCAAAGGTGTTGCAATGCAGTTTCTTTTGGCCCTCCCTTCACTAGGATGCACACAATTATACTAAACATTGCATTAAGTGCCAGTCATTATGGTCAATGCCACATTGTGACATGATGCCCTTGCAACTCATCCTAGTTGCTGAAATTTTTGACATTTGGGGAATCGATTTCATAGGTCCCTTTCCTCCTTCCAACGGCTTCAAATACATCCTCGTTGCTGTTGATTATGTTTCGAAATGGATCGAGGCTATTCCCACGTGCCATGCTGACCATGTCATATCCACTCAATTTGTCAAAGACCACATTTTTGTACGCTTTGGGATCCCTCGAGCCATTATCTCGGATGGAGGAAGCCATTTTACCCATGCTTCTTTTCAGCCACTTCTGAGGAAATATGGAGTCCACCATCATATCTCATCTCCATATCATCCTCAGACGAACGGCTAGGCTGAGGTGTCGAATCGGCAAATCAAGCAAATTCTCCAGAAAATGATTCATCCTGACCGTAAGGATTGGTCTGACAAGCTGATTGACGTACTTTGGGCGTATCAGACCACCTTCAAGGCTCCCCTAGGTATGTCTCCTTATAGAATCATTTACGGGAAGCCTTGTCATTTGCCCGTGGAGGTGGAGCACCACGCTTATTAGGCGGTTCGCAAATGTAACCTCGACCCAGACCTGTGTGGTCGAGAAAGGAAACTCCAACTCCAAGAGCTGGAAGAGCTCAGTCGTGAAGCCTATGATTCTGCCTTAACTTTCGAGCAACGCACTAAGGCTTTTCACAACAGCCGTATTCGACGGAAGGAATTTGAGCCATCTCAGCAAGTTTGGCTTTACAATGCCCGGCTCAAATTCTTTCCAAGGAAATTGAAGTCCAAATGGACTGGTCCCTTCCTGGTCTCGAGATCATTTCCCAACGGGGCTGTTGAAATTGAAGATCCCAAATTTGGGCATAAATTTACGGTCAATGGGCAGCGTTTAAAACCTTATCTTCTCATGAACCTGCCCCCGTTAGAGAAACTGTTGCCCTGTTGGAGGGTAACTAATTTTGTGCCTCATTCTGAGTCCAGCTAGGGACGTTAAATTCAGCGCTCGTTGGGAGGCACCCCAACAGCACTCCTCCACTGACACTCACACTTCACTTCGCACCTTTTCACCACCCGCCATCCACCCACCCTACCACCCTGCTATATACCTTGCACCTCAGCTGTCGCTCCCCAATCTTTGGACCTTCCTCTACTCTACCTGGCATGCATATGAGGACATAGCATCGTTTGGCATGGGGGGGTGGATAGGCATCTATAGGATCGGGGTATTATATGGTATCATGCAGCTTCCATCAATCTATAAATATGTACATAGCATAAAAAAAAAAAGGTGTTTAGTAATGATCTGAAGGATGAAACAAAAATACAATAAGTATTTATGGATATTCAACCACTATTTTGAAGACTTTCCAGGCCACAGAAGCTTGATTCTCTCAGGCTCGGCTTAATTCACTTGAGCTTTGACAAGATAGACCAGAATCTCTCCTAACTAAGGACGTATTCTTATACCTGAGCATCAGTATAGGATCCGTTGGTTTGCTTCTACTCGAGAGCCTAAGTAATCTTGGTTCACACTACACATATCAAGAAAGACCAGGTGAACATAAGATCCAACCCTAGTGTTCATTAGGGAAGGTGGAATCCTTACCTATGCGTGCAGGTAGACTTTTTATCCCAGGCTTTAGTCTTATGTCTAGGAGAAACTCTTTCCACCAAAAAGGAACTCTCCCACCAAAAGAAAAGTGTGCTCCTTCAAATAAAGTTGTAAGAGATATACTGACACTTGTTTCAAAAAAAAAAAAAAACTATGCAAATAAGTCAGTATATCTCGCGAATGTCTATAATGTGTTCTCCCTAAAAAGTTTTTCAGGGCAAGTTACAAATACCCTGTTTCTACCATATAGTCTTTAAGCCACAAATGTAATAAAATGGGAGTTGAGTTTTCTATCATCTTTTTAAGGGTCAATCCGAAGACATGAGCTGAAACTGGGACCAACCTGCACTTAAAGATTCGTGAAACCCTGGGCTTGAGTCTTAATGTTCATCTAGTCTGTCTTGATCCTTCACTATGCACAAGCCATAATCTCTTGAGCCCTCGAGTACGGCAAAAACCTCCTGAGTCATGGAAATCGTACTTAAGGTTTAAATATCAAGAGCTCAGGTTAGTCGAGAGATGGTCTATGTCACATAAGACTTAAAGTACTGGTAGCCTTCTCTGTAATTGGTTCTCACAGTATCCAACAAATAAACACACCCATGTCGCCTCAGAAGAAAATCTTCAGCTTAAGATCATTTCTAAATACAATACAAAATGTTTTGCTAGGGACTAGCAAAAGATAGGCATGTGGGTATGATTGCACAGCAAAAATACACCAATAAATATTCCATCTTGTGCTATTTCCTAGCATTGCCATTGCATATTAGGTAGCTATAGTTGCATTTGTAAAATTGACACATGCATGCATTTATTTGAGAGGGGAGGATAATGCGAATAATTGGTCATGTAATTAACATCTTCTTCAAGTGCTGCCTCACAATTTCACCTTCTTCATTTCTTTATTTCCTTTGAATTTCTTCTCCCTCGCGCAGCTACAGGGCATGGGGGTTGCGCCTCTTCGCACCATTCCTCTGCCCAGCAACATGGTTGGTCATGCACACTTGCAGCATGGTTGTGGCAGGCTCCTGCTTCTTTAAAAAGCCCTGCCATCCCCCTTGCGCAGGAGAGCCGGGGGGAACGCACAACACCAGCAGCCACCTTCGTCCAAACCATCTTCCTCCCCTCTTCCCCTCCATACGCAGTAGCTCTTCCACTGAAGAGACACACTGCGAGCAGGAGCAGGCTCACAGTGGTCCCACGACCACCACTGTTAGTTCCACCACTGCCCAGCTCCTTCATGAGCAGGTGGGCGTGGTGGTTTCATTCTCTGTTTCCACCGCTGAACACCATCGCCATTGCCAGAAGCTCCATGGTCTAAATCTCCAACAGTAGCAGTAGCCTCCAGTAGCCACGCAAGCGCCCGCACGCACGCCAACACCGTCCTCAGGCCCTTTCCACGTGCGCAGGCACCATCTAGCACGCCCGCGCACGCAAAATCGGCCGCAACCAGTTGTCGATCTCGCGCGGCACTGTAGCTACTGCTCATGCCTCTCAACGTGACACTGTAGCTACAGTGCAGTGACCAGGGAGTTTCTCACTTATCCAGTCACCGCGTGCTCTCTCTCCTCACTGCTACCGCCTCTAGCCAGTCGCTCGCGTCAGCACCAGCGCCCGCATCTGCACCCGTGCCCGTTTGTGCCCACACCCACGTCTTCGCCCGCGTTCACTCCAGCCCGCAGCGTAATGCACTGCTCTACACAGTGCATTGCGTTGCGCTCTCCCTCACACTCCCGCACCAACTGGCACGCGACGACAGTACCACACGCTCCCTCCAGCGCTCTCACATAGCCCCTTGTGCGCCTGCGCCTGCGCGTGCCCACACATCCAGATGATGCCTGCCCCCACTAGACGCCTTAAACTCTCCAGCTCTCTCTCTCACAGCCACTCCCATACTCATACGCACACACTCATACACACACACACTTGTACACACCTATACATACTTATACATTTATATTTATATATTTATATATATATATTAATACCTATACAACTAAATATAAGTATATATATATATACACATACATATATATATATATGTATTTATACATATATACATATATACATACATATATACATATATATCTATAGATATATATATCTATATACATAGATACTTATACAAATATATCTATATACATATATTACTATATATATATATCTATATCTATATAGTTAAATATATATACATATATATCTAGTTATATATATATATATATACACCTATATATATATATATTTACATATCTATATATATATACATAACTACATATACACCTATATAGTTACATCCCTATCTATATATATACATATAAATATATATTTACATATATACATATATATATATTTACATACATATCACCTACCTGTATCCATATGCACTAGTCACTCCACCACGTGTTATATCGCAGGAATATCTGCACTAGTTGCTGATATTCCTCGATACCCGCGTAAAGAAAGTGCCTCCGCACACACTCCCACATATCCATCCTACACTCTACGCGGCACTTCGTCTTATTGGTTGTGTCTTTCTAGACGTGGACCAACTCGACACTGTGCTACATGCCATTTCCACTTCCACCCCCACCCCTATATATATAATATATATATATATAGACTATATTTATTTCTCTACAAGCAACCTATCTTGTTTTTATTTCTCTTTTGTTTCCTGCTATTAAAAAGATAAAAAAAAAGGTAAAAGAGAAAAGATAATCCTTGTCTTGCAGGTACTCGATCTTGCAAATAGCAAGACCAGTTTTTGGAACCCTAATTTGGCTCAAAGCCAAGATTAATTTGGCTCAAAGCCAAGGACCTGATTTTGAGGGCATACCTCAAGGACAAAATTATCAGCAAAAAAATCTTAAATAGAAAAAAATCAAAAACATAATAAACGCACAGAAGAGATACATTTTAGGTAAGGGGTACAAACTTATTCACCTTTAATTCCCGCCTCCCTGAGTTCGACCCTGGGCCTAAAAGTGACCAAGATAAAATTAAGTAGGCCAGGTTAAAAATTTTGTAAAAAGATGGTTAACACCTGGGGCTTGATTTCTATGTCTTCGACAGGAATCCGAACGCCGGGATGTTCCCTGTAATTTGAAGGATCATAAAGATCCTTCAAGGACTGAGTGCCCCGCATTCTCTGAAACCATTCTTGCATTCTCTGCATTTGTTCTAGCTGCCTTTGAAATACCTCTTGTGGATTCTGAGGCAGAGGAGGTTGTTGATTGGCCATGGGATCAATTTGGCCAAAATCCAATCTACACCTCCTAGAATACTCTAGTGGTCCTTCCAATTAGGGATTCAATGACCTCCTTCCTAGCATAAACTAGGAAGAGGTCGAAAGGACTGGGGATAAGAACCTTGGAGCACAACAAAACAAGTCTGTCCTTAAGTAGGGTAGCCTAAGGATCAATAGACTCTCAGAATCCACCTTAAGATTATAGACGATTTACTTTACTTGCGTCCAATCAATCCAACCAATTAGGAGTGACTGAGGAGAAGGTTCTTCCTTCGGTTTGCGCCTCCGATTTCTAGTGTACCCCCCAGCCGCGGTCGTTTGACGCTACTCCCCTAGCTAGACATCAAATTGATTGGTACAAACAGGTTAATCGTAAACTATCTCAGACTGGGCCCCGAAGAGCGAATCAGTCCTTAAGGCCAACGTTTACTTGATTTTATTTAGTTCTGGGATTGTAGTGCTTATGGAATGTGGTGGGCCCTTAAGATGGGTTGTACCCTTAATGATCAATTGAGTATGTGTGAGTATGTGCACAACTAGGGTTTTCAAGCAAGATTATTTTTGATGAGTGGATTTTAAGGTTCAAATCTTTCTTAAGTAGCTTTTAGGGTTTGGAATTAGGTTTAATTCAATCAAGTTCGAGGCAAACCAAGTTTTCAAGTACGAGTGAAGATCTCTTTCCTTTTGAAATCAAAAAGTAAAGTGGAGTGCCTTGTATTGACCTAAATTGAAAACCCTAAGGGGAAGGTACTTGGTGAGTTTATTTTAGTTTAAGTGGTGTGGCTAAAATAACTCAAATAATTGGCCAAAATTGCACCACTGAGTTAGGCACACAAAATAATTAACCTATACTGATTTCTACTCTTTTATATGTTGATTTGCGTGTACCGATTCCACAGATCAGAATCCGATTTAGTAGATAAAAATTAATTAGGTTATATACCTTGAATGTGGGTGTATGTAGTGTGTATGTTGATTTACCCCACAAGAAATATCTTTTTGTTGATTTTTTTTATGCGGGTGAGATGAATGTGAGTGAAAATCCAAGCAACCAAACTAACCTTAGTGTTACGACCCGGTTCCCGAATCCCTATAGGACCCGTGACCGGCTCGACTCGACTAATTCCAAGACCCAGTCATCCAACAAGAAATAATCGAAAAGCAGGAAAATAAACCACATTTACTATGCAATGTAACTAACAGTAAAAGCGTACAAGCAGTAAAGGAAGTAAAAGCTACTAGTCAGTATATACCACCACAACAACAGGAAAGTAGAACAAAAGTACAGTAATAGGAACAGTAAACAAAGTCTGAAACTCACTAGCAGAAAAGAGTGTACAACAACAGTAAGAAAACTACTGCTGGGCTTGACTGGACCCAGCACCCTCTGCAGCCGGTAACTAGTGTTGCTCAACTCCTGGACCTGTAAAGGGTTATGAGAAAATGGAGTCAACGAATGCAGAGTAGAGTGGTAACCAGACTATCTGAAGCAGTAAAAGCTACCAGGTAAATTTATCTTTTCCAATTATTTTATTTTGCAAGTAATTCCTTTTCACCCCATTGGTTTACTTTCATATTTCTTTCTTGATCTCGCATGTTCCTCGTGGGAACGATTTTGATTGCAGTCTTTTCCGAAGAGTAGAAGGTACACACGGTGCTCTCCTAGCTGGAGAGTCCCCCGTGGTATTCCTACACCCAGTCAACCACCTCGAGGTCATAGACAGATGTAGCGGTGACTACGGCACGTGCAATAACTGCACGGGTAGCTACCCCGCACTGGCACGCGGTCAGTCATTTTCGCTAGCAGGTATGCCCAAAGTACAGCACGGAATAGTATAGGGCTTAGCCCTCTCAAAAATGGGGGTCTAGCCCCTCAGAACCAAACAGGGGTCTCGCCCCTCCACAGTCCACGCACCCTCGTCTTACTACCTCGGTTTGCCTAGTGGGCCTAACAAGTCGGTGTATGGTGGCTAGCTAAACCCTAGGTCTTGTGGGGTAGCGAGCTCCTTCCCTACACTAGTAGCTCTCCCCGGTACCGTGTACGCGAGGGCCAAAAGAAGTCGGTGTAGAGTGGGCGATCCTAACCCCAGGTCCCAACCCAAGGGTGGCTAGCTCCGCTCTACACTAAAAAGGGGACAGTCGCTCTCCTTGGTACCATGTACTCAAGGGCCAACACACTTCCCATCCACATTTCCAGGCCTTTCCATTCATCCACAGGAGCTCTACTCCTAACTCCACGTAGGGTTCATGCTCATATTAACCATATAATTCCATACTAGGTTTCATCATTCACAATTCCATTCATGTTATACACATGCAGCTTGTATTTCCACAATTTAACGCATGCACAAGCAATATCACAGGTAACTGTATAGTTACCTCAGGCATTTCATATTTTAACAGGCAGCTCATATTTATTAACGGGCAGTTGCTAACAATTCAACTCATTCATTTATGAATACAATCTCAATCACGCACACAAACAGTGCAACTATTTCTCATCCTACGATTCATGTCACATTCTAGGTTTCTAGTTATCTAATTTTCATGGCTGCATTCATGTTTTATAAATAGAACAAGGGGAAACCACTCTACCAGACAATCCGGGAGTACTGGGGGCTCAAACTGCAGGCTCACGTGCCTCTGCAAGCCCTAGACACGCAATAGGTCGAAGTCCTATACCAAGGAACATATCACAACGGAACATTCAGAATAGTATATAAAGGTTTCTAATATGTAGAGGAACTCACAAGGAAACCACAGATATTTCGTTTACGTAGAACAGATCCCGATCGGACCCTAAACGGGTCAAAAACGTGCCTGCAGACCCAAATCAGGCATCTGGAACCAAGTCTAGATGTCTTAAAAGTCATCAGAGTCTCACCTCAAGTCCTGCGGTAAACTTAAATGTCCAGGACTCCTCCTCGACCGTCTGGACTCAACTCCAGACGTCTGACCAGTCCTCCGGTCGTCTGGGAATGCCTCCGATCGTCTGGTAAGCTGTCCAGACATCCGAAAAGCATGGGAAGGCATGCCGTGCGCCTTCCCAAAGCTGCTCTTGCGCACGACAGAGAAGCACACTTCTTTTAGGCCAAGCAAATCGCCTCTGCGGTGCGGCTTGCATGGCCGTAACCGCGAGGAAGGCGTTCCTTCACGATACACCCGCTTTCAGACGTCCGGTGTCGTCGCCAGACATCCAGCCCATCATCCGGAAGGCACTTCGGATGTCTGATATTGGAAAAACTCCAGTATCAGACCGCGCTCCCACTTCTCTCGCCACGCTCCGCCGCAGCTCCTCCTACTCTGCTGTAGCTCCGACCGCTACAAGAAGTCGGGGACGACGCCCCAACACTCTCCTCTTCCTGCATGCACCGCGATGGCCGTGCAAACCTCCGGCGAGCTCCCACGAAGCTTGGGAGCTCAGCCTTGTCCTCTTCCTCACGCCCTCTCCTCCTCCTCGCTCTCGCTCCCTCTCTCTTGCGCGCCTCACTCACGGTAGTGGAGTGGAAAGGAAGGTGGTGGTGGTGGAGTGGAGTGGAGAGGAGAGGAAGGGGGCCTCTTATATAGGCTGGAGGTTTAGGGTTCGTCGAGGAAAAAGCGAAGAAGAGAGAAGGAAAGGGTCTGCACACTGGCTGCGCGTGGAACCAATATCGCATACAGATTTTTCAATTTCTAGACATCTGACTGATAATCTAGACGTCTTAAAAGGTTTAAATCAGAACGGGTCTTTACATCATAACAAACTTAAAGGAAGTTTCGTCCCCGAAACTTGAGCTAGCTAAGGTGCGAAAAAGGAATATAAAATGCATAACAAACTTAAAGAGGACCGAAGTATGTCCGAAAAGACGTACCCTCAAAAAGCTCTGGGTACCGCTCTCACATCGCCTCCTCAGGCTCCCAAATAGCCTCCTCGTACCGCTGGCTCCTCCACAAAACCTTCACCTAGGGTACCTGCTTCCGTCTCAGACTCCGGACAGCTCTGTCTAGTATCTGCACTGGCCTCTCGGGGTAGGTCAAGTCGTCACCCACCTCGACACTCTCGTGCTCAGAATGTGACTGGGATTGGCAACGTACTTCCTGAGGTTGGACACGTGGAATACGTCGTGCACACCAGAAAGCTGGGGAGGAAGGGCAAGCCAATAAGCAACAGGTCCTACCCACTCGAGGACCTCAAAGGGCCCCACAAACCTCAACACAAGCTTCCCCTTCACCCCAAAATGCTGCAGGCCCTTCATGGGTGAAACGCGAAGAAAGACGTGATCCCCAACCTCGAACTACACCTCTCTACATTTTCAGTTAGCATAACTCTTCTGCCTGCTCCTAACAGTGCGGAGTCATCTGTGGATCTACTCTATCACCTCCTGACTCTACCGGATCAGCCTGGGGCCAACCACCCACTTGGTCCCCACCTCAACCCAACTCAAGGGCACAGTACACCTCCATCTGTACAGAGCCTCGTAAGGTGCCATGCCGATGCTCGAGTGATAACTGTTATTATATGCAAACTCTGCCAGGGGTAAGTGCTCCTCCCAAGATCCTCTCCAATCTAGTACATAGGCATGCAAAAGGTCCTTAAATGTCTGTATAGTGTGCTCTGACTGTCCGTCTGTCTGGGGGTGGTACATGGTACTGAACCTCAACCGTGTCCCCAAAGCCTGCTGAAACTCAGCCCAAAACTGGGAAGTAAAACGGGTATCCCGGTGGATACAATCTCACGTGGAACTCTATGCAGGCATACAACATCACGGATGTACCTCTTTGCCAACTGTGTTGGTCCCAAAGTGACTCGGATCGGCAGGAAACGTGCCATCTTCGTCAACCTGTCCACTATCACCCAGACTGCGTCGTGTCCTCGCTGGGTAACGGGTAGACCCACCAGCAAGTCCATGGTGATGCTCTCCCACTTCCACTCTAACACAGGAAGTGGCTGCAACAGCCCTGCAAGCCTCTGGTGCTCAACCTTCATCTACTAGCACACCAAACACTGCTGCACGAACTCACCCACATCCCACTTCATCCCTCTCCACCAAAAGTAGCATCTCAGATCATGATACATCTTTGTGTTCCCAGGATGTATGGTGAACCTGGACCCGTGCACCTCCGTCAGGAGCTCTCTCAACAACTCCTCATCCCTGGGAATGCACAAACGTCCCCTCATGCGCAGCACCTCGTCTGTAAAAGAAAAGTCTCCTGGGTCCCTTGACAGCACTCTGTCTCGCAACGACTGTAGGTATGGATCTGTCATCCGTCCTGTGATGATGCGGTCTATCAGCTCTGGTCTCGTCTGTTGTATAATCGTCACTGCCCCACAATACCCCTGTGACTCTCGGGGTCTCCAATTGCCCAACTCCTCCATAAGTCTCCAACTCTGTGCCTGTAAACTGGCCAAGTGGGCGGGTGCCTTCCGGCTCAAGGCGTCAGCCACCATGTTGGCCTTCCCCGGGTGGTAGGAGATGCTGCAGTCATAGTCCTTCAGGAGCTCTAACCAACATCTCTGTCTCATGTTAAGCTCCTTCTGATCAAACAAGTACTTGAGGCTCTTATGATTTGTGAAAATCTCAAAGGTCTCACCGTAAAGGTAGTGCTTCCATGTCTTTAGTGTGAAGACAACAGCTACTAGATCTAAGTCATGGGTAGGGTAGCTATGCTCATGGGGTTTCAGTTTCCGTGAAGCGTAAGTGACAATGTGACCCCGTTGCATGAGCACACCCCTTAACCCCTGCAACGAAGCGTCTGTGTCGACCACAAAACCGCCACTGCTATCTGGGATGGTAAGCACAGGAGCTAAAGTCAGTCTCTCCTTCAACTCCTGAAAACACGCCTCACAAGCATTTGTCCAAACAAATGGCACATCCTTCTAGGTCAATTGAGTCATAGGACACACAATCTGCAAAAATTCCCTGATAAACCGCCAGTAGTAACCTGCTAGTCCCAAGAAGCTGCATATCTCTGTCACTGTACGTGGCCTCTCCCACCTGAGTACGACCTCAACCTTGGCTAGATCCACAGCCAAACCATCCCTTGAGATCACATGGCCCAAGAAAGTCACCTACCTCAACCAAAACTTGCACTTATTGTACTTGGCATACAGCCTGCACTGTCTCAAAGTGTCCAGAATCATCCGTAGGTGCTGCCCGTGCTGTGCCTGATCCTGCGAGTAAATGAGCACGTCATCGATAAATACCACCACAAACTGATCTAAATACGTTTTGAAAATGCGGTTCATTAAATCCATAAAGGCAGCGGGGGCGTTGGTCAGCCCAAACGGCATGACCAAAAACTCATAGTGTCCGTACCGGGTGCTAAAAGCAGTCTTGGAGACGTCGGTCTCCCTGATCCTCAACTGGTGGTAGCCTGATCTCAGATCTATCTTGGAGAATATCGTGGCACCTTGCAACTGGTCAAAAAGATCATCAATACTCGACAGCGGATACTTGTTCTTATGGTGACCCTATTCAGCTATCTGTAGTCAACATAAAGGTGCAGGGTACCATCCTTCTTCACAAACAACACAGGGGCTCCCCACGGGGACACACTGGGCCTCACAAAGCCCTTCTCCAATAGGTCCTGTAGCTGTGACTTAAGCTCTCGCAGCTTAAGTGGTGCCATCCGGTACAGTGCAGTAGAAATGGGGCTGGTCCCTGGTACCAGTGAGATCTTGAACTCTATCTCACGCTCGGGAGGTAGTCCTGGCAACTCCTCTGGAAACACGTCGGGGTACTCACTAACCACTGGAATGCTCTAAAAGTCCGCCACGGGGCTGGGCTCCGCCACCACACAAGCTAGAAAGCCCTCACACCCCTGGCTCAAAAGCCTCGCTGCCCGAAGCGTAGATATGTACCTAAAACCTCCATCCACCGGCTGTCCGTAAAACTCAAAGGAAGGCATCTCCGGTATGGAGAAGACGATCTTCCTCTCGAAACAGTCCACCAAGGCGTGGTAAGTGGACAGCCAATCCATTCCCAGAATCACGCCAAAATCCTGCATCGGTATCACAATCAGGTCAGCGGGGAGGCTGTGTCCCCCAATACTGACCTCACAGTCCATGTAGACCTCCTCAACTACAAATAGCTGGCCACCTGGACCTTTGATCACAAATAGATCCTCTAACAACACGCAGTCCTATCCCAAACTGACGGCAAAACTCGCAACGACAAAAGAGTGTGTGGCGCCGGAATCAAAAAGTACGTAAACTAATCTGCCGGAAACGGTAGCCATACCTGCCACCACTGAACCGGATGCCATGGCGTCTCTGTGTGTCAGGGCATTGATACGCCCCTCAGCTCTTGGTGCAGAAGAAGCAACCACACTTTGAGTCGGGTGAGTAGCCGCTGGTCGGTACCCTCCCCGTGACTGCTGCCCTCCCCTACGTGTCTGGGGACCACGACTACCTGCTCGGCTTCTAGCGCTCAATGCGAGGAGCATCTATTGTGCTCCAGCCCTTGACAGGCAGTCCCTTCTGATGTGACCTAGCTGGGGGAGGGTCCAGTGCTGACAGCTGGCCCCTGTCGGGGGCCCCCAAAGGCCACTGACGGCCCCGCAAAACAAGATGGCTCTCCCGCGGGTGCCGCGTGCCTCCTCTCGCGTTGGCCCTAAGAGTACTCTAGCTAGTAGGGCCTCTTCCATCCGCTATCGGTGTGTCGCGCTATCGGGTTGGTCTCCTCGTACGTCATGGCTGCCTCCACCACTCTCGAGAAGGTGGGTAGCTTCAGGGGCTTGACATACCCCCAAATAGTAGGCCGGAGCCCCTTAGTGAACCTCCACAAGTGCTCCTCCTCTGTAGCTACGGTTGTCGCAGCAAAACGTCACAGCTCCTGGAAGCACGTGCGATACGCGCTAACCGTCATCGTCCCTTGGCAGAGAGTGTGGAACTCCCTCCTCCTCTGGTCCTACCAAGTCTGTGGGAAGTACTGCTCGCAAAAGAGGGTCACGAACTGGTCCCACGTCGGCTCTCCCCTCTCCTGGCCTCTGACTGCCTTCTACCACCTGTGTGCCGCACTCTCTAGTTGGTACATGGCAAAGACCACGTAGCACTCTACAAGGGGTGAAGGGTGTCAAACACCTCTATCTGCTCCAGCCAGTCCTCTACCTCAGACGGGTCCTCATCCCCCTTGGAGGGGGGCTTCAGCTTCCGGAACTGTCCGAAAAGCTTGTGGTGCAGCTGCAGTGGGGGAACGAGTACGCCTCTAGGCAGGGAGGGTTCGTGCTCAGAAGTGTCAGAGTGTGGTGGGGGCGGTGGAGGACCACCCCCTCCCCCTCTTGCTCGTCCAGTGCTGCGTCGGTCTTCAGTCCCACAGAGGACTTCCCCTCCACGTCCTTAGGGAGAGGCACCCGTGGAGGCGAGTGGAGCTCCTCTCATACTATATCCCTGATCAACTGAGCGAGGTCCTGGGCCTGAATGCCCGGGAGAAGTGGCGGGTCAATTGGCACCTCAGGCCCTGCACGTCCACCCCTCCGACCTCGTCCAAGGCTGCGTCCGTGGCCTGCCTCGAGAACTCCTCGGCGAGGCATCTCCTGTAAGGAGACGTGGAAGACAGGACAAAAGAAGTCAACTCTAACGTACTTCAGCAAAAGGAACTCAAAACAGATGTCAAGTGGTACGTTGTGGTGGTTACCCTAGATACATGCACGTGAATTGGTTATTCTCAAGCTAGTTGGTTCATTTCTTGGAACGACCTTACTTTGATACCATCTTATTATGACCCGATTCTTAAATCCCTACAGGACCCGAGATCGACTCGACTCGACTAATCTCAAGACCCAATCGTTCAACAAGAAATAATCGAAAAGCAGGAAAATAAACCACATTCGCTATGCAATGTAACTAACAGTAAAAGCGTACAAGAAGTAAAGGAAGTAAAAGCTGCTAGTCAATATATACCACCACAACAACAAGAAAGTAGAACAAAAGTACAGTAACAGGAATGGTAAACAAAGTTTGAAACTAATTAGCAGAAAAGAGTGTACAACAACAGTAAGCAAACTGCTGCTGGGCTCGATTGGGCCCAGCACCCTCTACAGCTGGTAATTCAGGCTACTTAACTCCTGGACCTGTAAAGGGTTATGAGAAAATGAAGTCAACGAACGTTGAGTAGAGTGGTAACCAAACTATCTAAAATAGTAAAAGCCACCAGGTAAATTTATCTTTTCCAATTATTTTATTTTACAAGTAATTCCTTTTCACCCCATTGGTTTACTTTCATATTTCTTTCTTGATCTCGCATGTTCCTCGTGGGAACGATCTTGATTGCAGTCTTTTCCGAAGAGTAGAAGGTACACGTGGTGCTTTCTTGGCTGGGAGAGTCCCCTGTGGTAGCCCTACACCCAGTCAACCACCCCGAGGTCACAGACAGACGTAGTGGTGACTACGGCACGAGCAATAAGCACACAGGTAGCTACCCCGCACTAGCACGCGATCAGTCGTTTCGGGTAGCGGGTACGCCCAAAGTACAGCACGGAACAGTATAGGGCCTAGCCCTCTCAGAAACAAGGGTCTAGCCCCTCAGAAACAAACAGGGGTCTCGCCCCTCCACAGTCCGTGCACCCTCGTCTGACTACCCTGTTTTGCCCAGTGGGCCTAACAAGTCGGTGTAGGGTGGCTAGCTGAACCCCGGGTCCCGTGGGGTGGCTAGCTCCCTCCCTACACCAGTAGCTCTCCCTGGTACCGTGTACGTGAGGGCCAACAGAAGTCGGTGTAGAGTAGCCGATCCTAACCTCGGGTCCCAACCCAAGGGTGGGTAGCTCCTCTCTACACTAAAAAGGGGTCAGTCGCTCTCCTTGGTACCACGTACTCAAGGGCTAGCACACTTCCCATCCACATTTCCAGGCCTTTCCATTCATCCATAGGAGCTCTACTCCTAACTCCCCGTAGGGTTCATGCTCATATTCACCATATTTTTCCATACTAGGTTTCATCATTCACAATTCCATTCGTGCTATACACATGCAGCTCATATTTCCACAATTTAACACATGCACAAGCGATATCACAGGTAACTATTTAGTTATCTCAGGCATTTCATATTTTAACAGGCAGCTCTTATTTATTAACAGGCAGTTGCTAATAATTCAGCTCATTCATTTATGAATACAATCTCAATCACGCACACAAACAATGCAACTATTTCTTGTCTTAGGATTCATGCCACATCCTAGGTTTCTAGTTATCTAATTTTCATGGCTGCATTCATGTTTTTTAAACAGAATAGGGGGAAACCACTCTACCAGAAAATCCGGGAGTATTAGGTGCTCGAACTGCAGGCCCACGTGCCTCTGTAAGCCCGAGACACGCAACAGGTCGAAGTCCTATACCAAGGAACATATCACAACAGAACATTCAGAATAGTACATAAAGGTTTCTAATATGTAGAGGAACTCACAAGGAAACCACAGATATTTCGTTTGCGTAGAACGGATCCCGATTGGACCCTAAACGAGTCAAAAACATGTTTGCAGACCCAAATCAAATGTTTGGAACCAAGTCCAGATGTCTTAAAAGTCATCAGAGTCTCACCTCAAGTCCTGCGGTAAACTCAGACGTCCAGGACTCCTCCTCGACCGTTTGGACTCGCTCCAAACGTCTGACCAGTCCTCCGGTCATCTGGGAATGCCTCTGATCGTCTGATAAGCTATCCAGACGTTCGAAAAGCATGGGAGGGCATGCCGCGCACCTTCCCAAAGCTGTTCCTACTCACGACAGAGTAGCACACCTCTTTTTAGCCAGCAAATCGCCTCTGCGGTGCGACCTGCGTGGCCGTAACCACGTGGAGGACGTACCTTCGCGATACACCCGCTTCTAGGCATCCAGCCCGTCGTTCGGAAGGCACTCCAGACGTCTGATACTGGAAAAACTCCAGTACCAGACCGCGCTCCCGCTTCTCTCGTCGCACTCCGCCGTGGCTCCTCTTGCTCTGCTGCAGCTCCGACCGCTGCAGGAAGTCGGGGATGATCCCCAACACTCTCCTCCTCCTGCACACGTCGCGATGGCCGTGCAAACCTCCAGCGAGCTCCCACAAAGCTCACGAACTTAGCCTTCTCCTCCTCCTCACACCCGCTCCTCCTCGCTCTCGCTCCCTCTCTCTCGCGTGCCTCACTCACGGTAGTGGAGTGGAAAGGAAGGTGGTGGTGGAGTGGAGAGGAGAGGAAGGGGGCTTCTTATATAGGCTGGAGGTTTAGGGTTCGTCGGGGAAAAAGCGAAGAAGAGAGAGAAGGAAAGGGTCTGCACGCTGGCTGTGTGCAGAACCAACATTGCGTACAGATTTTTCAATTTCCAAACATCTGGGAAAGGGTCTAGACGTCTAGCCAGACATCTAACTGACAATCCAGATGGCTTAAAAGGCTCAAATCAGAACGTGTCTTTACACCTAGGATTTATGCAAGCACCTACGTTAATTGGAGTTTGAATTAATGTGGTGAAATGGAATCTATGGAGAGGGAAGAATGGGGAGCACTTACAGTTGTCTTCAACTGCACTTTACTCCAATCTACCGCTTGAAGAATCCTTGTGAAGGTACTTGCAAAATAATAGGCGAGAAATAAAGCAAGTTAAAAAATAATAAAGTGTGCGAAATGCGGAAAGAAAATTGAAACTCGTTGCCTCCCCAGCAACGGCGTCAAAACGTTGAGAGTGGAAAACTACGCGATCGAAGTTGGATTTGAAAAAAACCCGTTGTTGTATTTCGATTTGCGAAGAAATCCGTCAACAGATAAATTTATACCAAAATTCTAAGAATTCCAAGTTAAACACAAGAAGGCTACATCGATCTTAAATCTGCGATTTTTTTTTTTGTGTTTTTGTTTGTAAATGAGATAAATTCAATGGAATTGATATAAACAATAAGAGAGAGAGAAAGAGAGAGAGAGAGAACAATCACTTGATATAATAAAAATGTTTTTACAACTAGAAAGCAAGAAATGATTGCAACTAGAAAGCTAGAAATTCTATTCTAGAAAGAGATTAAAAAGAAGGGAGAGAGATGTTATCCTCGACGACGAATGCTTGGAGGACGAGTCGGACGGAGTGACACCTGGAACATGGAGGACGGAGAGGCACCTGGAACATGGAGGATGGAGCAGGAGGGAGGACGAAGCAGGAAGAAGCGGGAACGAGGTGGCACGTCGTCGTCATGGGATCCACTTCCGGAATAGGGCGAGAAAATTGGATTTATCTCTAGAATAGCATCCCGGGTGTGGGGCAAGCTTCTCTTGAGCTTTGGAAAGGGAGAGAGGTGAAGGAAGGGATGAGGATTTCGTAGGGAAGAGGTCTCCTTTTATAGTTGCAAGGATAGGGGGCAATTTGGTCATTTCAAAATTAAAATATTAAATGAGGGATTCTTTAGTGACGGATTTAAGCGACACTAAAGACCCCACGTCGCCGCAACCTCACGCACTCACTCGCCTCCTCGCCTGTCACGTACTCAATGCTCTCCCACGTTCTTGAAATCACAGAAGTCCAATCGCGAGATCTGACGGCTCAGATTGCTCCTCGCACGCGCCTTCTTCTATGCCTAACCGCACCCACACATGCGATGGGGAGTGTAGAAGCGCGTCATCGTGCGCATGGCGATCCAAATCTCCTGTGTGTTCCACGTTTGCGCTTCTCACCTGCCCGATCACCATCTGACGGCTGAATTGCACCTGCTCCGCGCCCACACCTTATTTGAGGTGCGCTGCGTTTCGAACGTGTGCCTCACGTCTCACTCACAGTGGCATAACCGCTACACTGCCTCCTCTTCTTTGTCGCGCTGTCATTTTAAACGCGTGCGCTCACTGCCGTTGGATCAAGATCCAACGGCCCAGATCATCAGTGCCTTACGTTTTAAGAAGATATGAGCTGCGCATCTGAGTCGTTCCTGGCCGTTAGATCAAGATCCAACGGTTAGGATCGCACGATGGAGATCCTTTGGAGATGTAGTGGCAGGTCTTAGGGCTGATTGGGCGGTTGTGATGGTTCCACGTGGTGCCATCTTGGTCGTCCATTTTCTATGTGTTCTAGATGGTGCCACGAATATCGGATTGAACGATTTTTTACGCCGTTAGGCTGCGCTCATCGATTCAAACCCATCCATGTGGTCGGATTTGTCATCTGAAGTATGGTTTGGCACCATCTTGGCCCTTGATCTCTAGGCTTCCTCAGACTTTATCTGGTGCTATGAATGTCCGATCAGGGTGATCTTGGAGTCATTGAACTCCAATCGTCGCCCTGATCAGATCCATAAGATTGGATCTTTGATGCAAGGCACCGATTAAAAGTCGTCCTGTCCCTGACCATAAAAGGAGACAATTACTATACAATTTATACAATTTGACCTAAATGCATGATAATGCATGTTATGTAATATTTACAATGTATGATGCTAATATGACACTAAGAACATGCATTAATAGATATTTTTAGCTATTTAAATGTATGCACATCAAAGAAAAAGCTTGATTGAAAGCTCTTGAGATCTGTTTCTCAATTTAAGCCCCAATTTGGGCTTTGGATCAAGTTAGATCCACATATTTCAAAGATGAATAGGCACTGTTGCAAGTGCCTGGAACTGAATTCAAAGAGGGTATTCTCAGGTCATTGGACCTGCAGTGAATTATTTACCCTTAATTAAGGATTTGGAATACATTAGACAGGTATTCCGCATAGACTAAGAGAGGGAAAGTGGCCTGGAAGCACTTGGAATGCTCAAAAGCTCAAGAAGCTTCGTGCTCAGAGTTTAAAGCTCATATTTGAACGCAAGTTAGCCAAGCAGAGAGACTAAACTATCAGGAACCATTTTAGTTAGTTTTAGAAGATCAAATGCAGTTGATCTAGGCAGTATTTAGCTTTAAATCTCAATAGAATGGCTCAAGAACAGTATTGGGTTCAAATATACCCAAACTGTGTAGTTCCTTAAATCTTCCTCAATTCTTGATAAAACTCAATAAAATCAGTCTAAATTTATTATAAATTATTCCATGAACTCAACCATCCCATTAAATCATTGAATCGATCCTAAATTTCTCAAGTTTGCCCAAATTTGACCTTCTACCAGTTGAGGGTTGACTTTCACAATAAGAGTTTCTCTAATCAAATTAAAATCTTATTCAGTTTCAATTCATCCTCAGGAAAGGATCTAATGCATCAAAATAGGGTTTTGAGGGTCCAAACAGTGCCTATAGGCAATGCCGCCTGGGTTGAGAAGGAGGTGTGTTTGACAGAGCAATCTATAGTTTCTAGTCTAATTAATGACCTAGGATGGGTTTCCTAGGTTTTGCTAAAGCTTCTAGACCTATTCCTAGAATCTAAGCCCTAACAAAATTGTCTCTCCAACTCCGCGGAGTTGGAGAAGATGAAATCCAACAGAAAGTATCTCACATTAAAACTCAAATTAAATCACAGATTCTTATTCTTGAGGCCATAAAGAAGCATTCTAGAGCTTCTCAAGAAGTTCTGATGGCTGAAGCGAAGGAATGAGATCGACGGAGCTCATCGGATCTCTGATGATCAATGAAACAAATGGTTGGAGATCAAGACTCCATGGAACTGATCATATATGCTCTTAAAAAACTCCTGAGGTCACAAAGAACCTCAGGAGCACCTCAATTAGTCCAACCAACACTTTATTTAAAGATTAATCATTAGAATTCAGTACAAACAAAATATGAGTTCGCTTGAACTCAGGGATATCCTCTCACTCAATTGAGTGGGGGAATCAACTCATAAAAGTGTGGCGATGGTGAATAGGTGTTTAATTAAGTGATTTAACTCCTAAGCTGCCATTGACAGCGAGCTCAAAAGTTTGTGTGGAATTAGGCGTTTATGATGTAGTGAGTTATTTATCAAATTAATAACGAGATTGGGGCCCTTAAGTGATGTTGATCCTCTCACTCAATTGAGTGGGGGAATCAACTCATAAAAGTGTGGAAATGGTGAATAGGTGTTTAATTAAGTGATTTAACTCCTCCTGAGCTACCATTGATAGCGAGCTCAGAAGGTTGTGTGGAATTAGGCGTTTATGATGTAGTGAGTTATTTATCAAATTAATAGCGAGATTGAGACCCTTAAGTGATGTAGAGTGACGGAGGGCCCCTAGTGAAGGTGTTCTATGCCGTAGGCCTCTATCATGGACAGCAGAGGTCGACGGTGGTGGAGTGGTTCTAGGTGTATAAGCTGGTAAATTTGAAGAGAAAGAAGTGGAATGGAGTTGTGAGGTGGTGAGATAGGTAATCAGATGGAGGAAAGGTTGAATCGAGGTCCAGCGAGGTTGGAATTGGCCTTGTCAAAGTTGGGGACGAAGGTCTAAAATCAAGCTACTTATTCCTACTCCTACTGTAACCTACCTAATTAACTAGCTTAACCTACTAGGGAATCCATCCTTGGCAAGGTAGAAATGAGATCGAATTCGAGAGTTTAGTGAGGAAAGCAACTCCGGTTGATCGAAGCAAAGAGAATCCAAAGTTGTGGCGTGCTCAATCATCGTTGGCAGGGCGAAAGAGAGGAAGAGGGGTTGAGGGAGGTAGCGCTCGAGACGGAGGAAGAAGACGCCGAAGCTTGTGAAGAAGACCTACTGATTGACCAAGATGTGGGACAGGGGGAAGGGGGTCGATAGCGTGAAATCGGAGGAGGTAGGGGGTATTTATAGGTGGTGATGGAGGTAGGGGGCTTGCATCTAGATGCAATCACGTCTAGGTGCAAAGGTATAGAGTCCTCCGTCTCCGGCGATGGTGAAGTCACCATGCCAGAGTTTGTTAGGTTTAGGAAGATTGGGACTGTGGGATGGAATGGTGGTGGTGAGCGAAAGGCCGGCGGCAAGGGCGGAGGAGTTCATACACGAGATGGGGAGTGATCGTGTGATGTGGACATCGACCGTCCTCGGTCGTTCAATGCGAAGAAGAAGAAGAAGGTGATGTCGGCAGTTTATACAGGGACTGAAGTGCAAGAAAAGCCAGGAACCAATAATAAATAAAAGGACTCAATTGAATAAAAACTTAAGAACCTAAAAGTAAACAGAGGCACTTAAAGCTTATTTTAATTTATTTCATTTTCAATTTTTTAAATGTTATTGTAAATTAGATAAATAATATATTCATGCCTTGAAATTATGTTTTTGTCCTTTTTAGCTATATTTATTTAAATGATTAAGTTATTTAAGTTAATTACATACTTAGCGTTAGATATTGATTAAGTTAATTTAAATATTAATTAACTAGCTAAATAGTTAGTATTTAAGTCCAAGTTAGTAATTAAATTAGAATTATTATTAATACATATTTAATTTAGTATTATTATGTTATTTTAATTGTCCTTAGTATTTAATCCCCTTTATTATAATTAACCCTTAATAATACATATCCTTAGCTAATTAACTAGAGAAACTAGTTAATTAGAGATATTTAAGAGCCATGATTAGTCTCTCATCATACAGCATGTAGGGGCAATTTCCTAAGCAAAGATTCTGAGGGAGCCTTTGAATTATTTTATAATATGAGTGAAAATTCCCTCAATAATGTCTCAATGTCTCACCTTCAATAAATCCAATCAACTAAAGATAATTCAAATTTGGTTGATTTAGAACTAATTGCACAACGATTGGATAAGGTGGAACTCATTGGGAAAATGTAGAGAGTTTGGATAAGAAATTGGATAACCTTTGGAAGGGCGAGAGTTCCTTAGGCACACATTCCAGAGTAAACCCTATGCCTACCCAAGGAGTTTCTATGCTAACCCGCACGCAACTCCCCAACCCTCTAGGTCAGGAAGTAGTGCAAAATATTAATGACCTAACCATGGCTCCACCCATGAGCCAACTCTACTTGGACCCATCTCTTTCTAGGTACCAAGGAAGGACCTTGATGCCCTCAAATTCTAAATTAGGCATCCCGATGCCTAATTATCCTGAGGATGTGAATGCACTCCAGGGATATACTACAATTGACCCATATTCAAACACCTACAACCCTAGATGGCGTAACCATCCTAACATCGCTTGGTCAAGTCAGAAACCTGCCTAGGGTACTAACTTGCCTAATCTAAGCACTTATGGGCAAACCAGTTGGTACACACAACCGCACACATACCAACCACAACCTACTCAGGAAACCCAACCTTCTGATCTGAGTCTGGCCCTCAAAGAAATGCGGGAAATGAATCTGAGACATAAAGAAGAAATTGATCAATTGAGGACAGATTTGACAAGACGATTGGACCAATTAGTTGATGCTAGACAACACGGCATGTTGCCATCCTAACCTGTCCCCAACCCAGGGAATTTCAATAAGGTTAACCAAAACAACACACAGGAGCAACAGGCACACATAATTCAACCTACTCCCTAGCACCCACCTGGCTTTGCTAACCCTAACCCTAACCAGGCTCAACCCATTTTGCAAAACCCACCTCACCCTTCTAACCCTAATGCTTATGCCTGTGTTGTCGCCTTGAGAAGTGGGAAACAAATCCAAGATCCTTATTCTTCTACATCCAAATCTTACCAATATCTTGAGGAGCTTGAATCTGACATAAGAGACCAAGCTAATCAAGAAGACAAGGATGAGGACCCGAACACTCATGATTTCTCTCAAGCACCTTTTCCTGAAGCCTTGAACAAATCCAAGGAAAAGAAAACAAATCAATTTAAGAAGTGGCTTGAGATTTTAAAGCAAGTCCAGGTGAATATATGACAAATGCCCATTTTCGTGCATTTGAAAGTCATCGGAAATCGTAGTATAGTCGCGCAAAAACGTTCGTCAAAAATTGATTTCTAAAGATAACGAAACTTGAGTCCCGGTCGTTCGTCTCTGGGAGGCGTTGCTTTTACTTTTGAAATCAATCTTACTCTACTTGTTTAGAATCGCATGCCAGTTCGTGATTATTACATATTTAGGTATGACATGCTTAGCTGCATGAATATTAGGAATCGGAAACAGGCAACTTGAATCACACAAAAAGATTGACAATTATTAAGCTCATGGTGATTTCAAACATATAGAGACAAATATATATATAAGCATTTTTCATTCATTCAGCGGGAGAGTCGTTTGAAACATAAAACGTAGAGGGAAGCTTGTACATAAATGCTTGAAAATTAAATCTAGCTACCAGAAAATAATCGCATACAAGAATCGATGGGGGGATTTCGCATGCATCATTGGGGGAGAAATAAGACTACACTACTAAGCAGTAAATAAAAGCAGTAAATATACGAAGAGCATAATCTAAATCTAGCAGAATGAAAGGGCATTCAGGGGTGGTCTCCGATGGCCTTTGAGTGGTCGAGAGAAGGAGGGGCGGCCAATAGAACTTAGGCCGACCCTTGGAGAGAGGTTGGGGAGCTGATCCAGCTTCCTGGCATGGAGATGGTGGCCTCCATGGTGGTGCTCAACTCGTGGAGGTGGAGTGGAGATGGAAGTGGCTATTCTAAATGGAATGGATGCCAAGGAAGTGAATAGGTGCCAATGGCCACCCATTAGGTCTTTTTATAGATCTAAGGGAAGCTCTCTAGAGAATTATGGAATTCTCTAGAGAGGCCTATGGTGGGAGCTCGTGGGAGAGTGAGAGAGAGAGGGTGGATGGTGGTTTTTAGATCCACCAAATGTGGATCTAAAAATTGAATGGCTCTTGGTTGCTATTTTTGGCAACCAAGGCAACCACACATGGTAGAGAGTTCTAGAGAACTCTAGGCTAGGTATTTTCGTGTGGATGGTGTGTGTGGGTGTGTGTGGGTCAAAACTTAGGTGGCTAGGTTGATTAGGTTAGGTTCTAGTGGGTATAGGTCAAGGTATGTCTCAAATTAGGGTTATAAACCCTAATTCACTAAGGTAAAGTGCAATTAAACTTAATACAAGTTTAATTTGGTGTGTGAAAACTTAATTAAGAGTAAAATAACTCAATTAAGTCAGGTCTAGGTCAATTGGACTCTCACTGAGTCCAATTGGATAGTGTGTGCTGAGATCAGGGCTCAATTGGACTCAATGAGTCCAATTGAATAGGCTGATGGAATTGACTAAGATCCAAGTCAATTAGGTTTAGTGAGGACCTAATTAGGTCCTTAGGGAGGTCTAGGATGGACCTAAGCTCTTCACATTTTACTGCTTTATTCCTACTTAATAGAATAGCAAACTTTTAACCCCCTTACATTATTATTCCTACATCTAAACTAGGCCTTCTGCTCCAGCTCTGCTACAACTCCTGTTATTCTTAATCCAGCTTCAGATCCAGCTCCTGATTAGCTTATTCCCTGCAATCGACATAATGCACTTAATCAGCACATTATAACATTATTTTATGCATAGCTAAAGGAAAGCAGTAAAGATGCAGATAATGCGTATGCATGCATGAATAACCCTAACTTATGCTAAGTCCTAGCCTAATTTAGGTCAATTAAGACCTATGATTGCTGCGCAATCATACCCCCATGCCTAAATCTTGCTAGTCCCTAGCAACTGCAAGACTAAATTATTTACAGCAAGGATCCCTAAGGGACTGGTTATTTTATCAAGTGTTTGCATAGAGATTTTTCTCCCTTTTGTTTTCATCCTATGCTCTAGAAATCCAGACAATCGTGAAGGTGCAGCTATGTAGCTTTTGCAATGGATTTGAGTGAAAACTAATACACCTCTAAAGCTTGTACTTGACCCCTAATAAAAATTCTAGTGGGATAGGCGGATTTCTTCCCTTGGGGTATTCAAGATATTCTATGAATTTCACCTCGACTTTGGGCTTAGGTAGAGAATCTTTGAGGGAAAGGATTATATATTTGGTGGCTCATTCTCACTTGGTGCTACATAGAGACTAGTACTACAGAATCCAGATTCCCGAATTACTAAGTAACTTAACTTAGAGAAAGATGAGAAAAACTATGCTCCCTTTTGATTCCTTTGTATTCATTCTCTCTTACTCTTTTTCTTTCTTTTTCTTAGAGCTCACAACCTCACCAGATTCACACATATGTTCTGTATTTGGTGGTCTCACTAGGCATTAACACTTTAATTGAGTTCTCATAACCCTAGCACTAAGTCGGAATTCCTCAGCCATTATTCAGGCGGTTAGAAACACAAGAAAAATAGGTTAAGGCCATATTTGGTGGAGCTCAATTTTATTTGGTGGTATTGCCTTGATAAACACTAAATATTCATTCTTTTCTTCTTTTTTCTTCTTTTTCTAATTTTTTTTTTCAGTTTTTCTTTCTTTTCATCATTCTTTTTCTTTTTCTTTTTCTCTTTTTTTTTAATTTTTTTTTTCAGCATAACACAACTGGCATACATCCATGAACTTTATTAAGGAGGCATTATTGGAGATTGGTGGTACTCAAGAGACATTGGGTGGCTTATTTGGTGGAAGTGCCTACTCACGGCACCGGGAGAGACGGATAGGACGGTGTATTTCTAACCTTGACATCAATACCCTCCTTCAGCTGAGGATTCCGTAAAGAATGGTCGTAACCATCCACCTTAGCCCTAGTTTTATGAAAACTCACTCTCTGCGTATTTACCTTATTCGGTGGCTCTCACAATTTCGCACAAAATGCATACGCAAGAACCGAGAGCAAAAACTATGTCTCATCTCAGAGCATCATCACCTAATTATCTAGGATTCCAGATTCCTCGCACTAATCTTAGAGCACCAGTACACTCTACTCTCATCTCACACTATTTGGTGGATTTTTTGAGGAAAATCTGCCTGACTCCCAAAACATTGTCCAAGGGTTCAGGAAAAGAAGCACTGCTTCTTCTCGACAAACTGAAGATGTTTATCAGCCTTCACCGTGAATCCATTGCAAATTCTACGTGTGTGTGAAAAGTTGTACTGGATTCCAGATTACAGGAATCAACTAAAGGATAAAATCCCTGATGCATTCTCTTAATAAAATAATCTTATTCATGAATGCAATATCTATATATGCTATAAACATGTAACCTCATATAATTTGTACTTCGTGAATTTCCCGTATCGGGTTACAATCAGCTTGACCCTAAATTTAGAACAAAAGGTGAGCGGGTGAGTTGGAATTGGTTGTTGCGAACGATTCCTAGCTCCAATGCAAGCATTGGAGGTGGGGACAGTTGTTCTTTTTATTTAAGGTCCTAAAGTACGTTTTGCATGCAGCTCCGAGGTTTTCCTAAGTGTTGGCAAAAATTTTTTTTTCAATTTTTCTGTATCTACCCCCCCCCCCCCCCATGCCTAAGTTCTTGCATGTCCTCATGCATGCATGTAAAAGAAAATAACTACTGCAGGGAGATAATGGGTAGAAATCACCTGGAATTACTTTTGAAATTTTACATTCAGTACCGGCCAACCTATTAATATGCAATATAAAAGGGAAATATGCTAAAACAAAAATATGCTATGTATAAAAATGGTTATATATAAATGATGGTGGAATGTGGGGCGAATGGTATTTATATGTGCTGAGTTTAACGCCTCCAGCTAGGCGAAAGCTCAATGAGATGTGTCATTTCTAGCATACGAGCCAGCTAAGATTAAGAGAAAGATATGCTCGTATGCTCCCAGAATCAGTGATCTGGAGATACGAACCAGCTCATTGTGCACCCCTCTCCAAAAATTCTAGCTATAAGAAAGTGTGGAGTGGTGGTGGAAAATAGAGGATAATCAGAGGGGGGATCATGATGTTGATTCAGCTGATTTATCATGTCCCACAATTCAACAGGAAGTTGCTGAGGGAGTAGATCAAAATGTACCTCAGAACCAGAATCTGAGTCATAGGGATCCTCATAATGATAATTGACATCAAAGATCATTCCCTCTCCAGGCTCTGGGTCATACGGGGGTATTCGTGAAAGTAGAAAATCTGTGGGGAGGTCACTGAAATCCTCATCAGAAATTACTTCGTCCTCATCAGTACCCATCTCTGATTCATCAGAGGCTGTCTCCTCAGGCTCAAAGTCGAGCCATCTACTAGGATGATAGGTGCATCCCCAGCTCCTTCTGCTCAAAGCTTCACCCTCATATGCATTGGGTTCCTCAGTAATTCCTGCCTCAGGTAGCATATTTATTTCTTCGATTAAGTCGTCCATAGCTAATTCTGGTTTTCGGATGTTTGGATCAGGGATAGAAAGTGTCATCTCAGAATCTCTAATATCCGAATTAGGGATGTCGGTGAAAGAAGAAGAGTGCAAATCAGAAGATGTTGGCTCTAGCACAGGTTCACCTACAATGGGAAGTGGTCTAGATTGATCAATAGTGTCGCATGTAATGTCTGCCTTAGGATCCGTATCCTCAATTGGATCCGCTTCCCTTATCTCGATTGGGTTATCCAACCCAAAAGGTGTCTCCCAGGATTCAGGATAATCTGATTGTGGCTCAGTCCTGGAGATATCAGTCCTTTCCTCAATTTTCTGAATGGAGTTCTCAGATGAACCCATTCGGCATACTTCCTGCTCCTGTCTCATATCCACGCTAGATTCTTTTTCCCCTGAGTGATCTTCGGGCATCTGCTCCCAAGAATCTTCTGTGTATTCTTCTGGCGTAGTTATTTCAGATTCTTCGAGGTCTTCAATGCTATTTTCCACTTGATATCTCAAAAGCAATAGTTCTTGAGTTTCCTGATTTTGTCCCATTCGCCTTGTTATCTCTGCTGTTTCCTGAAGGAGCTCCATCACAGCTTGTTGATGCGGAATTCGGCTTTGTCATTTGTTTGGCTCAATGATAGCCTGGATTTCGTGTAGATAGGATGCGGCCTTTTCCTTAGCACTCGCTATAGCTCTCTGTATTCTATAATGTGGCCGCATATGCACCGGTAGCTCTTCAGGGGTTCCAGGGGGTGAATCAGGTCTACCCATGTTCCATGGGTGAGAAGCAGGAGTATGAAATCCATATCCTGGGTTATAAGATGCGATCCTTTAAGGGACCAATTGGTATGGGTCATAATATCCAGGGTTAGGATATGGGTTAACCATTTCGGTAACCCGAGGAGAAGGATCAAGCGAAGCGAAAAGTCGTCTTCGCCACCTTGGGTTCTGATCCCAAGGTTGAGCTGATTCAGTGACCCGAGCTCTTAGATAAGCTCGTGGGTCTAGCTCTTCTGGATCCTGATTAGGTCCAAATCCAATGTTAGCCATCGCGGCTTAGTAGATAGAAGAAGTGACTCACCTCCTTGGGAGCGGCTCCCAAGGTCCAACCAAGTGAGATCAAAGTGACCTTCCGTGCATACACCGCCCAACCCCTGGGTTGGTGTAGCCACGCAGGACAAGGTTAAGGCCCTGTCAATCAAATGGTCCTTATAGATCAGGTGACTAGATTTTTCGTTAGGGATTTGAATTCCTAAAGATAAGTTCATCGTACAACCGACTGAAAGTGAATCCCGCCTCTCAAGCTAACCTACCCAGTCGAATTTTTAAATTAGACTTGAAATCTAGTTGAAAATCAGAAGATGGTAGAAAAGCTTTTAAAGAGTTTTAAACTTAAAATCTAAGCTTTCCACCAAAAAGATTTTTTTTCAAAAATTTTGCACGTTTTTTTTTTCAAAAAGAATTTTTCAAAAGATTCATAGAAAATAATTTTTTTCTTTTTTTTTTTTTCAAACGAACCTAAACTCGAAAGGAAATCTAATCTATATATATTTTTTTTTTCAAAATTTTTCTTTTTGATTTTTTTTATTTTTCACGAAAATGAGAAAAATCTTTTCTTTTCTTTCAAAAGAGACTGCAGAAAGTAGATCTAATCCTAGGGTTCAGAAAATAAACCTAATCTACGATAGATGATGTGCACCTGATTTTTCTTTGCCGCACTCGATGTGTGCGCGAATCCTGCTTTCGTTCTGTGTTGTCCTGCACATCAAAAACAAAGTAGAGGCAGATTTGTCAGTGATAGATTAAAAGATCAAAATCAAGAAAAATGACGTTGCCTCCCCGGCAACGGTGCCATTTGACAGAAACCCGTTTTCGTGCATTTGAAAGTCGTCGGAAATCGTAGTATAGTCGCACAAAAATGTTCGTCAAAAATTGATTTCTAAAGATAACGAGACTTGAGTCCCGGTCGTTCGTCTCTGGGAGGCGTTGCTTTTACTTTTGAAATCGATCTTACTCTACTTTGTTTAGAATCGCATGCCAGTTCGTGATTATTACGTATTTAGGTATGACATGCTTAGTTGCATGAATATTAGGAATCGGAAACAGGAAACTTGAATCACACAAAAAGATTGACAATTATTAAGCTCATGGTGATTTCAAACATATAGAGACAAATATATATATATAAGCATTTTTCATTCATTCAGCGGGAGAGTCGTTTGCAACATAAAACATAGAAGGAAGCTTGTACATAAATGCTTGAAAATTAAATCTAGCTACCAGAAAATAATCGCATACAAGAATCGATGGGGGGATTTCGCATGCATCATTGGGGAAGAAATAAGACTACACTACTAAGTAGTAAATAAAAGCAGTAAATACACGAAGAGCATAATCTAAATCTAGCAGAATGGAAGGGCATTCAGGGGTGGTCCCCGATGGCCTTTGAGTGGTTGAGAGGAGGGGCGGCCAATGGAACTTAGGCCGGCCCTTGGAGAGAGGTTGGGGAGCTGATCCAGCTTCCTGGCATGGAGATGGTGGCCTCCATGGTGGTGCTCAACTCGTGGAGGTGGAGTGGAGATGGAAGTGGCTATTCTAAGTGGAATGGATGCCAAGGAAGTGAATGGGTGCCAATGGCCACCCATTGGGTCTTTTTATAGACCTAAGGGAAGCTCTCTAGAGAATTATGGAATTCTCTAGAGAGGCCTATGGTGGGAGCTCGTGGGAGAGTGAGAGAGAGAGGGTGGATGGTGGTTTTTAGATCCACCAAATGTGGATCTAAAAATTGAATGGCTCTTGGTTGCTATTTTTGGCAACCAAGGCAACCACACATGGTAGAGAGTTCTAGAGAACTCTAGGCTAGGTATTTTCGTGTGGATGGTGTGTGTGGATGTGTGTGGGTCGAAACTTAGGTGGCTAGGTTGATTAGGTTAGTTTCTAGTGGGTATAGGTCAAGGTATGTCTCAAATTAGGGTTATAAACCCTAATTCACTAAGGTAAAGTGCAATTAAACTTAATACAAGTTTAATTGGGTGTGTGAAAACTTAATTAAGAGTAAAATAACTCAATTAAGTCAGGTCTAGGTCAATTTGACTCTCACTGAGTCCAATTGGACAGTATGTGCTGAGATCAGGGCTCAATTGGACTCAATGAGTCCAATTGAATAGGCTGATGGAATTGACTAAGATCCAAGTCAATTAGGTTTAGTGAGGACCTAATTAGGTCCTTAGGGAGGTTTAGGATGGACCTAAGCTCTTCACATTTTACTTCTTTATTCCTACTTAATAGAATAGCAAACTTTTAACCCCCTTACATTATTATTCCTACATCTAAACTAGGCCTTCTGCTCCAGCTCTGCTACAACTCTTGTTATTCCTAATCCAGCTTCAGATCCAGCTCCTGATTAGCTTATTCCCTGCAATAGACATAATGCACTTAATCAGCACATTATAACATTATTTTATGCATAGCTAAAGGAAAGCAGTAAAGATGCAGATAATGTGTATGCATGCATGAATAACCCTAACTTATGTTAAGTCCTAGCCTAATTTAGGTCAATTAAGACCTATGATTGCTGCGCAATCAATATACCACTCCTTGAAGCTACTAACAACATCCCAACCTGTGTGAAATTTCTTAAGGAAATGTGCACATCGAAACGCCAAGCCAAATCATCAACAAGGGTCATAATTTCTGAACAAGCCAGTGCCATTATCTTGAATAAGCTCCCTCCTAAAAAGAAAGATCCAGGGGCCCCCTTAATTTCATGTGAAATAAATGGTTTTATCTTGGAAAGAGCCTTAATGGACCTTGGTGCCTCCATCAATCTAATCCCCACGGAATTATATGAAGAGTTGGATTTAGGTCCCTTGTAATAGATGTTACCCTTCAGCTTGCTGACAAGTCAACCAAGATTCCAAAGGGACTCTTACAAAATGTGATTATAAAAGTGAGGGATTTTGAGTACCCTGTGGACTTTTTAGTTTTAGACATGGAGGTATTAGAAAACTTGAACTACACCCGGATAATCTTAGGAAGACCATTCTTGGTGAGACGGGGAATATGCAAATCACTTCTGGAAGACAAACTTGCCAACTCAATATCTTTAAAGCTTCTCAAAAGAATAAACTGAATTGTGGTTCTATTGAGGTCACAGGAACAATTGAAGAGGTTTCGGTAATTCACACTAAGGATAATTCGAATTCTACTAAATCTCAAGATCAACATAAGAGGTAAGGAAGTAACCATGATTCTAATTTAACACCTCCCATTGATAATCAAATTGAAAAAGACATTTTTGAGATCGAGGAACTATTATGAGTATCTTATGCTGAATTAGATGATGACATTAAGAATCCTAAGTATATCCACCTTGAAATCCAAGAATTATTGAATTTTGAGGGGGTTCGAGAAATTGGACAACCAAAGGACATGAACCAGGAAAATGAAGTAACAATCTTAGAAAAAGAAGCTCAAAGCATGATGGACTGAGGACGAAATTATAATCCAACTGATTCAAATGGATGGCTTGATTCTGAGGAAGAAGTGATTTCTGAGATGAAGAGGTAATTTCTGATGAGGATTTTGAGGAATTCAACACAACTCTACCTTTATCCTTGTATGACCCAGAGCCTAGAGAATTTATGATTTTTGACATCAATTACCATTATGAGGATCCTTCTTATTCTAATTAAGAACTAGATTTAAATTCCAATCATGATTTTAATCTAGATCCTCCACCACCTCTTCTAGAATTGTGGAATTAAATTAATGAACAGGCTTTGCATCATAAACCTCATCTATTTGACCCTACTTTATATTTTGAATCAAAAAACCTCTTCAGAGTAGGGCTACATCAACAGTTGGTCCACATTTGAGGATCAATTATTCTTGGACTACACAATCATATCTTTATTTTAATCCTAAATCTCTCAGCAACAATTATTGCTCCTTCTCTTAACCCACAATATTGAAATACATATTTCTTTTGGGTTTAGGTCTAGCAAATGATGATAAACTTAGTGCTACCTAGGAGGCAACCTAGTATTCTGTACAGGTATTTTTCATTTTTCTCTGATCAAGTTGACCTGGATTAACAAGCTCAGTCATGTGATATCTCCTCCTCTCACTTATTATATTTTCATTTTTCTGCATACATTTCAATGAGGACTATGTAATGAATAGGCAAGGGGGGGTGGACATTGCATGTCTTATTTTTATGTTAGAAAAAAAAATTTACATTCATGCATAAAGAATTTTTATCAAGAAGGTTTTACCAGGGATTTATTCTTAAGTTAATTCCTAAATTTAGAATCCAGTACAAGTTCACACTTTCATGTAGAATTTGCAATTGATCCTCTGTGAAGACCAATAGACATCTTTAGTTTGTCGAGAAGAAGCACTGCTTCTTCGCTTGAACCCTTGGACAGTAATTAGGGAATCAGGCAAATCATCTTCTAGTAGATCCACCAAATAATTGCGAGGTGAGAGTAGAGAGCCTACTGGTGTTCTTAGTCTAGTATAAGGAATCTTAGTTTCTGGTTAATTGGATAATGATACTCGGAGCTAGGCATAGTTTTCACTCTTGGCTCCTGCGTATAAATTCTTTGTGAGAATTTTTGGAGAGCTACCAAATAAGGTAAATACATATAGAACGGGTTCTAATAAAACTAAGATTAAGGTGGTTGGTTGCGACCATCCTTTATGGAATCCTCAGCTAAAAGAGGGTATTAATATCAAGGTCAAAAATACACTGTCCCATCCATTCCTTTTTCGGTGCTAAGAGTAGGCACTTTCACCAAATAAGCTACCCGATATCCTCTTAAACACCCCTAATCCCGAATAATACCTTGTGAATAAAAATGTGCATAGGTGCTGCATTGCATTGAGTTAGTAGATATAAATATATAAAAAAAAGAGAGAAAAATATTTAAAAAAAAGAGAGAAAAAGAAAGAAAAAAATATTAAAAAAAAGAAGAAAAAAAAGTGTTAATTGCGCTGTGTTTATTTCAAGTTTAGCACATTGAGGCAACAACAACCATTCCCTTTACAGTCCACCAAATACAGTCTTGACCTACTTTTCTGTATTTCTGACCACTCGAATACTGGTCAAGGATTGCTGATTTAGTCATAGGGTTATCAAAACTTAATCAAAGTGTTAATACCATGAGAGGCGACCAAATATATTGACAATCTGGTGAGAATGTGAGCTTGAAAAGAGAAAGAAACGAGAAGAAAAAGAGAAAGAAAGAAAAAGAAAGAGAGAGAATTAATACAAAGGAACTAAAGAGAGCACAATTTCTCCGCTTCTCTTTGAGTTGAATTATTTAATGGAATGAAAATCTAGGTTCTTTAGTACTAGTATATGTGTAGCACCAAATAAGTATGAGCCACCAAATACAAAGCCACTTGAGCCAGACATCTTCTACCTAAGCCAAAAGCCAGGGCTGAAATTATAGATTATTTTATAACCTCGAGGGAAGAAGATTGCCTATCCTAATATAATTTTACTAAGGATTAAGTACGAGCTTTAAATGTGGATTGACTTTTCACTTGGATCCGTTGCGTAGGCTACACCACTACACTTTCATGACTGTCTGGATTTCTGAAATTTTGAATGAACCAAACAAAATAAATATCTAGTCAAACTCTTGATAGAAATTAGTCATTTAGGATCACTCTGCATTTAGTCTTGCATTTGCTAGCGACTAGCAAGATTCAGGAATGGGGGTGTGATTGCGCAACAATCATAGGACCTAACCGACCTGAATTAAGTTAGATTTTAGCTTAAGTTAGGAACAATGCATGCATGAGTATCATAATTTGCATCATAGTTGATTAGTTAGGATTATATATAATAATGTTATTTTATGCTGTAAGAGAGAGAACGCTTCCTAAAAATTGCAACTATTTGGACTTCATTTTCACATACTTTGCATAATGGTCCTCAATTTTTGAATTTCTGTCATTCGATCCAAAATCCTTTCTTCTTAGTCCCTGGATGACATCATGATGGCATCAACTATATTCAACCTTCAGTAGCTCGATAGAGCTTGTTCTTCACAAATTTAGCATGGATTGGTACCTCTTGATCTCCTAAATGACACAACCAAATCCCACCAAATTTGGTGGGATTGATCTGCGATTAAAGCTGCACATTTTGATGCAAACTCCAGTTGCTCTTTCCATCTATGGAGTCCGTGAATCGCGATTGAAATCCTTGGAAAAATCACACGTAATCAACCGTTTTGAGGTCACAATTTTTGCCTCAATTGAGATAACCAGCCATCTATAAAGTTGCGCAATGTTCTACTGAGGCAGGTTGTCGAAGTTTGGTTGAGGCAAAATCACATGTGGGCCAATTGCTCATTTAAGCACCCTGTTGAACTCCGCCTACCTCCACCATCTTCTCCAACGCTGACATCCTAATTCCGGCATCCAGAGGCTCAGGAGCTCCGCATGAAGCTCACTAAGGACTTGGTCAAGCTCTTGAGCCAATACCTAGCCATTGAGGTGTTCCCCAAGCCTTTGTTGGTTCCAGACATCCTCCCCGAATTATCGACCGACACCACCGCATTCCGCTGCTCTGACCTTCAATTAGATGCTGCAATTACCTCAATAAGGCTTCGATGACCCTACTCCACCCTTCGCCGAAGCAATCCAATGGTCGAATCAACACTCCAACCTCTTCCGGCGAGCCTCTCGATGGAGAAGACAATGTCTGAAGGGTTATAGCCTCAGGGGTCTAATTGAAAAGTTTCATTTAATTTTAGGCCCTTTTTTATAATTTTTCTTGAACCAATAAGGATATATTTGTGATTATTAATTCTTTAAGGTTTTTATTACAATTTCTTGTTCAAATATTATTTATTTCTTATTGTTTATTGACTAATCATGCTCGCTAAACCCTGATTATCTTAATTAAGTGTGAAATAGCCACGAATGACTTCAACTATTAATGTTTAAATCGCGTATTATTTTTTTCTAATCAACCCGCATCTTTAGTCCCACCTTGGTGGGTGAGGACCTCGCACGGCAATTAATAAGGAACCGCACCCTTGCCCTGTTGGCCAGTAGCAGGGGGTTGGCTCCCCATTACACATGCACACACATAGGCCCACTGCGGACAACCCATTATGGCAAGAAAGAACTAGGCCCATTGTGGGCTTATTGAGCCAAACCCCTTTTTTTATAAAGATAGAGCAGATAAAATAAAAAGGGAAAAGACTTAGAGTGAAATGAGAGGAGAGTATGTGTGCTAAGAAGAAAAAAGAGGGTGAGATTTAGAAAGAGAGAAGAGTCAAAGGTTTGATTTTAAAATCAAAGAGAAAAAGATAGTCCCACATCGTGGGATTACAAAGCTCATAAGCGCCTTATAAGGAACCTCATTCAAAGGCTCTTCAACCCTTAATAGGGAATGGCTCTCCAATAGGCATAAATAAGCCCACTATTAAGAATTACATAGCGATTGAGAGAGAAAGAGAGAGTGAGAGAGAGTGAGGCCCACTGAGGGGCGACCTAATAGGGTGTTGGGCGTAGCGAAGAGGGTTGGTTTTGCACGGAATCAAAGAGAAATTGTAAGTGTTAGGGGTTCACAACTTTTTCTAATTAAGTTGAATTACATTTTTCATGAGCACTTAATTCTCTTTTTATGCTTTTTGAACTAGAGAGCTTTCATTAAAGATAGAATTACTTACATCTAGTTCCAGAGCTGAAAAATCTTGATAATGACAAGTCACACATTTAATTTGCTCCTAGCGAACGACCTCAGACTTTAACTTCGAGAAAATAAATTTAAAAGTTGATTACACGTGTTTCGACTATACTACGACGTGATTCTATCAAATCTCAACTCGCATGCATCACCGATGGAGGTGGAGGAATGTCCTTGTTCAAGCACCAAGGCTAGTAATTTTAGATTTCAATGGGGTAATTCATTGATAAGATCCACTAAGATTTTCCCTTTAATGAAAATGTAGGACTGACACTTAATGTTAATCTTAGCCAACCCCATTGCCCATCTCATTTGGTGGGTTGATCTAGATGGTTTATATGGTTGGCATTTTGCAACAATGATGGAATGGGATTTAAGGTAAGGCCTGAGCTTTCTAGTGTCCATTACTGAGGCATGGCCCAACTTCTCAATGGGAGGATATTTAGTCTCAACCCCTTAGTAAGTCTTGTTGAAAAAATATCTTGCCGATAAATGCCAGTTTAGCATCATTCTTATGCCCTAAAACAGATCTAGCTCTTAGGTTTTTAACTTTTCAAATGGGTTTTCGAGTTGTAGTTAGGCATTACCTAGTTTAGGCATGCTTTGCATACTTTTTATGCTTTTAACATATTTACTTAAGTGTTAAGGATAAGCAGATGATCGGACCTCTAAAACCTTAGCACTCAAGAAGGTAGAAAGTGAAGAAGAAGATCAAATCAGCTGAACCCTAGCTGGATCCAGCTCATCTCAGCTGGATATCAGCTCACCTGGGTTAGGTTTAGCTCCCTCTAGCTCCATTCAGCTCATCCTAGCTGAATAGTAGCTCAGGGTAGCTCAACTTAGCTCAACTCACCTCAACTTAGCTCAATTCAGCTTGGATCCAGCTCAACTTAGTTGAGTCTAGCTCATCCTATCTCCACTCAGTTCATTGGGAGCTTAAGCTACCTCAAGTTAGTTGACAGGAGTTCATTCTAGCTCATCCTAGCTCTACTCAGCCCACAGGAGCTCCAGTCAACTTGGCTTAGCTACTAGTCTCTAGCTAGCTAAGCTACGTCAGCAAGGAAGTCCTCAGCTAGCTCCCCCAAATTCCAGAATAGTTGAGACCAGCTCAACTCAGCTCAACCTATTCAACTTAGCAGCTAACAAAGAACTAGCTAGCTAAAGTTGAATAGCTGAGCTCCTAAGAAGACTTCTTTAGCAACTGTCAACTCTTGCAAGCTTCAGACCAGCAAAGCCACCTCTTTCCAACTAAACCCTAGCTTCCTATACTCTTTTACTAGCTAAGCTAGCGTAGCTAGATTAGTTAACATCACTCCTACTCCTCCACTCCATGGCCATCCACCATCACCCAAAAGCCTACCTTGCTAACTCCACCAAAAACACCTAACCTTAAGTCCACCTAAGCTACTAGTCCATCCCCCTTTTGGCACCACCTAATAGCCACCCTTTCACCCCTCTCTACCACCAAAGGACACCACCAATTTCCCTCCAAAACCACCTAGAAAAGGTGCCAATTCATCCCTCCAAAAACCCTTCCATCTTGACCATCCATCTACCCTTAAAGGTCATCACCACCCTCCAAAGTTGGTGCCACCTAAAGCCTTATTCTAGAAGCCATCTTCGCACCTACTCAAGAGGCACCAAGGGAGGTAACCACCACCCATAATACCCCTTCAAATGGTGCCAACTTATGGTGTCCTTAGGATCAACTAACCACCTTAAAAACCTATCCTAGCCATCCATCCTAAGCCACCTATTCCCCCTTCAAACCTCTTCAAGTGGCACCACCAAACCCTAGCTATAGGATCACCTAACCACCCCTTTGATCTCATCCTAACCATCCATCCATCTCCATGCCAACTACCCTCCCCCCTACTCCTATAAAAACACCATTAACTACCACCAAAAATGCCATCCTTAGCTACACATATTCATAGCATTTTTCTACCTTCATTCCACCATCTCAACAACCAAGGAGAAGAGGAGGAGAAGAAGAAGATTAAGGAGACACTATGTCTCCTTGGTGCCTTCAACTTCTTCCCTTCTTCTACCTTGTGTCTTCGTTAAGCCAAGGGGGAAAAGCCAAGCAAGGAAGATGTCCAAAGGAGGAACAAATAGGCTGGTCCACATCCACCCTAAGGAGGAGTTCAGAAGTGGAACCTTCCACTCTAGGAGGAGCCAGGCACGCCCCACCTAGGGCTTTCCAAGAAAAGGAGAGCCAGGAGCAAGCTTCCTTTAATTCAAGGGCAACTTGAATTGGAGTGGGAGTTCTGTAGCAGCATCATTTTCTTCATAAGATTTCTTCTACATTCTCTTTTTGTATTTTTGCATGGTAGTGTAGTGTTCAAATTTTTTTGGAGATTACAAGTGGGAATCCCTCTCACTTGTGAGTTCTCCAACTCCATTGTAAAACATTTTTTATTTATAGAAGCATTCCTCTACATTTTGTTTTGATAGCTTGTGTTGTTTCTTATTATGTGTTGTTCCTCCATTACTTCAAGCCTCCCATGCTTGGAGTGAATTGGAGAAACAAGGTGCTTGTTGCTTTATTTCTAGTAGTTTCAATTCCTGTTGCTTTTTCGTGATCACTTGCCCTTTGGACACCCGAGTTATCTCTAAGAGTGCTACACTAACAATTGACTTGGAGGCTGCTAGGTAGAGATATAGCGGCTTGCTCGGTAGAGGAGTCATCAGGAGAAGTGGTGCTTGAAGATATTCTTTTATTTGGTCTAGGGTTCTCAACACATCAGGGTCTAGTAGATGGTTGTGTAGCCTTTACCCATATAGAGGCACTCCAAAAATGCTAGGCATTTATTAAATACCCATATGGGGAAGTGCCCTAAGGTTGCTTGGAGATCTTAGCTCCATTCCTACGCATATCTTGTCTGAGTTGTCCTTTATTCCTAAACTAGATACTAGCAAACCAAGGAATTTACCAGAAGAGACACTAAATGCACATGTTTCCAAGTTTAATTTCAGGTAACAATCCTACAAAATAGAAAAACCTTCGAACAAATCTTAGAGATGCTTCATAAATCTCTCTCCTTTCATAAGCGTGTCATCAACATACACTTCAAAAGATTTTCTATTATCTTTCAAAACTTGTGGTTTACAAGTTGCTAGTAAGTAACTCCAGCATTTTTCAAGCAAAATAGCATTACACAATATGGAAATAGACCCCTATTTGTAGTAAATGAAGTGTGTGATCAGTTTGTTAGGGATAAGCTGATATAATGATATCTACTATTTAGGCATCCAAGGAGGACATGTTAGATTGTTCGGAGTAGGAATTCACCATTGCATTGATGTTCATCAAAGGCAATTTATCATTACAACAAGCCCTATTTAGGTTGATGAAGTCCATACACATTCTCCATCTATCATTGGTCTTTTTCACTATAACTATGATGGAGAGCTAAGTGAGATAAAGCGATTCCTTAATAAATGCAACCTTTGATGACTTCTTGACCTCCTTTGTTGTTACTTGCCACTACTTTGGAGATTTATTGAGGCAAACTTAGTTGAATGGATGAGATCTTGACATTCAAGCAATGTTGGGTTTTTGAAGGTTCATGCCTAAGAGGGCTTTGGTGTACTAGGCGAAGATGTTTGAATTTTTGTAGAATAGGGCCAACAACTCCTCTAATTCTTTTT
This sequence comes from Thalassia testudinum, assembly GCA_037157565.1. Classification (NCBI taxonomy): domain Eukaryota; kingdom Viridiplantae; phylum Streptophyta; class Magnoliopsida; order Alismatales; family Hydrocharitaceae; genus Thalassia; species Thalassia testudinum. Next base: position 9,321,298 of record JAZHRO010000040.1, on the reverse strand, counting down.
CATTAATCTCAGAGCTAAGTTGAACCAACTTGCCCAGGTTGATAGGATACAACCAAACAACCTTGTGGATATCCTAAGTGCCAAGATGATAAATAGGTTCCTTGTTTCGATTCTCCTAGAGTCCACTTGTTTCTCTCAAGTCAATGGAGCTTATTCCTTTTCTTTCCCCACTTTTGAGGTTTTAGGGGTGTTTGTTGGATTGTCCTCTCGATCTCCAGGTGAAGCTTTCATATGGCCAATTAGTCCTCGTTGATGATGCCATTGTTGGTTGGGGATCTAAAGATGACCATTTGGAAGTAGGTTGAGGTCAGGGAATCAAGTTGTGGATGGTTGGCTTGTCGAGGTTAGGGTTAATCGTTGATTCTAGTCTAGTTAGGGTTGGACTAGTGAATTAACCAAAATCAATGAAAGAGAGAGAATAATTACATGAAAATGTAGGATATTTTTCTAGGTTTCACTCTAAATCAAGTGTACATCCTGGGAAAGCAATATCTTCAAATTCACTATGAATAGTGGCATAGTTTTGGGGCAAGATTACAAGATAGAGTGCCTTAGGTGGGCGAGTCAACCTCCTTATATGGTAAGAGGTCCAACTGTTACAAGCATTAATGATAGGTAAAAATAAATGCTCCACAATCAAGTGACAATTACAAAAAATGAAAAATGTAATTGCATGTTATGACTTGAAATCCAAACCCAAGTCTGAATCTAAACTAAGGTGTTGAGATGAACCCATTGACACTTGTTGGGTGCGAATCAGGTTAGCATAGCTCAAAAATAGAGAAGTGTGGGTTTGGTCATCTCTGGTCAAACCATGAGAAAATTTTCACGAAAGGTATGATATTGGGTATCGTTGGATTCCTTTCATCGTTAGCTTTCCAAGGGCTTCTATTTCATGGAAGTTCGAGTTGCGTAGCTTAAATTATTCTTGAAATATGTTTAGCTAGGTTGTAGGGAACGTAAATCGAAATTGAAAGTCTTGGGGGCCATTGTTGGTGAAACATAGGTTCCATGTAATTCTAGAGACGTTTACGTAATATTAGACTCGTTGGGTGCTTGTGGAGATCAAGCCTAGTCAAAATGACTCATAAAATGTGGAAAATGTGTAATTATGGTCAACCTTTGGTCAAAGATTCTCAAAAGGGGTCCTATATGGTATTGTTGGATTCCCCTCTTCTAGAGCTTTCCAACGAGACCAATTTTGTGAAAATTGGAGTTACGTAGAAAAAGTTACATACAATTTACGATTTACAAGGCTATTAAGTTAATGAACCAAGGGGAGAGGGGTATTTCAGTAATTGGGACCCTAAACCGAATTAGGTGTTATCCTAAAACCTTTAAATAGGTGACTAGGGCCCCTCATCTCCCCTAAAACCCTCTTAATGGGATCATAAACTTCAAGGAAAGAGAGAGAAGAGAGGAGAGGAGTCTTATGTGCATGCATGTGTGCATAAGTTGTGCGTGGAGAGAGAGCACCAAGAGTAGCTCATGGACGACGCAAGGGTGCGCTGATTTTGTGTGATGCACAACAAGGGCGTGTGGCAACGCATGCATAGTGATGTGTGTGAGTGATGCCAGCTTGCATAGACCAGTGGTCCAAGGTCGGTTTAGGGTCAGTCTAGGAGAACCCCTTCTCATTTTTTGATTGGTTCAAGGCCTTCCTGAACTTGGATTCAAACAAATAAGCTATTGTTGGAATCCTTACTCAAAGCCCTCTGTTTTTGGACCCTTATTTGCATTATTTGAATATTGTTGCTACAAGGAAGAATTAATTTAATTTCCCAATGTGTTTTTTATCATATGTTCCTCATGTTTGCCCTAAGTTGGACCCCCGAACATATATTGGATCCTTGAACAATACTAAGGAACTTTGGGCACATGATTCAAAGCCACCTGATCCTCTAGTGACTTTAGGTAGGGTAGCTCTACCACCCTTCTTCAATAATTTTCCATGCATGAATTGATGTCTGTTTGAGATTGCTTTAGATCTAGAATTCCTCTTGTTGAGTACTTGAGTCTTGAATAATTGTTTATGTCTGGGTACTTGATTAATTAATTACTAAGTGAAGTTCTATACTTAATCATGAATTTTATGATTATTGAAAGTTAACAATGGTCTGTTATATGCAAAATTTGAATACAAATCCTCTACCTGTCAACTTGTATATAACAAGTTGTTAACATTGTTCAGTGCTTAATTTAATAACCTCTTTGTGGATAAAAGAATTTGGGTCAAATAATGATATATGAAATTACTGAGGATATTCTAAAGATTTTTGGAAAGGAAGAAAGAATAGGATCACCTGCCCTATTTGGAAACATGAACAGAAATATTGAATGAAAATGGAGATTGATGGATGAAAATTACTTGATAACTTGAACCCTGAGGGGTTCTTTGAAAGTCAATACTCGTGTCTGGTATCAATGACACAACCGACTATACATATTAGCGGTAGAGACTGGCTCAAGGAGTGAGCTAACCTCCCTGCAACTTGTTTCGTTAGGTTATTTTAACCAACCAAGTAGAAAGGTGCTTGGGTATGCGTTACTGTTATGAGAGGTTGGAGCTATTTGTTTTTGTACCTTGTAGTGGAAAGAGCTTACTGTGTGCTAGTGTAGGATAACTCCTTGCATGTTTATCACACATACTGTAGTCACCACTTCAGCTCGTTACTAGGACCTTGGGGTGGTTAACTAGGTGGTAAGGCAGGTACGATGTGCCGTCCCTTCGACCAAAGAGATGTACCGTATGTAATATATCATCAAGAATATCATAGTAAGATCTCCTAAAGCCTTCCAAGGAATATTGTTTCTTTGGCAGAAATGACTGAAATATATGAAGGCAAGATAATGGGATTAAATAAAAGAAAAACTTAAATAATTGAGAATAACACTCGTTTTCTTTATTTCCTGTACAATTGCTTAGATTTACTCTTTCTTTTTTGTTTTGCTACTCTACTTAACATTTGTTGACATTTCTATGGACACCATACTCAGGTCCTGGTGAGATACAACTCGGCTCTGCAACTGTAGGAGTTGACAATTCTAGTTTGAGTAAAGTATCGTAGCCTGCTAATCATAGCCATAGTTCTTAGTTTTGGAGTTTTTCCTTTCAGTTTTCTTTAACACTCTATTTTAGTTCTTTCCAGTATATGTGATGACTATGATTATTCTAGTGATATCTTTTCTGGTTCAAATTTTCTTGTTATTTTGTGTATATATATATATAGGGGAGGGGGTGGTGATGGTCGACACCAGTAGAAAAAGCAATGTTCGTGACGGTAAATTTTCAACCCTTATAGAATGGTCAAGAATAAAAATATTATTGACCATTTTAAGCGTAACAATTGCCAAATGTCCAGTCATTAACTTTCTCATCTGCAAAGCAGGCAGGGTGGTTGAGACTATTCTCGACCGTTGACTGGTCATTAACTACTAGAAAAAGCTATTTTAGTGTCGGTTACTTGCCGTTAGTTTTCCAAGCGATAGCAAAAATGTTTTTATCGGCGCTTATTTATATAAGCAACGATGAATAAATTATTAAAACTAACCCCCTCCACTCTTGCAAAGAATCAATATGTAATAAATATTTGTCATCGTTTATTGTAAGAAGCGACGACAAAAATGTGGATAAAATTTACCTGCGAAGGCCACCAAAATTTGGTTACGAGGATTGGGATAAAGTTAGACATTTGCCATTGCTTTATAATAAAATCGACGGCAAATGTCAGTCAATCTATCACCTCACAGAGCCCCCTCCTCCCCCCACACATTGCGCAAACCCTCCTCCTCATCGGCTTGTAGCCCCTCCTCGTCGCCACCCCTCCTCCATTGCTGCCTCTCCTCGTCATCACCCCTCCTCGATCATCGGCCGTCGTCGTCGATCGTCCCTCGTCGTCCTCCTCCTCAGGTAAGTCCTCCTCACTCTCCTTGTCCACGCCCCCTCCTCTTCCTCCTCCTCCTCCTTGCAGCACTCTTGGTCTTCCTCTTCCTCTTTGCCCCTCTCCTCTTGCTACTCCTACTCTTCCTACTCCTCTTCCTCACCGTCGTCCTCTTCCTCCTCCTTGCTGCCTTGCTACTCCTCTTCCTTACCACCGCCCTCCTCGTCCTCCTCCCTACCCCTCTCCTGTCAACCCCTCAACCACCACCACCCTCATCCGCCTCTCCTCATCCTCCTCCTGCCCCCCTCTGCCTCTCCTCCTCCTCCTCCAATCCTCCTCCCTACCCCCCTCTACCAATGCCCCGCTCCCCCTCCTCCTCCTCCCTACCCCCCTCCTCCTCCTCCTCCCCATCCCCTACAGAGAATGTTGCTGCAGAGTGATATGTTTATGGGTGTGTGGTTGTGTTAATGACAAAAATGGATATTGAGCATTGTTCGCTAACCTAGAGAACGTTGCTGGATGCAGATTATCATTTTTTTGAATGAATGTGTAGGTATGCTATGTAGGATATGGTTGGATTTGTAGAATGCCTTTGATGAAACCCAGGATATGGTTGTTTTTTAATGAATTTGTAGATATGCTATGTAGGATAGGTCTCCTTTTCCTCGTCGCCCCACCCCCTCCTCCTCCTCCTCCTGTTGCGCCAACACCTCCTCGCCACCAACTCCTCCTCCTGCTCGTCTCTTGCTTCCCTCCTCCTGCCCTCTGCCTCGCCAACAATGTTCCTTAAGGCAAATGTATTATCACACTTTGTATTGTTTTGAATTTGATATCTGAAGCTTTACATCTTTATTTGGATTTTATTTTAATGTCTTTGACTAGTACAACAAATTTAGCTTTAGGAATTGCAAAGCTATATGCATTTAGTCTTCATATCACGAGAGCATCTATCAAAATTGATTAAGAAATTTCCATGGTTAAAGTCGATTCAAGGTCCATGTCACTGACACCTTTTGTGATATTATTGCTGATACTTGGTCTTTGTAAATTCCAAGATCGAAGGGAAAACTAAAGTTACAAACTTCAACAAGAATAGGCCATATGACATAATGTGCACTTTCTCCAATTTTTGTTGACATCTAGGTTTGAGTTTCTGAATAATCTCATGCACTTTCTCCAACAAAAATCATGCCACATGACATAATGTGCTCTCCCTTCAATTTTTGTTGTCGTTGGATGGTCACAAGATGGATATCTTTAAATTATATGTATAGATTATGCAAAATTAATCGATGATTATACAATCTGTCTTTGTATGGCCATAATCAGGCATGTTGAATACATCTGTTAGATAATCAAGATTTGGCAACCACTTTTGTGATGTTCCTAGAGGCTCCATGTCTTGCAGATATGGCCCTTGGATGGATACCAATCTAGTCATCCCACTTGGACCCCACCGATGCCAAGTAATATTTGACTATTTTCTCAAGTCTTCTTTAATGATAATGCAACTATCACACTTGTCTTGCTGAATATGATGGTCTGATATCATGCAGCATGATTCAAACTACTGGATGATATGCATAGCTTTGTGATATGATCTCTCTAGTGATGCTGTAGGGGGATGGTGACTTCATTGCAAGAAGTTTAGAGGAGAGTGCAAGGGTCCAGGTAGATTTCAATTTTTTTTACCAAACTTTAAAAAGGTCATATTTCTTAGCAGAATATACAATCATGTATGAATGTTGTTTGTTATTTTCTTGCTTTATCTTATGGCTTCTTTTGTGCAGGTATGACATAAAGTTGAACACTGCTATGCTTGCAGAAGAGAAGCACTTGCCAATGTAAGTTCTACCTATCTATGTGGAATGCTTCCTATTTTCCATATTGTATATTTTATACTACATTGATGGTAATTTAGAGATATTATGTTATTGTGTTCTATATTTTGCTTTAATATCTATAAAATCGAAAATGTTATTTCCTTGTTTGTTTTTCCCCTAGGAAGAAAGTTGAAATCCCATGGTTTCAAACTTTCAACCTTATAACGAGGAAATAGTTTATCCACACCTATTTATCCACCATGTGAGAGAGAGAGAGATCCATGTTTTGGTTCCTTTCTTTTCTTTTCCCTTCTGTTCTTTGAAAGCTTACGAAAAAAATGCTAGGTTTCTATAGCCAAAAAAGAAAAAGGATTGAAGTACTTCAGATCCCGTAGATTTCACCACCAACCATCTCATCCTATTTTAAGTTTATACCATTGAAATCTATTTACATAAAAGTCCCTAAGCATATGCTCATATCTCAATACGATCCCCAAACTATAGGATGTCTCAACATTGTCCCTAATCTTTGTAATTCTATCAAGGTCGTCCCTTCGGTGTTATAATAGTAACATTTGAAGTTGGTCTAGGCAGCACAACACATTTTGATGCTGGTACTAACCCAAATTCAAATTGCAAATTCAGACTTTTTTAGTCATTCTTCATCATACCTATGCACTCTTATCTTCTTGTCATTATACTTCTCTCTTAGCCGATTATTTACATTCTCATCAACCAGTTTAGAATGAGGGCACGGTGACAAACAAATAGCCAACAAGGCATGCATCTGCTCATTTTTCTTAAGAATCTGATCATACTGTGGACTATTCTGGTGATATTATTTGGCCTTCAGAATATAAATAAGGATCTTATTGAATTCACGTATTGCGTCAGAGTACCTTTACAGAATCCCAAAGACAAATAGCTGAAATTAATTAACCCTTGTGAAAACCCAGAGAAAATCTTTTATGTAAATGATTCTTTGTATGCACTATACATATGTAATGTGACCTTCTTGTATGCCAATCATGCAAAAGGTTCAATGCAAGATTATCTAGCAACATTGAAAGGTCCTACTTCAAAAGGTTCTTCTTTGAGGTACATGTTTTTCTAGTGTAAACTAAGGCCCTTAAAGCTGTTCTTGTAGATAAATCTCTATTGCATTTTTTTGGTAATGTTTCTTCACAAACATGGAATTTATTGAATTAAATGAATCTTTATCAAGAATATTAAATATTTGAGTTGATTTATTTTCTTAAGTGTTTATTTCCACTTAGTGATATGGAATATTCTTGTAATTATCATGGGCCTTGTAGATGGTGGGTACGAGACCCAAATGCATGTGTTAGGGTGAGTTAAGAGCATCGAGTTTTTTGCTTCAGGTGTTTGGAAAGTGGGGTGTACCCACTAATTTTGTGGTATGAATGCACAGGTCTTCATTTCAGGTATAGGATTTTGGAAAATATTGAGAAAAAAGGGGAAGCTCTGTCGGATTTTTGGCAGGTTTCGGTCCCTTAGTTTTATGCATTGTCCCTCTTGTACCCTTAGTTTCTCTGACGCAAGATAATTGGCCATCAATCTTACTTGCAATGGCAGGTGGAGTGGTGTTGAGCCTTGGAAAGCTAAAAGCCTTGGAGTGGCTTGTGTTTTTCAGGGTCCCACGAGGAATGCTGAAAGCTTATGATGACTATAAAATAATTCATTCTAGCTGGTTTGGGGAACATGGTGTTTGTTAAGAATGGAAACAACATTTTGATGGGATAACCAACTGATTGGTTATAGATTGTTCATTCTAAGATATTAACGAGGGGCTCTACCACTGAGCCATCCCTTGGTGGCAACTAGTTATCCCTTTCACTTTCTATAAAATGTGTTGCATTTGATTCACGTGAATATCAACTCGTAATTTACACCTTGTTATCTTTTCTTATAACATTGACAAATACATTTTGATTGCTTTTGGTAGGAAAATGGTCTCCTTCATGTCCACAAAGGGCAGGGCCAGAATCCCTAGGCAGAAATGTTTTCAGATCCAAACATGGCTATGGATATGATGAAGAATAATCTATCAATGGTCATACCACAGGCTAGTAAATTTTTTGACTGGTAAATCTTTATCCTTTTCTAAATGTGATTACTCATCATATTTGACTATTTTCCTTCAGACACTTTTGCTTGGGTAAACTTTTTCTTTTTAGGATTTGTGGCAGGCAAGTAGAAATCTTGTTTCTTCTTCTTCTTCTTTGTTTTTCATTTTTTTTCATTTCTTATCTTTTTTATAAAGAAAAGCTTCCTCTTACAAGCTTCTACATATCCATTTATATTCTTAAAATATATGTACATAGGAGTTTGAGATGTGTGACATTGTTCTGATAGTTAAACATAGCAGAGTCATCTAAGTTTATTTCATTTCCAATGTTCTAATTGTCTCCTCTTTTTGTGAAAATTGCCATACAACCCGCCCACCTATTAGGGTTTGACTTTTCAAAAGAAAGGAGGTTTGAGAGGTTGCATCTTTTGAACCTTAGGATGTCTGGCTTGAAAGCAGTAGTATCTCTCTCTGGATGTTCAACCCAAGGGAAAAATTGTTATGCAAAGTTCATTCTTCTTTTGGTTGTAGATGGGCACCCTGTAATGTTTTCATTGTCTAGTTTAAATAAATTGGAATAGGTTCAAAGGATCTTGCATCAGATTATCTTTTTAAGAAAAAATACCCCCCTTTTGCCGTTGGTTTTTGAAATAATCAACGACATTAAAAGGTAATTTTTTTAACAAGGGTGACTATTTCTCATCGCTTATTATAGAAGCGATGGCAAAAATATTAACATCGTCGCTTCTAAAGCGATGACAAATACTAATAAATGAAGACATTTAAGTTTTTATTATTTAAAAATTTGCTATGTAACGTTGCTTATTTCATAAAGCGACAACAAAAATCTTTTTACCATCGCTTATCAAAGGGATGGCGTTGTAACTGTAAGATCTAAAAGGCATAAGCACACTAAAAGGGGGGATGAATAGTGTGGTAGATAAAAATATGCAATCAAGCCAAACCACAAAAAATAACACCAGATATATAGTGGTTCCCCTCACTTGGGTACTCCACTACCTAAATCTCCCAACTTAGGATTTAACCCGATTCCCTCAATCCGGAGGGAATCAATTTACTTTAAACAGAGGAAATCAATTTACTGTAAATGGGTTACCTCAACCCAATTACAAGATAGAATAAGAGGGAAATGATACAGGTGTAAGCAAGCAACAATAAAGCTTACAACTAAATTCCTAAGTCTCCAACAAGAATTTACTTAATAAAATGATTATAGACTAATCTAATGAAAGCACACTAAAGCGAAAGATTATATGATGAAGAATGAGATCGCTTGAAAGAGGTTTGTTGCAGAGAGTATCGCCTTGAAGAAGAATGCAACAGCAATCCTTGTAGCTTGAAATGTGAAATATGGGAATTAGGATCAAGGAGATGATTTTTGCTTGTGCTATGTGCAAATGATACACGCAAGGTGATTTTATAGGCCACTAAACACCTTTCCTACGATTACTAGCTATTAGAGGAAATTTGGGAAGATTAGAGATAGGATTAATTGTAAAATAGCCGTTCAGATTGGTCACAACAGTTAGTTGGTATCGGTACTAAAATTATGATACCAATACTCATCATGGGTACCAGTACTCAGTACATGTTAAGACCCGTGTTGTTTGAGCCCTTTAAGACGTCTGGAACTTGGGTCAGACGTCTGGTCAAACGTCTGGACACCTTCCCAAACGTTTGGAAATCGAAATTTTCGTGTACGAGCTCGCATCCACGCACGTGCTGCATGGAGACAGTACGCGACCCTCGTTTTCTTCTCCTCTCTCCTCTCGCCCAATGCAAACCCTAACCCCACACCTTATATAAGCCCTCCTCCTCTCCCTCATTTCACCCACTTCCCCAGCCACTCCTTCCTCTACCCTCCAGCGAGTGCAGCCGAGCAAGAGAGGTGGAGAGGAGGAGCGTCGTGAGAGGAGAGGAGCAACGTGAGAAGGAGAGGAGAGAAGGCTTGCGAGCTCACATGGGAGCTCGCAGGTGAGCTCACGGTCGGTCGGCACATGCGCAAGGTGGAGGAGCACGTCGGGGAGGTCCTCCTCGACACTGCAGCAGCAGCAGCAGGCGAGCGGGCGCGGCCACGCGCAGCGTGAGAAGGCGAAGGCAAGTTCTGGTTCTGGGTTTTTCCTAGAATCAGATGTCTAGATCGACGTCCAAACGGCATAGACGACGTCTGGAGTAGGTTCTAGACGACTGAGAGGTAAGCTTCGCGATGTACATCTTCTTTGCAGATGCGGCCATGCAGGCCATTCCGCCGAGGCGCTGTTTTCATGCCTTATTGAGAAGATTTTCGTTGACGCGTGCTGGATTCACTTTGGGAAGGTGCGGGACACGCCCTCTCATGCAGTTCAGACGTCTGGACGAGGCACCAGACGACAGGAAGCATTTCCAGACGTCTGGAGAGGTGGTCGGACATCTGGAACTAGGTCCAGATGGTCTAGCGAAGTTCCTAGACGTCTTAGGGGTAGCGCAGAATTGAGGTATGGCTCTAGACTCTTTTAAGATGTCTGGAAGGTGTTCCAGACGTCTGATTTGAGTCAGAATTACTGTTTTTGACCCGTTTACCATCCGTTTGAGGTCCAATTTCCACAATTGAGATACCGATGTTTCCTGTATGTCTTCCTCTACTTGTTGGAATATTTTCTATACTGTTATGAGTGTTCTCTTGTGATTGATCCTTGTGATAGAACCTCATTCCGTTTCATGTTTGGGGTTTACTGAGGCACGTGGACCTGCCGATTAAGCCCCCATTACTCCTGGGTTTACTGGTAGAGTGGCTTCCCCTAGTTTAATTACAAACCTGAATGCATGTGTGGAATGATTGATTAGATCCTAGGATATGGCATGAATCCTAGGACTAGAAATACTGAAATGTTTGTATTGAATGTATGGATTACAGTCTTGAATGAGTAGATAGAATGATAACACTTGCCTGTAAATGAATAACAGCTACCTGTGAAATGTAAAGTACTTGTGCTAGCAAACTGTTGCATGCGAATTCCTATTGTTTACGTTAAATGACATAATATGAGCTGCATGTATCTGAACTGGAAATGGAAAGGTGAATGTTGGAAACACGAGCTACTTGTGAATAACCTGAATATGGGAATGTGAACAATAGAATTACAATTTGCATGTGTATAACCTGAGAATGGAAAAAGAAATGATAAACCCTGGTATGGAATGGCCTGAGGAATATGAGCATGAACCCTACAGGGAATCAGGAGTAGAGCTCCTGGAAATAACTGGAATGGAACTGGGAATGTGAGTGGGGAAGTGAGCTGGCCCTTGAGTACGGAGTACCAAGGAGAGCGACTGTCCCCCTATTTAGTGCAGAGCGAAGCTAGCTGCCCTTGGGTTGGGACCCAGGGTTAGGATTGGCCACTCTGTACTGACTTTTTGGCCCTCGTGTACACTGTACCGAGGAGAGCTACTAGTGTAGGGAGAGCTAGCCACCCCACGGGGCCCCAAGTTCAGCTAGCCGCCCTACACCAACTTGTTAGGCCCACTGGGCAAACTAGGGTAGTTAGGCGAGGGTGCGTGGACTGTGGAGGGGCAAGACCCCTGTATGGTTCTTAGGGGCTAGACCCCTGTTACTAAGAGTTCTATGCCCTATACTGGTTCCGTGCTGTGCTTTGGGCACACCCGTTAACGGAAACGATTGACCGCGTGCCAGTGCAGGGTAGCTACCCATGCGCTTATCGCGCGTGCTGTAGTCACCGTTACGTCTGTCCGTGACCTTGGGGTGGTTGACTGGGTGTAGGACCACCACGGGGGATTCTCCCGGCCAAGAGAGCACCACGTGCTACTTCTACTCTTCGGAAAAGACTACAATCAAGATCATTCCCACGAGGAACATTCGAGATCAAGAAAGAGACCTGATAAGTAAATCAAGTGGTGAAAGAAAGAATAAATAGTTAAAGAAAGAAAGAAATTGAAAAACAACAGCTACCTGTCCACTTTTCTTGATTTAGTAGTTGTACTCAACCTTTTTTAGGTCCAGGTGTTGAGCAGCCAAAGCACACGGCTGCAGAGGGTGCTAGGCCCAGTAGAGCCCAGTAGTCGTAGTTCTTTGTACTCAGTGGTAGTAGTGAGTAGCTTCTTGTACCTTTATATTTTGTACTCTTTCATTCTGCACTTTATATTCCTATACCTGTTTAATTTTCTACTGTTGTGGTGGTATGTACTGTAGTAGTTTACCTCTTTACTACTATACTTTGTTTACTGTTAGTTGCTTTCATGGTGAATGTGGTTTATTTTACTGCTTTTTGGTTACTTTCTCGTTGGACAACTGGGTCTTGGGATCAGTTGAGTTAGTCCGGTCTCGTATCCTGTAGGGATTCGGGAACTGGGTCGTAACAGTACATACAATTGAGTACCAACTAAGTCACTAGGTACCGATACTCATGATTAGTACCGGTACTTGTGACTCGCAGATTTGGGTCTTGTGACCTACATGTATTGGTACTCATGATGAGTACCGATACTTGTAAGGTCCAGGTACTTCTCAAGTCTTCAAACTATGAGCACCTTGTACCGATACTCATGAGGAGTACCGGTACTTGTTGTTCACAATTTGGGACTAAAACCCAAACCTGTGCCAAGTACCAAGAATGAGCTTTGATCGTAATCTAACTGAAATATGAGCGTAAATACATGATCAATAATTCAACGAAACGATGTATTTTCAAATGAATAGCTGAACGGAAGAATGATTCCTAATTTTTTCTATTTTGATTTTAATTCCTAAGTCATTTATCTTGTTAGGAGACATATACAATCTAGATTACAAAAAATATGAACAAAAAGAAAGTCTTCAATCTTCATGCCATCATTACTTCTTTCATCCATCTTTAGGTCCTATTATTTCCTGAAAATAACACTTCATAAACTCATTAGATTTAAAATGATTTTTTTTACACCAAAACATAAAAGAGAAGTGAAACTACGTTCCAACAATCTCCCTCTTTTTGGTGTTGACAAAACAATAGAAATACGTATATTTAAAAAAATAGAAACCTCATAAGAGAAGGAATACAAAAACCTCCTCTAGGAGTGAAACATCTCCCTCAAACTAAGCTTATGTATTTTAAATACAATGTATTTACCATTTCTCCCCCTTTTGGTCAATCAAACAAAAAGAATATATCAATATGCATATAAAATGACTAGGCATGAAACTAGATTGTAGAGCAACAACCATAATTAAAAGTCATAACAATCATAATTGAAGTCATACATCATTAAAGACATAATAACCAAGTAAAAACATGTTGAAATGTTCAATACATGAAAATATAGACTGAAAACTAATTGTGAGGACGTTTTTTGATAGACTTTTGAGCATGTTTGTTGCCATTATCACCATCATCATCATCAATTTCGTCATCTTCATCATCATCTTCATCTTTAGCATCTTCATCATCACTATCATCATAAGAAACCTCTTCTTCATCTTCATTGTCTTCTTCCTCTTTATCATCATGACGAATAGGTTCTTCTTCCGCCATTGGAGATGAAACATGAGATGGGTCTTGAAAATGCTTTTAGCGTCTCTCACTATATTCTTTGGGTGCTTTTGGTTGAGTGCACTTCCTTTGTTTATGATGTTGAGTGGAAGAAGCAAAATGGGAGGACTCAATGGAAAGTGAAAGATCATAGAACTTGTGTTCCATATGACGAAAAGCAAAGTTGAGATTTGACAAATTTTGTCCAATATAATTAAAGGTGTTAATTATATTGGGATCAATTCTAGACACATTAGACAGACTTACCCAAGGTGTTTCAACTTTTGGATTTGGATAGGTTATAAGAACAAAAGCGAAGGATGATTCAGGAGGTGGATAAGAAGAAGATTGAGCATTTGGATCAACTTCTTCTTCTTCATCACTAGAGGATTCCTCTCTAGCAGGTTTTACTCCCATTTTCTGGAGAGTAGATCATTTGAAATAGACCACTTTTCTAAGTGGAGTAAAGTTAGAGAGATAAATTCTACTCTTGATAAGAATGTGAGATACAAGAATATCAAGAGGAAGAGCTGAAGCACGGTATTGAGGTCTTAAGAAGTGAACAATACCATGTTTTGATTTACAGGAAAACTTGTCATAATAACATAGATGAAGGGTAAAATGTCTACAAGGATTTTGTGGAATCCCGAGTATTTGGCCTTTAGGTTCCATGTTAAAATTCTGAATAGAACTCTAGCAAATAATGTCATGTTTGGGGCAACCAAGGCTTTTCCCTGACAGCTTGGAAGCAAGAGTGTTTCATAAATTTTTGAAGTGGGGAATTTTTCCTTAAGAGTATCAAAAGCATGACCTTCATTAGGACATTGGGTTATGGTGGATAGAAATTTGGGTGTAACAATTATCTTTTGTCCAAAAATGTTTGATGTTAAGACAAGATGACCTCGATTGTCTTGTTCTTGGAGATTTGCAAAAAATAGACAATTAACATCAGGATAGACTCCAGAAACATCAGCAAAAAATGACTCATCAAAGAAATGCGTGAGGTTTTATTCAGATAAATGAGTGGTGAAGTTAAAGAGTGGTAAAGAAAAGTCTTTCCACTCAACTAGCCTACAATGGTGAATCTTTAGGCCCTTATACCAATCAAACTTTGATTTGGCATCCTCATTGATGCAAAATTTGTGAAATGCATCTTGAGGTGTCTTTCCTTTACTCTTAGATTTAGGTGCCATCTGGAAAACATGCAACATGAGTTGGAGAAACAATGAGTAAATCAGAATATTTCGTTAGATGTGTGCATTCAAAAACACACTAAAGTCTGCATGTACCAATACTGGTAATGGGTACTGGTACTGGTTGGTTCTAGTTTCAACCAAAAAATCGAGCGAGTACGGATACTGATAATTAGTACCGGTACCTGTTGTTAAAAGTAGGCTCTGCTGCACCCAGCTAGTACCAGTACTGGAGATAGCTACTGGTACCATCTAGTACCCGACGAGAAATGGAATGCAACAGCATGGTTGATTTAGGGAAAAGAGAAAACAAATTGTAGAAAGAACCAAGGTCTATAAAGAGGATGAGAGAATACCTAGAGTTGAGTCTTGGAAGAGATCCTTCTTCTTCTCTTTGGCTAGGGTTTGGAGATGGTCTTGGAGAGAATGGGAACTAGATTTTGGAAGGAACAAAATGGGGCAAGTGTTTACACTTGACCTCTTTTATATGAGATGGGCCATGTGCTAGTCACATGACCACTTAAGTCGTTGAGAGATTATTTCAATGTTCTACTTAGGTATTGAAAATAATGTAGTCAACGACTTAAGTTAAGCAATCATATTGCAAACAATACCCTGATATTTCCAGAAACATGGAAATATTAAAGTATACATCTTTTTAACAAAAATGGGTAAACTACAGTTAGGCCCTCAGAGATTTGTACAATTACAAACAAGTTATAAAGAGATCAAACTTTTAATTTTGAGCTTCTTTAATTATACAAAGTCTCAGTTTTCTTCTTATAAAGCAGAATCTCTCTGCTGCAAGAGGTTTTGTAATGATGTCTGCCAATTAGTTTTGTGTATCTATAAATTCTAATTGAATGACACCTTGTAGCACATTGTCTCTAAGAAAATGATGTCGAACAACTATATGTTTAGTACGTGAATGATGAATTGGATTTTTAGATAAATTTATTGCACTTGTACTATCACATAGAATTTTAGATTGAGCAAAAGATAATCCAAAATCAGACAAAGTCTGTCTCATCCAAATGACCTGAGAGTAAGCAAGTGAAGCAGCAAAATATTCTGCTTCGGTCATGGAAAGTGAAACACATGAAACAAGAGATTCTCCAATAAAATGACAGGTGCCGCTAGTGCTCTTTCAGTCCGTCCGACTCCCTGCATAGTCTGCATCACTATAGGATAATAAATCTAAGGTCTATGCTTTAAGGTAAAAGAAACCAAGATCTTTTATGCTATTTAGGTATCTAAATATTCTTTTTACTACATTTAAATGAGATTTTTTGGGTTCGATTTGGAATCTTGCACATAAACATGTAGCAAAAAGAATATTAGGTCTAGAAGCTGTAAGGTATAGTAGTGATCCTATCATACCCCAATATTTCTTTTCATTTACCTTCTTGCTGGATAAATCTTCACCAAGAGCAGTAGATGGAGCAATTGGAGTCTCTTTTCCTTTTACTTTTTCAAAGTCAAACTTCTTGAGGATTTCAAGAATATATTTTGTTTGACTAAAGTAAATACTAGTGTCTACTTGTTGGATTTGGAGACCTAAAAAGAATCTAAGTTCACCCATCATACTCATTTCAAACTCAGTCTTCGTAGTCTCACAGAAATGCTGGCACAGGGACTCTTTGGTTGATCCAAATATAATATCGTCGACGTATATTTAAACCAACAAGATGTCATTTCCTTCTTCCTTCACAAAAAGAGTTGAATCAACAACTTCAATTCTATATCCATGCTGGAGAAGGAAGGACCTAAGTCTATCATACCAGGTCCTAGGAGCTTGTTTAAGTCCATATAATGCCTTATTGAGCTTGAATACATGCTCTGGGTGTGTTAGGTCTTCGAACTCGAGAGGCTGGTGAACATTAAAATGACCCATTGCTTTTTAGTTGGATAAGACATTTGGAGTTTCAGTCAGACATCTGTCCAGACGTCTGGACACGTGCCCGAACATCTGAAAGTGAGATTTTTGTACGTCACTTTACGCTCTACACGCGGGCGGCATGTAGCAGCCTCTTTCTTCTCCGCTCCCTCACCCCCTTAAACCCTAAACCCATCCTATTTAAACCCCCTTCTCTTCTTCTCACCCCCTCACCACCAGCCACCACCACCACCTCCAGCATCCCTCCCTGTGCGACAATGGCGAGGGAGAGCGAGAGTGACGAGAGGGAGGGCAAGCAAGGGAGGATGAGAGGGTGAGCGAGGGAAAGAGGAAGGAGGAGAGCATGAAGGTCAGAGGACCTTCGGGAGCTCGGCGGAGCTTGCATGGCCAGCTGCGGGCACGCATGAGGAGGAGGGGCTCGGGGAGGCAGCCTCCCGACCCTCTACAGATGCTGAAGCTGCTACGGTGCACTGCGGGCGGAGTTGCGAGGAGAGAAGAATCATGGAGGAGGTTCTGGTACTGGAAGTTTTCTAATATCAGACATTTGGGGTATCATCCAGACGACTGGCGAGGCACCAGGACGTCCGGAGTTGAAGCCGGACGTCTGAAAGCACAATATCGCGCAGGTACGTGTTTCCTACGCTACTTTCTACCATGTAGACGTAGCGCAGGGATGTCGAGCTGATTTTGGACTAGCAGCTTTCATATGCAGGTGAAGGGCTTTGGGAAGGTGCGCAGTGCGCTTTTCCAGGTACTTTTGGATGTCTGATCACCTCGCCAGACGTCCGGAGGTACGTCCAGACGACCGGAGGCCTTGTCTGACGTCTGAAGCTGCCCCCAGACGGTCGTAGAGGGAGTGTGGATGTCTGAAGCAGCTGCAATAAGTGCAAGGTGAGATTTGACGTCTTTTAAGATGTCTTGGACTAGTCCCAGACATCTGATTTTGGGTCAGTAACCGCATTTTTGGCCCGTTTATGGCCCAAACGGAATCAGATTTTCGCAAATGAAGTATTGCTATGTTCCACCCGAGTTTCTCTATGTGTTGTGTTGAGTATCTACTATTTTGATCTCGTTTGATGTAAATTAGTCACTGGTACAGGTTACCAACCGATGGCGTGTTCGAGGCCTACAGAGACGACGAGATCTACAACACAGGCCCCATTCCTCCTGTGATACCAGGTAGAGTGGTTTAATTCAGTTATTAATATTTAAATAAGAATGTACTTGATGAAATAATTGGATCGAACCCTAGGATGTGGAATGAACCCTAGGGTAGAAATGTACGAGCCTGTTTTGAGTTGTACTGTTTACTTGAATGTATGTTTAAAATAAATTGCTAGCAAATGATATTAGTGTAATTATGAGATGCATGTAAAAATATGAGTTGCCTGTATGTGAATGAGAAAGTGAATGGTGAAACCACAAGTTGCATGTATATGATTGAGAATTTAATTGTGAAAACATGACTTGACTATATATGAATGAGGAACGAGTTTTGAAACATGAGATCTGAATATGGATAAATGAGATGAATATGAGCATGAACCCTACGGGGAATTATGAGTAGAACTCCTGTGTATGAAAGGAATTTGGAATGTAGACGGAAAGTGAGCTGGGCCTTGTCTACGCGGTACCAAGGAGAGCAACTATCTCTTTTAGTGTATAGGGGGAGTCATCCACCTCTTGGGTTGAGACCCGGGGTAGGACTGGACACTCTACACTGACTCCTGTTGGCCCTTGCGTATGTGGTACTGAGGTGAGCTACTAGTGTAGGGAGGGAGATAGCCACCCCACGGGGCCCGGGGTTAAGCTAGCCACCCTACACCGACTTTGTTAGGCCCGCTGGGCAAACCAGGGTAGTTGGACGAGGGTACGCGGACTGTGGAGGGGTGAGACCCCTGTTTGGTTCTGAGGGGCAAGACCCCTGTTCTGAGAGGGCAAGGCCCTATACTGTTTCGTGCTGTACTTTGAGCATACCCGCTAGTGGAAACGACTGACCACATGTCAGTGCAGGGTAGCTACCTGTGCACTTATCATGCATGCCATAGTCACCCCTACGTCTCAACAGTGACCTTGGGGTGGTTGACTGGGTGTAGGACTACCGTAGGGGACTCTCCTAGCCAGAAGAGCACAACGTGTACCTTCTACTCTACGGAAAAGACTGCAATTAATATCGTTCCCACGAGGAACAAGCAAGATCAAGAAATACTTGGATACTTTGAGAAATAGATGAACCAGAAACACATAAATGAGATAAATAGAAATGAGAATAAAACATGCTTGCTATTTTTACTTTACTTGCACATAAATAATGTAAACACCACTTTACTTAGCATTCGTTGACTCTATCTTTTCGTAACCCTGTTCAGGACCAGGAGTTGAGCTACTCGAGTTTCCAGCTTCAAAGGGAGCCGGGCTCAGCCAAGCCCAACCGTAGTAGTTTTCTTTCCAGTTCTTTGTTTTTGCTGTAGTTGTGAGTATTAGACTTTAAATTATGTTCTCATTACTTTCTGTTTTCTGTTGTTGTTGTGGTGGCATGTACTATACTTTGAGACTGTTGTTCTACTTTCCTTTACTATTTTGTTTTCCCTTTTGCTTAGTTATATTGCATGTGTGAATGTGGTTTATTTCCTGCTTTTGGTTATTTCTCGTTGGACGACTAGGTCTTGGGATTAGTCGAGGCGAGCCAATCTCGGATTCTGTGGGGATCCGGGAACCGGGTCATAACAAACATAAACTTCTTCCTTAATATAATCATTAAGAAAAACACTCTTGAAGCCCTTTGCACTTGCAAAAGCAAGTATCATCCGTATGGACTCCAAGCGAGCAACAGGAGTGAATGTCTCATCAAAGTAAATTCCCTCCTATTGGTTATAGCCTTGAGCTACAAGTCTGACCTTATTCCTGATTATTGAACCAGATTCATCAAATTTATTTTGGAACACCCACTTAGTTCCAATAATGGAATTACCCTCTGAAGCAGGTACCAAGTTCCATACATTGTTTCTTGTAAATTGGAGTAGCTCCTCCCGCATAGCTACAACCCATGATTCATCCTTTAATGCCTCATCAACTTTCTTGGGTTCAAGTTGAGAAACAAAGGCATTAAGGACAAAATTGACTCTAAAATGAGATCGGGTTTTTACACCTTGTTCAATATCACCTATAATTTGACCTTGAGGGTGATCCTTGTGGTGTACCCATTCTTTTGGAAGATCATGTACATTTTGTATATCTTTCATTTTTGATACATTGATGAAGGGGATATCTTCATCATCGGAATCTAGATAATTTGGTTCTGATTCTCCTAATGCTGTTTCATTAAATGAAACATGCAATGATTCTTCAACAACAAAAGTCATTTTATTAAAGACTCGATAAGCTTTGCTTCTTGTTGAATACCCAATAAAAATACCTTCATCACCTTTAGCATCAAACTTATCAAGTCAATCTTGGGTGTTTAATAAATAACAACGACTTCCAAACACCCTAAGGTATGAAATTCTAGGAGACTTCTCATAATAAAGCTCATATGGAGTTTTCTTAATAATAGGCCTTAAGAGAGTTCTATTTAGAACATAACATGCCGTATTAATAGCTTCAGCCCAGAAATATTTTTGAAGCCCAAATTCTAAGAGCAAGATTCGGGCACATTCTTATAGAGTGCAATTCTTGCGCTCTACAACTCCATTTTGAGATGGAGCTCGAGGAAATGAAAACTCATGGGAAATGCCAGAATTGACACAAAAACTTGAAAACTTTTCATTTTCAAATTCACCCCCATGATCTATCCTAAGTCTAAGGATTGAAGATGATTTTTCCTTTTGAAGTCTTAGAGCAAGACTTAGGAAGGAGTTAAATGAGTCATCCTTATGTTTCAAGAAGGTGACCCAAGTGAACCTTGAGAAGTCATCAACAAAAACTAGACAAAATTTTGATACATTTAGATTCTCAAATCGTGTTGGCCCAAATAGATCACAGTGTAACAATTCTAAGGGACGTGTAGTTGAAACTATCTTTTGGTGCATTTTTTTGAGTTCACAAGATTTGCACAATACATCTTTTTTGTAAGTTAGTTTGGGTAGGCTCCATACTAACTCATTTTTGGCTAGTTTATTTAGGTGTTTGTGATTTATGTGACCTAGCCTACAATGCTATAAATCTACTTCAACATGAGGGCAAGCAGATATTTTACAAATTTCTCTTGTAAAAAATGAAGTGCACATATATTTTCATATCTAAATCCTTCAATTAGAATTACATTAATTCCTTCTTTTAGTAAAATTAATTTTAGTGAACAATACATCACATCCATTATCACATATTTGACTAACACTAAGCAGGTTATGTTTTAGATTTTCTACTAAAAGAACATTTCATACCAGCTTAGAGGAATTACCTATGGTACCTTCACCAATAATGCGACAATGTTTGTTGTCGCCCAACTTGATGTGTCCTCCATCTTGTATTCTCGTCCATTTGATAAAGAGGTCGGAGTGTCCCATCATATTCTTGGAACACCCATTGTCTAGGATCCACTTATCTTTCATGACCTGCAAAGCAGTTTAATACATCTGATTTAGGTACCCATTTTCTTTTGGGTCCTTGATGGTTAGTTCCCTTCAAATCCTTAGATTTATAGATCACTTTTATGTTGGATCTATAATTCTTAGGATTCTTAACATTTTGATAAATCCATGCATGTCTAGGTGCATGTGATTTATTTTGTGTTCTTTTTATTATGAAATTTTGCTTTTAAGTTATTACAAAATTCTGTATCTAACCTAGTTGTTGTTTTAAGATTATTTAAACTTTCCTCAAAATATTCATAAATATCCTCTAATTCTACTATCTTTGCATGCAATTGTGAGTTAGTATCTTTTGCTATGTCTAACTCTATTTCTAAACATGACTTTTCCATCTCTAAAGTCTTATAACTATTATGTAAGACTTTATTTTCTTTTTTAATCAACCTAGCTTTGTGATATGGGTCTTCATATGCTTGTAGAAACTCATTAAAAGTGACTTTAGAATCTACCTCATTTTCTGAGCTGTCGTTGTTTGCCATTAAACACAGATGTGCAACTTTGGTTTCTTCTGACTCTTCAGAGGATGATTTGGTGCCGGAACCACTATCATCCCAGGTTGCTTTATATGCCTTTCTTGAGATCTTCTTTCGATCAACTTCTTTGTCTTTCTTCTCTTCTTCCTTCTTCTTAATCATTGGACAATCTTTTCGTACGTGTCCCCTTTTCTTGCATTCAAAACACACTATCATTTGAAAATTTATTCACCTTTTTTCCTTGCTTTCAGATGAACCGTCGAAATCGTCTTGTTAGAAGAGCAAGCTCTTCTTCTTCGTCGGAGTCAGAATTGTCGAAGTCCGAATCCTCCCTTAGAGCTTTGAAAGCAAGCTCCTTCTTACTTGCTAATTTCTCTTCATTCTTCTTCATGTTCTCCAGCTGGACCTCATACGCCATGAGACTTCCAATCAAGTCGTCAAGAGAAAGGACTGAAAGATCCTTTGCCTCTTGAATTGTTGTCGATTTCGGAGACCAATCACTTGTAAGGGATCTCAAGATCTTCCTTACAAGTTGCTCTTGTGTGAACTTCACTCCCAAATTCTTCATAGGGTTGACAATGTCTCCAAATCTTGTGTACATTACCTTGATTGTTTCACCTTTTTCCATCCTGAAACACTCATACCTTTCTGTTAAAATAGATATGAGTGTTTCTTTAACTTTACCGGTACCTTCACAGGTACTTGTAATGTGTTCCATATCTCGTATGCGAACTCGCAAGCCAAGATATGGTTGAATTCTTCCCTTGACAACTCACAATAAAGTGTGTTCATCGCCTTCACGTTGTCGACAATTTTCTTCTTTTGATTCGCCTTCCAAGCTACTCCTTCTTGAGACTCCGAATCCGAGTACTTCTCTTGAATGAGAGTCCATGACTCCTCATCCATTGCCTTGAGGAAGATTTTCATCCTCCTCTTCCAGTATCCATAGTTTGTCCCATCGAAGTGGGGAGGACATGTGGATGGCTGTCCTTCGGTGCGCTTGGTTGATGATGCCATAGCGAGTAAGATTTTTACTTCTTCTTGCAACCCACTCGGATACCACCTGTAGAATCTAAAGGGCATAAGCACACTAGAAGGGGGGATGAATAGTGTGGTAGATAAAAATATGCAATCAAGTCAAACCAAAAAAAATAACACCAGATATATGGTGGTTCCCCTCACTTGGGTACTCCACTGCCTAAATCTCCCGACTTAGGATTTTTAACCCGATTCCCTCAACCCGGAAGGAATCAATTTACTATAAATAGAGGTAATTAATGGGTTACCTCAACCCAATTACAAGATAGAATAAGAGAGAAATGATACAGGTGTAAGCAAGCAACAATAAATCTTACAATTAAATTCCTAAGTCTTCAACAAGAATTTGCTTAATAAAATGATTACAGACTAATCTAATGAAAGCACACTAAAGTGAATGATTATATGATGAATAACGAGATCGCTTGAAAGAGGTTTGTTGCAGAGAGTATCGCCTTGAAGAAGAATGCAACAACAATCCTTGCAGCTTGAAATGTGAAATATGGGAATTAGGAGCAAGGAGATGATTTTTGCTTGTGTTATGTGCAAATGATACACACAAGGTGTTTTTATAAGCCACTAAACACCTTCCCTACGATTACTAGTCGTTATGGGAAAGTTGGGAAGATTAGAGATAGGATTAATTGTAAAATAGCCATTCAAATTGGTCACAACGGTTAGTTGGTATCGGTACTAAAATTGTGGTATCGGCACTAATTGCTTACAGATAACCAGCAGTCAGGCCAACAATGCATGGGTACCGGTACTCAGTACATACAATTGAGTACCAACTAAGTCACTAGTGTTGGTGCTAGAGCACCACGATCATTTATTTTGATGATAACAAAACACGTGTCTTTTAACATTTACTTTTGAGTCCTAGTTTTCATGTCAAATTGCAAATGAAGACAGGTGCTTAGACGGAGTTCTAGCTCGCATCCATGGCGGATTGGAGGATCTGGACAAAGGCGGAGGAACTTTGCGAGGAACGAAAGCTTGAAAAAGGAAGGAGATGAATAGGATAGATTTCCTTTTATCTTGTTCTATATAATTTTGTTTAGTTGTTTCGCTCTTTATTTCTTTCTTAGATCTTATGTTAAAGAGCCTCAAAGAACCTTTAAAGTAGTCCTAGAAACACCTGCACTACCCTAGAATACCTAGGTTTTCTGTAAAGAACTTAGAAAATCAAAATAGGGTTCAGACAACCTTATCAGACGTCCAATCTAGAAATCAGACATCTGATATTGACTTTTAAGACGTCTGACTGTTTGATCAGACGTCCATAACATCTAGGCAGGACTTCGTAGATTCTGTCTGTTAGAATCAGTCGTCCAGACCTTAGTCCAGACGTCTTAGGAGACGTCTGATGCCTTTGCCAGATGTCCAATTAGTGGAAAGTTGGCTGCCTTCATAAACATTGAGGAAATGACCGTTAGCCTTATATTAGATGTCTGTAGAGGACCCTACACGTCTGATATATGACCGTTTTGCCTCGGCTGACCCAAAATCTCCTTTCAGAGATTTTCTAGCCGTTAGACTCCCTTGGGTATCCATTTCTACAGTACAATAGATTTCTAGACACCCAGACCTAGTGTCAGATGTCATGTATGTCGTCTGATGGCCATACACTAGAACCCTATTTAGGTCTAATTCAAGTCAGTAAGGAAACCCACGTAGAATCAGATGTCTGACTTAGTTCCCAGACGTCTTAAACAGGTTTCCCAGACGTCTGATGCCAGGACCAGACATCTGATGACCCTGTCAGAATCATGATTAATTTTGACTATGGCCTGATTTGCCTTGGATTTGCACCCAACGACTATGGAAGCATTCTAAGGCCTTCCAAAGCCTTCCTAGGCCCTCTATAAATAGAGGAGAACTCTTGCCACTCAAAAATAAACCTTGCAAGAATATTTCCACTCATTTTGTGTCAAATTAAAGTAGAAGAAGCACTTTCTCTTAAAGGCTTGTTCCACACCCAAGTGCCTCATCCAATTTGTGCACCCGGTCTCCCTCTGCGATTATCAGAGCGACTAAGCGCAACCGCGTGGTTCACGCACTTGCATCGTCACATCAACGCACTTCCACTAAAGGGAAGTTTCCTAACTCCTATAGAAGCAAGGTTTAAATATTTATGGCTCTGTAAGATTGTTGTATATTTTATTGTCTTTGGTTGGGTATCCGCTTT
Organism: Thalassia testudinum; assembly: GCA_037157565.1. Classification (NCBI taxonomy): domain Eukaryota; kingdom Viridiplantae; phylum Streptophyta; class Magnoliopsida; order Alismatales; family Hydrocharitaceae; genus Thalassia; species Thalassia testudinum. The sequence continues at coordinate 9,296,605 of JAZHRO010000040.1, read as the reverse complement.
GCGAATTCCCGTCTCCTTCGCGAGACAAAATCCTTCTTGTGAAGAGAAGGGGTTTTAAGGCACACTACCCTCGGTCTAAGTAGTGTGGTTGTAATTGAGGTTCAGTCACCCTCGTTCAAGTGACTGGATTTAGTAGATTTGATCGACTAGGTCGATCAGGAAATCCTAACTCAAAAGGATTAAGTGGTGGTTTTCACCTGATTTGGGTTTCCACCTAAAAATACTTGTGCCTATTGTGTGATTACTTATTTTTGTGAGATTGTCTATTTTAATTCCGCACTTTATATTACATCACGCATATCTCACCCCCTCCAAGTAGGGAATTACAACTAGGTACTAGTACTCATGATTAGTACCGGTACCTGTGACTCACAGATTTGGGTCTTGTGACCTATATGTAAGGTCCAAGTACTTCTCAAGTCTTCAAATTGTGAGCACCTTGTACCGGTACTCATGAGGAGTATCGGTACTTGTTCACAGTTTGGGACTAAAACCCAAACCTATGCCAAGTACCAAGAATGAACTTTGATCGCAATCTAACTGAAATATGAGCGTAAATACACAATCAATACTTCAACGAAACGATGTATTTTCAAATGAATAGCTAAACGAAAGAATGATTGCTAATTATCTCTATTTTGATTTTAATTCCTAAGTCATTTATCTTGTTAGGAGACATATACAATCTAGATTACAAAAAATATGAACAAAAAGAAACAGTCTTCAATCTTCATGCCATCATTACTTCTTTCATCCATCCTTAGATCCTGTTATTTCCTGAAAATAACACTTCATAAACTCATTAGATTTTAAATGGTTTTGTTAACACCAAAACATAAAAGAGAAGTGGAACTAGGTTCTAACAGTAATTTAAATGACGACAAAACTCAAAACACGTCATGTTAACGCTGGAAAAATTGACACACAAGCCCCGTGGCTTAATTTATGAATGACGGTAAATACAATTACTGTTGGTTATAAATCGATGGCAAAAGATCTAATCCGTCCACTAGGCGAACGATATTTCGACGTCGAACGTTCCTTGCAACCAATGTCAAAAAGAAACAACGACGCTATTTACGTCATCGCTTGTTGGAGTCGGTTAAAAGTGGAAATTATTGTAGTACTCAGGTCCTAGTGAGATAGAACTGGGCTCTGCGACTGTAGGAGTTGATAATTCCAGTTTGAGTAAAGTATCGTAGCCTGCTAATCGTAGCCATAGTTCTTAGTTTTGGAGTTTTTCCTTTCAGTTTTCTTCAATACTTTATTTTAGTTCTTTCTAGTATATTTGATGACTATGATTATTCTAGTGATATCTTTTCTGGTTCAAATTTTCTTGTTATTTCATATATATATATATATATATGGGAGAGGAATGGTGTTGGTCGACACTAGTAGAAAAAGCACTATTCGCGACGGTAAATTTTCAACCATTATAGAATGGTACAGAATAAAAATATTATCGACCGTTTTAAGCGTAACAGTTGCAAAAAGTTTGGTCATTAACTTTCTCTCTGCAAAGCAGGCAAGGTGGTTGAGACTATTCTCGACCGTTGATAACGTTCACGAATAACAATTTACTCTACCGTTATTAGATAAACGATAGATGATAAATGAAATCATCGACCGTTAAATATATAACGGTAGAGAAAAGTCAAGTATAGTTAAGGCATCTGGTTGACACCATTGTCGACCACTTATAACAGTCGATAATAATAATATACCCGACTGTTATTAGATGAACCGTCGAAGATATTCTCATCCAAAATCGTGGCGACAAAAAGATATTTTTCGAATGCATTCCTTGCATGTTCAATCTTGAATGATCAAGAAAGCACAGGAAAAAATCCCAACGTGACCTCGTCTCCTTCCCCTTCCTTTCTTCCCCTTCCTTTCTTCTTCTTTCCTTCTTGCGAAACCCACAACACCACCGACCTCCTCCGTCGACTACGAGGGCCCTCCTCTCGCCGATGATCGTGCACACGTCGTCCAGCGACCCCCCCCTCAGCAAGTGCTCCTTGCCCCTCATGCCATCACCACGACAACCACCAGCACCACCACGACCACCTTCCCTTCCTTGTGCCGCCGCCACCACCACCTCAGGCCACGACCACCACCACCTCATGCCACGACCACCACCTCTTGCCGCCACCACCACCTCCTCCTCCCACCACCATCGCCCTAATTTCTCCCCTTAGGTTTAGAAATTTAATTTTAGGTTAATTTAATTTTTTTTACGTACTACTTAGGTTAGAAATTTAATTATGAATGCAATTAAACTATATACTTCAATGTTTAGTTAAATTATCAATGTTTAGTTAAATTTAGTTTAAAATGTTTAATGTTTGGTTCAATGTTTAAATTAACATGAATATTTAGTTCAATTATTGTTCAATGTTAGGCATGAATGTTTGGTTCATTATTAGGTTTTGAGGTATGGATTTAGGTTATAGGGTTTAGGATTTAGTGTTAGGTTATGGGTTTAGGTTATACGGCTAGTTAAGGGTTTAATGTTCTTAGAGTTTACGTTTAAGTGTTTTTTGGGTTTAGGATTTAGTGTTTTTAGGGGTTAGGTTTTAGTGTTTATAGGGTTTAGGTTTTTTTGTTATAGGTTTATTATGTTTAGGATCATTGGTTATGCGATGGGTTTCAAAATGGCAATCAGATCCCTTCACTTCAAGAGTGCAGCAATATATCAAGAAACAATGCATGGTTCACACAATCACAAAGCTCAGAGTGATCCACCTTTTATGAATAACTTAGTACCATCCACGTGCTCCTTAAAATCAAAGAGGAGCATATGTGATGGAATGATTTCTAATAAATCGGGGCTGAAGTTGTGGGAGGACCTATGCATGTTGTAAAGACAAGATTGGGAATGAGATGAAAACACATTACGAGATATTGACGAGCCAAAAATTCAAGATGCTCTTAATAGATGGTTGTTTGGGGACCAAGGCAAGATGGGATTGATTTACTTCTCCCACCACTCCCTCTCCATTAAAGAAACATACACCTTCCATAGACGTCCCTCTTGAAGATTCCCAAGGTGCTAACTGATGAGAGCCTCATCATGAGACCTAACTAGCTCATTTTGACCTATGAAAGAGAATAAGAGCTCGTACATAACTTGGAGAAGGACCTAATTCAAGGAATAAGTGTTCTAAGAAGAAAATATTAAATAAAGGTTAAAACTATAATTTTATCATTGCAGTACATAAACGGGATTTCTCAGAGGCAAAACATAGGTCAAATGGTCTGAATAAGATAAAAAGTGGGTTGGTTCAGTCAGAAAGGGTTATTGTGCAATCCAAGAATTAAATGACATTCTGTAACCCTAAAAAAAACCCGCTTAATTCAACAAGGTTATGGTCAGGATAAAAATCAATTAGACCCTCTACAATTCATGAAAAAATATCCCCTATGGTTTAGAACCTTCAATTCGGCCTTTGGAACCTCTTTTGACCTAGATTGGGGCCTCGGCTCATTATTTGACCTAATTTGGGTTTTTATGCAAAATATCTAGTCAAACGTGGTCAAAACTAAAATCCAACTTCACCATTGGATTCCTTAGGTCCAAATTAGGTTTGTACCAAAATTTGGACCTAATGGGAGGTCATCTTAACCTACTTTGCAAAATAGTACAACCAATTACATTTTGGCCCCTATCTTTTGAAAATCATTACACAGATCCCCCTAACTTTCTCGCCACTCTTATAAACAGGTCCCTCCACCATTAATGGGGAGAAATCTTACTCCGACGAGGAATGGAGGGAGAGTACTCCCTAATTCCTCAGAGATCTCCTCCCAGATTTGGAAGGTAGATTCTCTAAGGAATTCCCTTCCATCTGATCATGGTCCTAATCTCTGATTCGCACCCAATCTCTCGTGCGAACACATGAGAGATTTGGGTCTCCAACGGTTTCCATCTTCGGTGAGGTCTCTTGTGCTTGGAAGCTTGTCTTCCAAGCACAAGAGCCCCTTCCAACATTTATAAAAGGATCCTCAACCCTGGCCGCATCTCTTCAGCTCGACTTGGCTAGAGATCCACCCCAATGTCATCTTCTTCTCCTCCGGTCAGGAGTCCAGCGAGCTTCGACGAGCCTCCCTCCTCTTTCTCGTCGCTCTGCCACCATACCAGTGGTAAAGCCGGCCTCACCATCTTCCTCCGCATTGCGCAACACCCGCGCGAGCACCTCTAGCCCTGTCGTCATTGCCATCTCCCTCCACTGGACATCGTCTTCTCCGGCGACAGTAGGTATAGCCAGCCGCCACCTCTCCCCCTTCATCCACTTAGTTAGGTTAGAATTACCCCTCTTTATCCCCTCTTAAATTTCCCTCTCTCTATTTTCCCTTTTGACCCCTCGCAGCCACTGTCCACCGCCATCTTCTCCATCTCCGGCCGCCCACCGGCGAGGTGCCTCCACCGCTCCACACCTCCACACGCCTTGCCAGATACCTCACTACCTCCGCCACAGTCCACTGATCACCTTCCGTCCATCCATAGACCACCATCACCTCCCTAAATGCCCCTCGACCTAACCCATAAGCACGGCCACAGGGTGACCTAGGCACGCACGCCTAGGCCACCCTGCAACCTGCCACCTACCGTCCCACCTTCACCTTGACACGGCGAAGCTTCCCATGTATTTTAATGGGGCCGCAAGGCCTTGTTTGTGTGTGTCAGACCTGAACACCTTCCGCCATTGAAGCACACAGCACGAAGGTCGTAAGGCTTCGCTCCAGGCTGCACGCTCCAGGCATCAGATTCCCAAGTGCGTAGGCTCCCTTCATGAACCCCTCATGCCTAGCAATCGAAGTCCCAGCACTCTGCAGCATCAGCAATTGAGCGCGACACCCCTGCAAACGCGAGCGCAGAAGCGAGTGGGACATTAGTCCCACCTCATGAACGTACGAGCATAGAGCAAAGGATAAATTGATTTTGTGCTTTGAGTTAGTTGCCTCAAGTAAGACAGGGGTGAGGTCCCTCGCGCTCTCACGCCTCGTCCGCGACCTTCCCCTGCGGACCTAGCACCCGACCCGATTACCTAACCTAGCACTCCTCGCACATCACACTCACGCCGGTGCACCTAGACCTGGGCGCGCAATACCTGACCCGATTGCCCAGCTCTGGGAGAGCGTATCGAAGAGAGAAATAGAGAGAGAGACGCGGGGAGGGTAGTGGGTAGATTTTGCTTCTGTGTGTACATGCACAGGGAAGAAGCAGAGCTAAGGAAGGAAGGCGCAGCTGAGGTGAAGCTAAGACACTTTGCCGTAGAAAGGAAGAGGAAGGAAGGCCAAAGAGAAGAGAAAGTCTGAGGAGAGCTAAGCAAGGTGAAACTGAGACTTAGCCGCAGAAAGAAAGAAGGAAATCAAGGCAAAAGCCAAGGAAGGAAAAGGAAGAAGAAGAAAGGCTGAAGCCAAGGGAAGGAGCAGCACTGTAGCAGAGGTGCGGCTGAGGAAGAAAAAGAAGAGCAAGGCAGAGGAAGAAGGAGAAAGGCATTGTGCCAAAGAGAAGGAAGAAAGCCAAAGCTAAGAAGGAAGAAGAGTGGCTGAAGAAGAAGACAAGCAGAGACAGAAAGAGGAGAAAGGAAAAAGCAGAAGACAGAGGAGAAAGAAAGATAGCAGAAAAGAGAAGACTTAAGAAGGAGAAGGAAATAAAAGCTTAAAGAGAAATATCTTTTTAAGACGTCTGATTATAGAATCAGACGTCCAATTCTATTTTGTTACAATTTTGACTCTTACATTCTTGCATTTATATTCTGAATTAGGTTTTGAGTAACTCTAAGTGTTCAATTACATTATTGAGATTAGTGAATAAATTCCATTTGCTCCCTGTGTTCGACCTCGGATACTTAGGTTTTCGAGTAATAAATTCTTATTTGTTATCAACGCTTGATCATTTATACTACAACGCGACTGACTTATACTCATCTAAAAAGCCCGACAAAGCGTTGCAACACTAACATAGGGTTACGGAAACCATTCAAATGTAGGGCCACATCTGGTTTGATAGCCCAAAAAGCTTTTTTTATTTTCTCATATAACCCTCAATCAGCCTACAGAGGAAAACCACAAGCAATCTTTTTTATCCAAAGCTATTTAATTAACAGTCATTGATGGATTAACCGAATCATGTTCTTATCAATCATATGCAATCCCAAGTCACCTTCTCTTATTGTTGTAGTTAAGATGATGATTTTGCATCTGCTGACTCAACCATATTTATGTTAAACTTGCCAGAAGATTGGTTTAGGTATTAAACTGTATTTCAATACTTACCAAAGGAGATTTCATTCAACTGTCCTATATGTTCTATTTTCATTCAATTGGCATATATTAGTATCTTGTTAGATTTTTGTCAAACTTTTATTATGAAATTTTTATTACAACTTTGTAGATACACACACTTGCACAAATTTAGATATACCTGATGATAAGCAATAGGAATTCTAACCTTGGGTAACAGGTTATTGGAGGGATATAATTGTGTCAAAATACTAACCCATGGAGACTTATTATCAGGTTATACGGACAATGCAGAGTATGTGTATACCTCACTTACATGCACGATGTGTTGTCTTTATAACATGCCATAAGTGTCGTCGTTCTTTGTTCAAAGAAGTTCTAAACAAAGGGGGTCCTTGAAGATTTGATCACAACTTAGGGTTACTTCTTGCATGTAACTAGTGTTTGAAGAAATTTCAGTCGCATTTTCTCCCTCATCTCCGATATACCAACTAATCTTAGCTCCGTTCCCGAAGTGCTCTTTAGTGGGGGCTATTGGGGATGTAATTAAGGTTAGTCTTGGGGGTATACTGAAGAAGTACGAGGAAATGCTGCCGAATTTTCTCCAAACACTGGCTGCATGTAAGAAGTAATGTTGTGATCAAATCTTTAAGGATGAGCTATTAAATAAAAATCTTCTTAAAATATAAATTTCTTCCTTATTCAAGTCTAACTTATGGGTGGTCTTAAAATACACATTTGTTCCTTATTCGAGTCTAACTTATGAGTGGTTGTCATTGACATTTAGGTTAATTATCATGGATAAATCATAGATTAGTCTGAGGAATTCGAATTACCACGAATGCAAGAGTGGAGTGATTTCATTTCTAGAGTGGGCATTTAATGATGATAGGAGGACATTTAGACAAGAAGAATTCCTTCAGCTGATTTTATGCCCATGTAGACACTGTTTGAATGGGTTTTTCCTTGACTGAGACACAATTTTTGAGCATGTGTTGTAACAGTTGGTGGCAACATTACGTAAATTGGACAGCTCATGGTGAGCAAATAAGAGAAGTTAGAAATGAGGAAATTGAAGCTTTTGAAGAAAGTGATGATAATCAAGGAGATGAATTGGATGAAATGTTATATGATATAAGAGTAGCAGACCCTGAGATTGTAGATGACGATGAAATATTATGAGATTGTAATGAGTTTTATGATGCAGTCAAGATAGCAGAATATTCTATTGCTCTTGGAATAACGTCAATGTCAAAGTTGTCATTCCTTCTCAAATTGTTTCAGATGAAAGTGATGAATAGAGCCATAGCGAAATTAATGTCTGAGGTTCTGGAATTCATTGGGGAGCTGCTGAATAATCTTGCTAGGTACCCTAAGTCATGGTATGATGTGAAGAAGCAGATACGTGGGTTTAAAATGAAATGCGAGAAGATTGATGCCTGTCATAATGATGTGTTCTGTACAGAAATGAATACTCAGGGTTGACTAACTGTCCTAAATGTGGTGAGGAGAGGTATAAGGTGGACAAGTCAACAAACACAAGCAGGAAGAAACAACCAGAGAAGGTTCTCCATTATTTTCCACTAATCCCTAGGCTACAACGCCTATTCATTTCCAGTAAAATAGCAAAACTGATGGTGCAGCATGAGGATAATAAATCGAAAGATGGACGCATCCATCATCCAACAGATTCTGATGAGTGGAATGATTTAATGAGAATCACGCATTATTCACAGAAGAGGCACAGAATGTGAGACTGGGTCTTGCAAGCAATGGATTCAACCCATTCAATAACATGTATCCATCATATTCCATATGGCTGGTGGTCATGTTAACTTACAACTTACCCCCATGACTATGCATGCGATCCTCATTCTTGATGTTGACCCTCCTTATCCCAGGACCCAAGCAACAAGGAAATGCAATAGATGTTTATCTCCAACCATTGATTAATAAATTGAAAGTCTTGTGGTACAGTGGTGTTCAACCATATGATGCACAGAAGAAACAATTCTTTCAATTGCACCTAGCATTACTGTGGACAATCAATGACTTTCCAGCATATGTGAATTTGTCAAGATGGAGTATGAAGGGGAAGTTTGCCTGTCCAATCTGTATGGATGATACTCATCACCTGAGATTGCCCGAAATCAAGAAGTTCTGTTACTTAGGGCATCGCAGGTTTTTGCCCATTGAACACAGATTGCGAACATCATAATTCAAAGACAAATTTGATGGTAAAGCATGTCAATAATTGTCGAGGAATCCGAAAAATAAACTCAGTACAAGTTCTGTTAAGTTGTCAGGGATGAAAATCATGGAGACATTGCAACAGCTCGGTAAAATACGTTTAAGTTGTCTTTTCAAGAATGACTTGACTTCTTTGCGACATTCAGGATTTAGGAAGAAAAGCATATTTTTTAGAGCTTCCATATGGGAAGGATTTGACTGTGCGACACAATTTAGATGTTATGCACATCGAGAAGAATGTAATGGACAACATTATTGACATATTAAACCTAACAGACAGCCTAAAGGATACAGTTAAAACAAGGAATGATATGAAAATTTTGGGTATTCGTCTTGAGTTGCGTGTTGAAGAATGAGGGTTTCACCTTCCAGGAAATATATACAATCTTACTGGAGAGCAGAGGCAAAGGATTTTCTCATTCCTTAAAGACATTCGGATTGCAGATGGGTATTCATCGCAGCTTTAACATTACGCAACTGAAGCGCAGTAGAAATTACTGGGTTAAAAAGTTATGATTCTCATGTGTACATGCAAATCTTATTCCTACTAGCGATACGTGGAGTGATGCCTAAACCGGTAGTCGATTCTTTTATGAAGATGAGTAGAGATTGCTGGACAAATCTCATCTGTTCAAAGACATTAGATCCCGAATTGCTGGACTATTGAGATAAAAAAATTGTGATCACACTTTGTAAAATGGAGCAGATTTTCTCGCCTGCATTCTTCAACGTAATGGTTCATGCCATGCTTCATCTTTCGAATGAAGCAAGAATTGCTAGACCGGTGCAGTACAAATGGATGTATCCAATTAAATGATATTTGAAGAAACTAAAAGATTATGTCTTGAATAAGACTAAACCAGATGGGTCAATCATGGAAGACTATCTTGTAGAGGAATGTATTAACTTCTGTGCCATGTACATGAATGAGATAGACAATCAATTTAATCATCTTAAAGGGAACTATGATGGAGAATTTAATGGTAATAATGAAGATTGCCTGTCCATATTTAACATCGGAGGAAAGTCGATCCTCCAGACAGAGGTTATGCCCATCTCGGAAATGGAACGACGATTGGCATACTTGTACATTCTGAAACAAATTCCAGAATTGGATGAACTTTACAATGAATTCAAAGAATCCTCTGTATCATCTACACACGACTTGCAGTTCCTTGATTGGTTCAAGGATCGTGTAAATAAAGTGAAAGAAGATAGGGATCCACAGTGGGTACAGGATTTTGATATAATTGCTGATACACCTTTGATATACGAACGTTACCATTCAGGTTACATAATTAGCAATTTCAGATTCAGAGTACGGTGCATTGATGATGCGAAGGCCATGCAACAGGCGGGAGTTGTCGCAATTGTGACCTAAGCACTGGTTGTAATGGGTATTACAATCAAATTGAAGAGATTGTGGAAATGAGTTTCAGGTTTGTCCGTAAGGTAGTTCTATTCAAGTGTGTTAGTTTGATGTTTTTAAAGAAGGCGTTGGATTCAAAGTCAATAAGACACACAGTTTCTTAAGGTTAACTAAGAACCATCGCATTCTCCAGTCATCAGAACCATTAACATTAGAATGTTAGGTAGCACAAGTATTCTACGTGCCTCATAATAGCGGAAATGGGTGGATAAAAACCATTAGAGCTTTACCATGTGAACAATACGATGTGGGAAAAGATCTCAACCTAGATGTTGAATCTAAAGCATATCAACAAAACCTACAAAGTGAAGAAGTTGCCCTTTATGCAACTGACATTGATATATAAGATAATTTGCCAAAAGTATTAATCCATAATCACAAATAAAAATAATTTAACAAATTTTTAGTTGTTTGTTTTGTTTAAATTTCCTTTAAATTATTTTATCTTTTTCCAAAGCTTATGTTCATTTATTTTTCAAAACTAAACTTTATTTTATTACCTTTTCATATAGCTTCTTTGCATCTTACATTGTTTCTGCACTATTTCTGGACTATTTCGTCACTATGATGAGGTTCTTCTACTATATTTTTTTAAATGCTCTTTTAATGTTAAATGTGGGGTGTGCCCGCTTAAGTTTATTTTATGTGTGGGGTGTGCCCACTTAGATTTATTTTATGTGTGGGGTGTGCCCACTTAAGTTTATTTTATTTATGAATAATGCATTTACTTTTTTTTTTATATATTGAATGTTTTGTGTTGAATGTGGAGAAGAGGAAGGGGGAAGGAAAATATATGAAGCAAGGGAATATGTAGAGAAAGGGAAAGGGTGAGGGAAATGGAGGGGGGAATGAGAAGGAAAAAGAAGAGGAAGGGAAAGGGGAAGAGAAATGGGGGAAGGGAATGGGAAGGAGGGGAAATGAAGTGAAAGGAAGTGTAAAGAGGGAGGGAAAGGAGTTTGGATGGGTGAAGGGGAATGTGGAGAAGAGGAAGGGGAAGGGGAAAGGGAAATGGAGGGGGGAAAAGTGAAGGAAAAAGAAGAGGAGGGGAAAGGGGAAGGGAAATGGAGGGGGTAATGAGAAGGAAAAGGAAGAGGAAGGGAAAGGGGAAGGGAAATGGGGGAAGGGAATGGGAAGGAGAGGAAATGAAGTGAAAGGGAATGTAAAGAAGAGGGAGGGAAAGAAGTTTGGATGGGTGAAGGGGAATGTGGAGAAGGAGGAGGGGAAGGGGAAAGGGAAATGAAGGGGGGAAAAGAGAAGGAAAAAGAAGAGGAAGGGAAAGGGCAAGGAAAATGGAGGGGGGAATGAGAAAGAAAAGGAAGAGGAAGGGAAAGGGGAAGGGAAATGGGAAGGAGGGGTAATGAAGTGAAAATGTAAAGAAGAGAGAGGGAAAGGAGTTTGGATGGGTGAAGGGGAATGTGGAGAAGAGGGAGGGGAAGGAGAAAAGGAAATGGAGAGGGAAAAGAGAAGGAAAAAGAAGAGGAAGGAAAGGGGAAAAGAAATGGAGGGGGAATGAGAAGGAAAAGGAAGAGGAAGGGAATGGGAAGGAAAAAGAAGAGGAAAGGAAAGGGGAAGGGAAATGGAGGGGGGAATGAGAAGGAAAGAAAAACGGAAGGGAAAGGGGAAGGGAAATGGGGGAAGGGAATGGGAAGGAAAAAGAAGAAATGTAGGGGGAAGGTGTTTTTTTCCTATGCTTATTTTATTTTCATTTATTTTTATATTTATTTTATACATGAGTTTTGAAATATCACAATATATAGAGGAAATGCTGCCAATTTTTTTAAAAAATATCTAATTATTTGTGACGTTTTTATGCAGATTATATTCAAGAAGAAGGCTAATAGGAGTCGCAGGGATGATGCCACCTTCCAGCAGCTTAAGGCCCCCCACCAGTAGCCTTAGCCTTAGGCTCATCGTCGATAGCACCCCACTCAACCCCACCGTAAGGAGCCCCAGGCACCTCGCCAACACTTTCTGAGGCCTGGAGATGTAGCTCGATATTTCCAGAGTAAGGGGAGGGGAGGTAGGGGGAAGGGAAAGAGTCCGATGCCTCCTTCGATGAATTTCTCGGCAAAGGATTCTGACCACAAGGAGGATGCACCTGCTAATGAGGATGAGGAGGATAGTACTTCAGTTGACGAGGAAGACGTTAGGTTGGAGATCAGCTAGAGCAATCGGCTGACCCAGATCCTTCTTAGCCGGGATGTTCTGCACCACCCTCTCACAGTACTGGTATGAAATTAAGTTTTGGTAAATGTTATGATTTATTTATTTCTTTGTTATTTTATTTTATGTTATAATTTTGTCTTAGAAGTGCATGTAGGGGAAGAGGTCCTACGCGGAACAAGGACTTAGAGAGAATTTCACATGAGATCCAAATTTTAGTTAGGATCACACCAGTGGGGGAAGCAGTGGACTATCCTTCATTCATCAGCAGACTGGATACGTTGACGAAGCCAATCATCCTACTGTCCTACTTCGATTGGAGGAAGGTGCCAAACGAGCTGAAGAGGCAGCTCATTCAAGAGTTAGAGGTAATTGGTAAAAATTAATAACTTATGTACATTGCCTTATATAACTTCAAATTATGTAACAATTTTTGTTCTCCTACTAATATAGGTCATCTTCGATTGGGGTGACGATTCAAACATCCCTAAATATATCCTCAAGCACGTAGCAAAGATTCACAAAAATTGGAGATTAGAGATTAAGAATAAGGTAAAAGATAAATTTTGACTATATTTGTTTATTTCTTTTACCATAATTCAAATATTATTCGTAACATTACAATTATAATTTTTAGTAATATAAGAATAGAAATCATGATGAGGCATTGCGTAAGAGGCCTCTTTTGATACAGTTGCACACTTGAAAGGAAGCATGCAAGCATTGGTATAATCCAGCAACGTAGGTAAAAGTATTGCATATATTATCATTTAACTAATTTCTAAGTTAACAAACTGTACCTTTACTTCAGGAGCAGGCCAAGAAGAACAAGGAAAATAGGGCTAAGGCTCCACCGAAGACCCATGTCTTGGGTAGGAGGAGCATAGGCAGGACGAAATCCCTATACGTAAGTATTTTTAATTATTATTTTCTTTTAAACCCTACAATATTTTTAATTTGTTTAAATTAACTGTTTCAAAATATTGTAGTCTGCCATGCATGAAGGTGCTCAGCTTGATCAGGTGGGAGTATATGAGGCCACTCATAGCAAAATGAGTAGTGAGAAAAACAAAGAGCGACTTCATGACACATACCAGCAGAAACACGTAAGTTAAAACACACAATACTTTTATTTCATTTCGCAATCATAATTAAATGAAATTACTTAACATAATTCAAAATCTTTCAGGATAATATGGTTAACTTAATGCATCATCTTGAAGATGCCAACTCTAGTATAGTTCAGCAGCCATTGACAGCAGAGGAGGCATACTGGACTGTCATGCCACCTGAGCATGGTGAATACGTCTATAGTGAAGGAAAGAGCGAGACTGTCACCACGTGGTATGGGAGAAGGGGAGCATCATCCTATTCAGCTGAGGTACAGGAGATGAGGAAGGAGATTGCAGCATTACACTGCCTCCACGAGAAGGTGTAGTGGATCCATGAGCTGACGACACAAATCAAGGACAACGTGACACAATTCAAAGAGTCGACAAAGTAGTTACAGTAGTCCACTCAGACCGTCAAGGAGCTTCTGAAGGTACTTCAATAGGGTGGTATCGATCACCCCGCCTTTCATCAGTATAAAGATCATCGTAACGATGACGATTTAGGTGGTGGTGGTGCTCGAGGCGTTGGTGCCATAGCATGATTGTTGCATTCTTTATATATATTATCGTTTGTAATGAACTTTATATACATTATTACATATATGAAATTTTTATTTTGATTTCTAGTGATTTAGTTAAATGCAAATGTTTTAAGTTGTGTGATTGATTATATTTTTATAAGATTTTTAGCTTTTTACAGGTCTTCCACATAATTAAAAATAATAATTTAAAACAAAATTGCAACTATTGTCAACCATTTTGAAATGAACGAGAATAGTATGCGACCAAAATAAAATAACATTATCGACAGTTTAAACACGGACAAGAATATTAATATTTTTGACCGTTATACAAAAACGATCGAGAATAATAATATTTTCGACCATGTTAAAATGGATGAAAATAGTAACATTCTCATCTATTATTAAAGAACGGTCAAGAGTATTAATATTGTCAACTATTTTAAAATAGATGAGAATAGCAACATTCTCGTCCGTTATTAAAAAAGGGTCGATGATACGAACTTTCTCGACCACCTAAATAGCAGTCGATGTAGATATTTATGTCGATGGTCAATTTATAACAGTCGAGAAAAACTTCTCTCGACCATTTAAAACAGACGACAAAAACAACGACACATTGAATGAGGGTCTGCCTTTTTATCGACAGTAACGTTCTAGAACGGTTGAGAAAATCCAATAGCGACAGCATATTCCTCAACTCTATTTCTCAACCATTTTTTTCACATTGCCGACGATTTTTAACGGTCGGCAACAGTGAATATTCTTGTAGTGCGATCACCAGCACCCAAATTAGGTGCAAGTGACCCCTTCTCCACTATTTGATTCAATCAACGGATGACATTGGGCCTCAACCCATCGCACTCCCCCCTTGCCCCCTCCCCCCCCAAACCCCTCGAGCATCACTTCCCATTGCACTCCCGCTTCCCTTCATGGATCGCCCCCTCCCCCTCCTTGGATTGACCCCTCCCTCCGTGGACAACCCTCTCCTAGCCCATTGGACAGTGGTCCCTCCCTCCCTTCCGTCTTCGACTCCTCGTGGACAGCACTTGGTTTTCCCTCTTTCCTCTGTCTCTGACTCATCATGGAAAAGCTCTCCATCTATTGATCCACCCCACTCAAACGCTACCACGCTGAGGCATGCTGTGGCTGTTCTCGCAACACCTCTGTCATTCTTTTCATGTAGCCAATGGCCACTATTTTCAGGATGGTTGTTGATCATTCATACTAATTTTTAGATGTTGATTACACAATAAATTTGTGTCCATATTTAATTTCCGATGTTTAATTATTGGTCGGGGTAAAAATGACCAGTTTGATTATATTTTATTACTCGAAAACAAAAATTCTCCGAGGTCGAACTCAGGGAGCAAAACTTGATTTTAGAAGCGTAGGAAATCACAATTTACAATATATTGTTTTACAAAAGATTAAAGAAAGGAAAGAAAATGTCTCTTCTTGTCTTCTCTCTTTCTTCTTTTGTCTTCCTTTTTCTCTCTTTTCAGATGTCTGACTCCAAGGGTTAGACACCTTAAATGCCACTTGCTACAGTGCTTCTCCTTTTCTTTTCCGCTGCTGCTGCTAGTTCTTCTTCTCTTTCTTTCTTCTCTGGACTTCTTCCTCTTCCTTCTTCTCTGCTGCGCGCTTTTTTTTTTGTGACTTCTCCTTCTGCCTCAGCTTCTCTGTAGCTATAATGCCGTCTTCTTCCTCCGCCTTTGCTTCCTCTACTGCTCCAAGTCCTTCTTCCTTTCTCTCTGGCTGCAGCTGTCTTCCTGCGGCTAAGTCCTCACTGCTCCTCCCTAGCTTCCTCTCCTATTCCTGCTCCAGCATATGGTTAGGCAAAACCTAACCCCTACCCTCTTCGCATCCCTCTCTCTCTATTTCACTCCTGGGTTTGCTCTCCCATAGCCTTAATTGGGTATGCAGGTCGGGTGACGCGCCCGGGACCAGGCGCGCCAACGTGGGTGTGGTGCGCAAGGAGTGCAAGGATAGGTTAGTCGGATCCAGGTGCCTGGTCCGCGGGGGAAGTGTCGCGGACGAGGCGTGGCAAGTGAGGGCGAGGGACCTCACCCCTGTGTGACTTGAGGCGATAAGCCTGAGTCACTTTTGCAACTTAAGCGTATGCGCCCGCTCGAAAACTTCCGAGGTGGGACTAAAGTCCCACCCGCTTCTACCTGTGCACCAACAGCTGATGGCGCAAGCAATTGCAACTGCAGCTGAGGCCCTTGACGCCAAGTGAAGGCCTAGTTGATTCTGCGAGGGGATTCCGTGCCTTCTGGACTTGGAGACCTAGGGTGTTGGGACCTGCGCGAAGCTTCAAGCTCCTGCGCTAATGGCGGAAGATGTCGCGACCCTGAAATCACAAATACGGCCTTGTCAAAAACTTCAGCAGGCTTCGCCTGAGCACGGCGAAGGTAGCTTGAGGGTCAACGTGGAGTGAAGACGCCTGTGTGAGCGAGCCTAGGGCTTATTGTGGCCTTGGAGTTGGGTGTGTTCGGTGGGCGAGTATGGAGGTGTTGGCGGTCAGAGGAGGGGTGGATGATGATCAGTGGGTGAAGGCAGAGGTTGTGAGGTGGTTGGTGAGGTGGGGGGGTGCGTGGAGAGGTGGATACACCTCGCCGGTGGTCTACCAGAGGTGGAGAAGGTGGTGGTGGTGTGTGATGTTGAGGGGTTGAAAATGCAAAATCAGAGAGGGGAAATGAAGAAGAGAGAGAGGAGAAGAGTTGTCACCTACTTAACAGACAAAAGGAGGGAGGAGGCGGTTGACACGTATCTGCCAACACCAGAGACGAAGATACCCAGGGGAAGATACAGTGACGAAGAAGAGGGACTGGAGGGCGCCTACTGGTACGGCAAGGCGCAGCGGACGACGGCGAAGGTAACCCTGCCACTGGTATGGTGGCAGGGTGACGAGAGAGGAGGAGGAGGGTCGCCGGAGCCTGCAGGCGAATGGCCGGAGGAGGAGAAGATGAAAATTTAGGGATTTCTTTGGCCAAATCAGGCTTGAAGAAAGCGGCAGGGGTTGCCGTTCCTTAAATAGGTGTCGGTCGAGGGAGAAATACGAGGAGGAGATGGGGATACGTCGCCGGAGGTATGGCTGGAAAAAAGACCCATACCTCTCGAGCATTTGCATGAGCAGTATGGTGGCCGACAGGGCATGGGAGCCGGCCCATGCTGCAGGGGACAACGCAAGGAGTCTCCCTTTCAAATCTGGGGTCGGCTCCCCATGCGTGCGCGGCACCATCCTCCACGCAAAGTCGCCGGAGGTATGGCCTATGCAGGTGGGTGGCAGAGGGACCTCTTTGAAGAAGAAGACAGGAAAGGTAGGGGCATCCCCGCAAGGCTTCAAAAAGTTAAGGGTCAAAAAGTAATTACTGAGGACCATTTTGTAAAATGGGTCAAGGCGACCTTTTCTTAGGTCCAAATTTTGGTATAAACATAATTTGGACCTAAGGAATCCAATGGTGAGGTTGGATTTTAGGTTTGACCATGTTTGACTAGACATTTTGCATAAAAACCCAAATTAGGTCAAAAATTAGGTATGATTATCAATCTAGGTCAAGATAGGTTCCAATGGCCAAATTGAAGGTCCTACACCCTAGGGATATTTTTTCATGAATTTTAGAGGGTTTAATGATTTTTATCTTTCCTGAAACTTTGTGAATTAAAGTGGGTTTATTTTAGGGTTACAGAATGTCATTTAATTCCTAGATTTTGTTATAAACCTTTCCTGATCAAACCATCCCACTTTTTCTCTTATTAAGCCCATTTGACCTGTGTCTAGGCCCTTAGAAATCCCATTTATGTACTACAATGGTAAAATTACAGTTTTATCCCTTGTGTATTATTTTATTCTCAGATTTGCAATTCCTAGATTTAGGCCTTCCCTTAGGTTTTGTAAGAGCTTTTGTTCAATTTATTAAGTCAAAATGTGCTAGTTAGGGTTCATGATGAGGTTCTCATCAATTATATTTCTAATGGTTAGTTTTTTTAGAAATGATCATTTTCGTAGTGGTTCACCAACTATTATGCTGTAAATTTTTTTAATTGTCACTTTAAATTAAAATTGGGTGAAAATGAAGAAATATAACTTGAATGATGACGTTAATGACGATAAACATACATCGATTGATGAGGTCAACATTGGAAGAAATGAATTGGACAATCAAGTTGAAGTTGATCAAGTTTGAAATGGAAACATAGTCAAAGCATAAGCTAATGTTAGAGAATCTGAAGCATCAGTTGATGGTAAATTTAAAAACGTGAATGTTGGAGGAGATAAACCAACAATTGGTATGGAGTTTAAATCTGAAGACGACGCATATAATTTTTATAATGCATATGCGAAATCGAATTATTTTTCTATACGCAATGATTGGGTACGACGATCGAGAAGATCAAAACTTATTATTGCTAGAATGATTGTATGTTCTAGTGAAGGATCTAAAGATATGAGGAAAAAGGGTACTGAAGGAAGAGAAGTTAAACGATGACGAGAAAGCCAACATGGATGTAAAGCTCATATTTATTTATGTCGAAATGAAGAAGGATCTTAGTCTGTAAAAATAGTACAAGCTAAGCATAATCATGTAATGGCAAGTCCATCTAAGGTTAAGAAGTTAAGATCACAAAAGAATGTACCTTTCTCTACAACAGAAATGATACGTACCTTACATACTTGTGGCTTGCAGCCATCAAAGATTTATGTTGTCATGACTGAAATGGGTTTGAATGATGTCAGTAGCCAATTTTGTAGATATCAAATAAAAATCAGTCGAAAGGATAATATTGGTAAGGAGTGTAGATGGGTGATCGGGAGATTTTCACTTGCAGAAATAATGTATCAGAAAAATATGTCATTGCAGTAAAATCACGTGGTGGAAAAATCCCAAACAAAAATATTTCAATAAAACTAACCACGAAGAGTTAGGTCGTATCCACAGGGAGGAACAGATCAATAAAATCATGAATAATTTTGCCTTGTACTCATCCAATCGAATGTGAGATTCGTGCTAAAATCTGATGCAAAACACGATGAAAATAAGAAGACACAATAATTTAAGAATGTAAGGTTATGTGTGTAATTTATCCTCAATTAAATATTCAGTAAAGATGTGATTAGAATTTCACATAATTTCCAGTTGTATACGTGCTAGCAAGGAATTATTCAAATCTAAATCCAAATCTAATATGAACTGATGCACATAACATAAGTCAAGCCAATTCAAGAAAATGTAAGTGCATTATTGCAATTTACCTCAATATATTTAATGCACCAAATAAATGAATAGTGATTGGCAATGGCATTTTTGGTAAATAGAAATTGAACCCAAAGCAGGGGATTCCTTCCCCTTGTGCATACACAAAGAGCGAGCAACAGTGGAGGCTGAGGAGCTCGAGGAAGGTCAAGGCGGACGAGAGCTATGTGAGGCGGTGACGGCACGTCGAACGGTGGTCGGAGCTCTCGTCGGCGACGAGGAGGGCCAGCGATGGTGGTGGTGGCTCGCTGATGCACGCAGGTTGTCGTGGGCAGTTCTGAGGGCATGGTCGTGCTTGTAAGGGTGTGACGAGTCCGTTGGAGGCGACGGTGTGGCGAACGGAGGTCCGTGGCAGTGGCTACATTTTTGGGTGGTTTGGGTTCCCCTTCTCTGTTGGTTGACGAAGAAGAAGAAGAAGGGGAGTGGGTGCGACCGGCCCTTGCTAAAGACAGAGGACAAGCTCGCACGCGCACGCAAGGAGGACGCGTTGAGGCTGAATTGCGATGGTCGTAGGTGCGCGAGGGGATGCGTTGCTACGCGCGCGTGAGGGCAGTGCTGGCCTTTGCGTGGGCATAAAATGCACGAAATGGGCGAAGAGGGCTGGTAGATGTCACGGTGGCGAGGAGGTGAGGGCCTCTTGTTGTGCTCGGCGAAGAGGTAGAATGTGGAGGCAGGTGTGGTCTTTGGACATCCGGAAATCATCCTAAACATCTTAAATTAAAGGGCGAGGGGGCGTGTGCATGGTGGTGGAGAAGGAGCGTAGTGGTGGTTGTCGTCGAGGTAGAGCACGGTCGTGAAGTCGGGGATGTAATCGAGTTGAGAACGCAATAGCGGACGCGGTTGCGGATGTCGGTGTTGTCACCACCGACCGCGGTGATGGGAATATGGTGGACAAGACGCGGTGGTGATCGTCGTCATGGGTGAGATGCGGTGGTGGTCGTCGGAGGCGAGACTCGATGGTGGTCACGGAATCAACGGTGGAGGAGTTGCCTCCTCCCTTTGGAGAGGGTCGTCTCTCATGGAGGGGAGATAGTTCACTACGCCTCTTTTTGCCTGTTATATAAAGAGAATCAGAGAGAGAATTAGCGAGAAAGAGAGAAAACAAAATTGTCATTTTATGTTGCTAAAAAAGGGAGAGATTGAGAGAAATTTGAGGGAGAGATATTTTTGAGGGAGTGAGAGAGAGATACGTATGTCAATTTATTTCCCCTTTTATTATTTTTTGTTTTCTTTGATTTTTTTCCTTTTGCATGAGACTTCCTAGAAAGGATTTCCATGGAAAATAATTCTAATATAAAGTGGAGAATTTTCCTTCCATGTGGCAAATCAAATGACATTCCAAATTGAGTAGGATTCCACCCAAATTACCCTTTCATAACGATGTAATGCATGAAATGATGATTTTACCACGTACATAATTTTGTCCATATAATGGATACTCTAAATTCACTTCTTATCTCAATGACTATGTACTTAGGCTCTAATTTTGTCCCCTAAAGTGGACCTATCAGATACCAACATACTTAAGTTTTGTTAGTCCCAAGCAAAATCATACAAAACAGACCAGGTTCCCAGGACAGATTTTACCATTAGGATGCCTCATCGTGCCAAATCTCTAGAAATTAGATTGAAATACCAACTATAGGCCTAAAGGTACACAAGTACCAGCCAAGATATGGACTTGACCAGCCTTAGCCTTGGGTCCACCGCGAAGGTTTCTAAGGCTCGCAAAAACTACCCGGAGGTTCGTTGATCTCAACGGTTAAAGCACCCGTGTATATGTGCAAAAAGTCTTGGTTCAGTTTGCCAGTACATTTTCAATAAGAGAGATAGGGAGACATTATTTCGATAGTTTTCTCTCTTTCTTTTTACATTTTCCTAGACTCAACATCGGTTTGGCTCTAAACGCGATCTGTATCAGATTCCTTGTCCCCACCATCAATTCTCGTAGGGTCCCTGGCAATCGATGCTTCGAGATAGCACCGCCCATGGCAACCCCTAGAACCCTAGCTTTAGACACTCCGGCGCCCATGGCGTTCTGTAGCTAAATTTAGACCCTGGAAATTGACATTTCAGGATAATGCCCCCCATGGCACCTGAACCAGCACAAGGTGCTTCCGTGCCCCCAGTAGAATATTTAGATATCCTAGGAGACAAGCACCGAGGAGACGATATGTTATAACGCATCTTCGAGGGGAGTATTTTTCATTCCTCCTTTCTACGTCGAAAACTCATCCAATCAACTTGTGTCTTCGAGCTGCTCCTAAGTCAAATTCTAGGGAAAACATTTTCAGAATAAACATTTTTTTGTTTTTATTCTTCATTATGCGCATTAAACCAGACTAGTGTGTGATTTTTGGGTGCCTAGATTACCAAGTCCCGCAAACCAAAGGCCAAGCAACGGGACCGAATACTCCCTAAGCCTTAGACTTAATACAGTAGCCTCGCAACTCCCTTAACCTCTTTAGGAATAGTCCAGATCCAAGAGGCCTAAAGTTAGTATCCCTCACTTATCTCCTTTTCTCTAGCACTTCTAGATTTAATTGATCATTCATTCTAGCCTAGAACATAGGTAACTCTCTCATAATCAAATGCTGGGACCAACACAATTTTCACACAATTTCTCTCTCCGTCTCTCTCTTCTTTTCTTTCTTTTTCCTTCTCAACATATTTGCAATTCAGCTTACAAAGATTCCATCTCCTTCTTTCTCTTTCTTCTTTTCTCTTTTTTATTTCTCTCTGTGTTTTTTTTTTTGTAAGATGGATGGCCTAATTGCATGCGGAATATGTATAAATGCTATGAACAACCTCAGGTTATACCCTCCCATGCCTAAATCTGACAATATCCTCATAGGAAAGCAAAAGCAAGGAAAGATATTACCTAAGGTGGAGTTGGAAAATCTCGTAAATCGGGCTCTAGAAGGGAAGCAGAAGGAGACCCAAAGAAGATACGTAACAAACCTATCTTTGCAAGTAAGTAACCCAAGATGTTTGCCAGCTGGTGATGGATAGTGATGCCAAATGCTCGTCAGATACAGGTGAAAAGTGGGTACTCTTGAGCTCGTGTGGGAGGTTTTACATGATACACATGAGTAGTGACCTCCGGGAGTGTGGCGAGGAGGCAAAGGCTCCTCTAGTAGATTTGTGTGGGCAACAGAGGGTGCGAAGAAGCATACCCTAAGACTGATGGGCTAACAAGGAAAATCATCGATCCAAACTCGCCACTCTACCATAGGATGTATTGGCCAGGTGATGAGTGGCTACTCATCATAGCTAAAAAGCTGAAGTTAAGCTAGATACTGGGCTAAACAACATCAAATTAACAGATAGAAAGGGCTAAGTGTGAGAATCAAAGAAAAAGACCTAAAACCTTTACTTTGTGTTAAAATTTCATAATTAGGTCACAAAATGAGATATTCTGAAGCAAAGAACAAATGGTTATCCATGCGGTAATTGAACAATAAATAAGTTTAAAAGGCCAAATCAAAAGTACAATTAATCTCTTAAATGTTCAATTAAGCACATATAAAAATTTGAAGGCATTTGGACATCATTTAGGCTTTGTAATATGTAGTTTACACTTAGGTCCTTCATGCATTACATCCTTGTCTTTAGAAATTCCTTTTGGACCTACTTATTAACCGTAGGGACCCCTTTGTAAGGCTGCAGGGTCCATCTGGTTACAATTCTCTTCACTTATGGGCCTGCACGCAACTTTTCTACCCCTTCGTGCAGGGGTCCTCCCTGCAATTTTCCCGACATTTCAAGATCAACCAGCTGCTCTTCGCACGCATTGTAGCGCGCGAAGAACACGGTAGATCTCGGTCGTCCGTTGCTTCGCATGATTTCTATCTACGGTTGGATTTGAATAGAAGCTTCGCACAATTCGGCGCGTACGCTCACCCCTTTCCCCAGATCCCATCTGACGGTTAGATTTAAAGTTGGCTCGCCGCGCGCTCCTCTCCTCTCATCCCTGCCGCCGGCTACTCCTTCGGGTATTCTCACCCGCACGGTGATCTGAGCCACTGAGCTTGCTACTTAAGCACCTCAGTGGTCGCGCGTGCAGGGGATCGCTCCCACCTACATCTCTTAGCGATCGTTCGTCCACTCCAGTTTCTCCTCCCCACTAATTCTCTAATTGCACAGCCACTGGCTGTGGAATCACCGCCTTCTTCTCGCTCTCCTCGTCACTAAGGACCTTGTAGCACCTGAGGACGACCCTGGAGTCTCACTAGCAGACTCTTCCCTCCGCTAGAGTCATTTTCCTCCTTTCTTCCTCCTTAGCCACTGGCTAAGGACCCTTAGGTCCCATTCTTCCTTTTAGAGTAGATTTATTATTCTGCAAATTAGTATAGCTGTAGTTAAGTAGATTAGCCATAGAATTAGAGCAGATCGTAGTGTTTAAATTCATTGTTCTGTTAGTATAGCAGTAGCAGTAGATTAGGTTAGAATTTCCCCTCCTTCACCTCCTCTGATCAGTCCAGATAAGAGGGGATGGTTTCACACAGTCCATAATTACGAATTTTCTCCCTCCCCATGTTTTCATAATCGCTTTTGATTTCCACGACTGGTTTCTCGCAAGGTCACCCATGCATTTAGACCCAATTTCAGATCTGAATGGTTTTTAACCTCAGATCTGAAATTGGCGTCAAAAAGCACATTAGGGGTTTCCCATTCACCTCATTTTTGTTCACAAAATCCCCTGATCTGAGCTTGAAAGTGATCAGTTTGTCGGATTTTTCTTTAACTCAGATTTCAAGGATTTTTAATTAGTGGGGTTTTGAATGTCTTGATCTGACAAACTGAGGAATTCTGATTTTCATTTCTTGGCAAGGAATCTGAGATGATTCTGATGTCAGAATTCATCTCAGAAGAGCCATAATTTGATCTGAGTTTTCATGAGGTTTTTAATGATAGAACTAAGGAAAATCACCGTGGTGATTTGAAGTCTATCTTGCATTCATGAGTTTGTGGTTTGCTGAGAGCACTAATGATTTCTTAACCTAAGGAGTTCTCAATACTCCTTATGGTTTTAGAATATGGGATTTGAATTGTGGATTTTAATTGACTGTTCCAACTCTTTCTACATGCTGTCTATAGCATTAGGAAGAGTTAGATCAGTGTTTCTGCCGATTGGATGCAATGAGAATTTATTGACAAGGGTTTGTGCATTGGAATTGGAATATTGAATATGTTTGATAAGTGAAACCCTTGTCAAATGGGGTTTAGGGAATTTCTGAGTCTGAATTTCTGATTGTGAATCCCAGTCCTATAGCAATTGCTGCAGAATGCAGCTACATTCCTCTCTTCAGTCCCCACATGTACTTCTTAACCCTTTTTGATCCCTCATCAGATTGTCTATAATCTGACCTGGGGTATTAAGGGTAAGATAAGGAGGTATATGTTGGAACTAACCCTTTATCCTGCTACAAATAAATTCCTCTCTAGATGAGTCAACTGCAGTAGCAGTTGAGACATCTGAAGAGAGATTTGTTAGGGGTCCTGTTTTGCAGCTTCCTTAATTTTTGTTCTGCTGCAGTAACCAGTCCCTTCCTGTTGTTCTAGCAGGATCCCAAGTTCCTTTTCCCATGAGGACAGTAGGTTAGATCTAGTTATATTAAAAGCTGACTGTTGTGAATTGTCGTATAAATTGTATATAAGCTTTCCTTTATTGTAATTGGCTTGTAATATTTGTTGAAGGCTTGTAGCTAACTCTTTTTAATCTTTTGTCAGCTAAACAAAGAATTTCTACTGTCCACCATTTGAATTCACTGAATGTTGGTCTTGAATTGCATGCTTGTCTGCTTCTATATGATTCATAACTTAGACTGAGCATGTTCAAGGCAGTTTCCTGCCTTTTAGATAGTTAGGTCTCATCCTAAGCTATTAGGACCTTTTAGATCACCTCTTTAAAGGCTTAGGATGAGTGAACTTGGGATTTAAATTTAAAAAAAAATTAAAAAAAATTAAAACAAAACTGTCTGATTGAATATCAGATAATTTTCTAATTGCTTACTAAGTTTCATGGTAGGCAAAACCCCCGACTTGGCATAATTTGCCAGTCGACGGTTCTGTATACCATGGACTTTAAGAAAAGAATGCAACCCTCAAAACACCAAAAATACATCCCCCTTCTCATGCATTCTTTTCATTCGCATCTCCTACCTCTATAATATAAATAAAACGCAGAAAAACTGATAAAAAAAAACTATAAAAATAGTAAAAATCCCTTGTATAACATGTATATAAGTATTTACTTAATTATCTATAATGTAAAGCATACTGATCTATAAATTAAATAACTTATGTATGTATTGTATTATGTAAAGTAGATATTTAAGTTAGATCATACTGTATATATATCTTAAGTGTATAGCTATGTATTAATCAAATTAATGTATATGTATAATAAAGCCATACAGGTAATAAGTATTATAAAGAACCTTATTAAGTTATAAGACTATATCAATATATCTATACAAATATAATAAATGTACTAAACCTGGTATTTTAATTTAATCACCTATATAGAATAAATAATTAATTTATTAATTTAATAGTTAAGTCATTAGATTAAGTAAAATAAATTAGTAAATTATGTTAAAATTAAGTAATTTATACTATATATGTATACTACTGTATTTTAAGTAATTTAACCTAATTTAAGTATATTTATAATATATACACTACTTAAATGTAATTAACAAATGACAATCTTAAAAGTTGGCTATTTAAATATAAACAAAACAGAAATTAAATCCGTAGAATTCAATAAAAATGTTTATAAAATACTTATACGTGTACACTAACTCTGTATAAGGTCAATTAGATCATAAAATAGCTAATTTATAAGTAATTAAAGAATTAAACTACTAGACCAGTATGTAAAAACTGTATACTTTAGTCAATTTATTTATATAGTACATATAATTAAAATCTCAAATTAAGGGTATAATTGCATAGTATTATATAAATACTTTATTTTCCCATAGTTTATTTTTATTTTAAGATAAATTATGGCCCTCGAATTGAGGGCCAAAACCCTCTCTGTTGAGCAATCGCACGCTCTCTTCAGCGCAGATGCGGCGCTCGAATAGCGCCACATCATGTGCTGAAGAGAGCGCGCTGCTCTTTTTGTTGATTTTGCTTTCTTATGGCACAGTCGTCACGGGCGTCGGGCGCCCGAAACAACCATGCCTTACATTTGAGCTTACACTTGAGAATTGATCTGAGCATTTGGTGGGGGCCGGGGGCCTAGGTGTGTGCGTGCGTGAGCGGGCTGAGAGGCCCTGTGAAATGAGCTGATAATACACAATTAAGTGGCCTAATGACAATTAGGGTGCGCTTAGTAGAGGTCTAGTCCCGCCCTGTGGGTGCTGCGTATCCCTCGAAGAGCGTGCCCGCAAATTAAACACATTTTGGATGAATTAAGACTACTAATGATGGCAGCTAATCACCTGTGTGCCGCAGAATAAGATGAAGAAGATGAACGAGAATAAAAGAAGGGTAGAGTGGAAAGAAAGAGAGGGTGAAGATACAAAATACGTTCAGTGGAAAAGAGAGAGAGAGAGAGAATACAGATGTAACGTAAAAATCGAAGCTGTATATAACACAATCATAATATATATGTATATACATTTGTATGTTCAGCCATTTATATAGTTATAACTGCATACCTTTAGTGACAGAATAGAATGTCGCTTTAACTGTATATAGCTTTTTCTGGGGTCTAGCGACGCCTGTATCCGTCACTATGGCTGTTTTATGTGTCACTATAGGTGCCAGTGTAGTAAACTGAGTTGGTATGTTATGTAACCTTGGTAGTATATATTTATGTAAATATTAGTAATATAACTTATAAAGAGATAGTTTAGAGTATAGTTTAACGCTTGTTTATAGTTAGTTTTTGCAACCATGTTTATTAATTCTTTGTAAGTAATCAATCCAAATATTCATTCATTCTTTCTTTATTAGACGTTAAACTTATTTTCGGAATTAAAGGATAATGTTGGAATTCGAGAGTGATGTAAATCAATAACTGCCTCCCAGTGAACGACCTGGAACAAAATCAGTAAAAATTAAGTAAATAATAATGGTCGTAATGATGGTTGGTATTCCATACAATTCCCTACAATGACACTAATGATATTTTTCATCAATCAATAACCACCATTATCAGAACCATCACCGTCACTAGCCAATCAACCACCGGGTTATCCCCTTATAAAGCAGGAATGTGAGCAGAGATTTTAGGAAGCTGTTTCTGGCAGAGTTGAAGTCTCTCAGGTGCGGGGTAGGGAAGAGGGTTAAAGAGGGTTTGAGCGGTTCGGCATTCTTCCTCAACAACCATTCCAGTTCCTGAATGTCATCAGAAGAAGCCTTAGTTACTAACTACCTTTCATGCTGCATATCATTGGTGTGTACATCTTGGAATTGGCCCAAATGTTCATCTTTCAAATTGAACCGCTCAAGAGTGTTGCCTAGTTCATTATCATGTAGAAGTGGGTTGGAAGTAATAGGGTTGTGAGTGTCCTCAATAACAACATCCCCAAGTTCTTGTTTGATGCGATGTATAGATTCCTTCCTCAAGAGTAGTAACTACTTCCAGTTCTTCTGAATGTTTGAGAGGATGATCTTGATAGTCAAAGTTATGTGGGAATCTGGATTTGGCTAAATTAGTTAGATCCTCAGGGGATAAGTCCTCGAACAAAATATATGCACCACTCGAGTCACTCCATACTTTGAGTCCAGTCCCTTCAAAGTCATCATCATCCTCATCAATGTTTTGTCCCTCTTGATTCTGAGACTCAGGACAATCTTTCACATCAGGATCAAGTGCTTCCTCAAAAATCAACTCTTCGTGTCCCTGAGACCAATATTGATCCAGTTCTTCCAATTCAGTCTCAATTTTCTCATGGTCACAGTTTGGGACTTGTGAATCCTCATAATAGTCAATGACAGGTGTTGGTCCCCATGATAGAGGAGTGTGGATATTATCACTTTCTTCCAATATGATTTCATCCGACATCCAAGACTCCTGGAATTTGCTAATTTTCGAATCATAATCTTCAGGGAGATCTAACCGAGGTGCAAGGTCCTCAGAAGTGTAAGGTATATGTTCAGCATCCCTAGGATGGGGTACAGACTCCACCTCAAAATTCGGATTGGGAGTTGGGTTGACTATGTGACTGCAACCTGTTTCATCAAATGTAACAAAGATACTATCATTTGGGTCGAGTTCATCTAATGGGCCCATTTTCTCCTTCCAATTAAGATCAGGTGGATAGTGACCAGGATTGCCTTCTGGTGGGCATATCTCATGCGGAACATCTAAGTGATAGCTACTCCTCAAAATAGTATCCCTATTGTCATTGTTTTAATTGAAATTATCTTGGTAATCGGGGATGTAGTGTGGGGATCAGAATTGACTGTAGGAGGATCGTTAAGCTGGCTAATCTCTTCAATTAGTCTTTAAATATTCCTCAAAATCTCTCCCATAGAATCCATCATTTCTTTTTGTTGTTTTTGCATTTCTATCATAAAAGAGGAGAGGCTACCATCAGATTGAGAAGGATAGTCAATCTCAGGTTCAAGTTGCCTAGGAGTATCGGTCCAACCTCAATAAGCAAAATCGTTAAGGGTGGGTGGGTTGGGTATAGTCATGGGAGAGCTAGGGCTAGGATACCCTTCTTATGCTCATCATCACTAGGTTGGGGATTAATCAGACCAATGCTCCTATAGTAGTAGATAGGATCCCAATGCTCATCAGATGATGGATAATTGCAGGTTATGGGATTGAGATTTGGGGTTCTGGGGTGAAAGTAAGAAGTGCAGTAACTATTGTAATCCATTTGAAAACATGACTTTGAACAGCACACCCCAATCAAATGCAAGGCAATGGGACTCTTTCTTTCTTAGAGCAGATTTGAGCTAACCTCCAACCTACTCCTTAAAGTTGTTAAATGGGTCAAGTTTGCACCCGTCCATTCCCACTTTAGTGGTATAAGAGGGAGCTATGACTTGAGATCCTTGACAAGCTCTTTGGAGAAGAACAGAGGTCGTTTATGTTCTCTCTTGGTGGCAAAAGAAGTTTCACAATCAATTACGTGCCCTAAGTCGACCTTTGCGTGCCTTAGGACCTATACTTTGCTTCAATGATACTCTCAGGAGATCAAGTAAGAAGTTACTTCAAGGATGAACAAAGGGATGCAATTATGGTGAACCCTTCTGATGAGAACCTCATCATGAACCCTAACTAGCACAATCTAACCTAGATATGCAAGAAAAAGCTCCTACATAGCTCAAAGAAAGGCTTAACTCAGAGAATTCTGAGTTTAAGAAGAAAATAAGTCATAAGGGGTAAAAATGCAATTTCACCAACACAATTTTCAAGCAAGGTAATTAAGGGTTCAAACACAGGTCAAACTAACCTAATAAGAATGAAAGTGGGATGATCTGATCTAACGAGGGTTGCAGCAACTTCAAGAAATTAAATGACATTCTATAACCCTAAAACAAATCCACTTCAATTCACGAGGTTCGAGGTAGGGTAAAAATCAACTAAACCCTCTAAAATTCATAGAAAAATAATCTCTAGGGTTTAGAATCTTCAATTTGGCCTTAGAAACCCATTTTGACCTACATTGAGAACCATGCCCAATTAATGATTTAATTTGGGTTTTTATGTAAATTGGCCAATCAAACATGGTCTAACCTATAAAAAAAATTCACCATTAAAATCCTTAGGTTCAAAATAGTCATGCATAAAAACTTTAGCCTAAGAAGAGACCTCATTGACCGACTTTGCAATTTGGTCCTCTTCATTTACTTTTTGACCCTTATCTTTCGAAACCCTTGCATTTTGGAGCCCAAATTTCTCGTCGTTCTTTGCAGAACGGTCCCTCCTATAAAACTTTGCACAACACCATGCTCCAGCAACTTTGCGCGGAGCATGGCGCCGCGCAGGGAGAGGGGATCGTCCTGCAAAACGTACGCGGGGTTTCCTGCGACGTCCTCTGTCGCAGGGACCTGGCCATGCTGCCTGCCGGCCACCATACCCTCCGTGCGAACGCACGGAAGGTATGGGTCTTGTCTCCGACCACTCTCCGGCGAGGCTGGCACGTCGCCAGCCTGCGCCTCCCTCTCCGCCACCCCATTTATAAGAACCAGCACCCCCTGCCGGTTCTCGTAAGCTGTCTCTGACGAAGAATAACCCCCCCACTTCATCCTCTCCTCCTCCGACAGGCGGCCTGCAGCTTCCGGCGACTAACTCCTCCTCCTCCTCGTCGCTCTGCTGCCTTACCTGCAGCAGGGTTCTCCTAACCCTCTCATCTGTGTCGTGCTGCACCCGCCGACACCCTCCGCCTACCTCCTCGTCGCTGATCTCCCCCTCTAGGGCCTCTTCTTCCCCAGCTCCGGCAGGTACAAGTCGGTGGCTCCGCCCTCCCCCTTCGTCCCTACAAGTAGGTTATAATTACTCCCCATCTTCCCCTCTTTCTTTTCCCCATTTTATTTCATTCAAACCGACCCTCGACTGTCCCTGACCACCATCACCTTCCTCGCCTCCAGCCAACTCCGGCGAGTTGCCCCCGTCGATCCGCAGCTCCACACAACTCGCCGACCGTCCCAGAAGCTCCGCCTCATCACACTGAATGCCCTCCGCCCCTCCACAGTCCCTCCACACTCACTCAACACGCCACCGAACACACCCATCTTTTCGGCCACAGGACGACCTAGGCACGCACGACTAGGCCACACCTTCGCCGTGCCATGACGAAGGTTCCCCGGTAGTTTGATTAGGCCGAGAGGCCGTATTCATGTCTAACAGGTTCTAAGGCTCGACCGCCATTAAAGCCACCTTGAAGCAGCTTCTTCCGAGCTCCAGGCTTCAGAGCTCCAGGTTTTCAGCTACTGCGGATTGGGGAGACTCCTGCGAAGGCAGCCAGCCAGCAACCGACGAGAATCGAGGCTGCAGCTGAGGAGATTGTGAAGAGGTCTTCCTGCCAGCGCACGCAAGAGGAGAGGCGATAGGATAGTCCCACATCGGTAAGCCTCACAGCAATTCAGTGGTTTAAATTGTTTTTGTGAATAAGCCTTATCGCCTCTGAATACACCTGGGGTGAGGTCCTGCGCCCCACGCCCGCCTCGTTCGCGGACTTGGCGGATCCGACCCGACACTACCGAGCACACCTCGCGCACCATAACATGTTGGTGCTAGAGCACCACGATCATTTGTTTTGATGATAACAAAACACGTGTCATTTAATATTTGCGCTTTGAGTCCTAGATTTCAGGTCAATCGCAAATGGATACGTGATTAGATGGAGTTCGAGCTCGCATCCAGGACGGATTGGAGGAGCTTGATGGAGAACAGAAGAGATTCGCGAGGAGCGATATATTGAAGATGGAAGGACAAGAAGAATAGGATAGAATTTTGTTTAATCCTTTCATGTACTGTTGTCGTTATTTTCTTGCTCTTTATTTCCTTAGAAATTCATGTTAAAGAGCCTCAAAGTACCCTAACAGTAGTCCTAGGAACACCGGCACAACCCTAGGATACTTAGGTTTTCTGTAGAACACTTAGAAAACCAATATAGGGTTTAAACAGCACTTCCAGACGTCTAATTCCCAAATCAGACGTCTGATAAAATATTTTAAGACGTCTGACTGTTGTTTCAGACGTCTGATAACTATTAGGCTGGACATAGTTATTTCTGTCTGATGAAATCAGACGTCCAGACCTTAGACCAGACGTCTTAGGAGACGTCTGATGGATTGGCCAGACATCCAATTAGTGGACCGTTGGCTGGCTTAGCATACACTCAAGAATATGACCGTTAGAGCCTTATCAGGTGTCCATAGGACTGTCCAGACATCTAATAATTGACCGTTTTGCCTCGGCTGACCCAAAATCTCTTCTCAGAGATTTTCTAGCCATTGCAACGTTTGAAAATCCATTCCCATAGTAAAAGTAGGTTTCCAGACGTCCAGACATAGTGACAGACGTCCTATATGTCGTCTGATTGACTTGCACAAGAACCCTGTTTAGATCTGATTCAAGTCAGGGAGAGACCCGCCCAAAAATAGACGTCTGACCTTGAAATCAGACATCTTAAAGTGAAGTTCCAGACGTCTGATGCCAGAATTAGACGTCTGATAAGCCTGTCAGAGCAATGATTGTTCCTGATTTCGGGCTGATTCACTTGGGCTTTGCATGCAACGGCTATGGAAGCTTTTCTAAGCCTTCCAAAGCCTTCCTAAGGCCTCTATAAATAGAGGGGAGCCTTTACACACCTAGACACACTAGGAGAAACACAAGACACACTTAAGCAACATAGTTCCACTCTCTTGTGTCCTAGCTAGCTCTTGCTCTCCAAGCTTAAGCTCAAGCTCCATTCTCTTGAGAGCATCAAGCTTCACGCACCCGCTCTCCCGCCGTTATTTACGAGAGCGACGTTGCGCCGTAGCGTGGCACACGTACCGCGTCATCAACTCGACGCACTCCTTGCAAAGGGGAGTTTCCTAATTCCTATAGAAGCTAGGTTTATAATTACTTTATTGGCTCTATAGGACTTGTTGTTTATTTTATCTTTGTTATTTGGTTGGGTATTCGCTTTGCGAATTCCCGTCTCCTTCGCGAGACAAAATCCTTCTCGTGGAGAGAAGGGGTTGAGGTACGCTACCCTCATTTAAGTAGCATGGTTGTATTGAGGTTGAATCACCCTCGTTTTAAAGTGATTCGGTTTAGTGGATTTTGATCAACTTGGTTGATCAGAAAATCCTAACTCGAGAGGGTTAGGTGGTGGTTTTCACCCGGTTTGGGTTTCCACCTAAAAATACCTGTGTACTTGTGTGTTTGTTTATTTTGTGAAGATTGTTTAATTTATTTCCGCAATTATTACATCACCCCCTCCGAGTAGGGAACTTTCATAACACGCCGGTGTGCCTGGTCCCTGGGTACGCAAACCGACCCGTTAACCCGACTCTGGGAGAGCATCCTGTGTGAGCGGTTTGCAGAGAGAGAGACGCGTGGGTAGAGAAAGGGTTAGGTTTTGCTGTGCCTTGTGTGCAGGAACAGAGTGTCGAAGGAGAAAGGCTAAGTACTTAGCCGCAGGAAGAAGCTCGGAAGAGAGGCTGAGGCAAGGCAGAGAAGAAGCAGAAGAAGAGAGGCGGTGCAGAAGAAGAAGTCAGGAAGGAGAAGAGAAGGAGAGAAACAGGAGAAAGAAAAGAAGGAGCACTGTAGCAAACCACAGTTAAGTCGTCTGACCACTGCATCAGACGACGGTTGAGCAGCGGCCAGAAGAAGCAAGAAGAAGACAGAAGAGCAAGAAGAAGAAAGAAGAGAAGAAGAAGGAGAAAGAAGAAGAAAAGAGATCTCTCTCTCTCTCTCTTATTTTGTAATCTAATTAGAGAACCCTTGTAATTCTAGAATTCCAGTAGCTCCCTGAGTTTGACCTCGAGAATACAACTTCCGAGTAAAAAAATCTTTTGTGATGATAACCGTAGCTGTTTTGTCTCATACTATAACGACTGTACTATAATAAACATAAAGGCGCAAAAACAGCCAAAGCGGTTGCATCACCTTCCTTTGAGGCGATGTGGAAGCGATGCCTCTTAACTACCCTGTTGTTCTTTTAAGGGGTGTCCCCCTCCTTGAAATATCAACACACTGGGTCAAAAGATAGTACCACCACCACAAAGTGAAATAGGAGGGTCTGCACCGATAAAGAGATCGATGCCTATAGCCATAAGGGATTGAGCCTTAGTGCGGTGCCTAATGTGCGTGCTCAGTGTCAGAAGTGTGAATCATACCATAAATCAATTTTGATTTTGAAAAGAATCGCAGACAAGTCCCTTTTAATTAGAGCAAATGTGATTTTGATTTCAGGTCGAATTTGATTAGTAGTCCCAATTTCGGTTAGGCGACCACTGAATTAGGTCAATTCAATCAGTTTGGTGGTCTTAAAATTTAATCCAAATGCAAATGCGTGAATAGGAGCTAGATGCAAAGATAGAAAGGTATACCTGTCTCCAGCAATCTTCGTACAAATATGTACGCAATGCAAGGAAAAAGATCTAATATGCTTCTCAATCACCCCTAAATACATGCACCTAGGGGCATGCAATTCCTAAACAGCCAACTCGATATTCTTTTGTCTTTTCCTTTTAGGGTAAGAAGGCAAAAAATGAATCACGCACGCAAAAGAATAGCTCCTAGCAGCTAAAGAATGTGGGGACAAACCCCCAAAAAACACCCCAATTGCTACAAGAGTGAGAAGACAAAATGGAAATAAAATTCACGACGAAGGAGAATCCCTATGAAAGCAGGATCCAAGTCTCCTGCATCTTCTCCACATGTGTGTGGGAGTCTCTTAAGTTCGACGTTGTCACTCAGCTGTGCTTGTTATCTCGTCAGATTCCTCGCACAGAAAGATAAACAATGATTAGATAAATGCATAACTCAGAATAATCAGAAATAATCAAGTGAATCTATTGCGTATGTTGCCTCCCTGGCAACGGTGCCATTTGATCGAGAGATTTTTGCTTGCAGAAATAATGTATCAGAAAAATATGTCGTCACAGTAAAATCACGTGGTGGAAAAATCTCGAACAAAAGTATTTCAGTAAAACTAACCATGAAGAATTAGGTCGTATCCACATGGAAGAACAGATCAATAAAATCACAAATAATTTTGCCTTGTACTTGTCCAATCGAATGCAAGATTCATGCTTAAATATGATGCAACACAATACTTTAAGAATGTAAGGTTATGTGTGTAATTTCTCCTTAATAAAATATTTAGTAAAGATGTGATCAAAATTTCACATAATTTTTAGTTGTATACATGCTAGCAAGGAATTACTCAAATCCGAATCCAAACCTAATGTGAACTATCACATAACATAAGTCAAGCCAATTCAAGAAAATGTAACTGCATTGTTGCAATTTACCTCAATATATTTAATGCACCAAATAAATGAATAGTAATTGGCAATGGCATTTTTGGTAAATAGAAATTGAACCCAAAAAGGGGATTCCTTCCCCTTGTGCGTGTGCGAAGAGGGAGCAACAGCGGAGGTCGAGGTGGATGAGAGCTACATGGGGGCGGTGACAGCGCATCGAACGGTGGTCGAAGCTCTCACCGACGAAGAGGAGGGCCAGTGGTGGTGGCAATGGCTCGCCGACGCGCGCAGGCTGTTGTGGGCGGTTCTCAGGGCATGGCCGTGCTTGTGAGGGTGCGACGAGTTCGTTGGAGTTGACGGCGTGGTGAACGGAGGTCCGTGGCAGTGGCTGCGTTTTTGGGTGGTTTGGGTTCCCCCTCTCTGTTGGTTGATGGAGAAGGAGAAGAAGAAGAGGAGGGGGCACGACTGGCCCTTGCTAGAGATGGAGGATGAGCTCACACATGCATGCAAGGAGGATGCGTTGAGGCTGAGGGTGAGACAACCATAGATGCGGGAGGGGATGTGTTGCTGTGCGCGCACGAGGGCGGTGTTGGCCTTTGCGTGGGCGTAAAACGCATGCAATGGGGGAAGAGGGCTGGTGGATGTCATGATGGCGAGGAGGTAAGGGCCTCCTGTCATGCTCAGCGAAGAGGAAGAACGTGGAGGTAGGTTCAGTCTTTGGACGTCCGGGAACTGTCCTGGATGTCTTAAATGTTCCCGAACGTCTTAAATTAAAGGGCAAGGGGGTGTGTGCACGGTGGTGGAGATGGAGCATAGTGGCGGTTGTCGTCGAGGCGGAGCATAGTCATGAAGTCGAAGACGCAGTTGAGTTGAGAGCACAATAGCGGATGCGGTTGCAGATGTCGATGCTGTCACCACCGACAGTGGTGATGGGAATATGGTGGGCGAGACGCGGTGGCGATCGTCATCGTGGACGAGACATGGCAGTTGTCGTGGCATTGACAATGGAGGAGTTGCCTCCTCCATTTGGGGAGGGAGAGATTTGGAGAGGGCTATCCCTTGTGGAGGGGAGATAGTTCTCTGCACCTCTTTTTGCCTATTATATAAAGAGAACCAGAGAGAGAATTAGCGAGAAAGAGAGAAAACAAAATCGTCATTTTATGTTGCCAAAAAAGGGAGAGATTGAGAGAATTTGTGTTGGAACCTAGTTCCACTCCTCTTTTATGTTTTGGTGTTTACAAAATTGTTTTAAATCTAATAAATTTATGAAGTGTTATTTTCAGGAAATAACAGGATCTAAGGATGGATGAAAGAAGTAATGATGGCATGAAGATTGAAGACTTTAGTTTTGTTTAGTTTGTTGTATCTTAAAACATTTGTATGTCTCCTAACAAGAAAAAGATATCTTAGGAGTTAAAATCAAAGTAGAGATAATTAAGGATCAAAATCATGTTCAATCATTCATTTTAAAACTAAAGATCGACTCTTTGAAAATATTATCGTATAGCTAAGATAGGATTTCCTTATAACTTGGTTTAAACTTGTAAAACAAGGTACTTGTCCCAAGTACTGGTACTAGAATAAGTACTGGTACATGCTAGGCACAAGTTTGGGCTTAAGTCCCAAACTGTGAACAACAAGTACCGGTACTCATCATGAGTACCGGTATTAAGTGTTCACAGCCTCGTTGCCTGTGAGTCACAAGTACCGATACTAGTGATAAGTACCGGTACCAAGTGACTTTGCTGGTACTCAACAGAATGCACTGAGTACCGGTACTAATGATCAATATCAGTACCCCAGGCATTGTTGGGCTGACTGTGAGCAGTCAGTACCGATACCACAACTTCAGTACCGGTACCAACTAGCCGTTGTGCCTAATTAGAATGGCTATATTGCAATTTATGTTAATCCTAATCTTCCAAAATTGCCCGTAACGGCTAGTAATCGTAGGGGAGGTGTTTAGTGGCCTATATAAACACTCCTTATGCCTTTTGCAAAGAATATCAAGCCAAAAAATACTCTCATAGCATACATCTCCATTTCCCAATTTTCTAGTTGCAAAGGAGCTTGATTTGTTGCATTCTTCTCAAGGCCACTCTTTGCTTGCAACAAATCTTCAAGGCGATTGTGTACTTCATTGTTAAATCGTTTGCTTTTAATTTAGTATTCTCGTTAGATTAATTCATACACTTTTTAAGCAATATACTTGTTGGAGACTTAGGCAATTTAGTTGTCAGTTTTTTATATATTGCTTATACCTGTACTTTTGTTCATTTCTTTATCTTGTAATTGGGTTGAGGTAACCCGTTAATTACCTCAAGTTATTAGTAAATTGATTCCCTCCAGGTTGAGGGAATCGGGTTAAAAATCCTAAGTCGAGAGACATAGGTAGTGGAGTATCCGAGTGAGGGCAACCACTATACATCTCATGTGCCTTTTGTGGTTTGCTTATTCTTGAAATTTTTATTTATATACCACACTATTCATCTCCCCTTCCAGTGTACTTGTGCCCTACAGATCCTACAGGTGGTGTCAGAGCGGGTCGCGAAAAGAAGTAAATATTCTCTCTCGCAATGGCATCATTAGCTAAGCGCACCGAAGGACAATCAGCCACACGTCCTCCCTACTTTGATGGGACGGACTATGGATACTGGAAGAGGAGGATGCAAATTTTCCTCAAGGCCATGGATGAAGACTCGTGGACTCTCATTCAAGAGAAGTACACGGATCTGAAGCCGCAAGAAGGCATTGTTTGGACGGCGGATCAGAAGAAGATCGCTGGAAACGCAAAGGCAATGAATACACTCTATTGTGTGTTATCAGGGGAGGAGTTCAATCGTATCTCCGCGTGTGAGTCCGCGTACAAGATATGGAATACTCTTCAAGTCACATATGAAGGTACAAATAAGGTAAAAGAAACACAAATCTCAATTCTAACCGAGAGTTATGAGTGTTTTAAGGATGGAAAAAGGAGAAACAATTAAAGCGATGTACACAAGATTTGGGGATATCATCAACCCTATGAAGAATTTGGGAGTGAAGTTTTCGAAAGAACAACTTGTAAGAAAGATCTTGAGATCTCTTATAAGTGATTGGTCTCCAAAGTCCATAGCGATCCAAGACACTAAGGATTTATCCATTCTCCCCTTGGATGACTTGATTGGAAGTCTCATGGCGTATGAGGTCCAATTGGAGAATATGAAAAAGAACGAGGAAAGATCTATAAGCAAGAAGAAGGAGCTTGCTTTAAAAACCATGAAGGAGGATTCAGACTTTGACAATTCCAACTCCGATGAAGAAGAGGAGCTTACTCTTCTAACAAGAAGATTCTGAAGATTCATCCAAAAATAAGGTAAGAGAGTCAATAAATTTTCAAATGATATTGTTTGTTTTGAGTGCAAGAAGAAGGGGCACGTACAAAAAGATTGCCCAATGTTCAAGAAGAAGAAGGAAGAAAAGAAGGACAAAGAACTCGATCGGAAAAAAAAGAAGATATCGAAAAAGGCATACAAAGTGACTTGGATGATAGTGATTTCGGCACGGAATCATCTTCTGAAGAATCTAAAGAAACAGAGGTTGCACATCTTTGCTTGATGGCAAACAGCGATGAATTTGAAAACGAGGTAGATTCTGAAATTACCTTTGATGAATTATTACAATCTTATGAAGAGTTATATCATAAAGCTATGATGATTAAAATGGAAAATAAGGTCTTGCAAGATAATTATAAGACTCTAGAAGTAGAAAAATCTTGTTTAGAAATAGAGTTAGACATAGCAAAAGATACTAACTCACAATTAGATGCAAAAATAGTAGAACTAGAGGACATTTATGAACATTTGAAAGAACATTGAATAATTTAAAAACAACAACTAGGTTGAATACAAAATTTTATAATAATTTAAAAACCAAATTTAATAATAAAAATAACACACAAAATAAGTCACATGCACCTAGATATGCATGGATTTATCAAAAGGTTAAAAATCCTAAGAATTATAATCTAACACGAAGGTGATATATAAACCTAAGGATTTGAAGGATACTAACCATCAAGGACCCAAAAGAAAATGGGTACCTAAATTAGATTTGATAAACTGTTTTACAGGTCAAGAAGGACAAATGGATCCTAGACAGTGGGTGTTCCAAGCATATGAGGGGACACTCTGACCTCTTTATCAAGTGGACAAGAATCCAAGATGGTGGACACATCAAGTTGGGTGACAACAAACATTATCGCATTATTGGTGAAGGTACAATTGGTAATTCTTCTAAGTAGGTACGTAATGTTCTTTAGTAGAAAAGTTAAAACATAACATGCTTAGTGTTAGTCAAATATGTGATAATGGATGTGATGTATTGTTTACTAATGTTGGTTTTAAAATATTAAAAGAGGGAACAAACACGATTTTAGTTGAAGGTCTTAGATATGAAAATATCTATGCTCTTCATTTTTCACAAGGGAAATTTGTAAAATGTCTGCTTGCCTCCCATACTGAAGTATATCTATGGCACTATAGGCTAGGTCACATTAATCACAAACGTCTTAATAAGTTAGCCAAAAATGAGTTAGTAAGGGGCCTACCCAAACTAACTTATAAAAAGGATGCATTGTGCAAATCTTGTGAACTCGGAAAAATGCACAGGGCTTCTTTCAAATCAAAAGACTTAGATTCAACCACACGACCTTTAGAGTTGTTACACCTTGATTTATTTGGGCCAACACGATTTGAGAGCTTAAATGGATCAAAATTTTGCCTAGTTATCGTTGATGACTTCTCAAGGTTCACTTGGGTCATCTTCCTGAAACATAGGGATGACTCATTTGATTCCTTTCTAAGTCTTACTCGAAGACTTCAAAAGGAAAAATCATCTTCAATTCTTAGACTTAGGACTGATCATGGGGGTGAATTTGAAAATGAAAAATTTTCAAGTTTTTGTGTTAATTCTGGCATAATCCATGAATTTTCATTTCCTAGGGCACCATCTTAGAATGATGTTGTTGAGCGCAAGAATCGCACTCTATAAGAATACGTCCGAACTTTGCTTTTGGAGTCTAGGCTTCAAAAATATTTCTGGGCCGAAGCAGTTAATACGACATGTTATGTTCTCAATAGAACTCTCTTAAGGCCTATTATTAAGAAAACTCCATATGAGTTTTACTATGAGAAGTCTCCTAGGATTTCATTTTTCAAAGTGTTTGGAAGTCGATGTTATTTAATAAACACCCGAGATCGACTTGATAAGTTTGATGCTAAAGG
Source organism: Thalassia testudinum (assembly GCA_037157565.1). Taxonomy (NCBI): domain Eukaryota; kingdom Viridiplantae; phylum Streptophyta; class Magnoliopsida; order Alismatales; family Hydrocharitaceae; genus Thalassia; species Thalassia testudinum. The sequence goes on along the minus strand of JAZHRO010000040.1, from coordinate 9,256,456 downwards.
TGATGAAGGCATCTTTATTGGTTATTCAACTAGAAGCAAAGCCTATCGAGTCTTTAATAAAAGAACCTTTGTTATTGAAGAATCCCTACATGTTTCATTTGATGAAACAAACTTAGGAGAACTTGAACCAAATCATTTAAATTCTAATGATGAAGATAGCCCCTTCATCGATGTATCGAATATGGAAGATTCTCAGAATGTACATGATCTTCCAAAAGAATGGGTACACCACAAGGATCACCCTCAAAGTCAAATTATAGGTAATATTGAACAAGGTGTAAAAACCCGATCTCATTATAGAGCCGATTTTGTCCTTAATGCCTTTGTTTCTCAACTTGAACCCAAGAAAGTTGAAGATGCATTGAAGGATGAATCATGGGTTGTAGCTATGTAGGAGGAGATACTTCAATTTACAAGGAACAATGTATGGAACTTGGTACCCACTCTTGAGGGTAATTCCATCATTGGAACCAAGCGGGTGTTCTGAAATAAATTGGATGAATCTGGTTCAGTAATCAGGAATAAAGCCAGACTTGTAGCTTAAGGCTATAACCAACAGGAGGGTATTGAATTCGATAAGACATATGCTCATATTGCTCATTTGGAGTCCATATGGATGCTACTTGCTTTTGCAAATGCAAAGGGCTTCAAGTTATATCAAATGGATGTCAAGAACGCTTTTCTTAATGGCTACATTACGGAAGAAGTTTATGTTCATCAGCCTCTCGGGTTCTAGAACCCAACACACCCAGGGCATGTATACAAGCTCAATAAGGCGTGATATGGACTTAAACAAGCTCCCAGGGCATGGTATGAGAGGCTTAGGTCCTTCCTTCTCCAGCATGGATATAGAATTGGGGTTGTTGATTCAACTCTTTTTGTAAAGGAAGAAGGAGATGACATCCTGTTGTTTCAAATATACATCGACGATATTATATTTGGATCAACTAAGGAGTCCTTGTGTCAACATTTTTGTGAGACTATGAAGACTGAGTTCGAAATGAGTATGATGGGTGAACTCAGATTCTTTTTAGGACTCCAAATTCAACAATTAGACATAGGTATATACATTAGTCAAACAAAATTTGTTCTTGAAATTCTCAAGAAGTTTGACTTTGAAAAAGTAAATAGAAAAGAGACTCCAATTGCTCTATCTGCTTTTCTTGGTAAATATTTATCCAGCAAGAGGGTATATGAAAAGAAATACCGGGGTATGATAGGTTTACTTTTATACCTTACAGCCTTTAGACCTGATATTCTCTTTGCTACATATTTATGTGCAAGATTCCAATCCGAACCCAAGGAATCTCATTTTAATGCAGTAAAAAGAATATTTAGATACCTAAATAGCACAAGAGACCTTGGTCTTTTTTATCCTAAAGCACAAACATTAGACTTATTATCCTATAGTGATGCAGACTATGTAAGGAGTCGGACAGACAGAAAGAGCACTAGCGGCACAAGTCATTTTATTAGAGAATCCTTAGTCTCATAGTTCTCTAAGAAACAGACTTGTGTTTCACTTTCTATGACTGAAGCAGAGTATATTGCTACTTCACTTGCTTGCTCTCAGGTCATTTGGATGAGACAGACTTTGTCCAACTTTAGATTTGTTTTTACACAATCCAAAATTTTATATGATAATACAAGAGCAATAAATTTATCCAAAAACCTGGTACAGCATTCACGTACCAAACACATAGATGTTAGATATCATTTCCTTAAAGATAATGTGCTTCAAGGTTCCATATAATTAGAATTTGTAGACACTCAAAATCAACTAGAAGATATTTTTACAAAATCTCTTGCAACAGAGAGATTCTACTTTATAAGAAGAAAGTTAGGACCTTGTACAATAAAAGTAGGGTAAACTGTAATATTTCCATATGATTGGAAATATCAGGGTAATGTTTGCAATATGGTTGCTTAACTTAAGTTGTTGACTACATTATTTTTCAACACCTAAGTTGTTGATTGAAATATTTTCTCAACCACTTAAGTGGTCATGTGACTCTCACATGACCCATTCCATATAAAAGAGGCCAAGTGCAAATACTTGCCTCATTTCACCTTTTGCAAACCCTAGTTCTTCTCTCAAGAGCCACTCCAAGCCCTAGCAAAGGAGAAGGATCTCCTCCAAGCTTCTACTCTAGGTATATTCTTATCCCCTAAGTAGATCTTGCTATCTTGAGCCATTCTACATCTTGTTTTTCTTTTTTTCAAGACCATTCCTGCTACTACACTTATTTCTCATCGAGTACCAGATGGTACCGGTACCCATCATCGGTACTGTACTCGCTGAGCGCAGCAATGCCTACTTTAGTGAGCAGGTATCGGTACTAAAGATAAGTACTGGTACTAGCTAAAATTTCTGGTTGGAATAGAAACCCACCAGTACCGGTGCATGCAGGATTAAGTGTGTTGTTATATGCACACATGAAACTAAATATTCTGAATTTCTAATTGTGTTTCCTACTCCATTTTACTGCATGATTTCAGATGGCACATAAACCTAAGAGTAAAGGAAAGACACCTCAAGATGCATTTCACAAATTTTGAATCAATGAGGATGCCAAATCAATGTTTGATTGGTATAAGGACCTAAAGCTTCACCATTGTAGGCCAGTTGAGTGGAAAGACTTCTCTTTACAACTCTTTAACTTCACCACTCATTTATCTGAACAAAACCTCATGCATTTCTTTGATGAGTCATTTTTTACCGATGTTCTTAGAGTCTATCCTAATGTTAATTGTCTATTTTTTGCAAATCTCCAATAACAAGACAATCGAGGGCATCTTGTCTTAACATCAAACATTTTTGGACAAAAGATAACTGTTACACCCAAATTTCTATCCACTATAACCCACTGTCCTAATGAAGGTCATGCTTGTGATGCTCTTAAGGAAAAATTCCCCACTTCAAAAATTCATGAATCACTCTTGCTTCCAAGCTGTCAGGGAAAAGCCTTGGTTGCCCCAAACATGACATTATTTGCTAGAGTTCTATTCAGAATTTTAGCATGGAACTTAAGGGCCAAATGCTCGGGATTCCACAAAATCCCTGTAAACATTTTACCCTTGATCTATGCTATTATGACAAGTTTTCCTGTAAATTGGAACACGGTATTTATTCACTTCTTAAGACCTCATTACCGTGCTTCAGGTCTTCCTCTTGATATTCTTATATCTCACATTCTTATCAAGAGTAAAATTAATTTCTCTAACTTTACTCCACTTAGAAAAGTGGTCTATTTCAAATGGTCTACTCGCCGGAAAATGGGAGTAAAACCTGCTAGAGAGGAACTTCTAGTGATGATGAAGAAGAAGTTGATCCAAATGCTCAATCTTCTTCTCATCCACCTCCTGAATCACCCTCCACTTTTGTTCCTATAACCTATCCAAATCCAGAAGTTGAAACACCTTGGGTAAATCTTTTTAATATGTCTGGAACTGATCCCAATATGATTAATACTTTCAATTATATTGGTCAAAATTTAACCAATCTCAATTTTGCCTTCTGTCACATGGAACGCAAGTTTCATAACCTTTTTCTTTCCATTAAGTCTTCCCATGTTGCGACTTCCACTCAACAACCTAAACAAAGGAAGAGAACTCAACCTAAAGTGCCTCAAGAATACAGTGAAAGAAGGCAAAAGCACTTTCATGACCCATCTCATGTTTCATCCCCATTGGCAGAAGAAGAACCATTCTTCATGATGATGAAGAGGAAGAAGACAATGAAGATGAAGTTTCCTATGATGATAGTGATGGTGAAGATGACGATGAAGATGACGAAATTGATGATGATGGTGGTGATAAGGGTGGTAAACATGCTCAAAAGTCTATCAGAAAATATCCTCGCAATTAGTTTTTAGTCTATATTTTCATGTATTGAAAATTTCAACATGTTTTTGCTTTGCTATCATGCCTTTTAATGATGTATGACTTCAATTATGATTGTTATAACTTTTAATATGCTTGTTTTCTTCTTATGATTGTTTTTCTACAATATTGTTTCATGCCTAATCATTGCCTGTGCATATTGATATATTCTTTTCGTTAGTTTGACAAAAAGGGGGAGAAATGGTAAATACATTGTATTTAAAATAAGGAAGCTTAGTTTGAGGGGGAGGTTTTACTCCTAGCGGAGTTTTTTGTATTCCTTCTGTTATGAGGTTTCTATTATTTTAAATATAGGTATTTCTATTATTTTGTCAACACCAAAAAGGGGGAGATTGTTGGAACCTAGTTCCACTTTATGTTTTGGTGTTAACAAAATAATTTTAAATCTAATAAATTTATGAAGTGTTATTTTCAGAAAATAACAGGATCTAAGGATAGATGAAAGAAGTAATGATGGCACGAAGATTGAAGACTTTAGTTTTGTTTAGTTTGTTGTATCTTAGAACTTTTATATGTCTCCTAACAAGAAAAAGATATCTTAAGAGTTAAAATCAAAGCAGAGATAATTATGGATCAAAATCATGTTCAATCACTCATTTTAAAACTAAAGATCGACTCTTTGAAAATATTATCGTATAGCTAAGATAGGATTTCCTTAAAACTTGGTTTAACCTTGTAAAACAAGGTACTTGTAGCAAGTACCGGTACTCATCATGAGTACCGGTATTAAGTGTTCACAGCCTTGTTGCCTATGAGTCACAAGTACCGGTACTAGTGATAAGTACCAGTACCAAGTGATTTTGTTGGTACTCAACAGAATGCACTAAGTACCGGTACCAATGATCAGTACTGGTACCCCAGGCATTGTTGGGCTGACTGTGAGCAGTCAATACCGGTACCACAATTTTAGTACCAGTACCAACTAGCCATTATGCCTAATTAGAATGACTATATTGCAATTTATGTTAATCCTAATCTTCCTAAATTGCCCCTAACGGCTAGTAATCGTAAGGGAGCTGTTTAGTGGCCTATATAAACACTCCTTGTGTCTTTTGCAAAGAATATCAAGCCAAAAAATACTCTCATTGCATACATCTCCATTTCCCAATTTTCTAGTTGCAAAAGAGCTTGATTTGTTGCATTCTTCTCAAGGCCACTCTTTGCTTGCAACAAATCTTCATGGTGATCGTGTACTTTATTGTTAAATCATTCGCTTTCAATTTAGTATTCTTATTCGATTAATTCATACACTTTTTAAGCAATATAGTTGTTGGAGACTTAGGAAATTTAGTTGTAAGCTTTTTATATCTTGTTTATACATGTACTTTTGTTCATTTATTTATCTTGTAATTAGGTTGAGGTAACTAGTTAATTACCTCAGGTTATTAGTAAATTGATTCCTTTCAAGTTGAGGGAATTGGGTTAAAAATCCTAAGTTAGGAGACTTAGGTAGTAAGTACTTGAGAGAGGGGAACCACTATACATCTCGTGTGCTTTTTGTGATTTGCTTATTCTTGCAATTTTTATTTATATACTACACTATTCATCCCCTCTTCTACTGTGATTGTGCCCTACAGATCCTATAATTTGGGGGAGAGATATTTGTGAGGGAGAGAGAGATACGTCTGTTAATTTGTTTCCCCTTTTATTGTTTTTCGTTTTCTTTGATTTTTTCCTTTTGCATGAGACTTCCAAAAAGAGGATTTCCATGGAAAATAATTCTAATGGAAAGCGGTGAATTTTTCCCTCCATGTGGCAAATCAAATGACATTCCAAACTGAGTAGGATTCCACCCAAATTACCCTTTCATAACGATGTAATGCATAAAATGATGATTTTACCTCTTACATAATTTTGTTAATATAATAGATACTCTAAATTCACTTCTTATCTCAATGACCATGTACTTAGGTTGTAATTTTGTCTCCTAAAGTGGGCCTATAAAATGGGTTGTAAGATCAATTTTGGCGAAAATGCCAGTAGATCCTAATTTCTTTTTTAAACTTAAAGTTGATGACACCGGTCTTGTGAGAAGTATTTTTTGGGTTGATGGTAGATTGAGATCATCTTATGTAAAATTTAATGATGTGTTGATTTTTGACACCACCTATAGAACGAACAATTTCTCGATGACATTTGCACCATTTACAAGTATTAATAATCATCGACAATCAACATTGTTTGGTTGTGCTTTATTTGCTGACGAAACTATAGAAACCTTTAAGTGGTTATTTCGAAATTGGTTAACTTCACTACAACGTACTTTACTTTCGCTGTCAGTTGGAAACCGACGGCAAAATCGAAATAACCGACGGAACTAAGCGACACCGTTATTATCGTCGCTGTCTCATTTTGTCGTCGGTTAGAGGGCATGTTTGACGTCAAAATAATGTTTGACCTTCAGATGGATTGGATATTTTGACGTCGTTTCAAAATTGACAGTAATTGTATTTGTCGTCGCTTTTCTTACAAGCGATGGCATACAGGTGACTGCAAAAATATTTTTGTCGTCGCTTATTTGAATAAGCAACAACATAGATGTGACGGTAAAAATATTTTTGTTGTCACTTATCCTAATAAGCGATGGTATAAAAGGGGAATTGTGATTCTCTGGAACCTTATATGCCATTTGTTATTAGGATAAGCGACGACAAAAATAATTTTAGCATCACATCCATGTCGTCGCTTATTCAAATAACCGACGGCAAATGTATGGGTTTGTTTTAAAAAAAAATTATAAAATGATGGAAATTACCTGTTAAATCTACTTTAAAAGCTTGCTTTTATAGAAAAAAAAGTAATAAAAATGAAGAGAAGTTTATATTTCATAAGTATAAAGTCTAGTACATAAAAAGTTTGAAAATGAAATATTTACATAAAAAAGTTAACATGAAAAACATAACAAAAGAAAATTGATAAAAATCAAAATGCAACTGCCTCAATGCCACCAGCTCTACTTGCACCACCCATGGAGTCGTCGTCGTCTCATCTGTAGATGCTGGGATCTAATGAAGACGGATGCTCTGACTAACACTTCTTCTAAAGAAGAGTTATAAGCGTCTGAAGCTTATCATCCATGGCATTTATTTTGTTCTTCATCTCTACCTCTCTCTTCTCCCTCTCCTCCTCTCGTCTCTATAGTGTGTCAATCTTTTGATGCAGCTGATCGACGATACTACATGAGACGACACCTTTCCTCCCATATCAGGTGAATAATGTGTATGCCCTCCCCGCACTATGAACGAAACCACCGGGTTCCGATGGCATCACTCTCCCAAATGCCTTCTCTAGATCCAAAGGCTGGTAGACGCTGTTGGAGGTCTTGTCAATGGGAGATGTACTAAGTGTATCATTTGCTCCTAAATGTATTAAAAAATATTATTATACTATATATATACCAAATTATAATTTTTTTAAGTTTAGGAAACTTACGTGTTTTTCCTGGTATGACTCATGAATCCACTTATGAGCACCCTCAGCTACAGATTTACTATGGGTGACCTCGTAGATATCCATCCTAGTCATTTCCATCCCATCATGTGTAGAGGACTAAAAATATAAAAACAATACAATTACATTAAAATAATTTTAAAATTAAGTAATATTCAACTGAAAAGTAGTTTCAACACTTACATAATGACTCCTGACCATCTCGATTCTCCTTCGACCCAAACAATGGGTCTATGGTTGTAACGACCCGATTCTCGAGTCCCTACGAGACACGAGAACCGGACCGACTCGACTAATCCCAAGACCTAGTCGTCCAACGAGGAAGTAACCAAAAGAGCAGTAAAATAAACCACATTCAGCATGAATATAACTAGCAGTAACAAAATACAGCAATAAGAAAAGGAACCACTACAGTATATACCTCCACAACAGTAGAACAACATTTATAACATAACATGAACTACAAGTAAAGAAAAGTACAGAGAGTAACAAGAACTACTCACTACAGTGGAACAAAAAGGGCACAAAAGAACAGTGGTAACTCTACTGGACCCTACTTGGCCCATCGTCCTCTGCAGCCGCTGACCCTGGCTGCTCAACACCTGGTCCTGAAAAGTAACGAGTGTAACACGTCGGCGAAATGCTGAGTAGAGTGGCAACTAAACTAAAGAAACAGTAAAGTGTACAGTAGCTATTTTATTTTTTTTCTTCCTTTATTTACGTCTTTCTATTGTTTCACAATTTATCTATTTCTCAGATCCTTCACTTGATCTCGAATGTTCCTCGTGGGAACGATCTTGATTGCAGTCTTTTCCGAAAAGTAGAAGTAACACGTGGTGCTCTTCTAGCCGGGAGAGTCCCCCGTGGTGATCCTACTCTCAGTCAACCACCCCAAGGTCGCTGACAGACGTAACGGTGACTACGGCACGCGCGATAAACACACGGGTAGCTACCCCACACTGGCACGCGGTCAGTCGTTTTCGTTAACGGGTGCGCCCAAAGCACAGCACGGAACCAGTATAGGGCAGAGCCCTCTCAGTAACAGGGGTCCAGCCCCTCCATAGTAACCAAACAGGGGTCTTGCCCATCCACAGTCCGCGCACCCTCGCCTGACTACCCTGGTTTGCCCAGTGGACCTAACAAGTCGGTGTAGGTGAGCTAGCAGCACCTCGGGACCCGTGGGGTAACTAGTACTCGCTCTACACTAGTAGCTCTCCTCGGTACTGTATACACAAGGGCCAAAAGTCGGTACAAAGTGGCCAGACCTAACCCCTGGTCCCTGGGGCGGCTGGCTCCGCTCTGCACTAAACAGGTAACAGGTGCTTCCCCTGGCACTACGTACCCAAGAGACAACACACCTCCACATCTTTCCTTCTCAGTTCCATTTCATTCTCTTTCCAGGAGTTCTACTCCTAACTCCCCGTAGGGTTCCAGCTCTTTTAACTCAGCACATTCAGGTTTCACCCTTTCAGTTTCACGTTCATACGACACATATTCTCAATCATGTTCATTTATTAATAACAGGCAGTTGTTAAATCAATTTACAGGCAGTTATTATTTCCTTTCCACAGTTTCCAAGACTAATATCTATATTCATTTCACTAGTTTTCCAGTCCTAGGATTCATGCCGTACCCTAGGATCTATCATTCAATCTAGTTTTCCAGCCCTAGGATTCATGCAATACCCTAGGATCTATCATTCAATCTGGTTTCTCATTCCTAGGATTCATGCAATGCCCTAGGTTCTAGTAATTGTTCCATAATTATAATAAATTATGTTAATAATTTTTAAAGCCACTCTACCAGCTACAACGGAAGCACTGGGGGCGTGGTCGGAAATCCCGCGCGCCTCTGCAACCCCCGAGACTGCAATGGAACGAGGTCCTAACACAAGGATCAAACACAAGGAGTTTCTCATAACAGTATATAATTACTGTAAACGGGTAGAGGATCTTATTCCGAAAAGAACGCAACTCGAAACGTGGAAAACGGACTCCGAACGGGCCCTAAACGGGTCGAAAACGACGAAACAGTCCAAAATCAGACGTCTAGAACCTCTTTCAGACGTCTTAAAAGGTGGTTCAGAGGATACCTTCGCTCTGTGTAATCCCTCAGACGTCCAGAAGCTTGCGGGGGCGTCTGGCTTAGTTCCTAGACATCTGATGGTCAACCCGGACGTTTGGAACTCCTCTCCATTGTCTGGCACTGCGACCAGACGTCCGATTCGCGTCGGATGGCGAGTCTCAGAACCTGCACGTATCCACTCCTCGCTCTCAGTACGACGGGTCGCAGACAAGGAAGAAGGACGAAAATAACTTACTTGACAGACGTCTGGACAGTCCTCCAGACGTCTTCACTGTCGTCTGGTTGGAAGCCCAGATGTCTGATTTTGGAAAAACTTCCAGAATCAGAGCTCGACTCGCTCTCCGCCCGTGACGCACGGCCGCGCCTCGTCCGCCTGCTGCTCGAGCTGCAGCAGCCCTCCCGCATCACTCCACAACCGCTGCTCCCCCACCGGCCGGCTCTAGCTGCCCCGGCAAGCTCAAGCCCTCACGGTCGAGCGTCTCCTCGCTCGCGCAACACCTCCTCCCGCAACTCGCCACGGCTGCCTCTGCCGCCGCTCGCTCTCGCACCGGCTGGAAGAAGGAGAAGAAGGGAGCGGAGGAGATGAGAGTGAGGGAGAGGGCGAGGGCCTTATAAGGCCGCGCGGGGAGAGAGAGAGAGAGCGTAGTACTGCGCCTGCAGGAGGAGAGAGGGAAAAAGAGTGGCGTTCGCAGGTCTGCGCGCGCAGGCACGCAAACGCAATCCTGCGTGCCACAGAAAATAAATCCTAGACATCTGGTCAGACGTCTGGGCCACCTCCCAGACGTCTTAGAAAGACGTCTTGAAATCGCGTTCGTAACAATGGTGGAGCTTTAGCCCTATTGGCTTTATTTTTTTTTTCTTGCTCCTATAGATATATACAATAATATTTTTTATAAATTTAAGATATATGAAATTAATAAAATAATTTTTAATCATTTACTAACCTCCGTCTTTGGATCCTGCCAATGCTCGTATGCCTTCTTCCAATTGTTAGGCATGACATCAAAAGGATAATTCTCCATTGCCTCCTTGGGTGAACTGCAATTCGAAAAAAACTAAATACCAAATATAAATTGGTAGAAATAATATATAAAATTATGTATATAATAAAAATGTAAATGTTTAAAAAATATTACATTTCTCTTAGTCTTCGTCCTCCAATCTCTCTAGATTTTGGCGACTTGCTTAAGAATATGAGGCATTGGGGTCATCACCCCAATCGTAATTTGCCTACATTAATTTTTTAAAAAAATATGTCAATCTTACTTTATAATAATTTTAAGATAAAGTTATAAAGGAAATAGCTTTGATAAATGAAATTACCTCCAACTGACGGAGGAACAGCCTCTTAAGCTCTGCGGGCACCTTCCTCTAGTTAAAGTAGCAAATGGACACAATGGACTTAACAATTGTGCCCACTCGACTGATAAAGCCTGGGTAATTCTCCACCTCCCCCATGGTTCTAAGCTTGATCGTTATTCTCAGGCCCTCAGGGGCACGCTGGAGGTCTAGATTATTTGTCTTCCCACATCCTCTTCTTACTTTACCTACGTAAACATTAATCATACTTATTATATATTTCTAAAGTCATAATAAACTTTAAAATATATAAGTAATTTACGATTTAAAGGTATATGAGTTCTTACCAAAACTTGTGCCCGCCGTTAAGTGGTCCACATGAACTGGGGATGTACTCCCCATCATCTCATCCTCCACCTCCTCCCCATCTTCCTCTCCCGCCTCCTCCCCCTCCTCCTCTCCCGCCTCCCCCCGCTCCTCCTCATCTGATGCTCCATAATCTGGATCATCCTCTACTTGCTCTGGCAAGGTTTGAGCAATCTCCTTCCCCTTTCCCTTCTCCCCAGCATGTACTAAACGTGCCATTTCCTTGGGATGTATGAAACATGACCGTGAGGGAGCCTAGTGCCAAGGGGTGGCTGAATCTACTGTCGGGGGGGTAGCTGAGCCTGAGGAGACGAATCTGGCTGGGTGGATGGCTGTATCTCAGGAGGACCCTTTATTTTGGGATTTTTCTTAGACAACTTCATTTGTAATAAGTATAAAATGCAATAATTGATACAATTGAAAATCATTATATAAATCATTAATGAAAAAAGTTTACCAAACATAAAAAAATATATTTTTAAAAATTTCGGCAGAGTTTTCTCTTAAATTTGGAGGTTTTTCTATAAGCCTGCATATTAAAATTAAAGTGGGCACACCCCACATAAAAAAAAGTGCAAAGACAAACCACAAGGACTTGCATATTTACAACTCAAAGTAAATGTAAGTTATTCAAATGGAAGTTGGCTAAGTTCATTAAACAAGTTAGGTTCTACCTCCATTCTAGTAGTTAGGTTCTCCCGTCTAGATTCTACCTTTAGTCACTTATATTTGTAGCATGTTTTTTGCAACATGGCCTAGTCACTTTACTCGTAATAGCAATGGTGATTCCACCATTGCATAGCCTTTTCCTACTATTACTAATGGTGACTCCACCTCTTAGATAGCCCTTTCATCCAATAGAAGGGACTTCCGCTTCAAGACTTGGGCCTAACCTAAGCTAAATTAAAGAAACTAGCCTTACTAACTTGTCAGCTTTGGACCTAAAGAACATGAGAAGACCATCCAAACAAGCTCAAATCCAAGTTGCGAAGTAGTAATCATCAACTCAGAACCCACTAATTAGTTCCTTGAGTTTACTGAGACACTATTTTTGAGGTTACAAGGGTGTACATAAAGGAGCCTAGAAGAAACAAAAGTTATTTATTTTTAATTCACATGCTTGGCACCTACTAGATGGGGAATGCCATATTAGCCATTTAAGTTATGAGGCACATATTTGACTCAATGTGAACTCAAAATAAAATTTCCAACAAACAAAAACTTTTCCATTGTAGAAATTTTTTAAGTGCTATGAAAAAATCCTCTCTGAGCTAAAATTATTATTTGCAAGTAAGAATCTTATAGATATCACTTATAAAAGAAGTCCATTTTTTATTCAAATTCAACAATTTAACATATTATAAAAGATAATAAAAAGGCAAGTCTCAAACCAATGTAAAATTCTCTAAAATGAAAAACACCTAATAGACATTTTCTTCCACTTCACTTTTGGTATTCCAATGATTTCACAAGTTTATTAAGTATCAAAATTAAGCTTTCCATCTTTTAGGCAATTAGAAGTACTTTTGTAAATCCACTCCTTGAACAAATGAATGATACAAATAATTATTGAAACCCCAACCTGCATTATATAGAGAGGTTAGTATAAATTATACATCTCCTTAGGAGATAAGGAAATACTGATGTAACTCAACATCTCAAGATAAAGCATCAATGTCAATCATGCTTGACTTTGATGCGCACTATTTGAACCTAGAGCAAGAGAGTGGCAAGCAACTTGATCTTCAAATGAGACATTAGAGTTGTAGGTATAGTCCTCGTTGGTTATATCTCTCATGTGATATTTCCACACACCTTCTTTGTGACATCAAGGAGTTGGAACATGGGACTTCTGCATTCCATTCCTTACACAAATTCTTTTCTGCATGTCCTTTTCAAACTTCAATCCTTTTCTAAGGGAGGATTTAAGCTATCTTAAGAGCATGATTGTATCATCTTATTACGCTTTAGTGGCCTTTCTATGAACCAACCTTTCCAACTACAAGAGATATCTAAAGTCTATTGAAAGCGACATGGAATCTTACCAAGCAACTATATATTGATCAGCACCCATTGGTTTGCCTTTTTCATTATGGAGATATGTCTTAGGATCTATAGGAATGTAGGTTGGGCTTGCCCAAATGCCTATGTTCTAGAGCAAGTCTAGCCCATAAATTCAGTCTACAAAGCCAGCTGATGCAAAAGCCAATCAAGCTAATTTGAGATGTAAAATCAAGATACGCATTATAGACAACCAAACAATGAATAGGAATGTCCCAAAATAGTAGACACCATACTACTAAGTGTAGCCTTTAGCTACCAAACTTGTCTTTATATTGCTCAATTGTTCCATCTGGTTGGTATTTTACTGCTAAGACCCATCCACATTCCATTAAGAAAGCATTCGCTAGTTCATTTGTAAGCTCCTGTGTGCCCATAGAGACCAGTGTAAACACCTCATCCTCCATGGTTTTACACCAATTTGAATCTCATAAAGCCTACTAATGAGTAGTAAGCACAAGACCAAACATAGGGAATTGCTAGTACCATCTAGACAAGATATGGAAACATAAGCAAATATAAGATGCACAGTGTGTTTCTGCTTGGTTTTTGAAATGGCAATTGGCAGGTCATGGTGAATTGATGGAACTACAACCAAAACGAGCCATAGAGACATAAACAAACATAGAATGACTATTGCAATTTTTGCCTGGTTTTTAGGTGGTAATTGGAAGGTCAAGATCATCATAAGTAATATTTCTTGAGGCATTATCTACAAAACCCTCATCACTATTGTTAGCGAAACCTTATCCTCAAATTACTTGCATGTTAGGAATTTATAGCTGTATTTCCTTTATTTGCTTTTTCTTGTTAAAAAATTTTCTTCATTTATTTTCCATTATATAAATGTTCCTTGTATGGACCTTCTTTTTCTCGGTTTTCCTTGATTTCTCCTCTTTGTTCATCTATAAATAGAGAGGGATTCCTCTACAATAAAGCATATAATTCCATCATAATTAACAAGGTATTGGAATGGAGCTGCCCTTAGGGCATTGTGTTGGATTAAAATCCAATGTATGGACTTGAATGTGTAAACATACATGTAGATATAATCAAATAACAATCAGTAAATGGACTGCCATACTATGCTCATCATTAAAGTGATCAATTTAAGTTCTAATGAGGGTATGGGCATAAAATGCAAGAGGATTAGTGTGGTTATGTTTAAATGTGCAGAGACCTAGTTGTGAATAGTCACTCCTCGATGGGCGGAGTGGCAATTCACCCAGTAATTAGTCACACTAATTGTTTGATTAAGTATTTGGGGTCAGGGTCCCCAAAGGACCCACGTTGACAAAACCCTAAGAGACATCCCCATCATGCTCTGTGGTGTTGTGGTGAGAACGGCTGGAAAGAGGGAGGATTTTCATCCTTCAGGTGGTTCTCTGTCAGGATTTTGGGTGGTTCCTTTGGAAGTACCATTAGCAATCCCCGTACCTTGTTTTCGCGATGACCACAGGTACGTTTGATTATCACTTGTATGTCTTTATTTCCAACATTAGGATATTCATGTTCTTATTAATGTGATAGCAAAACTCTTTTTTATATGCATTGATTATCTGTTTTATAGTTTATCCCATCTGATTCACGCATACATATGTGTTGTTTATTTGGTCAAATATTGTACATCAATCTTAGATTTCATATTGTTGATTATTATGTTGGGTTGACCTTTTCATCTTCAGAAAGAGAACTCAAAATACAACCTGTAACCGTCATGATTACCGGTACCGTTGGCATACTGTTTATACACAGAGAAGTGAACTGTAACTAGCTTGTATCGGTACTCTTCACAAGTACCGGTACTGCTAGCTCCAGACTGACTCTAGGATATCCTAAGTCCAATACTGGAACCCACATGTACCAGTACTCAGCATGAGTACCGGTACAAGTGAGTCCCAGACCATGTTCTGGGCTTCAGGTCATCAGGACCTGTAGCTTACAAGTACCGGTACTGCCACCAGTACCGGTACTCGTTAGCTACAGGCAAAGTTCTAGTAGTTAACAAGTACCAGTACTCTTCATGAGTACCGGTACTTGTTGAGACCGGTTGTTTCCTAAAGGGATACCAGTACTCACCGAGTACCAGTACTCATCACTGAGTACTGGTACATAGTGAGTACTGGGCAAGTAGTCATCCAGATATGGGTTAATAGTCCATCTTAACTTAGAGGTGGGGTAATTTAAGTTAAGCCCCTAAGGGTTTAAGGAATTACCCCTACAAGTGATATCAGAGCCCGACCTACTCTCTTCTTAGTGAAATTAAGTTCAGTCTAATTAATAAAGTACACTATTATAAGGTAACCCAATTGAAGTAGCACCTCACCAAAGTGAGCTCTCTTGTGAATATCGGGTTTATCCATGAACAATAAAAGGTTGAATGGGTGTTAGTAGGTGGATGTGCACTGGCCCAAAGGAAAGTGCACACTCGATCTATTTTTACTCATTTGCGTGGGAGTAATGAGGTGTTGATTGTTAGGATTTCTAGGTAGTCATTGAATCGGCCCAAAGGAAGGTTCAAGACTGACCTGAATTTGAATCAACGGTCATTTCATACCATACCATGTCTTTAATTACAAGTCAACCTCTCATCCAAAGATGAGACTCTTGATGGAGTTAACTAAGACATGTGATGGGATTAAGAAATTGATTAGACATATTATGATTTAAAGGAGTTTGTCTGCATTTATTTTCAGAAATGTCTTCTGCCAACATAATCGCCACTTTAAACTCCATACCCATGTTATGTGGCTCTAACTTTAAGTCTTAGAAGGAGAATTTATTGATTGTCCTCAGGGTTATGAACTTAGATTTGGCGATTAGGGAACCCTCTCCCATTCTTACAGACACGAGTACTTCTGAACAAAAGGAGAAGGAAAGATGGGAGAGGTTTAATCGGATATCAATGATGATAATGAAGAAGGCCATACCCGAGGCTTTTAGGGGCACAATGTCGGATGACATTGGTACAGCTAAAGATTTTCTTGCCTATATTGAGAAGTTGTTTGACAAGAATGAGAAGGCTGAAATTGGTACACTCTTGGCAAGCCTCATCTCAAAGAAGTATAAGGGGAAGGGTAATATACGTGAGTATATTATGGAGATGTCCCATATAGCTTCTAAGTTGAAAGCACTCAAACTTGACCTCTTAGAGGACTTGTTAGTGCATCTGGTTTTGATCTCTCTTCCACCTTCTTTCAACCAATTCAAGGTGGGCTACAACTGTCAGAAAGAGATTTGATCTCTGAATGAGCTCATCTCGCACTGTGTGCAAGAGGAAGAGAGAATGAAGCATGATGGGATAGAGAGTGCTCACATTGCCACTTCCTCTAATAATAAAGGCAAGGGAAAGAAAAGGTCTATAGAAGCTGCAGATATAGCTTCACAAAAGAAGCAGAAGGGGAAGGCTGCAGAGTCTTCCAAATTGGGATGCTTCTTTTGTGGAGCTGAGGGGCACCAGAAGAAGTATTGTACCGACTACCACGCTTGGCGTGCTAAGAAAGGTACGGCTCTCAGTTTGGTTTGTACAGAGAGTAATTTGGTTTTAGTACCAAGTCATACTTGGTGGATAGATTCAAGGGCAACTACTCACATTAGTGTGTCGTTACAGGGCTACCTGAACTACAGAAAACCAAATGAGGCTGAGCAATTCATCTATGTAGGAGATGGGAAGCAAGTTACAGTAGAAGCAATAGGAACTTTTAGATTATTAATGAAAACTGGAATGTACTTGGATTTAGAAAATACTTTTGTTGTACCGTCTTTTAGGCACAATTTAGTTTCAGTTTATGTTCTTGATAGACTAAACTATTTTTGTAATCTTGGAGATGGAAAAGTAAGTATTTTCTTTGATTTAAGATTGGTTGGTTCTGGTTTTCTTTTAGCTATTGATAATCTGTATTGTTTGGATACTGTTGCTTCACTTCAAGAAACTTCTCTTTCCTGTACACATGGTGTGAAAAGAAAATATATAGATGAGAACTGCGTTTTTTTATGACACAAGAGATTAGGTCATATCTCTAGAAGGAGAATAGAGAGACTTGTGTCAAACGGTATTTTGGAACCCTTAGACTTTTCTGATTTTGATCAGTGTGTAGAGTGTATTAAGGGAAAATAAACCAATAATAGGAAGTTTGAAGCCAATAGGTCAAATGGTGTCTTGGATGTGATTCATACGGACATCTGTGGGCCATTTCCTACGCCTGCGTGGAATGGCCAACAGTATTTTATCACATTCACAGACGACCACTCAAGAGATGGCTTCATATACCTAATACATGAAAAGGCACAGTCCTTGGACACGTTCAAAAATTTTAAAGTCGAAGTTGAGAATCAACTCAACAGAAGGATTAAATCCATTAGATCCGATCGTGGTGGTGAATACTACTGTAGATATAACAGATCAGGTGAACAACATCTAGGACCATTTGCCAGGTTCCTAGAGGAATGCGGTATTGTTCCTCAGTACACCATGCCGGGTTTGCCCACTATGAATGGTGTTGCTGAGAGACGAAACAGGATGCTTAAAGACATGGTAAGGAGTATGATTGCTCATTCTTCCTTACCAGATTCACTCTGGGGAGAGGTCTTAAAAACTGCAGCTTATATTTTGAATAGAGTCCTAACTAAGGCAACTAACAAAACACCATATGAGCTATGGATTGGGCGAAAACCCAGTCTTAAGCATTTTCATGCGTGGGGATGTCCAGTTGAAGCTAGGCCTTATAGGCCAAACGAAAAGAAATTGGACACAAGGACTGTTAGTTATTATTTTGTTGGGTATTCTGAAAGGTCAAGAGGATATAAATTTTATGATCCCACAACTAAGGCAATTTTTGAATTTGGTAATGCCAAGTTCTTTGAATGTGTTGAGTCTACCCAAGCTGACAGGGTTAAAGACTTTGTCTTTGAAGAGGAAAACATAGTTATTCCTCTTGGAGTTACTCAAGTTAATGAGGAACATGTCTTTGACATACCTCAAGATAACTCCAATGAAGACAATGATATAGTTTTAGCCCCTATAGAGCAACCTCAGACATATACAGAAAATGTGACATTAAGGAGATCCACTAGGGAAAGAAGAAGTGCCATTTCGAATGATTATGTGGTATTCCTTCAGGAGCATGAAACAGACATTGGGGTAATGGAAGATGATCCTGTCAGCTTCCGTCAGGCAATGGAAAGTCCAAATCATGAAAAGTGGATTGAGGCTATGGAAGAAGAAATGAAGTTAATGAAAGACAATGACATTTGGGATGTTGTTTCACTTCCAGAAGGTGTGAAACCCATTGGTTGCAAATGGCTTTTTAAGACCAAACAGGATTCGAAAGGAAAAGTTGAGTGATACAAAGCGCATCTTTTCGCTAAGGGTTTTACTCCAAAGGAGGGCATTGACTATAAGGAGACATTCTCTCCTATTTCTTCTAAGGATTCTTTAAGGATTATAATGGCACTTGTGGCCCACTTTGATCTTAAGTTGCATCAGATGGATGTAAAGACTACATTCCTTAAAGGAGACATTGAGGAAACCATTTATATGATTCAGCCTGAACATTTTGTTGGGGGTGATCCAAAGAGTATGTGAAAGACGTCGGTTCTGTTATAACGTTGTAGTAAAGCCGGTTGTTACCAACGTTTCATATAAAAATTTTTTACTCGGAAAAATAAAAGAGTTCCCGAGGTCGAACTCAGGGAGCAAGTTGTATTCTAGAGATATACAAGTTCTATTACAAAAATAAAGAGAGAGAGAGAGAGAGAGAGATGAAAATTTGGCTTCTTCTTCTTCTTCTCTTCTTTCTTCCTCTTTGTCTTATCTCCTCTTTGGCTTTTGTTCTTCCTGTTCTTCTTCTTCTCCTTCTGCTTTCTTCAGATCTTCCCCTCGTGCTCTTCTTCTTCTGTCTTCTGTTCTTCCTTGTTTTCTTTCTTTCTTTTTCTTCAGATCTTCTTCTTCTTTTCTTGCTTCTTGCTTCTCTTCATTTCTTCTTCTTCTTTGTCTTCACCTGCCTTGACCTCTCTTCTTCTTCTTTCGCGTTGGCCGTTGCTCTTCCTTCTTCTTCAGCCTGTCTTCTTTCCTGCTCTGGCTGCTGACCTTCCGTCGTCTGCCCCGGTGCTGAGACGACTTAACGATGCCTTTGCTACAGTGCAGCAGCTCCTTCTTCTTCAGCGGGTCTGCTTCTTCTTCTTTGGCCTGCACACTTCAGAGTTTTTTCGTCAAGAGGCAAAAACCTACTCTACCCCCCTCCCCCGCGTATCTCTCTCTCTGAAATCACTCTTCGGAAGCTCTCCCAGAGCGCTACCGGGTAATCGGGTTCGGGTCAGGCCCGGGTCCAGGCCCACCGGCGTGCGTGGTGGGCGAGGAGTGCAGGTCAGTCTAATCGGGTCGGGCCAGGTCCGCGGAGCGTGGTCACGGACGAGGCCGGGTCGGGTCGGGTGAGAGGGACCTCACCCCGTGGTAACTGAGGCAAACAGATGGTGGCACTTTTGCAATTTATGTGGGTGTGTGGCTTCAGAAATTCCCGAGGTGGGACTATCCGCGCACCCCTTTTCTCTCACGCCTGCAGTAGGGATGGTGCTTCCAATTGCAACAGCTGTTGAGGCTCGCAACTCCAATTGAGGGCCAGGGTGTGTGCGCAAGACTCTTTCGCGCAGCCTAGGTCTTCAACCTGGGATATCTAGGCTTGGAGCAACCTCAAGCAAGCTTCGAGCTTCCTCGCCAATGGCGGTCAAGGCCTGGAACCTGAAATCAATAGAATGGCCTCTCGGCCAAATCAGACAGGCGGGGGACCTTCGCCGTGGCACGGCGAAGGTGGTCAGGGGGTCTGCAGGGGGCGAGGTTGAGCTAACAGGTCGTCCTAGGTCAAACTGTGAGTGAGGAAGTGGGTGTGTTCGGTGGATCTGCAGAGGGTGTTTGGTGGGAAGTGGAGGGGCGGAAGAGGATCAGGGTGAGGAGGCGGAGGTTCTGCGGTGGTCGGCGAGCCGTGTGGGTCGCTGAGGTGATGGGAGCGGCTCGCCGGAGGGTGGTCGGAGGCGGAGAGGATGAGGGTGAACAGGAGCGGTCGAGGGTTTAATTGACTAAATTGGAAGCGGGGAAAGAAAGAGGAGAAGAAGGGGAGTAGGTCTAACTTACTTGCAGGGACGAAGGGGGAGGAACAGGGCGACAGTCGTATCGACTGTCGCCGGAGAAGACGATGCCCAGTGGGGGGAGGACGGCGGTGACGACGGGGCAGAGGCAGCGCGCGCCGGTATTGCGCGACGCGGGAAGAGCAGGGGAAGAAATCTCTGCTGCTGGTATTGCGGCAGAGCGAAGAGGAGGAGGAGGAAGAACCGCCGGAGCTGGTGGGCGTCTGCCGGAGTGAGAAGAGAGGAAAGTTGGGGGTTTTCTCCGTCAGATCCAAGCTGACCTCGTCGGTGGAGCGGCGGGGGGTATTTATAGGGATGAAGCAGGGAGGAAGGCGGAGGGAGACGACGTGTCTCCCTCGCCGGAGAGTGGTCGGAACATGAACCCATACCGTCCGTGCGTTCGCACGGCCGGTATGGTGGCCTACAATGTCCAGGGGGGTGCTCCTGCGACGGCTGACGACGCAGGGCACCCCCGGTACACTTGCCAGGTCCCCCACCTCACCCTGCCCGGCGCCATGCTCCGCGCAAGGTCGCCGGAGCATGGTGCTGGCAGGGTTTTGCAGGAGGGACCTGATTGCAAAGAACGAAGGAGAGTTAGGGGCCAAAATGCGAGGGTTCAAAAGTTGAGGGCCAAAGAGTAAATATATGAGGACCAAAGTGTGAAGTCGGTCAAGGAGGTTTCTTCTTAGGCTCAAGTTTTTATACATGACTAATTAGGACCTAAGGAATCTGATGGTGAATTTTATTTTCATATTAAACCTTGTTTGACCGGTCAATTTGCGCAAAAACCCAAATTAAGTTATTAATTGGGCATGGTTCTCAATGTAGGTCAAAATGGGTTCTAAAGGCCAAATTGAAGGTTCTAAACCCTAGAGATTATTTTTCTATGAATTTTAGAGGGTTTATTCTATTTTTACTTTGCCTCGAACCTTGTGAATTGAAGTGGGTTGTTTTAGGGTTACAGATTATCATTTGGTTCCTTGGAAGTGCTGTAGCCCTTGCTAGATCATCTCATCCCACTTTTATTCTTATTAAGCTGTTTTGACCTATGTTTGGGCCCTGAATTACCCTGTATGCAGATTATACTGGTAAAATTGCACTTTTACCCCTTATGACTTGTTTTCTTCTCAAACTCAGAATTCTCTGAGTTAAGCTTTTCCTTGAGATATGTAGGAGCTTTTATCCTTTGTATTGGGTCAAAATGAGCTAGTTATGGCTCATGATGAGGTTCTCATCATACCCCCATGCCTAGCTTTTGCTAGTCCCTTAGCAAAAACTTAAGGTTTCAACCCTTGTTCTAGACCATGAAGTTTTCAATAGTTTTAGATAAGTGCCTTCATGGATTAGGTTAGAATGCTGATCATAGGCCTAAAAGGTACTCCAGTACCAGTCAAGATCCAAATCTGTCTAGCCTTAGCCTCAGTCTTTTAGCAAAGGTTTTTAAGGCCCACAAGAACTAACCTAAGGTTTATTGGACATCGTGGTTAAAGCACCCGTGCTTGAAATGATTTTAGCCCTGGCTCAGTTCGCAGTGCGTTTTGTAAGAGAGAGATAGAAAGTTTTTCTGTTTGGAGAGTTTTCTCTCTCTTTTTCTTTTTAGTTCTAGCCTAGGATTGGCTTTTCAACACGGTTTGTATCAGATTCCTTGCTCCCATCATCAATCCTCAAGGGTTCCTGGCGATCGATGCTTCGAGATAGCACCGCCCATGGCAACCCCCGGAACCCTGGCTATTGAGATTTCGAGATAATCCCATCCATGGTATTCCGTAGCCGAATCCAGACCCTGGCAATTGACACTTCGAGATAATGCCATCCATGGAATCTGAACCAGCAGAGTGCTTACATGCCCCCCGTAGGATATGTAAATATCCTAAGAGACAAGCACCGAGGAGATGATATTTTGTTACGCATCTTCGAGGGGATTTCCCGCCTCTCCGCGCTGGGAACTCGTCCAAATCAACTTGTGTTGATCGGCCGCTCCTATTCTAGATGTTCTTTTCAGATTTTTGCGACGCTTCTGCGTGATTCTGATTTTTACGCTTACTGAACCGGGCTGTGTGTGAGATTAGGGTGCTTAGGTTACTGAGTCCCGTAAACCAAAAATTAGTTAACGAGGCCGAATACTCCCTAAGCCTTAGACCTAATACTTCAGCTTTTCATTTTCCTCAACCTCTTGAGGAGTGTCCAGATCTTAATGGGTACTAAGAGTCTATTCAAGAATGCCTAAGGTTTGCATTCTTACTAATCTCATTGTGCACTTTTCAGTTATTTTCTCGAATGAGGTCTAGAACTTAGGTTAATTCCTTAGTTCCTTACTAATGACTATCACTTTTTCTCATAATTTTGTGCTCCTTTTTCATTTTGTTTCTTTTCTCCTTCACAAAATTTTCCTTCTCCTCTTTTCCTCTTATTCTTTTTCGAAAAAAAATTTTTTAATTTTTATGGTATTTTTGGCATATGTGAATTTTTTTGTTTGAAACATTTTCTTACAAGTTTTTGCACTTTCCTACCCCCCCATGCCTAAGATTTGCAATGTCCTCATTGTAACCTAGGGGGTCTTAGTTCATTCCTTAAGACAGAAATTTGGGTGAGTGGATGGGTCGGGTTGAATTTTTTTGCGGACGATTTCAAATTTCAGATGCGAACATCTGAGTTGGGGTCGGCTGTCTATAAGGGTGAACTTCGAGTGCTGAAAGGTGTCAGAACAAGTTTCAGGTTTTCAAAGAGAATGACGGGCTGCCTCCCGTTAAGCGCTAAATTTGATGCCTTCAGCCAAGCGGGAAATGTGATGGAGAGGGGATGGTCAAATCAGCAGAGTTTTGTAAGACAAGCACCTTGATTAAGAGCCTGGTTGGTCCAACCAGGTGCTTGTTCAGATCAACAGGCTGATGATGCAGCCCAAACCCAATCAATCTAGTGGGTTGATAGATGTGGATAAAAAAGTGTGGAACCCACCATAAACTATGAGGCTCAGATGGATGTGGAAGTGTAAACGCAGGGTTTGGCTGTGCCGAATCAGCCTGGTCAGAGTAGGGACCCGTAGGATAATCAGTGGTTGATACAGGAACCCTACAGGGGTGATCAGAGAATGATAGAGCATGGTATGTAGTCTGATCAATGTTCGAAACCCGATGTGGAAATGCAATCGGCTCGGTGAGAGGTGGATCAGCATAGAAATTGAGTCCGGTTGCGGGTCGGGGTTTGGGAGAGGTTTTGATCTGTTCTGTGTGTGCGGATGAGGTGGCCATTGTGTACGAGGGCTCTTCTAGAAACAGATGATAGGTGATTTTCTGTAGAGAGTCCTCTGGGTAACTATCAAATGCCAGAAGAGTGTTTGTAGGGTGAAAGAAATCGGATTCGAGAAAAAATTTGGATTCTTGGTTGCAATTACTCTTGGCATTTTCTGTTTTTGGTTCCTGAGGATCGAAAAGGAATGATTCTGTGTTATCGGTGATCTCGGGAATCAGGACCTCAGAGTCGGAGTCAGAGTCAGAATCATGTGAACTGAGGTCGTAGATAGGCCTGGCGTGTTCAGGAAGGGGAATCTCTCCGCAATTATAGTCAGATCTGAAATTGTTGGAGAGTTGGCAAAAATGATCATGAATTCCACCACAGCACAAATCATCAGATGTGGAATCAGCAGCCTGACTGGGTTCTAGCCTATATGTCACTTCTGGGCTCAAAAATATGTTCTGTTCAAGCTCTAAGCTGGTAGGATAGATCCCATTAAAACCTTGCTCATCCAACTCCTCAGTTTCTGTATCATAAATTGGCATGTTTTCTGAAAAATCAATCAGATTTCCTGAGGGTGTTGGAAAAGGACATTCATAAAATAAAGGCCCGGAATCATATTCTGTAAAAATTTGATCTTTCTCATAAGGGGCCTCATAATCTTCCCAATAAGTTTCAGATCTAGGTTCTAGGCTTAGGATGTGGGTAGAATTATTAGAACCTAAGTCTGAATAACCTTCGAGGGTTACCTTATCAAAACAAGGGGCGGAATTTATACCCTCCAGAGGTTCAATTCTAATCTTGTCATTGCAGGAGTCTTGGAGTTCTAAGCTTGGTGATTTACGGCCTAGGGTTGGCTTAGCATTGTGTTCTCCTGCAATATCCCAACCTAATTCAACATTGTCTTCTATCTGGGTTGGGATTTTACAACCACTTTGTGCCTCAATCCCGAGATCTGGGAAACTGAATTGTTCCTTAATACTGTTCCAAGATGGTTCATCCTCTGTTTCTGGTTTATACGGGTATTTCTGGTTGATAATTTGTTCTACTGATTTCATCATTTCTACCCGTTTTATAAGGGCATCTTGGTGTTGTTCCCAAAGTACAGGATTTGTCAAGCATTGAAGGTATTCAGATTGGTGTAATTTTTCCATCTCAATGTATCCTGTCATGAGCATATCTCGGGTTGATCCTTTTGAAATTCCAGTCAATAGAATTTGGGCACAGTTTATGATGAAGGATGTGGTTGTTGGGACATCAACCTGAATATCTCCTCTTGGTGTTGAGGTTTTTTCTTCTTTTTCATAGAATTTTATGGCATCCTCGATCATTTTATCTTTCATAGATCTCCGATATTCAGGTTTCTTGAATGGTAGTCTTGCTAGGTAATTAGGCTGCATAATTGGATCAGGTGGTGGAATCAAAGTTTGAATCAAGATGGAAGAAGGGGATTTTGTTCAGAATCAGAGGAAAGAGGGGTTATGTGAATGATTTCTGCAAAAACAAAGGAGCCGAGGCTTAGCCTCGGGGAGAGTGAATTTCTATAGGAGGTTTCAAGGACCTCCTGAAAAATACTGAAGGGCTGGATGAGATAAGCAGGTGCTGGACCCAATCAAGACACCCAAAAATTGTTGGGTGACTATAGAGGTTCGGGGCAGATGGACCCCTTGATCAGAAAGATCGTCCACCTGAGAATTACCTGGGCAGCCAGAGAGGGAGAGTCCCGCGAAGACCCCTACACGGTAGAGCGTCCCCACGGGTTACAGGGTTTCCCCCACCCGACCTCTCTTGTCACTGCGGTTCCAGGTAGACCAGAATGGGGATCTTGATCTCTTAAGTCTACCAATTTTAAGATCAGGGTGCTTAAGGTTTTCACTTGAACTTTAGTCTTTTAAGTGCAAAGAGTGACCTAATTTAAGGTTGGTTGACCCAAGGGGTCAACTTTACCTCTTGTTTTCTTTGAGAGCTTTTAGGTCCTGTCTTTTAGGGTTCAAGTGTTTAGAGAGCCAATTGTTTTAGATTTTCTTTGAATAAGCATTTTCAGACAAGGGCTTGGGCACACTTCATTTGGTTTTCTCAATTCTTGCTTAAGGAGTGTGTCTCTAAATCCCTAGTGTTGGATCCTAGGTTGGCTCTACTTGGTCCAGTTAATTCTTTGTTGGGTAATTAGGGCTCAAGCAAGAATGTGTTAGCCCTTAAATACCCTTAATAGTGTGCAGAAATAATGAGTTGAAAACATGCAACTTTTATGGTTACTAAATATGGAAGACAGGTTAGCCCTATATTGCTTGTTCTTTTCTTTTCTTCCTCTTTAGAGCTTAGGGGTTAATAGTGAGAGGAAAAATTTACCTGTCTTTGGTGTGGTTGCTTGTCTTCTTGAGTTCCTGTAGCTGCACCAAAGAGAGGAGATTATCAGAAATTAAAAGAAACAGGAATGTTTACCTCTAGAATAGCCGTTGCTCCCCGGCAACGGCGCCAAAATGAAAGACGTCGGTTCTGTTATAACGTTGTAGTAAAGCCGGTTGTTACCAACGTTTCATATAAAAATTTTTTACTCGGAAAAATAAAAGAGTTCCCGAGGTCGAACTCAGGGAGCAAGTTGTATTCTAGAGATATACAAGTTCTATTACAAAAATAAAGAGAGAGAGAGAGAGAGAGATGAAAATTTGGCTTCTTCTTCTTCTTCTCTTCTTTCTTCCTCTTTGTCTTATCTCCTCTTTGGCTTTTGTTCTTCCTGTTCTTCTTCTTCTCCTTCTGCTTTCTTCAGATCTTCCCCTCGTGCTCTTCTTCTTCTGTCTTCTGTTCTTCCTTGTTTTCTTTCTTTCTTTTTCTTCAGATCTTCTTCTTCTTTTCTTGCTTCTTGCTTCTCTTCATTTCTTCTTCTTCTTTGTCTTCACCTGCCT
The DNA here is from genome assembly GCA_037157565.1 of Thalassia testudinum. Taxonomy (NCBI): domain Eukaryota; kingdom Viridiplantae; phylum Streptophyta; class Magnoliopsida; order Alismatales; family Hydrocharitaceae; genus Thalassia; species Thalassia testudinum. Next base: position 9,230,039 of record JAZHRO010000040.1, on the reverse strand, counting down.
TGACCTCTCTTCTTCTTCTTTCGCGTTGGCCGTTGCTCTTCCTTCTTCTTCATCCTGTCTTCTTTCCTGCTCTGGCTGCTGACCTTCCGTCGTCTGCCCCGGTGCTGAGACGACTTAACGATGCCTTTGCTACAGTGCAGCAGCTCCTTCTTCTTCAGCGGGTCTGCTTCTTCTTCTTTGGCCTGCACACTTCAGAGTTTTTTCGTCAAGAGGCAAAAACCTACTCTACCCCCCTCCCCCGCGTATCTCTCTCTCTGAAATCACTCTTCGGAAGCTCTCCCAGAGCGCTACCGGGTAATCGGGTTCGGGTCAGGCCCGGGTCCAGGCCCACCGGCGTGCGTGGTGGGCGAGGAGTGCAGGTCAGTCTAATCGGGTCGGGCCAGGTCCGCGGAGCGTGGTCACGGACGAGGCCGGGTCGGGTCGGGTGAGAGGGACCTCACCCCGTGGTAACTGAGGCAAACAGATGGTGGCACTTTTGCAATTTATGTGGGTGTGTGGCTTCAGAAATTCCCGAGGTGGGACTATCCGCGCACCCCTTTTCTCTCACGCCTGCAGTAGGGATGGTGCTTCCAATTGCAACAGCTGTTGAGGCTCGCAACTCCAATTGAGGGCCAGGGTGTGTGCGCAAGACTCTTTCGCGCAGCCTAGGTCTTCAACCTGGGATATCTAGGCTTGGAGCAACCTCAAGCAAGCTTCGAGCTTCCTCGCCAATGGCGGTCAAGGCCTGGAACCTGAAATCAATAGAACGGCCTCTCGGCCAAATCAGACAGGCGGGGGACCTTCGCCGTGGCACGGCGAAGGTGGTCAGGGGGTCTGCAGGGGGCGAGGTTGAGCTAACAGGTCGTCCTAGGTCAAACTGTGAGCGAGGAAGTGGGTGTGTTCGGTGGATCTGCAGAGGGTGTTTGGTGGGAAGTGGAGGGGCGGAAGAGGATCAGGGTGAGGAGGCGGAGGTTCTGCGGTGGTCGGCGAGCCGTGTGGGTCGCTGAGGTGATGGGAGCGGCTCGCCGGAGGGTGGTCGGAGGCGGAGAGGATGAGGGTGAACAGGAGCGGTCGAGGGTTTAATTGACTAAATTGGAAGCGGGGAAAGAAAGAGGAGAAGAAGGGGAGTAGGTCTAACTTACTTGCAGGGACGAAGGGGGAGGAACAGGGCGACAGTCGTATCGACTGTCGCCGGAGAAGACGATGCCCAGTGGGGGGAGGACGGCGGTGACGACGGGGCAGAGGCAGCGCGCGCCGGTATTGCGCGACGCGGGAAGAGCAGGGGAAGAAATCTCTGCTGCTGGTATTGCGGCAGAGCGAAGAGGAGGAGGAGGAAGAACCGCCGGAGCTGGTGGGCGTCTGCCGGAGTGAGAAGAGAGGAAAGTTGGGGGTTTTCTCCGTCAGATCCAAGCTGACCTCGTCGGTGGAGCGGCGGGGGGTATTTATAGGGATGAAGCAGGGAGGAAGGCGGAGGGAGACGACGTGTCTCCCTCGCCGGAGAGTGGTCGGAACATGAACCCATACCGTCCGTGCGTTCGCACGGCCGGTATGGTGGCCTACAATGTCCAGGGGGGTGCTCCTGCGACGGCTGACGACGCAGGGCACCCCCGGTACACTTGCCAGGTCCCCCACCTCACCCTGCCCGGCGCCATGCTCCGCGCAAGGTCGCCGGAGCATGGTGCTGGCAGGGTTTTGCAGGAGGGACCTGATTGCAAAGAACGAAGGAGAGTTAGGGGCCAAAATGCGAGGGTTCAAAAGTTGAGGGCCAAAGAGTAAATATATGAGAACCAAAGTGTGAAGTCGGTCAAGGAGGTTTCTTCTTAGGCTCAAGTTTTTATACATGACTAATTAGGACCTAAGGAATCTGATGGTGAATTTTATTTTCATATTAAACCTTGTTTGACCGGTCAATTTGCGCAAAAACCCAAATTAAGTTATTAATTGGGCATGGTTCTCAATGTAGGTCAAAATGGGTTCTAAAGGCCAAATTGAAGGTTCTAAACCCTAGAGATTATTTTTCTATGAATTTTAGAGGGTTTATTCTATTTTTACTTTGCCTCGAACCTTGTGAATTGAAGTGGGTTGTTTTAGGGTTACAGATTATCATTTGGTTCCTTGGAAGTGCTGTAGCCCTTGCTAGATCATCTCATCCCACTTTTATTCTTATTAAGTTGTTTTGACCTATGTTTGGGCCCTGAATTACCCTGTATGCAGATTATACTGGTAAAATTGCACTTTTACCCCTTATGACTTGTTTTCTTCTCAAACTCAGAATTCTCTGAGTTAAGCTTTTCCTTGAGATATGTAGGAGCTTTTATCCTTTGTATTGGGTCAAAATGAGCTAGTTATGGCTCATGATGAGGTTCTCATCAGTATGGTTTGCAAATTAAGGAAAGCCATCTATGGACTCAAGCAGGCTTCCAGACAATGGTATTTTAAATTTCATCAGGTGATTCTCTCATTTGGTTTTGAGGCGAATCTGGTTGATGAATGCATATACCATAAATTTAGTGGGAGCAGGTATATCTTCTTAGTCCTGTATGTTGATAATATTTTGCTTGCTACTAATGATATGAGTATCCTCTTAGACACCAAGAAATTTCTTGCCAAACACTTTGACATGAAAGATCTTGGAGATGCTTCTTTTGTGTTAGGGATTGAAATATGTCGAGATCATTCTCGCCATATTCTTGGTTTATCCCAAAGAAGTTATATAGATAAGGTACTCAAATGGTATGACATGCAAGATTGCAAGCCATTGGATACTCCTGTGGCTAAGGGAGACAAGTTTAGTCTCAATTAGTGCCCCTTAAGTGATTTGGACAAACGGGAGATGCAAACAGTTCCTTAGGCATTTGCCGTTGGCAGTATAATGTATGCCTAAGTCTGTACTAGACCAGACTTGGCGTACATTATAAGCATGTTGGGCAGATACCTGGCACACCCAGGAAAAGATCATTGGAGAGCAACCAAGAAAGTACTGAGATATTTGCAGAAGACATGGGATTTTATGCTCACCTTCAGGAGGTCAGAAAAGCTTCAGATTTGTGGTTATACTGATTCAGATTTTGCCGGGTGCCAAGATAACAGAAAGTCTATTTCAAGATATGTATTTCTACTTGCCAATGGTGCCATCTCTTGGAAGAGTGCAAAATAGTCTCTTATTGCCTCTTCATTACGGCAGCAGAATTCATGGCATGCTATGAGGCATCCAATCATGGAGTATGGATGTGGAATTTTATATCAGTGCTGCGCATAGTAGATGACATTGACAGGCCACTACAAATGTTTTGTGATAATCAGTCTACAATTCTCTACTCCAATAACAACAGGAGCTCCTTCAAATTGAAGCACATCGAGATCAAATTCCTAGTTGTGATACAGAATGGACAACTGTCTATAGAGCACATCGGTATAGACTCTATGGTTGCAGATCCGCTTACTAAAGGAATAATACCCAAGATGTTCCATGAACACGTAGCTTCTATGGATCTTATGTCCTTATAGAAATTTCAGCTTTAATGGGAGTTTGTAATTTATATAGTGCTCATTTTGTAATAGGCAATTTCAGTTATTTAGTTTTCAGTCATTCAATTTTTTTTTGTTATGTATAAAGTTTTGTAAAGTTTCATTTCCGTTATGAAATAAACAAAACTTAAAAGTTTTTCAGTTCACTGATTATCCATTCTGAAAAGTAAATTTGGTTTTGATTTTTAGAAGTGACCTCTATTCAGAGGACCAGTTGGGAATAGGCATGCATTGATCACATGGGCATGTAATTCCCATGTTGCACATCCACATGCTTCTGGTTACCTTTTACATTAGTGTACGTGATCATTGTTGGTTTAGTTACTGGGATGTAGCGAAAGCCACCTTGGCTCTATTACTAGTGTAACTAGTAGATTGGATTGTCTTTAGATATGCATTTCCAGATATGACGGCAAAGTTGGGCTCAAATTCAGTTTTATATGTTGTTTAATTAACAAGTTATACATACAGTCCAAGCGGGAGACTGTTGGATTAAAATCTAACATGTGGACTTGCTTGTGTAAACATACATGTAGATATAATCAAATAACAATCTGTAAATGGACTGTCATGCTATGCCCATCATTAAAGTGATCAATGTAAGTTCTAATGAGGGTATGGGCATAAAATGCAAGAGGATTAGTGTGGTTATGTTTAAATGTGCAGAGACCTAGTTGTGAATAGTCACTCCTCAAAGGGCGGAGTGGCAATTCACCCAGTAATTAGTCACACTAATTGCTGGATTAAGTATTTAGGGTCGTGATCCCCAAAGGACCCACGTTGACAAAACCTTAAGAGACATCCCCATCGTGCTCTGTGGTGCTGTGGTGAGAACGGCTGGAAAGAGGGAGGATTTTCATCCTTCAGGTGGTTCTCTATCAAGATTTTGGGTGGGTTCCTTTGGAAGTACCATTAGCAATCCCCGTATCTTATTTTTTAGGTGATCACAAATATGTTTGATTATCACTTGTATGTCTTTATTTCTAGCATCAGGATATTCATGTTCTTGTTAATGTGATAGAAAAACTCTTTTTTATATGCATTCATTATCTGTTGTATAGTTTATCCCATCTGATTCACGCAAACATATGTGTTGTTTATTTGGTCAAATATTGTACATCAATCTTAGATTTCGTATTGTTGATTATTACGTTGGGTTGACCTTTTTATCTTCATAAAGAGAACTCAAAATACAACCTGTAACTGTCGTGAATACCGGTACTCAACATGAGTACCGGTAGCGTTGGCATACTGTTTATACACAGAGAAGTGAACTGTAACTAGCTTGTATTGGTACTCTTCATGAATACCGGTACTGCTAACTCCAGACTGACTCCAGGATGTCCTAAGTCCAATACTGGAACCCACATGTACCGGTACTCACCATGAGTACCGGTACAAGTAAGTCCCAGACCATGTTCTGGGCTTCAGGTCATCAGGACCTGTAGCTTACAAGTACTTGTACTGGTCACCAGTACCGGTACTCGTTAGCTACAGGCAATGTTCTAGTACTCAACAAGTACCGATACTCTTCATGAGTGCCGGTACTCATTGAGACCGGTTGTTTCCTGGAGGGATACCAGTATTCACTGAGTACCGGTACATAGTGAGTACTGGACAAGTACTCATCCAGATATGGGTTAGTAATCCATCCTAAGTTAGAGGTGGGATAATTTAAGTTAAGCCCCTAAGGGTTTAAGGAATTACCCCTATACATTGAGCTCTAACACCACCACCCTCCCTAACCCCTTAGCATACCTCTACCTTTGAAGCAACGACACTCCAATGTCTAAAGAAGAGGGTGGCAGCAAGCTGCTTGCTCTTCTTATGCTCGTTCAACTCATCGGGTACAATGTGTTCTCCCACCCCATTACGCTTTTGATGAGAGAAATAGGAACCCCAAGTCGCAAAGTCTTGTATGCCCCCACCCTACTTGTGCTTATCACATACCACCCTCCAATTATTCAACCCGACCTAGTTCCTATGTCAAATGTGAAGGATCTCCCCTTCAATGTTTTGAATGCCTACAACGTGCCCACGACATACTGAAGAAATGACCTTTTTTCTAATGTAAGGCTACATTGACACACATGTAATGTCGAAATGTAGAAGCATCAACAATCTTATACCAAATGTTGATGTAATATGTTGACAATTTTGACAAAATGGATCATAAAACTAGGTCACACAATGTTGATGTAATAAAAGTGGACACACTCCACAATAACAGTGCATCACACAAAAACATAAAGTGCATAAAAGTGGGCACACCCCACCATACATTCAAAAAAATAACAATATGTGGCCACACCCATATCTAATATAGTCCTAAAATATCATAAAAATAAGTTATAAAAAATGAAATTATACCTCCGATGTACTATAACCTCCGAGCGTGACTGTCACCAACATTCTGTAAATTCAATAATGTACAATAAATTAAATAATAAACCATTATGTTATTAATAACTTAAGCAATTCATTTGATATAAGGAAACGAAGATGAGAAGGGGATGAGGAGGAGGGTGGTAGTAGGAGAAGGAGATGAGGAAGAGGGGGCAGGTGGAGGAGGATAAGGAGGGTGGCAGTAGGGAGGAGAGGAGGATGGGGGATGGCAGTTGGGAGGAGAAGGAAGAGGGGTTGGCAGCGGAGGAAGGGCAGGGAGGAGGAGGAAGGGAATGGGCAGTGGAGGAGGAGGGGAATAAGCAAGGGTAGTGGAGGAGGATGAGGAGGAGGGGAATGGGAGTTGGGAGGAGGAGGAAGGGAAGGCGCAATAGCAAGAGGAGGAGGAGGAGGGGGACGGCAGGCGGAGGAGGGAGGGTAGGGGTTGTCAAGGAGAAGGAAGAGGAGGAGGGTGGCAAGGAGGAGAGGAGGGGAGGAGTCAGGGAGGAGGAGGGGGGCAGTAGGGGGGGTCAGGACGGAGGAGGAGGGTGGTAGGAGGGGTCAGGGAGGAGGAGGAGGACTGTAGGAGGGGGAGGAGGAGGAGGAGAGGGTCAGGGAGGAGGAGGGGGGTGGCAGGAGGGGGTTGGGGAGGAGGATGAGGGCGGTAGGAGGGTGTTGGGGAGGAGTAGGGTGTCTGGGAGGAGGTGAAGGAGCATGGGGACGGCGAGGAGGAAGATGACGACCCCGTCGGAGGAGGAGGACGACGTCATAGAAGGGAAGGAGGACGAGGAGGTCGTTGGGGATAGTGAGGAGGACGACAAGGAGACCGTCGGAGAAGGAGGAGGGTGTCGGGGAAGAGGAGGAGAAGTTACCTGAGAAGGAGGAGGGGCACCGCTGTGAGAGGAGAGTTTGGGTTAGGTTTGGGAAGATGAACAGTGATGGGAGGTCGGCCCGCGCCCAATAGATGAAGTGATCTACGCCATCAATTCTATCAGAAATCGATGGCAAAGGATAACTTCAGTCCCTCCTCCATCGCACCCAAATTTTGGCCGCTAATTTTAACCTACTTTTCGCTATCGCTTATTCCACTAACCGACGACAGAAGTCACTAATCCCACTCAAATTTTAGGCTCTAATTTAAACTATCTTTTCATCGTCGCTTATTAAACCAACTGACGACAAAATATATTTATCGTCGCTTAATAAATCGACAGTAAATATTAATGACCACCACGTGCCTGTAACGACTCGATTCCTGAGTCCCTACGAGACACGAGGATCGAACCGACTCGACTAATCCCAAGACCTAGTCGTCCAACGAGGAAGTAACCAAAAGAGCAGTAAAATAAACCACATTCAACATGAAGTATAACTAGCAGTAACAAAGTACAGCAGTAAGAAAAAGAACTACTACAGCATGTACCACCACAACAGTAGAACAACATTTAACATAACAAGAACTACGAGTAAAGAAAAGTACAGAGAGTAACAAAAACTACTCACTACAGTGGAAACAAAAAGGGCACAAAAGAGCAGTGGTAACTCTACTGGACCCTACTCGGCCCAGCGTCCTCTGCAGCCGCTGACCCTGGCTGCTCAACACCTGGTCCTGAAAAGTAACGAGTGTAACACGTCAGAGAAACGATGAGTAGAGTGGCAGCTAAACTAAAGAAGCAGTAAGGTGTACAGTAGCTGTTTTATTTTCTTTCTTCCTTTATTTACGTCTTTTTATTGTTTCACAATTTATCTATTTCTCAGATCCTTCACTTGATCTCGAATGTTCCTCGTGGGAACGATCTTGATTGCAGTCTTTTCCGAACAGTAGAAGAAACACGTGGTGCTCTCCTGGCCAAGAGAGTCCCCCGTGGTGATCCTACTCTCAGTCAACCACCCCAAGGTCACTGACAGACGTAACGGTGACTACGGCACGCGCGGTAAACGCACGGGTAGCTAACCCGCACTGGCACGCGGTCAGTCATTTCCGTTAACGGGTGCGCCCAAAGCACAGCACGGAACCAGTATAGGGAAGAGCCCTCTCAGTAACAGGGGTCCAGCCCCTCCATAGTAACCAAACAGGGGTCTTGCCCATCCACAGTCCGCGCACCCTCGCCTGACTACCCTGGTTCGCCCAGTGGACCTAACAAGTCGGTGTAGGTGAGCTAGCAGCACCTCGGGGCCCGTAGGGTAACTAGTACTCGCTCTACACTAGTAGCTCTCCTCGGTACTGTATACACAAGGGCCAAAAGTCGGTACAAAGTGGCCAGACCTAACCCCTGGTCCCTGGGGCGGCTGGCTCCGCTCTGCACTAAACAGGTAACAGGTACTTCCCTTGGTACCACGTACCCAAGAGACAGCACACTACCACGTCTTTCTTTCTCATATCCATTCCTTTCTCTTTCCAGGAGATCCACTCCTAATTCCCCGTAGGGTTCCAGCTCTTTTAACTCAGAACATCTAGGTTTCACTTTCCAGTTTCACGTTCTTACGATCCATGTTCTCAATCACGTGTATTTATTTATAGAAGGCACCTGTTAAATCAATTTACAGGAAGCTATTTGTTCCTTTCCATTTTTCCAAGACTGCAGTATTCGTATATTCCACTAGTTTTCCCATCCTAGGATTCATGCCATACCCTAGGATATATCATACAATCTAGTTTTCCAGCCCTAGGATTCATGTAACACCCTAGGATCTACCATTCATTCTAGTTTCTCATTCCTATGATTCATGCAATGTCCTAGGTTCTATTTATGGTTCCATAATTTAACAGATTATACTAATAAACTTAAAAGCCACTCTACCAGTTACAACGGGAGTACTGGGGGCGTGGTCGGGAATCCCGCGTGCCTCCGCAACCCTCGAGAATGCAATGGAACGGGGTCCTATCACAAGGATCAACACAAGGAGTTTCTCAAAATAGTATATAACTACTGTAGACGGGTAGAGGATTTAATTCTGAAAAGAACGCAACTCGAAACACAGAAAACAGACTCCGAACGGGCCCTAAACTGGTCGAAAACGACGAAACAGTGCAAAATCAGACGTCTGAAACTTCTTCTAGACATCTTAAAAATGGGGATCAGATGGTACCTTGTCCTGCGTAGTCTCTCAGATGTCCAGAAGCTTGTGGGGGCGTCTGGCCTAGATCCCAGACGTCCGATGGTCACCCCAGACGTCTGGAAGTCTTTCCCGTCGTCAGGCACTGCAGCCAGACGTCTGATTCGCATTGGATGGCGAATCTCAGAACCTGCGCGTACCCATTCCTCGTTCACAGTACGGACGGTCGAAGAACAGGAGGAAGTACGAAAATAACTTACCTTTCAGACATCTGGACAGTCCTCCAGATGTCTTCCCCATCATCTGGTTGGAAACCCAGACGTCTTATTCTGGAAAAACTTCTAGAACCAGAGCGCTACTCGCCCTCCGCCCGCGACGCACAGCCGCACCGTGCCTCGTCCGCCTGCTGCTCGAGCTGCAGCAGACCTCCCGCGTCACTCCGTGCCCGCTGCGCCCCCGCCGGCCGGCTCTTGCTGCCCCGGCAAGCTCGAGCCCTCACGGCCGAGCACCTCCTCCCTCATGCAGCACCTCCCGCACTCACCGCGGCTGTCGCTGCCGCCGCTCGCTCTCGCTCGCACTCGCTGGAAGAAGAAGGAGGAGCGGAGGTGATGAGAGTGAGGGAGAGGGCGAGGCTTTTTAAAGCCGCGCGGGGAGAGGGAGAGAGAGAGAACGCAGACTGTGGTCGCAGGAGGAGAGAGGGAAAAAGAGGAGACGGAGCAGGTCTGCGCACGTAGGCGCGCAGACGCAACGGTGCGTGCCGCAGAAATTGAATCCCAGACGTCTGGGCCACCTCCCAGACGTCTTAAAAACGTCTTGCAAATGCGTTCGTAACATGCCCAATCGCTTTTCTTCAATTAATGGTAGGTCGAGTACAGGCCTTCACCGTCGCTTATTTGAATAAGTTACTATAAAAATATTTTTGCAGTTGGTTTTATAAACCGACGGCAAGTAATCGACGACATATCCCATTTTTCTAGTAGTGCTTGTATGTATGGTAAAATGGCCACAACTATAATCACAGACCAAGATCCAGCTATTTTTGAGGCAATTGCAACAGTTTTTCCCTCATCAGTTCATGGATTTTTTATGTGGCACACTAGGAAGAACGCGTTAATCCATTTGCAGAAATTAAGATGTGTTGATCATTTCTAAGAAAATTATAATTGATGGATCAATACATGTGAATCAATAAAGAATTTGAGAGACGATGGATCAAATTAAAGGATAAATATGAAATAGAAAATGGAAGTTAGTTATGCAATGTATGATGTTTGGCATCATTAGATACTTATATATCTTAGAGACACATTTATGGTTGGAATGAAAATGAGTCAAAGAGCTGAAAGCATAAATTCTTATTTTGATGGCTTCATAAATGCTCAAACACTATTTCTGAGTTTGTTTAACAATATGATCGAGCATTACATTCCCATGAAAAATCCACCATTGATATCTTATAGAGTTGTAAGCAGGCAATTTCTACCATTCATCCAATTTTATTTTATTCCAAGAGGATTTCAGAAAGATGTTTGATTTTGAATTGAAGAAATTTTCAAATGTTGTGGATAAGAGTTCTTATGAGTTGTATAAGCATGGAAATAGCAAGAGAATCTTCATTGTTGAGTTCCTTATTAATGACAGAAGATGTTCATGTTCATACAAGAAATTTGACCAAGAAGGTATATATTGTGTGTTGTCATGTGTTGTTCATTTTTAGGAAGAAGGGATTTTTGGAGTTGCCTACCTGTTAAATCATTGGGGAATGGACAATAGATTTATTACAATAATGTTGGAAATGAACCAACATCACATATGTTAATGGGTTCCAATTCCATTTTATCCCAGATATATGAATGGGCAAGAGCAAGTATGAAAAATTTTCAGTTGGCTATGACTATGGTTGAGAAAGTTAGAAGTCATATGAAACAACATTCTAAGTTTCATATTTCTCTACCTACATCTACCGCTCATTTGATAGTTGCTCCAAGAGGCAACTCCACTCCTTTAGATATCTTAGAGTCACAAGGAAGCTTTTTAGATATTCAAGGTCCAGAGTGTGTGAAGGCAAAGGGCCAACCAAGAAAAGTGGAATGCTATAAGTCTGTCATTGAGTCATTAATATTGAAGTCTGAAGGAAAAAAAAGAACATGTCATTTCTGTGGAGAGAAAGGACATTTTCTCACCACAAGCCCAAAGAGGTATTTTTTAGCTTTCTTTTGCATACATGTTTTAGCTGATAACTACATTTAGTATTTACATTTTCTTTATATTTTCATGATTATTGGACATGAAGATGTGCAGAAAGAAGGAAAGTGAAGATCAACTTTTGTGTGTTTTGTGGACATTACAGCAAATGAGGGCATTACAGCAATTTCAGGACATTTTTGCAAACGAGAGCATTAAAAATAGAAAGGCAATAAAGATCCAAATGAAGGCAAGACTTCTCATGCATTATAAGTGAAAAGCTAAATTTCCCTTACCCACAGAAATGTATCATGCCCGTCCTCCCCATTTTAGCAACCTACATGTGAGGTCAGCTCTATAAATAGTTGTCTTCATTGTTGAAATCCATCCTTGACCACCCAAAAGACATTCTACAAATTTTATCACAAATAGCCCACAATTCAAGCTTATATTTGATTGAGTCAGGCAATACTCATCGAATATAAGATTCCAATTCCTTGCATTTGAAAATTGAAAATGCTCTTATAGAAAAGTTCATAGAGTTGACACTTATTATGGAGTAGTCAATGTGCTAAAAAAATAAGTAAATTTAAATCATAAACGTAAAGAGCGGAAAGTATAATGCAAGAGGTCAAACTCACCCAATCTAACACTAATTTCTCTTGTAAAGCTTGGCCTTTGATTGAAGTCAAAGAATAAAAAAGTTTTGCCTCACAATCACAAACTAGTAGGTGCCAATGAATGTCATAATGCAAAATAAAAAATACTTTCTTCACACCTAATTCAGGATTAATCATCCCATAATAACCATCCTTCAAGTTTTCTATCAATTTATCCAATTGATTTTCTTTCTTGTGCCATTGAAATGTCAATGTTGCACGCACCGAGAATATGAGATGGTCACATAAATTTGGTGACTCACGACACTAATCTTCATGAATGTTGTACAAGAAAACATCAATGATCTACAAGAATAAATAATAATACATTATGAGCTTAATGAATTTGCAGTAGGAGTACAAAAAAAAAAGTGCAGCTCTTACATCATCCTTCACCATTCCTCCAAACAACATGTCCTTCAGCTGAAACCCACTAACGTAGTTTTCTTTGAATCCTTTACATATCACTTCCTTATACAAAGCATGGATAAGAGTAGTTAATTTCGCATAGATAGTTAAAAGACATGAGGTTTGAGCGTACCCTGTGATAGGTTAACCAAATAATTTCCAACAATAGCTTTCACCTCATCAGGAAGACTTGAAAAGCCACAAGTCATCTTAATCATATCAGATGGCACAACTATTGGTGCTAGAGCATCACGATCGTTTATTTTGATGATAACAAAACACGTGTCATTTAACATTTGCACTTGAAGTCTTAGATTTCAAGTCAATTGCAAATGGAGACATGGTTAGACGGAGTTCGAGCTCGCATCCACGGCGGATTGGAGGAGCTTGACGGAGAACAGAAGAGTTTCACGAGAAGCGATGGCTTGAAGAAGGAAGGAGATGAAGAATATGATAGATTTCCTTTCCTTGTACTCTATGTACTTTTTGTTTCTTTTGTTGCTCTTTATTTTGTTACTTAGATTCATGTTAATAAGCCTCAAAGAACCCTTACAGTAGTCCTAGGAACACCTACACAAGCCTATGATACTTAGGTTTTATGTAAGGAACTTAGAAAACCAAACTAGGGTTCAAACAGCCTTTTCAGACGTCTAATCTGAAAATCAGATATCTGATAAATACTTTTAAGACGTCTGACTGTTGACTCAGACGTCCGATTATGTTTAGGCTGGACTTAGTGAGTTCTGTCTGATGAAATCAGACGTCCAGATCTTAGTCCAGACGTCTTAGAAGACGTCTCATGCCTTTGCCAGACGTCCAATTAGTGGACCGTTGGTTGCCTTAGTAAACACTAAAGGAAACGACTGTTAGCCTCGTATCAGACGTCCGTAGAGGACACCAGACGCCTGATACATGACCGTTTTGCCTCGGCTGACCCAAAATCTCTTCTCAGAGATTTTCTAGCGTTGCACTCCGTTAGGAATCCATTTCCACAGAAAAGTAGGTTTCCAGACATCCAGACATCATTCTAAACGTCCTGTGTGTCGTCTGATGCACTTCCACTAGAACCCTGTTTTGATCTGATTCAAGTCAGGAAGGAAACCTGCACATAATCAGACGTCCGACTTTGTTCCCAGACGTCTTAAACTGATTTTCCAGACGTCCGATGCCAGGATCAAACGTCTGATAACCCTGTCAGTGTAATGATTAATCCTGATTTCGGCCTGATTTTCTTGGAGCTTGCACCCAACGGTCATGGAAGCCTTCCAAGGCCTTCCAAAGCCTTCCTAGGACCTCTATAAATAGAAGAGAACCTTTGCAACTTAAATACACACCAAGACACATCCAAGCTACATACTTTCCACACTTTAGTGTCTAAAAGAAGAAGATCATATAGAAGAAAGCTCTTGATCTCCAAGCATAGTTCTACACCTAGAGAGCTTGATTCCTGTTGCGCACCCGCTCTCCCTCCGCGATTACGAGAGCGACGAAGCGCTACCGCGTGGTTCACGCATCTGCGTCATCAACGCACTTCTTGCAAAGGGAAACATCCTAACTCCTATAGAAGCTTAGTTTAAAAAATCTTTGTTGGCTCTATAGGACTATTTGTATTTTACTTTGTTATTTGGTTGAGTATTCGCATTGCGAATTCCCATCTCCTTCGTGACACAAAATCCTTCTCGTGAAGAGAAGGGGTTTGAGGTACGCTACCCTCGTATAAAGTAGCGTGGTTGTAATTGAGGTTGTACTACCCTTGTTTAAGTAGTACGTTAGTGGATTTGATCAACTTGGTTGATCAGAAAATCTTAACTCGAGAGGGTTAGGTGGTGGTTTTCACCCGGGTTGGGTTTCCACCTAAAAATCATTATGTACATTGTGTGATTGTTATTTTGTGAGATTGTTCCATTTATAATTCTGCATTATTTTTACGTCACACTGATCTCACCCCCTCCAAGTAGGGAATTACAACAACCTAAAAGGGTTAATGAAAATATGATTTAAAAAGACATCTAAACAAATGAAATAAATCAAGCAGATCACTTTATGTGCATACCATTCTTGTAGGGCCACTCTCTACTTGGCTATCTATATTTAGAACTTAGTTTGTCTTCCTTGCTCTCTTTTTCATCCCAAAGATCTCCTTGACACCAAATTTTTGAATGCGATTTCGTTGAAGAGCTTTCTTTCGCTTCTTTGAACTCAACTTTGGACTTGTGTTATTCTTGGAAGCAACACAAGCAGGGATGGTTGTGGAATCCACTATCTCCAAATGTTTAGAATTAAGTTGGATCTTCAATTGCTTATTCTCCTCTCGAAGTTGTTTTATTTTCGCTTCTAATGCGATGAAGCAACAATTAAATTCTTCCCTCAAATCTTCCTTAATTTTTCTCTCAAGGTTGGCAACATCAAACTCGGTTCCCTCATCAAGATTTGTTTTCAGCTCCTCCCTACGACACTCATCAAAATGATGATCAGAAAAATCATGAGAGTCTTCTTTGATCTCCTTGAACCTTGAGTTTGAAAAATGCAAAGGCCTTATGGCATTCTTCAAGATCAACTTTTCCTCGTATGTAATAATGTAATTCTTATAATCCTTTGGTTGGATCTCTGAAAAGGACTTCTAAGGGTCATTCCTATTTTTGTATTTTCTGATTCTTGGCCACTCATATGGAAAAGTAGGGGTTAACAGGTTTACGTGCTCATATGCCCATACCTAAAAATAAAATTTTAACATGATTAAGAAAATAAAAATAATGAATGAAAAATATATGGCACGTTCAAATAAATGTCTTACCAGCAAGCACATTGTGCATCCAAGTAGAACCTTTTGCGGACTTTGCAATTTACCTTTCCACACCAACTTCAAATCATTTAAAATGCTTTGAACATTCAGCATGATGCAATTGTGGATTGCCTCTAGCCAATTATATGCATGCAGTGCATATATGTCATCTACATATCATAATAGCATGCGTGAAGCACACCCTCCTGAATTTGACAACATAAATGTTGCGCACATGTATAAAATTAAGACTTTACAAAAGTTCTTCACGTCTTTCTTACCCTCCTTATGAATCATTGATTGACATCTTTTCCAATTCTTTTCTACCTAAAAAACCATCATCCCCAAATATTTCTTCTTGGGTTAAAGTTGGCTTGACACAACCTCTATAAATAATTTGCTCACTACCACTAGATGGTAGACCAAGTATGACACTAACGTTGTCAACCGTAAACTCATTTCCTCCGTAGTGAAAACATGTTACTCCCTTTATAACCAAAGAGGATCTCCTGTAGAAGCCTAACATTGACAGATAAAACTTGTAAATCCAATAGAATGTGAAATGGAGTGGCCTTCATCACTTCCATGGGATCTTTTCTAAGATCAAATATCTTCATGGTGTTAACCTAATGAACTAAGTAACATCAATGTTGTAACACCGATGGATTTAAAATAATTTCAAAAAATAAACATTAAAAACAATAGCCATATAAACTACACAATGAAAAACATTATACAAGATAGATACATTTCTTAGGCCTACTCTCTCTATCACTCATTTCTAGTGAAGCTCTCAATTCCTTCTTCATTTCTAACTTCTTTCTACCCTACTGTTTATCATATAAGTCAGAATTACAACAATGAAGATACATGACAAATTATGAAAGTTCTATAGCAAACAACTCAAAATTGTGTTATCCTTAGCTTTTACTCAAAGAATGATGAAAAAAATGTTCAGCACATTAGTAGTTAGTGATAATTGATCTTTTCATAAGGGTGATGATAATCACCATGATATAACTATGTTAGATAGTTTTGTTTAAATTGAAATAAATAATTCCATTTTTCAAGAAAAAAAGTGTAGGTTTGATTAACTACTTATAATTAAATATGAAGGGCACTTGCACGGTAATATAGATTGGTTTTAGACATCACCATACTTCTACTAACAATAAACACAACTCTAAAACCTTCAAGCACAACTATGAGAGTCATATAACTAACCGCATATTTAGAACGGGCAAGACACATATCTTATTTAGAACTAAAATAGTAGTGGGTTTCAATGGAGGAGTTACTACCACCATTTGTTGAAAAAAAATGGTTGAATCCCCTTTCTTGAACAACAAATCATTGTAATGCTACCAACATTTCAACACTACTTTATACAAATAAGAGATTAAAAAAATTATTTTATGTAAAAAAATATAATGTTTACCCTTTTAAAAGAAGAGGAAGAAGATAAAGAGTGCAGGAAGAAGAAGAAGATCGATGTGACCGTTGCGAGGGAAGAGCCTTATGATGGGGGTCGTCGCTGCGAAGGCAGGGATGCGGGCTGCTGATGCGGCGAGGGGGAGAGGGTTGCGGTAAGGGATCGACTGTGACGAAGGGCTGGGGTGCTAGCCTTAGGTGCAAGTGAGGGGGAGAGGGCCAAGATGCGGGCCTTGCAATGGGGGTCATTGCTGTGAGGGCTGGGATGCAGTTGCTGCAAGCGAAAGGGAGAGGGCTGCAGTGAGGGGGCGACGGCACCAGAGGGCTGGGGTGCTGGCTTCAGGTGTGGGCGAGGGGGAGAGGGCAAGATGTGAGCCTTGTGATGGGGGTTGCCATTGCGAGGACTTGGATGCAACCATTATGGGCGAGAGGGAGAGGGCTGCGGCTGTTGTGGGCGAGGGGGAGAAGGATACAGTGAGGGGGCGACGACGACAGAGGAGAGGGTTGGGGTGCTAGGCTGTGGAGGAGAGGGCTATCTGGGGAGAGGTGTAGGTTCTCTAACGAAGGGGGGGTGAGATGTGCGTGATAAATAAAATAATGTGGAAATAAAATATAACAATCACAATAATATGCAATCTCACAAGCACACAAGGATTTTTAGGTGGAAATCCAAACCCGGGTAAGAACCACCATCTAAGCCTCTTGACATAAGATTTCCCGATCGACATAATCGATCAAATCTACTATCTGAATCACTTAAATGAGGGTGACTCAACCTCAATAAACCACACTACTTTGAACAAGGGTAGCGTACCTCAAATCCCCTCCTCTCCACGAGGAGTATTTTGTCTCTCGAAGGAGATGGAAATTCGCAAAGCGAATACCCAACTACAAAAGAAAAGAAAAAAATAACTTATAGAGCCATAAAGTAAATATAAGACTATGCTACTATGGCAAGAAATCTCCTCTTAATAGGAAGTGCATAGGCATGATTGAGTAGAGTAACGATGCTCTTGATTGGAAGCTTTGAGAGTAAGAGCACTTCTTATTGATCTTTTCCTTCTTGAATACAAAAGGTATGGAAGTAGTTTCTCAAGGTGTGTTTAGCTTAGGAAGGGTGTTCCTCTATTTATAGAGGTCCTCAGAAGGCTTTGAAAGGCCTTGGAAGCCTCTTGTAGCCATTGGGAACAAGGCTCAAGAGAGTGGTCCAAAATCCCACCGAAATCAGGGTCATTTATGATTTTAACAGGGTTATCAGACATCTGATTTTATGGTCAGATGTCTGGGTCATCGTCTGATCTAAGGTTTGGTCGTCTGATCTAGAAGGGTGGATGATTTGATCAGGGTTGGATCAAGATGGATGTCTAAAACTCACTTTTAAATCATTTGGCATACTAATCAGACGTCTAATCCAAAGATGACTTTCTTCCTATTTTCACAAGATCGAAATAGAGTTCTAGTGTCTTTTAGGTCAGATGACAAGTCGATCGTCTGGCAAAGTCTCTAGATGTCTGGAAAGACAATCCTCTGTGGGAATGGATTTCCTGAGAGGCTTAACGGCTAAATCCTCTGAGAAAAGTGATTTGGGTCAGATCTTAGCCTAACGTCTATTTATCATATGGCTGAGATGACATACGGACGTTTGAAAGTATTATAGAATTAATTATAAGGTAATCTCTGAGGGTCAACTTTTGACAGTCCAACAATCCTATTGTTGGACATCTGTCATTGGCATAAGACATCTTCTAAGACGTCTAGACTATAAGTTGGTTATCTGAAATCAATGGACAGAAATCATTAAGTCCAGCCTAAGTGTTTGGACGTTTAGACAAAGGGTCAGACGTCTTAAAGATAATGATCAGATGTTTGAGGTCCAGATTGGACGTTTGATCAGGCTGTCTGATTACTATTTTGATTTTTTTAAGTGATTTCTAAGATTGTCTAAGTATCCTAGGGATAATGTAAGTGTTTCTAGGACTAATGTAAGGAGCTTTGGGCTCTTTACATGAATCTAAGAAAATAAAAGAGCAAAGTACAATAAGATAGACACAAAATACATGAAAGATAAATATCTATCCTATTCTTTATGTCTTCAAACTTTCGCTCCACGTGAAGCTCCATCTCTTCTTCCTCCATCAAGCTTCTCCAATCCACTATGGATACGAGCTTGAACTCCTTCACACTTGTATCTATTTGCATTCATCTTGAAACTTATAAACTCAAATGCAAATGTTAAATCACAAGTGTTTTGTTATCATCAAAATCAACGATCGTGGTGCCCTTACACCAATAAGAGGGAGGAGAGGGCTCGATGGGAGGGAAGGTGACGAGGCTATTGGGGGATAGGGAGGGAAAAGGGATTTAATCTCAGCCGTTTATCAAATCTAATGGTGGAGAAGCGGTGACCTACACCCAATTCTTGTCCTGGTGACCAACACAATTCCTTTTTCCACACACACACACACACACACACACATGATGTGATGCGCTGTGAATGAAATTATTATGCTATGTTTATACGATGGATGACCATATTTTGGGGAATTTAGTAAATTGACTCGAGTTCCTATTGGGGTGTAAGGGCTCGGGTCATAATATTGTACCTTGTTAGCTCAATAAATGTAGGTTAAGACTCTACATGATAAACATGGGATTAAGTTGGTTATGGCTAATGTGGCTTCCTTCGGTGAGGCTTATAAATCAGGTTTGTCTTTTTGACTTCTTCACCTTGATAACCTCGCTTGACAGGTTTTTTGTTATTAGGACTGCCAGGGTGTAATGACTCAAAATCCGATTTCGAGCTCACTTTGAGATTAAGCACATCAAGATGAACCCGTTGACACTTATTAGGTGTGAATCAGTCAACATCACCTGAAAACAAGAAAACATGTTTTAGTTAAACTCGATCAATCCTTAGGTAAAATTTGCTCAGAATGTGTCATATATGATATCGCTGGGTTCCTTTTGTCATAAGCTTTTTAGCGATTCTTATTTTACAAAAATTCAAGTTGTGTAGCAAAAGTTACATGAGAAACACACTAAAGGAGGACATGGGCGCATGTGAACAGGAACTGAGGGGCATTTTTGTTCAAATTGGGTAATTTTCCTGACCTATCTCAACACTAGCACTATAGATGCGCACTTCTGGGGTCTTGTACCACCGTCTCGTCATTCTCGCATTAAAATCTCATGTGAAATCGCGAAAGAGAGAGATCAAGAGAGAGTTTCCCTCTCTCTTCTTCTTTTTCTTCCTTTTTTCACTTGTGATAGCGAAAGGGGAGGGCACATCAACACTGGATGTGTGGCGGTAGGGTGACCTCCAATCACATGCAGATGCATGGCCAGGAGGGTGGTGCAACGACAGGAAGGCACACTACATGCACACCTAGGAAGGAAAGAGATCGTACATCATGGCATGCGTGAGGCACGGATGGTAGCGATCACATCAGGCATGATCTAGTGTGCACATGAATGACTAATTGGTTTGTGCCACAATAGAAAAACATAGATCAATCCTTGTAAACCAAATGTGATTCTACACATGTAGTAATCTCACCATCCATGTCCCTAAAAGTCCATTATAGAAGATCCATTCTAGGAAGTGGAGAAGGAAGATTGCAAGACTTTTTTCAAATACAAGGGAGGATTCTTCACAAGTGTTTGTAATTAGGCTCCAACAAGGGAAATGAGATCTCATTGACTCATTAAGCTTGAAATTGTCTCCTATAAATAGACAAAAGAACTTAAAAAGGTAGAATTTCACCACTAAAAAAGTACAAAAGATCACTAGCTGTCATCACTACAAGCCACAAGAAAGGTGTGAGCTGAATTGCCACTTTAGCAAGGAGGCAAGGACCTTGACCTAACAGATCAAGAGAGATAGCTACTTGCAAGGGAACTAAAGAAATCTTAATCCCATTTATAACTCACAAAAAAAAGTGATTTCTAAATCTCTACTAGGTGATTTTAGATGGTAATGTTATGGAAGAGCTATCATTATCGAACTAGAAATTGAATCTAGGTAAAGAGGGAGGGGGATATAACTAGCCATCCTTGCTGATCGAAGAGGTCGAGAGTGATAGGAGATGCCACAGAGACCTCTATTCACCCTTGCTTTGGAGAGAAACACACATGTGCAATTCTCGGTTGCATAAGTTATCATTCTCTCTCTCTTATTATAGAGAGAAGATATCAACATAATCAAACAAGTATTAATAGTCTCTGGAAGTTTTCACTTAAATAAAAAAGGAACCTTTCATCTAGCGCCCAACATAAAACACTAGATGCTCACTAGGGGCGTGGTCGGATGGTTGAGGGCTCACGTCTCTAAGTTTAGTAGGAGGGTGCACGTTTGATCCCAACCTTGTACTTACTTGGGAGGCATGTCTTCTCTAGTTTAGTCGTAAGGGGTTCTTGGTTATCGAAAAAAAAGGGATAAAACTCTAGACACTTCACTCCTTTTCTCCCTCTCTATTTGCACCTTCCTCTCTTTATTATCTTCCACCCTACAAAGCCTCTCTCAGCCCTCACCATGGTGGAGTATTGGGTTGAGCTGGCTCGAGCTTGGGTTGTAATGCAACCCAAAAAACCTCTCATCTCATCCTAGGCCCGGGGATTTTATGGGTCGGGCGAGGGAAAAAGTTTTAAGGTATACTTAATTTCTTAACCTGCTAAAAGCTTAAATTGGGTGACGCTCCCAAACATATATATAGCTCTTTGGAAGTTGGAGTATGTTTACCTTGTTCTCATGTCATATCACACCCCCATTAAAAACCCACACCTTCCTCTTCTCTAGTGGCAGCGACGGCGACGACACATTTCTCCCCAACCTACTACTATAACAGGCATCGGAGGCTCCAACAACTCTGATGGTGAGTCTGTGAATCTCCTAACTAACCACTTTCCTCCTTTACCTCCTTACATTCTCCTTCATGAATAAATTAGGAGTAGAAATCGTCGAATCAACTACTCCTCAACTGGATGTTTAAAATTCTTGATGGTAATCTCTAACTATTGCCGTAGTTAGATAAAAATATCGAAATTTTCAAGTACACTATTAAAACTTTTTATTTTCTTTTAATAATTAAATTTAATGATTTTCTTTTAACCAAAGAATACCTTGATTGATTTAAGAAATATTTTATTTTATATTTGTTTATTTGAGAGATACTTTTATTTTAGATTGTAATCGTAATCCTTATAAAAGGAGGGAAAAAAAAAAAAAAAAAAGAAGAGTAAGAGAGAATACTTGTTGATTAAACATGGAAGAAAAAAAAGTGAGATCTTTTCCCTCAGGACATAACTCACCACCTCAACTTTATTTTCCCTTTCTCCAATTCCTCTTCGCCCACCCGCGACGCTCACCACTCTTTCTCCTCACCCCTCTCTCGACACGGCCGAAATTACCACCACCGTACACTTACCCCCATTTTCCACTCAGCTCTCGCCTCCCTCTCAACACAACCTTTCCTCCTCATCTCTGACATTCCCCTTCCCCCAAGAACCCATCCCGAGCCACCGCGTTCCCGTGACGACCACCTCGACGCCGTCGCACCTCCTTACCAAACTACACCGACCACCAAGCCCACCGCCTCGGACCGCGCCAAGCCAATCACTCCGCACCTCCGCCGACGCCGTCCCTGCCACCTCGACTCCCGTCGCAACACCCCCCGCCCTTGCTTTTCCCTCCTCGCCGCACCGACCGCCTCCCGGCAACCGGTACCTCAGCGGACACCCACCGCCGCGACCAACCAAAGCAGCCGCCCCACCATTCCCCCTCACCATCTGTACCGCCCGGCGCGGCCCCGCATCCTCCACCACCCGCGATTCTGACGCCCTCGCCACACTCCCCTCCGGGTAATCCCTTCCAGTGTTAACCATCCGTAATGTAAATATTTTTCCTGCTGTTTCCCACTGCTGTTTGTGGGTTTGCTTGGGATTCACTGGGTCTCTGAGTTGGATTTTTCACCACAGACAGGTGCTTGTTGCCCAATATAAAACCATTAAAGCCCTCTGGCTCAATTTGAACCCATAATCCTACCCCGCCTTTACGTAATTATTGTGATTAATTCGAGAAGCTTTAAATATTTTGGAACCATTCTTTGGAAAAAATTTCGCTAGCTAGTTGATTAGATCAGTCCTTAACCGGATTCAATATTTGAATTTGTTTTGAGACCTTCGAGTAATTTTGCCGCCTTGTCTGCATCAGCCATTAACAAAAAGTATCGAACTTGAACAGTCATCACTTTGTTTTTTTTCACTAACTAAATATTGCTTCTGCTTCACCTTCAATTCACTGTAGGCTTAACATCTCTCTCACTCTCTCTCTAAAGGAAATTTCATTGCTTATGTGTCATAGGGTGAGGATAAAATGGGTACAGTTTACCTTGGGCTCCCCGGCCCTTGGGCGAAAGATAGTCGGGAAAGTTCTGACCATTACACCGCCAAAATCGGTGGATTACCTGTACGTAAGAATTTGAAAGAAACTCCAACACGTTATCTGCCTTCTGAAAGTATTCACGCACAGTTAGTTCGACTATATTGTAGGATTGGCCTTCCGAGGAGTTGGACGTAAAGCCAGATCTCGTAATGTGCAGAGTGTGTGGGAAAAGACTCTGTCTTGTTGCACAGGTCCACCTGTATTCATTTTAGCTGCTACCACAGTTTACATCTCTCTCGATAATTCTCGAAGCCTATTATATCTTGCTCTGGAACAGGTGTACACACCTTTGTCATTGAATGGTATGGACTTGGAAGAGCGTAACATCTATCTCTTTGGGTGCTCCAAGGCAAAATGTGCCAGCAATTCGCTCAGGTCAGTGTCCTATAGTCCTTGCCAAGATATTGGAGTTGTGCCATTTATGTCTTTTCTTTGTTTCTTTCTTTTTTGATACTTTTTGTGACATTGGGTGTCTTTGTGAACATGTCAATATGGTATGCACAGCTACAAAATGGCATGCTTCGGTACTGTGCTATGGAAGGCTTGAAAACATTGATTATTACAAAACTAATTACTTCAGCCTGAACTTGTTAGTATGAAATAAAAGAACCTTCTTTAGAACAAAAAAGAGAGGTTAACTTTGTCATGGGATCGAAGTGGGTGGCCATCTGAGGAGATGCAGCTTTTCAAAAAAAACTTTGTAATGGGATTGAAAGACCCTCTTTTCTGCCAAAACATATGAATTTTCTTATGTGTAGATAACTAACATATCCCCTCAGCAAAGGAACTTTCAATAATGACCACAAACATTTTTGTTTTCTGTTTTGAAAGTCCATGAACATTTTTTCCGGGAGTGACCAAATAAAGTTGAGTTGATTCGGTTACCTAGGAGTTCTTATGAAAATTTGAAATCGTCCATTAGGTTACTTTATTTGTGGCTTATTCCAATCGTAATACTTATCAACATGGGATGAATACTTAGTGTCCCACAAACTTGTTCTCATCATTTAATTCTTACGACCTTTTTTCAAAGATGTTTTATTTAGATTCTCTCAATTTCATTCAGAATATTTTTCAACACAAGGCTTAAAAACACAGATGCTTGCTTGCTATACTGTTGTGTGGATGTTTAAATTGTTTGGTCAAACACAGCGCTTTTGAGTAAACTCATTTTCTTTATATAGCAGTCATAGCAACATTAATCTCGTCTATGACCCCATCCTTGTGGTAATATTTTTTCCTTTTACGTGTGTGTGAATGTCAAGGATGTCAAAGGCGAGAGGGGCCCAAAAGTGCCCGAGGCATTAGGTGCTTGCCTAGGTGCTCGCTTGAGAAAATGAGGCGTTCATACACACACACAGAGTAACTAAAATATGGTATGTTATGATTGCATATATAATATATACAAGATATATAAGTGATTAGATAAACAAGCGCAATGCACATACATATGCACATTGATACATATCATAGGTGTGTATACAATTTCGTACATTTACATATACACATATATAAATGTACACATTATATTTATATCCTATACTTATGCATATTTGTGTGTATGTACATATATATTTGTGTGCATAAGTTGACATGTACGTATATACATACACAAACATATAAAATATGTGTATATTTGTGTGTGTGTGTGTCTCTCTCTCTCTCTCTCTCTCTCTCTCTCTCTATATATATATATATATATATATATATATAAGCACATGCATATGTATATATCTATGTAGATGTACATATACATATGCATAGGTGTGTGTATAACTGAGAGAGAGTATTCAATAATTAGTTGCAAAGAAATTAAAACCCTTAAAAGTATTTAAAAAAAAAAGAAACCAGCAAACTTGGTTCAGGTGCTCGCTCAGGGCGCTTAGCGCCTTGGCCTAGGTACTCACCTAGGTAGCGCCTTAGGCAAATCAGGCGAGGCGAGCCTTGTTGAGGCGCTAGGGCCTCACCTCACCTCAACTTGGCACCTAGGCATGCTTAGGCAAGCGCCTTGATAGCACTGGTTAATGTGCATGTGCACTGATATTAACTACTGTTGGTAGTTGGCGAGCTCTTCGTATTCAAAAGTGGCAGAGTGGGGGCAAGGTGGGAGACTGGTCTACTGAAACAGCTCTAGTGGCAGATTCAGTTGTTTCAACATCAACCTCAAGCTTGTTACAGGAGGATGTTTGTTTATTTAGTGATGAAAAGTTTGATAATGAGATTGATACTGACATGGACCTGGACGAATTGAGTAGGGCACTTTCAGAAGCTACTATGGAAGCTTCAAATTTTAAAAAGCAATCCAGTTCAGTGAAATCCAAACAATCTCAAAAGGACTTGAAGGTGAATGGAAGAGTAGCTGATCCCTGCATTCCAGGTAGGGTGCCTTTGCATTCTCCAAATAGCAATCAAATTGCCTTCTGTTTTATGAGTGTTTATATTTGGCTCTCCATTAAAAAATATATGATTTTTGTGAAGCACTAAAGTTGATCATCATCTCAGTGTCACCTTCTCTAGGTCTCCACTTATTAAATCATCTTTAATTCTATATCAATATGTGCTGGCTAATGCCCATGAACTACTTATGCTTTCAAGATTATATCACTGTCCTTAATTTTCATTTTTTTGCAGCATTACCTTGCTTTTACATTTATGCCCAGGAGGAGCCTCATCCTGATACCATCTGTGATGTTTCTGCTAACTGCTCCTCTCTTTCTCTCAAAGAAAACCGGAATTACATTTCAGAGATCAGCGATGCAGAAAAATGGGAAGGTGAAGTGTATGAGCATGATAAGGCCTTGCAAGCTGATAGAACATATCTTAAATTTAAGAAACGAGTGGATTTGTTCCCAGAGCAATGCTTCCGGTACTTCATCTAATCCAATTTCTTAATCCAACTTTGAAGTTTTTCACAGGTTAGGATGACACCTGTTTTACTTCGACCTTAACATTCAATATGACAGTATAATTCAATGCAGGTATCTTATCTAGTGTCCATGAACTGTGGTTGGGTTTTATCGTAGCAGCTGATATAATTGCCTGAAGAGTCTTTTCCGTTAAATATGGTGTCACATGGCCTTATGCTGATCCTCCATCACCATCAAACTATAAATATGAAAAATATGCAAGGTTGACATCTTTGTATAGCCAATTCCTGGATAGTCTGAAGTATTAATTGGATTATTCAATATAATCCAAATCCAAATTTGTTTAATTAGAAAATTTCAATTCAAAATGTGAAAGGAATGATCCCTATAAATGCCTGTACTATCTGGAGCCATTAGGAAATGAACCTTCTGTCTTAAATAGGCACATGTGGATATGATGCACAAGCTCTCAGTAAGACTAGGTATGTGCATTATTATATAGGCACTGGATAATGATGCACAAGTTATTAATGAGACATGCAACTACTTGGTGAATGAACTGGGCAGTGAATATTTCCATTATTGTTATATGGTAATATGTCACAAAATTGTTAATCTATATATTTGGATACATTTTCTTTATTGATAAATTTTTAACCATTTAAAATAATCATCTATCTTATTGATTCATATAAATCTTTGTTAACCTAATCAACTGAAATGTTTCTCTTTATTTTTTGAGAGAGTAATACATTGTTACATTGTTCACCGTCTCTTTAGCTTTTCTATAGAGCCTTGGATAGTTATATATGGTAATGAGGGTTGATTTTGATGTCTTGGGAAATGGATATGGAAGGCAAAGTCAAGGAAAGTTTGGTATGGTATCATTGAATTTGGCTTTGTTTGGATGTGGGGTAAATTTTACCTCACGTGGATAGGATAACTTGTGGGATATGGGATTTATCTCACACACACAGATCCTCATGCAGTTTGATTTGATCGCTTGTGTTGGCAATGTTAACTACACCCACCTCCATGCGACTGTCACACTATCTTGCACCGTAACCCACTAAAAGTACGATTTCATCACTATTTATTGTACCATTCATCTTATCCATGACACGCTTACCCCACATCCAAACAGAGCCGAAAAGATTATAATGAGTGAAGGCATCAAGACCTGAAATGTTCACTTGAAACTTTAGAACATGTTATAATTGGCATAAAAATATCAATAAATGATACGATAAGAATATGTGAGGGCATTCAACTCAAAACCAGTTGGCTTGAATGAAGAGATCCAACCTGTCAACGAAAACTGCTTCTTAATTTCCATATGTTTAAGTATGGTAATAGTAGTGGTTTCTTAACATGCTCCATTTCACATTGGATCTTACGTGGAGATAAATTGAAGGTTGATATTGACTTTACTCTCAATCTTTGGATTGTGTGGCTCTAATTCAATGCAAGTGAATCCAATTCAATACCAATTAGCTTGAATGGAGTTGCCCAACCCATTTTTTTCTTCATGATGTACCACTCCATTTAAGGCATGTAGTCAAAGCAGTGGCTGTTACCTACTTTGTAGGTTGGTGGTCGTTGATCTTGGCCAAGAGGATCTCATGATCGTGCATGTTCGTGTTGTTTTGACTCCAGAGATTGTTTTCCAAAAGTGATTGGCCTTTGAGTTGAGAATGAATGCTTATGGTTGCTTTTGAAGTTGGGAGCATAGATGAAACTAGTTCATCTTGGGCTTTTTCGAACCCAATGTCAATCCTTGGCAAAAAGGCAAATTTGAAAGGTGAAGTGTCAGACATGAAAGGGTAACTTTGCAATTGATATTAAATCTGGAATCATTAATAATGTTAATTAAGAAGCTTCATTTGCAAATTAAACTAATGGAGACAATTCAAATTTGGTCAAAATTAGAAGAAATTTCTAGCCAATTCAAATCATGCCATCTCAGCATTGAAGATTTTGTATGCTATCCTTTTAAAAAAATTGTATGTTATCATCTGACTTCATGATTTACTCGTGAGGATTCGAGAAGGGGAAGTGGTCATTGGGGGTATGGATTCAGCTGATGGGTTGATTAGAAGAGTCTCTATTAGAGCTCGAGCATGCATATGGTCTAAACGAGTTCCATCCTCTCTTGGAATGTTGGAGGTTTGAACTCTAGTTCTTGAAGAGAGTTGTTGGGGTTGTTAACAGCGATTTTGGGCTGTTGAGTTAGTGCTTTTGCAATAGATGATAGATGAAGTTGGAAGAGTGCAACAACAGATTTCAGGGAGAGATCGTGGATTCCTGGCTAGATGATTTTGTGGTTGTGAATTTGTTGGGAATATTTGACAGCTTGCTAACAATGTCGAAGATGTACTTGATATATTGGAAGAGGGGTTGGCTTGTGGTTTTGGTTCTGATAAGAAGGAAATAGTATGGTGGTTGTTTTCTTCTATCTCATGTTTACAGATTGCATGCCAAGCTGCTGTTATAGCCTGTAGGGGCCTTTTAGGGGATGCCTTGGATCTGTGGTGGGGGAGGTTCAATGTTGCCATGTATGTGTAGTTAGACTGATTATGCACAAGGGTTGTGATGTTGTTTGGAGTGTTCATAAACGTGGGTTTGAATGCTACTTATGGGTTGAGGTAAATGAGGTTTCCAATGCAATACAACTTCTAATAAGAAACTAAATAAAATACCATTCTTGCCTTGTTATTTCCAATGCATCAGCTCACATATTACATTCATGTCACTATCTATTCTGCTACCAACAAAAAATAATTACAAAACCAACTCAAATCAAATATAAAACAAATAAATTGCAACTTTCAATCCTCAACTTATAATATATCAAGTCGCCTATTGCATCTAACCCGTTACTTATTCTGCCTTAAGTCAAACACCTCTTGAAAGTGTTATCCAATGTCAAATCTTAGCGATCCACCAAACACAGACAGAAAGTGCATCTTTACAATCACAGTTAAAGAGTTGATGCTCGATATGAGGCAATCATAAATGGCAATAAATCTACCCCATGTAGAAACTAAGGTGGTCATGGTATTGATTCCATTACCAAGAGAATGGCTACCTCATCATTTTTTACCTAGTTCTTTTTGTTTTGGAATTACCTAGTTATATTTTGATAATATACTTCCTTGTAGGTTTCAAGTAGGAATCAATTGGTTCAAATGAAAAAGTTTTCCTGTCCTCATCCAATGTTAGAATTCCTATGACAGTTTGTGCTATTTATTTGATTGCATTCCATCCTGACTTTTGACAATCAACATGATCTCAAAAATAATCTTTTGTATTATATGCATGTCATCACAGGTATTCATTTGGTGGCCAGCCCCTTCTTGCTGCGGCTACTGCAGGTGAACCTGGAACTTGCAGTCTATGTAATGCTGGAAGGCATTATGAGATGCAGCTGATGCCTGCGCTAATGTACTTTTTGCATCAAGATGCTAGTGGTGCCTCTACCACTTCTGAGGATTGGGATTGGATGACATTGATCATCTATACTTGCTCAAATGTAAGTTGCAGATACTATGTGTTTTTTCAATGAAGCCTCAATAAATGAGGACAAATGTATTTGTGACCTATTTCTCAAAAATGAGGCCATGATGAGTAATGGTAAAAACATATAGGTTTCCTTGCTCCATCAAAGCAACTCGGATTGTCATATTTGACAATTCAATTACCTTTAATTGATAAGAGTTTTTTCAAAGATATTCAATCAAATATTTTACCTTTGAGAAATGCATCAATAATTTCACGTACAATCTATATTGCCTCTAAATATAGCTTGTACTTATCTCAGATTTTCTTTTCTGAAAAATATCTAAAGATTTAATTGTTAATACGCTGTTGTGCATAAGGTTACTTACTAAATGGATTATCATCAATTCAAATGACATGGCCTGAAGCAAACGAATGTTGAAAATTTTGATACACCTCTTGCTGACTGTTTTAGATATACTTTCAATTTTTTTGGAAATGATTTATTTACTTTATGGGTTCATTTCTTTTCCTTTTTATCCCTTTTATCAATATTTCATCCATTTTTCATATACAAACCCATGTATATCACATGTTTTAATTTGTCATGTTATTCTTTGGGTTATTTTGGGTGTTGTGAGATACTTGTAAATGGGCATGTGGACCTTGTGCACAGGTCCATATACACTTACTATAAAGGTTGTAAAACACCCCTCGGTACTTTTTGAGCTATTAGTGAAGACAAACCCTAGTTACTGGTTTTGATTACAGGTACTAAGGCATGAGGAGCTTGAGCTTCCATGGTTTTTCCCTTCTTTAGTGAGGGTTTTGCATGTAATTGTGTTGCTTGTGTATACGATTGTCCGACATGGTATTAGAGTAGATTAGATCCTGTTCTTATGTGATTGTGTGTCTTCCTTGCATCAAGTGCTTGTGGAGGGCACAATGGAAAGGGTTTCACATGTTTTGATTGAGATGTTAAAGCTACGAAGCTTTGCTTCTTGTCTTTGGCTATTTGAGCCTAGACTTTGATAATAGATCATGGTTGGTGGCAACTCCTTCGATGTGGAAATAAGGGTCACTAGTGTTTCGGAAGTTGGCTGCATACTCGTTAGCACTGCCCTCTCCGCATCGAGTATCCTTATGTGGTCCACTAAGTGTGCAAAGCCGACTACTCTGGTCGAATACTTTAGTTGGTCGAGTAGGTGGTCATTTTGTGTTAGAATATATTTTAGGTCTGATTTTTTTTGGAAAAAGTATTTTAGGCTTGATTTTGTTGTAGGACATTATGATTTAAGGTGAGTTTAGGTTATTTAGTTGCGGTTGATGTTTGTTATTTATGTATTATTTGTCAGAATATAAATTTTAATAAATTGACTAGTTATTTTATTTTGTTAAATAAAAAATATAAAATCACATACTCGTCTGCATACTCATTCGCATACTGTATACTCTCTATGCGGTGACCCAATCGACTGCATATCACATACTGACTTCCTGAACCTTAGGGGTCACTATCCAGGAGAAGCCGGTAGTGGTATGTTGTGTTGGTGGCATGGGTCCTTAGGCTTCTTGGCTTCCCTTTCGGCACGACATAGCAACGATGCGCTCTCCCACTACATCTTTTCAATTGCAAGCTCCATCCTTGTGTGTAACCACAATATGCGGTGATAAGCAGGTGTTCCCACCTATTACAGTAGCAGTAGAAAGTGTTGTTGTGGATAGAAGCCATGTATGATTGGTGGTGCTCTAGCTAGTTGGTGACGTCACCTATGATCGGTGGTGCCTGGTCTATGACTGATGTTGTTGCTTGCCATTGTGGATTAGCAATGTTGCTATGGATCTGTTCTCCAGTTGCTTTCTTGTGACAAGCCCATGACCCTGACTTTGATAACCCTAATTGTGCTTCAAATGCGATCCTTGCAGTGCATGAGATTAAACCTTTTAATAAAGAGAGAGAATGATGGTCTACAAGTGGTTGGTTAGATTTAGATGGAGATAGAGAAAATGAAATGTCTTATTTTGTACCAAGGCACTAATTCTTATTATATAGATGATTAGGGAAAACTATAGAAGTACCCGAAACAGTTATGACTTACTGGGGGAAGGCATCGATGAGTAGGAACCACCGAAACAGTGAGTGAGAGACATCGAGAACGATGGAGACTGCTCGAGGGAGGGGGAGGATGTGGATGGGTGGACCATGGTGGCAAGGAGGAGGAGGAAGCGACGGCCACTGGGCGGAGGCCTTAGAGTTGGGGAGCGTGGAGGAGATGCAAGGGAGATAGAGAGATGCTTTATATGCCTTGGTCATAGGCATTGGGCTCGAGATTGCTACGATCCTTGGAGGTGCTGGAGGTATGGTGGGTTCGGACATCGGAGTATGCTGTGCGGCCGTGGAGGGGTAGTTCCCTGCCTTCGCCACTAGCCAAGAGGGTGCCTCAAGTTGAGGTAGATGCGCTGTGGTTTGAAGGGGTGTTTGCCTTGCGAGTAGCAGTTGAGGAGGGTTTGGTGGGAGAGGTGTTGGAGGGTAGGATGAACCATGAGGAGGATGTTGGGGCTCTGGGCCACCGCTATGAGGAGAAGAGGGTGGAGGTCTTGGCCCTTGACGAGAGGAAATTCTTGGTCCTTGACTTCCCTTGTCTGAGAAGAAGCTTTGTTTTGAGTTCTGGATAGAGTCAGGGCGATTGAGGTGGAGAAAGCCTTGTCTTCATGATGGGGCATCTCTAGAACGTCCACCGGAGAGATTGCTTTATGAGGTGATCGTCTTAGGGATCCCATGGTGGTTGAGGACGGTGGAGATGGTGGAGGCGGTGGTGGCACCATTTGCTTAACTCGAAGAGTGTAGGAATGAGGCGCTTATTGCACGTCCTCTAAGGGCGATTGTGGAGTCGGAGGTGGGCCTCCCTCTTTTGGAGAAAATTGTTCTCCGTCATGGGGGCTCCTCGTGGGTGGCCACATGCACACCATGGGGTGATACCTTGCACGATGGTATGGTCGGAGCCACTACTCGCGGGATGGAGCGCCACGCGTTGACAAGGGGTCGGATGGTGGCGTCGTGGGGTACGACGAGGGCTTGGAAAGCACAATAGAGGGGGAGACGAGGAGACGTTGACGTGGATGCATTTCTTGAAACATCCGCGCTAACCACGTACATGGCGGCATTGATGGCGGAGGGAGGTGCGGAGACTTAGACGCAGACTGAGGATTGGGGAGCGGAAACGACAGATTTCAAATGTATTCCCAATCCCGCTGACGTGCGTGTACAGCTGGAGGGGATTAAAATGCGTGGTGCTTGCACCATGCAAGGATATGGAGCTGATGGTGAGGTGCACGTGGCCCCGTTTATCACTAGGGATACATGTTTGGACAAAGTCTCGCCCATGCCTGCCTACACTGATGGTGGGGAGACTGCAAATGCTGTCCCCTCAAACCCATCACCGGTGGGAACGTGCGATGGTGGTTGCGGCCGCGTGGATGCGTGGAGGACTGCGCAACTCGACGTGGGTGTGCATGGAGGTCGGCTGAAAGGGGCCGTCAACCTGCAGCCTACCAGCATTGGAGCTGGCTTGTTAGAGGGAGTAGTCGGTTCACGGTGATCGCCACAACAGGGTGGTAGGATGATGACGAAGGGACTGCTAGCCCATTGGAGGAGCCCATTGGTCTGCTGCACCCATCATGACAGGGCAGTGGTGGGACGACAATGAAGGGGGTCGCTGGCCCAGTGGAGATTTCGGAGGATCGGCCATGGATCCTGGGTGGTGGTTGATGGCCGCGGAGGATCACCATAGCTCCCATGTCAGGGGTTTGGTGTGTTGGATCGGACTGACGAGGAGATGTTGGATGGTGGAGGCGACAGGATTTTGTTTGACTACAAAGGTCATCGTGAATTCCCAATGAATGGTATACTCTCTTGGAACGTCAGGGGTCTCAATGACCCGTCAAGGAGGTCGGCGTTGGGGAGTTACATTCGTCAGTGGAGGGCGGATGTGGTGTTGCTTCAGGAGACGAAGCTGCCTGCATGTGATGGGAGACTGTGGAGAGAGATCGGGGGTTCGTGGATGGAAGGATTCCAAGCTCTAGACGCAGTTGGCCGCTCGGGAGGGCAATTGCTAGGGTGGTGCCATGACATCTTCACCATGGAAGTCTGCTTCAGAGGAAGTCATGTCATCTCTGCCAAGTTGGTGAGGCGAGTAGACAGGGCCAGAATGGTTGTTACGGGTGACAATGGTCCATCGGATGCTCAAGTGAGGGTGGTAATGTGGGAGGAGCTTGCGACAGTGGTGTCAGAGTGCCATGGCTAATTGGAGGAGATTTTAACATCACTTTGCAGACTGATGACAGGCTGGGTGGGCGGGGGAGACAGGATCCCGGGTTTAGAATACTTTGTGGAGTTTGTGGCTCTACACGAACTTCTTGACTTGATCCCAGCATCCTACGCGTACACTTGGAGGAGCACCAACGGTTAGAAGTCCAGGATTGTTAGGTTCTTGTCCAACGTGGAGATGGCGGAGGCGTTCCCGCTGGCAGATGTTTCTCCTATGGAAAGGACCTTCTCAGACCATACGCCTCTTTTGTAGAGGACCAATGAGTAGGGTAGAGCATTGGGTCGGGCCGGCCCGATCCTGACCCGAACTCGACCCGAAAAAGCTCGACTTGGCCCAAACCTGAATACTGTGATTTAAATGCCGTCGGCATGCCGCCGGTAAGGGGGTTTTTGGAGGGAGGGCATATCGACACAAAGATAGTGTCGGTTTGCAGGGAAACTGTCGGCATGCCGACAGCTACCGACGAAACGTCGGCATGTCGACGGTGGCTGAGCGGCAGTGGGAATGAGAGCGGCGGGAACTTTGAAAAGCCTGAGTGGGATGCTTTTGAAAATGGCTGAGTGGAGGGAATGGGGGCGCGGCTGGGAATTTCGATTTCCTGGGAATAGGCGGTCTAGAGGGAAGGGGAAGAGCATTTCCTGGGAATGGGCGGTCTGAAGGGAAGGGGAAGAGCACACACACACACAACACACACATAGGCTAAAATAACTTGTAAATATGTTTTTAATATAAGAAAAACCTGTAAACACGTTTCTAATATCTTGATTTAGTTGTCTTTCAAATCTTAATCATTTTTATTGGCATGCATCGGCATGCCCTCGGCGTCTCAAAATGTCATTTTTTGGGCCGTCGAAATCATCGAAATCTGCCATCGAAAAACGGGCATTTTCATGGCATGCCTTAGGTATGCCCACGAAATGTATACCTACAAATTTATCGGCACGGCGTCGAAATCGGCATTTCGAACCTTGCCTGAATATTACTTGGGCTGGGCCTGAGCCTTAAGTTTTTAAAAAGTTGGGTCTAGGCTCGACTCGGCTCGAACTCGAAAAAACTGAAAAGGCCCATTGGGCTCGTCCCAGGCCACCCAAGTTTCTAACCTTTTTTCCTTTTTAACTAAAAATTAAAAAAAAGAATTCTAATCATCACCCTCCCTAGCCCCCCTTAATCCTACACACAAAATTAGAATCCCCTCGCCCCCGTGCAGCTGTGCCCGTGGGTACTCTATCAAGGCATTAAGCTGCCTCACGCCCTCGCCATCTCAAGCATCCATTGATGACTCTTGCTGAGTCTCCTCTTCTTTCCAACTGATCTCTCATCGGCGAGTCATCTTCGACGATGACATTGTTTTGTAACTTGTATCGTATGGTAACTTTGTGTGATGTAACTTATGTTGAATAATATTGAATAATGTTATGTTCAATCCTTACTTTGAATAATATTTACAATGAAGTAACATAAATTTAAATTACTAGCTAGGAGATGCAAGTAATGCTTTCAAGTAAGTAATTTTGTTATACATCAAAGTCTAGCATTTTTAAGGAAAATAATAAGGTATATTAAGCTTAGTTTATTTGGTTGGTGGGTCTTATTTAAAAATCCAAAAAGAAATGGCCATAATAAAATTTATGGGCCTTAGCGGGCTTTTCTGGGCCCAACCAGAAAACTTGGCCCGAAAATTGAAATCCGGCTTGGCCTGGCCTGACCTTGAGCCCATAAACTTGGGCCTTGGGCCGGGCCTGGGCTTTGATTTCATAAAAATTTTGGGCCCACGACCCGAAAAAGATATGGGCTTTTCAGGTCGGGTCGGGCTCGGTCCAATGCTCCACCTTATCAATGAGGGGGTCTACTTTGGCACATACTTTAAATTTGACAAATCTTGATGGTGGAGGGGTTCAGGACCATGGTGGATGAGAAATGGAACTCAATGGAGGTGGAGGGGTCAGCTGTGGCTTCATTGGCAAAGAAGCTGGCGGGTCTGCGAGAGCACCTAAGGGTGTCTACGAGGGAGCTGAGGGAGTCCAGGAGCGACAGGAAGGTGGAGGCACTGGTAGAAATTTCCAGGATTAATAGGCTAGAGGATCGTGACTCTGTGTCTGGGGACGATAGAGAGCGTAGGGTGATGATGACATGGGTGGTACAAGAGGATAGGAAAGCAGAGGTGGAGTGGAAGATGAGATCGAGAAAGAAATGGTTGAGAGAAGGCGACTCCAACACCAGGTTCTTTCACCAGGTAGCCTCGACCAGGAGGTGGAGGAACTGGATTGAGAAGTTGTTGGTGGATGAAGAGACATTCTCGGGCAGGGAGGAGGTTGAATGGGCTACAACAGATTACTTCAGGGAATTTACAGGGAGGTGCAGAAAGGGGTGCTAGAGGTGGAGAGGAGAGGATTTGCGAAGTTTTTCGGTGGAGCAGGCGTTGGGTCTCACATCTGCATTCACAGAGGATGAGGTGAGGGAGGCAGCATGGGGCCTTAAGGCAGAGGGGTGTTTTGGTGGATGGGTTCTCGATCATCTTTTTAAGGGAGTTCTGGTCTATAGTCGAGGTTGAGGTGATGCAAATGATGGAGTTTGCGACTGGGAATAGGGGGTTTGATAAGCTGAATAGGTTCTATCTTTTCTTGCTACCTAAGAAGGAGGGCGCAAAGGCAATTGAGAACTTCTGATCGATCGCCTTATCGAATGTTGTGTATCTTATTGTTGTGAAGGTTCTGGCTAACAGATTTCATGGCCTTTTGAATGATCTGATTTCGCTCGTACAGACAGCCTTCGTTCCAGGGAGAGGAATTCTGGATGGCTTTGTTGTCGCTATGGAGGCTCTAGCTGCTTGGAGGAGGGAGAGGAAGAAGGCGTTTCTGTGGAAGGCTGATTTCAGCAAAGCTTACGACTCTGTGTAGTGGGATTTTCTTTGGGCCTCCCTAGTAAGGAGGGGCTTCCCTAGACCTAGATTGATTGGATGAAAATGCGTGTTACGACATCCTTCTCAGTCTTAGTTAATGGGAACCCTGTGGGAGGTTGGGTGCAATCTAGGAGGGGGGCTAGGTAGGGTTGCCCTCTTGCTCCTATGCTATTTGTGCTGGTGGCGGATGCCCTTGCAAGGGTTACTCATAGGTCCTGTGCTTGGGGCTTGGTCAGAGGTTTTGTGGTTGGCAATGAGAGGGGTTTCGGTGCTGCAGTACGCGGACGACACTTTGTTTCTTGTTGAAGGATCCGTCCTAGAGGCTAGGAGGATGAGAATTCTACTAGAACCTTTTGGTGAGGCCTTGGGGTTGCGGATTAACCATCAGAAGTTGAGCTTTGTCCCAATGAACAAGTCATGCGAGGAGGTGGAGGCTGTTGGTGATTCTCTTGGGACAGGTGTGGGTGCATTGCCGCTGTTGTACCTGGGACTGCCCTTGTCTGATCGTTGTCTCAAGATGCAAGATTGGATACTGATCCTACAGAAGATGGAGAGGAGGTTGGCTAGTTGGTCATCCAACTTGCTGTTGAGGGGAGGGAGGCTGACCCTGGTGAAGGCGATGCTATCCTCTGTATCAGCGTACGTTCCGTCTTCAAGATACTGCGTCAGATTGAGAAGAAGATCACAAGGTTGATGAGGGATTTCTTCTGGTCTAATGTGAGGATGACGGGAAAGGGGATGAGGCTGATGGCGTGGGAGGTGTTCTGTAGGTTCGTATAAGAGGGGGGGCTGGGGGTTAGGGATGTGGAGAGGGTTAACCTGAGCCTCCTCACAAAGTGGATCACTAGGCTGGTGGGACGAGAGCAAGGTCTTCTTGGCGATGTCGTACAGTAGTGTTACTGTTCTTTCCTCTCGTGGGGACCTTTGGAGTCTCCCCCTTCCAGGGCTTCTTTCCTTAAAGGCTTGGCAGTAGTGGCATCGAAGGTACTTTCCTTCTTTACTCCTGTCCTGGGGGTGGGGCACGTTTTCCAATTCTGGCAGATGACTGGCTGAGGATTGGAACTACTCTTAGTAGCATGTACCCTCGCCTCTTTGTGAGAGCTGTGGACCCGATTGCTATGGTGGGGAGCTATTGGGATGGAGCCTGGTATCTGACCTTTTGGGGGGGCCTCTCGGACCAGAGGTGTGCAAAGTTTCAGCAGTTGATTTAGGAGCTGGAGGGCTAGGCGTCGGAGGAGGGAGGTGACGCCTACTGCTGGGAATAGGGAGAGTTTGCTGTTGCGAAGGCATTTCGTAGGTTGGGTAGTCTCGCAGTATTTGGATTTTGATCTCTTGAGGGATTGTAGACTGCTTTGGTTGGTGAATTGCCCGTTAAAAGTCAAGATCTTTGCTTGGCTAATGAGGAGGAGAATCATGATGGTGTGGAAGGTGAGGTGGGCTTAAATAGATGATGTGAGATGCTCTCTTTGTGAAGGGGCAGACGAGAATGTTCAGCACCTCTTTTTCCAGTGGCCTCAGTATGCAGGTCTGGAGGAAGATGGGAATCGATTGGATCACTCCCCATGACATGGTCAGCTTTTGGTCTTCGTTTTGGAGAGGAAATGCTCTTGGTGGAGATAACACCTTTAGATCCAAGAAGGATAGAGCCAAGGTTTTGGCAATGTTGTGGGGTGTTTTGCTGGGGAGGAATGAGGTGATGTCTAGCGGTGAAAGACCCTATGTAGAGAATTGTTTCCTCCATATCTTCTTAGGTGGTGTTTTGGGAATCTGCTATGTAATCTGTGATATAACTCCTTTAATGGGTTGATTGATTGAATTTAGGTGGTTATCACATGGATGATCGCCTTTTTACTTTAAAAAAAAAAAATAGAAGTACCCTCACAGAAGAGGTAAATGACAAAAAAGACAAAAATAGAAAAAAATCAACTCATATCCCAACATTCTACTCAAGCTAGTGCGTAGTTATCAATTATGCTTTTAGCTTAGAACAACATTTGGCAAAGAGAGGCCTTGGAGGTGCCGTGGTAAAAATATTAGCTGTTTGATCCTCTAAAGAAATGACTGTTGACAATAAGTCCCGACTGGATCAAGTTAACTTAAGGGTATAGTGGCAATCAACCTCAACATACTTTGTTCGTTCATGGAACATGAGATTGCTTGCGATATAAGTGGCTGTCCTATTGTCACATCTCATTTCTATAGAAGAATCAATAACAATATGTAAATAAAGATAAAATAGATCGTACCCACATTGAGCTGTTACTCTAATTGTAAACTAGATTTGGAGACCACTACTTGCTTTTTGCTTCTCCATGTCACTAGGTTGCCAACCACATAAGTATAAAACCCAATTGTTGATTTTCTCTTAGCATGACAACTCACATAGTTTGCACTTGTATATGCAACAATATCCTTCGTAGTGCCTTTTATGAATGGAAGTCTTATTCCAGGATAGGGTTTTAGATATCTCAGCACCATCATAGAAGCATCCTAATGTGCCTTAGTTGGCCTATCCATAAATTGACTTAGCTTACCAACAACAACAACAACAACCAAGCCTTTTCCTACACTAAATGGGGGTCGGTTATATGGATTATTTGCTTCCACACAGATCGATTTTTAACCATTTCAGGACTTAAATTAAAGTAATTGAGGTCATACTTAATAGTTTCCTTCTAATACTTGTTTAGTCTTCCTTGCCCCCTCTTAGTGGGTTTAGCCTCCAACTTCTCGTATCTCCTAACTGGAGCATCTAGTGGCCTTTTTTGTAAATGTCCAAACCACCTTATACGTGCCTCTCATTTTATCCTCAATCGGTGCCACCTTAACCTTTTTTCTAATAATCTTATGTGAAATACGATCCTTTCTTGTATGACCACACATCCATCTTGACATCTTCATTTCTGCCACAGACATCTTCTGTATATGCCTATAGTTTATAGTCGAGTATTCAGAACCGTACAACATGGCTGGTCTTATCATAGCTCGATAGTATTTTCCTTTGACTTTTAAAGGAATCCTCTTATCACAGAGAACACTAGATGTACCCCTCTATTTCAACCATCCTGCATTAATTCTATATGTAACATCTCCATCAATTCCACCATCATGTTGGAAAATGGATCCCAAGTACTTAAAAACATCTTTCATTGGAATGCACTATTCTCTAATTTTTACATCAATCCCTTCATTGTTCCCTCTACTACTAACAATTAAAGAAATATCAGTAGATTCCCAATGAGGCTTATATACTAGCAAATGTCCATAGGTTGATTTCTGATCATATAGGTGTGCCTTGGGGTCCATAGGGATACGTGCTGGCTTGGCTCCTAGCATACCCATCTCATGGAGTAGATCTGTGGCATACTTTCTTTAGGATAGAACAACTCTTTTGTTGTGAGCTACTTTTATCCCAAGAAAGTGGCGAAGGGGTTCAAGATCCTTACTGACAATTATTTACTAGATATTAATTTTTAAAAAAAAGCTAGATACTTTTAAGTCACCAATACCTTGTTGATCTTCATTAGTAAGAATGATGTTATCAACATACACCAACATTATAATGAAACCCTATGTAGTCCTTTGCATAAAAAGAGAATGATATGAAGATCTACGAAAATCAAGAGCCTTAACCACCTTTGATAATTTTTGGAACCATAAATTGCCTTGTGAAGATGATAGACCTCGGAATACTCCTCCTAAGATTCAAAATTGAGAGGTTACTGCATATACATGACTTCCTGCACATTACTGTATAAGAAATAATTATTCATGTCCAATTGATGGAGAGGCCAGTCATGCTGAATTGCAACAAAGACCAGTATATGAACAATGGGTAGGTGAGCCATAGAGGAGAACGTATCAAAGAAATCAACTCCGTAAGTTTGAGTAAAGCCTTTGGAAACTAGTCAAGCCTTGTATCTGTCAACTATGTCATCTGGGTTATACTTAACGGTGAACACTAATTTGCACTCAACTATAGTTGCTCTAGGAGGTGGATCAACTAGTTTTCGAGTACCACAAGAAATAAGTGCAAACATTTCTTCCTCAATGGCTTGTCATCACTTTGGATCAAGAAGTACTTGTTAATGTGACATAGGAATATGTCATAGATAGAGCATTATCGAAACAACTATAGGATGGTTTAAGTTTGAGGAGCCTTCTTGACAAGGATGGAGAGGTCTAGATTAGGAGTGACAGTTGGCTCACTATCATTGGACGACAGGGTTTATTCCAGACATGGATCATTACTTGTTACAACATTATTAGTATGCAAAGAATCTGTTCTCACCTTAGGTGACATAGGTGATATGGGTGTTGACTCTGAGGGAGTAGTCGTAGTATGATGCCTATAGGTGATTGGGGGATCTTGGAATAAGACATTCATTTACTGGGATATCCTTCAAAAGAATAGGAGGAATAGGCATAGGAATAGTATCTGAAACATCAGCCACAGGTCTCCTTGAAGTAGAGAAATAAAGTACAGACATATGGAATGTTACATCAACATTGACATAGTAATGTTGAGGAACCAAGTCGTAACATCTATACTTCTTTTGATTTCTAGAATACTCCAAAAGGCAATACTTTACATCTCTAGGGGCCACCTTGTCTCATCCAGGGCTAAAAAGATGGACGAAGGCCATACACCCAAATACCTGGGGATGAATAGAAAAGAGGTCCCATGTGGCTATCTTTATGGGGCAACACCCATATGTAGAAAATTTTATGGAGTCTATGCTCTCTTTTATGTCCTCCTGGAGTTGATTGCCTTTTGATTAATAAAATTTTGAGTGGTTATCAACTGGATAATAACTCTTTCACTTAAAAAAAAAAAGAAAAGAAAAGAGGTCCCTATCAGGGTACAAAAGTTGTAGTGGAATCTACTCATTAAGGGTGGATGAAGCCCTGCTATTAATGAGATAACATGCAGTTAGAATTGCGTTACTCTAGTATAGAGGAGGTACATTGTTGTGGATCAACAATGTCCTAGCAACGTCTAAGAGTTGATGTTTGTGCTTCGCAACACTGTTTTGTTGGGAAATAAAATTTTTAATGACAAGACCAACATCAGACTTCTAGAGAAGTCATTGACAAGAATAAGATAATATTTGTGGCCTATCCAATCAGGAATGCGATTAGGATCCCAAACATCTATATGAACCAACTCAAACATGGACAGTGATGCAAGACTTTGATTATAAGAATAAGGACTTCGGTGATGCTTTCCAAGTTGACAGGCATCACAATTGATGTTTTCAAGCGGTGAAATTTGTGGAATGCCTCGACAGAGCTTTCCAAGAGGAAGATGACGTAGACACATATGCCATTGAAGAGTAGACCCAGTAGTAATAGAAGCATTGATACTCGTAGCAATATAAAGAGACTGAAAAAGGCAATATACTCTCTCTCTTCATAGTCGCCACCAATCGTTTTTCCCATCAAGATATCCTGAAAAAGTACAAGATATAGTGTCAAAGATGGCTTGACAATTCAACTCCTTAGTAATTCTACAAACAGAAAGAAGATTGATAGGAAGTCTAGAACAAGTAGAACATCTGCTAGGTGCATAACAAGGGTAACAATCTCCCCTTAACTGGTGATAGGAGAATGTCTCCCATCTGCCACCTTAACTATACGACTTGCAGGAATAGATTGGAGTCAACAAAATCGTCATAAGTCTCCACATCAAAGCTATCAAGGCATTAGGTAGCTGCAAGGCGACAAGCTCCTTAATCGTCTGAGGTGAGAGGCGACAAAAAGGAGATTGCCTGATTGAATTGAGGCGACGGATCTTTTTATTTCTTAAAATATTGAATGTCTAATAAAATCATATGGTAGCATTGACTTTTATAAGAAACATATGATAATACTATTTAAGTGAACGAAAAAATAATGATCCTATCATATTTAAGTAACAATAACATATATATTTATATTATCATACACTATGTAAACATATATATTACATTTATAATTATAAGCTAAAACAAACAACCAAAATATATATCATATGTATTTACCAAAACAAGATAGTGATATGTATTTATTTTGAAGAAGAAAAGAAGTGTTAACAATGGATGTTAACCGTCCACTGCATTAATAAAATGAGCTAATTACACCAAAAATTACAGAGAACATTATAATAATAAAGCAATCCCTCTATTAAGACTCCCACTCCATTAAGTTTGAGCCAAATGCACTACAATAAAGTGAAAGCTTTCCTCAAGGTAGAGGCATCCACCAATGGCCCACAAATGCTAGTCCAAAAGGTTGTCTCCAAGTCGTATTCAAGACAATAACATGTATTGTAATATGCTATATTTACAATACAATACAAATTGAATACCATAACTTATACATATATTGTTATATAGCATTAGATAGTTGTAGACAATAACAAATATATACATACATCGTTAAACTATAATATATCATAATTATATCATTATAGACATATAATAATGTATATGTATAATTTACACATATATGTCTTAATAGACAAACAATAGTGTAAGTTAGAAAGAGAAGGCAAAATTAAGCATATAAATGCTGTCAATAGCATATATGTATGTATGTATTATGTATATACAATAATATATAAGACAAATATATCTATATATATAACTTAAGACCAAATAAGAGTCTTATGGTTTTACCTAAAGTGAATTAGGAGTAAGGTGACAAGGTGTAAGGTGACCTAGGCGACAAAGAAGGCGACTAGGCAAT
This sequence comes from Thalassia testudinum, assembly GCA_037157565.1. Lineage (NCBI taxonomy): Eukaryota > Viridiplantae > Streptophyta > Magnoliopsida > Alismatales > Hydrocharitaceae > Thalassia > Thalassia testudinum. The sequence goes on along the minus strand of JAZHRO010000040.1, from coordinate 9,186,869 downwards.
AGCCTGGACGAAGCCCCTAACCTGGAATAGCTACAAGGTAACCTTTGGCTTTCTCACCTGACCCGGTAGCCTGATAGCCTGAGGCGATAGCCTTGATAACATAGCTCCACATAGGTGACAAGAAGTGCCAAAGTTCACAAACCAATCTAAGTCACACATATCACGAGAGAGTAACTAGTATACGTGGTGAGGTGATTAATGCAGCAATGTTAGATGTAGCAGGTGGTGTAGTAGTAGTAGAGGAGCGTGTAGGAGTCAACTGTTTAAGATGATGTAGAAGTTCATCATAATCTGAGCAGGCCATTCACATATGATAGCTGACCATGCTTAGTCCCATAGGTATTTTCAGTATGACCAGGCTTCCTATAATAGATACATGAAGGGCATACTCTACCTTGAGGGCCTTGCCCCCCTCCCCCCTATGTCCACATGTAAAGGGGACACCACGTCCTTGGTGAAGGCTTGCAACTAGTGCTGAGGTTTGAGAATTAGTCATAGTAGTAGCAAGTGGAATGGAATTTGACTCATCTTGCTGCATTCTTCCTTGAGAGTAGGAAGCTCAGTCATAGTAAGCATTTGGGAATAGGCAACAAAAGTACTCAAGCCCTAGGCTTGCTAGAAACTATAGTACGGTTGCCTCCTTACAATATGCCTTATGTGTATCATAGATACAAATAGGACGGTATGCATTATCCTTCTCAAATAGCACCTTGAGAGTAGACTAATATTGAGAGTGTGACCCTCCTGATGAAGATGGGTAATCTCTCTATAAATCTAAAATGCTCTGCTAGAGTTCCTCTCATGAGAATAAGTGTGATGGAGACTGTTCTACATCTCCTTAGCGGTCTTGTAGTACATGATCTCATCCTTAATTCTCGGGATAAGTGAATTCATAATCCATGCATGAATCATGGCATTATCTTTCTTTTACATGGTGTTGCCATTCCTTTGTGGACTTTGGCTAAATTAAGATGCACTCCTTGTCATATGCTCCATGGTCATAAGAAAGGTTTGTGACCATCGGGCTCGGTTTATCTCATCCAGGGTTTGATGTGTCATTGATTTATCACTATCGATGGTTTGGATGATATAGATATTTGCCCAAGATATCTTTTTCTTGGATGTCGGCGATATATCGCCGAGATATTGGGCGATATCCTTGAGATATCGACGATATTTCGCCGATTTCAAGGCCAGGGTCTGTCGCACGGGCGGGAGCTGTTGGGCACGACTATTGAAATTGAAAGCGGTTGTTTGGGCACTAGTAGAGGGTTTGAAACCTCATACACACGCAACGCACACCCACACACACCCACGCACAACGCACGCACACGCACACGCACACCCACACACAATTTAGCTTGATGTCTTGGTCATTTGCTTTGATGTCACCTCAGAAGACGCTCCAAAAGCCATGTCAGCCATTGTTTGTCCCAGCATATCTGTGTTTCTTTTCAGAGATGACCTTCACATAGGCACTAGATTTGAATGCCGATGATCATCCATGGAGGAAGTGGTGACCTCCATAGATGCTGTTGACAATACTTAGCTTTCTATTTGTATCCTCTGCCAATCCTTCCATGGTTGCAGCATAAGGAAAGAAGGTTGGACTGAGGATACGGGATGCAAGAAGTAGGAGGGAGGATGTCTGGAGTAGAACATGGTTGCAAAGGTCGTCTGTGGAGGGGAGAAGAGGGAGAACACTGTTTAGAGAGAACTTGAACTTCTCCGACCAGATAGCAGGATGACAGAGTCCTTGGGGAAAAGGATGGCTGCATAGATTCTATTGTGTTTTATTAGCACTAGCTGACTAGAGATGACTGCATGGTTTGAATGATGTAATTGAAGATGAAATTTCAACTCCTACAAAATGGATAGTGTGAAAAATCCATTTTGTTTCGTATTCACAATAAAAATTAATTTGTTGAAGCCCAAAAACGTCAGTCAAAGGTTAAGCTTTGGGATCAGAATCTAGCTTCGTATACGTAAATACTGCCCAGCTCTTGAAATGTCCTGCAAACAATAAAATAGTAATTACAAATCATTCGAAGTAAAGAACCAACTTTGCATCCTTAAATTACCATAAAAATTAATTTGTTGAAGTCCAAAAACGTCAGTCAAAGGTTAAGCTTTGGGATCAGAATCTAGCTTCGTATATATAAATACTGCCCAGCTCTTGAATTGTCCTGCAAACAATAAAATAGTAATTACAAATCATTCCAAGTAAAGAACCAACTTTGCATCCTTAAATTACCATACATCTTACCTTGGTTATGTTTTTAGCTTTTGTCTGGAAACTTCAGATCGTTTCTTGAAAGTTCTTTTTGTAGAATCACTTCATCATTCATATCTGGTAAAGATTCTATTGCATTTCTATTGCCATGTTTGCTTCTGGACAGAGGTATATTGTGTGCTTTCCTGCAAGTGCTTTTGATTTATAGCAGAAATCTGTACTTTTCATTGCAGAGCTGCTTTAACCAGTCATCCAAAAGAAACTCTCTTGCTGATTGCTGGACTGTGGTGGAAGAGGCAGTATTTGTACAAGATGAGTCCACAAGCAAACATGAAAACAACATAAATTCGAAGGACACATGCTAGTTGCAAAAGGTGCCATTCGCCATGGAGATATGAGTAAATCAATATAACGAGAATGAATCGCAGCATTGGTGCTTGGAACTGAAGTATTAAGCAGGAGATAATGCTGGTTTGAAATGATGATTGCATCCGGCATTATTTATGTTTTATGTTTTCTTCTGATGATGACGCATGGAAGCAGATGTTTGGAGCATACTTATTCGTTTCCATGCAGGTGCTATGCAATCTCGTGACACTCTTATCCGCATAAAAAAGGTTCATGCAGATTGTTTGCACGACAAGGAATTTTGCATCTGCTCTTTTCTCCCCTCATTTGATTTGGAAGATCTTAATGCTGACAGTGAAAGTTCTTGAAGCAGTGATTATCTTACAGTAAGATGCAGGATGCATTCTCTTTCCATAATTGTGGATTTATTTTGTGGTTGAATCCATTGATAATTTTGTAAGCATGTTATGCTCATTGCTAGGTATTATTATTAATGATTTTTATTCTTGATTGGCGTGGGTCTGTAGGGGCCTGGAAGTTCAATATGAAAGCTGTAATGTTTTCAATTTGGGTTGCTCGACCTGTGGTCTGTGGAAGGATTTCAGCTAGATTGGTGGAGCCCTCGTCACCCTGTACATTTCAACCTGCCTCATGCACCCTATCTGCACCTCTCAGAATACCGGTTCCCTTTCCTCTTGTCCATACCCTACCTCTTAATACTTGTTAGTCTGCCTTTGTGTTTTCCCTTGTCTCTCAAACACGTCTCTTCTGTTCGAACACTTATCGCCCACGTGTCTGATCTCTGCAGCCTTTTCGTGCATGTGCTGTTATTCTCTGATGAAACATCATCTAAGATTGCCTTCCTTACGGTTAGGGTGTCAACAGGTTGAACTCGAGTGAATTAATGATTTGATTCATTTATTTAAATGAAACTCAATTTTTATTTAGGTTTAATTTATTTAATTTTTGAATTACAATTAAGCAAACCTATCTTATTCAAATTTGATTCATTTAAAGCTTATACTAACAATCATCTGAAATGAATTTCGAGATAAAAGTCAATAATTGATTTGGAGTGTTATATTTCAATAAAAATCATATGAAATTAATTTTTAGTTTGCGTGTTATGAGAATAAAAATATTAAAATTGTATCAAAATACTATTGCTTAAGGAACTATTGCAATAAAAAAAATAAGTCCAAAGGTAAAGAAATGCACATTGTAATGTATAGTGATTTTAATCTATGTGTTTTTCATTAGTTGAAAATAAAAATATGCTATTGTGTTTTAGTTTCTCATCAATGAAAATGAGCTTTTGCTCCTAGTGGGTGATTCAGCTGGTAAGGTCTTTATATCACTGAGGGAATGGGGTCGTCGGTTCAAATCTTACTAACGTTGAATTTACCTGGAGGTCGTGGAGTTGAGATGCTTGCAGTCTCGTGGGGAATCTCTTGCTGTTGAGTTGAAAATTGTCGTAGTTTAAGAAAATATCACGTTGTAGTACAGTGACGAAAGTTGATTCAACATTTAAATTCATAATCTTGAAAAACGTCAGTTCGAGGTCGTTCGTAGGGAGCAAATTAAGTAAATCAATACATTAATCAAAATTATCAAAGATATAATGCGAGTGAATTAAATGGTCAAAATGATTATTAGAAATTTATTTCAGAATGTTAGGTACCAAAGTGCAAAAAGAATGGAATAAAAATGGTGGTTGAAGCTGCTAAATTAACCCTACAATTTAAGCTCTAATCAAGCTCAAATATTTGAACAGTAATCATAACCAAATATCCACGACAGCTCAATGAATCTACATTAATAGAACCAAGGCAAGTAGCCAATTAGACGTTGAGTATAAGGCATAGATGCCTTATCTCTCAAGGCCTCAGAAGAACCGCACAAGGCACAAGTACAGGACAGAGGCAAGGCTTAGCAACGGTAAAGTGTGGAGCAAGGAGGGGGGCATGAATTCCAAAGCGCTACAGTGCAAAACACTCCCACCCTTTGAATCTCTTCTTAATTGGATATACGGGTATGCATAGTGTTAGGTAATCGGGTTGTGAACAAGGACCAGGCTCACCGGCAGTGGGTGATGAGCGAGGAGTGCGTGGGCACATGAGGCGGGGACCTCAACTCGTTGTGTCGAGGCGATAAAGCCTTGGCATGAAAACAACTTATACGATGTCCACAAGTCTCCCACATATGATGTGGGACTATTAGTCGAGAAGCTTCCTTCGCACGTGAAGCTGCAGAAGACCCTCACGCAATTGCAGCTACAGCTGCTTCTTCTCGAATTGGAAGCTTGAGAAGCCTCCTGGAAGTGGTCCGCTCTAGCTGAGGGTGGCATTGGTGGTGATAATAGTTGGAGCATGGTGGATGGAGGTGTAGTGGTGGCATTCCGGCAATGACCTGAAACTCAAAGTACGGGCACTAGGCCCCAATTAGATGGTTCAGTAGGGTCACCTTGAGGTGAGGAGTGTATTGGTGGTGCTAATTTAATGGTTGATGAGGTGTAGAGGGTTGGTTGATGGCTGCATGTGGTGATGGGAGTGGGTGTGTTCGACTGGTGGTCCAGAGGTCAAAAACTCCAATAACCTTGGGGCTTTTGATCTTTGGGACGAGAGGAAGGTTCGGGTGGTGGTGGTTTGTGGTTTGTTGGTGTGGATTGCTGATGCAAGCTCGTCGGAGCTCATGTCGGAGGTGAAGATGATGGGGGAGAGAGGTGTTCGACGGTCGAAATGAGAAGATGAGGGTAGGATTCGAAGCTAGCGAGAGAGAGGGAGTTAGGGAACCTAAACTACGGACAAAAGGAGTAGGGTTTCGCGCTGGCGTGCCTTGCTGGATGTGAAGAAAGTGAAGTTCCTTGGTGATGCGAACGACGAGGAGAAAGGGGTGGAGAGCCTGTGCTTTGGCTGGCTAGAGGCTGACAAAGGTGAGGATGGAGGATCGACCAATTTGGCTGTTGGCCAGCTTGAGGAAGATGTCGAGGAGGCTTGTGGAGCCATGGTCAGAGGGAGAAGACTTGGCCTAAATCGGGCCAAGGAATACATTGGGACGAAGAAGAGCTTTAATAGAGCTCAGAATCGAGCTTTAAATTAGGGAAGAGGCTTGATTGAGCCTCGATTTTGGGTGAAAAACTTCCCAAATTTCCTCAAGCTTGCCTGAGCTATAGGAATCGATTTGGAGTCCCTAAGGCAGTTCAAAAGATCGGGTATCTCCTTAAGATCCATCCCTCCAAATTTGGAGGGATTTGGATCTGATTTGAGGGAGAAATCCTCTCTCGAATCTTGGCCTGAAGGTGTGTTCCAACACTAATGACAACAGGGACTAAAGTGTAAATAAAATGACAAATATAGGGGGCTAACTGCAAGAAACTTGAAACATAAGGGCTTGAATGTGAGAAATAGAGATTTTAGGGACTGAATTGCAGACTAGGTCAAGATGAAATCTAATTGGGTCTAAATTTTGGTGTTAATGTAATTGGATCCAAGGAATCTAATGGTGAACTTGGATTTGAGTTTTGATTACGTTTGACTAGGTAAATTGCATAGAAGCCCAAATTAGGGTAAATTTCTGTCTAAAACTTTGTTCTATGTCAAAATGGGTTCAAATAGTCAAACCACAGGTACCAAATCTCTTAGAATATTTTTCCATAAATTTTAAAAGGTTTATATTAATTTTATCCTGACCAGAACCTTTCCAATTCAAGCGGGACTAATAATTAGGATTTTGTGTACTGTTTTGGTTCTCAAAATGCGTGAAACCTTGTTTTTGCCAGTGTGGATCCACTTCTTGGTCTTTAATGCTCAATTGACCTCTAATTAACCCTTGTGTGATCCCGTGGTTACTCTGTACTTGTGATGTGATGTTAAAATTGCAGAATTAACCATATTCTTTTGTCTTCTTTTCAAAATAGATCAGATTGGATTGTGGTCATTAGGGGATCATTTAGGAGCATTTATTTCTTGATTTTAACTAATTTAAGTTATTTATGATGAATGATGGTGTTACCATTATTTGTAAGAGGGAACCTCATTAAAAAAAAAAAGAAAATGAGTTTTTACTTGAAAATTGGAAAGTACTTTTTCGCTTATTGGTCTTGAGCTTAGAGTTAAAGATGGAAATTACTTTAAAGGTGGAAAATCACTTATCATTGGTGAAACCCTACTTTACATAGATGTAAAATCAATTGAAAATTAAAATATATCGATGTATTTTAATTTTTAATAGAAATCACCTTTCAAGTGAAAATCACTTATCATAGTTGAAATCCCACTTTGCATAGATGTGTGTATTTTGGTTGTGGAAAAAGAAATCAATTGGATATCAAAATATACTGTGCCTTGCAAAATACATTGCAATGAATACACTAGTGTATTTTGATTTCCAATTGGTTTATTTTGATTTTCCACCAGTGGAAAATCAAACACATGGATTGAAAATTAAAATACACCCCTGCTATAAAATGCATTGCAACTGATGGACCCGTATATTTTGATTTTCAATTGGTATATTTTGATTTTCCACTATCAAAATGCATTACGACGAATTGATGTATTTTGATTTCCAACTTTATTTTTGATTTTCCACCGTCAAAATGCATTGCAACTAATACATGCGTGTATTTGATTTTCAATTGGTAAGTTTTGATTTTCCATTGGTGAAAAATAAAAAAATATCGATTAAAAATCAAAGTACACTGCATATTGCAAAATACGTTATCCCTTATTAAAAAAAAAAGCTTAAATCCTAATTTGAAAAGATAAATTTTTTTTATCCATCTATAAAAGAATAAACATGAAAGAGAGGTCGAAACAGGGAGAGGGAAAGTTAAAAGGGTAAAAAAAAAGTGCTAGTGGAATTGAGGCTACAATTCGACGAACAGTGTTGGTAGCCACGACTAGTCAATATATATATTTATGAGAGATAACTCAATTAAAGAAGAATAGCAATCACAAATTTTACTTTCTCATATTGCTATAAAGGAAGGAGGAAAGGGTTATTGAAGGAGGTAGTGACGTTAATTGGAGATGGGAGAGGGAAACATTGAAAGAAGCTAGAGGAAAGAGGAGGCGAAGCGGCAATGCATGATAGAGGTCTTGGGGGAGGATGCTAGGGTTCAGAGTGGGAATGCGATTGTAGGATTAGAATAATTTAGATGGATTTTTTTTTCTTTGGCATAGGTGGAAAAAGAAAATTTGAAACTTGGTTAAGTAAATGAAAAGAAACTTCACTTGGAAAATTTACATATCAATATTTTATATTTATGTATTTTACATACATATATATATATTATTGAATAATTAACGAATCAAACCTAAGCGAATCTACGTTATTCAAGTTTGATTCATTTATTTACACTAACCTAACACTTTTCTCAATTTGATTCATTTATTTGCAAATTTAATTCGAACAAAACTTTTACGGAACCAAACTAGAGTGAACAATTGAACTTGAATATTTTTAACAATTCTATTTAAGACTTGTTTGCGGTGGGTAGAGGGGCGGGAAGGGTATACGAGGTCTAATTTTGGAATAAAAAGCCTTTTTTCCTTGGAATAATCTCTACTATGCCCTTAATCCCAAACTCCTTCAATTCCAAAATTACTTATTCCTCCCTAATTCCGCATTACCTAAGCACCTCAATTCTAATCTTTCTCTCCCAATTCCACCTCCCATGTAAAATTAACCCAATTTCACTTTTCTCTACAACACATCACATTTCATTGATCTCCTTATTCCACCTCTCAATTCCTTAATCTCGCAAACAAAGAATTAATTTACTCAAATGAGCCCTTATATAGAGTAGTGAATGAGGAAATGTCGAATTCAACATTTTATTGGTATATGTATGTATCTTGTTTTCATGTGCAAAAAGGGTGCATTAGTTGATCTTTTTATATAAAATATTGTACAACTTTGCTGATTTTAATACAACACTTGAAATTTGTGATGGTCGCCAGTAAAACTAATGAGACGGCCTTTTTTTTAGAATAGTTAAAGAAATCCTATTTAATAGGAAATTGTATGGATTTAATAGGATAAGATTAAACATTAGGATGGAACGGATGAGATGAAAAAATACAAAACTATCGATATTGGATTACCTTTTGTGCTGCTGTATCGAAGTTGCCTTGCCTCGAGAAACCCCACATAGAATTAGAACTTCTCAACATGGGCTGAGATATAGAATAGGTTGGTCGATAAGAACCCAAACATCTTTACTTACCGTAGGTACGCTAACATCAGATTCTGGATAAGATTAGATGGCTATTTCAATCTAGATAACTGCATTGCTCCTTCGTGCTTCATGCCCAAATATTCAGCTATACTCGAGTCGTTAGGACATTCCTCATCACCTATATGTCTACCGCCTCCCCAAAGCGCGATACAATTCGTAAATAATCTTGGTCAGAACCGGAATTTGAGGGCATAATGGTAAATGCAATCCATGTGTACCAATAAAATACTCCAATATTTTGCAAAAAGAACAATAAGCACCAGAGTTCCCCCACCACCACCGCGGCGCCCCCCCCCCCACCACCACACAAAAAAAAAAACTCAAATTAATTCAAGGAAAGAAGCATGGTCAACACTTTTAATTGCCCACCTCACCAACCGACCTATTACGTCCCTTGTTATTTGATTATTTCTAATTTATTTACACTGATAATTTTTTGACATTTTATAATAATTACAAATATAAAATGATTATTTTGTATTACCAATCATAACCATTGATAATATTGAGGGAGGCATGACAACCCAATAACAACCTCAATGAGATATGATAGGTAACGGGAGGTGACATAAATAGCTATCGTAATCCATATGTTTTCAATTAAGTTGTGCATGAAAAGATCGAGTAACAGGAGATTTGATGAATAGAGAATAAAAATATCATCTGAAGATGTCAACTAGGATATTTAAAAAACACAAACCACATGCACCGCCAAATTACTAGCAAGAACGTATAAAAACAAACCACAAAAACCAACAACCTAAAATCAACAAAACAAAACAAATAGGGAAAAACAACCACATAGCCAATAGGCTAAACAAAAGTCTCAAGGATGGTGGGGACGGCGGGAGGATTCTCGGCCAAAAAAGATTACAGTGGCTCCTTTCAACTCCAAATGTAACAAATCCTTGGCATGGCCTCTCAAAGATGCCCAACTTGAAGAATGTAATGACCAAAGAAAGGCAGAGATAAAGCACATCAACTCAGGTAAACCATCATCTCAACACCAAGAGAATAACAAAGAAACATGGTTGTTGAAGAGGAATGGGGCCCCACTTGGTGTCGATCAGCGAATTGAGACCCCAAAGAGGTGTTAGGGTAAGAGGCTGTAGGGGGAACTTTCAAGAGAGGGAAAATGGAAATCCGTTCATAAAGCAAAAAGTTTGTATATTAAGCTCCAAAGTTGATGCCGCAATCACCCGTCCCTACTGAAGCACGAGCCCCTCTCCACGCAAAACATAAAGGGACACTCATCCAAACATTGACATGGTTCATCCAATTGAAGATTCAATTGTGAAAAATTGGGCCCCTCCCATAATTTGCATCCATTAAGTGAAACCCTAGCATTTCCCCATCATCGTCAGAGGCGAGAGGATGACCCATTGCGGCAATTGTCAAGGTATAGCAACAACGCCTCGAGGTAACATACAACAATTGATCTAATCGATACGATAAAAAAAATGAAGTTACCGATAAAGGAGATGCAATACACCTTAAGACTATAAATTCAATCACTGTCATACTAGAATTAAAAAAATTAGAGGAAAAGTGAGAAACGTACCTTGAAACATGTTTTGTAATGCAAAAATGAGAGTGATGGTTTCAACCGATGTATTTTGATTTTCCACCGATGGAAACCACTTCTCACCAATAAAAATCACTTTTTAAGTGAAATATAACTTCTCATAGGTAAAAAACTACGTTCCAGGTGAAAAATCATTTTCCACCGTTGAAAAGGAAAAACACACCCGTGTATTTTCATTTTCAATCAGTTGAAAATCATTTCCAACTGATGCATTTTAGTCTGCTTAATTGTCAACCAGTTGATTCTTAACCACGCGTTGCAACATCGTTGCAACACGCATTTCCATACCCATGTCCAAAAAATTAAGTCATTTCCTACATTAATCAAGGCAAATTGCATCAATCGTGGACCTTGTTGGAGGCTGCTATCAAGGCTACAATGCTCATCAAAGAATTTGTTTCATATGAACAAAGGCAAAAAAGCATGAAAATAAAAAATAATCTAGCATCCACATTAGACAAGCACTATTAATGAGGTATCCCCCATGGAACTTGGCTTTTCGTCGATCGGTTATGAGAACTGACACCTAAATCATGCATTATCTCGTATGTCAAAGTACATTGGACCTTCTCAAAAGATATTTTAAGGATCCTCATGTTTTCTTAAGGCCTGAGAAAGCTCTCCATGATCTGGATGGGGCAAGGGATGAAGTTAAGACTTCACAAAGTTAACCCAAAGAGGCTCGATAGCATAGGCCTTGTATCTCAGCCAACCTAGCTAGAATGGAATGCCCAGATCATATTGGTTAGCCCGTTGGCAAGATCCACCCAAGGATCCACCTGATTTAGTTCTTAGGCAAACCACCTAAAATACCCAGTAGGGAGGATGAATGATATAACCTTCTAGAATCCGCTCTGATCTAAGCAAGCACTGATTCGATCAATAAAGCATGGCCAAGGTTACCTTGGTTGGAGGAAGCTCTGCTTGAGTGCTGTAGTTGCTAGGAGTGTAGTTGGCTAAGTTGAGTCAAGCAAAGTTTCCTGCCCTGAAGGATTTGGTTGAAAATGATTGAGGTTGTTACATGAGATCCTTGCGATAAGCCGGAGAAGGAAACATGTCTGACGAGTGCATTTGTCATAGATTTGGTAGTGATCACACGATAATTTTCCTAATTAAGTAATCCTAAGGGCATTAGGATTCTTTGTATATAGATACTCTAGATTAATGGTGTATGACGACATTTCAGCCTCCAGACTGAAGAGTAAGAACTATAGTGGACCATCGAGGGTTCAATTTCCTCCTTAGACATAGAGCAATTCGAGTGGAACTAAGCCACCAAACTTTTGTTTCTATTGTGTGATTGATTTCTTATGCTTGTGATTTTCTGTCAAAGAAATCTCGCTTCAATCAGATGGTGATCCTTGTTTTTCTTCAAATGGCACAGCGATGCGTGGTAAGACATGTCGTTTTAATTGAAAGATTGTTGCGATCCAATAAGTCTGTCATATAGTAGATTGGCCTGCTCTGGTGATCTAACTTAAGCGAACTGGCTAGCTCCAAAAACTAGGTCAGGCAAGCTAAACTACTTAGGCGAGTAACCATGCTCTAGTGAACCGCTCAAGTGGGTTGGACTGCTTAGGTAGACCACACTAGCAGCTTAGGCTACTTTCTTACCACCTGATTGGTCAGGCTAATCAACAATTGTTACACCTGAAAGGATAGTATGTTTGCTTAGCATAGATGATGAAAGACGATGGGTGATTTTACCCCTCATTAACAGTTCACCTACATGAGAATTTATCGCAGATCCATTATAAATCTTAATTCCCAATTTAATCAAGTTTTGCTTTTGAGCCCCTATTGCTTTTTCCTACTTTAGGGAGACAAAGGCAATGGTGTAACTTTCGGGCTTCATCCAAGAACCAAACTTGCGAGACAATGTCTTTCACGATCGCAAGTAGATCTCTAGTTTGTCCATCTCAGAAGTTTTTTTGGAAGCCTCTCTCCAAGGCCTTCCTCTTGGATGGAAAGAGCAAAGCAAAAAAAAACACCCTCATTCCCTCGTACTGATATTATTTCCCATCTTACACCAATTGTCCATGTCTAAAAGAAGATTAGAGGAAATTAAACACTAATTATGGAGAGTCAGCTAAGTCATTTTTGCTAGCTAAAGTGAATCAAACTTCTTCGTGAGATGTTAGATTGAAGGACTTCAAGTTGGCATCTTTATAATTTCCTAGGTCTTAATCATTGTAGGGGGATTATTTATCTACCTTTTTAAACATAATATCTTTAGTATCTAAAGTGAAAATATCTTGATATGGCCTATCCTTGTTTGTCAACATCCAACTAACATCGCCAAATTAATAAGGCACCTCCTATAAGGTGCCTCTTCCTTAAGATACAAAGGTGAACGAATAGGAAGCAAGGAAGTGGGGGGTCAAAACAATATTTTTTCATCCTTGAAGGATGGTAAGTATTACATGAAGTCTTGGAGGGTAACGTCACCTTTCACTTGGGTATTTCATTTATTGATGATCAGAACTTGCTTGAGATGAATTGGATTTTGATCCAATGCTTTTGCTTCTTCTCTTGGACCGCTTAGAAATTAGTGGTGAGGAAGTCATCTATTGCAGATACTATATCTATAGGAGTTCTCCTTGTATGCAATCATGGTGATCCACCCACCATCCATGTGAACTTTATCGTTATCTATAATCATCCATTTTTTTCTTGAGTAGAAAAGTAAAGAAATGTATGTTGCAATGCATTTTGTGATGTGTGAATCCTCACACACTAATCGGCTCCCTTGTGGAGATGAAGGATTCGACTCAAAGAGTGATTAGACTCCTTAGAATGGGTGGTCCGATCAAAGTAATCACTCAAGTGGCTCGAGGGTTGATTACCCAGTTGTAACGACCCGGTTCCCGAGTCCCTACGAGACACGAGAACCAGACCGACTCGACTAATCCCAAGACCTAGTCGTCCAACGAGGAAGTAACCAAAAGAGCAGTAAAATAAACCACATTCAGCATGTATATAACTAACAGTAAGAAAGTACAGCAGTAAGGAAAGAAACTACTACAGTAGATACCACCACAACAGTAGAACAACATTTATCATATAACAAGAACTGCAGGTAAAGAAAGTACAGCGGAAACAAAAACTACTCACTAGAACAGAAACAAAAGAGGTACAAAAGACTGTGGTAACTCTACTGGACCCTACTCAGCCCAGCGTCCTCTGCAGCCGCCGACCCTGGCTGCTCAACACCTGGTCCTGAAAAAGGTAACGAGTGTAACACATCAGCAAAACGCTGAGTAGAGTGGCAAACAAACTAAAGGCAATAGTAGAGTATACAGTAGCTGTTATGTTCTATTACTTCCTTTATTCACATCTTTCAATTTTCTCACTATTTCATTTATTTCTCAGATCCTTTACTTGATCTCGAATGTCCTCGTGGGAATGATCTTGATTACAGTCTTTTCCAAAAGTAGAAGTAGCACGTGGTGCTCTCCTGGCCGGGAGAGTCCCCCGTGTGATCCTACCCTCAGTCAACCACCCCAAGGTCACTGACAGACGTAACGGTGACTACGGCACGCGAGATAAACGCACAGGTAGCTAGCCCGCACTGGCACGCGGTCAGTCGTTTCCGTTAACGGGTGCGCCCAAAGCACAGCACGGAACCAGGGTAGAGCCCTCTCAGTAACAGGGGTCCAACCCCTCCACAGTAACCAAACCGGGGCCTTGCCCCTCCACAGTCCGCGCACCCTCGCCTGACTACCCTGGTTTGCCCTAGTGGGCCTAACAAGTCGGTGAAGGAGGCTAGCAGAACCCCGGGGCCCGTGGGGTAGCTAGTACTCTCCTAACACTAGTAGCTCTCCTCGGTACTACGTACACGAGGGCCAACAAGTCGGTACAGAGCGGCCAATCCTAACCCCGGGTCCCTGGGGCGGCTGACCCCACTCTGCACTAAACAGGTACAGGTACTTCCCTTGGTACTGCGTACCCAAGAGACAGTACAAACTACATCTCAGTTCCATTCCTTTTTCTTTCCAGGAGTTCCACTCCTAATTCCCCGTAGGGTTCCAGCTCTTTATCTAAGAACATCATATGTTTCACTTTCCAGTTTCACGTTCTCACAATCCATGATCTCAATCATGTTTCTTTATTCATAACAGGCAACTGTTAATTCAATTTACCGGCAGCTTTATATTCCTTTCCATTTTTCCAAGACTGCAGTATTATACATTCCACTAGTTTTCCCATCCTAGGGTTCATGCCACATCCTAGGATCTAGCATACAACTAGTTTTCCAGCCCTAGGATTCATGCATCACCTAGGAGCTATCATTCCATACATTTCTCATTCCTAGGATTCATGCAATGTCCTAGATTCCAGTTATGGTTCCATACTTTAACAGATTTTAATAATAAACTTAAGCCACTCTACCAGGTACAACGGGAGTAATGGGGGCGTGATCGGGAATCCCGCGTGCCTCCGCGACTCTCAAGACTGCAACTGAACGAGGTCCTATCACCAGGATCAAAAACAAGGAGTGTCTCAAAACAGTGTATAGCTACTGTAGACGGGTAGAGGAATTAATTCTGAAAAGAACGCAACTCGAATCGTGGAAAACGGAGCCCGAACGGGCCCTAAACGGGTCGAAAAAGACGATACTGTGCAAAATCAAACGTCTGGAACTTCTTCCAGACGTCTTAAACAGTGGATCAGAGAATTACCTGTTCAGTGTGGTTTCCCAGACGTCCAGAAGTCTGCGGGGACATCTGTCCTAGCTCCCAGACGTCCGATGGTCACCCTGGACGTCTGGAGGTCACTCCCGCCGTCTGGTACAGCTTCCAGACGTCTGATTCGCAAAGGATGGCGAATCAGCGAACCTGCGCACAGCCAACTCCCTCCCTGAGTACGGTCGGTCGACAGGAAGGAAGAAGAAAGCGGAATACACACCTTTCAGACGTCTGTATGAGCTACCAGACGTCGTCCTCGCCGTATGGCTATCAACCCAGACGTCTGATTCTGGAAATTTTTCCAGAATCAGGGCGCTACTCGGCCTCCGTTCGCGACGCCGCCCGCGTCGCACCTCGCGCGCCTGCTGCTCAGACTGCAGCAGGTCCCTCTCCGCGTCGTTCCGCGCCCCCTGCGCCCTCCGCCGGTCGGCCAAGCCGCTCCGGCGAGCTCGCCCTCACGGCAGAGCTCCGCTCTCGCACGCCGCACCTCCTCCGCGCTCACTGCAACCGCCGCTGCCGCCCTCGCGCTCGCTCGCTCTCGCGCACAGGAAGGAGAAGAAGGAGGAGACGGTGGAGACGGGAGGGGAGGCGTGCCTTTTAAGGCCGCGCGAGGAGGAGAGAGGAGCGTGGCAGGTCGCCTGTAGCCGCAGAGAGAGAGAGGGAAAAAGAGAGAGAGAGAGGAATCGCGGGTCTGCGCGCACAGGCACGCAGACGAATCTTTCATGCGAAAATAACTGTTTTCCAGACGTCTGGAAACGATCCCAGACGTCTGATCAGACGTCTGGATGTGATCCCAGACGTCTGGTCCGACGTCTGGGCCACCTCCCAGACGTCTTAAAAGACGTCTGGGGCACGCATTCGTTACACCAGTTCCACCACAAAGGGTGTACGTCTGGGGGGAGGATGAAACTCCCAACTATGCACTAGAATTTTTTAGAGTTACAGAGTATTCAATCGCTTGATTTCCCTCAGATTGCTTCAGGAAGGGTTTGCGTGCCTTCCCACCTATTTATAGTGCTGGGATGAAGCTCCCGTTGATATCTTCTGAGCAGATCAAGCTCAGGTTCTTAGCAAGATCTCCTGAGCGGATCGCGCTTCTAGCAAGATTTCTTCGGCAGATACGCTGCCAAGTTAATGGCGGCTGCCAACGTCAGCATTTATTGGAGGTGCAAGCCTGTTGTACTTTCATTAAACCTCTAATGGATAGGTCTCTCCAAGTCTGGCTGTGGCTTGCTTGCTTGTGTGTAGGCTGATTGGATTGCCAGATCTGTCTGTGCAGGGGGTTTTCTTGGATGTAGGCGAGTCAGATCTCTAAACCTGCCTGTATCCAAGCTTCTCTGGGCCAAATCCTTCCTTTTAAGCCTATTGCGGGGTTTTGGGTTCGAGGACATTTTTTGCCCCTCATCATATGCCCCTTACTCTTGAGCTAGCGTTTGCCTGCTAAGAGAGTAACGCTTGGAGTAGAAACTTCGCAGTAGGTGATGCCATCAAATGTTGCCCTGGTTGAGTATACAAGTGGGGGTGCATTTGATATGTAGCAGGGTTTTCTGGGGTGAAGGCCCGTAGTTGTATGGGGCATGTGGGCTTGTTGTGGCACAGGCCTTAGGAGGCGGTACGGCTGCATGCTATGTCACTGGCCTTAAGAGGCGGCTTTAGGGTGCATCGGCCCGCTATCATGTGGGCCAGAAGAGGCAGCTTTGGGGCGCGTCCGCCTGCTATCTTGTCAGCCTTAAGAGGCAGCTTTGGGTTGCATCCACCTGCTATCTTGCTGGCTTTGAGGGACAGCGTTGGGGTGCGTCCAACCACTTTTTTCCGCGGGTAATGGCCAGTTACATCGGGTCGAAATGGTGTCTCATCATTCAAAGAGATTAACATTTATTGATGTTATGATGACATGGAGGCCTCAAGCGACGTGCCAACCTTTGATGGGACCAGCTTTTTTCTACAGCAATGGGTATGTGCGCAAGGGCATTAAATGCTCGTAATGATGGCCGATATTTTCTTTGCCTTTGGTAGTTCACTTGGAATCTGTTGTAGATACGGCGGGATTTCATTTTTTCAAACTTCGTGTCCCGCAAGGGGGATCCACCCTCTGTGGGGGCTATATATAGGGGTGGTGGGTCATGGTTTGTTTCCAGGTCATTCACTGGGAGACAATTATTGATGTACATTATTCTCTAAGTCCAAAAATATTCTTTTATTCCAAAAAATGTTGATTTTATTTACAAAATAAATGAATGAATCAAATAATGAATGAATGGGTTAATTATTTATAAAAGAATCAGTTAATATGCATTACAATGCCTGAAAATATATGCACACAAATAAGCATCAAAGACTATATATAATTACTCTACATTAGTTATATACAACTGCTATAAATAATAATACATAAGTATGGGAATAAAAATAGTTAATAGTATATACTATACTAAATCATAATAACATACTAATATCTATAGTAACATATATATATAGTAACATATATAAGCATTGCTAAAGCCTTAGCAAAATTATATACAATCATAAGGAAAAAATAGTTGTTTATATCGATGTATGTACATATAAAAGCTCTAGTTATTACACATATAAAAGCTCTAGTTTATATCATAACTATGTACAGTGATAGATCTAATTGTCACTAAAGCTCTAGTTATTTATATACATATAAAACTTCAAAAATACTATACTCTACTTATATTAAACATATATACTTATTATATATATATACTATACATACATATACTTTTTTATTTACATTTAATTACATTATTTATATATGTATACTTATTACTATATATTATATATATATATACACATACATAGGCACATAAATAGGCAAACACTGGACACTTAGCCACTCAGTGACTTCTCTTCTCCTCTTTCTCTTCTTAGTTTCTTAACACTCAGTTCGGTTTACTTAACAAAAATTAGGTTTTTTAGTTAGTGAACCAGCCTTTTGTGGGATACACAGCACCCTCTTAGGTGGGACTAGACCACTACTAAACCTGGTTCTTGTTCTTTAATTGTACATTTTATTTGATTTTAGGCCCAAGAACAGGCTCACATGCTCGCGCACACCTGCACGCTCACGCACAAACTCACGCTCACAGGCGTACGCGGCACGCGAATCGGGACCAAGACCTATATTTAATGTTTGGAGCCCAGCACCTGATGACCGAACGGCTAAGGACACAAAATCAACTTATATCGCATTGATAGCTTTGCACTGCACGATGTGGCACAAAGCTGAGCGGCTGAATGGGCGATGTGCTGCGCTACAGTGCGTTCCAATTAGCGGATTTTGCCCTCGATTTGAGGGCCATAAATTAGTGTAAATTAAAATTAAATTATATCATTGTAAAGCCCTCATATAGGGCTACGTAATTATGTAATTAGTTTACATAAATAAGTTATTTACATAGATAATAAAATTAGGTAAAGTTAGCTGATTGTACACATTAAATTAGAGTTTAATTTGTTAATTAATGCATAAATTAGTGACTTAATTATAAAATTGACTTTATATAGAGTTAATATACATAATAAATTATTTATTACATATTTTTATTATATTAGGAACTTTATTTTAATTTATATAGAATAAAATATATGTTTTAGCTAGTTTATATATAAATAATCTATAAATACTATAGTATTTATAAATACAACATAAATACATTCAAAATATTTAATATATCATTATACAAATATACAGTATAACTTACTTTAGTATTACATTAAATTACTAATTTATTTTATTTTAAGTTAATAAATTACCTAGTTAACCTAATTATTTATTGTAATTACTTAATTAAATTAAATTATAGGTACTGTATAATATCTAATACATATATAAATACATATGTACAATATTAGACTTAATTATGTATATTTAAATAGGTTTATAGAATTACTTAGTTTATTATACATTTAAGTTAATATAAATTAATAGATAATAATACAATAAGATTATATATCTAATAAATTATTCTAAATACTTAATTTAATATATATAATACATATATAAGTTAAATATATACATTATGTACATATTATACATTATATATACTTAGCTTAGATTTAATTTATATATACAAGTATATACATAATATATAATGTATTTTTGGGGTTTTTATAGGTTTAGGGAAGATAGGGGATGAGAGAGAGTTCTTTCTGGTGTTTTTGGTTTCTTGGTTATTTATTAGGTTTTAAGGTAGACTGAACCGTCGGCTAGTATGTTCTACCGAGCCAGGGGTTCAAATTACCTTGAAACTTGACATACACCTAAAAATATACCTAATCCTACTCAAGATAGCTTTATTTTATTTTATTTTTATAATTTTTTAATTATTTTTGTTTATATTACAAGTTGATCCATTTTAGGCCTTAAAGGGTGTTGGAGATGAAAACCTAAGGTACTAAAATCAGTTTGAAAGTTAGGAATGCAACTTAAACACTCATATCTATCCAACACAATATAAACACCATATTTAAACCATAAAATATGATTTTCATCTTAAATTTCATTAAAATTAAGTAATGGACAATTAGGCATGATGCAAATAGCTGACAATGGATCTAAATAAAAATTACAAGCAATTCTAATTAAACTACCATTCAATTTCAGTACATGAATGCTTGTATAAATCTATTCTACACATATACACAAGTCAGCTTCTTAAACATCCAAATCCCAGCCAAAATCCACATGAATCATCATGTTTTAAAACCTGATGTTGCTGAGAAAACAACAATAGCTGAATGAACAGCTGTTGTCAGCAGCTACTACAACAATTGCTACTCTCAAACAACAACTCAGATGCTGCTCAATCTTGAATCAAATGACTTATAACATTGTTGCAGCTATTGCTGTGATTCCAGGTAGGTGCTGTTGCATTGTTCTAAAACTAGACGACTTAATTACTGACCTTGAACTCTGATCTGACCAAGTAGGTTTGATCTAAACTCAATTTCAGTAATTAAGCCGACTTAACATCTTAACTAATCTTGGGACCCCACTGAAAGTTCAGGTCTCACTCAAATCCAAATCCAAATCAGTGCTATAAAATAAAAGGGAAAATTTGACCAAAACTTTCTCTCATGCTATAGACAACATGAAAGAAAGGTTTCAATTCAAACTTTGAAATCCATTGAAAACCATTCTCCAATTTCCAATGCTTGAAATCAGGGTTAATCCCATGAAATGTTACTGTTGTTGTATCTCTTTCATGTACTAGAATGGGGAACTTGAAATAAAAAATCACACGTTCAAGCAATGAGAACCCATTCAAAAATAAGTTCAAGTGATGCAGTCTTTAGCAAACACCTCATCAATCCCATGAAATCCATCTGAAACCTCTGATTACCATGAAAACTAATAGAAATTTAGATAAATTCCCCAAAAATTCCTTGAAATCCTAATGTGATCCTCATCTTACATTATAAAAAATGTAAGATGTGGATGCAAATCAGTATTTCAAAATTGATAAATCCACATTAGAAGCATCTTAAATATTTTCTGATAGATTTGGGACTCATTCACTCAATTAAAGCTCAGAAATCCAAATAAAGTTATGATCTACTCTTTCTCTTGTGCCATAGATAGCACATGATGAGAACACCATCATGAGCCATAACTAGCTCAGTTTGATCTGATTGAGTCAATAAAAGCTCCTACATATCCATCAGAAGGTCTTAAGGGCATAAAACTTTGATTTGAGAAGAAAATAAGATTACAGGGTTATTTATGCAAATTTACCATTCTATCGCAAAAGCAGAATAACAACGGGTTCTCTCAAGGGTGGAACAAAGGTCAAATGGTCTTAAGAGTCTAATAAGTGGATTAGAATAGACAGAAAAGGATTTTCATGCGTTACAGGAATTAATGGACATCTGAAACCCTAAATATAGACTCGCTTAATCTACTAAGGTTCTGGTCAGGATAAAATTTACCTAAATCCTCTAAAAATCATATAAAAATATTATTTAGGGTTTGCTACCTTCAATTTGACCATTGGAACCCATCTTGACCTAAAATAGATTCTCAAACAGACATTTACCCTAATTTGGGTAATTGTGAAAATGACCCAGTCAAATTAGGTCAAAACCAAAATCCAACTTCACCATTGGATTCCTTAGGTCCAAATTAGGTTTGTACCAAAATTTGGGCCCAATCTGAGATTGTTTCGATCTAGTTTGCACTTTGGTTCAAGTCTGATTTCCTTTATTCCACATGGGCCCTTAGCTTTTGAATTTCTTACAGAAAGGTCCCTCTCTTTATCATCATTTTCTTCAAAAAGGTCCCTTCCTTCATGAAATCCTAATCCTACAACTCCGACGAGCTTGTTTTGGCATGTTCTCCTTGATTCCCTGACGAATACCTCTCAGATTTGAAAGGAAAGTTCGTTAAGGAATTCCATTCCTTTTGAGCCAGATCTTAAGCCCTAAAACCTCCCCAATCTCTCATGCGAACTCATGAGAGATTCAGGTATCATAGATTTTCGAAATTTTGATGAGGTTTCCTAGCTTGGGAAGCTCAAAACACCTTCCAGAGGCCTATAAAAGAACCCCTAGATCAGAGATTCAGGTATCATAGAGTTTTCAAATTTTGATGAGCTTTCCTAGCTTGGGAAGCTTGCTTCCCAAGCTCAAAACACCTTCCAGAGGCCTATAAAAGAACCCCCACATCAGATCGAAGATCCCAAGCTTGATTTGGCTTGGAACACCCTCAATTCCTCCCTCCTAATCTGGCTGAAAAGCTCCTTAAGCTCCGGTGACCTCCTCCGTCTTCATCCTTCATCTGACCGCAACACCGGTGGCAGATCCTCCTTCCATACCTTCCTCCACGTCGCATCATACCAGCGGGCGCCTCTCTCTTCGTCGTCGTCGCCGTCTTCCTCTACTGGAGCATCTTCTTCCCCAGCGTTGGCCTACCAAGACTGACGTCGTTCTCCCTCTTTCGTCAGTTATTTTAGGGTTATATTAGTTCCCCTGGGTCCCTAGTTTAATTTCCTACCCAAAAATCCCTAAAATATCCTCTCGATGTCGCCGTTCACCTCCATCGTCCTCCATTCCGACCAGACTTCTGGCGAGGCTCCCTACTCATTCCACTACTCCAACGCCTCGCCGACCACCTCATAACCTTCGCCTCATCCTCCTACACAAAACCCCCATCCTACTTCGCCCTATCACGCACCCAACCGCTACATCGAATAGACCCACCATTGCGCACCAACTCCGTCACCATCCGGCCACCTCAACCACTCTCACTCCATGCTGCACCCACTACCACGTTTGCCGTCTCACAGCGATCCTGCTGAATGTTTCTGACAGGGCCAAAAGCCCTTTCTTGTGTTTTCAAGTATCAGGTCATCACTCGCCGTTGACGAGGAACTTGAGCTTGCTTCAAGCTTGCTCTAGCACCTGCAAGCCCTAGGTGGAAGTCCCAGGTGCAGCGAGATTCCTCCAGGAACACAACCTAGGGACCAATTTGGCCCTTTGACTACGCCTTTGACCGGAATTAGACAAAGCTGCTGCGGCTAGTGCGAAGAGGAAGCATGGGACTTTAGTCCCACCTCAGAAGTTGACAGACGCGCGACATGACATAAATTGATTTTATCATATAGGCTTATCGCCTCAACTGAACACAGGGGTTGAGGTCCCCGCATGCCCCTTCACTTGCGCCTCGCCTGTGACCCGTCCCTCGTGGGCCTGGCACAGACCCGACCCGCCTAACCCACCTTCACTCCTCTGCTGCGATATCACACCCGTAGCCCTGGTCCCGGGTATGCTTAGATTCGAATCCGATTACCCGAGGCTCTGGGATAGCGGATTCCAGAGAGAGAAAGAGAGAGTGTGCGGGGGCAGGGGGGTTTTGCTCTGAGGTTCAACAGCTGATACTTAGTCGTTTGAAGAAGAACCCTTCCCCTTGTGTGTGAAGAGAAGGAGAAGAAGACACAAAAGAGAAGGAAGAAGGAGAGGAAGCCAAAGAAGAGGAAGAAGGAGAAGAAGGGCTGAAGCAAACAAAAGAAGACTTTGAGATTCAGCAGAAGTGCAATGTGCACTTATCCTATGTGGATTTAGATTGCTTGATACTATTGAAATATTTGATATAATTGTGAGGGGTAATTGGTAATTCAAATCACCATTTTACCCCATTCTTTTTGCACTATTTGACATACGCTTTCATTCATATATCATTATTGCTTGGAATTTTGTTATAAATTGCTCATATATTTGCTTGAATTGCAATCTTGAGAATCATTTTGCTAATTGCTCCCTGTGTTCGACCTCAGACTTCCATTCGAGTATAAATTCTATCTGTTTTTTGTGTTGATTCAACCTATACTACACGCATTGATTTCAAAATCCGATTCAGAGCGACTAACAGCACAAAGAGAGAGTTTAGATCAATTAATGAAATTCAATAAGATTGAATCCCAAATCCTTAGTTCTTTCAACAAAAGAACAAGAGCTACTTCATTCAAAACCATGTGAGGATCAATGTGGTTAAGTGGAATGAATGAAATGATCCTCATATGAGGTTTGGCGATCAAATTAGATCTGAATGTTCAAGAGCATTAGATCTAATTTGATGCCTTGCTGAATGGGTGATTGGTGAAAAACATGTGAAAATCAGTGAAGGTGGACAGTGAGATGTAGAGGGGGATTAGGGATATTGATGTGAAAGTGGGAAATAACCTCTATGATCTGAATTGATCAGAAGGGGCGAAGGTGCTCTAAGCTAATCTAATATACTCCAAACCAATCCATCACTGAATTAACTAACTAATTCTACTCTTAGAAAGCAGTAAATCTAATCTATGAAAACATTAAAAATCCTAGCTAAGTGCACGAATAAGATGCCTGGATCCATAGCGGGTTGCTGTGGTGACGAAGGGGGGTGCGAGGGTCTCCAGCGAAGAATGAGGTCCCTAGGCTGCAGCTGGTCACTACAGCGATTAAATTTGAAGAGGGAGAGCCGCACCCCTGTCATAGGCGCAGTTGATGAAGGAGGAAGAAGAATTGGAGAGTAGAAGAAGGGATCGACTCAATGGGGGAGGGAGTCGATGGCACGTGTAGGGAGCTGGGTAGCTGCTTATGTAGCTGAGGAAGTGATTGTGATCACCGTGGAGGTGTGATTAAGCACCTAGGCCACCGACGGCAGGGATGAAGAGAAGGGAGCATGTGAAGCTCAAATCCAAATATCAGCCATTGGATTAGAGATGGAGTAAGGGGTGATTACACGTGTGAAGTCGCGGGAAGAATCAATTTCTTGGATCATAGGAGACTTATACCGAATGAGATTAAGTTCGGTCCGATTGCTTAGTCAGAGCTTAAGCGGAAGGAGGTTTGGGAAGCGTTGTCATGGGTGGCAGATGAGTTGTCAACGCCATGTAAGTGGGGGGAGGTAGAGAATGACTTTTGTGTCATACCTTGCATCTGCCCATTACTAATCCGGTATCTTTGGTTGGAGCTTTTGAGTGGTTCGCTAGGCCAGGCATGCCCAAGCGTCGAGGTGGCGTCGTTGTCCACCGCAGGTCATGGCAAGGTGGGGAGAGTACTGTAGAGCCCGAGGAGGGGAGTGACTCCACTCATCGACGGGGGCTGAAGCAGAAGGAGGAGGAGGAGGCCCTTGAGGGGGCCGTGGAAGAGCCAAAGGTCCCCTTGAGGTGGGCAAGGAAGGGTTGCCGTGTGGAGCCCTCGCAGGAGGAGTTGACGACTTCCTCACTGTGAAGTCCCAATGAGGCTGAGGGGGAAGGTGTGCCCCCTGCTCCTCCTCCAGCCCCGTTTGAGCCACAGGAGGTGATCTACCTTGGTGATGTCTAGCTAGGCCCCTGACTTGGAGAGGAAGGTGCTAAGGCACCTGAATGATGCTGTGTCTTGGGCCACTTCTGGGCCTTGAGGCATGGGTTGGAACCACATGTTCTTCTATTGCATGCACACGGTAAGCTCGTGAGGCTTATTTTTGATTTTGATTTGTCTTGGCTAGGGCTACTTGTATTCTAATGCAACGGTGTCTTTCAGGCGGAGATACTTGGATTGCCCTGCATCCCACATGGTGGTGTTCTCTTGGACCTTCCTGGCCTGACTAGTCCGGGCAACACGGTGGACCTAGTCGCTCAGTGGGCCATCACGGCCAAAGCGGAGCATCGACAATTACTCTGACAAGTGGCGGAGGCTGTTGCTGTGCGGGAGAAGGCAGAGGAGGCAGAGCGAAGGCTCCGGTCCCAGCGGGAGGCCGCCAGCCAAGCGGGCTGGTTGGAGGGGGAGTTGAAGAAAACCCACTCCCTATTGTGGAAGGCCTTTGTCGTCGGTGAGGAGCTGGAGGAGAATCTCACATGGGAGCACCGCGCCTACCTAGCGGCTCTGAGGGACATGTCTGAGTGCCTCTCGGTTGCTTGCGCCAAGGTCACCTCCTTGAAGAAGGAAGTAAAAGTGCTCAAGACAACGCACTCTTCCTCTATGGAGGTGTATGAGAAGGCTCTCGAGGACAAGCGCGTCCATCTAAGCGCATCCATTGATAGAATTGCTTCCATGCGAGCAAGTCTAGAGAAGGTGGAGGCAGTCACAAAAAAGCTGAAGCCTAGGAGCTTGTGTTCGAGTGGGGTTATTGGTGGCAGAGTTGGAGGGTGTGAAGGAACCCATGAAAGGGGCAGGAGGGCCAAGCCTAAATGCTGACGTGGTCATGGACTTATTTGCCAGGGACCCGTCTATGGGCCCAATCTGGGATGAGCTTGCTCGTGATATCGGGAAGTAGACTTTGGCTTCCATTAGGGTACTTATAGAGGGGGAAGCAAGTCTCCGCAGAGGACGTGTGTAACTGGTCGATCGATCAATTGATGTCAGAATATGAATGCCTCAGGAGGGCTGGTCTTATTGCTGAGGACAGTCGTGTGGAACCACTCGTAGAGCGATCACATGATGAAGGGGTGGACTAGGCAGCTATCGAAGAGGTAGTGCTGTCAGTTGCCACTGAGGCTAACTTGGTTGAGGTCGCCGACTTGATTGCGGGGGTTATTAGTCCGCTTCCCCTCTCGCCTTCAATCGATCGGGGCTCGTTCGAGCCATGGGAGTAGCACATTCCGGCAACGTTTGCATTATTGCCTTCTCCGTCTCCTCCTAGTTTGTCTTTTCTCCCCCCATTTTTTTTTTTTAGAGGGATGTAGTTAGATAATGTTGTTAGAATGAAAGAAAAGATCTCTTCTCTTTATTGCTCATGGGCCTTTATATATGATACATTCGTAAGTTGCTCGTATGCCAAGTAAGGGGGAATGTCCCTACCATCTAAGGCTTGTAATTCGTAGAAATCACTTAGACTATCTTTACGAATCTTGTAAGGCCCTTCCCATGTTAGGTCTAACTTCCTGCCCAACTGGGTTGGCATGGAGACTTCTCACTTACGTAGAAATAGGTTTCCTTGAGAGAACTTCCGCACCTTGACTTGCTTATTGTATGAGGCAACTGTGGCTTCTTTGCGCTTAAGGGCCGTCTCAAAGGCTTTGTCCCTTAACTTGCTTAGGAGATCAACGGACAAGCGGACTTGGTCATCGTTGGTGGCCAGGTCGTAAAGCTACGTTCTGTAGGTGGGGAGGTGTTTAATCGAGGCGAGATCAATGTTAAAATCAATACGTCATAGTATAGTTGAAATCGCTCGAAAATAAATGAATTTTATTACTCAAAATTGTAAATCCGAGGTTGAACACATGGAGCAAATTGGGGTCTTAAAATCAAGAGCACAACTTTCAAATTGGATATAATATGCAATGAAAAATTAGAGTTATAATGCAAGAAATGTAAATATAGCCACAAAATATCAATGTATATGAAGAGCATAAAAATGGACGTCTGATTTTGTGAATCAGACATCTTAAATGTATAGATGCTACAGTGCGATTTCTCTTCTTTTTCTGTCTCTGATCTTTGTCTCTGATCTCCTTCTTCTTTCTTTTCTTTCTTCTGTTCTCTGTCTCTGACGACCCCTCTTTCTTCTTGGCTTCTTCTTCTTCTTCCTTCTTTCCTTGTCTTCTACCTTCAGCTTCTCTTTCTCATTCAACCCTTCAACTTCTTCTTCAGTCCTGGCCTTCTCTTCATTTGCCTTTGGCTCGTCTCTTTCTTCTTCTTCTTCTCTGTTTGCCTTCAGCTTCTCTTTCTCTTTCAACCCTTCAGCTTCTTCTTCAGCTGCCTACGAGAGCAAAACCTACCCCTACCCGCCCCAGCGATCTCTCTTCTTCTTTATCTCTTAGGCTTGCTCTCCCAGAGCCTTCTCGGGTAATCAGGTCGGGTATGCACGCCCGGGACCAGGCCCACTGGCGTGCGTGGTGGGCGAGGAGTGCAGGCTAGTCAGGTGTATGGGTCAGGGCCAGGTCCACGGGCAGTGGTCATTGACGAGGCAGTGGGGTGAGTGGGACCTCACCCCGTGGTCAGGAGGCGATAAGCCCCTGTCACTTTTACAATTTATTTCGCTGCTTCCGCTCCTCCACTTCTGAGGTGGGACTAAACGTCCCACCTTCTTCGCGAGCGCCCGCAGCGGATGTTCTCCTCTGATTGCAGCAGCTGTGTAGGGTGTCAGTGCCAATTACTTGGCTGAGGTTGTGCGTGAAAGGAGTTCGCGCGACGTGGGACTTGTTTCCTGGAGCGATGCGTCCTGGATGAAGCTCCCAAGCAAGCTCCTTGTTGCATCAATGGCGGTGAAGACCTCTAACCTTGTCAGCAAGAAAATGGCCTCGCGGCTTGGTCAGAAAAAGTAGATAGCTTTGCCGAGACATGGCGAAGGTAGTGCTGTGGTTGGCGTGGCGTGGGGTGGCGGGAACGTGTGTGCCTAGGTCGCCCTGTGTGTACGAAAGTGGGTGTGTTCAGGGGGAGTTCTGGGGACTTGGCGCGGTGAGTGGAGTGAGGGTTTAGGGTGTGTGAGGTGTGGCAGTGCTTGTGGGGTAGTTGGCGAGGCGGATGGAGGCATGGAGTGGTAGGGATGCCTCACCAGAGTGTGGTTGGAGGTGAAGAAGGTGGTGGTGATTTGTGGCATCGAGGGATAGTTTCAAGAAATGAAGAGGGGCAATAGGAAGAGGAGAGAGAGAGAAATTGAACTAACCTAACCTAAGGACGAAGGAGGCAAGGATGGCGTACGGCTCGTGTTGCCGTCGCTGGAGATGAAGCTCTCCGTAGGTGAGGTGACGGTGACGACAGGGGTAGAGGCAGCGTCTGGGCTTGTGCGGCCGATGAGGATTATTGAGAGGAAGGTAACCCAACCACTGGTATTGTGGTTGGGCGACGAGAGAGAGAGGATGGAGTCACCGGAGCTTGCGGAGAAGTTGTGGCCGGTGGGGAGAGAAGGTGGGGTGGACCGGTCCAAATCCAAGCTCAGGAGGTGCGGAATGAATTAGGGTTTCTTATATAGGCCCTGAGGGTTGGTTTTGTTCTTGGAAGCTAAGCTTCCAAGCACGGCCATGTCACCGGAGATGGAAACTCAGAGAGACCCAAATGTCTCATGAGTTCGCATGAGAGATTGGGTAAGAATTAGGGCTCAATAATGGGTTCACATGAGAGGAGATTTCTCAGAGAATCTCCTTTTCAATTCTGGAAGGGATTCTCTGAGAGATCAGAGGGTTCTTGCCTTTGAAACCTCTCCGGAGTAGGATTCCCTCCGCTATAATGGTGGAGGGGCCTAATTGCAAAGAATGATGAGGAAGTTAGGGGGATTTCTGCAGAGGTTTTCAAAAGATAGGGGTAGAAATGTAATTAGGCTAGACCTGTTTGCAAAGTAGGTCAAGATGAATTCCCCTTAGGTCTAAATTTTGGTATAAACCTAATTTGGACCTAAGGAATCCAATGGTGAAGTTGGATTTTAGGTTTGACCACGTTTTATTGGGCAATTTACATAAAAAACTCAATTTAGGATAAATATTTAACTGAGACCCTAATTTAGGTCAAAATAGGTTCCATGGGCTAAATTGAAGGTTATAAACCCTAGAGGATATTTTCCATGAGTTTTAGATGTTTTAGGTGAATTTTATTCTGACCAGAACCTTATTAAATTAAGTCGGTCTGTTTTAGGGTTACAATAAGTCATTTAATTCATAGAATTCACATGAACTCTTTTCTGTTTGAACCAACTCACTTTTTATCTTGTTAAGACCATTTGACCTGTGTTTAGCCCATGAGAAATCCTGTTGTTGCTTTGCATTGGTAAAATTATAGTTTTACCCCTTGTTTCTTACTTTTCTTTTAGAAGGATTATTCATTGAGTTAGGACCTCCAGTTGGTTATGTAAGAGCTTTTGTTCTCTTTTCTGGGTCAAAATGAGCTAGTTAGGGCTCATGATGGTGTTCCCGTCATACCCCCATGCCTAGCTTTTGCTAGTCCATTAGCAAAATTTTAAGGTTTTAACTTCTGTTTTAGACCATGAATTCCTTGATGTTCACAAATTATGATGAGTGCTCTTTTCTTTTCGATTAGGTTAGAATGCCGACAGTAGGTCTAGAGGTACTCAAGTACCAACCAAGATTCGGACCTGACCAGCTCTAGCCTCGATCTTCCGCGAAGGTTTTTAAGGCCCACAGGAACTATCCTAAGGTACGTTGGACTTCGCGGTTAAAGCACCCATGCTTGAAATGTATTTTAGCCTCGATTCAGTTTGCAGTGTGTTTTTTGTAAGAGAGAGATAGAGGATTTTCTTTGTTTGGAGAGTTTTCTCTCTCTTTTCTTTTTATTTCTAGCTTCGGATTGACTTCTCAACACGGTCTGTATCGGATTCCACATCCCCATCATCAATCCTCGAAAGGTCCCTAGCAATCGATGCTTCGTGATAGCACCGCCCAAGGCAACCCCCAGAACCCTGGTGATGTAAACATGTTTACACTACTTAAGATGTCTATTTATGCATGTTCTTAAGCATAGGATTGCATTGCATGCTATAAATATTGCATAACATGCATCATCTTGCATTTAGAGTAGTTTGGATAAAATGGAGGTTAATTGTCTCCTTTTATGTTCATGGATAGGGAAAAATTTTTATCGGGACCTCGGATCGAAGATCCAACCGTATAGATGTGATTAGGGTGACGATTGGAGTTCAACGACTCCAAGATCGCCCTAATCAGACATCTATAGCATCAGATAGAGATCGGGGAATCCTAGAAGATCAAGGGTCAAGATGGTGAGAATCCACACTTCAAACAATAAATCCGACTGCACGGATGGATTTAGATCGACGATCGCAGCCTAACGGCGTGAAAATCGACTCAATCCGACACCCGTGGCACCATCTACATCATCCAGAAGATGGACGGCCAAGATGGCGCCACGTGGTGCCATCTCAGCCGTCCAACCGACCCTCAAGACCGCCGCTGCCTCTCCAAAAGAAGATCCAACGCATGATCTGGGCTGTTGGATCTTGATCCAACGGCCATGAGCACGCGCCGCTAAAATCATCCGCGCGACCATTTCCCCTCCGTAGCGTAGTGGGTGAAGGCTTTATTGCGAGCGGGCGGTGCACGCTCGAAACACGAGAAGCATGCGAGCGGTGCGGGTGCGATTGACCACTCGATTGCGATCGAATAGTCGTGAGTGCCCATCCGCCCTACGCGCTATTGCATGCCCGCGCGTGATGCGGGATCGTACACTGGCGGGCATGCGCCGAGCGGGTGAAGGCGCGACTTAAGTAGTCCGATCTCATGATTGGACGGCTGAGAGCGACTGGACGTGTACGCGCGTTACATGCACGAGCAAGCGAGCGGGCGCGCACGTGCCGCCCACTACGCTCACGTTCGAACCTTTAGAGACGATTTTATCCATCACTAAAGGTCCTGAATTAATGTTTTTAGAGTTGTAATGACCAAATTGCGCCCACTCCTTGCAACTATAAAAGGAGACCCCCTCCACACGAAATCCTCATCCCTTCCTTCTCTTCTCTCCCTCTCCAAAGCTCAAGAGAAGCTTGTTCCACACCCGAGATGCTTCTCGCGAGATAAAGTCAATTTTTCGTCCCCTTTTGGAAGCGGATCCCACGACGATGACGACGTGCTGCCTCATTCTCATTCTTCCGCTTCGTTCTCCTTTGTCCTGCTTCGTCCTCTTTCGTCCAAGCGTCGTCCTGACCGGGTTGTCCTCCAAGCGACCGTCGAGGAGGATATTTCTCTCTCCATTCTTTTAATGCTTTCTAGAGTAGATTTACTGCTTTCTAGTGTAATGAACAATCGTTCTGATGATGAAATTCCATGTTTATTTTACATCTCATTTTGATTTTTGTTTGTAATATTCTCTCTCTCTTATTCTCTCTCTCTCTCTTTTCTATTTATTATAAATAGTTTGATAGTTCTAATCAATTGAATTACTTCGTGACAAATAAAACAAATGTGAATTTTTTAAATCAAACGTCCGCCTCCCTGTGTTCAACCTAGGATTTTCATTCCAGTATAAATTTTATTTGTTGAACACGAGTTCTTCGCTTTCAAACTACAACGACAGGTTTTTTCAAAACCAAACATGTAAGCGTAGCAACTCATAGCGTTCAACATTTTAGCGCTGTTGCCGGGGAGACGACGCTCGTTGATTTTTTCTTTGCGTTTTCTAACTTACAAATCATTTACCTCACTTCTCTCCTTTCTTATTGTGATTGCAGGTACTCTTTCGAGATGAACAAAAGTGGTAGATTAGAGTAAAGTGATGTGGAGGGTTTTGTAAGTTATCCCCCACCTCCCAGCTATTAGATTTCATTTCACCACATAATAACACAAACATCAATCAACCTAGGTGTTCTTATAAACTCTAAGGTTAGATTGTTTGCTGTTTGACACCCACACCTGCCCCAACCCCCACATTAAAGAAAAGAAAAATTAAAAGAAAAAATCTAACAGAGGTACACAACCTCATCTGATTTTCAAACTCAACCGGTAAACCAACCTTTGGAGCCGGTACACACATCCAAACACATAATTGAGTAGAAATTAGATTAGGTAATCACTTGTGTGCCTAATTAAGTGGTGCAACACGCCAATTGTTTGAGTTGATTGGGCCGCACCATTTCAATTAAAATCAACTCATTAAGTAGCTGCCACTTAGGTTCAACTCTTAGGGATTTACCAGGCACTCCACATTCTTTTAAGTTTTGAAGGAAAACATCTCCACCTGTGCTTTCAAAACTTGGTGTGCCAACAAAACTTGTTTGAAAACACCTACTGTTGAATCTTAAAAGCTACTAAGCAAGATTTGAACCCTAAAATTCACCGCATCAAAAGTAATCTTGCTTAAAAACCACTGGTTGTGCACACACACACAAATCAATCAATCATTAAGGGCACAACCCAAACAAAGGGCCCATCACATTCCAAAGCACATTCAAACCTAGCCTTAAATAAAACAGAGTAGATGTTGGCCTTAAGGATTCGACTCGCTCTTCAGAGCCCAGAACGAGATTATTTTCGATTAGTCTGTTTCTACTGTTCAATTTGATGTCTAGCTAAGGGAGCAAAATCAAACGATCGCGGCTAGGGGGTACACTAGGAACCGGAGGCGCAAGCCGAAGGAAGAACCTTCTCCCCAGTCCCTCCTTCTAACTGGTTGGATTGAACAGACATAAGTAGATCAAATCGTTCCTTTATCTCAAGATGGGTTTTGGGAGTCTGTAGGTCTGTAGGCTAGCCCACTTAAGGACATGTTTCATTATTTGTATTGCAGGACGCCTTTCTTCCTCCCGTCTCTCATGAATCTTTTCACATATTACACGCATTCCCTCTCTTTCTCTCCTATTTTGAATTATCCTCAACATGACGATTATCTCGACTTGTACTGTAATCAACCATCAGTTAGTTGGGATAACTCAGATTGGGGATACAGTTCCGGATCTCTGTGTTTAGGGTCTGACCTTGAACACTTTGATTGTGATTTCTATCCTTTTTAGAGCCACATCGATTATAGATCGTCATCCTTTCATGAACAACCTAATACGATCTACAATCAAGAAGGATACACTGATTCTTACCCATCCTCTGATTACATTGTCTTTAGGTCATCACCACCTTTTGAACAATCTAAAATGACCTATTATCAGGAAGGGTATAATGAATCTCAATTCGTTAATTCCCCTGCATTGACCCTAAACCTGCCCAACCCTGAACCAACTCATTTAGTTCAGGGTAACTAGGTTCAAGAAAAGGTTCTGACTAACTTGAGAAATATCATACAATCTTTAGAAGTTTAGCCAATACCTTGCATTGAGAGATTGGAGCCCCTGATTCAGATGATTGATGATTTGAATATGTATTTGTTGGATTGGCTCCAGGATGTTAAGGATAAGAACCCAGGTGAGTTTCTACTTGGGAAGTTAGTGAAATTGAGGATGAGATTTGTGGTCACTTTGATTCAATCATGGGATGATTCCCAGGATGCACCCTCTTCAGGAGAGCCAATTTCAGAACCTGTTCAGGCACCTGTTGGGGGGGGCATGTGTTATGAGGCTGACCAGATTGAATTAGAGCAACCAATTAAGGAAGATCTGATTTCTTCACCTAAGATCCCTGAGCCAAGATACGAAGAAACGTATGTCTCCATGGACCAGAAAGTGTTGGATGATTTTGAGGCATACATTAATACGGATTTCGATTTCTTTGATTCTGATGGTGAAGATTCAATTTGCAAAGTCTCACATGAATTTACAGAACACGATTTTATGAGACGATTGGGCCTGAGGAATCTGAAAGATCATTTGATAGCCCAATGACTGAGGAAACTAATTTTATTAGGGCTCACATTATGGATCCAGAATTGCATTTTCTGGAGGATTCAATCAAATGCCCTGATTGTTAGGTACACCCCATTGAGCTTATCGATGATTCTATTTCTGAGATAATTAGACCCAAGTCAATTCTGATTCAGCCACATCTTTTAGACTTGGAAATTTCAGATGGGATGATTAATATGCAAGAGGTCTCGAAATTTAACATTCTGATTGAGGAGGATAGGAGTTGGGAGGTTCTGATTTGGGAAGCTAACTTTAAAGGAAATAGAAGATTAAGTCTAAGGGTTTTAATTCATCTGAAACCATCAAACCAGGACCCTTACGACATTTGTTCTGAGGATGTCAAACCCAAGCACACATTCAATGATTATCCTTTTGAGCTTGATTTCTCTGTAACTCTACTTTTTGGTCCTGGGCTGCATCCTCATAAATCGTAGGCCCGACCCCGCTTGCATACTAATTTTAGATTTTAGGTAATTTTTATCCAGAACCTGAGATATTCTCGATTATGGGGTATGGGTCTCCACCACAATTTGGTCCACATCTGTGGACCTCTGCTGACAGGTCAGAGGTTTCTTCTGTTTATTCTGATTCTGACCTGCACTTGTGAATTCTTTATTTCTCTTCTTTGTATAGTGTGCCTAGTTGAAGGCACTAAATTCAGCACGTATACAGTTCTTTTTAGTTTTCATCTCAGAGCGGACCTGACATTCACGCAATTCAGGTGCTTTCTACGCTCATCCACTCTATTTTAGGTCTTTTTAATACAATGAGGACATTGCATTAGATAGGCATGGGGGGGTGGATATTCATCTCTGAATTTATTCGTTAGCTCCATAGATTTATTTTATTTTATTAAAAAAAAATAAAATTAGGAAAGAGAACTTGGGTTTAAGAAAATTTTCAATCTTAGGAAATAATACATTATGATTTGAACACAAAGACCCTTTAGGTCTTTGGACTTAATTAGCCTGTGTATCCACTAAAATGTGAATTTATTTTTCGATTCCTCGCCAACCTAAATTCTATTTTAATTTGAGTAAATAGGTTTGGGTGATAAGTACACGACTTATTAACCCACCCTCTGATTTGAGGGAATTTTGAGTTTTAAGCATCTACACACTATCTTGTCATTGACTCATTGTTCGGCGATTTTAACGAAAATTGGGTAGCTAATGAACCTTCTAGGGTGATATGACTGGCAAGTTATCGTGGGTAACAGCTCATAGGTAGGTTGTCCAGAGCCCAGTCACTGGATCTTTCTCTTTTTACTGCCTTTAGGTAAATCTTAGACCAAGGAAGCCACCTACTTAAAAAAAAAATCAAAAAGAAAAGAGAAAAAGAAATAAGCCACACTTCGCCGCACGAGTATGGCTGGCAAGTTGTTGGTGGTAACAGCTTATTGACCGGTTGTCTAGAACCCAGCTCAATAAATGCACTAAAAAAATCGCAAAACACTTAGGAAGAAGTGGAGAAGTAGAATAAACAGGGGAGATGTACACTGGATTCACCCTTGTGTTGACCCCGTAAAAAAAATATAAGTAGGGAGAAAGCTCCCGGTTGTAAAGATACACCTTTAGGCAGAATTTTTCTTTTTTAGGTTACCTAGAGGTGTAGAAATCCGAAGTTTGTTTTAACTGCCGGTCAACGAGTCTATCACATTCACAATGAGATGCTTAGAACTTAGGGTTCTCATCAAATCTTGGGTGAGTTGAATGGCCGTAGAAAGCTACTCTTAAGCCCTAAAACTTGAAAATCCAAAAAAATTAGAAAAGAGGAGAAAGAGAAAAATAAAATTTTCTTTGAATAATGCAAGGGCTTGAGGCGGTCTGCATTTTGGCAGATACTCGGGCACTGTTGTGTTTTTAAAAGTTCAGATCCTAGGTGACATTTTCTTAATGATTGAAAATAACTCTTGCCCAAATAATCCAACCTGATTCTTTTATAAATAGCATATAGTTTTTGCTAGGGACTAGCAAAAGATAGGCATGGGGGTATGATGTAAACATGTTTACACTACTTAAGATGTCTATTTACGCATGTTCTTAAGCATAGGATTGCATTGCATGTTATAAATATTGCATAACATGCATCATCTTGCATTTAGAGTAGTTTGAATAAAATGGAGGTTAATTGTCTCCTTTTATGTTCATGGATAGGAAAAACTTTTTATCGGGACCTCGGATCGAAGATCCAACCGTACAGATGTGATTAGGGCGACGATTGGAGTTCAACGACTCCAAGATCGCCCTAATCAGACATCTATAGCATCAGATAGAGATCGGGGAACCCTAGAAGATCAAGGGCCAAGATGGTGAGAATCCACACTTCAAACGATAAATCCGACTGCATAGATGGATTCAGATCGATGATCGCAGCCTAACGGTGTGAAAATCGACTCAATCCGACACCCGTGGCACCATCTATAACATCCAGAAGATGGACGGCCAAGATGGCGCCACGTGGTGCCATCTCAGCTGTCCAACCGACCCTCAAGACCGCCGCTGCCTCTCCAAAAGAAGATCCAACGCATGATCTGGGCCGTTGGATCTTGATCCAACGGCCATGAGCATGCACCACTAAAATCATCCGCGCGACCATTTCCCCTCCGTAGCTTAGTGGGTGAAGGCTTTATCGCGAGCGGGCAGCGTGCGTTCAAAACGCGAGAAGCGGGCGAGCGGTGCAGGCAAGCGGGCGCGATTGACCGCTCGATTGCAATCGAACGGTCGTGCATGCCCAATCCTCCCCACACGCTATTGCACGCCCGCACGTGACGTGGGATCGTATGCGGGCAGGCGCGCTCTGAGGAGCTAACGAAGGCGCGACTTAAGTCGTCCGATCTCACGATCGGACGGCTGAGAGCGGCTGGACATGTACGCGTGTTACACGTGCGAGCAAACGAGCGAGTGTGCGCATGCCACCCACTACGCCCACGTTCGGACCTTTAGCAACGGTTTTATCCGTCACTAAAGGTCCTAAATTAATGTTTTTATAGTTGTAATGACCAAATTGCCCCCACTCCTTGCAACTATAAAAGGAGACCCCCTCCACACGAAATTCTCATCCCTTCCTTCTCTTCTCTCCCTCTCCAAAGCTCAAGAGAAGCTTGTCCGACACCCGAGATTCTTTTGGTGAGATAAAGTCAATTTTTCGTCCCCTTTCGGAAGCAGATCCCGCGGTGACGACGACGTGCCGCCTCGTTCCCATTCTTCCGCTTCGTCCTCCTTCGTCTTGCTCTATCCTCCTTCGTCTAGGCGTCATTCCGTCCGGCTCGTCCTCCAAGTGACCGTCGAGGAGGATATTTCTCTCTCCATTCTTTTAATGCTTTCTAGAGTAGATTTACTGCTTTTTAGAGTAGATTTACTGCTTTCTAGTGTAATCATTTTCCCGCTTTCTAGTGTAATGAACAATCGTTCTGATGATGAAATTCCATGTTTATTCTACATCTCGTTTTGGTTTTTGTTTGTAATATTCTCTCTCTTATTCTCTCTCTCTCTTTTCTATTTATTGTAAATAGTTAGATAGTTCTAATCAATTGAATTACTTCGTGACAAATAAAATAAACTTGAATTTTTTAAATCAAACGTCTGCCTCCCTGTGTTCGACTCAGGATTTTCATTCCGGTATAAATTTTATTTGTTGAATATGAGTTTTTCGCTTTCAAACTACCATGACAGGTTTTTTCAAAACTAAACACGTAAGCGTAGCAACTCGTAGCGTTCGGATTGGCTTCTCAACACGGTCTGTATCAGATTCCTCATCCCCATCATCAATCCTCAAAAGGTCCTTGGCAGTCGATGCTTCGTGATAGCACCGCCCATGACAACCCCTAGAACCCTGGCTTTCGAGATTTCAAGATAATCCCGCCCATGGCGTTCTTTAACTAAATCCAGACCCTGGCAATCGACATTTCGTGATAATGCCGCCCATGGCATCTGAACCAGGCTGTGTGTTTACGTACCCCCGGTAGGATATGTAAATATCTTAGGAGACAAGCACCGAGGAGATGATATGTTATTACGCATCTTCGAGGGGAATTTCCTACTTTTCCGTGCCGAGGACTCATCCAAATCAACTTGTGTTGATCGGCCGCTTCTAATCTAGGCTACTTTTTCAGAACACTTAAACGCTTTTGTGTGATTTTGATAATTATACGCACTGAACTGGACTGTGTGTGGATTGGGGTACTTAGGTTACCGAGTCCCGCAAACCAAAGGTCAGTTGACGCGGCCGAATACTCCCTAAGCCTTAGACCTAATACTTAAGCTTCGCAATTTCCCCAACCTCTTGAGGACTATCCAGATCTTAGCGGATACTTGAATTTTTAAGCCTAAGAGTCTAGCCCAAGAGGCCTAAGATCAACGTTCCTACTAATCTCTTTTGTGTCTCATTAGAACTTTTTTCCTTCATTTTCTTTTCCTTGATATGCTCTAGAACTTTAGTTAATCCCTTAATTTCTTACTAATGACTATCTCTCTTTTTTCTTTTCATTTTGTGCTCCTTTTTGACATTCTTCACTTTTCCTCCTCCAATTTTTGTATGGCCTCAAAATTTTCTTTTCTCCTCCAATTTTTTGTTCTTTTTCACAATTTTTTATTTTTTTTGGCATTTTTGGCATATGAGATTTTTTGTGAGAACCCTTCTGAATTTTCTTGATTTATGTATGTTTGCACTTTACCACCCCCCCATGCCTAAGTTTTGCAATGTCCTCATTGTAAATGGAAGGTGTGAAACAGTGTTGGGTTCAGGGACTTAGAACCGGATTTATCGGGTGGGCGAACGGGTTGAGAATGACTAATGTGGACGATTTCATGCTCTAGCACATGTATTAGAGGTGGGATCGACTGTTCTAAGACCGAACTCAGGGTGCAATAGACGTGAAGTACAGACAGATAATCAGAAGGATCTTGGCTTTTGGAATGATGGGTTGCCTCCAGTTAAGCGCTAAGTTCAACGCCTTCAGTCGAGCGAGAAATGGTATGGAGAGGGAGTGGTCAAATTAGTTGAATTTTGTAGAACAAGCACCTTGATCAAGAGCCTGGTTGGTCCAACTAGGTGCTTGTTCAGATTAATAGGTTGATGATGTAGCCCAAACCCAATCAATCTGGTGGTTTGATAGGTTTAGATCAAGAGATGTGGAGACCACCATATACTATGGATCTCGAAATGATGTGGAAGTGTGAATTCAGGGTTTGGCTGAGTTGAATCAGCCTGGTCAGAGTAGAGACACATAACATAATCAGTGGATAATGCGAAAACCCTATAGGAGTGATCAGCGAATGATGGAGCATGGTTTGTGATCTGATCAATGTCCGAAACCCGATAAAGATGTGGAGGCAAGTCATATGCAATCAACTCAGTAAGAGGAGAAATAGAATAAAAATTGAGTCCGGTTGCAGGTCGGGGTTGAAAACGGGTTTGGATATATGCGGAGGAGGTGGCTTCAATAAGAATTATGTATGAGGGTTCTTCTAGAAAGGAGTTACAAGTGGTTTCATTTAGAGAGTCCTCATAGTAGCTATCAAATTCAAACATGAATGCCTGAAGAGTGTTTATAGGATGAGGGAAATTTGAGTCAAGAAAAGATTCGAACTCTGGGTTGCAGTCACTCTCGGCATTTTCTGGTTTTGATTCCTGAGGATCGAAAGAAATGATTCCATCTCACTGGAACCTGAATTTAAATCAGTGATCTCAGGATCCGAGACCTCAGAGTCGGGGTCGGAGAATGAATCATGTGAGCTGAGGTCATAGATTAGCTCGTCAAAGTCAGGAAACAGAGGTTCTCCGAAATCAGGGTAAGATTCGAAATCGTCGGAGATATTGCGAAAATCAAGTTCTGAATGAGATTCGAGATTAGTGTTTTCACCATAGAATAAATCATATGATGTAAAATTAGTAGCCTGACTTGGGTCTAGTCTATATGCAGATTTTGAGCTTAAAAAGGTGTCCTTATAGGGTTTGGGCTCAGGTTTTTGGTTTGTAGGGACGACCCAATCAAACCCTCACTCCTCCAACTCCTCGATTTCTGTATCGTAGATTGGTGTGACTCCCGAGAAATCGATCTGTATCTCTGAGGATGTTGGAGAGGGATATTCATCAAATAAAGGCCCAAAATCATACTCTTCATTGAAACTTTGATCTTTGTCATACGAGGCCTCGTAATCTTCCCAATAAGTTTCGGATCTAGATTCTAGGTTGAGGATGTGGGTTGAATTACTAGAATCTAGGTCAGAATTACCTTCAAGGGTCACCTTATCAGAATAAGGGGTGGGATTTACACCCTCGAGAGGTTCGATTTTAATCTCATCATTGCAGGAGTCTCGAAATTCTATGCTTGATGACCCATGATTTTGGTTTTCTAGGGTTGGCTCAAAATCGTGTTCCCCTGTAATTGGGACTTCCCAACCGAATTCAAGATCAGGCATGTTATTTTCCATCTGGGTTGGGAATCCACAACAACCTTGTGCCTCGAACCTGGGATTTGGGAAATTAGATTGGTCCTCAGTACTCTTCCAAGATGGTTCGTTATCTGTTTGGAGCATGTATGAGTATTTTTTATCGATAACTTGTTTCAATAATCTCATCATCTCTTCCCATTTTTCAAGATCATCTTGGTGTTGTTCCCATAGTACAGGATTTTCCATGCATTGAAGTTATTCAAAGTTATGTAATTTTTCTATCTCAATGTATCCTGTTATGAGAATGTCTCGGTTTGATCCTTTTGTAGCTTCTGTTGAAAATGCTTAGGCACAGTTTATGATGAAGGTTATTGTTGTTGGTACACTAACCTGAATGTCTTTTACTGGTTTTGAGGTTCTATATTCAATTTCATAAAATTCAAGGGCATCCTCAATCATCCTATCTCTCATCGATCTTTGTGACTCAGGTTTCTTGAATGGTATTCCTAGGTAACCAGGCTGCATATTTGGATCTGATGGTGGAATCAAGATGTAGAATCAGAATTCAGATCTTAGACTGAAGTGATTAGTTCTGAATAGTGAATCCCATTGAAAATCTATGTGTGTGCTCTAAAGAGAAGGGATGAGGGGCTGGATGTTTGACCTAATCAAGGCACCCAAAGATGTTTGGATGACTATGGAGGTTCGGGGCGGATGATACCCCTGGATCAGAAAGTCGTCCACCTGAGAATTACCTGGGTAGCCAGAGAGGGTGAGTCCCGTAAAGACCCCTACATGGTAGAGCGTCCCCATGGGTTACAGGGTTTCCCCCACCCGACCTCTCTTGTCACTGATATTCCAGGTAGACCAGAATGGGGACTTTGATCTCTTAAGTCTACCACTTTTATTTAAGAGCAAAGGTGCTTAGGGTTCCACTTGAACTTTAAATGTATTGAGTGCAAAAGTGACCCAATTTCAAGGTTGGTCGACCCAACAAGGGGGTCAACTTCACCTATTTGTCCTTTTAGAGCTTTAGGTCTTTTCTTTTAGGGTTCAAGTGAAATTAAGAGCTCGATTTTTTTTAAGGTTTCTCTTGAATAAGTCTTTTCAATCAAGGCTTATGCGCACCTCTTTTCGAAAAAGTTGATTCTTGCTTAGAAAAATGTGTCTCTAAAATCCTAAATTGGAATCCCTAATTTGGCTCTAATTTTGGTCCAATTTAGTTGCCACAAATATGGTATCTAGGGCTTAATCAAGAAGGTGGTAGCCCTAGTTACCTTAAATGGATGCACAAATTAATATTTGAAATCAAAATCCAGCAACTTGGGTGAATTGCTAAATATGGAAAGCAGGTAGCCCTAAATTGATTTTTATCTTGTTTTTTCCTTTTTAGAATGAGGGGATTAAGAGAAAAGGGCTAATCAGTGATTACCTGCCCCGGGTGTGGTTGTTGTGCAGTTGTCTTATTTTGAATCATTTCCCTTGAAACAATCACAACAAAAGAGATGTATCAAGTTAGTACCAAATCAGAAATTGTGATCAAGATTTCTAAATTGCCCGTTGCTCCCCGGCAACGACGCCAAAATGTTTAATCGAGGCGAGATCAATGTTAAAATCAATACGTCGTAGTATAGTTGAAATCGCTTGAAAATAAATGAATTTTATTATTCGAAATTATAAATCCGAGGTTGAACACAGGGAGCAAATTGGGATCTAAAAATCAAGAGCACAACTTTCAAATTGAATATAATATGCAATGAAAAATCAGAGTTATAATGCAAGAAATGTAAATATAGCCACAAAATATCAATGTATATGAAGAGCATAAAAATTGACGTCTAATTTTGTGAATCAGACGTCTTAAATGTATAGATGCTACAGTGCTATTTCTCTTCTTTTTATGTCTTTGATCTCTGTCTCTGATCTCCTTCTTCTTCTTTCTTTTCTTTCTTCTGTTCTCTATCTCTGACGACCCCTCTTTCTTCTTGGCTTCTTCTTCTTCTTCCCTCTTTCCTTCTTTTCTGTCTTCAGCTTCTCTTTCTCTTTCAACCCTTTAGCTTCTTCTTCTTCAGTCCTGGCCTTCTCTTCGTTTGCCTTTGGCTCTTCTCTTCCTTCTTCTTCTTCTCTGTTTGCCTTCATCTTCTCTTTCTCTTTCAACCCTTCAGCTTCTTCTTCAGCTTCCTGCGAGAGCAAAACCTACCCCTACCTGCCCTCGCTATCTCTCTTCTTCTTTCTCTCTTAGGTTTGCTCTCCTAGAGCCTTCTCGGGTAATCGGGTCGGGTATGCACGCCTGGGACCAGGCCCACCAGTATGCATGGTGGGCGAGGAGTGCAGGCTAGTCAGGTATATGGGTTAGGGTCAGGTCCACGGTAGTGGTCACGGACGAGGCAGTGAGGGCGAGTGGGACCTCACCCTGTGGTCAGCAGGCGATAAGCCCTTGTCACTTTTACAATTTATTTCATTGCTTCCGCTCCTCTACTTCCAAGGTGGGACTAAATGTCCCACCTTCTTCGCGAGTGCCCGCAACGGATGTTCTCCTCTGATTGCAGCAGCTGTGTAGGGCGTCAGTGCCAATTACTTGGCTGATGTTGTGTGCGAAAGGAGTCCGCGCAACCTGGGACTTGTTGCTTGGAGCGAGGGGTCTTGGATGAAGCTCCCAAGCAAGCTCCTTGCTGCATTAATGGCGGTGAAGACCTCTAACCCTGTCAACATGAAAATGGCCTAGCGACCTCATCAGAAACGCAGACAGCTTTGCTGTGACACGGCGAAGGTAGTGTGGTGGTTGGCGTGGCGTGGGGTGGCGGGAACGTGCGTGCCTGGGTCACCCTGTGCGTGCGAAAGTGGGTGTGTTCGGAGGAGTTTTGGGGGCTTGGCGTGGTGAGTGGAGTGAGGGTTTAGGGTCAGTGAGGTGTGGCGGTGCTTGTGGGGTAGTTGGCGAGGCAGATGGAGGCATGGAGCGGCGGGGACGCCTCGCCGAAGTGTGGCCAGAGGTGAGGAAGGTGGTGGTGATTTATGGCGTCGAGGAATAGTTTTAGGAAATGAAGAGGGGGAATAGGAAGAGAACAGAGAGAGAAATTGAACTAACCTAACCTAAGGACGAAGGAGGCAAG
Organism: Thalassia testudinum; assembly: GCA_037157565.1. Taxonomy (NCBI): domain Eukaryota; kingdom Viridiplantae; phylum Streptophyta; class Magnoliopsida; order Alismatales; family Hydrocharitaceae; genus Thalassia; species Thalassia testudinum. The sequence continues at coordinate 9,143,530 of JAZHRO010000040.1, read as the reverse complement.
GATGGCGGATGGCTCGTGTTGCCTTCGCTGGAGATGAAGCTCTTCGTAGGTGAGGCGATAGTGATGACAGGGGTAGAGGCAGCGTCTGGGCTGGTGCGGCCGATGCAGATGATTGAGAGGAAGGTAACCCAATCACTGGTATTGTGGTTGGGCAACGAGAGAGAGAGGATGGAGCCGTCGGAGCTTGCGAAGAAGTTGTGGCCAGCGAGGAGAGAAGAAGGTGGGGTGGACCAGCCCAAATCCAAGCTCAGGTGGTGTGGAATGAATTAGGGTTTCTTATATAGGCCCTGGAGGTTGGTTCTGTGCTTGGAAGCCAAGCTTCCAAGCACGGCCATGTCGTTGGAGATGGAAACTTAGAGAGACCCAAATCTCTCATGCATTCGCATGAGAGATTGGGTAGGAATTAGGCCTCAATAATGGGTTCACATGAAAGAAGATTTCTCAGAGAATCTCCCTTTCAATTTTGAAAGGAATTCTCTGAGATCAGAGAGTTCTTGCCTTTGAAACCTCGCCGGAGTAGGATTCCCTCCGCTATAATGGTAGAGGGACCTAATTGAAAAGAAGGATGAGGAACTTAGTGGGGTTTTTGCTGAGGTTTTCAAAAGATAGGGGTAGAAATGTAATTGGACTGGACCTATTTGCAAAGTAGGTCAATATGAATTCCCCTTAGATCTAAATTTTGGTATAAACCTAATTTGGACCTGATAAATGTAATGGTGAATTTGGATTTTATGTTTGACCACATTTGACTGGGAAATTTACACAAAACCCAATTTAAGGCAAATATTTGACTGAGACCCCAATTTAGGTCAAAATAGGTTCCAAGGGCCAAATTGAAGGTTGTAAACCTTAGAGGATATTTTTTCATGATTTTTAGAGGGTTTAGGTGAATTTTATCCTGACCAGAGCATTGTTAAATTAAGTGGATCTGTTTTAGAGTTACAAGAAGTCATTTAATTCCTGGAATTCACATGAACCCTTTTTTGTCTGAGCCAACCCACTTTTTATCTTGTTAAGACCATTTGACCTATGTTTTGCCCATGAGAAATTTCGTTGTTGCATTGCAATGGTAAAATTACAGTTTTACCCCTTGTTTCATGCTTTTCTTTCAAAAGGATTATTCATTGAGTTAGGCCCTCCAGTTGGTTATGTAGGAGCTTTTGTTCTCTTTTCTGGGTCAAAATGAGCTAGTTAAGGCTCATGATGGTGTTCCCATCAGGAGGACTGTTTCGATGGCTAGCCTGGTTTCCATGCTATATATTAAGTTGAATGGTGTGTGGCTTGTGGAAGTCCTCTAGCAAGTCCTATATCCCAAAGAACATCGGGAAGTTCCTCCTCCCATCTCCCTTTAGCTAAATCCAGCTGACATTTGAGCACTGATATGATGGTGCGGTTGGTTACTTTGGCTTGTCCGTTCGCTTGGGGATGACCTATTGACGTAAAGCAAAGATGGATGTCCTAGATCGTGCAAAATTCCTTGAATTTTTTGCAAGCAAACTAGGTTCGATTGTCCATGACATGTAGTGGGGTATCCTATACCAAGCTATAATGCTCTTTCGGATGAAGGAAATGACTCTATCGGTCGTAGGGCTGGCCATGGCCTTAGCTTTGACCCACTTGGAAAAGTAGTCGACAGCTACCAAGATGAACCGCTTCTGAGCCGATGTTGGAAGGAAAAGACCGATGAAGTCCATGCCCCATTTTGCAAGGAGATGGGTGACATGACGGGCACCAGCTTTCCAGGCGATAAGTGGTGCAGGGTGGCAAATCATTGGCACTTGTCGCACTTGTGCATGAAGGCTTTGCAATGCTGCTTCATTTGGAGCCAGAAGTAGCCCTCTTGGAATAGTCTAGCAAGGAGTGCCTTGTACCCTTCGTGGTTCCCGTAGGCGCCTCCATGGGCTTCTTGTAGGGCTTAGGTTGCCTCGTTCTACATTAAGCAGTGTAGCAGGGGGTGGAATACCCCCGCTTGTACAACTGCCCTTCAATCAAGGTGTACTGGGAGGCCTTGACGCGGGAAGCCTTGGGCTAGGGTTCTCCCAGGGGCAGCTCGCCAGAGCTCAAGTAAGTAACGATAGGCATCATCTAGGAGGTGGACGACTCTATTGCAAGCATTCTGGGAGCGAGGACAGTTGGCTCTTTTAGAGTCTGGAGGCAAATGTCCTCGTCTTGCCCCTGAGGGATGGAGGCGATAAGCTTTGCCAATGCATCTGCCATGGGGTTGTCTACTCGGGGTACCCACCTGATGGAGACAATTTTGAAATCTGCTAACTCCTCCTTGACTTTATTTGTGTATAGCATCATGTTTGGATCTCGAGCCTAGTACTCATCATTTATTTGGTTGGAGACCAGCTGTGAGTCCGTGCGAATTGCTAGCGAGGAAATCCCCATGGATTTTGGTACATGGATGCCTACCATCATGGCCTCGTATTCCACCTGGTTATTGGATGTAGGAAAGTCCAATTTTATGGCATACTTATGAGTAGCGTCGTATGGGGAGATTATGGCCATCCCAGCCCCAGACCCAGTTGTCATGGATGAGCCGTTGATGTATAGTTGCCAAGGGGTGAGAGGGAGGCATTGGGATGGGTGAATTTGGTGACGAAGTCCGCTAGGACTTGTGCCTTGATTGCCCTTCGTGGCTAATACTTGACGTCAAATTCGGCTAGCTCCATAGCCCACCTGATCTGCCGTGCTGACCCTGTGGGCTTGTCGAGCATTTGCCAGAGGGGGTAGTCTGATAGGACCATTATTGTGTGGGCTTGAAAGTACGAGCATAGCTTCTGGGCCACGGTAACGAGGGCTAGCCGTAGCTTCTCAATGATCATGTACTTGGATTCCGCACCTTGATAGGTTTTGTTGACGAAGTACACAGGCTGATGGGTTCTGCCCCGATTGCTAACTAAGATGGCGCTGACGCCAATGCAGGGGCGGCTAAGTATAGGGAAAGGACTTCCCTGTGCTGGGGTGTCGTCAAGATGGGGGGGACTTCGAATTGCATTCTTGACTTTGTCTAGGGCTTTTTGGCAGTGGGGAATCCAGTGGGCGGTGTTGTAGCCTTTGTCCCTTTTTGTGCACTCAAAGAAAGGTAGGCATTTGTTGGAAGATCGGGACAAGAATCAGCCTAATGAGGCGATCTTGTCGACCAACGACTACAACCCTTTTAGTATGCCTGGTGGCTGTAGGTTCTCAATCGCTTGGATCTTTTCCTGGTTGGCTTCGATTCCTTGGCTAGATACTAGGAACCCCAGAAACTTCCCGACCGAGACCCCAAAGGTGGACTTGTCAGGGTTCAGGTAGAGGCAAGTGTTCTCTAGAATTTGAAACACCTCAGCCAAATATTCTAGGTGTCGTGGGAAGTTCGATCCCTCCACAAGCATATCATCGATATACATCTCAAATGATTTTTCTATTATTTTTACAAAAATCAAGTTTACAAGGTGCTGGTACATGGCCCTAGCATTTTTTAGGCCAAAGAGCATAACTCTATATTGGAACAAGTCCCTGTACGTGAAGGAGGTGTGAGGCTTGTCGACTAGGGCATGGCTAATCTGGTGGTACCCGCTATAGGGTCTAGGAAGGACATGTGGGACTGTTCGCTACAAGAGTCCACCCTTGGCAAGGGAAACTCATCCTTCGAGTAGGCTTCATTTAGGTTGGTGAAATTGGTGCACATGCGCCACTGGTCATTGGCCTTCTTCACCATTACGACGTTTAAAAGCCATGTTGGCTACAAGGATTCTTCTATGAATCCCGTGTCTAGGAGCTTTTCTACCTCTTCCTCGGTTGCCTGCCACTGCTCAGTCGACTTGTGCCAACGCACCTGCTTGACCATGTGGGTGCTTGCCTGAATGTTTAGGTGATACTGAATCAGGGATGCATCCACCTCGGGCAAGTCATTGGTGGACTAAGTGAAGATGTCCGCATTGGCCCAAATTAGGAGCAGCAACTCTTGCACTTCGGAGGATGCAAGGTTGGCTCCGACCTGGATGAGCTTAGTAGCGTCATCGTCGTACATTTGTATGGCCATGGCTGACAAGCCCAACTGTAACCCCAAAGTCGCTAGCTGATCACCAAGGATGGCCTCCTATTGGATCGCTTGGACTTGGTTTCTCTTCTTCCCCCATTTTCGCGATTTGGGGGTTGCGGTTCCAAGGACTGCTCTAGCTCGATTCGGAGGAGCTCTTACCCAGCCGACTGATCCCCGTGCACTATTCCTACTCTGCGTGGAAATTGGAAAAGCACAAAGTGGAAGTAAGAGGAGGGAATCAACTAGAAGGCATGGGTAGTGGGATGACCAATGATGCCATCGGAAGCTGTCATCAACCTAACCACTACGAATGTGGCTGTGCAGTTGAGGTGCCTGTCCCCGTCACAGACGGACATGGGGAGGTTGATTTCTCCCTTCGGCATCATTTTGTGGTTGCTGGAGCTGACCACTAGATGAACAGAAGGGGATAGGTGCTCTTCCGTGAATCCCAATTGGTGCAGGGTTTTGAGGAAGAGGACATCCATGGCGCTTCCCTCGTCGACAAGGAGCCGGGGCTGCTGCTGTCTGGCCAACAATAGTGTTACCAGCAGCGGGTCAGTGTGTTCTGTTGGGTCAGAGAGGGAGGTGAACAGTTGTGAGGCTACTTGCCTGATAGGGCCTCTCTTGCCCCATTGAAGAGTGGGGAAAGCAGTAAGGGCTGGCCTCCTAGAGGGGCTAGGCTGCCAACTTAGGTTTGCATTGACTCCAAAGATGACCTCCACCTTTGCACCTACAAGGGGGAGAAGGTGGGGGAATTGAGGTGCCCTGGGTATGGCCATTAGGACCCGAAAATGGTACTCATTTGGCGGAAGCAGGGGAGATATCGCCTGCTCTAGTTGGTAGGCCATAGTTTCGTCAGGCTCAGGGGCCTCAGTGACTACTACGTTGACCCCACGGAGGTGTTGGAGCCTCTCCTTGTGGTAATCTTTCGGGCCTTCAGCGGGCCCTTGCCTTTATCCTGGCCCTCGTTTAGCTTAACGAAGTGGGCCAGGTTCCCATGTCGGATCTGGAACTCTATCTGGTTGTGCAGATCATGACAGTCCTCAATGGCATGGCCTCGGACCTTATGATACTTATAGTAAGGTTCGGTGTCCATCTTCTTCTTCATCGACTTAGGAAATGGAAGTAGTTCTTTAATTGTAGACCATACTTCCGCCAGCACGTCTGCTTGGTTCACAGCTAGGGGAGTGTATTCTTCAAAACACTGTCACCTAGCTTGGTGAGGTCCATTGTTCCAGCCTTTGCCCGGTTGGTCGTTCCTCCATTTTGCGAAGCTGGCCTTGCACTTATTGAAGCGGCCATTTCTGTGTATGGAGACGGAGGCGGAGTTGCCTGGGGCCTGCCTCTCCTGGGCTGGACTGACATCCTCCTCAAATCCCTTGACTAGTTAGTTGCGGGAGCGGAAAGAGTTGTCTTGCTTCGCGAACCTCGTGCCTCGGTCCCAAAGTTCCACCATGTCTCTGGGTGGGAAGTTATCAATGTCGTACCAAAACCTTTGAGTCAGCAGTCCTGCCTTGAAGTATTGGATGGCGATGACATCATGAGTTCATTTGTACTTGAAGTACTGGGCCTTGAATCGGTCCAGGTAAGATCGAAAGGACTCGTTTCTTCGTTGTTGGATTTCAGACAACTTCTCGAGGTTATCTCTAACCCTCAACTGTTCAGCGAAATACTGGTAGAACTTGTCAGCTAGTTCTTGGAAGTAGGTGAACTGCCCAGCTGGCAGTTCGTTGAACCACTCGTGGGCCATGCTGGACAGATAAGATGAGAATATTTTGCAGAGTACTTGTTGAGGAATCGTAGATCGCATTTTTGATAGAAAAGGAATGCATCGTAGTATAGTCGCGAAGTACGATCCAACAAAGATATTATTTTGTAAAAATAATGAGACTTGAGTCCCGGTCGTTCGTCTCTGGGAGACATTGTTTTTGCTTTAGAAATCGATCTTTTTTACTACTCTACTTCATTTAAAGATGCACGTTAGTTTCTAATCTCCTAACTAAGACTTCACCGCTCCTGTTATTAACTCGGATCACATGCACATGCGTCAAGTAAATCACGAAAGTGAACGTGTGAGTTTCTGTGCGCATGATTCTAGTGAGGTGGTGACTAGTTATGGAGAAAGCATCTATTGTCAGATTTTCAATATCCTCAGAAAACGACATGCTGGTGCTAATTTATAGACAGTTAAAGAGCAGGCACTTAAATCACGCAAATAAGATAATTATTAAGCTCGCGGTGATTTCAAACACATAAAGAGACATATATATATATATATATATATAAATGCAATTTCATTCATTCATTGGAGAGTTGTTGCACAAGGAAATCTAGAGGAAAGCTTATACATAAATGCTTGAAAATTAAACCTAGCTACCAGGAAATGATCGCATACAAGAATCGATGGGGGGATTTCGCATGCATCATTGGGGGAGAAGTAAGACTACACTACTAAGCAATAAATAAAAGCAGTAAATATACGAAGAGCTAAGTTACTAATCTAGCAGAAGGAATGGCATTCGGAGGTGGTCTCCGATGGCTTTTGAGTGGCTGAGAGAAGGAGGGGCGGCCAATGGAGCTTAGGCCGGCCCTTGGAGAGAGGTTGGGGAGTTGATCCAACTTCCTAGCATGGAGATGGTGGCCTCCATGGTGGTGCTCAACTCATGGAGGTGGAGTGGAGATGGAAGTGGCTAGCCTAAGTGGAATGAATGCCGAGGAAGTGAATGGGGGTGTTTGGCCACCCATGGGGTCATTTTATAGACCCATTGGCTTATGTCTAGGGAGGTGTAGAACTCTCTAGAGAGAGCCCAAGAGTGGCCGGCCACATGTGGGTGGATGTGGTCTTTGAGATCCAAGAATTGTGGATCTCAATTTGAATGCCTCTTTGTTGCTAAATTTGGAAACCAAGAGGTGGCGCCATCTCAAGAGATCTCTAGAGAATTCTAGAGAAGTGTGTGTACGTGAATGGGTGTGTGTGTGTGTGTGGTCATGCTCTATGTGGCTAGGTGGCTTAGGTTAGGTCCTAAGGGGTTTGGGTAGGTGTAGGTCTTGAATTTGGTTTACAAACCCTAATTACTAAGGGGAAAATGCAATTAAACTTAACCTAAGTTTAATTGAATGAGTGTGAACCTAATTGAGAGTGGAATAACTCAATTAGGTTGGGTTTAGGTCAATTGGACTCTCACCAAGTCCAATTAAACTTGTGTGGGTTGAGATCTAAGCTCAATTGGACTCAATGAGTCCAATTGACTTAGGTGAAGGTAATTGACTTGATCTAAGTCAATTGGGTTTGGTGAGGACCTAGTTAGGTCCTTAGGTAGGTTTAGAGGTGATGTACTAGGGTTAGGACACCTTAATTTAGGTTCCTATGGGGTTGGGATTAGGTCTAGGGAGCTAGAGATCCAAGACCAAGACTTGAATCTCAAAACAGGGACTGGAGACCAGTATCAGACGTCCAATAATAGGATCAGACGACTTATACTAAAAAATCAGAAGTCCAGACTTCAGTTCTGGATGTCCAACTTGAGTCAGGGGGAAATCAGGGTTCTGTTTTGGGTACTCTGCAGAAATTGGACGTCTGACAAAGTGTCTGGACGTCCAATAATACTGCAGAAGTGGGTTTGAGATGTGCGGGAGATGGCTAAGGGTCCTGGATGTCTTATAACTTATCTGAACATCCAGATAAGGGTTGGAACTAGGGTTTTAGGGCTTCCTAGGGTGTTGTGACCTAATCTAAGGGTGGCTAAGGCTTGGGGAAGTCTCTAGGCTATCTTAAAGCTAGGTTGGACCTAAGATATTCACATTTTACTGCTTTATTTCTACTTAATAGAATAGCAAACCTTTAACTCCCTTATATTATTGTTCCTATATCTAAACTAATCCTTCTGCTCTAGCTCTGCTACAACTCTCGTTATTTTGGATCCCGCTTCAGATCCTGCTCCAGATCTGCTTATTGCCTGCAATCAACATAATGCACTTAATCAGCACATTATAACATTATTTTATGCATAGCTAAAGGAAAGCAGTAAAGATGCAGATAATGCTTATGCGTGCATGAATTTCCCTAACTTATGCTAAGTTCTAGCCTAATCTAGGTCAATTAAGACCTATGATTGCTGCGCAATCAGTACTTTGTTGGGGTAGCCGTGCACTAGCATCATCCAGTGGTAACTCCAAACAAAGCTGTTGGGGTCCACTGTCCCGTCATACGGGGCCATGATGGCCTACTTGAATCTCTCGAGCAGGGGGGCTATCATCACCTCCTCGATGAAGGGGTAGGTGGTGACAAAGGCCCGGGGTAAACTAACGGACGATCTCGGGGATCAATCCCTCGCTGCCAGTAGCAAGGGGTTGAGCCCCCAAGATCTCCTCCAAGGTAGGTGGGCGAGGAGCCTTTGGTGGGTTCGGGGGGACTTCGCCTCTTTGGCTACTAAGCTCGCATTTTAGTTGCTCGAGGTATTCGCGTAGGTGGGCATTTTCGTCCTTTACCTCACGATGCCACCTTAGTTGCTCATCGTTGAGGTCGGGTTGGCAGGCCCCCCTTGTGGGGGAGGACTGAGCTCCTGGATCTGCCTGATATCTAGAAGCTTCTCCGTGACTGAGATTTCCTCAGCCCTGATAGCTGCCAGTTTAGCTCAGAACTGTTCTTCCCTCACCTGTAGCTCAGGGAGGGGAACGTGCTCGTGGTCCTCCAACGGTGGAGCAGGGGGTTCCTGCTTCTCTTTGCTTGGCTCGATCGGCAGAGGGCATCTCTTGGACATCGATAAGTTCGACTTGGCTTGATCCTGCACCCTTTCGAGCTCGACACGAGAGGAATTGCGAGTGGTAGGAGCCATTGTGGGGACCTCGAGAGGTAGGAAGCGTTATCAATTGACAATCACTTCCTACAGATGACTCCAATTGATTGGCTCTCTTGTGGAGATGAAGGATCCGACTCAAAGAGTGATCGGACTCCCTAGAATGGGTGGTCCGATCGAAGCAATCACACAAGTGGCTCAAGGGTTGATTACCTAGTTCCATCACAAGGGGTGTATGTCTGGAGGGAGGATGGAACTCCTAACTATGCACTAGAGTTTTCTAGAGTTATAAAGTATACAATAGCTTGGGGAAGGGCTTGCTTGCCTTCCCACCTATTTATGGTGCTGAGATGAAGCTACTGTTGATATCTTCTGAGTGGATTGGGCTCGGGCTCCTAATAAGATCACTTGAGTGGATCGCACTTCTAGCAAGATTTCCTGGGTAGATATGTTGCTAGGTTATTAATGGTGGCTTCTAGTGTCAGCATTTATTGGAGTCACAGGCCTGTTGTACTTTCATTGAACCTCCAACAGATAGGTCCCTCCGGGTCCGGCTATGCCCCGCCTGCTTGTGTGTAGACTGGTTGGATTGCTAGATCTGTTTGCGTAGGGGGTTCTCTTGGGTGTAGGCAGGTCGGATCTCCAAACCTGCCTGTATCCAAGCTTCTTCGAGCCAGATCCTTCCTTTTAAGTCTATTGCAGGATTTTGGGTTTGAGGGCATTTTTTGCTCCTCATCACTCACCGAAAAAGGATCCACATTCACACAAAAAATCAACCCACACTAGTGTGTTCACTTAAAAAAAGTAGCCCAATGTATCACAAATGAAAAAAATTAAAACACATAGGTGGAAAATCAAAGCACACTAGTTAAAAAGTTTCCTATTAGTGGAAAATGGCCTTCGACCTAGAAGGTGATTCTCCATCGGTGGAACACCAAAACACAATGGTTGAAAATCACAACACACTACTATATTTTGATCATCAATAGGTGGAAGATGATTTTCCACCAGTGGAAAATGAAAACATACTCGTGGAAAATAAAAGCATACCGATGTGTTTTATCTTTTCACCAGTGGAAAATAGCCTTTCACATGGAAAAATAGTTTTTCACCTATGGAAAGTGATTTTAGTTTTCACCTATAGGTGAAAAATGATTTGAAAATCAAAATACACCAGCTGAAACAACTAATTGAAGCTACCAACTGAAACTACCGACATAAGTGAGGGTTTACATGTTACAAAACACATTGTAACACGCATATCATAACCCAATGTCCTTTTCTTGATTTCTTTTATGTCACGTCTATCTCTTCTTTTCAGTTGACTTCTTATTTTTCTTAATTGAAACTTTCAATCAATAAGGTTAATATAAGTATGTATCTTATTAGGGTTGCAAGTCCTATATCAACTGGCAAAGACCTTATTTGTATATCGTTACAACAATCTTTAATGATAATAAACAATTGTTATCCTATTATTGTTGTACACTGTTAATTTTTTTTCTTTTTCATTTGATTGCTACAGTAACCCTCTCTCTCGCGATCTCTTTTTCCTCTGTGGCTTCTCTCTATCTGATTTCTTTTTTTTTCTTCTTATTTTATTTTTCTTGCACATTGTTTAGTATGTACGTCCGATTCGAATTTCATCTCTGCCATTGACCTCCTTGTCTTGTGCTCTTCCATTAGACACCAATATTGAGTAATTTTCTATGAGAGATAAAATAATACATATACAAAATGAGATAGTGTAAATACAATCTAAGACACCAATTGAAAATCAAAATACACCGAGTAATACAGTTTGTAATGTGTAGTGTGTTTTGATTTCCGATTGTTTTATTTTCTTTTAATCAAACTTTTAACTTTCGTTTGCTGTGGGAAAGTGAAAAATCAAAACACATCCACTGTTAATTTATGTGTTTTGATTTGTTACGTAGAAAATTAAAATATATCAATTGCCACAAATGAAAAATCAAAATGTATGAAAAATTAAAATACATCAATTGATATCGGTGGAAAATCAAAATAAACAAAGTGTTCATTTATTTTTTTTTTTGAAACTTTTGTTTGCTGCGTGAAAGTAGCATGACGTTCACTAAATTATTTATTTATTTACTTTCATTTGGTGTGGTGTGGGAAAGCGACGTAGCATTTTTTTATTATCATTTGCTACTAACTTCTGTACTCTCGCACCAAGGGGTGAGCTCGAAACTAGTATTTTTTGGACGCAGGTTTGGAAATGCAAAAAATGATGCAAAAAGCTACGCAACCGTTCCATAACTCTCGGATGCGAAACTTTTATTAAATCAAATTGGAACCTACACAAATACTTAACTTTTCTCCCCCAACACTACAACTTCCCCAAAACCTAAATGCCCTCCTCCTTCCAGTTGTCCTCACTTATTCTGAAATTGTTGCCACTTGCATTGAGCACTCTTTTCAATTGAAGAAGTTTCTTCAACATCAAGAAATGTGCACGATAGAAGAAAGGAGTAGCAAGATGGAGAAAGCAAGCACATCAACGAGGTATGCCTCTTGATATCATCGGAGATATCACTGGAGATATCTCGCGTGACTCCGGTGATATCTCGTTAAGTCGAGTGATATATCTTACAAAAATGACAAAAGCACCAGCGATTTCCCATTTTGCACTTGTGCTTTCTAATTTTATTTTGCACCGGTGATAGGTCATTTTTCATCGGTGCAAAATGGCATTCCCACTTTGCAAATATCATTCTACGCTTTATTTTGCACCAGTGCAAAATGGCATTTCTACTTTTCAAATTTCATTTTACGCTTAATTTTGCACTAGTGATAGGTCATTTTGCAATGGTGAAAAATGGAATTCCTACTTTGCAAATTTCATTTTACACCGGTGATAATTTATTTTGCACTGGTGCTTTTACTTTAAACCATTCTTGTTAAAATTTGAGAAAATTAAATTGCACCGGTGCAATATATGTTTGCAATGTTGAATGCTTCCTTTGCTTTTATCCTTGTCAATAGTGAAAAGAAGTACCCAAACTACAAAGATAGAGACTTACTTTTCGATTTGCTGGATGTATACAATCCAAAAACAAAGGAGTTTGAACTCGGAAACCTAAAATTGGCTCTAACTCCAAATCATATAGAGGGAATACTTGGGTTAAAGAATGAGGGAGAGAAAATCATAATCAGTGATGGAAAGAAAAATGCAAGTGAGAGACTTGCAATCTGGAGCAAGAACTTTACATCCATAAAGCCCAAAGTTAGAAAGATAGTTGACAAGATTCTAGAATACAATAAAAATAATAAGAAAGAGGGAAAGAAAAAGAAGGCAAAGCATAGGAAGACTGGTCGGGGTTCAAGATAGGAGGAAGCAAGCAAAAAAAGAAGCCAAGATGTTGGTTCTCCTAACTCTAGGGTCATTTTTTCTACCGTATGGAGACTAGGCAATTGTAACTTTGTTATTTGATATGGTAGAAGGATTAGAGTCCTTAAACAAATACAATTGGGTTGAATTAATGATTGATTACATCCATGAAGGCCTGAAGGAAAGGAAGGAGAAGGAGAAGCAAACAGGCATTAAAGGTTGTACAATTGCATTGCACCTATGGGCAATTGAAATGTTTAATGTTTAGGAACCCATTAATTAATAAGGAGGCACAAACAATTGCTACAAGTTACAACCATGAATACTATAACGGCTTAGATTTCATTTGTGTTTAATTAAAACCCTAATTGGTTGTTTAATGAAAGATTAAGGGCTTTGGGGAATAATGAAATCTTTGAAACTATTAACAATATACGAGAAATAAAAGTTGAGGGGTTGTTTTCACAAAAAATTAGTGTTGATATCCTTTCTTGGAACCCAAGTAATTAGGTGGAGGGGCCTTGGTGAAAATGTTCTAACCTATTTAAAAGGAAAGCAAAACACAAAAATAAAGAGAAAATTTTGATTTTCTTCCCTCTCAAGCCACAGTCGCCTCCTCCTCCCATCTGCCGGTGAAGCCTCTCCACTCTCCTCCTTTACCACTGCCGGCCAGCCTCCTCACTAGTTGCCGCTGCTGCCATTGTTGTTGGAGACCCCTGCTGCTGCTATTGTGGTTGTTGCTGCATGGAGGAGCAAGTAAAGAGGAAGAAACAAAGAGAAGAAGGAGGAGAAGCTCCCCTTAAAGGTAGGGTTTCTTTCCTTTGTTAAGCTCTCTTGTTTCATATGTTCAAGAGCTCTAAAAAGGAGTGATTTGGGTTGAAATCAGTATGTGCATGCGGGGTTTTGGTATTACATGTGATGTTTCACACTTTAGGTGGGGTATATAGGTGGTATTGGGATTTTTCTAGTTAGGGGTCACTTAGAAGATTGGTAGGGGATTTGTTTGGTTCAAATTGCTCCTTGTATGTGTAGGAATTGGTGGTTAATGTTCCATGAGGTTGGAAATGTTTCAGGGGTCTTTTGAGCTATGAATGGTGGTGTTTGCATGTCAGTTTGGTTGCAGAAGCTTGCCTTAATGTTAAGTAATTGTTAACTTACGTTAGGTGGCTTCTCGGTGGCCTCCTAACATTAGGTAACAATTACCTACGTTAGGTAGCCTATTGAGTTTGCTTGTTATCTTAAAATTAGCATTTTTGATGCTAGGGGTTCTAAGGATTGATCGAGCCTAGTCTATAACCTAATTGGGGGTCTAACAGGTGCCCTAATAGTTGGGGAAGTGATTAATTGTAGTAAAACCCTAGATAGGCAAGGGGTGTTCCTAATTGAGCTTGAAGCTCTCCAATTGGATTAAAAGTGGTCTAAATCAACTAAGTAACGAATTGAACCTGACATGATGACATTAATGACTTGGTCTGAGTCTAATAAAGGAGATGCTTGGATCCTAAGGTCTTGGATAAAACCCCAGGTGATCCAGTAGGTCTTTAAGATTTTCTAATCTGATACCAATCAGGGGAAAAAGGGCTTAGGAGCTATTAGGTCAAATAGGTGAGCTTGTTGTGTGAGACATTAGGACTTTGTTGCCGGTTAGAAACCCAGAAGTCTAGTAGCTTGAGGCTACTTCAGTTTAGCCTAGGAAAGAGAATAGTTCCTGGTTGGGGGTTAGCCTACTGTTGTCATGGAGATGAGGCACTAGGAAGTGTCTTGAGTCTGAGTCGTAGAGAGGCGTTCTGAGGTCTTGAGTGGAAAAGTTTCCAGAGATTCGAAAGGGTGAGAGAGTGAGGGATCCTGAATGGAATAACTTTCTAGGGATTTCATGCAACGTTGTGTGGGATCTTGTGTGGAATAGTTTCCAGGGATTTTGACATCGGCAAAATGCGTGATCTTGAGTGGAATAGCTTCCAGGGATCATGGGCAGTGGGAAGTCCCTCCCGTTGAATCTTTTGGATTGAGTACTCTGGGATGTCTTAAGTGGAATAGTTTCTAGGGACTCTAGGTACAGTTAATGTCATGACCAGAACCCAGATCCCTACAGGACCCGAGATCGGCTTGCCTCAACTAATCCCAAGACCCAGCTGTCCAACGAGAAATAACCAAATAACATGCATCAATCCACAACCACACAAGTACGGTAGCTAAGTAGAAAGAAATTGGCAACGAAAGGAGAAATAGAACTGTAATACAAGAATATTACATGCCTTCAAGAATAGAAATATTGCTATCACAACAAAACTAGTATAGATAGAGAACATAACGGAAAAGTACTACAAATATAACTACAGGAACTCACTACAACAAGTAGTAGAAACTATAGCTGGGCTCGACTAGGCCCAGCGTCCTCAGTAGTCGGTAGCTCGAGCTGCTCAAATCCCTGAGCTGTACAAAATTATATAACTGGAGTTAGCTAATGTTGAATAGAGTGGTGGCTAAACATAAAAATGTATTTAATAGGTAGTTTAACATGTTACTTTCCGATCCAAATTATCCTATAACGGTTTTCTGTGTAGAGATCTCTAATCAGGGTTCATCTCATTACTTAATCTTCTTGTTCCCTAAAGGAACGATTTTGTTTGCAGTTTTCCCGTGATGTAGGATGCACATGTGGCACTCTCCTGGCCAGGAGAGTCCCTTCGTGGCAGTCCTACACCTGGTCTACCACCCTGAGGTCACGGTAGTGATGTAGCGATGACTACGGCACACGTAATAAGTGCGTGGATAGCTACCCTGCACTGGCACGTGGTCAGTCGTTTCCGTTAGCGGGTAGACCTCAAAGTACAACGTGGAACAGTATAGGGCCTTTCCCTCTTAGAATAGAATAGAACAGGGGCCTTGCCCCTCGTCAGTCCACGTACCCTCTTCTTACTCACATTGCCTAACGGGCTAACAAGAGTCGGTGTAGGGTGGCCATGCCTAACCCTGGGCTCCCTAGGGCGGCTAACTCCCCCCTACACTAAGTAGCTCACCTCGGTACCACGTACACGAGGGCCAGCAAGAGTCGATGTAGAGTGGCCAAACCCACCCCAGGTCTTAACCCAAAGGTAGCAAGCTCCCCTCTACACTACAAGGGATAGTTGCTCTTTTCGGTACTACGTACACGGTGGTCAACTCACTACCCCTAACGGCCGCCTATGGGCAACAATTCTAGAACCATCCGGTTCTTGGTACTGCAGTGTTCTCATCTCATTCTACATTCCCCATAGGGTTCGTACATGAACTTTTCTTTGTTCCATATCTGATTTGTTACATACAAAACATGCATCTCAGTTTCCACAGTACAAGTTCATTTTTTTTTGTTTTATCCATAATGTAGTTTGTTACAGGCAGCTTATGATTTATTTAATCATCCATCTTTCTACACATGCATCTTTTCTATCCCTAGTGTTCATGTCATAACCTAGGGTTCACTTGAATAGCTGTATTCTAGAGCATACGTTTATTTCTTCCTAGGATTTATCTCACATCCTAGGTTTTAACTAATTGCATGCATTTTATTTAACTTGGAGAATTAGTTAGAACCACTCTACTAGGATAACTGGGTGGAATGGGGGCTGGTACAATAGCTCCTGACGTCTTTGCAGGTTCCGTACACCTGACGAACTGGAGACCTAAGCTGTGGATGGACAGGTCAAAAGGATTTCAAAAGTTATAGACAAGCTACCATTATGTGAAGAAATTCATACGAAAAATAACGATGTTTCATTTACGGAAAATCGACATCGTTTGGGCCTTGAATGAGCCCAAAAATAAGAGTTCTGACAGAAATCAGATGTCTGGGAGAGATCCCAGACGTCTTAAATCAACTCTTAGGCATACCTCTTTCGGGGCACCTCTATCGAACGTCTGGAACGCAGTGCCGACATCCAAGGGTTCCGTCAGAAGTCTGGAGGTGCTCCCGGACGTCTGAAACTACCTCAGTCCGCCTTCCAACTTCTGACACATGGATGTGCATGGTAAGGACTTTGGCAGAGAAGAAATACGGAAAATAAATCTCTACCAGACATCTCATTCTACCTTCGGATGTCCGGTAAGATGTATGGATCTCTCCCCAGATGTCTAATTCCGTAGAAAAATGACTTCCGCAGAACCGCTCTGGCTTTCCTCACCGTAGACGCTGTAGCAGAGCAGCACAGCTCTTGACATCTCTGCAAGTTCCCTACACCTGACGAACTAGAGACCTAAGGCGTGTATGGACAGGTCAAAAGGATTCCAAAAGATACAGACGAGCTACTCTTACATGAAGAAATTCATACGAAGAACAACGATGTTTCGTTTACGGAAAATCGACATCGTTTGGGCCTTGAATGAGCCCAAAAATAAGAGTTCTGATAGAAATTAGATGTCTGGAAGAGATCCCAGACGTCTTAAATCAACTCTCAGGCATACCTCTCTCAGGGTGCCTTTATCGGATAGAAATTAGTGCTGACGTCCAAGGGTTCCGTCAGATGTCTGGAGGTGCTTCCGGACATCTGAAACTACCTCGGTCCGCCTTCCAACTTCTGACACATGTATGTGCATGGTCATGACTTTGGCAGAGAAGAAATATGGAAAATAAATCTCTACCAGATGTCTCATTCTACCTTCAGACGTCCGGTAAGACATCTGGATGTCTCTCCGGACGTTTGATTTCACAGAAAAATGACTTTCGCAGAATCACTTTGTCTTTCCTCGCGGTAGACATACAGTAGAGCAGCACAGTGCCCTCTGCTCTCGCGCTTAGACTTGTGATTAGCTCTTCGCTTGCTCTCTGCTTGCTCTCTCTCCAGCTCCCTGCTCTCTCTCTCTCTCGCTCGGATGTGGTGGTGTGAGACGGAAAGTAGGACGAGGGGGTTTATAAAGGGAGGGGAGGTGAGGGGAGAGGTGTGGCGTCACAGGGAGTGGTGCGGGGTTCAGGAATGGTTGTCGCAGGGAGAGTTGTGAGGCGTGGGTGAGGGAGTGGCGTGCACATGGTGCGCACTAAAAGGAAAAGCATTTTCAGACGCCTGGCTCTCTCTCTAGATGTTTGGATTGACGTCTGGCTCTCTCTCCAGATGTCTGGTGAACATCCTAGATGTCTAAAAGGACCAAAAGGTGACGGGTCGTTTCAATATAACAAACTTAAAGGAAGTTTCAACCCCAAAACTTTAACTAACTAGGGTGCGGAAAATAATGTAGAGCGTATAACGAACTTAAAGAGGACCGAAGTAGGTCCGAAGAGACATACCCTCGAAAAGCACTGGGTACTGCTCTTGCATTGCCGCCTCAAGCTCTCAAGTTGTCTCCTCGTACCGCTGGCTTCTCCACAGGACTTTCACTAGGGGTACCTCCTTCCGTCTCAGACTTCGGGCGGCTTTGTCTAGTATTGTACTGGATTCTTGGGATAGGTCAGGTCATCTCCCACTTCGATGCTTTCATGGCTAAGGACATGGCTGGGATCAGCGATATATCTCTTGAGGTTGGAAACGTGAAATACGTCGTGCGCTCCAGAGAGCTGGAGAGGAAGGGCAAGTCGGTCAGCGATGGGTCATACCCATTCTAAGACCTCAAAAGGCCCCACAAATCTCGGTGCAAGCTTCCCTCTCACCCCAAACCGCTGCAAGCCCTTTATGGGCGAAACATGGAGGAAAACATGATCTCCAACCTCAAATTGTACCTCCCTACGCTTCAGATCAGCGTAGCTCTTCTGCCTGCTCCGGACAGTACACAGTCGTCGATGGATCTGCTCGATCACCTCCTGACTCTAGCATATCAGTTAGGGAGCAATCTCCCACTTGGTCCCCACCTCAACCCAACTCAAGGGAGCTGTACACTTCCTCTCGTACAGAGCCTCACATGGTGCCATGCCGATGCTCTAGTGGTAATTATTGTTGTATGCGAACTCTGACAGGGGAAAATGTCCTCCTAGGAGCCTCTCCAATCCAGTACGCAAGCGCGTAGAAGGTCCTCAAGAGTCTGAATGGTGCACTTTGACTGTCTGTCTGTATGGGGGTGATAAGCTATACTGAATTTCAAACGAGTCCCCAAGGTCCTTTGAAATTCTTCCCAGAACTGGGAAGTGAAACGAGTGTCTCTATCTAAAATAATCTCGTGGGGGACTCTGTGAAGGTGCACTACATCTCTGATGTATTGCTTTGCCAACTGTGTTTGTCCAAAAGTGCCTCGGATCGGCAGGAATTGTGCCGTTTTTGTCAATCTGTCTACAATCACCCAGACTACATCGTGTCCCCGCTGTGTCATAGGTAATCCCACTACCAGGTCCATAATGACACTCTCCCACTTCCATTCTGGCACAGGAAGTGGCTACAATGGCCCTGTAGGCCTCTGGTGCTCGGCCTTCACCTGCTGGCATATCAGACACTGCTGAACGAAAAGTCCAACATCTCACTTCATGTCCCTCCACCAGAAATCACGTTGTAGGTCGTGATACATCTTCGTGTTCCCAGGATGTATGGTAAATCTGGATCCATGTGCCTCAATCAGGAGCTCCCTCAACAGCTCCTCATCTCTAGGAACGCACAAGCGTCCCCTCATATGCAGGACTCCGTCAGTGAATGAGAACTCTCCTGGGCTCCCTGCCAATACTCGGTCTCGCTGTAATCGTAGGTATGGGTCCATCATCTGTCCAATCATGATGCGATCCATCAGCTCTGGTTGTGTCCGCCTCTCCACTGTCACTGCCCCGTAGTACCCCTGTGTCTCCTGGGGTCGCTAGCTGCTCAACTCCTGCATGAGTCTCCAACTCTGCGGTTGTAAGCAAGACAAGTGGGCGGGTGCCTTCCGGCTTAAGGCGTCAGCCACCACATTGGCCTTTCTTGGGTGGTAGGAGATGCTGCAATTGTAGTCCTTTAGGAGCTCCAACCAACGTCTCTGCCTCATGTTGAGCTCCTTCTGGTCAAACAAGTATCTGAGGCTCTTATAGTTAGTGAAAATCTTGAACGTCTCTCTGTACAAGTAGTGCCTCCAAGTCTTCAGTGCGAGGACGACCGCTGCAAGCTCTAAGTCGCGAGTGGGGTAGTTATGCTCGTGGGGCTTCAGTTGTCACGATGCGTATGCGACAACGTGACCCCGCTGCATGAGCACATCCCCCAACCCCTGCAACGAGGTGTTTGTGTAGACGACGAATCCGCCATCGCTGTCAGAGATGGTGAGTACAGGAGCTGAGGTCAACCTCTCCTTCAGCTCCTGAAAGCAAGACTCACATTCATCTGTCCAGGTGAAAGGTACGTCCTTCCGAGTCAACTGAGTCAGAGGATGTGCAATCTACGAGAATCCTTGGATAAACAGTCTGTTGTAACCAGCCAGTCCCAGAAAACTGCGAATCTCTGTCACCGTACGCAGTCTCTCCCATCTGAGCACTGCCTCCACTTTGGCTGGATCCACAGCCAATCCATCCTCTGAGATCACATGGCCTAGGAAGGTGACCTGTCTCAACCAGAACTCGCACTTGCTGTACTTGGCGTACAGCCTGTGCCATCGCAAGGTATCCAAGACCATGTGAAGATGCTGCTCCTGTTGTATCTGATCTCGAGAGTAAATGAGTACGTCGTCAATGAATACAACCACGAACTGATCTAGATATGGCTGGAAGATGCAATTCATCAGGTCCATGAAAGCGGTAGGGGCGTTGGTCAGCCCAAACAGCATAAACAAGAACTCATAGTGGCCATACCGCGTGCAAAAGGCTATCTTGGAGACGTCGATCTCCCTAATTCTCAGCTGATGATAGCCGGACCTCAAGTCTATCTTGGAGAATACCGTGGCATCTCTCAACTGGTTGAAGAGGTCATTTATGCGCAGCAACGGGTAGTTATTCTTGACGGTGACTCGGTTCAACTGTCTGTAGTCGATGCACAGTCGAAAAGTATCATCCTTTTTCACAAATAGGATGGGGGCTCCCCAAGGGGAGGCACTGGGCCTCACGAAGCCCTTCTCTAGTAGATCATGTAGCTGTGACTTGTGCTCCCATAGGTTAAGCAGGGCCATCCGATACGGTGCAATAGTAATGGGGCCGATTCCCGGTACTAGTGAGATCTCAAATTCGATCTCACGCTCAGGTGGCAGTCCTGGCAGCTCCTCTGGAAAAACGTCGGGGTACTTACGAACCACTGGAATACTTTGTAAGCTGACCAAGGGGCCAGGCTCTGGTAGTACGCAAGCAAGGAAGACCTTGCACCCCTGGCTCGGTAGCTTCGTTGCTTGAAGTGTGGAGATACATCTGAATCCTCTGTCTACTGGCTGGCTGTGGAACTCGAAGGGAGGCAACCATGATATGGAGAAAACAATCTTTCTCCCGAAGTAGTCTACAAGAGCATGGTATGTGGCTAACTAGTCTATCCCAAGATTACACCAAAATCTTCCATCGGGATCATGATCAGGTCAATCGGAAGACTGTGTCCCCCTATCGTGACCTCACAGTCAGTGAAAACCTCCTCGGCAACAAACACCTGCCCACCTGGTCCTTTAATCAGGAAGGGCTCCTCTAAGAGTGCACTTCTCGACCCCATTCTGACAGCAAACTCCGCAGAAACAAACAAATGTGTGGCACCATAATTAAAAGGCATGTAAACGAGCCTACCGGAAATAGTAACCATACCTGCCACTACAGAGCCTGAAGATCTAGCATCTCCGTCAGTCAGGGCGTTAACACACCCCTCAGCCCTTGGTACAGAAGAAGCAGCCGTGCTCTGTGTCAGGTAGGAGACAGTGGGCCGATACCCTCCTCGCGATTGTTGTCCTCCTCCTCGGGCCTGGTAACCGCAGCCGCCATATTGGCCTTCAGTGCTCGGTGCTGGGAGTATCGGCTGCGCTCCGGTCCTAGATGGACAATTCCTCTATATGTGGCCCGGCTGGCCACACTGGTAGCAGAGGGGTATGCGACCTCCTCCCTCTGTCTGCTGTCCCTGCTGGTGACTGGGCGGGGGTCTGCTGCAGTCAGTTGGTCTCTGTTGGGGACCTCCAAAGGTCCCTGGTGGACCTACAGAACAGGACAGCTCCCCTGCTAGTGCCTGGTGCCTCCTCTCCTGATGGTCCTGTGAGTGCTCTTGTGGGTAGGGCCTCTTCCGTCCTCCTCCATCAATGTCTCGCATGGATGGGTTGGTCTCCTCGTAGGTCATGGCAGCCTCGACTACGAGGGAGAAGGTAGGCAGCTTCAGGGGCTTTACGTACCCTTGAATGGTAGGTCGGAGACCCTCGATGAATCTCCATAGGCGCTCCTCCTCGGTGGATGCGGCTGTCGGGGCGAAGCGTGATAGCTCCAGGAAATGCATATGGTACGCACTAATTGTCATTGCCCCCTAGCGGAGAGTGTGGAACTCCCGCCTCCTCTGATCTTGCCAAGTCTGTGGGAAGTACTGCTCACAGAAGAGTGTCATGAACCGATCCCATGTTAGCTCTCCTTCCTCCTATCCTCTGACTGCCCTCCACCACCTATGAGCTACACTCTCCAGCTGGTACGTGGCGAAGGCCGCGCGGCATTCTGCAGGAGGAAAGAGGGTATCAAAGATCTTCACCATATGTTACAGCCAATCCTCCACCTCAGACGAGCTCTCATCCCCCTTGAAAGAGGGGGGCTTCAGCTTCCTGAACTGGTTGAAGACCTCGTGGTGCAGTCGTAACGGAGGGATGGGTGCACCTCTAGGTAAGGAGGACTCGTGCCCCGAAGTGTATGAAGGAGGTGGGGGTGATGGAGGATCACCCCCTGCCCCTTTAGCTCATCCAGTGCCATGGTGGCTTGTCTGCCCCACGGAGGACTCCCCCTTAGCATCCCCAGGGAGAGGAGGCTGATGGAGCTCCTCCCATATGAAATCCCAGATCAGCTAGGCAAGGTCCGAGGCCTGAATGCCCAGAAGGGGAGGTGGAGCAGCTCCATCCTCAGCCATCGCTTGCCCTCCCTTGCGACCATGCTAGTCGGGCTCGGATAGGTTGTGTTAATATGGTGATTTTATCATTGAAATGCATATAGTGGTTAACCTAAATTGAGCCTAACCATCTCCTTACAAAATTTTTTTACCTGCCCTACTTGATTTTATCATGGTCACTTTTAAGCCCAGGGTCGAACTCAAGGAAGTGGGATTAGAAGTGAATAAGTTTCTATGCCTTTCCTATAACGAATCTCTTCCATTCGTTTATTGTGTTTTTGGTATTTTTCTATTTAAGATTTTTTTCTGATAATTTTTGTCCTTGAGGTACACCCTCAAAATCAGGTTCTTGGCTTTGAGCCAAATTAGGGTTCCAAAACTGATCTTGCTATTCGCAAGACTAAGTACCTGCAAGTCAAGGATTATCTTTTCTCTTTTTATCTTTTTACTGGCAGGAAAGAGAAACAGAAATAAAGTAAATATAGTATATATATATGTATATATTATATATGTATAGAGGGGTGGGGGTGGAGGTGGAGATGGTGTGTAGCACGGTGTCGAGTCGATCGTTGTCTAGGAAGACGCAACCAATAGGACGAAGTGTCACGTGGAGTGTAAGGTGGATTGGTGGAAGATGAGTGTGAACACGCTTTCTGTACGCGTGTATCGGGGAATATCAGCAACTGGTGCAGATATTCCCGCGATACAACGTATGGTAAGTGATATGAAAAAATATATATATGTATATATGTAAATATATATATATTTACATATATATATATATGGTTATAAATATATAGGTATATATGTAGTTATATATGTATATATATATATGTATATATATATAGATATGTAAATATATGTATAGATAGATGTATATATATGTATATATATGTCTATATAGTAATATATGTATATAGTTATATATATATGTGTATATGTATATATATATTAGTATAATTATCTATGTATATAGATATATGTAGATAGATACACACACACATATATATATATATATTTATAGTTATAAATATATATATGTATGTATATTTGTATATATATATATGTACAAATATATGTGCATATATATGTGTATATATATATATATATGTATATGTACTTATACTTAGTTATATAGGTACTAATATATGTATATATATATATATATATGTATATAAATATATGTATATATATCAATATATATATCTATATGTATATATATATAAGTATATAATAGTGTATAGGTGAGTGGGTTGGTGTGTACGAGAGTGTGAGTGTGTGTGTGTATGTGTCTGCAGAGAGAGTGAGAGAGTGCTGTAAGAGAGAGAGAGAGAGAGAGCTCGCTTTTGCTAGAGTTGGCACTGGGAGTTAAGTCGTCCGCACGTAGCGGTTGTCGTCTGATGCCAAGCGCACGCGCAAGCACGCGAAGAGGTGCGCACGCAGGAGGGAACGGGCGTGGGAGGAACCGTAGTGCACTGCGCTGCGCGGTGAGGCGGGTACAGGCGAAGGTGCTATGCGCTGAAGCGGGTGAAGGTGCGGGTGGTGAAGCGGGTGGGCATATGCGGGAGTGGGCGCTGGAGCGGGCGAGTGGCGAGACGCGGGCGCACGCAGACGGGTTGGCACCGGCAGCGGCGCAGAGAGAGCGTCGGGTGACCGGATAAGTGAGAAGCTTACTGGTCATCACACTGTAGCCATAGTGTTCCCCTGACTAGCGTGAATAGTGGCTACAGTGCGCGGTCGGCTCGCGCGATCGCCTGCGCCTGGTTCCGTGAGTGCGGGCATTGTGGAGCGCCGGCGCGTGCACTGAAGAGGCTGCGTCGGCTGCTGGCTTGCATGGAGAGGCGAGGGCGACCTGCAAGCGCACGCTGGAGGCGTGCACTGCTGCTACCACCTTGCTGCTGCTGCTGTGGACCTTGAGCTTCAAAGCTTGAAGCTCCTGTGGCAATGGCGGAAATGGCTAAACGTCGAAACAGAGAGAGAACCACCACCCCCACTAGCTCTTTGATGAGCTGGGTGGTGGTGGGACTCACAGTGGTGGTTGTGCACCACTGTGAGCGGCTCCTACTCGTAGAGTAGCTCCTCAGAAGGAGGAGAGGTTGCGTATGGAGGGGAGAAGACGGCCTGGAAGGAGGGAAGCTGCTGTGTTTTTGGTGTTATGGAGGGGACACCTATTCAGCCCCCATGCCAAACGATGCTATGTCCTCATATGCATGCAGGGAAGGGTTGAGAAAGGACGAAAGATCAGGTAACGAGAGCTAAGGTGCAGGGTATATAGCAGGGTGGTAGGGTGGGTGGATGGTGGGTGGTGAAGTGAAAAGTGAAGTGATCGTGACAGTGGCGTGAAAAGTGATGGTGGATGGTGAGTGTTGTTGGGGTGCCTCCCAACGAGTGATGAATTTAACGTCCCCCAGCTGAACTCAGAATGAGGCACAAAATTAGTTACCCTTCAGCAGGGCAACAGTTTCTCCAACGGGGGCAGGTTCATGAGTAAGATAGGGTTTCAAATGCTGCCCATTGACCGTAAATTTATGCCCAAATTTGGGATCTTCAATCTCAACGGCCCCGTTGGGAAATGGTCTCGAGACCAGGAAAGGACCAGTCCATTTGGACTTCAATTTCCCAGGAAAGAATTTGAGCCGGGCATTGTAGAGCCAAACTTGCTGAGATGGCTCAAATTCTTTCTGCCGAATACGGTTGTCGTGAAAAGCCTTAGTACGTTGTTTGAAAGTTAAGGCAGAATCATAGGCTTCACGACGGAGCTCTTCCAGCTCCTGGAGTTGGAGTTTCCTTTCTCGACCACACAGGTCTGGGTCGAGGTTACATTGGCGAACCACCCAATAAGCGTGGTGCTCCAACTCCACGGGAAAATGAAAAAGCTTCTCGTAAATGATTCTATAAGGAGACATACCAAGGGGAGCCTTGAAGGTGGTCCGATACGCCCAAAGTGAGTCAATCAGCTTGTCGGACCAATCCTTACGGTCAGGCCGAACCGTTTTCTAGAGAATTTGCTTGATTTGCTGGTTCGACACTTCTACCTAGCTGTTCGTCTGAGGATGATACGGGGATGCAATACGATGGTGGACTCCATATTTCCTCAGAAGTGCCCGAAAAGAAGCATGGGTAAAGTGGCTTCCACCATCCGAGATAATGGCTCGAGGGATCCCAAAGCGCGCAAAGATGTGGTCTTTGACAAATCGAGTGGATATAACATGGTTAGCACGATGAGTGGGAATAGCCTCGATTCATTTCGAAACATAATCCACAGCCACGAGGATAAATTCGAAGCCGTTGGAAGGAGGAAAGGGACCCATGAAATCAATTCCCCAAATGTCGAAGATTTTTGCAGCTAGGATGGGTTGTAAGGGCATCATGTCACGACGTGACATTGACCCTAACGACTGGCACCTAGTGCAATGCTTGGCATAATTTTGTGCATCCTGATGAAGGGAGGGCCAAAAGAAACCGCACTGCAACACCTTGGCTGCAGTTTTCCTCCCAGAGAAATGGCTTCCGCAGGCCTGATCGTGGCAGAAGGATAGCACACCAGGGAATTCGCTGTCAGGAATACAACGACGGATGATTTGATCAGCACCTATCTGAAAAAGAAGTGGATTATCCCAGAAATAATGCTTTGCTTCTGTCATGAGATGCTCACGCTAGTTTTTAGGACAGCCACGTGGAAGAGATCTAAAAGCAAGGTAATTTGCAATGTCGGCATGCCAAGGTCCACTTGCCACATTAATTGCCAATAGGTGCTCATCAGGAAAAATCTCATTAATCGGCATAGTAAGTCCAATATGGTCAGGGTCCAGTCTGGAAAGGTGATCAGCCACAACATTCTGGGCTCTGGCCTTATCGCGGATCTCAATGTCAAATTCTTGGAGCAGAAGGATCCAACGAATCAGTCTGGGCTTGGCATCCTTCTTGTGCATGAGATGGCGAATGGCCGTGTGTAACGACCCGGTTCCCGAGTCCCTACGAGACACGAGAACCGGACCGACTCGACTAATCCCAAGACCTAGTCGTCCAACGAGGAAGTAACCAAAAGACAGTAAAATAAATCACGTTCAGCATGAATATAACTAACAGTAAGAAAGTACAGCAGTAAGGAAAGAAACTACTACAGTAGGTACCACCACAACAGTAAAACAACATTTATCATATAACAAGAACTGCAGGTAAAGAAGGTACAGCGGAAACAAAAACTACTCACTAGAACTGAAACAAAAGAGGTACAAAAGGCTGTGGTAACTCTACTGGACCCTACTCGGCCCAGCGTCCTCTGCAGCCGCCGACCCTGGCTGCTCAACACCTAGTCCTGAAAAAGGTAACGAGTGTAACACGTCAGCAAAACGCTGAGTAGAGTGGCAAACTAACTAAAGGCAACAGTAGAGTGTACAGTAGCTGTTATGTTCTATTACTTCCTTTATTCACATCTTTCAATTTTTCTCACTATTTCATTTATTTCTCAGATCCTTCTTGATCTCGAATGTCCTCGTGGGAACGATCTTGATTGCAGTCTTTTCCAAAAGTAGAAGTAGCACGTGGTGCTCTCCTGGCTGGGAGAGTCCCCCGTGGTGATCCTACCCTCAGTCAACCACCCCAAGGTCACTGACAGACGTAACGCAGACTACGGCACGTGCGATAAACGCACAGGTAGCTAGCCCGCACTGGCACGCGGTCAGTCGTTTCCGTTAACGGGTGCGCCCAAAGCACAGCACGGAACCAGGGCAGAGCCCTCTCAGTAACAGGGGTCCAACCCCTCCACAGTAACCAAACCGGGGCCTTGCCCCTCCACAGTCCGCGCACCCTCGCCTGACTACCCTGGTTTGCCCTAGTGGGCCTAACAAGTCGGTGAAGGAGGCTAGCAGAACCCCGGGGCCCGTGGGGTAGCTAGTACTCTCCTAACACTACTAGCTCTCCTCGGTACTACGTACACGAGGGCCAACAAGTCGGTACAGAGTGGCCAGTCCTAACCCCCGGGTCCCTGGGGCGGCTAGCTCAGCTCTGCACTAAATAGGGGGACGGTCGCTCTCCTTGGTACTCCGTACTCAAGGGCCAGCTCACTTCCCCAAGTCTATTCCATTCGCTTTCCAGGAGTTCTACTCCTACTTCCCCGTAGGGTTCCAGAACATCTTATGTCTTGCTTTCCAGTTTCACGTTCTTACAAACCATGATCCCAATCATGTTTCTTTATTCAGAACAGGCAGCTGTGAACTCAATTTATAGGCAGCTTCATATATTCCTTTCCATTTTTCCAAGACTACAGTATTATACATTCTACTAGTTTTTCCATCCTAGGATTCATGCCATATCCTAGGGTCTATCATACAATCTAGTTTTCCGGCCCTAGGATTCATGCAACACCTAGGAACTATCATTCCATATATTTCTGATTCCTAGGATTCATGCAATGTCCTAGTTTCTAGTTATGGTTTCATACTTTAACAGATTTTATTAATACTTAAAGCCACTCTACCAGGTACAACGGGAGTAATGGGGGCGTGATCGGGAATCCCGCGTGCCTCTGCGACTCTCAAGACTGCAACCGAATGAGGTCCTATCACAAGGATCAAACACAAGGAGTGTCTCAAAATAGTGTATAGCTACTGTAGACGGGTAGAGGAATTAATTCTGAAAAGAACGCAACTCGAATCGCGGCAAACGGAGCGCGAACGGGCCCTAAACGGGTCGAAAAAGATGATACTGTGCAAAATCAGACGTCTGGAACTCCTTCCAGACATCTTAAAAAGTGGATCAGACAATTACCTGTTCAGCGTGGTTTCCCAGACGTCCAGAAGTCTGCGGGGACATCTGCCCTAGATCCCAGACGTCCGATGGTCCCTCCGGACGTCTGGAGGTCACTCCCGCCGTCTGGTACAACTTCCAGACGTCTGATTCGCAAAGGATGGCGAATCAGCGAACCTGCGCACAGCCAACCCCCCTCCCTCAGTACGTTCAGTCGACAGGAAGGAAGGAGAAGGCGGTAAACTCACCTTTCAGACGTCTGTATGAGCTTCAAGACGTCTATCTCGCCGTCTGGCTGTCAACCCAGACGTCTGATTCTGGAAAATTTTCCAGAATCAGGGCGCGACCCGGACTCTGCTCGCGACGCCGCCCGCGTCGCACCCCGCGCTCCTGCTGCTCGGATCGCAGCAGGTCCCTCTCCGCGTCGCTCCGCGCCCCCTGCGCCCTCCGCCAGCCGGCCAAGCCGCTCCGGCGAGCTCGCCCTCACGGCAGAGCTCCGCCCTCGCACGCCGCACCTCCACGCTCACTGCGGCCGTCGCTACCGCCCTCGCGTCCGCTCGCTCTCGAGCACAGGAAGGAGAAGAAGGAGGAGACGGTGGAGATGGGAGGGGAGGCGTGGCCCTTTTAAGGCCGCGCGAGGAGGAGAGAGAAGGTGGCAGGCCGCCTGCAGCCGCAGAGAGAGAGAGGGAAAAAGAGAGAGAGAGGAATCACGGGTCTGCGCGCACAGGCGCGCAGACGACTCTCCCGTGCGAAAATAACTATTTTCCAGACGTCTGGAAACTATCCCAGACGTCTGTTCAGACGTCTGGAGGTGATCCCAGACGTCTGGACCGACGTCTGGGCCTCCTCCCAGACGTCTTAAAAGACGTCTGGGGCACGCGTTCGTTACAATATAACAAACTCAAAGGAAGTTTCGTCCCCGAAACTTGCGCCAACTAGAGTGTGGGAAAAAGATGTCCAAATAACCATAACAAACTCAAAGAGGACCGAAGCCGGTCCGAAAAGACGTACCCGCGAAAAGCTCCGGGTACCGCTCCCGCATTGCCGCCTCAGGCTCCCAGGTAGCCTCCTCGTACCACTGGCTCCTCCACAAAACCTTTACCAGGGGTACTTGCTTTCGTCTCAACCTGCGGACGGCTCGGTCTAGGATCTGCACTGGCCGCTCGGGGTAGGTCAGGTCGTCGCTCACCTCGACGCTCTCGTGACTCAGTACGTGGCTGGGATCGGCTACGTACTTCCTGAGGTTGGACACGTGGAACACGTCGTGCACACCAGAAAGCTGCGGGGGAAGGGCAAGTCTGTAAGCAACGGGTCCAACTCGCTCCAGGACCTCAAAGGGCTCCACGAACCTCGGCGTGAGCTTCCCTCTCACCCCAAACCGCTGTAAGCCCTTCATGGGCGAAACACGAAGGAAGACGTGGTCCCCAACCTCGAACTGCACCTCTCTGCGTCTGCGATCCGCGTAGCTCTTCTGTCTGCTCCTGACAGTGCGGAGTCGTCTGTGGATCTGCTCAACTACCTCCTGACTCTGCCGGATCAACCTGGGGCCCACCTCCCACTTGGTCCCCACCTCAACCCAACTCAAGGGTGCCGTGCATTTCCGTCCGTACAGAGCCTCGTAGGGAGCCATGCCGATGCTCGAGTGATAACTGTTGTTGTATGCAAACTCCGCCAGGGGCAGGTGCTCCTCCCAAGAGCCCCTTCAGTCTAGTACATAGGCACGCAAAAGGTCCTCAAGTGTCTGTATCGTGCGTTCCGACTGTCCGTCCGTCTGGGGGTGGTAAGCCGTGCTAAACCTCAACCTCGTCCCCAAAGCCTGCTGAAACTCAGCCCAAAACTGGGACGTAAAGCGGGTATCCCGGTCGGATACGATCTCCCGTGGAACTCCGTGTAGTCGCACCACATCACGGATATACCTCTCTGCCAACTGTGCTGGTCCCAAAGTGACTCGGATCGGCAAGAATCGTGCCATCTTCGTCAATCTATCCACTATTACCCAGACTGCGTCGTGTCCTCGCTGGGTAACAGGTAAGCCCACCACCAAGTCCATGGTGATGCTCTCCCACTTCCACTCTGGCACTGGAAACGGCTGAAGCGGCCCTGCAGGCCTCTGATGCTCAGCTTTCACCTGCTGGCACACTAAGCACTGCTGCACGAACTCACCCACATCCCGCTTCATCCCTCTCCACCAAAACTCACGTCTCAAGTCATGGTACATTTTCGTGTTTCCGGGATGTATGGTGAATCTGGAACCGTGTGCCTCAGTCAGGAGCTCTCTCAACAGCTCCTCGTCTCTGGGAACGCACAACCGTCCCCTCAAGCGTAGCACCTGGTCTATGAAAGAGAAGTCCCCTGGGTCCCCTGATAGTACTCTATCGCGCAAAGACTGCAAGTACGGATCGGCCATCTGTCCCGTGATGATGCGGTCTATCAACTCTGGCCTGGTCTGCCGTGTCACCGTCACTGCCCCACAGTACCCTCGTAACTCTAGAGGTCGCCAACTGCCCACCTCCTCCAAAAGGCTCCAACTCTGTAACTGTAGACTGGCCAAGCGTGCAGGCGCCTTACGGCTCAAGGCGTCAGCCACCACATTGGCCTTTCCCGGGTGGTAGGAAATGCTGCAGTCGTAGTCCTTCAAGAGCTCCAACCAACGTCTCTGTCTCATGTTGAGCTCCTTCTGGTCAAAAAGATATCTGAGGCTCTTGTGATCTGTAAAAATCTCGAAGGTCTCACCGTACAAGTAGTGCCTCCATGTCTTCAGCGCGAAGACAACAGCTGCCAACTCTAGATCGTGGGTAGGGTAGGTATGCTCATGGGGCTTCAGTTGCCGCGAAGCGTAAGCGACCACGTGACCCCTCTGCATGAGCACACCTCCTAACCCCTGCAAGGAAGCGTCCGTGTACACAACGAACCCGCCACTACTGTCAGGGATGGTGAGCACGGGAGCCGTGGTCAACCTCTCCTTCAGCTCCAGAAAACATGCCTCACAGGCGTCTGTCCAAGCGAAAGGCACGTCCTTCCGGGTCAACTGTGTCATAGGACGCGCAATCTGTGAAAATCCTCTGATGAACCATCTGTAGTAACCTGCCAGTCCCAGGAAACTGCAAATCTCAGTGACTGAACGCGGTCTCTCCCACCTGAGCACTGCCTCGACCTTGGCGGGGTCCACCGCCAGGCCGTCTCCAGAGATCACATGACCCAAAAAGGTCACCTCCCTCAACCAGAACTCGCACTTGCTGTATTTGGCGTACAGCCTGCGTCGTCTCAGAGTGTCCAGAACCATCCGCAAGTGCTGTCCGTGCTGCGTCCGATCTCTAGAATAGATGAGTACATCATCTATGAAACCACCACAAACTGGTCCAAGTACGGTCTAAACACCCGGTTCATCAGGTCCCATGAAAGCAGCGGGGGGCATTGGTCAGCCCAAACGGCATGACCAAAAACTCGTAGTGTCCCGTACCGGGTGCGGAAAGCTGTCTTGGAGACGTCGGTCTCCCTGATCCTCAACTGGTGGTATCCAAACCTCAAGTCGATCTTGGAAAACACCGTGGCACCCCGCAACTGGTCAAACAAATCGTCAATCCTCGGCAGCGGATATCTGTTCTTGATGGTGACCCTATTCAGCTGTCGGTAGTCCACACAAAGGCGTAGGGTCCCATCCTTCTTCTTCACAAACAGTACCGGGGCTCCCCAGGGAGACGCACTGGGCCACACGAAACCTTTCTCCAAAAGGTCCTGCAACTGGGACTTGAGCTCTCGCAGCTCAAGCGGTGCCATTCTGTATGGCGCGGTGGAGATGGGGCTGGTCCCTGGTACTAGTGAGATCTCAAACTCGATCTCACGCTCGGGCGGTAGTCCTGGTAACTCGTCTGGAAACACGTCGGGGTACTCTCTGACCACCGGGATGCTCTGGAAGTCTGCCACGGGGCTGTGCTCTGCCACCACACAAGCTAGGAAGCCCTCACACCCCTGGCTCAAAAGTCTCGCCGCCCGAAGTGCCGAAATGCACCTGAAACCTCCGTCCACTGGCTGCCCGTGAAACTCGAAAGAAGGCAACTCCGGAATGGAGAAGACAATCTTCCTCTCAAAACAGTCTACCAAGGCGTGGTAAGCGGACAACCAATCCATCCCCAGAATCACTCCAAAGTCCTCCATCTGTATCATAATCAGGTCAGCTGGCAGGCTATGTCCCCCGATGCTGACCTCGCAACCCGTGTACATCTCCTTAGCTACAAACAGCTGACCACTCGGACCTCTGATTACGAACGGATTCTCTAACAGTGTATAATCCTGGTCCAAACTAACTGCGAAACTGGCTGCGACAAACGAGTGAGTAGCGCCGGAATCGAAAAGCGTGTAAACGAGTCTGCCAGAAACTGAAACCATACCTGCTACCACGGATCCCGAAGCTCTGGCGTCCCTGTGTGTTAGGGCGTTGATACGCCCCTCAGCTCTAGGTGCGGACGAAGCAGCCACACTCTGCGTCGGACGGGTAGGTGCTGGCCGGTACCCTTCTCGCGACTGCTGTCCTCCTCCTCGTGCCTGGGAACCGCGGCCTCCTGCACGCCCTCCAGTGCTCTGCACAGGAAGTATCTGCTGACCTCCTACCCTAGATGGGCAGTCCCTCCTGACGTGGCCCGGTTGGCCACACTGGTAGCAGAGGGGAACCCGACTCCCCGCCCTCAGTGAGTCCCTGCTGTCGGCTAGGCGGGGATCCGGTGCTGGCGACTGGCCCCTGTCGAGGGCCCCCAAAGGCCACTGATGGCCCTGCACAATGTGACGGCTCTCCTGCGGACGCCACATGTCTTCGTTCTCGCCGGCCCTGTGAGAAGTCTGGCTGAAAGGGCCTCTTCCGCCCGCCGTCGGTCTCTCGCGCGGACGGGTTGGTCTCCTCGTAAGTCATAGCTGCCTCTACCACCCTCGAAAACGTCGGCAGCTTCAGGGGTTTGACATATCCCCGGATCGCAGGCCGGAGCCCCTCGGCGAACCTCCAAAGGCGCTCCTCCTCAGTGGCTACCGCTGTCGCTGCAAAGCGGGACAGCTCCAAGAAACGCGTGCGGTACGCGCTCACGGTCGTCGTCCCTTGGCGGAGAGTGTGGAACTCCCGCCTCCTCTGGTCCTGCCATGTCTGGGGAAAGTACTGCTCACAGAAGAGGGTGACGAACTGGTCCCACGTCGGCTCGTCCCTCTCCTGTCCCCGGACCACCCTCCACCACCGGTGTGCCGCACTCTCCAGCTGGTACGTGGCAAAGGCCACGCGGCACTCCACCAGGGGGCGAAGGGTGTCGAAGATCTTCTCCAGCTGCTCAAGCCAGTCCTCTGCCTCGGTCGGGTCCTCATCCCCCCTTGAAGGAGGGGGGCTTCAGATTCCGGAACTGTCCGAAAAGCTCGAAGTGGCGCTGTAGGGGAGGTGCTGGTGCACCTCCAGGCGAAGGTGCCTCGTGTACAGAAGTGTCGGAGGAAGGTGGGGGTGGCAGGGGCCCATCCCCTCCCTCGTGTCCAGTGCCGCGTCCGTCGCGTGGTCCCACAGAGGACTCCCCCTCTGCAACCCCAGGAGGAGGTGCTCGGGGCGGTGGGTGGAGCTCCTCTCGTACAATATCCCGTATCAGTCTGGCGAGGTCCTGGGCCTGGATGAAAGGGAGTGGTGGCTGGTCCACCGAGACATCAACGACAGCACGTCCACCTCGCCGACCTCGCCCTCGGCCGCGCCCGCGGCCAGTCTCGCCAGTCCTGCGACGAGGCATCTCCTGCAAGGAGACGCGAAACAAAATGGAAACGTCAAAACAGACGGTACCTAACAAAACTTCTAGGAGCTCATGTCAAGAGACATGTTGTGGTGGCTACTCTAGCTATAAACATGTGAATTGGTTATTTTCCAGTCAGTTGATTCACTTCTCGGGATGACCTTGCTCTGATACCATCTTGTAACGACCCGGTTCCCGAGTCCCTACGAGACACGAGAACAGGACCGACTCGACTAATCCCAAGACCTAGTCGTCCAACGAGGAAGTAACCAAAAGACAGTAAAATAAACCACGTTCAGCATGAATATAACTAACAGTAAGAAAGTACAGCAGTAAGGAAAGAAACTACTACAGTAGGTACCACCACAACAGTAAAACAACATTTATCATATAACAAGAACTGCAGGTAAAGAAGGTACAGCGGAAACAAAAACTACTCACTAGAACTGAAACAAAAGAGGTACAAAAGGCTGTGGTAACTCTACTGGACCCTACTCGGCCCAGCGTCCTCTACAGCCGCCGACCCTGGCTTCTCAACACCTGGTCCTGAAAAAGGTAACGAGTGTAACACGTCAGCAAAACGCTGAGTAGAGTGGCAAACTAACTAAAGGCAACAGTCGAGTGTACAGTAGCTGTTATGTTCTATTACTTCCTTTATTCACATCTTTCAATTTTTCTCACTATTTCATTTATTTCTCAGATCCTTCTTGATCTCGAATGTCCTCGTGGGAACGATCTTGATTGCAGTCTTTTCCAAAAGTAGAAGTAGCACGTGGTGCTCTCCTGGCTGGGAGAGTCCCCCGTGGTGATCCTACCCTCAGTCAACCACCCCAAGGTCACTGACAGACGTAACGGTGACTACGGCACGTGCGATAAACGCACAGGTAGCTAGCCCGCACTGGCACGCGGTCAGTCGTTTCCGTTAACGGGGTGCGCCCAAAGCACAGCACGGAACCAGGGCAGAGCCCTCTCAGTAACAGGGGTCCAACCCCTCCACAGTAACCAAACCGGGGCCTTGCCCCTCCACAGTCCGCGCACCCTCGCCTGACTACCCTGGTTTACCCTAGTGGGCCTAACAAGTCGGTGAAGGAGGCTAGCAGAACCCCGGGGCCCGTGGGGTAGCTAGTACTCTCCTAACACTACTAGCTCTCCTCGGTACTACGTACACGAGGGCCAACAAGTCGGTACAGAGTGGCCAGTCCTAACCCCGGGTCCCTGGGGCGGCTAGCTCAGCTCTGCACTAAACAGGGGGACAGTCGCTCTCCTTGGTACTCCGTACTCAAGGGCCAGCTCACTTCCCCAAGTCTATTCCATTCGCTTTCCAGGAGTTCTACTCCTACTTCCCCGTAGGGTTCCAGAACATCTTATGTCTTGCTTTCCAGTTTCACGTTCTTACAAACCATGATCCCAATCATGTTTCTTTATTCAGAACAGGCAGCTGTGAATTCAATTTACAGGCAGCTTCATATATTCCTTTCCATTTTTCCAAGACTGCAGTATTATACATTCTACTAGTTTTTTCATCCTAGGATTCATGCCATATCCTAGGGTCTATCATACAATCTAGTTTTCCGGCCCTAGGATTCATGCAACACCTAGGAACTATCATTCCATATATTTCTGATTCCTAGGATTCATGCAATGTCCTAGTTTCTAGTTATGGTTTCATACTTTAACAGATTTTATTAATACTTAAAGCCACTCTACCAGGTACAACGGGAGTAATGGGGGCGTGATCGGGAATCCCGCGTGCCTCCGCGACTCTCAAGACTGCAACCGAACGAGGTCCTATCACAAGGATCAAACACAAGGAGTGTCTCAAAACAGTGTATAGCTACTGTAGACGGGTAGAGGAATTAATTCTGAAAAGAACGCAACTCGAATCGCGGCAAACGGAGCCCGAACGGGCCCTAAACGGGTCGAAAAAGATGATACTGTTAAAAAGTGGATCAGACAATTACCTGTTCAGCGTGGTTTCCCAGACGTCTGTATGAGCTTCAAGACGTCTATCTCGCCGTCTGGCTGTCAACCCAGACGTCTGATTCTGGAAAATTTTCCAGAATCAGGGCGCGACCCGGACTCTGCTCGTGACGCCGCCCGCGTCGCACCCCGCGCTCCTGCTGCTCAGACCGCAGCAGGTCCCTCTCCGCGTCGCTCCGCGCCCCCTGCGCCCTCCGCCGGCCGGCCAAGCCGCTCCGGCGAGCTCGCCCTCACGGCAGAGCTCCGCCCTCGCACGCCGCACCTCCGCGCTCACTGCGGCCGTCGCTGCCGCCCTCGCGTCCGCTCGCTCTCGCGCACAGGAAGGAGAAGAAGGCGGAGACGGTGGAGATGGGAGGGGAGGCGTGGCCCTTTTAAGGCTGCGCGAGGAGGAGAGAGAAGGTGGCAGGCCGCCTGCAGCCGCAGAGAGAGAGAGGGAAAAAGAGAGAGAGAGGAATCACGGGTCTGCGCGCACAGGCGCGCAGACGACTCTCCCGTGCGAAATAACTATTTTCCAGACGTCTGGAAACTATCCCAGACGTCTGTTCAGACGTCTGGAGGTGATCCCAGACGTCTGGACCGACGTCTGGGCCTCCTCCCAGACGTCTTAAAAGACGTCTGGGGGCACGCGTTCGTTACACCGTGTATCAGTGAAAACAATAACATGTGAACCCAGAAGGTAAGACAGGAATTTCTCGAGCCCAAAGACGTCCGCCAGTAGTTCTTTCTCAGTGGTAGTATAATTACGCTGGGCCTCGTCTAACGTCTTATTGGCGTAGTACACCACGAAGGGGTGTCTATCGCATCTTTGTCCCAGGATGGCTCCAACGGCAAGGTCGGAAGCGTCACGCATGAGTTCAAAGTTGAGGGACCAATCGGGAGGCTGGAGAACAGGGGCCTTGGTGACAGCATTACGCAGCTGTGTGAATGCTCGTATGCAGTCGGGTCCCATATCGAAGGGTACGTCGGTCGATAGGAGATGAGTTAAAGGTTGAGAAAATTTGGAGAAATCTTTGATAAATCTCCTATAGAAATCGACGTGTCCCAGGAAGGAGCGGATTTGTTTGACAGAGCCAGGCACAGGTAAATCGGCAATTACATCAAGCTTAGCTCTGTCAACCTCAATACCCCGATCGGAGATGATATGTCCGAGAATAATTCCCTCGTGCACCATAAAATGACTTTTTTCCCAAGAAAGCACGAGATTTACATCAATACATCTCCTAAGGATACGAGTCAGGTTGGCAAGATAGTCATCGAAAGATGGTCCAAAGATCGAGAAGTCATCCATGAAGACCTCGAGAAAGTCACCCACTGTGTCATGAAATATCGCCAGCATACATCTCTTTAAAGTTGCTGGCGCATTACAAAGTCCGAACGGCATCCTTATAAATGCAAAGGTACTGAAGGGGCAGGTAAAAGTGGTTTTCTTTTAGTCCCGGGGGTCAATTGCCATTTGGTTATATCCTGAGAATCCATCTAGGAAACAGAAAAATTTATTTTCTGCTAACCGTTCCAGGATTTGGTCAATGAAAGGTAGCGGAAAGTGATATTTCTTAGTTGCAGCATTGAGTTTCCTATAATCTACACACACTCTCCAAGATGTAGGAGTGTGTGTAGGGATGGATTCGCCCCTGTCATTGACATGGATGGTAAGTCCCGCCTTCTTGGGCACAACGTGAATCGAACTCACCCAGGGGCTATCGCTGATTGGATAGATTATACCCGCATCTAGCCACTTAATAATTTCTTTCTTAACGACCTCCCGCATGTTAGGGTTGAGACGTCGCTGCATCTCGCGGGAAGGTCGAGCCTCCTCCTCCGTATATATACGGTGAGTGCAGTAGGAGGGGTTAATGCTAGATAAGTCTGATAAAGACCATCCAATGGCTGCCTTGTGTTCCATAAGGACCTCAGTTAGTTTGCACTCTTGCTCTTTGGTCAATTTTGAACTGATGATTACGGGGAGCGTTTCATTTGGCCCCAGGAAAACATACTTAAGTATAAAAGGCATCTCTTTCAGCTCGGGAGTGGATGGTGAAAGGTCTGGCATTTCTTGGGACGAGAGTCCCAGGCGGATCAAAAAACAAATCAGGAGGAGGAAGTTGGCCCTTAGATTGGTCAAGAAGAGGGGCTTCTTGGATAGATGGATCCAAAAAGGAATAGCCCCAGTGAGAAGTATGTGGGCTCAAGGTCCCAGTGTGGAGTTGCAAATCTGCCTGATTTAGCGGGAAAGAAAGGGCAATCCGGTCTTCAAGAGTGTGAACCGGCGGTGAGTAGCCCGGATATGACTCAGACCACGAGGTATGGGAAGCGAAGAAAACCTCGTCAGAAGTCTGGTCAGGAGAATGTACGGGACATGGGAGAGATGGGGGAACGTCACAATATGTGTTGGTCAGGCAATCGTCAGTGTTTAAAGGCGGTCCGTAGCAGTCAGAATAGGTCCCAATTAGTCTGATACACGTGCTGACGGCCATGTCATCGTCAGACGTGTCATCCTCGCTACAATCGCAATTAAAGTTCTTGGCTGCCTTGAAGATGTTAAGCTTGAGCTTTTCAGATCCAACGGCAATTTCAATACAGCCCGACTTGCAGTCGATATGGGCTCTGGCCGTGGCCAAGAAAGGTCGACCAAGGATGATCGGACAATCAGAAAGTGAGCTAGGAACTTCCATATCTAAAATAAGAAAGCCAACAGGAAAACAAAGACTGTTGACCCTAACCACCACGTCTTCCACCACACCCTTTGGGATTTTGACAGAACGATCTGCCAACTGTAACGTGATAGGGGTGGGTTTCAGATTTCCCAAGGAAAATTTCTTGAGCATGATGGTTGGTATAAGATTGATGGAAGATCCTAGATCAAGCAGGACACGGTTAAAATTGCAGCCTTGGATGCTACAGAAAATAAGCGGTGTGCCCGGATCTTTCTGCTTCGGTGGTAGGTTTGACAGTATAGCACAACTCGCATCAGGCGAGAGAACCACCGGATTCTTAGTTTTCTTTGACTGTCGCCTGGGTGTTGTGCAGTCTTTGAAAAATCGGGCGACAGTGGTATGTGGTCGATAGCCTCGAGAAAGGGTACCTTGATTTCAACATCCTTGAACAAATTATGCAGGTTATCAAAGGCCTGTGTATCTTTCTTCTTGCCTTTTGGCTCCCTCAATAGAGCCTCAGGGAATGGGACTGATTCTGGCACCAATTTGGGTGTATCGTCCTCTCGCAAATGCGGTGCGCATCCCGAATGAGAGGGTGATGAAGAAGACGGGCCAGGATCAGGTCGAGGCGGATCGACGGTTTGCTTACCGCTCCTCG
The DNA here is from genome assembly GCA_037157565.1 of Thalassia testudinum. Taxonomy (NCBI): domain Eukaryota; kingdom Viridiplantae; phylum Streptophyta; class Magnoliopsida; order Alismatales; family Hydrocharitaceae; genus Thalassia; species Thalassia testudinum. The sequence goes on along the minus strand of JAZHRO010000040.1, from coordinate 9,104,678 downwards.
TAGTGATCGCATTGGACGATGCAGGTCCAGTGGGATCATAAGGCGGAGGAGTGTTCGTAATAGGGACATAAGAGTGAGGTGCTGTAGCGGGATTAGCCTGAAATTTCGGTGGAATGCTTGGAGCTTGCAGAATCTGATGAACCTGCCCCTGAGAAGGTCGTACTTGTGGTTGAGGACCACAGGGTACGAAATTTCGCGGGTTTGGAACTGGTTGGGCTGGAAGAGTGCCCTGAAATCAAGTCGCCATACGTAGTTGACTGATCTCAGCATTCTGCTGTGCCAATTGGTGCTGAAGAGAAGTCATGTTCTCTTCATGGTGCTTTGACATTTCCGTCATCATTCGCATCAATTTATCAAGAGGACTTGATGCGTGTTCTGTTTGTGATACGCAAGGACCTAATGGCGGATTCGCCATAGTATTAGACTGGGCCCTTGGGTTGACGGGTGCGGACGGTCGCATTGGTCCACCCGCGGGGTTTTGGCGTTGCAGGTTGTTGGACCATGTGAAGTTCGGATGATTTCGCCACCTTGGGTTATAAGTGGCAGAGAACGGGTTGTTCCCCAGGGCGCAAGCGTCTTCTATGCCAGAAGACGCGTCCACATGTAAATATGCGTCCGAGCACACGGAGGCTTGGTCCTCCGTGTCAAAATACTGGCTTGCAGAAGCTAGATCCACATGACTTACCGAGTCACTCGGCGTGACACTCGGTAAGGAAAGTCTTACGGGGTTTCTTGGGATAAGCCTGGTGTTGGAAGAATTGGAATTGTGACGAAGTGGTGAGGTGGGGGTGTTTGCCATAGAACGGGTGGGGTTGGCCAGAAGCTCGTCCAGCTTCTTGTGCACGACGGAGACTTCATCCAATTTTTGTGTGATAAGGTTGAGATCTGTGGATGAATGGGAGGGTCCCGTGTCAACTTCGTGGACATTTCGGGGAAGGCTGGTATGATTAAAGGCGACAATGGAAGCATTGTTCATTGAGTTTTCGCTTATATTTTCAAATAATTCGAACGCTCCATTCTCGTCTTTATTCATGAAATTCCCTCCGCAGAAAGCGTCTGCAATCTGCTTCAAAGTCTCATTTAGCCCATAGTAGAAAATCTGGGCTATATGCCACTTAGGCAGACCGTGGTGTGGACACTTCCTGAGGTGGTCATTATATCTCTCCCATGCCTCATGAAACTGTTCGCCGTTTTGTTGCGTAAATGAAGTGATAGCACGGCGAAGCACATTGGTTCGCCTGATTGGGAAGAACTTCTTGAGAAATGCTGTTCGCATCTCTTCCCGAGAGTGGATGGTTCTCCCAAGTGTGCGTAACCACTGCGACGCTTTATCCCGCAATGAAAACGGGAACATTTTCATGAGGACTATAGGTAACCCGATATTTCTTGGTTTAATAGTTTCAGCCAATCGGGTTAGGTCTTCCAAGTGGAGAAAAGGACCTTCACTTGCAAGACCATGGAAGTGAAAATTTATCAGGCCAATTATGTTAGGTTTCAGTTTAAAGTCGTCCCCGCCCATGGGGACCCGAATTTGTCCGATGGTCTCTGTAGCAGCGGGATTCTGATAGGAGCTAAGAGACCTAGGCTCCTCCCGTTCGGGAGGGTTCTGCATTTCCTCCAATGTTTCCCTAATGGCCTCAATTTGTTCAATATACATTTCCATTTGGGCTTGGAGGCAGGTTATGGGATCCAAGGCTCCACCACTTGGTGGGTTTTGAGAGCGGTTTCCTCCCTTGAGATTTGGGGGTGGGCGTGCAGCCATGTTTGTAGAGGAGGAGGACGATGAGGCTTCTTTTCTAATATTATCAGCTAATTCACACAGTTCAGGGTTTTGTGACCTCCTCCCAAACATGCACTACAGCATGAAGAATTGGGGGGATACGAAGGGAAAAGGAGATGAGAGAAATGACGCCGCAAAGGTACACTTGATGACAAATCAATACAATCAAATTCCTAACCTCTACAGTGTGCCCTTAGACCTAAAGATCTAAGTTACTTACTATCACGACCTACGGAACCGAATGCGAGCATCGCGGAACCACCGGGCCAGATTAAAAGGCCATTTGCCCCAGTCTTAGACACCCGATAGCACGCGGGAACCCTCACCAGCACGTAGGCACTACACGCAGGTAGTTAGACCTCCAATCCTTAATAAGGGTCAAGTTGCTACCAATTTTAGTTAGAGGCTTAGGATCAAGTGCTTCTGGAATGTGAAGGGCGTTATTTACGGGTAATGCCCAAGTGATTGATTTTATAGAGTGTGTAAACCAAGCATGCAATGGGGAAATCTCCCCGAATTGAAGTTTTAATTGGTGAATGGTTTTTAGAATTCAGCCTTAAGTAGTATGGATTTTAGGATTTCGCTGAATTACCAATTCAACCAATCTCCGGGTTTTGAGAGAATACAAGTTTCCTTCTAAGCCCAACAAACCCTTCTTCAATGTCAGTTGGTTAATGCATGCTAAAATGCAATGGGCTTCCCTAGATGGAGATTTCTATGTGTGGATGCACGAATCAATTTTAGATTAGTGTGAAAGGGAGCCAAAGCACTTCAATTCAAGTGCTCCCAATCACCAAAATGATTTCCACACACAAGGCTCCATAAGATAAAGAAAATCAAATTGTTGGGGTTGAAGTATTTGGGATCGAATCTTAGGCACGTGAAAAGTCGTGGTGGGGTTGGAATCGACTCAATTCCAAGTCTCCCCTACAAAAAGGTGATCCCGAATTGCAGATAAATGAGGCAAAGAGGGATGGCAATCAATCTTTTTATTTTTGCCTCAACGAATACTTCACACGGCGAAAGATTCAAGAATCAAGATTCTAGGATCTTTGCTATGCGAAGTTTGGTGGGAAATCCTGGGGCGGTGGGAGTGATGACAAACAAGCAAACAAGTGATTTTTAATCCACTTGCCCCAAGAGATCCCAAGAAGTGTTTCTAGTTTTTTTTTTAATTTTTTTTTTATTAAGGTGACAAGTTGACCTAAGTTGCTAAGAAAAGAAGACCTACTTGTTCAGCAACGTGTGCGAAGCTCTAAGGCGGTGTCGGCGTCTTCACGCTCTCTTTCCCGCCTTGGATCTGTCCACGTTTCCGACTTCGTCTGCCTGTCATCTCCTTGCAATATGTTCACCTGCACAGCAACAAACAAAAACACTCGTGAAGAGAAGGGTGTGAGAAGAGAAAAATTAAAGGAATGGAGTAAAAACTTACCTGAATGCGCACTTCCCCGACAACGGTGCCAGAAAAGATGTTTGGTCGAGCTCGAAAAGGTTGTGTTAATATGGTGATTTTATCGTTGAAATGCGTATAGTGGTTAATCTAAATCGAGCCTAACCATCTCTTTAGAAAATTTTTTTACCTGGCCTACTTGATTTTATCTTGGTCACTTTTAGGCCCAAGGTCGAACTCAGGGAAGTGGGATTAGAAGTGAATAAGCTTCTATGCCTTTCCTATAACGAATCTCTTCCGTTCGTTTATTGTGTTTTTGGTGTTTTTTTATTTAAGATTTTTTTCTGATAATTTTTGTCCTTGAGGTACACCCTCAAAATCAGGTTCTTGGCTTTGAGCCAAATTAGGGTTCCAAAACTGGTCTTGCTATTCGCAAGACTGAGTACCTACAAGTCAAGGATTATCTTTTCTCTTTTTATCTTTTTACTGGCAGGAAAGAGAAACATAAATAAAGTAAATATAGTATATATGTATATGTATATATTATATATGTATAGAGGGGTGGGGGTGGAGGTGGAGATGGCCTGTAGCACGGTGTCGAGTCGGTCGTTGTCTAGGAAGACGCAACCAACCGGACGAAGTGCCGCGTGGAGTGTAAGGTGGATTAGTGGAAGATGAGTGTGAACACGCTTTCTATACCCATGTATCGGGGAATATCAGCAACTGGTACGGATATTCCCGCGATAAAACGTATGGTAAGTGATATGAAAATATATATATGTATATATGTAAATATATATATATATATATATATATTTACATATATATATATGGTTATAAATATGTAGGTATATATGTAGTTATATATGTATATATATATATGTATATATATATAGATATGTAAATATATGTATAGATAGATGTATATATATGTGTGTGTGCATATATATATATATATATAATTAGATATATATGTATGTATATATAACTATATATATATATATGTATATATATGTATATATAGTAATATATGTTTATAGTTATATATATATGTGTATATGTATATATATATTATAGTATAATTATCTATGTATATAGATATATGTAGATAGATATCCACATATATATATTTATAGTTATAGATATATATATGTATATATGTATGTATATTTGTATATATATATATGTATAAATATATGTGTATATATATGTGTATATATATATATGTATATATACTTATACTTAGTTCTATAGGTACTAATATTTGTATAGATATATGTATATATATATATATATATATATATGTATATAAATATATGTATATATATCAATATATATATGTATATGTGTATATATATATATATATATATATATATATATATATAAGTATATAGTGTATAGGTGAGTGGGTGTGTGTACGAGAGTGTGAGTGTGTGTGTGTATGTGTCTGCAGAGAGAGTGAGAGAGTGCTGTGAGAGAGAGAGAGAGAGCTCGCTTCAAATGGAGTTGGCGCGGGGAGTTAAGTTGTCCGCACGCAACGCCCGTCGTCTGATGCCAAGTGCACGTGCAGGTGCGCGAAGAGGCTCGCACGCAGGAGGGAACGGGCGTGGGAGGAACCGCAACGCACTGCGCTGCGCGGTGAGGCAGGTGCGGGCGAAGGCGCTATGCGCTGAAGCGGGCGAAGGCGTGGGCAGTGAAGCGGGCGGGCGTATGCGGGCGAAGGCTCACGCGGGAGTGGGTAGGCGTACGCGAGAGTGGGCGCGTGGCGAGATGCAGGCGTGAGCGGACGGGTTGGCATCGGTAGCGGCACGGAGAGAGTGCGCCGGGTGACCGGATAAGTGAGAAACTTATCGGTCACTGCACTGTTGCCACAGTGTCCTGCTGACTAGCGTGAACAGTGGCTACAGTGCATGGTCGGCTCGCGCGACCGCCTGCGCCCGGTTCCGTGAGTGCGGGAGGTGTGGAGCGGCTGGCGTGTGCGCTAAAGAGGCTGCATCGGCTGCTGGCTTGCGCGGAGAGGCGGGTGCGGGTGCGGGTGCGGGTGCGAAGAAGTGGGAGGCGAGGGCAGCCTGCAGGCGTGCGTTGCTGCTGCCGCCTTGCTGCTGTTGCTGCGGAGCTTGAGCTTCAATGCTTGAAGCTCCTGTGGCAATGGCGGAAATGGCTAAACGTCGAAACAGAGAGAGAACCACCACGCCCACCGGCTCTTTGATGAGCTGGGCGGTGGTGGGACTCACAGTGGTGGTAGTGCACCACTGTGAGCGGCTCCTGCCCGTAGAGTAGCTCCTCAGAAGGAGGAGAGGCTGCGTATGGAGGGGAGAGGGGAGAAGATGGCCTGGAAGGAGGGAAGCTGCTGTGTTTTTGGTGTTGGACCAGGCTCCCTTTGCAAAGAAGAAGCCATGCCCTTTTAAAGAGGAAGAAGGCATGCACAGCCATGCCTTGGCTGTGCATGCGGCTGTGCATGGCTGGCAGGGAGTGGCTGTGCAGGGCAAGCTGAGTAGGACATGGCACGAGGAAGAGGCTACCATGCATTGCAGCCGCGGAGAAGAAATTCAAAAATCAAATAGAAATAAAAATAAAGATGGAAATTTTGCCAGGCAGCACTTGAAGAATTTGTCAATTATAAGGTCATTTATTTCACTCTCCTCCCCTCTCAAATAGATGCATGCATGCTTGTATTTTTACAAATGCGACTATGGATACCTAATATGCACTGGCAATGCTAGGAAATAGCACAAGACGGCACAATTGTTGGTGTATTTTTGCTGTGCAATCACATGCCCTTGGCCACGACCACGTCCACGGCCCACCTCAAGAGCTCTCTGGCGAGGCATCTCCTGCATGGAGATAAAAAAGAAACGGGATTGTTGGAGACTGTTTAGCTACAGAGGAGGCGTAAGACTTGGAAATGACAATCAAGATAAAATGTTGTAATGGCTATTCTAGCTGCATGTACAATTGTGGTGATTTTCAAACTATTTGGTTTATTTCTCAGGATGACCTTGCTCTGATACCATCTTGTCATGACTCGAACCCAGATCCCTACAGGACCCGAGACCGGCTTGCCTCGACTAATCACAAGACCTAGTTGTCCAACGAGAAATAACCAAATAACATGCATCAATCCATAACCACACAAGTACAGTAGCTAAGCAGAAAGAAATTGGCAACGAAAGGAGAAATAGAACTATAGTACAAGAATATTACATGCCTTCAAGAACATAAATACTGCCATCACAACAAAACTAGTACAGATAGAGAACATAACGGAAATGTATTGGAAATATAACTACAAGAACTCACTACAACAAGTAGTAGAAACTACAGCTGCGCTCGACTAGGCCTAGCATCCTCAGCAGCCGGTAGCTTGGATTGCTCAAATCCTTAACTTGTACAAAATTATATAACTGGAGTCAGCTAACATTGGGTAGAGTGGTGGCTAAACATAAAAATGCATTTAACAGGTAGTTTAACATGTTACTTTTCGATCCAAATTATCCTACAACGGTTTTCTGTGTAAAGATCTCTAATCAGAGTTCATCTCATTACTTAATCTTCTTATTCCCTAAAGGAACGATTTTGCTTGCAGTTTTCCTGTGATGTAGGATGCACACATGGCACTCTCCTAGTTGGGAGAGTCTCTCCATGGTAGTCCTACACCCGGTCTACCACCCCGAGGTCACGGTCATGATGTAGCGGTGACTACGGCACACGTGATAAGCACGCGGATAGCTACCCCGCACTGGCACGCGGTTAATCATTTTCGCTAGTGGGTACGCCTCAACGTACAACGTGGAACAGTATAGGGCCTTGCCCTCTCAGAATAGAACAGAACAGAGGTCTCGCCCCTCCTCAGTCCGTGTACCCTCATTCGACTATCTTGGTTTGCCCAACGGGCTAACAAGAATCAGTGTAGAGTGGCCATGCCTAACCCCGGGCCCCTTGGGGTGACTAGCTCTCCCCTACACTAAGTAGCTCACCTCGGTACCACATACACGAGGGCCAGCAAGGGTCGACGTAGAGTGGCCAAACCCACCCCGGGTCTCAACCCAAACGCGGCAAGCTCCCCTCTACACTACAAGGGATAGTTGCTCTCTTTGGTACTACGTACACGAAGGTCAGCTCACTACCCTTAATGGTCGCCTCTGGGCGGCAATTCCAGAACTATTCGATTTTCGGTACTGCCATGTTCTTATCTCATTCTACATTCCTCGAGTTCACTTTTTTTTCTATCCATAATGTAGTTCATTACAGGCAGCTTATGATTTATTTAATCATCCATCTTTCTACACAATGCGTCTTTTCTATCTCTAGTGTTCATGTCATAACCTAGGGTTCACTTGAATACCTGTATTCTAGAGCATACATTTATTTCTTCCTAGGATTCATCTCACATGCTAGGTTTTAACCAATTGCATGCATTTTATTTAACTTGGAGAATTAGTTAGAACCACTCTACCAGGATAACCAGGTGAAATGGGGGCTGGTACAACAGCTCCTGACGTCTTTGCAGGTTCCGTACACCTGACGAACTGGAGACCTAAGCCGTGGATGGATAGGTCAAAAGGATTTGAAAAGATACAGACAAGCTACCATTATGTGAAGAAATTCGTACGAAAAACAATGATGTTTCGTTTACGGAAAACTGACATCGTTTGGGCCTTGAATGAGCCCAAAAATAAGAGTTCTGATAGAAATCAGATGTCTGGGAGGGATCCCAGACGTCTTAAATCAACTCTTAGGCATACCTCTTTCGAGGCACCTCTATCGGATGTCTGGAATGCAGTGTCGACGTCCAAGGGTTTCGTCAGACGTCTAGAGGTGCTCCCGGACATCTGAGACTGCCTCAGTCCGCCTTCCAACTTCTGACACATGTACATGCATGGTAAGGACTTTGGCAGAGAAGAAATATGGAAAATAGATCTCTACCAGACATCTCATTCTACCTTCGGATGTCTGGTAAGACGTATGGATGTCTCTCCGGACGTCTGATTTCGCAGAAAAATGACTTCTGCAGAACCGCTCTGGCTTTCCTCGCCGTAGACGCTGTAGCAGAGCAGCACAGTGCCCTCTGCTCTCGCGCTTAGACTCACGATCAGCTCTTCACTCGCTCTCTGCTTGCTCTCTCTTCGACTCCTTGCTCTCTCTCTCTCGCTCGGCTGTGGTGGTGTGAGATGGAGAGGAGGAGGAGGGGGTTTATAAAGGGAGGGGAGGTGAGGGGAGAGGTGTGGGGTTGCAGGGAGTGGTGCAGGGTGTAGGAATGGCTGTCGCAGGGAGAGGCATGAGGTGTGGGCAAGGGAGTGGCATGTGCATAGTGCGCGTCGAAGAGAAAAGCATTTTCAGATGTCTGGCTCTCTCTCCAGACGTTTGGATAGACTTCTGGTGAACATCGTAGACATCTTTAAGGACCAAAAGGTGATGAGTCATTTCAGTTAACGTTTCGGTGACCGGAACAGGTATCTTTTGTCTAATGGACCTTAGTGCTTTAATGAAATGACCCGAGGGTCATTTTATAATTTTTTGAGACTCTAGTGGTTTTATTGCAAATGTTGCATGCAAATTACAATGCTTAATGGTTTTGGGGAGTTTCTTTTAACTACGGGGACTTTTGCACAATTTCTGCGCACTGTGAGGTCACATAGGAACCTTATTGGATCTTGATTCCCCACGTAAGGGTGCTGGGCGCAAAATTTGTTCCCTCAAATAATTCTGAGGGTCCCTAAGGAAAGGCAGGAAGTTTTGGGACCCATTTGCAATTTTTTGTCGACCCCACAAACCATTAAAATCCTAAGCCCATGCCCATAAAATCCCCTCTAGCACACATCCCAAGAACCCTCCCTCTTACCTCGTTCCTTGTTGCGGTGTCCCCCCATTTTTTCTTTGCCCATTACCTGAGAGAGAGAGGAGAGATGAGAGCACTCACGCCTCTTGTCCCCTCCCACGCGCACATGAGTAGAGGGTACAACTGGCAAGGCTCTCGGGCGTGGCAGCGTGCATGTCGAGGCCGTAGGCATGTAGGTCGAGGCTGCTCATGGGCATCGAGGGCTACAGTAGGCGTAGACACACTTGTTTCCCGCTCATGCATGTGGATCGAGCCACGCAGTAGGGTGGGGCTCGGGGTGCGAGGGCTGTAGTACACATGGAGCACGAGGCGACGCGGTGTGCGAGGGGAGCATGTTGTGGGTGGGAGAAGGCATGTGGCCCAAGTTCGACGTTGCGCGGTGTGAGGGCAGCGAGGCGAAGCATGAGTTCTTGGTGCAGGTTTCGCGTGCGTGGGTTTCGTTTTTTGGGCGAGTTCAAGGCCCAAACAAACTTAGATTCACGCGAGTAAATACACGTTGGAAAGGTATCAACTTTCTCCATCTTTTGGTGTCATTTTTTATATTATTGGAGTACGTTTTGAGTATTGAAAAATTGGTTTAAGACACCAATGAGGGGATGAACCCTTAGAATGATCTAAGTTTGGTGCATGCTCGAGACACGTGTTCTAAGAGGAGCCACCTTGTGACTGCCGGGAGCATGAACAAGCCCCTACTCCCCCATACCCCTAATACCCCATGAGGTAGAGTGGTTCTTCCTCTACTTCCCTAGACATAAGAGTTAGAGGTCCATTTTCGTCTTTTCGTTTTTGTCTTCTAAACATCTAAATTTTACCTGGTTGGAGTAGCATGGTCATGCTAATACTATGTAGTAGGGTTACACATAATGTATGCTTGCGACAACCCTAGTGACTAGATAATGGGTCCCTCTTAGGGACTCCTTAGGAATCACTTTTTGTTAGAAACAAAGATTTGGTGTACTCATGAACCTTAGGGAATTTAGAAAACTGGATTGCTTGTATTGGAAGCTATGGATGTACTCGCTTATTAGGAAACCAAAAGTAGGGATGAGTCTGAACCCTAAGGAAGAACCAATTGTCGGTAATATGACAAATATTGAGATTAATGAACGTCAGTTAGAAACGAATTAGGGAATCTTTTCCAACCCTAGGGTGAAATAGAGATGCTTTAGGTCTGAAATGGAATCTTGATATTGATGATGAGATGGAAATGGAAATGTGGGGGCCCAAGTGGCCAGGTGTTGGTTTTAGTGTAGGGATGAACTGGCCCTTGGGTACACGTGTATTGAGGAGAGCTGACTATCCCATACCGACTCCTGTTGGGCCCATAAGGCCAACTGGGATAGTCGGGCGAGGGTACGCAGACTTGTGAGGGATGCGACCCTTGTTTCTTTCTGTGTTGTACAAAGTAGTGCATACCCGTTAGAGAAAACGACTGACCGTGTGCCAGTGTGGGGTAGCCCCCGTGCATTTATCGTGCATGCCGTAGTTACCGCTATGTTATGACAATAACCTCGAGGTGGTAAACTAGGTGTAGAACAGACATGGGGTGCCTCTCTAGGCTAAGAGACCGCCATGTGTGCGTCCTGCACCGCGAGGACACTACAACAAGATCGTTCTGCTAGGGAACGTGTGAATAAAGAGGAAGTATGACCCAATGTTAGTGTGCGTTAGAAAACAAATAATGGGTAGTTAATGGACCATTAAAATATATTAAATGCCTGCAAAACTATTTCTTAATTCCTCTCAGTTTTGTTTACACATTTACCATACTCTTGCCACTCTACTTAGCTTATTGCTAACACCTATTGTTTGTACCCAAGTAAGGGGACTGAACAACTTGTCTCACCGGTTGCAAAGAGAGTTGGGTCCAGCCAAGCCCAACCTTAGATTAGCTATGGTTCTTTTCTGCTGTAGTACGTTTTTAGTCCTTGTTGTAGTGAGTATCTAGATTTAGAACTACTAGTTTTGTTTCCTCACTGTTATCATCTTTTGTAATGGCTATGTTGGAACTCTACTTTTATCTCTCAGTATGGAAGCTAGTGCATGGACCTTTTTTTTTTTTTTCTTTTTTGTTCCTTCAGTCGTTTAATTATTTTCCCGCTATAGTGCATGTGTGAAAATGTTATGATTTTGGTTTATTTCTCATTGGACGACTGAGTCTTGCCACAAGGATGCGGCTTGACCCGGTTCCTATGTGGAGCTGGATCGGGTTGTAACATTAATCTTTCCACTAGTCAAGGAGGGGTTAAGGTACAAGTGTACCATTGTAGAGGGCACATCGATATATCCTTCAATATGAAGGGCTGATTTAGTCACTTCAAGATTTGGAGTGGTAGGTAAGAGGATCTTGGATCATTATGATAGTTGTGTTAGAACGTGTGGCATTAATGAAGGGAATTTGATTAGTGGGCTAGGACCACGGTGGTTGGTCAGGTTGATTTGGGTTAAGGTTGAAACCTAGGATTCTGAGTTTGGGCTAGGGATTTATCCGGTTAGCGAAACTGCACACTACCTTATTTTTATTAGATTACAATGGTTTCTTATACCCTACTAAGCCAATTGGCTCATCCTTACTTTGTGACCTAATTTTAGGTGTTGTCATGTGTCGTTGACATGTGGGGTTTCGACGTAGTGTGGGATTTACTGTGTGCTACTTGATAGGTAACATTTAAGCTTTAGTTATAGATATTTTCTATTTAATTTGTGCCATACTTCCCATACTTTCTTCCATTTTGTTGATTAATGGAATGCTTTAGTAGCTCAAAGTGGTTATTGCACCTTGAATTAAATAAACCAACAGCTTTTTCTTGTTGCCACCCTCAGAACCTTATCCTTCGATTTGGGGCGTGATAAATACTCCACAAATAATGCAAAGACAATAGGTCTAAAAATAAGGAAAGTAATAGAGAATGACTTGAGGAAAGACTCACTTGGAGGAGTTGATCCATCAAAACCCAAAAAAAAAAAGCAAAGGAGAGGAAAGAGAAAGAAGGATCTCCCCAAAAAGGAAAAAACATGGAGGAGAGGAGAAAGGAGGAGAAGAGGACAAAGGAGAAGGGGAAGAGGAAAAGAAACAAAAAATAGTGAAAGTTGAAGAAAATTATTTGAAGAACTTGAAACAAGAAAACATGCACTTGAAGAAGAGGATAAAAAGATTGAAAAAAATAATGAACAAGAGAAATACGGAAAATACAACTCTGAAGGAACAAATAGAGGAATTCAAGGAAATTTTGGCTGCTTTTCTTCGTTCAACATAATGTAGTCAATGTTTTGAAACTAAACAACAAGAAAACAAGAGAGAAGAGCCGCAGGGAGAGCATCAGCATCAGCAATAACAACAACAACATTAGCAACAACAACAACATCAACAACATCAAAAGCAGCAGCAACAGCAACATTAGCATCATAAACATCAACATCAGGTAGTGCATGGAGGAGTATGAGCATGAGCATCAGCGAGAGGATGAGCAATAGCAGCAACATTAGGTAGTGGAGGAGCATCGGAAGCAACAACAGAGGGATGGGGAACAAAATCAACAGTATAAAGGAATGGAGGAATGTAAGGAGCAAAAGCAACAACATCTAATGGGGGGGGAGGAATAGCATCAAGGAATGTACGAGGAACAACAACATCTGATGGAGGGGGAGAAGCAGCAACAAGGAATGGGCGAGGAGTAGTAGCCTGAAGGAATGGAGGAGAAGCAACAACACCAATAGATCGAAGTTAGTTTATTTAAATAATATCACCGGTGATATCTAATTTTAAATCAATGATATGTTACATATTACCAGTGATATCTAATATTCAATTTAATATCATTAGTGCAAAATGTGATATGCTACATATCATAGTTACATATCACCGGTGTAAAAATAAGTTGTCATTGATTATAACATATTTTAATCGATGTATTTTAGTCAAAATAATACTTCTAAAACTGATAATATGTTACGTATCATAGGTGATGTAATATTCAATTACACATTATCATATAAAAATAAACTATCAATGTGATAACATATTTTACATAAATATATTTCAATTAAAATAAATATGAAGATCATGCGACATAAAAGATATGACTTCTTCAACGTACCTCAAGAACAATCCGCAGGGTTTTGGATCATAAAAGAAAAAAAGGGAAAAGAAAAGCATCCGAATGTTTTCCTCTAAAAGCCGTCCCTCCTTACGCGATAACGTTATTTGGTGGCTCCAACTGAAAGTGGTGACCAACTCTTACTATTACCACCACTAGAGAGAACACGATGAGTTGCCGCTCATGTCTACAGCGCAACGAACTGGCAGTGGCGGAGGTTCTCACCGCGGCCATAATCAAAGGTCACTGGGGCGCTCTCTCCCGCGTCGGACTCTCCTCCTCGACCGTCGACCGCGTTCTCCTTCTCCTCCAAGAGGACCTCCCCCTCTCCTCCTCCTTTTTCTCGTGGTCCCTCTCCCTCCCCCACCACCGCCCCTCCCTCCACTCGCACTGGAACATGCTCCACCTCCTCACCCACCACCGCCGCCTCGCCGCCGCCCACAGGCTCCTCCGCACCTTCGCCTTCCGCCACTTCCTCTCCTCCCCCGCCGTCCTCGGCTCCCTCCTCCACACCCACCCCCACCACCATCACCACCACCATCTTGCCAATTCCCGCATCCTTAGCTGGATCATGGCGCTCTACTCCAAGGAAAGCTCCACCCAGGACGGCATCCAGGTGTTCGAGTTCATGAAGAGTAACGGCTACGTGCCGGACCCGCACGCCTGCTGCTCCCTGCTCAGCTCGATGGCGAGGGCAGGGACCACCGCTGGCGCATGGAAGGTGTTCGACGAAATGCTCGCGATGGGAATCGTCGCGAACGCGCCCGTCTTTAACGTGATGGTTCATGTTTGCTGTAGGTCGGGGGACGCGGAGAGGGCCGAGAGGTTGGTGGAGGACATGGAGAAGAAAGGGGGGGTCAGCCCAGATTTGTTCACGTACAACACGCTCATCGCTCTGTTCTGCAAGAAGAGAATGCACTACGAGGCGTTGGGCGTGCAGGAGAGGATGAGGAGAGACGGGATAAGACCCGATGTCGTCACGTACAACGCCCTTGTCCATGGATTCTGCAGAGAAGGGAGGATGCGCGAGGCGCTGAGGCTTTTCGAGGAGATGAAGGAGGATGTGGTGCCCAACCAGGTCACTTATACCACGTTGATCAATGGATATTGCAGAACCAACAATCTTGATGAGGCGTTGAGGTTGAGGGAGGAGATGGAGGCCAATGGCGTGGAACCTAATGTTGCCACTTACAATGCGATAATTCGGAAGTTGTGCGAGGAAGGGAAGATGAGGATGGCGAACGAGCTTTTGAATGAGATGGATGAGAGGAAGATAGAACCTGACAATATCACTTGCAACACCTTGATCAATGTGTATTGCAAGAGAGGGGACATGGGATTCGCGTTGAAGCTCAAGAACAAGATGCTCGGATCGGGTCTGGATCTCGACGAGTACACCTACAAGGCTCTGATACATGGATTCTGCAAGATGCAGGAACTGGATGAAGCAAAGAGAGTGCTTTTAGATATGCTGGATGCTGGTATGCGCACAAATGACATTCCTTGTCACTCATCCGAGAATCCATTTTCTATTAGAGTTAAAAAAAAACACACACCTTAAATGGATTGAATTTACGATAGCCACAGAATGGTTTTATACTTTTGCAATTATATCTAGCCATCTTGAACTACAATCTTGATTATGGCAATCTTGATTATGTTCCCAAATGAAAATTGATGGAGCCTAGTGGAGGCGCACTTAGGAATGCTTGAAGAGAAAATATGCCAGCAAAGAGGAAGCATAATGGCATGAATTAAGTCCCTGCTTGTTGTTTAAAAAAAAGAAAAAGCCCTTGCTCAAGAAAACAATCTACAGGACAGAAAAAACTTATTTTAAATCAATATCTTGCGGGGAAAAAGAACTTTACAAAAGGATCAATATAATTTTTGATCTAAAGTAGAACCTCATAAAAAGGAAGAGCTAAATATTTTCCCTCACTATCCAAAAATTTTACGTGCATTCTGGTGTGTGCAAATAGTCCTAGTCAATCAGAACCTTGACCATGTAATACTTACTTGATTCACCAAGTAGAATCGGCATACACAACAGCATATGGATTAACTAGAGAAATTGCATATTTTAGTTTCTTCTCATTGACCTGGAAGTTAAATTCCATGGTATCTAATGTTTTTGTAGCTATTCCATTAAATGCAAATTGAGTACTTATTTTTGCAGCTTTCGTGGAATTATCCTGAGATGCCCAACTATTTCTTATTAATTCTGTAATTGACGCAGGTTTCTCACCTAACTATAGCACATATTCATGGGTTATTGATGGCTATTGTAACCAAAACAATGAAGAGGCTGTAATTGGTATTCCTGACGAGCTTGCAAAAAGAGGCCTTTGCGCCGATAAATCTACTTATCGTGCACTGATAAGAAGATTATGTAAGCATGGATCCATTGCTTATGCACAGATGGTACTCAATCATATGAGAGAGAAGGGAATTTCTGCTGACAGTCTGATGTATACTAATTTAGCATATGCCTATTTGGGCTCTGGAAAGCCCGCTTCAGCTTCAGTTATGTTTAATGAAATGGCTTGTCAGAAGCTCGTGATTACCGCTAAGATTTACAATTGCATAAACTCTTCCTACGTTCTTACGGGTTCCAGAGTATTGGATGATCTATGGGATCATGCCATTCAGAAAGGGCTTGTTTCGAACAAAGTTCACGATCTGATTCAGCGATCAAAATTGAATTCTTCCACAATTAATTTCATTTGAGATTGTAGAGATGTGATATTCTGCTGCTCTATGACAATTACTTAATAAAGCAAGATACGGCATTACAACAAAACCGCTACCTTATCCTGCAAGGTGAGGTGAAGTGCATGAATTCTTCATTTCTATTTTATTCCAGAAAGAGCCCAATTTCCAACTGTGTTCATTTCATAAAGCAGGATGAGATTCACAATTTCATTTCGAGAGCAATCGAGGTACAATGGATGATTGAAACTAGAAAAAACTATTCATTCCATTCATTAGTTTTACTTATTCAGTTATTCTCTCTATTTTGTTAAGCAAGTTGCTTTCGGTCCCCCTCCGAAATCAAAGAGCATGTTGAAATTCTTAAGAAAAAATACTATAATATCAAGAACATCAGGAGAAATTTGGATTCATGGGAGAAACCCTTATCACGAAGGGAAGAGAAAAACCGCAAAGGAATCCATATAGGCCAATGGTTCTATTATATCTTTCCGAGGAGCAAAGGGGTATACGAGCCATCCGTGTAGGCCATGACACACCTCAGAAACTCCCATAGACAGGAGCTAAGGATAAATTACATTATTGTAGCGAAATTCTCCATAGGTTTGCTAACACACAATAGAAGGGGGTTGGTCAAATAAAAAAATACAACCACAGGCAAGCAAATCACCAAGCACGTATTCCATTTAAAAGAGCATCAACTTCTAAGGTTAGTTCACCATCCTAAGTCTCACTATTTGTTATTGAGTACTTAAAATCAAGGGTGGTTCAATATCTATTATAATAGAGACGAAAGTTTACAACATTGGCACCAAGAGGGTATATCAAGGAATAAAAAATACAAGAATCCCATATAATCTCAAGAATATTCAATAAAAGCAAGGTAATAAGGTTGATAAAAATGAGCTTTATGGAAAATGAAGATCAAGTGTTTTTTTTTGACAAAGTTAATGGGGTTGATAAATAAGAGCTTTATGAAAATTGAAGATCAAGTGCTTCTTGAGGTGAAGAATGGATGGAAGTTTTGGTTGAGAAAAACATCGATGGAAATCTAGAGCATGGAGTTAAAAAGAGGTAATTAGAGCTTTAAGAGTTGTAGGAAATGTTAGAAAGTTCTTTAAGAGATATTTACGTGAATGTCACTAAATTTTTTTTAAATTATTTAAATATTATTTAATTCATTATATTTACAGATATAACATTGAAAAAGTAACTTGATTTTTATATTTGTCATTCATTAGCTATAACCGTTAAACTTAATGATTTTGAATTGAAATATAATAAAAAAATATTATTTAGTTCTTAATCTTTTTTGTCAAATTTTCTTTTTTTAATTTCCACCTCCCTTTCTTCTCACTTCCAACCTCCTCCACCTCAACTCTCCAACCTTCAACGACCTCCTTCGCCCTCTCTCTCTAACCACCACCTACTCTCAACCACTTCCTCCTCCCAAGGCGAGTGGTTGGAGTGGAGGTAGAGGAGGTGGTTAGAGATGAGGAAGAAGGGAGGTGAATTAGCAAGGGAAGGAGATAAGGGAGGGGGTAAAAATTAAAAAAATAAAATTTGATAATTAAAAAAAATTTGAGGACTAAAAAAAATTTGAGGGTAAAAAATAATTTTTAAGGACTAAAAAATAATTTGTGAAGATTAAAAAAAATTTTTGAGGACTAAAAAATAATTTTTTATTATATTTCAATATAAAATTATTAACTTTAACAGTTATGATTAACAGAGTGTTAAATATGAAAATAACACTATTTTTTCGATATTATATCTGTAAATACAATGAATTGAATGATATATAAGTAATTGTAAAAGATTTAGGTGATATTTACGTAAAAATTCCTTTATTCAAATGATTAAGATGTTTGGAAACATTCTTTAGTGACTAATAAAATGCCTTGGGATTTTCTTTTACAACACTTTGCACACCATCTAATGGCTAAATTTTCAACTAAGCTAATTATAAGGGTTAAAATTTACCAAATCAATCAAAATGAAGATTAACGCGTTAAACAAATAAACAAATGAAACCCAAGTTACGTAGATGGTCATTAAGAAAGTGAATTGATCATAAGAGGCACTTAATTAATTAA
This sequence comes from Thalassia testudinum, assembly GCA_037157565.1. Taxonomy (NCBI): domain Eukaryota; kingdom Viridiplantae; phylum Streptophyta; class Magnoliopsida; order Alismatales; family Hydrocharitaceae; genus Thalassia; species Thalassia testudinum. Next base: position 9,086,767 of record JAZHRO010000040.1, on the reverse strand, counting down.
AAATTTATGAAAGCAAGTCTAATCATTCAAGTAAAATAAGTCATTGATTAAAGTAATTGGTAGAGGAATGCCAAAAGGATATCATTTGGCCTTTAATCAATTTAAAGATGAGGTTAATAAATCAAAAGACTCTTAGAAGAAATAGGTCAAAATAAACATTTGACAAATTATTAATTAAACAATATAACCGATCTATCAAAAGTACTCAAAGAAATGGATCAAAAGGTCATTCAAGAATTTATTGATTAAGCAATGGATATGATCAACCAAAAATTCTATTGATCAAATCGACCAATATATCATTTGGTGTTTGACTGATTACCGAAGATAATACATTGTTTAAAGAAACCTTTTGTTGATTACATGAGTTGGGCATTCCGCAATTGATCCTTCATATTAACTTGTCAAATTGAAATGTTCTAGTTTACATCATTCAAGAATTGGTCAACTAAGGAAAATTTTAATCAATTAAAATAGAAAGGTGACAAGGAGGTTTCGTTTATTAACTGTGATTTTAAGGATTTTGTTTGAAAATTTAAGTTCCCTAAGTTCTAAGGATTTCTATCACACTTCTGTGATTCTAAAATTAAATGATTACATTTGTAAAGCTACAAATCTTTTGATTTTCATTTCGAGTCGCGAACATTGATGGAATGTTTGCTTACTCTTCTTTAATATGTTTGCCCTTGAAATGTTAATAGTATAACATGTAACTAATAGAGGAGATTTGGTTGTCATCAAACCAAGTACCTCTACGTACTATGGAGTATATTGATACTAAGAATACTTGCAATAGGATCCATTAACACAATAATCACTCATTTCTATCAATAATCCCTTTTATTTTGGAGTGTGGAATGTACAATATAATCTTTCCTCTACCTTACCAAAGAAAATCTAATCCTCCTTTTCGTAAGTAAAATTACTAATAAATGTTGCTACCAAGGCCATGGCTCTCCTATTGGCAAATTATGAAAATGTTTGCATTGGCATTCTTTCTTGTAGGTGGCTATGCTAGTAACAACACAACCATCTGTAGGTTGGAGTCTAAAACATGAAATGCCAAAATTGATGATGATGAAGGAAAAAGACAAAAACTAAACAATGCAAAATAATAAAACCTAGACATACCTAAAATAGTGCATGCTGGGATGTATAATCACAGCTAGTTTAGTGAATAATCACCCATGGCTGGTAAAAAGCATGAAGAGATTGGGGATGGAATTCTAAGGCATCATCATGTTTAATGATTTTCATATTCCCACTGATAAATACACATTTATTTATGATAAAATACTTATGTTAGTTCTTAAGCTTAGCATTGCATTTTACAATATAAGTGCTGCATAACATTTATCATATTGTATTTAGGATGGATTGTATAAATTGTATAGTAATTCATGCATTATTGTGGTTAGGAGATAGGGCAATATATTTTGAAGCTTCAAATGAAAAATTCGATCGTATGGATGAATCCGGAGCGACGATTGTAGTTCGACAACGCAAAAATCATCTTGATCAAAGTACCATGGCATCCTCTGCAAGCAAAAGAAGATGGATAGTCCGGATGGAGACACATGGCACCATCCAGATCGCCCAACATAGCTCGCTCTTCTTCCCCAAAGGCTCCTTCCACGTGAGATCCTAGCCGTTGGATGAAAATACAACGGCTAAGATCACATGACCCTTGGCTGTAGGAGAATCATAAATGTGACACTCAGGCTTCTTTGACGCAATGGTGGGCAAAGGCACTCCAAAAGCAGCAACCCGCATTCGAAACTCAATTCGCGCTCCCTCAACAAAAGCACGGAATAAATTAGGCTGTGCGATCTCGGGTGGATGTTACGACCTGATTTTCGAATCCCTACAGAATCCAAGACCGACTTGCCTCGACTAATCCCAAGATCCAGTCGTCCAACAAGAAATAACCAAAAAGTAAGAAAATAAATCACATTCACATATGCAATGTAACTAAGCAGTAAAAACGTACAAGCAGTAAAGGAAAGTAAAAGCCACTATTTCAGTACATACCACAACCACAATAGGAACAACGGAAACAAAAGCAACAGTAACAACAATAGGAACTAAAAAGTCTGAAACTCACAACAACAGAAAAGAAGGTACAAAAAAAAGTGCAGAAAACTACGGCTGGGCTCGATTGGGCCCAGCACCCTCCGCAGTCGGAAGCTCGGGTTGCTCAACTCCTGGACCTGAACAGGGTTATGAAAAAGACGGAGTCAGCGAATGCTGAGTAGAGTGGTAACCATACTATCTAAAGCAGTTAAAGTAACAGGTATAATTATCTTTTCTAGTTATTTTATTTTACAGGTAATTCCTTTTCACCCCTTTTAGTCAACTTTTATATTTTTCTTGATCTTACAGGTTCCTCATGGAAACGATCTTGATTGCAGTTTTTTTTGAATAGTAGAAGGTACACGTGGTGCTCTCCTGGCCAGGAGAGTCCCACGTGGTAGTCCTACACCCAGTCAACCATCCCGAGGTCACTATCAGACGTAGCGGTGACTATGGCACTGATAAGTCGATTTTCACTTCCGAATAATGTGATTAAGATGATTTGTCGTTTTAGTAACAAAGTGGTGGAAAACTTCTTAACAAAATAATTACAATAAAAATTACCACTCACAGAAGAGCGGGTCATGTCCACAGGGAGGCAATGATGTAATAAAATTTCGATTATTTCGTATTCTTTCAATCACGTGCGAAATCCATAATCAAATCCGACATGAAATGCGATGGAAAGAAGATGCATAATAACTAAAAAAATATAAGGGTATATGTGCAATTTTTCCTCACTGAAATATTCAATAAATTATGCTGATTTTGTGTAATTTTCAATTTGCATGTATTAGAGAAAATTTATGCACATTTTAATCCCAAAACCAAAGTTAAAACATGTGAATATCAATAACCACGCAATTATCAGAAAGTATGAGTATGCAGTTACAATTTCACCATAATAAAAATAATCATAAATTAAAATTGATTTTGGTGGCAATGGCATTCAAGTGTAAATTTTAATTATCATGAAAATATGGGATTTTACCTCTCTCCTCCATGCGCATGGGAGAGAGGTTCAATCGAGGAGAGGCTCCTAAAGGAGGTTGGCTGAAATGAGGTCGTCGCGGTGGTGGCAGTGGTGCTTCGTGAGATGGTCGGAGCAGGCCTGCTGGAGGAGAGGAGTGGTGGTGGTGGAGGGGTTGCTGCTGCCGCGCGTGTTGCAGGCAAGGAGAGCAGCGCGCGTGGGTGCTGGAGGTGCTGCAGACGCGCGGAGACACGGAGGAGTGGGCGCGCGGGCGCTCTGCAAAGTACACAGGCATGCGTGGGCGTGGGTGTGGCACCGGCTACAAGTGCTGCAGGCAGGCGCTGGAAGTGGGCGTGCGGAGGTGCGGCGCTGCAGGATCGCAGAGAGGGGGCGGGTGTGAAGGCTGGAGCGCATGGAGGAGAGCACGCGGAGGTGGGTGCAGGTTCTGCTGTTGAAGGCAGGCGTGGGCGTGGTCTGATGGAGCGGGGTGCACTGGGGGGTTGCAGTGAGCAGCTGGCGTGTGTGCGGGTACCTGGTGTGCGCGCAGGCAGATGGCGCGCGATGGCACTTGGCAGGGCTGAAGGTAGCTGTGGTGGGGAGCAGGCAGGTGTGTGTTGCAGCTGAGAGCTGCGCGTGGAAGTGGCGTGGTTTTTGGGTTCCTTTTGGTGGAGTGGAGGAAAAATAGAGGACGAGGGAAGATGAAGGTGGTGCTGTAGGAGTTTCAGACGTCTGGGAACATTCCCAGACGTCTTAATGAACAGGGGCGTGAAGTTGCGGTGGCTGCAGTGGTGGATGTTGGTGATGATGGTGAGGGTGGTGCACGCTGAGGTGCTCACAGTAATGCAAACGAGCTCCAGATGGTGGTGTGGCCTGTCACGCCACATGCCCACGGTGGTGGAGGCTTGTTGCCATGGTTGAGGCCGATGGTGGTGGAGCGGATGAGAGGTCAACTCTCTGCACAGTGGTGGGTCAGGGATGGTGGCCTCCTCCGTATGGCAGCTCTCCCTCCTTTTGTAGCCACGGCCATCGTTCCAAATTCAAAATGCCGTAGCGTAAATGTGATGCGCAGGAGGAGGAGGCAGAGTCGAAGCCGGAGGAGTTACCTGTGTAAAAGAGAAAAAATAAAGAATAAAATATTATGATTATTTATGCATAAGCCCTTAACTTCTATGTTAAATTAAAACAATGCATACAATGCACCTAATTGGTTAACTAATTAAATGAATGCAATTCTAAGTTAATTCTAAATGCATTTAGTTATAAATGTAATGCATGAATTATGTAATTAAATCAGAAATATGAATTAATCTATTTACATCCTAATGCATGCTAAATAAATGTTAGAATTAACTTAATGTCTAGGCACTTAAATACTTAAATAGCCCACAAATATGGGCTAATCAAATATCCCCATGCCTAGTTTTTGCTAGTCCCTAGCAAATCCAAGCAAAACCTAGCACTCCAAGTAGACTAGCCAACCCAATCAGCCTTCCTTTAGAAACATATTAAGTTCAGACTTTAGACCTAAGGTTCCCAAGTAGTTGTTAAGTTACAGACTAGGTCGGCTAAAGACGAGTTGCAGACACAAGTTTCCTTGATTTCTGACTCTACCCTAAGGTTTATTGATCCCTGAGATTAAAGCATCCGTGCATGTGCATTGGTCTGAGTTGTTTGAGTTAAAGGAAAAATGATTTTTTTTTTTTTAATATATATATTTATATATATATTTTTTGTCTGATTCCTCTAAGTCTAACCTCGGATCAGCTATCAACACAGTCTGTGTCGGATTTATTGTCCCCATCGCCATACCTCGAAGGGTGCCTGGCTTTCGATGCTTCGAGATAGCATCGCCCATAATGACCCCAAGAACTCCTGGCAATCGACACTTCGAGATAGTATCACCCATGGATTTCTAAAGTGAATTTAGGCCTGTGGCAATCAACATTTCGAGATAGGGCTGCCCATGGTACCTGAACCGCACAATGCGCTTACATGCCCCCAGTAGGATGGATATCCTAAGAGACAAGAGCCGAGGAGGTAATATGTTATCATCGCATCCTCAAGGTGAGTATATACTCCACCTCTCTTACAATGGGAACTCTTCCAATCAAATTGTGTTTTCAAGCCTTTCCTAAGTCAAAACTAAGAGAACCAAATCTCTTTTAAGAAAGGAATTAAGTTGATTACTTACTTACACCAGACCAAGTGTGTGAAATTGGATGCTTGGGTTACAAGGACCAGTAAACCAAAAGGTAGAACAAGACTCCAGGTACTACCCCACCTTTTAACTCAAACCCTAGCTTTCCTTCCTCATCCTCTGGTACTGCTTTTGATCTCATAAGGATTGTCCCCTCCAGGTCTACGTAGTGCAGGGCCAACTTGATTGGTTGGAATGAAATATTCCTTAAGGCTCCTTTGACTGGCCATTTCTACCCTTGGAAGGTTTCTTCTTAAGATTCTTTCAGGTTCAGGATCAAACACAAGTTGTCTCCTAAGAGAACACCTACCAAGCATGCACTACAAACACAATTCAAAAGGACTTGTTCGGTCTTTACAAATTAGGCTTTTGACTTTAGTTTAAATTATAGGTGACAAAGAAAGTTTCCTAATCAATTACGTGCCTATTGTCAACCTTCGAAATGCCTAAAAATACCTAGTTGGAGCTTAAGTATTCTTCCCTAAATCTCAAATGGTAAAGCAAATCCAAAGACGAAAGATCGGGGGAAGCAAGTAGGCCTAAGCCTTCCTTTGAAGCTGTGCTTTCGCGGTGCTTCTCAACTACCCCCAAAAATCCATGACAGGGTATCCCCCTCTTTGGATTTACAAAACCTTTGATCTCAAGTTCTGAACACTTCAGAATCCAACGGTAGGAGGGCTCTTGTCCAAGTTGTTCCAAGACTTAGGAGAGTCTAAATGTGTGCCGTGGTGCAAAAGATATAAGTGTGCGTACACTGCAAAAAGATTTTGAATTTTGAATCGCACACCATGTTTGAAGATCAAGTCCTTGATTTTTAGATGTCCCTCCTTTAATTAGTTCTTTTTTCAAGAATATATGTGACCACTTGTTAGATCGCTTTCAAGACATATTATGTGGTCTTCGAATTAAGTCCAAATGAAATGCTTGATCAAGAATAGGATGCAAAGTAAGAGAATGCGTACCTTGCTTTCAGTAATCAACGATGTGAGAATGCACACAATGTAGAAAAATAAATCTAGAGGCTGCTCATACAGACCTAAATGGTTCGTCCTAAGGGCAGGCAGCTCATTTTTTTTTTTTTGTTTAGCTACTTATGCACAAGCAAATAAAAGGTAAACAATCTACAAAATAAATTAAAAACCTAAATCTAAAGAAAAGGGAACAAGCTCCCAAAAATCAGCCCCAATTACTACAAGGGTGAGAAAACAGAAATAAAACTTATGAAACGGGAAATCTCCTATAGAGGTAGAATCCAGGTCTCCTTCGTCTTCCCCGTGTGTAAGCTTCGCTCAAGGTTGAAGTCTTCTCCTCGATGTCCTTGTCACCTCTCTCAAATTCCTCGCACAGAAAAGATAATAAATGGTTAGATCAATGTGCAAAGAGAAATAATCAGAAATAAAATCAGGTGAAATTATTGCGTCTGTTGCCTCCCCGGCAATGGCGCCATTTGATAAGTCGATTTTCACTTTCAAATAATGTGATTAAGATGATTTGTCGTTTTAGTAACAAAGTGGTGGAAAACTACTTAACAAAATAATTACAATAAAAATTACCACTCACAGAAGAGCAGGTCATGTCCACAGGGAGGCAATGATGCAATAAAATCTCGATTATTTCGTATTCTTTCAATCACGTGTGAAATCCATAATCAAATTTGACATGAAATGAGATGGAAAGAAGATGCATAATAACAAAAAAATATAAGGGTATATGTGCAATTTTTCCTCACTAAAATATTCAATAAATATGTGTTGATTTTATGTAATTTTCAATTGGCATGTATTAGAGAAAATTTATGCACATTTTAATCCCAAAACCAAAGTTAAAACATGTGAATATCAATAACCACGCAATTATCAGAAAGTATGAGTATGCAGTCACAATTTCACCATAATAAAATAATCATAAATTAAAATTGATTTTGGTGGCAATGCAATTCAAATGTAAATTTTAATTATCATGAAAACAAGGGATTTTACCTCTCTCCTTGCGCATAGGAGAGAGTTTCAATGGAGGAGAGGCTCCTACAGGAGGTTGGCTGAAACGAGGCCGTCGTGGTGGTGGCAGCGGTGCTTCGTGAGATGGTCGGAGCAGGCCTGCTGGAGGAGAGGAGTGCGGCGGTGGAGGGGCTGCTGCTGCAGGAGCAAGGAGAGCAGCACGCGTGGGTGCTGGAGGTGCTGTAGATGCACGAAGACGCGGAGGCATGGGCGCGCGGGCACTCTGCAGAGTGCACAGGCGCGCGTGGGCGTGGGTGTGGCACCGGCTGCAGGTGCTGCAGGTAGGCGCTGGAAGTGGACGTGCGGAGGTGCGGTGTTTGCAAGCTCGCTGGGAGGGTGCAGGCGTGAAGGTTGGAGCGTGTGGAGGTGAGTGCGTGGAGGTGGGCGCGGGTTCTGTTGTTGAAGGCGCTCATGGGCGTGGTCTGATGGAGCGGGGGGCACTGGGGGGTTGCAGTGAGCAGCTGGCATGCGTGCGGGTAGATGGTGCGCGATGGCACTTGGCAGGGCTGAAGGCGGCTGCGGTGGGGAGCAAGCAGGTGTGTGTAGCAGTTGAGAGCTGCGCGTGGAAGTGGAGTGGTTTTTGGGTTCCTTTTGGTGGAGTGGAGGAAAAACAGAGGACGGGGGAAGAAGATGAAGGTGGTGCTGTAGAAGTTTTAGACGTTTGGGAACATTCCCAGACGTCTTAACTAACGGGGGCGTGAAGTTGCGGAGGCTGCAGTGGTGGATGTTGGTGATGACGGTGAGGGTGGTGCACGCTGAGGTGCTCACAGTAATGTAAACGAGCTCTAGATGGTGGTGTGGCCTGTCATGCCACACGCCCACATTGGTGGAGGCTCGTTGCCATGGTTGAGGCTGGTGGTGGTGGAGTGGATGAGAGGTCAACTCTCTGCATAGTGGTGGGTCGGGGATGGTGGCCTCCTCCGCATGGCAGCTCTCCCTCCTTTTGTAGCCACAGCCATCGTTTCAAATTCAAAATGCCGTAGCGTAAATGTGATGCGCAGGAGGAGGCGGAGCCGAAGCCGGAGGAGTTACCTGTGCAAAAGAGAAAAAAATAAAAGAATAAAATATTATGGTTATTTATGCATAAGCCCTTAAGTTCTACGTTAAATTAAAATAATACATGCAATGCACCTAATTGGTTAACTAATTAAATGAATCCAATTCTAAGTTAGTTCTAAATGTATTTAGTTATAAATGCAATGCATGAATTATGTAATTAAATCAGAAATATGAATTAATCTATTTACATCCTAATGCATGCTAAATAAATGTTAGAATTAACTTAATATCTAGGCACTTAAATACTTAAATAGCCTACAAATATGGGCTAATCAGGTACCTCGCGAATGTAGGCGTACCACATCGCGAATATACCTCTCTGCCAACTGTGCTGGTCCCAAGGTGAGTCAGACCGGTAGGAAATGCACCATTTTCGTCAACCTATCCACGATCATCCAGACTACGTCGTGTCCTCGCTAGGTAACAGGTAGACCCACCACCAAGTCCATGGTGATGCTCTCCCACTTCCACTCTGGAATAGCCCAACAGGCCTCTGGTGCTTGGCCTTCACTTGCTGGCACACCAAACACTGCTGCACGAACTCACCCACATCCCACTTCATCCCTCTCCACCAAAAGTCGTGCCTCAGATCATGATACATTTTTGTGTTCAAGGGATGTATGGTGAACTTGGACCTGTGCGCCTCTGTTAGGAGCTCTCTCAACAACTCCTCGTCCCTGGGAACGCACAAGCGTCCCCTCATGCGCGGCATCTCGTTTGTAAAAGAGAAGTCTCCTAGGTCCCCTGATAACACTCTGTCTCGCAACGTTTGTAAGTACGGATCTGCCATATGCCCTGCGATGATGCGGTCTATCAGCTCTGGTCGCGTCTGTTGTGTCACTGTCACTGCCCCCACAATACCCCTGTGACTCCTGGGGTCGTCAACTGCCTAACTCCTCCATAAGTCTCCAACTCTGTGCCTGTAGATTGGCCAAGTGGGCGGGTGCCTTCCGGCTAAAGGCGTTAGCCACCACGTTGGCCTTCCCTGGATTGTAGGAGATGCTATAGTCGTAGTCCTTCAGAAGCTCTAACCAACGTCTCTGTCTGATGTTAAGCTCCTTCTGGTCAAACAAGTACCTGAGGCTCTTATGATTTGTGAAAATCTCAAAGGTCTCACCGTAAAGGTAGTGCCTCCATGTCTTCAGCGCGAAGACAATAGTTGCCAGCTCCAAGTCATGGGTAGGGTAGCTATGCTCATGGGGCTTTAGTTGCCATGAAGCATAAGCGACAACGTGACCTCACTGCATGAGCACACCCCCTAACTCCTGCAACGAAGCGTCTGTGTAGACCACAAAACCGCCATTGCTGTCCGAGATGGTGAGCATAGGAGTTGAAGTCAGTCTCTCCTTCAACTCCTTAAAACATGCCTCACATGCATCTGTCTAGGCAAAGGGCACGTCCTTCCGAGTCAACTGAGTCATAGGACGTGCAATCTGCGAGAATCCTCTGATAAACCACTGATAGTAACCTGCCAGTCCCAAAAAGCTATGCATCTCTGTCACTGTACGTGGCCTCTCCCACTTGAGTATGGCCTCAACCTTGGCTGGATTCACAGCCAAACCATCCTCTGAGATCACGTGGCCTAAGAAATTCACCTGCCTCAACCAAAACTTACACTTGTTGTACTTGGCATATAGCTTGCGTTGCTTCAAAGTGTCCAGAATCATCCGTAGATGCTATCCATGCTGTGCCTGATCCCGCAAGATAAACGTGCACGTCGTAGATGAATGCCACCACAAATTGATCCAAGTATGGTTTGAAGACCCGGTTCATCAAATCCATAAAAGCAGGGGGGCATTGATCAGCCTAAACGGCATGACCAAGAACTCGTAGTGCCCGTACCGGGTAAGGAAAGCTGTCTTGGAGACGTCGGTCTCCCTGATCCTTAGCTGATGGTAGCCTGACCTTAAATCTATCTTGGAGAACACTGTGGCATCTCACAACTGGTCAAAAAGGTCATCAATCCTTGGCAGGGGATACTTGTTCTTGATGGTGACCCTATTCAGCTGTCTGCAGTCAACACAAAGTCACAGGGTACCATCCTTCTTCACAAACAACACAGGGGCTCCCCACGGTGATGCACTGGGCCTCACAAAGCCCTTCTCCAACAGGTCCTGTAGTTGTGACTTGAGCTCTCACAGGTGAAGTGGTGCCATCTGGTATGATGCAGTAGAAATGGGGCTGGTCTCCAGTACCAGCGAGATCTTAAACTCGATCTCATGCTCGGGCGGTAGTCCTGGCAGCTCCTTTGGAAACACGTCGGGGTACTCACAAACGACCGGAATGCTCTGAAAGTCAGCCACAGGGCTAGGCTCTGCCACTACACAGGCTAGAAAACCTTCACACCCCTGGCTCAAAAGCCTCGCTGCCCAAAGCGCAGATATGCACCTGAAACCTTTGTCCACCGGTTATCCGTGAAACTCAAAGGAAGGCAACTCCGGTATGGAGAAGATGATCTTCCTCCCGAAACCGTCCACCAAGGCGTGGTAGGCAGACATCCATTCCATCCCTAGAATCACACCAAAATCCTCCATCGGTATCACGATCAAGTCAGCAGGGAGGCTGTGTCCCCCTATACTAACCCCACAGTTCGTGTAGACCTCCTCAGCTACAAACAACTGGCCACCTGAACCTCTGATCACAAACGGATCTTCTAACAACACACTGTCCTGTCCCAAACTAACAGCAAAACTCGCAGCAACAAAAGAGTGTGTGGCGCCGGAATAAAAAAGCACGTATACTAATTTGCCAGAAATGGTAACCATACCTGCCACCACTGATCTAGAAGCCCTGGCATCTCTGTGTGTCAGGGTGTTGATACACCCCTTAGCCCTCGGCGCAGACGAAGCAGCTACACTCTGGGTCGGGCGAGCAGCCACTGGTCGGTACCCTCCTCATGACTGTTGCCCTCCCCCATGCGCCTGGGGACCACAACCACCAGCTCGGCCTCCAGCGCTTGGTGCGGGGAGCATCTGTTGTGCTCCAGCCCTAGATGGGCAGTCCCTCCTAATGTGGCCCTGCTGGCCACACTTGTAGCAGAGGAGAACTTGACTCCCACCCTCGGTAGGTCCTTGCTGATGGCTGGGCAGGGGTCCAGTGTCGGTAGCTGGCCCCTGTCTGGGGCCCCCAAAGGTCACTGATGGCCCCCCAAAACGAGACGGCTCTCTTGCGGGTGTCGCGTGCCTCCTCTCTCGATTGCCCTGAGAGTACTCTGGCTGGTACGGCCTCTTCCATCTGCTGCTGATGTCTCGCGCGGCTGGGTTGGTCTCCTCGTACATCATGGCTACCTCCACCACTCTCGAGAAGGTGGGCAGCTTCAGGGGTTTGACATACCCCCGAATAGCAGGCCGGAGCCCCTCAATGAACCTCCATAGGTGCTCCTCCTCTGTAGCTACGGCTGTCGAGGCAAAACGTGATAGCTCCAGGAAGTGCGTGCGATATATGCTAACAGTCATCGTCCCCTGGCGGAAAGTGTGGAACTCCCGCCTCCTCTAGACCTACCAAGTTTGCGGGAAGTATTGCTCGCAGAAGAGGGTCACGAACTGGTCCTACGTCGGCTCTCCTCTCTTCTGGCCTTTGATTGCCCTCCACCACCTATGTGCCGCAATCTCTAGCTGGTACGTGGCAAAGGCCACGTGACACTCTGCAGGGGGGTGAAGGGTGTCAAACACCTTCTCTATCTTCTCCAGCCAGTTCTCTGCCTTAGACGAGTCCTCATCCCCCTTGAAGGAGGGGGGCTTCAGCTTTCAGAACTGTCCGAAAAGCTCGTGGTGCAGCTGTAGTGGGGGAACGGGCATGCCTCTAGGCAAGGAGGGCTCATGCTTGGAAGTGTCAGAGTGTGGTGGGGGCGGTGGAGGAACACCCCCTCCCCCTCCTGCTCGTCCGGCGTTGCGGCGGTCTCTCTGTCCCATCGAGGGCTCCCCCTCCACATCCTTAGGGAGAGGTGCCCGTGGAGGCTAGTGGAGCTCCTCTAGCACTATCTCTGATCAACTGGGCGAGGTCCTGGGCCTGAACGCCTGGGAGAAGAGGTGGGTCAACTGGCACCTCGGGCCTAGCATGTCCGCCCCTCCGACCTCATCCACGGCCGTGACTGCGGCCCACCTCGAGAACTCTCCAATGAGGCATCTCCTGGAAGGAGACGCAGAAGATGGGACAAAAGGGTCAACGCTATCGAATTTCTGTGAAAAAGGACTCAGAATAGATGTCAAAGCAATACGTTGTCATGGCTACCTTAGTTACATGCATGTGAATTGTTATTTTCAAGTTAGTTGGTTCATTTCTCGGGACGACCTTTCTCTGATACCATCTTGTTACGACCCGATTCCTGAATCCCTACAAGACCCAAGATCGGCTCACCTTGACTAATCCCAAGACCCAGTCATCCAACAAGAAATAACCAGAAAGCAGGAAAATAAACCACATTCACATATGCAATGTAACTAAGTAGTAAAAACATACAAGCAGTAAAGGAAAGTAAAAGCTGCTATTTCAGTACATACCACCACCACAACAGGAACAACGGAAACGAAAGCAACAGTAACAACAATAGGAAATAAAAAGTCTGAAACTCACAACAACAGTAAAGAAGGTACAACAAAGAGTGTAGAAAACTACGGTTGGGCTCGACTGGGCCCAGCACCCTTTGTAGCCGGAAGCTTGGGCTGCTCAACTCCTAGACCTGAATAGGGTTATAAAAAAGACGGAGTCAGCGAATGCTGAGTAGAGTGGTAACCATACTATCTAAAGCAGTAAAAGTAACAGGCATAATTATCTTTTCTAGTTATTTTATTTTACAGGTAATTCTGTTTCACCCCTTTTAGTCAACTTTCAGATTTTTCTTGATCTTGCATGTTCCTCGTGGGAATGATCTTGATTGCAGTCTTTTTCGAAGAGTAGAAGGTACACATGGTGCTCTCCTAGCCAGGAGAGTCCCCCATGGTAGTCCTACACCCAGTCAACCACCCCGAGGTCGCTGTCAGATGTAGCGGTGACTACGGCATGTGTGATAAGTGCACGGGTAGCTACCCCGCACTGACACGCGGTCAGTCATTTCCGCTAGCGGATACGCCAAAGTACAGCATGGAAAAGTATAGGGCCTAGCCCTCTCAGAAATAGGGGTCTAGCCCCTCAGAACCAAACACGGGTCTCGCCCCTCCACAGTCCGCGCACCCTCGTCTGACTACCCCAGCTTGTCCAGAGGGCCTAACAAGTTGTTGTCAGGTGGCTAGCTGAACCCTAGGTCCCATGGGGTGGCTAGCTCCCTCCCTACACTAGTAGCTCGCCTTGGTACCGTGTACACGAGAGCCAACAGAAGTCGGTGTAGAGTGGCCAATCCTAACCCCGGGTCCCAACCCAAAGGCGGCTAGCTCTGCTCTACACAAAAGGGGACAGTCGCTCTCCTTGGTACCACATACTCAAGGGCCAGCACACTTCTCGTCCACATTCCAGAGTTTCCATTTAACCACAGGAGCTCTACTCCTAACTCCCTGTAGGGTTCATGCTCATGTCCACCACATTATTCCGATCTAGATTCCATCATTCACAATTCAGTTCTTATTTATATACAGGCAGCTCGTATTTCCACAATTTAATAGATGCAACTAATGATTTCATAGGTAACTGTTCAGTTATCTTAGGTAGCTCATACTTTATTTCAGGCAATGGCTAGCAGTTTAACTTATTCACGTATACAAATACAATCATGCAGAACAATTTGGTTTATTTATTTCTCTGTCCTAGGGTGGTGTAAACACATTTATACTACTTAAGATGTCTATTTATGTATGTTCTTAAGCATAGGATTGCATTGTATGCTATAAATAGTGCATAACATGCATCATCTTGCATTTAGAGTAGTTTGAATAAAATGGAGGTTAATTGTCTTCTCTTATGTACTTGGACAAAGAAAACCTTTTATCAGGGCCTCGGATCGAAGATCCAACCATACAGATGTAATCAGGGCGACGATTGGAGTTCAACGACTCCAAGATCACCCTAATCAGGCATCTATAGCATCAGATAGTGACCGAGGAACCCTAGAATATCAAGGGCCAAGATGGTGTAAATCCGCACTTCGAACGACAAATCCAACCACACGGATGGATTCGGATTGACGATTGCAGCCTAACGGCATGAAAATCAACTCAATCCGACACCCGTGGAACCATTTACAACATTCAGAAGATGGATAGCTAAGATGGCACCACGTGGCGCCATCTCAGCCATCCAACCGGCCCTCAAGACTGCCGCTGCTTTTTCAAAGAAGTTTTGGCACACGATCTGGGCTGTTGGATCTCGATCCAACGGCTGTGGATACGCGCGCCTTAAAACATCCTCGCGCCCATCTACTCTCCGCAGCACAGTGGGCGAGGGTGTTATCGCGAGCAGGCGACGCTCGATTGAATCGCACGAGAGGGTGAGCTGCGTGGATGAGCGGGTGCGGCCGAGCGTCAGATCTCGATCGAGCAATTGCAGGCGCTCGATAGTGCCCACGCGCTATCGCACGCCCACGCCTCACGTAGAATTGTACGCGGGCGGGCACGCGTTGAGTAGCGGGGAAGGCACATCTTAAGCCGTGTGATCTCGCGATCGGACAGCTGAGATTCAGCGGACGTATGCAAGCGTTAAGCGCACGTGAAAGCCAGCAGTCGCGCGGGCAGCGCCGATTATGCCCACGATGGTGCTTTAGAGACGATTTTATCCGTCGCTAAAGACCCCTTATTTAATGTTTTGAGATTTAAATGACAAAATTGCCCTCACTCCTTGCAACTATAAAAGGAGACCCCCTCCACACGAAATTCTCATCCCTTCCTTCTCTTCTCTCCCTCTCTAAAGCTCAAGAGAAGCTTGTGAGAAGCTTGTCCCACACCCGGGATGCTTCTAACGAGATAAAGTCAATTTTTTGTCCCCTTTCGGAAGTGGATCCCGCGACGACGATGACGTGCTGCCCCGTTCCCGTTCTTCTGCTTCATTCTCCTTCGTCGTGCTTCGTCCTCCTTCGTCCAAGCGTCGTCCCGTCCGGCTCATCCTCCAAGCGATCGTCGAGGAGGATATTTCTCTCCCCATTCTTTTTAATGCTTTCTAAAGTAGATTTATTGCTTTCTAGAATAGATTTACTGCTTTCTAGTGTAATCATTTTCCTGCTTTCTAGTCGTAATATTTAGTATAATGAACAATCCCTTTTGATAATGAATTCCATGTGCATTCTATATCTCTTTTGATTTTGTTTGTATTATTCTCTTTCTCTCTTTTATATATTGTAAGTAGTTCTAATCAATTGAATTATTTCGTGACAAATAAAAACAAACGCGTAGTTTTTAAAATCAAACGTCCGCCTCCCTGTGTTCGACCTGGAATTTCAATTTCGGTATAAATTTTATTTGTTGAACATGATTTCTTCGCTTTCAAACTACAACGACAGGTATTTCAAAACCAAACACGTTAGCGTAGCAACGCGTACGTCCAACATTTTGGCGCCGTTGCCGGGGAAGCGATGCTCTTTGATTTTTCTTCGCGTTTTCTAACTTACAAATCATTTACCTCACTTCTCTCCTTTCTTATTGTGATTGCAGGTACTCTTTTGAGACAGGCAAAAGCAGTAGATTGGAGTAAAGTGCTGTGGAAGATTTTGTAAGTTATCCCCCACATCCCACCCATTAGATTTCATTCCACAACATAATAACACAAACATCAATCAACCTAGGTGTTCTTATAAATTCTAGGGTTAGATTGTTTGTTGCTTGACATCCACACCCGCCCCAACCCCCACATTAAAAAAAAAGAAAAAGAAATCTCACAGAGCTACACAACCTCGTATGATTTTCAAACTCAACCGGTAAACCGATCTTTAGAGCCGGTACACACATTCAAACACATAATTGAGTAGAAATCAGATTAGGTGATCATTTGTGTGCCTAATTAAGTGGTGCAACAGGCTAATTGTTTGAGTTGATTGGACCGCACCACTTCAATTAAAATCAACTCATCAAGTACCTATCACATAGGTTTAACTTTTAGGGATTTACCAGGCACACCACATTCTTTTTAAGTTTTAAAGGAAAATATCTTCACCTGTGCTTTCAAAACCTGGTGTGCCAACGAAACTTGCTTGAAAACACCTAAAGTTGAATCCTAAAAGCTACTAAGCAAGATTTGAACTCTGAAATTCACCACATTAAAAATAATCTTGCTTGAAAACCACTGGTTGTGCACGCACACACAAATCAATCAATCATTAAGGGCACAACCCATTTAAAGGGCCCATCACATTCCAAAGCACATTCAAACCTAGCCCTAA
The DNA here is from genome assembly GCA_037157565.1 of Thalassia testudinum. Lineage (NCBI taxonomy): Eukaryota > Viridiplantae > Streptophyta > Magnoliopsida > Alismatales > Hydrocharitaceae > Thalassia > Thalassia testudinum. The sequence continues at coordinate 9,070,175 of JAZHRO010000040.1, read as the reverse complement.
ATTAAATAGAGTAGACATTGGCCTTAAGGATTCGACTTGCTCTTCAGAGCCCAGAACGAGATTATTTTCGATTAGTCTGTTTCTACTGTTCAATTTGATGTTTAGCTAGGGGAGTAGAATCAAACGATCGTAGCTGGGGGGTACACCAAGAACCGGAGGCGCAAGCCGAAGGAAGAATCTTCTCCCCAGTCCCTCCTTCTAACTGGTTGGATTGAACAGACAGAAGTAGATCAAATCGTTCCTCTATCTCAAGATGGGTTTTGGGAGCCTGTAGGTCTGTAGGCTAACCCACTTATGGACAGGTTTGATTGTTTGTATTGCAGGGCGCCTTTCTTCCTCCTGTCTCTCATGAATACTTCCACATATTACATGTATTCCCACTCTTTCCCTCCTATTTTGAATTATCCTCAACATGACGATTACCCCTACTCATACTGTCATCAACCATCAGTTAGTTGGGATAACTCGGATTGGGGAAACAGTTCTGGACCTCCGTGTTTAGGGTCTAACCCTGAACACCATGATTGTGATTTCTATCCTTCTCAGAGCCACATCGATTATAGATCGTCATCCTTTCATGAACAACCTAATACGATCTATAATTAAGAATGATACACCGATCCTTACCCATCCTCTGATTACACTGCCTTTAGGTCATCACCACCTTTTGAACAATCTGAAATGACCTATTATCAGGAAGGGTATAACGAATCTCAATTCGTTAATTCCCCTGCTTTGACCCCAAACCCGCCCAACCTTGGACCAACTCATTTGGTTTAGGGTAACTAGGTTCAAGATAAGGTTCTGGCTAACTTGAGGAATATCATTCAATCTTTAGAAGTTCAGCCAATACCTTGCATTGAGAGATTGGAGCCCCTGATTGAAATGATTGATGATTTGAACAAGTCTTTGTTGGATTGGCTCCAGGATGTTAAGGATAAGAACCCGGGTGAGTTTCTACTTGGGAAATTAGCAAAATTGAGGATGAGATTCGTGGTCGCTTTGATTCAATCATGGGATGATTCCCAGGGTGAACTCCCTTCAGGAAAGCCAATGACAAAACTGCTTAGGCACCTGTTGGGGGGGACACATGTTACGAGGTTGACCAGATTGAATTAGAGCAACCAATTAGGGAAGATCTGATTTCTTCACCTGAGATCCCTAAGCCAGGGTACGAGGAAATGTATGTCTCCATGGACCAGAAAGTGACAGATGATTTTGGGACATACATTAATACGGATCTTGATTTCCTTGATTCTGATGGTGAAGATTCAAGTTGCGAAGTCTTACGCGAGTTTACAGAACACGATTTTTGTGAGACGATTGGGCCTGAGGAATCTGAAAAATCATTTGATAGCCCAAGAAATGAGGAAATTGATCTTATTAGGGCACACATTACGGATCCAGAATCGCATTTTCTAGAGGATTCAATTCAATGCCCTGATTGTCAGTTACACCCTGTTGAGCTTATTGATGATTCTATTTCTGAGATAATTAAACCCAAGTCAATTTTGATTCAACCACATCATTTAGACTTGGAGATTTCAGACGGGGTGATTAACATGCAAGAGGTCTCAAAATTTAACATTCTAATTGAGGAGGATAGGAGTTGGGAAGTTCTGATTTGGGAAGTTAACTGTGGAGGAAATAGAAGATTGAGTCGAAGGGTTCCTTTTAAGCTGAAACCATCAAATCAGAACCCTTACGACATCTGTTCTGAGGATGTCCAACCCAAGCACTCATTCAATGATTATCCTTTTGAGCTTCAATGCTCTGTAACCTGACTTTTTGGTCTTAGGTTGCATCTTTATAAATTGCAGGCCCGACCTTACTTGCATGCAGATTTTAGGTTTTGGGTAATTTTTATCCAGAACTTAAGATATTCTCGATTATGGGGTATGGGTCTGCACCATAATCTGGTCCACATCTGTGGACCTCTTCTGACAGGTTAGAGGATTCTTCTGTTTATTCTGATTCTGACCTGAACCTGTGAATTCTTCATTTCTCTTCTTTGTATAGTGTGCCTAGCTGAAGGCACTAAACTCAGTATTTATACAGTTCTTTTTAGTTTCTATCTCGAAGCAGAGCTGACATTCACGCAATTCAGGTGCTTTCTACGTTATTCCACTCTATTTTATATCTTTTTTAATATAATGAGGACATTGCATTAGTTTCTATCTCTGAATTTATTCGTCAGCTCCGTAGATTTGTTTAATTTTATTCAAAAAAAAAGTGGAATTAGAAAGGATAACTTGGGTTTAAGAAAATTTTCAATCTTAGGAAATATTACATTATGATTTGAACACAAAGACCCTTCAGGTCTTTGGACTTAATCAGCCTGTGTATCCACTAAAATGTGAATTTATTTTTCGAGTCCTCGCCAACCTAAATTCTATTTTAATTGGAGCAAATAAGTTTGGGTGATAAGTACACGACTTATCAACCCGCCCTCTGATTTGAGGGAATTTTGAGTCTTAAGCATCTACACACTATCTTGTCACTGACTCGTTGTTCGATGATTCTAAAGGAAATTGGGTAGCTAATGAACCTTCTAGGGTGATATGGCTGGTAAGTTATCATGGGTAACAGCCCATAGGTAGGTTGTTTAGAGCCCAGTCACTGGACCTTTCTCTTTTTGTTGCCTTTAGGTAAATCTTAAACAAGGGAAGCCACCTACTTAAAAAAAAAAAATCAAAGAGAAAAGGAGAAAAGAAAAAAAAGAAACAAGCCACACTCCGCCGCACGAGTATGGCTGGCAAGTTGTCGGTGGTAACAGCTCATCGACCGGTTGTCCAGAACCCAACTCAATAAATGCACTGAAAATTCCTAAAACACTTAGGAAGAAGCAGAGAAGTGGAATAAACCGGGGAGATATACACTGGATTCACCCTTGTGTTGACCCTGTAAAAAAAAATAAAGATAGGGAGAAAGCTACCGGTTGTAAAGATACACCTTTAGACAGAATTCTTTTTGAGGTCACCTAGAGGTGTGGAAATCCGAAGTCCGTTTTAATTATCGGTCAACGAGTCTATCACATTTACAATAAGATGCTTAGAACTTAGAGTTCTTATCAAATCTTGGGTGAGTTGAATGGCCGTAGAAAGCCACTCTCAAACCCTAAAACTTGAAAATCCAAAAAATTAGAAAAGAGGAAAAAGAGAAAAGGAAAATTTTCTTTGAATAAGGCGAGGGCTTGAGACGGGCTGCATTTTGGCAGATACTTGGGCACTGTTGTGTCTTTGAAAGTTCAGATCCTAAGTAGACAGTTTCTTAATGATTGAAAATAACTCATGCCCAAATAATCCAACCTAATTCTTTTACAAATAGCATATAGTTTTTGCTAGGGACTAGCAAAAGATAGGCATGGGGGTATGATGTAAACACATTTACACTACTTAAGATGTCTATTTATGCATATTCTTAAGCATAGGATTGCATTGCATGCTATAAATAGTGCATAACATGCATCATCTTGCATTTAGAGTAGTTTGAATAAAATAGAGGTTAATTGTCTCCTTTTATGTGCTTGGACAGGGCAAACTTTTTATCGGGGCCTCGGATCGAGGATCCAACCATATAGATGTGATCAGAACGACGATTGGAGTTCAACGACTCCAAGATCGCCCTAATCAGGCATCTATAGCATCAGATAGTGACCGGGGAACCCTAGAAGATCAAGGGCCAAGATGGTGTAAATCCGCACTTCAAACGACAAATCCAACCGCACGGATGGATTTGGATCAACGATCGCAGCCTAATGGCGTGAAAATCAACTCAATTTGACACCCGTGGCACCATCTACAACATCCAGAAGATGGACAGCCAAGATGGCGCCACGTGGCGCCATCTCAGCTGTCCAACCGGCCCTCAAGACGCCGTTACTTTTTCAAAGAAGTTTTGGCGTGCGATCTAGGCCGTTGGATCTCGATCCAATGGCTGTGGATACGCACGGCTTAAAACATCCTCGTGCCCATCCACGCTCCGCAGCGCAGTGGGCGAGGGTGTTATCGCTAGCAGGCGACGCGCGATCGAATCGCGCGAGAGGGCGAGCGGCGCGAACGAGCGGGCGCAGTCGAGCATCAGATCTCGATCAAGCGGCTGTGGACGCTTGATAGCACCGACGTGCTATCGCACGCCCGTGCCTCACGCAGGATTGTACGCAGGCGGGCGCGCATTGAGGAGCGGGGAAGGCACATCTTAAGTCGTCCGATCTCGCGATCGGACGGCTGAGATTCAGCGGACGTGTGCAAGCGTTAAGCACACGTGAAAGCCAGCAGCCGCGCGGGTAGCGCCCACTATTCCCACGATGGGGCTTTAGTGACGGTTTTATCCGTCACTAAAGACCCCTTATTTAATGTTTTGAGATTTAAATGACCAAATTGCCCTCACTCCTTGCAACTATAAAAGGAGACCCCCTTCACAAGAAATTCTCATCCCTTCCTTCTCTTCTCTCCCTCTCCAAAGCCCAAGAGAAGCTTATCCCACACTCGGGATGCTTCTCGCGAGATATAGTCAATTTTTTGTCCCCCTTCGGAAGTGGATCCCGCGACGACGACGATGTGCTGCCCCATTCCCGTTCTTCTACTTCGTTCTCCTTCGTCCTGCTTCGTCCTCCTTCGTCCAGGTGTCGTCCCATCTGGCTCGTCGTCCAAGCGACCATGGAGGAGGATATTTCTCTTCCCATTCTTTTTAATGCTTTCTAGAGTAGATTTATTGCTTTCTAGAATAGATTTACTGCTTTCTAGTGTAATCATTTTCCTGCTTTTTAGTCGCAATATTTAGTGTAATGAACAATCCCTTTTGATAATGAATTCCATGTGCATTCTATATCTCTTTTGATTTTGTTTGTATTATTCTCTCTCTCTCTCTCTTTTATATATTGTAAGTAGTTCTAATTAATTGAATTATTTCATGAAAAATAAAAACAAACGCGTAGTTTTTAAAATCAAACGTCCACCTCTCTGTGTTCGACCCATAATTTCAATTTCGGTATAAATTTTATTTGTTGAACACGAGTTCTTCGCTTTCAAACTACAACGACAGGTATTTCAAAACCAAACACGTTAGCGTAACAACTCGTACATCCAACATAGGGTTCATGCTACATCTTAGGTTTCCAGTTGACTAATTTTGATAGATACATTCTTATTTAATAAGATTAACAGGGGTGGACCACTCTACCAGATAATCAGGGAGTACTGGGGGCTCGAACCGCAGACCCAGGCGCCTCTACAAGCCCCAGACATGCAGCAGGTCGATATCTTATACCAAGGTATACATCACAAGGAAGATTCAGAACAGTGTATAAAGGTTTCTAATACATAGAGAAACTCACAAGGAAACCACAGATACTTCGTTTGCGTAAAATGGATCTCGGTCGGACCCCAAACGGGTCAAAAACATATCTGCAGACCAAAATTGGACATCTAGAAACAAGTCCAGATGTCTTAAAAGTTACAGAATCTCACCTCAAGCTCCTGCAGTGACCTCAGATGTCCAGGACTCCCCCACGACTGTTTGAAAGTAGTTCTAGATGTCTGACTAGTCCTCTGGTCGTCTGGAAATGCCTCCGGTCATCTGATGAGCTGTTCAGACGTCCGAAAGTGCGTGGAAAGGCGTTTTGTGCACCTTCCCAAGGCTGCTCCTGTGTATGATAGAGCAACCACCCTATTTTAGCCAAACTAAATCCTCTGCTGTGCAGCCTGCGTGGTCGTAACTGCGAAGAGAACGAACCTTCGCAATACAGGTGCTTCAAACATCTGGTGTTGACGCCAAATGTCCAGACGCTCAGCCAGTCGTTCGGAAAGCACTCCAGACACTTGATGCTGGAAAAATTCTAGTATCAGACCGCACTCCCAGCGCTTCTCACCGCACTCTGCCGCATCTCCCCTCGCTCCACCGCAGCTCTAGCTGCTGTAGGTGGTTGAGGATGACGCTTCGATGCCCTCCTCCTCCCGCATGCGCCGCGGTGGCCGTGCGAGCTCTGACGAGCTTCCACGAAGCTCTCGACCTCAGCCTCCTCCTCCTTCTCACTCACTCTCCTCCTCGCTCTCACGCTCTCTCTCGCTCACCTCCTCTCGCCACTCCGCCGCGCACTCTGACAGTGGAGATGGTGGTGTGTGGAGTGGAGAGGAGAGGAGGGGAGGGTGGCCTTTATAAGGCCGAGGGTTAGGGTTCTGAAGGGGGAAGGGAGGAGAAAGAGAGAGAGAAGAGTTCTGCGCGCTACCCGCACGCAAAACACAGAATGCATACAAAAATTTAATCTCCAGACGTCTGATTGATACTCCAGACGTCTTAAAAGGCTAAAAATGGGACGGGTCTTTACAATGGTCGTGCCTGATTGAGCCACGTTGCCCTCCGTGGGTTGCTTCACAGCAGCAAGGCAAGCGGCGCATGCAACCAGCGTCGTTCAATGATGATCAAGCGGCGCTTATGGCATTATGTGGTTGCACGGATGGTGCGATGTGAGATTACGCGCGACTGGACGCTTGATCTCACTCGGCAACTAACGCGATTGAGAGGTGCAATCTCCGTGTAATCCTCAGCCGCAAGATTATGATCCAACGGCTATTCGTCGACCACACCTTGGCAAGAGAGCGCCAGCGGTGGTGTGCGTGGTCTTCAGTGACATCCAAGTCGGGTCTTCAGTGACGTTTTGAATGTCATTGTTGACCTGTACGCAAAATAGTCCCTCCTCCCACCACTATATAATGCCCTATACCCCTTCCATTTCTCGAGATCCCTTTCTATGCTCTCCTCACCTACTTTAGAGCTTAAAACACATCTTGAGCTTGTGTCGCAAGCCCTTGGGATGCTCCACTAGAGAAAATAAAATATTTTTCTACCATCTCACTACCATTCGTGGAGCTCTCATCGATTGTCTTCTCAACCCCGTTCTGGGAAGCGGATCATGCTGCGATGCTGCCTGTCCTCCCTTCATCTTCGGACATCGTTCTCCTTCCTCCAACTCCTTCACATCTTCGTCTGGCTCCATCAACGCAACTTTATCCTTCGAGCAGTCGACAAAGAGGATTTTTCTCACCCATGTTCCCTTTTACTAATTTCATAGTGTAGAATCTATTGTAATAAACAGTTTTAAAGCATATATCTAGAAGTAGTTTTTGATTCTCTCTCTCTTCCTGTATAATTAGCAAGTAGAATAGTTCTTTCCAGCTTTCTAGAATAGCTTAGTGTAGATAACATTCCTGCTTATTTCCACACTATCATAAAATGCCAAAAAAATAGCAAATACAAAATAGCAAAAAGAAACAAAGTAAACCGTGGTTTTCAAAGAATCAAATGTCGCCTCCTTGTGTTCGATCTGGGGCTCACCTCGAGCTTCGGTAAATTTATTTGATAGCGATATTTTGTGACTACGACAGCGGGTTTTCCAGCTTCGGTAAATTTATTTGATAGCGATATTTTGCGACTACGACGGCGGGTTTTCCAAAACCCTAGTTTTTCTCACCAAATGGATGCTCTTCATTTTGGCACTCTTGCCGGGGAGGCAATAGACTTTGATTCGATTTTCTGCATTTTCTCGCATCACTTACATATTTTTCTAACCTATCTTTCTTCTTCGATTCACTATCTTGTAGGAACCCGATTGAGGAGTCGAAGGAGGTAGATTGGAGTTAAGTATAGGTAGAGACATTTGTAAGTTTTCCCTCACTTCCCCCACCTACTAGTTCATTTCGCCACCTTAATAATCAAGACCTAATCTACTTAGGCGTTTTCACGAACCCTAGGATAGGAATTGCTTGTCTTATTTGTCACCTTCGTCCACTTCACCCTCGCATAAAAAAAAAAGAAAAAAAACTTTTCTTTTGATCTGATTGTGGGATTATTTTTAAAGATATACATTACATACACCCACACTTGAGGCACATAATCTCCTTTGATTTTATTTACTTAACCTAGATTCCGACCTGTGGAACAGGTACATGCATAAACAACACATAGAAGAGTAGAACTCAGATTAGGTTAACCACTTTTGCGTGCCTTAATTGGTGGTGAATCAGGGCCAATTAGTTGTGTTGCTTGGGCCGCACCACCTAATCTAAAACTGATTCATTTTGTAGCTGCCCCATATGTTCAAATATCTAGGTAAAAACCAGTCACTCCATATTCTTTGGATTTTTAAAGGAAAATACTTGAACTCATGCTCTCAAACTTAGTTTCCCTCACAAAACTTGGTTGAATACACTTAACATTTGAATCCTAAAAGCTACAAAGCAAGATTTGAACCCTAAAATTCACCTCATCGTTATTAATCTTGCTTGAAAAACCATTGGTTGTGCACATACACACTTGATAATTGATCATTAAGGGCACAACCCAATTAAGGACCCATCACATTCCAAAAACCACTATTATCCCAGGCTTTAATTAAAATTGAGTCGACGTTGGCCCTAGGATTCATTGAGTCCATTTTACAGTATTCTCCTGAACGCATTTAGAATTAGTGGCATTTGCTTGCTTCAAAAGGTGCTAAGTTGGGGAGCCCGATTGTCAAACGATTTAAGTAAGTAGGGGTTTGGCATAATTAGCAGCCCTTGGGATATGCTCCCACTGCTTTGCCTGCCCAGCTTTACCACTTTCGGGAGTAAGGACAACACCGAATTTGTCGTGTGGTCGGAGTTTATTTTTGAAGCATAGGACCTTAAGCTACCCAGTTTAAGGATAGGCTTGTATTTTTTGTGCTGCAGGGTTCCATTTTCCCCATCCTTCCGACTTCCTTCCAGTGCATGCATGGAAGGAGGTCATTGAATCCTCACCTAATCCTCACTTGGAAGGACTTTTAGACCATTCCCGGGGGCGGAGGTTGAGTTATAGCCAAGAAGATCCCATGGTTGATCAATAACCACCTCCCCTACCCTCGAACTGGTAAGATCTGATTCAGAGGTACTTGGACCAGCTACAGCAGACGCAGCAATGGTTCAATGGATGAATGGTCAAGGCGCTTTGCCCTTGAAGGATTTCTATGATCCTTTAAATTAGGGGGAACGTTCCAATGTCATGATTCCTGCTGGAGACGTGGTAATCAAGCCCCAAGTTTTAAGGTTGATTAAACATTTCCATGGGCTTGGCTCTGAGGACCCATCCCAGCACCTGGAGGATTTGACCACTTTGGTTCAGACCACCAAAGCTAGGAATGTGAATGAAGAGCAAATGATCATGAGACTTTTTCCCCATTTTCTCAAGGATAAGGCCACACATTGGTACTGGACCATTAGAAGACTAATAGAAACTTGGGCTGCTCTTAAGTCAGCTTTCTTAAAGAAATTCTTCCCAATTGGACGGACCAATGATTTGCAACGAGCAATTACCACTTTCGCCTAGTGGCTGGGAGAACTATTTCATAGGGCCTGGGAACGATTCCAAGATTTGTTGAAGAAGTGTCCACTCCACGAGGTACCTAAATGGCAACTTGTGTAGATTTTCTATCATGGGTTGAATGATCAACTCCATAATCATGTGGATGATTCTTGCGGAGGCAATTTCCTAAACAAAGACGCAGATAACTCGTATGATTTATTTAAGGAAATGAGAAAAAACTCTATAAACCATGCCTCCATGGAAACCTTTAACTGATCCCAAAAAACCAGATCAAATGCCAATGAGGTCCAAGATTCTCATACCTTTGATATGGAATTATTCTGCAATAAATTAGAAAGGTGGATCTAGTCGCTAAATGAATGGAAGAGTGGATGTCGGAAACTCTAATATTTCTAGATTGACTCAATCCCAGAGCTCGAGATTCCATTCTTCGCAAGCTCCTACGGGACGGGAGTTTGTAAACCAACTTAAGTCGGATCGACCTTCGAGCTAGCATTTCTTGGAACCTTATGGGTTCTAAACTAGGGCCTTTGATCCTAGTTTTTCTGATCCTTCTTACTCTTCATCCTCATCCTATGAGGATGTTCATGCTGTACAAGAGAACGTTAGGCCCAACCCTTACTCGAATTCCTATAATCCTAGTTGGAAAAATCACACTAACTTCTCTTGGAAAGACCAGGGGCAACCGACCTAATATTGACCCAACAACTATGTACCACAAAAACCAATGGGTCAGGGTCATGTATATACTCAACTGCCCCCGAATCAGGCTAACCAATCCATGTGGAATGCTCAACAACCCGCTAGGCAGGATGATTTAAACCTGAAGATGGTAGAAATGCAAGGGTCAATGCTCCAGCTTTTGCAACAAATGAAAACTTTGCTAGATACCTTGCAATATAGACTTAGTGCAAACAATTGACAACTCGGATCTCTACCATCACAACCTGTACCAAACTCAAGGAATGTGCAGAATCGTGGCACTAGGCCTCAAGGGTTTGGTAATGGTGGGGAGCCGAATGCTCAAGCTCATGCTATCTATTGGGATACCCTAGTCCCTCCTGGAACTAACTAAGTTCCCACCATAATCAACTGGGAGTCTCCTGTTTTGGCCAACCCTCCCTAAGGCACTAACCAACAGCACTTTTCCACTACAAATACCATCAGCTTGAGGAGTGGTAGTAGACATAAGGGTCCCACCCAACCGTAAGTCAATAACATTAGGACCCATAATCAAAATTCTAAACTCCTAAGTGAGAATCTAATCAATAGAACATCAAAGTCTGATTTGGGAGTATGTTGTTGTTGCATGGGCAAACAAAAAAAGTCAGAGGAGAAATTGGAGGAAAGGATGTCCTTGCTTCAAGCTTTTAAATTGATAATCATTTTACTCCTCACTACTATTAAATCAATCCCCGCCTATGCTAAAGCTATACTGAATTCATACAAAGAGAAGAGTAGAGTGGAATTTGAAAACACTAGGAGAGTAGTCTTATCTGATAACACAAGCACACTAATTTTACACAAGCTACTCCCTAAGAAGCGAGACTTGGGAGCCCCACTGATTTCCTACACAATAGGAAACATTACTTCTGATCGGGCCCTCCTCGACTTAGGTGCTTTCATTAATGTGATCCCTACCATACTTCATAGGAAACTGGGTCTAGGACACTTGAAACACACGAACATAACCTTGCAGTTGGCCGATAGATCAATTACAAAACCAAGGGGTCATTTGGAAGATGTTTTAGTCAAGGTCAATGATTTGCATTACCTTGTTGATTTCATGGTGCTTGACATGGAAGCACCAAAATAGCTCAACCACACCCTAATTATTTTGGGAAGACCTTTCTTGGCCATCACCAAGGCAAGGATTGATTATGAATCGGGAAATATAGAAATTTCCTTAGGGTATAAAACAAATTGATTTAATATTTTTGAGGTATCAAAGAAGGATAAAATGAAGTGTGGTTTGATTGAGGAGCTTGGCAGAATAGAGGAGGTAATGGCCATACACACATTAGACAACCCCCTAATGGCTAACCCAACCCAAACTCAGGAAGAAAATCACAAGGTTGTAGGGATAATTGAGGACAATGAAGACATGAACCAACGATGGAAAATCAGGATGAGGAAAATATCCATGAAATTAAGAACTTGTTGAAAGACACCTAATCAAGTAAAAACCCAACAACATCTTTATCCTGAATTTTTAGAGTTTGAGGTACAAATAATGGGTGGAAATCACGAAGATCAGAATGGTTGGATCAAACACCCAGATGTTGAGGAAGAAATTGAACTTTAGGGAGAAACTCTTGAAAAGCTTGGTATTCTAGAGTACACATGCACATTACAAACTCCTAACACATCACAAAATTCTCATCGTCCTTTTTTGCCCAACCATTGCATAAATCCTACACCTACCCAAACCTCCTTTGTACTGAGTCAACAAAACTCCTATTGGAGACCATTTGGGCTCTCCCTGCATCACCAGCTTGCCACTTTCATAGATCATCTCTTTGGTAAACCCATTCTCACCCTTCGGGACCCATATCTTGGGGCTCGGAAACTTTACTCTTATAGCCTTAATGTCCATATTTTTTTTATTTGAGGACTGTGCCTAGTTGAAGCAATAAACTTAGCATCTGTATAGTTTGTTTTGGAACTAACTGGATTTTCACAAAATATAGGTGATATTTTTTCTATTTTATTCTATTTCATGCCTTTATTTTACAATGAGGACATTACATTAGCTAGGAATGGGGGGGTGGATACATTATGATTATTTTATCAGTTTCATAATAGTAGTTTCTTGTTATTTCACTTAAAAAAACAAAAAAAAAAGAATTAGGAGAAGGGAACTTAGGCATTAAGAGTTGCTAACTTTAGGAAACGATACTTTGGAACCTGAACACTTAGACTCTTCAAGTCTTCGGGCTTAATTAGCCTGAGTGTCCACTAAAATGTGGACCTATTCTTGAGTCCTTACCATGTTAATTCTACTTTAATTTGACTAATAAATTAGGGTGATAAATACACGACTTATCAACCTACCCTCTGATTTGAGGAGACTTTGAGTCTAAAGCATCTATACACTATTTGCATTGACTCACTTTGCGACAATTTTTATAGAAATTAGGTAGTTAATGAACATTCCAGAGTATGGCTGACAAGTTGTCGTGGGTAATGGTTCATTAGCTGGTTGTCCAAAACCTAGCTACATGACCATACTCTTTCTATTGTCTTTAGGTAAATCTTAAATAAGGGAAGCCACCTACTCAGAAAAAGAAAAAAATAAATATATACTCAAAGAGAAAAAAAATTTTAAAAATTGAAAAAGGAGAAAAATAAATAAGCCACACTTCACCGCACGAGTATGGTTGGAAAGTTGCTGTGGGTAACAGCCAATTGTCCATTTTTCCAGAGCTCAGCTCACAAAAAATGCACAAATAATTTCCAAACACTTAGGGAAGAAGCAGGGAAGTAGAATAAATCGGGGAGATCTACACTGCGTTTGCCTTTGTGTTGACCTTAGAAAAAATTAAAATAAGTAGGGAGAAAGCTACTGATCGGAAAGATAAACCTTTAGGCAGAAACTTTTAAGTCACCTAGGATTGTAGAAACCTGAAGTTCGTTTTAACAACTGCCTAGTGAGTCTATCACTTTTCACGAGATGCTTTGAACTTGAAGTTCTTTTTGAGTCTTGGGTAGGTTGGGTAGTCGTAGAAAGCTACCCTGAAACTCTAAACTCAAAAATCCAAAAAAATTAGAAAAGAAAAAAGTAAAAAAAAATGATCTTCCTTTTTCAAAATATGGTGTGGAATTGAGCAGTCTGTATTTTGGCAGACACTCGGACACTATTGAGTTTTTGTAATTAGGTCTTTAGTTGAAATTTTTTAATGTTAATCAACAAACCTTGCCTAAGTATTCAGATCTTGATTTTATTTTATACATAGCACTTAGTTTAGTTTTGCTAGGGACTAGTAAAAGATAAGCATGGGGTTATGATAAATACATATTTATTCATGATAAAATGCTTACTTATGTCAGTTCCTAAGGTTAGCATTGCATTTCACAGTATAAATACTACATAACATTTATCATATTGCATTTAGGATGATTTGTATAAATTATATAGTAATGCATGCATTATTATGGCCAAGAGACAAGGTGATACATTTTGAAGCTTCAAATGAAAAATCCGACTATATGGATGGATCCAGAGTGATGATCGTAGTCCAGCAATGCAAAAATCATCTTGATCCGTGTACCGTGGCATCCTTTGCAAGCAAAAGAAGATGGATAGTCTGGATGGTGCCACGTGGCACCATCTAGATCACCCAATGTAGCTTGCCCTTCTTCCCCAAAGGTGCCTTCCACACGAGATCCTAGCCATTGGATGAAAATCCAAGGGCTAAGATCATATGACCCTCGGCTGCAGGAGAATCATAAACGCGACACTCAGGCTTCTTTGGCACAAGGGTGGGCAAAGGCACTCCCAAAGCAGCGACTCGCGTTCGAAACTCAATCCGCACTCCCTCAACTAAAGCAAGGAATAAATTGGGTCGAGCGATCTCGGGTGGACGCGCCTGATCGAGCCACGTCGCCCTCCACCAGTTACTTTACAATAGCAAGGCAAGCGACGCATACAACCAACGCCATTCAATGATGATCAAGCGGTGCCTATGATGCTACATGGTTGTACGGATGGTGCGATGCGAGATTACACGTGATCGGACGCATGATCTCATGCAGCAACTAACGCAATCAAGGGGCGCGATCTTTGTGTGATCCTCAGCTGTGAGATTATGATCCAAGGACTGTTCGTTGACCACTCCTTAGTAAGCGAGCACTAGAAGTGGTGTGCATTGGCTTCAGTGACATCCAAGGCAGGTCCTCAGCGACGTTTTAAATGTTGTTGTCGACCTGTACGCAAAATTGACCCTCCTCCCACCACTATATAAATCCCTATACCCCTTCCATTTCTCTAAATCCCTTACTATGCTCCCCTCATATACTCTAGAGGTTAAAACACATCTTGAGCTTGTGTCGCAAGCCGTTGGGATGCTCCACTAGAGAAAAGAAAATATTTTTCGACCATCTCACCACCATTCGTGGAGCTCTCATTGGCCATCTTCTCAACCCCATTTTGGGAAGCTTACCACACCACGAAGTCGCCTGTGCTCCCTTCATCTTCAGACGCCGTTATCCTTCCTCCAACTCCACATCTTCGTCTGGGCTCCATCAGCGCAGCTTCGTCCTTCGAGTAGTCGACAAAGAAGATTTTTCTCATCCCTTTTCCTTTTTACTGCTTTCATAGTTGATGGGAACACCATCATGAGCCCTAACTAGCTCATTTTGATGCAATGAAGAGAATAAAAGCTCCTACATAACCAACTGAAGGTACTGATTCACTGTAGAACCTTTCTGAGAGTGAAACAAGAAACTAGGGTTAAAACTCCAATTTTACCAATGCAGTACAACATCGGGTTTTCTCAAGGGCTAAAAAATTGTCAAATGATCTTAATAAGATAATAAGTGGGTTGGATTAGATAGAAAAGGATTTGTGTGAGTTCTGTGAATTAACCCTAAAACAGACCCACTTAATTAACCAAGGTTCTGTTCAAGATAAAATTAACTTAAACCCTCTAAAAATTATAGAAAAATATTCTCTAGGGTTTAGAACCTTCAATTTGGCCATTGGAACCCATCTTGACCTAGAATGGGATCTCAGATAGATATTTACCCTAAATTGGATTTTTGCATAAATTTCCTAGTTAAACGTGGTTAAACCCAAAATCCAACTTCACTATTGGATTCCTTCGGTCTAAATTAGGTTTGTACCAAAATTTGGACCCAAGTTGAGTTTTCCTTGACCTAGTTTGCAAAAAGGACCAGCCTGATTACATTTATACCCCTATCTTTCAAAACCCTTACAAAAAGCACCTTAGCTTCTTCATCCTTTTCACAAGTAGGTCCCACCACCATTATAGCATAGGAATCCTACTCCGGCAAGCTTTGGAAGGAGAATTCTCCCTGATTGCTCAGAGAATCTCTTCCAAAATTGGAAGGGAGATTCTCTTAGAAATTCTCTCTCATTTGAACCCTCATCTGAGATTTGATTCCCTCCTAATCTCTCATGCGAATGCATGAGATATGGGTATCTCAATGGCTTCCAACTTCGGTGAGCTTTCCTTGCTTTGGAAGCTTGCTTCCTAAGCCTTAACCAACCTTCAGAGCCCTGTTTAAAGGAGCCCAGACCCCTTCGATCACTCCACGCTCGAATTCGGCCACGGACACCCTTGATTCCTCTCTTCTCCTCACGGCCGTAGGTCCCTCGATGTTCAACGACCTCCCTTACTACTCCTTGTCGTCCGACCGCCATAGCTGTGGTAGATTCCTCCTCCTTGACTTCGTCAGTGCCTCGGCATACCTGCAGGCGTCTCCCTCTCTTCGTCCTCGCTGATCTCCACTCACCGAAGCCACTCTTCGTCTTCGGCATCGGCCACCCCAGACTCGACGCCTCCGCTTTCCCCCATCGTCTCTTCACCTCCCAGATAAGCTCCCTCTCCCCTCTACATTCTTCTCCACCCTTTATTCTTCAAAATCGACCACTGCAGACCTCCATCACCTCCATCCCTTCCATCTCGGACCACCAACTTCGGCGAGGCCACTTCACCTCCACAGGCTATCCCAACCCTTGCCG
Source organism: Thalassia testudinum (assembly GCA_037157565.1). Taxonomy (NCBI): domain Eukaryota; kingdom Viridiplantae; phylum Streptophyta; class Magnoliopsida; order Alismatales; family Hydrocharitaceae; genus Thalassia; species Thalassia testudinum. Next base: position 9,054,130 of record JAZHRO010000040.1, on the reverse strand, counting down.
ACAAGCCCATAAGCTTCTCTGCACTTCACTGATCCTTTCCCCTCACTCCACGTACTGCACCACTCGCTCACGCACCTCACCAAACACACCCACACCTTCACACACAGTGTGCCCTAGGCATGCTAGCACAGGCACCCCCGAGACACGCCAACACCCCTAGCACCTTCGTCATGCTTCGGCGACCCTCTCTGAACATTTTGATGTGGCCGCAAGGCCAATCTTGTGGTTTCAGGTTCAATGCCCCTCCACCATCGTTGCGGAGCTTAAAGCTTGCTTGCTGTAGCTCTAGGTGCTGCCAATCCCAGGAAGACAGTCCCAGGATGTGTGGAAGACTCTCGTGTGCAGTTCCAGGCCTTTGATTGGAGTCAAGAACCTCTGCAGTCTTGCTAATTGGAAGCCCCATCTACTGTTGTGCACACAAAAGGAAGGTGGGACATTTAGTCCCACCTCGAAAGTGGAAAGCCAACATTGTGCGGATAAAGGGAAAAAGTGTTAAAGGCTTATTGCCTCCAATACTGAGGGTGAGGTCCTCCTCCCCCCCTCTCACTAGACTCATCCACGACATAACCCGCGGACCTAGCCACGACCCGACTACCCGACCTGTTGACACCTCGCCCACTGCTGCATGTTGGTGGCCTGGTCCCAAGTATGCACCCGACCCGATTACCTGACTGACTGTGAGGCTCTGGGAGAGCGTATCCTAAGAGAGAAAAGAGAGGAGAGTTGCATGCAGGTAGGGGTAGGTTTTGCTACAGGTTCTTCAGGATAACACTTAGCCGTAGCCAGAAGGAAGAAGAAGAGAAAGCTGAAGAGAAGGAGAAGAAGGCAGAAGGCTGAAGAAGGAAGAAGGCTGAAGAAGAAGGAGAAACGAAGGCAGACGAAAGGCAAAGGCAGAAGCTAAAGAAGAGGAGGCCAGAAGAAGAAGAAGGAGAAGCTAAGGCAGAAGGAAGGCAAAGGCAGAAAGAAGAGAAAGAGAAGAATCATGAAGGCAAAAAGAAGTCAGACAGAAGCCAAAGAAAAAGAAGAAGGAAGGAGAAGACAGAGAAGAGAAAGAAAAGAAGAAATCACTTTAAGTCATCTAATTAAAGAATCAAACGACAGATTTTAGTCTCCATTGCATATTTATATTGGATCATTTGGTGATATTGTAGGAGTATTTGGTGATCTACATCACCATTTTACTCTCATATTTTTGTACTCTGATACTGCTACTATTGCAATTTCTTTCAGTTTAAATTGTGCTCTTGATTTCTAAATACCAATTTGCTTCCTGTGTTCGACCTCGGAAATCTTTTCGAGTAATAAAATTATATCTATTTTGAACGCTTTTTCGGCTATAGTACAACGCAATACTCTTAAACACCAATTCAGTGCGATGAACAATAGTGTAGAATCTATTGTAATAAATAGTTTTAAAGCATATATCTAGAAGTAGTTTTTGATTCTCTCTCTCTTCCTGTATAATTAGCAAGTAGAATAGTTCTTTCTTGCTTTCTAGAATAGTTTATTGTTTATGTGATAGCGAAATTGGGTTTGTAAAATAGGTGGCTGCTGTTGAAATCCCACGTAAGATGTCAAAGCTTCCATCCCGTCGGGTGATGGAATAGAAGGGTCTGGTAAATCATGTAGGCGTGGCCTGGATTTGGGTTCATAACGCACCTCTGGGTTGGCATGTTATTTGGATTCGGCAGAGGTTGCGAAAGAAGTGTGCCAGGTTGGCGAGAATTCGTCATTTGGGCAAGTTGATTGTGAACCTCTGTGATTTCTTCCTTGTGCTATTTTTGTATTGCCGCATTCATCTTTTGAATGTCAGCCAGAGTTTGAAGGATGAGAGTCATTTGATCTGCTTGGTTTGGCCCAGATTGATAGGTGGGCTTGGGCCAAAGCTGAGGCAGCTGATATGGACGAGGAGCTTGTGGATGGGGTTGATAAGGTGGTCTTTGATTTTGAGAATTTCCCGGCCAGAGGAAGTTGGGATGATTCCGCCATCCAGGGTTGTAGGTATTGGAGAATGGGTCATTTTGGATGGTGACCGGTCGATCTTTCGCTTTTAAGTCGTTTGTAGTTTAATGTGGTGGAAAAATCGACTAATCAATTTTTAATAAGAAATAACCACTCGCAGAGGAGCGGGTCGTATCCACAGGGAGGCAATAACGTATTAAAATTTGTGCCACTTAAAAATGTTTGTTCGGAGTCAATTTGGACAAGAACCAAGCCAAGATTGCCTTTAGATTAAGGTTTAAGCAAGAAACAATGCTGAAATGGCAATTATGAGAAACTACAGGATATTTTCCGCAATGCAGAGTGAATAGAATATGATTAAAATGTGGCAATGGCAGAAAATGTAAATTTTAATTAACGTTTTACTGTAGCAAAACAGGGGAATTTTTCCCCGTTGTCTTGCGCGACGAGGAGCTGATGGCCGGGCGCGGGAAGCTCGGAGGAGGTCCCTTGGATCAAGGGCTTCGAATCGGTGGTGGCGGCGAGTCGCGCGGCGGTCGGAGGTGGGCAGCTTGCACAGCCTGTTGGCGTGAAGTCTGCCGCCTGCTGCTGCTGCGGGGGTGGCTGCTGCCGCTGCCGTGGGCACTGCTGCGGCTGGCGTGCGCGGTGGTCGGTTGGGCGGTCTGCAGGCGGTTGTGCATGGGCGCGCGGAGGGTCTGCGGAGGGCACGCGGTTGTGCGCGGGTGGTGGTCTGCAGGAGGGCGCTTGCGGGGTGGTCTGCAGGCGGTTGGCGTGTGCGGTGGAAGCTGGCGTGGGCGGAGGGTCTACGGAGGGCGCTGGCGCGGTGGAAGCTGCAGGTGGTTGGCATGTGCGGTGGAAGCTGCAGGCGGCTGTTGGAGGATGCTGCAGGCTGGTCTGCAGGCGTTGGAGGAGAGCGCGGGCTGATCTGCAGGCGTGCGCAGGTCTGCAGCCGGTGAGCGGTGGAGGGTGCAGGCGGTCTGGTGGCCGGTTGGAGAGTGCAGGCTGAGGAAGTGGAGGTGAGCGGGTAACTTCAGACGTCTGGGAAATTTCCCAGACGTCTTAAGTTACTGAGAGGGCGGCTGATCAGTAGCTCGGTGGTGGTGGTCTACGACGACGACGAGTGAGTTGCACGCTAAGGTGCTCACGGTAATGCAGGCGAGCTCCGGATGGCGGTGTGGCCTGTCACACCACACGCCCATGGTGGTGGAGACTCGCCGCCACGGTAGAGGCCGGCAGTGTGGAGTGGAAGAGAGAGGTTCTCTCTGCACAGTGGTGGGTCGGTGGCGGAGGCCTTCTGAGCTCGGCTGCCTCCATGCTCCTTTTGTAGTGGCCTGAACAAATTTGAAATCAGCGGCCGACCAGATCCACCGTATCCGCTCCCCCTTGAATGGCTCCTTCACTGCATCACCCGGGCGTTGGAGCGGCAGCCAGCCGTTCTGAAAGAAGACGAATAAAGAAAATATTATTAAAATATTAGGGTTATTTATGTATAGACCCTCAACTTCTATGTTAATAAAAACAATATACCTAATTGGTTATCTAATTAGATGAATGCTATTTTAAGCTAATTCTAAATGCACTTAAGATATGAATGCAATGTATGGATTATGTAATTAGATTAAAACTATGAATTAATCTATTTACATCCTAATTTATACTAAATAAATGTTAGAATTAACCTAATGTGTAGGCACTTAAATACTTAAATTGCCCACAACTATGGGCTAATCAAATACCCCCATGCCTAGTTTTTGTTAGTCCCTAGCAAAATTAAGCGAAACCTAGCACTCTAAGTAGACTAGTCAACTCACTTAGTCTTCCTTCAGAAGCATATTAAGTTCAGGTTCTAAACCCAAGGTTCCTAAGTAGTTGCTAAGTTACAGACTAGGTCGGCTAAAGACGAGTTGCAAGCACAAGTTTCCCTGATTTCTGACTCTACCCTAAAGTTTATTGATCCCTGAGATTAAAGCATCCGTGCTTGTGCATTGGTCCGAGTTATTTGAGTTAAAGGAAAATTTTTTTTATATATATATACTTTTTTTTTTTTTTGTTTGATTCTTCTAAGTCTAACCTCAGATCAGCTATCAACACGGTCTGTGTCGGATTCATTGTCCCCATTACCATACCTCGAAGGGTGCCTGGCTTTCGATGCTTCGAGATAGCACCGCCCATAACGACCCCAAGAACTCCTGGCAATCGACACTTCGGGATAGTATCGCCCATGGATTTCTTAAGCGAATTCAGGCCTATGGCAATCGGCACTTCGAGATAGAGCCGCCCATGGTACCTGAACCGTGCAATGTGCTTACATGCCCCCAGTAGGATGGATATCCTAAGAGACAAGCGCCGAGGAGGTAATATGTTACCATCAAATCCTCAAGGTGAGTATATACTCCACCTCTCCTGCGGTGGGAACTCTTCCAATCAAAATGTGTTTTCAAGCCTTTCTTAAGTCAAAACTAAGAGAACCAAATCTCTTTTCAGAAATTAAGTTAATTACCAGACCAAGTGTGTGAAATTTGGATGCTTGGGTTACAAGGACCCGTAAACCAAAAGGTAGAATAAGACTCCAGGTACTACCCCACCTTTTAACTCAAACCCTAGCTTCCCTTTCTCAACCTCTTGAGGAATGATCCGCAACTTAACTCCTACTTAAGTTTTTAAGTCCACAAAGGACCCTAAAGGTCTAAAGCTAGTAGCTCATTTAGCTTCTAAAGTTTGACCCTAGAATTAACTTAGTCTACCCTAGAGTTCTGATTTGCTTAAGACGGCAAGATCTAGCCAGTTAAGCTCAAAACCTTTTATATATATATATATTTTTTTTTTTTTCTTTTTTTTTTCTTTCTTTCTTTTTTTTTTTTTATAAATGCATGCTATAAACAAAATGCCTCAGGTCCTCTCCCCCATGCCTGGTTCAAACAATGTCCTCATTGAAAATCAAAAATAGCTAAAGGAAGATATTACCTGAGGCGGAGAATAGTAGGAGCTATGGCTCCTCAAGAGTGACTTCGTCAACTAGATGACCATCTAAAGTTATGTACGGTTTTAACCGTTGACCGTTGACGAAAAAGGGAGTTGCTGAAGAGGAAGGATTTTTGATCTCCATAGCTCCATGGGGGAATACTTTGGTGATTATGTAAGGCCCATCCCAACGAGATTTTAATTTCCCAGGAAAAAGCTTAAGTCTGGAATTGAAAAGCCAGACTTGTTGGTTGGGTTCAAAGGTCTTTCGAAGAATAAACTTGTCATGCAAGACCTTAGTTCTTTCTTTATAAGCTTGAGAGGTGTCATAAGCATCATTCCTCAGCTCCTCAAGCTCACTTAATTCTAGAAATCGTGCCTTACCTGCCTTCTCTAAATCCATGTTAACACTTCGAATAGCCCAAAGTGCTTTATGTTCCAACTCAACAGGTAAATGGCACGCTTTTCCATACACAATCCAAAAGGGAGAAGTACCCAAAGGGGTCTTATAGGCCGTTCGATAAGCCCACAAAGCATCATCGAGCTTTTGGGACCAATCTTTCCTATCAGGTCTAACGGTCTTTTCCAAAATATTTTTTATCTCCCTATTTGATACTTCAACCTGACCACTTGTCTGAGGGTGGTAAGGGGTAGCAACCTTGTGAGTCACTCCCAAACTCTTAATTAACCGATTGAAGTGGTGGTTTCGGAAATGAGGTCCCCCATCACTTATAATAGTCTTGGGGCAGCCGAAACGGGATATGATATTGGCCTTCACAAATTTCAAAACCACAGAGTGGTCATTTGTGCGCGTCGGAATGGCCTCTATCCATTTAGAGACATAATCAACTGCCACCAAGATATATTCAAAACCATGGGACGACGGGAAGGGGCCCATAAAGTCAATTCCCCACACATCAAAAATTTCAACAGATTGAATAGGATGTTGAGGCATTTCATTCTTCTTCCCAATCGTTCCAGTCCGTTGACATCTAATACAGGCCTTAACAAAATTATGAGAACCTTAAATAAGGAAGGCCACCAAAAACCAGACTGGAGAACCTTAAAAGCAGTTTTCTTAGCACCAAAGTGTCCTCCACAATGAAGTTCATGGCAAAATGTCAGCACACTTTGTTGTTCCTCTTCAGGCACACAACGTCTCAAAACTTGGTCTTGTCCAATTCTAAATAATTCTGGCTCTTCCCAATGAAAATATCTCGCTTGAGAAATGAATCTCTTTCTTTTCTGCTTATCCCAAGAGCCAGGAGTTTGTCCAGTGACCAAGTAATTTACAATGTCTGCATACCAAGGTAAAGTTGGTGTTACCGCCATCAGAGTTTCATCGGGAAATGTCTCGCGAATGTCTTCAGAAATAGAGTTGTTAAGAGGAAGACGAGACAGGTGGTCAGCCACAACATTTTCTACTCCTTTCTTTTCACGTATTTCCAAGTCAAATTCTTGAAGGAGTAAGATCCACCTAATCAGACGTGGCTTAGAATCTTTCTTAGCAATGAGATGTTTCACTGCTGCATGATCAGTAAAAATAACCACCTTAGACCCAAGTAAATAAGACCTAAACTTCTCCAGAGCAAAAACTACAGCAAGTAATTCTTTTTCAGTGACGGTGTAGTTTTGCTGAGGTTCAGTTAAAGTCTTGCTTGCATAATGCAGCACATGAGGTCTTCCCTCAACCCTTTGTCCAAGGACTGCTCCCACTGCATAATCCGAAGCATCACACATAAGCTCAAAGGGGAGTGCCCAATTAGGAGCTTGGAGAACAGGCGCAGAGATCAAGGCCTCCTTTAGAGTTTGAAAGGCCTCGGCACACTTTGAATCAAAACTGAAGGAAGATTCCTTCGCCAATAAGTCACAAAGTGGCCTAGAAATCTTACTAAAATTTTTAATAAAGCGCCTGTAAAAGCCAGCATGGCCCAGAAAGGATCTAATCTGTTTGACATTCGTAGGCAGTGGAAGTTTGGAAATAGAATCAATCTTGGCTTTATCTACTTCCAAACCTTGCTCGGATACAACATGCCCAAGTACAATTCCTTTCTGTACCATGAAGTGACTTTTCTCCCAGCTGAGGACTAAACCAGTCTCCTTACATCGTTTCAACACATTCTCCAGGTGCAGGAGACACTGGTCGAAAGACGAGCCATAAATAGAGAAGTCATCCATAAATACTTCGACACACTCGTCAATCATGTCCGAAAAGATAGACATCATACACCGCTGGAAAGTTGCAGGGGCATTACATAATCCAAACGGCATACTCCTGAATGCAAAAGTACCGTAAGGACTCGTGAATGTCGTCTTTTCCTGGTCATCAGGAAAGACTGCCACCTGATTGTACCCAGAATATCCATCGAGAAAGCAATAATACTTATTCCCTGCCAATTTTTCAAGAATTTGATCAATAAAAGGCAAAGGAAAGTGATCCTTCTGGGTAGCGGTGTTCAGCTTGCGGTAATCAATACAGACCCTCCATCCAGTTGAGGGTCTAGTGACAACTTGTTCACCTTGGTCGTTGAGTTCCACAGTAAAGCCTGCCTTCTTTGGCACCACATGAATGGGACTGACCCATTTACTATCAGCAATGGGATATATGATCCCAGCGTCCAACCACTTCAGGATTTCCTTTTTTACAACCTCCCTCATATTAGGGTTCAGACGTCTCTGCATGTCCCTAAAAGGCTTGATGGAATCATCAGTATAAATGTGGTGCATGCAGAGTGTAGAGTCTATACCCTTAATGTCAGCAATGCTCCAAGCAATAGCTTCCTTATGCCTAGACAGGCATTCAATCAAGGCTCCCTCCTGTGCCTCAGACAGCACAGCCGAAATGATAACTGGGAGCGTATCATTGGCACCTAGGAAAACATACTTGAGAGTGTCAGGGAGGGGTTTCAACTCAAGGTTGGGGGCTTGTATGGTTGAGGGTTTCATAATAGATGTCCCCATCTCAAGTAGCAAATCTGCCTTCGGCGGAAATGATGGGGGAAGAGACTCAGCAGAAACTCCTAGCAATTCCTCTAGTTCTAGTATATCCCCTTCACATTCCTCCAAGAGATGGGAATGCTCATTTAGCATGACATGCTGAAGGGGGTCATCACATAACATTGCAGGAGTTGCCTCTTCAATCAGGTCATCTATCACCTCAACTTGAGAACAATCCTCAAGTCCAGCTTGTTTGTAAGCATCAAACACATTAAGCCGGATTTTCCTATTCCCAAAGCCCATTTTCAATGCCCCAGTATTGCAATTAATTGAAGCATGGGAAGTTGCAAGGAAGGGGCGGCCCAAAATGATGGAGGGTTTGGTTGGCTTGTTGGTAGGGTCAGTGTCCAAAACTAAGAAGTCAACGGGAAAGAAGAAATCCTCCATTCTTACGAGGACATCTTCCAAAATTCCCCGTGGTGTCTTAAGTGACCGATCAGCAACTTGAAGGATTACAGGGCTAGGCTTCAGATTGCCTCCCCCAAGTTGTTCATATACATAGCTCGGAAGGATGTTCACCCCCGCACCCAGATCAAGCAGAGCCTCATCAATTTGTAAGTCACCAATAACTACAGAGATATATGGGGCTCCTGGGTCCTTAAGTTTCGGAGGTGTGCCATGTTGAACAATTGAGCTAACAGAATTAGGCAGGACAACTTTAGACTGGACCTGTTTTCTAGATTGCCGCTTTTTCGTGCACAAGTCCTTTAAGAAGCGGGCATAAGACGGAATCTGCCTGATAGCTTCAAGCAAAGGCAGGTTAATCTGCACTTGCTTGAAAGTTTCCATAATCTCATCCGTCTTATCTTTGGCTCCAGATGAGCCAGCAGAAGTCTGCCCAGAGGTGGATAAGCGCTCTGGAAATGGCACTCTCGATCTCTGGGTGGAAGGGTTGTCATGTCGAGTAAGGGGTGGAACGGGGGCAACTTCTTCCGGTGAGGTGATTTCAAGCGGAGGAGATTTGGGCAAATCTTCTTCGGTGGGGGTGAAAGTCGGGGTGGATGTTTTTTTAGGGGGTGAGACTATAGGAGCATCGGGTTTGGAAATTTCTTTCCCACTCCTCAGAATAGTCACCGCCTGAGCATGCTCCCTAAAGACAATCCCTTTTCCTTTAGGATTTTCCTCAGCAGCACTTGGAAACTTCCCAGTCTCCCTCTGTCTAACAGCCTCAACAAGGTGTCCAATTTGAGATTTCATTTCATGTATAGCCTTGTCATGAGATTGGATGATGGCACTTTGACTTTCTTGCATAGTTTTCAACATCGCCTTCAATTCATCCATCTCAGAGGTTTTAGGTTGGGCAAAGGTCTGAGGTTGGTTCATTTGATGGTTTTGAAAGGATTGCGGTTTGTAATTCCCTGAATTTGAGACATTTCCTTGTCTCCATGAAAAGTTTGGGTGGTTCCTCCATCCCTCATTATAAGTGTTGGAGAAAGGATCATTACGAGGTCTTGGACGGAACCCTTGAGCGGCATTCAAATCTGCTTGTACAAGCTCAGGGAATTGGGAGGCCAAGTGGCAATCCACAGTGGCGTGTGTATTGCCTTGACAAATTACGCATTCGGAAGCTTGGGATGTGGAGGTGTTAGGTGTGAATGAACTCGGGTTCGACATAAGCCTTTCCATGTTTTGATTCAGTAATTGAATTTGATAAGCTAAATTCTGGGTGTCCCTTGCTTCATTTGCCTCCAACTTTCTTTGCATGAGAGTGGGCTTTCTATCCATGTAGGCAGAATTCAAGTGAATAGAATTCTCACTCAAAGTATCAAATAAGTTCCAAGCTTCATCCTCAGTCATAGATAGAAAGGTTCCTGCACAGGCACCATCCACAGTTTGCCTATGCGAATCATTAAGTCCGGTGTAGAACCTTTCAACCAGTTGCCATTTAGGCACCTGGTGATGTGGGCAAAGTCTCAGCAAATCGTTAAAGCGCTCCCACGCATCATGGAAAGCTTCCCCATCCTTTTGAGCAAAACTCATGATTTCCCTCCTAAAGTGATTTGTTTTGCTCATGGGGAAGTACTTCTTCAAAAACTCCTTTTTAAGGGCATCCCAAGTATTTAAATTATCAAGGGTGTGATACCAATACTTGGCTTTGTCCTTTAGGGAGAAGGGAAAAAGGGTCCGCATTTGAGCGTCATCAGTAACGCCCTGCAGCTTCACCGTGGAACAGACCTCGGTGAATTCCTCAATATGCCTGTAAGGGTCTTCCTTAGTAGTACCATAAATGGAGGGTAGCAAGGATATGGTACTACTTTTGATCTCATATGGATTATCCCCTCCAGGTCTACGTAGTGCTGGGCCAGGTTGGTTGGTTGGGATGAAATATTCCTTAAGGCTCCTTTGACCGGCCATTTCTACCCTTAGGAGGTCTTTTCTTAGGATTCTTTCCGGTTCAGGATCAAATACAAGTTGTCTCCTAAGAGAACGCCTACCAAGCATGCACTACAAACACAATTCAAACGGACTTGTTTGGTCTTTACAGATTTAGGCTTTTGAATTTAATTCAAATTGTAGGTGACAAAACAAGTTACCCAATCAATTACGCGCCTATTGTCAACCTACGGCTCGCCTAAAAAGACCTAGTTGGAACTTAGGTATTCTTCCCTAAATCTCAAATGGTCAAGTAAATCCAAAGACGGAAGATCGAGGGATGCAAGTAGGCCTAAGCCTTCCTTTGAAGCTGTGCTTTCGCGGTGCTCCTCAACTACCCCCAAAAATCCGTGATAGGGTATCCCCCTCTTTGGATTTACAAAGCCTTTGATCTCAAGTTCCGAATACTTCAGAATCCAACGAAAGGAGGGCTCTTGTCCTAGTATTTCCAAACCTAAGGAGTGTCTAGAAGCGTGCCGTGGTGCAAGTGAAATAAGTGTGCATACACCGTAAAAGATTTTGAACTTTGAATCGCACGCCAAGTTTGAAAATGAAATCCTTGGTTTTTAAAATGTCCTTCCTTTAATTAGTCCTTTTTCTAAAAAAAATGTGACCACTTGTTAGATTTATTCAGTACAGATTAGGTGGTCTTCGCATTAAATCCCAAATGCAATGCGTGATCAAAAATAGGATGCAAAGTAAGAGAATGCGTACCTTGCCTCCAGCGATCTTCGATGCAAAAATGCACGCAATGAAGAAAAGCAAATCTAGAGGCTGCTTATACAGACCTAAATGGTTCGTCCTAGGGCAGGCAGCTTCTAGCAGGCAGCTCGTTTTTTTTCTTTTTCTATTTTTTTTTAGAACTACTTATGCACAAGCAAATAAAAGAAATAAAAAAAAAAAAAAAAACCTAAATCTAAAGAAAAGGGAACAGGCTCCCAAAAATTACCCAACACGGGTCCAAAACAAAATCAGGGAACAAACCCTCAAAATATGCCCCAGAACAAGGGTTTCAAACTAACTGTAATGAAAAATTAAGTCTTCAGTCTTAATTCTATTCTAATTAAATTAGCGATTAAATACAATGGTGTCCGTTGCGTCCTCGTCCTTCTCCTCCTTTCAAAACTGCTTGTCCACTTCTCGTCTGGCGACGTCAAGGGTCGCCTCTCACAGTGGCTGATTCTTGCATAAATTTTCTCGCACAGAAAAGAAAATAATGAATGGTCAAATCTCTGTGCAATTGACAAATAATCAAAATAAAATTAGGCGAAATTATTGCGTCTGTTGCCTCCCCGGCAACGGCGCCATTTGACCGGTCGATCTTTCGCTTTTAAGTCGTTTGTAGTTTAATGTGGTGGAAAAATCGACTAATCAATTTTTAATAAGAAATAACCACTCGCAGAGGAGCGGGTCGTATCCACAGGGAGGCAATAACGTATTAAAATTCGTGCCACTTAAAAATGTTTGTTCGGAGTCAATTTGGACAAGAACCAAGCCAATATTGCCTTTAGATTAAGGTTTAAGCAAGAAACAATGCTGAAATGGCAATTATGAGAAACTACAGGATATTTTCCGCAATGCAGAGTGAATAGAATATGATTAAAATGTGGCAATGGCAGAAAATGTAAATTTTAATTAACGTTTTACTATAGCAAAACAGGGGAATTTTTCCCCGTTGTCTTGCGCGACGAGGAGCTGATGGCCGGGCGCGGGAAGCTCGGAGGAGGTCCCTTGGATCAAGGGCTTCGAATCGGTGGTGGCGGCGAGTCGCGCGGCGGTCGGAGGTGGCCGGACGAGCTCCGGCGGAGGTGCTGCAGCCGGCAGCTTGCGCAGCCTGTTGGCGTGAAGTCCGCCGCCTGCTGCTGCTGCGGGGGTGGCTGCTGCCGCTGCCGTGGGCACTGCTGCCGCTGGCGTGCGCGGTGGTCGGTTGGGCGGTCTGCAGGCGGTTGTGCGTGGGCGCGCGGAGGGTCTGCGGAGGGCGCGCGGTTGTGCGCGGGCGGTGGTCTGCAGGAGGGCGCTGGCGCGGTGGAAGCTGCAGGCAGTTGGCGTGTGCGGTGGAAGCTGCGGCGGCTGTTGGAGGATGCTGCAGGCTGGTCTGCAGGCGTTGGAGGAGAGCGCGGGCTGATCTGCACTCGTGCGCAGGTCTGCAGCCGGTGAGCGGTGGAGGGTGCAGGCGGTCTGGTGGCCGGTTGGAGAGTGCAGGCTGAGGAAGTGGAGGTGAGCGGGTAACTTCAGACGTCTGGGAAATTTCCTAGACGTCTTAAGTTACTGAGAGGGCGGCTGATCAGTAGCTCGGTTGTGGTGGTCTGCGATGACGACGAGTGAGTTGCATGCTAAGGTGCTCACGGTAATGCAGGCGAGCTCCGGATGGCGGTGTGGCCTGTCACACCACACGCCCACGGTGGTGGAGACTCGCCGCCACGGTAGAGGCTGGCAGTGTGGAGTGGAAGAGAGAGGTTCTCTCTGCACAGTGGTGGGTCGGTGGCGGAGGCCTTCTGAGCTCGGCTGCCTCCATGCTCCTTTTGTAGTGGCCTGAACAAATTTGAAATCAGCGGCCGACCAGATCCACCGTATCCGCTCCCCCTTGAATGGCTCCTTCACTGCATCACCCGGGCGTTGGAGCGGCAGCCAGCCGTTCTGAAAGAAGACGAATAAAGAAAATATTATTAAAATATTAGGGTTATTTATTTATATACCCTCAACTTCTATGTTAATAAAAATAATATACCTAATTGGTTATCTAATTAGATGAATGCTATTTTAAGCTAATTCTAAATGCACTTAAGATATGAATGCAATGTATGGATTATGTAATTAGATTAAAACTATGAATTAATCTATTTACATCCTAATTTATACTAAATAAATGTTAGAATTAACCTAATGTGTAGGCACTTAAATACTTAAATAGCCCACAACTATGGGCTAATCAGATGGCGTTGAGGTCCTCACAGGTCTGAGGAGCCTCAGGAAAATCAAAGTATGAGGGTTCAGAGTTCCCCCAACTAGAATAGACTGGATCGGAGGTCCCTCCGGTCCTGGAGTCAGACTGGGGTGGATACGGGTCCATCCCCTGAGAAGATTGGTGATAGATGTTTGACATAGTTTCCCTCGCAAGAGGTGGCTATGCAAACGAGTTTTGTGTAGAGGTGGCTCACTACAGATGCCGAGTCAGCTCGTCCACCTTCTTCTCTATGATAGAGACCTTGTCCAACTAATTGGCCATCAGTTCCAAGTCGACGGATGAGGATAGGCCCTGCGTCTAATGTGCTCCCCTAAGATTCGTTGATGCACGGGCATTCGTCCAATCGAATAAGCCCATGGAGTCGTTATTGATGGAGTTATCACACATATTCTCGAGAATCTCCCACACCGTGTCCTCATGTTGACCCATGATGTTTCCTCCGCAGGTTTCATTGACGAACAATTGAATGTCTTCACGGAGTTCCTGGTAAAAAGACTGGACTTGTTCCTATTTAGGAACTCCGTGATGGGGGCACTTTCACATGAGATCCAAGAATCGATCCCATGCCTGATGAAGAGGTTCTCCCGATTGTTGAGTGAAGTGAGTGATCTGGTGGCGCAAGGCATTCATCCGATGAACGGGGAAGAAAATTTTTAAAAATTCAGACTGGAGTTCAACCCATGCGTTGAAAGGATGAGTTTGAGTCTGATACCAATGAGCAGCCTTGTCCATGAGGGAGAAAGAAAACATCTTCATGAGTAGAATATCCCGATTTTGTACATCTGACCCGAAGGTCTGGGCTAGATGTTTGAGTTGTTTGATTTGCTGGAAGGGATCCTCAGAGTTAAGCTCATGGAATTTTGGAATGGCATGAATCATGTTGGGCTTGAGTTCAGAATCAGGACCTCCAGTCGGGATTTGGACTCAAGGCTCGATTTCCATCGCAGCGGAATTATAGTGATCTTGCATCATAGGACGCTGTGGAGGGTTTACAAAGTTTTGGAATAGATCATTTAAGTGCTGAAGTTGGCGCTCAAGGTTATTCTCTTCTTCAATTGGTTGTGCAATGATTGAAGAAGGAGAACTCGATTCTAATGAATCAGAGGAGGGATTTATGTGGTGGGGTTGCTGTACAGACACGGGCGTCGAGGCTTGGCCTTGGTGGGAGGGGATTTCTAAAGGAGGTCTTAAGGACCTCCTACCAAACATACACCGAAGGATTAGATGAGATTAGAATGTGCTGGACCCAATCGAGACACCCAAAAAAAATTTGGATGACTATAGAGGTTCGGGGAGGATGATACCCCTTAGTCAGAAAGGCCGTTCACCTGAGAAATACCTGGGTAGCTAGAGAGGGAGAGTCCCACAAAGACCCCTACATGGTAGAGTGTCCCCACGAGTTGCAGGGTTTCCCCCACCCGACCTCTCTTGTCACTGAGATTCCAGGTAGATTAGAATGGGGACCTTGCCCTCTTAAGTTTACTACTTTTAATTAATATCAAGGTGCTTAGGGTTCCACTTGAACATTAGATCTTTTGAGTGCAAAAAGTGACCTAATTTCAAGGTTGGTTGACCCAAAGGGTCAACTTCACCCCTTTGTCCTTTGAGAGCTTTTAGGTCCTTTCTTTTAGGATTCAAGTGAGTTAAGAGCTTGATTTTCTTAGGGTTTTTCTTGGATAAATCTCTTCAAACAAGGCTTAGGTACACCTCTTTTTGAAAATTTTGATTCATTGCTTAGAGAAGATGTGTCTCTAAAAACCCTAGGTTGGAATCCTTAAGTTGTCTCTACTTGGTCCAATTTAGTTGCCACAAAAATGGTATCTAGGGCTTAATCAAGAAGGTGCTAGCCCTAGTTACCTTAAATGGATGCCCAATTCAAAAATGTGTTGAAATTAAAATTAGGCAACTTTGGTGAATTACTAAATATGGAAAGTAGGTAGCCCTAGATTGATTTTTCTTTATTTTCCTTTTCAGAATTGAGGGGATTAAGAGAAAGGGCTAATGAGAATTTACCTGTTCCTGGTGTGGTTGTTGTGCGGCTATTTTCTTTTCTTCCCTTGAAACAATCACAACAAAAGAAATAGAGCAAGTTAGTACTGAATCAGAGGTTGTGATCAAAGTTTCTAAAGTGCCCATTGCTCCCCGGCAACGGTGCCAAAATTTTATGTGAAAGCGAAATCAGGTTTGTAAATATTGTGTTGCAGTATAGTTGAAATCGCTTCGAAAAACAAATGAGAATTTATTACTGCCAAAATTTTATGTGAAAGCGAAATCAGGTTTGTAAATATTGTGTTGCAGTATAGTTGAAATCGCTTCGAAAAACAAATGAGAATTTATTACTCAAAAAACTAAGAATCCGAGGTCGAACACGGGGAGAAAATTGGGATTTAGAAACTAAGAGCACAACTTCAATTTAATAAAATATGATGTTTAATCAAATGATGAAGCAATAGAACTAGTTTCAATGTATATAGAAGCTCAAAAATATGAATAAGGATGTAAAAATTAGATGCTTCTAGCTTGGGCTTTCTCTTCTTCTTCTTCTTCTTTATTTCTTCTGATGTCTTCTTCCTTCTTTACTCTTCTTACTCTGTCTTTAGCTGAGCCCTTTTCTTCCTTGGCTTTTCTGCTTCTTCCTTCCTTCTGTGTGCTGGCCTTAGCTTCTCTTTCTTCTCTTCTTTCTTTTTGCCTTGACTTTCTTTGGCTTCTATTTCTCTTTAGCTTTCTTCGTCAACCTTGGCTTCAGCTACACCTTCTCTTCTTTCTCTGATTTCTCCTTCCTTCCTCTACCTTGGCTTCTTTCTCCTTCCTGCCTTCTCTGCAACAGTGCCTCCTCTTTCCTTAGCTTCCTCTGTGGCTCCTTCTCTTTAGCCTTCCTTCCTCTCTGCAACTTCTTCTGCCTTCAGCTTTCCTTCCTTCTTCCTTTCCCTGCACACAAGTGCAAAACCTACCCCTACCCTCCCCCGCGAATGCTCTCTCTCTTTTCTCTCTTAGGCTCACTCTCCTAGAGCCTTTCTCGGGTAAATGGGTCGAGTTAGCGTGGGCACGGACGAGGCGTGAGTGGGCGAGGGGACCTCACCCCATGTCAGGAGGCAAAGAGCCTAAGACATAAAAACAACTTATACCGCACAGGCAGCTCGAAACTTACCGAGGTGGGACTAAAAGTCCCATCCGCTCCTTCGCGTGCGCCTGCAGGGGGTGTTCACTCAATCGCTGCAGCTGCGATGCCCTGGGACTCCAATTGCGGGCGCAAGTCATTCGCAAAGGGATTCTGCGCTTTTGGAACTCGGTCTCCTGGAGTGGGGCCACCTGGAGTGAGCTTGCAAGCAAGCTTCGCTCCCTCTCCAACAGCGGATGGGGGTCCAACCTGTCAACACGAATACGGCCTCACGGCCCTGTCAAAACGTTCAGGAAGTTTCACCGTGACACGACGAAGGTGGCACGGTGGGTGGCGTGGTGCGAGACGGCCTAGGCGTGTGTGCCTAGGTCGTTCTGTGGCCGTGAAAGTGGGGTTGTTCGGGGGTAGTGTATGGTGAGTGTGGCGGTCGATGGAGAGGTGGAAGATGATCAGTGGAAGGTGGCGATGCTTCTGCGGTAGTTGGCGAGGCGTGTGGGTGTGTGGAGTGGTGGATGCACCTTCGCCAGTGGTTTGCCGGAGGTGGAGACGATGGTGGTGGTATGTGGCTGTCGAGGGGTGGTTTGGGAAATAAATAGGGGGAAAATGAAGTGAAGAGAGAAGGGAACTTATCTGAGAGTGATTGGACGAAGGGGGAGGTCGAGGGCGAACGACACATATCTACCCTCGCCGAAGATGAAGGCCCTGAGATGAAGAGGCGGCGACGATGAGAGGGATGAAGATGCGGGTGCAGGTATGGCACGATGCAGAAGAATGAGGCAGAGAAGACTCTACCACTGTTATGGTGGCAAAGCGACAAGAAGAGGAAGGAAGAGTCGTCGGAGCTTGCGGGCTTCTTGGCCAGAGAGGGAAAAGGAGGAATTCTGGGGGATTCTTTAGCCAAATCAAGCTTTGGATGGTCGGGAGGATCTGGGGGCCTTTAAATAGTTGCAGTCGGAGGGCCTTATGCTTGAAGGTAAGCTTCCAAGCACGGCAACCTCGCCAGACTTGGATGGTCGAGAGATACCCATATCTCTCATGCATTCGCATGAGAGATTGGGTGGGAATCTGAGCGCAAAATGGGGTTCACACGATCGGGAATTCCTCAGAGAATCTCCCTTTCAAATTTGAGAGGGAGTCTCTGAGGAATCAGGGTGAAATCCCCTCTTGAATTCTCGTCGGAGTGGGACCCTCCGCTGTAATGAAGGAGGGACCTAATTGCAAAGAATGGCGAGGAAGCTAGGGGGTCTCTGCAAGGTTTTCAAAAGTTAGGGGCATAAAAGTAATTGGGTTTGATTGTTTTGCAAAGTAGGTCAATGTGAACTCCTCTAAGGTCCAAATTTTGGTATAAACCTAATTTGGACCTAAGGAATATAATGGTGAAGTTAGATTTTAGGTTTGACCACGTTTGACTGGACTTTTTGTACAAAAGTCCAATTTAGGGCAAATGTTTGATTAGGACCCCTATTTAGGTCAAAATAGGTTCTAAAGGCTAAATTGAAGGTTCTAAAACCTATAGGATATTTTTCCATGAATTTTAGAGGGCTTATTTGATTTTTATTCTGACCATAATCTTGTTGAATTAAGTGAATTTGTTTTAGGGTTACAGGATGTCATTTAATTCTCAGATCTCACATTAACCATTTTTTGATTGAACCATCCCACTTTTTATCTTGCTAAGACCAATTGACCCATGTTTTCCCCCTAAGAAATTTTGTTGTTGTACTGCAATGGTAAAATTATAATTTTACCCTTTGTTTCTTGCTTTTCTCTCAAAACAGTTATTCCCTGAGTTAGGCCCTTCACTTGGTTATGTAGGAGCTTTTATTCTCTTTTCTAAGTAAAAATGAGTTAGTTAGAGCTCATGATGGTATTTCCATCACTTACTATAGATAACATTCTTGCTTATTTCCATACTATCACAAAATGTCAAAAATTAGGAAATACAAAATATAAAAAAGAAACAAAGTAAAACATGATTTTCAAAGAATCAAATGCCACCTCCCTATGTTCAGCCTGGGTCTCACCTCGAGCTTCAGTAAATATATTTGATAGTAATATTTTGCAACTACGATGATGAGTTTTCTAAAACCCTAGTTTTTCTCACCAAATTTATGCTCATCACCCATAAAATTTATTCTTTATTTCCAACAAAAAGCTTTTTGGTTACATTGCCCACATTGGACTTGAATTAATGTTGGTAACACCATCATGAATCCTAACTAGCCCAATTTGGTCTGATAAAGTTGATAAAAGCTCATACATAACCATCAGAGGGTCATATGTGCATACTATTCTATTTTAAGAAAAAGAGAAGAGCACCGGGTTATTTCTAAAATTTTAGCTGCATTTCATAAGCATAGAATAACCACGGGGAATTCCAGGAGTTAATTAAAGGTCAAATGGTCATTAATGTCTAATAAGAGGGTCCATGCAGACATAAATAAGTTTTCACGCATTTCAAGAATTAATGGACATCCAAAACCCTAATTTCAGACCTGCTTAATTAACTGAGGTTTTGGTCAGGATAAAATTCACTTAAACCTTCTAAATGTCATATAAAAATAGTCTATATGGTTTGGTATCCTTGATTTGATCATCTGAACTCATTTTAACCTAAAATAAATTCTCAGACAGGAAGTTGCCCTAATTTGGATTTCTGCATAAATTACCTAGTCAAAATTGGTTAAAACCAAAATCTAGCTTCACCATCAGATTCCTTGGGTCCAAATTAGATTTTTAGCAAAATTTAGGCACAATCAGAGATCATCTTGACCTAGTTTGCATTTTGGTGCAGTCTGACTCTTCTTCTCTCTGATAGCCTCTCAGCTTTTGAAATCCTTATGAAAAGCCCCCTAACTTTGTCATCTTCTTCGCATTTATATTCCTACCGCCATGGCCATGTGAACACACCTACAACCAACCTTCAATTAGGAAGATCTCCATGATTTCACGCCAAAACCCTTCCAAAATAGGAAGGGGAACTTCTGAGAAGATCCTCTACAATTTGAGTTGCGTCTTGGGCTCTAAGTCTTGCCAAAAACCTAATGCAAACTCTTGGAAATCACCAAATCCTAATCCTTGATTTTTGAGCTTTCAAGCTTGAGTCCAAGCTTGGAAGCTCGTCTAATGGCCTATACAAGACTCTCCTCGCTTGCCTTACCTCCTTAATGAGTTTTTAGGCCACAAATCTCTTCCTTTCTCCCTCTCTGGCCTGCTCCAAGCTCCACTCTGGTGACCCTCTACCTCTGACTCCCTCGCCGACCGCCACATACAATAGACGGTCGATTTTTCTTCCCTTCTTCATTCCGTTCCTTGCAATATCGACGAGGAGCTCTCCGACCCCCTCTTCGTCACCGTACCCTTCCTTGGAGCATTCACCTCCTCCGACGCTGGATCATCATGGCCGATGCCTCCTTTGCCTCCTCCTCATCCGCTAGCTACCCTCGATGACTCCCCTACTTCTATTGATCACCCTAGCATCATTAGATCTTGCTTTCAACCACGAATCCACCTGCTCCACCGTCATCTTCCAAGTCATCGGCGTACCTCCGGTGATCTCAACAACACGCCACACTCCACCAACTTGCCCGCTACCACTTCCTACACCATCGTTGTGTCCATGCGAGAAAAACCCCTCAAGAAATTGAGGGGATTACTCGTCTAGCCCTCCATCGAACACCTTCATGTGCTCCGACCTTCTCTGCCTTCATCACGGTCACATACGCACCTCCACAGCACGCCGCTGCCACCATCACCTTTGTCGCACTTGCACGAAGCTTCTGAGATTTTCTGATAGGGCCGAGAGGCCATATTATCCTTTTTAGGTACACGTTGGAAATCCGCCGCCGTGGTGGTCTAGCCACGGTAGTTCCAGGTCTCATCCCTAGGCTCTGCAGTTTCACTCTAGGTGCATCTCCAGGCACCTAATTGGATCTAGCAGCCTCATCTTCAACTTCAATCGAGGGTTGCATCCACCAGCGGTTGTGCGCAATGAAGATAGAACCAGATAGTCCCACATCATGGGGCACAAAGCTCTTTACGAAGCATAAGAGGAATTCCTTCCCCCAACTTTTCTCCCAAGTCATGGGGTCGGGTTCCCTTCACCCTCTCAACCACTTAGCTGGGCTCACTGCTTGCTTGCGATCATGTTCGCAGGCCTGCACCCTATTCTGGATCTGTTTACCCAGCCATTTACCCAACTACGGTTGGGTTTCTTAGAGAACGAAGAGAAGGAAGGAAGGAGAGAGGGGGGTTTGCCTCGCTCTCTAACTCTCTAACACTTAGAAGAATTTCAGAGGAGGTCTTCGCCTCTGTTGTGATGCTGCTGTGAGTCTCTCTCCTGAGGCTCAAGAAGAAGAAGAGAAGGCTCTATTTGAGGAGCCTTGTGCTGTGCCTCTCTCTAGAGGCTTGAAGGAAGGAAGAAGTGGCCTTGGCCTCTCTGTTGAAGCTACTCCTCTTGAACACTTAAGTCGTCTGGGGCTCTCTCTATCATTTGATATCTTCTAGTTTTGTGGCTATATTGGTTACTTAAGTGGCGTGGAATATCTAATTGAGTTTACTATTCATTTATTGAGATTATTGTGAGCTTAATTTCAGGGGTTAATTGGTGATTTAAATCACCATTTTAGCCCATTTTTTTTGCACTTAATATTGACTCTCATATATATATATCATTTTTTAATGGAATTTTCGTTATAACTGCTCATATTTGTGCTTATAATTGTGATCTTTGAAATTGAATTGCCAATATTGCTCCCAGTGAACGACCACGTGCTTTCTCGAGATTATAAATTTAAGTGTTTTTGCTATTTATCAACTATACTACGACACATTTCTTTAGATTCGACAATTTTGCGTTAACAATTAATGACACCCACAACAATCTAAAAAAATCAACACTAAGATAACATCTTTGTCCTCTCGATTACTAACATGACTAGGAACCTAAACATCAAGATGAAGTAATGAAAAGTAGACTCAAGACTCTTACTTTCTCAACTAGAAAAGGAAGTCTTGTGATGTTTCTCCAATTAGCAAGCCTCACACTAGAAGGTGGCAGCAGGTAGAATATGTGGTATCTTTCAGCAAAGCTTAGGCAATAGAAGATGACCAAATGAAAGGTATCATAAGTAGCTAGACAAACTTCCTAACGAAAGTGATGCACGAATAGTGATGAATCACAGTTAAGTACAATTAATTAGCTCAAAAGTGCACATTAGAAATCCTAATTGGTGATCCATGTTGGATTTATTTGCATAAAACTTGGATATTGTCCTTAAATGAATTATCATAGAAGACACACCTAAAATATGGTATAAATAAAAAGAACATCAACATTACACTAATAAATGTTTAACTCGTACTTTGATGCTAAAGGAGGTGGAAATGGGGGTTACACATAACCTGATGGCTACTGGAAGGGTTTAATTAGAGCTGAAACTAAGAGGACAAGATTAGAAGATCAAATCACTAGTGTGAATGATTTAGGATGAATAATGCACACCAATCCTTAGCCGAGTTTTCGGGCCTCGTATAATGGAGAGAGCTTGTAAAATAAAGCCTTAGCTGGACATTGGGTCAGTAAAAGCTAGCCAGTGAACCCAAAAGTCTAATCCAATTTAAAATAGTGATGTAAAGAGTCAAGTTGTGTCAAATGTATGAAGAAGTCCATTAGTGAAGAGGAGGATGCACATAACGTGCCTTTGTAGCCCAAACAACCCTCCAAGACCTTGAAATACCCTTAAATAGGCTAAAAAGTAATCAAAATATTTCATAGGGGTTCAAATGTAAATTTACCACCCACAGGAATTATTGTACCTTTATATGTATACAATGATTTAATAGAAAAAATCATGATTCAGATGATGAAAAAATCAACAAAATCACGGCCAAAACATGAAAAATATGCAAAATCGATCTTGCATATACACGAGTGCATGTGTGCGCACCTGGTATCCCACATGGCCGCCATGCACCATGTTGTGCGAGCATCGCATGTACGCACGCGCCCATGTGATGCTCACTGCATGCATTACACATGTGGGGTGTGGCCTTGTAGGGCTCTTGTAATGCTTATAGTGATAATTGTGGGGCCTTTAGTAATAGTTTCATAATCTTTTTGATTTTTTTGGTATTTAAGGCATCAATTTGCCATTCTAAGTCCTAGTACACCTAATTACAACCTAAGTATGATTTAAATAATATTTTAAATAATTTTTAACATATTAAAATTCATTATTTCCTATTTTAAACCCTTTTACACCCTTCCATCCTACTGATATAAATACCCCCTGCATTTCATTGCCACCTCCCCCACACACAACGCACACTTCCACTCTCACCCCCTCAAGGCTCTTCACCTTGGAGGCCCTCTCTAGGGCTTTCTCTTTAATCAAAAATATTTTTGTTAGTTATCACACTTGCTTAGGTTCATTTATCTATAGTCTAATTAGGTAATCTTAGCCTTAGTACTACCCACCTACCTCCACCACCACTTTTACCATACCTTTCTATACCTTCACTAGTACCCTTGCTTGTTGCCAATCCTCATGGTCAAGTAGGTGGAATCTCTAGGCTACTTATGAGGTGAGGCACCCGTGCCACATCTCTCTTTCATTGGTGATATTATTCATTCTTTATTTTGTTGCTTCTTCATTCGAGCTTTGTAATTTCAAATAATAAATTTTATTTTTTTAGGTTCAACTAGTCTCCTCTATTTCTTTTTGTTCTATGTATCACATAGTCTACTCTATGTTTTATTTTAATTGCACTCTTAGTACATTAACATAGCTACATCGTGATTTATTGCATAATTACTTTATCATTTTTGCATTGCTCATCATGTTACATTGTCAATAGTTGTTTGGATAAATTTGCATCTCAAACATTACAATATTCTCTTCATTTCTAAGTCAATTAATTAGAATTTTGTTTAAACAACCATGAGAAGCAACTTAATCAAATTTCTAAGTTACAATTGGACTAATGCCTCTTTATGGATTGACCCTTACTCTTACTTTATGATTGAGTATCGATTTTTAAAGAGATTAAGGTTAAAATTATGCCCTCTTGATACTAGTTTATAATGACTTTATCTATTTGCGAGTGTTGGGTTCTGTGTGTGTCAATTGGCATATGGTGACTACAAGAGACAATAGGCACCCCCTTCCTCATGGCCATAACTAATCATTCGTCGCATCCGTATGTCTTGAAATGTAAGGGATGTAGGATTGGAAACAACTCTGCAATTCAAGTCCTTTGTAATCCTAGTAACGAAGGCATACTCAAAGGAAAATCCAAGGTGAGTGAAAGATACTCCAACCATATGTATAGGGCAACCTACCCCTTCCCCTATCTAGTGGTAGGGAAATGTCTTCCATCAGCAAGCAATATCTTCTGGCAAATGGGGACAAGCCTCAATTTGGTGAACTATTGAGCATCACCACGTTTACTTTAGGATACACCAAATTCAACAAGCCAATTTGTATCCTCTATAATAAAATAACATACAACATAAGCTAGATATATATGTGAGGGTACAATGAAGGCAACAATGTCAAAGTTCTTTATAGAGGAACTAGAAGCGATCGAGATGGGAGCAATTGATATTTTATGCTGACTAACTCTCTTAATGAGCTCATTGTATGTAGCTTTGGTGATGGGAATAGTCTTAGGTATTGACTTAAGAGCAATGACAACCTTACTCACACTGATGGGTAAGGTTCAAAATGCCGATTTTAATGTTGTTTCGATAAATTTCCAAAAGCTCATTTTGTTGCATGTCGACAAAAATGACAGAAGTAATCAAAATGATTAGAATTTTAAAAATAACTATTTCAATGGACAAATATTTTCATTTAAGCCCTAAAATCTTATCTTGTACTTCATATGTAATATGTTGATAAATAACCTATGTAATAACAACAGTAGAGATACAATAGAAGTAGCATGCCATCGGCATGTTGTGCTTATTGGCGGCATGCCGACGATTTTGTCGGCATGTCTGTGAAACACCTGCAGTTCGACAACTTTAGTATGTCGACATTGCATATCTTCAAAAATCACCATTTTGCTGGCATCCACCAACATTTAAATAACTGCTGACAGGCTCATCATGCTTAGTCTAGTAGGTGTCCTTTGTATGGCCAAACTTCTAAAAATGTAACCATTAAGGTCTAGCATGTCCTTGATCTCCATGACCATGTCCATAGCCACAAGTAGACAACAAAATATCTCTGCCTTTTTCCTAAGAGACAACCATGGCATATGTGTGCTCCATGAGGAGTGAGGAAGAAAGAGTGATTTCAAGGCTACTCAACCAATTGTAGGCCTCCTCCATAGTCAGTATCTCTAAGAAGGGGTTGTTCACTTCATTGATTTAACTCCACATTCCCATTAGCTCGAGCCATGAAACTTATTAATCGATCAAAGTAAGTCTCATTTAGTATACAACAAATGAGTAGCAAGTGCTGATAAGACTAGTAGGATGGGGAGTGTATTGAACCCCAGGTTGGTTGCTTTTGGGAGCAAATCCTTGCCTTTTTTAGTGCTTCAACAAAGGCAAGCCAAAGCCACTTGCCCTATGCATCAGCTCTTCTTTCTACAAAGCAGGGAGTAGGGCAAGAAGAAGGGAGCGTGTACTCTTTTGTTTTTGAGAATTTGAAACTCTCTTTACCATGTGAGACTCAAGAGTGAGCCACCAAAGAGACCTTTAGAATAGGAGAGCCTAGGGTAAACATTTAAGTCTTGGTTGCCTTATATGTAGGTTCCAATCCAATAAGAAAATGTTCAAACATATTTTGGGCCATGAATATCTTTACGTTTCACAACGTGTATGCATTCAAACTCTTAACAACTTACTTGAGAGCTAAAGAGTACTAAGCAATTGATCTACCATCCTGCCTTATGTGAGAAAATCTCATGATGAAGTTGAAGTATATAGGCTGCATTCTTCTCTTGTAAATAGTCTGACGAAGGATATCCCAAATCTCTTTTACAATTTTGTAATACGTTATCTCTGATGGCAGTGTTCATAATCGATGCCTTAAGCATGGAATTACCTTCCTTAGAAATACCATATCTCCCAGTCTTCACTACGAATTTTGATTCAATGAGGTTGTGTTCCTTGTCATGTCCCTCGACAACAGTGAGGATAGATTATGACTACAAGACATAGTTGGACCCATCTAACTTCACCATTGGACCAATGTTCTAATGCCATTCCTTGAACAAATTAAAGACCTACAATTAGAAAAATAGATGAAACAAGTTAGGGATGTAACAATCTACCTCATGTAAGATTTATAAGACCTAATACGTAGATGTAACCAATCAAACACAAGAAAACCTAAATTAATAGCTAAAGATTGATTGGATGAGTAAAATGTACTATAGTAGATAGAAATGCACTTTTGAAACTCTAAAGGGTTTTCTATTCACATTATGGTGGGATTGAGGTCCTTTGGTGATGTCAAAGACTGAGTTACATCATTGTCAAGGTCTTTAAGTGTTGCTATAGTGCCAACCCACTCCAACATCAACTCATAAGGGTACTAAGCTACTAGTCACCATGAGGTGAGTCAGTGAATAGCTCCTTGGAGCTTCACTACACTAGTAGAATCACTATTTAAAGTAGCACAGCTTGCAGCGTTGTTGCGACTGGTTGCAACAATGGGAAAGTTTGCTCGGAGGTCACCCAGAAGTGATCTTAGCCGATAGGCAAAAGTGCCTTGGGGCACTACTCCCCCTTTTGATGAGCTGTGTGCCTCCCTTTCAAGAACCAAGGCACGATACTATTTACATATCCATGCTCTTGTTGTTTAAAGACTAGCATAAGCACACATTTGAGCAATATAATGCCATTACAGGCATAAAAAATAACAAGAAATGATCCCTTTAGCATGTTCTACGAGGTGGAGGCCCGGATCCCGTTAGAACTGGATTTGCCTTCTTATATGGTCCACTTCTATGACCCCAACAAAAATGAGGAACAAATGCACCTCGCCTTAGATCTACTGAATGGCACAAGAATCGACGCGAAAGGATAAATAAGGTGCCTATAAGGAGATGATGTGATGATAACACCATCATGAGGCATAACTAGCTTTAATTAGTCAGAATCAAGTGATAAATGATCCTACATAATTACTTAAGAGCTGTAATTCAATGTAAATCCATTTTGAGAAGAAAACACTAAAAAATGGTTAATTATGCCATTTTAACATCACATCATAAATGTTGGGTAACCATGAGGTTTCCCAGGGGTTAATTAAAGGTCAAACGAGCATTAAAGTCCAATGAGTGGGTCCACATAGACAGAAACGGGGTTTCACGCATTTCAAGAACTGCAATAGCACATAAAATCCTAATTTGAGATCTACTTAAATTAAAGAGATTTTGGTCAGGATAAAATTCATCTAAACCTCCTAAATTCATAGAAAAATATTCTAAGAGGTTTGGTACCCTTGGTTTGACCATATGAACATATTTTGACTCGCAGACGAAAATTTACCCTAATTTGGATTTCTGTGCAAATTGCCTAGTCGAACGTGATACCAAAATTTGGGTTCAATTAGAGTCCATCTTGACCTAGTTTGTAATTTATCTCTTTAAAACTCTATTTCTAACATTCATCCCCTCAGGTTTTGAATTATTTGCAAAAGGCCCATAACTTCTCATCATTTTCTTCACTTTGGTCCCTACTGCCATTGGCGGTGGGAACGCATCCACAACGAAGATTGAGGGAGCTTTTCTCCCTCAAATCAGATCCAATCACCTCCAAACTTGGAGGGAAGATTCACGAGGAGTTTCCTGATCTACCAAACCTCATATTGAAATGAACCTTTCCAAGGACTGTTAGGAGTTTCTCGGAAAGCTAGGGGCACGAACGAGATTTTTGACCCCTTGAGTTTTAATGTGTGGGCCTTGCGAGAACAAGAGAGGTTAGCAGGGAAATTTCCAAAATTTTTCCCTCTCTCTCTTTTCCCACTCACACACCCACACACCTACTCACTCACACACACATGCACACCTCCCCTTCCCCCTCCCTCCAAACCCAAACCCATCCTTTTATAAAACCCCACGCCACCCCTCTCCACCATCACACCCTCACCTCCACTTCATCACCCACCCTCACCTTGTTGCCAACGAGCGCTCATGGCCTTCTCGTCTCCACCTGCAACTACGCATGGAGAGGAGCTTGCGAGCGGAGGAGGAGGGAGGGAAAGAGTGTGAGTGAGGAAGAGGGAGGGCATGGAGGAGAGAGCTTGGAGGAGCTCGTGTGGGAGGAGATGAGGACATGCACAAGGAGGAGGAGCTTGTGGAGAAGAGCTCCTTGACTTCCTGCAGCTGCTGAGGTCGCCGCCGCAGTTGCTGCAGGCGGAACTTTGCGAGAAGACAAGCATTATGAGGAGTTCTACGTAATGGATTTTTCCATTATCAAACATCTGGAGCATCTGCCAGACGTCTGGAGTAGCCGCGAACGTCCAGAGTTGAAGTCAGATGTCTGAAAACTCGTGGAGTGCTGAGGAAAGCATCCTGAACGCTCATGCATGCATGTACGTTATGTATGTAACGTTACACTATCGTGGTTTTAAACCTGCGAATGTATGCGTAGGTACAGGTCTTGGAAAGGCGGGCAAGCATGCTCCTCGAGGTGCTTTAGGATGTCTAGACATCTCCACAGATGTCTGATAGACCCATCGGACGTCCGAGCACATTGACAGACGTCTGCAAAGACCCAGGATGACTATCAAGGGGTTCCAGACATCCGCTAGCAATGCAGGGAGCAAGGTGAGGTTTTGAGATCGTTTAAGACGTCTAGGTCTAGTCCCAGATGATGAGAGCCTCATCATGAACCCTAGCTATTATAATTTGATCTAAATAAGTATGAAAAAGCTCCTACAAAACCTAAAGAAAATACTAACTTAGAGAATTCTGAATTGAAGAATAAAACAAGTCATGAGGGGTAAAACTGTAATTTCCAATGCAGTATACAAATAGGATATCTAAGGGTCTAAACATAGGTCAAATAAGCTTAATAAGGAAGGAAGTGGGATGTTCTGATCTGAAAAGTGTTATAGCAACTTCTAGGAATTAAATGACATTCTGTAACTCTAAAAGCAAATCCGCTTTAATTCATGAGGTTCTAGGCAAGATAAAAATCAACTGAACCCTCTAAGATTCATGGAAAAATATTCCCTAGGGTTTAGAACCTTCAATTTGGCCTTTGGAACCTATCTTGACTTAAATTGAGAACCATGCCCAAATTTTAACCTAATTTAGGTTTTTGCACAATTTGACCGGTCAAACGTGGTCAAACCTAAAATCAAATTACACCATTGAAATCCTTAGGTTCAAATTAGGTTGGTAAAAAAATTTGGGCCTAAGAGAAGACCATCTTGACCGACTTTACAAATTGGTCCTCTTGAATTTCTTTTTGACCCTTATCTTTTCAAAACCTTGCATTTAGCCCCCTATCTTCCCCTTCGTTCTTTGCAGAATGGTCCTTCCTGCCACCCTGCGCAGGCACCATACCTCTGGTGACCTTGCGCAGAGGATGGCACCGCGCAGGGTAAGGCAACTGCTCTCAGGAACAAACGGGGGGTTCCCTGCGTCGTCCTCTGTCGTAGGGACCCTCCCCTGTGACTTGCAGCTGCTCATGCCTCTCGTGCGAATGCACGACAGGCATGGGTCACCATCTCTGACCATCTCCAGTGAGCACCCCGCATCGCTCCCTCGAAACCCTCTCCTCACCAACACCTTTATAAGGAGCGGCAGGGGCAGCCGTCTCCTTCAAGCTAGCTTTGGCCGAAGAAAACCCCCCTCCTTCGTCTCCTCTCACTCCGGTCAGAAAGCCCAAGCTTCCGATGATCTTCCCTCCTCCTCCTCATCGCTCTGCTGCCATACCTGCAGCAGAGCTCACTCTGCCCCATCCTCCCACGCTAGGCCACACCAGCTGGCGTCTCCAGATCTCCTCCTCGTCGTCGTTACTCCTCTTCTGGGCACCTTCGTCCCCAGCTCCGGCAGGCATGAGCCGGGCATCTTCCTCTCCCTCTTCGTCGACTAAGTAGGTAGGTGACTGGTCGATCTTTCGCTTTAAAGTCGTTTGTAGTTTTAATGTGGTGGAAAAATCGACTAATCAATATTTAACAAGAAATAACCACTCGCAGAGGAGCGGGTCGTATCCATAGGGAGGCAATGACGTATTAAAATTCGCACCAATTAAAAACGTTCGTTCGTAGTTAGTTTGGACAAGAATCAAACCAAGATTGCCTTTAGATTAAGGTTTAAGTAAGAAACAATACTGAAATGGCAATTATGAGAAACTAGAGGATATTTTCCGCAATGCAGAATCAATAAAATATCATTAAAAAGTGACAATGGCAGAAAATGTAATTTCTAATTTATGGTTTACTGTAGCAAAACAGGGGAATTTTTCCCCTTTGTCTTGCGCGACGAGGAGCGGATGGCCGGGCGCGGGAAGCTCGGAGGAGGTCCCTTAGACCGAGGGCTTCGAATCGATGGTGGCGGCGAGTCGCGCGGCGGCCGGAGGTGGCTAGACGAGCTCCAGCGGAGGTGCTGCCGCCGGTGAGCTTGCGCGGCCTGCTGGCGGCTCTGCAGGCGCAGGCAGAGGGAGCTGCAGGCGCGAGAGCAGGTGCGCAAGCTGCAGGCGCGGGCGTGGCTGCTACTGGTGGTGGGCGTGTGGGCGAAGGGATCTGCAGGCGTGGTGAGCATTGATTTGCAGGCGCGAGGAAGAGCGGTTGGCGTTCTGCAGCTGTGAGCTGATCTGCAGGCGCGGGGGTGGGAGCGGGTGAAGTTCTGCTGGTGTGGTTGGACGAGTCTGCAGGCGCGGGAGGATGGTTGCGCGGGTCTGCAGGCGCGTGGAGAGCGCTGCAGCCGGTGAGCACGTGGAGATGGGCGCGGTTGAGGAGGGCATGCGTGGTTGGAGGGTGCAGGCGCGGTTGAGCTGAAGGTTGATGGGCGCGGGTTGAGCTGAAGGTTCTGCAGGCGCGGGAGAGGGTCTGCAGGCGACTTCAAACATGTGCGGTGGAAGTGAGCGGGTAACTTCAGACGTCCGGGAAATTTCCCGGACGTCTTAAGTTACTGAAAGGGTGGCTGACAGTTGTTGCAGTGGTGGTGGTTGGCGACGACGGCAAGGGAGATGCACGCTAATGTGCTCACGGTGATGCGGACGAGCTCCTGATGGCGGTGTGGCCTGTCACACCACACGCCCACGGTGGTGGAGACTCGCCGCCACAGTAGAGGCTGGCAGTATGGAGTGGAAGAGAGAAGTTCTCTCTGCACAGTGGTGGGTCGGTGGTGGAGGCCTCCCAAGCTCGGCTGCCTCCCTCCTCCTTTTGTAGTGGCCTGCACAAGTTTGAAATCAGCCGCCCGACCAGATCCACCACATCCGCTGCCCCTTGAATGGGTCTTCACTGCGGCCGTTCGACGTTGGAGCGGTAGCCAGCCGTTCCTGCAAGGAGAAGAGTAAAGAAAATAATGTTAAAATATTAGGGTCATTTATATACAGACCCTCAACTTCTATGTTAATGAAAATAATGTACCTAATTGGTTGTCTAATTAGATGAATGCTATTCTAAGCTAATTCTAAATGCACTTAAGATATGAATGCAATGTATGGATTATGTAATTAAATTAAAACTATGAATTAATCTATTTACATCCTAATTTATGCTAAATAAATGTTAGAATTAACCTAATGTGTAGGCACTTAAATACTTAAATAGCCCACAACTATGGGCTAATCAAATACCCCCATGCCTAGTTTTTGCTAGTCCCTAGCAAAATTAAGCGAAACCTAGCACTCTAAGTAGACTAGTCAACTCACTTAGTCTTCCTTCAGAAGCATATTAAGTTCAGGCTTTAGACCCAAGGTTCCTAAGTAGTTGCAAAGTTACAGACTAGGTCGGCTAAAGACAAGTTGCAGGCACAAGTTTCCCTGATTTCTGACTCTACCCTAAAGTTTATTGATCCCTGAGATTAAAGCATCCGTGCCTGTGTATTGGTCTGAGTTATTTGAGTTAAAGGATTTTTTTTTTTTATATATATATATTCTTTTTTTTTTGTTTGATTCTTCTAAGTCTAACCTCAGATCAACTATCAACACGGTCTGTGTTGGATTCATTGTCCCCATTACCATACCTCGAAGGGTGCCTGGCTTTCGATGCTTCGAGATAGCACCGCCCATAACGACCCCAAGAACTCCTGGCAATCGACACTTCGAGATAGTATCGCCCATGGATTTCTTAAGTGAATTCAGGCCTATGGCAATCGGCACTTCGAGATAGGGCCGCCCATGGTACCTGAACCGCACAATGCACTTACATGCCCCCAGTAGGATGGATATCCTAAGAGACAAGCGCCGAGGAGGTAATATGTTATCATCTCATCCTCAAGGTGAGTATATACTACCCTCTCCTACGGCGGGAACTCTTCCAATCAAAATGTGTTTTCAAGCCTCTCCTAAGTCAAAACTAAGAGATCCAAATCTCTTTTCACAAAGAAAGAAATTAAGTTCATTACCATACCAAGTGTGTGAAATTTGGATGCTTGGGTTACAGGGACCCGTAAACCAAAAGGTAGAACAAGACTCCAGGTACTACCCCACCTTTTAACTCAAACCCTAGCTTCCCTTTCTCAACCTCTTGAGGAATGGTCCGCAACTTAACTCCTACTTAAGTTTTTAAGTCCACAAAGGACCCTAAAGGTCTAAAGCTAGTAGCTCATTTAGCTTCTAAGGTTTGACCCTAGAGTTCTGATTTGCTTAAGACTGCAAGATCTAGCCAGTTAAGCTCAAAACCTTTTTTTTTTTTATATGTACAATTGTATGCAATTATGATATGTATATCCCCAAGTACACCCCCCCATGCCTAAAATCTGCAATGTCCTCATTGCATAGAAGGATATTACCTGGGTTAGAGTTAGGCTGAATAGTCAAAGAACCTGCAAATCAGGTTCAAGAATTGCAGAAATAGGCCCTAAAAATGAGCAAAGCAATGTTGGCCTAGAAAATAGGTAACGTAGGATGTTGGCGAGCTGATGATGAATCCCGATAGCAAATGCTCGCCCAACTAAAATGGGAATGAATCTTCCCAGGTCACCAGAAGAGGTTCTAAAGGATAAACAGGTAAAACAACCTCCAAAGGGGTAGGGGGAGGATGACAAGGATCCTCTTAAAAGAATGGGGAAGGAATGGTACAGAGATAAACCCCCAGGGTAATGGACTGACTAAATAAATCATCAATCCATACCTGATACTCCATTACAGGAAATATTGGTCTGTTATGCCCCCTGGTTAGAACAAAAGTGAGCAATTCTCTAAGGCAAGGATCGTCTAGGGTGTCCAAGTTACGATGTTGTGGGATGGCCATAAGATCTAGGTTGGGTTTAATCAGCTTGGTGTCCATCCCAAACACTCTTTCTAAATCCTCAATTTCATCCCTAGCATTCCTTGCACCATCACATGGATCTTCCTGCTCTTCATCAGGAGTCACAATTTTGCTTTCAGATATAAGCGAATCAGAGGGTGACTTCGAAGTGAATGAAGGCAGGTTGGAAGCAACAGATCTAGGGATTATCCTATCAATGTCATCCCCGGGTTTTTGTTCTTTACTCAAATCTTCCCCGGAGTCTATATGTGAATCCACATAAATCTTAGAAATTGCTTCCAAATTTTCCATCATTTTATCATGAGGAGAAATATCATCAATGGGTGTGCTAAGGAAACCTAATTTGGTCAAATTTGTGACATCCTCAGGGGCTAACTCTTCAAATAAGACATAATCACCCTTAGTGTCACTCCAAATCTTGAATGTAGGTTCCTCATATAATTCGTCTTCCTCCTCATCGCACAATTCATCATGTACCTGAGGTCTAGAATCATTTAATATCTCAGCAGATCCCCTAGGGTGCTCTATCTGAGGTAAATGGTTTACACTGGTTACATCAGACTCCTCAGATAGGTTAATTTCTTTAGGGTTAGGTTCCCTAAGGGTGGGTTTGAGTTCCATATCGTGATCAGAAGGGAGGGTAGGATTAACAACTTGACTTTGATCCACTTCATCAAATGTCACGAAAATACTATCATCTAGGTCGAGGTCTTCCAATGGTACCATCATTCCCTTCTTTTGACTCCAATATAATTCAGGTGGATACTCAACCTTATCATCATCTTCCTCGGGTTGCCACCTTTCTTCATCCAATGCATAGCTACTGTCATGTGTATTTTCCTCCCACCTAAAGTGTAGATCTCTCAAGGAAGTGTTATCTAATGGGGAGGTTTCAAAATCGATCCTCGAAAAGTAGCTATTCTCCCCAGAATTTCCCTCCAACTTAAAGTGTAGCTCTCCCATGGGAGATGCATCTATTGTAGAGGGGTGTACGTCATCCTCAATGGGGTAGATTGGGTGGCTAATTTCATCTCTTTCTTGTTGGCCTGCTCTCAAAGATTCTCCTAACAATTCACTTATTTCGTTTTGCATTTTCTATATTTCCATCTTCAAAGAGGAGAGGTCATTTCTATCATGAGAGAAGTCAGGCTCAAGCTTATAGTACCCAGGAGTGTTTGTCCAACCATTATACTTTTTCAGGGAGGGTGGGTTGGGTATTTCTTTGGTATGTGGGATATTAGGCAAAGCAAATCCCGCTCCTAGGCTCTGCTCACTGATTTGGGGCTTAACCAGGCCAATACTCCTATAATAGGAGTAAAATGGATCCCAATGATTGTCATTATGTCCATCAAGGAATGGACCATCTCGGCATCTGGGATCGAAGGATGCAGAGTGGGGGTGAGGGTGTGGGCAAGATGTGAAAGGATGAAAAGCAATGTGGTCCATTCTAACTCACACTTCAATCAGAATTCCCCAAGTAAAACACAATTCAAAAAGGACCTTTTAGGTCTTTCCCAATTTAGGCTTTTGATTTTAAGTCAGATTGCAGGTGACAATACAATTTGTTCAAACAATTTACGCGCCTATTGCCGACCTACGGTTAGCCTAAGAAGACCTAGTTGGAGCTTAGGTGTTCTTCCCTAAATCTCAAATGGTCAAGTAAATCCAAAGACGGAAGATCGAGGGATGCAAGTAGGCCTAAGCCTTCCTTTGAAGCTGTGCTTTCGCGGTGCTTCTCAACTACCCCCAAAAATCCGTGGCAGGGTATCCCCCTCTTTGGACTTGCAAAACCTTTGATCTCAAGTTCCGAACACTTCAGAATCCAACGATAGGAGGGCTCTTGTCCTAGTATTTCCAAACCTAAGGAGTGTCTAGAAGCGTGCCATGGTGCAAGTGAAATAAGTGTGCATACACCGTCAAAGATTTTGAACTTTGAATCGCACGCCAAGTTTGAAAATCAAATCCTTGGTTTTTAAAATGTCCTTCCTTTAATTAGTCCTTTTTCTAAAAAAAATGTGACCACTTGTTAGATTTATTCAGTACAGATTAGGTGGTCTTCGCATTAAATCCCAAATGCAATGCGTGATCAAAAATAGGATGCAAAGTAAGAGAATGCGTACCTTGCCTCCAGCGATCTACGATGCAAGAATGCACGCAATGCAGAAAAGTAAATCTAGAGGCTGCTCATACAGACCTAAATGGTTCGTCCTAGGGCAGGCAGCTTCTAGCAGGCAGCTGATTTTTCTATTTCTTTTTAGAACTACTTATGCACAAGCTAATAAAAGTAGTAATAATAAAAAAAAATAAACCTAAATCTAAAGAAAAAGGAACAGACTCCCAAAAATTACCCAACACGGGCCCAAAACAAAATCGGGGAACAAACCCCTCAAAATATGCCCTAGAACAAGGGTTTCAAACTAACTGCAAAGAAAAATTAAGCCTATAGTCTTAATTCTATTCTAATTAAACTAGCGACTAAATACAATGGTGTCCGTCGCGTCCTCGTCCTTCTCCTCCTTTCAAAATTGCTCGTCCACTTCTTGTCTGGCGACGTCAAGGGTCGCCTCTCACACAGGCTGATTCTTGCACAAAATTTCTCGCACAGAAAAGAAAATAATAAATGGTCAAATCTCTATGCAATTGACAAATAATAAAAATAAAATTAGGCAAAATTATTGCGTCTGTTGCCTCCCCGGCAACGGCGCCATTTGACTGGTCGATCTTTCGCTTTAAAGTCGTTTGTAGTTTAATGTGGTGGAAAAATCGACTAATCAATATTTAACAAGAAATAACCACTCGCAGAGGAGCGGGTCGTATCCACAGGGAGGCAATGACGTATTAAAATTCGCACCAATTAAAAACGTTCGTTCGTAGTTAGTTTGGACAAGAATCAAGCCGAGATTGCCTTTAGATTAAGGTTTAAGCAAGAAACAATGCTTAAATGGCAATTATGAGAAACTAGAGGATATTTTCCGCAATGCAGAATCAATAAAATATCATTAAAAAGTGACAATGGCAGAAAATGTAATTTCTAATTGATGGTTTACTGTAGCAAAATAGGGGAATTTTTCCCCTTTGTCTTGCGTGACGAGGAGCGGATGGCCGGGCGCGGCGGCCGGAGGTAGCCGGACGAGCTCCAGCGGAGGTGCTGCAGCCGGTGAGCATGCGCGGCCTGCTGGTGTGAGATCTGCCGCACGCTGCTGTTGGCGGCTCTACAGGCGCGGGCGGAGGGTGCTGCAGGTGCGAGAGCGGGTGCGCAAGCTGCAGGCGTGGGCGTGGCTGCTGCTGGTGGCGGGCACGCAGGAGAAGGGATCTGCACGCGTGGTGAGTGCTGATCTGCAGGCGCGAGGAAGAGCGGTTGGCGTTCTGCAGCTGTGCGCTGATCTGCAGGCGCGGGGATGGGAGCGGGTGAAGTTTTGCAGGAGCGGTTGGACGAGTCTGCAGGCGGGGGAGGATGGTTGCGCGGGTCTGCAGGTGCGTGGAGAGCGCTGCAGCTGGTGAGCGCGTGGAGATGGGCGCGGTTGAGGAGGGCGTGCGTGGTTGGAGGGTGCAGGCGCGGTTGAGGTGAAGGTTGATGGGTGCGGGTTGAGCTGAAGGTTCTGCAGGCGCGGGAGAGGGTCTGCAGGCAACTTTAGACGTGTGCGGTGGAAGTGAGCGGGTAACTTCAGACGTCCGGGAAATTTCTCGGACGTCTTAAGTTACTGAAAGGGTGGCTGACGGTTGTTGCGGTGGTGGTGGTTGGCGACGACGGCGAGGGAGATGCACGCTAATGTGCTCACGGTGATGCAGACGAGCTCCGGATGGCGGTGTGGCCTGTCACACCACACACCCACGGTGGTGGAGACTCGCCGCCACAGTAGAGGCCGGCAGTATGGAGTGGAAGAGAGAAGTTCTCTCTGCACAGTGGTGGGTCGGTGGTGGAGGCCTCCCGAGCTCGGCTGCCTCCCTCCTCCTTTTGTAGTGGCCTGCACAAGTTTGAAATCAGCCACCCGACCAGATCCACCACATCCGCTGCCCCTTGAATGGGTCTTCACTGTGGCCGTTCGACGTTGGAGCAGTAGCCAGCCGTTCCTGCAAGGAGAAGAGTAAAGAAAATAATGTTAAAATATTAGGATCATTTATATACAGACCCTCAACTTCTATGTTAATGAAAACAATGTACCTAATTGGTTGTCTAATTAGATGAATGCTATTCTAAGCTAATTCTAAATGCACTTAAGATATGAATGCAATGTATGGATTATGTAATTAAATTAAAACTATGAATTAATCTATTTACATCCTAATTTATGCTAAATAAATGTTAGAATTAACCTAATGTGTAGGCACTTAAATACTTAAATAGCCCACAACTATGGGCTAATCAGTAGGAACCTTCCCCTTACTCTCCTCTCACTTTTCCGCTCTTAAATTGGCATTTTTCACCCCTCGACTGCCACTATCACCTCCATCTGCTCCACCTCTGGCCACCATCTCCGGCGAGATCGCTCCACCTCCATTGGCGTTTCCACCCCTCGCTGACAAGCCCAGAAGCTACCCCTCACTCCATACTCGCATTTCCCCCACTCCATTCACTGCCCTACACACTCTGAGCACCCCCCGAACACACCCACCTGCATTTCTGCCCACAGCCACTTTCCCACCACGATGACCCCCGCACCACCTTCGCCGTCCTCTGGCGAAGCCCCCTACGTTGTCTGACGTGGCCGTGAGGCCGTCTTCGTGATTTCAGGTCTCGGCCTCCTCGCCGCCATTATCGGATAGCAGGAGCTGCTTGGCGAGCAGCTCCAGTCCTCTTCAGCACCAGGTGAAGGCTCCAGGCAGTGCAGGGTACTTCCGCGAGTGTGTCCAGGCCTTCACTTGGGGGTGTGAAGTCTTTGCTGCTCCCCAATTGCCATCACCTTCTCGCCTACGGGTGCGCTAATCAGAGGTTGGACTTTAGACCCACCTCGGAAGTGTGTGGCCGCATGCCCACACTTAAATTGAAAAAGTGCTATAGGCTGTTCGCCTTCGAAAGCACTTAGGGTGAGGTCCCTCACCTAAGCACCGCCCTCGTTCGTGAGCTCATCACACGGATCTGGCGCGACTAGACCCGACGCCCTCCTGTGCACTCCTCGCGCACCACCCACGCCGGTGCGCCTGGACCTGGGCATGTGACCCAACCCGATAACCCAGCTCTGGGAGAGCGTACCCAAGAGAGATTCAGAGAGAGAGAGATGCGGGGAGAGGGTAGGGTAGGTTTTGCACTGAGCTTGTGTGTGTGTTCAGAAACCGGTGAGGGAGGAAGAAGTAGGAAGCTGCTGAAGAGAAGAAAGAAAGAAGAAGAGCAGCGGCTGAAACTTAGCCGCAGAGAAGAAGAAAGGAGAAGGAAGGAAGGAAAGAAGCTGAAGAAAAGAGGAAGAGTGGCATAGTAGCAACCGAGCAGTTAAGGCATTTGATTTCTGAATCAGATGTCGGAAAGAAAGGATGGAGTGAAGCAGAAGAGAAGAGCAGAGGAATGGCCAGAGAAAGAGAAAGAAAAAAGAGAAGGAAGAAACCTTGGCAGCAAAGAAGAAGAAGACGTAGAAAGAAAGAAGAGAAGCAGAGAAGGAAGAAGAAGAAGGCCTTAGCAACTAAAGAAAGAAAGAAAAGGAAGCCGTTGCAGCAAAGAAGAGAAGAGGAAGAAAGAAGAAGGCAGGCTGGCTGAAGAGAAGAAGGGAGAAGAAGAAAAAGCCAAGAAGAGAATTTTCGCTCTCTTTCTCTCTCCCCTTTTGTCTTAATTTTTGTAAAACAATATTGTGAATTCATATGCTTCTGGAATCATAGTTTGCTCCCTGTGTTCGACCTTGGGAAACTTTTTCCGAGTAATAAATTGTAAACTGGTAGCAGCTTCTCGTAATATACTACAACGTCTAGAATTTAAAACACTAGCTACGAGAAGTCAGTGCATTACCAGTTTTTGGCACCGTTGCCGGGGAGCAATGGCCATTCTAGAAGCTATTGATTCACAATTTTTGATTTTCTATTGACTAATCTCTTCTCCTTTGTTGTGCAAGCACAAGAAATCAAAAGAAAACAAGCAGTCGCGCAATAACCACACCAAGGACAGGTAATTTTCTATCCTCTCATTTAAACCTGTAAATTCTAAAGAGGAAGAAAAAGAAAAAAAGAATAATTTTGGAATATCCTGTCTTTCATATATAGAAAAACACCAAAGCTGCCTATTTTAAAATTTCAACATACTTTATCTGTACATCCATTAAAGGTAGTTAGGGCTAAAACCTTCTTACTTGAGCCCTAATTACCCAATCTAGAGGCAACTAACTGGACCAATTAGAGCCAACATAAGGTTCAAAGCTAGGGTTTAGAGACACACTTTTCTAAGCAAGAATGAAAAATTCCCAAAAGAAGTGTGCCTAAGCCATTGCTTGAAAACATCTATCAAGAAAAACCCTAAAGAAATTTGGCTCTTAAGTCACTTGAACCCTAAAAGACATGACCTAATAAGCTCTCAAAGGAACTAATAGGTGAAGTTGATCCCTTGGATCAACCAACCTGTAACTTAGGTCACTCTTTGCACTCAAAAGGTTAAAGTTCAAGTGAAAACCCTAAGCACCTTGATCCTAACTAAAAGTTTAGACTTAAGAGGTCAAGGTCCCCATTGTGGTCTACCCGGAATCTCAGTGACAAGAGAGGTTGGGTGGGGAACACCCTGTAACCCGTGGGACGCTCTACCGTGTAGGGGTCTTCATGGGACTCACCCTCTCTAGCTGCCCAGGTAATTCTCAGGTGGACGACCTTCTGATCAAGGGGTCCATCCGCCCCAAAACTCTATAGCCACTCAACATTTTGGGTGTCTTGATTGGGTCCACCACTTGCTAAACTCACCCTCCCATCAATGTATGTTTGGTAGGAGGTCCTTGAAACCTCCTTTAGAAATTCACTCTCTTCGAGGCCGAGTGACGAGCCGATTGTTCGCTTTAAAGTCGTTTGCAATTTTATGTGGTGGAAAAATCGACTAATCAATATTTAAAAAGAAATAACCACTCGCAGAAGAGCGGGTCGTATCCACAGGGAGGCAATGACGTATTTAAATTTGCACCAGTTAAAAACGTTTGTTCGTAGTTAGTTTAGACAAGAATCAAGCCAAAATTTCCTTCAGATTAAAGTTGAATCAAGAAATCATGCTGAAATAGCAATTCTTAATAACTAGAGGATATTTGTTGCAATGCAGAATCAATAAAATATCATTAAAAATTGACAATGGTAGAAAATGTAATTATTAATGGCAATGTTACTGTAGCAAAACAGGGGATTTATTCCCCTTAGCCGTGCGTGAAGAAGAGTGGATGGCCGGACGCGGGAAGCTCGGAGGAAGTTCTTTAGACTGAGGGCTTCGAATCGGTGGTGGCGATATGTCGCGTGGTGGCTGGAGCCGGCCGAACGAGCTCCAGCGGAGGTGGCTGCAAACGGTGCTGCAGTTGCTGTTGGCGGGCGATGCGTGCGGCCTGTTGGCGGAAGGCGCTGCAGGCTAGCGCGCTCGCTGGAGGAGGGCGGCTCTGCTGTTGCGTGCACACAGGGGGAGGCGCTGCAGGTGAGGGAGGTGAGGGTGCACTGGAGGAGGGCGGCTCTGCTGCTGCGTGTGGGTGAGCGCTGTAGCCGGTGCTGCACGCTGGCGTGGGTGCACGCACACACTGGTGCGGCACTGCAGGTAGCGGCAGGGAGGCTGTAGGCAGATGCGCGCACTGTTGGCAGTGGGCGCGGGTGCGCACGAAGGCTGGAGGGCGCGGGAGGACTACTGCCTGTGCCCGCCTTGCGCGCGGCTGGAGGGCGTGCGGGCAAGCGTGGAGTGAGCGGGTGAGGGCTGGCAGTTTAGGTGAGCGGGCGAGTATGGTTGTTGTAGGAGTGGGAGGTCGAAGCTTCAGACGTCTAGGAAACTTCCCGGACATCTTAACTGGCTGAGGGGTGATTGCAGTAGCTGCGATGGTGGTTGTTGATGTCGACGGCGAGGGAGGTGCACGGCGAGGTGCTCACGGTAATGCGAATGACCTCCGGATGGCGGTGTGGCCTGTCACACCACACGCCCACGGTGGTGGAGGGTCGTCGCCGTGGTTGAGGTCGGCGGTGTGGAATGGAAGAGATGGACTCTGTATAGTGTGGGTTGGGGGTGGAGGCCTCCCCCACTCGGCAGCCTCTCTCCTCCTTTTGTAGCTGCTTGCACGAATTTGAATGGAGAGGTGGGAGCAGATCCACCTTCTCCGCTGATCCATGATTGTGGCTTTAGTGCGGCAGGAGGCATTGCAGCGGCAGCCGAGCCGTTGCTGAGAAGAAGAAGAATAAAGGATATTATTAAAATATTATGGTTATTTATATACAAGCCTCAACTTTTATGTTAACTAAAACAATGTACCTAATTGGTTAACTAATTAAATGAATGCCATTCTAAGCTAATTCTAAATGCATTTAAAATATGAATGCAATGCATGGATTGTGTAATTAAATTAAAAATATGAATTAATCTATTTACATCCTAATTTATGCTAAATAAATGTTAGAATTAACCTAATGTCTAGGCACTTAAATACTTAAATAGCCCACAACGATGGGCTAATCAAATACCCCCATGCCTAGTTTTTGCTAGTCCCTAGCAAAATTAAGTGAAACCTAGCACTCCAAGTAGAC
This sequence comes from Thalassia testudinum, assembly GCA_037157565.1. Taxonomy (NCBI): domain Eukaryota; kingdom Viridiplantae; phylum Streptophyta; class Magnoliopsida; order Alismatales; family Hydrocharitaceae; genus Thalassia; species Thalassia testudinum. Next base: position 9,012,684 of record JAZHRO010000040.1, on the reverse strand, counting down.
TAGTTAACTCACTTGGTCTTCCTTCAAAAGCATATTAAGTTCAGACTCTAGACCCAAGGTTCCTAAGTAGTTGCTAAGTTACAGACTAGGTCAGCTAAAGACGAGTTGTAGGCACATGTTTCCCTGATTTCTGACTCTACCCTGAAGTTTATTAATCCCTGAGATTAAAGCATCCGTGCCTGTGCATTGGTCTGAGTTATTTGAGTTAAAGGAAAAGTTTTTTTTTATATATATATATATATTTTGTTTGTTTGATTCTTCTAAGTCTAACCTCAGATCAGCTATCAACACGGTCTGTGTCGGATTCATTGTCCCCATTACCATACCTCGAAGGGTGCCTGGCTTTCGATGCTTCGAGATAGCACCGCCCATGATGACCCCAAGAACTCCTGGCAATCGACACTTCGAGATAGTATCGCCCATGGATTTCTTAAGCGAATTCAGGCCTATGGCAATCGGCACTTCGAGATAGGGCCGCCCATGGTACCTGAACCGCACAATGCACTTACATGCCCCCAGTAGGATGGATATCCTAAGAGACAAGCGCCGAGGAGGTAATATGTTATCATCTCATCCTCAAGGTGAGTATATACTACCCTCTCCTGCGGCGGGAACTCTTCCAATCAAAATGTGTTTTCAAGCCTCTCCTAAGTCAAAACTAAGAGATCCAAATCTCTTTTCAAAAAGAAAGAAATTAAGTTAATTACCATACAAGTGTGTGAAATTTGGATGCTTGGGTTACAGGGACCCGTAAACCAAAAGGTAGAACAAGACTCCAGGTACTACCCCACCTTTTAACTCAAACCCTAGCTTCCCTTTCTCAACCTCTTGAGGAATGGTCCGCAACTTAACTCCTACTTAAGTTTTTGAGTCCACAAAGGACCCTAAAAGTCTAAAGCTAGCAGCTCATTTAGCTTCTAAAGTTTGACCCTAGAATTAATTTAGTCTACCCTAGAGTTCTAATTTGCTTAAGAATGCAGGACTTAGCCAGTTAAGCTCAAAACTTTTTTTTTTTTGTCATTTTCATTTTTTTATATGCATGCTATAAACAAAATGCCTTAGGTCCTCTCCCCCATGCCTGGTTCAAACAATTTCCTCATTGAAAACAAAAATAGCTAAAGGAAGATATTACCTGAGGCGAAGAATGGTAGGAGCTAAGGCTCCTCAAGAGTGACTTCATCAACCAGATGGCCATCTAAAGTTATGTACGGTTTTAACCGTTGACCATTGACGATAAAGGCAGTTGCTGAAGAGGAAGGATTTTTGATCTCCACAGCTCCATGAGAAAATACTTTGGTGATTATGTAAGGCCCATCCCAACGAGATTTTAACTTCCCAGGAAAAAGCTTAAGTCTGGAATTGAAAAGCCAGACTTGTTGGTTGGGTTCAAAGGTCTTTCGAAGAAAAAACTTATCATGCAAGACCTTAGTTCTTTCTTTATAATCTTGAGAGGTGTCATAAGCATCATTCCTCAGCTCCTCAAGCTCACTTAATTCTAGAAGTCGTGCTTTACCTGCCTTCTCTAAATCCATGTTAACACTTCGAATAGCCCAAAATGCTTTATGTTTCAACTCAAAAGGTAAATGGCATGCTTTTCCATACACAATCCGAAAGGGAGAAGTACCCAAAGGGGTCTTATAGGCCGTTCGATAAGCCCACAAAGCATTATCGAACTTTTGGGACCAGTCTTTCCTATCAGGTCTAACGGTCTTTTCCAAAATATTTTTTATCTCCCTATTTGACACTTCAATCTGGCCACTTGTCTGAGGATGGTAAGGGTAGCAACCTTGTGAGTCACTCCCAAACTCCTGATTAACCGATTGAAGTGGTGGTTTCGGAAATGAGGTCCCCCATCACTTATAATAGTCTTGGGGCAGCCGAAACGGGATATGATATTGGCCTTCACAAATTTCAAAACCACAGAGTGGTCATTTGTGCGCGTAGGAATGGCCTCTATCCATTTAGAGACATAATCAACTGTGACCAAGATATATTCAAAACCATGGGACGACGGGAAGGGGCCCATAAAGTCAATTCCCCACACATCGAAAATTTCAACAGATTGAATAGGATGTTGAGGCATTTCATTCCTCTTCCCAATCATTCCAGTCTGTTGACAACTAATACAGGCCTTAACAAAATTATGAGAATCCTTAAATAAGGAAGGCCACCAAAAATTGGACTGGAGAACCTTAAAAGTAGTTTTCTTAGCACCAAAGTGTCCTCCACAATGAAGTTCATGGCAAAAACTCAGCACACTTTGTTGTTCCTCTTCAGGCACACAACATCTCAATACTTGGTCTTGTCCAATTCTAAATAATTCTGGCTCTTCCCAATGAAAATACCTTGCTTGAGAAATGAATCTCTTTCTTTTCTGCTCATCCCAAGAGCCAGGAGTTTGTCCAATGACCAAGTAATTTACAGTGTCTGCATACCAAGGTAAAGTTGGTGTTACCGCCATCAAAGTTTCATCGGGAAATGTCTTGCGAATGTCTCCAGAAAGAGCCATTAAGAGAAAGGCGAGACAAGTGGTCAATCACAACATTTTATACTCCTTTCTTTTCACATATTTCCAAGTCAAATTCTTGAAGGAGTAGGATCCACCTATTCAGACGTGGCTTAGAATCTTTCTTAGCAATGAGATGTTTCACCGCTGCATGATTAGTAAAAATAACCACCTTAGACCCAAGTAGATAAGACCTAAACTTCTCCAGAGCAAAAACTATAGCAAGTAATTCTTTTTCAGTGACGGTGTAGTTTTGCTGAGGTTCGGTTAAAGTCTTGCTTGCATAATGCAGCACATGAGGTCTTCCCTCAACCCTTTGTCCAAGGACTGCTCCCACTACATAATCCGAAACATCACACATATGCTCAAATGGGAGTGTCCAATCAGGAGCTTGGAGAATAGGCGCAGAGATCAAGGCTTCCTTTAGGGCTTGAAAGGCCTCGGCACACTTTGAATCAAAACTGAAGGAAGATTCCTTCGCCAACAAGTCACAAAGTGGCCTAGAAATCTTACTAAAATGTTTAATAAAGCGCCTATAAAAGCCAGTATGGCCCAGAAAAGATCTAATCTGTTTGACATTCGTAGGCAATGGAAGTTTGGAAATAGAATCAATCTTGGCTTTATCTACTTCCAAACCTTGCTCGGATACAACATGCCCAAGTACAATTCCTTTCTGTACCATGAAGTGACTTTTCTCCCAGCTGAGGACTAAACTAGTCTCCTTACATCATTTCAACACATTCTCCAGGTGCAGGAGACACTGGTCGAAAGACGAGCCATAAATAGAGAAGTCATCCATAAATACTTCAACACACTCGTCAATCATGTCCGAAAAGATAGACATCATACACCGCTGGAAAGTTGCAGGGGCATTACATAATCCAAACGGAATAGACTTGAATGCAAAAGTACTGTAAGGACTCGTGAATGTCGTCTTTTCCTGGTCATCAGGAAAGACTGCCACCTGATTGTACCCAGAATATCCATCGAGAAAGCAATAATACTTATTCCCTGCCAATTTTTCAAGAATTTGATCAATAAAAGGCAAAGGAAAGTGATCCTTCTGGGTAGCGGTGTTCAGCTTGCGGTAATCAATACAGACCCTCCATCTAGTTGAGGGTCTTGTGAAAACTTGTTCACCTTGGTCGTTGAGTTCCACAGTAAAGCCTGCCTTCTTTGGCACCACATGAATGGGACTGACCCATTTACTGTCAGCAATGGGATATATGATCCCGACGTCTAACCACTTCAATATTTCCTTTTTTACAACCTCCCTCATATTAGGGTTTATACGTCTCTGCATGTCCCTAAAAGGCTTGATGGAATCATCAGTATAAATGTGGTGCATGCAGAGTGTAGAGTCTATACCCTTAATGTTAGCAATGCTCCAAGCAATAGCTTCCTTGTGCCTAGACAGGCATTCAATCAAGGCTCCCTCCTGTGCCTCAGATAGCACAACCGAAATGATAACGGGGAGCGTATCATTGGCACCTAGGAAAACATACTTGAGAGTGTCCGGGAGGGGTTTCAACTCAAGGTCGGGGGCTTGTATGGTTGAGGGTTTCATAATAGATGTCCCCATCTCAGGTAGCAAATCTACCTTTGGCGGAAATGATGGGGGAAGAGACTCAGAAGAAACTCCTAGCAATTCCTCTAGTTCTAGTATATCCCCTTCACATTCCTCCAAGAGATGGGAATGCTCATTTAGCATGACATGCTGAAGGGGGTCATCACATAACATTGCAGGAGTTGCCTCTTCAATCAGGTCATCTATCACCTCAACTTAAGAACAATCCTCAAGTCCGGCTTGTTTGTAAGCATCAAACACATTAAGCCGGATTTTCTTGTTCCCAAAGCCATTTTCAATGCCCCAGTATTGCAATTAATTGAAGCATGAGAAGTTGCAAGGAAGGGGCGGCCCAAAATGATGGAGGGTTTGGTTGGCTTGTTGGTAGGGTCAGTGTCCAAAACTAAGAAGTCAACGAGAAAGAAGAAATCCTCCACTCTTATGAGGACATCTTCCAAAATTCCCCGTGGTGTCTTAAGTGATCGATCAGCAACTTGAAGGATTACAGGGCTAGGCTTCAGATTGCCTCCCCCAAGTTGTTCATACACATAGCTCGGAAGGATTTTCACCCCAGCACCCAGATCAAGTAGAGCCTCATCAATTTGTAAGTCACCAATAACTACAGAGATGTATGGGGCTCCTGGGTCCTTAAGTTTCGAGGGTGTACCATGTTGAACAATTGAGCTAACAGAATCAGACAGGACAACTTTTGATTGGACCTATTTTCTAGATTGCCACTTTTTCGTGCACAGGTCCTTTAAGAAGCGGGCATAAGACGGAATCTGCCTGATAGCTTCAAGCAAAGGCAGGTTAATCTGCACTTGCTTGAAAGTTTCCATAATCTCATCCATCTTATCTTTGGCTCCAAATGAGCCACCAAAAGTCTGCCCAGAGGTGGATAAGCGCTCTTGAAAAGGCACTCTCGATCTCTGGGTGGAAGGGTTGTCATGTCGAGTAAGGGGTGGAACGGGGGCAACTTCTTCCGGTGAGGTGATTTCAAGCGGAGAAGATTTGGGCAAGTCTTCTCCGGTGGGGGTGAAAGTCGGGGTGGATGGTTTTTTAGGAGGTGAGACTATAGGAGCATTGGGTTTGGAAATTTCTTTCCCATTCCTCAGAATAGTCACCGCCTGAGCATGCTCCCTAAAGGCAATCCCTTTTCCTTTAGGATTTTCCTCAGCAGCATTGGGGAACTTCCCAGTCTCCCTCTGTCTAACGGCCTCAACAAGGTGTCCAATTTGTGATTTCATCTCATGTATAGCCTTGTCATGAGATTGGATGATGACGCTTTGACTTTCTTGCATAGTTTTCAACATCGCCTTCAATTCATCCATCTCAGAGGTTTTAGGTTGGGCAAAGGTCTGAGGTTGGTTCATTTGATTGTTTTGAAAGGATTGTGGTTTGTAATTCCATGAATTTGAGACATTTCCTTGTCCCCATGAAAAGTTTGGGTGGTTCCTCCATCCCTCATTATAAGTGTTGGAGAAAGGGTCATTACGAGGTCTTGGACGTAACCCTTGAGCGGCATTCAAATCCGCTTGTACAAGTTCAGGGAATTGGGAGGCCAAGTGGCAATCCACAGTAGCGTGTGTATTGCCTTGACAAATTAAGCATTCAGAAGCTTGGGATGTGGAGGTGTTAGGTACGAATGAACTCGGGTTCGACATAAGCCTTTCCATGTTTTGATTCAATAATTGAATCTGATAGGCTAAATTCTGGGTGTCCCTTGCCTCATTCGCCTCCAACTTTCTTTGCATGAGAGTGGGCTTTCTTTTCATGTAGGCAGAATTCAAGTGAATAGAATTCACACTCAAAGTATCAAATAAGTTCCAAGCTTCATCCTCAGTCTTAGATAGAAAGGTTCTTGCACAGGCACCATCCATAGTTTGCCTATGCGAATTATTAAGTCCGGTGTAGAACCTTTCAACTAGTAGCCATTTAGGCACCTGGTGATGTGGGCAAAGTCTCAGAAAGTCATTAAAGCGCTCCCACGCATCATGGAATGCTTCCCCATCCTTTTGAACAAAACTCATAATTTCCCTCCTAAAGTGATTTGTTTTGCTGATGGGGAAGTACTTCCAAAACTCCTTCTTCAGGGCATCCCAAATATTTATATTATCAAGGGTGTGATACCAATACTTGGCTTTGTCCTTTAGGGAGAAGGGAAAGAGGGTTCGCATTTGAGCGTCATCAGTAACGCCCTGCAGCTTCACTGTGGAACAGACCTCGGTGAATTCCTCAATATGCCTGTTAGGGTCTTCCCTAGTAGTACCATAAAAGGAGGGTAGCAAGGATATGGTTCTACTTTTGATCTCATATGGATTGTCCCCTCCAGGTCTACGTAGTGCAGGGCCAGCTTGATTAGTTGGGATGAAATATTCCTTATGGCTCCTTTGACTGGCCATTTCTACCCTTGGAAGGTCTCTTCTTAGGATTCTTTCAGGTTCAGGATCAAATACCAGTTGTCTCCTAAGAGAATGCCTACCAAGCATGCAATACAAACACAATTCAAAAGGACTTGTTCGGTCTTTACAAATTTAGGCTTTTGACTTTAGTTCAAACTGTAGGTGACAAAACAAGTTGCCCAATCAATTACGCGCCTATTGTCAACCTTCAAAATGCCTAAAAAGACCTAGTTGGAACTTAAGTATTCTTCCCTAAATCTCAAATGGTTAAGTAAATCCAAAGACGGAAGATCGAGGGATGCAAGTAGGCCTAAGCCTTCCTTTGAAGCTGTGCCTTTGCGGTGCTTCTCAACTACCCCCAAAAATCCATGACAGGGTATCCCCCTCTTTGGATTTACAAAACCTTTGATCTCAAGTTCCGAACACTTCAGAATCCAACAGTAGGAGGGCTCTTGTCCTAGTCGTTTCAAGATTTAGGAGTGTCTAAATGAGTGCTGTGGTGCAAAAGATATAAGTGTGCATTCATCGCAAAAGGATTTTGGATTTTGAATCGCACACCACATTTTACAATCAAGTCCTTGATTTTTAGATGTCCCTCCTTTAATTAGTCCTTTTTCTCTTATATATGTGACCACTTGTTAGATCTCTTCAAGACAAATTTTGTGGTCTTTGAATTAAATCCAAATGCAATACGTGATCAAGAATAGGATGCAAAGTAAGAGAATGCGTACCTTGCTTCCAGCAATCAATGATGCAAGAATGCACGCAATGCAGAGAAGTAAATCTAGAGGCTGCTCATACAGACCTAAATGGTTCATCCCAGGGCAGGCTGCTTCTAGTAGGTTGCTCATTTTTTTTTTATTATTATTTTTTAAACTACTTATGCACAAGCAAATAAAAGTAATCAATAAACTAAAAACCTAAATCTAAAGAAATGGGAACAAGCTCCCAAAAATTACCCAACACGGGCCTAAAACAAAATCGGGGAACAAACCCCTCAAAATATACCCCAGAACAAGGGTTTCAAACCAAATGCAATGAAAAATTAAATCTAACATCTTAATTCTATTCTAATCAGATTGGCGACTAAATATACAATGATGACCGTTGCATCCTCGTCCTTCTCCTTTTCAAAATAGCTCATCCAATTCTCCTCTGGCGACGTCAAGGGTCGCCTCTCACAATGGTTGATTCTTGCACAAATTTCTCGCACAGAAAAGAAAATAATAAATGATCAAATCACTATGCAATTGACAAATAATCAAAATAAAATCAGGTGAAATTATTGCGTCTGTTGCCTCCCCAGCAAAAGCACCATTTGATGAGCTGATTGTTTGCTTTAAAGTCGTTTGCAATTTTATGTGGTGGAAAAATCGACTAATCAATATTTAAAAAGAAATAACCACTCGTAGAAGAGTGGGTCGTATCCACAGGGAGGCAATGACGTATTTAAATTCACACCGGTTAAAAATGTTTGTTTGTAGTTAGTTTAGACAGGAATCAAGCCAAAATTGCCTTCAGATTAAGATTGAATCAAGAAATCATGCTGAAATAGCTATTCTTAATAAATAGAGGATATTTGTTGCAATGCAGAATCAATAAAATATCATTAAAAATTGACAATGGTAGAAAATGTAATTATTAATGGCAACGTTACTGTAGCAAAACAGGGGATTTATTCCCCTTGGCCGTACGCGAAGAAGAGTGGATGGCCGGACGCAGGAAGCTCGGAGGAAGTTCTTTGGACCGAGGGCTTCGAATCGGTGGTGACGGCATGTCGCGCGGTGGCTGGAGCAAGCCGGACGAGCTCCGGCGGAGGTGGCTGCAAACTGTGCTGCAGCTGCTGTTGGCAGGCGGTGCGTGCAGTCTGTTGGCGGAAGGCGCTGCAGGCGGGTGCGCCCGCTGGAGGAGGGCGGCTCTGCTGTTCCGTGCATAGGCGGGAGGCGCTGCAGGCCTGGGAGGCGCGGGTGCGCTGGAGGAGGGCGGCTCTGCTGCTGCGTGCGGGTGAGTGCTGTAGCCGGTGATGCACGCTGATGTGGGTGTGCGCACACACTGGTGCAGCACTGCAGGTAGCGGCGGGGAGGCTGCAGGTGGATGCGTGCACTGTTAGTGGTAGGCGTGGGTGCGCACGAAGGCTAGAGGGCGCGGGAGGACTGCTGGCCATGCCTGCCTTGCGCATGGCTAGAGGGCGTGCGGGCAGGCGTGGAGTGAGCAGGTGAGGGCTGGCGGTTCAGGTGGGCGGGTGTTTGCACCTCAAAACACGCCTGTAATAACGCCTTCTTGTGCTATTTTCTAGCATTAACATTGCATAATAGGATCCTGTAATCGCATTTGTAAAAACGCTTGCATGCATGCATTTAATCAAGAGAAGAAGAGGAGTGAAACAATGGCTTGCATAGTTACATTTTATCTCAAGTGCCTCCTTGCAAATTCCACCTCTTTTTATTTTTTTCTCTTGATTTCTTCTTTTCTTCTTCCCGCGGCTGCACTTCTTCTCGCAGCAGCTGCATGCATTTACTCCACGTCACTTCTCCCTGCCAACGCCGCTCCCTACAGCTGCAACTCCCGCACCCTCTCCCTACTGCAGCCGGCACGCCACTCTCTCCTCCTCTATAAGAAGCTGCAGCTTCTTCCTCGCGAGAGAGGCTGCTGCACAAAACAAGAAAAACCCGCAGCCACCTCTTCCACCGTCTTCCACTCCCATACGTCGGCCCTCCGTCGAGGAGGCACCCGGCGAGCAGGAGAACCCACTGTGGTGCTCACCACCACAGTGGGAACACCACCGCCCAGCTCTTCAACGAGCCGGTGGGCGTGGTGTCTTCTTTTCTTTTCATTTTCGTCTCCACGCCATTGCTGCCACTTCAAGCTCCGAAGCTTGAAGCAGCAGCAGCAGCGAAACCGCGGTGGCGGCAGCAGCAGCAGACCTCCTCGCCTCCTCCGCGACCTTCCTCGCAGGCGCTCAGCCCTCCGCGCGCACCTGCAGGGCACTCTCCGCTCTGACGCCTCCGCCGTTGCACCGACAACCGGTCGCTGCGCGCACTGCAGCGGCTGGCTAACCGTCGTCCCGCTCCCCTGCCAACCTCTGCAACCCTCCGCGACTGACTGCAGACTCCCCGCTGCCCTCTCCGAGCACGCCATCGCCCGCTCTCCTTCCTTGCACCCGGCCTACAGACGCCTCACCTTCTCCGTGCGAAGACGCGCCTGCATCCGCGCCCATCAGACGTCGGCAGCCATCTGCAGACGACTCGACCTCCAGACGTCGGGCGCCTTCTGCAGACGACTTAACCCGCGGCTCTCTCCTGTGTCCGTCTGCTCCCGCCCGCTCTCTCTTCTGCTCTCTCTCTTTTTTTTCTCTCTTTCTCTCTCTCTCTTTTTTCACTTACTCATAGCAACACACACACACACCTTCACCGACGCACACACACCTTTACTCACACATACGCACACCCACGCACACACACTTATAGTAACATACATATATATACAATATATATACATATATATATAGCTACTTATATATATCTATATACTTATACATATATATATATCTAGATACATATATACTTATATACATATATATATATACATCTATATAGTATTATATATATATATACTTATATACATATATACATGCATATATATATATACATATACACCTATATATATATACATATACACCTATATATATATACATATAAATATATTTACTTATATATATGTATATATACTTTCACGTTATTTACTATACGCTGTATCGCGGGAATATCTGCACCAGTTGCTGATATTCTCCGATACATGCGTACAAAAAGCGTGGACACATTCATCATCCATCCTCCATCCACACTCCACGCGGCACATAGTCATGTTGGTTGCGTCTTTCTAGACGACTGCCGACTCGACACGGTGCTACACTCCATCGCCACCTCCACCCCCACCCCTTTATATATATACTACATATAAATATATATCTATAGCTATTATATTTACTTTCTGTCTGTTAGCTTCCTTCTTAGTAAAAAGATAAAAAAATACATAAAAGAGAAAAGATAATCTTTGACTTGCAGGTACTTCGTCTTGCAAGTAGCAAGACCCATTTTTGACCCTGTTTTGGCTCAAAGCCAAGAACCCATTTTTGAGGGTGTGCCTCAAGGACAAGGATTACTAGAAAAAAATCTAAATAAGAAAAAAAACAAAAAAATAGAATAAACGAACGGAAGAGACGGGTTTTAAGGAAAACGTAGAAACTCGACTTAAACCCCACTTCCCTGAGTTCGACCCTGGGCCTAAAAGTGACAAGATAAAATCAATTAGGCCAGGTTAAAAATTTTGTAAAGAGATGGTTAGGTCCGAATTAGGTTAATCACTATACACATTTCAACGATAAAATCCCCATATTAACAACCTATCCGGGCCGACCCATCAGCGGGCGAGTGTTGTTGTTGTAGGAGTGGGAGGTCGAAGCTTCAGACATCCGGGAAACTTCCCGGACGTCTTAACTGGCTGAGGGGTGATTGCAATAGCTACGATGGTGGTTGTTGATGACGATGGCGAGGGAGGTGCATGGCGAGGTGCTCACGGTAATGCGGACGACCTCCGGATGGCGGTGTGGCCTGTCACACCACACGCCCACGGTGGTGGAGGGTCGTCGCCGCGGTTGAGGCCGGCGGTGTGGAATGGAAGAGATGGACTCTGCACAGTGTGGGTTGGGGGTGGAGGCCTCCCCCGCTAGGCAGCCTCTCTCCTCCTTTTGTAGCTGCCTGCACGAATTTGAATGGAGAGGCGGGAGCAGATCCACCTTCTCCGCTAATCCATGAATGTGGCTTTAGTGCGGTAGGAGGCGTTGCAGCGGCAGCCGAGCCATTGCTGAGAAGAAGAAGAATAAAGGATATTATTAAAATATTATGGTTATTTATATACAAACCCTCAACTTTTATGTTAACTAAAACAATGTACCTAATTGGTTAACTAATTAAATGAATGCCATTCTAAGCTAATTCTAAATGCATTTAAAATATGAATGCAATGCATGGATTCTGTAATTAAATTAAAAATATGAATTAATGTATTTACATCCTAATTTATGCTAAATAAATGTTAGAATTAACCTAATGTCTAGGCACTTAAATACTTAAATAGCCCACAACTATGGGCTAATCACCGAGCCTCGGTACCCTTGTTTGTGCAACCAACACTTGACATAGGCCTCTCCTTCGATTCCGAACCCAACTCACCTTCTTCTGCAGCAATGGCTTAGCCAGTTGAGGAAGAGAACAATCTGGAGCACCAGCTCCAGCGACTCAATGACCTCTTCCAGAACTTCATGCACCCACCGTAGCATCCCATGATGTAAGATCACTATAATCCCGCTGCGGTGGCTATTGAGCCTCGAGTCAGAATCCTGACTAGAGAACCTGATTCTGAACTGAAGCCCAACGTGATTCATGCCATTCCTAAATTTCATGGGCTTAATTATGAAGACCCCTTCCAGCACATTAAACAGCTAAAGCATCTGGCCCAGACTTTCGGGTCAGATGCGCAAAATCGGGATATTCTCCTTATGAAGATGTTTTCTTTCTCCCTTATGGACAAGGCTGCCCATTGGTACTAAACACAGACCCAATCGATCAACAATTAAGAGGAACTTCAGTTTGAGTTCCTAAAGAAGTTCTTCCTTGTTGGTTGGACTAATGCCTTGCGCCATCAGATTACCCACTTCACGCAACAGACGGGAGAACCTCTTCATAAGGCATGGGATCATTTTCAGGATCTCATGAGAAAGTGCCCCCATCACGGAGTTCCTAAATGGGAACAAGTCCAATCTTTTTACCAGGGAATCCGTGAGGATATTAGACTGTTTGTCAATGCAACTTGCAGAGGGAATATCATGGGTCAGCATGAGGACATCGTGTGGGAGATTCTCAAGAATATGTGGGAGAACTCCATCAATAATGACTCCATGGGACTATTCGACAGGATGAATACCCATGCATCGACGAACCTTAGGGGAGCACACGAGACGCAGGGCCTATCTGCATCAGTCGACCTGGAATTGATGGCCAGTAGATTGGACAAGGTCTTTATTATTGAGAAGAAGGTGGATGAGCTGACTCAGCACTTGCAGCGAACCACCTCTGCGCATAATTCCTTTGCACAGCCTCCTTCCGCACGGGAGACTGTGCAAAACATTTTCCACCGACCTTCTCCTGGGGAGGACCCGTATCCACCCCCTGAAATTTCCTATTAGGAGGGGGTGACATAATAATTGCGGAAATAAATATAAACAATCTCACAAAATAGACAATCACACAAGTACACAAGTATTTTTAGGTGGAAACCCAAATCGGGTGAAAACCACCACCTAACCCTCTCGAGTTAGGATTTTCCAATCAACCAAGTTGATCAAAATCCACTAAACGAATCACTTTAAACGAGGGTGATTCAACATCAAATACAACCACTTTACAAGTACGAGGGTAGCGTTCCTCAACCCCTTCTCTCCACGAGAAGGATTTTGTCCCACGAAGGAGACGGGAATTCGCAAAGCGAATACCCAACCAAATAACAAAGATAAAATAACAAATAATCCTATAGAGCCAACAAAGTAATTTTAAACCTAGCTTCTATAGGAATTAGGAAACTCCCCTTTGCAAGGAGTGGGTCGAGTCGATGACGCGGGTGCGTGAGCCACGCGACGGCGCAACGTCGCTCTCGTGAACTACGGTGGGAGGGCGGGTGCGCGAAGCTTGATGCTCTCTAGATGAAGAATTAGAGCTTGGAGAGCAAGGGCTTCTTTTTGGACACAAAAGAGTGGAAAGTATGTTGCTTGGGTGTATATTTGTGTTGCAAAGGTTCCCCTCTATTTATAGAGGCCTTAGGAAGGCTTTGGAAGGCTTAGGAAAGGCTCCATAGCCATTGGGTGCAAAGCCCAAGTGAATCAGCCCGAAATCAAGAATAATCATTGCACTGACAGGGCTATCAGACGTCTAATTCTGGCATCAGTCTGGAAGTCTACTTTAAGACATCTGATTTCAAGGTCAGACGTCTGATTTCGGGCAGGCTCCTTCCTGACTTGAATCAGATCTAAACAGGGTTCTTGTGCAAGTCCATCAGACGACATACAGGACGTCTGGCACTATGTCTGGACGTCTGGAAACCTACTTTTTCGTTGGAATGGATTCACAACGGCTAGAAAATCTCTGAGAAGAGATTTTCGGGTCAGTCGAGGCAAAACGGTCAATTATCAGACGTCTGGAAGGGGTTAAGGATGTCTGATAAGGCTCTAACGGTCATATCCTTGAGTGTATGCTAAGAGAGCCAACGGTCCACTAATTGGACGTCTGGCAAAGTCATCAGATGTCTCCTAAGACATCTGGTCTAAGGTCTGGACGTCTGATTTCAACAGATAGAACTAACTTGTCCAGCCTAAATGTTATCAGACGTCTGAATCATCAGTCAGACGTCTTAAAACACTTTATCAGATGTCTGATTTGGGAATTATACGTCTGGAAACTCTGTTTGAACCCTACATTGGTTTTCTAAGTTCTTTACAGAAAACCTAAGTATCCTAGGGTTGTGCCGGTGTTCCTAGGACTACTGTTAGGGTACTTTGAGGCTCTTTAACATAATTTTCTAAGGAAATAAAGAGCAAGAAAGTAAAGACAAAAGTACATGAAAGGAATAAAATGGAATTCTATCCTATTCTTCTTGTCCTTCCATCTTCAATCTATCGCTCCCCGCGAATTCCATCTGTTCTCCATCAAGCTCCTCCAATCCATCCTGGATGCGAGCTCGAATTCCGTCTAATCACGTATCCATTTGCAATTGGCCTGAAATCTAAGACTCCAAGTGCAAATGTTAAATAACACGTGTTTTGTTATCATCAAAATAAATGATCGTGGTGCTCTAGCACCAACAATCTCCCCCTTTTTGATGATGACAAAGCCATAAATAATAGTGTAGAAAATCCTCCCCCTTTTTGACATTATCAAAAAGGTTTAATCGATTTTACATTTCCTATAACTCCCCCTTAAAACATGCTTTTCTATGAATTTCTTTTGAAAATAATGTCCTTCCCCTTTTTTTGTAACAACAAGATAGCTATTATTTTTCTCCCCCTTTCTAAAGGAAATTTAGCTACCTTATATCTCCCCCTTAAAAATTGACAATTAGCTTATAATTTTTTGCTCCCCCTATCTAAATGCTTATGATAAAAAGATAGGGTAAATGGTTTTACCTCACCTACCATGGCCAAGAAAATGACCCAAATGGTGGTGGTGGATGCCACATTGGATGGGGCTCTCATCCGTAGCTTGGAGGCCCGGGCATTGGCGCCGGTCTCTAGTCTGGTGGTCGACGTGCGGCGGGTCCATCGTTTGTTCGCCGTCTCATCGGTCTTCTCGTTCTCCTCCTTGGTCTACTCCTTGGTTCTCTCAACTTGAGTTGACCAGCCTTGAGCTTGTAGGTCCAGTCCTTCGTGTTGTAGTTATCCCTGAAACCTACAAAACAGGATTCTAATTCTCTTTTCGGTATCCAAGTGGGCTTGGATCCGGATCTGTTAGCGGGTCTCCTTGATGAAGATCCTTTCTCAACCTTAGGGCTATATAGGTTATCTACCCTATTTATCAATTTATTTGATTTCTCCCTAAGACATGCAAGTTCATTTTCTATAATATTCATCTTAGTCTTTAAATCAGAAATTTCTATTTTTAGATTAACATTTTCCTCAATCAATTTATTATTTTCATTGATGAGGTTTTGATTTTCTAATAATAGGTTATCATTTTTAGGACTAGCTTCTAGATCCTTAAGTTTTATTTCTAACCTATCATTTTCAGATTTAAGAAAACTAAGATTCTTTTTCATGCTTTTGTTTTCTATTTTTAGTGATTTACTAAGCTCATACAACTCATTAAAAGCATCTTGTAAATCCGAGTTTACCTCATTGTCGCTGTCATCGCTGTTGTTGTCACTTTCTTCGATTGCCATGAAACCAAGGCACGCGGTTTCCTTCTCCTCGAAATCTTCTTCCGAGCTCGTCTCCTCATGAGTGCCTTCCAACATCCTCCATATCTCGTGGGTGGTGGTGCACTCTTGGATTTGTTCGAATTCCTTCAGACTCAATGCGCAATACAAGGCATTCATTGCCTTTGCGTTGAGTGAAAGCTCTCGAATCTGCAGTTGCGAGTAGCCTCCTTGGGGTCGCTTCGGGATCTTGTATGGGGTTTCGCAACATCCCCATGTCTCAAACTCAGTGGCTTGGAGCCACGTCTTCATCTTCAACTTCCAATATTCAAAGTCCCTCCCGTCGAAATAGGGTGGTCGGACGGTGGACTGCCCTTCGAAGATTCTGATTGCAGCTATGCTCCCCTCCATGATCTTCTTGCCGGGTCTTACTCCGATCTTGCAAGAACCTGCTCTGATACCAACTGAAATTCCCTACTAAGAGGGGGTGACGTAATAATTGCGGAAATAAATATAAATAATCTCACAAAATAGACAATCACACAAGTACACAAGTATTTTTAGGTGGAAACCCAAACCAGGTGAAAACCACCACCTAACCCTCTCGAGTTAGGATTTTCTGATCAACCAAGTTGATCGAAATCCATTAAACGAATCACTTTAAATAAGGGTGATTCAACCTCAAATACAACCGCGCTACAAGTACGAGGGTAGCGTTCCTCAACCCCTTCTCTTCATGAGAAGGATTTTGTCCCACGAAGGAGACGGGAATTCGCAAAGCGAATACCCAACTAAATAACAAAGATAAAATAACAAATAATCCTATAGAGCCAACAAAGTAATTTTAAACCTAGCTTCTATAGGAATTAGGAAACTCCCCTTTGCAAGGAGTGCGTCGAGTCGATGACGCGGGTGCGTGAGCCACGCGACGGTGCAATGTCGCTCTCGTGAACTATGGCGGGAGAGTGGGTGCGCAAAGCTTGATGCTCTCTAGATGAAGAATTAGAGCTTGGAGAGCAAGGGCTTCTTTTTGGACACAAAAGAGTGGAAAGTATGTTGCTTGGGTATATATTTATGTTGCAAAGGTTCCCTCTATTTATAGAGGCCTTAGGAAGGCTTTGGAAGTCTTAGGAAAGGCTCCATAGCCGTTGGATGCAAAGCCCAAGTGAATCAGCCCGAAATCAGGAACAATCATTGCACTAATAGGGCTATCAGACATCTAATTCTGGCATCAGACGTCTGGAAGTCCACTTTAAGACATCTGATTTCAAGGTCAGACGTCTGATTTCGGGCGGGTTCCTTCCTGACTTGAATCAGATCTAAACAGGGTTCTTGTGCAAGTCCATCAGATGACATACAGGACGTCTGGCACTATGTCTGGACGTCTGGAAACCTACTTTTTCATGGGAATGGATTTGCAATGGCTAGAAAATCTCTGAGAAGAGATTTTCGGGTCAGTCGAGGCAAAACAGTCAATTATCAGACGTTTGGAAGGGCTTAAGGACATCTGATAAGGCTCTAATGGTCATATCCTTGAGTGTATGCTAAGAGAGCCAACGGTCCACTAATTAGACGTCTGGCAAAGTCATCAGACGTCTCCTAAGACGTCTGGTCTAAGGTCTGGACGTCTGATTTCATCAGACAGAACTAACTTGTCCAGCCTAAATGTTATCAGACGTCTGAATCATCAGTCAGACGTCTTAAAACACTTTATCAGATGTCTGATTTGGGAATTATACGTCTGGAAACTCTGTTTGAACCCTACATTGGTTTTCTAAGTTCTCTACAGAAAACCTAAGTATCCTAGGGTTGTGCCGGTGTTCCTAGGACTACTGTTAGGATATTTTGAGGCTCTTTAACATAATTTTCTAAGGAAATAAAGAGCAAGAAAATAAAGACAAAAGTACATGAAAGGAATAAAATGGAATTCCATCCTATTCTTTTTGTCCTTCCATCTTCAATCTATCGCTCCTCGCGAATCCCCTCTGTTCTCCATCAAGCTCCTCCAATCCGTCCTGGATGCGAGCTCGAATTCCGTCTAATCACGTATCCATTTGCAATTGGCCTGAAATCTAAGACTCCAAGTGCAAATGTTAAATAACACGTGTTTTGTTATCATCAAAATAAATGATCGTGGTGCTCTAGCACCAACACCCCCATCTGACTCTCGGATCGGAGGAACCTCCGACCCTTTCAATACTAGCCGGGGGAATTCCGCTCCCCCATTCTCTGACTTTTCTGAGGCTCCTCAAACCTGCGAGGACCTTAACGCCATCTAGAATGACCCATTTTCCAATACCTATAATCCTGGATGGCGAAACCATCCCAACTTCCAGTGGGCAGGAAATTCCCAAAATCCAAGACCATCCTTTCAGCCCCATCCACAAGCACCTCGTCCTTACCAGCTGCCTTAGCCTCGGCCCAACCCTGCTTATCCATCCGGGCCAAACCAAGACCAAATGTCCCTCATCCTTCAGAATTTCGCTGACATTCAAAGAACGAATGCGGCTATTCAAAAATAACACAAGGACGAAATCACAGAGGTTCGAATCCAATTGGTGCAGTTGGCAAATTCTTGCCAACCAGGCACACTTCCTTCTCAGCCTCTTCCTAACCTTAATAGCGTGCAGACCCAGCGGTGCATTATGAACCCACACCCAGGCCAAGCACATATGGTTTATTAGGCCCCCTCTATTCCTTCACCTGACGGGGTGGAGGCCTCAACTTCCTTTGTGGGTTACCAGCAGCAGCAACCCATCCTACCAAACCCTAACCAGAACCAGGCAGGGCTGAATTTTGTAACCACCCGTAGTGGTAAGGAGACCCAGGATCCACCTTATCCAGACCACTCCAAGCCTGGTAGTGACCCAAACCCTAGGACAGTAATCCAGGACGTTCCTATCCTTGTCCCAGACCAAAAACTTGGACCTATCCTAGAGGAACCAACCAAGGTTCCATTTCCCGAGGCCTTGACCAAGGGAAAGAAGACAACAAAAACCGTGGCTCTTGAGGAGGACCTGGTCAAGCTCTTTGAGCATGTCCAAATAAACATCCCCTTAATGGATGCGATCCGCCACGTACCGGCTTATGCATGATTCTTGAAGAATGTGTGTACTCCTCAGCGTAAGCCGCGAACCAAGTGTGGGAGTCCAATTGTACTGTCAGAGCAAGCCAACTCTGTAATCCTGAGCAAACTCCCACCCAAGGAAAAAGACCCAGGCGCTCCCCTGATTTCATGTACGATAGGTGAAACCCAGTTCGACAGAGCATTACTAGACTTGGGTGTTTCCATAAATTTGATACCCACATCCTTACTCAACCACCTAGAAGAATCTGAGCTAAAACTGACTGAGGTGACACTACAGTTAGTAGATCAATCTATAAAGTCACCAAAAGGGATTCTTGAGGATGTTATTGTAAGGGTGCGAGATTTCTATTTCCCTGTAGACCTCATAGTCTTAGACATGGACGCACCTGAAAACCCAAGGGATACACCAATCATTCTAGGGAGACCTTTTTTGGCCACTGCAAGGGCCAACATTAGTTGTGAGGAGGGCCAAATAGAACTAAAATTTGGGAATCAGACTCTCAAAATTCATATCTTTAAGGCCCAACAAGGAATCAATTGCGGTGTCATTGAACAAATCTGTGATATTAGAGCTTTGGTTGATGAAACACAATTTGAAAATAACCTGATTATACCTCATCAACCACAAGAAGTTCTTGAACCGTAATTAGAGGAGTTAGACCCTGATTCAGACAAACCCATAACTCCTATCCTTGAACCTCACACTCACCCTGAACTACCCGCTGCTGCTGATAACCCCATTCTTGAACTCAAACCCCTTCCCGATCATTTGAAGTACGTCTTTTTGGGTTCTGATCAGACATTTCCTGTGATCATAAATTCCAAGCTTACTCCTGAACAGGAATCCCGTCCGATTGCTATTCTCTAGCAACATCGCAGAGCCATTGGTTGGACTCTCGATGACTTGACTGGAATAAGTCCCTCTTATTGCACACATCGTATCTATTCTGAAGAGGGCGCACGACCTTCCCGTGAGATGCAAAGACGTTTGAATCCCAATCTGCAGGAGGTCATGAAAAAGATCATTAAGTGGTTAGATGTAGGGATCATCTACCCGATCTCCGACAGTCGTTGGGTGAGCCCAATCCAGGTTGTGCCTAAAAAGGTAGGGCTCACCACCATTACGACTGAAATTGGAGAGGTCATACCTACCTGAATAGCCAATTCGTGGAGAGTCTGCATAGATTACTGAAGACTCAATTCCTCCACGAAGAAGGATCATTTCCCACTACCATTCATTGATCAGATTCTCGAGAAGTTAGCGGGAAATAGATTCTTCTGCTTTCTTGATGGGTACTCCGGTTATAACCAAGTGGCGATTCATCCTGAGGACCAAGAGAAGACCACGTTCACCTTCCCCTTCGGACGTACACGTTCCGAAGGATGAATTTCTTTCTTTGCAATGCACCCGCTACTTTTCAGCGGTGCATGCTTGCCATATTCTTTGATATGGTAGGTGATTTTCTGGAAGTCTTCATGGATGACTTCTCAGTCTTCAGGGCATCATTTGATGATTGCCTCCAGCACTTGGTTCATATACTCAGGCGTTGCATCGATGTAAATTTGGTTCTTTCCTGGGAAAAGCACCACTTTATGGTGCCTGAGGGGATCGTCCTAGGTCATCTAATTTCTGAGAAAGGCATCCAAGTGGATTGAGCCAAGGTTGATCTGATTTCTCGACTTCCTATGCCTAGCTCGATCAGGGACATCCGTTCTTTTCTGGGGCACGTCGATTTTTACCGTCGCTTCATCCTTGATTTCTCAAAAATCGCACGTCCCCTGACTACTCTTCTCTCCAAGGATGTACCCTTTGAGATCTCCAAGGAATGTACTCAAGCTTTTGAGAACCTTCGTGACCGAGTCACCTAGGCCCCGATCCTATAGTCCCCTGATTTGTCTTAACCCTTTGAGATCATGTGCAATGCATCTAATTTCGCTGTAGGAGCGGTTCTGGGGCAGAAAGTTGACGGGAAACCCGTGGTCATCTACTACGCTAGCAAGACACTTGACGAGGCTCAGCATAACTATACTGTTATGGAGAAAGAGCTGCTAGTCATAGTATTTGCCCTCGAAAAATTCTGATCCTATCTCCTGGGTTCCCAGTTCATCATCTACTTGGATCACACAGCTGTGAGGCATCTCCTTGCCAAGAAGGATGCGAAGCCTCGATTAATCCGATGGATCTTGTTGTTGCAAGAATTCAACCTCGAGATTCGCGACAAGGCAGGAAGACAGAATGTGGTAGCTGACCACTTGTCTCGCCTTCCTTCTGAGATCATCAACCCTTCTGGACCCATCACAGAGATTTTTCTGGATGAGCACTTATTGACTATTGGTACTAGGTTTCCATGGTTTGCTGATATAGTAAACTACTTGGCATCGCATCAGATTTCGTCTGATTGGCCGAAGGGCAAGAAAGACAAGTTGCGCTCTGACGCCAAGTACTACATTTGGGAAGATTCGTACCTTTTCCGCATAAGTGTTGACCAAATTATCAGAAAATGTGTCCCGGAGGGCGAAATCAATGATATTCTCTCCTTCTGCCATGACCAGGCATGCGGTGGCCACTTTTCTAGGCACAAAATCACATCTAAAATCCTCTAGTGTGGCTTTCATTGACCCACTTTATTCAAGGACGCATACAGTCACTGCAAGGCATGCAGTCGTTGCCAAACTTTGGGCAACATGAGCCTTCGCGACATGATGCCTTTGCAGTCAATTTTCGTATGCGAAATCTTTGATATTTGGGGGATTGATTTTATGGGCTCCTTTCCTATTTCAGACGGCTTCGAGTACATTCTACTTGCTGTGGACTACGTGTCCAAATGGATCGAAGCCATTCCGACCCGAACTTCTGATCATAAAATCGTTATCAAATTCATTCATCACAATATCTTCTCACGGTTAGGGATTCCTTGTGCAATCATCTCTAACGGAGGGACCCATTTCACCAATGCTCAGTTCAGGTCACTGATGACCAAATACGGGGTGTCTCACCGAATATCTTCTCCTTACCACCCCCAGACTAATGGTTTAGCTGAGCTATCAAATCGGAAGATCAAGAAAATCCTGCAGGTCACTGTTCAACCTGACAGGAAGGACTGGTTGTCCCGACTTCCGGAAGCTTTGTGGGCTTATAGGATCGCCCACAAAACCCAATTAGGCATGTCTCCTTTTAGACTAGTGTATGGGAAGGCGTGTCACCTTCTAGTCGAATTGGAGCACAAAGCCTATTGGGCAGTACAGAGCTGTAATTTAGATCTTTCTAAGGGTGGAACCCACAGAAAGCTTCAGATAAGCGAGATCGATGAATTACGCTTTGATGCGTACGAGAACTCGTGAATCTACAAAGAGCGAGTTAAAGCCTTCCATGGCAAGCACATATCTAGAAAGATCTTTCATCCTGGTCAGAAGGTCCTACTCTTCGATGCCCAACTCAAACTCTTCCCTTGGAAACTACGATCCAAGTGGGTCGGATCATATCTCGTTCGACAGGTTTTTGGAAATGGAGCTGTCGAAATCAGTCTGCTCAGCCACGATTCCGAACCTTTCATCGTGAATGGTCAGAGACTCAAATCGTTCATCTATGTAACCTCTACAGATTTGGCTGAGTCATCATTTATCCTCCATTCTCCCTGAGCATATTGCGCCCAACCGATGGCGTAAAACTCAACGCTCAACGAGAGGCAGCCCGTCATTCTTTTTGGAAAAACCCAAAACCTTTTCTGACACCTCTTCGCACTTAAGGTTCATCCTTTAGGACTGTTGACTCCATCTCTGGTGCTTGCATCTGAGATTAGAAATCATCCACAACAGTCACCCCGACCCATTCACTCACCAAAACATCTGTCCTAATGTATGAACTAAGCTAAATAAAAACCCTCCTAAGTTACAATGAGGACATTGCAAATTTTAGGCATGGGGGGGTATGAAAGTGCAAAACTCGTAAGAAAAGGTTTTAAACAAAAAAAAAAATTCACATATACCAAAAACACCATAAAAATTAAAAAAATTTTTGAAAAAGAATAATAAAATGAGAGGAGGAAAGAAATTTTTGTGGACTTTACAAAGGAGGAGGAGAAAAAGAACAAAATGATAAAAAGGAGCACAAAATGAAAGAAAAGAGATAGTCATTAGTAAGAAATTAAGGGATTAACCAAAGTTCTAGACCACATTCAGCAAAAGAAATGGAAAGTGCATAGTAAGATTAGTAAGAATGCAAACCTTAGGCATTCTTGGATAGACTCTCAGTATCCATTAAGATCTAGATATTCCTCAAGAGGTTGAGGAGAATGAAAAGCTTAAGTATTAGGTCCAAGGCTTAGAAAGTATTTGGCCTCATTAACTAACTTTTGGTTTACGAGATTCAGTAACCTAAGCACCCAAATTTACACACACAGTCTGGTTCGGTAAGCATAAGAATCAAAATCATGCAGAAGCGTTTCAAAAATTCTGAAAACGTCACCTAGAGTAGGAACGACCGATCAACACAAGTTGATTTGGATGACTTCCCAGCGCGGAGATGTAGGAAATTTCCCCTCGAAGACGCGTAGCAAAATATCATTTCCTCGGTACTTGTCTCTTAGGATATTTACATATCCTACTGGGGGCATGTAAGCACTCTGCTGGTTCAGATTCCATGGATGGCATTATCACGAAGTGTCAATTGCCAGGGTCTGAATTCGACCACAGAACACCATGGACGGGATTATCTCGAAATCTCGAAAGCCAGGGTTCTAGGGGTTACCATGGGTGGTGTTATCTTGAAGCATTGACTGCCAGGAACCCTTAAGGATTGATGATGGGGACAAGGAATCCGATACAGACCGTGTTGAGAAGCAAATCCTAAGCTAGAATTAAAAAGAAAAAGAGAGAGAAAACTCTCCAAACATATGAATCTTCTACCTCTCTCTCTTACAAAACGACTGTGAACTGAACCAAGGCTAAAATTATCTCAAGCACGGGTGCTTTAACCACGAAGTCTAATAAACCTTAGGTTAGTTCCTGTAGGCCTTAAAAACCTTTGCTAATGACTGAGCCTAAAGCTAGACAGATCTGGATCTTGGTTGATACTAGAGTACCTTTTAGGCCTCTGATTGGCATTCTGACCTAATCAAGAATACAAGAGAAAAAAAACACTTATCTAAACTTGATAAGAAATTCATGGTCTAGAACAAAGGTTAAAACCTTAAAATTTTGCTAAGGGACTAGCAAAAGCTAGGCATGGGGTATGATGAGAGCCTCATCATGAACACTAACTAGCATAATTTTATCTAAATAAGTGTGAAAGAGCTCCTACAAAACCTAAAGAAAAGCCTAACTCATAAAATTTTGAATTTAAGAATAAAACAAGTCATGAGGGGTAAAACTACAATCTTACCAATGCAGTATACAAACAAGGCATCTAAGGGTCTAAATGCAGGTCAAATAAGCTTAATAAGGAAGGAAGTGAGATGTTCTGATCTGAAAAGGGTTATAGCAACTTTTAGGAATTAAATGACATTCTGTAACCCTAAAGATAAATCTTCTTTAATTCACGAGGTTCTAGGTAGGATAAAAATCAACTGAACCTTCTAAAATTCATGGAAAAATATTCCCTAGAGCTTAGAACCTTCAATTTATCCTTTAGAACTTATCCTGACCTAAATTGAGAACCATGCTCAAATTTTAACCTAATTTAGGTTTTTACGCAAATTGATCGGTCAAACGTGGTCAAACCTAAAATCAAATTATACCATTGAATTCCTTAGGTTCAAATTAGGTCGGTACAAAAATTGGGGCCTAAGAGAAGACCATCTTGATCGACTTTACAAATTGGTCCTCTTGAATTTCTTTTTGACCCTTATCTTTTCAATACCTTGCATTTAGCCCCCTATCTTCCCCTTCATTCTTTGCAGAACGGTCCTCCCTGCCACCCTGCGCAGGCACCATACCTTCGGTGACCTTGTGCGGAGGATGGCGCCGCGCAAGGTAAGGTAACCGCTCTCAGGAACAAATGGGGGTTCCTTGCGTCATCCTTTGTTGCAAGGACCCTCCCTTGTGACCTGCGGCTGCCCATGCCTCTCGTGTGAATGCACGACAGGCATGGGTCTCCATCTCCGACCATCTTCGGTGAGCACCCCATGTCACTCCCTCGAAACCCTCTCCTCGCCAACACCTTTATTAGGAGCGGCAGGGGCAGCCGTCTCCTTCAAGCTAGCTTTGGCTGAAGAAAACCCCCCTCCTTCATCTCCTCTCACTCCGGTCAGATAGCCCAAGCTTCCGACGATCTTTCCTCCTCCTCATCGCCCTGCTGCCATACCTACAGCAGAGCTCACTCTGCCTCGTCTTCCCACGCCAGGCCACACTAGCTGGCGTCTCCAGATCTCCTCCTCGTCGCTGTTACTCCTCTTTTGGGCACCTTTGTCCCTAGCTCCGACAGGCACGAGCCAGGCATCTTCCTCTCCCTCATCGTCGACTAAGTAGGTAGGAACCTTCCCCTTACTCTCCTCTCACTTTTCCCCTCTTAAATTGGCATTTTTCACCCCTCGACTGCCACTACCACCTCCATTTGCTCCACCTCCAGCCACCATCTCTGGTGAGATCGCTCCACCTCCATAGGCCTTTCCACCCCTCGCCGACAAGCCTAGAAGCTCCCCCTCACTCCATACAAGCATTTCCCCCACTCCATTCACTGCCCTACACACTCTGAGCACCCCCCGAACACACCCACCTACATCTCTGTCGTGTGCCCTAGGCACATGGCCACAGCTACTTTCCCACCATGACGATCCCCGCACCACCTTCCCCGTCCTCTGGCAAAGCTCCCTACGTTGTCTGACGTGACCGTGAGGCTGTCTTCGTGATTTCAGGTCTCGGCCTCCTCGCCGCCATTGTCGGACAGCAGGAGCTGCTTGCTTGGAGAGCAGCTCCAGGCCTCTTCAACACTAGGTGAAGGCTCTGGCGAAGCTCCCTACGTTGTCTGATGTGGCCATGAGGCTATCTTCGTGATTTCAGGTCTCGGCCTCCTCGCCGCCATTATCGGACAGCAGGAGCTGCTTGCTTGGAAAGTAGCTCCAGGCCTCTTCAGCACCAGGTGAAGGCTCTAGGCAGCGCAGGGTACTTCCACAAGCGTGTCCAGGCCTTCACTTGGAGCTGTGAAGTCTTCGCTGCTCCCCAATTGCCAGCACCTTCTCGCCTGCGGGTGCGCTGATCAGAGGTAGGACTTTAGTCCCACCTCGAAAGTGTGTGGCCGCACACCCACACTTAAATTGAAAAACTGCTATACGCTGTTTGCCTCCGAAAGCACTTGGGGTGAGGTCCCTCACCTAAGCACCACCCTCGTCCGTGAGCTCATCACACGAATTTGGCACGACCCAACCCGACACCCTCCTGTGCACTCCTCGTGCACCACCAACGTCGGTGCACCTGGTCTTGGGCACGCGACCCGACCCGATAACCTGGCTCTGGGAGAGCGTACCCAAGAGAGATTTAGAGAGAGAGAGACGTGGGGAGAGGGTAGGGTAGGTTTTGCGCTGAGGTTGTGTGTGTGTGCAAAAACAGGTGAGGGAGGAAGAAGCAAGAAGCTGCTGAAGAGAAGAAAGAAAGAAGAAGAGTAGCGGCTGAGACTTAGCTGCAGAAAGGAAGAAAGGAGAAGGAAGGAAGGAAAGAAGTTGAAGAAAAGAGGAAGAGCAGCACTGTAGCAACCGAGCAGTTAAGGCATCTGATTTCTGAATCAGACATCGGAAAGAAAGGAAGGAGTGAAGCAGAAGAGAAGAGTAAAGGAAAGGCTAGAGAAAGAGAAAGAAAAAAGAGAAGGAAGAAACCTCGGCAGCAAAGAAGAAGAAGATGTAGAAAGAAAGAAGAGAAGAAGAAAGAAGAAGAAGAAGGCCTTAGCAGCTGAAGAAAGAAAGCAAGAAAGAAAGAAAAGGAAGCCGTTGCAGCAAAGAAGAGAAGAAGAAAGAAGAAGACAAGCTGGCTGAAGAGAAGAGAGAAGAAGAAAAAGTCAAGAAGAGAATTTTCTCTCTCTTTCTCTCTCCCCTTTTGTCTTAATTTTTGTAAAACAATATTATAAATTCATATGCTTCTGGAATCATAGTTTGCTCCCTGAGTTCGACCTCGGGAAACTTTTTCTGAGTAATAAATTGTAAACTGGTAGCAGCTTCTCGTGATATACTACAACATCTAGAATTTAAAACACTAGCAACGAGAAGTCAGTGTGTCACCACCAGACATCTTATTTTAGACTGTATGTACATTTTAAACTTGTTTAGAGCCCAAATGAAGTCGGATTTCTGCAAACAAACTGTCGTTGTTTTCCGCTCGAATTTCTTTACGTGTTAGTGTCAATTATATACTATTTTGAACTCGTCTGATGTGACTTAGTCATTGGTATAGTTCGCTAGCCTGTAGCTTGTTCGAATAATTGCAGTTCTAGCCCCCATTCATCCCGTGAATCCTGGTAGAGTGGTTTACTTTAATATTAAGATATAAATAAATGAAGTGCATGTTTAGACTAACTTGATTGAACCCTAAGATGTGAAATAAACCCTAGGGCAGAAGCGAATGAACATTGCTTAAGCTACACTATTTACTTTGAGATTAATGTTAACCATAATTGCTAGCAAGTGTATTAATTACTTGATGCGATGCTTTCTCATTTATTAAAATAGGAGCTGCCTGTTGTAAAAATGAAACCCAGGATGTGAACAGGGAGATGTGAATGTTGAGAAATGGAATGAAAGGAATACAAGCATGAACCCTACGGGGAATTAGGAGAAGAACTCCTGTATACGGAAGGAACCTTATAAGTAGATCAGAAGTGAGCCGGCCCATGTGTACACAGTACCAAGTAGAACAATTATCCCTTTAGAGTAGAGGGGAGCTTGTCGCCCCTTGGGTTGAGACCCGGGGTGGGTTTGGCCACTCTACGTCGACTCCGGCTTGGCCTCGCGTACGTGGTATCGAGGTGAGCTACTTAGTGTAGGAATGGAGCTAGTCGCCCCACAGGGCCTGGGGTGAGGATTAGCTACCCTACATCGACTCTTGCCAGGCCCACTGGGCAAATCGAGATAGTCAGACGAGGGTTCGCGGACTGTGGAGGGGCGAGACCCCTGTTCTGTTCTGAGGGGCAAGACACCTGTTCTGAGAGGGCAAGGCCCTGTGCTGTTCCATGCTGTACTTTTAGGTGTATCCGCTAGTGGAAACGACTGACTACGTGCTAGTGCCTGGTAGCTACCCATGCACTTATCGCGCGTGTCGTAGTCACCGCTACGTCGTGACCGTGACCTCGGGTGGTTGACTGGGTGTAGGACTACCATGGGGGACTCTCCCGACTAGGGGAGCACCACGTGTACATCCTACATCATGGGAAAGACTATAATCAAGATTGTCCCCTTGAGAGGCAGTCAAGATCAAGAAAGGACCAGATTCTTAATAGAATAAACAAATCAGAACTACTTAGTTGAGCTAAATGAAATTGAATAGTTAATTAGTTGCTCGTCTCATGTTAATTGCATATAAATGACTTAATCACCACTTTACTCAGCGTTAGTTGACTACGGATTTTATAACCTTGTTCAGGTTAGGGAGTTGAGCAGCCAGCACCACTGGCTACAGAGGGAGCAAGGCCCAGTCAAGCCTAGCCTTAGCTGTGTTTCCTTTCCATTTCAAAGCTTCTTTTGTTGTAGTGAGTATTCGATATTTGTATGTTTGTTTCCGTTACGTCTCTGTTCTACTTTCTACTGTTGTAGTTGTGATGACATGTAATATTGTGAGACATTTCATTCTATTTCCTTTATTGTCTACTTTTTATTTTTTTCCTATTTACATTGCATGTGTGGTTGTGGAATATTTTCTGCTTTTGGTTATTTCTCGTTGGACGATTGGGTCTTGGGATTAGTCGAGGCGAGTCAGTCTCGGGTCCTGTAGGGATCTAGGATCGGGTAGTAACAAAGATGGTATCAGAGCAAGGTCGTCCCGGGAAATGAACCAAATGATCTGGAAGTAACCACTCACGTGCATGTAACTAGGATAACCATCACAATGTATCACTTTGACCTTCGCTTCTGAGTCTTATTTCTTTATGTAATCTTGTATCATTAATAATTCCTGTTCTTTCTTTTATATCTCCATGTAGGAGATGCCTCGTCAGGGAGCCCTTGAGTCGGGCCGCGGACGTGGTCGTGGCCATGGGTGGGGTTAGAGGGGCGGTTGTGCCGGACCTGAGGCACCAGTCATCCTATCTCTCCTTCCGAGCATCCAGGCCTAGGATCTCACCCAGCTGATCCGGGATATAGTACGAGAGGAGCTCCAGCAGCCTCCTCGGCCACCCTTCCCTGAGGACATGGAGGGAGAGTCCTCTATGGGATAGGGGAATCGCCGCAACGCCATATGAGCTAGAAGAGGAGGGGGTGATCGTCCACCACCCCCACCACCCTCAGACACCTCTGAGCATGAGCCCTCCTTGCATGGAGGTGTATCTATTCCCTCGTTGCAGCTCCACCACGAGCTTTTCGGTCAGTTCCAGAAGTTGAAGCCCCCTCCTTCAAGGGGGATGAGAGCCCATTTGAGGTAGAGGACTGGTTGGAGCAGATAGAGAAGGTGTTTGACACACTCTACCCTCCTGTAGAGTGTCGCGTGGCCTTTTCCACGTACCAATAGGAGAGCACAGCCCACAGGTGGTGGAGGGCAGTTAGAGGCTAGGAGGAGAGAGAGCCATTGTGGGACCAGTTCATGGCTCTCTTCTGCGAGCAATACTTTCCGCAGACCTGGCAGGACCAGAGGAGGCGAGAGTTCCACACTCTTCACCAGGGGCGATGATAGTTAGCGCATACCACACACATTTCTTGGAGCTGTCACGCTTCACCCCGACAGGTGTGGCTACTGAGGAGGAGCACTTGTGGTGGTTTACTTAGGAGCTCCGACCTACGATTCGGGGGTATGTGAAATCCCTGAAGTTGCCCACTTTTTCTAGCATAGTCGAGGTAGCCATGACGTATGAGGAGACCAACCCAACCGCCCGGGACACTGACGGTGGACGGAAGAGGCCCTACCAGCCAGAGTAGTCACAGGGCCGTCGGGAGAGGAGGCACACGGTGCCCGTTGGGGAGTCTCGATCTGCGAGGCCACTAGTGGCCTTTGGGGGCCCTAGACTGGGGCCAGTTGCTAGCACCGGACCCCTGCACAACCACCAGCAGGGACCGACTGAGGGAGGAGGTCATGCCCCTCTTTGCTACCAGTGTGGCCTGTCAGGCCACATCAGGAGGGCTGCCCATCTAGGGCTGGAGCACAGCAAATGATCCCCGTGACGAGCGTTGGAGGCTGATCTGGCGGTCGTGGTCACCAGGGGCATGGAGGAGGACAGCAGTCTTGAGGAGGGTACTGGCCTACTACTGCTCGCCTGACCTAGAGCGTGGCTGCTTCTTTTGTACCCAGGGCTGAGGGCATATCAACTCCCTAACACACAGAGACACTAGGGATTTAGGTTTGGTGGTGGAAGGTATGGTTACCGTTTCTGGCAAATTAGTCTACATTCTTTTTGATTCTGGTGCCACAAACTCTTTTGCCTCCTCGAGTTTTGTCGTCAGTTTGGGGCCAAGTAGTGTACTGTTAGAGGTTCCGTTCCTGATTAGAGGGCTAGGTGGAGAGTTGTTCGTAGCAGAGGTCTTTACAGACTGGGAAGTTGCTATAGGGGGACACAGTCTTCCTATCGACCTGATAGTGATCCTGATGGAGGACTTTGGCATGATCCTAGGGATGGATTGGCTGTCTGCCTATCATGCCCTGGTGGACTATTTTGGGAGGAAGATCGTCTTCTCCATACCGGAGTTGCCTCCCTTTGAGTTTCACAGCCAGCTGGTAGACGGAGGTTTCAGGTGCATCTCTGCACTTTGGGTAGCGAAACCTCTGAGTCAGGGGTGTAAGGGCTTCTTAGCTTGTGTTGTAGCAGAGCCTAGCCCCGTGGCCGACTTTTAGAGTATCCCGGTGGTCTGCGAGTACCCCGACATCTTCCCGGAGGAGCTGCTAGGACTACCGCTTGAGAGTGAGATCGAGTTTGAGATCTCACTAGTACCAGGGACCAGCCCCATTTCTACTGCACCGTACAGGATGGCACCACTTGAGCTGCGAGAGCTCAAGTCACAGTTACAAGACCTGTTGGAGAAGGGCTTTGTGAGGCCCAGTGTGTCCCCGTGGGGAAACACTATATTGTTTGTAAAGAAGAAGGATGGTACCCTGTGACTTTTTGTCGACTACTAACAACTAGATCGGGTCACCATCAAGAACAAATACCTGCTGCCTTGTATCGATGACCTCTTTGACCAGTTGAGAGATGCCATAGTGTTCTTTAAGATCGATCTAAGGTCAGGTTACCACCAGTTGAGGATCAAGGAGACCAACATCTCCAAGATAGCTTTTCGTACTCGGTACAGGCACTACGAGTTCTTGGTCATGTCGTTTGGGCTGACCAACGCCCCCGCTGCTTTCATGGACAGATGAACCATGTTTTTAGGCCATACTTGACCAGTTTGTGGTGGTGTTCATCAATGACGTCCTATCTACTCTTGGGATCAGGTACAACATGGACAACATTTACGTATGGTCCTGGATACCTTGAGATGACGTCGGTTGTATGCCAAGTACAACAAGAGCGAGTTTTGGCTGAGATAGGTGACTTTCCTGGGCCACTTGATTTTAGGAGATGGATTGGCTGTGGATCCAGCCAAGGTTGAGGCCGCACTCAAGTGGGAGAGGCCATGCACAGTGATAGAGATATGCAGCTTTCTAGGACTGGCAGGCTACTACCGGTGGTGTATCAGAAGGTTCTCTTAGATCGCGCGTCCTATGACGCAGCTGACCCGAAAGGACGTGCCCTTTTCCTAAACAGACAAGTGTGAGGTGTGCTTCTTGGAGCTGAAGGAGTGACTGACTTTAGCTCCTGTGCTTACCATCCCAGATAGCAATGGCGGGTTTGTGGTTTACACCGACGCTTCATTGTAGGGGTTTGGTGGTGTGCTCATGCAGCAGGGTCACATTGTCACTTATGCTTCACAGCAATTGAAGCCTCATTAGCATAGTTACCCCACCCATGACTTAGAGTTGGCAGCAGTTGTCTTCGTGCTGAAGACATGGAGGCACTACCTTTATGGTGAGACATTCGAGATCTTCGCAGATCACAAGAACCTTAGGTACTTGTTTGACCAGAAGGAGCTCAACATGAGACAGAGACGTTTGCTAGAGCTCCTGAAGGACTACGACTGCAACATCTCCTACCACCCAGGGAAGGCTAATGTGGTGGTTGATGCCTTGAGTCGAAAGGCACCTACCCACTTGGCCAGCTTGCAGGCACAAAGTTGGAGACTCATGGAGGGGGTGGGCAGTTGGTGACCTCAGGAGTCACGGGGGTACTGCGGGGCAGTGACAGTGACACAGCAGGCACGACCAGTGTTGATAGATCTCATCATTGCAGGGCAGATGGCCGATCCATACTTACAGACACTACGAGACAGGGTGTTGACAGGGGACCCAGGAGACCTTTCCTTCTCAAACGAGATACTATGCATGAGGGGACACCTATGTGTTCCTAGAGGTGAGGAGCTGTTAAGAGAGCTCCTGATTGAGGCACACAGGTCCAGGTTCACCATACATCCCAGGAACACAAAGATGTACCACGATTTGCGACGCAACTTTTGGTGGAGAGGGATGAAGCGGGATGTTGGTGAGTTTATCTAGCAGTGCTTGGTATGCCAGCAGGTGAAGGCCGAGCACCAGAGGCTTGCAGGGCCGCTATAGCCACTTCCTGTGCTAGAGTAGAAATGGGAGAGTATCACCATGGACTTGGTCATGTGTCTACCAGTTACCTAGCAGGGACACAATGCCTTCTGGGTGATAGTAGATAGGTAGACAAAGATGGAATAGTTCCTGCTGATCTGAGTCACCTTTGGGCCAACACAGCTAGCAGAGTGTTACATCAGAGATGTGGTGCGTCTACATGGAGTCCATCAGGAGATCATATCCAATAGGGATACTCGCTTCACCTCCCAGTTCTAGGCAGAGTTCCAGTAGGTCTTGGGGACACATCTGAGGTTTAGTATCGCCTACCACCCCTAGACCGACGGACAGCTAGAGTGCACCATACAGAACCTCGAGGACCTCCTACGCTCTTGTGTACTAGATTGGAGAGGCTCATGGGAGGAGCATTTGCCCCTAGCAAAGTTTGCATATAATAACAGCTATCATTTGAGCATCGGCATGGCACTTTATGAGGCTCTATACGGGAAGAAGTGTACTGTACCCTTGAGTTGGGTCGAGGTGGGGACCAAGCGGGAGGTTGGCCCCAGGTTGATCCGGTAGAGTCAGGAGGTGATAGAGCAGATTCATAGACGACTTGGTACTATCAAGAGAAGGCAGAAGAGCTATGTGGATAAGAAGCGTAGAGAGGTACAGTTTGAGGTTGGGGATCACGTCTTCCTCCGTGTTTCACCCATGAAGGGCTTGTAGCATTTTGGGGTGAAAGGGAAGCTTGCGCTGAGATTTGTGGGGACCTTTGAGGTCTTGGAGCAGGTTGGACCCGTTGCTTACTGGCTTGCCCTTCCTCCTCAGCTCTCTGGAGTGCATGATGTGTTCCATGTGTCCAATCTTAGGAAGTATGTCGTTGATCCCAGCCACGTTCTAAGCCACGAGAGCATCGAGGTGGAAAATGACCTGACCTATCCCGAGAGGCCAGTGCAGATACTAGATAGAGCCATCTGGAGTTTGAGATGGAAGCAGGTACCACTGGTGAAGGTCCTATGGAGAAGCCAGCGGTACGAGGAGGCGACTTAGGAGCTTGAGGCGGTAATGCAAGAGTAGTACCCAGAGCTTTTTGAGGGTACGTCTCTTCTGACCTACTTTGGTCCTCTTTAAGTTTGTTATGCGCTTTTACATTATTTCCGCACCCTAGTTAACTCAAGTTTCGGGGATGAAACTTCCTTTAAGTTTGTTATGTTGAAATGACCCTTTCCAAAGACCGTTCGAAAAATGCCATAACATTTGTGTAAAGCTAGAGTAAAGGGAGGGAAAGAGAGAGAGAGGGGAGACGGCGAGGTAGCTATGGTAGTGGAAGAAGGCTCCATCGGTGGCTCGTCGACTCCGTTGATTACAAGAGATGCTAAGGGAAGCTAGGAGGGAGATACAACACTTGCTAAGTGAATTCAACGCCTCCCATGGGTAGTTCGAAGGGGTTTAAATAGGGAGAAGGGCTTTCCAAATGAAGAACTTCGTCATCCTGGTGATCCATGTGCAGCTGCTGAGGACCGTTCGATCCTCGATCAACGGTCCAGATCGCGCGTGCCCGTGCGCTCAGATCGCACCTCAAGCGCATGAGAGCGGGCGTTGTCGACCGGCGTAGGCACGCGCGAGGAGCATCGACGCTTGAGGGGGTGCCGTGTAGCGCTATCGAGACTGCTCGATGGCGATCGGGTGGTCGAATTTTGACACATGGGCAAATTTGGTGGATGAGCTGCAGCGGGTGGCTCGAACCCGCATCTTCTGCGTGCAAGGCAGAGGCGCGACCGTTGCGCTGCGGGCGCGGATGGTCGTGCTTCCTCGTCAATCGTCAGCTGTTCGATGGAGATCGGATGGCCGTGGTTAGCTTCTGCGCGATGAGACGATGTTGCGCTGGGGGCAGGGGTGCATCTAATGCTACCACATGGCCACCTCGTGGCCATTGATCATCAAATCAACGGTCATAACTTCTTGGGTTATTTGTGGGAGCTCCAGATGTTGGATTTGGCTGATTTCGAGTCTGTTGGACTCCGTTCGTCACTCTGAATCCATCCGTGCAGTCTGATCGCTCATCTGAGGCCTGTTTTGACATGCACTTGTACAAATGGCCATTAATAATGCACTATAAGCAATCTCGATGTGCGATGCATGCAATGCTCCCATGTCTAGTTATGATGTGTTATCTGTGCATTTTACCCTTAAAGACGGACCCCATTTGGTAGAATTATCATCGTAAAATGTAGTGTTATCAAACCCTCATGCTTACTCCTTACTAGTCCCTAGTAAGGTTCATTCTAGCCATTATTCTCAGTCAGAATTCAGGAAGTGATTACTTAGACATTTTCTTACTTGTCAACAGGAGGAAATATACTAAGATCCTAATCTACAGAGACTAAACAGCTCTTGGGTGTCTGCCAAAATATGAATCGCCTGAATCCTCACTTTAAGACATATATATATATATATATATTTCATCTTTTCTTATTTTAGATTTTTGGAGTTGAGAGTGTGTTGGTAACTTTTTACGGCTACCCAACCCTCCCAAAACTTGGAGAAAACTCTAAGTGCTAAGCATCTTGGTGTGAAGATCGTGATAGACTCACTCAACGGTAATTCAGACAGACTTCGGGTTTCTATGCCCCTTGGTGACTGGGAAAGGAAGTATTTTGCCTGAAGGTGTATCTATCCGATTGGTAGCTTTCTCCCTACTTTTATTCTACTTGGGGTCAACACAAGGATTTTTCTAGTGTATATCTCCCCAGCTTGCTCTACTTCCCCGCTTCTCCTTTAAGTGTTTTGGGTCTTTTTGTGCATTTAATGAGTTGGGTTTTGGACAACCGACCAATGGACTGTTACCCACGATCACTTGTCAGCCATACCCATGCGGTGAAGTGTGGCTTATTTTATTTTTTTTCTTCTTCTCTATTTTTTTTTTAGTAGGTGGCTTCCCTGATCTCAAATTTACCTAGAGGCAATAAAAAGAAGGTGGTCCTGTGGCTGCGCTCTGGACAATCGGTCAATGGGCTATTACGCAGGACAACTTGCCAGCCATACCACCTTAGAAGGTTCATTAGCTACCCAATTTTTGTCAGAATCTCCGAGGAGTGAGTCAGTGCAAAAATGTGTGTAGATGCTTAGACTAAAAGTCCCTCTGAGTTAGAGGGCGAGTTGATAAGTTGTATACTTATCACCT
Source organism: Thalassia testudinum (assembly GCA_037157565.1). Classification (NCBI taxonomy): domain Eukaryota; kingdom Viridiplantae; phylum Streptophyta; class Magnoliopsida; order Alismatales; family Hydrocharitaceae; genus Thalassia; species Thalassia testudinum. The sequence goes on along the minus strand of JAZHRO010000040.1, from coordinate 8,977,224 downwards.
TATTTTATTAGTGGATTTAGAATAAATTTAGGTTGCAAGGATTTGAGGCTAAATCCATATTTTAATGGACACCAGGACTGATTAAGCCTAAGGGCCTGAAAAGTCTAAGTGTTCAGGTTCTTTTCGTATTATTTCCTACTGTTGACAAGTTCCTAATGCCTAAGTTTTTCTTCCTAAATCCAAATTTTTTTAAATTAAATTAAATTAAATTTTATTTTATTCAAACTTATTAAATGAACTCAGAATCAAGCAAATTACCACCTCCCTGTGCTTAAGTTGAACATTGTCCTCATTGAAAAATACATGGATGCAACAGGGGTTCAGAAAGATATTACCTGAGTGAAGTAAAATACCTGATCAGTCTGAATCTTCTGGGTTGCCTCCCAGGAAGCGCTGAGTTTAATGCTTCCAGCTGGGCGGTGCTTCGTGTCATCCCTCAATGAGGGTGACAACCTCCTTTGGGGGAACCTGGGCGAGGAAGTGTTTCAATCTCTGACCATTGACTGTGAAAGTATGTCGAGTGTTCGGATATGCGATTTCAATCGCCCCATTGGAGTAGGGCATGACTACCTTAAACGGTCCTGTCCACTTGGACCTGAGCTTCCTGGGAAAGAGTTTTTGTCGAGCGTCAAAAAGCCAGACTTGCTAATTAGGCTCGAAGGTCTTTGTATGGATGAGTCGGTCGAGGACGGCTTTCATTTTTTCCTTGGATAGCCGACTATTCTCAAAAGCGTCCTGACGAATCTCCTCGAGCTCGGAGAGTTGGAGCATCCTCTGCGCACCGGCTAACTGGGAATCCATGTTACATTGCTTAACGGCCCAGTAAGCCTGGTGTTCCAACTCGACAGGAAGGTGGCAAGCTTTGCCAAAGACCAGGCGATAAGGAGACATGCCTATCAGGGTCTTGAAAGTGATCCAGTATGCCCACAGGGCATCATCCAGTCGTGCAGACCAGTCCTTCCTGTCAGGTCTCACAGTCTTCTATAGAATGTTCTTGATCTGCCTGTTTGAGACCTCGGTCTGCCCGTTCATTTGCGGATGATACAGGGTGGCAATGCGGTGGGTAACCCCATATTTTCTGAGTAGGGCACGGAATTGGGTGTGGATAAAATGGCTTCCACCATCACTGATCATGGCCTGTGATATTCCAAACCAAGAAAACATGTTCTGCTTAACAAAGTCCATGACAGCCTTATGATCGCATTGGCGGGTGGTGACAGCTTTAATCCATTTGGAGACAGTCTACAGAGACTAAGATGTACTCAAAGCCATTGGATGGTGGAAAGGGGCCCATAAAATCAATAACCCAAACGTCAAAGATCTCGACGATCAGAATGGGCTGGAGGGGCATCATGTCTTTTCTGGTCATGGTCCCTAAAGTTTGGTAGCGAGAGCAAGTCTTAGCAAAGTTGTGTGCATCTTTAAATAAAGAAGGCCAGTAAAATCTGGACTGCAGAACCTTTGCAGCTGTTTTCTTTCCTGAGAAGTGGCCACCACAAGCTTGGTCGTGACAAAAGGACATCACACTCTGAACTTCATCCTCCGAGATACACCTCCTGATGATCTGGTTGGCACAGAGGCGAAACAGCATGGGATCATCCCAGAAATAGTGGTTGGCTTCCGCCAAGAACTTATCCCATTGCTGTCTGGACCAGCTGTGCGGGGTTTGTCCTACAACCAGGTAGTTGACATAGTTGACATACCATGGTAGTTTCCTATCTTACACAGCCAGAATTTACTCATCGGGAAAGGTGTCAGATAAAGGCAAGGAAGGCCCAATGTGGTCTGGGTGGAGTCTGGATAGGTGATCGGCCACCACATTCTTTGACCTGGCTTTGTCGCGAATTTCCAGGTCAACTTCCTGCAAGAGTAGGATCCATCTGATGAGCCTAGGTTTTGCATCCTTTTTAGTTAATAGACGCCGGATGGCCGAGTGGTCCGTATAGATGGTCACGTGGGATCCTAGAAGGTAAGATTGGAACTTTTCGAGTCCAAAAACTATGGCGAGCAGCTCTTTCTCTATGACCGTATAATTCCGTTGGGCCTCGTCCAACGTTTTTCTCGTGTAGTAGATTACCACAGGTTTCTTGTCTTGTCTCTGTACCAGGACTGCGCCTATGAAAAATTTTGATGCATCACACATGATCACAAAATCCTGGGACCAGTCCGGGGGCTGAAGTACGGGTGCTGTGGAGGCTAAGCCCCTGAGGGTGTGGTAAGCCTGGATGTAATCAGAGGTCATGTGGAATAGGGCATCATTGGCCAGAAGGTCTGTCAAGGGTTTGGAGAGCTTGGAGAAGTCTTTGATGAACCTTTGGTAAAAACCAATGTGTCCAAGGAACGAGCGGATTTGCCGAATCGAGCTAGGTGGGGGAAGTTTGAAAATCAAATCAACTTTAGCTTGATCCACCTCAATGCCCCTATGTGATACGATGTGGCCGAGTATGATTCCTTCTTGAACCATGAAATGGCTCTTTTCCTAGCTTAACACCAAATTAACCTCGATACATCGTTTCAGGATTTTCTCTAAGTTGCTCAAACAGTGGTCGAATGAATTCTCAAACACTGAGAAATCATCCATAAAGACCTCCAGGTATTCACCCACCATCTCTGAAAAGATGGCTAGCATGCAACGCTGAAAGGTAGAGGGTGCGTTGCAAAACCCGAATGGCATATGACGGAATGCAAACGTGCCATACTGGCAAGTGAATGTGGTCTTCTCTTGATCTTCAGGAGCAACTGTGACTTGGTTATATCCTGAATATCCATCTAGGAAGAAAAAATACTTCTACCCTGCCAATTGCTCAAGAATCTGGTCGATGAATGGCAGGGGGAAATGATCTTTCTTGGTTGCCTCTTTGAGCTTCCTGTAATCAATACACACTCGCCATGAGGTGGTGGTGCGGGTGGGGATGGATTTGCCATGCTCATTGGTGACAACAGTGAGCCCGGCTCACCCAGGGGCTATTAGAGATGGGATAGATGATGTCGGCATCAAGCCATTTGATAATTTCCTTCTTAATGACCTCTCACATATTTGGGTTTAGCCATCTCTGCATTTGACGGGAGGGTCATGCCCCATCTTCTAGGTAAATCTTGTGGGTACAATAGGTGGGGCTGATTCCTCTCAAGTCTGAAATAGTCCAGCCAATGGCGTCCCTATGTTCTGATAGGGTCGTGGTCAACCTAAGTTCCTAATCCTTGGTTAGGTTGGCTTTGATAATCACTGGGAAGGTCTAGTCAGGTCCCAGGAAGACATACTTGAGATTCTTGGGTAGCGGCTTTAGTTCAGGGTGGGTGGAACAATGTTTGATGGAAAGGGGAAAGGTGAGAGTTGATCAACATCAATTTCCTCAAACGATGCTGGTTGATGGTAATCAGCCCTACAAAGGTCTGTGTGCACAGATGGTGATAGGTCAGATCAGTCGTCACAAGATTGGGTTTGGTAGTCTAAGACAGAACTAAGGGTGAGGCATTCCTTGACCAAAGGTTCCACGGGATCGTGTTCCTCGAGATAGTTGCAATCGAAAGTCTTGGTCACCCGAAAGATATCCAACTGCATCTTCCTATCTCCAAAGGTGTTTTCCATACATCCCATGTTACAATCAATGTTCGCCATAGCCGTAGCTAAGAAAGGTCTACCTAGGATGATGGGTGTGTTCTGTAGCTGTTCAGGGACTTCCATGTCAAGCACCAAGAAGTCGACCGGGAAATAGAAGTCCTTGACCCGAACAATCACGTCCTCGACAACCCCCTTCAGGGTCTTCACAGATCTATCGACCAACTGGATGGTCACAGGTGTGGACGTCAATTCTCTGAATCCAAATTGGTGGTATAGGGTCTTTGGAATTAGATTGATGGAAGCACCTAAGTCTAGGAGTGCTCTATCAAATGTCATGTCCCTGATATTGCAGGATATCAGGGGTGCTCCAAGGTCAGTTCGTTTGAGCGGAAGGTTGCTCGATATCACGGAACTTGCTTGCTCTGAGAGCACAACCTTCCTAGGTGCTTGAGGTCTTGGCTTATGCTTTGGTGTACAGGCATCCTTTAGGAACTTGGCTTAAGCCGGAATGTACTTGACGGCTTCGAGGAGCAGAATATTAATCTGAACCTGCTTAAAGATCTCCAAAAGCTCCTCATTCTCCATAACACTTTTCTTTTTTCTTGATCGTCTCCAAGGCCTCAGGATATGGTGTCTGAATGTGAATAGGGTCTATTTCTGGGTCCTTGGGTTTTTCCTGCACCTCTTTAGAGTCAGGCATTTCAGGTGGTGAAGTCATGGGAGGAGTCAACCATTTGGGATCCTGGGTTTTAGTGTCACTTCTCAAGGTTACCGCATTTGCAGAGGCATTGGGACCATGGGTTGATCCTTGAGTAGACGAGGAAGAAGAGGCACCAAACCCAGGGGGTGTTTGTGTGGCTGGCTGGACCTTGTGGGCCTGGCCGGGATTGCTTTGGAACCCTTACGAATTGGGGCCTCTGTTAATCACGTTTCGCCGGTTCAGTTGTGGCTGAGAAGGGATCCTTGTTGTTTACAATCCAACAGCTAGCTTAGCTGTCCCTTCACTAAAGCCATTTCCTCCTAGTGTTTTTGGTTCATTTCAGCCATCATTTTTATCAGGGTGTCCATTTGATTTTGTGGGGGAGGGATCGCCCTATTTGGATTATAAGAGGGTCTAATCGGTGGTCCTTGTTGATAGGAGGGCAAGTTTTGCTACTAGTTTGGCCTGGCCTGGTTCTGAAATTGAGGCAGTTTTTGGTTTGTCCAAGCAAAGTTTGGGTGATTACGCCAGCCGACGTTGTAGGTGTTGGAGAAAGGGTCAGGGTTGGAATAACCTTGGATAGCTTGGACATCTTTAAAGATAGCAGGTGTCTAGGGGGAGGGAAGAGAGTAATCAAGGGTTGAGGGAGCAAAGTCCCTCCTTGGAATATGGTTAGGGGTTGTTCCAGGTTCATCTGGCTTAGTGGCTGGACTAGGTCAACATTGTGAGCTCCCTTTGCTTAGGAGAGGGTCTGTAGCGGGTTCTTGGTTTGGTTTAGTAGTTCATCTATCTTTTTATCTACCAAGTCCCCTCGATCCAATTTCTTAGCAATGATACCCATGTCAACTGTTCCATAATTTGCTTGTACCTCATAGATCCCACCACGGGGTTGACTAGATCGATTAAACTGGGTCATAGAGGCATTGTTGAGTGAATTTTCGCTCATAGACTCGAAGAGCTCAAACGTGCTCTCCTCGTCTTTGTTCAAGAAGTTTCCCCCGCATGAGGCATCGACGAAGTTCCAAAGGTTGTTGTCCAGACCGTGGTAGAAGATCTGGGCCAATTACCACCTTGGTACTTCGTGGTGTGGGCATTTCCTCAATAGTTCATTAAATCTCTCCCATGCCTCATGGAACTATTCCTCGCCCTAGAGTGTAAAGGTGGTAATGGCTCTTCTGAGGGCATTGGTCTTTCCTATGGGGAAGAATTTCTTTAAGAATGCATGCCTCAGTTCTTCCCAAGTGGCGATGGGTCTTCCTAGGGTTCTAAGCCAGTGAGATGTTTTGTCTCTTAGTGAGAAGGGGAACATCTTAATCAAAATAATGTCTAGGTTAATATTCCTGGGTTTTACAGTCCGGGCGATCTGGTCAAGATCCTCTAGGCGCTGGAAGGGGTCCTCATTTGAGCATCTATGGAAGTGGCTCTGAATCAGGCTCAGGACATTTGGTTTTAGCTCAAAATCATCTCCCCCTTTGGGGATCCTAAGGTGTGGCTTAATCCGAATCGCAGAAGGATTGTAGAAGTCGTGGAGGGGCCTAGGTTGGTCCTGGAATGGTGGTGGATCAAGTGGTGGTTGTCCTTGCAGGCCCTAGAAAGGTGGTGGTTGTTGCCCCTATGGGTTTTGCAACGGGTGTATGGCTTGCATGATAGTGTGGATCTGTTGCTGCTGAAGCTGGTGGTTTGCGTTGATCTGGGCCTGGATGTTGGCCATCGTGTCTGGTGGGGGTTGGTCCTCAACCTCATCTACTCTAGGTTCGGCCATGTTTCTAGCAAGATCAGGTCTCCTAGATTCCCGTTCCAAAACAAGCAACTCGGGATGAAGTGATCGTCTCTCGTGCATACACTAGAGAAGAATAGGAGGGGATGCGGAGAGCGACATATGCGAGAAGTGTGTGTGAACAACCAAGCAAGCAAGCCTAGTCCTTATAGTGTATTCCTTAGGGGACCTAGAAATCTCCAAAGGAGCGATCAAGTCCGTAGGCACGGGATCGCCCTTCCCAAAGCTAATCTGGCCAGGTTAATTACAAGGGGATTGTAGGGAAGGTTCTTCCTTTGGCTTGCACCGCTGGTTCGGTAGACCCCACAACCACGGTCGTTTGACACTTCCCCACAGCCTAGTCACAAGATTCTACTAAGTTAATGAAGGTCAAGTGCCCAGCAAACAAAACCACGCCTCTTGGGACTTAACCTAGTCCTGCCTACTATGTTTTAATGGGGCTAGGACAGTGCTTGTGCATGGGTTATGTGATGAGGCGTTGATTGGGTGGTGCCTCTTACTTCTCCAATTCAAGTGTGTGTGCTCCTATCAAAACATGGTTTTCAAGCAAGAATTTTTAAGATGTGGTATCCTTTAATGTTTGTCCTTACTTTTGTGCCTTTTAGGGTTGATGTGTCTTAATATTTTCAGGCAAGTTTCAAGTGGGCACGCCAAGTTTTGCACATAATTGGTGAGAGTAGATTTCCTTTAATGTGAAGAGGCTCTAAAACCCTAATGTACTCATCCTAGTGTTCATGTAATTTCTACCAGATGAGTTGATTTTAGGGGTGAGTGGTGCGGCCCATGTCAATTCATGGTGGCTTCGCAAACACCACTCAAAAAGAAAGAAAAAAACTGCAAAAAGATTAGGTCTTTAAGAATGTTAGAGCGTATTTTTTTTGTTGAGTGATGAGTTAAGGATGAGAATCAGGCAATCATTCACCATGCCAATTTTTTTTATTTTAAAATTTTTTAGATTTTTTCTTAGGCAAGCAAACAACCACGGGTAGAGAACTACTCACAATCGGTCCTTGCTGTGCTTACTCCATCTCCACCGTTACGAGTTGTGCTCCTTCGCTGTCCAAGCGCCGAGTTCCTGCAACCATCAAGTAGAAGGAGAAAATGCGTTAGATGATGTGAGCATGGATGCAAAATGGAAGTGACAGAATAAATCTGTTGCCTCCCCAGCAATGGCGTCAAAAACTGATGCGTTACGGATGCGTTTGTTTAAAAGATCGTTGTAGTTTGCATTTGCAACGTCATCTTTAAATGAAGAAACAGACGTGAGTCCGAGTATCGAACACAAGGAGGCATGAAAATCGGATTTTTTTTGTCACATAGTGTCACGGAAATGGCAGATTTTTTTTGCTTGCGAGAAAATGTGGGGGAAAAGCGAGTCAGAGAGAGAGAGTAGGGTTAGAGTCTTTTAAGTCATGGCATTCACTTAGATCAAAATGGAGAACAACACCAATACTATATTTAACATGCAACTCAAGTTTTACAAGTACAACAATAGCTAAATGCCTAAACAAAAGTAAAGTAAAGCTAGAGTAAAGGGAGGGAAGGAGAGAGAGAGGGGAGACGACAAGGTGGCCACGGTGGTGGAAGAAGGCTCCGTCGGTGGCTCGTCGACTTCGTTGATTACAAGAGATGCTAAGGGAAGCTAGGAGGGAGATACAACACTTGCTAAGTGAATTCAATGACTCCCATGGGTGGTTGGAAGGGGTTTAAATAGGGAGAAGGTCTTTCCAAATGAAGAAGGGGTTTTAGCGACGTCCGGGACGTCGCTAAAACCCTTCCGAAAACGTCTTTGAAGGCCCCAACCCACTGGTCACCCATGCGCGCCCGTGCTTTGTCGTCTTGGCGATCAATGTGCAGCCATTGAGGACCGTTCGATCCCCAATCAATGGTCCAGATCGCATGTGCCCGCACGTTTAGATCGCGCCTCAAGTGTGCATGAGAGTGGGCATTGTCGACTGACGTAGGCGCGCGCGTGGAGCATCGACGATTGAGGAGGCGCTGCGTAGTGCTATCGAGACCCCTCGATGGTGATCGGGCGATCGAATTTGGATGCGTGGGTGAATTTGGCGGATGAACTGCAGTGGGTGGCTCGAGCCCGCATCTTCTGCATGCGAGGTAGAGGCGCGACTGTTGCGCTACGGGTGCGGATGGTCGCACTTCCTCATCAATCGTCAACCGTTCGATGGAGATTGGACTGCCATGGTTAGCTTCTGCGCGATGAGGTGACGTTGCGCTGTCGGTGGGGGCGCATCTGATGCTTCCATGTGGCCACCTCGTGGCCGTTGATCATCAGATCAATGATCGAAACTGCTTGGGTCATTTGTGGGAGCTCCGGATGTCGAATTTGGTTGATTTTGAGTCCGTTGGACTCTGTTCGTCGCTCTGAATCCATCCATGCGGTCCGATCGCTCATCTAAGGCCTGTTTTGACATGCACTTGTACAAATAGCCATTAATAATGCACTATAAGTAATCTCGATGTGCGATGCATGCAATGCTCCCATGCCTATTTATGATGTGTTATCTGTGCATTTTACCCTTAAGACGGACCCCATTTGGTAGAATTATCATCGTAAAATGTAGTGTTATCAAGAGGCCGTGAAAGCTCGAACTGAACTATACTGCTGCAAGAAATTATACTCTCTTCTCATCTCACCTACTCACTACTACTACTCAAAACTGGTTGAGTCCCACTATTGGAGGCTGAACTGAACAAAAATAAATGTTACCCATACGTGAATCAATAAATAAATAACTAAAGAAATAAGTAAACATCACAATAAGGACCACAATGCTGTTTCTTTTAGATGGGTCGGAGTTGTTGGGAAAAAGGCTTTCTTTTTTTGACAATCCATCTGGAATCAATTTGGACTAGAATTACAACAATCAAAACAAGCAGGGAGAGAGAGGGTCGGGGGATGAAATGCAAAAATGACCTATACCAAACTGCTCCTCGAAGTCAATGCAGATCTCGATGCAGATGGACTGGTTGCCATCTGCAACTCCATTGACCTCGATGAGTGGGAGAGTGGGAAGGAAGAAGGGGCGCCCCTCACCACAAGCTGTCGTCCGTTGGTGAGTTGCCCCACAATGGCCACACCATCGACCCTAGTGACCTGGACCACCACCCACACCCTTCACTCCATGTACATCCGGAGCAGCTCCCCATTCACAAACACCGTAGGACTCAACGTGTCCATTTCGCTTGTAGAGATAGCTACGTGGGGTTGGGGGTGGATCAGTTCTGAAACCCTAGAGCGGGGTTGATGATCCAGAGAGAAGCAGATCAAAGTTTAGTTATGGTCAGATTGCTTTGGGAACGAGGAAATGTTGTTGTGGTGGTCGTGAGAGGGTAGGTACTCACCAGAGGGAAGAGGTTGATGGGAGGGAGGTGGTGGAGTCGAGGGGGGAGGGGAGGTGGTGCTGTTGCCACCACCGTTGTCGTGGGGGAAGGGGAGGTGTCGCTGTTGTCGCCACTGCCGTTGAGGCATTGCTGTTGCATCAGGAAAGGGAAGGGTGGAGGTGATGCCATTGGGGATTGGGGGAGTCGGGAGAGGGAAGGAGAAGGTGATGTCGTTGGGGATTGAGGAGAGGGAAGGGGAAAGTTTGCGGCGTCGTGGAAGAAATTCGGGAGAGGGTTGGAGGGAAGGGGAAATTTTTGGAGGGAAGGTTTTGGTCACGGTTCCACTTGAAATCATCACCAAAGGAAAGGTTATGGTCACGGTCTCACTTGGAACTATCACCAAAGGAAGGCTATGGTTACGGTCCCACTTGGAACTGTCACCAAAGCTTTTCATCACGGTTCTCAAACCCATGACAAAAGGTTATAATAGAAAACAAATCTCACTCTCCTACAATGGTCACGATTTTGAGTGGAACCGTCACCATAAATTACTTTTGGTCACAGTTCCCAAAACTGCCACCAAATAGCCGTCACCAATTCTCCTTTTCCTAATAGTGTCCTCAAAAAGTTCAAATGTGATATTCTTATCCTTGCTTACGAAATTCTCTCAACGAGATACATCCACAAAATTCCTTAATTGGTTGTTTAGCCCATGATAGAAAATCTAAACTAGATGCTACTTTGGTACTTCATGATAAAGGCACTTCCTAGTCAAGTCCATGAACATTTCCTAAGTCATGCACTTGTTCCCCTCATTGTTGTTGGTGTTGGAATTTTGTTCCCTTGGCGAGCCAACTTGAGTAGAAATCACTTGATCAGTGATTTTGCATTGAATGTAAGATCACATGGGCACATTAATTAGTTAGTTGGGTCTATTTGTATAAGTAGGGGAATGCACTGTAGCTATGTTAAATATAACTCATGAGAAATATCAAAGATCCAAATGATTTGGATCAAGAATTTTGATAGGGCACCAAGAACCATAATGATATCCAACAGTTGTCTCCAGTCTGAGAAGAGATGGCAATCTACTCGAGAGACTATTGCCTAATGGATACTCTTGATGCACACCTTCTACATAGGAATGGAGATCGGAGGCTATCAAGTAGGTTGAGTCAAGGAGTTGACACTTCATGAAAGAAATGTAGGAAGTCCTCTTATCTTTGGTATAAAGAAGGCGCATCTTTTGACCTGAAATAGAAGTGTCTCTATGCTTGAATATACATATTTGGTGGGCTAATAGTCAATGCACTCACCACAGTGTTGAGGCTAGAAAGCTGGTGATGAGAACCTCATCATGAATCCTAATTAGCACATTTTGATCTAAATAAGTGTACAAAAGCTCCTACAAAACCTAAGGGAAAGCATAAATCAAAGAATTCTAAATTTAAGAATAAAACAATTCACAAGGGATAAAACTGTAATTTTATCAATGTAGTACGCAAACGGGATGTCTAAGGGTCTAAACACAGGTCAAATGGGCTTAATAAGAAAGAAAGTGGGATGACCTGATCTGAAAAGGGTTATAGCAATTTCTAGGAATTAACTGACATTCTGTAACCCTAAAAAAAAATCTACTTTAATTCACGAAGTTTCTGGCAAGATAAAAGTCAAATAAACCCTCTAAAATTCATGGAAAAACATCCCCTAGGGTTTAGAACCTTCTATTTGGCCAGTGGAACTTGTCTTGACCTAAATTGAGAACCATACCCAATTTTTGAACTAATTTGGATTTTTGTGCAAATTGATCAATCAAACGTGGTCGAACTAAAAATCAAACTTCACCATCGGATTCCTTAGGTCCAAATTAGGTTTATACCAAAATTTGGACCTAAGGGAAGGCCATCTTGACCTACTTTACAAATTGGTCCTCTTGAATTACTTTTCGACCCTTACCTTTTTTGAACCCTTGCATTTTGTCCCCCAACTTCTCTTTCGTTCTTTACAGAACGGCTCCTCTGCCACCCCACACAGCTGCCCATACCTCCGGCGACCTTGTGTGGAGGATGGCGCCGTGCAGGGTATGGGGGCCACTCTTAGAAACAAAAGGGGGGTTCCCTGCGTCGTCCTCTTTCACAGGGACCCCCTCTCATGACCTGCCATTGCCCACTCCTCTCATGTGAATGAGCTAGAGGAATGGGTCTCCATCTCCAGCCAACTCCGACAAGCTCTCCACGATCTCTCCTCGAGATTCTCCTCTCGCCAACTGCTAGAAAAGGGACGGCAGGGCTCTCCGGTCATCTTAAGCTCGTTTTGGCCAGAGAATTCCCCCAAACTTGTCCCTTCTCACTCCAGCCAAACAACCTGATGCTTGCTGCAACCCTTCCTCCTCCTCTTCGTCGCTCTGCTGCCATATCTACAGCAGAGTTCACTCCGGCACGTCCTCCCGTACCAGGCCACACTAGTTGGCGCCTTCCAAATCCCCTCCTCGTTGCCGTTACCCCCCTTTGGGCATCTTCGTCTCCGACGTCGGCAGGCACGCGCCGAGTGCCTTCCCTCCCCCCCCCCTTTTGTCAGTTAAGTAGGTGAAACTCTTCCCCTTACTCTTTTATTTCCCCCTTATTAATTTGCTGTTTCCACCCACCGACCACCGCTATCCATCACCACCTTCTCCATCTCCGGCCGCCCTCCGGCGAGGTGTTCCATCCGTTCCACGCCTCCATCCGCCTCGCCAGCTACCCCTTAAGCACCGCGACACCTCACTGGCCCTAAAACTGCACTCCATTCACCATGCCACACCTCCAGAACACCCCCCGAACACACCCACTCTCACGCATGCAGTGTGCCCTAGGCGCACAACCATAGGCACTCTCACGTCTCACCGACCACCGTTGCACACTAGCCACACCTGGGCGAACCTCCCTGAGCCTTTTGACGTGGCCGCGAGGCCGTTTTAGCGTTTTCAGGACCCAGGTGCTTGTCGCCATTATCGAGCGAGTGAAGCTTGCTTGGGAGCTTCACCCAGGTCTCCTCACTCCAGGCTACAAGTCCTAGGTCGCGCGGAATCTCTTCGCACACAGCCTTAGCCAAGCAATTGGCACTGACGCCCCACGTCGCTGCTGTAATCAGGGGATTTCCCTGCGGGCGTTTGCGAAGGAAGGTGGGACAACATAGTCCCACCTCGGAAAGCCTTGAGCAGGCACAGTGATATAAGAGGAAAAAGTCACATAGGCTTTTCGCCTCGAAACACTCGGGTGAGGTCCCTTGCCCTCACTCACCGGGTCTCGTCCGCGACACTGCCCACGCGGACCTGACCTGCGACTCGATTACCCTGATCTGTGCACTCCTCGCGCACCACCCACGCCGGTGCGCCTGGACCTGGGTACGCGACCCGACCCGATTACCCAGCTCTGGGAGAGCGTACCAAAGGGAGATTCAGAGAGAGAGAGACGAGGGGAAGGGTAGGGGTAGGTTTTGCATTCGCGTGTGTGCAGGGAGCAGGAGAAGAAGAGAAGGAAGGGCAATGGTGAAGACTTGGCTGCAAGAAGAAGGTGAAGGAGAAGCCGCAGCAGCCGAAGAAGAAAGAAGAAGAAGAAGAAGAAGAGAAGACAACAGAAGAAAGGAGTCACTGTAGCATCGGGGTTGATAAGGCATCCAACTCGGAAAAGCAGATGTCTGGAATAGGGAAAGGTAGAAAAACATCGAAAGGGAAGAAGAAGAAGGAAGGAGTTGCTGAAGAAAGTAGAAGGAGAAGAAGACGCAGAAGAGAGAAGAAAGAAGGAAGGAGCTGCTAAAGAAAGAAGGAGAAGAAGATGCAAAAAAGAGAATAAAGAAGGAGAAGCAGCAGCAGAGAAAAGGAAAAGAAAAAGAGGAACCACAGTAGAAGAGAAGAAGAAAGAAGAAGGAATGGAAGCCGACTGAAGAAGAGAAGGCACAGTAAGAGAAAGAGAAGAAGAAGCCAAGAGAAAGAAGGGAAGGAAAAGAGAAGAAGAAGAAAAAGAAAAGGAGTTTTTGCTTATTCTCTCTCTCTCTTAAATTTTTGTAAAATAGTATATAGTCAATTATGAATTCATATGTTTCTAGAATGACGTGTGCTCCCAGAGTTCGACCTCAGGATATTTTACAATCTCGAGTAATAAATAAATTAAAGTGATAATCGTCTTTCATAATACTGCAACGAATACATCATTAAAACCCGAAGGATGAGCCAAACACCTTTTGGCACCGTTGCCGGGGAGCAACGATCATTCTAGAAGCTATTTATTCACAATTTTTGATTTACTAACTTAAGCTCTTCTCTTTTGTTGTGCAGGCACAGGGAAACAAGAAGGAAACAAGCAGCCACACAACAACCACGCCAAGGGACAGGTAATTTTCTATCCTCTCTTTTAAGCCCCTAAAATTCTAAAGAGGAAGAAAAAGAAAGAGCAATTTAGGAATAACCTGTCATCCATACCTAGTAAATCACAAAAGTTGCCTGTTTTCAAATTTCAACACATTCTATCTGTACATCCACTAAAGGTATTTAGGACTAAAACCTTCTTGCTTGAGCCTTAATTACCTAATCTTGAGGTAACTAACTGGACCAATTAGAGCCAACTTAAGATTCAACGCTAGGGTTTTAGAGACAATTTCTAATCAAGAATTGAGAATTCCCAAAAGAAGTGTGCCCAAGCCATTACTTGAAAACATCTATCAAGAGAAACCCTAAGCAATTCGGCTCTTAAATCACTTGAACCTTAAAAGACAAGACCTAATAAGCTCTCAAAGGAACTAATAGGTGAAGTTGATCCCTTGGATCAACCAACCTTTAAATTAGGTCACTCTTTGCACTCAAAAGGTTAAAGTTCAAGTGAAACCCTAAGCACCTTGATCCTAATTAAAAGTGGTAGACTTAAGAGGTCAAGGTCCCCATTCTGGTCTACCTGGAATCTCAGTGACAAGAGAGGACGGGTGGAGGAAATCCTGTAACCCGTGGGGGCGCTCTATCGTGTAGGGGTCTTCGTGGGACTCACCCTCTCTAGCTGCCCAGGTAATTCTCAGGTGGACGACCTTCTGATTAAGGGGTACCATCCGCCTCGAACCTCTATAGTCACCCAACATTTTGGGTGTCTTGATTGGGTCCAGCACTTGCTAAACTCATCTAATCCATCAGTGCATGTTTGGTTGGAGGTCCTTGAAACCTCCTCTAGAAATTCACTCTCCCCGAGGCCGAGCCTCGGTACCCTTGTTTGTGCAACCAACTCTTCACATAGACCTCTCCTCTGATTCTGAACTCAACTTACCTTCTTCTTCCACAATGGCTTAGCCAGTTGAGGAAGAGAATAATCTTGAGCACCAGCTCTAGCGACTCAATGACCTCTTCCAGAACTTCATGAACCCACCGTAGCGTCCCATGATGCGAGATCACTATAATCCCGTTGCGGTGGCAATTGAGCCTCGGGTCAGAATCCCGACTGGAGGACCTGATTCTGAACTGAAGCACAACATGATTCATGCCATACTTAAATTCCATGGGCTTAATTATGAAGACCCCTTCCAGCTCATCAAACAGCTAAAGCATCTGGCCCAAACTTTCGGGTCAGATGCAAACAATCGGGATATCTTACTCATGAAGATGTTCTCTTTCTCCCTTATGGACAAGGTAGCCCATTGGTATCAGACCCAGACCCGTCCGACCAACACTTGGGAGGAACTTCAGTCCAAGTTCTTGAAAAAGTTCTTCCCCGTTGGTCGGACCAATGCCTTGCGCCATCAGATTACTCACTTCACGCAATAGACGGGAGAACCTCTTCATGAGGCATGGGATCGTTTTCAGGATCTCATGAGAAAGTGCCCCCATCACGAAGTTCCTAAATGCGAACAAGTCCAGTCTTTTTACCAGGGACTCCGTGAGGATATTAGACTGTTTGTCAATGCAACTTGCGGAGGGAATATCATGGGTCAACATAAGGACACCGTGTGGGAGATTCTCAAGAATATGTGCGAGAACTCCATCAATAATGACTCCATGGGACTATTCGACAGAATGAATACCCACGCAGTGACGAACCTTAGGGGAGCACATGAGATGCAGGGCCTATCCGCATCAGTCGACCTGGAATTAATGGCCAATTGATTGGGTAAGGTCTCTATTATTGAGAAGAAGGTGGATGAGCTGACTCAGCATTTGCAGTGAGCCACCTCTGCGGAGAACTCCTTCGCACAGCCCCCTCCCACGTGGGAAGCTGTGCAACACATTTTCCACCGACCTTCTCTTGGGATGGACTCGTATCCACCCCCATCTGACTCTCGGATCGGAGGAACCTCCGATCCTTTCTATTCTAGCCGAGGGAGCTCTACTCCCCCATTCTCTGACTTTTCTAAGGTTCCTTAGACTTGTGAGGACCTCAACGCCATCAAAAATGACCCATTTTCCAATACCTACACTCCTGGATGGAGAAACCATCCCAACTTCCAGTGGGTGGGGAATTCCCAGAATCTGGGACCACCCTTTCAGCCCCGTCCACTAGCACCTAGTCCTTATCAGCCGCCTCAGCCTCGGCCCAACCCCACTTATCCATCCGGGCCAAACCAAGACCAAATGTCCCTCATCCTCCAGACTTTGGCTGACATTCATAGAATGAATGCGACTATTCAAAAGCAACACAAGGACGAAATCACAGAGGTTCGAAATCAACTAGCCCAGTTGGCAAATTCTCGCCAACTAGGCACACTTCCTTCACAGCCTCTACCTAACCCTAATAGCGTGCCGACCTAGCAACGCGTTATGAACCCAAACCCGGGCCAAGCACACATGGTTTATCAGGCCCCTTCTATTCCTTCACCTGATGGGATGGAAGCTTCAACTTCTTATGCGGGTTATCAACAGCAGCAGCCCATTCTACCAACCCCTAACCAGAACTAGGTAGGACTTAATTCTGTAACAACCCGTAGTGGTAAGGCAACCCAAGATCCACCTTATCCAGACCACTTCAAGCCTGGTAGTGACCCAAATCCTAGGGTAGTCATCTAGGATGTTCCTATCCCTGTCCTAGATCAAAAACCTGGACCTATCTTAGAAGAACTAACCAAGGTTCCATTTCCCGAGGACTTGACCAAGGGAAAGAAAACCAAATCCGTGGCTCCTGAGGAGGGCCTGGTCAAGCTCTTTGAGCAGGTCTAAATAAACATCCCCTTGATGGATGTAATCCGCCATGTACTGGCTTACGCACGATTTTTGAAAAACATGTGTACACCTTAGCGTAAGCCGAGAACCAAGAGTGGGAGTCCAATTGTACTGTCAGAGCAAGCGAACTCTGTAATCCTGAGCAGACTCCCACCCAAGGCAAAAGACCCAGGCACTCCCCTAATTTCATGCAAGATCGGTGAAACCCAGTTCGATAGAGCATTGTTAGACTTAGGTGCTTCCATAAACTTGATACCCACATCCTTACTCAACCACCTAGAAGAATCTGAGCTAAAATCAACCGAGGTGACACTACAGTTAGCAGATCGATCTATCAAGTCACCAAAAGGGATTCTTGAGGATGTTATTATAAGGGTGTGGGATTTTTACTTCCCTGTGGACTTCATAGTCTTAGATATGGACACACTTGAAAATCCAAGGGATACACCGATCATACTAGGGTGACCTTTTCTGGCCACTGCAAGGGCCAACATAAGTTGTGAAGAGGGCCAAATAGAACTGAAATATAGGAATCAGACTCTCAAAATTGATATCTTTAAGGCCCAACAAGGGATCAATTGCGGTGTCATTGAATAAATCTGTGATGTTAGAGCTTTGGTTGATGAACCACAACTTGAGGACAACATGATTATTCCTCATCAACCACAAGAAGATCTTGAATCGCAATTAAAGGAGTTAACCCTGATTTAGACAAAATGATAACTCCTACCCTTGTACCCCACGCGCACTCTGAACCACCCGCTGCTGCTGATAACCCCATTCTTGAACTCAAACCCCTTCCCGACCATCTAAAATATGTCTTCTTAGGTTCTAATCAGACACTTCCTGTGATTATAAACTCCAGACTCACACCTAATCAGGAATCCCATCTGATTACTGTTCTCCAGCAACATCGCAGAGCCATTGGTTAAACTCTGGATGATTTGACTGGAATAAGTCCCTCTTCTTGCACACACCGTATTTATTCTGAAGAGGGCGCACGACCTTCCCGTGAGATGCAGAGGCATTTGAATCCCAATCCGCAGGAGGTCGTGAAAAAGGAGATCACTAAGTGGTTAGATGCATGGATCATCTACCCGATCTCCGACAGTCGTTGGGTGAGGCCAATCCAGGTTGTGCCTAAGAAGGCAAGGCTCACCACTATCATGACTGAAACCGGAGAAGTCATACCTACCCGTATAGCCAACTCATGGAGAGTCTGCATAGATTACCGAAGACTCAATTCCTCCACGAAGAAGGATCATTTCCCACTACCATTGTTTGATCAGATTCTCGAGAAATTAGCGGGAAATAGATTCTTCTGCTTCCTTGACGAGTACTCCGATTACAACCAAGTGGCAATTCATCCTGAGGACCAAGAGAAGACCACATTCACCTGCCCCTTCAGGACGTACGTGTTCCGAAGGATGCCTTTCGGTCTCTGCAATGCACCTGCGACTTTTCAGCGGTGCATGCTTGCCATATTCTTTGATATGGTAGGTGATTTTCTAGAAGTCTTCATGGATGACTTCTCATTTTTCGGGGCATCATTTGATTATTTCCTCCAGCACTTGGTTCATATACTCAGGCACTGCATCGATGTAAATCTGGTTCTTTCCTGGGAAAAGAGACACTTTATGGTAACTGAGGGGATTGTCCTAGGACATTTAATTTCTGAGAAAGGCATCCAAGTGGATCGAGCCAAGGTTGATCTGATTTCTCGACTTCCTATGCCTAGCTCGATCAAGGACATCCGTTCTTTTCTGGGGCACGTTGATTTTTACCGTCGTTTCATCCATGATTTCTCGAAAATCGCGTGCCCCTTGACTACTCTTCTCTCCAAGGGTGAATCCCTTTGAAATTTCCAAGGAATGCACTCAAGCTTTTGAAAGCCTTCGTGATCGACTCACCCAAGCCCCGATCCTACAGTCCCCTGATTGGTCTCAACCCTTTGAGATCATGTGCAATGCATCTGATTTCACTGTAGGAGCGGTTCTGGGGCAGAAGATTGACGGGAAACCCGTGGTCATCTACTACGCTAGAAAGACACTTGATGAGGCTCAACGTAACTATACAGTTATGAAGAAAGAGCTGCTAGCCGTAGTATTTGCCCTCAAAAAATTTTGATCTTATCTCCTGGGTTCTCACGTCATCATTTACTCGGATTACACTGCTGTGAGGCATCTCCTTGCTAAGAAGGATGCGAAGCCTCGATTAATCCGATGGATCTTGCTGCTGCAAGAATTCAACCTCGAGATTTGCGACAAGGCAGGAAGACAGAACGTGGTAGCTTACCACTTGTCTCGCCTTCCTTCTGAGATCATCGACCCTTCTGGACCCATCACGGACCATTTCCCTAATGAGCACCTATTGACTATTGGTACTAGGCTTCCATGGTTTACTGATATAGTAAACTATTTGGCATCTTATCAGATCCCGTCTGATTGGCCAAAGGCCAAGAAAGACAAGTTGCACTCCGATGCCAAGTACTACATCTGGGAAGACCTGTACCTTTTCCGCATAAGTGCTGACCAAATCATCGGGAGATGTGTCCCAGAGGGTGAAGTCAATGACAATCTCTCCTTTTACCATGACCAGGCATGCAGTGGCCATTTCTCTGGGCATAAAACCGCATCAAAAATCCTTCTGTGTGGCTTTTATTGGCCCACTATCTTCAAGGACGCATACAGTCACTGTAAGGCATGCAGTCGTTGCCAAACTCTACGAAACATGAGCCACTACGACATGATGCCCTTGCAGCCGATTCTCGTATGCGAGATCTTCGATATTTGGGGGATTGATTTTATGGGCCCCTTTCCTATTTCGGAAGGCTTCGAGTACATTTTACTCGCGGTGGACTACGTGTCTAAATGGATCGAAGCCATTCTGACCTGAACCTGTGATCACAAGATCATCATCAAATTCATTCATCAGAATATCTTCTAACAGTTCGGGATTCCTCGTGCAATCATCTCTGATGGAGGGATCCATTTCACCAATGCTCAGTTTAGGTCACTGATGACCAAATACGGGGTGTCTCACCGAATCTCTACTCCTTACCACCCCTAAACTAATGGTCTAGCTGAGCTATCAAATCGGGAGATTAAGAAAATCCTGTAGGTTACTGTTCAACCTGACAAGAAGGATTGGCGTCCCGACTTCCAGAAGCTTTGTGGGCTTATAGGATCGCCCACAAGATTGAACTAGGCATGTCTCCCTTCAGACTGGTGTACGGGAAGGCATGTCACCTTCCCGTCGAACTGGAGCACAAAGCCTATTGGGCAGTACGGAACTGCAACTTAGATCTTTCTAAGGCTGGAACCCACAGAAAGCTTCAGATAAGCGAGATCGATGGATTACGCCTTGATGCGTATGAGAACTCGCGAATCTACAAAGAGCGGGTTAAAGCCTTCCATGACAAGCACATATCTTGGAAGATCTTCCACCCTGGTCAGAAGGTCCTACTGTTTGATGCCCGACTCAAACTTTTCCCTGGGAAATTGCGATCCAAGTGGGTCAGACCGTATCTTGTTCGACAGATTTTTGGAAATGGAGCCGTCAAAATCAGTCCTCTCAGCCACGATTCCGAACCATTCATCGTGAATGGTCAGAGACTCAAATCGTTCATTGATGTAACCTCTACAGATTTGGCTGAGTCATCATTTATCCTCCATTCTCCCTGAGCTTATTGCGCCTAGCTGATGGCGTAAAACTCAGCGCTTACGGGAGGCAGCCCGTCATTCTTTCTGAAAAACCCGAAACCTTTTCTGACACCTCTTTGCACTTTAGGTTCATCCTTTAGGACAGCCGACTCCACCTCAGGTGCTTGCATCTGAGATTAGAAATTGTCCGCAACAGTCACCTCGACCCATCCACTCACCAAAATACCTGTCCTATTGCATGAACTAAGATAAATAAAAACCCTCTTAATTTACAATGAGGACATTGCAAATCTTAGGCATGGGGGGTTATGAAAGTGCAAAATGAATAAAAACTCATAAGAAAAGGTTTCAACATAAAAAAAAGAAAAATTTGAAAGGAGGAAGGACTCTTGTGGATTTTAGAAAAGGAGGAGGAGAAAAAGAGCTAAATGATAAAAAGGAGCACAAAATGAAAAAGAAAAAAGGATTGTCATTAGTAAGAAATTAAGGAATTTAACCTAAGTTCTGGACCACATTAAGGAAAAGAAAAAGGAAAGTGCACAACAAGATCAGTAAGAATGCAAATCTTAGGCATTCCTGGATAGACTCTTAGTACCCATTAAGATCTAGATATTCCTCAAGAGGTTAAGGAAATTGAAAAGCTAAAGTATTAGGTCCAAGGATTAAGGAGTATTCGGGCTTGTTAACTAGCTTTTGGTTTACGGGACTCAGTAACCTAAGCACCCAAATTCACACACACAGTTTGGTTTAGTAAGCAAAAGTATCAAAATCACGTAGAAGCGTTTCAAATGTTCTGAAAGGTCACCTAGACTAGGAGCAATCGATCAACACAAGTTGATTTGGATGAGTTCCCAGCGCGGAGAGGTGGGACATTCCCCTCGAAGATGCATAACAACATTTCATCTCCTCGGTGCTTGTCTCTTAGGATATTTACATATCCTATTGGAGGCATGTAAGCACTCTGTTGGTTCAGATTCCATGGATGGCATTATCACGAAATGTCAATTACTAGGGTCTGAATTCGGCCATGGAACACCATGGATGGGATTATCTCAAAATCTCGAAAGTCAGGGTTCTGGGGGTTACCATGGGCGGTGTTATCTCGAAGCATCGAATGCCAGGGACCCTTGAGGATTGATGATGGGGACAAGGAATCCGATACAGATCGTGTTGTGAAGCCAATCCTAACCTAGAATTAAAAAGAAAAGAGAGAGAAAACTCTCCAAACAAATAAATCTTCTGTCTCTCTCTCTTACAAACGCACTGCAAACTGAACCAAGGCTAAAATTATCTCAAGCACGGGTGCTTTAACCATGAAGTCCAATAAATCTTAGGTTAGTTCCTGTAGGCCTTAAAAACCTTTGCTAAAGACTGAGGCTAAAGCTAGACAGATCTGGATCTTGGTTAGTACTAGAGTACCTTTTAGGCCTATGATTGACATTCTGACCTAATCAAGGATACAAGAGCAAAAGCACTTATCTAAACTTGATAAGAAATTCATGGTCTAGAACATGGGTTAAAACCTTAAAATTTTGCTAAGGGACTAGCAAAAGTTAGGCATGGGGGTATGATGAGAACCTCATCATGAACCCTAACTAACACATTTTGATCTAAATAAGTGTACAAAAGCTCCTACAAAACCTAAGGGAAATCATAAATCAGAGAATTCTAAATTTAAGAATAAAATAATTCACAAGGGATAAAACTGTATTTTTATCAATGCAGTACACAAGCGGGGTGTCTAAGGGTCTAAACATAGGTCAAATGGGCTTAATAAGAAAGAAAGTGGGATGACCTGATTTGAAAAAGGTTATAGCAATTTCTAGGAATTAACTGACATTCTGTAACCTTAAAAATAAACCTGCTTTAATTCATGAAGTTCCTGGCAAGATAAAAGTCAAATAAATCCTCTAAAATTCATGGAAAAACATCCCCTAGGGTTTAGAACCTTCAATTTGGCCAGTGGAACTTGTCTTGACCTAAATTGAGAACCATACCCAATTTTTGACCTAATTTAGGTTTTTGTGCAAATTGACCAATCAAACGTGGTCAAACCAAAAATCAAACTTCACCATCGGATTCCTTAGGTCCAAATTAGGTTTATACCAATATTTGGACCTAAGGGAAGGCCATCTTGACCTACTTTACAAATTGGTCCTCTTGAATTACTTTTCAACCCTTATCTTTTTTGAACCCTTGCATTCCCCCCCCCCCCCCCCCCCCCAACTTCTCTTTCGTTCTTTACATAATGGCCCCTCTACCACCCCACGCAGCTGCCACACCTCCGGCAACCTTGCGCGGAGGATGGTGCCGCGCAGGGTATGGGGGCCACTCTCAGAAATGAAAGGGGGGTTCCCTATGCCATCCTCTTTCGCAGGGACCCCCTCCAATGACCTGCTGTTGCCCACTCCTCTCGTGCGAACGAGTAAGAGGAATGGGTCTCCATCTCCAACCAACTCTGGCAAGCTCTCCACGATCTCTCCTCGAGATTCTCCTCTCGCCAGCTGCTATAAAAGGGATGGCAGGGCTCCCCGGTCGTCTCAAGCTCGTGTTGGCTAGAGAATTCCCCCAAACTCGTCCCTTCTCACTCCAACCAAACAGCCCGACGCTTTCGACGACCCTTCCTCCTCCCCTTCGTCGCTCTGCTGCTATACCTGCAGTAGAGTTCACTCCTCGTCCTCCCATGCCAGGCCGCACCAGCTGGCGCCTTCCTGATCCCCTCCTCGTTGCCGTTACCCCCCTCTGGGCATCTTCATCTCCAGCGTTGGCAGGCACGTGCCGAGCACCTTCCCCCCCCCCCCCCCCCCCCCCCCCCCCCCCCTCCCTTTCTTCAGTTAAGTAGGTGAAACTCTTCCCCTTACTCTCTCTTTCGTCAGGGAGCAGGGGAAGAAGAGAAGGAAGGGCAGCGGCGAAGACTTGGCTGCAAGAAGGTGAAGGAGAAGCTGCAGCAGCCGAAGAAGAAAGAGGAAGAAGAGAAGACAATAGAAGAAAGAAGAAGGAGGCACTATAGAATCGGGGCCGATAAGGCATCTGACTCGGAAAAGCAGACGTCCGGAACGGGAAAAGGCAGAAAAAGAGCGAAAGGGAAGAAGAAGGAAGGAGTTGCTGAAGAAAGAAGAAGGAGAAGAAGATGCAAAAGAGAGAAGAAAGAAGAAGGAAGGAGCTGCTGAAGAAAGAAGGAGAAGAAGATGCAAAAAAGAGAAGAAAGAAGGAGAAGCAGCAGCAGAGAAAAGGAAAAGAAAAAGAGGAACCACAGCAGAAGAGAAGAAGAAAGAAGAAGGCACAGAAGTCGACTGAAGAAGAGAAGGCACAGTAAGAGAAAGAGAAGAAGAAGAAGCCAAGAGAAAGAAGGGAAGAAAAAGAGAAGAAGAAAAAGAAAAGGAGTTTTTGCTCATTCTCTCTCGCTCTTAAATTTTTGTAAAATAGTATATAGTCAATTGTGAATTCATATGTTTCTAGAATGACATGTGCTCCCTGAGTTCGACCTCGGGATATTTTAAAATCTTGAGTAATAAATAAATTAAAGTGATAATCGTCTTTCATAATACTGCAACGAATACATCATTAAAACCCGAAGGACGAGCCAAACAGCTGGTGTGTATGCAAGAGTGTAGAAGGCTCATGATCTCTCGAATGAATCACATAGATCCACTATTGTAGCTCTACAAAGTGATTTGGAAGACATGGGCTCACTCCTCTTATATTGGGATGTATGAAATTTAATGCATGTTCGTATGATTCCTGATCTGACCCATACAAGAAAGAGAAGATAATTCGAAAAAAAGTTGATCTTCTTTCTTGTCCTAATGAAACAAGGAGAATATGAATATTTATAACCCTTGGTAGGAAGGACAATGGATTTGAGAATTAATTCTCGAGATTACATAAATCTTCCAGAGAAATCAAATATTATTTGAGGAGTTAAATAATATTTTTTTTTGAAGAGAAGAAAGAACCACTACTAGTGTTTTTTTGAGAAGAAGAACCACTACTAGTGTTAGTAGTTGTCTGGAATTTTATTAATCAAACAAAAGAAGAACGTTTACAGGTGGGAGAGCCACACATTGGCAGAAGAATTTACATCCATACAAATATTTTCAACCTATCTCTTCCCATCATTACAAATAACATCATCCCTCGCTTTCCAAATAGCCCACATCATAGTCTCTATCTTTACCCTTTGTCTGGCAGGATTCGACAACTGTAACCATAAATCCTCCCACGTTGGCATTGTAGAGGAGAGAATCCATAGCCATACCTGATTAGTTACTAGGCATGAGTCAAATAGATGCTTGATGTCATCACTACTGAAACCACATAAGGGGCACGTGGTATGTGGCACATCCGATAAATCCCTATGAGAGGGGGTGAGATATGCGTGATGCAAAAAAAAAGAAAAAATAAATAAATAATCTCACACAAAAAGCAATCACACAAATGCACAAAGGTTTTTTAGGTGGAAACCCAAATCGGGTGAAAATCACCACCTAAACTTCTAAATTTGCGATTCCCCGATCGACGTAGTCGATCAAATCTACTAACCGAACTACTTAAATGAGAGTAGTTCAACCTCTTACAACCACATTACTTTATATGAGGGTAGTGTACCACAAAACCCTCCTCTTCGTGAGGAGTATTTAGTCTCGTAAAGGAGACGAGAATTCGCAAGGCGAATACCCAACCAAAGATAATAAAAACCTAGCTACTATAGGAGTTAGGAAACTTCCCTTTGGTGGAAGTCCGTCAGCTTGACAGCGCGAGTGTGTGAACCATGCAACGACACTACATCACTCTCATAACGACGGCGGGAGAGGGGGTGCGCGGTGAGAAGGAAGCTCTCAAGATGTAGAACAAGGCTTGTGAGAGTTGGATCTCTTCTAAGGATCAAATTGACACAATATAAGTGGAAGTGGTATTGCTTGGGTGTGTATTTGTAAGGCAAGGGTACTCTATTTATAGAAGGCCTAGGAAGGTTTAGGAAGGCTTTGGAAGCCTTAGGTAGCCGTTAGGGATTATCTCAAGGCAAATCAAGTCACAATCAGAATCATTAATGATTCTAATAGGGTCATCAGATGTCTGAGAAAAGTATCATATGCCTGGAAGTCAAATATAAGACATCTGGGAACTAAATCAGATGTCTAAACCTTGATGGATTTCCTTACTGACTTGAGTCAAACCTAAATAGGGTTCTAGTGTAAGTTGGTCAGATGATAGGTTAGACGTCTAGCACTAGGTCTGGACGTTTGGAAACCTAATTTACTGCAAGAATGGATTTCCCAAGGCACAAACGGCTAGATCCCTCAAAAGAAATGATTTTGGCTTGATCGAGGGCTAACATTCACCTATCAAACATTTGAGGTCCTCTATGGACGTCTGATAGAAAATCAAGGGTCAATCTCAATGATTACATTTTGTAAGCCAACGTTCCACTAATTGGATGTCTGGCAAGGTCATTTGACGTCTGCTAAGATGTCTGGACTAAAGGTTGGTCGTCTGAATTCAATAGACAGAAGGTACTAAGTCCATCCTAAGTGTTTGGATGTCCGATAGAACATTCAGACGTCTTAAAGTCAAAGATCAGACATCAGGAATGGTTGTCTAATGCCTATCTTGGTTTTCTAATTTCTCTAAGAGTTTTCTAAGTGTCCTAGGATTTAGAAGGTGTTCCTAGGACTATAGATTAGATATTTTGAGGCTCTTTAATATATATCTAGACACAAAGAATAAAGAGCAAAAGAATACAAAAGAATACATGAAAAGAGTAACTATCCTATTCTTCATCTCCCTTTTTTAAGCTTTCGTTCCAAGCGAAACTCCTCCAACGAGCTCCTCTAATCCACCATGGACGCGAGCTCTGAGGACCTTCACACTTGTATCCATTTGCAATTATCCTGAAATCTTAAACTCAAATGCAAATGTTAAAACACAAGTGTTTTGTTATCATCAAAATTGACGATTGTGGTGCCCTTGCACCAACATGTCCATCAGGCATGTCCTCAATGAACCAGTTATCAATCCTTTGCTTCTAGTCATCCACAGGAATACCTGCACCTTTAAGGGGATTTTTATCTTCCAAATCATAGAACATGAGTGCCTATTCTCATCTAATTCATTGCCCAGAAGGTTTGGTCTTGATTCAAAAGGGTTTGGATAAATATTAAATGTATCTTGGTACTAAAATCCAATTGCCTAAATTAGTTGAAGAGCCAATTATGCAAATAATCAATTAAGACTTACAACCATTGGATTTAATCATGGTCGAATGACCTAATCAACATTTTCATTCACATGCAAGAGAGACTCACTGTCGCTAGAGAGAGAACAGAAGAGGACTCTTACTCCCCTACCTCCCTTCTCTTCTTGGTCAACTAAGAAAAGAGTTGGAAGACCAACTCTTCAATTATTGGAAGACCAACAACAACTATTACTTGATGACCAACACTTCTATAGAAAACCAACATAGTTATTGGTTGACCAATGCCTAGACTAGTCAACCAATAAGTACAGGGATTGCTCGTTTGTGATCTTGTTGGTGTGTTTCTAGCCATGTGCGTGGAGGATTAGAGCGAGGGTCATTTCAGATTTGCGAAGGATTCATGATACTTGAACGTTGTTGGGTGTTCTCAACATTGAGGTTCTCATCATCCTACCAAGAAGAAGGTCTTGCGGTCATGTTGGGAGTTATTGTAGGAGGTACAACATGTTGGGTATTATTCTACACTATTACAACCCGAGCCCTTACCCTAGTAGAGACTCGAGTCGATTTACCAAATACCCAAGATTTGGTCATCCATCGTATAAACATAGAATAACAAAACATTCGAAACACACATCACATATAAGCATGAACAACAAGAATAAATCTAAACTGAAAAAGATATTATTAGAATATTCATAGCCAACAAAAGTATTGGTGGAAAACTGAAGAAATGACTTAAGTAGTGAGAGCAACTAACATAGTGTTGTGGAAATCAAATAGAAAAGATAACGTCAAACAAGAACTATGGGTATAGTTACTCGACTACGATGTTGATCTCGAGCCTGCACGATTAGTCCTACAATCATAGAATCAGACCTAACTCTCTAGGACCTGAGTATAGAGTCCACAGAAAGCGTCAAAGAACATTGAGTAGAGTAGCAAAATAATGAAAATGAGAGCAACATGAAACAAATTGAAATGATAGAAAGAACAGGTATATTCTCAATTATTTTACTTCATATTTCATTAATTTCCATTATCTATGCCTTACCACAATTTCAGTTATTTATCTATCCAAATTAGCTTCCTTTGAAGGTGCGAGGAGATCTTGTTGTAATATTGTAAACGGTACATTGCATACGGCTCACCCCCTTGCCCGAGAGGATGATCCATATCCGCTCTATTGTCTACTTAATCGCCTTGGGGTCTTAGCTAACAAGGCGAAGTGGTGACTATGGTCCATGCATTAAACATGCGAGGAGTTACCTTGCATTGGCACACAACTAGTCTTCTCCACTACAGGGTACGAGAACAAACCATCTCCAACCTCTCGTAACAGTAGCGCGTATTCAACACCCCACTACCCGGTTAGCCAAAACAGCTTGACAAAGCGAGTCGTAGGGAGGCCTACTCACTCCCTAAGCTAATTTTTGCCCCTCATAGGTATAGCTAGCCTTGTCGTTGATACCGAGTATGAGTATTGACTTTCAATAAATATTACAATTTTCTAGGTTCAATAACTATTCAGATCTCTTTCAATCATTTATCACAGGAAATGTTCTTTGTTACTCATTTGTTTAACTCATTATATTGTCTCATGTTCTCACTTGATTTCCATGTGTAACATTATTCACATATCTTCATTCATATTCAATGTCATTATTCCCAGTGAATTAAACAAAACATATCATTACTTTAGTTTGTTAATTTAACATGTATACAATTTCCATTCACCAATTCCTCGTAGATTAATTCCCAAATCATACCCAATCGTTAGATTAACAAGCATAATTAAGTATTGAATTTTAATTAATTAATATGTGATTCAAGTACCCAAGAGTTTATGAAATATAGTTAGCAGGACTCACTATTCACCAAAGAGACAATATAATTTGCCATAGGCAAGGAATTGATATAATATATCATGGCATATTGATATCAAAAGTGGAATCGAGTTCTACTCTAATTATGGCCATTGGAGATCACGATGACTCCGAGAAATACATCAAAGAATTCTTGAACTCTGCACTCACCCTTAGTGCCTTTCTCTAATCAGGATGAGAACAACATCTCAAAATATAAATAATAGTAATCGAGGGTAAAATCATAATTAGCCCTTCTGATGGAAAATAGAAACTCAATGCGTGAAAATATGCCTCGATGTGATTCTAATGGGCTCCAAACACTTCCTAAATCAATCAATTAAGAAAGGCATTTCAGGGACTTACTCGTAATGATCAAAACTTAAAATTTTAAAGCTATGGCATTTTTATAAACTTCAACCAAGCACCCTATTCTTCCTCACGCCTTCGCTCTTTCTTCCGTTTACTGTTCACGCGTCCTCCTCCATGCATGCACCACCGGCCACGCTGGCACCGTTGACCGTCGCCGGCCTCCGCCATCTCCCGCCGACGACCATCGATGTCAACATACCTATCCTCCGTTATTCTCTTCTTCCATCTTCATACTCGCACCCATGGTTGTAGTTGCGCCCATGGTCATGGCGTCGACCACGTCAGCCATCGTCGGCCTCGCTGACAGCCGCTGCCATTCCACCGTCCCTACGGTGGCCACCTACCGACGTTCTTCTCCTTCTCTACCTCCTTCTCACCAACACCATGGGTGCAACTGGAACCCATCGGCCACGGCCTCGTCGACGTGCCGCCGGCTGCCGGAGCCGCCGATTTGCTCCCGAATTTCTCGGAAACTCTAATTGGATTCCCGGCGAGCATCATCTACTCCTTCGTTCGCTTGATTAAACGTTTGACATCTCTCCCTCTCTTCCTCCTATCTTTCTTCTTCGGTCTCTATGTACGCACTCCATGCAAGAAAATAACACGGAAGACGAGAGAGAAACTCACCTTATGCGCACCGCTATCGGCCCCGCCACGTGACCTCCCTTGCATGGCGTGGAAGAGCGGAAGAAGAAGAAAGGAAGGAGCAGGTATCTCCCTTCCTCTCCGATCTCTCCCTCTCTTGAATCCCACGGATGGGGTTTTGATGCACGAAATTGGTGGCTGTCGGGTAGAACGTTTAGGTTTAGGTTTAAGGGATTATTTAAAGGGTGAGGAGAGAAAAAGAGGTCAGAGATAAGGGGATTTTAAAGATAGTAATTGTTAACAACTCTATCCTTGAAACACCCGCATTTTTTCTAAGACTATACAAACGACTTTCGATTTTGACTAAATTTGTCTTGTTGGAATGCGTGTAACGAGGGGAATTCAATGATATCAATTATGTCTCCATCCGTTCAAATTTTCCTTGAGAGTTGACCTAAGTTGACCAAAATCGAAATTTTTCATTTTCTAGTTATGCGAGCTCGAATCACACCCGACAAGTGTCAATGGGTTCGTCTTAACACTTAATCTAACTCAAATTTGGATTTCAATTCCGAGATATAAGATACACCACCACAGAGGTATTTCTCATATCTTGTGAGACTTCAGAATGAGAAGAAGTTAGTTTTTCCATTGTGGTTCCAGTAGGTGATTTTGAGTTTTTCCCTTGTGGTTCCAGTAGGTGATTTTGATTCTTGATTAATTGATTTTTGAGAATCGAATTAATTCTTGAATCTATCTTAAATGCCTATTTTTCACGCTTTCGTGATGTTAGGAGTAAATTGTTTTCCCTTCAATTGGAAGGTGGTTATAGCTCTTCTTAAGGCATTAATTTTACTCACTAGGAAAATTCATTAAAAAATTTAGTCTCAATTGGCCCTGAGTCATAATAAGTATCCCTATAGTTCTATACTGATGATTGATCTTGTCCTTAAGAGAGAAGGGGAATCCTCTCATCCTCAATGTGTGATCATTCAAGTTCCTAATCTTGATAATCTAACTAATTGCTAAAACATCATCTAAGTGTTCAAAGAGATCTTTAGAATTATTTCCATAGAAATGAGATAGTTTTTTTTTTTTTAGGAAAAGCGGGAGTAGATTGTATTCATCTTCCACCCCCAAGGGGCAGAGAAAGAGATAGGGGGATAAAACCAAAACCTGCCTAGAACAAGGTAAAGAGGACCACGACTCGTGGCCTAATACAATAACCAGCAAAGGCATCAAAAGGAGTAGATGACATAAGGGAACTGGAGTCGATCGAGTCTGATAATACCCTTGGCTTTGGGGCCAGCTGCATAGGGTCCAAGAAAACATTCCAATCTCTAGTAGCCAACTCTGCAAAATAAGTAGCAAGTGCATTGGTAGCAGGCGAGATATACTTCAAGGAGCTAATCCGATTCTTACTTGCCATCAGTAAGCTGAAATCTTGTTTTAGTGTCCAAGGAAGAGGCAATTTTCCATCCCACCAGTAGTGAAGTAGCGTGGAATCAGATTTCAAATGAAGTGAGGCAGTCCCATCAATAGTTACAAGTGAATGAATAAACGAATTTATCAACGCCTTCTCCTTAAGCATATAGGGGACCCTACAAGCGGCAGGTTTAATGAAATCTCCATGTTGATCAAGCAAAACCCAACCCAGATACAAAGAGGAACCACAATGGCGAATAGCAAAATTAATTTTGAAACTGTTAGAAAGACAAATCCAATTCACCGCAAAGGTAGAAGGTCGCATTTTCCAAAGCCAAATCCCAGTCTCAAATCTATTCCACCCACGAACCAGAAAGGAGTTGATTTGATTAAAAGTACACTGGTCATTCCTTAACTTGATCCTGATAGTCCAGACATTAAACCAAATGAAGTAAATGAGGCCCTTGTAAATGCGACTCTTCTAATGCTTAATAGGGTTGTTCATTTTCCGAAAGAAGAGATTGGGGCAAATAGAGTGGATGGCATTCTTAGAGAATGTCCAATTGGAGACGAAATGGACATGTTGCCTGTTAGAGAATAGGTGAGGAATAGTTTCAATTTGGGGAAGGTGAAGACAGCATGAGCATTTGGATGGAAGCGAAAATCCAAGACTGATGATGTTGTCATCCATAGGAAGTTTAGAATGAAGAATCCTCCAAGTTAGGATAGACAATCTCAATGGCAACTTGAGACTCCACAGGTCCTTAACAGCAAGATTAACGGGAGATTTCTTGAAGAAGTTTTGATAAGCAGAGGCCACCGAGAAGTTACCAGCATGATTGAGTGACTAGATGGGAATATCCTTATTATGATCAAGAGTAGTCTCGAAAGTTTTAGTACAGATGTGGTGCGGGTGATAACCAGAGAGAGAAATGACACAGTTGTGCACCCTCGACCTTGCAAAATAAAGTGTGAGTCACCAAATCTAGTAAGAATTGAGGTTGTCGAACTCTCATTATAGTCATCTGAATTCCTCCTATTATTATTGGGAGGTTACACAACAAAAAAGTTTAGCTATACTGATGGGGAGGCTACAAGGACATGTACCATACGTTATTATAGTTGCTGCATAACATCGGTGACCTTGCAGTTAAACGGTCACTAAGAAAAAACATCTTTGCAAAACTCTCAACACATCCTCTCGAAACCAACCTAACCTCACTTCTACCCCTCGCAAGCGGTGCCCCTCCACCACTGCCCCCCCCATAAATAACCCGTCCCCACTCCTCTCTTCCCCCTCTTGGCCTCACTCGATCTCAACTCCTACTTATCGATGGTTGCTCTCTTTCACATGTTACACATCTCCATCACTCTCCCTCTCTTCCTCTCCCTTTGCATGTCCCTCTCACATCTCATATCTCTCTATCTGATGCCAAATCTCATATCTCTCCCTCAAATATCTCATCACCTCTATCTCACTCGCCACAATCTCTCTCCCTCAGTTTCTCTCAATTGTTCCAGTGGTTAGCTCCACATTCTCCCAGATCTAGGTCAATATGAGTTAATGAGGGTTTGGGTTGAGGTTTCTTTTATTTTTACTAATTTATGATAATGAGATTTCGGATTAGGGTATCTTAAGACTTGATGTAGAGCCATGCATTGAGTGGCAAAGGAATGGTTAGGATATTGGTTTTCCTAATGTCTACGAGGTGTTTGTCAAAATGCTTCACTGAATTTTCTTATGAGAAATGTTTCTAGAAAAGTCTTGCACGAAAGATGTTTATGAAAATGCATGCAAGGGATTAACCATTTTTCTTTTTCATACTTGTAGGAGAAGGGACTCAAGGCTATCCACAAGGTGCTAGGTAAAATTATTGTTCTCACACTGATTTGTGCTTTTATGTTTTTCCAATTTAGTTGATGTGAGTGTTGCTTTGTATAAAAATATTTTTTTATGCATGCATTAATCACTAAAGTTATGATTCTATGAAATTTAAGACATTTTGAGCCATACTGAGCTAATTCAAAAAATTTCAGAATACATCCACATCATTCCCTGACTTTTAGACTTGTCTAAATCACATAGATGCCAACATTTCATACCATGCAGCTTGCCAGTAATATCTTCACACTTGTGAGTGCTACAAAACAAAGTTTATGTATTCTCATTAATGAACTGAAGAATAACTGAACGTGAACTTTACATCAATTATGCTCTATTTTCTTCTTGGAGAAGCATGTAATATTGATATTTACTTGCCTCTCTTTTGGTCATTTTTAATGAGATTTTAGACATTCAAAATGCAACAAAAGTATATTTAAGATTTACTAAAGCATTTTCCTATTGTACATATCATGTTGAATATTTGGTTATTCCATCAACTTTTGAAGAGGATATGACTCATGCAATAAACAAATCCACACACATATATATAATACATATATATGGCTCAAGAAAAAGTGGATGCTCTAGAAATGTGATCCCAAGGCTGACTTTGGAGTTCCTGTGCCATCTTATTTCACCTCATGACAGGAAAAACTCCACTCAATGGAAATAGCTAGATTTAGCTATTGCAGAACATTATAAAATAAAATCAAAACTAGTGTCTTATTAGATGTGGTGCTATTTTTAAGTAAGAATTATAAATTCCATTGAGAACTAGTTTTGAGTTGGATGATGTCATAAATGTGGCATTTTCTCCTTAATAGATGTTTTGTTTCCAATAATAAGGCAGCTAAATATACGGGTGTTAACTACTCCTTCCCTTTAAAAAAAAAAAGGAAGCCGAAGGAGGATGGCTTGTTAAAAATGCATGGAAATATTTATGTATACTTTTATAAATTATTATACGTTCAAATTGTATGGTTGGAAAGATTCATCTATAATTATATCCATCATGGAAAGTATTTGTTCTTCAAAATCATCTTTTACTAAAGGAACCTACAATTTCAATTATGATAAGGAATATAGACAAAGATCATAATGATCTGGTTGTGTTTGTTTTTGCAAGGAGGATCTCACACACAAGGATGGGTGCTAGTTGTCGTCAAGTTTTATTGAATTAGTAGCCAATAACCAAACTTTTCAAGTCAATGTATTTTTTGCATTTGGTAAAAGTGTAATACCTATTTTGACAATTAAGATTATTATTGAACAAATTGGCACTATGATCATATTTTACCAACATGACACCAATTTAAGAAAGTGTGCATATCCAAGTAATTATTTGAACAAAATATATGTTTTCCATCCTTCCTCTATTCAGATTGGCTATAAATACAAATATGAGCTGCTGGTTTTTTCCATTTTTAGATTACATGGTCATCAGCACTGGAAGGTGTTTTTTTCCTTTTTCAGATTTTGTGCTCATTAGTTGCTAGATATATGAAGCACTAGACGGTCTTCAAACTTTGATCACTATTATTTTATATTGGTTAATAGTTCAATCATTGGGTATTTGAAGATGACAAAGCCAACAATTGCCATGCATGATTATTGGAAATGGTGGTTAAATTGGACCTTAAAGTTTGGATGTTGTATTGCCACATTTTAGAGGAAGTGCATGTTACTTATTCAGTTGCTATTCGTAATGAATGACATCAATAGGATTAAGTATGGCAGATGCAACATCATTTTCAACCTTAAAATTTTCAGCCAAAGCACCAAAATGAAAATATTCTCCACCTTTTCCCGTGGCATTGATCGTCAAGTTTGGCTGGTACGACAAGTGTAGCAGAATATATAAGAAAACACCAAAGAATGCTGAAATGGAGTTAACTTGCAAACATCAACAGCTACATGGATGACTAAAACTTGCAGTGATCCATTTTAATTAGCTAATATCAACAAAAAACTTTATTTCATTTTTACCACTAGTCATATTCTTGATACCGGATATGTAATTGGGTGATTTCATTCCATCCAGTCCAAGTAGTGCTTTGATGGCTACCAGCAGACACACTAGGTTGTGTAAAGTAGGCTCTAGAAGTAGTTGCATTCTTGTTTCTTTTGCAACTTCATGTACCTATAATTTTCCACCACAGAACTAAGAAAGTTCAATAACTTCAATTATTCTCTGAGGTGCTAATTTATATTTACACCTTGCTTTTCTTCAAAGCATGCATGGTTAACCATCCACCCATTTTCCTTAGAAAGCAGTTCTTCTTTGGATCCCTGACTTAGCAATGCGTGATGTAACCATCATCAAGGAATCACTCTCTTTGAGTCTGGCAATATGCATGGTGCCATTGAAGTTTTATGTTGTCTCACACCTTCCAAAATAGCTATATACAAGTAGGCACACCTTGCAAGATTTGGACTTCCTGTTGAGAATGACATCGAGGACAAGTTCTCTGGTGATACGCAGAAGGTATTGATGAGAAGCATGACTTGGTTGTTTTGGTTTTACTTGCTCAACTTGGTTAGCAATAACAAAGGAAACAACATCTATAATATATTTGCATCATTATTAATTTTGGGACTCAAAATGGTTTCCTAATAATGATTAAGTTCGTCATGTACTTCCATTAATTGCTTGCGCAAGCTGATTGTTCGTGCAACTTTGATGCACTAGTTGTTTCCCATCTCATAGTTACTACTCAGATATATCGGCACCGTGCATTACGAGGGACCTGAATTCGATCCAACCATGGTGGAGAAGGTTGGAGATGATCTGTACAAGGCTGGAGAAAAACATTTAGGAACTGATGAGAAGACTTTCATTCAGATCTTCAGTAAAAGGAGTGCAACTCATTTGGCTTCCATATCATCTTACTACAATCATCGATAGGGCTGCTCACTTGCAAAGGTCATATGATCATCCTACCTATTATCCAATCAATGCCCATACTCAATTTCCTGATCGTATCTGCCATTACCTAGTTCTTGTAGGCTGTAAAAAATGAAACATTTGGAAACTTTGAATTTTCCCTATTGACAATTCTAAGATGTTCCGAGAATCTTGCTAAGCACTTTGCAAAGGTTGTTGCTTATAATAATCGATATTTAGCGTAATTTAATGGAATGGTGGCGTTTACAAATTTATTTGTAATTGTTTTGTTTGAATTGTGTGCAGATGTTGTATAAGTCCATGAAGGGATTGGGAACTAATGATTCAATGCTTGCAAGGACAGTGGTAGGCAGGGTAGAAATTGACATGCCATACATAAAGGCAGAATAATGTAAGAAATATGGCAAACCATTTGCTGAGGCAATTCAATTAGATACTTTAGGCCACTACTGAACATTCCTCCTTTCACTAGTTGGTGGGAGTTAGAAATATACCTAGAGATAGTAGGTTTTTCTTCCATTAGATCATGGACATGTGGCTCTTGTGTAGTAACATCTCTTTCTCACTAGTAATTTAGTGTGTTTCCATATTTCAAGTGCATTTTGGTTTGTGTTTATTTTCCTGGACTATTGAAAAATTATATTCCTTTAACAAGATACATTATTTGTGTTTCGTAAGCCGTTGTTGCTAGCTAATACGTTCTTACAGAGGTAATGTCTATGATCGTATTGGAGTTCCTTTTCATAATACTAGCTAAGTTTTTGGAATTGTAAGAAAGTTAGTGGGCATGGTGGTGGGATAGGTTGTAGTAGATTTGACATATGATATGTGTATTGATGTGATTTAAGTAGGGTGTTATTATTTATTTGTTTATACTAATGTTGGGTTATTTTTGTCGTTGTTTTGTTAAAAGGTGGAGTAAATGGCTGTTGGATGTGATTTTGATAGGCAAGTTGCTATGTTGTAAGTAGGGATGTGGGGATTATATAACTCATAAACCATGCCTATTCCAGTTGTTCCATTCATTTCATATTGGACACATCTTTTAACAAAACTAGCCAACCACAGGCACTGAATTAAATGCGACCTTAGAGAGCCCACGTTAGCAGTCGTGAAAGAATGAGCAAGTATTATTGATAATAGGAATAAAATAGAATTCACATGAATTGCTCAAGTGCCACCACTTTCATTAGAGAGAATGAAATTAGAATGCTCTTGTCTTTCATTAAATCATGCTATACTCAAGATAAGTAGAACTTATTCTGATAATGATGTTCTAGGAGCTCAATCATTGTTCGGTTCTGGGCAAATGGTTTGCAGGTGGTTTATTATAACATTTTTTTCAATTGTATTAGTAGTTTTCTATTGTGAATAAAGTTTGATTACTATTGCCTTTGGGTAAATCATCTTTTCTTTTGTAAAAAATCACAACATAGAATCAATATTTCTGTGATTTGCAAACTTGCAAGTGCACATGTTTTCTTTGGAAAGAAAGCATTAAAATATCATAAATTATTTGATTACTGTAGTGTAGATTAAAATTGATTTTCTTACTACTATTATCTGCACCGTCAAAGCTTGATGACTTCTTGTGGACCCAAGACTAGGGAAATTCAAGCTATTTCTCATGTTAGTTATTTGGCAAAATAATCCCAATGATGATTTGATCTAGAAGGAAAACATAGGTACTGATGGAATAAAATATTATCTGGAAGTTTCTTTCAGAATTCTCAAAATCATTCCTATATTTTCCCCTTTTTAAAGGCTATTAGGCTTGTTTCCAATGTTTAACTCTTTTCTTACAAATGTATCATGGTAGCAAATGCATGGGCTTGAAGTTCGTGTCAAAGAAAATGATATGACCTTTTCTTTACGCCACTTAGTTTTGCTAGATTTTTTATGGTTGTTCTAATCTTTGGTATTTCCATTATGGTATTAGTTATCTCATAGCAACAGTCTCCTTGCAAAGCTTGTGGAGCCTAGTGTTGGCTTTTGTAGATGTATATGCACTTCTAGTCAAGCGCTCCGTGAGAAATCCACGTGTTGCCTGCTTGTTCACCATTGGTGATGGGGTAAGGAATGATTCACATTGTCTCGCTTTCATTAGGTAGATTATTTCTATCGACTTCTTGCTTGCCATTTACTTTGTGGGCAAGGGACATGTTGTCTGCTACAAAGGCTCCCTCCCTCTATGGTGGCCAACTAGCCATGCCATTAGTTGCACTCATTTAAACAATTGAAGAATTTGATACTTATTCTCATGTTGCATAGAAAGTATGTTTATCCGAAGATTAAAGGTTCTACATAATTTGCCTCATCATTTGTTACCTTTTAAATTTATAGTCATTTCATTAGATTGGTTCATGACGACCTTGTAGTGTTTTCATGCTGATCAGGTGTTTATTTCTTATTTGACTTCTATTTTATTTGGTAATTATTTTTTACTTTATCCTTTTTTTGTCAATAATGATATTTAATTTTTATATTTTTCGTAGGAGATGAGATGATTAGTGGCATTCATGGATGTTACAACCTGATTACCGAATCCCTATTAGACACGAGAATCAGACCGACTCGACTGATCCCAAGACCCAGTCGTCCAATGAGAAAGTAACCAAAAGAGCAGTAAAATAAACCATATTCACCATGCATATAACTAGCAGTAACAAAAGTACAGCAGTAAAGAAAAGAACTACTACAGTACACACCACCACAATAGTAGAGAATTAAACAGGTACATAAACATGATGCTTACAATAAAAGAGTACAGTTGTAATAGAAAATACTCACTACAATAGAAGAAACGGTACAGTAGGTACAACACAAGTAAAACTACTGGGCTCTACTAAGCCTAGCACCCTCTGCAGCCGTAGGCTCTGGCTGTTCAACACCTGGTCCTGAAAAGGTGACAAAGGTGACACGTCAGTGAAACGTTGAGTAGAGTGGCAACCAACTAGCTAAGAAAAACAGTAAGGTGGACAAGTAGCTGTTATTTTTAATCTCTTTCTTTATTTTTCTATTTACTCATTCTTGAATTATTCCTCAGATCTTTCTCTTGATCTCAAATGTTCCTCGTGGGAACAATCTTGATTGCAGTCTTTTCCAAAAAGTAGAAGTAGCACGTGGTGCTCTTCTAGCCGGGAGAGTCCCCCCTGGTGGTCGTACCCTCAGTCAACCACCCCAAGGTCATTGACAGACGTAATGGTGACTACGGCACATGCAATAAACGCACGGGTAGCTACCCTGCACTGGCACGTGGTCAGTCATTTCTATTAACGGGTGTGCCCCAAAGCACAGCACGGAACCAGTATATGGCAGAGCCCTCTCAGTAACAGGGGTCCAGCCCCTCCACAGTAACCAAACAGGGGCCTTGCCCCTCCACAGTCCGCGCACGCTCGCCTGAATACCCTGGTTTGTCCAGTGGGCCTAACAAGTCGGTGTAGGATGGCTAGCAGAGCCTCGGGGCCCGTGGGGTGGCTAGTGCTCTCCCTACACTAGTAGCTCTCCCCGGTACTGTGTACGTGAGGGCCAAAAGCCCATACAAAGTTGCCAGACCTAACCTTGGGTCCCTGGGGCAGCTACCTCTGCTCTGCACTAAATAGGGGGACAGTCGCTCTCCTTGGTACTCCGTACTCAAGGGCTGGCTCACTTCCCCAATTCCATTCCATTCACCTCTCAGGAATTCTACTCCTAATTCCCCGTAGGGTTCATGCTCATATTTCTTTAACTAAGCCAATTTAGGTTTCATCATTTTAGCTTTATTTTCATATAGCCCATGCTCTCAACAGTTAATATCCATTCATAAACAAGCAACTGTTATCCAATTAGAGGAAATTATCATTTTTCTTTCTACTTTTCCATGACTGCAATTCATATATTCACGACATTCGTTTCGGTGTTTCTGTTCCTAGGATTCATGCCACACCCTAGGATCTATCATTCAATCTAGTTTTCCAGTCCTAGGATTCATGCCATATCCTAGGATCTATCATTCAATCTAGTTTTCCAGTCCTTGGGTTCATGCCATAACCTAAGATCTATTATTTATCTTAAAAGTGCATTAATGTTGATAATTAATCAAGGGGAGCCACTCTACTCGCAAAATCGGGAGTACTGGGGGCGTGATCGGTAGGTCCGCGTGCCTCCGCAGCCCCTGGATCTGTAACAGAATGAGGTCCTAACATAAGGATCAAACACAAGGAACTACTTAGAATAGGATGCAAGTACTTTAAACAAGTAGAGGGACTAATTCTGAGAAGAACGAAATTTTAAACGTGGAAATCAGACTTCTAATGGACCCTAAACGGGTCAAAAACGACAACCCTACCCCAAATCAGACGTCTGGAACGCCTTCAAGACGTCTTAAACGATGGTTCAGATCATACCTCACTTTTGTGCTGTTCTTCAGATGTCCAGGATCCCGCTGAACCGTCTGGACCTAGTTCCAGACATCCGACTGTCTCTCCAGACGTGTGGAGACTCTCCCCGCCGTCTGGTGACTAGCCCAGACATCCGATCTGCATGGGAGGGCATGCCCTTGCACCTTCCCGAATGAACCTTGCACACGTATGCAACTGACCTCAACATGGCAAAGAGGAAGAATCCTTCGGGGGAACGGCCTGCATGGCCGTACATGCGAAAGGAAAAGGAAAAGAAATATTGTACCTTTCAGATGTCTGGATCTCACTCCAGATGTCCCCCGTGCGGTTTGGACGTTGGTCCAGACGTTTGATTCTGGGAAAATTTCCCAGAATTAGGACCTCCTCGCCCTCCGCTTGCTACGCATGGCCGTGCCACGCCGCACTCGCTTGCTCCCTGAGCTGCAGCACTGGGGCAACTTCCCCAGCACCACTCTCCCACTGTGCGCCTACTGGCTAACCTTGGCTGCTCCGGTGGGCTTGCCCTCTCTTCCTCACGTGCTCCACCTCTTCTCCCTCTCGCTGCACCTCCTCCTCCCCGCACACACCCAGCAGCAGCTGCTGCCCTCGCCCTCTCTCTCTTACGCTGTCATTGGAAGAAGGAGGACACGGTGGAGTGGTGGTGAGGGAGAGGAGAGGGGGAGATATTTGAAGGCACTGTGGGGAGAGAGAGAGGAAGAAAAAGATGGTGCCTACAGGATAGGGAGGGAAGAGAGGGAAGAAAAGAGGGCGGCAGGTTCAGTCTGCACGCGTATGCGCGTAGACTTGCAATCGTACGCCAAAAAAATTAATTTCCAGACATCTGGGAAGGCTTCCAGATGTCTGACCAGACGTCTAGACCAACTCCTAGATGTCTTAAAAGACATTTGATGTCATGGGTCTTAACAACATAAGAAGCTCAAAGGAAGTTTTGTCCCCAAAACTTGCACTAACTAGAGTACAGAAAAGAACGATATATGCATAACAAACTAAAAGAGGACCGAAGCCGGTCTGAAACGACGTACCCTCAAAAAGCTCTGGGTACCGCTCCCGCATCGTCGCCTCAGGCTCCCAGGTAGCCTCCTCGTACCTCTGGCTCCTCCACAAAACCTTCACCAGGGGTACTTGCTTCCATCTTAGACTGCGGATGGCTCTGTTGAGAATTTGCACTGGTCGCTCGGGGTAGGTCAGGTCGTCACCCACCTCGACACTCTCGTGACTTAGGACATGACTGGGATCGGCGACGTACTTCCTGAGGTTGTACACGTGGAACACGTCGTGCATACCAGAAAGCTGGGGAGGAAGGGCCAGCCTGTAAGCAACGGGTCCAACCTGCTCCAGGACCTCAAAGGGTCCCACGAACCTCGACGCAAGCTTCCCTCTCACCCCAAATAGCTGCAGGCCCTTCATGGACGAAACGTGAAGGAAGACATGGTCCCCAACCTCAAACTATACCTCTCTGCATTTCCGATCTGCATAGCTCTTCTGTCTACTCCTGATAGTGCGGAGTCGCCTGTGAATCTACTCGACTACCTCCTGACTCTGCTGGATCAGCCTGGGGCCAACCTCCCACTTGGTCCGCACCTCAACCCAACTCAAGGGTGCCGTACACCTCCGTCCGTACCTCGAGTGATAACTGTTATTATATGCAAACTCTCCCAGGGGCAAGTGCTCCTCCCAAGAGCCCCTCCAGTCCAGTACACAAGCACGCAAAAGGTCCTTAAGTGTCTGTATCGTGCGCTCAGACTATCCGTCCGTCTGGGGGTGGTAAGCTGTATTGAACCTCAACCGCGTCCCCAGGGCCTGCTG
Organism: Thalassia testudinum; assembly: GCA_037157565.1. Classification (NCBI taxonomy): domain Eukaryota; kingdom Viridiplantae; phylum Streptophyta; class Magnoliopsida; order Alismatales; family Hydrocharitaceae; genus Thalassia; species Thalassia testudinum. The sequence continues at coordinate 8,935,574 of JAZHRO010000040.1, read as the reverse complement.
AAACTCAGCCCAAAACTGGGACGTAAAGCGGGTATCCCGGCGGATACGATCTCCCACGGAACTCCGTGTAGACGTACGACGTCGCGGATATACCTCTCTTCCAACTGTGCTGGTCCAAAGGTGACTCGGATCGGCAAGAAACGTGCCGTCTTTGTCAACTTGTCAATGATTACCCAGACTGTGTCGTGTCCTCGCTGGGTAACAAGTAAGCCCACCACCAAGTCCATGGTGATGCTCTCCTACTTCCACTCTGGCACTGGAAGTGGCTGTAACGGCTCTGCAGGCCTATGATGCTCGGCCTTCACCTGCTGGTACACTAAACACTACTGCACGAATTCACCCACATCCTGGTTCATTCCCCTCCACCAAAAGTTACGTCTCAAATCGTGGTACATCTTTGTGTTTTCGGGATGTATGGTGAATCTGGAACCGTGTGCCTCAGTCAGGAGCTCCCTCAATAGCTCCTTGTCTCTGGGAACGCACAAACGTCCCCTCATGCAAAGCACCTAGTCTGTAAAAGAGAAGTCCCCAGGGTCTCCAGACAGTACTCTATCACGTAACGACTGTAAGTACGGGTCGGCCATCTGCCCTGTGATGATGCGGTCTATCAGCTCTGGCCTCATCTGTCGTGTCATAGTCACTGCCCCATAGTGCCCCCGTAACTCTAGGGGTCGCCAACTGCCCATCTCCTCCAAGAGGCTCCAACTCTACGCCTGTAAGCTGGCCAAGTGGGCGGGCACGTTCTGGCTCAAGGCGTCAGCCACCATGTTGGCCTTTCCTGGGTGGTAGGAAATGTTACAGTCATAGTCCTTCAGGAGCTCCAACCAACGTCTCTTTCTCATGTTGAGCTCCTTCTGGTCAAACAAGTATCTGAGGCTCTTGTGATCTGTGAAAATCTCAAAGGTCTCACCGTATAAGTAGTGCCTGCCTCCAAGTCTTCATCGCGAAGACGACAGCTGCCAGCTCCAGGTCGTGGGTAGGGTAGCTATGCTCATGGGGCTTCAGTTGTCGCGAAGCGTACGCGACAACGTGACCCCTCTACATGAGCATACCCTCTAACCCCTGCAAAGAGGCGTCCGTGTACACAACGAACCCACCACTACTGTCTGGGATGGTGAGCACGGGAGTCGAAGTCAGCCTCTCCTTCAGCTCCTGAAAACACGCCTCATAGGCGTCTGTCCAAGAAAAGGGCACGTCCTTCCGGGTCAGCTGTCATAGGATGTGCAATCTGCAAGAAGCCCCTGATAAACCGCCTGTAGTAACCTGCCAGTCCCAAGAAACTACGAATCTCAGTAATCGTACGCGGTCTCTCCCACCTGAGCACTGCCTCGACCTTGGCTGGGTCCACAGCCAAGCCATCCCCGGAGATCACATGACCTAAGAGGGTCACCTCTCTCAACCAGAACTCGCACTTGCTGTATTTGGCGTACAGCCTATGTCGTCTCAGTGTATCCAAAACCATCTGCAAGTGCTGTCCGTGCTACGTCTGATCTCGAGAATAGATGAGCACATCATCAATGAATACCACCACGTACTGGTCCAAGTACGGTCTAAACCCCTGGTTCATCAAATCCATGAAGGCAGCGGGGCCATTGGTCAACCCAAACGGCATGACCAGAAACTCGTAGTGTCCGTATCGGGTGCGGAAAGCTGTCTTGGAGACGTCTGCCTCCTTGATCCTCAACTGGTGGTATCCAGACCTCAAGTCGATCTTGGAAAATACCGTGGCACCTCGCAGCTGGTCAAACAAGTCATCAATCCTCGGCAGCAGATACCTGTTCTTGATGGTGACCCTATTCAGCTATCTGTAGTCCACACAAAGGCATAGGGTACCATCCTTCTTCTTTACAAATAGTACCGAGGCTCCGCAAGGAGACGCACTGGGCCTCACAAAGCCCTTCTCCAAAAGATCCTGCAACAGAGACTTGAGCTCTCGCAGCTCAAGTGGTGCCATCCTGTACGGTGCTATGGAGATGGGGCTGGTCCCCGATACCAGTGAGATCTCAAACTCGATCTCACGCTCGGGCGGTAGTCCTGGCAGCTCATATGGGAACACGTCGGGGTACTCTCTGACCACCGGAATACTCTGGAAGTCTGCCACAAGGTTGGGCTCCGCCACCACACAAGCTAGGATGCCCTCACACCCTTGGCTCAAAAGTCTTGCTTCCCGATGTGCAGAAATGCACCTGAAGCCTTCGTCCACTGGCTGCCCGTGGAACTCGAAAGAAGGCAACTCTGGTATGGCGTAGACGATCTTTCTCTCAAAGCAGTCTGCCAAGGCGTGGTAAGCGGACAGCCAGTCCATCCCCAGAATTACGCCAAAGTCCTCCATCTGTATCATAATCAGGTCAGCGGGAAGGCTGTGTCCCCCAACACTGACCTCGCAACCTGTGTACACCTCCTCAGCTACAAATAGCTGACCACTCAATCCTCTGATCACAAACGGATCCTCTAACAACATACAATCCTACCCCAAACTAACCACAAAACTGGCTGCGACGAATGAGTGCGTAGCGTCGGAATCGAAAAGCGTGTAAACAAGTCTGCTTGAAATTGAAACCATAGTTGCCACCACTGATCCCAAAGCTCTGGCATCCCTGTGTGTCAAGGCATTGATACGCCCCTTAGCCCTAGGTGTGGACGAAGCAGCCACACTCTACGTCGGACGGGTAGCTGCTAGTCGGTACCCTCCCCGTGACTACTGTCCTCCTCCTCGCGCTTGGAAACCGCGGCCTCCTGCTCGCCCTCCAGTGCTCGACGCAGGAAGCATCTGCTGACCTCCTGCCCTAGACGGGCAGTCCCTCCTGATGTGGCTCGGCTGGCCACACTGGTAGCGAAGGGGAACTCGACTCCTGCCCTCAGTGGGTCCTTGCTGTCGGCTGGGCGGGGGTCTGGTACTAGCAGTTGGCCCCTGTCGGGGGCACCCAAAGGCCACTGATGGCCCCGCAAAACGTGACGGCTCTCCTGCGGGTGCCACGTGTCTTCTCTCTCGTCGGCCCTGTGAGAAGTTTGGCTGATAGGGCCTCTTCCGCCCGCTGTCAGCGTCGCGTGTGGATGGGTTGGTCTCTTCATATGTCATAGCTGCCTCTACCACCCTCGGAAACATAAGTAGCTTCAGGGGTTTAACATACCCTCGAATCGCCGGTCGGAGCCCCTCGGTGAACCACCAAAGGCGCTCCTCCTCAGTGGCCATTGCTGTCGCTGCGAAGCGAGACAACTCCAGGAAATGTGTGCGGTATGTGCTCATGGTCATTGTCCCCTGGCGGAGAGTGTGGAACTCCTGCCTCCTCTAGTTCTGCCACGTCTGGGGAAAGTACTGCTCGCAGATGAGGGTGAAGAACTAATCCCAAGTGGGCTCGTCCCTCTCTTGTCCCCTGACCGCCCTCCACCACTTGTGTGTCGTGCTCTCCTGCTGGTACATGGCAAAGGCCACGCGGCACTCCACAGGGGGGCGAAGGGTGTCAAAAACCTTCTCGATCTACTCTAGCCACTCCTCCGCCTCGGTCGGGTCCTCATCCCCCTTGAAGGAGGGGGGCTTCAGCCTCCGGAACTGTTCGAAAAGCTCAAAGTGGCGCTGAAGTGGAGATGCTGGTGCGCCTCCAGGTAAAGAAGCCTCGTGCTCAGAAGTGCCGAAGGAAGGTGGGGGCGGTGGAGGCCCATCCCCTCCCCCACGTCCAGCGCCATGTCCATCGCATGGTCCCACAGAGGACTCCCCCTCCGCAGTCCCAGGGAGAGGTGCTCGTGGCGGCGGGTGGAGCTCCTCTCGCATGATATCCCATATCCGCTGGGCGAGGTCCTGGGCCTGAATGCCCGCAAGTAGTGGTTGGTCCACTGAGGCGTCGGGCTCAATGCGCCCACCCCTCGGACCTCGTCCTCGGCCGCGGCCGCGGCCCGCCTCGCTAGTCCCGCGTCGAGGCATCTACTGCAAGGAGACGTGAATACAGAACGGAAAAACGTCAATACGAATCGATATCTAACGGAGAAGTCTAAGAGTAGATATCAAAAGATACGCTGTGGTGGCTAGTCTAGTTACAGAGACGTGAATTGGTTATTTTCCAGCCAGTTGGTTCACTTCTCGGGACGACCTTGCTCTGATACCATCTTGTTATGACCCGATTCCCGAATCCTTATGAGACATGAGAATCAGATCGACTCGACTGATCCCAAGACCCAGTCATCCAACGAGAAAGTAACCAAAAGAGCAGTAAAATAAACCACATTCACCATGCATATAACTAGCAGTAACAAAAGTACAGCAGTAAAGAAAAGAACTGCTACAGTGCACACCACCACAACAGTAGAGAATTAAATAGGTACATAAACATGATGCTTACAATAAAAGAGTACAGTTATAACAGAAAATACTTACTACAACAGAAGAAACGGTACAGTAGGTACAACATAAGTAAAACTACTGGGCTCTACCAGGCCCAGCACCCTCTGCAGCTACAGGCTCTGGCTGCTCAACACCTGGTCTTGAAAAGGTGACAAAGGTGACACGTCAGCGAAACGCTGAGTAGAGCGGCAACCAACTAGCTAAGAAAAACAGTAAGGTGTATAAGTAGTTATTATTTTTAATCTCTTTCTTTATTTTTCTATTTACTCATTCTTGAATTATTCCTCAGATCTTTCTCTTGATCTCGAATGTTCCTCGTGGGAACGATCTTGATTGCAGTCTTTTCCGAAAAGTAGAAGTAGCACGTGGTGCTCTCCTGGTCGGGAGAGTCCCCCGTGGTGGTCCTACCCTCAGTCAACCACCCCAAGGTCACTGACAGAGGTAACGGTGACTAGGGCATGCGCGATAAATGCACAGGTAGCTACCCCGCACTAGCACGCGGTCAATCATTTCAGTTAATGGGTGCGCCCCAAAGCACAGCACGGAACCAGTATAGGGTAGAGTCCTCTCACTAACAGGGGTCCAGCCCCTCCACAGTAACCAAATAGGGGTCTTGCCCCTCCACAGTTTGCGCACCCTCACCTGACTACCCTGGTTTGCCCAGTGGGCCTAACAAGTCAGTGTCGGACGGCTAGCAGAGCCCCGGGGCCTGTGGGGTGGTTAGTGCTCTCCCTAAACTAGTATCTTTCCCCAGTACCGTGCACGCGAGGGCCAAAAGTCGGTACGAAGTGGCCAGACCTAACCCCGGGTCCCTGGGGCGGCTAGCTCCGCTCTACACTAAGCAGGGGGACAGTCGCTCTCCTTCGTACTCCATACTCAAGGGCTAGCTCACTTCCCCAATTCCATTCCATTCACCTCTTAGGAGTTCTACTCCTAATTCCCCGTAGGGTTCATGCTCATATTTCTTTAACTAAGCCAATTTAGGTTTCATCATTTCAGCTTTATTTTTATATAGCCCATGCTCTCAACAGTTAATATCCATTCATAAACAAGAAACTGTTATCCAATTATAGGAAATTATCATTTTTCTTTCTACTTTTCCATGATTGCAATTCATATATTCACGACATTCGTTTCGGTGTTTCTGTTCCTAGGATTCATGCCACACCCTAGGATCTATCATTCAATCTAGTTTTCCAGTCCTAGGATTCATGCCATATCCTAGGATCTATCATTCAATCTAGTTATCCAGTCCTAGGGTTCATGCCATAACCTAGGATCTATTATTTATCTTAAAAGTGCATTAATGTTGATAATTAATCAAGGGGAGCCACTCTACTCGCAAAATCGGGAGTACTGGGGGTGTGATCGGTAGGTCCGCGTGCCTCCGCAGCCCCCGGATCCGCAACAGAATGAGGTCCTAACATAAGGATCAAACACAAGGAACTACTCAGAACAGGATGCAAGTACTTTAAACAAGTAGAGGAAATAATTTTGAGAAGAACGAAATTTTAAACGCGGAAATCAGACTTCGAATGGACCCTAAACGGGTCAAAAACGACAACCCTGCCCCAAGTTAGACGTCTGGAACTCCTTCCAGACGTCTTAAATGATGGTTCAGATCATACCTCACTTTTATGCTGTTCTTCAAACGTCCAGGATCCCGCTGAACCGTCTGGACCTAGTTCCAGATGTCCGACTGTCTCTCCAGACATTTGGAGACTCTCCCCGCCGTCTGGTGGCTAGCCTAGACGTCTGATCTGCATGGGAGGGCATGCCCTTGCGCCTTCCCGAACGAACCCTGCACGCGTATGCAACCAACCTCAACACGGCAAAGTGGCAGAATCCTTCGGCGGAACGGCCTACATTGCCGTACATACGAAAGGAAAAGGAAAAGAAATATTGTACCTTTCAGACATCTAGATCTCACTCCAGACATCCCCTGCGTGGTCTAGACATAGGTCCAGATGTCTGATTCTGGGAAAATTTCCCAGAATCAGGACCTCCTCGCCCTCCGCCTGCTGCACACAGCCGTGCCGCGCCGCGTTCTCCTGCTGCCTGAGCTGCAACAACACCGGGGCAACTTCCCCAGCACCACTCTCCCGCTGCGCGCCAGTCGGCCGGCCCTAGCTGTTCCTGCAAGCTTGCCCTCTCTTCCTCATGCGCTCCGCTTCTTCTCCCTCTCGCTGCACCTCCTCCTCCTTGCGCACACCCGGCAGTAATTGCTGCCCTCACCCTCTCACTCTCACATTGTCATTGGAAGAAGAAGGAGGAGACGGTGGAGTGGTGGTGAGGGAGAGGAGAGGGGGAGATATTTGAACGCGCCTGGGGAGAGAGAGATGAAGAAAAAGATGGCACCTGCAGGATGGGGAGGGAAGAAAGAGAAGAAAAGAGGGCGGCAGGTTCAGTCTGTGATGAGAGCCTCATCATGAGCCATAACTAGCTCATTTTGACCCAATAAAGAAGATAAAAGCTCCTACATAACCTAGAAGAAGGCCTAACTGAAGGAACAATTGCTCTGAGAAGAAAACATGAAATAAAGGTTAAAACTGCAATTTTACCATTGCAGTAGATAAACGGGATTTCTCAGAGGCAAAACAAAGGTCAAATGGTCTAAATGAGATAAAAAGTGGGTTGAGTCAATCAGAAATAGGTTCATGTGCAATCTAAGAACTAAAAGACACTTGGTAACCCTAAAACAGACCCGCTTAAATTAACAAGGTTCCGGTCGGAACAAAAAGCAAGTAAACCCTCTACAAATCATGGAAAAACATACTCTAGGGTTTAGAACACTTAATTTGGCCTTTGGAACCTAGTTTGACCTAGATTAGGGTCCTAGCTCTTCAATTAACCTAATTTGGATTTTTACGCAAAATATCCAGTCAAACGAGGTCAAACCTGAAATCTAACTTCTCCATTGGATTCCTTAGGTCCAAATTAGGTTTATACCAAAATTTAGACCTAAGGAGAGGTCATCTTGACCTACTTTGCAATTTAGTACACCCAAATCACAAATTGGTCCCTATCTTTTGAATACCGTTGCAGAGAACCCCCTAGGATCTTCGCCTCCTTTGCAAACCGGTCCTGCCACCATTGCTAGGGCAGAACCGAGCTCCGGCGAGGTTCGGAGAGGGATTGCTCTCTAATCCCTCAGAGATTCCCTCCCAGAAATGGAAAGAGAATTCTCTGAAGAATTGCCTTCCATTTAAGACCGATATCGATCCCTGGTGTGAACCCAATCTCTCGTGCGAACGCACGAGAGATTTGGGTATCCTAACTCCTTTCCATCTCCGACGACCAACCTCAGGCAATTACGTGCCCTTCACGCCCTGCACACCAAGTCCAGCGCCTATATAAGAACCCACAACTCCGGCCGAAGGGGCAGAGCTTGGTTTGGTCGAGGTTCCACCCCCAATTCCTCTCCTCCTGCCCGGCCAAACTCCCAGCAGGCTCCGGCGAGGCCCCCTCCCCTCCCTCTTCGCTTTGCCACAAAACCAGTGGCAGAGTTAACTTCCTGACCTTCCTCCGCGTCGCGCAGTACCAGCGCACGCCGCCTCAGCCCCGTCGTCGCCGTCGTCCTCCCCCACTGGGCGTCATCTTCTCCGGCGACAGCAGGTACTGCTGTTCGCCCTCCGTCCCCTTTCGTCCTTACAGTTAGGTTAGAACTCCTCTCCATCCTCTCCTCTCTCTTTTCCCCCTGTTATCTCCCTTGATCGACCCTCGACAGACGCTAACCACCTCCATCGTCTTCGCCTCTGACCACACTCCGGCGAGCCGCCCACACCACTCCAGCCCTCCACACGGCTCGCCAACCACCTCGAAAGCTCCGCCTCACCTCCAGGAACACACTCCACCCTACCATTACCACTCCAGCCCTCCACAATCACCCCCCGACCAACCCACCATCTCCGGCCACAGGTTGACCTCGGCACGCACGCTTAGGCCGACCTGCGGCCTGCAGCACTGCCCACCGCCTTCGCCGTGCCACGGTGAAGGTCTCTAGCTATTCTGATTTGGCCGAGAGGCGCGTTTTGTGTATGACAGGGTTCGAGCCGCTGCCGCCATGGACGACCTCTGATGAAGCTCCCACAAAGCTCCAGGCACCCGGTCTTCCAGGCTACAGGTGCTACATACTAGCGCGAGTGTCGCGAGGTGAACGAGTCCAGCCAAGGAGCGCTAGCAGAGCCAGCAGCTGCGGGGCAATCGCACGACGAGGCTTCTGCAGGCGCGCGTGAAGGCGAGACCAGATAGTCCCACATCGTGGGATTGCAACCGTCAGGTACCATATAAGTTGTTTTTGTGTTTTACTCTTATCGCCTCAGTAAGCACAGGGGTGAGGTCCCTCACTGACCCCACCCGCCTCGTCCGCGGCCTGACCACGCGGACCTGGCGGATCCGACCCGACCTAGACCTACGCACTCCTCGCGCATCACACACCTGCAGGTGCGCCTGGTCCCGGGTACGATCCGACCCGATTAAGACTGTGGCTCTGGTAGAGCGGTTTGAGTGAATTGCTTGAGAGAGAGAGACGCGCAGGTAGAGGGAGAAGGGTTAGGTTTTGCTCCTGTGCAGGCAAGCTGATCGCAGGAGAAGGACTTGGCCGCGAGAAGGAAAAGAAAGAAAGAAGAAGGAACGGCAGAGAAGAATAGAAGAGGAAGAAACAAGGCAGAGAAGAAGAAGCAAGAAAGAAGCCTTCGCAGAAGAAGAAAGAAAAGAGCAAGGCAGAAGCAAAGGCACAGAGAAGCCAAGTGAAGACTTTGCAGAGATCAGAAGAAGAAAAGAAAGAGCAAAGACTGCAGCAGAAGAAGAAGAAGAATAATCAAGAAGAAAAGGAGAAATGCTTTTAAGACGTCTGATCACAAGATCAGACGTCCAATTTCATATTTTTTTGCCCTAACTCCTTTTAATCGCATACATTCATACCTGAATTGATATTTTGAGTAAATTAGAGTGTTCAATTACATTTTGATTTAGTGGTAAGTTCCATTTGCTCCCTGTGTTCGACCTCGGATACTCCGGTCTTCGAGTAATAAAAACTTTGTATTTGTTCAAACGTTTTGTCGGTTATACTACAACATAATACGCTTTAAATCCGCACAGAAACGTTGACAACAGTCTGCATGTGCATGCATGCAGACTCACAATCGTACGCCGCAAAAATTAATTTCCAGACGTCTGGGAAGGCTTCCAGACGTCTGACCAGACATCTGGACCAACTCCCAAATGTCTTAAAAGACGTTTGATGTCGTGGGTCTTAACAATGGAGGTTGGGGATTTGAGGATTGCTTCAAGTGAAGAATTATTTTTTCATATGTTTTTGTATATATCATTTTGGACAATAGTTTGTGTTTAAAAAAATTTTACATAGATACTACTCATGAAAGTTATGTATTTCAAGTTAAAGGAAACATTTGTTGATAATTAAAAAAATTCTTTTTCTTTATTATTAATACTTGATGTTTCTAAAATGTCTTATTTGGATTGAATGATTTGTGACTTTAATTATATGTTTGTTTACTTACTTGTTCTCATAAGAGGAGGAAGTTTCATTTATGCATGATATAAAATAAAAAATTAGATATTAAATACAGGAACATCTCAGTGATAATATGCTAGGGATATATATTTTTTATATTCATCAATAACTTCCATTAATGGTAACATCAACAGTGATAAGAGGGTAATAACTTGTTCATTTATAGTGATGGTTTTACCAACAATTTTTTCGTTGGAAAAGACTTCTACATTACATTGACAAAAGTTTTTGTTAGCACTATAAGTCTATACCAACGGTCATAAGTGTTGCTGTTGGCATGATCATAAATCATAGGCTTAAAAGATGATCGTCACTGTAGCTCTAGGTAAACACCGACGGTTTTTACCGTCGGTATACCCAATAGCGACACCTCCTAAGAGCACAACTCAAACGACCGTCAAAATATTTATTAGGACCTACAACAACGGTTGTTTTGATCTATACCGACGGTTCTTGACCGTTGGTGTAGGTGCAGAATGTTGTAGTGTTAGTTTGATGTAAAGGTTGGAATGGAAGATTACTTGTTATTGACCCTAGTCTATTGTCTAGTTACGTAGAGTAGGATTTCATCTAGTATAAGTTTTGTTCATTAGGTAAATATCTGGGAATTGGCATATTCTTAGAGGGAGGGGGGATTTAATAACATAATGATTTGAAGTCAAAATTTGAAATGATCCAAGAGATTTAGGAATCTTTGTGTTTGATATGCATAATAATACCATTACAGGACGGATTATGATTCAGGAACATAATTGTTCACGTAAAAGTTCATGCATCCTTTCAAGAGGAGATATTATCAATGGTATTTGTTGTATTGCATCGACAGTGATATTTGGTTCAGTATTAATTTATTAAAAAATTATTGGTGATTTCAAAATTAAATATCATAGGTGACATTTCAAATATCACTGATAATATTTGATTCAGAATTAAAATATTATCTATGTAATTTAGTTCAAACTCAAGTATCACCAATTCATGCCTAAATATCATCGACATAATTTAGTTCAAGGAGGGATACATGAACTTTTGTATTAATATGCATTTGTGCACGTGAGAATGAGCTTGTTTATGCCAATTTTTATTTAATATCTATTTGCCTAGCAAGTCCTTTTGTGTTGTTAGAAAAGGGTTGTGGATAATCTCATTTATATTTCAATGAGCTGTCCTTCGTGATGGCCTTAAGGGGAAGTTACTAAAGACGAGTTTGATGGCATCCTTTTTTTCATTTTTTCTTTACTTAAAATACGTTATATGGGTCAAAGATTGTGTCTAAATTCCTTCTCTAAGGTGTATGCCATCTTACTATCAGTCCATCCCTTGCTAGAGAAACCTAGATAATTGTGAATGTTGAATTTTGATTAAGCTTTAACCTTTTATTTATCTCACATATGTAGCAGCAACTTGAATCCATTTGTTTAGTGTTGAATTTTAATTTATACCCACTTTATTAGTTAGACTTTGCTAATTGCTTATGCCATGAGGGGGATCTTCATCCAATTGATTAACTGAATGACCAGATATATGTTACTTTGATGCCATATCTTTTACAAGGAATTGGTTCATTATGATGAACTTTAAAGATATCGATTAAATTATAACAACAAAAGCAGAAACTTTTATATGCACATTGTCAACCGGAATGAAAATTTCAACACCGATCTCCCATTCTTCGAAATTCCTTTGTCCAATTTCATGTTTGAATTAGGATAGGGCCCCAGAGACTGAATTACATTCATTTTTTAAATTCGAGAATCAAGGCAACATATTTGAGAAAAGAACAAAACTCGATACCACCGTACCTTCTCTACTTATATTTTCATCTTGGATTAGCCCGTATATAAGAATCATGTGCACTTTTTAACATATGTATATCATTAACCGCAAAAGTAGAGGGCAATGAGATCAGACACATTAAACACATATCTACATGTTGATGTCCTTCCAGATCACTTACAAATTTAGTTTGTTAAGGGGGCTATTTTTTGTATAAATTGTAACTAAAAAGGATGAGGCACTGTAATGGGATGAAATTTTGAATAGGAATCTTTTTAAACATGAACACATAGTTGGAAATTCATTTTGTAAATTACTCTTTTTTTGTTTTTGGATGCCATCAAACGGGTTGGGATTTTTCCACTTTCTGATTGGGCTCTGAGCTTTCCGTATAGGTTGCTCACGGACGGTTTTGGGTGCCGATGACAGAGGTGAGGTTGATCCATAGGTGCCTCCCTTTAACTAAATATTGAGAAGTAAGGTTGATGCATCTCGAGCCTTCCTTCCTTCCGTTCCTTTGGTAAAGACTGAGGGGTTTGATTGATGCATCAAGTTTATATGTTGATTTATGAAATAGCTATATAGCTCTCCACTCTTAACTTCGGAATAAAAATCGGACGTTCGCTTCTTGTGGATGTAGTTCGTAACATGGTTTCTACCTAGAGTATTCCATGACCCACAATACAAAAACAAACAAATTGCTCTAACCAACCAGCATGTAGAGATATACCAAATATGGACTCTACAGTCCGCCAGCTAAAAGTGGCTCATGCAGATATATTATTAATAAAAGCATGACAAACAGAGGGACTCGGGTAGAACTTCGCTACTTTTCTATATGCATCATGCCTATGTGTGTGTGTGTGCGCGCGCGCGCGCGCGTGCGTGTGTACGACGTACATGCATGTTTGCAAAACAAAGAAAACGGAGACATACGAGACCCAAAGATGGGCAATAAATGAATGATAGTTGCACGCCGTCAATCATTATTGCTAAAACATCAGGTCCAACAGACGGGTGGCAACGGATAAGTAAACTAACACGAAGGCTGCAATGATGGCGAAATGATGGAGGGTCTTTGGAGAGATACCAACGGTGAGGAAAGCAAAGATGATGATCATGAAAAGTCCCCAAGTGAAGCAGAGGTAGCATGCTATTATCTGCGGCACGTTGCTTCTATCATGAGGATTGGTGTAGATGCCAGAGGAGCCCATACTAAAAGCCCAGATACCAACCTGGAATAGAAGAAGCTCATTGTCCCCACTGGCGACGGTCGGCGGAAGCTGCAAATCGAGCAAACAGAAAGGCAGAATCTTTCATTTTACTAGTTTAGGAACGACTAGGAGGAGGACTCTGGCACTGTATTTAGCAGCAGATCGGTCATGCGACTCGACTGATATCGAGCAGCTCACGGGAAGTTCAGCAGGGGTGTTTGGCGCTTGTGGGAGACCAACGTTCAGCTCCGCCACCATCTATCTGGCAGAGGCACGCACGCGGCCACGTACATGTCTTCTCTAATCCAAGGTGTAAGGGAATGCAGAGAAAAGAGAGCTGCAAAGGATTGTACTTTGGATTACGGGTTGAGGAGCTATGGTGGTCAGTATAAAGGAAAACGGATAACATATGATTTATTACACCAACTTTCCCTCGCACTCTCAATCTTGATGCAGCCTGTGCCTATCCAGAGGCACTTTCCAAGATTTCCCGTCCAATTTGTGTTGTGCCCCCATTTTCACGTGCCTCCCACGTGACATTACCAGGCCCGCTTTTCATTATTGTTTGGTGGCTTCTTTTTTAGGTGTGCTTCAAAGCTTTTTAGCACAACTACTTCGCGTTAAAAGAGTGAAGCCTGCGGTATCATTTGGTACATTCCTTTTCAGTTATTCTTTGAAGTTTCCAAGTTTTTAGGTGTGCTTCGAAGCTTCTCAGCACACCTAATTTGTGTTGAAGTTTCTCAGCACACCAGTGCTTTTAGGTGTCCGAGTAATCTTGCATGTTTCATATTTTCCCCCGCCGTTGTTTGTGGGGCATGTGTCTCTTGTCTCGCTCTTTTTTTTTTTTAATGAGAGTATTTCTATTTATCCTTCACTCCCTGGAGGCCAAAAAAAGAGAGGGAAACCAAACCAAAACCCACCTAATACAAAGGAAAGAAGCGAACCACGACTCGTGGCCTAATAAAAATCAGAGACAAAACATGCCTCACCCACGCTACAAAATAAGCAGACCCGAACACAAGCCTAAAAAAGAGAACTAACAAGGGCGGCCAACAACAGATAGGAAAACCACAATCAGGAAATCACATAGGGCATCTGAATTTTATCCAAGATAATAATGCCTTGAATACGTGCTGGGAGATCCCTAACTGATGAAAGGATGGCCCATTGGTCCAAGGCCAAAACAGTCACCTTGGCTACTAAAGAATTGGCTGAAGGGTGAATATACGTGAGGGAGACCACATGGCTTTTGATGTCACTGAGGTCCCTAAACTCCATCCTAATTTTCCAAGGCAAAGGGACTTTCCCATTCCACCAAAAGTGCAAAAGGGTGGAATCAATCTCTAACTGAATGGTACAGCCACAAAGAGTGACAGACAAGAAATGCTTAATCGCTCTAATCAGGGCAATATTACTATCAATGTATCCAAGTTTGGCGTGTGCATCCTATAGGAAGTCCCCATTGCAATTGCGCATAACCCAAGAAGCATAAGTACAATGCACACCAGAAGTCGCCGCTAAGTTAACCTTGATCCCTTCTGAAGGACAAATCCAGGACACTGCAAAAGTCTTTGGGCGTTGTCTTTTAAACCATAAGGACATTTTTTTTTTTTGAAACAAAAAGGAAAGCTATCGTCTTACGATAGCAATCCGGAGCGGTATATTATATAAACATGTAAGAGAAATTACAAAAGAGATCCCCATGTATGTATGAGGGACCAACACTTTCTTACAATTCTTTCATAGCACACCGGTCTCTCCAGAAAAAGTCTCTCATTTCTCGCTTTCCCCACACACCAAAGAGTGATAGCCATGTGGGCATGTGGCTTCTCTCTCACACCAAACCCATGCCATATGGAACCCCAATCTGGTAGCGGCTCCTGACATGTCCTCCTCCAAATAGCATCAGTGATAAGGCAAGAAGAGAAGATACGATTTGTATTGTCAGTATGCATCCCACATAAGTAACAAACATGATGATCAGTTCCCAACCTTCTATGTCACAGATCACCTGTGATCAATCCATTTCTCCTACATAGCCAAAGAAAAATTTGTACCTTAAGGGAAATTTTCAGAAGCCAAATCTTCTTATCAATGAAATCACAGCTCCACCCACTCCCATGGTTTAAGATTCTGTTATAGCCACTTTGCACATTGTAAACCCCCTCCCAAAGGTACTTATCCTCCACACCAGTCCTTGGCCTAAAGCTTTCAAGGTCTGATAGCAGCTTCCTCCTTTCTTCCCACAGCCGGGTGCCCCTCATGTTAGATTCCTCCTCATGCAGATTCCAGCTGCAGCTGCTGCAAGACCAGAACCTACTGACAGTAGCTTCCTTGTTAGATGTTGCAGCAAAGGCCCTTGGATAGAGCTCCTTCAAGACACCCAGCACTGACCAACCCTCCTTCCAGAAGCTGAAGGCCCTGCCATCCCTAAGAGCCAGCTATAGCAAGTGGAAGTGATCAGCCAATGCTCTTGCCACTGATTTCCAGAAAGGAGAAGGTCTGCTGGGTTGAAACCTGGACAGCACACTGTTTGAAGGACCATAGCTATCTCTGATTAGGATAGTCCATGGCTTCAGGCCTCCTTGCAAGAGTTTAATTGCCCACTTAAGTAGCAAAGCATCATTGAAGTGTTTCAGGGACTTAATCCCAAGTCCACTCCTATCTTTTGGTTGACAGATCTGCTCCCATTTGAGTGGTTGCAGGAATCTGCCCTCATGTTTAGCTCCCTTCCAAAAGAACCTTTTTCTCAATACATCCAACCTTTTCCAAATGGAATTAGGTGCTTTAAATATGGAAAAGTAGAAAACAGGGATGGAGGAGACCACAGAGTTGAGCAAGATAAGTCTTCCACCTTTGGAGAGGAAGCTGCTATGCCACCCATCCAATTTCACTGAAATTTTGTCAAAGAGGCAGCTCCAATCTCTCTTTTTCATTCTAGAGCATCTCAAAGGTAGCCCCAAGTATTTAATAGGAAGACTGATGCTGGGGGTCCCCAAAACAGTAGCTAAAGCACCTTGCTCCTCAGGTAAGCCAAAGCAGACCAAACTAGATTTATCCCTATTCAGCCTCAGGCTAGAGAGCTCACCAAAGATATTGACCATATGATGCAAAGCCAGTGCTTCATCTATAGACCCTTCCACAAAAAAAATCATATCATCCGCATATTGAAGAATGGGAGCCACGTTACTCCTGCAAGACAATGAATACCCCCTAATAAGACCTACTTCAGCGAGCTTACAAGAGTACCAGGCCAAGTTGTCAACTGCCAGGTTGAAAATCAGAGGTGCCAGAGGACATCCTTGCCTGATTCCACATTGGGGCTGAATCCAAGAACCACAGGGCTTCCCATTTATCAAAGGGGTGAAAGAGGCAGTGGTGATACATCTTTTCACCCATTGAATCCAAGTAGGGGGAAAGCCTCTTCTTTTAAGCACTTCCCAAAGATATGGCCAACTAATGGAGTCATAAGCTTTGCGAAAGTCAACCTTCCATAGAAAAGCCTTACATTTTCTCTTGTGCCAACCACAAATCATCTCTTGGGCCATGATAAAGGGTTCATGTAGAGATCTGCCAGGGAGGAAGGATGATTGAACAGGGTTGATCAATTCTTGCAAAACAAGCATCAATCTATTAGCTAAGACCTTTCTAATCACCAGGTATAAAGAGTTAGAGAGGGCAATAGGTCTAAACTCCTGAAAGGATTCAGCTCCTGGAGTCTTTAGCAAAAGAAAAAGATAGGATCTATTGATTCTTTCAAAACCAAAGTTGCCACTCTCAAACTCTCTGATCACTTCCATTACCTCAGTGCCCACAATACCCCATAACTCTTTGTAGAAGAGAACTTGGATCCCATCAGGACCAGGTGATCCTGATGGTCTTTGAGATCTTTGATGGTCTTCGAGACTTCAGCTTCAGACATAGATTCTATCAAGGTAGACCTTTGAATCTCTGTAATTTTGGGAATATCACTAGTTTCCATCTTCCAATAGCCCCTACCAGCAGCTCTTGAAGACTCCTTGAAGTACCTGACGGCTTCAGCTCTAATATCAGAGATGGAGGTAATTCTCTACCCCTCTTTAACAATAGATGAGATCAGATTAACTCTTCTCCTAGAGCTGACAGCCAAGTGGAAGAATTTAGTGTTTGCATCCCCCTCGCTTATCCATAGCTGCCTTGACCTTTCCCTCCAATCCATCTCCAGCTTCAAGTCTTCTTCAGCCACCACCCCCTGCCACTTCTTTCTGTCAGCAGAATCTTGTTCAGACAGCTGAGCAAAGGCTTCCTTAGCATCTAATTCTTGGATCTTCAACAAGGCCTCTCGACGTTTCTGATGCCTGAGTATAGAGATAACATCACCATATTCCTTTAACATTCCTTTCAAGGCTAAAATCTTGGAAGCCAACTTGAAGGTAGCCGTGCCTTCAACCTGCTGGGCCTTCCACCAGCCAGCAAACATATCTCTGAAACCAGGCTCCCTCAGCCATGACTTCCCAAACTTGAAGTAGGAACCAGCCAACACCTGTTCCCCATTATCCCAGACCAGGGGGGTATGGTCAGAAAAGGGACGTTCAAGACCACAAACAAAGGACAATTGGAAGAGATCCATCAGCCCAGCATTGCCAAAAAACCTATCAATCTTGGACATGAGCCCACTACCATTCCTCCAAGTGAATTCAGAGCCTGAGGAGGGAAATTCACATAAGCCCAAAGCTTGGACCATCAACTGGAAACCAATGGCAGAACTATCCACCACACCATTGGGTCTGTCACTCCCCACCAAAACACAATTAAAGTCTCCTCCAACTAACCAGATTGCCCCATTCACAAAGTCTGCAGCCAAGTTCCAATCCTCCCATAGCTCCTGTCTTCTGCTAGGGTCACTAGGACCATACACACCTGTCACAAAGAGATCACTGTCCCCCTGGCCTCTCTTGAACCTGCAAGTCAATAGGTGCCTAGCCAAAGAAGCCTCCTCCAAATGTAGCACATGCTTCTTCCACCAGATGGCAATTCCCCTAGATCTGCCATTAGAATTAATCACCACAATGTCATTTACAAGACCAGCTCTCATCTCCACCCATGCCCTGTCAGATTCACTATCAATATGCGTCTCTTGAAGGATGGCACAATCAATCTCCCATTCTCGCAAATATCTAAGCAAGGACCCCCTCCTGCTTCTGTCGCGCAGTCCACGCACATTCCAAGTAGGAATCCTCATTTGGACGTCTGATCTATCCCCTTCTTAGCAGCAGAGGTTTTGCCAACCTTCATCACAGCTGTAATGACAGATTCAACAACTTTTTGTGTAGGAGTATGTCTTCTTAGCCTCAGCTTTTTTTTGGAGGCTTCCCAAGACCAGAGGTAGAAGGAGTCTTAGACTTCAGGTGCACATCATCAGCCACAAGAGAGCTATACTGCAAATCAAGGGAGTTCACAGGGGGATCTACCATATCAGAACCCACAGGAGCATTGCTAGGGGAAGTCATAGCTTTCAGGTCCTCAGCCACAGCTTCATTTATCACATTTACCTCCTCTCCTTCTTTCACCACCACTGCAGAATCATCCTGGATCAGGGGTATCCCACCCCCATCCTCCAGGGTTTCAGTCATCACCTCCTCAACCCTCAAACTCCCCACCCCATCTTCCATTTCCACACTATTAGTGTGTTCAGCCACCAACTCTTGATTGGCACAGTTTGGTTGTAAGGAACCTGCTTTGGCTCGTAGCACCTCAGCATAAGATGGGGGGTGATGACTCAGCTCCATACCCCTGTTCGCCACATGAAACCTCAAGAGGAGTATCCAAGAGCTTCCCCCACACCTGAGAATCATCTTATTAGGAATAGATCCAGCCCTGAAGACATCCACCCTCACCTTCAGAACACTGGCATCTCCTTCAGTCAGACCAACTTCAGTATCCTTAGCTGCAGATGCAAACCCAGCGACCATATTTTCCACCACTGCCTTAGACCTCGATGCAGAGGCAGGCCTTTGATCTCAAGAAAACCAGACCTAGGAGCAGCTCTTTGAGGGGGTCGCTTTGGCAAAGAACCATCAAACTGGGAAACCAACCACCACATCACTGACAGTCCACACAAATTGCTGGTCTGAAAACATAGCTGCTCGACATCTACCACCCCCACATCAAAAATCACAAACCGCGAATGAGAGATAACTGCAATTTTCCAAGTATCAGTCGAGAGGGAAAGAGAGCTTACCAGTTGTCGAACTCTCTCCAGGGATAGAGTACCCATCATCACTTCCTTAATCAGGGCTCCACGCAAGACCAACTCCGCCACCTTAACGTCCTCGCTCAGGGGAATCTCCACATCCATAGTGTGCCCCCCAAAAGTTGATGGGGTGTGTGGGGGGGGGGGGGGGGGGGTGGAAGAGGCAGCTGCGCCTCACCCTTAGGAAACCAAGGTGCAGTGAGCATCCTACACCCAGGACCACCACGATACGTCAGGTAGGAGTCCCGCTTGTGACCATAGCCGTCGCATGCCAGACAAAGCACCGACTGACGGCACATCACCGCCAGATGCCCATGGAGCCGACATCTGAAACAGACCACTTCCCTACGGCTTCGACCCCGGCCATCATGAGAACCCCTCTTGTCCAGAGTCCTAGCTCCACCAAACGCTTGGTCGCCTCGCACATTTCTTCTCCAAGACCGCGAATGCCACACCGCCCAACCATCAGAGCTGGCGGCACGGTCTCTGGGCCCCCTCAAGCGGCCAGCCATCCTCACCGGAGTTTCCTGCCCAAAGGAGAATTCAAATTCATCGGATCTCAAAACTCAGTTGATGGACTCAGAAGCTCAACTCCAGAAATTTTACATGTCCAAAAATTCTGAAATTTCTCAAACCGTAAGGACATATTAAAGTTATCCCAATTGTGACTGAGGACAAAATTAATCCTGGTAGGATTGGGACCCTCATTTTTAGTTTGGTTCTTGACCCACCAAACATTATACCAAATAAAAGAGATAAAGCCCTTAAGAATCTTGGCTCTTTGAGAGAAGGCCTGAGACTTCATGATGCGGGAAAAATGAGATAGATGGATAGGAGCAATGAGATGCTTGGAGATAACCCAAATGGAGATATGATGCACAAGCTCACTACCAGAGAAAAGGTAAGAGAGCGTTTCCTGAGTAGGATGAGAAGGGCAACACAAGCATTTAGAAGGAAGATTGAAACCAAGCCTAGAGATGTTATCGTCTATGGGAAGTTTAAAGTGAATAATTCTCCAAGCCAACATAGAGATAGAGATAGGCAAATCAAGCTTCCATATCTCTTTCATGTAGGGGATCTCCTACTCTTTGGGAAAGTTAGAGAGATAGGCAGAAGCCACGGAGAAGGAGCCAGAGGAATTACGAGACCAAATTGGGATGTCCGGAGAGCTATCGAGAGTAGTCCAAAGGATACACGATCTAATATTGGAAGGAAGAGGATTGAATTGGGGTACCTCAGAAAGGTGGTCCAAAATGTCCTTGACAGAGATAGGGGCAAGGTCAATGGATTCGGGGAGAAGACTTTTGATAGTCGTATTTCCCATCCAAATATCAACCCAGGAATCAACAGCCCCTTCATGAACCTCCCAGCTAATATAGTGCCTCATTGAGAGAAAGGTCTCCCAAAGGGTACGAATTTGGGAAGGGAGAGGACGAGAGGCAGTAAAGATATTTTCATAAAGATATTTCATTAAGTTGGCATAAGGTAAGTTAGAGAAAAGGATATCTCACACCCTCTTCTTCCAAGGAGCTTGAACGAAAAGATCAAGATCATGAATGCCAAGACCGCCATGAGAAATGGGTTTGGTAACCTACTTCCAAGAAATCCAATGATGTTTATGTTCGGTATTGGAGGAACCCTAAAGGAAGTCCGTAAATTTTCTCTCAAGCCTTTTGATGATAGCCCTAGGGACATCCAAAATGGATAGGATATAGACGGGCATGGAAGAGAGCACATGCTTGATAAGGAGCAGTCTTGAGGCATAAGATAGGAGGTTAGCCTTCCAACCAACCAATTTAGCATTGATTTTATCAACAATAGGGGAAAAAAAAGAGATTTTCTCACGGCTGGGGAAGATGGGGCAGCCCAACTAGGTGAAAGGGAAGGAACCTATCTAGCACCCCATAAGATGAAGAATACGGTGAAGTCTGCCAGAGGGAAAATGATTCCCAAGGAAGCAGAAACTCTTCAAATGATTGAGGCACTGACCAAAGTTGGTCTCGAAAGAGTTCACAAATTTAGAGAGATTGGAGATTGAATTCACGTTGCCATTGAGGAAGAGGACAATGTCATTGGCATATAGGAGAGCAACACGGGGGGGAGACTCCCCGCTTAATAGAATAGGGAACCAAGTCACCCTGAAATGCTAATTCCTTGATACCCCGTTTGGAAGGTTCCATGAAGAGATCAAATAGCAAAGGGGATAGAGGGTCCCCTTGCCTAAGGCCTCGAGAGACATTAAAAATGGAAGAGGAAGCTCCATCAGTGAGGAGGGAAGATCCTTCATGATGGAAGAAACCCGTAACAAGATCAATGAACTTCTCGGAAAAGCCAAATCTCCTAAGGATATTAAACAAAACGTTCCATTCTACCCTATCATAAGCTTTCTGGAAATCCAGCTAGATAATGACATTGGAACCGAACACTTTTTTGTCAATACGCTGGGCAAGCTCAAAGGTTGTAGCAATGTAATAAAAAATAGAGCAGCCCTTAACAAAACTGGCTTGCTTCGAAGAGATAAGTTTAGGAAGGAGACCAGCCAACCTATTAGCCAAGATAGAGGAGGAGATTTTGTAAATGACATTGCAAAGGCTAATGGGACGGAAGTCGGAGAGACCACCGGCATTCCCTTTTTTGGGAATAAGGAAAATAAATGTGTTGTTGAAAGATTTGGGACCCTTGCAATTAACGTAAAAGTAGGAGATTACGAGGGTCAAGTCAAAAGTATCTAAAAAACTCTGTATTAAAGCCATCAGGACTCGGAGTGCGATTTGAAGGCATTTAAGAGAGAGTAAGAAAAATTTCCTCTTGAGAAGGAGGGATAGTGAGAGAGTTGAAGTCTAACTGGGTCACCAAGGGAGGAATAAAATCAATCATCGGGGACAAACCAGAAACATGATCTGAGGTGAGAAGGTTACTAGTGGTATTCGCGGCGACCTCCCAGGAGCCATTACCCAAGGACAAGGTAAGATTAGATCTAGACTTTTTAGCAAATCTTCTTTTAATGGTAGTATAGAAAAATTTGTTAATACCCTCCCCATTTTTAATCCAATCAATTTTAGCCTTCTAAGAAAGAAAATCATTGAGCTTTGCTTGAGCATCATCTAGTTGGATTTGAATGCCATTGAGCTCAGCGGAAAGATTGTCATTCCATTAGGATGCAAGTTTAAGTCCACATGATCTCTATGAATCTCAAGGTCTCTAATAATGGAATAAATATTCCCGAAAGTCATCCTATTCCATTGGATAAGAGTCCTCTTAAGAATAGAGAGTTTGATGCACATTTTAGAGAGGGGGTCAAGCAGCTGATGGGAGTTAGACAATCTCTAGGTGTCCACCACCAAAGAGCGAAAATATGGGTCCCTAAGCCACATATTTTGGAAGTGAAAAGGGCAAGGATTAGAGGGAGAGAGAGGAGAAGAACAAAGAATCATGGGTGAGTGGTTTGAGTTCCTTCTGCATGATCAAAAACCAAAGGAAAACAAAGGGAGAGCATCAGCATTAAGAAAGATATGGTCAAGTTTCTTGTAGATACGAGCAGACCCTTTACGACCATTGCACCAAGAGAGTTGCGAACCTACCATTGGCAAGTTGATCAAGGTAGTAGAATCGATATAGGACCTAAAGGGAGCTGCTTGGGTCATGGAAAGGAAGCACACCCGATTTGTTCGAGGCAGAAAGAATGTAGTTAAAATCACCAGCAACAACCCATGGGGTGGGGGGGTCTTGAGCAGAGGAGGTGATATAATCCTAAAGAGAGCTGTGATCCTCAGCATCACAAGAGGCATAAATAGAAGGAATCCCCCTCACAACATTCAATCATAAGGGCATGATTGGTGGACGAAAGTAGAGAGATGTAAATAGGGTCCTTCAACAAACACCGGATCTAAGAGGACTTAGGATTCACAAAACCCGAGGAGAAAGGATGGAGTCCTTAATGCAATCAATCAAGGAAGGGCCAGCAAAAGGCTCCAAAAGGAAAACCAGATTGAGATGGTGCTGGCTAATCAAATCTTTTAGACGAGAGATGGTTGGGGCATTTAGGTTGTCCTAGCAATTCCAAAAAAGCCACTTCATAAGGAAATAGTTTTAGAAATGGATCTAGCACGACTACGAGTAATCCTTCTAGAACCCTCAATGGATTGACCACCATGGATTCCTTTAGCCCCTGAGGGAGAGTGTGCCTCATATGCCAAATCCTTGAGGTATAAAGGTTTCAATTCCAGAAGATCTGAAACACCCTGAGATTCAAGATCAGAAAAAGAATCTAATCTAGTTGCATCATTGCTCAAAAGGGAAATGTTCCCCTCCCCTGGGATTTCCTCAATAAGAGGGGGATCCGGATCAGGAGGATGGGGGGTAACAGGGAGATAGATGCCCCAAGCAAAGCTAGAACGATTATCACCATCCACCGAGGACACAAGATTATGTTCAGAGTCATGCGCCATAGAAACAATAGGACTGAAACCAGATTTAACAGATCGAGAACCATTCTAGGGTGCAACAATAGCAGAACATAAATCATCACCATCGCAATCTCTACTAGGAGGTTTGAAAACCAAGTTGAAATCTTTTGAAACTGGACGACCCTTAAGAAAATCAGAAGAAATCGAGATCATAGCGAGCGGTTTAAGCAAATGCAAATTAGAAGAAACCTCATCAGGCTTAGAGGAAGAGAATTTCACCTGAGGGGGAGAGGAGGATCGTTTTACAATGATCTCCTTCCCCAACCATTCAAGCCGTTGAGTGTGCAACCGGGATTGCAGCCTCAACCGGATGTTACACCTCCTTCTCCTTCGCAAGAGATGAATCTCAAAGATAGGGAGGGAGGAAGGGCCCCCCTAGAAGAAGAGGAGGTATTAAACAAGCTGAGTTACATTCGTCAAGCAAACCCTCCGAAGAAGAAGAAGGACCGATCTTGTGGGGAGCCTCCTCTCTTGGCTAGCTAAGGCCAGAAGTAGAGGGGGCCTGCAGGTCATCAGGAGAATGACAGGGCAAAGGTTCAGTAGGGATTGGCACACCTAGAGCAACTACTAGAGGCAGGGGATGAGGAACCTTCACACCTGTAAGGGGGAGACAGTCGGGTAGGATGATAACAAGAGGCCCAGCATGCAACATATGGAGCAAAACAGGGGGACACTTTCAAAAACAACACGCTGCAAAAAAGTTTGATCCTTGTTAAATATGACCACATAATCTCTACAAACCACCATTAGATCAATCTCAATACAAACCCTAGGAAAGTCAAGTCTATGACCTTGGATCGTATGTTAATCGACACAAATCGGAGTTCCCAACTGGTATGCGATAGAAATCAAGGCATTCGGATGGAGAAAATGGAGATTTAAACCAGGGAATCCCACCCAAATCGGAGTGGTAGAGATAGGTCGATCTGTACGAAAATCGGGGTTCCAACGTGCAAACTGCAACTGCACACCATCAAGAACAATAGAGCCTTGCAAAAAAACCCTAATCCGCATAAGTCTCGCAGCAAACCAACCAATGACGGAAATCCAGCAACACAAGGTTGAAACCCAGAGCAAGCTTGAACTTCTGGGATAGAAGGTTCTGCAGCTATCAAGAGGGTTTCTAGTGCAGGCATGCACAACTAGAGAAGAGGCAAAGCATTTGGAAAGCTTGGAAATCTCTTCCAGGGAGAAAGAAGTACCCAAGACACCATCCTTGAAGATCGGACAATGGACTTGGAGCTTCAGCTCCAAGAAAGGAGAAGGCTCAGGATGGCCAGCTCCAGTCACCACTGAAGCAAAGGAGGGCTTCGGTGGCAGTGTCCGATTTTATGGTGATGAGGGAAGGGACGGCTGCGACAGAACCATTGCAGCAAACACAATCGAAAATGACAAAAGCGGCAAACCACGCATGAAGCAAACATAAAAACAAAGTGAGAACCAACATGGCAAACCCTAGGAAAAGGCATGCAAAGAGAAGGCGACTAGTGGTCCACTCCAAGGAGCTCCAAATGGAGCCATCAGAGGGCGAGGGGCGCACAGGCCCCCCACTGGGGGGAGGGACTAGAGGAACGCACCAGCAAGAGCCGAAACCCTAGCTAAAAAGGAGAAATAGAGAATGGAGAGGTGCCAAGCACAACACTTCTCTCGCTTTATTCTATGCTATTTCGTTTTCACTTTTGCTTCTAACCTTCTAAGTTTCATATATTTCCCTCCGTTTTGGGAAGTCATTATGTGTGTTTGCTCCACATGTTTCTTGTTTGACTGTTCAAATGTTCTTCAATGCACACATGCTTTGCATTGAAGTCTCTCAACACACTAGTGCTTTCAGGTGTTTGGGTAATCTCTCATGTTTCGTATTTGAAATTGCACTAGAGGACGGATGAATAGTGAATTTATAAAATATTGTAAGATAAAAAATTCAACCACAAAAAGAGGTACTAGATTTTTAGGTAGAAACTCAAGATGGGTGGAAACCACCACCTAAGCCAATCCCTTGAGTTAGGATTTTCGATCACAAAGTGATCAATCCACTAACCACACTACTTAAACAAGGGTAGTGTACCTCAATTACAAATCCCACCTCCGATCCCTAAACGGATGTTTCTCCCTTCACAATGAAGAGACAAGGACCTGACAAGTTGGATACCCAAAGTATAAAAGTAAGAATTAAACAACACCTATAGAGCACCCTAATAATTTGATTACTTCCTTATCTATTAAGCATAAAGAGAACTCCCTGAGAATTTTCGGAAAAAAGTGAACCGGGAGTGTGGGTTTGCCCTTTAATTAGAGTGTTGGCACAGCAAAAGGGCAAGAGGAGGCTAAGAGTAGTGAGCAAGTGATTTTCTAAGGGAATTGAATCTCAAGAGGTGTATCTTGCTTAAGAGGGATTGTAGTCTATTTATATAGAAGTTTGGAACCTTCAAGAATGCTTGAGAGAGATCTCCTAGCCATTGGAGGCAAATCCAAAGAGATTAGGACGAAATCCATCACAAATCAGGGTAATGATGAGTCCGACTACAATATCAGACGTCTGATTTTAGGATCAGACGTCATATAAGACATCTGATTACAGTTATGGTCGTCTGATACTATTAGCTAGGCTTTACTGGTTTCATTGGATCGAAACATGGACGTTTGATAAAATTATTAGACGTCTAATTTTGCATGGATTCATTCCTGTTTTGAGCATATCCAAACAGGGTTCTAGATTTCAAGGAACAGACGTCAGTACAGACATCTGTAGGATTCCCTAGACATCTGGAAACCTAAAAAGGACTTGTCTTGGAAATCTGACAGAAGATCTTTGGTTCCTAATGAGATTCGCACAGAAATAAATGAGCAACGGTCCAAAGGTGGACGTCTGGAGACATGTTCAGATGTCTGAAAATGTATTTTGCTCGTTATATTCAGAAGGATGATGGGTGCTTGAGTCTGACAGTTGTTTTAAGGACTTCTAGGCAATGTATTAGACGTCTGGATGAGGCTATGGATGTTTGATGAAAGGTTGCTTCGACTGATGTTTATGAAGTTAGAAACTAAAAGCAAAGCTATAGGTAATTAGACATCTGAAACACTTGTTAGACGTATTAAAGTTGAAAATTAGATGTCTAACAATTGTTATGGACATTTGATTTGAGTCAGTCTTAGGTTTTTGTTTCTAATTTATCCAAGTGTAGAGAGTCTAAGTTAGCTATTTATAAGTTATATTTGGGGACTCTTTATAATATCTCTAGACTCAAATAAAATAAAGATTATGACCTTTGAAAGTTTACATAAAAAGCCTATGACCTATGACAGTACTCATGCTACCTAGTCTTCACGCTTTTAATCTTCTATCTTGGAAAACTCCATGAATCCTGCAATTGTGTTATCATAGAGAAAAATATGTTACGGTTGTGTTTTATTTCTTTTTCTTCATTTTGTAAAATCATCAAAATATTATATATGAGAGGTTGAACTAACAATCTCCCCCTTTTTGATGATTTTCAAAATATACATGTAGGTTCTTATTTTCTCCCCCTGAAAGTTATACTTAGTAGTCTATACCTATTTTGAGAAGATTTTTCATAATTTTTTATGTTATTCCCTAAGTTCTTACCTACGTTCTTCTCCCCCTTTTTGAATATCATCATGAAGGGTTCTAAAAGGGGTTGATACTTAGACTACAAGTGTTATGAAATGACATTTATAAAGCGGAGAGCATTAATAAAACTGCACGTTAAATAAAAATGGCAAAGCATTAAAGTAAAGTAACTAGAAAAGGAATGTAGGTGCCCTAAGCACCAACTAGCTATTGTTCCCAAAATATTTATGTATGGGGTCAAAGCCCCTTAATATAAGCCAACATGGAAGACAGAAAGAAAGACAAACAGAAGAACTAAACTAGTCTTCTTGATCATGGCGGCGGTGGCGGCAAGCAGGTTCTTCTCCTATCTGCAGATTTTGAATGTCAGAACGAAGTTTGTCGATGTCGCGGCGCACACTCCCCATATAGGTGTACATCTCGCCGGTTCGTCGCAACAAGAGGGAGATGCTGAAGGAGAGGGAATCTGTGGTGGGATCCCATGCCTCGTCAAAGCTTGAGCGAGGAGCTTCTATTTGAAGTGGACGTTTGATATGTGGGTTCCACTCAACTCAGTTATCAAGTTAATTTCAATTAATTAAGAGTAGAAGAAATCACTTAGGTTAACTCGAAGTTGTGTCGGTTGTGTAGTATAGGGTCAAATTAACCTAACATTTTAAAAATTTTTACTGGTTGAGTCCAGGTCGTTCACTGGGAGGCATAATAATTTTCTCCAAATTCACCAATTTTCTTTTATCTCTTTAAGTTTATGAGGTATAACTAGTTTGATTTTCAAAACATGAATTTTGTCAAAATATTTAAACCAGAAAGGATATACAAAATTCCATATGCAAAACATATTTACTCAAAATGTTATACTTTATTAACAAGTAAACATGCTAGTTTTTCAATTTTATTTCATTCTAAGAAATTAAGGAAATTAAAAAGTTATCCAATTAAAGCATGCCTTTTATAATTAAGAACAAAAAGTAATTATGCAAGAGAAAATTCATTTATTTTCATCTCTCTTCAGCCTCTAATCTTCTTTCTTTCTTTTCTTATTTCTCTCTTTTATTTTCTTCTCTCGAGCTCTCTTTCTTCTTACCTTTCTTGTGTTGTTCTTGCCTTCTTATCCTCCTTCTCTTCTTCTTTTTCCCTTTAATCTTCTCCAGCCTTCTCTTCTTCCCTTAGTTTTTCTCCTTTGTTCCTTAGTATTTTTCCTTAACACTTCTTAGCGCCTGTGCCTTCTTTAGCTTTCAGCTTTAACACTTAGCATCCTTCAGCGGCTTCTCTTTTCCTTAAGCTTTCAGCTGAATCGAGTTTTTTTTACTTTTTTAACCAAAAGTTTTTTTATTTGCGGCGAGGTCCTTTTGAGGATACACAACACCCTGGGACCAGGGTGGGACCAGACCCTACTCGGTCCTCGCCTAATCTCAGTTAGGTTTATTTCGGTTCATTTGTTAATCGGTTCACAGTCTTGAGCCGCATCGGCTCAACCCGGCCTCCCAGGCCACTCTCGCCCTCCCAGGGCACAATCACTTCTGCACGCCCCTAAGGGCGCACACCCGCAGGCATAAGCCCGCACACTCATACATGCAATGCTCAGATCAGATCAGAAGGAATCGGAACCAGTGCACTGAGCGCTGACGATTGCATAGCCAAGGGAACAAATTGGTTTTATCCCCAGGTGCGCACTCGTGAATAACCGAGGTGGGACTAACTTACCCCTTACAGACCCGAATTCAAACGTTCATAACTTTCTACCCAGAGCTCCAAATTGAATGATTTCAAGTTTGTTGGAAAGCTCTAAGGGTAATCTACACAATTTCAGGATCAATTTAATGTTTCAATGATGTTTGGCTCTTCAATTTAAGAGATGAAATCAAGGGTTCCTACCGGTTTTAAAAGCCTGGAAGTAGTTTTAAATCAAGAGAGTCCTCAGATGGACTTCTCTCTTCTATTAAAAGGTCTATACATGTGATATAAATGATTCCGCATCTGTTAGAGTAGGTTTTAAACTCTTAAGTCCTTCAGAACAACCAGAGAAGCTTTTCTCTTCTCTGAAAGCTTCAGAGATTGATTTTCAGATTTCAATAAGTGCAACAGACACTTTAAAGTGTTCCTAATCTATTTAGATTAATTCTAAGGGTTATAACAAATCAATCTAGGTAGGTTTTAAGTTTGAATTTCATCAGAACAGTACTCCTATTGGTTTGGGTTCGAAAGTAACCCAAATTGGCGGAAACTAAATCTTCACTAATTCATTCATCTGAGCTTACTTTAATTCATTTCAAATCATCAAATAAGATCCCAGAAACAGTTTCCACTCCTCAAAATCTCAATTCAAGCTCAGAACTCCATTATCAGACTCAGGTTTGACTATGGAAGCTCGAAAATTGACTTTCTGTTCTAAGCTTCCTCCTAAGAAATTAATGCCAAAAATAAAGTCTTCTCATCATCTGGAACTTATTCAGATCTTTAGATTTGTGTTCTGTCCTTAATTTCTAGGGTTTCAAGCTCACCGCCTGAACTAAAATAGGTGTGTGTTCGACAAAGTTATTCAAAGTTTGTTACAATGTTTTAGGGGTTAAAATAGCTTCAGTGCATCGCACTAAAGCTTCTGAGCTCATTAAATGTTTCTCAAATCCTTCCTAACAGACTTTTTCAACTCGCCGGAGTTGGGGAAGAAGTTCAAATCTATAGCTCTAGTGGTTAAATCCTCAAACAAATATCTTTAAAATAGTCATTAATCCTTATTATACTATTCTGGAGCCACTTAGCAAGTTTAAGAGGCTGTAACACAAAAATGGCTCGCCGGAGCTCGTCAGAGCTTCGGTGAGTCTAGAAAATGTAAATTGTATGTACGGATTAACAAAACTAACCATTTTTAATCCAAAAATGATCCTGAGGTTGCAAGGAGCCTCATTATCACTTTAAATTCTTCATTTGTTCATTAAAATTAAGATTTGATAGTAAGTTTATTTTCTTAAAAGATTTGAGTGGTTAAAGATCAGGACTTGATTTAACTACTCGATTGAGAAGTTAAATCAAGTCAACAGATGTTATTATTCATAAATATATATTTAATTTATAGTTTGAACTGTTCCTGAGCCACCATGGACAGTGAGCTCAGGAGCTTAATTAAGATTTAGGCATTTAATTATATATGATAATAATAAGTAATATAATGTCGATTAGGGTTCATTAGTGATGATAGGTGATGAAAGAACCCAGTGAAGGTGGAATTAGGCCGAGTACTATCACCATAGACAGTGTCAGTAGTCGGTGAAGGTGAGATTTGAATTAGGCGTTTAGGTGATTTAATTAATCATTAAGTGAATTAGAAGTGAACATGGAAGATACAGGAAGGTGTATAGTGAATTAAAAGGCAAAATTAAAGCTCTGGAGAGCTCAAGGAACTCGTCGGAGTCGGAGGAGATGAAACTAAAATCTAAAATTACTCTAACGTAACTAACTAAACTAACTAACTAAGCTAGCCTACTCCTACTCTTACTCCTAGTCTACTGTTACCTGGATGAAGGGGTCAATAGGGTTCCGTTGAAGGTTCATAGCGGACCACGAAATTAGAGGGTGGAAGAAAGATCTCCGGCAGGCGGATTTGAGATGGAGCAGAGAAATCCTTAGGTCGGCGCCTTTGTCAGAGGTGCGGAAAACCACGGCGGATCTCCTCGGCTACTTAAGATGGACGGAGGAAGTCGGAAGATGGAATGGGGAGTCACCGGAGGTTTGGACGGATAGCTTATCGAAGTCGGCTACGGTGTTAGAAGAGGGAAGGGAGCCAACTTGCCTAAAATTAGAGGTGTGAGGGGGTATTTATAGCAGTTTGCGGCAAAGAGAGAGGTGGGGTCTGGCCAAAGAAGGAGCTCGAGGAGCTTAACCTCCGTCGTCATCTTCGACGACGGTGAGGTTATCTCCCACTAAAAAATAGGATTGTCAGTTAATCCAGACCGATGGATGAAGTGGAGGTGGTGAGCGCAAGCTACAAGAGCTTGGACAAAGAAGAATGATGTCGGTAGGGTGATGATCGCTTGGTGGGGTGACTCTCTGCTACCAGTCGTTCATTCGGCTAGAGAAGGAGAAGAAGAAGATGAAGAGGGACTTAGAAGTAATAAAACTTAAGGACCTATGTGAGAAATAAGGACCCGACTGTAATAAATATTAAGGACTAAAATGTAAACCTAGGTTTTGAAGGTTTATTTTAACTTAAATCTTTTTCAACTTTTTATATATGTTAGTAAATAAGGTAAATATTATGTTTACACCTTGAATTTACATTTTTTACCTTTTTAGGTTAATTTATTAGATTAAGTAAAATTACTTAAGTTATTACATACTTAGGTATACATTATATTTAAGTTACTTATCTTATTAATTAAGGATATGATTAATAGGATTTCGAGTTCAATTATTATCTAAATTATTAATAATGTTAATTGAATGATAAAATGCCATTTTAAACTTATTTTAAGGTCCTTAACTAAATATCCCTTATTCTATAATTAACCCTTATATATTCATAACCCTAGCTAATTAACTAGGAAGATTAGTTAATTAGGGGTAATTAGAGATCATGATGAGTATCTTATTTTGGCTGGCTCAAGATGCTCCCTAAGTATGTGCATCTTGGTGGCTGTGGCCTGGTTGTAGGGCTCAATTTTTTTGTCAACTGCCTGGTCATTTATGGAGATCCGATGGCTTGCAAAAATTTTGGATAAAATGGACCCAAACAGTAGAGATGCCCCATGGTCCTCATTCATAACACAAACAATGAGGCGGCAATAGTTGAAGGGAATGTGACGTACGGTGGTAAAAAGGAGTGCCTTGTGTTAGCGCGAGATATAATCAAAACCTCTTGATTTGTTTAGAAGGTCCCGGGTAAAAATGCGAGATAGTAATCGAGGAAGAGGTTTAAGGTTTTTGCTTGGTAAGGTGCCAAGATTTTCAACATATTGTTCAGGTAGGACTAATTCTTGATTTATGACTTCTGAGTCATATTACCTCAGAATGTCATTGAAGTCATTTCCCTCATTAGGGATGGCAAGAAGGGCGGAAATAGAGTCAGAGGTGATATGGATTTCACACCCAAATAAGTGGGTATGTAATTTAGTTTATCGTTGCTATAGTCTTCAACGATGTTGGCATAGAAAAGTTAGACAAGATCAAGGAACACACCAATAGTTCCAATGCCAGAATGGAACTGTTGGTCAAAATAATGGAAGAGATAGAGGGTTTCAAAGTGTTCCCGAAGCTTTAGATGGGCAAAGTCATTCCATACAATGAAGTGAGGGCACTTGACTTTGGCATTTGTGAAGTGACGAAATCACTGTCTAGCGATGTCGCCATACAGTTGGTCAGCCAAATAGGTGGAGGAGGAGGTGGAAGATCCCTCGACTTGCTTCTGACGGGGAGGCATTTTGGGTGGTTTAGGTGGTTGGGTTTTGGAAGGAGAGGTTTGGTATTTTTAGGTTAGAACACCTGCAAAGACATACATGCAAACAACATGCCACACCAATCATTCAACCAATAATGCCATACATGCAAACAACATTGATACCAGAAAAAAAATTGTGTGGTAGTATGCCTTGAGGCAATACAACCTGCCATGATGTTGTGGCAATATACCTTTGAATTCAAGCCACTAAGATGTCGGCTTGAATCACTTGAGGTAATACCCTTGCCATAATCGACCAAAATGATGAACATTTATGTTGCATTTTGTTCTAGGGTTTTAGTTCCTAGGGAAAAAATAGGCACGATAGAAGAAAAAATCGAGTTGATCAAAAAAGAAAAGACAAGATGAGTGCTTTGAAGAGACTTGAGCAAAACCCGTGGAGATGACCTAAGGGTTTGAGAAGTTTTACCCATGGAGGAGAGTCTCTAGATGCGTGGTGGAGTGGGGGCACGCGCGCAGGGGAACAGTAGTGCTGCCAGTCGTCGAGGAGGCGGAGCGGTCATCTGGTGGCGAGAGGAGCAGCACCAATTGCAGCCGTCATTCGTCAAGTGGGAGAGAGAGGCCTTAGGGATTTGAGAGTGGGGAAGTGGGACCTTAAGACTGAGATTTTATATCCCAAGGGGTTGAGAAAGTCTCCCCCTAAAGTTGGGGGAATTTCCATTGCAAACCATTCAGAGAACAAATGCGAAGCGGCAGATTTTTACCAGATCAGACGTCTAGAGACATTGTCAGACGTCGAGATTGGCCCTTTGGGATTTTAACCCTTTTGATGGCGTCGTCTGTTTTAATCACCAGACGAGTTATTCGACGACTTCTTTTTTTTGAAACAGTGAGGAAAGCTATTGTTAAACGATAGAAATTCAGAGGGTAATATATTTCACATCAAACAAAACATTACAAAATAGATCCCCAACTGTGTATGAGGGACCAACATTCAGTTACAATTTTCTCACAACTAACCAGTCTCTCCTGAAAAAGCTTTTCGTTTCGCACCCTCCACACACACCACAAGGTGGTAGCCATACACCTGTATGGCCATCCAGGATTGTTGAACCTCTGCCAAAGGGAGTCCCAGGAAGGTAGAGGTTCCAGGCACATCTTCCTCCAAAGATTGTCTGTGACCAGGCATGAAGAAAAAAAATGCAAAGCACTGTCAATGTGTAAACCACAGAGATGGCAGGCATTCAAATTTGTCCCCATTCTTCTACGTCTAAGGTTGCTAGTGATCAAGCCTTCCCGCCTGCATAGCCACAAGAAAATTTGAACCTTCAAAGGGATCTTCAATAGCCATATTTTCCTGTTAATTGGATCACTCTCCATATCTGAGTTTGATCTGATGATCCTCTCATAGGCCTGCTGCACTGAGAAGACCCCATTCCAGCCATACGTATCAACCATATTCTACCTAGGATGCATCTGTTGCAGTGCAGCCAATAAGTTCTGCCTATCCTCCCATAGCCGAGTGCCTGATCTGCTTTGCTCATGACCTTCCAGCCTCCAGCACCCCTCTACAGCAGACCATAGACTGCTGACAGTGGCCTCCTTATCTGCAGCAGCTGCATATGCCCTCGGATATGTATCTTTCAAAATCCCCAAACCTGACCATTGCTCATTCCACATACTGAAATCACAACCATCACCAAGCCTAGGCTGCAGCAGATGCCAGTTGTTACTGATTGCACGAGTAACAGATCGCCAAAAAGGGGATGGCTTCACTGGTTGTAGCCTCTTCAGTGTGCTATTAGAATCACCATAACTATCTTTGATTAAGTCTGTCATTACATCATCCTTGCAGTCCAAAATCTTGATGGCCCACTTGATCAGGAGAGCTTCATTGAACTCCTTGAGCGCCTTAATCGCCATATCACCTGCCTCCTTCAGCCTGCATATCTTTTCCCATCTGATGGGCTGCATAAGACCTCCCTCATGGCCATCTCCTTTCCAAAAAAATCTTCTCTGCATAACATCCAATCGTTTCCAAATAGATTTCAGGGCTTTAAATATGCTGAAGTAGAAGCCCGGGATGGATGTTATGACTGAGTTAAGGAGGATTAATCTCCCACCCTTCGTTAAGAATTTACTACTCCAGCCTTTCAACTTGCCAAAAACTTTATCAAACAAAATATTCCAGTCATTTTTCTTCAGCTTTGCAGCTCTCAATGGCAGTCCTAGGTGCTTCATTGGTAACTTAGCTCGAGGTGATCCCAATGTATTCTCCACCTCCTTCTGTTCCTACTCATTCATGCCAAAACATATTAGAGTAGATTTTTCCTTGTTCAATTTCAGGCCTGAGATATCCCCAAAGATCTTTACCATATGCCCCTGAGCATGTGCAGCAGGATTGGTCCCTTCCACAAAGAAGACTGTGTCATCTACCTATGGCAAAATGGGAGCCGAGGTTCTTCTGTTGGACAGTGAATACCCTCTAAATACCCCCACCTCTGTCAATCTACATGCATATCTAGCAAGCCCATCCATTGCAAGGTTAAAGATCAAGGGGGCTAGAGGACATCCTTTTCTAACCCCACGTTGAGGTTGAATCCAAGCACCACATGGCTATAGGTTGTCATGTAGATGACTAATTTTAAAATTAGACATCTGATTTCTGCAAACATACCTCCCTGGAAAATGGTTTATTCTCCAGGTTGTCGTTCGATCTCTGTATCAGACGACCTATCTGATGTCTAAAGCTAAAATTAGACCTCTGATTTCTGTAGACAGTCCTTCTTGGATTTCACTCTAAAGCTACAGGTTGTCGACTGATTTCTTCATCAGACGACCTACACGACATCTGACTAAATAATCAGACGTTTGAATCCAGACATCACAATACCTATTATGCTGCAAAAATAGACATCTGTCAACACATCTGGATGACGGTCCAGACGTCTGTGAACGATAACAGACATCTGAAATAGCTCTTTTATTAGCTCTTTCAAGATATAAAATCGATGTTTGTACCATGTTCTTAGACGTCAAATTTTTAAGTATAAGATATCTGCGGTGTTAATCAGACGTCTGATATTGCATAGAATGTGCATTTTGATGTTTGAACTACATATGAAGGCT
This sequence comes from Thalassia testudinum, assembly GCA_037157565.1. Taxonomy (NCBI): domain Eukaryota; kingdom Viridiplantae; phylum Streptophyta; class Magnoliopsida; order Alismatales; family Hydrocharitaceae; genus Thalassia; species Thalassia testudinum. The sequence continues at coordinate 8,899,904 of JAZHRO010000040.1, read as the reverse complement.
CTTAACTTGGTAAAGTCAAGGCTCCTTCTATGTTCATGACAAAAGAAATTCCATTAAGTCACTAAATTCTTCAAATATCACTTAGGTTGCATATGCCTAGTTTTCTATGTATATAATTAAAACAATCATAATTCAAAGGTTTAGTGAAAATATCAGCCAATTGCAATTCAGTATAAATAAATTCAACCTCGATTTCTCCCTTAAGTACATTATCTCTCAAAAAATGATGTCGAACATCAATATGTTTTATACGGGAGTGATGTACGGGATTTTTTGAGAGGTTGGTAGCACTAGTATTATCACATAATATTTTTATTTTATTAAATATCAAGTTAAAATCCTTCAAGGTATTTTTCATCCAAAGCACTTGGGAACATGCTAAAGCGGCGGCTATGTATTCAGCCTCAGTAGTTGATAGGGTTACACGAGATTGTTTCTTTGAGAACCAAGAGACTAGCGATTCACCCAAGAATTGGCACATCCCACTAGTACTCTTCCTATCGGTGCGGCTACCTGCGTAGTCCGCATCCCTATATGTGACTAAGTTGAATTGTGGACTCCTAGGGTAGAATAAGCCATAATCAAATGTGTCAACTAGATATCTAAATATTCATTTTACAACATTTAAATGTGATTGTTTAGGGTTTGATTGAAACCTAATGCATAAGCAGGTACTAAATAGAATGTCAGGTCTACTGGAAGTTAAATATAGTAAAGATCCAATCATGCTACGATAGAGCTTTTGATCTATGGGCGTACCTGATTCGCCTAAGTCTAGGGAAGTTGTGACACTCATAGGAGTGTTCTTCCCTTTACTTTTCGTCATTTCAAATCTTTTCAGCATCTCCTTTGTGTATTTTGATTGACATACAAAGGTTCCAAATTTGAGTTGAGTGATTTGTAAGCCCAAGAAAAACTTGAGTTCACCTATCAAACTCATTTCGAATTCTTCTTGCATAATTTCTGAAAACTTTCTACACATAGATTCATTAGTAGCACTAAATATAATATCATCTACATATATTTGAACTAATAAAATATCTTTTCCTCTTCTTTTAATGAATAATGTGGAATTAGCTTCCCCTACAGAAAATTTTGCATTTAACAAATAGGCTTTGAGCCTCTCATACCAAGCTCTAGGAGCTTGCTTTAGACCATATAGTGCCTTGTTTAATTTATAGGCAAAATGAGGCTTATCATGAGACTCAAAACCAGGAGGTTGTTTTACGAAAACTTCCTCCTTAATGAATTCATTAAGAAACACACTCTTAACGTCCATTTGAAAGAGTTTAAAGCCAAGGAAGGTGGCATAAGTAAGAAGCATGCGAATTGATTTGAGTCGAGCTACAGGAGCATAGGTCTCATCAAAATCAATTCATTTTTCTTGGTTGTACCCTTGTGCTACCAGCTGAAACTTGTTCCGAATGACTATACCAGATTCATTCAACTTGTTCCGGAATACCCATTTGGTACCTATTATCGTTTGCCCTCTAGGCTTAGGTACTAGATCCCAAACTTCATTCCTTTGGAATTAGTTGAGTTCCTCCTGCATGGCCATCATCTAAGGTTCCTTGGAGCATTCTTCCTCGACACTCTTGGGTTCAACTTGAGATACAAAGACATAGAGACCAAAAGAGCAACTAAAACGAGATCAGGTTTTAATGCCATCGGAAACATTTCCAATGACTTGACTTTCAAGATGATCCCTTTGATATATCCAATCTTTTAGAAGATTATGGATATTGGAGTTTGGAATGTTAGACACATCAATAGAAGAATCATCTTCATCTTCCATATTGACTCGTTCAATAGAGGAAGAGTGAGGAGATTCATCGAAGGAAACATGAAGTGTTTCCTCCACTATTAATGTGGTCTTGTTAAAGACCCGATATGCCTTACTACGTGAGGAATAGCCAATAAATATGGCTTCTTCACCTTGGGCATCAAATTTATCTAAATTAGAGCGGGTATTCAAAACAAAGCACCGACATCCAAAAACTTTAAAATAACTAATTTTGGGTATTTTCCCATAGTATAATTCAAAATAAGTTTTTCGCAACTCGGATCGAATTAAGGTGCGATTTAACATGTAACAAGCCGTGTTAACCTCCTAGGCCCAAAAGTACTTCAGTAACCCAAGTCTATGAGCAATGTTTGAGCACACTTTTGAAGAGTACGGTTCTTTCTCTCAACCACCCCATTTTGTTGAGATGTTTGGGGAAAAGAAAACTCATGAGCAATGCCATGCTCTTGACAAAAATCATCAAACAAGGAATTTTCAAACTCGCCCCCATGATCACTATGGATACAAGTGATTTAGTAGCCTTTTTCAGTTTGAACCTTCCTACAAAAAATAGAAATGACAGAAAATACTCCTTTGGATCTCAAGAAGGAGACCCATGAAAACCTCGGAAAATCATCTACAATCACAAGGCAATATTTGCATCCACTAAGGCTCTCATATTTTATTGGTCCAAACAGATCTAGGTGAAGTAGTTCTAATGGTCTTGATGTGGATATAACTTCTTTGTTTCTAAAACTAGATTTCATAATTTTACCTAATTTACATGAATCACAGATAAGCTCATTTAAAAATTTTCCTTTAGGAAGACCTCGGACTAGTTCATGTTTGGCTAGTTTTTCAACTAGCTTCATATGAACATGTCGTAGTCTTCTATGCCATATACTTAACTCATTATTTGCTACAAGATATTCAAAAGTGCTATGTTTATCAAATTCTACGATATAAATGTCTTTTAATCTAGTTCCCTTAAGAAGGGTTTCATTGGTTAATGCATGCATAATTTCAAACATTTTTGAAGTAAATACTACCTTAAACCCCTTATCACAAATTTGACTGACACTTAAAAGATTATGTGTTAGCCCTTCAACTAGAGAAACATTTGAGATGGGAGAGAGAGGGTTGCCTATTTTACCAAGGCCAATAATATAGCCCTTGTGGTTGTTGCCAAATGTAACCATTCCTCCATCCGTAGGTTGGAGGTCTAAAAATAGGTGCTTGTCTCCCATCATATGTTTGGAACACCTGGAGTCCATCACCCATCTGCCTCCTTGATGACGGTGGTCTCCTTGTCTTCTTTCTTGTAGACCTCTTTCCTCTTACAAAAGATCTTCGTTGGTGACTTGGTGTGATGAGAGCCTCATCATGAGCCATAACTAGCTCATTTTGACCCAATAAAGAAGATAAAAGCTCCTACATAACCTAGAAGAAGGCCTAAATGAAGGAATAAGTGCTCTGAGAAGAAAACATGAATTAAAGGTTAAAACTGTAATTTTACCATTGCAGTACATAAACGGGATTCCTCAGAGGCAAAACATAGGTCAAATGGTCTAAATGAGATAAAAAGTGGGTTGAATCAATCAGAAATGGGTTCATGTGTAATTTAGGAATTAAATGACATTTGGTAACCATAAAATAGACCCGCTTAAATTAACAAGGTTTCGGTCAGGATAAAAATCAAGTAAACCCCCTAAAAATCATGTAAAAATATCCTCTAGGGTTTATAACACTTAATTTGGCCTTTGGAACCCAGTTTGACCTAGATTAGGGTCCTAGCTCTTCAAGTAACCTAATTTGGGTTTTTACGCAAAATGTCTAGTCAAATGAGGTCAAACCTAAAATCCAATTTCACCATTGGATTCCTTAGGTCCAAATTAGGTTTATACCAAAATTTGGACCTAAGGGGAGGTCATCTTGACCTACTTTGCAATTTAGTATACCCAAATCACAACTTGGTCCCTATCTTTTGAAAATCATTGCAGAGAGCCCCCTAAGTTCCTCGCCACCTTTGCAATCAGGTCCTGCCGCCATAGTTAGGGCAGAACCGAGCTCCGACGAGGTTTAGAGAGGGGTTACTCTCTGATTCCTCAGAGATTCCCTCCCAGAAATGGAAGGGAGATTCTCTGAGGAATTCCCTTCCATCTACGGCCAATCACAATCTTTGGTGTGAACCCAATCTCTCGTGCGAACGCACAAGGGATTTGGGTATCTTAACCTCTTTCCTACTCCAGCGAGCCATCAAAGGCAATGGCGTGCCCTCCACGCTCTGAGCACCCGGCCCAGTGCCTATAAAAGAACCCACACCTCCGGCCGCTCAATTTTAGCTTGATTTGGCCGAGCTTCCACGTCCAATTCATCTCTTCCTTCCCAGCCAAAGTCCGCAGCAACCTCCGGCGAGCCCCCCTCCCCTCCCTCTTCGCTCTGCCACAAAACCAGTGGCAGAGTTATCTTCCTGATTCCCCTCCGCGTCGCGCAACACCCGCGCACGCTGCCTTAGCCCCGTCGTCGCCGCCATCCTCCTCCACTGGGCAACGTCTTCTCCGGTGACAGCAGGTACAGCTGTCCGCCCTCCGTCCCCCTTCGTCCCTACAATTAGGTTAGAACTACTCCCCGTATTCCCTTCTCTCTTTCCCCCTATTATTTCATTTAATCGACCCTCGACCGACGCTGACCACCTCCATCTTCCTCGCCTCCGACAGACCTCCGGCGAGCTGGTCCCACCATTCCATCCCTCCACACGGCTGGCCAACCATCCCATAAGCTCCGCCTCACCACAAGGAACACTTTCCGCCCCTCCACTGCCACTCCACACCTCCGCAGTAACCCCCCGAACAACCCCACACCTCCGGCCACAGGTTGACCTAGGCACGCACGCCTAGGCCGTCCTGTGGCCTGCAGCACCGTGCACCACCTTCGCCGTGCCACGGCGAAGGTGCCCAACTGGTCTGATTAGGCCAATAGGCCATGTTTGTGATTGACAGGATTTCGCCCCTGCCGCCATTGACGACATTTAAAGCAGCTTCGCAGCAGCTCCAGGCATCAGGTCTTCCAGGCTTCAGGCGCAGAGGATGCGCGTGAGAAGTGCGAAGCCGCGGGTCCAGCAAGGAGTGCTGAGAAGTTTGCAGCTGTGGCGATTGCACGCAGGTCTGCCGGCGCGCGCGAGATTGGGCCAGAGACTTTAGTCCCACATCGTGGAAATACGAGGCGCCGCTGTAGTATAAGTTGAATTTGTGATATTGTTTGGTTGCCTCCAAACGCACAAGGGTGAGGTCCCTCACCTGCCCTAGCGCCCGCCTCGTCCGCGGTTTCACCTCACAGATCTGACCGGATCCGACCCGACCCATCCTTTGCACTCCTCGCGCATCACCCCACCTGCCGGTGTGCCTGGTCCCAGGTACGAAATCTGACCCGATTACCCGTGTGGCTCTGGGAGAGCGTCCTTGAGCGAATTGCAGAGAAAGAGAGAGACGTTTGGGTAGAGGGAAAGGGGTAGGTTTTGCTCTGTGCAGGTAGGCTGAATGTTGAAGAAGAAAGACTTAGCCGCGAGGAAGAAGAAGAGAAGGAAGAAAGAAGGCAAGGTAGAGAAGAGCAGGAAGAAAGGACTGCAAGAGAAGAAGCTGAGCAAGGAAGAAGAGAAGGAAGAAAGAGAAGCCTTCGTAGAAGAAGAAGAAGAAGAAGGCAGAAGAGAGACTGCAGAGAAAGAAGAGAGGCCAAGTGAAGACTGCTGAGAAGAAGAGAAAGAAATATCAGAAGAGAAGAATAACACTTTTAAGACGTCTGATCACAAGATCAGATGTCCAATTTCATTTCTTTTGTCATAATTACTTTTAACCGCATACTTTCATATTTGAATTAGAGTTTTGAGTAAATTAGAGTGTTCAATTACATTTGAGATTAGTAGTAAAGTAAAATTGCTCACTGTGTTCGACCTCGATACTCCGATTTTCGAGTAATAAAAACTATTTATTTGTTTGAACGCTTTGTCGGCTATACTACAATGTGACATTCTCTTTAAAACTGCAGAAAAGCGTGACGAACATGGTGTTTTATAGGTCTTTCTAATTTGAGTCGTCCATCCTTCATTTTGTATATCCAATTTTTGACAATATAATGTCTTTTCATCCCTACAAAACAAAATGAAAGTTATCTTTTTGGTATCCATTGCAATGTGGATCCGTATTTGTTAGTGGTCTCCTTTAGAGGAGGATCCTTTTTCGTCTCACTTTGACTAGGTTCATAAAAGCCTAGTCCAAATTTACTTGAGGAAGGTTTTTGTAACGACCCGGTTCCCGAGTCCCTACGAGACACGAGAACCGGACCGACTCGACTAATCCCAAGACCTAGTCGTCCAACGAGGAAGTAACCAAAAGACAGTAAAATAAACCACATTCAGCATGAATATAACTAACAGTAAGAAAGTACAGCAGTAAGGAAAGAAACTACTACAGTAGGCACCACCACAACAGTAAAACAACATTTATCATATAACAAAAACTGCAGGTAAAGAAGGTACAGCGAAAACAAAACTACTCACTAGAACAGAAACAAAAGAAGGTACAAAGCTGTGGTAACTCTACTGGACCCTACTTGGCCCAGCGTCCTCTGCAGCCGCCGACCCTGGCTGCTCAACACCTGGTCCTGAAAAAGGTAATGAGTGTAACACGTCAGCAAAACGCTGAGTAGAGTGGCAAACTAACTAAAGGCAACAGTAGAGTGTACAGTAGCTGTTATGTTCTATTACTTCCTTTTATTTACATCTTTCAATTTTTCTCACTATTTCATTTACTTCTCAGATCCTTTACTTGATCTCGGATGTCCTCGTGGGACGATCTTGATTGCAGTCTTTTCCAAAAGTAGAAGTAGCATGTGGTGCTCTCCTGGCCGGGAGAGTCCCCCGTGGTGATCCTACCCTCAGTCAACCACCCCAAGGTCACTGACAGACGTAACGGTGACTACGGCACGCGCGATAAACGCACAGGTAGCTAGCCCGTACTGGCACGCGGTCAGTCGTTTCCGTTAACGGGTGCGCCCAAAGCACAGCACGGAACCAGGGCAGAGCCCTCTCAGTAACAGGGGTCCAACCCCTCCACAGTAACCAAACCGGGGCCTTGCCCCTCCACAGTCCGCGCACCCTCGCCTGACTACCCTGGTTTGCCCTAGTGGGCCTAACAAGTCGGTGAAGGAGGCTAGCAGAACCCCGGGGCCCGTGGGGTAGCTAGTACTCTCCTAACACTACTAGCTCTCCTCGGTACTACGTACACGAGGGCCAACAAGTCGGTACAGACCGGCCAAGCCTAACCCCGGGTCCCTGGGGCGGCTGGCCCCACTCTGCACTAAAATAGGTACAGGTACTTCCCTTGGTACTGCGTACCCAAGAGACAGTACAAACTACATCTCAGTTCCATTCCTTTTCTTTCCAGGAGTTCCACTCCTAATTCCCCGTAGGGTTCCAGCTCTTTATCTCAGAACGTCATATGTTTCACTTTCCAGATTCACGTTCTCACATTCCATGATCTCAACATGATTCTTTATGCATAACAGGCAGCTGTTAATTAAATTTACAGGCAGCTTTATATATATTCCTTTCCATTTTTTTTTACAAGACTGCAGTAATATACATTCCACTAGTTTTTCCATCCTAGGATTCATGCCATATCCTAGGATCTATCATACAATCTAGTTTTCCGGCCCTAGGATTCATGCAATGCCCTAGGTTCTAGTTATGGTTCCATACTTTAACAGATTTTATTAATACTTGAAACCACTCTACCAGGTACAACGGAAGTAATGGGGGCATGGTCGGGAATCCCGCGCGCCTCCGCGACTCTCAAGACTGCAACCGAACGAGGTCCTATCACAAGGATCAAACACAAGGAGAGTCTCAAAACAGGTATAGCTACTGTAGGCGGGTAGAGGAATAAATTCTGAAACGAACGCAACTCGAATCGCGGAAAACGTAGCCCAAACGGGCCCTAAACGGGTCGAGAAAGACAATACTGTGCAAAATCAGACGTCTGGAACTCCTTCCAGACGTCTTAAACGGTGGATCAGAGAATTACCTGTTCGGCTTGGTTCCCCGGACGTCCAGAAGTCTGTGGGGACGTCTCTCCTAGATCCCAGACGTCCGATGGTCTCTCCGGACGTCTGGAGGTCACTCCCGCCGTCTGGTACAACTTCCAGACGTCTGATTCGCAAAGGATGACGAATCCGAACACCTGCGCACAGCCAACCCTCCTCCCTCAGTACGGTCAGTCGACAAAAAGAAGGAGAAAGCGGAAACTCACCTTTCAGACGTCTGTATGATCTCACAGACGTCGACCTTGCCGTCTGGATATCAATCCAGACGTCTGATTCTGGAAATTTTTCCAGAACCAGAACCTTGCTCGGCCTCCGCTCGCGACGCCGCCCGCGTCGCACCTCGCGCGTCCGCTGCTCCGCCTGCAGCAGGTCCCTCTCCGCGACGCTCTGCGCCCCCTGCGCCCTCCGCCGGCCGGGCAAGCCGCTCCCGGCGAGCTCGCCCTCACGGCAGAGCCCCGCCCTCGCACGCCGCAGCTCCTCCGCGCCTACTGCGGCCGCCGCTGCCGCTGCGCCCTCGCGTCCGCTCGCTCTCGCGCACAGGTAGGAGAGAAGGAGGAGGATGGTGGAGACGGGAGGGGAGGCGCGCCCCCCCCCCCTTTTAACGCCGCGCGGAGAGGAGAGAGAGACGGTCGCAGTCGCCTGCAGCCGCAGAGAAGATGCAGGATCGCAGGTCTGCGCGCACAGGCGCGCAGACGAATATCCCGTGCGAGCATAACTGTTCGCCAGACGTCTGTAAACTATCCCGGACGTCTGGTCAGACGTCCGGATGTGATCCCAGACGTCTTTACAGACGTCTGGGCCACCTCCCAGACGTCTTAAAAGACGTCTGGGGCACGCGCTCGTTACAGTTTTTGATGTGCAATGATATTGTCCAAGTTATCTTTCCCCTTTGTAAATTTGGCTAAGTCCTCAAGAAGTTGATTTGATTTTTCTTCAAGGTGATTTTTCTCTATTTTCATTATGTTTAATTTATCTTCTAGTCCCTTAATCTCCACTCTAAGTAAGTTATTTTCATCCTTTTTAAAGGAGTTTGATTTTTCAAGCACATGGATTTTGTCGAGTAATTCTTCTCTATTTAGAAATTTTTTTTCACTCATTGCCATATACATATTTGTTAATGATTCTTTTTCAATCATTAGTTTTCTTATTTGCATATTTAAGACAGTGATTTCTTTAGTAAGAATTAGATTCTTTTCTTTAAGATCATTGATTAATTTCTTATTCTCTAAGTTTTCTTCTTTTAAAGCTTTGCTTTGGGTCTTTGTTTTCTTAAGATCTAGATATAGTGAATCAAAAGCATCTTATAATTCATCTAGAGAATAAGAGTTTACCTCAGGTTCCTCAGATTCAAATTCAGAAACATCTTTTGTTGCCATTAATCCCAAGTGATGGGTCGACCCAAATAGGTTGTTAATATGATATTTTTATCGTTGAAATATGTATAGTGGTTAACCTATTTCAGACCTAACCATCTCTTTACAAAATTTTTAACCTGGCTTACTTGATTTTATCTTGTCGCTTTTAGGCCCAAGGTCAAACTCAAGGAAGTAAGGTTCAAGTCGAGTTTCTACGTTTTCCTTTCGTGTATTGTGTTTTTGATATTTTTCTTATTTAGGTTTTTTTTCTGGTAATCCTTGTTCTTGAGGCACACCCTCAAAATTGTGTCCTTGGCTTTTAACCAAAATAGAGTTTCAAAACACGCCTTGCTACCCCCAAGACGGGGTACCTGCAAATCAAAGATTATCTTTTCACTTTTATACTTTTTTTATCTTTTTACTAAGAAGGAAGCTAACAGACAAAAAGTAAATATAGTAGCTATAGATATATATTTATATGTAGTATATATATAAAGGGGTGGGGGTGGAGGTGACGATGGAGTGTAGCACTATGTCGAGTCAGTCAATGTCTAGAGAGACGCAACCAACACGACTAGGTGCCGCGTGGAGTGTGGATGAAGGATGGATGATGAATGTGTCCATGCTTTTTTTTGTACGCGTGTATCTGGGAATATCAGAAACTAGTACAGATATTCTCGCAATACAACGTATAGTAAATAACGTGAAAATATATGTACATATGTATATAAGTAAATATATCTATATGTATATAAATGTATAAGTATATATATATATAGATATATATAGATATATATGTATATATATATATATAGATATATATGTATATATATATATATATATATAGGTGTATATGTATATATATATATATAGGTATGTATATATATATATATAAGTATATGTGTAAATAGATAGATATATATATATGCGTGTGTGTGTATATATATATATATATATATATATATATATATATATATATATATATATATATAAGTATATGTGTAAATAGATAGATATATATATATGCGTGTGTGTATATATATATATATATATGTATGTATACATAACTATAGATATTACTATGTATATAAGTATATATATATATATAGATATATGTATGTATATATATATATAGAGGTATATAAGTATATATATGTTACTATAAGTGTGTGAGTGTGTGTGTGTATGTGTTGGTATAGGTGTGTGTGTGTCGATGAATGTGTGTGTGTGTGTTGCTGTGAGTAAAAGAGAGAGAAAGAGAGAGAGAGAGAACGGAGAGAGAGAGAGCGAATACGTGAGAGAGAGCGGGCGAGAGAGAGAGAGCGGACGCGTGAGTTAAGACGTCTGCTCGCGGAGGCGGACGTCTGGAGTCGCATCGTCTGGAGAAGGCAGCGGACGTCTGGAAACGGCGGGTGCGGGCACGCGCCTTCGTAGGGTTCCTGCAGGCGTGCGCGAGGACGACGGGCAGGCGATGGCGCGGAGGAGCGAGCGTGGAGGAGGTCTGCAGGTGGTCGAGGAAGGTCGCGGAGGAGGGCAAGGGTCGGCGCGAGGCCTTAGCCGGCCGCTGCAGTGCGCGCGGCGGCCGGTTAAGGGGTGCAACTGTGGCGATGACAGAATGGAGACGGAGCGGGGAACGCCCTGCAGACGCACGCGGAGGCGGTGAGCGGCTGCGGGGACGGTCGCGGAGGAGGCGGGGGGACCTGCTGCTGCTGCTGTGGCTGCTGCGTGGCTGCTGCTGCCGTGGCTTCAAGCTTCGAAGCTTGAGCGGCGTCAATGGCGTTAAAGAGAAAAAACGAAGAGAGGGAAGGCACCACGCCCACCGGCTCGTCGAAGAGCTGGGCAGTGGTTCTCCCACTGTGGTGGTGTGCGCCACAGTGGGTTCTCCTGCTCGCCGGGTGCCTCCTCGACGGAGGGCCGACGTATGGGAGGGGAAAGCGGTGGAGAAGATGCCTGTGGGTTTGAGTTGCTACAGCAGCCTATGTTTTTTTTTGGGTCCCCCCCTCGCGAGGAAGAGCTGCGGCTTTAAATAGAGGAGGAGAGCGTGGCTGCAAGCATGGCTGCAGCAGGGGGGATGGCGTGGGAGTTGCAAGCGCAGGGAGTGGCGTTGGCAGGGAATGGCATCGCATGCAGCATGGCGTGCATGTGGGCGCGGGAAGAAGAAGGCAGCCGCGGGAATGAGAAAAAAAAGAAGAAATCAAGAGGAAAAATAAAAAGGTGGAATTTGCAAGGAGGCACTTGAGATAAAATGTGAATTACGAAGCCATTTATTCATTTCTCCTCCTCTCATAATTAATGCATGCATGCAAGCGTTTTTACAAATGTGACTACAGGATCCTAATATGCAATGTTAATGCTAGAAAATAGCATAAGAAGGCGTTATTATAGGCGTGTTTTGAGGTGCAAACACCAAGCATGTTGTTTCTTCATTTGTTTCCTCCTCCTCTTCCTCTTCGGAGGTGGAGTCATCCAAAGTTGCTTGGAACTCCTTCTTCTTGAATCCCTTGGGCCTGGAGATCTTTTTGTAGTCGGTAGGCTTCTTGGATTTCTTCTCATCATCCCTTTTGAGTAAGGGACAATCTTTCCTTATGTGACCCCTCTTCTTGCAATTATAGCAAACTAGAGGTTCTTCCTCTCTTTTCTTTCCCTTGATCTCTTTTCTATTTCTGAGAAACTTTTTAAACTTTTTAGCTAATAAAACGAATTCTTCATCATCGGTACTTACCTCATCATCCGACGTAGCTTTGAAGGCTAAAGTCTTCTTTGAATCCAATGAGATAGATTTCTTCTTTTGCTCCATTTTTTATTCATAAGCCATAAGATTCCCAAGTAGATTTTCCATGTTTAGATCCTCTACTTGGTTGGCTTCTTCTATTACCATTACTTTTTGCTCCCACTCGGGTCCAAGGGAGCGAAGGAGCTTCCCTTAAAGCTCCCTTTTTATAAATGTCTTTCCTAGTGACTTGAGGTTATTCACGATTAACATGAATCAGGTGTATATGTCCCCAAGTCTATCATTTTCCTTCATAGAAAAGGCTTCAAATTCCTAAGATAACATGTTAATCTTTGAGGGTTTAACTCTAAACGTACCTTCGTGAGTTACCTCTAAGGTTCTCCATATCTTGTGGGCGATTTTGCATTAGCTAATGCGGTTGAATTCCTTCGAGCTGATTGCGCAGTCGAGTGAGTTCATTGCCTTAGCATTCAGTCCAAGGTGATGAATCTACTCCACTTTGTATCCCGTTTCTGGTTTCTCGGGAATGATGTATGAGGATTCACATTTCTCCCAAATGGAGAAATCATTGGCTTGAAACCACATCTTCATTCTTAGCTTCCAATAAGTGTAGTTTGTCCCTTCGAAGAGTGGTGGTCGGGTGGTGGATTGCCCCTCAAATCTGCCAGTGGAAATGACTCTCCCCTACATGTGATCTTTCTGCAGATGTTACTCCTAAAAGTGGAAAACCTACTCTAATACCAAATGAAATTGCACTAGAGGGGGGGTGAATAGTGAATTTATAAAATATTGTAAGACAAAAAATTCAATCACAAAAAGAGGCACCAGATTTTTAGGTGGAAACCCAAGACGGGTGAAAACCACCATTTAAGCCAATCCCTTGACATAGGATTTTTGATCACAAAGTGATCAATCCACTAACCACACTACTTAAACGAGGGTAGTGTACCTCAATTACAAATCCCACCTCCGATCCCTAAACGAAGGTTTCTCCTTTCACAATGAAGAGACGGGAACCCGACAGGTCGGATACCCAAAGTACAAAAGTAAGAATTAAACAACACCTATAGAGCACCCCAATAATTTGATTACTTCCATATCTATTAAGCATAAAGAGAACTCCCTGAGAATTTTCGGAAAGAAGTGAATCGGGAGTGTGGGTTTGCCCTTTAATCAGAGTGTTGGCACAGCAAAAGGGCAAGAGGAGGCTAAGAGTAGTGAGCAAGTGCTTTTCTAAGGGAATTGAATCTCAAGAGGTGTATCTTGCTTAAGAGGGATTGTAGTCTGTTTATATACAAGTTTGGAACCTTCAAGAATGCTTGAGAGAGATCTCCTAGCCATTGGAGGCAAACCAAAGAGATTGGGACGAAATCCATCACAAATCAGGGTAATGATGAGTCTGACTACAATATCAGACGTTTGATTTTAGGATCAGACGTCATATAAGACATCTGATTACAGTTATGGTCGTCTGATACTATTAGCTAGGCTTTACTGGTTTCATTGGATCGAAACATGGAAGTTTGATAAAATTATTAGACATCTAATTTTGCATGGATTCATTCCTGTTTTGACCAGATCCAAACAGGGTTCTAGATTTTAAGGAACATACGTCAGTACGGACGTCTGTAGGATTCCCTAGATGTCTGGAAACCTAAAAAGGACTTGTCTTGGAAATCTAACAGAAGATCTTTGGTTCCTAATGAGATTCGCACAGAAATAAATGAGCAACCGTCCAAAGGTAGACATCTGGAGACATGTCTAGACATCTAAAAATATATTTTGCTCGTTATATTCAAAAGGAAGCTGGGTGCTTGAGTCTAACAGTTGTTTTAAGAACATCCACGCAATGTATTTAACGTCTGGATGAGGCTATGGACGTCTGATGAAAGGTTGCTTCGACTGATGTTTATGAAGTCAGAAACTAAAGGCAAAGCTATAGGTAATTAGACGTCTGAAACACTTGTCAGACGTCTTAAAGTTGAAAATCAAACGTCTGACAGTTGTTATGGACGTCTGATTTGAGTCTTAGTCTTAGGATTTTGTTTCTAATTTATCCTAAGTGTAGAGAGCCTAAGTTAGCTATTTATAGGTTATGTTTGGGGTCTCTTTACAACATCTCTAGACTCAAATAAAATAAAGATTACAACCTTTGAAAGTTTACATAAAAATCCTATGACCTATGACAGTACTCATGCTACCTAGTCTTCACGCTTTTAATCCTCCGACTTGGAAAGCTCCATGACATGAAACCTGTAATTGTGTTATTACAGAGAAAAATATGCTATGCTTATGTTTTATTTCTTTTTCTTCATTTTGTAAAATCATCAAAATATTATATATGAGAGGTTGAACTAATAATATTTTCCCCCTCCATTGTTTGTGGGGCATGTGTTTCTTCTCGCTTTATTCTTTGTTGTTTTCATTTTTACTTTTGCTTCGAACCTTCTAGGTTTCATATGTTTACCTCCATTCAATGAAGTCATTCTGTGTGTATGCTCTACATGTTTCTTGTTTGACTATTCAAAAGTTCTTCAATGCGCTATTTTCTACTTCAATGCACACCTAGTTTGCCTTGAAAATTCTCAACACACCAGTGCTTTTTGGTATCCGAGTAATCTCTCATGTTTCATATTTTCGCCCTCCATTGTTTGTGGGGCATGTGTTTCTTCTCCCACTTTAATCTTTGCTATTTTCGTTTTCACTTTTGCTTTGAACCTTCTAAGTTTAATATGACACATAGTTCTCCTTATGATCAGGCTCATTCTTTGGGGTTGATTCTGAACGTACTATAGCTCGTAACCCCAAGCACATCAAGAGTGTTGAAAGGTCCCCTGAGAAGAGAAAGGAGTCAAGTAGGGAGGTTGCTAATGGGAACACCATCATGTGCCATAACTAGCTCATTTTAATCTAATTAAGTTAGTACATGCTCCTACATAACTGCTAGAGAGCCATATTTCATTCCAAAGTCATTCTGTGGGAAAGACAAGAAAATAGGGTTAAAACTATAGTTTTACCATCATATCATGAATGGAGTATAATCACGAGTTTCCCTAGGGGTAATTAAGGGTCAAATGGTCCTAAAAGTCTAACAAGTGGGTTAGAACAAACAGAAAAGGGTTTGCACGTGTTTTGAGAATGAAATGACTTTTGAAACCCTAAAAATAGATTCACTTAATTAACTGAGGTTTTGGTCAGGATAAAATTCACCTAAATCCACTAAAATTCATATAAAAATATTCTCTAGGGTTTTGAACCTTCAATTTGACCATCAGAACCCGTCTTAACCTCAAACAGAGTCTTAGACAGACATATGCTCTAATTTGTGTTTTTACATAAATTACCCAGTCAAACTTGGAAAAAACCTAAATCTAACTTCACCATTAGATTCCTTAGGTCCCAATTAAATTTGTACCAGAATTTGAGCCCAATCTGAGATCACCTTGACCAAGTTTGCATTTTGGTCTAGTTAGACTATCTCATTTAGACCCTTAACTTTTGAGTTCTCTTACAAATAGCAACCTAACTTCTTTGTCTTCTTCACAAGCAGGTCCTCGCACCATTTTGGAAGGTGAAACCTTCACCATTTGTAATGACCCATTACACTTTTAGCCATTTAAGACGTCTGGAGTTTTAGTTAAATGTCTGACCAGACGTGTGGACCCATTCCCGGACATCTAAAAGTAGAATTTTTTTACTGCGCCCTACGCACGGGCGGTGCGCAGAACCATTCCTTGCTCTCTCTCTTCCTCATCTCCCCTGAACCCTAAACCCCACACCCTCCTATATAAACGCCTCCTTTCCCCTCTCCTCTCTTCCTCACACCCCAGCCAGCACCACCTTCGGATCTTCAGTGAGGTGAGTGGAGGGCGAGCGAGAGGGAGGAAGGAGGAGAGCATGGGAGGAGCAGGAGACCTAAGGTCAGTGGAGATTCGGTGGAAGCTTGGCGGAGCTCCGATGGAGGCTCGGCGGGACTCGGAGGGGTTCGAGGAGGTGGCTTCCAACTTCTTGCAGCTGTGGGAGGGACGGCAAAAGCTCCTGCGGGCGAGCTCTCGAAGGAGATAGCTCGTGGGAGAGGTTTTGATACTAGGATTTTTCCAATATCATACTTCTGGAGAGTTGATCAGACGACCGTGGCGGCAGCTGGACGTCCGATTCTAAGACCAGACGTCTGAAAGCACTTATATCTCAAGGTACGTTCTTTTTCACGGTTACGGCCATGTAGGCCTCACTGCAGAAGCTTGGTCTGGCCAGATTTGGACCTGCGATTTTCGTACGTAGGTAAAGGCCCTTGGGAAGGCACACAGAATGCTTTTCTACGCATTTTTGGATGTCTGATCACATTACCAGACGTCTGGAGGTGCGTCTAGACGACCAGAGACATTGTCTGATGTCTAGAACTGCCTTTAGATGATTGCAGAGAAGGTCTAGACGTCTGAGGATACTGCAGGAACATAAGGTAAGATCTGATGCCTTTTAGGACATCTGGGATTATTCACAGACGTCTGATTTTGAATAGTAGGCATGTTTTTGACTTGTTTAAGGTCTGATCGAGATCCGTTTTATGCAAATGAAATACCTGTACTTTCCTCTCGAGTTCCTCTACATACTAGAGTCTATTTTACATTGTTCTGAACTCTCCTTTTGTGATGTATTTCCCTGGTATAGGGTTCTACCTGCTGCACGTTTGGGGCTTGCAGAGATGTCTGGGTCTGCGATTCAAGACCCCATTACTCCCGTGTTTCCTGGTAGAATGGTTTAATCCAATATTAATATTTGAATAAGAATGTGCTTGGTTGAATTAGCCAAATGGAAGTCTAAGATGTGGAATGAACCCTAGGGTAGACAAATGAATGAACCATTTGTACTGTTTGTTTTACTGGCATGCGTGATTGAGATAAACTGCTAGAAATTGCCTGTATTATAATTGTGAGTTGCCTGTTAGAATATGAGTTGCCTGTATTTAATGAACAATTACCTGTGAAATCACCCGCTGCATGTATTGAGAATTGAATTATGAAAATACGAGCTGCCTATATACGGATGAGAAATGAATTATTAAAGATGAGATTTGGATTGGGATAAATGAGGTGAACATGAGCATGAACCCTATGGGTAATTAGGAGTAGAACTCCTGTGGATAGACGGAAATCTGGAATGTAAACGGGAAGTGTGCTGGCCCTTGAGTACGTGGTACCAAGGAGAGCAGCTGTCCCCTTTTGTGTAGAGCGGAGCTAGCCTCCCTTGGGTTGAGACCTGGGGTTAGGACTGGCCACTCTACACCGACTCCTGTTGGCCCTCGCATATGTGGTACCGAGGCGAGCTACTAGTGTAGAGAGGGAGCTAGCCACCCCACGGGGCCCGAGGTTCAGCTAGCCACCCTACATTGACTTGTTAGGCCCTCTAGGAAAATCGGGGTAGTAAGATGAGGGTGCGCGGACTGTGGAGGAGCAAGACTCCTGTTTCGTTCTGAGGGGCGAGACCCCTATTCTGAGAGGGAAAGGGCCTATACTGTTCCATGCTGCACTTTGGGTGTACCTGTTAGCGGAAATGACTGATTGCATGTCAGTGTGGAGTAGCTACCCATGCGCTTATCACACGTGCCATAGTCACCGCTACGTCTTGACAGTGACCTCGAGGTGGTTGACTGGGTGTAGGACTACCACGGGGACCCTCCCAGCTAGGAGAGCACCATGTGTACCTTCTACTCTATGGACAAGACTGCAATCAAGATCATTCCCACGAGGAACATGCAAGATCAAGAAATATCTAGATGCTTTAGAGAAATGGGTGAAATGGAAATATATAAAACAGATAAATAGAAATGAGAATTAAACTTGTTGCTTTTACTGTTTTGTACTTAGATAATATAGATACAACTCTACTCAGTGTTCGCTGACTCTATCTTTTCATAACACTGTTCAGGACCAGGAGTTGAGCAGCTTGAGTTTCCAGCTATGGAGGGTGCTGGGCCTAGTCGAGTCCAGCCATAGTTTTTCTTCAGCGCTTCCTTTCTTTTTCTCTATTGTAGTAGGTAATGGACTTTTAGTTACCGTTCTGCTACTACTGTTTACTTTCCACTTTCCGTTGTTATTGTTGTTATGGTGGTATGTACTGAAATAGCTGTTCTATTTCCTTTACTCCTTTGTATGTTTTCTTCCGCATAGTTATATTGCATGTGTAAATATGGTTTACTTTCCTGCTTTTGGTTATTTCTTGTTGGACGACTAGGTCTTAGGATTAGTTGAGGCGAGCCGGTCTCGGACCCTGTAGGGATCTGGGAACTGGGTTGTAACATCGTTGAGTTTCTAGCGAGCATTTCTCGTCAAGCAATCCCTCCCAAAATTGATACGGGGATTCCCTGGAAAGTTTCCTTCCATTTGAGCCATTCCTTAGGCTTTAAGTCCTTCCTAAAAGGCCATGTGAACCTTTCAAAGGGTCGGGTATCCTATTTCGCAACTACCTTCCAAGCTTGGAAGGGCTTCCTATGGCCTATAAAAGAGACACTATCGCTTGACCGTGCTTTTCAGCAAGTCTTGGTGTGTCTAACGGCCTAAAAAGCCCTCTCCGACCACCGAAGACCCCTGCTCCGGTGACCCCCCTGGATCTCCCTCCTCCGACCGTCCAACCATCAAATTGGATGGCCTAAACTCCTCTCTTTGTCATGACCTTCCCCAGCCAAAGGGAGGGCGTTCCTCCATCTACATCGCCGTCGCCACTCCGCTGCAACTTCCTCCTTCTCCGGCACTGGTCGACCAACATCGGAGCCCTCCGCCTCCCTATCCTCTCACTAAGCCCTTCTTTAGCTCTCTCTCTCTTTCTATTTCATTTTTCCACCCTCGCAGACACACACAACCGCCAACCGCCGCTGTTCACCCTCATCTTCTCCATCTCTGGCCGCACCTCCGGCGAGGCGTATCCACCATTGCACTCCTCTATCTGCCTCGCCAACCACCTCATAATCTTCGCGTCAACTCCACCAACAAAACCCCTCTCCTTATCTGCCATTCCATCCACCCAAACACCTTCCCGAACAACCCATCATCCTCCGGCCAATTCCATCTTTGCCAGCCACCTACATGCACTCTCACTCCACGCTACACACACCGTCACCCTCGCTGTGCTCCGGTGATCGTTCTTGAGCCTTTTGACGTAATTGAAAGGCCTTATTTGTGATTTTAGGTTCCATACCCCCCTCCGCCATTAAAGCCGACCTTCAAGCAAGCTTCAAGCTCACTCTAGGGTGCCTTCACTCCAGGCCTTGGCTCCAAACCATGCGAAGTCATCACATGCACACGCCTAGGTCTCCAATTGAGGGAGATACCCTCAATAGCTGACCCAATTGAAGGCATCGTTGCCAGGGAGCAACACGCAATTCAGATCTCTTGATTGCAATATTAGATTGGATTCTAACTTGTTACATCTCTTTTGATTGTGATCTGTTTCAAGGACTCACTAAAGGAAGATTATCCCCGCATCAACTGCTCCAAGGGCAGGTAAACTCCATCTACCTTCTTCTAAAACCCCTAAATCTAAAAAAGCCAAAAAAAAGAAAAATCAATTAGGGCTACTTGCTTTCTATTCTTAGACAAATCATCAAGTGCCTGATTTGATACATTCTATTTAGACAACATCCAAACCGTGATCTGTGCACCCATTTCAAGCTAAGGTATCTAGGGCTATCACACTCCTGTTTGAGCCCTAGGAACCACATTTTGACAAATTAAATTGGACCAAATCAGAGCCAATTAAGGATTCTAGTTTAGGATTTTAGAAACACACTTGCTTAATCAAGAATTGATCTTTCCCAAATAATGTGTGCCTAAACCTTGATTGAATTGATCTATTCAAACAAAACCCTAAAATCAGGCTCTTAAATTCATTTGAACACTAAAAAAAAAGGACCTAAATTTCTCAAAAGGACAATACAGGTGAAGTTGACCCACCTTGTTGGGTTAACCAATCTTCATATTAGGTCACTTTTTCACAAAAATCAGCTTAAAAGTTCAAGTGAAATCATAAGCATCATTACTCTTAATTGAAACTGGTAGACTTAAGAGGTCAAGTCCCCATTCTGGTCTACCTGGAACATCAGTGACAAGAGAGGTCAGGTAGGCGAAACCCTGTAACTCGTGGGGGCACTCTACCATGTAGTGGTCTTTGTGGGGCTCTCCCTATCTGGCTGCGTAAGTAATTCTCAGGTGGACGACTTTCTAACTAAGGGGTATCATCCGCCCTGAACCTCTATAGTCATCCAAAATTTTTTGGGTGTCTTGATTGGGTCCATCACATCCTACCTCTCATCTACTCCATTGGTGCATGTTTAGGAGGAGGTCTCTAAGACCATCCTTGAGGCCTCCTTTACCTACTCATTCCTGTTGAGGCCAAGCCTTGACCTCCTTGTTTTTGCAACAACCCAATTCAATTGATATCACTTCTGATTCATCTGAACCTAATTCTCCTTCATCCATCATAATGACACAAACAGTAGAAGAAAATAATCTTGAAAATTAGCTTCAGTGCCTCAATGATCTATTCCAAGCCTTTGTGAACCCACCACAGCATCCATTGAAGCAAGATCACTACAATCCCACTGCGGTGGCAATCGAACCTCGAGTACAAATCCCACTGGAGGTCCTGACACTGAACTCAAGCCCAACATGATTCATGCCATTCCCAAATACCATCGGCGTAATTCCGAAGATCCTTTCCAGTATATCAAGCAACTCAAGCATCTGGCCTAGACCTTCAGGTCAAAAGCCCAAAATAAGGATGTCCTACTCATGAAAATGTTCTCCTTCTCTCTCATGGATAAAGCTGCTCACTGGTACCAAACCCAAATGCATCTAATCAACATCTGGGCAGAAATTCAATATGAGTTTTTGAGAAAGTTCTTCCCTATTGGTCGGACAAATGCTTTACGGCACCAGATCACACATTTCACACAGCAAGCAGGAGAACCGCTTCATGAGGCATGGGATCATTTTCTGGATCTCATGCAAAAGTGCCCCCACCACGGATTTCCTAAATAGGAACAAGTCCAGCCTTTTTACCAGGGTCTCCGTGAGGATATTTGATTATTCGTCAATGCGACCTGTGGAGGAAACATCATGGGTCAACACGAAGACACCATGTGTGAGATTCTCGAGAATATGTGAGAACTCCATCAATAATGAATCCATGGGCATATTCGACTGGACGAATGCTCGTGCATTGACGAATCCAAAGGGAGCACATGAGACACAGGGAATGTTGTCTTCCATCGACTGGGAACTGATTGGCAGTCATCTGGACAAGGTCTCTATTATTGAGAAGAAGGTGGATGAGCTAACTCGACACTTGCAGCAAGCCACCTTTGCGTAAAACCTGTTCGCGCAACCACCCTCTGGCAGCAAGGCTGTGCATAACATCAATCATTGATCTTCTCAGGGGATGGACTCGTATCCACCCCCGTCTGATTCTGGTTTCTATGGAAACTCTGTATCCACCTACTCTAGTTGGGGGAACTCTGAACCCTCGTATTCTAACTTTTTTGAGGTTCCTCAAACCTATGAGGACCTCAACGCCATTCGGAATGATCCATTCTCAAACACCTACAACCGTGGATGGTGCAATCATCCTAATTTCATGTGGTCAGGAAATAATCAAAATTAGAGACCTCAATATCAGCCTCGGCCACAAGCTCCTTGTCCATATCAGCCACCTCAACCTCAGCCTAACCCAACTTATCAATCTGGGCTGACTCATACTGATCAAATGACTCTTATCCTTCAGACTCTGGCTGACATTCAGAAGATGAATGTGGCTATGCAAAAATAGCATAGAGAAGAGATCACAGAGGTTCGCAATCAACTTGCCTAGATGGCAAATCCTTGCCAGCCTTGTGCAATTCCTTCACAACCTTTGCCTAATCCGAATAACGTGTCGAACCAGAGGGGCGTTATGAACCCAAATCAAGGCCAAGCTCACTCTGTTTATCAGGCCCCTTCTACTCCATCACCCGACGGGATGGAGGCTTCAACATCATATGCGGGTTATCAGCAACAAGCACCTCTTTTACCCACACCAAACTAGAACCAGGCAGGATTGAATTTTGTTACTACCCGTAGTGGGAAAACAACACAGGACCCACCTTATCCAAGCCACTCCCAGCCTGGTAATACAAACCCTAACCCTAGGATAGTTATCCAGGATACCTCTATCCCAGATCAAGAACCTGGACCCATTCTAGAGGAACCATCTAAGGTTCCATTTCCCTAGGCCTTGACCAAGGGAAAAAGGACAACCAAAACTGTGGCACTTGAGGAGGACCTGGTTAAGCTCTTTGAGCAGGTCCATATAAACATTCCCTTGATGGATGCGATACGCCACGTACTGGCTTATGCATGATTTCTGAAAGACGTGTGTACACCTAAGCGTAAGCCGTGAACCAAAGGCGGGAACCCGATCGTACTATCAAAGCAAGCCAACTCCGTCATTTTTAGCAAACTCCCGCCAAAGGCAAAAGACCCAGGTACCCCTGATGTAAACATGTTTATATCACATAAACTATCTATTTATGCGTGTTCTTAAACATAAAATTGCATCACATACTATAAATATTGCATAACATGCATCATCCTGCATTTAGGTTAGTCTGAAAAAAATGTAGGTTAATTGTCTCCTTTTATGACCAGGGATAGAGCAACTTGTTAATTGGGGCCTTGGATCAAAGATCTAATCGTACAAATCTGATTAGGGTGACGATTGGAGTTTAACGACTCCAAGATCACCCTGATCGAACATCCGTTGCACCATATAGAGATTGAGGAACCATGAAGATCAAGGGCCAAGATGGTGTTAATATGCACCTTAGACAACAAATGCGACCTCATGGATGGGTTCAGATCGACAACCGCAACCTAACGGCATGAAAATCGGTCCAATCCAACACCTATGGCACTGTCTACAACACTCAGAAGAAGGATGGCCAAGATGGAGCCACGTGGCACCATCCCAGCCGCTCAACTAGCCCCAAGGACCTGCCTCCACTTCTCTTCTTCACCCGATCGACGAATCTACACTGTTGGATGCCCATCCAACGACCGCAAGCACGCGTGCATAAATTCATCCACGCGGCAAAGACGCCGCCACAGCACAACGTTAGAGTGTGTTGCATGAGCATGCGACGTGCATTCGATTCTGCATCTACAGCGCACGGGCGAATTATCGCAGCCGTGCGATTGGCAGCGAGCGGCGCTGATCAGCTAATAGCGCCCACGCGCGATCAGATGCATAGCACACATGCCCAATCGCACGCGGGCACGCGGTGCTAGCAAGGAGCATTTTGAGCCGTCCGATCTTGAGATCGAATGGTTGAGCGTGCACAGGTGTTGAGGCAGCGAAGGCAAGGGGGCGCGCACACGTCAGCCATGTTTAGGCCTTTAGTGACGGATAAATCCATCACTAAATGTCCTGAATTAATGTTTTCGATGTTGTAATGACCAAAATGCCCCCACTCCTTGCACTATAAAAGGAGACCCCTACCCTACGATTTTCTCATCCCTTCTCTTCTCTCACCCCTTCCAAAGCTCTAAGAGCTTGTACCACACCCAGGATGCTCCTCTAGAGTAGAAATCTTAATTTTTCCACCTTCGTCCCCTTTTGTGGAGCATCCTGCTGTTGTCCTCTCTCTGCATTCAAGAAGTAGATCCCACGATGACGACGACGTGCTGCTTCATTCCCGTTCCTCCCACTTCGTCCTCCTTCTTCTTGCTCCATTTCCTGTCTTCCAGGCATCATCCTGTCCGGCTCGTCCTTCAAGCGATTGTCGAGGAGGATATCTCTCTCTCCATTCTCTTTACTGCTTTCTAGAGTAAAATTTTCTTGCTTTTTAGTTGTAACAGTTTCCCACTTTCTAATCATAATGAGTAGTGTAATGAACAATTTCTGATAATGAAATCCATGTTTATTCTACATCCCTTTTGCTTTATTTGTAATATTTTCTCTCTCTCTTCTATTTATTATTTGTTAAATAGATAGCTAGTTTTCAACCAAACAAAATAAAACACATATTTTTAATCAAACTTCTGCCTCCCTGCATTCGACCTGGAACTTCTTTACGACTTTTCGGTATAAATTTTATTTGTTAAATGGATTTCTTCACGACTCGAACTATAACGATGGGTTTTGAAATCCAATTGCGAACGCGTAATTTTCCGCCATCAACATTTTGGCACCGTTGCCGGGGAGGCGACGCTCTTTGATTCTTCGAATTTTTCTGACTTATGAATTGTTTACCTCACTTCTCTCCTTTCTTATTGTGATTGCGTGTACTCTTTTGAGACGAGAAAAAGCAGTAGATTTGAGCAAAGTGCTGTTGAAGGTTCTGTAAGTTTGCCCCCACCTCACACCCATTAGTTTTCATTCCACCACATAATAACACAAACATAAATCAACGTAGGTGTTCTTATAAACCCTAAGGTTAGTTTTGATTGTTTGTTTGACACCAACACCCGCCTTACCCTCAGCATTTAAAAAAAAAAATATAAAAAAATCCTACAGAGGTACACAACCTCATCTGATTTTCAAACTCAGCCAGTAAACCGATCTTTGGAACTGGTACACACACCCAAACACATAATCCAGTAAAAATCAGATTACGTAATCACTTGTGTGCCTAATTAAGTGGTGCAATAGGCCGATTGTTTGAGTTGATTGGGCTGCACGACTTCAACTAAAATCAACTCATTAAGTAGCTACCACATAGGTTCAACTCTTAGGGATTTACCAGGCACTCCACATTCTTTTAAGCTTCAAAGGTAAATATCTTCACCTGTGCTTTCAAAACTTGGTGTGCCAACAAAACTTGTTTGAAAATACCTAAAGTTGAATCCTAAAAGCTACTAAGCAAGATTTGAACCTAAAATTCACCACATCAAAAAAATAATCTTGCTTGAAAACCACTGGTTGTGCATGCACACACACATCAATCAATCATTAAGGGCACAACCTAGATAAAGGGCCCATCACATTCCAAAGCACATTCAAACCTAACCCTAATTAAAATAGAGTAGACGTTGGCCTTCGGAGCCTAGAACGAGATTATTTTTGATTAGTCTGTTTCTATTGTTCAAGTTGATGTCTAGCTAGGGGAGTAGAATCAAACAATCGTGGCTGGGGGGTACACTAGGAACTGGAGGCGCAAGTCGAAGGAAGAACCTTCTCCCCAGTTCCTCCCTTTAACTGGTTGGATTGAATGGAAAGTAGATCAAATGTTTCTTTATCTCAAGATGGGTTCTGGGAGTCTATAGGTCTTTAGGCTAGCCCACTTAAGGACTGGTTTGATTGTTTGTATTGTAGGGCACCTTTCTTCCTCCCATGTGTCATGAATCCTTCTACATTCTACATACATTCTCGCTCTTTCCCTTCAGTTATGACTTATCCTCAACATGACGATTATCCCAACTCGTACTGTAATCAACCATCTCTCAGTTGGGATAACTCGGATTGGGGATACAGTTCCGGACCTCCGTGTTCGGGGTCAAACCTTAAACACCATAATTGTGATTTCTATCCTTCTTCGAGCCACGTCGATTATAGATCGCCACCCTTTCATGGACAACCTAATATGATCTACAATCAAGAGGATACCCTGATCCTTACCCATACCCTGAATACACTGCCATTAGGTCATCACCACCTTTTGAACAATCCGAAATGACCTATTATTAGGAAGGGTATCACGAATCTCAATTCATTAACTCCTCTGCATTGATCCCAAACTCGCCTAACCCTGAACCAAGTCATTTGGTTTAGGTTAACCAGGTTCAAGATAAGGTTTTGGCTAACTTGAGGAATACTATACAATCTTTAGAAGTTCAACCAATACCTTGCAATGAGGAATTAGAGCCCCTGATTAAAATGATTGATGATCTGAACAAGTATTTGTTGGATTGGCTCCAGGATGTTAAAGATAAGGACCCGGGTGAGTTTTTACTTGGGAAGTTAGAGAAATTGAGAATGAGATTTGTGGTTGCTTTAGTTCAATCATGGGATGATTCCCAAGATGAACTCCCTTCAGGAGAGCCAATGTCAGAACCTGCTCAGGCACCTGTTTAGGGGGACACGTGTTACGAGGCTGATCAGATTGATTTAAAGCAACCAATTAAGGATGATCTGATTTCTTCACCTGAGATCCCTGAGCTGGGTACGAGGAAACGTATGTCTCCATGGACCAGAAAGTGATGGATGATTTTGGGACGTAGATTAATACGGATTTAGATTTCTTTGAGTCTGAGGGTGAAGAATCAATTTGCGAAGTCTCATGTGAGTTTATAGAACATGATTTCTGTGAGACAATTGGGCCTGAGGAATCCAATAGATCATATGATGGCCCAATAATTGAGGAAACTAATCTTATTGGGGCTCACATGACGGATTTAGAATCGCATTTTCTAAAGGATTCAATTCAATGCCCCGATTGTCAGTTACACCCCTTTGAGCTTACTGACGATTCTGTTTTGAGATAACTAGACCCAAGTCAATTTTGATTCAGTCACATCTTTTCGACTTGGAAATTTCAGATGGGAGGCCCCAAAATTTGACATTCTGAATGAGGAGGATAGAAGCTGTGAATTTTTGATTTGGGAAGCAAACTTCGGAGGAAGTAGAAGACCAAGTCTAAGGGTTCCAATTATTCTAAAACCATCAAACTAGGACCCTTACGACATTTGTTCTGAGGATGTCCAACCCAAGCACACATTCATTGATTATCCTTTTGAGCTTGATTTCTCTGTAACCCGACTTTTTGGTCTTGGGTTACTGATGAGAGACTCATCATGATCTCTAATTACCCCTTATTAACTAGTCTTCTTAGTTAATTAGCTAAGGATATGAATATATAAAGGTTAATTATAAAATAAGAGATATTTAGTAAAGGACCTTAAAATAAGTTTAAAATAATATTTTATCATTCAATTAATAATATTAACAATCTAATTAATAATTGGACTCAAAATCTTATTAATCATTTCCTTAATTAATAAGTTAAGTAATATATACATAAGTATATAATAACTTAAGTAATTTTACTTAATTTAATAAATTAACCTAAAAAGGTCAAAAATGTAAATTCAAGGTGTAAACATAATAATTACCTATTTACTAACATATATAAAAAGTTGAAAAGGATTTAGGTTAAAATAAACCTTTGAAACCTGAGTTTACATTTTGGTCCTTACTATTCATTCCAATCGGATCCTTAATTTTCATATAGGTCCTTAAGTTTCACTGCACTAAGGTCCCTTTCGTCTTCTTCTTCTTCTTCTTCAGCTGATTGAACGGCTGACGATGGAGAGTGACTCCCCCGTGCGATCACCGCCCTGCCGAGATCATTCTTCCTTCCCAGGCTCTTGGAGCTTGCACTCACCACTCCATCTTCATCCATCGGTCTGGATTACTCTGAAATCCTAATTTCTAGTGGGAGTTAACCTCACCGTCATCAGAGACTATGCCGAAGGTTCAGCTCCCCAAGCTTCTTCTTCGTCCAAACTTCGCTGTCCTCTTCGTCGCCATTCACTATAAATACCCCCTCATCCCTTCGATTTCTCTCAAGTTGGCTCCCTTCCCTCTTCTAACACTGAGTCGACCAAATAGGCTATTCGTCTGGAACTTCAAAGATCTTCCATGCCATTCTTCGACTTCCTCCATCCATCTTGATTAGCCGAGAAGATTCGCTGAGGTCAGCCGCGTCTCTGGACACAGGCATCGACCAAGGAAATCCTCTGCTCCATCCAAACTCGCCCACCGGAGAGTCTTCTTATACCCTCTGATTTTGTCTTTCGCTATGAGCCATCGGCGGAATCTCGTTGACCCCTTCATCCAGGTAATAGTAGCTAGGAGTAGATTAGGAGTAGGAGTATGAATAGGAGTAGTTTAGGTAGTTAAAGTAGTTAGTTAGCTTAGTTAATTGCAAATTTCAAACTTCATCTCCTTCGACTCTGATGAGCTCCTTGAGCTTGCTGGAGCTCTTGTTTTGTCTTTTAAATTCATTATCCACCTTCCTTAAACCTTCATAACCATTTCTAATCCATTAAAACACAAATTTGATCACTGTTCGCCTAATTCACATTCACCTTCACAGACACTATCGCTGTCCATGGCGACAGTATCTGAGCTTAGATCCACTTCCATAGGGTCCACCACCTATTCACAATCTAAGGATCCTAAGTAACACTTCAATTTGAATAATCACCACCTATAACCTAAACACCTAAATTTATTTAAGCTCCTAAGGTCGCTGTCAATGGCGACTCAGGAGTAGTTGAATCTCTTAATTAACTATATAATTATGATCGCAATTACTTTTTGACTTGTCTCAACCCACTTCAATTTAATGGGAGAGAAAGTCTTGTGCCTCAACCCACTTAAAATTTATTCACACTGTATTCACTGTTTAATCTTTCATTTAACGAATTAAAGAAGAATTAATTATGATCTTGAGGTTCCTTGCAACCTCAGGAACATTTTCAAATCAAAAAATGGTGTGATTCTTCATTCTGTATACACTTTTCTCTTTTACTAGACTCACCGAAGCTCCGGCGAGCTTCGGCAAGTGGAATTCACTCTTTAGCCTACAGAAGATGATAAAAAGCTCCAGATTGATTTAATTTTGATTACTGATTAGATTGATGATGTTCATTTGGAATTTTAACATTTGGAGCATAAGTTAAGACTTCTTCTTCCCCAACTTCGGTAGAGTTGGAGAAGCCTGACAGAAGACCAAAAGCCACACTTAAGGTATCTAGAAGCTTCAATGCAGTGCACTGAAGCTATTCCTGACCTCATTTTAGTGTAGAAACCTCCCAATCAATCTAATGAACAGAATGCTTTTAGAGTCAGGCGATGAGCCTGGAACCCTAGATTTTTAGGTTAGAACATCTGATTAGGGGATTGGGAAGATTTCTAAGGCTGAGAGGATTCTGTTTAAGGTGTCAATTTCGTGAAATGAAGCTTAAATCAGAAAGTCAAAATTTCAAGCTTCACAGTCAAACTGAGGTTGAGATTTTGATTCTAAGCTCGATCTGAGGAATTGAGGAGTTAGAATCATTTCGGAGAATTTGTTGAATGATTTTAGAGAGGTTAAAGTGAGCTCAAATCTGTTTATCTGATGGAATTAATCAACTGTCAGTTTGAGTTGTTTTCATACCCAAGCTGATAGCAGTGCCTTTTTGATGAGATTTGAATGCAAATCCTACCTAAAGTAGTCTATTTTGACCCTTAGAAGTTGTTCCAATCGATCAGAAATGATCCCAAGTGTCTGTTACACCGTTTCTGAAGTTCAAATCCTTTCTCTAAAGCTTTCAGAGAAGCTTCGAGCTTCTCCTTGTTACCTGAAGCTTCAAGAGCTTGGAAATCCACACAGCAGTTGCGGAATCACCTATATAACCTGTTCAAACCCTTAGATAAGCTGGAAAGTCTAGTTTAAGGACTCTGCAAGTCTCATACCACTATCCAGACTTTATTTAACCCATAGGAACCCCCTAATTTCACCTATCAAATTGAAGAGTAAATTATCCTATAAAACTCAAATTGACCCTTGAATCCTGTAGAGCTACCTAAGAGCTCTCCATCAAGCTTTATCTCGCTTGATTTGGAGCTCTGAGCTAGGAGTAATCTTTGTTTGAAGTTGGGTCTGGAGGGGGAACAATAGTCCCACATCAGAAGATTCAGAGCATCTGCCTTAGTATAAAAGTGTTTGTGTTATAGGCGATTCAGTCATCAGTGCTCGGCACGAAAAGAACCATCTGACCTTTGAGCATGTGTGTGTGTGTGGGTGAGTGCACCTGCGGGTATGCGCCCGAGTGGGCGTGTGTGTGCAATTGGCCCTAGGAGGGCGAGGCCTGGGAGGCGTTGAGCTGGTTCGGCTCGAGAGAGGACCGATTTGGCTCAAGAGAAAATAAACTGAAAATAAACCCTAATGAAATTAGGCGAGGATCGAGTATGGTCTGCTCCCACCCTGATCTCAGGGTGCTGTGTATCCTCGAAAGGACCTCGCCGCAAATCTCAAACAAATTTTTGGTTGAGAAAGAAATTTAACCCGATTTAGTGAAAGGTTAAGAAAGAGAGAAGAGTAAAAGTGCTGAAGGCTATGATGGCTAAGTGTCGAAGGAAAAAGAGTAAGGGCTGAAGAAGGAAGGCTGAAGAGGAAGAGGAAGAGGAAGAACTCTTTAAGGAAAAGAGAAAAATAAGAGAAGGGTAGGAACAGAAGCATAAAGAAAGAAAGAAAGAAAGAAGAAAAAAAAAGAGAGAGAGGCTGAAGAAAT
The DNA here is from genome assembly GCA_037157565.1 of Thalassia testudinum. Lineage (NCBI taxonomy): Eukaryota > Viridiplantae > Streptophyta > Magnoliopsida > Alismatales > Hydrocharitaceae > Thalassia > Thalassia testudinum. The sequence continues at coordinate 8,869,634 of JAZHRO010000040.1, read as the reverse complement.
AAAGAAAAGATTTACTTTCTTGTATTCTTTTACTTTTAATTGTAGTAGGGCATATATTTTGAATGAATAAATCTTATTTGCCTTTAATCATTTGAAATAAATGTTGAGAATAAAAGTTCATATGGGATTTTGCTTGTTATTCCATTTTAATTAATTTTTTAGCAAAATTCATGCTTCCATTATTAACTTAAATATACCACCTATACTTAAAAAGAAAAATAAAGATAACTAGTGAATTTAGAATGAATTATACCTCCCAGCAAATGACCTAGACTCAATTAGTAAAAATTTCTAAAATGTTAAGTTAATTCGACCCTATACTACTAATCGACACAACTTCGAGTTAACCTAAGTTACTTTTCTTCTACTCTTAATTAAGTAAAATTAATTTAATTAACTGAGTTGAGGTAAGAAACGACTAGTTGCATCCTCATAAATTGCAGGCTCAGCCCCGCTTGCATACTGATCTCAGGTTCTGGGTAATTTTTATCCAGAACCTTAGATATTCTCAACCATGGGGTATGGGTCTGCATCACAATCTGGTCCACATCTGTGGACATCTGCTGGCAGGTCTTAGGTTGCATCTCTTTATTCTGATTTTGACCTGCACCTATGAATTCTTTATTTCTCTTCTTTGTATAGTGTGCCTATCTGAAGGCACTAAATTTAGCACGTATACAGTTTCTGTTTATCTCGGAGAGGACCTGTTATTCATGCAATTAAGGTGCTTTCTACTCTACTCCACTCTGTTTCATGTCTGTTTAATACAATGAGGACATTGCATTAGATAGGCATGGGGGATGGATATTCATCTCTGAATTACTTTGTTAGCTCCGTAGATTTGTTTTATTTTCTTAATATATATATAAATTGTGTAATTAGGAAAGAGAACTTGGGCTTTATAAAATTTTTAATCTTAGGAAATAAAACTGTATGATTTGAACACAAAGACCCTTCAGGTCTTCAGACTTAATCAGCCTGGGTATCCACTAGAATGTGGATTTGTTTCTCGAGTCTTCGCCATCCTGAATTCTATTTCTATTTGGATTAGCTAAGTTTGAGTGATAAGTACATGACTTATCAACCCGTCCTCTGATTTGAGGGAACTTTAAATCTAAGTATCTACACACTATTCATCACTGACTCGTTGTTTGGCGGTCTTAATAGAAATTGGATAGCTAATGAACCTTCTAGGGTGATATGGCTAGCAAGTTATCATGGGTAACAGCCATAGGTAGGTTGTCCAGAGCCCAGTCACTGGACCACTCTCTTCTTGCTGCCTTTAGGTAAATCTTAGACCAGGGAAGCCACCTACTTAAAAAGAAAAAAAGAAAGTTCAAAAAGAAAAGAAAAAGAAAAGGAGAAAAGAAACAAAAAGAAATAAGCCACACTTCGCTGCACGAGTATGGCTGGCAAGTTGTTGGTGGTAACAGCTCATCGACCGGTTGTCTAGAACCTAGCTCAAGAAATGCACTAAAAATTCCAAAAACACTTAGGAAGAAGCAGAGAAGTAGAATAAGTCGGGCAGATATACACTGATTCACCATTGTGTTGACCCCATACAAATAAAAGTAGAGAGAAAGCTACTGGTTGTATAGATACACCTTCAGGCAGATTTCTTTGTAAGGTCACCAAGGGGCGTAGAAACCCGAAGTCCGTTCTGATTATCGATCAATGAGTCTATCACTTTCACAAAAAGATGCTTAGAACTTAGGGTTCTCATCAAGTCTTAAGCGGGTTGAGTGGCAGTAGAAAGCCGCTCTGTAACCTTGAACTCAAAAATCCAAACAAATTAGAAAAGAAGAAAAAGAGAAAAAGAGATCCCTCTTTGAATAAGGCGAGAACTTGAGGCGATCTGCATTTTGGCAGATACCCAAGTGCTGTTGTGTCTCTGTAGTTCAGCTCTTAGTTGAAATCCCTAAGTAATGAAAATAACTATTGCCCAAGAAATTTGGCTTAATTCTCTTATAAACAGCATGTAGTTTTGCTAGGGACTAGCAAAAGATAGGCATGGGGGTATGATGTAAACATGTTTATATCACATAAACAATCCATTTATGCATTTCTTAAACATAGAATTGCATCACATATTATAAATATTGCATAACATACATCATCTTGCATTTAGGTTAGTTTGAAAAAAATGTAGGTTAATTGTCTCCTTTTCTGGCCAAGAACAGGGCAACTTGTTAATCAGAGCCTTGGATCGAAGATCCAACCATATAAATCTGATTAGGGCAACAATTGGAGTTCAACGACTCCAAGATCGCCTTGATCGAACATCCGTAGCACCAGATAGAGACCGAGGAACCCTGAAGATCAAGGAAAAGATGGTATTAATGCGCATGTCAGATGACAAATCCGACCACACGGATGGGTTTGGATCGACGATCGCAGCCTAATAGCATGAAAATCAGTGCAATTCGACACCTGTGGCACTGTCTACAACACTCAGAAGATGGATGCATAGTGCGTACGCTCGATCGCACATGGGCACGCGGTGAAGACATAGGCGCGCGACGCTGGCAAGGAGTGTTTTAAGCTGTCCGATCTCAAGATTGGATGGCTAAGCGTGCGCAATCGTGTGCAGGCGTTCAGCTAGCGAAGGCGAGGTGGCACGCGCAAGTCGGCCATGTTCAGGCCTTTAGTGACGAATAAATCCGTCACTAAAGGTCCTGAATTAATGTTTTTGATGTTGTAATGACCAAATGCCCCCACTCCTTACAACTATAAAAGGAGACCCCTACCCTACGAATTTCTCATCCCTTCTCTTCTCTCACCCCTTCCAAAGCTCTAAGAGCTTGTCCCATACCCGGGATGCTCCTCTAGAGTAAAAATCTTAATTTTTCCACCTTCGTCCCCTTTCGTGGAGCATCCTACAGTTGTCCTCTCTCTGCATTCGAGAAGTGGATCCTGCAACGATGACGATGTGCTGCTTCATTCTTGTTCCTCCCGCTTCGTCCTCCATCCCGCTCAATTCCCCATCTTCCAGGCGTCATCCCGTTCGGCTCGTCCTCCAAGCGATTGTTGAGGAGGATATCTCTTTACTGCTTTCTAGAGTAGAATTTTCTTGCTTTTTAGTTGTAACAGTTTCCCATTTTCTAGTCATAATGAGTAGTGTAAAGAACAATTTCTGATAATGAAATCCATGTTTATTTTACATTCCTTTTGCTTTTATTTGTAATATTCTCTCTCTCTCTCTTCTATTTATTATTTGTTAAATAGATAGCTAGTTTTCGACTGGCTATTCTGTTTCGTGAGAAACAAAATAAAATGCATATTTTTAATCGAAAGTCCGCCACCCAGTGTTCAACCCAGAACTTCTTTACGACTTTTCAATATAAATTTTATTTGTTAAACGAATTTCTTCGTGACTCAAACTACAACGACAGGTTTTCAAATCCAATTGCGAACGCATAGTTTTCCTCCATCAACCCTTCTGATCTCCTATGCAATCGGTGATATACAATTCAACCGAGTTTTATTGGACTTAGGAGCCTCCATAAATTTGATACCTGCATCCCTACTAGACTACTTCGAGGAATCCAAGCTTAAACCGACAAAAATGACTTTACAACTAGCCGGCTGATCAATTAAGTTACCAAAAGGAATTCTCAAGGATGTCATAGTTAGGATACATGATTTCTATTTTCCAGTGGATTTTATTGTCTTAGACATGGATGCTCCTGAGAATGTGAAGAATACACCGATCATACTAGGGAGACCCTTTCTGGCCACTACTAGGGCCAATATCAAATGTGAGGAGGACTAAATTGAATTAAAATTTGGGAGGAAGACACTAAAGATTGACATCCTTAAGGCCCAATAGGGAATCAATTGCGAAGACATAGAACAGATTTGCGGTATCAAAGCTATGGTTAACGATGTTATTGAGGAAAACCCGACTATTTCTGATTAACCACAAGAGGATCAAAACCTGCAATTAGAGGAGTCCGAACTCAACTTAGACACACCCATAGCTCCTTCCTTTTGCTCCCGACACCCACCTTGAACCACCCGCTGCAGCTGACAACCCAGTTATGGAATTAAAGCCTCTTCCCGATCATCTTAAATATGTATTTTTGGGTTCCAATCAGACGTTTCCTGTGATTATCAACTCTCGACTCATACCTGATTAAGAAACACACCTGATTTCTATTCTCCAGCAGCATCGAAGAGCCATTGGATGGACTCTCAATGATCTGACTGGTATCAACCCTTCATACTGTACACATCACATATACACTAAAGAGAGCTCACAACCATCCCGTGAAATGCAGAGATGCCTAAATCCAAATCTGTAGGATGTCGTGAAAAAGGAGATCATCAAATGGTTAGATGCAGGGATCATCTACCCGATCTGCGACAGTCGGTGGGTGAGCCCAATCCAAGTTGTGCCTAAGAAGGCAGGGCTCACCATCATTATGAGTGAAACCGGAGAAACCATATCGACCCATATAGCAAACTTGTGGAGAGTCTGCATTGATTACAGAAGACTCAATTCCTCCACGAAGAAGGATCATTTCCCACTACCATTCATTGATCAGATTCTCGAGAAGCTAGTGGGAAATCGATTCTTCTGCTTTTTGGATGGATACTCCGGTTACAATCAGGTCGCAACCCATCACGAGGACCAAGAGTAGACCACCTTCACCTGCCCCTTCAAAACATACACATTCCAAAGGATGCCGTTTGGTCTCTGCAGTGCACCCGCCACTTTCCAGCGGTGCATGCTTGCCATATTCTCAGATATGGTAGGTGAATACCTTGAAGTCTTCATGGATGAGTTCTCGATATTTGGTAAATCATTTGATGGTTGCCTCCTGCACTTAGTCCAAATCCTTAGGCAGTGCATCGACGTGAACTTGGTTCTTTCTTGGGAAAAGAGCCACTTCATTGTACCTGAGGGAATTGTCCTGGGACATCTCATCTCTGAAAAAGGCATCTTGGTTGATCGAGCCAAGGTGAATTTGATTTCCAAACTCCCTATGCCTTGCTCGGTCAAAGACATCTGATCCTTTCGGGGGTACGTCAGTTTTTACCGTCAATTCATTCCCGATTTCTCAAAAATCACGTGCCCCCTAACTAGTCTTCTATCTAAGGATGTCCCCTTTGAAATCTCCAAGGAGTGCGCTCAAACATTTGAAATCCTACGTGATTGAGTTACCCAAGCACCTATCCTGCAATCCCCTGATTGGTCTAAACCCTTTGAGATCATGTGAGATGCATCTGATTATGCTGTAGGGGCAGTACTTGGGTAGAAAATAGACGGGAAACTCGTGGTCATCTACTATGCTATCAAGACACTTGATGAGGCTCAGCGTAACTATACAGGTACTGAAAAAGAGCTGCTAGCTGTAATATTTGCCCTGAAAAAATTCAGATCATATCTTTTGGGTTCTCGTGTTATCATATACTCAGATCACAGTGTAGTGAGGCACCTCCTTGTGAAGGACACGAAACCTCGACTAATCCGCTAGATCTTGCTGTTGCAAGAATTCGATCTCAAGATTCGCGATAAAGCAAGAAAACAAAATGTGGTAGCTGACCACTTGTTCCATCTTCCTTCTTTCGTCATTAACCCGTCTGGTACAATCACCGAGCATTTTTCGGACGAGCACCTGCTAGATGTTAAGACCATGGCATCAAACACCATTTAAGACGTCTGGAAGCCTTCCCAGATGTCTTGAAATTAATTTTTGCAGCATACGATTTCGCGTCTACGCGCATGCGCATGTAGATTGACCTGCCACCCTCTTTTCTTCTCTTTCTTTCCTCCCCGTCCTGCAAGTGCAGCGTTCTTCCTCTCTCTCTCCCCACGGCGCCTTCAAATACCTCCCCCTCTCCTCTCCCTCACCATCACTCCACTGTCTCCTTCTTCTTCCTGTTAGCGTGAGAGTGAGAGGGCGAGGGCAGCAGCTGCTGCCGTGTGTGCGCGGGGAGGAGTTGCAGCGAGAGGGAGAAGAGTTAAAGCGCAAGAGTGCGAGCTCGTCGGAGCAGCCAGGGCCGGCCGGCGGGCACGTAGCGGGAGCGTGGCACTGGGGAGGTGCTGCTGCAGCTCAGGCAGTAGGCGAGCGTGGCACGGCACGGCCGTGCACAGCAGGCGGAGGGCGAGGAGGTCCTTATTCTGGGAAAAATTTCCTAGAATCAGACGTTTGGACCTACATCCAGACGATGCGGGAGACGTCTAGAGGAAGATCCAGACGTCTGAAAGGTATGATGTTCCTTTTCTTCTTCCTTCGCGTGTACGGCCATGCAGGCCATTCCGCCAAAGGGTTCTGCCTCATTTTGTGTTGAGGTCGGTTGCGTACGCATGCAGGTTTCATTCGGGAAGGCACAAGGGCACGCCCTCCCACACAGATCGGACGTCTGGGCACAGCACCAGACAGTGGAGAGGGTCTCCAGACATCTGGAGTGACAGTCGGACATCTGGAACTAAGTCCAGACGGTTCAGCGGGATTTTGGACGTCTGAAGAACCACGCAGAAATAAGGTATGACTTGAACCATCGTTTAAGATGTCTGGAAGATGTTCCAAACATTTGATTTGGGGCAGACTTGTCATTTTTGACCCGTTTAGGGTCCGTTGAAGTCTGTTTTCCACGTTTCAAGTTTCGTTCTTCTCAGAATTAGTTCCTCTACTTGTTTACAGTATTTGTATCATGTTCTGATTAGTTCCTTGTGTTTAATCCTTGTGTTAGGATCCCATTCCGTTGTGGCTCTAAGGGTTGCGGAGGTGCGCGGACCTGCCGATCACTCCCCCAGTACTCCCAGTTTTGCAGGTAGAGTGGCTCCCTCTAATTGTTTTTCAACAATTATGTACTTGTGAGATAATTAATAGATTATACGGTATGGCATGAATCTTAGGACTGGAAAACTAAATTGAATGATAGATCCTAGGGTATGGCATAAATCCTAGGACTGGAAAACTAGATTGAATGATAGATCCTAGGGTGTGGCATGAATCCTAGGAGCAGAAACACCAAAACGAATGTTGTGTATATATAAATTGTAGTCTTGGAAAAGTAGAAAGAAAAATGAAATTTGCCTGTAATTGGATAACAGTTGCTTGTTTATGAATGGATATTAACTATTGATAACATGGGCTGTATGAAAATAAAGCTGAAATGATGAAACCTAAATTGGCTTAGTTAAAGAAATATGAGCATGAACCCTATGGGGAATTAGGAGTAGAACTCCTGTGAGGTGAATGGAATGGAATTGGGGAAGTGAGCTGGCCCTTGAGTACGGAGTACCAAGGAGAGCGACTATCCCCTTGTTTAGTGCAGAGCGGAGCTAGCCGCCCCAGGGACCTGGGGTTAGGTCTGGCCACTTTGTATCGACTTTTGGCCCTCGCATACACAGTACCGGGGAGAGCTACTAGTGTAGGGAGAGCACTAGTCACCCCACAGGCCCCGGGGTTCTGCTAGCCTTCCTACACCGACTTGTTAGGCCCACTGGGCAAACCAGGGTAGTTAGGCGAGGGTGCGCGGACTGTGAAGGAGCAAGACCCCTGTTTGGTTACTGTGGAGGGGCTAGATCCCTGTTACTGAGAGGGCTCTACCCTATACTGGTTCCGTGCTGTGCTTTGGGGTGCACCCGTTAATGGAAACGACTGACCGCGTGCCATTGCAAGGTAGCTACCCGTGCGTTTATCGCGCGTGCTGTAGTCACCGTTACATCTGTCAGTAACCTTGGGGTGGTTGACTGAGGGTAGGACAACCACGGGGGACTCTCCCGGCCAGGAGAGCACCACGTGCTACTTCTACTTTTCGAAAAAGATTGCAATCATGATCGTTCCCATGAGGAGCATTCGAGATCAAGAGAAAGATCTGAGGAATAATTCAAGAATGAGTAAATGGAAAAATAAAGAAAGAGATTAAAAATAACAGCTACTGTCCACCTTACTGTTTTTCTTAGCTTTTGGTTGCTACTTTACTTAGCGTTTCGCTGACGTAACACCACACAAGGGGGTAATAATTAGGTTGAATATGGCCCATCTTTAGAATAAAAAGCACAACATAAGTAGAATAGGAGCATTACATGCATCAAGTACCAAGATTGCTTATAAACTGTATTATTGGCCATTTGTGTAAAGCATTTGTCAAAGTAGGCCTCAAATGAGCAATCGGACCGCACGGATGGATTCAGAATGACGAACGGAGTCCAACGGAGTCAAGATCGGCCAAATCCGACATTCGGAGCTCCCACAATGGGCTCAAGAAATTCTGACCGTTGATCTGAAGATCAACGGCCCAGAGAGCACCACGTCAGCCCGCCCCCACCGCACGCACACCCTCAGCCGGCCAAGGATAAATCTCGATCGTCGATCTTCGATCGAATGGCTAAGATCCGCGTGCTCGCCTGCGGTAGCTGTGACAAAGCGTGGGCGTGGCACAACGGTTAGCGCGCATGCCCGCATTGCCGCGACGCGCGTTCGAGCTGCGCGGAGCAGATTTTGAAGGCGAGCGGGGGGGCGCGGAAAAATTGGGCCTCCCGATCAGCAGTGGGCGGGCAGGATCTCGCCATGCGACGCGACGATAGCTCGCGAGCTCCCACGCGCGCGCGCATGCCGGGCGGAAACTCGCGTGCGCACGCGCACCTAAGGCGCGATCTTAGCGCGGGCGCAGAAGGCTCTCAGCCGTCCGATCTTCGATCGGACGGCTCTCGTTCAGCGGCCACGGATCGCGCGAAGAGGAAGGTCGGGGCGGGCAGCTGACCGGCGATAGGAGGGCTTCACCGACGTTTGTGGAAGCAATTTTAGCGACACTCTGGATGTCGCTAAAGCCCATTCTTCTTTTAGGAAGCCCTTAACTCTATTTAAACCCCCTTCTACCACCATTCAAGGCATACTCTCCCACTTGCAACTACTCCACTCCTCTCTTAGCTAGCTTTAGGCACTCTTGTAATCGTCGGAGACGACGAGTCGCCGACGGAGCCTCCTCCATCGCCGTGGCTGCCTCGTCGCTCTGCACTCTCTCTCCATCTCTCTCTCTCTCTCTTTTAAGCTTTCATTTACTTTTGTTAAAGCATGTATTTAATGTTGTAAGCTATGAACTATGAATGCATGTTTAATGAAATTATTTTCCGTTCAATCACCATTTTAATTTCTGTTCAAAGCGCATGATCAAAACCAAGAGCTTTCTAACCCTAAACTCTCTCTCTCTATCTCTCACTCTCGCTTTTCAAAACTGTCTCTTTCGCAAGCAAACCTCTGCCTTTTTTGTGACAAGTGATAAACAAAATCCGATTTCCTCGCCTCCCTGAGACCGACACTCGAACTCACCTCCTTTTACTTCTTTTAAAACCGACGTATCAAGTGTGACTATAACGACACCTCTTAACACACATGCACGAAGGCACGTTAATCGCGTGTGCTGTAGTCATCGTTACGTCTGTCAGTGACCTTGGGGTGGTTGACTGAGGGTAGGACCACCACGGGGGACTCTCTCGGCCAGGAGAGCACCACGTGCTACTTCTACTTTTCAAAAAAGATTGCAGTCAAGATCGTTCCCACGAGGAACATTCGAGATCAAGAGAAAGATCTGAGGAATAATTCAAGAATGAGTAAATGGAAAATTAAAGAAAGAGATTAAAAATAACAGCTACTGTCCACCTTACTGTTTCGCTTAGCTTTTGGTTGCTACTTTACTTAGCGTTTCGCTGACGTGTCACCTTTGTCAGCTTTTCAGGACCAGGTGTTGAGCAGCCAGAGCCGGCGGCTGCAGAAGGTGCTAGGCCTAGTAGAGCCCGGTAGTTTTACTTGTGTAGTACCTACTATCCCATTTCTTTTGTTGTAGTGAGTATTTTCTGTTGCCACTGTACTCTTTTATTGTAAGCATCATGTTTATGTACCTGTTTAATTCTCTACTATTGTGGTGGTGTGTACTGTAGTAGTTCTTTTCTTTACTGCTGTACTTTTGTTACTGCTAGTTATATACATGGTGAATGTGGTTTATTTTACTGCTCTTTTGGTTACTTTCTCATTGGACGACTGGGTCTTGGGATCAGTCGAGTCAGTCCAATTTTCGTGTCTCATAGGGATTCAGGAATCGGGTCGTAACACTAGCCATTCACAATCTCCCTTGGTTTGCTGGTATTGTAAACTACTTGATTACAGGGAAAGTTCCGCTAGATTGTCCGACTTCCAAGTGGGACCAATTGATTGCCGAGGCCAAGTACTATATTTGGAAGGAACCATACCTTTTCCACATCGGCAATAATCAGGTGATCTGAAGATGCATTCCGGACAATGAGTTCAATGACGTAATGTCATTCTATCACGACCAGGCCTACGGTGGCCAATTCTCTGGACGTAAAACCACAGCGAAAATTCTCCAGCGTGTGTTCTTTTGGCCCACTTTGTTCAAAGATGCACAAACGTATTGTAGGGCATGCACTCATTTCAAACCCTTGGCAACATGGGCCCACGGGATATGATGCCCTTGAACCCGATTATTGTGTGCGAAATCTTTGACATATGAGGAATTGATTTCATGGGACCCTTTCTCAGATCTAACGGCTTCGAATACATTCTACTCGTTGTTGATTGTCTCTAAATGTGTCGAAGCCATCCCCACGAGAACTAGTGATCATAAAGTTATCCTCCGATTTATCCAAGAGAACATCTTTACCAGATTTGGGGTTCTTAAGGCCATCATCAGTGATGGTGGTCTCATTTTACCAATGTTCACTTTCAATCCCTAATGAAAAAGTACGGGGTGTCACATCATATCTCAACTCCTTACCACTCTGTCAAAATTGTCAAATTGAGAGATCAAAAAGATCCTTCAAGTCACTATTTGGCCTGATAGAAAAGATTGGTCTTCTCGCCTTTTGGAAGCCTTGTGGGCCTATAGGACCACCCACAAGACCCAATTAGGCATGTCTCCCTTCAGATTAGTGTACAGTAAGGTATGTCACCTTCCCGTCGAGATGGAGCACAAGGCTTATTGGGCAATATGGATCTAGTGAAGGCTGGAATACACCGCCGATTGCAATTAAGCGAGATCGAGAAACTATGCAATGATGCGTATGAGAACTCGCGTATCTACAAAGAATGGGTTAAAGCCTTCCATGATAGGCACATTGTACGAAAATCTTTCCACTTTGGTCAAAAAGTTCTCTTTCATGCCAAACTCAAACTTTTCCTAGGAAAACTCAGATCAAAATGGATTGGACCATTCATGGTGAGACGAATCTTTGTAAATGGTGCTATTGAAATCAACCAACCTAGCCTTGATTCAGAACCCTTTGTTGTGAACGGTTAGCGACTCAAGCCATTCATTGAACTCACCAATATGAACAGGGCTAAGGTATCTTTTGATCCCCATTCTCCCTGAGCTTATTGCGCTCGGCTGATGGTGTTAAACTCAGTGCTTAACGGGAGGAAACCCATCATCTTTCTGAAAAACCCGAAACCCTTCTTGATGCATCTTATGCTAAACTCATATTGCACTTTAGGGTTCATCCATTAGAACAACCGACTCCACCTCTGGTACCCGTACCCGAGCTTGAAATCGTTCGCAACAGTCATCCCGACCCATCCACCCATCCAAAAACCTATTCTAATGAATGATCTAAGCTGAACTCGAACCCACCTAATTTACAATGAGGACATTGCAAATCGTAGGAATGGGGGGGTATTAAAGTGCAAAACACTGTGAAAATCACTTCACAAGAAAGGGTTTCATCAAAAAAATCACATATTCCAAAAACCAAAAAAAAATAAAAAAATTGAAAAAGAACAAAAATAGAAGGGAGGAAATTTTGAGTGAATTGATTGCATATCATGTTTAAGGAGAAAAAGGAGAGGAGATAAAAATGTCAAAAAGGAGCATAATTTGAAAAGAAAAAGAGATATTCATTAGTAAAAGATTAAGGAATTAACTCAATTCTAGACCAAATCAAAAAGAAAGAAAATGAAAGACAAAAAGTGTTAAGAGACAAAAGAGATTAGGATGAACGTTGATCTTAGGCCTCTTGGGCTGCAATCCTAGCATTAAAATTTTAAGTATCTACTAAGATCTGGATAGTCCTCAAGAGGTTGGGGAAAATGAGAAGCTTAAGTATTAGGTCTAAGGCTTAGGTATTATTCAGCCTTGTTAACTGAACTCTGGTTTGCAGGACTCGGTAACCTAAGCACCTCAATCCACACATAGTCTAGTTCAGTGCACTTAAGTATCAAAATCACGTAAATGCGTTAAATCTTTTATGAAAAAGTTACCTAGATTAGGAGTGGCTGATCAACACAAGTTGATTTGGACGAGTTTCTAACATGGAGAGGCCGGAAATTCCTCTCGAAGATGCGCAATAACATATCATCTCCTCGTTGCTTGTCTCCTAAGATATCTAAATATCCTACCAGGGGCATGTAATCACCTTGTGCTGGTTTAGATGCCATGGGCAGCATTATCACGAAATGTCGATTGCTAGGGTCTAGATTTAGCTACAGAATGCCATGGGTGGGATTATCTCGAAATCTTGAAAACCAGGGTTCTAGGGGCTGTCATGGGCGGTGCTATCTTGAATCATTGATTGCCAGGGACACTGCGAGGATTGATGGTGGGAACTAGGAATCCGATACGGACTATGTTGTAAAGCTGATCTGAGGCTAGAAATAAAAAGAAAAGAGAGAGAAAACTCTCCAAAAATAAAGAAAAGTTCTTCTATCTCTCTCTTACAAAAACGCACTGCAAACTAAACCTAGGCTAAAACATGTTACAAGCACGAGTGCTTTAACCGCGGAGTTCAACGAACCTTAGGTTAGTTCCTGTGGGTCTTAGAAACCTTCATGACGAACTGAGGCTAGAGCTGGTTAGGACTGGATCTTGGTTGGTACTTAAGTACCTTTGGGCCTACTATCGGCATTTTGACTTAATCTATAAAATGAAGCACACATCAGAGTTTTGAGCATAGAAAGGCATATGGTCTAGAATTAAAGGTAATTCCATAAGATTTTGCTAAGGGACTAGCAAAAGCTAAGCATGGGGGTATGATGGGAACACCATCATGAATCATAACTAGCTCATTTTGATCCAATTAAGTTAGTAAATGCTCCTACATAACTGCCAGAGAACCATATTTCATTGCAAAGTCATTCTGAGGGAAAGACAAGAAAATAGGGTTAAAACTGTAGTTTTACCATCATATCATGAATGCAGTACAATCACAGGTTTTCCTAAGAGGTAATTAAGGGTCAAATGGTCCTAAAAGTCTAACAAGTGGGTTAAAATAGACAGAAAAGGGTTTGTATGTATTTTAAGAATTAAATGACTTTTGAAATCATAAAAACAGACCCGCTTAATTAACTAAGGTTTTGGTATGGTTAAAATTCACCTAAATCCTCTAAAATTCATATAAAAATATTCTTTAGGGTTTGGAGCCCTTCATTTGACCATCAAAACCCGTCTTAACCCAAAACAGAATCTTAGACAGATATTTACCCTAATTTGGGTTTTTGCATAAATTACCTAGTCAAACTTGGTCAAAACCTAAATCTAACTTCACCATTGAATTCCTTGGGTCCCAATTAGGTTTGTACCAAAATTTTGGCCCAATCTGAGATCACCGTGACCAAGTTTACATTTTGGTCCAGTCAGACTCTTTTTATCTCATTCAGACCCTTAATTTGTGAATTCTCTTACAAATAGCCACCCAAGTTCTTTGTCTTCTTCACAAGCATGTCCCCACACCATTTTGGATGGTGAAACCTTCACTGTCGAGTTTCGAGCAAGCATTTCTCGCTTAATTCTCAATCAATCCTTCCTAAAATTGATACAGGGATTCCTTGGGAAGTTTTCTTCCATTTGAGCCATTCCTTGGGCTCTAAGTCCTTCCCAAAAGGCCATGAGAACTGATTGCAACACTATCAAAGCTCTAACTAGCTCATTTTGACCTAGAAAAGGGAACAAAAGCTCCTACATAACCTAGAAAAGGGCCTAATTCAAGGGATAACTTTTCTAAGAAGAAAATAAGAAACAAAGGGTAAAACTGTAATTTTACCATTGTAATACATCAAAAGGATTTCTCAGGGGTTAAACATGGGTCAATTGGGCTTAGCAAGAGGAAAACTGGGATGATTCAATAAGAAATGGGTTCATGTGCAATCTAAGAATTAAATGACATCCTGTAACCCTAAAACAAACCCACCTAATTTTACAAGGTTCTGGTCTGGATAAAAATCAACTAAATCCTCTAAATTTCATGGAAAAATATCCTCTACAGTTTAGAACCTTCAATTTGGCCTTTGAAACCTATTTTGACCTAAATAGGGGTCCTAGCTAATTATTTGCCCTAAACTGAGTTTTTGTACAAAATGTCCAGTCAAACGTGGTCAAACCTAAAACCCAACTTCACCATTGGATTCCTTAGGTCTAAATTAGGTTTTTACCAAAATTTGGACCTAAGTCGAGATCACCTTGACCTACTTTGCAAAACAGTCCACCCAATTACTTTTATGCCCCTAACTTTCGAAAACCTTGCAGAAACCCCCTATCTTCCTCGCCACTCTTTGCAATTAGGTCCCTCCATCGGGTCCCTCCACCATTACAGCAGAGGAGTCCTACTCTGGCAAGGATTCAAGAGGGAAGTCCTTGTTTCCTCAGAGAATCCCTCTCAGATTTGAAAGGGAGATTCTCTAAGGAATTCCCAATCATGTGAACTCAATCACATGCCTTGATTTGCACCCAATCTCTCGTGCAAACGCTCGAGAGATATGGGTATCTTACGGATTTCCTACTTTGGCAAGGAAACCCATGCTTGGAAGCTTGTCTTCCAAGCACAAGTCCCTCTGCCGATGCCTATAAAAGAACCCCCTGGCCCAGACGATCTTCCTAGGCTTGATTTGGCAGTAGAAAACTCCTAAATTCTTCCTCTCCCATCTCCGACCAATTGCCCGCAAGCTCCGACGATCTCTCCTCCCTCTTCTCGTTGCTCTGCCACCATACCAGTGGCAGAGTCTTCTCCGCCTTGCTCCTCTGCATCGCGCCATACCTGCACGTGTGTCTTCAACCCCTTCGTCGTCGCCACCTCTTCATCTCAAGGCTTTCATCTTTGGCGATAGCAAACACGTGCCACTCACCCTCCGCCTTCCCCCTTCGTCCAAATACCCTCAGTTAAGTTCTTCACTCTCTACCTTTCACTTTCCCCTTCTTTATTTCACAAAACCACCTCCGTCTTCCTCATCTTCGATAGATCACCGGAGAAGGTGCATCTACCGCAGAAGCTTCACCATCATCCACTGTTCATCATCCGCCTCTTCATTGACCGCCACACGCACCCTACACTCTCACCAAACACATGCACTTTCACGGTCACAGTTCGACCTAGGCACGCATGCCTAGGCTGTTCTGTGCCATGCCACCCACTACATCAACTTCATCGTGACTCGGCGAAGCTACTTAAGTGCTTTGACAAGGCCGTGAGGCCGTATTAGTGATTTGCAGGTTCACCCCCTTGCCGCCATTGGAGCACGAGCAAAGCTTGCTCGCAAGCTCGCTCCAGGTTGCGTCGCTCCAGAAAGAAGAGTCCCAGGTGAGTGGAATCACTCCACGAACCTTCCGCACCCAATAATCGAAGCCACACCAACTGCAGCTATAGCAATTGGGCTGGCACTCTCCCTGTGGGCACGCGATGAAGCGAGTGGGACTTTAGTCCCACCTCGATAGATTTCAGCATAGGTAAGTGGTTTATATTGTTTTTGTGTTTTAAGCTTATCACCTCAGATCACGGGGTGAGGTCCCTTCGCTTGCTCACCCTCCTCATCCGTGACCCACACTATGTAGACTTGGCTGTTTGACCCGATAACCTTGCACTCCTCGTGCACCACCCACACCGGTGCGCCTGGACCTAGGTGCGCTTGACCCGACCCGTATACCTGATTGGCTTTGGGAGAGCGAACCTAAGAGAGAGAAAGAGAGAGAGCGTACGCAAGGGAGGGTAGGGGTAGGTTTTGCACTTGTGTGTGCAGGGAAAGAAGAAAGGAAGAAAAAGCTGCAGCTGAAGAAGGTAAGGGCAGGAGGAGGAGCCGCAAAGGAAGCTGAAGGAAGAAGGAAAGAGAAGGCACGGTTGAAGAAGAAAGAGAAAGAAGGAAATCAGAAACTAAGGAAAAAAGGAAGGAAGGCACAGCTGAAGGAAAGGAAGAAGAGAAGAAAGGAGCCAAGGCCAAAGAAAGAAGGAGATCAAAGGCAGGAGAAAAGAAAGAAGCCAAGGCAGAGACAAGGAAGAAATCAAGAGAAGAAAAGAAAGAAGAAGACAGAAGGAGGAAGAAGACGCAGAGGAAGGAGAAATCAGAGAAGGAAGTAAATAGAAGAAGAAAGAAGACATCAGAGAAGAAAGAAAAGGAAGAGAAAGAACAGGACCTTAGAAGAAGAAGAGAGAGAACAGACATAAATTACTTCTATTTCTTTTTATTTCTGTTCATCTCTTTGAAGCATTTATATACATTGAACTTAATTCTTTTCCTTCATAATATTGTTGAACATCAAATTTTATCAATTTAACATTGTGCACTTGGTTTTTAAAATACCAATTTTCTCCCTATGTTCGACCTCGGATTTTTAATTTTTTCGAGTAATAAATTCTTATTTATTCTTTGAAGTGATTTCACTTATACTGCAACGCAATATTACAAACCCGATTTCACTTTCGCAAAGAACATTTTGGGGCTATTTCCGGGGAGCAACGAGCATTTTAGAAACTTTGATCAGAACCTCTAATTCAATACTTACTCTCTTTCTTTTGTTGTGATTGTTTCAGGGGAAGAAAAGAAAAACAGCCACACAACGACCACACCAGGAACAGGTAAATTCTCAGTAGCCCTTTCTCTTAATCCCCTCAAAAATCTGAAAAGGAAAACAAAGAAAAATCAATATTGGGCTACCTGCTTCCATATTTAGTAATTCACCAAAGTTGCCTGATTTTTTATTTCAACACATTTTTGAATTGCACATCCATTTAATGTAACTAGGGCTAACACCTTCTTGATTGAGCCCTAGATACCATCTTCAAGGCAACTAAATTGGACCAAATAGAGTCAACTTAAGGATTTCAATCTAGGGTTTTAGAGACACATCTTCTCTTAACCAAAGAATCAAAATTTTTGAAAGAGGTGTGCCTAAGCCTTGTTTGAAGAGATTTATCCAAGATAAACCCTAAGAAAATCAAGCTCTTAATTCACTTGAACCCTAAAAGAAAGGACCTAAAAGCTCTCAAAGGAACAAGGAGATGAAGTTGACCCTTTGGGTCAACCAACCTTGAAATTAGGTCACCTTTTACACTCAAAAGATCTAAAGTTCAAGTGGAATCCTATGCACCTTGATCTTAATTAAAAGAGGTAGACTTAAGAGGTCAAGGTACCCATTCTGGTCTACCTGGAATCTCAGTGACAAGAGAGGTCGGGTGGGGGAAACCTTGTAACTCGTGGGGATGCTCTATCATGTAGGGGTCATTGCAGGGCTCTCCCTCTCTAGCTGCCCAGGTATTTCTCAGGTGGATGGCCTTTTTGACTAAGGGGTATCATCTGCCCCGAACCTCTATAGTCACCCAATAATTTTTGGGTGTCTCGATTGGGTCCAGCACATTCTAATCTCATCAAATCCTTCAGTGCATGTTTGGTAGGAGGTCCTTAAGACCATCCTTAAGACATACTTTAGAAATCCACTCCCTCTGAGGCTAAGCCTCGACGCCCATGTTTGTGCAGCGGCCCCACCACATAGATCTCTCCTCTGATTCATCAAAACCGAGTTCTCCTTCTTCTTCCATCATGGTACAACCCATTGAAGAAGAGAACAACCTTGAGCACCAACTTCCACGCTTAAATGATCTATTCCAAAACTTTGTAAACCCGCCGCAACGTCCTATGATGCGAGATCACTATAATCTCGCTGCGGTGGCAATCGAGCCTCCAGTCCAAATCCCGGCTGGAGGTCCTGATTTTGAACTCAAGCCCAATATGATTCATGCCATACCAAAATTCCATGGGCTTAACTTTGAGGATCCATTCCAGCATATCAAACAACTTAAACATCTGGCCCAGATCTTCGGGTCAGATGTACAAAATCGGGATATTCTACTCATGAAGATGTTTTCTTTCTCCCTCATGGATAAGGCTGCTCATTGGTATCAGACTCAAACTTGTCCTTTCAACGCATGGGTCGAACTCCAATCCGAATTTTTGAAAAAGTTCTTCCCTGTTGGTCAGACGAATGCCTTGCGCCACCAGATCACTCATTTCACTCAACAATTGGGAGAACCTCTTCATGAGGCATGGATCTCATGCGAAAGTGCCCCCATCACAAAGTTCCTAAATGGGAACAAGTCCAATCTTTTTACCAAGGTCTCCGTGAAGACATTCGATTATTCGTCAATGCAACCTGCGGAGGAAATATCATGAGTCAACATGAGGACACGGTGTGGGAGATTCTCGAGAATATGTGCGAGAACTCCATCAATAATGACTCCATGGGCTTATTTGATCGAACGAATGATCGCGCATCGATAAATCTTAGGGGAGCACATGAGACACAGGGCCTGTCCACATCCATCGACTTGGAGCTGATGGCCAGTTGGTTGGACAAGATCTCTATCATAGAGAAGAAGGCGGACGAGCTGACTTAGCATCTGCAGTGAGCCACCTTTGCACAAAACTCATTTGCACAGCCACCTCTTGCAAGGGAAACTGTGCAGAACATCTATCATCGATTTTCTCAGAGGATCGACCCGTATCCACCCTCGTCTGACTCCAGGACCAGAGGGACCTCCGATCCACTCTATTCTTGTTGGGGAAACCCTAAACCCTCATACTCTAATTTTCCTAGGGCTCCTCAGATCTGCAAGGACCTCAACGCCATCCAGAATGACTCATTCTCCAATACCTACAACCCTGAATGGTGGAATCATCCCAACTTCCTATGGGCAGGAAACTCTCAGAATCAAAGACCACCTTATCAACCCCGTCCACAAGCTCCTCGTCCATATCAGCTGCCTCAGCCTCGGCCCAACCCCACCTTTTAATCTGGGCCAAACCAAGCAGATCAAATGACTCTTATCCCTCAAACATTGGCTGACATTCAGAAAATGAATGCAGCAATACAAAAACAGCACAAGGACGAGATCACAGAGGTTCGCAATCAACTCGCCCAGATGGTGAATTCCCGCCAACTTGGCACCCTTTCTTCGCCAAACCCAAATAATATGTTGACCCAGGGGCACGTTATGAACCCAAATCCAGGCCACGCACATATGATTTATCAGGCTCCTTCTATTCCATCACCTGACGGGATGGAAGCTTCAACATTTTATGCGGGATTTCAACAGCAGCCACCTATTTTACTGACCCCAAACCAAAACTAGGCAGGACTAAACTCTGTAACAACCCGTAGTGGTAAAGTAACCCAAGACCCATCTTATCCAAACCACTCCAAGCCTGGTAGTAACCCAAGCCTTAGGATAGTTATCCAGGATACCCCTATCGTAGATCAAGAACCTGGACCTATTCTAGAGGAACCAAACAAGGTTCCATTTCTCGAGGCCTTGACCAAGGGAAAGAGGATAACCAAACCTGTGGCTCCTTAGGAAGATCTGGTCAAGCTCTTTGAACAGGTCCAGATAAACATCCCCTTGATGGATGTAATCCGCCATGTACCAGCTTACGCACGATTTCTAAAAGACGTGTGTACACCCAAGCGTAAGCTGTGAACCAAAAGTTGGAGTCCGATCGTACTGTCAGAGCAAGCCAGCTCTATAATCTTGAGTAAACTCCCACCTAAGGCTAAAGACCTGGGTACTCCTCTGATTTCATGTAAAATTGGTGATACCCAATTCGACAGAGCCTTGTTAGACCTAGGTGCCTCCATAAACCTAATACCTACATCCCTCCTTGACCACCTTGAAGAGTCCGAGCTTAAACCAACAGAGGTGACATTGCAGTTAGCTGATGGATCCATCAAGTCACCTAAAGGAATACTTGAGGATGTCATTGTTAGGGTACGAGATTTCTACTTCCCGGTGGATTTTATAGTCTTGGATATGGATGCACCTAAGAACCCAAGGGATACACTAATTATACTAGGGAGACCTTTTCTAGCCACTGCTAGGGCTAATATAAATTGTGAGGAGGGCCAAATAAAACTAAAATTTGGGAACCAAACTCTAAAGATTGACATTTTTAAGGCCCAACAAGGGATTAATTACGGTGTTATAGAGTAAATATGTGATATCAAGGCCATGGTTGATGAACCGCACATCGAGGACAACCCGATTATCCCCGATCAACCACCAGAAGATCAAAACCCGCAAGCAGAGGAGTCTGAACCTACCTAGATACACCCATAGCTCCTACCCTTGTTCCTGACACAAACCCTGAACCGCTCGCTGCTGCTGATAACCTCATCTTGGAACTCAAGCCCCTTCTCGATCATCTGAAGTACGTCTTTTTGGGTTCCAATCAGATGTTTCCTGTGATTATCAACTCCAGACTCACACCTGACCAGGAATCCCATCTAATTACTATTCTCCAGCAACATCATAGAGCCATTGGATGGACTCTCGATGACTTGACTGGCATAAGACCCTCTTATTGCACACACCAAATCTACACCGAAGAGGGCGCATGACCTTTGTGAGAAATGCAGAGATGTTTGAACCCTAATCTACAGGAAATCGTGAAAAAGGACATCATTAAGTGGTTAGATGCAGGGATCATCTACTCGATCTCTGACAGTCGGTGGGTGAGTCCAATCCAGGTTGTGCCTAAGAAGGCAGGACTCACCATCATTACAACTGAAATCAGAGAAGTCATACCGACCTGTATAGCTAATTCATGGAGAGTCTGCATTGATTACAGAAGACTCAATTCCTCCACGAAGAAGGATCCTTTCCCACCACCATTTATTGATCAGATCCTTGAGAAACTAGCGGGAAATAGGTTCTTCTGCTTTCTTGACGAGTACTCTGGTTATAACCAAGTGGCAATCCATCCTGAGGACCAAGAAAAGACCACTTTCACCTGTCCCTTTGGGACATATGCATTCTGAAGGATGCCGTTCGGTCTCTACAATGCACCCGCGACTTTTTAGTAGTGCATGCTTGCCATATTCTTAGATATGGTAGGTGATTATCTGGAAGTCTTCATGGATGACTTTTCAGTATTTGGAGCATCATTTGACGATTGCCTCCAGCACTTGGTCCAAATACTCAGGCGGTGCATTGACGTGAATCTGGTTCTTTCCTGGGAAAAGAGCCATTTCATGGTGCCTGAGGGAATCGTCCTGGGACATCTGATTTCTGAGAAAGGCATCCAGGTCGATTGAGCCAAGGTGAATCTGATTTCCAAACTCCCAATGCCAAGCTCGATCAAGGACATTCGATCTTTTTTGGGCCACATCGATTTTTACTGTCGATTATCCCTGACTTTTCGAAAATCACGTGCCCCATGACTATTCTTCTCTACAAGGATGTACCTTTCGAAATCTCCATGGAATGCACTCAAGCATTTGAGATCCTTCGTGATCGAGTTACCCAAGCCCCGATCCTACAGTCCCCTGATTGGTCTCAACCCTTTGAGATCATGTGCGATGCATCTGATTTCGCTGTAGGAGCGATTTTGGGGCAGAAAATTGATGGGAAACCCGTGGTCATTTATTACGCTAGAAAAACACTTGACGAGGCTCAGCGTAACTACACGGTTACTGAGAAAGAGCTGCTAGCTGTAGTATTTGCCCTAGAAAAATTCAGATCTTACCTCCTGGGTTCCCATGTTATCATCTACTCGGATCACACAACTGTGAGGCATCTCCTTGCAAAGAAGGACGCGAAACCTCGATTAATCCACTGGATCTTGCTGTTGCAAGAATTTGACCACGTGATTCACGACAAAGCAGGAAAATAGAATGTAGTAGCTGATCACTTGTCCCTCCTTCCTTCTGAGATCACTGACCCTTCTGGATCCATCACGGAACATTTTCCTAATGAGCACCTTCTAACTATCAATACCTGGCTTCCATGGTTTGCTGACATAATAAACTACTTGGCATCACATCAGATCCCGTCCGATTGGCCGAAGGCCAAGAAGGACAAATTGCTCTCTGATGCTAAGTATTACCTTTGGGAAGACCCGTATCTATTCCGCATTGGTGCTGTTCAAATAATTCGACGATGTGTTGTGGAAGCGAAAATCAAAGAATACTCTCTTTCTGCCATGACCAGGCATGCGATGGACAGTTTTCAGGACATAAAACTACAGCAAAAGTTCTCCAGTGCAGCTTTTACTGGCCCACAATTTTTAAGGATGCATATAATCACTGTAAGGCATGTACTCATTGACAGACCTTGGGCAACATGAGCCATTAAGATAAATTTTGACATTTGGGGGATTGATTTTATGGGACCCTTCCCTATCTCGGACGGCTTCGAATACATTTTACTCGTTGTTGACTATGTGTCCAAATGGATCAAAGCCATTCCGACCCGAACTAATGATCACAAAGTTGTTATCAAGTTCATTCCCCAAAACATCTTCTCATGGTTCGGGATTCCACGAGCAATAATTTCTGATGGAGGGACCCATTTCATAAATACTCAAATCAGGTCACTGATGACCAAATGCGGGGTGTTGCACTGAATCTTTACTCCTTACCACCCCCAAACTAATGGTTTAGCTGAGCTGTCAAATTGGGAGATCAAGAAAATCCTCTAGGTTACTGTTCGACCTGATAGGAAGGATTGGTCATCCCAGCTTCTGGAAGCTTTGTGGGCTTATAGGACCGCCCACAAGATCCACCTAGGTATGTCTCCCTTCAGACTGGTGTATGGGAAGGCATGTCACCTCCCCGTCGAATTGGAGCATAAAGCCTATTGGGCAGTACGAAATTGCAACCTAGATCATTTTAAGGCTGGAACCCATAGAAAGCTTTAAATGAGCGAGATTGATGAATTACGCCACGACGCATATGAGAACTCACGAATTTACAAAGAGCGGGTTAAAGCCTTTCACGACAAGCACATATCTAGAAAGATCCTTCATCCTGGTAAAAAGGTCCTACTCTTTGACGCCAGACTCAAGTTGTTCCCAGGAAAACTACGATCTAAATGGATCGGACCCTCCTTAGTTCGACGAATCTTTGGAAATGGAGCCATTAAGATCAGTCCACTCAGCCACGATTCCAAACCCTTCGTTGTGAACGGTCAGAGACTCAAACCATTCATTGACATGCCCGATAAAAATTTGGCTGAGATATCCTTTACCCTCCGTTCTCCCTGAGCTCATTGTACCCAGCCGATGGCGTAAAACTCAACGCTCAATGGGAGGCAACCTGTCATTCTTTGAAAAATATGAAACCTTTCTTGACATTTCTATGCTGAATTCATATTGCACTTTAGGGTTCATCCATTAGAACAACCGACTCCACCTTAGGTACTCGTACCTGAGACTAGAAATCATTCGCAACAGTCACCTCGACCCATTCGCCCACCCAACACTAGTCCTAATGAATGAACTAAGCTAAATTCGAACCCACCTAATTTACAATGGAGACATTGCAAGTCGTAGGCATGGGGGGGTATGAAAGTACAAAACGTTATGAAAACTCATATCACAAGGCAAGGTTTCAACAAAAAAATTAACATATCACAAAAAGCACAAAAAAAATTGAAAATAATCTTGAAAAAGAACCAAAAAAAAAGAAGGGGGGAGGAGAGAAAATTTTTGAGGCTATACAAAACATGAGGAAAAGAGCAAAATGACAAAAAAGGAGCACAAGATGAAAAGAAAAAAGGATAGTCATTAGTAAGAAATTAAGGGATTAACTGAAGTTCTAAACCACATCAAGAAAAAAGAGAAAAATGAGAAAAAAAAGTGTTAATGAGACACGAAAAAAGAGATTAGTAGGAACGCTGATCTTAGGCCTTTTGGGCTAGACTCTTAGGCTTAAAAATTCAAGTACCTGCTATGATAGGATAATCCTCAAGAGGTTGGGGAAAATGTGAAGCTTAAGTATTAGGCCTAAGGCTTAGGGAGTATTCGGCCTTGTTAACTAACCTTTGGTTTGTAGGACTCGGTAACCTAAGCACCCCAATCCACACACAGTCTGGTTCAATGCGTATAACTATCAAATCACGCAAAAGTGTTTAAATATTTTGAAAAAAGTTGCCTAGATTAGGAGTGGCCGATCAACACAAGTTGATTTGGATGAGTTCCCAGCACGAAGAGGCGGAAAATTCCCTTCGAAGATTCGTAACAACATATCGTCTTCTCGATGCTTATCTCCTAGGATATTTACATATCCTACTGAGGGCACATAAGCACTCTGCTGGTTCAGATACCATGGGCGACATTATCACGAAATGTCGATTGTCAGAGTCTGGATTTGGCTACGGAATGCCATGGGCAGGATTATCGTAAAATCTTGAAAGCTAGGGTTCTGGGGGTTGCCATGAGCGGTGCTATCACGAAGCATCGTTTGCTAGGGACCTTTGAGGATTGATGATGGGGATGAGGAATCCGATACAGACCGTGTTGAGAAGCCAATCTGAAGCTAGAAATAAAAAGAAAGGAGAGAGAAAACTCTCCAAACAAATAAATCCTCTGTCTCTCTCTTACAAAAATGCGCTGCAAACTGAACCAAGGCTAAAATATGTCTCAAGCACGTTTGCTTTAACCATGGAGTTCAACGAACCCTGGGATAGTTCCTGCAGGCGTTAAAAACCTTCACGGAAGATCAAGGCTAGAGTTGGTTTGGTCCGGATCTTGGTTGGTACTTGAGTACCTCTAGGTCTATTGTAGGCATTCTGACCTAGTCACAAAAGTAAAAGAAAAAGCACTTATCATAACTGGTGAAAGAAACTCATGGTCTAGAACAGACGTTAAAACCTTGAAATTTTGCTGAGGGACTAGCAAAATCTAGGCATGGGGGTATGATGGGAACACCATCATGAACCCTAACTAGCTCATTTTGACCTAGAAAAGAGAGAAAAAGCTCTTACATAACCTAAAAAAGGGCCTAATTCAAGGGATAACTATTTTGAGAAGAAAATAAGAAACAAAGGGTAAAACTGTAATTTTACCATTGTAGTACATCAACGGGATTTCTCAAGGGTTAAACATGGGTCAATTGGGCTTAACAAGAGGAAAAGTGAGATGGTTTAATCAGAAATGGGTTCATGTGCAATCTAAGAATTAAATGACATCCTATAACCCTAAAACAAACTTACTTAATTTTACAAGGTTATCGTCTAGATAAAAATCAACTAAACCCTCTAAAATTCATGGAAAAATATCCTCTATGGTTTATAACCTTCAATTTGGCCTTTGAAACCTATTTTGACCTAAATAGGGGTCCTAGCTAATTATTTGCCCTAAATTGGGTTTTTATCCAAAATATCTAGTCAAACGTGGTCAAACCTAAAATCCAACTTCACCATTGGATTTCTTAGATTTAAATTAGGCTTTTACCAAAATTTGGACCTAAGGGGAGGTCACCTTGACCTACTTTGCAAAACTGTCCACCCAATTACTTTTATGCCCCTAACTTTCGAAAACCTTGCAGAAACCCCCTATCTTCCTTGCCACTCTTTGTAATTATGTCCCTCCACCATTACAGCGGAGGAGTCCTACTCCGGTGAGGATTCAAGAGGGAAGTCCTCGTTTCCTCAGAGAATCCCTCTCAGATTTGAAAGGGAGATTCTCTGAGGAATTCCCGATCATGTGAACTCAATCACATGCCTTGATTCGCACCCAATCTCTTGTGCGAACTCTCGAGAGATATGGGTATCTCATGGATTTCCTACTCCAGTGAGGAAACCCATGCTTGGAAGCTTGTCTTCAAGCATAAGGCCCTCTGTCGGTCCCTATAAAAGAACCCCTAGGCCCTAATGATCTTCCTATGCTTGATTTGGCTGCTATAAACCCCTAAATTCTTCCTCTCCCATCTCCAGCCAATAGCCCGCAAGCTCCGGTGATCTCTCCTCCCTCTTCTCGTCACTCTGCCACCATATCAGTGGTAGAGTCTTCTCTGCCTTGCTCTTCCACGTCGCGCCATACCTGCGCGGGCATCTTCAACCCCTTCGTTGTCACCGCCTCTTCATCTCAGGGCTTTCTTCTCCAGTGATGGCAAACACATTCCGCTCACCCTCTGCCTCCTCCCTTAGTCCAAATACCCTCAGTTAAGTTCCTCTCTCCCTACCTTTCACTTTCCCCTTCTTTATTTCACAAAATCACCTTCGACAGCCACAAACAACCTCCATCTTCCTCATCTCCAGCAGACCACCGGCGAAGGCACATCCACCACTCCACTCACCCACACACCTTGCCACCTACCGCAGAAGCTTCACCATCATCCACTGATCATCATCTGCCCCTTCACTGACCGCCACATGCACCTTACACTCTCACCGAACACACGCATTTTCATGGTCACAGTCTGAGGTAGGCACGCACACATACGCTGTTCTGTGCCACGCCACCCACTGCATCAACTTCGCCGTGACCTGGCAAAGCTACCTAAGTGCTTTGACAAGGCAGCGAGGCTGTATTAGTGATTTGCAGGTTCACCCCTTGCCGCCATTGGAGCATGAGCAAAGCTTTCTCACAAGCTCGCTCCAGGTCGCGTCACTCCAGAAAGAAGAGTCCCAGGTGCATGGAAACACTCCACGAACCTTCCACACCCAATAATCGAAGCCACACCGACCGTAGCTACAGCAATTGGGCAGGCACGCGATGAAGTGAGTTGGACTTTAGCCCCACCTCGGTAGTTTTCAGTGTAGGTAAGTGGTTTATATTGTTTTTTGTGTTTTAAGCTTATCGCCTCAGATCACGGGGTGAGGTCCCCTCGCCCTCTCACCCGCCTCGTTCACGACCCACGCTACGCAGACTTGACTGTTTGACCCAATAACCCTGCACTCCTCGCGCACCACCCACGCAGGTGCGCCTGGACCTAGGTGTGCTTGACCCAACCCGTATACCCGATTGGCTCTGGGAGAGTGAACCTAAGAGAGAGAAATAGAGAGAGCGTACACGAGGGAGGGTAGGGGTAGGTTTTGCACTTGTGTGTGCAGGGAAAGAAGGATGGAAAAGGAAGCTGCAGCTGAAGAAGCTAAGGGCATGAGGAGGAGCCGCAAAGGAAGCTGAGGAAGCTGAAGGAAGAAGGAAGGAGAAGGCGCGGTTGAAGAAGAAAGTGAAAGAAGGAAATCAGAAGCCAAGGAAGAAAGGAAGGAAGGCACAGCTGAAGGAAAGGAAGAGAAGAATGGAGACAAGGCCAAAGAAAGAAGGAGATCAAAGGTAGAAGAAAAGAAAGAAGCCAAGGCAGAGAAAAAGAAGAAATCAAGAGAAGAAAAGAAAGAAGACGAAGACAGAAAGAGGAAGAAGATGCAGAGGAAGGAGAAATCAGAGAAGGAAGAAAATAGAAGAAGAAATAAGAAGACATCATAGAAGAAAGAAAAGGAAGAGAGAGAACAGGACCTTAGAAGAAGAAGAGAGAGAACAGGACCTTAGAAGAAGAAGAGAGAGAACAGACAGAAATTACTTCTATTTCTTTTTATTTCTGTTCATCTCTTTGAAGCATTTATATACATTGAACTTAATTCTTTTGCTTCATAATATTGTTGAACATCAAATTTTATCAATTTGAGTTTGTGCTCTTAGTTTTTAAAATACCAATTTGCTCCCCGTATTCGACCTCGGTTTTTTAATTTTTTCGAGTAATAAATTGTTATTTGTTCTTCAAAGTGATTTCACCTATACTGCAACATGATATTACAAACCCGATTTCACTTTTGCAAAGAACAAGAACCTTTCAAAGGTTCAGGTATCCTATTTCGCAACTATCTTCCAAGCTTGAAAGCTTCTTTCGAAGCTTGGAAGGGCTTACTATGGCCTATAAAAGAGACACTATCGCCTGACCGTGCTTTTCAGCAAGTCTCGGCGCATCTAACGGCCTAAAAAACCCACTTCGACCACCGAAGACCTTGCTCCAGTGACCCCCCTGGATCTCCCTCCTCCGGCCGTCCAACCATCAAATTGGATGGCCTAAACTCCTCTCTTTTTCGTGACCTTCCCCAGCCAAAGGGAGGGCGTTCCTCCATCTACATCACCGTCGCCACTCCGCCGCATCTTCCTCCTTCCTCAGCTCCGGTCGACCAACATCGGAGCCCTCTGCCTCCCTATCCTCTCTCTAAGCCCTTCTTTAGCTCCCTCTCTCTTTCTATTTCATTTTTCCACCCTCACAGACACACACAACCGCCAACCGCCACTGTTCACCCCTATCTTCTCCATCTTCGGCCACTCCTCCGGCAAGGCGTATCTGCCATTACACTCCTCCATCTGCCTCGCCAACCACCTCATAATATTTGCCTTAACTCCACCAACCAAACCCCTCTCCTTATCTGCCATTCCATCCACCCAAACACCTTCCCGAACAACCCATCATCCTCCAGCCAATTCCATCTCCGCCAGCGACCTACATGCACTCTCACTCCACGCTACACCCACTGTCACACTCGCCGTGCTTCGGGGACCGTTCCTGAGCCTTTTGACGCAACCAAAAGGCCTTATTTGTGATTTCAGGTTCCGGTCCCCTTCGCCATTAAAGTTGACCTTCAAGCAATCCTCAAGCTCACTCTAGGGTGCCTTCACTCCAGGCCTTGGCTCCAGACCTCGCGGAGTCATCACATGCAGACGCTTAGGTCTCCAATTGAGGGAGATACCCACAGCAGTTGACCTAATTGAGGGAGAGTTCCTTGCTGCTGCGGACGTGCAACGGAAAGGTGGGACTTTAGTCCCACCTCGGAAGCTGAAGAGCGGCTACAGTTGCATAAATTGAAAAAGTGCCTAGGGCTTATCGCCTTAGACACAAAGGGTGAGGTCCCTCACACCCCTCACGTGCCTCATCCGCGACTTCTCCTCAGTGTACCTGGTACACTCGACCCGCATAAGCCTACACCTCGGCTACCACCCATGCCGGTAGCCCTGGTCCTAGGTACGCTCTTGCCCGAATCTGACTACTCGATATTATGTGTGGCCTTGGGAAGGCAAGAAAGAGAAGAGCCCAGAGAGAAAGGAAAGAGAGCGTGGGGTTGGGGGGCTTTTGCTATAGAGAATAATGACTGACACTTAGCCATTTGAAGAAGGATCCCCCTCTGTGTGTGAAGAAGAGAGGAAGTGAAAGAAAAGAAAAGAGAAGTCAAGGTAGAAGAAGAAGAGGCACGTAGAGCTAAGGAGAAGAGACAGAAGCCAAAGAAGAAGGGGAGCTGCACAGGAAGAAAGGCAGAAGAAGAAGAGTAGAAGAACAGAAAGGCGGAGAGGCAGAAGAAAGAAGGAAAGAAGAGGACTCGCACAAACAGAGAAGCAGAGAAAGAAGAGAAGAGGAAGAGTTTAAGAAGAAGATTTCTTTAAGATTGTTAATTGATATTGTGTCTAATTTGAGCTTCTTAATTGATATTGTGCATCTCTTAACTATCATTGTGCGGAGTGATTGGTGATTCAAATCATCATTTTACTCCATTCTTTCTACAGTATTGACATTAACTTCCATTGATATATCATTATTGCTTGAAGTTTCATTATAAATTGCTCATACTGTGTTTAAATTGCAATTTTGAGATTGAATTCCATATTGCTCCCTGTGTTCGACTCGGACTTCAAATTCGAGTAATAAATATTATTTGTTTTCAAAGCGATTTCAGTTATACTACAACGTAGTCTTTAAAACCTTGATTTCGCTCATGAACAGTTGCTACATTGTGGATATGTAAAGAAAGAAAGGATGACCGGGTATGTTAATTACACATTCATTTTTCCTGTTCTTTACCAATTCTATTTTCATGTGTGCTTTAATGTGTATGTTTATTACTGTTATAAAATTACCCATTGATTTGTGTTTGCAGGGAACATCCGCAATATGTAGACGTCGAAATTAGGTTGTACTTCATTTTTGCAATATAACGATATCTTTAAATAGAGGACATGCTTCAATTCCAAGTGTTGCTCCAATAACATTCTCCAATTACCCTGGTAAGCTTTACTAGTTGGATGGAAGATCTGAGGCTTCTGCAACAAATGTTGGAATTGATGGAGGACCTGTGTAGTTGATTGTATTGGAAGTTTTCATTTTAACCTTCTTATTAGACAGAATATTGTTTGGTGTTAGCTTTTTGAGGAGAATGCAATGGTACAATGTTCCTCCTGTGTAAGGTGTTAGAGAACTCATCAGTTTTTGAATATACGTACATATTCTAATTGATATATACTTCTTAGATGTATCTATTTAGTTTCATGTTAATGTACATTCTCCTCCATTTCCAAAAATTACTTCAGTTAGTTCATGTGCTTTATTCTGTCATGTGTTTCGTTTATGATGTACATGTTCATGTGTATGGATGCAGTTGTTTACCATGTGTTTGATTTTAAAAACTTGATCTTTACTTTCATTATAGTGACAGAATTGCATCCCAAGAAATTGTTCAGGACGTGTGGATGCTTTGTGGATCCCATTCATTTTTTTTTTTGTATGGTACCACAATCAAGCAAGCACGTTATGTGTAAATTCCACCTGTTTTCCAACTTACCATTGTGGTTACTCTTACTTGGCACCCAATAGACACTCTACCATCAGTTATGGATATAATTTTTGGGACTATCCTCCAGTCCCAATTCGTCTCTTGTCTACTTTTTCATGTAAATTTTAGGAATACGTCATCATTACATAAAACAATGGACACATGCATGTGCTTTTTTCTTATGAAGTTGTACATTCTATAATTCATTCAAATGTTGCACATCTACCTTGAATATTACATAAAAATCAAACCACATTCCTTATTTGTACCGTTCACCAAAAACAATGAAAATAACAATACCAACATATGGTAAAAGTACATTCATGAAATTACATTAAATAAATAGAACCACTGCAAGATGTAAGTTCATACAACCCAAAAATAGTACTAATAGATGGTCTCACCAAAACCCAAAAATATGGTCTCCACAAAGGTTTACCAGTTAACATACTGTACGAAATATGCAAACCAAGTGCAAAAAACCACTACTACGTGGAATTTCATTGCAACCAATGGATTCAATGCTCCTCCTATTGACTCATATCAACTCTGCAATTGCATACTTACTGGTTAGAACGTGCATGACATACTCGCTGTGAAGGCTGTGAATGTCTTTTTCTATCTCACTTCCTTTAGGGTCCTTTCCATTCATAATCATTTCCATCCATCTCATTACATGGATGCCACAACTATTGCTTCCTGATTCTACTGTGGTGTGCTTCTGTCATGGATAACTTTCCAATCACTATTGCTGAGCTCACGTACTTTGTTAATGTGTTCATGCATTGTTGATGCATGCACATACAAATGGATAATATAATTCATAGATGTCCCGATAAAGACTTTTATGTAATGTCATATAACATACCATTGTCTCTGCATATCTATTTGCGAGTGACATTGTTGAACCATGACGTAAGTTGTTGTAGTGTGTTGATGATGCTTCGTCAGAGTTGATAACAAGGATATGTCAATGATTGCTTGTATTCATTTGTAATATGCAAAGGTCACATGTTTGCAACCTAAAAGTATGTTCAGTTATCTCCTTCTTTAATATCCCATCCTGGTTCTATGCAGCTGCCATCGATATCGATGTTGGCAACAAATGTGCATTGAAGGGGTGACAAGGCATTTTGGTGTGTGTTTTGAAATACATTGTCAACTTGTAGTATAGTTGTGCTCAACCCTTAATAAAAAATATTTGTTTTATGAAACTCGCATTGATTTTTATTCTTTTATAACATGAGTCCCGGTCGTTCGTCTCTAGGAGATGTGAGAAATGCATTTTAGATTTGAATCCACTTTTCTAACCTAAATCTACCCTAACCTAATCTTTTTGGTCTTTTTTGTATTTTGCAATTTTTTTTGTGTTTTTGATTTTTGTTTTGAAAAGAAAAATGAAACCTAGACCTAAATATGCTAGCGAAAACCTAATTTTAACCAAACTAATGGGCGTGTATTCACAATGACAAACAAAAGCATATCACTAATTATTCAAAGACAACTAATCATGCATTAACTAATTATGTGAAGTTGCAAAAGCATACATAAAAAGAACTAAACTAAGACAATGCTAGGATCAACCAAGAGAGGATATGAAGAAGCCTTCTTGGCCGTCCAAGAGGAGAAAGAGAGAGGGGGCGTGGGCTCATCTTCCAAGGAGAGAGAAGAGGGCACATCCATAAAGAAGAATAGAAGAGGTTGGTGGACCCTTTCTCTTCTAGCCATCCTTGAAGCCTTAGAGGAGAGCACCTTGGAGCTTCACTTGGTCGTCCATGAAGGAGCACCTTGGAGCTTCTCCTAGCTGTCCATGGAGGAGGAGAGTGGACAGCCTTGGGAGGGTGGAAGGGAAGGTGTTGGTGGTCCCAAGAGTGGAGTGGAGGAGATGAGAAGTGGATCTAAGGTGGTCGTCCAAGGGGTCCTAGTAGTAGGTGCTTAGGTTGGGTTTACTAAGATTAGGATGGCTAAGAATAGGTGTTTCTAGAATAGGCTATATTTAGGTGTTTTCTAAACTAAGGTAGAAGAAGTGTGTGTGTGTGGTTTGCATTTCATAGAGCTAGGTTGTGGGTTTTGGTAGGATTAGGTTCTAAATAGGTTGGGTCAATCTAGATTAGGTGGGTGTGGACCTAACTAGGCTTAGGTGAGTCTAATTGGAGAGGAGTGAACCTAATTGGGTCTAGGTCAAGTATAATTGGATGTGTGTGTGTGGTTTGACTAAGGTAATTGTAATAGGTATGAGTCAATTAGATCCTGGGTGGATCTAATTGGGTTCAGGTGCACCCAATCAACTATAGATGCACCCAATTAGGTATGGGCTAGTTCAATTGGGTTAGGGATAGGATAACTAATGGCATGGATAGTGGGATAGGCTTAGGAGGTCTCTAATTAGGTTTCCTAAGGTGTTTGGTGGGGTTTCTAGGTCAAAAGAGGCAAGCTCGAGCTTCTAGCACCAAAAATAGGAACTAGAGAATAGTATCAGACGTTCAGGGAACATATCAGATGCCTTAAAGTCCAAAGTTGGACATTAGAAAGTTAGGTTGGATGTCTAATTCTGTGTCAGTGCGAGCTTTGGCTTTCTAGATTGATTTTTTGTAGAAATCAAACGGTCAACCATATAGTCTGGATGTCCAGAAATGTGCTTGGAAGTGAGTTTTGGGTTTTCTATGGTAGGTTTGGGTTCCTAAGTGCTTGGGTATCCTAAATAAGTTTTAGGCACTAGTTTCCTCGGGTTTCTAGGGTTTTGGGTAGGGATAGGGATAGTGTGGATAGAAACATGGATAGTGCTATCCATGTTTTAGGTTCTAAGACCAAGATGTCCTAATGGAAGTGGTTTTAGGTTTAGGAAGGTTGTCCTAGGGTTTCTAAGGGTAGGGATAACGCTATCCTCCTTACTCCTCTTGTCTGGATCAATCTTCTTCTCTCTTTATTATCTTATTCCACTCTATCGCACATCCTGAATCACATTATTACCTGCAAATAGCAACAAAAACATTAAATAGCAAGATATCTCATCTAATTCTATATAAAATGATGCAATGCATGATATGCATGATATGAATGCAATATTTACAAATTAATCTAGATTCTAACAATATTTAGGTTGATTAAGCCCTATGATTGCTATGCAATCAAGGGGTTGCCACTACGAAAGCTTCTTTGGAGCAGGAGGAGCTCATGTGCATCTATGATCTGTAGTTAATAATCGGAAAAAACAATCTGTTCATGTTGTTACTACAAAATTTAAATATTAATGCACAAAGTCATAGGATAGGTACCGAGCCACTAGTGAATCCTATAGCCATTAAGATCTCACATAAATCATCTCAATGGACTCAAACCATGCCTTTTTGCCATAGAAGATCCTCTTTGCGTTTACCATGGGCAACTACTTCTCAAAGAAGTTCATTCGAACTTGCTTCTATGACTTCTTTAGAGTCATCATGAATTCCTTTGCTAAGATTCATTTTTTATGAGAGGTTTCTTGTTCCTAGGATTAGTTTGATATCCCTTTCCATTGGCCCAAATACATGCTTGATCTCCTTTGTTTCTACCTTAACCTATAGTGGAAGTTACTTTGTACTGGTGAACTATGAGAGCTTTGAATTCTACAACATACATATCCTCTACTTTGTGATGTCACTCACCATTGCCTCAACTGTAGTTGTGGTTTGATTAGCTAGCTTGGTCAGGCGATACTTCTATTGGTTGTGGTGTCTATTCTACCCAAGTATCCTGCAAAAAAAGAAAGAACACTTCAAAATGCTTGAAAGCATGTATTGCGCAAACTACATATGATAGTACCAAAGAGAGATTGAAGTTATTGTCAGGCTGCAACTCTTCAAGTGGAAGAAGTTCAAATGATGGCTAGAAGATCATTGTGTTAGTTCTACTATGATGACTATGTGCTATGAATTTTTTTCTCATATCATTAAACGATAAAAATACCATTTCAGGCGGTGGTGACTATGGACGTGTGTTTACATGTTCTGTAGTGGTGACATCTTTCTCAGCAACAAGATTTGATGTTGCCTGTAATCGAAATGCAGCTCTAAGAACAAATGACATTGGTAAATGGAAAAGAATAATACATATTTAATGAGTGTACTTTAATTATATACCATTTTGTGCAATGTTACTGGATCGGATTGGACTTTGTGTTGTTCACTTCTCTGCCTAATTATATCCTCAACCAAATGATCGATCTCCTACTTTCTTTACTGAAATTTGTTAGTGAAAAAAATGGTATATTATGTAATGTCCCAAAATTTGGACTCCGAGTCATTTCAAAGTACCCAGTTAGGGTTTGGTGCTGGTGTCAAGACTCCCTTAATTTGCCAAAAATATATATTTCGAGGCAACCCTTCATCAAAATTTGTCGAAAGGGTTCCATATGTGGAACCGTTGGATTCCTCTCATCACAAGCTTTCTAATGACACTTGTTTCATGAGATTCCGAGTTGTATAGCTCAAGTTATGGCTAAAAGAAGTCATTAGGGACCTAAATGTAAGGTGAACCAAACCCTAAGGGCATTTTAGGCATTTCACCCACCTAAACCTACTCACAACCACCCCTAAATCCTATTTAAGGACCCTTTGAGCCCTTGGGTCATCATTAGCCACCAAACCCTCTCTAATCAAGAGAGGAAGGAGAAGAAAAACCTTAGTTTTAACTCTTCAAAAAAGTAAAAAATTTATTCGTAGGGATCCGGTTGCGATTCCACAAAACCCAGGTTTCCCACTGCAAAAACTATGGGCGTGCGAGCATGCGGGCAGGCGTGAGGGTACGGGAGTGCGTGGGCGAGCATGGGCTTGCGTGGTCGCGTGCAGGGGCACGTCGAGCGACGTGTGCGAGGGTGGTTCAGTCCAATTCTGGACCCCTTCGCGCTGTTTTGTCCAGTTCAAGGCCTTCCCGACCTCGGATTTTGACAAATAAGGTATTGTTGGAATTGTATCAACGCGTACTACACATTGGTGTAATTTATTTCCACTTTTGAGTTCTTTATCCTTATTGAAAGTTAGAAACGTAATTAGGTGTCTCTGACCCCATCGTGGTCCAATTGAAGTAGGTCTTCTTCCTAGTGCGTATGTGGATACCGAGGCACGTGTGGACACTATTTCCAAGCCCAGTACACATGGCTCGGAGCCACCATGACCCTTCGGTGGCATTAGGTAGAGTAGTCTACTCGCCTTTTAATTTAGCTGATTTTTCGAGCACCTGTGGACACGTCTTGTGCAATATTTTTCCATGTACCACCTTGGTTGGTGTGCGTTCTCCTTTTTGCTAAGTTTGGAACCATTCCAGTGTTTTCCTTGATTTATGGGCACTTAAATGAGAATGAATATGTTTATGTAAAATGATGTAGATTAATGATCACATGTACCCTTGTCATCGCATGCATGAAACGAACTCCATTTTCAGTAAAACAAGTTATGTTAATTTCAGTAATTTTTAAATAACATGAGACCTCTATCACAAGATTGAATTTACCTACAAAAGGATAAGTTGAAGGATAAGGTGAATGTTGAAGGCTCTGAGTTGCTACGCTAATGTGTTTGGTTTTGAAAAACCTGTCGTCGTAGTATGAAAGTGAAGAACTCGTGTTCAACAAATAAAATTTATACCGGAATAGAAACCCCGGGTTGAACGTAGGGAGGCGGACGTTTGATTTAAAAAATATGCGTTTGTTTTATTTGTCACGAAGTAATTTAATTGACTAGAAACTATCTATCTATTTACACTAAATAGAAGAGAGAGAGAATGAGAGAGAGAAAATATTACAAATAAAAATAAAAAAGAGATGTAGAATGAACATGGAATTCATTATCAGAAGATTGTTCATTACACTAAACATTATGACTAGAAAGCGGGAAAATGATTACACTAGAAAGCAGTAAATCTATTCCAGAAAGTAATAAAAAGAATGGGGAGAGCGATATCCTCCTCAACGGTCACTTGGAGGACGAGCCGGACGGGACGACACCTAGACGATGGGGAACGGAGTAGGACGAAGGAGGACAAAGTGAGAAGAACGGGAACGGGGTAGCACGTCGTCGTCGTCGTGGGATCCACTTCCGAAAGGGGGATGAAAAATTGACTTTATCTCGCGAGAAGCATCTCGGGTGTGGGACAGGCTTCTCTTGAGCTTTAGAGAGGGAGAGAAGAGAAGGAAGGGATGAGAATTTCATGTGGAGGGGGTCTCCTTTTATAGTTGCAAGGAGTGAGGGCAATTTGGTCATTTTAATTTGAAAAACATTAAATCAGGGGTCTTTAGTGATGAATAAAACCGTCGCTAAAGCCCCATCATGGGTGTAGTGGGGCGCCGCTCATGCTCCTGCTCGCCTGCTTGCGCGTGTAACGTGCATTCATGATTTGCAAATCCTAGCCGTCCGATCGTGAGATCGGATGACTTATCTCGTGCCTCCCCACCCGCTCCCTCTACGGGCCCGCCTGCGTTTGATCTCGCGTGAGGTGCAACATGCGATACGGCATGAGCGCAATTGCTCGCATGCGACCGCTCGATCCTCATCGCACAGTCGCACATGCCCGCTCGCCTCCTCATGCAGATTTGAACCCATGCCAGAAGGCGACCGAGCGCCTTATCCACTACGTTGCAGGCATGGATGGGTGAGCTGCTGATCTTCTGAACACGCGATTAGGACTGTTGGATCAAGATCCAAAGGTCAAGGCGGCTTCTTCAGGTGCAGCTCAGAGGATGGGCGTGCCGGTTGAGCACAATCTCAACCGTTAGATCTTGATCCAACAGCAGAGATTCGTGGGTGCTAGTATCTTCGGAAGTTGAGGGCGGTCGGTTGGGCGGCCGAGATGGTGCCACATGGTGCCATCTTGGCCGTCTATCTTCTAGATGATGTAGATGGTGCTACTATTGTCGGATTGAGTCGATTTTCGCGCAGTTAGGATACGATCGTCGATTTGAATCCATCCGTGCAGTCGGATTTGTCATTTGAAGTGCAGATTCACACCATCTTGGCCCTTGATCTTCTAAGGTTCCCTCGTCTTTATCTGATGCTACAGATGTCTGATTAGGGCGATCTTGGAGTCGTTGAACTCCAATCGTTGCCCTGATCACATCTGTATGGTTGGATCTTCGATCCGAGGCCCTAATAAAAAGTTTGCCCTGTCCATGAACATAAAAGGTGACAATTAACCTCCATTTTATTCAAACTAATCAAAATGCAAGATGATGCATGTTGCGCAATATTTATAGTATGCAATGCAATCCTATGCTTAAGAACATGCATAAATAGACATCTTAAGTAGTGTAAACATATGCTTAAGAACATGCATAAATAGACATCTTAAGTAGTGTAAACATGTTTACATCATACCCCCATTCCTATCTCTTGGTAGTCCGTAACAAAAACTATATGCTATTTATAAATGAATCAGGTTGGATTATTTGGGCTTGAGTTATTTTCAATTATTAAGAAAATGTTTGCTTAGGATCTGAACTTTCAAAGACACAACAGTGCCCAAGTATCTACCAAAATACAGACCGTCTCAAGCCCTTACCTTATTCAAAGAAATTTTTTTTTCTCTTTTTCCTCTTTTCTAATTTTTTTGGATTTTCAAGTTTTAGGGTTTAAGAGTGGCTTTCTACAGCCATTCAACTCACCTAAGATTTGATGATAACCCTAAGTTCTAAGCATCTTATTGTAAATGTGATAGACTCGTTGACCGGCAGTAAAAACAGATTTCGGATTTCTACGCCTCTAGGTGACCTTAAAAAGAGAATTCTGCCTAAAAGTGTATCTTTACAACCGGTAGCTTTCTCCCTACTTTTATTTTTACGGGGTCAACACAAGGGTGAATCCAATGTATATCTCCCCGATTTATTCTACTTCTCTGCTTCTTCCTAAGTGTTTTGGGATTTTTCAGTGCATTTATTGAGCTGGGTTCTGGACAACTGGTCGATGAGCTGTTACCACCGACAACTTGCCAGCCATACTCGTGCGGCGAAGTGTGGCTTATTTCTTTTTTTATTTTCTCCATTTTTTTCTTTTCTTTTCTTTTTGATTTTCTTTTTCTCTTTTTAAGTAGGTAGCTTCCCTGGTCTGAGATTTACCTAAAGGCAGCAAAAAGAGAAAGGTCCTGTGACTGGGCTCTGGACAATCTACCTATGGGCTATTACCCACGATAACTTGCCAACCATATCACCCTAGAAGGTTCATTAGCTACCTAATTTCCACTAAAATCACCGAACAACGAGTCAGTAACAAGCTAGTGTGTAGATGCTTAAAACTCAAAATTCCCTCAAATTAGAGGGTGGGTTGATAAGTCGTGTACTTATCACCCAAACTTGTTTACACCAATTAAAATAGAATTCAGGTTGGCGAGGAATCAAAAAATAAATCCACATTTTAGTGGATACACGGGTTGATTAAGTCCAAAGACCTGAAGGGTCTTTGTGTTCAGATCATAATGTAGTATTCCGTAAGATTGAAAATTTTCTTAAACCCAAGTTCTCTTTCCTAATTCCATTCTTTTTTCATTTTTTTAAGAAAATAAAACAAATCTATGGAGTTGATGAATTAATTTAGAGATGAATATCCACCCCCTATGCCTATCTAATGTAATGTCCTCATTATACTAAAAAGACATAAAATAGAGTGGAATAGAGTGGAAAGCACCTGAATTACGTGAATGTCAGGTCTGCTCCGAGATAAAAACTAAAATGAACTGTATACGTGCTGAATTTAGTGCCTTCAGCTAGGCACACTATACAAAGAAGAGAAATAAAGAATTCACAGGTGTAGGTCAGAATCAGAATAAAAAGATGAAACCTCGGACCTACCAGTAGATGCCCACAGATGTGGACCAGATTGTGGTGCAGACCCATACCCAATAATTAAGAATATCTAAGGTTCTGGATAAAAATTACCCAAAACCTAAAATCAATATACAAGCGGGGTTGAGACTGCGATTTATGAGAATGAAACCTAAGACCAAAAAGTCAGGTTACAGAGAATTCAAGCTCAAAAGGATAATCATTGAATGTGTGCTTGGGTTGGACATCCTCAGAACAGATGTCGTAAGGGTCCTGGTTTGATGATTTTAGATGAATTGGAACCCTTAAACTTAGTCTTCTATTTCCTCCAAAGTTAGCTTCCCAAATCAGAACTTCCCAACTCCTATCCTCCTTAATCAGAATGTTAAATTTTGAGACCTCTTGCATATTAATCACCCCGTCTAAAATTTCCAAGTCTAAAAGGTGTGGCTGAATCAGAATTGACTTGGGTCTAGTTATCTCAAAAATCGAATCATCGATAAGCTCAATGGGGTGTAACTGATAATCAGGGCATTGGGTTGAATCATCCAGAAAATGCGATTCTGGATCCGTAATGTGAGCCCCAATAAAATCAGTTTCCTCGATTATTGGGCTATTAAATGATCTATCAGATTCCACAGGCCCAATCGTCTCACAGAAATCGTGTTCTGTAAACTCGCGCGAGACTTCGCAACTGGAATCTTCACCACCAGAATCAAAGAAATCAAGATCTGTATTAATGTATGTCCCAAAATCATCTGTCACTTTCTGTTCCAAGGAGACATACGTTTCCTCATACCCTAGCTCAGGGATCTCAGGTGAAGAAATCAGATCATCCTTAATTGGTTGCTTTGATTCAATCTGGTCAGCCTCGTAACACGTGTCCCCCCAACAGGTGCCTGAGTGGGTTCTGACATTGGCTCTCCTGAAGGGAGTTCATCCTGGGAATCATCCCACGATTGAACTAAAGCAACCACAAATCTCATCCTCAATTTCGCTAACTTCCCAAGTAGAAACTCACCCGTGTTCTTATCCTTAACATCCTGGAGCCAATCCAACAAATACTTGTTCAAATCATCAATCATTTCAATCAGAGGCTCCAATCTCTCAATGCAAGGTATTGGCTGAACTTCAAAAGATTGTATGATATTCCTCAAGTAAGCCAGAACCTTATCTTGAACCTGGTTACCCTGAACCAAATGAGTTGGTTCAGGGTTGGGCGGGTTTGGGATCAGTGTAGAGGAGTTAACGAATTGAGATTCATTATACCATTCCTGATAATAGGTCATTTCGGATTGTTCAAAAGGTGGTGATGACCTAAAGGTAGTGTAATCAGAGGATGGGTAAGAATCAGTGTATCCTTCTTGATTGTAGATTGAATTAGGTTGTCCATGAAAGGTTGACGATCTATAATCGATGTGGCTCTGAGAAGGATAGAAATCACAATCAAAGTGTTCAAGGTTAGACCCTAAACATGGAGGTCTGGAACTGTATCCCCAATCCGAATTATCCCAACTAACTGATGGTTGATTACAGTACGAGTCGGGATAATCGTCATATTGAGGATACTTCAAAATAGAAGGGAAAGAGCGAGAATGCGTATAATATGTGGAAGGATTCATGATAAACGGGGGGAAGAAAGGCATCCTGCAATACAAGCAATCAAACCTATCCTTAAGTGGGCTAGCCTAAAGACCTATAGACTCCTAAAACCCATCTTGAGATAAAGGAATGATTTGATCTACTTCTGTCTATTCCATCCAACCAGTTAGAAGAAGGGACTGGGGAGAAGGTTCTTCCTTCAGCTTGCACCTCCGGTTCCTAGTATACCCCCCAGCCGCGATCATTTGATTCTGCTCCCCTAGCTAGAGATCAGATTGAATAGTAGAAATAGACTAATTGAAAATAATCTCGTCCCGAGCTCTGAAGAGTCAGTCGAATCCTTAAGGCCAACGGCTACTCTGTTTATTTAGGGCTAGGTTTGAATGTGCTTTGGAATGTGATGGGCCCTTTATCTGGGTTGTGCCCTTAATGATTGATTGATGTGTGTGTGAGTGCACAACCAGTTGTTTTCAAGCAAGATTACTTCTGATGCGGTGAATTTTAGGGTTCAAATCTTTCTTAGTAGCTTTTAGAATTCAACTTTAGGTGTTTCAAACAAGTTTTATTGGCACACTAGGTTTTGAAAGCACAGGTGAAGATGTTTTCCTTTGAAGCTTAAAAAAAAATGTGGAGTGCTTGGTAAATCCCTAAGAGTTGAACCTAATCGGCAACTACTTGATGAGTTGATTTTAATTGAAGTGGTGCGGCCCAATCAACTCAAACAATTGGCCTTTTGCACCACTTAATTAGGCACACAAGTGATTACCTAATCTAATTTCTACTCAATTATGTGTTTGGATGTGTGTACCAGCTCCAAAGATCAGTTTACCGGTTGAGTTTGAAAATCAGATGAGGTTGTGTACCTCTGTGAGATTTCTTTTTCTTTTTAATTGTGGAGGTTGAGGTGGGTGTAGGTGTCAAACAACAAACAATCTAACCTTAGAGTTTATAAGAACACCTAGGTTGATTGATGTTTGTGTTATTATGTGGTGGAATGAAAACTAATGGGTGGGAGGTGGGGGATAACTTACAGAACCTTCCACAGCACTTTACTCCAATCTACTGCTTTTGCTCATCTCAAAAGAGTACCTACAATCATAGTAAGAAAGGAGAGAAGTGAGGTAAATGATTTGTAAGTTATAAAAATGTGAAAAAAAAAATCAAATAGTGTCGCCTCCCTGGCAACGGCGCCAAAATGTTGAAGGCTCCGAGTTGCTATGCTAACGTGTTTGGTTTTGAAAAACCTGTCGTCGTAGTATGAAAGCGAAGAACTCGTGTTCAACAAATAAAATTTATACCGGAATAGAAATCTCAGGTCAAAAGCAGGGAGGCGGACGTTTGATTTAAAAAATATGTGTTTGTTTTATTTGTCACGAAGTAATTTAATTGATTAGAAACTATCTATCTATTTACACTAAATAGAAGAGAGAGAGAATGAGAGAGAGAGAAAATATTACAAACAAAAATCAAAAAGAGAAGTAGAATGAACATGGAATTCATTATCAGAAGATTGTTCATTACACTAAACATTATGACTAGAAAGAGGGAAAATGATTACACTAGAAAGTATTAAATCTATTTTAGAAAGCAGTAAAAAGAATGGGAAGAGAGTATCATCCTCGACGGTCACTTGGAGGATGAGCCGGACAAGACGCCTGGACGATGGGGAACGGAGCAGGACGAAGGAGGACGAAGCGAGAAGAACGGGAACAAGGCAGCACGTCGTCGTCATCGCGGGATCCGCTTTCGAAATGGGGACAAAAAATTGACTTTATCTCGCGAGAAGCATCCCGGGTGTGGGACAAGCTTCTCTTGAGCTTTGGAGAGGGAGAGAAGAGAAGGAAGGGATGAGAATTTCGTGTGGAGGGGGTCTCCTTTTATAGTTGCAAGGAGTGAGGGCAATTTGGTCATTTTAATTTGAAAAACATTAAATCAGGGGTCTTTTGTGACAGATAAAACCGTCGCTAAAGCCCCATCATGGGCTTTGTGGGGCACCGCCCATGCGCCTGCACGCCTACTCGCACGTGTAATGCGCGTTCACGATCTGCTGATCTTAGCGATCGAACAGCTTATCTCGCGCCTCCCCGCCCGCTCGCGTCTGATCTCGAGTGAGGTGCGATGTGCGATAAGGCGTGAGCGCAAATGCGCGTGTGCGACCGCTCGATCCTCATCACATGGTCACACGCGCACGCTCGCCTCCTCATACGGATTCGAGCCCGCGCCTGAAGGTGACCGAGCACCTTATCCACTACGCTGCGTACGTGGATGGGTGAGCAGCTGATCTTTTGAACACGTGATCAAGACTGTTGGATCAAGATCCAACTGTCAAGGCGGCTTCTTCTGGTGTGGCTCAGAGGATGGGCGTGCCGGTTGAGCGCAATCTCAGCTATTGGATCTTGATCCAACGGCGGAGATTCGTGGGTGCTAGCATCTTCAGAAGTTGAGGGCAGTCGGTTGGGTGGCCGAGATGGTGCCATG
The DNA here is from genome assembly GCA_037157565.1 of Thalassia testudinum. NCBI lineage: Eukaryota > Viridiplantae > Streptophyta > Magnoliopsida > Alismatales > Hydrocharitaceae > Thalassia > Thalassia testudinum. The sequence goes on along the minus strand of JAZHRO010000040.1, from coordinate 8,826,222 downwards.
TGGCGCCATCTTGGCCATCCATCTTCTGGATGATGTAGATGGTGCCACGGTTGTCGAATTGAGTTGATTTTTGCTCCGTTAGGCTGCGATCGTCGATTCAAATTCATCCATGCGATCAGATTTGTCATTTGAAGTACAAATTCACACCATCTTGGCCCTTGATCTTCTAGGGTTCCCCAATCTCTATCTGATGCTACAGATGTTTGGTTAGGGCGATTTTGGAGTCGTTGAACTCCAATCGTCGCCCTGATCACATTTGTACGATTGGATCTTCGATCCGAGGCCTTGATAAAAAGTTTGCTCTATCCATGAACATAAAAGGAGACAATTAACCTCCATTTTATTCAAACTAATCTAAATGCAAGATGATGCATGTCATGCAATATTTATAGTATGCAATGCAATCCTATGCTTAAGAACATGCATAAATAGACATCTTAAGTAGTGTAAACATATTTACATCAGTGAATAATTACAAATCCTGGAATTAGTAATATGAAATTGTTAAGGATTTTATTAATAAGAGATATAGTTATATGGAAATTGACATGATGGATATGTTGGGAAAATAAAAAGATTAGAAAATGGGTTTTAGCTTCGCTACTTGCCAGGATTTCGGCCATACCTTTAGGTCTTTTCAGACCAGGTTTAGGGGCTGGTTTAGGGAGTTGCTAGCCTCCCTACAACTCTTTGGTTAGGTTTAGAGACCAACTGGGATAGCGGATTCACAAGACTTGAGGTTTGGAGTAGTTCTTTCGGTTAATGGGTGGGTCATTGGCTGTCTGTAGTTCAACGTACACAGCACTTGTGCGTGTTCACGCCGTACAACGTAGTTGCCACCACTTTCTGCGATGACCCTAGGATAATGGAGCATGGTGACTCGATGGATATAAGCGGCCCTCCCGGCCAGAAGGGTGGTTTATATCGGTCTTGCACCACAGGGAGTTACATGAAATCGTCTTATGCCCTAGACGTTGATTGATAGTTTGAGAACAATAAGAATATGGGCAAATTGCATAAAAAGGGACTAGATATAAAATAAATAGTAAACAGACAAACTATCAAGATAGTGCCTTCTTACTGTACTCTGCTACTTGAGTTACTTGTTTAGTTGTACTACTCTACTCAGTTTTTACTGACATGCTTTTGGGTTCCGTACTCAGATGTATTTGGCAATTCGCCAAGAGATTTCCATTGTACATCTCTTTGGACTAATACTACGGTAAAACTTCCGGTTGGTATTCAATTTATGTTTCTTTAAATTTTGCAATATGATTTGTTTATTGGCGTTGTTTATATTTTATGATTATGTGTTGGGTGACTGCGATCCTGTGGGTGAGTTGTGCTGGTTGTTAGCACACGGTGACTCAGGTTTTGTCGATTGACGGGACTCGAGTCGTCACAAATAGTATTAGAGCAAGGTCACCGCACTAATCATAAAATTATCCGTAAAGGCCATAACGATGTTCATATTGTGTCGCGAATGAAGTACTTAGCCGCATAATGACGTAGTATAATTAGTCCTGATCCTCCATAGTACTCTAACTTAATTCTCTTCTTGACTTCTGATCTTGTCTCCATCTCGTTTAGTCTTCATACTTTTCCCGTCGTTAAGGTCATCCTTTCAGCCATCAGGTTGAGCAGATTAGAGGTCTCAATATGGCATCACTTGATTTGAATGTGATCTCAAGAAGTAAATGAGTAACTTCTTGGTTCGTCCACCATTTCTGTGATCGTATTGTTTCCAAGGTTTTGCTTGTAGTTTTGTTAGTAATAAATTTAATTACTAGGTCAATGAACACGTTAATTTGGTTGTGTATAATTGTGATTCTTAAAGTATCTATCCATCATTACTTATTCCTTTTGTAGAACCACTTGATACTGGATATGTTGGTTGTGTATAATTGTGATTCTGAAAGTATATATCCATGCATTACTTATTCCTTTTTGTAGAACCACCCAACCACTATTTTATAAATACATGTGAAGATCTTATATATTTTCATGGCATGTATAAATGTCTATGGGATGATCCATAGTAGTATGCTTTTGTTAATAGTGAGTAATATGTAATTAACATCGACCGTGTGAAAGGGATGGATTATTATACACTGAACACGATTTAGTCCGCGCTCTGCATCCCTTTTTGTAGCACTAATGAGTATTGGACAGTAATTAGACAATAATGTTTGGAAATTGGAAGGTAGTTAGTCCCTATGAACAATTAGATTCAACTAACTGTTTAAAATAAAATTTAACACACCCCTGACCAATTCATTTCAACTGTGATTCCATTTGGGGTCGATGTCAATATTCAGTAAATGCTGGGTTGGTGTTATCAGATGAATTATACGATTACTTGTTCTGGTACTTAGTAATAATGGCATGACGTGTCTTCTATTCTTGTAAATGCGAAACAATAATAATATTTTCCTTTCGGATCTGACTTGAAAAATGACTTAGCATATCAATGTATATATTGAAAGCATGTGAGGGGATAAAAGAAGAATTTATTATTCACAGCATGATTAAATTATTTTCTTAAATGGTTAATTATTATCGAAGGAAAATGGTTGTCTTGATTTCTGATGCCATTGGTAATTGACATCAGCTGTAATGCTTTTTGTTGTAGCAAGGTGTGTTAAAATCTTGTGTAGACTAATTTTGTGACATATCTTATTTAGATTGCAATTGAAATTAAGTTATTATTATCTGGACTGGAATGAAATTAGTCAATTACCAATTAGATTAGTATGGAATTAATCGATTATTGTTTCCATAAATTATTAGTAAGTGAATAACGATTGAACCAATATCATGATCTTTGAATTTTTGGTGTGGTTGATTGCACTCCTATAAAAAGGGGAAATAATATAGTTATTCCTTTTATATGTTATAAGGAAAAGAAGATTCGTTATACTATCACCCTTATTTGATAGGGTAAATGTACTTTCACTTCGAGTATTGAGCTAACTACTAACCTTGATGTATTCCTATCGTGTTATTATGATCAACTTACGTATGATACATAAGGAAAATATTGTTATGCAGTAGTCATTGTTACTAATTTCATTGTCAAAAAGTATTTTCAATAAACAATGATTTATACATTCGAGATATTGATAAACTAATAATTTATAATCTGCTTATAGAGTGATGTTAAAAGTGAACAATTAGATTTAGAATATTAGAAAAGAAGTAAATGTGTAAATTTGATAAGTTGAAAAGATACATACATGGTTTCTTTCATTAATTAAGGAAATAATATGATCACTCCTGCTATTAATCACATAAAAGGATAAACAGGGAAATTGAGTTATACTTGAAATTGTCAATTGACAACATCCTGGTGGTAAATGAATACGTGGATACAATGGAAGTAATAATTGAATTGAACGACTGAATGGAACTCTAACCAGCTTAAGAAAAATTTATTTATGAAACATATCATTGCTTAAAGAGTAGAGCTTACATTTTACTTGCAAATTAGAAATGTTTTTATTAATTACTTTGGAAACTTGAGTTTTACCTTTGAAAGTGCTTAGAACTTGAAAGTTTTTACATTCCTTGATGCCCTGTGTTTTCAAGTTCAAAGTCCAAGATCATTTCATTCGCATGGAGTTAAAATTGTAGGAGATTGTGTTTTGCGACAGAAAATTTCTGTGTAAAATTGAAGTCATCCTCTTGTGTTAATTAACACCTACTAATTAGAAAATTTTCCTAAATTATATATCGTATATAACTGTTGTGGCCTTAACAATGTTTATAAATTGTTCTATCATTACAAACTTCATTTTTAGATCGATGGGCATACGGACTTGAACTTTTTCCGGTTGATGACACCATAGATCATAAGGGATCACAAATTCTTCTTTAACTTGCCCTTTTAATTGTGAAAATTTGATACAAATTGGCATTAGTAAGTGACAAATTCTCTGTTAATTTTAGCGTGCTTATATAAACATGAAATTTATTTTGTACCAAATTCTTTTTATAGCTCACCAATAAACGTATCTTCACTGTGTATATTGCATAAATTCTTAACCTTGATGCATTCCTACCATGTTATTTAAGATAGAATTGCATATGATAAATGAGGAAAATATTTTTGTGCATTAGTCATTTCTACTAAATGAATCATCAATGGACAAATTGTGAAATTGATTCATACCTGAACTTTATCCTGGTGATAAAAGAATGTGTGAATATAATCGAACTAATAGTTGAATCGAATGACCAAATGAGACTCTGATCAGCCTGGAAAATGATATTCCTGTATTTTTAAGGATTGAAATATATTATTGGTTAGAGTACAGAATTCACATTTTACTCAACAATTATGAATGTTTTCATTTACTACATTGGAGACTTGAGTTTGATCTTTGAAAGTGCTTGAATTATTTTTTTCTTTTCTTTCTTTGATGTTCTATGTTTTCAAGTTCAGAATTCAAGATTGTTTCATCTGCATGAATTCAAAATTTTGGAAGATTGACTTTTGCTCCTTATGAATGAATTCAAAACTCTACGTAGATTCGAAGGCATTTTCCTATGTCATTAAGAAATATCTAGTAATTATGAGTTCTTCATGAATTATGTAACTGATTTTGCCTTAACACTAGCTATAAATCATCATTATTAACTTTGTCTGTGGGCATACCAAATCAAAAATCTTTTTGATTGTCGACACCATAGACAGTGGGGAATCACAAACTCTTCTTTGACTTGCCTCCTTAATAGTTAACAAGTGGTGAAATTGACACTGGTTGATAACAAATTCTCCATTTAGTTCTTGCTTGTTGTCATAAACACGTAATTCACATTGTATATAAGTTATCTTAATAACTTATTAATTTCTTGCAAGGTTATCCATAGCTATTATATGACTGGTATAGATTTAAAGTGAATTTTAAACAAATATTAATGAAACCATTATGGTTCTAGGATTGCCATTACAAATGATGGTGTTGCTAAATTGATTGAATTTTTTTTAAAAAAACCAAATATTGGAAATCATTTTTCCGACTAATGAACTCTGATAAAGGTATTCTTTTAATACTTCAGGGAGGATAAATTACATGAAATTTATCTAGAATCGCTTAAATTGTGCAACCATCGTCCATGGTGTTGTAAAGAGAGTTGTTAATTGTTGTGCAAATGTTTGTTCTGGAATGGAACAAAAGTTAAGTTGATGCAATTTGTTGCACACTTCCTTATGAGGATATAACTCGAATTACTCGTTAGGAGAAATCATTCTTATAGTTAGGTTATAATAAACCTCGCATAAGATTATGGATGGTTTTCCAAATCTAAGGCAGGTTGTGATACATCTTAGTGTGAATTGTTATGTTTTCCATAAACAAGTGAATTCACTGCTGAAAAAAGAAAAATTCCTCTGATAAAAGAAAAAGGGCTTCTTAACTTTATAAAATGTACAATGATAATTCTGGTATTCCTAATGTTTGACAAAGTTCATCTAGTTGTTTTCGATTCTATATTATGTGAGAAAATTTCTGGTTTTGCTAATAAGATAGGAAATTATTAGGTAAGGTAGGAAAGTTAATGTATTGCAAGTATGTGTTTGATGATTGTAGCTAATTATTTTTATACTCGTGTTTAAATTTACCTTAATATTTTGGTTAGTAACTAGCTAAACTAGTGAATTGCCTGAGACTAACAAATTCGATTGTAAAGGTTGGAAAATGAAAGTTCCAATTCTTGTTGACACAAGTTGATTTTTTTTGTGGAGTTTTCATGCTTTGCATACCTCTCATTTTAATCCATGGACCCTGTAGTTACTTTACAACCACATGCAGTCGAAATAATCTTCTTTTAATTTATTATCAAGAAAATATAGTTCTTGTTTAGTGAGGTACGAGAGAAGTATCCCGAGGGTTTATTGGTGAATCCATAACACACTAGGTTTGTTCTCTTTAAGGTTGCTATTGCCTTTTAATGTTGTTATGGATCACTTGCTTGCACGTCTCCCTTCGTACTTATACGTTCGCTCGAGTTTCGGGGACAAAACTCCCTTTAAGGTTGTTATATCTATAATGTCCCAAAATCCAAACTTCAAGTTATTTCAAAGTGGTTTGGGTCAGTTTGAACCTGAAAACCCAGTTAGGGTTTGGTGTTGGTGTCAAAACCCCAAAATGTGTATTTTGAGGCAACCCTTCATCAAAAATTGTCAAAAGGGTACTATACATGATACCATTGGATTCCTCTCATCTCAAGCTTTCCAATGATGCTTGTTTTATGCGATTCCGAGTTGCGTAGCTCAAGTTATGGCCAGAAGAAGTCACCAGGGACCTAAATGTAAGGTGAACCCAACCCTATGGGCATTTTGGGCATTTCACCCACCTAAACCTACTCACAACTGCCCCTAAAGCCTATTTAAAGACCCCTTGAGTCCCTTGGGTCATCATTAGCCTCCAAACCCTCTCTAATCAAGAGAGGAAGGGAGAAGAAAAACCTTAATTTTTCTTCTTCTTCAAAAAAAATCAAAATTTATTCGTCGGGACCTAGTTGCGATTCTAAAAAACCTGGGATCCCCACCACAAAAATCACATGCGCGTGCGGGGTGTGCTTGGCTCGTGCAGGGGTGCATCGGGCGGCGCATGAGAGGGCAGTTCAGTCTGACTGTGGACCCCTTTACGCTGTTTTGACCTGTACAAGGCCTTCCCGACCTCGGATTTCAACAAATAAGGTACCGTTGGAAGTGTATCAATGTGTACTAGTATAATTTATTTCCACTTTTGAGTTATATATCCTTATTGAAAAATTATAAACATAATTAGGTATCTCCAACCCCATCATGGGTCTGATTGAACCAGGTTTTCTTCCTGGTGCGTGCACAGATCTCAAACCAAGCATGGAGACTGTTTCCAAGCCTAATGTGCATGGTTCAGAGCCACTGTGACCCTTCAGTGGAATTAGGTAGAGTATTCTACCCCTCTTTCAATTCAGCTGATTTTTTGGGTACCTATGGACCTGTCCTGTGCAATATTTTTCCATATACCGCCTTGGTCGACGTGTGTTTTCCTTTTTGCTGAGTTTGGAACTCCTCCAGTGTTTTCCTTGATTTATGGGCACTTAAATGAGAAATAATATGTTCATGTAAAATGATGTAGATTAATGATCACATGCATCCTTGTTATCGCATGCATGAAACGAACTCCTCTTTTAGTAAAACAAGTTATGTTAATTTGAATAATTTCTAAATGACATGTGACCATTATCACAAGATTGAATTTACTTGTAAAATGATAAGTTGAAGGATAAGGTGAGTAATTACAAATCCTAGAATTAGTAATTATTTTTAGGATAAGGTGAAATTATTAAGGATTTTCTTAATAAGAGATATAGTTATCTGGAAATTGACACGACGGATATGTCAGAAAAATAAAAAGATTAGATAACTGGTTTCAGCCTCGCTACTTGCCAGGATTTCAGTCGTAGCTTTAGGTCTTTTCAGACAGGTTTAGGGGTTGGTTTAGGGAGTTGTTAGCCTCCCTATGACTCTTTGGTTATGCTTAGCACCCAACTGGGATAGCGGATTCGTAGGGCTCAAGGTTTGGTGTAGTTCTTTCTGTCAGTGAGTGGGTCATTGGCTGTCTATAGTTCAGCGTACACAACACTTGTACATGTTCACGCTACACGACGTAGTAGCCTCCCCTTTCCTCGATGACCCTAGGGTGACATAGTGTGGAGACTCGATCGATATAAGCGGCCCTCCCAACCAGAAGGGTGGCTTATATCGGTCTTGTACCATAGGGAGTTACATGAAATCGTCTCATCGCCGAGATGCTGATTGACAATTTGAGAACAATAAGAATATAGGTAAACTGCATAAAAAGGGACTGGATATAAAATAAATTGTAAACAGATGAACTATCAAGATAGTGCCTTCTTACTGTACTTTGTTACTTAAGTTACTTATTTAGTTGTACTACTCTACTCAATTTTTACTAATTTTGTTTTGGATTCCATACTCAGGTGTACTTGACAGTTCACCAAGAGATTTTTGTTGTACATCTCTTTGAACTAATACTACGGTAAAACTTCTAGTTAGTATTCAATTTATGTTCCTTTAAATTTTGCAATATGATTTGTTTGTTGGCTATGTTTATATTTTATGATTATGTGTTTGGTGATTGTGATCTTGTGGGCGAGTTGTGCTGGTTGTTATCACATGGCGACTCGGGTTTTGTCAGTTGACGGGACTCAAGTCATCACACATCATATCATGTCTCATGTGCTACTTCTGTAGGGCACCATATTAACCCTCATAATCAAATCATTAATTGTAAAATCAGTTCCCTATTTGTATATGGGACAAGAAAGTGACGTCGAGCAGTGTGTTGTGTGCTTCATTATTGTATTCAACACTTGGAATTGGTGGAAGTGGATGCATGTGTTATGTGCAATTGACTCGCCAAATGAGTTGGTGTCACCCTTCTAATGTTCGAATCACTTGTACCATTTTGAGTTTCAATGGACTGTCATCCCTACAATTTCATTGGCAAATTTATTATATTGTTAACATGGAAGAAAATTACGGTTATGATGTTCACACGTACTATGGATTGAGTTGCTGCTGGAGTTACTTGGTGGATAACTGAAGTATATGTACAAGGTGTTCTGTGAATAGGTGCTTCCTATGTATAACATTACAATGAAATACCAACATTGAAGGTTAGACAACTGTATACTCTACAAGTTTTATCCACTCGCGATTGGCATGTAATTGCTCACTTGTTGCAATTGGCCCTCCTGTTTTACATGTGTAGCTGGCGATTCTGGGTAATCTGCAAGATTATGTACATAGAAAATTAATGTGTAATGGTTGTATGAGTTCAATAGTAACCAATATAGAATTTGTTTACCTCTACATGAATGGATTCAATCTCCTCTCTACAAGATTCGTAGCATTTCTCCAAGTAATTGTGCTTTTCCACCAACCCTGCCAAGTCTGATGCTAGGTGTGCATTTTCCCCATTCTTCTATTTCACCATTTCGGAGATCCCATCATGCTTGTTCGTAGCGTGAAGCTCATGCCTTGCTGGGTTTCTCATGTGTACTAGGGTGCTAATTCATGGTTGAGGGGTTGGTTCAAGTTTGCCGTCACCATTTCCTACTACCAATGTAGTGGTTTCAATAGGATAGATTTTGAAAGAATTTCTCCTGAGGAATCTTGGTGACAGGTCATTAAGGTCAACACCATAATCATCAAGCAATCTTGAAATAGGCTTCCTATAAATCCATTGTGCAACAATGGGGCATGTGGTTGGAATTGTTGGTTCATCAAGGTGAAGCACTTCGAGAGCCCAAAGCTATAGTGTGTTCAAATAGCAACTATTATCTGAGTTTAAAATTTAATACTTGTTTTTACATAGTGATTGATGATGTTGCTTACACTTAGTAATTGAACACATCTCTTTAAGTATCCGAATCCTACACCATTCCTTGAGATGTAGATCTTCTTAGCCATTTGTGCAAGCCCATCAGCCATGGCTTGATGCACTGTTGATGCCCATGTGCCTAAATTTTGCTAGTCCCTAGCAAATGCAAGAGTAAATGCAAAATGGTCTTATATGACTAATTTTTACCAAGAGTTTGATTAGAGGTTTATGTCTTCTATTTTCATCTGAAGCTTTAGTAATCCAGATAATCGTGATTGTGTTTTGTTGTAGCCTATGCAATGGATACAAGTGAAAGCCAATCCTCATCTAAAGCTCGTACCTGACCCTTAGTAAAAATCTATTGGGATATGCAAACTTCTTCCCTCGGGGTTATAAAGTAACCTGTATATTTAGCCTGACTTTTGGTTTAGGTAGAAGATTTCTGAGTCAAGTAGATTTGTATTTGGTGGCTCACACTCATCTGGTGCTGCATATAGACTACTACTTTAGAACCTAGATTTCCAGATTATGAAATAATTCCACTCAGAGAGGCAAGAAATTATGCTCTCTTTAGTTCCTTTGTACGCATTCTCTCTCTTTCTTTCTCTTTCTTTTTCTTTTTCTTATCTTTCCTTTTCTTTCTTTTTGAGCTCATAATCTCACCAGATTTATTAATATATTTGGTGGTCTCTCTTGGCATTAAAACTTTGATTATGTTCTGATAGCTCTATGACTAAGTTAGAATTTCTCAGCCTGTATTCAAGTGGCTAGAAATACAGAAAAATAGGTCAAGGCTATATTTAGTGGATCATGAGGGAGGTAGGTGTTGTTGCCTCAATAAATTCTAACTCATAAACTAATTTTCTTTTTACTTTTTTTTATGTATATATATATTTCTTTTTTTTTCTTTTTCCTCTCTTTTTTTTATATATATCTTTTTTTTTCAAATATCTACTAACGCAATGCAGTATAGCATACAAACTTTTATTTATGGGGCATTATTCGAGATTAGGGGTGTTCAAGAAGATATTGGGTGGCTTATTTGGTAGAAGTGCCTATTCTCGGCACCAGGAAGGGAATGGATAGGACAATGTATTTCTGACCTTGACATTAATACCCTCTTTCAGCTGAGGATTCCGTAAAAGATGGTCATGACCATCCACCTTAGTCCTAGTTTTATTAGAACCCACTCTCTATATATTTGCTTTATTTGGTGTCTCTAAAAAATATTCGCACTAAGAACTTGTACACAGAAATCGAGAGCGAAAACTATGCCTAACTCCAGGTATCATTATCTAATTATCCAGAAGTTAAGATTCCTCATACTAACCTTAGAGCACCAGTAGTCTTTCTACTCTCATCTCACACTTGTTTGGTGGATCTGTTAAAAGATAGTTTGCCTAACTCTTTAATTACTGACCAAGGGTTTAGGAGAAGCATTGCTTCTTCTCAACAAACTAAAGATATTTATTAGTCATCACAGAGGATCCATTGCAAATTCTACGTGAAAGTGTAAAATTGTACTGGATTCTAAACATAGGAATCAACTTAAGAATAAATCCCTAATCAAACTTTAATAAAAATTCTTTATGCCTAAATGCTTTTTTTTTTGACATAAAAATTAGACATGCAATGTCCACACCCCCCCCCCCCAATGCCTATTTATTACAATGCCTTCATTGAAATGTATACATGAAAATCAAAATATAATAAGCAAGAGGAGGAGATATCACTTGACTATGATTGTTAATCCAGGGTAGCATGGATACAGAGGATGCAGAGCTACCTGTACAGAATACTGGGTTGCCTCCCAGCTAGCGTTAAGTTTAACGTCATTTGCCTGACTCAGTTTAGCTTTAAGAAGATTCTAGAAGGTTGATGTGACCATTGGGAATGGGATCACAGTTTTACATGATATAAGGCTTCAATCTCTGATCATTCACCATTGTCTCATGGCCGATGTTGGGATCTAGGATAAGCACAGCTCCATGAGGGTAGACTTTTTTTACAATGAAGGGACCTGTCCACTTTGATCTTAATTTTCTCGGAAAGAGCTTCAAGCGTGCATCAAATAACCAGACCTTTTGATTAGGAACAAAGCTTTTTCTGGAGATGTACTTATCATGTAAAGGTTTTGTCCTATTCTTATAGATTCTCGCACACTCATAAGCATCATTCCAGATTTCATCCAATTTAGTCAATTGAAGTTTTCTTTGTCGTCCAGATCAATCGAGATCCAAGTTAAATGTTCTGATTGCCCAATAAGCTTTATGTTCAAGCTCAACGGGCAGATGGCAAGATTTTCTGTACACTAGACGGAATGGACATTCCAATTAGAGTTTTATACGCAGTCCGGTAGGCCCAGCAAGCATCATCCAATTTGGTAGACCAATCCTTATGATCCGGGAGGACCATCTTTTGAAGGATCTTTCTAATTTCTTGATTGGAGATTTTAGCTTGTCTATTGGTCTACGGATGGTATCGAGTAGAGACTTTGTGAGTGGCTCCATACTTGGATAGTAAGGTCCTGAATTGGTTGTGAGTGAAATGGGACCCGCCATCACTAATCAGAGCTTTGTGTACACCGAACCGACTAAAGATGTTCTTCTTTACAAAATCCATGACCACTTTATGATCATTGGTTCGGGTCGGGATGGCCTCAATCCATTTGGAAACATAATCAACTACCACCAGAATGTATAGGTATCCAAATGAATTGGTAAAAGGTCCCATAAAATCAATGCCCCAAACATCAAAGATTTCAACTTTAAGGACTAGATTTAGGGGCATCATGTTTTTCCTGGTCATGTTTCCTAGAGTTTGGCAATTGATACATGACTTACAGAAGTTGTATGAGTCACAGAATAAAGATGGCCAATACAATCCACTTTGCAGTACCTTGGCTACCGTCTTTTTTTCTAAGAAGTGACCTCCACATGCAAAAGTGTGGCAGAATTCTAATACACTTGTGATCTCCTCGTCTGGAATACAACAGTAGATAACCTGATCCGCACAAACTTTGAATAGCTCTGGGTCTTCTCAAAAGTAGTATTTGGCATCGGAAATCAACTTATCTCGCTTATGCTTAGTCCAATCCATGGGTAGTTTTCCAATGGCCAAATATTTGACAATATCTACAAACCAAGGTAGTTTGCAAATAGTCAAGAGAGTCTCATCAGGGAAAGAATCACAGAGTTAAGGAGTTGTAGAGTCTGCAAGGATTCTGGAGAGATGATCTGCTACTACATTTTGGGCACCAGATTTGTCTTTGATTTCTAAATCAAATTCTTGCAACAGAAGGATCCATCTGATTAATCTGGGTTTTGCATCCTTTTTAGACATCAAGTGCCTTAATGCAGTGTGATTTGTGAAGATTATGACATGAGATCCCATTAGGTAAGGTCTAAACTTTTCCAGAGCAAACACTACGACTAGCAACTCTTTTTCTGTAGTGGTGTAGTTTCTTTGAGCCTCATCTAGAGTTTTACTAGCATAGTAAATCACAGACAGTTTCTTGTCTACCTTTTGTCCCAAGACTGCCCTGATGGCATAATCAGAGGTGTCAGTCATGATTTCGAAAGGATGATCCCAATTAGGAAGTTGTAAGATGGGTGATTGTGTAATAGCCTCTTGTTGGTGCTAGTGCACCACGATCGTTTATTTTGATGATAACAAAACATGTATCTTTTAACATTTGCTTTTGAGTCTTAGTTTTTAGGTCAAATTGCAAATGAAAACGTGTTTAGATGAAGTTCGAGCTCGCATCCATGGCGGATTGGAGGAGCTTGATGGAGAAGAAGGAGCTTCGCGAGGAGCGAAAGAGTGAAGAAAAGAATAGGATAGATTCTCTTTTCATGTATTCTTTTGTAATTCCTTTGCTCTTTATTATCTGTGTCTAGATCTTTTGTTAAATAGCCTCAAAGAACCCTTAATGTAGTCTTAGGAACACTTGCACAACCCTAGCATACTTAAGTTTTCTGTAGAGAACTTAGAAAATCAAAATAGGGTTCTGTCAGCCTAATCAGACGTCTAATTTGAAAATCAAATGTCTGATAGTGACTTTTAAGATGTTTGACTGTTGACTCAGACGTCCAATAACTTAAGCTGGAATTAGTTAGTTCTGTCTGTTGAAATCAAACGTCTTAGATGTTGTCTGATGGTTGTGCCAAACGTCCAATTAGTGGAACGTTGGCTAAACAAAGTAAACGTTGAGGATTATGATTGTTAGGCTTATATTAAATGTCTGTAGAGGACCCCAGACATCTGATATGTGACCGTTCTTTCTCGACTGACCCAAAATCACCTTTGTAAGATTTTCTAGTTGTTAACATATCTTGGGAATCCATTCCCGCAGTACAATAGGTTTCCAGATGTCCAAACCTAGTACCAGATGTCCTATATGTCGTCTAATGACCTTACACTAGAACCTTGTTTAGGTCTGAACCAAGTCAAGAAGGAAACTCGCCTAGAATTAAACGTTTGACTTAGTTCCCAGACGTCTTAAACAAGTTTTCCAGACGTCAGATACCTGGACCAGATGTCTGATGGCCCTGTCAGAATCATAATTGATTCTGATTACAGCCTGTTTTACCTTGGGTTCAACCCCAACGGCTATGGAAGCTTTCTAAGGGCTTCCAAAGCCTTCCTAGGCCCTCTATAAATAGAGGACCCTTGCCTTGTCAAAATACACCTTGAATAGCATTTCCACATCTTTTGTGTCTAAGCCAAATAGAAGAAGATCTTGCTCTCTATTTTGCCATTCCAAATCTAGAGAGCTTTAATCTAGTTGTGCACCTACTCTCCCTCTGCAATTACGAGAGCGACAAAGTGCCGCCACGTGGCTCACACACCTGCATCATCACATTGACACACTTCCACCAAAGGGAAGTTTCTTAACTCCTATAGAAGCTAGGTTTTAATATTTGTGGCTCTATAGGATTGTTATACTTTTATTGTTCTTTAGTTTGAGTATTCGCTTTGCGAATTCTCATCTCCATCAAGGGACAAAATACTCCTTTTGAAGAGGAGAGGTTTTGAGGTACGCTACCCTCGGGTATAAAGTAGCGTGGTTGTACTGAGGTTGAACTACCCTCGTTTTAAGTAGTTTGTTTAGTGGACTTGATCAACTTTATCGATCGGGAAATCCTAGCTCGAGAGGGTTAGGTGGTGGTTTTCACCCGATTTGGGTTTCCACCTAAAAATACTTGTGTACATTGTGTGATTTCTCATTTTATGAGATTGTTATCTTTTTATTCTGCATTTTATATGTCACGCATATCTCACCCCCTTCCGTAGGGAATTACAATTGGTATCAAAGTAGGTTCTTGCTATTTTGGCATAACATCCTAGCAAGAAGATCATGGAGCGAAGCAGCTCCATGACAAGGATTCTAGAGGGGCAGTCTACCACTAGACTGCCATTCTTTGACGGGAACAACTACTTGTACTGGAAGTTGCAGATGAAGACTTAGCTACAAGCCAATGACTCCACCATCTGGGCCAGATGTGAGATGCCGTTTGACATCCCGAAGAGACCTGCCACAGGATATTCGTAGCAGTAGATCTGGGAACTCTTGCTCAATGTGAAGAAGATGAACGCGTTGTATTGCACACTCAACCCGGAGGAGTTCAACCAAATCTCACAGTGCGCCACCGCATACGAGATTTAGCACACACTTGAGGTAACTCACGAGGGTACCTCTAAGGTAATGTCTTCTAAACTCAACTTACTTTCTCAAGAATTTAAACCGTTTTCTATGAAGACTAATGAATCTTTAAGTGAGATGAACACTAGGTTCACTCTCATAGTGAACAATCTTAAGGCATTAGGAAAGACCTTCATCAAGGGGGAGCTTCAAGGGAAGCTTCTTCGTTCCCTTGGATCGGAATAGGAGTAAAAGGTTATAGCCATCAAGGAGGCGAACGAGGTGGAGGAGCTCAATATGGAGGATCTCCTAGGCAATCTGATGGCCTACGAGACAAAGCTGAAGTAGAAAAAGAAGGATGCACCAGAGCCAAAATCGAAGAAGACCCTCGCATTCAAAGCCGCATCAGATAGCGAGGTAAGTTCTTATCATGAAGATTTTAAAGTTTTACTTAAAAAGTTTTCCAAGTTTTGTAGGGATTCCAAGAGCGAAAAGAAAGAAAAGGAGCAAAGTAGCCCAAGACATTGCCACCATTGCAATGAAAAGGGTCATCTACGACTAGAATGTCCTCTTCTCAAGAAGGAGAAGAAGAAGGAGAAGGAGAAGAAATACAAGAAGAAGGCATTCCAAGCAACTTGGGACGACTCAAGCTTAGAGGAAGAAGAGGAGAACCCCGAGGAAGAAATCACCTACATGAGTTTCATGGCGACAACAGGCGATAGCGAAAGTTGTTCCGACAACGAGGTACATTCTGATTTACAAGATGCTTTTAATGAGCTTTTTGAACTTAGTAAATCACTCAAGATAGAAAATAAAAACTTTAAAAGGAATCTTAGTTTTCTTAAAAGTGGAAATGAAAGATTAGAATTGAAACTTAAGGACCTAAAAGTAGTTCTAGCTCAAAAAATGATTTGTCATTAGAAAATCACAATCTAATCATTGAAAATAGCAAATTAATTGAGGAAAATACTAATTTAAAATTAAAAATTTCTAATTTAAAGATTAAGATGCATGTTATAGAAAAAGAGCTTGCATGTCTTAAGGAAGAATCTAACAAAATAATGAAAAAATTAGATAACTTTTCTAATGATAAAGTTAGTCTTAGCTCTAAGGTTGAGAAAGGATCTCTGTCAAGGAGAGCCGCTAATAGAATCGGATCCCAATTAATTTGGATACCGAGGAAAGAACTAGAATCTTATTTTATAGGTCATAAAGATTACAATACAAAGGACTGGATCTACAAGCTCAAAAACGGTCAACTTGAGTTGGGAGGACCAAGGAGTAGACCAAGGAGGAGGACGAGGAGGCCAACGAGATGACAAACAACCTACCGACTCGTCGTACGTTGACCGCCAGATTGGAGACCGATGCTCGGACCTCCAAGCTACAGATGGGAGCCCCATCCGATTTGGCATCTACCACCATTTAGGCCATTCTACTGGCCATGGTAGGTGAGGTAACCCTTAACCCTATCTTTTTATCATTAGCATATAGATAGGGGGAGTTAAAATTAATGAGCTATTTGTCAATCATTAAGGGGGAGGTGTTAAGTTAGCTATATTTCCATTAGAAAGGGGGAGAAAAATATATAGCTATCTTGTTATTACAAAAAGGGGGAGAACATTATTCTTGATTAAAAGAAACCCAAAAACTAGAAGAGCATGTTTTAAAGGGGAGTTTAGGAGAATTAAGATTGATAAAACCTTTTTGATAATGTCAAAAAGAGGGAGAATTTTATGGATTATTTTTTATGGTTTTGCCATCATCATAAAGGGGGAGATTACTGATACTAGTGCACCATGATCGTTTATTTTGATGATAACAAAACACGTGTCTTTTAACATTTGCTTTTGAGTCTTAGTTTTCAGGTTATATTGCAAATGGAAACGTGTTTAGCCGAAGTTCAAGCTCGCATCCATGGCAAATTGGAGGAGCTTGATGGAGAAGATGGAGCTTTGCGAGGAGCGAAAGCGTGAAGAGAAGAATAGGATAGATTTTCCTTTCATGTATTCTTTTGTAATTCTTTTGCTCTTTATTCTTTGTGTCTAGATATTTTGTTAAAGAGCCTCAAAGAACCCTTAAAGTAGTCGTAAGAATACTTGCACAACCCTAAGATACTTAGGTTTTCTATAGAGAACTCAGAAAACCAAAATAGAGTTCTATCAGCCTAATCAGACATCTAATCTGAAAATTAGACGTCTGATAGTGACTTTTAAGATGTCTGACTGTTGACTCAGACGTTCAATAACTTAAGCTGGACTTAGTTCTATCTGTTGAAATCAAACGTCCAGACCTTAGTCTAAATGTCTTAGAAGATGTCTGATGGTTGTGCTAGACGTTCAATTAATGGAACATTGGCTAAACAAAGTAAATGTTGAGAATTATGACCGTTAGGCTTATATCAGATGTCCGTAGAGGACCCTAGATGTCTAATATGTGACCGTTCTGCCTTTACTGACCTAAAATCACCCTTGCAAGATTTTCGAGTTGTTAACGTATCTTGGGAATCCATTCCCCTAGTACAATAGGTTTCCAAACGTCCAGACCTAGTACCAGATGTCTTGTATGTCGTTTGATCACCTTACACTAGAACCTTATTTAGGTCTGAACTAAGTCAGGAAGGAAACCCGCCTTGAATCAAACGTCTAACTTAGTTCCCAGACATCTTAAACAAGTTTTCTGAACGTCTGATACATGGACCAGACATCTGATGGCCCTGTCAGAATCATAATTGATTCTGATTACGACCTGTTTTGCCTTGGGTTCAACCCCAACAGCTATGGAAGCATTTTAAGGGCTTCCAAAGCCTTTCTAGGCCCTCTATAAATAGAGGAGGACCCTTGCCTTGTGAAAATACACCTTGAATAGCATTTCCACATCTTTTGTGTCCAAGTCAAATAGAAGAAGATCTTGCCCTCTATTTTGCCATTCCAAATCTAGAGAGCTTCAATCTAGTTGTGCACCCGCTCTCCCTCTGCGATTACGAGAGTGACGAAGTAGCGTCGCATGGTTCACGCACCTGCGTCGTCACATCGACACACTTACAGCAAAGGGAAGTTTCCTAAATCCTATAGAAGCTAGGTTTTACTATTTGTGGCTCTATAGGATTGTTGCACTTTTATTGTTCTTTGGTTTGAGTATTCACTTTGCGAATTCTCATCTCCATCGAGGAACAAAATACTCCTTGTGAAGAGGAGTGGTTTTGAGGTACGCTACCCTCGGGTATAAAGTAGTGTGGTTGTACTGAGGTTGAAATACCCTCATTTTAAGTAGTTCATTTAGTGGATTTGATCGACTTTGTCGATCGGGAAATCCTAACTCGAGAGGGTTAGGTGATGGTTTTCACCCAGTTTGGGTTTCCACCTAAAAATACTTGTGTACATTGTGTGATTACTCATTTTGTGAGATTGTTATCTTTTTATTCTGCATTTTATACATCACACATATCTCACCCCCTCCCGTAGGGAATCACACCTCCTTCAGCTGATTAAAAGCCTTTAAGAAATTTGAATCAAAATCAAAGGATTGATATTTTACTAGCAAGTTGCTTAAGGGTTTCGCCACCTTAGAAAAGTTCTTAATAAATCAACAGTAAAATCCCACATGTTTGAGAAATGATCTTACTTTCTTAATCGTCGAAGGTGGCTAAAGTTTGATTATAGTATCTACCTTGGCTTTATCCACTTCAATTCCATTTTCAGACACAACATGGCCAAGGACTATTCCCTCCTTGATCATGAAGTGACTCTTTTCCCAAGATAGAACAAGATTCACCTCAATGCACTTTTGTAAAGTCTTTTCAAGATTGATCAAACATGATTCAAAAGAGTCCCCGAACACAGAAAAATCGTCCATGAAGATTTCCATGAAATCACCCACCATGTTTGAAAAGATTGTAAGCATGCACCTTTGAAAGGTTGCTGGTGCATTGCATAATACAAAAGGAATTCTACAGAAGGAAAATGTCCCGTAGGGACATGTGAAGGTGGCTTTCTCTTGATCCTCGAGGTGGATAGCTACTTGATTGTAGCCGGAATAGCCATCCAAGAAACAAAAGAATTGCTAGCTAGCTAGTCTTTCCAGGATTTGATCAATGAAGGGAAGTGGAAAGTGGTCTTTCTTTGTTGCACTATTCAGCTTCTTGTAGTCGATACAGACTCTCCAAGAGGAAGCTGTGAGGGTTGGAATCAATTCGCCATTTCATTAGTAATCACAATTAGCTCGGCTTTGTTAGGAACCACTTGTATAGGACTAATCCACGGGCTATCAGAGATTGTGTAGATTTTTCCCACGTCTAACCACTTGATTATTTCCTTTTTCACTACCTCCTGTATGTTAGGATTCAACCATCTCTGCATTTCTCAGGAGGGTCTCGATCCGTCCTTAGTATAGATTTTGTGGGTGCAGTAAGTGGGACTGATTCCCTTCAGATCATATAATGTCCAACCAATTGCTCTACTGTTTCTTCCCAACACTTAAATCGATTGCTTTTCTTGAGTTTGGGTTAGATGAGAGCTAATGATTAATGGGTAAGTCTGATTAGATTCCAAGGAAGCATTGTTTGCAGAGCAAGATCGAGGTTTATAAATGCTGCGTCGTAGTATAGGTTGAATCGCTTGAAAACAAATAGAATTTATTACTCAAATGAAAGTCCGAGGTCGAACACAGGGAGCAAATAGGAATTCACACACTAATCTCAATAAATAATGTAAATGAGCACAAAAAATAACTCAGAAATGATAATCAATATAAAGCATGAGTTTAACATATGTAAAAAAGAATCTCAAAGTAAAAACAATGGTGATTTAGATCACCAATTATTCAATTTAAGCATATATGCATTGAGTTCAAATAATGCAATAGTGCCATAACCATTCAACTTAGGTACTTAAATAACTAGATAAAGCCTCAAATCAACTGTCGGGTCTGATGACCAGACAGCTTAACCAACAAGTGCTACCGTTCTAGGGAAGCACTATTCTTCTTCCTCTCTTTTCTTCTTGGCTTCTCTTCTCTTCTTCTGATCTTCTTCCCTTCCTCCTCTTCTTTTCTTTCTTTCCTTGGCTTTCCTTCTTTAGCTGCTCTCCTCCTTCCTTCTCTTATTTACGCACGAGCCTTCTTCTTCTACTCTTCTCAAGTTCTTCTCCTTCTGTGTCTTCTTCCTTCTTCCTTTCTTCTCACGCACAAGGGAGGCACTCTTAGATTTGGCTAAGTGTCAGCCAATACATAGGGAAGTAAAACCCCCCTAACCCCAGCTCTCTCTCTCCTCTCTCTCTGAGATCCGCCCACCCAGGGCCATAATGGGTTATCGGGTATTCGGGTAGAGTGCACCCAGGACCAGGGCTGCCGGTCGTGAGTGGTAGCCGAGGAGTGCTTGGTTAGGCAGGTAATCGAATGCACCAGACCCACGTGTAGGTGTTGTGGGCGAGGCACGTAAGGGGCGTGGGGACCTCACCCCCTGTGTGTTACTTGAGGCGATAAGGAGGAAATAGAAAATCAATTTATGGGCCTCTATGCATCTGTCAGCGCTTGATGTGGGACTATCCCACCGCCTCCCTCCGCGTGTGCAGCTGCTGCAGTGTCTTCATTCAATTCACACAAGATGGTGGTCAAAGGCTCCAACTGCTAGCCCACTCAGACTCCTGGAGCGATTTCGCGCAAATTGGGGATGACGCCTAGAGCTGAAGGTGCTGAAGAGCAAGCTTAGAGCTTGCTCAAGTAGCTCCGCCAATGGAGTCCAAAGGGTTGTACCTGAAACATGAAGTATGGGCTAAAAGCTCCGGTTAAAAGGTTCAAAGCATCGCTGTGAGGCGAGGAACTAAACGATAGTTTCCGTGAGATGTGAGAGTGCGTGAGGTGGCCGGACGGTGATGGAAAGTGATGTGCGAAGGTACGGTGTGCGGCATAGTGGCTGAGGGTGCAATAGGGCAAAATAGGATAGGGGTTTTGAAGAGAGTGGTGTGGAAAAGGTTATGCAGTGGTCGGTGAGGCGAATGGAGTTGAGTAGTAGTGGAACCGCCTCGCCGGAGTGGTCATTGGACGTGGAGAAGACGAGGGTGAGCCTGTCAAGTCAGGGGTTGTTTTTGTCTTTTTGGAGAAGGAAACTAACCTAAGAACCTAGAGAAGCTAATCTAACCCTAATTTAATGGATGAAAGAGGGAGAACAGCACCGGCATTGGTAGGCTAGCACCAGGGAAGAAGATGCTCTGGCAGAGGGGGTGATGATGGGGACAGAGGGGCACCCACTGGTATGTCACGACGCGGAGGAAGATAAGGAAGATGAATCTACCACTAGTATTATGGTCAGACGAAGAATGAAGACGGAGGTCGCTGGAGCTTGAGGAGCTTTTCGGTTGGACAAGGAGGGAGGAATTGAGGGTGTTCCAGGCCAAAGTCAAGCTTGAAGAACTCGACCTAATCTGAGGGGTCTTTTATAGGTCTTTGGGGGATGTTTTGAGCTTGGGAAGCAAGCTTCCCAAGCTTGGAATGTCGCCAGAGTTGGAATTCTCTACGATACCCTAATCTCTCATGAGTTCACATGAGAGATTGGGAAAGTTTTAGGGCTCATGGACGGATTCAATGGAAAGAGGACTCCTCAAGGAATCTCCCTTCCAATTTTGGATGGGATTGATTGAGCAGAGGAGTTCTCTTCAATCAAAGGTCGCCAGAGTTTGTAGGATTAGGATTCATGTGGTAGGGACCTTTTTGTGAAAATGATGACAAAGATGGGGGGCTATTTGTAAGAAATTCAAAAGTTAAGGATCTGAATGAGATAAAAAGAGTCTGACTGGACCAAAATGCAAACTTAGTCAAGATGATCTCAGATTGGGTCCAAATTTTGGTACAAACCTAATTTGGATCCAAGGAATTCAATGGTGATAGATTTAGGTTTTTACCTCGTTTGACTAGGTAATTTATGCAAAAACCCAAATTAAGGCAAATATCAGTTTGAGACTCTATTTTGGGTTAGGACATGTTTTAATGGTCAAATAAAGCATACCAAACCCTAGAGAATATTTTTTTATGAATTTTAGAAGGTTTAAGTGAATTTTATCCTAACCAGAACCTTAATTAAGTAAGTGGGTCTGTTGTTAGGGTTTCGGATGCCATTTAATTCTCAAAACACGCAAAAACCCTTTTTTGTTTGTATTAACCCACTTGTTGGACATTTAAGGCCATTTGACCCTTAAAAAACCCCTGATAAAACCCATGAGTGTACTACAATTGAGATATACTGTTAAAACTGTAGTTTTACTATATCTGTTAGAATGATTATGTAATGAATTAGGGCTCTCTGACAGTTATGTAGGAGCATTTATTGACTTAATCAGATCAAACTGAGCTAATTATGGCTCATGATGGTGTTCCCATCAAACATATTTTAGATGATCGGGAAGAGGTTTAAGTTCTTGTTTGGGTCCTTGGGATAAAGGGTCCAATGGTGGATCACAGTTACCCTCAAGAGGTCTTGGAATCAAGTCAGTGATTGGTGGGCTGACCTCTTGATTGGTTTGGGTGTCAAGGCTTGTAGGATCAGATTGGTTTATTCTTAATTCCATACAATATTCAACGGTATGGTCCTCAGAATCTTCTATCGTTCCATAATCCTCAAATTATTTGATGGCCTTAAAGATAATTTTTATCTTCTTATCCCCGAATTTGATTTCCATACTATCAGATTCACAGTCAATATTTGCCTTGGCAGTAGCTAAAAATGGTCTTCCTAGAATTATCGGGGTGTACGTCAAGTTCTCTGATACCTCCATGTCAAGAACTAGGAAATCCATAGGAGAATAAAAATCACGAACCTTGACAATTATATCCTCAACAATCCCCCATGGTGTGGTCACAGATCGATCAGCCAGTTGTAATGTGACCTCAGTAGGTTTTAGCTCTCCAAAGTTAAATTCTTCATATAACAAAGTGGGGATTAAATTTATGGAGGCACCTAAATCTAACAGAGCTCTATCACAAGTAGTATCTCCAATAACACACGAGATCAGAGGGGCTCCTAGATCTTTCTGTTTTCAGGGTAGGTTTCTAAGGATAACTGCACTAGCTTGTTCAGATAACACTACCCTTTTAGATAATTTGGCCTTGCATTTAGGTGTACACATTTTTTGGCGATAAAGTGAAGGTACCTGCTTCCTCTTTCCTTAGCTTGTTCCAGTCTTATGCTTGGAACATCCGTTGTCCATGATCCATCTTATTTCTTCTCGATCCTGTCATTGGTTTATGTTTGTGAGGTCTTGGTTTGGTTGATCTATAGAGTGGCTTCATATTTTCATTTGTTTCTTGATATGTCCACCTTTTATAGTCTACTTGACCTACAAAGCAGGATTGCAAAAGTATTTTTGGAACCCATTTTTGTTTCGGTCCACAGTGGTTAGCTGGTGCTGCCTATCTAGGCAAGCTACCTTTCTTTTTGTTTCGGCTAGAACTAGATGCTTCATGATCATTTTTAGGTATGTAACCTAACCCAAACTTTGTGGAGCTCTGGGTTTGTGTTCCTAATAGCTTATGCAAATTTTTACTACCTTTAGTGAATTTAGCCAAATCATTTAAGAGAATAGTAGAATTCTCTTTTAACTTATCTATATCTACCTTTATATTGTCTATATGTGATTTTAGTGAGGTAATTTCAGTAGATAACTCTTTATTTTGTAAAGTAAGCATATCTTTTTGTGCTCTTTCTTCCCCTAATGCTTTTGCCAGGTTTTTATTTTCTAATTTCAGGGACTTAGCTATGTCATGCATCTCAAAAAATGCTTTTAATAATTCACCTTGTGAAAAAGAGGTTACCTCATCTTCTAGAGCCATTAGTCCTAGAAGAGCTTCTTCCAAGGAGGTTTCTTCTTCTTCCGAACTCAAATCCGATTCATCCCATGTTGTAGTAAAGGCCTTTTTCTTCCCTTCTTTTCTGAGAAATCTCTTCTTTTCTGACTCCTTCAAAAGTGGACAATCCTTCTTGATGTGTCCTCTTTTGCAGTTGTAGTAGATAATGGCGGTTGCTTTGGATTCTTCTTTCTTCTTTCTCTAGCTCCTCTTATTCTTGAGGAATTTTCTGAACTTTCTAGAGAGAAGGGCTATGTCTTCCTCTTTGTCTTCACTTGATGAATCTTCAGATTGTTGATTAGCTTCGAGGGCTTCTGTCTTCTTCTTGACTCCTTCATCTTCATGCCCCTTCATGTGTTGGAGCTGGACTTCATAAGCCTGCAGACTTCCAATAAGATCGTTTAGTTTCAGAATGGACAGATCTTTTGATTCTTGTATGGCTATTGTCTTTGTCTCCCAATCGCTCGTAAGCGATCAAAGGATCTTCCTCACCAAAGCTTCATTCTTGATATCCTGATCTTGATTCCATAGGGAGTTTATGATGTCCATGAATCGTGTGAACATCTCTTTGATTGACTCCCCCTTCTTCATCTTGAAAAGCTCATAATTTTAAGTTAGTAAATTAACTCTGGTTTCCTTTACCTTCGATGTTTGCTTGCGTGTGACTTCGAGGATGCTTCAAATCTTGTGAGCTGTCTTGTAGGTTGAGACTCGGTTGAACTATGCTCTGGAAAGACTATAGAAGATTGCGTTCATGGCTTTTGCGTTATGCATTGCTATCTTCTTTTGATCCGAAGTTGCTACCACACCCTCCTTGATCTGAAGGTGTGTGTACTTGGAGGAAATGACATCCCATACTTCAAAATCCATTGACTCCAGGAAGATCTGCATCCTGGTCTTCCAATAACCATTGTTCGGTGCATCGAATAATGGAGGTCGAACTGCTGATTGACCCTCTGCATACATGTCAACAGTTGATTTGGATATCTTCTGGGCAATCGGGCTCTGAAACCAAATGTGGGTTGCCTGTGAATCGTAAAGTACACTAGAGGGGAGGGGAGAATAGTATCGCTTAAAAATAAATTTGATTTAAATAAAAATTCATAACAGAATCAAGTACAGATTACACCTGGATTTATAGTGGAAGCTCAAATCGGGTGAAAACCACTACTTAAGCCTCTCAGCTTAGGATTTTCTTGACTAGTCGAGGCTAGTTAATCCACTATCGTACCACTTGAATGAGGGTGGCACAACTCTTTACAAACACTTCTTTTTTCAACTTGAGGAGGAGCGCAACAACAACAACAACGGATTTTCTACAACAACTTTGGGATTTGTTAATCAAAACAACAATGTAAAAGAATAATATAGAGCCATGCAACCTCAATAAAACTAGAATTTTAGTGGAGGTTTGAAATGACATGCTTTGAAAGATGTGAAAAATGAAGCACAGAAGCACTTGAAGAAGCACGAGAAGCTCTATTCTTTGTGAGGATTTTTCTATTGAAAGTTATGAGAAAAAGGGCTGCGTACGACCTCTATTTATACTGAAAAATCCACCTGAAAAGGAAATCAAATTGGTCAATCAAAACGGCATTTGGTCGATCAATCTCGTTATTTGATCGATCACTAATTGGTCGATTAATTAGCTTAGTTGATTGATCAAATGGGTATTAATCAACTTCCTAAAATGGGTTGGTTTGATCGTTTAACTAAGTTGGTTGGTTGATGAATCAATTTGGTCGATCAATAACCCTAGAAACTTGATTTTAGAGAGAAGTGTAAAAATTCATTTGAGTTTTATTTTGAGGAGCCTTACAACAATATCCTAGACTCAATAAAAGTAAAAAACAAAGATCAACATCCATCAAAATTTTATCCATGAGAGAAGCTTCTGATCCATGAGAGTCATGAAATATTAGTCTTGCAAGAAGTATAATTTTGGTGCATCAAAACAGAGGTGCTTACAAAAGAGATATCGGATCTAGTACAGTTAGCCAAATACATCAAGTTTCCTATAATCTGTGAATATCTTAGTTGTGAAATAGGCATTCCACTTTTATTCTTATGGAGAGTTTTTAATTAATCAAAAGGAGTGCTTACAACCTTGCAATCTTCATAGCGAAATTTCTCAAGGACCTTCTCAATATAATAAAATTGAGAAATAACCATCACCTCTGCTGACCGAATTAGTTTGTGGCCTAGGATCACATTTGCAACACCTGCATACTTCATCTCAAACTTACTACTCAAGAACAAATTGGTTTCATTGACAATTCTAATGTCTGATCTAAACAATAATATATTGTTGAAACGTCGGAGGACTACGATATTGGATTTGGTTTTGAAAACCTGTCATTGTAGTTTGAATAGTGAAGAACTTGGGTTCAACAAATAAAATTTATACTGGAATAGAAATCCCAGGTCGAACTTAGGGAGGCTACGTCGATCGAAATTCGCAATTATATTTTTTTTTAATGTTTTTGTTTAAAGAGTGGAGTAATTACAATGATATGAAATAACTATAGACAATAAGAGAGAGAGAGAGAAAACATCCACTTGAAGTTGCAAAATGTTTGTACAACTAAGAAAGTGAGAAATTACACTAGAAAGCATGAAAACTATTACAACTAGAAAGCAGAAAAATTCTACTTTAGAAAGCAGGAAAAAGGAATGAGAGAGAAGTTATCCTCCTCGACAATCGCTTGGAGGATGAGCCGGAAGAGACGACACCTAGAAGACAAGGAACGGAGCGGGAAGAAGGAGGTCGAAGCAGGACGAATGGGAACAAGGCAGCACGTCGACGTCGTCGCAAGATCCGCTTTCGAAATGGGGGCAAAAAATTGATTTTAACTCTTGAGAAGCATCTCGGGTGTGGGACAAGCTTCTCGTGAGCTTTGGAGAGGGAGAGAAGGAAGGGATGAGAAATTTGTATGGAGAGGGTCTCCTTTTATAGTTGTAAGGAGTGGGGGCATTTTGGTCATTATAATTTGAAAAACATTAATTCAGGACCTTTAGTGATAGATAAATCTGTCACTAAAGGAGTGAACGTGGCCTTCCTGTGCGTGCGCTGCATGCCTCCTCGCCTCTGCGTTGCGCAATGCATGTGCATGTCCATGCAGTTATAGCCATCCGATTAAGAGATCGGACGGCTTAAATAATCCCTGCTGGCACCGTGCGCCCACGTGTGATCTCGTGTCAGCGCAGCGCATCTGATCGCACGTGGGTGCTACTGGCCGCTCAACGCCGCACAATCTCCATCGCACGACTTTGCTCGCCCACTCTCCAATTTGAAGCTCTTGTGGCTCGAACGAGCGTCTTCTCTTCTAGCGAAGGCGCTCGACCAACGTGCTGTAGGCGGCTTTGAGTCGCGCGGAGAATTCGTGTGTGCGGTTTCACGACTGTTGGATGAGCATCCAACGGTCGAGATCGAGTGAGCGACTGAAGCAGGAAAGGTAGCTGTGGTCCTTAAGGCCGGTTGGGCGACTGAGATGGCGCCACATGGCACCATCTTGGCCATCCATCTTCTGAGTATTGTGGATGGTGTCACAGGTGTCGGATTGAACTGATTTTCACATTGTTAGGCTGCAAGCGTCGATCCGAATCCATCTGTGTGGTCGGATTTGTTGCCTGAGGTGCTAATTAATACCATCTTGGCCCTTGATCTTTAGGGTTCCTCGATCTCTGTCTGGTGCTATAGATGTCCGATTAGGGTGATCTTGGAGTCGTTGAACTCCAATCGTCACCTTGATCAAATCCGTACGGTTGGATCTTCAATATGAGGCCCCGATAAAAAGTCGCCTTGTCCCTGACCATAAAAAGGAGACAATTACTGTACAATTTATACAACTTAATCTAAATGCATGATTATGCATGTTATGCACTATTTACAATGTATGATGCTAATGTGATGCTAAGAACATGCTTTAATAGACATTTTAGGTTAATCAAATGTATGCACATCATATATCATCTACATATAGGCATAGGACAATACACATATCACCCTTAATCACAGAGTAGACATGCTTGTCAGATTTGTGACCTACAAAGCCAAAAGATTGTATAGTCTTATCAAACTTTTCATGCCATTGCTTGGGTGCTTGTTTCAAACCATAAATAGATTTAACAAGCTTGCAAACCTTTTTATCATTCCCACGAGTTACAAATCCCTTAGGCTGGTCCATATAAATCTCTTCCTCAAGATCGCCATGAAGAAAGGTGGTCTTCACATCCATTTAGTGGATAGTGAGAACATAAATAGAAGCCAATGCAATAAGCATCCGGAGAGTAGTTATCCTAGCTACTAGTGAATAGGTATCAAAATAAGAAATTTCTTCTATTTGCCTGAACCCCTTGGCAACAAGTCAGCCTTGTATTTGTTAATAGATCTATCAAACCTGAGTTTTCTCTTAAACACCCACTTGCACCCAATAGTAGAACACCTTGGAGTTAAATCAATCAACTCCCAAGTGCCATTAGAGATGATTGAGTCTATATCATTTTTCATGTCATCTTTCCAATACTTAGCTTCAAAAGAAGCCATAACATCACGATAAGTGAGGGGATCGCCCTCGATTTGGTAAGTAATAGAATCACTTCCCAAATCCTTAGCAATGCTTGGTCTTTTACTTCTCCTAGGTTCAGACTCTTCTACTTGATTGGGTTTAGAATGGGAAGAGCAAGCCCCCACATTAGACATCATTTCCACTTGACCTGGAATAGAACCAGATGTGGTAGTTAGTGTAGGATCTATAAATCACAAGCACACTAGAAGGGGGGATGAATAGTGTGGTAAAAAAAATGCAAGACAAATCAAACCACAAAATGCACAAGATATATAGTGATTCCCCTCACTTGGGTAGTCCACTACCTAAGTCTCCCAACTTAGGATTTTTAACATGATTCCCTCAATTCGGAGGGAATCAATTTACTAAAACTTGAGGTAATTAATGGGTTACCTCAACTTAATTACAAGATATTAAAAAGAAATAAAGATACAGGTGTAAACAAATTGCAAATAAAAGCTTACAACTAATCCCTAAGTCTCCAACAATTATATTGCTTAATATGAGTATGTAAATTAATCTAACGAGAATATTAAGGCGTAAAACAAACGAATTTATCAGAGAGAAACACGATCGCCTTGATGACTTGTTGCAAGTGAAGAGTGGCCTTGAGAGAATTGCAACACAACAAGCTCTTTTGTAGCTAGTAATTTGAGGAGTGAAGGTGTAGGCAAAGATAGAATTTTGGCTTCTTGGTTGTGTGCAACAGACACTCAAGGAGTGCTTATATAATCCACTAAGCACCTTCACTACTATTACTAACCATTAGGAGCAATTTAGGAAGATTAGAGATAGGTTTAATTGCAAAATATCCATTTAGATTGGTCACAATGGTTAGTTAGTATCGGTACTAAACTTTTGGTACTGGTACTGACTGCCTACAGTCAGCCCAACTAAGTCACTAGGTATCGGTACTCATGATGAGTACCGGTACTTGTGACTCACAGATTTGGGTCCAGTGACCGACATGTACCGATACTAGTGATTAGTACCGGTACTTGTAAGGTCCAGGCAAAAATCAAGTGCACAAACTGTGACCACTTGGTACCGATACTAACGATGAGTATTGGTACTTGTTCATAGTTTGGGACATAGGCCCAAACCTGTGCCTAACATGTACCGGTACTTGTTACAAGTACCAAATGTTATAAGTGTAAGTCAATTTTTAGAGATATCCAACCTACTCTAAACGACTTTATTTTGAAAAAATTGATTTTGAGTTTTGAAATGAGTGAATGAACGATTTTCTGAACCCTAATTATCTCTATTTTGATTTTAACTCGTAGATTATGTTTTACTAGTTAGGAGATGTACAAAGATTCTAAAATACAAATAATACAACAAGAACTATAGTCTTCTAGTCTTCTTCCTTCATATGCTATCTTGTTGCTTGCATTCATAGATTCTTTTGACCTGTACTACTTCATAAGCACATTAGATTTTAAAATGATTTTGTTAACACCAAAACACAGAAGAGAGATGGAACTAGGTTCCAACAATCTCCCCCTTTTTTGTGTTGAAAAAACAAACAAGATACTCATATTTTAAAATAAACAGAGACTTAATAAGAAAAGAATAAAGAACTTCACAATGAGTGAAAAACCTCCCCCTCAAACTAAGCTCTCCCTATTTTAAATATGAAGTATTCGATCATTTCTCCTCCTTTTTGTCAAGCAAGCAAAAAGATGAGCAAATAATAGATATAAAACATGATATATTTCACATAAGCAAGCAAGGTATGATACATGAATAAGCAACAATTTCACATAAGCAAACAAAGCATGATACATGAATCATAACATGATAAAGTTCGTAAAGATAAGACTTGAAACAATCAACAAATTGTTCATAAAGATAAGTTCATGAAGTCATACAAATTTAACAAACAACAAAAATGAAAACTAATCTAATTTCTAGGATGTTTTCTAATAAGCTTTTGCACATGTCCACCATCATCATCATCATTGTCGTCATCATCGTTGTCATCGTCATCTTCATCTTCATCATCACTATCTTCATATGAAACTTCTTTGTAAACTTCCGTGTCTTCTTCTTCTTCTTCATGAAGAACAGGTTCTTCTTCCGCCATTGAAATAGGAGATGGATCTTGAAAATGCTTTTGCCTTCTTTCACTATATTCTTGAGGTGCTTTTGGTTGAGTCCGCTTCCTTTGTTTATGTTGTTGAGTGAAAGAAGTGACATGGGAGGGCTCAATAGGAAGAGAAAGGTCATGGAATTTGCGTTCCATGTGACGGAAGACAAAATTTAGATTGGTTAAATTTTAACCAATGTAATTGAAGGTATTTATCAAATTGGAATCAGTTCTAGACACATTAGATAGATTTATCCAAGGTGTTTTAGTTTCTGGATATGGGTAGGTTATAGGTACGAAAGTGGATGATGATTTAGGTGGCGGATGAGAAGAAGATTGCACATTTGGACCAACTTCTTCTTTATCATCGCTGGAGGATTCCTCTCTAGCAGGTTTCACTCCCATTTTTCGAAGAGTGAACCATTTAAAATAGGCCACCTTTCTAAGAGGAGTAAAATTAGAGAGGTCAATTTTATTTTTATGAAGAATGTGTAACACCAAAATATCCAATGGTAAAGCTGATGCACGGTAATGGGGTCTAAGAAAGTGAATGAAAACTGTGTTCCAATTGATTGGAAAGCTCGTAATGATGGCATAAATTAGGGGTAAACTATCAACAGGTATTTTGTGAAATCCTTAATTTTTAGCCCTTAAATTCCATGCTAAGATACAAAAAAGGATGCGAGCAAATAGAGTTATGTTTAGGGAAACCAATGCTTTGCCCTGGCAGTTAGGGTACAAGAGAGTTTCATGGATTTTATGAGTAGGAAATTGCTCCTTAAGTGTGTTAAATGCATGACCTTCATTAGGACATTCAATAATGGTTGACAAGAATTTAGGTATGGTAGTGATTTTCTGATCAAAAACATTTGTTGCTAAGACAAGGTGACCTCGATTTTCTTGTTCTTGGAGATTAGCAAAAAATAGACAATTAACATTAGGGTATACTCTAGGAACATCAGCAAAGAATGATTCATCAAATAAATGCATGAGTTTTTGTTATGAAAGATGAGTGGTAAAACTAAAGAGTTGAAGAGAGAAATCTTTCACTCAACTGGCCTACAATGATAGAGTTTTAGTCCGTTATACCAATCAAATTTTGACCTAGCTTCCTCATTAATGTAAAACTTGTGAAAAGCATCTTGAGGTGCTTTTCCCTTACTTTTAGATTTAGGTGCCATCTAAAAACATGTAATAACAAGGAATAAGAATATGGTTAGAAATATAAAAAACTTCCTTTCATGTGTTTGTACAAAAAAAAACATATTTAAGCTTACATGTACCGGTACTGGTGATTGATAACGATACTGGTTGGTTTCTGTTCCAACCAGAAATTTGAGCTAGTATTGGTATTCATCTTCAGTACTGGTACCTTCTGACTAAAGTAGGCACTACTGCGCCAAGCTAGTATCGGTACCAGTGATGGGTACTAGTACCACCTGGTACCCGACGAGAACAAATGCAGTAGCGAGAAAGGATTTGAGAGAAAGAAGGCAAGATGTAGAATGATTTATAATAGTAAGATCTACTTAGGAGATAAGAATATACCTAGAGTAGAAGCTTGGAGGTGATCCTTTTTCTTCTTGGTAAGGGCTTGAAGAGACACTTGTGGAGAAAGTTAGGACTTTCTTGAAACAAAATGAGGCAAGTGTTTGCACTTGGCCTCTTTTATATGAGATGGGACATGTGCTTGTCACTTGACCACTTAAGTGGTTAAAAGAAGAAAAATTTATAACTTAGGTGTTGAATAAATAATGTAGTCAACAACCTAAGTTAAGCAACCATATTGCAAACAACACCTAACTATTTCCAGACATATGAAAATATTACAGTTTAGCCCCCTTTTTTAAAAAAAAGCATGGGTAAATTACAGTGAGGCCCTTGGAGAATTTTATAAATATAAACAAATTCCATATCAATCAAATTGTTAGTTTTGAATATCTTTTATTGTACAAAGTCCTAATTTTCTTCTTATAAAGTAGAATCTCTCTTCTACAAGAGGTTTTGTAAAGATGTCTGCCAATTGATTTTGTGTGTCAATGAATTCTAATTGAATTGATCCTTGTAGCATATTATCTCTAAGGAAATGATGTCTAACATCTATGTGCTTCGTACGTGAATGATGAACTAAATTTTTGGATAAATTTATTACGCTTGTATTATCACATAAAATTTTGGATTGCACAAAAATCAATCCAAAGTCAGACAAAGTCTGTCTCATTTAAATGATCTGAGAGCAAGCAAGTGAAGCAGCAATATACTCTACATCAGTCGTAGAAAGTGAAACACAAGTTTGTTTCTTAGAGAACCATGAGACTAGAGATTCTCCAATAAAATGACATGTGCCACTAGTGCTCTTTCGATCTGTCCAATTCTCTACATAGTCAACATCGTTATAGGATAATAGATCTAAGGATTGTGCTTTAGGATAGAAAAGATCAAGATCTTTTATGCTGTTTAGGTATCTAAATATTCTTTTTACTGCATTAAAATGAGATCCTTGGATTCGGATTGGAATCTCTCACATAAACATGTAGCAAAAAGAATATCAGGTGTAGAAGCTATAAGATATAGTAGTGAACCTATCATGCCCCGATATTTCTTTTCATCTACTCTCTTGCCGGATAAATCTTCACCAAGAGAAGTAGATAGAGCAATCAGAGTCTCTTTGCCATTTACATTTTCAAAGTCAAATTTCTTGAGAATTTCAAGAACATATTTTGTTTGACTAATGTAAATTCCTATGTCTAATTGTTGAATTTGGAGTCCTAAAAAGAATCTGAGTTCACCCATCATACTCACTTCAAACTCAGTCTTCATAGTCTCACAGAAATGTTGACACAAGGACTCCTTAGTTGATCCAAATATAATATCGTCAACATATATTTGAACCAGTAGGATGTCATTTCCTTCTTTTACAAAAAGAGTTGAATCAACAACTCCAATCCTATATTCGTGCCGAAGAAGAAAGGTCCTAAGCCTATCATACCAGGCTTTGGGAGCTTATTTAAGTCCATATAATGCCTTATTGTGCTTGTATATGTGCTCTAGGTGTGCTAGGTCCTCGAACTTGGAAAGCTGATGAACATAAACTTCTTCCTTAATATAACCATTAAGAAAAGCACTCTTGACATCCATTTGATATAGCTTGAAGTTGTTTGCACTTGCAAATGCAAGTAGCATCCGTATGGACTCCGAGCAAGCAACAGGAGCATATGTCTCATCAAAGACAATACCCTCTAATTAGTTATAGCCTTGAGCTACAAGTCTGGCTTTATTCCTGATCACTAAACTAGATTCATCCAATTTATTTCAGAATATCCACCTGGTTCCAATGATGGAATTACCCTCAGGAGCAGGTACTAAGTTCCATACCTTATTCCTAGTAAATTGGAGTAGCTCCTCCTGCATAGCTACAACCCATGATTCATCCTTTAATGCCTCATCAACTTTCTTGGGCTCAAGTTGTGAAACAAAGGCATTAAGGACAAAATTAGCTCTAAAGTGAGATCAGGTTTTTACACCTTGTTCAATATCACCTATGATTTATTCTTGAGGGTGATCTTTATGGTGTACCCATTCTTTTGGAAGATCATGTACATTTCGTGTATCTTCCACTTTTTATACATCGATGAAGGGGGTATGTTCATCATCAAAATCTAAATGATTTGGTTTAGGTTCATCTAAGTTTGTTTCATCAAATGAAACATGCAGGGATTCTTCTATAACAAAAGTTCTTTTATTAAAGACTTGATAAGATTTGTTTCTTGTTTAATAGCCAATAAAAATGCCTTCATCACCTTTAGCATCAAACTTATCAAGTTGATCACGGGTGTTTAATAAATAACATTGACTTCCAAACACCTTAAAATATGAAATCCTGGGAGACTTCTCATAATCAAACTCATATGGAGTTTTCTTAATAATACGCCTTAAGAGAGTTCTATTAATAACATAACATGCTGTATTAATGGCTTCTGCCCAGAAATATTTTTGAAGCCTAAACTCCAATAGTAAAGTTCGGTCACATTCTTGTAGAGTGCGATTCTTGCACTCTACAACACCATTTTGAGATGATGCATGAGGAAATGAAAATTCATGGGTTATGCCAGAATTGACACAAACATTTGAAAATTTTTCATTTTCAAATCCACCCCCATGGTCAGTCCTAAGTCTAAGAATAGATGATGATTTTTCATTTTGAAGTCTTCGAGCAAGACTTAAGAAGGAATCAAATGAGTCATCCTTATGTTTCAAGAAGATGACCCAAGTGAACCTAGAGAAGTCATCAACAAAAACTAGGCAAAATTTTGATCCATTTAGACTCTCAAATCGTGTTGGACCAAATAGATCAAGATGCAACAATTCTAAAGGTTGTGTTGTTGAAACTAAGTCTTTAAGTTTTAAAGAAACTTTGTGTATTTTTCCGAGTTCATAAGATTTGCACAAAACATCCTTTTTATAAGTTAGTTTAGGCAGTGATGAGAACCTCATCATGAGCCATAACTAGCTCATTTTGACCCAATACAAAGGATAAAAGCTCCTACATAACTCAAGGAAAGGCTTAACTCAGAGAATTCTGAGTTTAAGGAGAAAACAAGTCATAAGGGGTAAAAATGCAATTTTACCAGTATAATCTGCATACAGGATAATTCAGGGTCCAAACATAGGTCAAAGCAACTTAATAAGAATAAAAGTGGGATGAGATGATCTAGCAAGGGCTACAGCAATTCCAAGGAACTAAATGATAATCTGTAACCCTAAAACAACCCACTTCAATTCACGAGGTTCGAGGCAAAGTAAAAATAGAATAAACCCTCTAAAATTCATAGAAAAATAATCTCTAGGGTTTAGAACCTTCAATTTGGCCTTCAGAACCCATGTTGACCTACATTAAGAACCATGCCCAATTAATAACTTAATCTGGGTTTTTGCATAAATTGACTGGTCAAACAAGGTTTAATATAGAAATAAAATTTACCATCAGATTCCTTAGGTCCTAATTAATCATGTATAAAAACTTGAGCCTAAGAAGAAACCTTCTTGACCGACTTTACACTTTGGTCCTCATATATTTACTTTTTGGCCCTCAACTTTTGAACCGTCGCATTTTGGCCCCTAACTCTCCTTCGTTCTTTGCATTCAGGTCCCCCCTGCAAAACCGGCCAGCACCATGCTCCGGCGACCTTGCGCGGAGCATGGCGCCGCGCAGGGTGAGGGGGAAAGCCTGGCAAGTAAACCAGGGGTGCCCTGCGTTGTCAGCCGTCGCAGGGACACCCCCCTGGTCGCTGTAGCCCACCATACCGGCCGTGCGAACGCACGGACGGTATGGGTTTTCGTCTCCGGCCATCCTCCGGCGAGGGAGACACGTCGTCTCCCTCCGCCTCCCTCCCTGTTTTGATCCTTATAAATACCCCCCGTTACTCCACAGGCCGGGTGATGAGAACCTCATCATGAGCCATAACTAGCTCATTTTGACCCAATACAAAGGATAAAAGCTCCTACATATCTCAAGGAAAAGCTTAACTCAGAGAATTCTGAGTTTGAGAAGAAAACAAGTCATAAGGGGTAAAAGTGCAATTTTACCAGTATAATCTGCATACAGGGTAATTCAGGGCCCAAACATAGGTCAAAACAGCTTAATAAGAATAAAAGTGGGATGAGATGATCTAGCAAGGGCTACAGCACTTCCAAGGAACCAAATGATAATCTGTAACCCTAAAACAACCCACTTCAATTCACAAGGTTCGAGGCAAAATAAAAATAGAATAAACCCTCTAAAATTCATAGAAAAATAATCTCTGGGGTTTAGAACCATCAATTTGGCCTTTAGAACCCATTTTGACCTACATTGAGAACCATGCCCAATTAATAACTTAATTTGGGTTTTTGCGCAAATTGACCGGTCAAACAAGGTTTAATATGAAAATAAAATTCACCATCAGATTCCTTAGGTCCTAATTAGTCATGTATAAAAACTTGAGCCTAAGAAGAAACCTCCTTGACCGACTTCACACTTTGGTCCTCATATATTTACTCTTTGGCCCTCAACTTTTGAACCCTCGCATTTTGGCCCCTAACTCTCCTTCGTTCTTTGCAAACAGGTCCCTCCTGCAAAACCCTGCCAGCACCATGCTCCGGCGACCTTGCGCGGAGCATGGCGCCGCGCAGGGTGAGGTGGAGGACCTGGCAAGTGTACCGGGGGTGCCCTGCGTCGTCAGCCGTCGCAGGAGCACCCCCATGGTCATTGTAGCCCCCCATACCGGCCGTGCGAACGCACGGACGGTATGGGTTCGTATTCCGACCATTCTCCGGCGAGGGAGACACGTCGTCTCCCTCCGCCTTCCTCCCTGCTTCAACCCTATAAATACCCCCCGCCGCTCCACCGACGAAGGCAGCCTGGATCTGACGGAGAAAACCCCCAGCTTTCTTCTCTTCTTTCTCCGGCAGACGCTCACCAGCTCCGGCGACTTCCTCCCCCTCCACCTCTTCGCTCTGCCGCAATACCAGCAGCAGAGACCTCCTCCCCTGCTCTTCCCACGCCACGCCGCACCCAGCTGGCGCCTCTCCAGCCCTCTGCTCGCCGCCGCCCCTCTCTCTGAGCATCATCTTCTCCGGCGACAGTCGATACGACTGTCGCCCTGTTCCTCCCCCTTCGTCCCTGCAGTTAAGTTAGACTTACTCCCCTTCTCCTCCTCTTTCTTTCCCCGCTTTCGATTTAGTCAATTAAGCCCTCTACCGACCCTGTTCACCCTCATCCTCTCCGCCTCCGACCACCCTCCGGCGAGCCGCTCCCATCACCTCAGCGACCCACACGGCTCGCCGACCACCGCAGAACCTCCGCCTCCTCACCCTGATCCTCTTCCGCCCCTCCACTTCCCACCAAACACCCTCTGCAGACCCACCGAACACACCCACTCCCTCGCTCACAGTTTGACCTAGGACGACCTGACAGCTCCATCTCGCCCCCTGCAAACCCCCTGACCACCTTCGCCGTGCCACGGCGAAGGTCCCCCGCCTGTCTGATTTGGCCGAGAGGCCGTTCTATTGATTTCAGGTTCCAGGCCTTGACCGCCATTGGCGAGGAAGCTCGAAGCCTGCTCGAGGTTGCTCCAAGCCGAGATATCCCAGGTTGAAAAGCCACGGCCAGCGCGAAAGAGTCTCGCGCACACACCCTGGCCCTCAATTGGAGCTGTGCGCCTCAACAGCTGATGCAATTGGAAGCACCATCCCTGCTGCAGGCGTGAGAGAATTGGGGTGGGACATTTAGTCCCACCTCGGAACCTCTCGAAGGCGCGCGGACGCATAAAGGCAAAAACTGCCTTATGCTGTTTGCCTCAGTTACCACGGGGTGAGGTCCCTCTCACCCGACCCGACCCGACTCGGCCTCGTCCGTGACCACGCTCCGCGGACCTGGCCCGACCCGATTAGACTGACCTGCACTCCTCGCCCACCACGCACGCCGGTGGGCCTGGACCCGGGCCTGGACCCGAACCCGATTACCCGGTAGCGCTCTGGGAGAGCTTCCGATGAGTGATTTCAGAGAGAGAGATACGCGGGGGAGGGGGGTAGAGTAGGTTTTTGCCTTGACGAATAAACTCTGAAGTGTGCAGGCCAAAGAAGAAGAAGCAGACCCGCTGAAGAAGAAGGAGCTGCTGCACTGTAGCGAAGGCATTGTTAAGTCGTCTCAGCACCGGGGCAGACGACGAAAGGTCAGCAGCCAAAGAAGAAGAAGACCCGCTGAAGAAGAAGGAATGAAGAGAAGCAAGAAGCAAGAAAAGAAGAAGACGATCTGACGAAAAAGAAAGAAAGGAAACAAGGAAGAACAGAAGAAGAAGAGCACGAGGGGAAGATCTGAAGAAAGTAGAAGAAGAAGAAGAAGAAGAAGAACAGGAAGAACCAAAGACAAAGAGGAAGAAAGAAGAAAAGAAGAAGAAGCCAAATTTTCATCTCTCTCTCTCTCTTTATTTTTGTAATAGAACTTGTATATCTCTAGAATACAACTTGCTCCCTGAGTTCGACCTCGGGAACTCTTTTATTTTTCCGAGTAAAAAATTTTTATATGAAACGTTGGTAACAACCGGCTTTACTACAACGACATAACCCAACCCGGTCAAACCGAAGTTATCATTTTGGCGCCGTTGCCGGGGAGCAACGGCTATTCTAGAGGTAAACATTCCTGTATCTTTTAATTTCTGATAATCTCCTCTCTTTTGTGCAGCTACAGGAACTCAAGAAGACAAGCAACCACACGACAACCACTCCGAAGACAGGTAAATCTTTTCTCTCACTATTAACCCCTACACTCTAAAGAGAAAGAAAAGAAAAGAACAAAGCAATATAGGGCTAACCTGTCTTCCATACTTAGTAACCATAAAAAGTTGCATGTTTTCAACTCATCACTCCTGCACACTATTAAGGGCATTTAAGGGCTAACACATTCTTGCTTGAGCCCTAATTGCCCAACAAAGAGTTAAATGGACCAAG
Organism: Thalassia testudinum; assembly: GCA_037157565.1. Classification (NCBI taxonomy): domain Eukaryota; kingdom Viridiplantae; phylum Streptophyta; class Magnoliopsida; order Alismatales; family Hydrocharitaceae; genus Thalassia; species Thalassia testudinum. The sequence continues at coordinate 8,787,198 of JAZHRO010000040.1, read as the reverse complement.
TAGAGCCAACATAAGGTCAAACATTAGGATTTCAGTAGAGACACACCCCTTAATCAAGAATTGAGGAAATCCTAAAGAGGTGTGCCCAAGCCATTGATTGAAAATAATTAACAAGAAAAATCCTAAACAATTGGCTCTCTAAACACTTGAACCCTAAAAGACAGGACCTAAAAGCTCTTAAAGAAAACAATAGGTAAAGTTGACCCCTTGGGTTAACCAACCTTAAATTAGGTCACTCTTTGCACTTAAAAAGACTAAAGTTCAAGTGAAACCTTAAGCACCCTGATCTTAAAATTGGTAGACTTAAGAGGTCAAGATCCCCATTCTGGTCTACCTGGAACCGCAGTGACAAGAGAGGTCGGGTGGGGGAAACCCTGTAACCCGTGGGGACGCTCTACCGTGTAGGGGTCTTCGCGGGACTCTCCCTCTCTGGCTGCCCAGGTAATTCTCAGGTGGACGATCTTTCTGATCAAGGGGTCCATCTGCCCCGCACCTCTATAGTCACCCAACACATTTTTGGGTGTCTTGATTGGGTCCATCACCTTCTAAACTTACCTCTCCCAACTGTGCATGTACGGAAGGAGGTCTCTAAGACCACCCTTAAGACCTCCTTTAGAAATTCACTCTCGTCAAGGCCAAGCCTCGACGCCCGTGTTTGCGCAGCAACACCCTCACATTATTCTCTCTTCTGATTCAGAACCAAGTTCTTCTTCTTCCCCCATCATGGCTCAGCCAGTTGAGGAAGAAAATAATCTGGAACACCAGCTCCAGCGACTCAATGACCTCTTCCAAAACTTCGTGCACCCACCACAGCGTCCTATGATGCGGGACCACTACAATCCTGCTGCGGTGGCAATTGAGCCTCGAGTTAGAATCCCGATTGGAGGACCTGATTCCGAACTAAAGCCCAACATGATTCACGCTATACCTAAATTCCATGGGCTTAATTCTGAAGATCCCTTCCAGCACATCAAACAGCTTAAGCATCTGGCCCACACTTTTGGATCAGATGCGCAAAATCGGGATATTCTTCTCATGAAGATGTTCTCCTTTTCTCTTATGGACAAGGCCGCCCATTGGTATCAAACTCAGACCCGGCCGATCAACACTTGGGAAGAACTTCAATCCGAGTTTTTGAAAAAGTTCTTTCCCGTTGGTCGGACCAACGCCTTGCGCCATCAGATTACACACTTCACTCAACAATCAGGAGAACCTCTCCATGAGGCATGGGATCGTTTTCAGGATCTCATGAGGAAGTGCCCCCATCACGGAGTTCCTAAATGGGAACAAGTCCAATCTTTTTACCAGGGACTCCGTGAGGACATCCGCCTTTTCGTCAATGCAACCTGCGGAGGAAACATCATGGGTCAACATGAAGACACCGTATGGGAGATTCTCGAAAACATGTGCGAGAACTCCATCAACAATGACTCCATGGGATTATTCGACAGGACGAATACCCGCGCAGCGACGAATCTTAAGGGAGCACATGAGACGCAGGGCCTGTCCGCATCAGTCGACCTGGAATTAATGGCCAGTCGATTGGACAAGGTCTCAATTATTGAAAAGAAGGTGGATGAGCTGACTCAGCACTTGCAGCGAGCCACCTCTGCGCGTAACTCCTTTGCACAACCTCCTTCCACACAGGAGACTGTGCAAAACATCCTACACCGATCCTCCCCTGGGATGGATCCATATCCATCCCCATCTGATTCTTGGACTGGAAGATCATCCGATCCTTTCTTCACCAGCCGGGGGAACTCCATTCCCCCTTTCCCTGATTCTCAGGAGGTTCCTCAGACCTGCGAGGACCTCAACGCCATCCAGAACGACCCATTCTCCAACACTTACAACCCTGGATGGCGAAACCATCCAAATTTTCAGTGGGCGGGAAATTCTCAAACCCAAAGACCACCTTTTCATTCCCGCCCACAGCCCTCTCATCACTACCAGCCGCCTCAGCCTCGGCCCAACCCTACTTATCCATCAGGGCCAAATCAAGATCAAATGTCCTTAATCCTTCAGACTCTGGCTGACATTCAAAAATCGAATGCGGCCATTCAAAAACAGCACAAGGACGAGCTTACTGAAGTTAAAACTCAGCTGGCCCAGTTGGCAAATTCTCGCCAGCCAGGCACACTCCCTTCCCAACCCCTTCCTAACCCAAATAACGTGCCAACCCAGAAGCGCGTTATGAATCCAAATTTAGGCCAAGCTCAATGGATTTATCAGGCCCCCACTGCTCCATCTCCAGACGAGATGGAAGCCTCTACTTCTCGTACGGGATTTCAGCAGCAGCCACCCCTCCTACCAAATCCAAACCAAAATCAGGCCGGATTAAATTCTGTAACAACACGTAGTGGTAAGACAACTCAGGACCCGCGTTATCCAAACCACTCCCAGCCAGATAATCATGACCCTAGGATAGTTATCCAAGGTACCGCTGTTCCAGACCCACAACCAGGACCTATCCTAGAGGAACCAACCAAGATCCCGTTTCCCGAAGCCCTGACCAAGGGAAAGAAGACCACCAAACCCGTGGCCCCTGAGGAGGACCTGGTCAAGCTCTTTGAGCAGGTCCACATAAACATCCCCTTGATGGATGCAATCCGCCACGTACCAGCTTACGCACGATTTCTAAAGAATATATGTACACCCCAGCGTAAGCCGCGAACCAAGGGAGGGAGCCCAATTGTTCTGTCAGAGCAAGCCAGCTCTGTAATCCTTAGTAGACTCCCACCCAAGGCAAAAGATCCTGGAACTCCCCTGATCTCCTGTAAGATAGGTGGTACCCAATTGGACAGAGCATTGTTAGACTTAGGTGCATCTATAAATCTGATACCCACATCCTTACTTGACCATCTGGAAGAATCTGAGCTGAAACCAACTGAGGTGACATTACAATTAGCAGATCGATCTATAAAGTCACCAAAAGGGATTCTCGAGGATGTTATCGTAAGAGTGCGGGATTTCTATTTTCCAGTGGACTTTATAGTCTTAGACATGGATGCACCTGAGAACCCTAGGGATACACCAATCATTCTAGGGAGACCTTTCTTGGCTACTGCTAGAGCCAACATCAGCTGTGAGGAGGGCCAAATAGAGCTTAAGTTTGGAGATCAAACACTGAAAATTGATATATTTAAGGCCCAACAAGGAATTAATTGCGGCGTCATCGAGCAAATTTGTGACATCAAGACTTTGGTTGATGAATCACACCTCCAGAATGACTTGAGTATTCCTCATCAACCACAGAAGGATCTTGACCCGCAAATAGAGGAGTCCAATCCGGATGTGAACAACCCAGTAACTCCCACCCTTGAACCTCACATCTATACTGAACCACCCGCTGCTGCTGAAAACCCCATCCTTGAACTGAAACCCCTTCCTGCTCATTTGAAATACATCTTTTTGGGTTCTAATCAGACCCTTCCTGTGATCATCAATTCCAACCTCAATCCTGAACAGGAATCCCGTCTGATTGTTGTCCTCCAGCAACATCGCAGAGCCATCGGATGGACCCTCGATGATTTGACTGGAATAAGTCCCTCTTATTGTACTCATCATATCTATTCAGAAGAGGGCACACGACCTTCTCGTGAAATGCAGAGACGCTTAAACCCCAATCTGCAGGAGGTCGTGAAAAAGGAGATCATCAAGTGGTTAGATGCCGGGATCATCTACCCGATCTCCGATAGTCGTTGGGTGAGCCCGATTCAGGTCGTGCCTAAAAAGGCAGGACTCACCACTATAACGACTGAGACCGGAGAAATCATTCCTACCCGATTAGCCAACTCGTGGAGAGTCTGTATAGATTACCGTCGACTCAATTCCTCCACGAAGAAGGATCATTTCCCACTACCCTTCATTGATCAAATTCTCGAAAAACTAGCGGGAAATAGGTTCTTCTGCTTTCTTGACGGGTACTCCGGTTATAACCAGGTGGCAATCCATCCTGAGGACCAAGAAAAGACCACATTCACCTGCCCCTTCGGAACATACGCTTTCCGAAGGATGCCTTTTGGTCTTTGCAATGCACCCGCTACTTTTCAGCGATGCATGCTTGCCATATTCTCAGATATGGTAGGTGATTATCTGGAAGTCTTCATGGATGACTTTTCAGTTTTCGGAGCATCATTCGACGATTGCCTCCAGCACTTGGTCCAGATACTCAGGCGGTGCATCGACGTGAATTTGGTTCTTTCCTGGGAAAAGCGCCATTTCATGGTGCCTGAGGGAATTGTCCTGGGACACTCAATTTCGGAGAAAGGTATCCAAGTGGATCGAGCTAAGGTTAATCTGATTTCTCGCCTTCCTATGCCTAGCTCGATCAGGGACATCCGATCCTTTTTAGGGCATGTCGGTTTTTATCGACGATTTATCCCTGATTTTTCAAAAATCGCACGCCCCCTGACCACTCTTCTCTCCAAGGATGTTCCCTTCGAAATCTCCAAGGAATGCACTCAAGCATTTGAAATCCTGCGTGACCGAGTCACCCAAGCCCCGATCCTACAGTCCCCTGATTGGTCTCAACCCTTTGAGATCATGTGTGATGCATCCGACTTCGCTGTAGGAGCGGTTTTGGGGCAGAAAAATGACAAGAAACCTGTGGTCATTTACTACGCCAGCAAAACACTCGATGAGGCTCAGCGTAACTATACAGTTACTGAGAAAGAGCTGCTAGCTGTAGTATTTGCCCTAGAGAAATTCAGATCATACCTTCTGGGTTCCCATGTCATCATATACTCGGATCACACGGCTGTGAGGCATCTCCTTGCAAAGAAGGACGCGAAACCTCGATTGATCCGATGGATCTTGCTGTTGCAAGAATTTGACCTCGAGATTCGCGATAAAGCGGGAAAACAAAACGTGGTAGCTGATCACTTGTCTCGTCTTCCTTCTGAAATGATAGACCCTTCCGGACCCATCACTGAGCATTTTCCCGATGAGCACCTGCTGACTATTGGTACTAGCCTTCCATGGTTTGCTAATATTGTAAATTACTTGGCATCTCATCAGACCCCGTCCGATTGGCCGAAGGCCAAGAAAGACAAATTACGCTCCGATGCCAAGTATTACATTTGGGAAGACCCGTACCTCTTCCGCATAGGTGCCGATCAGATCATCCGGAGATGTATCCCGGAAGGGGAAGTCAACAATATCCTCTCTTTCTGCCATGACCAGGCATGCGGTGGCCATTTTGCCGGGCATAAAACCGCATCAAAAGTCCTCCAGTGCGGCTTTTACTGGCCCACACTGTTCAAAGACGCATACAGTCATTGCAAGGCATGCAGTCGTTGCCAGACTTTGGGCAACATGAGCCATCGCGACATGATGCCTATGCAACCGATTCTAGTATGCGAAATCTTTGATGTTTGGGGGATTGATTTTATGGGCCCCTTTCCTGTTTCGGATGGTTTCGAATACATTCTGTTGGCTGTGGACTACGTGTCCAAATGGATCGAAGCCATACCGACCCGAACCTGTGATCACAAAATCGTTCTCAAATTCATTCATCAACACATTTTCTCAAGGTTCGGGATTCCTCGTGCAATAATCTCTGATGGGGGGACCCATTTCACAAATGCTCAGTTTAGGTCACTGATGACCAAATACGGGGTGTCTCACCGAATCTCTACTCCTTACCACCCCCAAACTAATGGTCTAGCTGAGCTGTCGAATCGGGAGATCAAGAAAATCCTACAGGTCACTGTTCGACCTGATAGGAAGGACTGGTCGTCCCGACTTCCGGAAGCATTGTGGGCCTATAGGACCGCCCACAAGACCCAATTGGGCATGTCCCCCTTTAGATTGGTGTACGGAAAGGCATGCCACCTTCCCGTCGAACTGGAGCATAAAGCCTATTGGGCAGTACGGAACTGTAATCTAGATCTTTCCAAGGCTGGGACCCACAGAAAACTCCAAATCAGCGAGATCGATGAATTACGCACAGACGCGTACGAGAACTCGCAAATCTACAAGGAGCGGGTTAAAGCCTTCCACGACAAACACATCTCGAGAAAGATCTTTCATCCTGGTCAAAAGGTCCTACTCTTTGATGCCCGACTCAAACTCTTCCCAGGAAAACTGAGATCTAAGTGGGTCGGACCATATTTGGTCCGACAGGTTTTTGGAAATGGAGCAATCGAAATCAGTCCACTCAGCCACGATTCTGAACCTTTCATCGTGAATGGTCAAAGACTCAAGCCGTTCATTGATGTAACTTCTACTGATTTGGCTGAGGCATCTCATATCCTCCTTTCCCCTTGAGCTTATTGCGCCCAGCCGATGGCGTAAAACTCAGCGCTTAACGGGAGGCAGCCCGTCATTCTCTTTGAAAACCTGAAACTTGTTCTGACACCTTTCAGCACTCGAAGTTCACCCTGAACTGAGACCCCCTAGGTTACAATGAGGACATTGCAAATCTTAGGCATGGGGGGGTAGGAAAGTGCAAAAAAAAAAAACTTGTAAGAAAAGGTTTCAAACAAAAAAATTCACATATGCCAAAAATACCATAAAAATTAAAAAATTTTTTCGAAAAAGAATAAGAGGAAAAGAGGAGAAGAAAATTTTGTGAAGGAGAGAAGAAACAAAATGAAAAAGGAGCACAAAATTATAAGAAAAGTTGATAGTCATTAGTAAGGAACTAAGGAATTAACCTAAGTTCTAGACCTCATTCAAGAAAATAACTGAAAAGTGCAAATGAGATTAGTAAGAATGCAAACCTTAGGCATTCTTGAATAGACTCTTAGTACCCATTAAGATCTGGACACTCCTCAAGAGGTTGAGGAAAATGAAAAGCTGAAGTATTAGGTCTAAGGCTTAGGGAGTATTCGGCCTCGTTAACTAATTTTTGGTTTACGGGACTCAGTAACCTAAGCACCCTAATCTCACACACAGCCTGGTTCAGTAAGCATAAAAATCAGAATCACGCAGAAGCGTCGCAAAAATCTGAAAAGAACACCTAGAATAGGAATGGCCGATCAACACAAGTTGATTTGGACGAGTTCCCAGCGCGGAGAGGCGGGAAATCCCCTCGAAGATGCGTAACAAAATATCATCTCCTCGGTGCTTGTCTCTTAGGATATTTACATATCCTACGGGGGGCATGTAAGCACTCTGCTGGTTCAGATTCCATGGATGGCATTATCTCGAAGTGTCAATTGCCAGGGTCTGGATTCGGCCACGGAATACCATGGATGGGATTATCTCGAAATCTCAATAGCCAGGGTTCCGGGGGTTGCCATGGGCGGTGCTATCTCGAAGCATCGATCGCCAGGAACCCTTGAGGATTGATGATGGGAGCAAGGAATCTGATACAGACCGTGTTGAAAAGCCAATCCTAGACTAGAACTAAAAAGAAAAAGAGAGAGAAAACTCTCCAAACAGAAAAAACTTTCTATCTCTCTCTTACAAAACGCACTGCGAACTGAGCCAGGGCTAAAATCATTTCAAGCACGGGTGCTTTAACCACGAAGTCCAATAAACCTTAGGTTAGTTCTTGTGGGCCTTAAAAACCTTTGCTAAAAGACTGAGGCTAAGGCTAGACAGATTTGGATCTTGATTGGTACTAGAGTATCTTTTAGGCCTATGGTCAGCATTCTAACCTAATCTATGCTCAAATAAAAAGGCACTTATCTAAAACCATTGAAAACTTCATGGTCTAGAACAAGGGTTGAAACCTTAAGTTTTTTTTGCTAAGGGACTAGCAAAAGCTAGGCATGGGGGTATGATGAGAACCTCATCATGAGCCATAACTAGCTCATTTTGACCCAATACAAAGGATAAAAGCTCCTACATATCTCAAGGAAAAGCTTAACTCAGAGAATTCTGAGTTTGAGAAGAAAACAAGTCATAAGGGGTAAAAGTGCAATTTTACCAGTATAATCTGCATACAGGGTAATTCAGGGCCCAAACATAGGTCAAAACAGCTTAATAAGAATAAAAGTGGGATGAGATGATCTAGCAAGGGCTACAGCACTTCCAAGGAACCAAATGATAATCTGTAACCCTAAAACAACCCACTTCAATTCACAAGGTTCGAGGCAAAATAAAAATAGAATAAACCCTCTAAAATTCATAGAAAAATAATCTCTGGGGTTTAGAACCATCAATTTGGCCTTTAGAACCCATTTTGACCTACATTGAGAACCATGCCCAATTAATAACTTAATTTGGGTTTTTGCGCAAATTGACCGGTCAAACAAGGTTTAATATGAAAATAAAATTCACCATCAGATTCCTTAGGTCCTAATTAGTCATGTATAAAAACTTGAGCCTAAGAAGAAACCTCCTTGACCGACTTCACACTTTGGTCCTCATATATTTACTCTTTGGCCCTCAACTTTTGAACCCTCGCATTTTGGCCCCTAACTCTCCTTCGTTCTTTGCAAACAGGTCCCTCCTGCAAAACCCTGCCAGCACCATGCTCCGGCGACCTTGCGCGGAGCATGGCGCCGCGCAGGGTGAGGTGGAGGACCTGGCAAGTGTACCGGGGGTGCCCTGCGTCGTCAGCCGTCGCAGGAGCACCCCCATGGTCATTGTAGCCCCCCATACCGGCCGTGCGAACGCACGGACGGTATGGGTTCGTATTCCGACCATTCTCCGGCGAGGGAGACACGTCGTCTCCCTCCGCCTTCCTCCCTGCTTCAACCCTATAAATACCCCCCGCCGCTCCACCGACGAAGGCAGCCTGGATCTGACGGAGAAAACCCCCAGCTTTCTTCTCTTCTTTCTCCGGCAGACGCTCACCAGCTCCGGCGACTTCCTCCCCCTCCACCTCTTCGCTCTGCCGCAATACCAGCAGCAGAGACCTCCTCCCCTGCTCTTCCCACGCCACGCCGCACCCAGCTGGCGCCTCTCCAGCCCTCTGCTCGCCGCCGCCCCTCTCTCTGAGCATCATCTTCTCCGGCGACAGTCGATACGACTGTCGCCCTGTTCCTCCCCCTTCGTCCCTGCAGTTAAGTTAGACTTACTCCCCTTCTCCTCCTCTTTCTTTCCCCGCTTTCGATTTAGTCAATTAAGCCCTCTACCGACCCTGTTCACCCTCATCCTCTCCGCCTCCGACCACCCTCCGGCGAGCCGCTCCCATCACCTCAGCGACCCACACGGCTCGCCGACCACCGCAGAACCTCCGCCTCCTCACCCTGATCCTCTTCCGCCCCTCCACTTCCCACCAAACACCCTCTGCAGACCCACCGAACACACCCACTCCCTCGCTCACAGTTTGACCTAGGACGACCTGACAGCTCCATCTCGCCCCCTGCAAACCCCCTGACCACCTTCGCCGTGCCACGGCGAAGGTCCCCCGCCTGTCTGATTTGGCCGAGAGGCCGTTCTATTGATTTCAGGTTCCAGGCCTTGACCGCCATTGGCGAGGAAGCTCGAAGCCTGCTCGAGGTTGCTCCAAGCCGAGATATCCCAGGTTGAAAAGCCACGGCCAGCGCGAAAGAGTCTCGCGCACACACCCTGGCCCTCAATTGGAGCTGTGCGCCTCAACAGCTGATGCAATTGGAAGCACCATCCCTGCTGCAGGCGTGAGAGAATTGGGGTGGGACATTTAGTCCCACCTCGGAACCTCTCGAAGGCGCGCGGACGCATAAAGGCAAAAACTGCCTTATGCTGTTTGCCTCAGTTACCACGGGGTGAGGTCCCTCTCACCCGACCCGACCCGACTCGGCCTCGTCCGTGACCACGCTCCGCGGACCTGGCCCGACCCGATTAGACTGACCTGCACTCCTCGCCCACCACGCACGCCGGTGGGCCTGGACCCGGGCCTGGACCCGAACCCGATTACCCGGTAGCGCTCTGGGAGAGCTTCCGATGAGTGATTTCAGAGAGAGAGATACGCGGGGGAGGGGGGTAGAGTAGGTTTTTGCCTTGACGAATAAACTCTGAAGTGTGCAGGCCAAAGAAGAAGAAGCAGACCCGCTGAAGAAGAAGGAGCTGCTGCACTGTAGCGAAGGCATTGTTAAGTCGTCTCAGCACCGGGGCAGACGACGAAAGGTCAGCAGCCAAAGAAGAAGAAGACCCGCTGAAGAAGAAGGAATGAAGAGAAGCAAGAAGCAAGAAAAGAAGAAGACGATCTGACGAAAAAGAAAGAAAGGAAACAAGGAAGAACAGAAGAAGAAGAGCACGAGGGGAAGATCTGAAGAAAGTAGAAGAAGAAGAAGAAGAAGAAGAAGAACAGGAAGAACCAAAGACAAAGAGGAAGAAAGAAGAAAAGAAGAAGAAGCCAAATTTTCATCTCTCTCTCTCTCTTTATTTTTGTAATAGAACTTGTATATCTCTAGAATACAACTTGCTCCCTGAGTTCGACCTCGGGAACTCTTTTATTTTTCCGAGTAAAAAATTTTATATGAAAACGTTGGTAACAACCGGCTTTACTACAACGATATAACACAACCCGGTCAAACCCACGCTTATCACCGGGGCAGCTCGGATCTGACGGAGAAAATCCCCAACTTTCCTCTCTTCTCTCTCCGGCAGACGCTCACCAGCTCCGGCGGTTCCTCCCCCTCCTCCTCTTCGCTCTGCCGCAATACCAGCAGCAGAGACTTCCTCCCCTGCTCTTCCCGCGCCACGCCGCACCCAGCTGGCGCCTCTCCGGCTCTCTGCTCGCCGCCGCCTCCTTCCCTGAGCATCTTCTTCTCCGGCGACAGTCGATACGACTGTCGCCCTACTGCTCCCCCTTCGTCCCTGCAAGTAAGTTAGAACTATTTCCCTTCTTCTCCTCTTTCTTTCCCCGGTTCCAATTTGTTCAATTACGCCCTCGACCGACCCTGACCATCGTCACCCCCTTCGACTCCGGCCACCCTCCGGCGAGATGTTCCCATCGCTCCACAGCCTCACACACCTCGCCGACCCTCACCGAACCTCCGCCTCATCACACTGAGCACCCCCCACCCCTCCACTGCCACTCCACACCTCCGTAACGCTCCCCCGAACAAACCCATTCCTCCGGTTGCAGTCCAACCTAGGGCTGCCGCTAGACACCACCTTGCGGCCTGCCGCGCAGCTCCTCACCTTCGCCGTGCCACGGCGAAGGTTCCCCAGTGGTTTGATCAGGCCGAGAGGCCATATTCGTGTCCGACAGGTTTTGAGGTTCGACCGCCATTAACGCACATTGAAGCAGCTTCTCCCGCGCTCCAGGCTTGAGGACTCCAGGTCTCCAGCTGCTGCGGAGTACGGGGAGTCTTGCGAAGGCAGCCAGCCAGCAACCTACGCAAATCGAAGCCGCAGCTGCAGAAGCCAGGCCGCGGTCTCCCTGCAGGCGCACGCGAGGAAAGGTCTGCGTTTAGTCCCACATCGGTAAGCCTCACACCCTTTCCACTGTTTAAATTGATTTTGTGCACTAGCCTTACTGCCTCAGCACACGGGGTGAGGTCCCCTTTCACCCGCCCGGTTACCCGGTCTCGTCTGCGCTCACGCCCCGCGGACCTGACCCGACCCGACTTAGACTGACCTGCACTGCTCGCCCACCACGCACGCCGGTGGGCCTGGACCCGGGCGTGACCCGAACCCGATTACCTGGCAGCTCTGGGAGAGCTTTCCCAAGAGTGGTTTCAGAGAGAGAGAGAGACGCGGGGGGGGGGAGAGGGTAGAGTAGGTTTTGTTCTCTGACGTAAGCTCTGAAGTGTGCAGGCACAGGTGAAGAAGAAGAACCGCGGAAGAAGAAGGAAGCTGACTGTAGCAACAGGCAGTTTAAGTCGTCTGATTTGGAAATCAGACGACGTCCTGAAGGGAAAAGAAGAAAGACGGAGGAAGATCTGAAGAACAACAGAAGAAGGCGAGGCAGAGGAGAACACAAAAGAACAAGGGAAGAACTGAAAGAAGAAAAACAAAGAAGAAAGAAGAAGATCTGAAGAAAGACAGAAGAAAAAGGAGGAGCAGGAACAGCAGGAAGAAGAAGAAGAGCATCACCATTGCAGAAGAAAGACATCACTTCTGCAGACAAAGAAGAAGAAGAACTGAAAGAAGAAAACAAAGAAAAGAAGACAACAAATTCTTTCCCTCTCTCTTTCTTTTTGTAAAAGAAACATGTATATCTCTAGAATACAACTTGCTCCCTGAGTTCGACCTCGGGAACTCTTTTATTTTCCGAGTAAAAAAATTATTTTTGAAATGTTGGCAATAACTGGCTATACTACAACGCTATAACAATAAAACCCGGTTATCTCTCGAAGCCAACGTCTCAATTATTTGGCGCCGCTGCCGGGGAGCAACGGCTATTCTAGAGGTAAACATTCCTGTTTCTTTTTTTTTTTAATTTCTGATAATCTCCTCTCTTTTGTGCAGCTACAGGAACTCAAGAAGACAAGCAACCACACGACAACCACTCCGAAGACAGGTAAATTTTTCCTCTCGCTATTAACCCCTAAACTCTAAAGAGGAAGAAAAGAAAAGAACAAGCAATATAGCTCTAACCTGTCTTCCATACTTAGTAACCATAAAGAGTTGCATGTTTTCAACTCATCACTCCTGCACACTATTAAGGGTATTTAAGGGCTAACACATTCTTGCTTGAGCCCTAATTGCCCAACAAAGAGTTAAATGGACCAAGTAGAGCCAACATAAGGTCAAACATTAGGATTTCAGTAGAGACACACCCCTTAATCAAGAATTGAGGAAATCCAAAAGAGGTGTGCCCAAGCCATTGATTGAAAATAATTAACAAGAAAAATCCTAAACAATTGGCTCTCTCTAAACACTTGAACCCTAAAAGACAAGACCTGAAAGCTCTCAAAGAAAATAAGAGGTAAAGTTGACCCCTTGGGTCAACCAACCTTAAATTAGGTCACTCTTTGCACTTAAAAAGACTAAAGTTCAAGTGAAACCTTAAGCACCCTGATCTTAAAATTAGTAGACTTAAGAGGTCAAGATCCCCATTCTGGTCTACCTGGAACCGCAGTGACAAGAGAGGTCGGGTGGGGGAAACCCTGTAACCCGTGGGGACGCTCTACCGTGTAGGGGTCTTCGCGGGACTCTCCCTCTCTGGCTGCCCAGGTAATTCTCAGGTGGACGATCTTTCTGATCAAGGGGTCCATCTGCCCCGCACCTCTATAGTCACCCAACACATTTTTGGGTGTCTTGATTGGGTCCAGCACCTTCTAAACTTACCTCTTCCAACAGTGCATGTACGGAAGGAGGTCCCTAAGACCACCCTTAAGACCTCCTTTAGAAATTCACTCTCGTCAAGGCCAAGCCTCGACGCCCGTGTTTGTGCAGCAACACCCTCACATTATTCTCTCTTCTGATTCAGAACCAAGTTCTTCTTCCCCCATCATGGCTCAGCCAGTTGAGGAAGAAAATAATCTGGAACACCAGCTCCAGCGACTCAATGACCTCTTCCAAAACTTCGTGCACCCACCACAGCGTCCTATGATGCGGGACCACTACAATCCTGCTGCGGTGGCCATTGAGCCTCGAGTCAGAATCCCGACTGGAGGACCTGATTCCGAATTAAAGCCCAACATGATTCATGCTATACCTAAATTTCATGGGCTTAATTCTGAAGATCCCTTCCAGCACATCAAACAGCTAAAGCATCTGGCCCACACTTTTGGATCAGATGCGCAAAATCGGGATATTCTTCTCATGAAGATGTTCTCCTTTTCTCTTATGGACAAGGCCACCTATTGGTATCAAACTCAGACCCGGCCGATCAACACTTGGGAAGAACTTCAATCCGAATTTTTGAAAAGTTTTTTCCCGTTGGTCGGACCAACGCCTTGTGCCATCAGATTACACACTTCACTCAACAATCAGGAGAACCTCTCCATGAGGCATGGGATCGCTTTCAGGATCTCATGAGAAAGTGCCCCCATCACGGAGTTCCTAAATGGGAACAAGTCCAATCTTTTTACCAGGGACTCCGTGAGGACATCCGCCTTTTCGTCAATGCAACTTGCGGAGGAAACATCATGGGTCAACATGAAGACATCGTATGGGAAATTCTCGAAAATATGTGCGAGAACTCCATCAACAATGACTCCATGGGATTATTCGACAGGACGAATACCCGCGCAGCGATGAATCTTAAGGGAGCACATGAGACGCAGGGCCTGTCCGCATCAGTCGACCTGGAATTAATGGCCAGTCGATTGGACAAGGTCTCAATCATTGAAAAGAAGGTGGATGAGCTGACTCAGCACTTGCAGCAAGCCACCTCCGTGCGTAACTCCTTTGCACAACCTCCCTCCACACAGGAAACTGTGCAAAACATCCTCCACCGACCTTCCCCTGGGATGGATCCATATCCATCCCCATCCGATCCTTTCTACACCAGCCGGGGGAACTCCATTCCCCCTTTCCCTGACTCTCAGGAGGTTCCTCAGACCTGCGAGGACCTCAACGCCATCCAGAACAACCCATTCTCCAACACTTACAACCTTGGATGGCGAAACCATCCCAATTTTCAGTGGGCAGGAAATTCCCAAACTCAAAGACCACCTTTTCAGTCCCGCCCACAGCCCCCTCGTCATTACCAGCCGCCTCAGCCTCGGCCCAACCCTACTTATCCATCAGGGCCAAATCAGGATCAAATGTCCCTAATCCTTCAAACTCTGGCTGACATTCAAAAAATGAATGCGGCTATTCAAAAACAGCACAAGGACGAGCTTACTGAAGTTAAAACTCAACTGGCCCAGTTGGCAAATTCTCGCCAGCCAGGCACACTCCCTTCCCAACCTCTTCCTAACCCAAATAACGTGCCAACCCAGAAGCGCGTTATGAATCCAAATTTAGGCCACGCTCAATGGATTTATCAAGCCCCTACTGCTCCATCTCCAGACGAGATGGAAGCCTCAACTTCTTATGCAGGATTTCAGCAGCAGCCACCCCTCTTACCAAACCCAAACCAGAATCAGGCCGGATTAAATTCTGTAACAACACGTAGTGGTAAAACAACTGAAGACCCGCATTATCCAAACCACTCCAAGCCTGATAACCATGACCCTAGGATAGTTATCCAACATACCGCTGTTCCGGATCCACAACCTGGACCTATCCTAGAAGAACCAACCAAGATCCCGTTTCCCGAGGCCTTGACCAAGGGAAAGAAGACCACCAAACCCGTGGCCCCTGAGGAGGACCTGGTCAAGCTCTTTGAGCAGGTCCACATAAACATCCCCTTGATGGATGCAATCCGCCACGTACCAGCTTACGCACGATTTCTAAAGAATATATGTACACCCCAGCGTAAGCCGCGAACCAAGGGAGGGAGCCCAATTGTTCTGTCAGAGCAAGCCAGCTCTGTAATCCTTAGTAGACTCCCACCCAAGGCAAAAGATCCTGGGACTCCCCTGATTTCCTGTAAGATAGGTGGTACCCAATTTGATAGAGCATTGTTAGACTTGGGTGCATCCATAAACCTGATACCCACATCCTTACTTGACCATCTAGAAGAATCTGAGCTAAAACCAACCGAGGTGACATTACAATTAGCAGATCGATCTATAAAGTCACCAAAAGGGATTCTCGAGGATGTTATTGTAAGAGTGCGGGATTTCTATTTTCCAGTGGACTTTATAGTCTTAGATATGGATGCACCTGAGAACCCTAGGGATACACCAATCATTCTAGGGAGACCTTTCTTGGCTACTGCTAGAGCCAACATCAGCTGTGAGGAGGGCCAAATAGAGCTTAAGTTTGGAGATCAAACACTGAAAATTGATATATTTAAGGCCCAACAAGGAATTAATTGCGGCGTCATCGAACAAATTTGTGACATCAAGACTTTGGTTGATGAATCACATCTCCAGAATGACTCGAGTATGCCTCATCAACCACAGAAGGATCTTAACCCGCAAACAGAGGAGTCGAATCCAGATGTGAACAACCCAGTAACTCCCACCCTTGAACCTCACATCTATACTGAACCACCCGCTGCTGCTGAAAACCCCATCCTCGAACTAAAACCCCTTCCTGCTCACTTGAAATACGTCTTTTTGGGTTCTAATCAGACCCTTCCTGTGATTATCAATTCCAACCTCAGTCCTAAACAGGAATCCCGTCTGATTGTTGTCCTCCAGCAACATCGCAGAGCCATCGGATGGACTCTCGATGATTTGACTGGAATAAGTCCCTCTTATTGTACTCATCATATCTATTCAGAAGAGGGCACACGACCTTCTCGTGAAATGCAGAGACGCTTAAACCCCAATCTGCAGGAGGTCGTGAAAAAGGAGATCATCAAGTGGTTAGATGCCGGGATCATCTACCCGATCTCCGATAGTCGTTGGGTGAGCCCAATTCAGGTCGTGCCCAAGAAGGCAGGACTCACCACTATAATGACTGAGACCGGAGAAATCATTCCTACCCGATTAGCCAACTCGTGGAGAGTCTGTATAGATTACCGCCGACTAAATTCCTCCACAAAGAAGGATCATTTCCCACTACCCTTCATTGATCAAATTCTCGAAAAACTTGCGGGAAATAGGTTCTTCTGCTTTCTTGATGGGTACTCCGGTTATAACCAGGTGGCAATCCATCCTGAGGACCAAGAAAAGACCACGTTCACCTGCCCCTTCGGAACATACGCTTTCCGAAGGATGCCTTTCGGTCTTTGCAATGCACCCGCTACTTTTCAGCGATGCATGCTTGCCGTATTCTCAGATATGGTAGGTGATTATCTGGAAGTCTTCATGGATGACTTTTCAGTTTTCGGAGCATCATTCGACGATTGCCTCCAACACTTGGTCCAGATACTCAGGCGGTGCATCGATGTGAATTTGGTTCTTTCCTGGGAAAAGAGCCATTTCATGGTGCCTGAGGGAATTGTCCTGGGACACTCGATTTCGGAGAAAGGTATCCAAGTGGATCGAGCTAAGGTTAATCTGATTTCTCACCTTCCTATGCCTAGCTCGATCAGGGACATCCGTTCCTTTTTAGGGCATGTCGGTTTTTATCGACGATTTATCCCGGATTTTTCAAAAATCGCGCGCCCCCTGACCACTCTTCTCTCCAAGGATGTTCCTTTTGAAATTTCCAAGGAATGCACTCAAGCATTTGAAATCCTGCGTGACCGAGTCACCCAAGCCCCGATCCTACAGTCCCCTGATTGGTCTCAACCCTTTGAGATCATGTGCGATGCATCCGACTTCGCTGTAGGAGCGGTTTTGGGGCAGAAAATTGACAGGAAACCTGTAGCCATTTACTACGCCAGCAAAACACTCGATGAGGCTCAGCGTAACTATACGGTTACTGAGAAAGAGCTGCTAGCTGTAGTATTTGCCCTAGAAAAGTTCAGATCGTACCTTCTGGGTTCCCGTGTCATCATATACTCGGATCACACAGCTGTGAGGCATCTCCTTGCAAAGAAGGACGCGAAACCTCGATTAATCCGATGGATCTTGCTGTTGCAAGAATTTGACCTTGAGATTCGCGACAAAGCGGGAAAGCAAAATGTGGTAGCTGATCACTTGTCCCGTCTTCCTTCTGAAATAATTGACCCTTCCGGACCCATCACTGATCATTTTCCCGATGAGCACCTGCTGACTATTGGTACTAGCCTTCCATGGTTTGCTAATGTAGTAAATTACTTGGCATCTCATCAGATCCCCTCCGATTGGCCGAAGGCCAAGAAAGACAAATTACGCTCCGATGCCAAGTATTACATTTGGGAAGACCCGTACCTCTTCCGCATAGGTGCCGATCAGATCATCCGGAGATGTGTCCCGGAGGGGGAATTCAACAATATCCTCTCTTTCTGCCATGACCAGGCATGCGGTGGCCATTTCGCCGGGCATAAAACCGCATCAAAAGTCCTCCAGTGCGGCTTTTACTGGCCCACACTGTTCAAAGACGCATACAATCACTGCAAGGCATGCAGTCGTTGCCAGACTTTAGGCAACATGAGCCATCGCGACATGATGCCTATGCAACCGATTCTAGTATGCGAAATCTTTGATGTTTGGGGGATTGATTTTATGGGCCCCTTTCCTGTTTCGAATGGTTTCGAATACATTCTGTTGGCTGTGGACTACGTGTCCAAATGGATCGAAGCCATACCGACCCGAACCTGTGATCACAAAATCGTTCTCAAATTCATTCATCAACACATTTTCTCAAGGTTCGGGATTCCTCGTGCAATAATCTCTGATGGAGGGACCCATTTCACAAATGCTCAGTTTAGGTCACTGATGACCAAATACAGGGTGTCTCACCGAATCTCTACTCCTTACCACCCCCAAACTAATGGTCTAGCTGAGCTGTCTAATCGGGAGATCAAGAAAATCCTGCAAGTCACTGTTCGATCTGACAGGAAGGACTGGTCGTCCCGACTTCCGGAAGCATTGTGGGCCTATAGGACCGCCCACAAGACCCAATTGGGCATGTCTCCCTTTAGACTGGTGTACGGAAAGGCATGCCACCTTCCCGTAGAACTGGAGCATAAAGCCTATTGGGCAGTACGGAACTGTAATCTCGATCTTTCCAAGGCTGGGACCCACAGAAAACTCCAAATCAGCGAGATCGATGAATTACGCCTAGACGCGTACGAGAACTCGCAAATCTACAAGGAGCGGGTTAAAGCCTTCCACGACAAACACATCTCGAGAAAGATCTTTCATCCTGGTCAAAAGGTCCTACTCTTTGATGCCCGACTAAAACTCTTCCCAGGAAAACTGAGATCCAAGTGGGTCGGACCACTTTTGGTCCGACAGGTTTTTGGAAATGGAGCAATCGAAATCAGTCCACTCAGCCACGATTCTGAACCTTTCATCGTGAACGGTCAGATTCTCAAGCCGTTCATTGATGTAACTTCTACTGATTTGGCTGAGGCATCTTATATCCTCCTTTCCCCTTGAGCTTATTGCGCCCAGCCGATGGCGTAAAACTCAGCGCTTAACGGGAGGCAGCCCGTCATTCTCTTTGAAAACCTGAAACTTGTTCCGACACCTTTTTGCACTCAAAGTTCACCCTTGTAGACAGCCGACCCCACCTCAGATGCTTGCATCTGGGATTAGAAATCGTCTGCAAAAATTCAACCCAACCCATCCACTCATCCAAATTTCTGTCTTAAGGAATGAACTAAGTTAAATAAAAACCCCCTAGGTTACAATGAGGACATTGCAAATCTTAGGCATGGGGGGGTATGGAAGTGCAAAACTTGTAAGAAAAGGTTTCAAACAAAAAAATTCACATATGACAAAAACACCATAAAAATTAAAAAAAAAAAAAAATTTCGAAAAAGAATAAGAGGAAAAGAGGAGAAGGAAATTTTGTGAAGGAGAAAAGAAACAAAATGAAAAAGGAGCACAAAAATTAAGAGAAAAGGTGATAGTCATTAGTAAGGAACTAAGGAATTAACCTAAGTTCTAGACCTCATTCAAGGAAATAACTGAAAAGTGCATAATGAGATTAGTAAGAACGCAAACCTTAGGCATTCTTGAATAGACTCTTAGTACCCATTAAGATCTAGACACTCCTCAAGAGGTTGAGGAAAATGAAAAGCTGAAGTATTAGGTCTAAGGCTTAGGGAGTATTTGGCCTCGTTAACTAATTTTTGGTTTACGGGACTCAGTAACCTAAGCACCCTAACCTCACACACAGCCTGGTTCAGTAAGCGTAAAAATCAGAATCACGCAGAAGCGTCGCAAAATTCTGAAAAGAACACCTAGAATAGGAGCGGCCGATCAACACAAGTTGATTTGGACGAGTTCTCAGCGCGGAGAGGCGGGAAATCCCCTTGAAGATGCGTAACAAAATATCATCTCCTCGGTGCTTGTTTCTTAGGATATTTACATATCCTACTGGGGGCATGTAAGCACTCTGCTGGTTCAGATTCCATGGATGGCATTATCTCGAAGTGTCAATTGCTAGGGTCAGGATTCGGCCACGGAACACCATGGATGGGATTATCTCGAAATCTCAATAGCCAGGGTTCCGGGGTTTGCCATGGGCGGTGCTATCTCGAAGCATCGATCGCCAGGAACCCTTGAGGATTGATGATGGGAGCAAGGAATCTGATACAGACCGTGTTGAAAAGCCAATCCTAGGCTAGAACTAAAAAGAAAAAGAGAGAGAAAACTCCCCAAACAGAAAAACTTTCTATCTCTCTCTTACAAACGCACTGCGAACTGAGCCAGGGCTAAAATCATTTCAAGCACGGGTGTTTTAACCACAAAGTCCAATAAACCTTAGGTTAGTTCTTGTGGACCTTAAAAACCTTTGCTAGAGACTGAGGCTAAGGCTAGATAGATTTGGATCTTGATTGGTACTAGAGTACCTTTTAGGCCTATGGTCAGCATTCTAACCTAATCTAAGCTCAAATAAAAAAGCACTTATCTAAAGCTATTAAGAACTTCATGGTCTAGAACAAGGGTTGAAACCTTAAGTTTTTGCTAAGGGACTAGCAAAAGCTAGGCATGGGGGTATGATGAGAACCTCATCATGAGCCATAACTAGCTCATTTTGACCCAATACAAAGGATAAAAGCTCCTACATAACTCAAGGAAAGGCTTAACTCAGAGAATTCTGAGTTTAAGGAGAAAACAAGTCATAAGGGGTAAAAATGCAATTTTACCAGTATAATCTGCATACAGGGTAATTCAGGGTCCAAACATAGGTCAAAGCAACTTAATAAGATTAAAAGTGGGATGAGATGATCTAGCAAGGGCTACAGCAATTCCAAGGAACTAAATGATAATCTGTAACCCTAAAATAACCCACTTCAATTCACGAGGTTCGAGGCAAAGTAAAAATAGAATAAACCCTCTAAAATTCATAGAAAAATAATCTCTAGGGTTTAGAACCTTCAATTTGGCCTTCAGAACCCATGTTGACCTACATTAAGAACCATGCCCAATTAATAACTTAATCTGGGTTTTCGCATAAATTGACCGGTCAAACAAGGTTTAATATAGAAATAAAATTTACCATCAGATTCCTTAGGTCCTAATTAATTATGTATAAAAACTTGAGCCTAAGAAGAAACCTCCTTGACCGACTTTACACTTTGGTCCTCATATATTTACTTTTTGGCCTTCAACTTTTGAACCGTCGCATTTTGGCCCCTAACTCTCCTTCGTTCTTTGCATTCAGGTCCCCCCTTCAAAACCGGCCAGCACCATGCTCCAGCGACCTTGCGCGGAGCATGGCGCCGCGCAGGGTGAGGGGGAAAGCCTGGCAAGTAAACCAGGGGTGCCCTGCGTTGTCAGCCGTCGCAGGGACACCCCCCTGGTCGCTGTAGCCCACCATACTGGTCGTGCGAACGCACGGACGGTATGGGTTTTCGTCTCCGGCCATCCTCCGGCGAGGGAGACACGTCGTCTCCCTCCGCCTCCCTCCCTGTTTTGATCCCTATAAATACCCCCCGTTGCTCCACAGGCCGGGGCAGCTCGGATCTGACGGAGAAAATCCCCAACTTTCCTCTCTTCTCTCTCCGGCAGACGCTCACCAGCTCCGGCGGTTCCTCCCCCTCCTCCTCTTCGCTCTGCCGCAATACCAGCAGCAGAGACTTCCTCCCCTGCTCTTCTCGCGCCACGCCGCACCTAGCTGGCGCCTCTCCGGCTCTCTGCTCGCCGCCGCCTCCTTCCCTGAGCATCTTCTTCTCCGGCGACAGTCGATACGACTGTCGCCCTACTGCTCCCCCTTCGTCCCTGCAAGTAAGTTAGAACTATTTCCCTTCTTCTCCTCTTTCTTTCCCCGGTTCCAATTTGTTCAATTACGCCCTCGACCGACCCTGACCATCGTCACCCCCTTCGACTCCGGCCACCCTCCGGCGAGATGTTCCCATCGCTCCACAGCCTCACACACCTCGCCGACCCTCACCGAACCTCCGTCCCATCACACTGAGCACCCCCCACCCCTCCACTGCCACTCCACACCTCCGTAACGCTCCCCCGAACAAACCCATTCCTCCGGTTGCAGTCCAACCTAGGGCTGCCGCTAGACACCACCTTGCGGCCTGCCGCGCAGCTCCTCACCTTCGCCGTGCCACGGCGAAGGTTCCCCAGTGGTTTGATCAGGCCGAGAGGCCATATTCGTGTCCGACAGGTTTTGAGGTTCGACCGCCATTAACGCACATTGAAGCAGCTTCTCCCGCGCTCCAAGCTTGAGGACTCCAGGTCTCCAGCTGCTGCGGAGTACGGGGAGTCTTGCGAAGGCAGCTAGCCAGCAACCTACGCAAATCGAAGCCGCAGCTGCAGAAGCCAGGCCGCGGTCTCCCTGCAGGCGCACGCGAGGAAAGGTCTGCGTTTAGTCCCACATCGGTAAGCCTCACACCCTTTCCACTGTTTAAATTGATTTTGTGCACTAGCCTTACTGCCTCAGCACACGGGGTGAGGTCCCCTTTCACCCGCCCGGTTACCCGGTCTCGTCCGCGCTCACGCCCCGCGGACCTGACCCGACCCGACTTAGACTGACCTGCACTCCTCGCCCACCACGCACGCCGGTGGGCCTGGACCCGGGCGTGACCCGAACCCGATTACCTGGCAGCTCTGGGAGAGCTTTCCCAAGAGTGGTTTCAGAGAGAGAGAGAGACGCGGGGGGGGAGAGGGTAGAGTAGGTTTTGTTCTCTGACGTAAGCTCTGAAGTGTGCAGGCACAGGTGAAGAAGAAGAACCGCGGAAGAAGAAGGAAGCTGACTGTAGCAACAGGCAGTTTAAGTCGTCTGATTTGGAAATCAGACGATGTCCTGAAGGGAAAAGAGGAAAGACGGAGGAAGATCTGAAGAACAACAGAAGAAGGCGAGGCAGAGGAGAACACAAAAGAACAAGGGAAGAACTGAAAGAAGAAAAACAAAGAAGAAAGAAGAAGATCTGAAGAAAGACAGAAGAAAAAGGAGGAGCAGGAACAGCAAGAAGAAGAAGAAGAGCATCACCATTGCAGAAGAAAGACATCACCTCTGCAGACAAAGAAGAAGAAGAACTGAAAGAAGAAAACAAAGAAAAGAAGACAACAAATTCTTTCCCTCTCTCTTTCTTTTTGTAAAAGAAACATGTATATCTCTAGAATACAACTTGCTCCCTGAGTTCGACCTTGGGAACTCTTTTATTTTCCGAGTAAAAAAGTTATATTTGAAATGTTGGCAATAACTGGCTATACTACAACGCTATAACAATAAAACCCGGTTATCTCTCGAAGCCAACGTCTCAATTAGGCAGGGCCCTTACTAACTCATTTTTGGCTAACCTATTAAGATGTTTGTGATTAATGTGACTTAGCCTACGGTGCCAAAGATCTACTTCAACATGGGAGGCAAGCAGACATTTTACAAATTTTTCTTGTGAAAAATGAAGAGCATAAATATTTTCATATCTAAAGCCTTCAATTAAAACTGTATTTATTCCTTCTTTAATATTTTAAATCCAACTTTAGTAAACAAAACATCACATCCATTATCACATATTTGACTATTATGTTTCAAGTTTTCTACTAAAAGAACATTACGTACCTGCTTAGATGAATTACCTATTGTACCTTCACCGATAATGCGACAACGTTTGTTGTTGCCCAACTTGATGTGTCCTTCATCTTCGATTCTAGTCCAGTTGATAAAGGGGTCGAAGTGTCTCGTCATGTGCTTGGAACACCCACTGTCTAGGATCTATTTGTCCTTCTTGACCTGCAAAGTAGTTTATTAAATCTATTTTAGGTACCCATTTTCCTTTGAGTTCTTGATGGTTAGTACCCTTCAAATCCTTTGGTTTATAGATCACTTTAGTGTTAGATCTATAATTCTTAGGATTCTTGACCTTTTGATAAATCCATGCATGTTTAGGTGCATGTGATTTATTTTGTGTGTTCTTTTTATTATTGATCTTGATTTTTAAATTATTATAAAATTCTGTATTTAACATAGTTGTTGTTTTCAAATTATTCAAAGTGTCATCAAAATGTTCATAAATATCTTCTAATTCTACTATTTTTGCATGCAATTGATTGTTAGTTTCTTTTGACATTTCTAATTCTATTTCTAAACAAGACTTCTCTATTTTTAGAGTTTTATAACTATCATGCAAGACCTTATTTTCTTTTTTAATCAACGTAGCTTTGTGATACAAATCTTCATATGCTTGTAATAACTCATTAAAAGTGACTTCAGAGTCTTACCTCATTTTTTGAACTGTCGTTGTTCACCATTAACCAAAGATGTGCAACTTCTATTTCTTCAGATTCCTCAGAAGATGATTTCGTGTCGAAATCACTATCATCCCAAGTCGCCTTATATGCCTTTCTTGAAATCTTCTTCTGATCGAGTTCTTTGTTTTTCTTCTTTTCTTCCTTCTTCTTCTTAATCATTGGATAATCTTTTCGTACATGCCCCTTCTTCTTTCACTCATAACAAATAATGCCATTTGTAAATAATTGCAAAATAGCCGTTCAGATTGGTCACAACGATTAGTTGGTACCGGTACTGACTGCCTACAGTCAGCTCAACTAAGTCGTTAGGTATCGGTACTCATGATGAGTACAAGTACTTGTGATTTACAGATTTGGGTCCAGTGACCTACATGTACTGGTACTAGTGATTAGTATCGGTACTTGTAAGGTCTAGGCAAAAATCAAGTGTACAAACTGTGACCACTTGGTACCGGTACTCAAGATGAGTATCGGTACTTGTTGTTCACAGTTTGGGACTTTGGCCCAAACTTGTGCCTAGCATGTACCGGTACTTATGACCAGTACCGGTACTTGCTACAAGTACCAAATATTATAAGTGTAAGTCAATTTTTAGAGATATCCAACCTACTCTGTTACGACCCGGTTCCAAAATCCCTACAGGACACGAGAATCAGACCGACTCGACTGATCCCAAGACCCAGTCGTCCAACGAGAAAGTAACCAAAAAGCAGCAAAATAAACCACATTCACCGTGCAAGTAACTAATAGTAACAAAAATATAGCAGTAAGAAAGTAAACTACTACAGTACACACCACCACAACAGTAGAGAATTAAAAATAGGTACAAAAATATGAAGTTTACAATAAAAGAGTACAAAAGTGTAACAAAATACTCACTACTACAGAAACGGGTACAACACAAGTACAACTACTGGGCTCTACTAGGCCCAACACCCTCCGCAGCCGTAGGCTTTGGCTGCTCAACACCTGGACCTGAAAATGGTGATAAGTACAACACGTCAACGAAACGCTGTGTAGATTGGCAACTAGCTAGCTAAGAGAAACAGTAAAGGTGGACAGGTAGCTGTTGTTTTCAGTTTCTTTCTTTATTCAACTAATTATTCTTCCTGTCATTACTTGGTTTATTTATCAGATCTTTTTCTTGATCTCGAATGTTCCTCGAGGGAACGATCTTGATTACACTCTTTTTTGAAGAGTAAAAGTAGCACGTGGTGCTCTCCAGGTCGGGAGAGTCCCCCGTAGTGATCCTACCCTCAGTCAACTACCCCAAGGTCGCTGACAGACGTAACGGTGACTACAGCATGCTCGATAAATGCACGGGTAGCTACCCCGCACTGGCACGCGGTCAGTCGTTTCCGTTAATGGGTGCACCCAAAGCATAGCATGGAACCAGTATAAGGCAGAGCCCTCTCAGTAACAGAGGTCTAGCCCCTCCACAGTAACCAAACAGGGGTCTTGCCCCTCCACAGTCCGCACACCCTCATCTGACTACCCTGGTTTGCTCAGTGGGCCTAACAAGTTGGTGTAGGATGGCTAGCTAAACCCCGGGTCCCGTGGGGTGGCTAGCTCTCTCCCCACACTAGCAACTCTCCCCGGTACTGAGTACGCGAGGGCCAGAAAGTCGTTGCAAAGTGGCCAAACTTGCCCCAGTCTCGACCTGAGGGCGGCAAGCTCCCTTCTACACTAAGAGTTAATATGTGTTCTCTTTGGTACCACGTACCCAAGAGTCAACACACTTTCCCATTCACTTTTCCAGTTCCATTCTACTTATTTCCAGGAGCTCTACTCCTAATTCCCCGTAGGGTTCGTGCCCATGTTTCCTCAGGCCAAGCCATACTAGGTTTCATCATTCAGGTTTATTCGCATATAACCGGTGTTTCCAACATTCAATCTTTCTTTTCCAATTTATATACAAGCAGCTCGTATTTAATTTCAACCAACAGCAATTACATGTAGAAGCTACTAACAACAGTACTCTACATTTCACAGGCAGCTGTTATCTAATTATAGGTAGTTATTATTCCATCTACTCATTTCAAGACTACATTTCAGGCATTTAATACAATCGTTCCTGTGTTTCTAGTCCTAGGATTCATGCCATGCCCTAGGATCTATCATTCAATCTAGTTTCAAGTCATAGGATTCATGCCATACCCTAGGATCTATCATTTATTTCATATATGCATTTATGTTTGTAATTAACTAAGGGAAGACACTCTACCTACAAAACCAGGAGAAATGGGGGCGTGATCGGCAGGTCCACGTGCCTCCGCAACCCCCAAGTCCGCAACAGAATGAGGTCCTAACACAAGGATCAACCACAAGAAATCACTCAGAATAGGATAAAAGTATTTCAAACAAGTAGAGGAACTTATTCTGAGAAGAATGGAATCTTAAATGCGGAAATCGGACCTCGAATGGACCCTAAATGGGTCAAAAATGACAACTCTGACTCAAGTCAAACGTCTGAAACATCTTCTAGATGTCTTAAAAAGGGGTCCAGATCATACCTCACTCTGTGCTGCTCCTCAGACATCCAGAGATCCTACTAAACCGTCTGGACCCAGTTCCAGACGTCCGACTATCCCTCCGGACGTCTGGAGACGCTCTCCGCCGTCTGGTGACTCGCCCAAATGTCTGAATTGCGTGGGAGGGAGTATCCCGTGCCTTCCCAAAGCGAATCCTGCATGCGCACGCAAAAGCTCTCAAGCACAACACGCTTCAGAGTTTCAATGGAACAACCTACATGGCCGTATCCGTAAAAAGGAAGGTATAGGCACAGTACGTACCTATCAGTTGTCTAGAGCTTCTTCCAGATGTTGTCCATGTCGTCTGGATGTAGGTCAAGACGTTTGATTCTGGGAAAAATTCCCAGAATCGGAACCTCCTCTGTCTTCTTCCCGCTGCGAGCAGCTGCACCGCGCTCATCCGCCCGCTGCCCGAGCTGCAGCAGCACCGAGGGAAACCTCCCCAGCATAATGCTCCTCCGCGCACACGCCGACCGGCCTCAAACTGCTCCGGCGAGCTCTCTCTCTCACGGCTCGCGCGCTCTCTTCTCTTCCCTCTCGCATCTCCTCTCTTCTCCGCCATTGCACCCAGCAGCAGCTGCTGCTCGCTCTCACTCTCACTCTCGCGCTGGAGAAAGGAGAAGACGGGTAGGGTGGTGAACGAGGGAGAAGGGAGAGGAGTATTTTTAGGTGTGAGGGGGGAAAGGTCCTGTAATCGATGAGGGGAGAGAAAGAGGAGAAGGCTACTGGGGTTCTGTTTGCTCGCGGCACGCGCGCAGACTTGTGATCGTATGCATGCAAAAATTAATTTCTAGACATCTGGGAAGGTGTCCAGACGTCTGACCAGGCGTCTGGACCAACTCCCAGACGTCTTAAAGTGTTTTGATGTCACGGGTCTTAACATACTCTAAATGACTTTATTTTGAAAATTTCGATTTTGAGTTTTGAAAACAGTGAATGAACGATTTTCTGAACCCTAATTATCTCTACTTTGATTTTAACTCCTAGATTATGTTTTACTTGTTAGGAGACGTACAAAGATTCTAAAATACAAATAATACAACAAGAACTATAGTCTTCTAGTTTTCTTCCTTCATATGCTATCTTATTGCTTGCATCCATAGATTCTTTTGACCTATAATACTTCATAAACACATTAGATTTTAAAATGATTTTATTAACATCAAAACACAGAAGAGAGATGGAACTAGGTTCCAACAGTTAGATCATCTGAAGTCATATTTTTAGTTAATCCAATCTTCATAGGGAAGACATTCGCAAAAAAGGTAGCATCGCAAAGCTCAACAATAGTGTTGACATCTATGCCTGAAATCTCAGATTTTATAACAAAAAATGTATAGTCTTAGCTATTATCAACATAACCTAGAAAGACTGCGTCAACTATCTTAGGTCCAAGCTTCCTCCTCCTGTGTTCTGAGACAACCACTTTTGCAAGGTAGCCCCACACTTTGAGGTATTTCAAACTTGGTTTCCTGTTTCTTCAAATCTCAAATGAACTACTTTTCTTATACTTGAGGGGAGCTCTATTCAGAGTATGGCATGTCGTATTCAAAACTTCCCTACACATGTAAGTAGGTAATCTTGATCTTTACAAGAGCGTTGACCATGTTAGTTAGGGTCCTATTCTTTTGTTCTGCTATCCCATTAGATTAAGGGGAATATGGGACCGTCACTTCATTAACTATACCAAAAGCTTGACACTAGTCAGCAAATAAGTTGGATGTATATTTTCCTCCTCTATCTGACCACAGTCTCTTAAGAGTTTTCTCAGTTTGTGTTTCTGCTTCTTTCTTAAAGATGAGGAATTTACTTAATGCCTCATCCTTAGACTTAAGCAAATACACATAGTAGTATCTACTACTATTATCTATAAAGGTGATAAAATACTTTTTATTGTCCCTAGTTAACACACCGTTAAACTCGCAGATATCCGAATGCAGCAAATTTAGAACCTTAGTATCTCTAGTAATAGAGTGAAAAAGCTTCCTAGTTTGTTTAGCCTGCACACATATCTCGCATTTCTTAGTTTTATCTATGGTATGTTCATGAATCATATTTAATTTTATCATTCTTTTTAAAGAATTGAAATTTACATGATCCAATCTACCATGCCATATATCACAAGATTCAATATTACTGCAAACAGATTGAATCAAATGAAAGTTAACATTATTTAGAGCATTTCTAGATGATACATCCACATCACATCTCACTCTAAATAATAGATCAAAATCTACCAAATACCCCTTTCCACAAAATATTCCATGTCTCAATATAACAAATTTATTACATTTAAAGTTTAACTCAAAACCCTCTCAACTAACATGGAGCTAGAAAGACCATTTTTTTTCATAGCAAAAACATGCAACAACTTGTGTTGTGTCCAGAATCACCCCGAGGAAAACCTCACGTCCATGCATCTGACTCCAACACCTTGGCTGAGAGTCAATCCCCATCTTCATAGTCTCGCTACTACAGGTCAGATAGGAAGGAAAGAATGATTTATCAATACAAATATGTATATTGGCTCTAGTATCCATGAGCCATTCAGTAGGATCATGAATAACATAGAGTTTGGATTTTATTGAAATATACTAATGAGGTATGGCTAATCATAGTTAAAATGCCCAAGTTAAGCTAGAAATTAAGCTAAATACTATGCAATTAACATAAGAAAATAGTTAAGTCTCAGAAATAACATAAATGACCTAAAACAGCAAATTTATGTTAAAAACGTAAAATTAGGTCATAAAATAAGATATTCTATTCAAAAGTGTAATATGGTGATCCAAATTGTTAATTGAACACTCATTTAGGTTCAAAAGATCAAATTAAAAGTGCAATGAACTTCCTAAATATTCAATTAAGCTTCAATAAAAACTTGGTAGCATTTAGACTTTACTAGGGCCTTGCAATCATTACATTACATCTAGGTCCTTAGTACATTAACATTTCTTACGTACAAAACCTGTCAAAATTGTAAGTCATCAAGGGTCTTTTTGTAACACTCAAGGATTGTGCTGCAGTAATATTCACCACTAATGGGTCTCCACGTAATTGTCATACCAATTTGAGTTAAGGGCATCTTCGCAATTTCTCCTCATTTGTAGCCGACACTGGTGCACTATAGCGACGTAAGAACTTGGCCAATTGCATCCATTGATTCTCTAAACCTCATATCCAAGGGTCGATCCTAATCAAACCTTCACGCAAACTCACGTGTGGAATCACCCCCTAGCCTAGATCCCATCCAATGGATGGATTTTATTGTGGATGTTCCCACCCATCTCATAGCTTGCATCCATCGTTGGTGACCTAATCCCACCTCCTTAGTGCACATATCTCGTGCATGGCTACTTAAGTGAACCCCTAATCTCCTCGTGTGTGCATCGACCTCCCCTCCTACCTTCTTGAGGTGATCCCTTTCTCCCTCTCCAGTACCTTCCAACCACTTCACTCGCTACGCCTGTGACAAGAGCGTGGCTCTTCATCAATTCCTCCTCGTCAAGCTGGATCTCGTTACACCAAGAGATGACCATGAAGCTCCACTAGAGGGCTCTTCATTCGCTGGAGACCTCCCTCCCTTCTTCCTCCTTAGCCGCCGGCTTTGGATCCAGGCAACCCCATTCTTCCTGTTAGATAGGATTTCTAGCTTTATAGAGTAGCTTAGATTAGTAATTAGAGTACAGTAGATTAATTAGGAGTAGATCAGATAGCTAAATTTGTGGATTTTGTGGATTAGCTTAGGAGTAGAACAGTTAGATCCAATCCACCCTCTCTGATCAATTCAGATCAAAGAAGTGTTTTTCACGCAATCATCTCTATTCTCTAATCTTCCTCTACGCCTCACAAACCATTTTCACTCATTTCCTCACATTGTAATCCATAATCCACCTCATTCGCCCGAGCATGTCTAGATCTAGAATTCTTGGAATTCATGATCTAGATAGTGCTCACAATCATCTAGGTGTCTCTTCATCCATTTCAGATTGTCACAAGGACCCATGATCTGATCTTGAAATGAACTAATTTGCTTGATTGACTCAATTTTGGATTTCACGCATAATCGCAAGATTTTAATTAATTTGGCCTTAAATGGTTTTAATCGAGCACATTGAGGTTGTTTTCATGTAATTGGCTTATTTGCAATGATTCTGAGCAGAGTGATATGACTTTCTTCCTCAGATGAGCTTTTACCTAATTAGAATGATATTTACTATTTTTTGGGTAGTAAGGACCAAGGAAAATCCATTTCATGGATTTAAGGTCCTTATGATGACCCAAGAGTTTTTAAGGATCGTATTGAATCCCTGTACACTAATTAATAGTGTGAAGGTCTCCTAGATGGGTAACCCATCATGGCGAACTCACATTAAGAGCCTACGTAGATGATAAGGTTTTTTCTGGCATCCATATGGTTTGATCTGTATGTGAAGAACTAACTTTGGTTGGATATGCTTGAGTGAAGTTCTGGAAATTGCTTTCAATGATTTGAACCTATAATTTGATCTTAAACCTATACACTATCTATATTGGAAGGTTTGAGATCAGTTAGGGTTCCTTGAGTAAAAAGAGCTTTAATCTCATTTATTTTGAGTTCCAGACTTTTCATTGATTAATTAGGACAAAAGAAATTTGGATTTCAAGGTTTTACGTCAAATTTCAAAGAGATTTGGAAACAATAGTGACTATTCTGATATGACTTGAAATTTCCTTTGACAATGGATTTTTGGGTGAAAGGAATTTTTGAAGTTGGATTTGACTGAACTTTGCTCAACCTAGACCTATTAGGTCTGATTTTATTAGAGACACACCTGCAGCAGCAGCTAGAATACATGACTGTAGCTATAGCAGTAGCAGTTGCTGCTATAATTTATCAATAGCCACTGGTTTGGCTAGCTTGAAGGTGACCTAAGCTGAGAAATTGGAATTTTTGTGAAGCTGATCTATGTATTATGATAGATTTTCATGTACAAGCATTCATGTACCTGAATTAGACTTAAATTGGATGAGAATTACTTGTAAATTGGATTTAAAAGTTACTGTCAGTTGCATGTTCAAAGCTTAAATTGTCCAACATGGGATTTTAATGAAATTCAATGCAAAAATCATGTTTATTTGCTGAATTACCTTTCATGTGATTGCTGAACATTTTGAAGTGATTAAACTGAAATTCCAGCCCTTGCAACTGAATTGTAAAGCTTAGGTTCTTAGTTCTCAACTCTTTTTAAGCCTTCATTGGATGAGATTGAAAATACATAAAAAAATATTAAAAGATTGTAAATAAATAAAATAAATTTATCTTGGGTAAGATTAGGTATTTCCTTAGGTGTGTGCCAAGTCTTAAGGTAATATGAACCCTTGGTTTGGTAGAACATACCAACCGATGATTCAGTAAACCTTAGAACTTAATAATAAAATCTAACTCTAAAACACAAAAAGAAATTCTCTCCTTCTCATCTAACTCTTTCTCTCTCATCCCCTATCTCTAATATACCTATAAAAACTATAAACATCAGAAAAATCTCAAAAATACCCTATATGCTATGTATATCCTTCTAAATATTAATTAACCTAAACTATAATTATATAATGTATAATATATATAATATCTATAATTACCTTATCTATGTACTCTATATATTAAATTAAGTATTTAGAATGATTTAATATATATGTATCTTTATTGTATTACTATCTATTAATTTATATTAACTTAAATGTACAATAACATAAGTGATTATATAAACTTATTTATATGCACATAATTATGTCTAATACTGTACATATGTATTTAAGTAATATGAATTTAATAGTACCTATAATTTAATTTAATTAAGTTTTACAGTAAATAATTAAGTTATTAGGTTAACTAAGTAATTTATTAACTTAAAATAAAATAAATTCGTAATTTAAGTTAATAATGAAGTAATTTATAATGTACATTTATATTATATTATATTAATAATTTCATCCTATTTATACTATATTTATAGTGTATTATAGTATTTATAAATTATCTATATATATATATATAAAATATCTATATGTAGTTAGTGATTTCGTGAACGGACTACCCCTACGAGCTCTCCCCCTCCCCCGCTCTCTCCTTTTCCTCTGGTCTCTCCTCCGGCCCTCCATGGTCCCCCTTTTTTTCTCCCCTAGGGTTTTTGTCTCCTCCCGTCTGGTGAGGCCCTTCCCTCCCCTCCCTCCGCAGGGGGGGGAGTCGGACAGCTCCTCGCCAAGGCAGCTCCTCCCCTTTAGGAGCTGCAAAGGGCTCCCAAGGGGCTTGCCGCTTGGCAGCCCATTTCTTCTTGGTTTTCGCTGGTTGTGCTCACGCTCTTTTGTTGTTTTTCATGCATGTACCTTTTTTTTCGCTTGCTTCCTTTATGGCTTCCCATTTTGGTGCTTAGGGTTTGTCGTTCCTCTTTTTTGCCTTCCACTCGAAGCTTTGAGTGGGGTTCATCGTAGGGTCATGGTTCCAGCTGAGGAGCCCTCTCCAAACCTTATGGAACCCGATCCGCCCCTTGTGTCGTCACAGATACCGTCTTACGCCTTAGTGACGATCGAGCAGCCTCCTTCGGCTCCCCCCTTCGTCGAGTTCCCTGTTCCGGTTCGTCAGCCTGCGTTGGTCAATGGCCTTCTCTGTACATCTTTTTCTGTTGACGAAGTTTCAGAGCTTGCAAAAGGCCTTGCTTCTTTGGTTGTCATTCATGCCATGGGGCCTAATACCCCCTTATAGCTGATTCAAGACTTCCTTTCTTGCAAGGTCGGTTTATCGGATTTTTCTATCCATGTGCTTGATGTGAGACATTGGTTCATTAGATGCTCCTCTTATCTTGATTTTTCCTGACTTTTTTCCATCAAATCCATGATTCTGAACAAAATGCTCCTCCAGTTTATCCGTTGGTCTCCCTCCTTCCGCACTGATTCATCGGCTACGTTGATGCCTGTTTGTGTGGGTTTCCTGGGCTTAAAACTGCATCTCATTCATCCTAATGTGCTTCTTTCATTGGCATACCAACTAGGCAACCTAGTTTATGTGGATCCTAAGATGGTGCAGGGCATTAGATCGAGTTATCCTCGTGTTTTATGTTGAATTAGATCTCCTTCAGGACCTTCCGTCGTTTGTTTGCATTTCTAATGGCAGAGTGATTTTTAATCAAAAGATGTCTTACGAATGTCTACTATGCTGTTGTTCGAAATGCTTGAAGATTGGTCATAATATGTCTTCTTGTGGGTAATGTAGATGTTGGAGTCCCCTCTAGTTCTTGTAACGATCCAGTCCCTGACCATCCTTCCCCAGTTACATCAAAGGCTTCTCGCTCGTCCAATTCTTTCTCGAACGTTGCTATTCAAGCAAATGATGAGAGTGTGCCCATTCCCTCCTATCCGATAGGGACCTCGATCCCCTCCTCCGGTCGACCTCCGCAGGCTGTCCTCCCTACCTCTGCTCTAGAGCTGGATGCTTCGAGACCGCATGGTCAGGTTGCTGGCTCCCAGGCAACTGATGACACGCTGCCCTCCCCGCTACTGGAGGACCAGGGGGGATTACTTTTCCGGGATGCATAACTTCCTCTTCTTTTATGGGAGGGAATGGACTAGTAGGGGGTCCTTCGATGGTGGTCCTAAAGAAGCGCAGGAAGATGATCATCGCTAAAAGGACTCCCAAAAACTAATCTCAACTATTGCATATCGATAACCTAGGGATGGGGGCTAAGGTGATGAATTCACCTAACTCCCCTCAGCCCCATCAGGTTTATTCCTCTCCTCCTAAGATTGCTTTTAATGTTGAATTGCATGTTGATGAAGAGGTGTTTTCGAATGATTGTCGGGCCATCCAATTGAACATGTTTTCGACAAAATCCTTTTCTTCACCCCGCTTTTCCGAACTTGTTACCAGCATCGATATAGGCACGTCTTCGGTTCTATTTGATAACCTCAAGATGCATGAGTTTTCCCTTGATTTGCATTCTTACCGTATCCATTATATGCATGCTTTTATTACTCCCTGTCATGATAGTTCTTCTTCAGACGTGGTTTCTTCTGATATATGTGCTAATTCATCTCGATTTATTCACCAAAGCGAACTTGGTATGTCTAAAAAAGAATGCCTGCAAACTCTTAATTTTCCCAAGCCAGCTACCAACTCTCTTCTTCATAGGGATGGTCCTCTTTCTAGGGCATTTACCTTCCCCTGCCTTCGCCCGATCCCCCTGATCCTAACATTCCCCGGATTTCGGAACTCGGACATACTGAGGCCTCCCCTTTAGTGAGCAATGATGATTTTCCTACTCCTAGATTTGATTCCTATCTCCAGTCCTCTTGTGATGATCTTGCTTTGGTTACCTCCATAGATGGTAGGGATGCATATGAGGCACACTCTGCCATTAGGTCTAGAGGAGTCTGTGGTGGGGGTACCCCATCTAAGGGTAACAGTAGGATGACTGGCAGTCGTAGCAAATCGCTTGCTAAAATCCATTTCCAATGATTGGACTCTTTTGGAATTGTCGTGGGATCCTTAATCTACCCACGTCCAATCGCCTTAAGTTTCTGATTCATGAGCATCACTTCGATTTTATCTTCCTTTTTGAGCCTTTTGCTAACACTTCCTTAGTTGGGGTCTTTATGGACATGATTGGTTACCACCATATGCACACCTCTCCTGATGCTCCCCAAATTTGGTGCTTTTCTAAGTCCAAAATCAACATCTCTCTTTAAGGCTACATCTCAAGTGGTCACTATCAAATGTTCTTCTCCTACTGCTTCCTACCTCATCTCAGGTGTCTATGCGACGTGCTTTGCTGATTCACGGCTGACCTTATTGCAGCACCTATTTGACATAAACCTTTCCCTAAATATCGCCTAAATCATTGGTGGAGATTTTAACTGTATCCTTAGGGCCTTTGAGAAAAGTGGGGTGCGCCTTTCCAACCTTCCCAATTGGTGGACTTCCATGCTTGGAAGGATGCCAATGGTCTGCTAGAAATTCCCATCGCTAGAAACCAATTCTCTTGGTGCAATGGGAGACAGGGTAGTGCTAGGATCTACCAGAAGTTGGACCGCCTCTTTTCCTCGGCATCTGCCATGTCCCTTGGCCCGGAAGCCTCCTACCTTGCTAGCTATAACTTCGACCATGCTCCCATGCGCATCTCTTTGTGTACCCCTAAACCTTGCAGGCCTCATCCTTTTAGATTTCAAAACATGTGGCTTAGAGATAAATCTTTCAGTAAGGTGGTCACTACGATTTGGAACTAGCACTACTCGAATCCCACCCATGGCCCCATTGACAATCTCTGCTTTAAGATGAATAATCTCAAAAGAGCCCTTCAATCCTAGAATAAATGGTATTTTGGTGATATCTGTAGGTTGGTTAAGGATCTAGAGACTTGGCATGATAATCTGGAAGCTAGGTTGACTACCTCTTGGGATGATCAAACCTCTTCTGAGCTCGCGGATGTTAGCATCCAACTAGAGGATGCCCTCAAAAAATATGATGATTTCCTCGCTCAAAAAGTGAAAATTTCTTGGCTGGATCCTAGGGAAGGGAACAACTCTTTCTTCTTCACCACCATCAAGAATAGATTTGCTAAACATAATAGGAATTCCTTGACCTCCACCATTGGCAACAACTCTTGGGATACTACAGCTACCAAATCTATCAACTTCAAAAGTCTTCTCTCCTCTGATGGTGTTGAGAACATTAATAGGTTCTTAAACGTCATTCCCCCCTCATCTCACCCGAGGACTCAAGGATGCTATCACCATTCCTTCGGAGTCTGAGATTCATGATTTCCTCAACTCTATGCCTTCCAACTGCTCCCCTGGCCCAGACGGGTTTAATGCTGAATTCATCTGCCACTGCTGGGATATTGTCAAAAAAGATGTGGTCAGTGCTATTTCCCATTTCTTTTCTACCCATTCAACCCCTCGATCTTTCAATACTACTTTCGTTTCCCTTATCCCTAAGAAACCCTCCATAAAGGACCTTTCAGATTTTTGTCCCATCAGCCTCTGTAACGTGATCTATAAAATTCCCTCTGGCATCTTGGCTAGCCGTCTCTCCTCCCTTCTCCCAAAAATCATCTCCCCTGAGCAAACTGGTTTTATTAAGGGGAGATCTATTTTTGATAACATCTCTACTACTTATGAGCTCTCTCAGAAGCTAAATCTCAAAACTTTTGGTTCTAATGTTATCTTCCAGATAGACCTCCAAAAAGCTTATGACAGAGTTAAATGGCTGGCTCTTTATAAAATTATGGTCAAGTTTGGCTTCTCTTCCAATGTCATTAACCTTATCAAGGGTTTTGTGGAGCATGTTGGATTGTCTATTCTAGTTGATGGTAGCTCTACGCCCTTCTTCACGATCTCTTGTGGGCTGAGACAAGGAGATTCGATTTCTCCCTACCTTTTTGATATCTTCATGGAACCCTTCATGCAGGGAATCAAAGAGATGACTCTTTTAGGCCAGCTTTCCACTTTTGCAATCAAACATGGTGTCTCTACGCCCCCTCTTCTTCTCTATGTGGATGACATTATCCTTTTCCTCAATGGCTCTATGAATAATGTTAATACCCTCATGTCCTTCAACCACGGTTTTGAGACTACTTTTGGCCAATGGCTAAATGCTCATAAGAGCTTCTGCTATGTCAGTAAGCCCTTTCCCCTTGGTAGACTTTCCAGGATCCTCTCCATTACTGGCCCTCAAATGAGTAGCTTCCCTTTCAACTATCTTGGCTGTCCTATCATTATTAGAAGAGCCAAAATCTCCTACTTCCACGCCTTGGTCGACAAAATCCAATCCAAGCTCTTCGAATGGAAAGCTAACTTGCTATCCCCTGCATCCAGGATGCTCCTTATCAAGCATGTTTTGTCCTCTATTCCCATTCACGTCCTGTCTGTGATTGATGTTCCCAAGGCCATTATTTGCAACCTTAAGTCCAACTTTGCCAACTTCTTCTGGAACTCTGCGGAGGGCGAGAGGCACCACCACTGGATCTACTGGCCCTCTATTTGCAGACCCCTTTCTAGTGGTGGTCTCGGTATCAAGAACCTCCATACTGTGATTAAGGCCTTCAAAATGAAAAGGATCTAGAACATCATGTTCAGGGACTTTTCTTATGCTGCCATGATGAGATGCCTTTATGGTATGTCTTACGACTCTACTAGTCCCCTTTCTAATAGGCTCAAATCCCTCTTTGCCACTTACAAGGATATGCTCCCATTCATCCGGTGGGAGGTCCATGAGGGTAACATTCTTTTCTGGTCTGACATCTAGATCGAGGATTCCCTCCATAAGGATTTCCTCCCTCTGGAGATCAACCCTCCTATGGTTAAAGTCAAGGATGCCATTGCCACTTTGGACTCTTTAAATCTTCTTCATTACGTCCCCGATGAGATAAAAAACAAGATCATTAGGACCACCTTTACCAATGCCAAAGATGAACCCATCTGGACCCCGTCCAACGATGGTAAATTTTCTATTGCGTCAGGTTACCACCACTGCATTAAAAATTTTCTCACCAACCCTACTCTCCTTAGACTCTGGAACCTTAAGCTTTCGATTAGAATAAACATACTAGCCTGGAAGCTCATCCTTTACAAAATGCCCATGGACGATAATATTCAAGGACTTGGGTTTCATTTTCCTTCTAAGTGTGCTTGCTGTTGTACCCACCATTGTGCGGAAACCAACTCTTACCTTTTCTATCACAGTGACCTTGCCCATGAGGTCTCCTTTTGGACCTTCAGGAAGTGTTCTCTTACCCCAATTACTCCTGCTAATCTTTCTCTAGGTTTCCTCAATCCCTCCAGGCAATTCTCCAAAAGAATTTGTGGGCTTACTGTGTTTATCAGGCATAACACTTGGTGCATTCGAAATAAAATTAGGCATCACAACTTCAGCTTCTCCCATATTGGCCATTTTTTGAGTAGAAGCTAGAGTTCCTTTATGATGGATAACTGAGCTCAAAACCATCTCCCTAAGTTCTTTGTTGTCTCTTGGGTTCGCCCAGTTCAGGGTTACAAGGTCAACTTTGCCTGCCATAATGCTTGCGGTATCAAGTCTATAGCATGGGTGCTTAGAAACTCTCAGGGATCATTCATTAAAGGGGCCTCGGCCAAAATTGATACCCCTCACCTAAAGAAAGGCATCCTCCTTGCCATTGATCATTTCATCAATCACGGCTTAGGCCAAATTTCAGAGACTACGTTTGAGGTGGATTCTCCTCTCCTTTAGCATTTATGGAACGGTAAAATTGGGGCCCCTTGGTATATTCACCTCTAGCTTTGGGACATTTAGTATTACAATAGTCGTGCCATTCCCATGAACTATATTATCCTGCTGTGGATTCGTTGGCTTACGAGCTTGCTTCAATTGCTGAAGGTCCTTGGCATGTGGTTGTTAAGGATTCGCTCCT
Source organism: Thalassia testudinum (assembly GCA_037157565.1). NCBI lineage: Eukaryota > Viridiplantae > Streptophyta > Magnoliopsida > Alismatales > Hydrocharitaceae > Thalassia > Thalassia testudinum. The sequence goes on along the minus strand of JAZHRO010000040.1, from coordinate 8,748,165 downwards.
GCCCCCCAGATGTCGAGGTATGCTGAGACTAGACCAGATTCAATTCACATATGTGACGAGTTGATCTCGTTCTCTAGGTTGCTGTGCTTGCTTTGGTTTTTGGTTGTTTCTGTCTCTTCATTATACTTGGTCACAAGTCGTGGTCCCCTTTTTTGTTGTAATAGGCAGGTTTTGGTCTAGTCCCCTGCCTTCCTTTTTGCACCTCCTAGGAGAGGGGGATGAATAAAATTTTTCTCCTAGTTTTCCAAAAAAAGAAAATTATCGACATATATAACTAACTAAAACACGTATTTAAATGTAAATAAATTAAAATAATACCTCTAAAATAAATTAAAAATATGTAATAAATAATTTATTATGTAAATCAACTTTGGATAAGGTCAATTGTATGATTAGTGATCTAATTTACGCTTTAATTAAGAGATTAACCTTTAACTTAATGTGTATAAATAGTCACTTTTAGCTAATTTTATTCTATATTTAAATAACTTATTTTTGTAAATAAATTATACAATTAGGTACCCTTATATAAGGGCTTCAAAATCATGTAATTTATTTTTAATTTATATTAATTTATGGCCCTCAAATTAAGGGCCAAAAACCTTAAATTCACACGCAGGCAGACGCGTAACAGCACCAATTGGGTGCTCCAAATAGTGCCATATCAGAACCTCACAACTGCTTCATGTGGTATAAATTGTTTTTGGTGTAAAGCCGAAGTAGTCGTCACATGCGCTGGGTGCACAAAACCTATTACGCTATATATCCCTCTCCTAAGCATTTTTCGAGCATGGGTCAGGGGCTCATGCACTATGCTGGGCCTATTATGGGTTTGATATTGGACCTGAAATGGATTTAAACGCAGCTAAATTAAGAACTAGGGCTAGTCTCTAGTAGAGGTCAAGTTCCACTCGAATAGGTGCTGTGTATCCCCGAAAATGGCTGGCCTACCCACTTAAAAACCAATTTTTGTGTTGAGGAACAGACGTTTGAGAGAGAGGATGGCCTAAGATTGGCTAAGTGTCAGACTCTGTAAGAGAGAGATTTGAAAAATGGCTTAGTGTTGAGCCTTGAGAGGTTGTGTTAAGTGTTTTGTGGTTGTGTGTATACATAAATGAGTATATATAGTACATAAGTATATAATATTATATATATGTATATAATAAATAAAATGTATATAAGTATATATGTATACGGATGTACAGCATGTATATATATATGTATAAGTATAAATAAAGTAGCGATATTGTTGGAGCCTTATGTTGTATATATAGTTTTGTTGTTTAAGGCTCTATTAACAGTTAAATCAGTCCCTGTACATAGGTATATACATTATTAAAAGTAGTTTTATTTGCCTTATGTTATGTAAATAGTTTATTAAGGCTACAATGATGCATGTATATGTTACTATAGATATTAGTATGTTAAGTTAATTTAGTATAGTAGACATAAATAGTTATTTTTGTACCTATACTTAGGTATTACTTATATTAGTTGCAAATAATTAACATAATGTAGTAGTAGCTAGTTTTTCATATATGCTTGTTGTACATTTATTTCAGGCAATATAGTGCATATTAATTGATTCTTTTGTAAATAATTAACCAATTCTTTCATTTATTTATTCATTCTTTTTGTAAATAAAATTAACATTTTTTGAATAAAAGAACATTTGTTGACTTAGAGAGTGATGTATATCAATAACTGCCTCCTAGTGAACAACCTAGAAACAAACCAGTAAAATTGTAATTAAATAAAAATGACGCGACATCGGTTTGCATTTATGACACCTATACTATAACAACGCCACTTAAATGAACCTTTTTATTGCAAATCGGAAGTCAACAATTATTTTTGGTGCCGTTGTCGGGGACGAACACCTGGCAATAATGCTTTATTGTGATTGTTGATGTAGTGTTCATCACATACCCATCTCTAGGCCCAGCTTCCTCGATGATCACATTCACCTGAGGATTCCCATCTGTGATCTTCTACTTATCTTTATTAGAAGGAGAATCCTTCTTCCAATGGCCAACCTTCCCACATTGCCAGCATGGTTTCTTCTTGGATTTCTTCTGGATATTGGATTTGGCCTTCGTTTTATTTTTATTATTCTTATTTTCATTCTCCTTGCCCTCAGATGTCATGACATTCACCTCAGACTCCACAGGCATTACAAGTTTCTGTTTCCTATGCTCTTCCTCAATAGCAATAACTATCATCAAGTCATCTAGAGAAATCTTTCCCTTTCTATGCTTGGGAGTCATCCTGAAGTCCTCCCAAGATTTAGGAAATTTCTCAATGATAGACATAACTTAAAACTTCTCAGGAAGCTTCATTTCAGCCTTTACTAAACCATAGAGCAATAATAGAAATCCGTGTGCCTGCTCCGATAACGATTTACCCTCAGCCATTTGGAATTTAAAGAATTTTGTGATAGAGTATTTTTCAATACCAAGATCCTCGGTATTATACTTATTGTCCAACTTCTCCCATAGCCCTTTCGCAGTAAAGGTGGATGTGCTGTATACATTAAATCTCACATTAGACAATGCCAATAAGATCCAACCATGACAAATACAGTTGCTCTCATTCTACACATCCACCTCCTTTTAGCCTTCTGGAGTGGGTTTTTCGTTATCCAAAATCGGGCAATCGATTTCCAACGTCGAGATCAAACCAATGGTGGTCAACCAAATTCTCATGTATTGTTGCCAACACTTGAAATTTTGCCTACCAAATTTCTCGGAAATACCAGATAAGTCTACATGTGATTTGACAGTCATTTTTGATATCCTAAATATTTTAGATCTAAGCGATACCTTCTTTAAGATTGTTGAAATAAATGCATAAAGGAAATAAATAAATAAAAATATATGCATTTCCAACGTTTTTGCATAGATCAAAAATATTAAATCAAGCAAATCAAATATGATTTGGCAAGATCTAGAATAAAATAAAGAGCAAATAACATGCAATAGCATAAATAAACAAAACGAAGAAAGGTTGGAGATTACTCCGATCGAAGCACCCATTAAGGACTTCCCTTAGAAAATGTATCACCCCCTACAACACTGGTACGCTAAGGTTTGATGAGCTCCTCCCAGGATACGACAATCCACTTTTAAGATTCAATGCACTCCGATCTTGGACGTCCTCGAAAACTGCCTTAGGAAAATGAAGTTGAGGCAATTTGGTTTCCAACCAAATTCCCAATTGATCTACCAATTTAATGGTTTGATCAGCCAAAAACTTCTCTTGGATTTCTTGATCTCCTTTTGTAAGATCGAAAAAAGTGATTGGAGATTTTTCTACCAATCTCACGTCGAATGAATACACCAAGAAAGAGAGATAAGAATGAGAGAGAGAAAGAGGGAGTGAGTGGAGAGAGCTTTTCTACTCTTGTCTGTGTCAAATGAGAGCCCTCTCATAGACCTTATATAGAGCCCACGATCAGATGTTTATGGAAATTTTCGTTTTACGGAAATATGGTAATTGATCGACCAATTAAATCCATTATCGACCAAAATAAATTGGTCGATCAAACTTGATCTTTTGGTCGACCAAACTTAACTCATTGGTCGACCAAAACAATTGGTCTACCAATTTTGCCTTTTGATCGACCAATCCAAGACAAAATTGTGAGATTAAAAGTTCATAGCAAAAGAGTCCAAGTTTTAAGTTTGAAATTCATTCTCACCCGAGCCTGAGCTGAGCCAAGGCAGGGCAGGGCACTCGCTTATGCGTGTGTGGTCCCCAGCCCCATCTCTCACTCTTTGTTACATAAGCCATGGGAGACAGAAGTCTTTTCCACCTATTAAGAGGTTTGTCAACTTCTAGTATGGGACTAAAAGCTTCTCTTGAATCTCACTGATTTCAACATGAATTCCCATATCATCATATAACAACTGCATCTCGATTGATGCAGTTGGGCTGTCAAATCGAACACAGTCAAGGCACCAACACCCCAACATTCTATAGAAATTCTAACCTTGTATAGTTCAACACCCCACCTGGTAGCTAGTAGGTGTAGTAGGACAGTTGTCGCCCTTCATATCCTATGTCCTATAGTAACAAGTTGGCTAATAATGTATCTTTATCTTACAAGGTGCTAGGCTAACATGTGCTTGGCCAAAAAAGGGATTTGCAATGTCATGCAAGATTTATAGTTGGACATGCATTTTGAGATGTTGATCGTATGACATTTATATAGGTGCAATCATGATTGAGGGATACTAATTGAATATAGATGATCCCAACATCTATATTGCATACTTAATCACTACCCATTAGCGTGAGAAGAACAAGTAATGGATTGTATCCCATGTCAACATGATCACATTCTCAGCTTCTAACTTTGTATTTGATATCTATTCATTTTAAGATTCCTTCTTGGAATATGTTCCTATGAATAATGGGAGTATCTCTTCCAAACCATTAGCGAATGCACTCTGAGCACATGCTATAATATCTCAATTTTGTCATTGTAGACGTGTAAATGGATGGCCAATTTTAAATCTTAGAACCTAACAATAAATTTATAGAATTATTTTGTATAGTGGTTCACAAGGATGGAGATCCATGGGGAGGCATAATCGTTTACCAATTTAAGCTCACTAATGATCTACCAAATCAAATAGTTTGCGATGGGAACATCAAAACCATGATTATGCTCATCAGTCCAAGTGAATGAAAATCAATATCTAGATGTAAAATCTTCTCAAAAAAAAAAATCTAGATGTAAAAATGAGGTGGCCTTATATTGTACTAGATAGGTGGCACATAAGAACTACCCAAGATCATTAAATTACACTAAATTGAGCTTGAAAAAATTAGAAAATTAAATAATCCGAAAATCTAAATTAAAATCTAAAACTATCTAAATAAGAAATACTAATGAAAAAGAAGCGATTCATTAATTTATTAACCAACTAGCTATGTTCTAAAAAAAATTCAGACTTCAATAGCTAGAAAGTAAAAGAAAATTAAATAGGAGGTCGATACCTGACACCCAAATTTGATATGGCCAGATGACTGCGGTAGGTCGATGGCAAGGTGGTTGATGGGCAAATGGCAGTGATGGTGGAGTCATGGTCAATGAGGTAAAGTTGTAGAATCCAGTGACAAAACTTGGATTAAGGAGGGAGATGGTGGCATTACGTAATAAGTACTTGACTAACAAAGATGAAAACTGCTTGTGAAATTTTATGCCCCTAAGAGAAGAAATGGTGTCTCCTTTTATAATGTGATATGGGAGAGAATAAGGCATGGAAACATTGGATTAATAATATGAAGGACGCGAGTATGGAAACATGCGTTGTAATGTGTTTTGCAATGTGTGGTCAAAAATCAACTGATTGAAAATCAAGCAGACCAAAATACATCGATTGAAAATGATTTTCTATCGGTTGAAAATCAAAATAAATCGTTTTAAAATCAAAACATACCAGTTGAAAATCAAAATACACTGGTGTATTTTGCCTTTTCACCGATGGAAAATGATTTTTCACTTGGAACTTGATTTTTCACCTAGGGGATGTGATTTTTTACTTGAAAAGTAGTTTTTCATCAGTGAAAAGTAATTTCCATCGATGAAAGCCCAAAATACATTGGTTGAAATTACCACTCTCATTGGTGCATTGTAAAATTCATTGTAGAGTGTGTTTGTTCACTTTTCCTCTAATACAAATTAAGATCAAATAAAGGTCATAGCTGGATTGAAAAGGGCCACCCATGGGTTGGTAATGATGCTAATATAAATTATTGCTGCCAGAATTTAAATCATAATGTCCTATGGCGCTTATCTTGAAGCCAAAAGAAAAAGCTAATAGGGCTATTGATTGCATAAAGCCAGTGTGGTAATGGCTTGAATAAATGGAATTTGGTCCTTACTTGGCAAGTTTACGTAGGTTGTAGTTGGATTTGCATTGATGAATAAAAAGTCACATCAAAGGGAGAGATATCGGCTAACATGGAATGTGGATTAATTGCATGGACACTTTAATGGTTTTTTCTTTTTTGAGGTGTAACATTTAACTTGATACATGAAGACACGCCCCATAGGGGAAAGAAAAATACAACATCTTATTGCCCTCAAAGAGGAGGAGGTTGTTCTTGTAGAAATGGGGGAAAGCAAAACTCAAAAAGAAGATAAGAAATAAAGAAAAAAGAAAAAGAAAGATGAGTCTCGAAATCAGGATCTGGTCAACCTCTCAACACTCAAAGGTATGGTAAGACACCAACGAGACGAATCTCGAAGAATGCGTCAACATGTGAATCGATTAGGATGACCAAAAGGTCGAGAAATGATTCTTGGCATGAGTTAGAAAACTCGGCCATATGACGCCTGATTTCTCACATGGTCCCCAAACAAAAAACAAGCAAATCTAAAAAAAACAAGAAAAGAAAAATAATCCATCCACAACAGAGCAAGGAACACAACCACAACACGCATATATCGGGTTGTATGCCGACCGATCAGACCCCAGCCAAGCACACTTGAATGGATTTTACTCATGGGCATTAAAATTGTGACAACCAATGTCTTGAAGATGCACTTGGGTTTTGTGATGGGTAATAAGCATGAATGATCTTGTTTATAAGTGCTATGATGTGTGGACATCACAAGGTTGAAATTGATCACCATATGGTCAAATGCATACAAGGTATTAGTCTAATGAGATAATTATTTGGTTTTTGTCATGCAAGTGCAAGTGCCATGAGTGATATGTATAAAACTGAGTGTAGGTTCAAAAAGGCATGTAGGCCCTTAATTTGGGTTTGGTTTATGTTTGGTTGGTTAGGCTGAGCTTAGGATTTTAATTTGAGGTGACAAAGATTTTCCTCCATGCCATTTTGTCATTAGCTCTTGTAACGAATGTGTGTCCCAGACGTATTTTAAGACGTCTGTGAGGTGGCTCAGACGTCGTACAAGACGTCTTGGATCACAACCAGACGTCTGATAAGACGTCTGGGATAGTTTCAAGACGTCTGAAAATCCGTTATTTTCGACACACGCAAGTCGCCTGCGCGCCTGAGCGCACAGACCGCATATTCCCCCTTTTTTCTCTCTGCGGCTGCAGGCGGCCTGCCACCTCCTCTCTCCTCTCCGCACGGCGTTAAAAGGGGCGCGCCTCCCCTCCCGTCTCCACCGTCTCCTTCTTCTTCTCCTTCCTGTGCGCGAGAGCGAGCGGACGCGAGGGCGGCAGCGGCGGCTGCAGTGAGCGCGGGGGGTGCGGCGTGCGAGGGCGGAGCTCTGCCGTGAGGGCGAGCTCGCCGGAGCGGCTTGGCCGGCTGGCGGAGGGCGCAGGGGGCGCGGAGCGACGCGGAGAGGGACCTGCTGTGGTCTGAGCAGCAGGAGTGCGAGGTGCGACGCGGGCGGCGTCGCGAGCGGAGGCCGAGCAGGGTCCTGATTCTGGAAAAATTTCCAGAATCAGACGTCTGGATTGATAGCCAGACGGCAAGGTCGACGTCTGTAAGATCATACAGACGTCTGAAAGGTGAGTTTCCGCCTTCTTCTTCCTTCTTGTCGACTGACCGTACTGAGGGAGGGGGGGTTGGCTGTGCGCAGGTTCGCTGATTCGCCATCCTTTGCGAATCAGACGTCTGGAAGTTGTACCAGACGGCGGGAGTGACCTCCAGACGTCCTGAGGGACCATCGGACGTCTGGGATCTAGGGCAGACGTCCCCGCAGACTTCTGGATGTCTGGGAAACTACGCTGAATAGGTAATTCTCTGATCCACTTTTTAAGACGTCTGGAAGAAGTTCCAGACGTCTGATTTTGCACAGTATCGTCTTTTTCGACCCGTTTAGGGCCCGTTCGGGCTCCGTTTTCCACGATTCGAGTTGCGTTCTTTTCAGAAGTAATTCCTCTACCCGTCTACAGTAGCTATACACTGTTTTGAGACACTCCTTGTGTTTGATCCTTGTGATAGGACCTCGTTCGGTTGCAGCCTTGAGAGTCGCGGAGGCACGCGGGATTCCCGATCACGCCCCCATTACTCCCGTTGTACCTGGTAGAGTGGCTTAAGTTTATTAATAAAATCTGTTAAAGTATGGAACCATAACTAGAAGCTAGGACATTGCATGAATCCTAGGAATGAGAAATGTATGGAATGATAGCTCCTAGGTGATGCATGAATCCTAGGGCTGGAAAACTAGTTGTATGCTAGATCCTAGGATGTGACATGAACCCTAGGATGGAAGAACTAGTGGAATGTATAATACTGCAGTCTTGGAAAAAAAAAAATGGAAAGGAATATAAAGCTGCCTGTAATTTGAATTAATAGCTGTCTGTTATGAATAAAGAAACATGATTGAGATCATGGATTTTTGAGAACGTGAATCTGGAAAGTGAAACATATGATGTTCTGAGATAAATAGCTGGAACCCTACGGGGAATTAGGAGTGGAACTCCTGGAAAGAAAAAGGAATGGAAACTGAGATGTAGTTTGTACTGTCTCTTGGGTACGCAGTACCAAGGGAAGTACCTGTACCTGTTTAGTGCAGAGTGGGGCCAGCCGCCCCAGGGACCCGGGGTTAGGATTGGCCGCTCTGTACCGACTTGTTGGCCCTCGTGTACGTAGTACCGAGGAGAGCTAGTAGTGTTAGGAGAGTACTAGCTACCCCACGGGCCCCGGGTTTCTGCTAGCCTCCTTCACCGACTTGTTAGGCCCACTAGGGCAAACCAGGGTAGTCAGGCGAGGGTGCGCGGACTGTGGAGGGGCAAGGCCCCGGTTTGGTTACTGTGGAGGGGTTGGACCCCTGTTACTGAGAGGGCTCTGCCCTGGTTCCGTGCTGTGCTTTGGGCGCACCCGTTAACAGAAACGACTGACCGCGTGCCAGTGCGGGCTAGCTACCTGTGCGTTTATCGCACGTGCCGTAGTCACCGTTACGTCTGTCAGTGACCTTGGGGTGGTTGACTGAGGGTAGGATCACCACGGGGGACTCTCCCGGCCAGGAGAGCACCACGTGCTACTTCTACTTTTGGAAAAGACTGCAATCAAGATCATTCCCACGAGGACATTCGAGATCAAGTAAAGGATCTGAGAAATAAATGAAATAGTGAGAAAAATTGAAAGATGTGAATAAAGGAAGTAATAGAACATAACAGCTACTGTACACTCTACTGTTGCCTTTAGTTAGTTTGCCACTCTACTCAGCGTTTTGCTGACGTGTTACACTCGTTACCTTTTTCAGGACCAGGTGTTGAGCAGCCAGGGTCGGCGGCTGCAGAGGACGCTGGGCCGAGTAGGGTCCAGTAGAGTTACCACAACCTTTTGTACCCCTTTTGTTTCTGTTCTAGTGAGTAGTTTTTGTTTCCGCTGTACCTTCTTTACCTGCAGTTCTTGTTATATGATAAATGCTGTTTTACTGTTGTGGTAGTACCTACTGTAGTAGTTTCTTTCCTTACTGCTGTACTTTCTTACTGTTAGTTATATTCATGCTGAATGTGGTTTATTTTACTGTCTTTTGGTTACTTCCTCGTTGGACGACTAGGTCTTGGGATTAGTCGAGTCGGTCCGGTTCTCGTGTCTCGTAGGGACTCGGAAACCGGGTCGTTACAGCTCTTGAGCTTATAAAAGCATTCCCTCTCTCCCTTATTTGTCATTCAAATCCTCTGATCTCATATCGGAGTAATAAAACTTCTATTATTTGCAATTAGAATTAGGAAGATTAGTCTATTATATTCACTTAATCCCAAATGAATCACCAATTAAACTTATTTGAGTGGAAACCAAACCTTATTTAGTACTTAGTTCTGATTTATTAATTGGCACATTAATATCTTATTTCCCTAAGTTGTAGAATCATAGGCTATGTATTTACATTCTTTAATTATAATAAGTGGGCAATTTAATTTTGGCATTTAACCAACCTCATTGGTCTCCTAAGCCCTTCTTTATCTTTATTTGATTCCCAATCCAAGGTATGCACTCAATTAACAATTTTAGTTGCCCAAACCTTCATCTTTGACCCTTAACCTTGTTCTAGGGTCGGATGCCTAGATGATCAATTTAGTTGCCTAAACTTGTAAAGAGCAAGTCCTTATGAAGAACCATGCATGCATTGTTTTGCAATTCATTCAGCACGGATTTCCCCCAAGCTTTTCCTCAACTCCCCAATATATCCTGAGTAAATTTGAAGTAGAATTTAGACATAAATTTGAGTTTAATAAAGAAATATTAAATTTAACTTCTATTACTGAGGCATCATCGAATTTAGCTAAAAACTCAATTCTACTCATTAAGAGTCTACAAGCTCAAATCCAAGGAAACAAGGGGTCTCTTCCCTACGTTGCAAAGTGCAAATGATGTGAAATTTGTTGAAGAAGATTATTGGGTAATTTGCATGTCTACCAAGTTTAGTTGCCCAAAATTAACCTTTGGTCAACTAAATGGGTTGGACAAATAATCTCGTGGCTTATCCCTCTTTATTGCATGCTTGCCTAAATTTGGTGAAGCAAACTCAACATATTAGCCACCTAAAATCATAGGAAATGTATTTCTTTTATTTAAATCTCATGCATTTTCCTAGTGAAGTTATTTGATGATGATGATCGACAAGCAAAATCATGGCGGCAAGGATTCACTTATTGCTTGTCAACAAGGACGTGGCCTTTCCATAAAAATACAAAAAAGAAGAAACTCTTGATTATAACACCTAATGTTCGACACATATGGAAGTAACTTTAGAATTCCCTCCTAATTCTTTAGATTCACATTAGAATTGGACTAGCATTCATGTTCAATTTGAATAAGGCAAAGTTCGATGCCTATTTATTTTTCCACATTAACAAAGTGATTAATTGCATCGGTCTTTTACCTATATTAATTTTCCAACTAAGAACACGAAATGTCATGTCGCCTACTAAGACGTGAGTTGGTAGTATGTTTTGAATGAGTAGTACTCTTTTGTTCTAACATAGGTTCTAAACTAGGGTGTTTAATTCACTAGGCCTAATAAGTTGTCAAGGACCATTTTCTCAGTTAGATTTCTATTTCCTTTGGAGGTGTTTGGTAGATATAGAGGTTAAGACACAACATTCTACACCTATACTGACGGTTAGTAACCATCGGTATAGGTAAAAATAACCGACATTGTAGGTCCAAAGAGCTATTCTAACGATCATTGAAGGTGTTCTCTTAAGAGGTGTCGCTGTAGGAAACACCGATAGTTTTTTACCGTTGGTGTTGTACCTAGACCTATAGTGACGGTCACATCCTGGAAGCTTGCCATTTTTTGTGATAGCAGAAACAACGCTTTTATCCATCGCTGTAGGGCAAAAAAATGTTGCTAAAACCATCACTACAAGGAATAACTCTAAATGTCTTTTTAACATAATACCAACACAACCATCTGTCACTAAATCTATCAATATAAATATCAAAGCACTATCTTAATAAATTTAAGATTTAATCAACAACAATGTTTACTTTATTCAAGTAAGATTAAATAAAAATATACAAGATATGGCTTTTGAAATAACAAATTGAATTATTTATAAATCAGAGATTCGTATCCAATAGAATAATTTTCTCATATAATTTTAAAAGGAAATTGTGCCTACAAGTATTATAAATGACATGAGCCACAAGTATCCTTGAAACACATTTTATACACTCGTAAATTTGTAGACAACATTCTAGCCTAAGACTAGAAGGTACAAGTAGCTTCTATCCTAGAAGTTCATCAAAATGTAAGCCCTCCTTGGGTCTTCTTCCAATTGCTCCAATGGTTCATTGATTTTTAGGTATCTCAACTATGAGATCTTAAGTAGCTTGCAAAGGTTCTCGATTAATTTGAGATGATGTACAATTGTAAATCATTAAACATGATATTATAACCCTTGAAAAAAAGATAAAGTTATAGTTTGCCTACATAAATACAAGTTGCATGCCTGTTGTGAAACATGCATGAAATTAGCATCATGTAATTATTTATAATTCTATTGCATTTCCTAATTGCATCCTTGAACAACCTCCCATTTTTGTGTTTTCAATAAAAAAATCAGGAAACATAAAGATCTAAAAAATGGATGCTTTAACTTGGAACTAGAGAAAAGATGCACCAACTGGGAATCAAACCCAGGTCTATACCATAGAAGGGTACTATTCTACCACTAAATCATTGGTGCTATTCATGTTTCATGAACCTAAATTAATACAAACTAGGAGTGGTCAGAAAATGAATTATCTTGAAGTTCTTCCTAATAATTCTAAAATTAATAATGATTTAAAGCTTCAATATTTTAATAAAAACTAGGATTCTATTCGTGCATGATTGTTAGAGAAAAGGATGGGAGGTTATGTTTCATTCTTATGGGTAATCAATATACATTTAGAAAGAATGAGATGAATTATATTTGCATCACCTTTGTGTTACATAAAGATTACAGAAGCCTGTACAAGACACGATATCGGTTAAGTAAAATATTTACCAGGAGACAATTTTACTATAGTTCGAGGAGACAAGACTGGTTCATCAGGAAAAGAGAAAATAATGGTTGGAATTATGACATTTTAGCTAAATTTAAATGGTTGTAGTTTTTGATTTAGAGTGTCCTAAACTTATAAGAAGGTATGACTGGAAAATGAAGCAGACAATTATCCCAACTATTAGGATGCTTGCATAAAGAAATTTATTTAAGTCAGCACATTCTAGACCTAGAGCCACAGTCACCTTCTTTACAGCAAGATCACCTTCAAATAATAGGCATGGTAGCATTCAGTTATAGTAGATGTTTAGGTATGAGTCAAATGAATTTCTACAGGATAAATTGCTAGTTGCATTTTGGGAAATATGAATCTCATTATGGAAAACCAACATATATACATTCTGAGAGAAAAAAGGGGATGGGAAATAAAATAGTCTTGCATTCTAAAAATAGTGGAAGCTTCAAAATTGCAAGTACTTTTGCAGTTATTATTTTTCTTTGACAAAAAAAAAGACATAAGCTTGACAAGTACAAAGTGATAAAATATTGGTTAATTATATAATTCCAAATTATATAGTTGAAGAACATACATTATCAATATTATGCACAAAACAACGGTAGCCAACAAATGCTAATATTTGTAAATCATTGCAGTAGTATATTGCAGAGCATGAAAACTATAACAACAACAACAACAACAACAACCAAGCCTTTTCCCACACTAAGTGGGGTCGGCTATATGGATTCTTTGCCTCCACACAGATCGATTTTCAGCCATTTTAGGACTTAATTTAAAGTAATTGAGGTCATACTTAATAGTTTCCTTTCAACACTTGTTTGGTCTTCCTCGTCCCCTCTTAGCGGGTTCAGCCTCCAACTTCTCACATCTCCTAACTGGAGCATCTAGTGGCCTTCTTTGTAAATGTCCAAACCATCTTAGACGAGCCTCTCTCATTTTATCCTCTATCGGTGCCACCCTAACCCTGTTTCTAATAAATTCATTTGAAATACAGTCCTTTCTTGTATGACCACACATCCATCTTAACATCTTCATTTCTACCACAGACATCTTCTGTACATGCCTATAGTTTATAGCCCAGCATTCAGAACCGTACAACATGGCTGGTCTTACCACAGCTCGATAGTATTTTCCTTTGACTTTTAAAAGAACCTTCTTATCACAGAGAACATCAGAAGCACCCCTCCATTTCAACCACCCTACATTAATTCTATGTGTAACATCTCCATCAATTCCACCATCATGTTGGAAAATGGATCCCAAGTACTTAAAAATATCTTTCATTGGAATGCACTCTTCTCCAATTTTTACATCAATCCCTTCGTTGTTCCCTCTACTACTAAACTTACATTCCATATACTCAGTCTTCGTCCTACTTATGCGTAATCCTTTATCTTCCAGGGCTTCTCTCCAAAGCTCAAGTTTTCTGTTCACTCCATCTCTTGTCTCATCAACCAACACAATGTCATCAGCAAAAAGCATACACCAAGGCACCTCAACTTGGATATGCTTCGTCAACTCATCCATAACCAAGGCAAAAAGATAAGGGCTTAAAGTCGAACCTTGATGCAGACCAATAGAGATATCAAAGTAGTCTGTCAAATCATCCTTAGTCTTTACACAAGCTATAGCTCCATGGTACATATCCTTAATGAGGTTGATATATATAATTGGCACTTATCTCTTCTCCAAAATTCTCCACAAGATATCTCTTGGGACAGAATCATAGGCCTTCTCCAAATCAATAAAAATCATATGTAAATCCTTTTTCTTCACTTTGTATGTCTCCATCATACGTCTCAAGAGGTGTATTGCCTCAATAGTAGACCTGCCTGGCATAAAGCCAAATTGATTTTCAGTTACCATAGAGACTTGCCTCACCCTTCTTTCAATTATTCTTTCCCAAAGTTTCATCGTATGACTCATCAACTTAATACCTCTATAGTTGGAACAATCTTGTATATCACCTTTGTTCTTGTATAAAGGTACCACAAAACTTTTCCTCCATTCCTCTGGCATCTTCTTGCCTTTCCACACAGTATTAAATAAATTTCTGAGCCAAGTTATACCCCGTTCTCCCGTCATTCTCCAGACGTCTATAGGAAATCATCGGGCCCAACAACCCTCCTACTTTTTATCATCTTCAGAGCCTCCTCTACTTCTTTCTTTTGTATCCTTCGATAACATGATCGATTCACATACTCTTCAGAGTTAACTAACTCCCCTAAGATAATATCATTCTTTTGCTTTTCATTAAATAGCTTATGAAAATATCTTTTCCATCTTATCTTTATATCCTCACTAGCTATAAGCACCCTTCCTTCTTCATCCTTGATGCATCTTACATGCGTAAGGTCCTTTGCTTTCCGCTCTCTTGCTTTAGCTAACTTGAAAATATCTTTTTCACCTTCTTTAGAATCAAGTTTCTTATAAAAATGCTCCCAAGCTTTTGCTTTTGCTTCACTAACAATTTTCTTTGCATCTTTCTTTGCTCTTTTGTAGTTTTCCATATTTTCATCGGTCTTATCTTGATATAAGGCTTTAAAACAGGCTCTTTTAATTTTAAGCTTCTCCTGCACTTTCTCACTCCACCACCAAGCCTCCTTTTGTCCTGGAACACCTCCTTTAGACACGCCTAACACCTCCTTTGCCACCTTCCTAATACAGTTTGCCATATTTAACAACATTTCATCAGCACTACCATCAAGATCCCAAGCCTTTTGTTGCATCATCTTCTCTTTAAATCTCAGTTGCTCTTTCTTAAGATTCCACCATTTAATTCTCAAATTCTTAGACACTAATTTTCTCTTCTTTGCCTTCTTCAAATGAACATCCAACACCAAAAGACGATGTTGAGCAGTTAAACTCTCCCCTGGAATAATCTTGCAATCCTTACAAGATAAACGATCCCTTCTTCTCAAAGCAAAGTAATCGATCTGCGTTCTCGTTAAGCCACTTTTATAGGTAATCAAATGCTCTTCCCATTTTTTGAAGAAAGTATTTGCTATGAAAAGATCATAAGCCATAGCAAAATTAAGGAACGTCTTCCCTTCTTCATTCCTAACACCAAAACCATGATTTCCATGCACTCCTGCATACTCTAAAGCATCTTTTCCCACATGCCCATTTAAATCTCCACCCAAGCAAATCATTTTTGTCTGTGGGATTCCTTGAATTATCATACCAAGCTCTCCCCAAAATTTATTCTTTATTCTTTCCTCTAGACCAACTTGAGATGCATAAACTGAAATGACATTCAAGATCTCTTCTTCTAAGATTAATTTTATCAAAATAATTCGATCACCCAATCTCTTAACCTCAACCACGCTCTCCTTCAAATCCTTATGAATTATAATACCCACGCCATTTCTACCTTTGTCCTTTCCTGAATACCAAAGTTTGAAACCTGTTCTCTCGATTTCCTTTGCTTTTTCACCAACCCACTTAGTCTCTTGAAGGTAAAGAATTTGAATCCTTCTCCTTACCATTGTATCCACAATCTCCATGAGCTTGCTAGTCAAGGTACCAATATTCCAACTACCGAATCTCAGCATACATTGTGACACACTTCGATGACGAAGTGGTGGAACTAGCTTCTTTACTCGCATGCGTTCCTAATGCGAGAACCCTTGCTCATTTTGGATTACATCCGGGCGGCGATGTAGTGGAACTAACTTCTTTACTCGCATGCGTTCCTCATGCAAGAACCCTTGCTCATTTTAGACTACATTCGGGCGGCGATGTAGCGGAACTAACTTCTTTACTCGCATGCGTTCCTCATGCGAGAACCCTTGCTCATTTATCACTACACCCGGGCATCGATGCAGCACGTCGCAAGTAGGGAACGCCCCAACGAAATCAGAGTATTTGCTAGAATCCATGTTTAAAGATCCGACAAATTTTACACTGGTTGTCAGCTACCTAACGCAACCCTCCTCCTTTACCCGGGCTTGGGACTGACAATGAAAAGGCACACGAACCTCAACATAGGCGGAGTTGCATGAAAACTATAACCATTATAGAAAATTGTTTACTTAAACAAGATTCAAATTATTTTTTGTAAGAGTAAAAAAAATAGCTCTCTGCCTAGGTGATACTGACGTGAGGATCTCTTGTAATCAAAGTGCTTGCATCAATGATCACTGACCCCCACTACTTGTTTGATCAAAACTACATGAAAGGCACATAATTCAGATTTTGGTCCACACTGAAATATATTGAGTGAATTACATATATTGTGCACTTGGGATGTTACAAATGAAGCTACAAAAGGATACCAACACTAATCCAAATACATTTGAGAATTAATTAACCCAAATGCATTGGATTTTTCTTTTCTTGCTCTTACACAAAATCATAGCCATCAAACTATTTTTTGGTGATAAAAATCAGCGCCAAAAGGGCAAAAAGAAATCTAAAATCAACAAGTTCATGCCTGTCAAGCATGGTCACGAAGATTAATATCCTTACTCCATGGAATAAGAGGGTAGTAAGAACATATGAAGCAACCTAAAGCAAAGTTGTGTTGGGATACTAAAGCAAAATAGAAAGCACAAAAATAAATGGGGAGAATTTTTGATAAAAGGTAAAGTGCTAACAAGAATTGATGCAGCTAGAAAACAAGGATACTGAAAAAGCAACGATGTCGCCTCAATTTCATACAGAAGATCCATTATATCCAAGCATGCGGGAAAGCTTAAAAGATCCCCAGCCCAACTGAGATAGCTCCCTGAAACCAGATGTCAGATATCATAAAGCAAAGCTTTACAGCTGACCCACAAAAAAAAAAGGAAGAGGTTAAACGAAAAGCATAAAAATCACCTAAATTAAGCAAGGAGCTCTTCCAAAAAAGTATATGTCATATTTGATGCTCCAATCTCAAATCCTAAAACCTTAAAAGCACTTCTTATCTTAGCAACTAAAGCGTAGCTATTCACGACTTAAACAAGAGAACACTAAAGCAACTAAAAGCTACACTCCCCTTTAGAAGAACCTAAATCTTTGCCATTGATGAAGAGAGAGGTTTAGCCTAAGGGAGGCTTGTGATGCAACTCCCATCAGCACTATAATGTCAATTAATAATCAACCAAATAAAATTTCGAAAGAAGTAGGTAGTTAATCAGAACGCTAACTTCATAATTCAAATAAAGATGTTTTAGGGATCTCTAAATACTAATCCCAACATAATGGTCAACTATGATTTAATTGTGCATTCGAGCTCATATATTCAAGTCCATCAACAGCTGTACAAAATTAGCAAGTAAATCAAAAAGTTCTATAAACCAGACTAAAGAGCTAGCATCTGTATAAGAATCTCAAGTATATTTTTAAAATAAGATTGTTCAGAACACTAAAAAAACTAGAAACCATGAACTATCTCCGATATTTGGAAGGCATAAAAATGGTGCACGACATCAGGAAAATTGCCTATCTAAGAAAAACAAGTAGTCCCCTACATCATTAAACACAGACTATTAGATAAAAATGAATCTTAGGAAACTTTTTGTGAAAAACCATCAGATTTAATGCTAAGAATTCAGGGAGTAATGTGAAGCCCTTGTCACTTTATCCTTCAAAACAAAGATTGAAGGAGATATCGAAATTGCTCCTTGTGCAATATAACAGCTACAGAAATTACTGCAAATAATCCAAACTACACTCTATTGAAATCAAACATACTATTATATCAAAAAATTACCTGAAGTAAACGGCATGAAGTATGATGTATAGAGCATTAAATATGTTTGTGGGGGAAAAACATGATTGAGAATTAAATTAGATACAATTCAAATATAGGTATAGTTCCATTTCCATATTTGCTTTTACATGATTGAGAATTCATATGTACATCAACATATGATTTTTCCTTGCCATATCCTAAGGAAATTCGATATGGATTCCAATTGGATATAAATCAGATACAAACATAAATTGAATATCAACTTGAAAGTATGATCCAAAAAATAACAATTCCATAAAAAATGTAAAAATATTAGAAGTTCCAATCTTTCTAAAAATATATTAAGGGGTCAATAAAAGTTTTTAGGTTTAATTTAAGCATGCACTAAACTATGTGAATTCACTTGTAAATCATTGTTAAAAATATAAAACATTTCAAATCTAACAATATATCAAAGATAAATACACAAAAGTCCAATGAGGCATAGAACAGTGGTGATACATCACTCTGGGGAGTTGGAGGTCCCAGGTTCGAGGCTCCCTGATGTTATACACATATATATATATATAGGTTGTGACTATTTCCTTTCAAAAAAATGTATATATTTTAGTCTGCTGGAAATCCAAATCGATATCCTAATCCAATCCAAATTTCTTCATACCATATTCGAATCCATATCCAGCAAAATTCCAAGTTCTTAACCAAATTTGTATCAAAATCTGACAATATTCATGTCTGACCAAATTTGGATTGATCATAGGATACGAGTTTATACGGTTATACCTGATCTATTTTCATCCCTTGGGAAGAGCAGATTTTTTTAGAAAATGCAGGATTATTTAGAAGAATAACTCCCTTTCTATATTCAACACCCTTAGGTGCTTTGCCATTAATGGAACTGCTTAAAATTTATTCCTATTGGTAAATGATTTCCATACCCAACCACTACTTATTCCACATTAGATACTACCCTGATGTTCATAACTTGGAGATTAAATTAGCATACTGGCACATCACCCAACCAATAATATGTCTCATACCAAGTGCCATATTTCACTCATAGCCTTTTTTTTGAGAGAGAAAAAAGGTTGGTTACCGGACATCGGTAACCATCCAGAACTCATAGACTTATATTATTCAACAAGCTTAGCCTTTTTAAAAAATAACTATATTTTGTGAATCCATCAATGACAAGAGAATCCTCAAGTGTTTCTAAAATAAACATATGGTGGCATAAATCCACCAACTGCTATAAAAGAAAATTGATCTCATTCAAATAAGCTTTCCCTATTCGCCAAACAATACAAGAAAGAAATCCAAGACTGTGACAGAAGGATACCTAGGATATGATGAAATTATCTCATTTTTTGAAAAGCTATCCTCTTGGCTGCAAATGTCATGTAAATAGTAACAATCTGGGTTGCTGCATGTCTGAATCATTGAGTAGATTATACAAGCAAAGGCACAAGGATAACAAGTAACATTTAAGACAAAAAAGGCCAAAAAAAAAGAAAGCAATATGCAAAATTTTAGAAGCCAACAGGAAGAATAAATCCGCAAACCATGTTTCTTATCCATGAGTGACAATATTTTGTAGTGCCAAAGCATGCCCTAAAGAAAGACGTAAATGAAAAGTTAGGAAAAGATTTATTATATAATCAGTAGTATAGTTACAGATAATAGACAAAAATTGAAATTTTATTAGTCGTGAATATCCAAGACTGTCATTTATTGATAGGATAAAACTTCACCTGAACGGCTTCCCTTCCGGAACAAAACTGTGCACTGCTTGAATACATCGAACAGCTTCTTCTTCATGCAGTGCTTTCCATGAAGATGACAGTTACCAACCATGGGGATGGCGCAAGTGGTATTCCAGTTGATGTGGCCAATGTGGACGTCGCCATTGCAACTGATGTTTGGATGGACGATTCTATTCCACAAACGAACCTTAGATATGAAACAAGGGAGGGTTAAAACAACTGCAGGATCCAACCAGGGAGATATTCGAAATCTTGACAATTCGAAACAAAAAAAGAGGAGAACTAGGTTACCGTCGGCGGATCGTTAGGATACCTCGACGGGATGTTGAGTGCACTGTGAGGCACTGATTAGGATATATTAAGTATACTTATTATAGACAAATAATATAGACAAAGAGGACTATGTGGCTATGCGTGAAAATAGGGGAAAAGGAGATAGGAAAAAGAGAAGCTGTCAAACTCATCACCCCCATCACCTTTACATCAAAATGAAATATTCAACATCAAATCAATTGTGTCCACCCTCCTGCCCTTTCTTTTTTTTTAATTGTTTGTTCTCTGATTTCCATATCCCAGCAGTAGCAGCATGCCCTTGGCCTAAAGAAACACACCCATGCGGGGTGGTTTGATGGTAATAACCAGAGGCAGAAAGAGAGTAGTTGGTGTATCGAGGAAGAAAGAGAAGGAAGGGGGGTGGGAGGGCCATTCAAGGAAGGGGGTGGGAAGAGAAGCCTATACTAATAATATTACACTCCACTGTAAGACAACCTTTTTAACCATCACTTGATAACTCAAGCTATACATAAGAAGATATCCTTTTCTTTTCCCTTTTGCTTCCTCTTATGCCGCCCCACACCACGCTCTCTCTCACCCATCAACTGCAAGCACTAGGGAGCATCCCACCCCCATTTGCTGCTGCAAAGAAAGATAAGCCCACTCCTTCCTCTGAAAAAAAGAAATGACTAAAGATGAGGACTTCAAACTCCTTAAGATCCAGGTGCTCCTTCCCTCTTTATTCTGTCCTTCTCTTTCTCCTCACCAACCTTCCAGGCAGTGTGGTGGCAATGGCAAATGCCACTCGGATTAATATATTTATTGTGTGATTATCAATTAGATAACTATCCTTTCCCTTTTTAATTAAAAAAAATAAAGTTGAATGGCAATGAATTTTTAATACTCCACAGAAGAAAGCTCTCTTGATTGACACAATCTCTCCCCACAAAGTCCACTTAGTTATTTCTCACCTCTTTCTACTTTCTTTCATTTGATTGCAAAAGTTATATGCTGACATGTGTGAATAATTCTCTGGCTTTGATGTTCATCATATGTGTACAAGTTTGGGTTTGACAATTGCAAGCTAATTTGCAATAGTTTCTGTTTTGGGGGAAATTCTGAAAAAAGGTAAGATGAAAGCAAAACTACCTTCACCATATAAGCTCACACAGGACTCTTGGGGGGGGGGGGGGGTGGGTGTCCAGTGAAATAGAGGCCAATGGTTGCAAGGAACTAAACACTCCACCTAAAAAGAAACGTTTCACTAAGCTAACTTGATTCACAACTTCCAGATACCCAAACAGTCCAAACCAACTCCTGAGTCACCCCCACCTTCATGCAAACCAAGGTTTGAAATGCCAATTTCGACGTCGTGCCGATAAAATTCAAAGTATGCATACCATGGAAATGCTCGTTTTTCGATGGCCATGCTGAGGGCACGCTGTTGGAACGCCAAGGGCATGTCGATGACTTGCCAACAAAAAATCAAAAAATATTAAAAATAAAGTAAAAATGCTAAAATTTCACCTAAATATGTGTGTGTGGCCTTCCCTGATTCCCCCCAAATTTCGAAAAATACTCCAGATTTTAAAAAAAAAACCTACAACCAGATCAATTTTTGAATCCGAAACTCCCGCCTTACCGGTATGTTGCTGAAACCATCGGCAGTTGTCAGCATGCTGTCGAAATCTTCGACATGCCAGCGGCACACCTGTAAATCGACACTTCTACTTTGTCAAGACGGCCCCCTCTCCGAAATACCCTTGCCGACAGCATGTCGTTGACATTTAAATCACTGAATTGCAAACCTTCTGGAAAAATAAACAAACACTTGTAAGAAAATATTAATTAGGAAATGTGAGTTTAGAAGAGCTCAATGTTGCCCAAGATGGCTAAGGAGCCTGGCTTTCAATGGTCATCCAACGTCAACTTTGAGTTCCACCAATGCATGACTGAAGAGGCTGACAACATGGAGATTCAACATCTTGGCCCTTGCTACAGAACTCAAGGCCCTACTTTCTACAAAAAAAGAAATGGAGGTTAGGATTGGCCATAGAAGTTCTAGGTAATTGTACACAGTTTTCTGAGTTATGAACATTTAGACAATGAAATATTGTCATAATGGTCCCTTACCGTACATCGGAGCACTTCTTGCTATAAGCCTTCCTCCACAAAACTGTCTCATATTGTTGTGATAAGAGCTCCTAGCAAAGCTTCTCAGTAAATTCTCGAAGAGATGTCCACCTCTTCTGGTTCTCCTTGGTATGTAAAGACCATAGAATGATCAAAGGTGAAGTCCAAATAAAGTATCCACCTGGTCTTAAAAGTCTGTCCATTTCAACCAATAATGCACCATCTGCATCAAATAATGCAGGTCAAAAACTGCAAATATGTTTATTAGAATTTTTAAATGTAGGAACAAAAAAAAAGTAATATTCTTTCTGAAAAATAAGTGCCATCCAATATTTTTTTATATACTAGTTGAGTCACATTTGAAATTGAAATATGAAAAGTGGTATATATAAGTCATTCAATTAAGTTATAAAACTGGTTCACAAGCCTAGATGTCATAGAGTAAGTCTCTAATTTATCATACCTATAATGCAAAATTGTGATTAAACAAAGTTGGCCATTAGAACAACAATGTATTCAGTTTCTAGGAAAGTAAAGTTTATTAGTGACAACTTCACCTTAATGCAAAAGTCCAAGTCAATCAAGGATTTCCATAACAAGCATTCAATCCAACGGTAGATCAGATTTGAACCATAATGGGAGAGATCTAATTGATGGAACAACGAGAGATCAGAAATCTTAAGATTTGAATGTCGATTTCAAAAGTTAGAATGAAAAATCCAAGTGAGAGATCGATCCAACACAAAAACCTCAATGAGATCCAAGTGAGAGATCATATCCAAAAACCTAAAAGAGATCAATCTACCTGAGAGAGCAAGAAAATGCTCGAGCATTAGGGCTTCAATTAATCAGGGGAGAGATTAACTAACTTGAGTCGACAAAAATGTGACGCTCAGTCAAGGGAGAGATTAGGGCTTCGATCAGATTGAGCTTACTTGATAGAGGTTAGGGCGTTGACATATATATGCTCGAGCAGTGTGGGGGTGGTAGAGTGGTGGCGGCGTGGGATGTATGCTCGAGCGAAGGGGAAGGGAAGGTGGAGGATGTTGAGGAGTTAGGGTAGGCGATGTCGGTGAGGGAAGGATGAGGTCAACGAGGGGGGAGGAGGTTGACACGTGACGAGCAGGAGCAAGAGAGAAGAAATGGGAAGGTGTGGAGTGGAGTGGAGTGGAGAAATGGGGAGTGGAGTGGCTGTCCCTACTTGTTGCAGTCGGGAAGTGGTGAGGGGAGGAAAGAGCAGTCGAGGATGAGACACATTTGCCCTCATCGGTTTTGTTATTTTTTATAAAGGTTTTCGCTGGTGTAGTATCTAGCATTAGCAACATCTAATAGGACCTGCAGCAACATATATTTGATGCCAGTGTAGATACACTGTTGCTGTAAGTCAATTTTTTGTTGTGAGAGAAGCTAAGTGATTTAACCTTTTTTTGGTTTCAGTTAACTTATCTACCACTTACATTGGGTTAAAGAGGATTTAATCTATGGTAAAATTACTCCAACTCGTGTGTAGAATAACTTTAACTTTCAAATCTTCTAAATGAGTTAAGTTACTTATTTCATTTTTTTTTATATTTCTCTACTTATTCCATAAATCTATTTTCCTTAACGAGTAATACCTCCGAGATTATCTTAAAAGAGCACCTCTTATCTCCCCATGGCGTGAAGTACTCGAACAGAGGTGGAGAAAAACGAAAATTACATGGACCAGTTCAGCAGAGAAAGTCGACTTGTTACAGTTTCTTGGCATGAAATAATAAGGAACTTCGGATTAATGCAAGCAATTACTGTCAAGTTCCCAACTTTCAAGACCATGTGCGTAGTCCACAAGGAATAAATCCAAACACTTTTGTCATATATTATGTTTATACATGACATGGACCACCATGTTCCGAACTTTCAAGGGCATGGACCAAATCCGCTTCTTAGCATATGCAATTATCAATAACCAACGTCCTTGTCATCTTCTATATATTATCTTTAATTGTTGTCGTACTCGAGAAGGGATACATATATAAATCCAAGAGTCGAATTTGGACGGAAGACCTAAAGCATGAAAATCTCGAACCCTCAACTCTGGAATCATTTTTTGACTTTGACCTCTTCTATTAGGATCGATATATGCACGAACGAACATACACGGTAACTTGTAAAGTTCGAATACTTGAACGAACACTAGGAGAACTGATCAACGAAGGCTGCTCGATACGATACACGCATGAGAACCCATGGTTGCTTGTTTTAAGGGATCCCCTGCTATACCTCTATAAATAAAGTCCCTTCCCGTGCTCTCGAATATTTAAAGCCAATCTCAAGAATCAGCACCATTCACGTTAATTAAATCCACTTAACAGAAGAGAGATGGCATCCCATATGCTCATCAGCGTGCAGCTCCTCGTCCTCGTAGCTTTGGTTTTCTCCCAAGTGGCCTCTGCATATGATCCGAGCCCTCTCCAGGACTTTTGCGTTGCTGACAGTAGAGCGCAAGGTATGCATACCTAGCTAGCTAAGAGATACAATATTTGAAAACACATATTATACGACTTACTTAATTTATCTAATTTCACTGAAGTCGAGAGACAGTTGTAATGCTAGTTACGGAACTCTATTAGAAATATATAGATAGATGAGAAGTATTGGGTGATGATGAATTGAATTAAACATCTCTTATATATATATATATATATATATATATATTCCCTTAAATCCTCTCAGTGCAGAAACTCCTCCTTGAGGATCAGATGGATACGTTTCCTGAATGTATGCAATTTAAGTAAGAGTACTTGGGATGCGAAGTACGTAGTCCTTTTACTTATTAGTTCATATTAATTACATTATGTGAGTCGGGTGCAACATGAGATATGTGGGCGAGAGAGAGAGAGACCAGACCCGTATACATGGACGATTAATGCTAAGGCAGATATTAATAAAAAAGGAAAAGAATTTTTAAACTAGCTTTTGGATGGTGCGTATAGTTAATTTCATTGCACATATTATAAATAACTGGTGATAAGCATGCATGCATATATTAATTTGATGATGCAGTGTTTGTGAACGGATTCGTGTGCAAGAACCCCATGAGGGTGACGGCGGAAGACTTCTTCTTCTCGGGGCTGGATCGCCCTGGTGATACCGACAACCAGGTTGGCTCGAGTGTCACCCCTGTGAACGTAGCGCAGATCCCAGGCCTTAACACTCTCGGCATCTCGATGGTCCGCATTGACTTCGAGCCGATGGGAATCAATGCTCCCCACACCCATCCACGTGGCACGGAGATCCTCACCGTGCTCGAAGGGACACTGGGTGTGGGGTTCGTTACCTCCAACCAAGCCGACGGTGGCAACTGCCTCATCAGCAAGATCCTCAACAAGGGAGATGTGTTCGTGTTCCCAATCGGTCTCGTCCATTTCCAGATCAACGTCGGCCGCACCAAAGCTGTCGCTATAGCTGCATTGAGCAGCCAGAACCCCGGTGTCATCACCGTGGCCAACGCCCTCTTTGGTTCGGAGCCCTCCATCGACCCCAATGTCCTTGCAAAAGCTTTCCAACTTAAGAAGAGGGTCATTGACTACTTGCTAGAACAATTCTAATCAATTAGACGGACAATTCTAAAAGGTTTACCACGTCCATCCTATATGTGATGTACAAGAATGTGACCTAAGGTTACATTTATTTTTATCAAACATCTGTAATTACGTTTATTTATTAGCATACTCAAATCAACGATAGCAAGATTATTATCCTCTAAATGTCACCAAATAAATAAAACAAAAGAAGTTACGAATCCTCCTTCCCTCTGATTTCCCTCTTCCTGAAACAAAAAGCCCATCCCTACCTGCCCCTTTGAACGTCACAAAATAAAAAAAAAATTCACGAATCCCACCTTTCCCTGCCCTACGAAACCTCACCCGACCCCCCTAAGATCATCGTTCTTCCTCACCTCTTCTGCCTCAGCACTCCCATGGTCCTCTGCCTTGTCATCGCCCTCAACCCCCTCGTCCAAGCCATCATCGCATATTGTGGTCCTCCTTGACCTCCTCATCCAAGCCATTGTCTCCCCAGTCATCCTTGAACTCCTCATCCAAGCAATCGTCGACCTCCTACCCTCCTCCTCGTCCGCCCCACTGCTGCCCTCCTGTCATTCTTATCCCTGTCGGATCTCCTCTCTGATGCGGTAAATCGCGTGATTTGTAATTAGGGTTTTTAGTGTCGTTGTAACACGCGAAATCGAATACGCTTTTAAAATTGATAACCTAAATAGGGGGGTATCTAGGGTCATCCAAGAAGGCTAAACGTTTGCAAAATTATGTCTCTTGCTTAAAAATTGAACTCAACTTTCTTTTTGGTGTTTTATATACATGATTTTTATAGGTTTTTAAATAACAAGAATAATGTAGGTTTGTTGATAACATGAAAATTTTCTATACTAATCCACTACACTACTATTATAATGACAAGTAGAGCCTCTCCCTAAGCTCACTCTAGGTGCGTGGAGGCCTAGAGTAATTAGGGAGAGGGAGTGAAAAATGTTAAACAAGAATTCTACAAGACTATGCAACAAAAAAGATTAAAGAATGCAACTTTGATTGAAAGAGAGAGTGTTTTACAAAAATCCTAGTAGATGAATGCTTCTACTACTAGACAATTGTAATAAATAAAATAAACACAAGTCCTCCTGAATTGTTAGTGAAGAGGGAAAGCTCCTTGCTCCAAGCTTAGTGGCTCCTAGGCTTGAAAAGGGCTCCTCCTTCTCCTTCCTTGAGATGCTCCTCCAAGGTTGAAGTTACCACCTTCAATGATCTCCTTCAAGGGTGGCATGCACCACCCTTGCTCCTCTTTGCCTGGCCATCCTTCTACTGAGGGAGTGCTCCTCCTCCTTGGCGTAGCACAAAGGAGAAGAAAGAAGGGGAAGATGGCACCAAGGGGGCAGGTAAGATGCCCCCTTACTCTTCTTTTCTTCTTCTTCCTTGGCCATGAATTATAGTGGGTATATGGTAGACTAAACTAAAATGGAGGATGATTTTTTTTTTGGTGGAATGTGATGGGTTTTTATAGAGGTGGAAGGGGGTAGGGTTGGCGTGAATAGGTGGAGGGCTAGGATTGATTCTAGGGGTGGTTATGGGTGGTTAGGTTGATCCTAGGGCTAAGGTTAAATGGCGCCAAATGAGGGGGCACAAAAAGAGATAGTTATGGCTTTGGTGTCCCTTAGGGTTGGCGCCAAAATGGGCCTTCTAGAAGGCTATTAGGTGGCGCCATCTTAGGGTTCTAGAAGGGGGTATGTTGATGCCTAGGATGGTTATGTGGGTAGGTGTAGGGTGGATAGTTGGCTCCAAAAGGGAGGTGGTTAGGGTTTGTTTTGGCACCAACTTTTGGTGTCTTTTGGTGGTTGGTTGAGGGGAGAAAGGTGGTGAAGGTGGTGGTGCCAAAGGGAGTAGGGTGGAGCTAGCTAAGGTGAGCTAGGTAGGGCTTAGTTGGTGGAGCTAGTTAAGTAGGGTTTTAAGGTGGTGAATGCCAAGGGAGCTGGAGCCTAGCTGAGCTTAGCTAAGCTAAGCTAGCTTAGCTAGTAATGGAGTAGAGGAGTAGGCAATGGGAGCTAGGGTTTGAGGAGAGGAGCTGGACAGAAGAAGTTCACAACTGAAATGGAGCTAGTTGCTGCTAAAGAGGATGGCATGGAGCTACTTTAGCTAGCTTAGCTTGCTAGTTCTTTGCTAGCTACTAAGCCAAGCTAAAGTAAGCTGGCTTGTACCACAAGGAGATGAGGTGAGCTGGGTCTGTTGCTCCTAGGGAGGATTAAGCTGGTTGAGGAAGCTAAGGTAGCTTAGCTCAACTGAGTTGAGCTAAGCTGAATCCCCGGGAGCTAGACATGAGCTTCCTGAGCTGAAATGAAGTCATCATCGGTTGGCTGGAGTTGAGTGAAGTTGGATGTAGCTGGACTTGAGCCGAGGTGAACTCCTGTCAACTCAGCTAAGCTAGCTAGAGCTTCCTATGAACTAATGGGAGCTGAGATGAGCTAGATTCAGCTAAGTTGAGCTGGATCTGAGCTGACCTAAGCTACGGTGAGCTAAGATGAGCTCTCTTGAGCTGCCATTCAGCAGAGATGTGCTGAATGGAGCTAGGATGAGCTAACCCTAATACAAGTGAGCTGAAATCCAGCTATGGTGAGCAAGATCTGGCTGAGTTCCAGCTGGTTTGGGCTTCTCCTTCACCAGTTGCCTTCCTGAGTGCTAGGGTTGTAGGGATCTGGCAATCTTCTTATCCCTAACACTCACAAAAGCATATCAAAAGGATAATAGAAGGTAGAATGCATGCTTACCCTAATTTATGCCTAATTGTAGCCTAAAAACTCATTTGCAGAGCAAAATCCTAAGAGCTAGGTTTGTTTTAATGCATAAGAATGATGATAAACTAACGTTTATCACCCCCATGTTTATCTTTAGCTCTTAGCAAAACTTTAATTTTTACAAAATGGATTTTTGGGGAAATCTAATTTTTTTAACTTTTGAGGAGAAAAAGATTATGGAACCTTAGTTGGTCTAAACAGAGGAGGTATGAGATTTGTTAAAGATAAACATCGGGATTTATTTTCGGATCCAAAAATTAGACCAAAATGGGATCAATATATCCTCCAGAAAATTTACAGATTAACCCCTTGTTAATTCAAATTACTTGAAATTTCTATTTTTAGGATTTTTATGGCTCTTGAATCTGATTCGCAACTTGCAATAACCTTTAAAACCTTATGTCTGTGCTTGTGAAAAGGTAACATTTATAAGGGAGTGTTTTTAAAACTTTTTTCTCTCTCTCCCTCATTCTTATTTTTAGCTTAGTCTTACAACAGATGTGTTGGGATCATCAATCCCGTTACCAAGCCTCGAGGGGGTTCTGGCGCCAGTACTTCGAGATAGCACTGTCCATGACACCACTGAGGAGCTCACAACCCCAAAACACAATGCGGTGTAAAGGGGCACTCCAAGCAAACTCAAGCTCTTACTCCGATACTTTAGGTAGAGCACTATCGAAGACACTTGAGCTACAAAAAAATGCTTTAGTACTCCGTCTAAAGATATGAAATATAGATATGAAGCAGTGTCGAGGTGGTAACATGTCATCATTGCATCCTCAAAGGAGGTATTTTCCTCCTCGACGGTGGGAACTCAAACCAATGATCTGCTTCAGACTTTTACTAAGTCCAAACAAGGGGGTTTCTCTAATTTTTAGTGATTTTTAGGTGTTGGCTTGTGTGTGAAAATTGACACAGGAAGTTTTACATGAAATGCAAGTTTTTGAATCAGAAACTAAGCCAGATACTTTCCATATTAAAAAAGATGATCAAATCACCTAAATTATCATGAGTTCAAGAGGAATTTTGGAGAAGGATATCTGATCAAGTCTAAAGATAGCCTTTGAAATTCTAATGATCAGATCCGTATCCTTATCCATAGTTTGTTAAAGATAAAATCCCGTTGCATCAAAAAGTGAGTTTTCAACCTTCATCTTACTTTCAAAATTTTCCTCAAAAAGTTTCCAACATTTTTATTTTTTTGGATATGCAAGCAGGAAATTAAAATGACTAAAGAAAAATGCATGTTTTTAGGCTTTGAAAATCCTAAATTGATCGTGAAGATTTTAAAATCACCCCCAATGCTTATGATATTCAATGTCCTCATGCATTAGGAGGGAAAAGGGATCACCTTAGTGAAGGGCAATCGGGCTTAGGATGGTCAAAAGCTGTAAAAAGAAAGGAAAAAGGAAAGCAGGAAAAGTGAAGGGTTACCACCCATCTAGAGCTATTTTTTACGTCATTCAACTGGGTGTGAAGTTATGCATGGAAGATGGAAAATCATGTAAATAATTGGACACTTAGATGCCTGCACAAAAGGTGTCTTCTTCTGGATCACGAGAAAATTGATTAGAAGAAATATAGGGATCAAAGTTGGATGGAAAATGATAAGTGGAGCCTGAGTTTAGCCATGATTATAAATCGGGTTGAATGCCAAACTCAGGTGGGTCTTGTGGCAGGTCCAATGGAAAGGGTTTGGGGGAAGAATGGTGAAGGGTAGGTGAAATTAGAGTGGATGTTTTTGGTGAAAAATCAGGAAGATTGAAAGAGTAAAAGTCAAACCCTAGTTGATCTGAAAAGTTTTGGATCATATAATCATTAATAAAATCTAGATCCATGGTGGTCAGAGATGAGTAGGATTTGATCAACATCGACTTCTAAAATATTGCTTCCATTGTATTATTAGTGTCCTAAAAAATGTCATGATCAATGGACCTTTTGGAAGCTTGAAATAAATCTAATAATAAAATCTGGTTACCACAACCTATATTCGTTTTCCCAAAATGAGAGTTGATATTAGCTATTGTGGTAATCAGAAAGGGTCTTCCAAGGATGGAATTAATGAGAGCCTCAGGGACCTTTATGTTAAGGACCAAAAAATTCACCGGAAATAGATAATTCTGGGCCTTAACCATACTATCCTAAAAAATTCCCCATGGTTCAATGATAGATCGATTTTCCAATTGAAATTGAACCTTAATAGGTTTAAAATCACCAAATTGAGATTCTTTGAATAAGATTGGGGGAATGATATTAATGGAAGTACCTAAGTCGAGAGGGGTGCGAAAAAAAGTGGTGTCATTGATGACAACTGAGATGGGTGATGCGCTTGGGTCCTTTTTTGTGAAAGAAAGCTTGCTCTGAAAAACTGAGCTAGCTGTCTTTCAAAGGACCATCTGTCCTAGATTCTGAGCCTGCCCTTTTAGAGTAAACCTTTCTTTCAAACATTTAGCAAAGGCAAGGGTGGCATCTAGGAGGGGGATATTCTTCTCGACTTGCCCAAATAAGTCTGAAAGATCTTGGTGAGATGGCTCTGATTTCTAATTAGAAAGATTGGATTGCAGTGTTTGAGAGTGAGAAGTAGGATTTGAATCAAGTGCTTTTACTATTTCTTTTTCTTCCTGAGTGGGGTTAGGAGAGTCGATTTGCAAAGGTTAAGAGTCGATTTCATCAATTTGATTTGAAGGCCCTAAATTAGTGGTGGTGTTCCCACTCCTCAATGTATCTGCATATGCAGTTTGGTTGTCACTGAGAGGAGGTGGGGGGACTGATGTTGATGGAAACCAAGTTGGTGCTAAAGTATTTGGTTAATAGGAGGCTGATTAGAGTGGTTCTGATGTTGGTGCCCGCCTGGGTATTGGTTCCTTTTTATTGACAATGTTTGGTGTGGGTTGGGATGGTAAATGTTCTACAGGTCTTTGAGTCGGAATAACCCCAATTTGATCATTGAGATTGTTAACAACACGGGTGATTTCCGTAGTTTTTCTTTGCATCTCTTGTATGGTTTTCATCATTTGGGCATTGATGTCTTCTTGAGATGGCCCAGATTGATAAGTTTGACTTAAACCATACCGTCCAAAAGGGTTTTGTTGTTGGTGAGGGACCATATTAGTCTAGGAGTGAGTTGGATAATTCCTCCAATTAGAGGAATTTTGCATTTGCTCCTGAAAGTTGGAGACATTTTGAGTGGGGTAATGATTTGGATAAGTATAATTCCCCGTTGAACCATAGAAAGCCTCGGAAATAGTAATTACACTTAGCACAAGAATTATGCAGATCTTCTCTCTTTGGGGTGTTAGAAGGGGTGAAATGTGAAATGTGTCGAGCTTGGGTAGGTGTGGCAGGACTCTCTTGGTTGGCTAGATTTGTTAAATCCTTATGCAACTATTGTTGCTTAACTTGTAGCTGAGCCATTATGGAGTAGAAATTAGGTGGGGGGCTTGATTAAGAAGCTCCTAGGTGGAAAGATTGGGGAAAGAATAATTAGCATGTAAGTTAGAGGATCAATTTTGATTTTCCATTTTTAAAGAAGAGGAAAACTACAGGAAAAGTCTTTTTAGGGAGGCAAAGTCAAGTGGTCCCTTTAAGTGTGGAGTTTTGGATTGCCGCCTATGCAAAATGGAAGAAACGGTAGGGGAGGAGAAGAGATGGAGATGAGAGAAAGTGTGTAGACAAGCAATCAGAATTCTAGACCTAACTTAAATGTGTCTCTTTAAAAATTAACCTAAGACTTGATTTACCTAGGAAATAAGAAATCAATAGTGAATACTCATTCTATCAACAAATCTAGCCAAGTTACATAAGGGGAGGTTTGGGCCCAAGCATTTCCCAAGAAAATCCCCAGGGGCTTGTGCAAACCTGTGCTTGGTCGTTTGACTTGGCCCCACAACCTGACAATAGATATAGATGACAAAATTGGTACTAACTCGAGAAAACTTAAGACCTAGATAGTAAGCCTAAGTTGATAAAACCTTAGGAGTCAAATTGCTATAATTTTTTAGTTAGGCCTTGGATATTTTTGTTTACACGGAATGTGGAGGGCATTGTTGGGGGTATTAACCTGTTATTTCAATTTTTAGTGTATGCACAGGAATTGGAAGTTGATTCTAATGAAAAGCAAGTTGTCACACAATTTTATGTATTTTTGTCTTTTAGGATTTGCTTTAAATTAGTGTGTTTTAGGGTTTCCTTTCTTAAGACTTCAAGCAAGTTTTGAGATCCACAAACAAGAGGAAATCAAGTTGTATGGGTGAGATATATTTCCTTTATGTTGTGGGACTGAAAAGAAGGAAAGAAACCCTAATCCAATTAACCCTAAAATAGAAAATTACTACCGATGAATCTTTTTTAGGCTTTCTATATTGAGTAGTGGTCAAAACAAATCAAACAACACCACTACTTTGAAGAAAATCAAACAAGGATTCCAGAAAAGATTTTTTTAAGATTTTAGGAATTTGTTTGATATTTGTTTTGAATTTTTCTTTGTGTTGGTGTCAGAGTCTAGAAATGATACCTGTGGATATGTTGGACTTTATAGTACCACCATAGGCCTCAGAAAATTTTGGTGATTTTTGGTGATGTGTAGAATTTCACAAGGATTCTAGGAAGATAAATTTCACAAAAATTGGATGAGTATAAAAATTCTAAAAATTCGCAGATAGTACCAAAATATTAAGATGAGAGGGTGTGACCCCTCTGTAGTCCATGAATTTTTAAAAATTAAATACAAATCCAATTAGTTTGAAATTTGAAAAGTTGTTCCCAACTTGATTTGAAATCTCTGTGTGAAATTTCAAGATTTTAGGAGATTTGTGGTGTTCATAATTGATTTTTCAAATCCGGATAGAAGTCTGCATCCGAAAAATAGAACACCTGTATTTAAGGTAGAGTGGTGTTTAATGGGGCAATCAATCAAACAATGGGTTTTAAAGGTACCACTCTATAAAAATTTGATGTTTAAGATCCTGAAAGCCAAGTTTAGTGTATTTTGGTAGTCTTTTAAGCTAAGTGTGACAAGAAAGAAGAAACCAACCTAGAATCGTGGGAAGAAAATGAACTTTGAGCTCTCACTTCCAAATTTTCACTTTCTTCTCATAGTTCCTGCACACACAAGAAATAAGAGAGGCAAGGGGATGAGATCCACTTCAAGCAAGAGAAACAATTTGCAAAGCCGTGCCTCCCCGGCAACGGTGCCAAAAAGTGATGCGGTAAATTGCGTGATTTGTAATTAGGGTTTTTAGAGTCATTGTAACATGCGAAATCACATACGCTTTTAAAATTGAAAACCTAGATAGGGGAGTATCTAGGGTCATCCAAGGAGGCCAAATGTTTGCAAAATTATGTCTCTTGCTTGAAAATCAAACTCAACTTTCTTTTTGGTGTTTTATATATATGATTTTATAGGTTTTGAAATAATGGGAACAATGTGGGTTTGTTAATAGCAAGAAAATTATCTATACTAATTCACTACACTACTATTATAGTGACAAGTAGAGCCTCACCCTAATTTCACTCTAGGCATGTGGAGGTCTAGAGTAATTAGGGAGAGGGAGTGAAAAAAGTTAAAGAAGAATTCTACAAGACTATGCAACTAAAAAGATTAAAGATGGCAACTTTGATTGAAAGAGAGAGTGCTTTACAAAAACCCTAGTAGATGAATACTTCCACTACTAGATAATTGCAACAAATGAAATAAACACAAGTCCTCCTGAATTGTTGGTGAAGAGGGGAAGCTCCTTGCTCCAAGCTTAGTGGCTCCTAGGCTTGAAAAGGGCTCCTCCTTCTCCTTCCTTGTGATGCTCCTCAAAGGTGGAAGCTACCACCTTCAATGATCTTCTTCAAGGGTGGGCGTGCACCACCCTTGCTCCTCCTTGCCTGACCATCCTTCTAATGAGGGAGTGCTCCTCCTCCTTGGCGTGGCACAAGGGAGAAGAAAGAAGGGGAAGAAGGCACCAAGGGGGTAGGTAGGATGCCCCCTTAATCTTCTTTTCTTCTTCTTCTTCCTTGGCCTTGAATTATGGTGGGTATATGGTAGACTAAACTAAAATGGGGGATGATATTTTTTGGTGGAATGTGATGGTTTTTTATAGAGGTGGAAGGGGGTAGGGTTGGCGTGAATAGGTGGCGGGCTAGGATTGATTATAGGGGTGGTTATGGGTGGTTAGTTGATCTTAGGGCTAGGGTTAAATGGAGCCAAATGATGGGGCACAAAAGGGGGGTAGTTATGGCTTTGGTGTCCCTTAGGGTTGGCGCCAAAATGGGCCTTCTAGAAGGCTATTAGGTGGCACCATCTTAGGGTTCTAGAAGGCTGTATGTGGATGGCTAGGATGGGTTATATGGGTAGGTGTAGGGTGGATAAAGGGGCTGAAAGTTGGCACCAAAAGGGAGGTGGTTAGGGTTGGTTTTGGCACCAACTTTTGGTGGTTGGTTGAGGGGTGAAAGGTGGTGAAGGTGGTGGCACCAAAGGGAGTAGGGTGGAGCTAGCTAAGGTGAGTTAGGTAGGGGCTTAGTTGGTGGAGCTAGTTGGGTAGAGTTTTAGGGTGGTGAATGCCAAGGGAGCTGGAGCCTAGCTAAGCTAAGCTAAGCTAGCTTAGCTAGTAATGCAGTAGAGTAGGAAATGGGAGCTAGGGTTTGAGGAGAGGAGCTGAATAGAAGAAGATTGGAGCTAAAATGGAGCTAGTATCTGCTGAAGAGGATGGCATGGAGCTACTTTAGCTGGCTTAGCTTACTAATTCTTTACTAGTTGCTAAGCAAGCTAAAGTAAGTTGGCTTCTACCACAAGGAGATGAGGTGAGCTGGGTCTGGTGCTCCCGGGGAGGATCAAACTGGTTGAGGAAGCTAAGGTGGCTTAGCTCAACTTAGCTGAGTTGAGCTAAGCTAAATCCCCGGGAGCCAGACTTGAGCTTCTTGAGTTGAAATGAAGTCATCTTCAGCTGGCTGGAGTTGAGTGAAGCTGGATGTAGCTAAGTTTGTCATGACATTTTGTTTATGTGTGTCTATACATAAAACAAACCCTAAACACTTGGGCTTTGGTTACCCCTTGTTTTTAACATTGTATTTTGCAATACAATGTAATTGCATTTTTAGTTTTGATGAGTAGTTAGCTAAAGATGTTTAATTATTAGATTCTATCACTGAGAGACAAGCTCATATTTTCTCTGACGAATGGAAGCTTTTTCCTGTAGATGTCCTGATCCAATCCATTTTCCCTCTGTATGTTTTTCTTTGGAAAGTAAAGCATGAAACCGAGTTCATGAGAAATCTAGAGTTGGTTACATATATATATTTAAATATTTGCATGGAACATATAGAACTATGATGTCTAGGAATTTTGCAGCCTCATTAAATATCCCAATTATAGTGTTTTAATGGTTTCTAGCTTTCTTTTTTAATGAATTGTGTCAGTTATGGAAAGGACTTAATGGTGGCTCTATTAGTCCCTTTATAGAGTAGAGGTTATTCTATTTTTGCTTTCAAGGAACATGGCCAAGTAGATGTACTTGTGCCTTGTTGTGTGGACAAATGGAATTTATGTTATTAGTGCCAACTGTTAAGTTTTTAATTGCTCACTTGGCCCTGGTTTTGTGAATTCTTTACAAGAAATCAACTTGAATCATGAAGTAGTTATCCTTTCCGCAATGATTTTTCCATTGATACCATGCTTAAGAAAAGTTTCCAAACTACTAAAATGGAACCTTTAGTACCAACTCCCCAAAAGTACAAATTATTACCTAGAACCACTTTAGCTTCAATCTCAACTTTCTACCTTTGTCCATCTTCTCCACTGGTTGGTTAAGGTAATGACCAGATAACTATGCATTATGCAGGCCTCATATTTCAGAACTTGAATTAAAGCTGACAGAGTAGTCAAAAAAGCTTACCAATATCTTAAGAGATTCACATATAATCCCACTATAGGCCATGGTACTTCATTCCTAACAGTGCTCCTTTATCAATAATGAGCAACGCTGACCATAAACAGTTGGAAATCTACTATTTAATCTTGATTTTACATCAGGTTCTGTGACATATAGGAAAGATATATTTATTGTCACCCTTGTGTTTTTCTATCATGTATATATCTTTTTATTGGGCTTGAAGGATGATTTTCCTAACGAAAATATGGACCAAAAAATTCTCATATTGTTCTAGGTGGATAGGATTTTGTCTTTTTGAACACTCTGATATATGCAAGTGTTGTAGTGGAGTGTGCCCATTTGCATCTCCCTTATAGATAATTGTATGCATGTGATGTAGTGGGGTGTGCACGCTTAAATGTAAATATAAGCATATTTTTTGTAATTGATATGCTAAACAAGTACTTTTTTTGAGTAAAACACAAGATTGTAGGGAAAATTTTGTCGAACTTTTTCTTAGAAATCATAAATTGTAGGAAAACTTAGTATATTTGTTACAAGTAGATATACACATCGACCACAACTTAAATACCTGTGATTAAACAATAGGAAATGAGCACATTAGGAATGTAGACATGGGTCTGTAGTAGACATGGATATATAGTGATTAATTATTATGTTGAAAGGTAATTACTTACATTTAGACTTTTTTACATTGTAAATATTTTTAAATCTCATTGTTTTTCATTTATACTTATTTTTACATTGTAAATAATTTACTAGAATTTTCCCCCTTGGCCTTTTAACCTGGAGATTTTGCTATTGCTGCTGCTATTTTTTTACTAATTCGATAGGATTTGATTTACTTGAGGAGATTTTGATACTTTTGATTGGTTTGGATTAGCTTGAAACCTTTATTGTACTAGTTGAGCAATGTGGCCTTTTTTCTTGCCCTACGTGACCCTAGACTACCTTTTTTGTCCTTGCAGTGCAACTGTCATGACAGCATATTTGAGGAGAAGTAATAGAAATCTTTAGAAGGTTTTGCCCACAGAATTGCTGCTGGATTTGTGTTGAGCCCATTTTACATTAAAATTGATTTTTGCATGTTGTGTAGATGCATTCGAGTCGTTGAGACAATCCTGTGAAAATATTTGTCCTAATGATGGTTTTTTAGGTCAAGTTGAGGCCTTTTAATCTCAATTTTGAGCTAAAGTTTCTATATGCAATTTGAGTTTTAGAGTATGATATCAAGTAGCTGTGTAAGCCTAACACATTCTTACTCGTGGTTAAAGATGTTTGAGCTTGAGGATATGAGCTTCAAAGTAGATTGTTCTAGCCCCATCTACAGGAATTTTCAGCTAAAATTATTGGGTAAGTTATCTTGTGTCCATTTTCTTTAGATTGTTCTACAATCTTTGTTCATTCTAGTATTAACATTACCTTGAATCTTCTTTAAATTATCTTGGCCTACTATTGTCATTTTGAATTCTTTTTATGTCCCTTAGCAAGATTTTCCTTCATTATCTTTTTACTCATGTAATATTCGTAGTTTATTCTATTTTTGGAGACTTTATCACTATAATAAATATGGTGGTGTTTATGTTTGTCGCATTGGTATCTTTCTTCTCCAATAAAATAACTGTTACTATGTTGAATCACTTGTTTATACATATAGTTATGTTTGAGAATGTCCATGTGAGTTGCACTGTAAGTTATCATAAAGTCTATTTGAAAATGTTGCTTGTAGTTACATACATCTTTGCAAAAACATATTTGCCAAGATTTCAGTGTCAAAAAACACTTTTGCATTACGTTTATATTTTATACACTCTGGTGCATCCAAGGTTACACATGAGGCTCTACTAGAATTTGAAGATAACACTTCATCTTATTATAGTAGGTCTTAGGTTAATCATGAACCTTAAGGTTGAAATTGAAAGCAGATTAATAAGTAAATATATGCAAGTGTTGAAGTGGGGTTTGCCCACTTGCTTCTCTCTCATAAATAATTGTATGCATGTGATGTAGTGGGGTGTGCCCACTTATTTCTAATAGAATACCATGTACATATAAATATAAGTAGATTTTCTGTAATTATTATGTTAAATAGGTATTTCTTTGAGTAAAACATTGGACTATAAGGAAAATGTTGTTGAATTTTTTTCTTAGAAACCATAAATTGTAGGAAAACTTAGTATATTTCTTACAAGTAGATATGCACATTGACCACAACTTTGAGGCATGTGATTAAACAACATGAAATGAGAACATTACGGTTGTAGACACGGGTCTCGATGTAGAAGACATGGATATATAGTGATTAATTATTATGTTGAAAGGTAATTATTTATTTCTTTTTTCATTTATAGTTTAACTTTTATTTAATTGTTATTGACTTTATGTTATGATGTTGCAAATGTCAAGGATATGATTTAAGAGGTCACTAGAGCCGAAGCTTGTTGAGGATTTTATTGACCTCAACGTTACTCACACAAATCCTTTAGCTGGTGAGTGGAAGAGATAGAGGCTCAAGATCCATAGATCGTGACAACAATGATGACATGCCTCCTACTTGCATGGCTCCGTAGGTCTATAAGTTGTTTTTATTTCTTTTTATCTATTGAACTTTTTGTTAGAGTATGCTTAAAATCTTATGTTGTAAAACATGCATATATTCTCGACTTTAAGATGTTAAGTTAGATTATTATAGTGTTGAATTAGAAAAATTTATGGTGAGAAACAGTTGTATATATGGTGGCCTTATATCATGACTTTTTTGGATTGTCAAGTTCTTATTTTAGTATATGTAAAGAAATGATTTCAATATTTTTTTGAAGGTGAAATGTAAATGTTAATTGTGATTTCAGTGCACATTGTCCTTTGTTTGTAAGTGTTTGTTGTGATTATGGTAACATGCACATATAGGAAATATGAATTGCAGGAATGGGAAAAAAGCATCTTATATGATCTTAAGATGACATTTAAATATTATATAAAATGTTTAAATGTCATCTAAAGTAGTCTACAGTGAGGTTTAAACATTGTTAAAAATGCATAAAGCGACGTTTAAACCTCATTAAAATATGTGTAAACATTATCAAATGATCGTTGAAGGTTTCGAAATAGGATAAAAAAAGATAATTAAATGTTGTTAAAATAAGTATAAGATAACTTTAAAATATTTTTTAATGTTATCTAAAGTAACGTTTAAACACACAATAGGATGAATAAAAGGACGTTTAAATGTCACTAAAAGAAGTATAATATGACATTTAGGTGTCTTTGAAAGCTACCTAATGTAACATTTAAACATCATAGTAGAATGCATATGGGAATGTTTAAACATCACAAAAGAAGGCATAAGATTACATTTAAATGTAACTAAAAGAGATATAACATGACGCTTAAATATCTTTAAAAGTTACTTAAAGTCACATTTAAATGTCAATATAGAATACATAAGATGACATTTAAACGTTGTCAAAAGTTATATAACATGAAATTTAAGTGTCAGTGAAAGTTACCTAAAATGAGGCTTAAACGTTATAGTTGGATAAATAAGGTGACGTTTAAACATCACTAAAAGTGATATAAATGGCATTTAAATGTCTTCAATAGCTACCTAAAGTAACCGATGGGAACACCATCATGAGCCCCAACTAGCTCATTTTGACCCAATGAAGAGAATAAATGTTCCTACATAACCAACTGAAGGTCATAATTCACTACATAACCTTTCAGAGAGGAAAATAAGAAACTAGGGTTAAAACTGTAATTTTACCAATGCAGTACAACCATGGGCTTTCTCAAGGGCTAAAAAAAGGTCAAATGATCTTAATAAGATAACAAGTGGGTTGGATTTGACAGAAATGGGTTTGTGTAAGTTCTGTGAATTAAATGACTTCTTGAAACTCTAAAAACAGACCGACTTCATTAGCCAAGGTTCTGGTTAGGATAAAATTCACTTAAACCCTCTAAAAATCATAGAAAAATATTCTCTAGAGTTTAGTACCTTCAATTTAGCCATTGGAACCTATCTTGACCTAAAATAGGGTCTAAGACAGATATTAGCCCTAATTTAGGTTTTTACATAAATTTCCTAGTCAAACCAAAAATCAAACTTCACCATTGGATTCCTTAGGTCCAAATTAGGTTTGTACCAAAATTTGGACCTAAGGGGAACTCATCTTGACCCAGTTTGCGAAAAGGTCCAGTCTGATTACATTTCTACCCCTAACTTTCAAAAATCCTTGCATTTAGCCCCCTAACTTCTTTGTCATCTTTGCAAATAGGTCCCTCCACCATTATAGTAGAGGAATCCTACTTCGGCGAGCTTTGAAAGGAGAGTTCTCCCTGATTGCTCAGAGGATCTCCTCCAAAATTGGAAGGGAGATTCTCTGAGAAAATCCCTCCAATATGAACCTAATTTGATGCCCTAATTCCTTCCCAATCTCTCATGCAAACGCATAAGAGATTTGGGTCTCTTGAAGCTTCCATCTCCAGCGACCCTTCCTTGCTTGGGAGCTTGGCTTCCAAGCACAAATCCATCTCCAGAGACCTATTTAAGAAGCCCTAGCTCCAACTGATGTTCCTCAGCTTGAATTTGGGTTGGATTCCCTCCATTCTTCTCTCCCCTCTAGCCACAACAACTTTGCAAGCTCCGACAGATTCTCCCTCGCTCTCTCTTCACCCAGCCACAATACCAGTGGTCGGGTTATCTTCCTCTCCATCCTTCGCGTCGTGCAATACCGGCCGACGTCGCCTCTGCCTTGTCTTTGCCGCCACCTCACCTACGAAGGTATTCATATTCCCCACATTCGGCAACCATACCAGCGTGGGATTCCCTTCCCTTTCATCCCTCAGATTAGGTTTCTTAGGTCCCCTCTATCTCACACTTTCTCCCCTTCTCTTTATTTCTCAAAACCACCCACCGATGCCACTAGCCACCGTCACCTTCTCCACCTCCGGTGAGGTGCTCCCATCGCTACGCACCTTCATCCACCTCGCCAACCACCCTACAACCTCTGCCTCGACTCCCTGATCACATCCCCTTACTCCAATCTCTCCATCGATCACCCAAACACTCCCTCGAACGCACCCACTCAAACTCACACAGTGTGCCCTAGGCATGCCACCACAGCCACCCACACTCCACGAAACCACTCCCATCACATCTGCAGTGCTCCGACGATGCTCCTTGAGTGATTTGACGTGGCCACGAGGTTGTGCTATTGATTTCAGGTTCAGGACGACTGCCGCCATTGTTGCTGAGCTTGAAGCTTGAAGCAAGCTTCAAGCCACTCCAGGCCTTGCTCTACTATAGGAGATCGCTCCAGGTTGTGCAGAATCCTCTCCCGCACGCATCTAACCCATCAAGCAAAGGCTTCAGCCTCAGTAGCCTCACTAATTAGAAGCCTCATCTACTGCTACGGCGCGCAAAGGAAGGTGGGACATTTAGTCCCACCTCGGAAGTGGAAAGACGCCCTCGTGTGCATAATGGGAAAAAGTGTTGTAGGCTCTTCACCTCCAACACTAAGGGTGAGGTCCTCCTCCCCCCTCTCACCGGACTAGTCTGTGACATAACCCATGGACCTGGCCGTGACCCGACTACCTGACAACCCTTCACTCCTCGCTCACCACACATGACGGTGAGCCTAGACTCGGGTCTGCGTTAGGTCCGACTACCCGACAGGTTAAGGCTCTGGGAGAGCAATTCTAAAATAGAAAAGAGAGAAAGTGAGGAGAGGTACACAAGGGAAGGGGAGTTTTTCTCTGAGGAGTTTGCTTTCGACACTTAGTCGAATTCAAAGGGCACAGCAGGGCTGAAGGAAGAAGGGAAGAAGAAGAAGAAAAGGCAGATGGCAGAGAAAGAGAAGAAGGAAGAAACTGAAGGAAGAATAGAAGGTTAGGCAGAAGAAGAGGAAGAGAAGGCCCAAGCTAAAGAAGAAGGAGAAGACAGAGAAAAGGAAAAGGCAAAGAGAAGGTCAAAGGAAGAAGTTGAAGATCAAAGAAGAAGAAGAAGAGTAGAAGCCAAGACAAAAGGCAAAGAAGAAGAAGAAGAAGAAGAAGAAAGGCAAAGAAAGCTAAGGAAAGAAGAAGCCAAAGGAAGAAGAAAAATCAGAAGAAGAAAAAGAGGACTACTGTAGCACTAGACATTTAAGACATCTTATTGCAAAATCAGACGTCTAATACTCATATTCTCTTCATTATTTTGTCTACAATTATTTTTACTCTTCATATACTCATGCTTTACATTTCTAATTAGATTTTGAGTTGTATTATGTGTTCAATTTGTATTTATTGTTGAGATTAGTATGTGAATTCCATTTTCTCCCTGTGTTCGACCTCGGAATATATTCGAGTAATAAAATTGTATTTGTTTTGAACGCTATTTCAGCTATACTACAATACAACACTCTTAAACACTAATTCATTGCTCATAACAGTAACATTTAAACATCAATATAAAATATGTAAGATGTTTAAACGTTGTTAAAAGTGATATAAGATGACGTTTAAGCATCGGTGAAAGTTACCTAAAATCATGCTTAAACATCATAGTGGGATAAATAAGGTGACATTTTAACGTTACTAAAAGTGATATAACATGATGTTTGAAGGTTTTTAAAAGCTACCGAAGGTAACATTTAAACGTCAATATATAATGCGTAAGTGGACGTTTAAACGTTGTTAAAAGTTATATAAGATGACATTTAAATGTCTTTAAAAGCTATCTAAAGTAATGTTTAAACATCACGATAGAATATATAAGGATACGTTTAAACGTCACTAAAGATTTCGTACAAACTTAAGGAAACGTTAAAGTGATGTTTAAACATTATCGAAATTACTTAATGTGACATTTAAATGTTACCTTTTGTAAGAAATGGTGACGTTTAAATGTCTTCTTAGTTATTCTTTGGTGACATTTTAACATCATCGAAAGATATCTAAGACGACATTTGTATAGGTTTGGTTATGTGGTGAGACTTTTATGAGACATTTAAATGTTACCTTAGATGTTATAGGAGACATTTATTTAATGCCAGCCAAATTCATTTAGGTGACGTTTGATTTTCAACGTCGATATAGATCTAAGACGACACACCTACGGAGGCGTTTATAGTGACATTTCTTTAACGTCTACAAAAATTTATAGCGATGTTTATTTCACTTGTGGTGACGTTAAATAAACGTCACCTTAGGTCTTTTTTGTCATAGTGTAAATATAGGCATTTAGCCTTGGAAGCTTGTATACTTTATTTGAGAGCACTCTCATACCTTTCCCTTGATTTCTTCGAAGCACTCTCCTCTGTCCTCTTTTCCCTCTTCATTTCCCCTTGCTCTCCTCTTCTCCCCTTGGACCTCTCTTCCCCTTTTCTCTATGGAAGTTCCTCTTGGGTGAGGTATTGTAGGGGTGGGATCTACCTTTTTTTGAGTTTTCTTTATTTCCTTTCGATTTTTTTTGCAGTGTGTGGTGTGGTGTTGCTGCTTTTTGTTCTTTCACTTTCAATCGCTTGGTTTCTTTATGGTTTTTCGCTCTTGCATTCCTACTCTGCCTTGGTTGAGGGGATTCATCGGATCTCAGATTAGCTTCAGCCTTCCTTTGTTGGTTGCAAGGGAAAGGCTCCGAGAGCCCTCTAGGGTTCCTCTTCGTTTTGTGTTCTTGTTTGATCATTCTTTTTCCTAGTTTTTGCCTCTTTTCCTTTTTCTCTTTCCTTTCTTTTGTTTGGTTCTTGTGGCTCTTGGGTGAGCCAGACGCCTATGTCGGTGTACCTGAGGATGATCCCCTTATCTTCGGATGGCTTGGTGAATCTACCCCTGACAAGCCCTCATTTGATTCTATCATGCTTGGACTTGGTCCATCTAGACCTTACTCTTTTGTGGAGCTCACTCTCCCTGTTTGCCAGCCGGTGTTCTTGGATGGGATTTTCAGTATGTTCTTTTCCTCGGTGGAGGTTTCTGAGCATGGACATGGGCTCTCTTCTTCGTTTGTTGCCTGTTGTTGGGGTCCTAAGCCCTCTTTTCAATCTCTTCAAGGCTTACTTTCTAGAAAGGTGTCTCTTTCTATTGG
Source organism: Thalassia testudinum (assembly GCA_037157565.1). Classification (NCBI taxonomy): domain Eukaryota; kingdom Viridiplantae; phylum Streptophyta; class Magnoliopsida; order Alismatales; family Hydrocharitaceae; genus Thalassia; species Thalassia testudinum. The sequence continues at coordinate 8,703,590 of JAZHRO010000040.1, read as the reverse complement.
TTTCTCTCTTCTTTCTCTTAATTGAGTCTTTGGCTAATCGTTGCAAGTTGTAGACTGTATGAGGCTGCAATTTGTTGAGTGGTCCTCGGGTTTTCATGCTGACACGTCGACTTTGTCTCTGCCAGTTTAGATGGGTTTTTTTGCTTGAATCTCCATCCTTTGTATCTGAATGCTCTGTTGTCTATTGCTTATTAGATTAGGAACTCGATCTTTGTCGATCCCTATATGGTGTAGGGTTTTCGTCCAAGTTATCCTAGTGTTTCTATTGAGATAGATCTTCTTTCTTCTTGCCCTGACTTCGTATGGATTTTAATGGGGAGGATATCGTTAAGCTAAGGGTGGCCTATGAATGCATTCCTCTATTTTGTTCTAAGTGGTTGAAGTTTGGCCATTCTCTTTTGTCTTTCTCATCTTTTCCAGGTGCTCCTATTCATTCTCAGACACACTCCTCTGGGAATTTTTCTTCTCTGAAGCATTCTAATCCTTCTCTACAATTGGAGATCCTTGGTCCTTCAATGGTGAACCCCCTTCCCTTGGTTTAGAGGAGGGTCATCCTTTTGCTGGCGAGTCTGACATGCCACTTCGTAAGTCTCCATCAGAGGTTAAGGGGGGGATGATTCATTGTCTAATCAACCATGTAATAATTCCTTCTCTTCTTCTTTGGCAGGTTCTACTTCTGTTGATCACTCTTTTGTCCCTCCAATGGAGAAGAAGAAAAAGCATCATCGTATATGCATTCGTTGGTGACTCCATCAAACTTGATTCAATGCTGGAAAGGGGAAAGAAGTCCAGATGGATTCATCACTAGCTCCTTCTAACCCCGCTCAGGTGAAATCTTCTGCTACCCCTGTGGATGATTTTTCGCTTGATGTTGTGGATGCTTGTGTTACTGTGAAGAATGATTTGTCTAACACTTTTTCTAGTTCGAGCTATACCTCTGTGGAGTTTGAAAGATTTTCCTATTTAGATACATTAGGTACATCTTCTCAAACTTTTTGATTTTTGACTGAGTTCTAACGGAAGGTTTTGTCTTTCAGCAAATATTGAGAGTGCTTGAGGTGATTTCTATCGATGGCTTTCAAATTTTAAGTTCGTACAAATATCCTGATGCTGATTCGTATGGGTTTTCTCTTGATTATGATGGGAAGAGAACTAGAGTGCCTAAAGAAAAGTTGACTAATCAGAAAGAAAGTAAACAATTATGTTGGGGAATTTATCTGCCTCTCCCTACCCCTCATCCTAATCCAAACCCTCCTCTTGTTGAGTTGTAGGAGGAGGATAAGATTGTCTTATTAAGTGATGATGGGAATCGTGATAATGTTCGGTAGAATGAGGAATCTCTACACTCATCGGATTTTTACGTCCCTAATTCCCAGCCTCGTCATGAATTGGCACATGAGGCACCCTCTCCCATTAGGGCTAGAGGAGCCCGTAGGGGTCATTCTTTGATGGGGTCGGGAAGGGTCACCAGAAGTCGATCTAGAGCTCAATCCTCCTCTTTGATTTGATGAAGTGTCATTTTTGGAATTGTTGGGGCATTTTAAATTTCCCCTCCCTAAACTGTCTAAGCATATTGGTTAAGGATATTCAAATTGATGTTATTTTCCTTTTAAAGCCTTTTGCTGATGTATTGGTTCTGCATCAGATAAAAAATGCTATCCACTTTGATCAATGTTTTGTGGACTCTTCTGCTTCTAATACCTGGTGCCTTTGGAAGAATACTATGGCCATTATTCCTCTAGACGTTATTCCCCAGTCCTTGTCAGTGGTCTGTTCCACCCAAGGAAAATCTCTAAATATATCCGGTATTTATGCATCCTATGATCCATATCTTAGAGTAAGTATGTGGAGTCATTTGACCAACTTCCTGTCTTCCAATTCATGTTCGTGCATGCTTAGTGGAGATTTTAACTTCATTCTTCATTCCTCAAAGAAGATTGGGGGCCTTCCATACAGTGAGGTTTAATCGACATCCTTTCAACCCTTTATTAATCAATTGGCCCTCATAGATCTCCCCATGGGAGGTAATTAATTATCTTGGTGTAATGGTCGTCACAGTAGTTCCCAGATTTATCAGAAACTTAATCGAATTCTTGTTAATTCCGATACTGTCTTTACTTCCTATTGCTAAATACCTTTTCGGTCGTAATTCTGACCATGCCCTATGCTCATATCTATCTAGGATCCGGCAAACTCCAGAAAAGGGTATTGGAGTCTAAAACTCCACGAATTTGACCATAAAGGGTCTTAGAAGCTTCCTGAGGTCACAAGGAACCTCATCAGCTTATCAAATATAACAATTAAAGATCAAGTCAAAATTTAAGCATTGAATTCAGTAGGAATGTAATCTGAGTTCGCTGGAACTCAGATTAATCCCTCTCATTCAACTGAATGAAGGGAATTGCTTGTTGATGTTCTACGACAATGTCGAGATGATTAATTTGGCGAAATTACTCCTCTAAGCTCACCATTAATGGTGAGCTAAGACGTTGAAGGAAATTTTGGCATTTATGATTTAGGTGATTATTTAATTGATTTATAAGTCGAACGGGGCTCTTAAGTGATGACAAGGCAATGGAGGGCCCCAATGAGTGTGTTCTAAGCTTAGAGGCCTCCACCGTGGATAGCGTAGATCTCCGGTGGAGCTGTGATGGTTTAGGCATGTAGGTGATACAAATCATGAAATCAATGAGTTAGAAATGATCATGGAAGAATGTGGAGTGTGATCAGTGAATTAAAAAGACGAAAAGATGCTCCAGACGAACACAAAGAACTCACTGGAGCTGAGGAAGAAGACAGAAAAATCTAACATTACAATTAACTACCTACCTAATTAACTAAACTAACCTACTCTAACTTACCTAACCTATTGTTACCTGTATGAAGGGCCAAAGAGATCTCCGTCAATGGTCATAACGGAGGAGGAAATCAGAGGGAAGGAGGAAGAAGTCCAGTGGGCATTTGCAGAGTGTGGAGAATGTGTCCATTGTCGCTACCTCACCCAGAGACACGGTGGAGGACGGTGGAGCTCAGCAGATGGTGGAAGTGATTGGAGGAAGTGCGTGGAAGCGGAGGTAGGTCGTCAGAGTAGGAAGGACTAGCTTATTAGTTAGCTACAGTTAGGGGAAGGAGGTAGGAAGCTAACCGCTTAAATCGGAGGAATGGATAGCTATTTATAGGTGATGGTGAAGGTAGAGGGGGATGTATCTGGATGAAAAGAGTCTAGGTGCAAGGTAACAACTAGAGTCATCTTCGACACTGATGAGCTTAACTCCTAGACCTAAATAGGATTGTAGGTTCATCTGAGCCGTCGGATGACAAGAAGGTGGTGAGTAGAAGCTCTGGAGTAGTGAAGGAGTTTAGGCGAAGGATGGACGGTGATCAAGTGGTGTGGTGACCGGACGCTCTCAGCTGTCTAGTGCAAGGAAGATGAAGAAGAGGAAGAAGACGTCGATGTTCACAGGGACATAAACGTAAGAATTCCTAAGGACCTAAACTAAATAAAATGACTTAATAGAAACCTAAGGACTAAAACGTAAACTGAGGTTTTCAAGGCTTATTTTAATTTTATTCTTTTTCAACTTTTTATATATTATTATAAATTAGATAAATATTATATAGATACCTTGAATTTACATTTTTGACCTTTTTAGCTTTATTTATTTAATTGATTAAGTTACTTAAGTTATTACATACTTAGGGTTAAATATTTATAATGTTAAATTAAATATTAATTAGATAGCTAAATATTTATAATTTGAGTCCAAATTATTATTTAAATTATTAATAACATTAGTTGGCATTTAATTAAGTATATTAACTTATTTTATGGTCCTTTAATTTATTGTCTCTTATATTATAATTAAATCCTAAATAGACATATTCCTAACTAATTAACTAGGGAAACTAGTTAATTAGGGATATTTAAGAGCCATGATGAGTCTCTCATCAAGGGGCTAGCGAGGTTGAGGAGAAGGGGAAGATGCTAGACCTAGCTATGGGATGAAGGGGTGAAGGTTTGTGCTATCTTTGATTGGCCGATCGTGGGGAAGATGAAGTGTCCGGCGAGGAAGAACGGTAAGGACAAAGAGGTAGGGTGGCTCCTACTAGTGTTGCAAGAAGTGGAAGGAGGGGAGGTGTTTCCCTTTGCCTATGGTATGTGGTAGAGGACGAGGACGGAGGTTGGAGAAGCTCGCTGGAGTTGGTTGGAGGAGGCCGGAGGGAGAAGATTTTGGCGAAGAGATATGGCCAAACTAAGCTAAGGAAGAGCGGATTTTGTTGCTAGAACTTATATAGAGCTCCAGGGTGAGATCTAAAATAGGAAGGAGCTCTAATTGGCCCCTTAGGATTTAAGAAGAACCCCATTGATTTCATGGCTTTGCATTGCCAATCAGGTGTGATTTGGGATCCAAGAACAATCCCAATCGATTCTCCTAAGTGTGAACACCAATCCCACTAAATTTGGTGGGATTTGATGGAGATTTGAGTAGGATTAGCTTAGGTCAAAGGTCGCTTGGAGGTCGGGTTGACCTCATTGGTGGTAGGGACCTTCGTAGAAAAGAAGATAACAAAGTTAGGGGGCTCTTTGCAAGGATTTTGAATGCTGAGGGGCTATTTGAGAGAAATAGAGTCAGACTGAACAAAAATGCAAACTAGGTCAAGATGATCTCTGATTGGGCCCAAATTTTGGTACAAACCTAATTTTTACCCAAGAAATCTGATGGTGAAGTTATATTTCAGGTTTGACCAAGTTTGACTGGGAAATTTATGTAGAAATCCAAATTAGGGTAACTTTCTTTCTTAGACTCTGTTTAAGATCAAAATCGATTCCAATGGTCAAACCAAGGGTACCAAGCCCCGTGGGATATTTTTATATGATTTCTAAAAGGTTTAGAAGGATTTTATCCTGACCAGAACCTCTATTATTCAAGCAGGTCTGAAATTAGGATTTTGGGAGCTGTATTAGTTCTTGAAATGCATGAAAATTCATTTCTATCTGTGTGGACCCTCTTATTAGTATTAGTTCTTGAAATGCATGAAAACTCGTTTCTATCTGTGTGGACACTCTTATTAGTCATTAATGCTCATTAGATCTTCAGTTAACCCCTGGGAAATCCTGTGATTATTCTACATTCATGATATGATGTTAAAATTGCAGAATTAACCATGATTTAATGCATCTTCTTAGAAAGGATAAGCAGTGAATTATGACTCTCCAACGATTATGTAGGAGCATTTATCTCTTGATTATGACTAATTAAAGCTAGTTATGGCTCATGATATTGTTATCATCAGTTTCAATCAACCATCCCATAGTATAGACATCTCAGAAGACACTTGATGACCTTGACAGACGTTTGACAATAAGACCATTAGACTGTTAAAACATAATATTTGAGGATTTCCTTTTAATCATATTTATAACACTTTCAGACATCCATAGGGCCTCCCAAACGTCTGATAAATAGATGTTATCTGACCCAAATCACTTTTGTTAGATCTGTTAGCCATTTAAGCCTCGGGAAATCCATTCCCACAGAGAATTACCTTTCTAGACGACCAGACATCCTGCCTGACGTATGGCCCATCATCTGAGCAATAAGATTCTAGAACCTATTTTGATCTGGTGAAAATCGGAAGAAACTTGACTAGATTTAGATGTCTGATTTGATTCTTGAACAACTTAAAACACCTTATTAGACGTCCGTCTTGATCCAGCACCTTCAAGATGATCAACCGTTCTAGATCAAACGATCGACCTTTAGATCAGATGAAGACCCAGACGTCTGACCTTATATCTAGATGTCTGATAACTTTGTCAGAATCATAAATGACCCTGACTTTGTTGTGATTTTGGCTGGATCTCATGTAATTTATTCCCAACAGCTATTGAAGCCTTCCAAGACCTTCTAAATCTTTCTTAGGGCCTCTATAAATATAGGATGTTACAACTCGAAATCGGCTCCACGTGGAACCCAGGTCGAATCTCCTTGACTAACCTAAGACCCACTCATCCATCGAAAAATATACCAAACAGTAAAACATTCCACACAAGAAAAACAATTAGAAAATTAATTAAAGGCAGAAGGTTGAATGATAGACTATAATCACAAACAACGTCACAAAAGAGTAGCTAACTTCTCAACACAGTCATCACAACCACAAGGAAAGAAGGAAAGTAGAACTATTAGTTCAGACATGGATACTCATTGCAACTTAAAGAAACAAGTCACACTACAACAGAAACAAAGGGGAAACCCACTAAGGCTAGGCTCGACTTTGCCCAGCTCCCTCTGCAACCGGGGTATTGGTTGCTCACCTCCCTGACCTGAACACAAGTGGTAATTGTCAGCAAAAGCTGAGTAGAGTGGCGATCATAAAAATCAACAAATGTAATTTAATTTAAAAGCAATAAACATTCCAGGCAATTGTAAATGTTTCAACACTTTCATGTTTTATTTCTATAGTCCAAGTGCCAGTTGTTTTGTGATTTTGGTTATTCTAGCAAGGTCCCATTTCTCTTGTTCACTTATCCCCTAACTGAACGATCTTGTTGCAGTTTTCCCCATGATTTAGAACATTCACGTGGTGCTCTCCTAGCCAAGAGACCACCCTATGTTTGTCCTACACCTGGTCTACCACCCCGAGGTTATAGTCGCGATGTAGCAGTGACTATGGCACACGCGATAGACGCACGGGAAGCTAACCAGCACTGGCACGTGGTCAGTCCTTTCCGCTAATGGGTACGCTCTAAGTCGTACAATACATAACAGAACAGGGGTTGCGCCCTCACCAATCTGTGTACCCTCGCCTCACTATCCCGGTTGGCCTAGTGGGCCTAACAGGAGTCGGTGTAGGGAGGCCATTCCTACCCTGGGTCTCAACATAAGGAAATGCTAGCTCACTCCCTACACAAGAGGTGAATAGCTCTCCTTAGTAGGTGTGTACACGAGGGCTAGCTCACTCCCATAAATGTACCCAACGTGGCCCGTCTCGGCCGTACCATTCCATTTTCATTTCACAGTTAGGGATGTCTTTACTTTGCATTAGGGTTTGAGAGAACCCCCCTTAATTTATTTTTAACATTCTCATAGTCGTTAACTTCAGTAATTCATGAGTCACCATTAGGTTGATCTTTATTAGTATTCCAAAAAGAAACCATAACTTCATACATGCACAAAGTGTGTGGAAAAGCTTAATTCTATGAAGCAAAATATACATGCACTTGCACATGTAAAACCACCAACATACACTTAGAATGCGTACATGCACATACATAAATAAATGTACCAACAAACATATCAAATTTCCATGGGTGCATAGTTACATACAAATACAATTACATACATACGTATTACATGGGTAGACCACCACCCTTAATTCACCCTAGTGTTTGAGTCAAGACCTCATTCGATTTTTTTTTTGCTTTGGTTGTTAATTAGTTCATGCATCAGCAACTCCTATCACATGCAAGTAAAATAGCTAATTTGTCCTAGGGTTCCAGTAAGCCTCTATTTAACTACCAGCAGGTTTAAACAGTTGTATCACTCATTGTAAGGCATACCGCACCATCATCTCTGGCTACTTGTAACATGCATTTATGGACTCATGGGGAATAATTTAAAAATTAGTCAATAAGGAAAAAAAAAGGACCGGTAGAGGCACCACTCTACATACACTCTGTCAATCTCCAACTCAACATTTTGATCATTGAGGCAGCTACCACATACACTCCCAAGTTCCACTACGTGGGAAGATGGGAATCTACTACCATAAGAGTACTTCCTAGTTAACAGCAGAATCTCAAATCCTTAGTTTTAGCATCCAATTCACCTTACCAAATTCAATGTATACTTAACAAGTTAAAATCAAGGATGAAACTATGCAGCTGAAGCAATATACAAGCAATCCAGAAATACGCAATTCCACAATATCTCATTATGCAAGCAATGCCAAATTACTAAATTAGTAGGGAAGCATAGCCATACTAACTTACCAAACACATGGAAACATGCAAATTATGGCTAAAAAGGAAACTTGAAGTTCCCCAAGTAGCATCGCGTAGTTTAACATGCAGCTATACAGTGGTAACTAAAATGGATCAACTGGCTTCATATCACATAACTAAGGTAGTAGAGGGAAAGAACCCACTCTACCTAGTTTTTCCAGGAGTTATGGGGGACATGTAAGCCTACCGGTGGTCTCCCCAAGCACCACATGAGTTCTCGCCGAGTTTGAAACACCCTCAAACGGTGAACCTATGCCAATGTCAAGGTCCAACCAAACATTAGAGGCCTTAAACCAATTTTTCAATACTGAATACATAGGCTAACAGGTCTATAAATGGCACGAAAACGTAGGGGAATTGAAGGGCTTTCCAATGATACCTTGGTTGCGTGATTTCCGAGCCCATTTGAGCCTTGAACCTACCCAAAATGGAACCCACGCACATGAACTCATTCGTGCGATCTCACGCTCTACCCTGCTATCCTTGTGATGCATGCAGCATAGCACAGCACAGCAGCAGCGACCCTCGTGTAGTAGCTCCGCCCTTGCGCAGCAGCAGCAGTTGCGCCTCCCCACATGCTTGCCTGACCTCGCGTAGCATTGGTCGCGCCTCCCCGCGCACTCGCCTAACCTCGTGCAGCACCAGACGCACCTCCTTGTATGCTCACCTCATGCACCTCACCATTCTACCTCATCTGTCGCATGTTGTCATTGTTAGATGGTCACACACCCTCCTCCCTTCGCGCGACGGCAGCGGCAGTCACCTCTACCTTGCACCTGCAACTGGAGCTGCTTTGATTGCTACTTTGGATGTGTGCAGGCACGAAGAAAAGTGGGGGAGGTGTGGAGGTGCGTAGGCCCTCTGCCCTCCTCCTGCTTTCCCTCTTTCATTCTCCCTCTCTTGTCTCACCCACAGTAACAAGGAGGGAGGGGGAAAGGGTGTTGGGGATGGCACCGCTAGGGTTTAGGGTTCTTGGGGTGGGGTCACGTGGGTTGGGGAAATTTATGGTTTTAACCCCCATGAAATTTGTAACTTCGTATGGGGCACACGGGGCAAGCTATAGGGGTGTAGAAACTTCCTGAAACACCCTAAAAATCCTGAAAACTCATGGGGACCCTTGGCAAGGGTCATTTCATAGGAGAACCCTTCCTTTGTTCAAAACACCTTAATAGAATACCTTCCACCACATTTGTGCCAAAGAAGAGATAGAGAGTTCTTTCTCTCCAAGTCTTATTCAACAAATCTGAGAGCACGGATACTCTGCCGAATTCACGTTGAATCACTTTTGATTCAGGGAAGATCCTTTTGCCTACAGTAGCTAAGTTCATTTACCTATTTGAGCTCTATAGGTTGTTCTTTTTCTCTTTTCTTTTGTGGTTGGGTATTCACTGTGTGAATTTGCATTTCCTTCAAGAGACAAAATACTCCTCGTGAAGAGGAGGGGATTTGAGGTACGCTACCCTCGTAACAAGTTATTTTAATGTATCCCAAAGATGGATTTAATTTTGTTGCTCCATTTGTTTGACAGACATTCTTCACTTATTTATTTATATATCTATTTTATAGGCAATACAACTACTTCTTTTTTAGTATAATTTGCTTTGCACGAAATATTGTACATTGTACATTAATGGCATGAGATATAAGGATGTAAATTGGGTCAGGTTTTGTTACAACTCGGTTCCCGAATCCCTACAGAACACGAGACCGAACCAACTCGACTGATCCTAAGACCCAGTCGTCCAACGAGAAAGTAACAAAAAAGCAAGAAAGTAAACCACATTCACTATACTAAGCAACTAACAGTAAAAAGGTACAGTAGTAAAGAAGTAAAAACTGCTACAGTACATACCACCACAACAGCAGAAAAGTAACCAAGTACAAGAATATAAAGTACAGAACGAAAGAGTACAGAACATAAAGGTACAAGAGTCTACTCACTACAACAAACGAGTACAACAAAAGAGCTACCACAACTGGGCTCTACTGGGCCCAGCACCCTCTGCAGCCGTAGGCTCTGGCTGCTCAACACCTGGACCAAAAAAGGGTTATGAGTACACGAAGTCAGCGAACGCTGAGTAGAGTGGCAACCAACTAACTAAAGCAGTAAAAGTGGACAGGTAGCTGTTTATTCCATTTACTATTTCACAATTTATTCCTTTACATCTATTGATTTATTTATCAAATCTCTTACTTGATCTCGAATGTTCCTCATGGGAACGTTCTTGATTGCAGTCTTTTTCAAAGAGTAGAAGGCACATGTGGTGCTCTCCTGGCCGGGAGAGTCCCTCGTGGTGAACCTACACCCAGTCAACCACCCCAAGGTCACGAACAGACGTAACGGTGACTACGGCACGTGCGATAAGCGCACAGGTAGCTACCCTACACTGGCACACGGTCAGTCGTTTCCGCTAACGAGTGTGCCCAAAGTACAGCATCGAATAGTATATGGCAACAGGGGTCTGGCCCCTCTCAATAACCAAACAGGGATCTCGCCCCTCCATAGTCCGCGCACCCTCGCCTGACTATCCTGGTTTGTCCAGTGGGCCCAACAAGTCGGTATAGGGCAGCTAGCTGAACCCCGGGCCTCGTGGGGTGGCTAGCTCTCTCCCTACACTAGTAGCTCTCCCCAGTACTATGTACGCAAGGGCCAAGAAGCCGGTACAGAGTGGCAAATCCAAACCCCAGGTCCCTACCCAAGGGTGGCTAGCTCCGCTCTGCACTAAACAGGGGGACAGTCGCTCTCCTTGGTACTCCCTACTCAAGGGCCAGCTCATTTCCCCACTCTCATTTCCAGATCCATTCCATTTATTTCCAGGAGCTCTACTCCTAACTCCTCGTTGGGTTCATGCTCATATTCCTCATGCCATTCTATACCAGGTTTCATCATTTCTATTTCCATTCGCAGGTTATACACATGCAACTTGTAATTCTGTCATTCACATTCCCATACTCAGGTTATACACAGGTAGCTCGTATTTTCATCATTCACATTACCATTCCCAACGTATATACATGCAGCTAATATTATGTCATTTCACGTGTACAACAGGAAAGTTACATACAACAGTTAACAAACACAAGTACTATATATTTCGCAGGTAGCTGTTATTCATTTATAGAAAATTTTTATCATTCTATCTACTCATTCAAGACTGCAATCCATTCATTCAATACAGACATTTCAGTATTTATGGTCCTAGGATTCTTGTCATACCCTAGGTTCTAATCATTCATTCCACGCATGCATTCAAGTTTGTATTTAAATTAGGGGAAGCCACTCTACCAATAAACTCGGGAGTATTGGGGGCTTGAACAGTAGGCTCACGTGCCTCAGCAAGTCCCGAACCCGTAACTGAACGAAGTCCTATAACAAGGAACAATCATAAGAAAAATATCATAACAGTATGGAAAGCCTTCTGACAAGTAGAGGAACTCACAAGGAACACATCGGTATCTTATTTGCGGAAAACGGACCTCAAACGAACCCTAAACGAGTCAAAAACAAGGTTTCTGACTTAAATCAAATGTCTGGAACAACTTCCAGACGTCTTAAAAGTGTCCAGTAATGTACCTAAGTCTCTGCGCTAATCCTCAGACATCTAAGAACTCTTCTGGACCGTCTGGACCCAGTTCCAGACGTCCGACCACCTCTCCGGACGTCTGGACGCGCTTCCAGTCGTCTGGCAAGCTCCCCAGACGTCTAAAATGCATGGGCGGGAGTGTCCCGCGCCTTCCCGAAGCGAATCCTGCACACAGAACCGAATCTCCTCAAAATGGGCATGCAAAGTGGGTATCAGCGGAGCAGCCTGCATGGCCGTATCCGCAAAGAGACGTACCTTCTCGAAGCCCTTTACTCAGACGTTTGGGACTGCCTCCAGACGTCTGAACTGTCGTGTGGACGTCACTCCAGACGTCTAATTCTGGGAAAAACCCAGAACTAGAACCCACTTACGCTCTCCCCTACCACGCGTGGCCGCACTGTGCCCCCCTTCGCCTGCTACTCCGGCTGCAGCAATGTCGGGGAAGACCTCCCCGACGCACTCCTCCTCCTTGCACATGCCCCGCTCCAGCCGTGCGCTCACCGGTGAGCTCCCACGCAAGCTCACGAGCTTGCTCTCCTCCTCTCCTCATGCCGCCCACACGCTCTCTCGCTCGCGCTGCCTCTCTTGCTGGATTGAGGAAGAAGAGGGGAAATTTTGGTGGCTGAGAAGTAAGGAGAACGAGAGACGAGGGAAGGTTTTATAAGGTGGGGTTAGGGTTTGCTGGACGGGGAGGAAGAGAGAGAACAAGGGGAGGAAAAATGAGAGTACTGTCTACGCACAGCCTGCGCGCAAATGCGAGCTCATACTAAAAAATTTCGATTTCCAGACGTCTGGGAAGGTGCCCAGACGTCTGACCCACAGTCCGTATGTCTTAAAAGGCTCAAACTGCACGAGTCTTGACATCATAACAAACTTAAAGGAAGTTTCGTCCCCGAAACTTGAGCTAGCTAGGGTGCGAAAAAGAACAAAAAAAATGCATAACAAACTTAAATAGGATCGAAACCAGTCCAAAAAGAGGTACCCTCAAAAAGCTTCGGGTACTGCTCCCGCATCGCCGCCTCAAGCTCCCAGGTAGCCTCCTCGTACCTTTGGCTCCTCCACAAGACCTTCACCAGGGGTACCTGCTTCCATCTCAAACTCCGGACGGCTTTGTCTAGTATCTGTACAAGTCGCTCGGGGTAGGTCAGGTCATCACCCACCTTGACACTCTCTTGGCTTAAAACGTGACTGGGATCGGCGATGTACTTCTTGAGGTTGGACACGTGGAACACGTCGTGCACACCAAAAAGCTGGGGAGGAAGGGCAAGCTTGTAAGCAACGGGTCCAACCCGCTCTAGGACCTCAAAGGGCCCCACAAACCTCGGTACAAGCTTCCCTTTCACCCCAAAATGCTGTAGGCCCTTCATGGGCGAAACACGAAGAAAGACGTGATCCCCAACCTCGAACTGCACCTCTCTGCGCTTCCGATCGGCATAACTCTTCTGTCTGCTCATGACAGTATAAAGTCGTCTATGAATCTGCTCTACCATCTCCTGACTCTGCCGGATCAGCCTGGGGCCAACCTCCCACTTGGTCCCCACCTCAACTCAACTCAAGGGAGCAGTACACCTCCGTCCGTATAGAGCCTCGTATGGTGCCATGTCGATACTCGAATGATAGTTGTTATTATATGCAAACTTTGCCAGGGGCAAGTGCTCCTCCTAAGAGCCCCTCCAGTCTAGTACACAGGCACGCAAAAGGTTCTCAAGTGTCTGTATCATGTGCTCTGACTATCCATCCATTTAGGGGTGATACGCCGTGTTGAACCTCAATCATGTCCCCAAGACCTACTGAAACTCAACCCAAAACTGGGACATAAAATGGGTATCCCGATCGGATACAATCTCACGCGAAACTCTGTGCAGACGTACCACGTCGCGAATATGCCTCTCTGCCAACTGTGCTAGTCCCAAGGTAACTCGGATCGGCAAGAAACATGCTGTCTTTGTCAATTTGTCTACAATCACCTAGACTGCGTCGTGTCCTCGCTGGGTAATGGGAAAACCCACCAGCAAGTCCATGGTGATGCTCTCCCACTTCCACTCTGGCACTGGAAGTGGCTGCAATGGCCCTACAGGCCTCTGGTGCTCGGCCTTCACCTACTGGCACACTAAACACTGCTGCATGAACTTACCTACATCCCGCTTCATCCCTCTCCACCAAAAGTCATGTCTTAGATCATGATACATCTTCATGTTCCTGGGATGTATGGTGACCTAGAACCATGTGCCTCAATCAGGAGCTCTCTCAACAACTCCTCGTCTCTAGGAATGCACAAACGTCCCCTTATATGCAGCACCTTGTCTGTAAAGAAGAAGTCTCCTGGGTCCCCTAACAGTACCCTGTCTCGCAATGACTGCAGGTACAGATCTGTCATCTATCCTGTAATGATGCAATCTATCAACTCTGGTCTCGTATGTCGTGTCACTGTCATTGACCCGCAATGCCCCTGTGACTCAAGGGGTCGCCAACTACCCAACTCCTCCATGAGTCTCCAACTCTGTGCCTGTAAACTGGCCAAGTGGGTGGGTACCTTTCGGCTCAAGGCGTCAGCCACCATGTTGGCCTTCCCCGGATGATAGGAGATGCTGCAGTCATAGTCCTTCAGGAGCTCTAACCAACGTCTCTGTCTCATGTTAAGCTCCTTCTGATCAAACAAGTACCTGAGGCTCTTATGATCCGTGAATATCTCAAAACTCTCACCATACAGGTAGTGCCTCTAAGTCTTCAGCACGAAGACGACTGCTACCAGCTCTAAGTCATGGGTAGGGTAGCTATGCTCTTGGGGCTTTAGTTTCCGCGAAGCGTAAGCGACAACGTGACCCCGCTGCATGAGCACACCCCCTAACCCCTGCAACGAAGCATCCGTATACACAACGAAACCACCACTGCTGTCTAGGATGGTAAGCATAGGAGCCGAAGTCAGCCTCTCATTCAACTCCTGAAAACACGCCTCACAAGAGTTTGTCCAAGAAATGGGCATGTCCTTCCAGGTCAACTGTGTCATAGGACGTGCAATCTGTGAGAAACCCCTAATAAACCATCGGTAGTAGCTTGCCAATCCCAAGAAACTGCAGATCTCTATCACTATACGTGGTCTCTCCCACCTAAGCATTGCCTCAACCTTGGCTAGATCCACAACCAAGCCATCCCCTGAAATCACATGACCTAGAAAGGTCACCTGCCTCAACCAACACTCGCACTTGCTGTATTTGACATACAGCCTACGTTGTCTCAACTTATCCAGAACCATCCGCAAGTGCAATTCGTGCTGCGCCTGATCCCGTGAGTAGATGAGCACATCATTAATAAACACCACCACAAACTAATCCAGATGCGGTCTGAACACCTGATTCATCAAATCCATGAAAGCAGCGGGGGTGTTGGTCTGCCCAAACAGCATGACCAAAAACTCGTAATGTCCGTACCGGGTGCGGAAAGCTGTCTTGGAGACGTCGGTCTCCCCGATCCTCAACTGGTGGTAACCAGATCTCAAATCTATCTTGGAGAAAACCGTGGCACCTCGCAACTGGTCAAACAAGTCATCAATCGGCAGCGAATACCTGTTCTTGATGGTGACCCTATTCAGCTGTCTGTAGTCCACACAAAGGCATAGGGTACCATCCTTCTTCTTCACAAATAACACCAGTGCTCCCCACGGAGACGCACTGGGCCTCACAAAGCCCTTCTCCAAAAGGTCTTGCAACTGGGACTTGAGCTCTTGCAGCTCAAGTGGTGCTATCCTATAGGTGTTGTAGAAATGGGGCTGGTCCTCGGTACCAATGAGATCTCGAACTAGATCTCACGCTCAGGCGGTAGTCTTGGAAGCTCCTCTGAAAACACGTCGGGGTACTCTCTGACCACCGAGATGCTCTGAAAGTCCGCTACGGGGCTGGGCTCTGCCACTACACAATCCAGAAAGCCCTCACACCCCTGGCCCAAAAGTCTCGCCGCTCGAAGTGTAGAAATGCACCTGAAGCCTCCGTCCACCGACTGTCAGTGGAACTCAAAAGAAGTCATCTCCGGCATGGAGAAGACGATCTTCCTCTCGAAATAATCCACCAAAGTGTGGTAAGCGGATAGCCAATCCATCCCCAGAATCACGCCAAAGTCCTCCATCAGTATCACAATTAGGTCAACAGGGAGGCTGTGTCCCCCAACACTGACCTCACAGTCTATGTAAACCTCCTCAGCTACAAATAGCTGACCACATGGACCTTTGATCACAAAAGGATCCTCTAACAACACACAGTCCAGTCCCAAACTAATAGCAAAAGTAGCAGGAACAAACGAGTTCATGGCGCCAGAATAAAAAAGTGTGTAAACTAGTCTACTGGAAACTGTAACCATACCTGCCACCACTGAACCTGAAGCTCTGGCATCTCTGTGTGTCAGGGCGTTGATACGCTCCTTATCTCTCGGTGCGAACGAAGTAGCCACACTCTGCATCGAAAAGGTAGCCGCTGTCCGGTACCCTCCCCGTGACTGCTGACCTCCCCCAAGGCCTGGGAACCACGGTCTCCTGCTCCTCCCCCAACCTTAGTCGGGCAGTCCCTCTTGATGTGGCTTGGTTGGCCACACTAGTAGCAAAAGGGAACTCGACTCCCGCCCTCGGTAGGTCCCTATTGATAGCTGGGCAAGGGTCCAGTGCTGGTAGCTGGCCCCAGTCAAGGGCCCCCAAAGGCCACTGACGGCCTCGCAAAGCGTGACGACTCTCTTGGGGGCATCGCGTGCCTCCCCTCTCGTCGGCCCTGTAAGTAGTCTGGCTGGTAGGGCCTCTTCCATCCACTGTCAGTGTCTCGTGCGACCGAGTTGGTCTCCTCATAGGTCATAGCTACCTCTACCACTCTCGAGAACGTGGCTAGCTTCAGGGGTTTGACATTCCCCCAAATATCAGGCCAGAGCCCCTCGGTGAACCTCCACAGGCGCTCCTCCTCAGTAACCATAGCTATTGCGGCGAAACTGCACATCTCCAGAAAACGCGTATGATACGCGCTCACAGTCATCGTCCCCTGGCGGAGAGTGTGGAACTCCCACCTCCTCTGGTCCTGCCATGTCTGTGGGAAGTACTACTCGCAGAAGAGGGTCACAAACTGGTCCCATGTCGGATCTGCCCTCTCCTAACCTCTAATCGCCCTCCACCACCTATGTGCTGTGCTCTCTAGCTGGTATGTGGCAAAGGCCACGCGGCACTCCACTGGGGGGCAAAGGGTGTCGAACACCTTATTGATCTGCTCTAACCAGTCCTCCGCCTCAGTCGGGTCCTCATCCCCCTTGAAGGAGTGGGGCTTCAGCTTCCAGAACTGTCCGAAAAGCTTGAAATCTCGCTAAAGTGGGGAAACGGGCATGCCTCCAGGCAGGGAGGGCTCGTGCTCGGAAGTGTCAAAGTGCGGTGGGGGAGGTGGAGGACCACCCCCTCCCCACATCTAGTGTTGCGTCAATCTCGTGGTCCCACAGAGGACTCCCCCTCCACGTCCCCAGGGAGAGGCGCTCGTGGACGCGGGTGGAGCTCCTATCGTACAATCTCCCGTATCAACTGGGTGAGGTCTTGGGCCTGAACACCTGGAAGAAGTGGCTGGTCCACTGAAATGTCGGGCTCAGCACGTCCGCCCCTCCGACCTCGTCCACGGCCATGTCCGCGGCCCTCCTCAATGACTCCACGACAAGGCATCTCCTGCAAGGAGACACGAACAACAGAACAAGAAGACATCAATTCCAACGGACATTCAGCAAAAGAATCTTAGAACATATGTCAAAAGGTACGTTGTGGTGGTTACTCTAGTTACAAGCATATGAATTGGTTATTCTCAAGCTAATTGATTCACTTCTCGGGAAGACCTTGCTCTGATACCATCTTGTTACGACCCGGTTCTCGAATCCCTACAGGACACGAGACCGGACCAACTCGACCGATCCCAAGACCCAGTCGTCCAACAAGAAAGTAACAAAAAAGCAAGAAAGTAAACCACATTCACTATGCTAAGCAACACACAGTAAAATGGTGTAGGAGTAAAGAAGTAAAAACTGCTATAGTACATATCACCACAACAGTAGAAAAGTAACTAGGTACAAGAATATAAAGTACAGAATGAAAGAGTACAGAACATAAAGGTACAAGAGTCTACTCACTACAACAAACGAGTACAACAAAAGAGCTACCACTACTGGGCTCTACTGGGCTCAGCACCCTCTACAGCCGTAGGCTTTGGCAGCTCAACACCTGGACCTAAAAAGGGTTATGAGTACATGAAGTAAGCGAATGCTGAGTAGAGTAGCAACCAACTAACTAAAGCAGTAAAAGTGGACAGGTAGCTGCTTATTCCATTTACTATTTCACAATTTATTCCTTTTCATCTATTGATTTATTTATCAAATCTCTTTCTCGATCTCGAATGTTCCTCGTGGGAACGATCTTGATTGCAATCTTTTCCGAAGAGTAGAAGGCACACATGGTGCTCTCCTAGCCGAAAGAGTCCCCCGTGGTGATCCTACACCCAGTCAACCACCCCAAGGTCACGGACAAACATAACGGTGACTATGGCATGCGCGATAAGCGCATGGGTAGCTACCCCGCACTGGCACGTAGTCAGTTGTTTCCACTAACCGGTGCACCCAAAGTACAACACTGAACAGTATAAGGCCTTGCCCTCTCAGTAACAGGGGTCTAGCCCCTCTCAATAACCAAACAGGAGTCTCGCCCCTCCACAGTTCGTGCACCCTCGCCTAACTACCCTGGTTTGCCCAATGGGCCCAACAAGTCGGTATAGGGCGGCTAGCTGAACCCCAGGCCCCATGGGGTGGCTAGCTCTCTCCCTACACTAGTAGCTCTCCCCGGTACTATGTACGCAAGGGCCAAGAAGTCGGTACAGAGTGGCTAATCCTAACCCCAGGTCCCTACCCAAGGGTGGCTAGCTCCGCTCTGCACTAAACAGGGGGACAGTCGCTCTCCTTGGTACTCCGTACTCAAGGGCCAGCTCACTTCCCCACTCTCATTTCCAGATCCATTCCATTTATTTCCAGGAGCTCTACTCCTAACTCCCCGTAGGGTTCATGCTCATATTCCTCATGCCATTCTATACCAGGTTTCATCATTTCTATTTCCATTCTCAGGTTATACACATGCAACTTGTAATTCTATTGTTCACATTCCCATACTCAGGTTATACATAGGTAGCTCGTATTTTCATCATTCACATTACCATTCCCAACTTATATACATGCAGCTCATATTATGTCATTTCACGTGTACAACAAGAAAGTTACATACAACAGTTAACTAGCATAAGTACTACATATTTCGCAGGTAGTTGTTATTCATTTACAGGCAATTTTTATCATTTTATCTACTCATTCAAGACTGCAATCCATTCATTCAATACAGACATTCCAGTATTTTTGGTCCTACGATTCATGTCATACCCTAGGTTCTAATCATTCATTCCACACATGCATTCAGGCTTGCATTTTAATTAGGGCAAGCCACTCTACCAGTAAACCTGGGAGTATTGGGGGCTTGAACGGAAGGCTCACGTGCCTCAGCAAGCCCCAAACCCGCAACTGAACGAAGTCCTATAACAAGGAATAATTACAAGGAAAATATCAAAACAGTATGGAAAGCCTTCAAACAAGTAGAGGAACTCAGAAGGAACACATCAGTATCTTATTTGCGGAAAACGAACATCGAACGAACCCTAAACGGGTCAAAAATAAGGTTTCTGACTCAAATCAGACGTCTGGAACAACTTCCAGACTTCTTAAAAGTGTCCAGTAATGTACCTAAGTCTCTGCACCAATCCTCAAACGTCCAAGAACTCTTCTGGACCGTTTGGACGTAGTTCCAGACGTCCGACCACCTCTTCGAACGTCTAGACGCGCTTCTAGTCGTCTGGTAAGCTCCCCAGATGTCTGAAATGCGTGGGCGGGAGTGCCCCGTGCCTTCTCGAAGCGAATCTTGCACGCAGAATCGAATCTTCTCAAAATGGGCATGCAAAGTGGGTATCAGCAGAGTAGCTTACATGGCCATATCCGCAAAGAGATGTACCTTCGCGAAGCCCTCTCCTCAGACGTCTAGTACCACCTCTAGACGTCCGAACCTTTGTCTGGACATCACTCCAGATGTCTGATTCTGGGAAAAACCTAGAACCAGAACCCGCTTCCGCTCTCCCACGCCGTGCGTGGACACACCACGCCCCCCCTCGCCTGCTGCTCCAGCTGCGGCAGTGTTGGGGTGGACCTCCCCAACGCACTCCTCCTCGTGCACGCGCCGCTTCGGCTGTGCGCTCATCGGTGAGCTCCCACGCGAGCTCACGAAATTGCTCTCCTCCTTCTCTCCTCACGTCGCCCGCGCACTCTCTCGCTCGCGCTACCTCTCTCGCTGGAGTGGGGAAGAAGAGGGGAAGGGCTGGTGGCTGAGAAGTGAGGAGAACGAGAGAGGAGGAGGGGTGGTTTTATATGGTGGGGTTAGGGTTTGCTGGAGGGGGAGGAAGAGAGAGAAGAAGGGGAGGAAAAATGAGAGTACTGTCTGTATGCAGCCGCGAGCTCGTACTAAAAAATTTCTATTTCTAGACGTCTGGGAAGGTGTCCAGACATTTGACCAGACGTCTAACCCATAGTCCAAACGTCTTAAAAAGCTCAAATAGCACGGGTCTTAACAGGTTTGGGTTGAGTTTACATATTTATTTTCAAATTCAATACCCATGTATGCATGCCCTACCCACTTGCCTATCAGATTTCTAAATCACAAATCCATATCTAGATCCATTTGCTCAACTATGGAGTACCTATTCAGTATTTACTCATAGAGTACCTACTCAGTAGTTACTTATACGATATCTATTTAGTACTTACTCGTAGCATTTAATTGCATTTAGTCTCTCTCTCTCCCTCTCTCCAGACATTTAATCTCTCTTTCTCTTTCTCCATCGTGTGGACCCTGTTGCTCAAATGATTGGTGTTGTTTAATTGCCTACATCAATTCCCACATCTCTCTTTCTTTATTTTTTTTCTCTCTTTGATCCCACAACAAATGTAGGCCAAATACGCTAGTATACATATAAGCTAATATTCTAGGATTTCCTTTTAATCATATTTATAACACTTTCAGACGTCTATAGAGCCTCCCAGATGTCTAATAAATAGACGTTGTCTGATCCAAATCACTTTTGTCATACCTGTTAGCCGTTTGAGCATCAGGAAATTCATTCCCATAGATAATTGCCTTCCCAGGAAACCAAACATCTTACTAGACGTCTGATCTGTCGTTTGAGCAACAAGACTCTAGAACCCTATTTCGTTCCAGTGAAAATAGGAAGAAATCCGTCTAGATTTAGACATCTGATTTGATTCTCAATCGGCTTAAAACACCTTATTAGACATCCGTCTTGATCCAGCACCATCCAGATGATCAACCATTCTAGATCTGACAACCGACCTTTAGATCAAACGAAAACCCAGACGTCTGACTTATATCCAGACATCTGATAACCTTATCAGAATCATAAATGACCCTGATTTCGTTGGGATTTTGGCTGAATCTCTTGTGATTTATTCCTAATGGCTATGGAAGCCTTCCAAGGCCTTCTAAACCCTTCTTTAGGCCTCTAGAAATAGAGGACTCTTCCTTTGTTCAACACACCTTGACAGAATACTTTCCACCACATTTATGTCAAAGAAGAGATAGAGAGGAGTTCTTACTCAACAAGTCCTATTCAACAAATCTAAGAGCACGGATACTCTGCTGAATTGATGCTGAATCAATTCTGATTTAGGGAAGATCATTTCATTTATAGTAGCTTTGTTCATTTACCTATTTGGGCTCTATAGGTTGTTTTTCTCTTTTCTTTTGTGGTTGGGTATTCATTTTGGAAATTCTCGTCTCCTTCGAGAGACAAAATACTCCTCGTGAAGAGGAGTGGATTTGAGGTATGCTAACCTCATTCAACATAGCATGATTGTATTGAGGTTGAGTCACCCTTGTTTAAGTGACTCGGGTAGTGGATTTGATCGACTCGATTGATCGGGAAATCCTAAACCGAGAGGTTTAGGTGGTGGCTTTTACCTGGGTTTGGATTTCCACATAAAAATCATTGTGTACTTATGAAATTGCATATTTGTGTGATTGTTATATTTTTATTTCGCATTATTTTATATCACACTCGATCTCACCCCCTTCCATCAGAAATTACTGTCGAAAGGAAAAAAGATAAGCCCTACAACACAATAATACAATCATATACTTAGGTTAGGTAGCCTGAAGGCCTACATACTCTGAGAACCCATCTTAAGAATAAAAGTGATCTGGTTTACAACTATCCAACCAATCCAACCAGTTAGAGAGAGGAATTAGGGGGAAGGTTCTTTCTTTGGTGTTCGCCTCAGGTTCCTTTGATACCCCCAACTACTGTCATTTGACAATACTCCCCTCGCTAGAAATTAGATGGATTAGTAGAAGCAAATTAATCACCAATAATCTCAATTTGAGCCTTGAAGAGCAAGTCCAATCCTTAGGGCCAACATTTACTTAGTTTTAATGAGGCTCAAAATTGAGTATGCTCTTGGAATGTGGTGGGCTACTAATGGGTTGTGCCCTTAAAAATCAGTTAATATGTGTGTGCATGGACAATCAAGGGTTTTCAAACAAGATTTATTAGAGATGAAGTGTCATTTAGGGTTCAACCTTGTTTATTAGATTTTAGGATTTCAATTTAGGTATTTTCAAATAAGGTTTTTTGAGGCACACTAAGGGATGCAAGTTTTAGTAAACCCAACCTGAAAAGAACAGGTAAAACCGAACGGGAACCCCATTAGGATCGGGTATGGGTTTTATCTAGAAAACCTGATTGAGTTTAGGTATGGGTATAAATCTATACTTGATTACCCTACTCGAATACCTGAGTAAAATCTCCATTTACCTGAGATATACAAGTCTCACCTTAAGTCCCTCATTCCCCTAACCTTAATGTTCTTCATGATTCCCTCTATGATTTTGAAGGCTGGGAATGCTTCTAAAGCTTCCATTGAACATTTATTTCGGAGATGGAGATTTTCTTTTTGAATGGTAATTGTATTTGGTCTTCCTTTGTATTTTTTGGATTTTTTATTTCGATGTATTCCCCTTAAAAGGCTCTTTTTGTAATAATTTTAGTGGAGATCAATAAAATTGGAATATTTCGAACTCCTAAGTTTAGAGCTTGCTACCACTGAGCTATGACGGGCGAGATCAGATGTGGGTCGTTGAATTGCGGATTTGATGGTTGAGATTGCGTGGTCAGTGAGCATTGAGGATGAGAGGGAGTGGAGCGCACGCATTAGAGCCATTAGATCTAGATCCAAGGGCTGAGATGGTCGAATGGAGATGCGTGCGTGCGGTAAGTGGCGATGTGGTGTGCTTGAGGTTGTTCGATGGAGATGCAACGGTTGTGATTGGTGGTATGGGAGAGGAGCGAGCTGTGCGGGTGGTCAAGATGGGCTTTAGTGGTGCTATGTGGCGGCACCTGAGTCGTCCATCTTGTTTTGCTTATGTCGAGTGCTATAGGGGTTCGATTGAGATGATTTTTGCAGCATTGGTCTCTGATCGTCGCCCTGATTTCATCTGTACAGATGGAATCTTTATTCGGGTCCTGATTGAATGTCCCCCCTTTTCCTGGCAATTGAGAAAAATAGATTAATAGGAAAATTCCTAAACTTAATCTAAATGCATGAATATGCTGCTATAAGTTATTTGCCATGCTAGATGCATCTAATTAATCTAGGAACATGCATGAACATGCATTTTCTCCTAAATTAATATATGTCTATCAAGAATTATTTGAAGAATTCTTAATAGAATCCCCTTTTGGCCTAATTTTGTTGTCAATGATTGGGCTATATATAGTTTAGCTTAAAGTCCTATCTTGAAATTAGCTTATTTCCTCCAACTCATGAGTGGTAGGAGGACCTGAGGAGTTAATAGGATTTCCCATGGTATAACAACTGTAGACGGATTCATATATTTGGGATTATCTATGGAATCCTCATTATCAGACCATGCTAATCTAGACATTTGACCGAACAAGATGGGTTTTAGGGATTTCTCCCATTTGTTCGAGAATCATTTGTGTAAATCTCTTGTATAACTATTCAAAATACAAGAGGTGTCATTATTTATTGGTTGATCATTTGGTGGATTAATCAAGCTAATTTGATTGTACACCCCATCACACCAGACAAATTGACTTAGAGACCATTAATCCTTGGATCTCTAGGACGATTTCCTTTCGAGGTCGTGCACAAGTTACATGCACAATGCTTAGGGATCTTTCCCTCGTAACTAACAAATATTTGCTTTGTTATGTGTGGAATTGATTGTGACCAGTATAATATCTTCAACCTTGCCTTCATATTGAAGTATTGAAGAGACCCTTCAAATTAGACCATCTACGGAAAGGATGACAACCCTACGTGCGTGTGTCCTGTGACTTGAGTTCCACAATTGCTTCGCTGGCCTTGCTCATTATTGTGATAGTCACGATGCTAATAATAATAAGTGCATTGATGACTAATGTGGCAAGGGCGAAAATGGGGAGATCCGCTTTCCTTGCATTTCGTTTGAAAAGGCTATATAATTAATGCTCTCTATAGGCAGCAAGTTAGTAGTCTTATCATAATCCTTTTACGGTGCATTTAGAGACTTTCTTTTTCGAAGAGGTAGTATTGGGAAAGTGTGAAGCATGGTTTACTGTATGATTGTTTGTAACATTAAATCTGCTTATACGTTGGTAAGCGATTCGGATTCGACACACTTGAGGATTCGATGCCCATCGATCTGCGCTACATAGATAATTTGGTTTGAGACAACATATGAATCGGGGATATATATATATATGATCGACGGGGTAACTCGTTTAGTACATCACATTCGTACAAGTACAAATTACATGAATGATTTTGAGAATCCATATTTATTGTATGTATGGATGGGAACGAATTGAACACCAACAACTAAACAAACACAGTAACAACTTAAGCGAGCACTTTACCACTTGAAACAAACCCTTAAAAGGAAAATACTAAGACATCGATCATAGTCCATCCAATCGATTAGAATTTAGCTAGCAAGTAGTCAATGACCTCTTTCTCAAGTTGGAAAGCTTTTGCAAGGACATTGGGGTCGATGGAGGGCTCGGAACCGAAGAGGGCGTTGGCCACGGTGATGACACCAGGGTTCTGGCTGCTCAACCCAGATATAGCGACAGCTTTGGTGCGACCCACGTTGATCTGGAAATGAACGAGACCAATCGGGAACACGAACACATCTCCCTTATTGAGGATCTTGCTGATGAGGCGATTGCCACCGTCGGCTTGGTTGGAGGTAACGAATCCCACGCCCAGTGTCCCTTCGAGAACGGTGAGGATCTCTGTGCCGCGTGGATGGATGTGGGGAGGATTGAGTCCCTTTGGCGCAAAGTCAATGCGGACCAACGAGATGCCGAGAGTGTTAAGGCCTGGGATCTGCAGCACGCTCGCAGGGGTGACGCTCAAGCCAACCCGATTGTCGGTATCGCCAGGGCGGTCAAGACCAGAGAAGAAGAAGTCTCCAGCCGTCACCTTTGCGGGGTTCTTACACGCGAATCCATTCACAAACACTGCATCATCATATATATGCATGCATATCCCTGGTTAATTATACGTGTGATGATATACGTACCATTTGAAGTTCGTTTAAAAATTCTTTTCCTTTATTATTAATATCTGCCTAATCATTAATCGTCCATACAAATTTGGTCCCTCTCTCGCCTACGTATCTCTTGTTGCACAGCACCTACATGAAAGTAGTACGTACTTCCCATCCCTAGTCTTATTTAAATTGCATATATACATGCAACACATATATCCGATCATGGAGGAGTTTCTACGCTGAGAGGATTTGCCAGAGGAAAAAAAAAAAAAAAAAAAAAAAAAAAAAAAAATATATATATATATATATATATATATATATATAAAAGCGATGCTTAATTAATTTCATCCGCACCCAGTACTTCGCATCTATATATTTCTAGAGTTCAGCAACTAACATTACAAATGCCCCTCAACTTAGTGAAATTAGATTAATTAGGTCGTATAAATTTTTAAAATATTGGAACTCTTGGTGTATATATATATATATACACACACACATATGCATACCTCGCGCTGTGCTGTCAGCAACGCAGAAGTCTTGCAGAGGGCTCGGATCATATGCAGAGGCCACTTGGGAGAAAGCCAAAGCGACGAGGATGAGGAGTCGCACGCTGATGAGCATATGGGATGCCATCTGTCTTCTAAGAATTGGATTTAATTAAGTTGAATGGTGTTTCTTGAGATGAGCTTAATTATCCGAGAGCTTGGGAAGGGACTCTATTTATAGAGGTAGAGCATGGAATCCCTTAAAACAAGCAACCTTGTGTTGGTACGCGTGCATGTATGTGTCATCAAATCGACTAGCCTTCTTTGATTAATTCTCCCGGAGTAGTCCTACTTTATATAAAATTAATTGGCATATATATTCAGTCGTACATCCTCATGGAAGAGGTCAAAGTCAACAATGGATTTCCCTTCGCAGATGAAATCAACGACCCATCTTGTAATTTTTTGATGTATGAATTTTTTCACAATGGTATTTGAGAGCCAAAACCCTATGAGCTCCTCAATGTCCCATTTCACCCAGAAAACACGTCCCATTTTGGACAAGTCATTTTTCCTCCAGCCTTGAAGTAAATCTTTTACTCTATCTTCCAATGTCGCATCAGGATTGCCATCTCTATCTGCCACAAGCTGAATTCCAACATAGCGATAAGCGAATCTACCCTCCAACATGCTCAATAGGAGGCAAACAGGGAGCCTCCTGTGGTAGCTTCTAGGGAGATAAACACAACTTTTTGCACTATTCGATTTCAACGGCACTAAGACAAAAGCAAATGTGGCGAGCACATTACATTGATTAGCACCAGATGCAACCTTCCCAAGCACGCTTGATTATAGTGTGATAGTGTTCCCTGTTTCTATAGGTGCATCTTTTCCCTCCTTGTGCGGGCATATGGTTTATCTCTTTCTTCTTTATCCCTAGTGGGGTTGCGTGTTGTATTAATTTCTTTCTTTTAATGGATGTTTATCATAGGGATTTTTACATAAATGCCACTCAAAATAATCGAAATTATTTTCCTACCACTAGGTTGAAACTATTGCTATTAATATCATTGCAAAATTTACACCGTTAACGTAAATGCCGCTCCGTTATTTCTCTGTTAGTCCATTAAACAAAGTTAAGGACAAGTTGACTCGAGTTGAGTTAGAAGTACTAACCTCAAAGTGAAATGGACGATGGTGATTTAATCCATCTTTGGGGATTATTCGAATGGATGAGATTTGTTAAGGATCGATCATCTCCTTCCTTATTCCACTCGACCTGGAGGGTCGGGTAGCAGTCGGTGAGCTTGAGGAGGGAAAACTCAGAGGCGATGGCTACGAAGGTCAAGTGGGTCGATCTCACCTTCTCTAACACCACCACCACCTCCCCATGCCTCCTCTGGTTCTACCTCCCCAACCTCAACCTCATGGGACCCCTCTACCTCCTCACCTCCCTCTGCCACCTTGACCTCTCTAACAACATCTTTGCTGAATGCCTCCCCTACTACATTCTCCTCTCCCAACTCCCCTCCCTTCGTCACCTTCACTTCTCTGGCAACCTCCTCACCAGCTCCCTCCCCTACCCATCTTTGTCCTCTCACCTTCGCCTTTTCAACCTCTCTCTTAACTCCCTCTTCGGAGGCATCCCTACCTACCTCTCCCTTCTCCCCTCTTCCCTCCTCCACTCCCTCAACTTCTCCCACAATGACCTCTACTACCCCATCCCCCCTCCTCTCCCTCCTCTTCCTCAACTATGCCTCCAACTCCTCTTTGAGCCCCTCCCTCACTGCCTCCCCTCCTCCCTCCTCTTCCCTTTGCCCTAACCATCTCTCTCTGGCACCATCCCCCCTTTCAACGCAAGCCCTCAACCTCTCTTCCAACTCCTTCTCCAACCCTGTACCCTCGAGCCTCATTGGTTGATTCTAGCTCTGGGAGTCCCGCCTTGATCACAACAGCCTCTCAAGCCCCATCCCCAAAAATCTTGATGCCCTTGATGGCCTCTGCATCCTTGACCTCTCCAACTCCCTCTCTAGCGAGATACCCCTCACCAGTTGCAAGTCCCTTGAGGTTGTCAACCTTGCCTTCAATCACGTCTCTAACTGATGCCCTTGTTGTTGCTGGTGTTGTTGTTGTTCTTATTGTGTTACTTGTTGCTGTTGTTGTTGTTGTTGCTTGTTTTGTTGTTATTGTTGGTATTGCTTGTTGTTGTTGCTATTGTTATTGTTGCTATTGCTACTGTTGCTGTTCTTGTTGTTGCTCATGCTGCTACCATTATTCTTGTTTCTCACACTACAAAATAAGTTACCTATGTCGACAGGGATACTACGATGATTTCCATATACGTTATTGTAGGTATTTTTTATATGTCACTAATTATAAAATATACACCCAGGGTCATCTTTTTTAGTAGACATTTTCTTACCCTAAACATCTCAGAACACTCCACACCACCAACTCCTTCCCTAACCCTTCTTCCTCCTCCCTCGAGCCCCCCACTCGCTTTCCTC
The DNA here is from genome assembly GCA_037157565.1 of Thalassia testudinum. Classification (NCBI taxonomy): domain Eukaryota; kingdom Viridiplantae; phylum Streptophyta; class Magnoliopsida; order Alismatales; family Hydrocharitaceae; genus Thalassia; species Thalassia testudinum. The sequence continues at coordinate 8,675,349 of JAZHRO010000040.1, read as the reverse complement.
CACCTCAACTACTCTCCGCTGGTCACCGCTATCGCCATCGCGCCCTCTCCTCAACAATCTCCACATTCAATATTGCTCTTTATTAAAACTCGTGTCGCATCCCTCAAAGATCTCACTCCATATTCTGTCTCATGATCTCAATGCTCGTGCCTCACCCCCTATTTAACAACAATGGTGACCGTTCTCGCGTTCTAGATCCACCTTGCTTTGGATCAATCCCTCTATTGATTGATCAAGCTAGGGCTCTCAATCAACCCCTATACTGATCAATCATCCTGAGGCACCCATTGATCTCGTTGATGTATTGGAACTTACTTGCCAGTGGCGATTTTCAGATTCACGTGAGGGTGCATTTGTGCCCAATATCTCCTTAGGTATGTCCCAATTCCTTAGCATTTCCCTAATGAATCTAGTATTTATGAAAATTAGATGTTTACGGCTTGATCCATGGGGTTCTATTGGAGATTTAGGAATTTAGGTGATTTAATGTTGGAAAAGAAAGGTGTGTTCATGCACCTAAGTTGTTCAATGAAATACCCAAGAGAGATGAATCCATTCAAAGAGCCTATTGTTCATCTTTGATGAAGCACTTTAAAAGAGTTCTTGTGTACTTAGTTTTACATTGCTAGAAGGTAAATAGTTCTGGTTAGGTAGTCAAATAATTCTAGAAGGCAAGTTGTTTACTACTTGGGTTTTGACAATTGTGCCATGGGTTTTAACTGTGGCTTCATGCATCCATCTATCGATTGACGACCAGATATCTCAAAGTGCATGGGAGAACAACCAGAAAACTTGATAGAAGCTTATACCATAGTTCATACTAAGCTTTGATCCTTCTCCATATGCATACATGTAGGACGGTTTGTTGTTGAGATGTGATATATATAAGTAGTAAGGAATATATTGTGTTTTCCCATTAAAAGAAACACAGAGATTGGGTATAGATGATTTTACATATTAACAAGACAAGTACAAGATATTAGAGTCAAGTTTGTATACCAATCAATCATAGATAAGTTGCTCGAAAATATGAACTATTATCCAATGAAATGCATGGACATAAAAGGAGTTAGGTTTGTTATATTTTCTTTCTCATCTCTTCCACCTCTACCTTCTATATCCCAAGAATTCACTCTACCCATTCAAAACCTAAACAACTTTTAGCTTCTTAAACAACTTTCAGTAGCAGCATACTGGTCGAAGTTCCAATTTGGTCAATACATGCAAAATCATGTTAGAAGGAGAGAAGATCTGATAAGCAACAAGAACATCGGCAAAAACAGAGTCAGAGTAAAGGAATCAATGGCATAAGCAGCAAAAGGATATGAATAACTTCTGACGGAGGTTAAGAAATATAAAAGGTAAACAACGAACAACATGCAGGAATGCCTTTGAGGAATTTATTCAATGTTTTGGCACTGAAAATAAAGAAGGAAATTGAAACAGAATTTTCTTATGGTGAACTTTCCTGGGGTTGAGTTGCCCTATTGTGGGTTTTGCTGTTGAATTATCCCTTTTATGAATACATTTTGACATTACAACAAAATTGCAGTGAAATTTTATTCAGATAAAAGTTTTGACATTGTAGGATAGTAGTTGCGCTAATGGAGTTGCACTAATGTGGGTTAGTTTTGCACTGCAAGTTTTTTGCTGGAAAGCTTTCAGATATCACCATTTAGCCTTTCCAAGTGTTATGTGATTCAATCAACTTTTCTATTGGCACATCATCTTTAACTATTAATTTTATTCTCAATTTTATGAGTAAATATCTTTATACAATTTTCCACGGTGTTTGGCCAGGATGTCAACTTGAGCATGCCATTACATGCAAGGAAATTAATGCTAAGTTTCTGTTGTATCTATTCCACTTAGGCATGTTGCTTTTTTATGTTGTATTTTTAACATTTAGGTATGTTTCTTGTTTGTTAGCATTGCTTTTTCTTTGTTGAATTTAACTTCGCCATTTCCCTATTGAGAGAGGGAAAGCAACTACTTTGTTGTGTGTTTCTGATGCCACTTGCAATGTTCTCTACATGATTATCCTTCTTTTGCTTTAGATTGATATAACATAATGTCTATGTCGTGGACTCTCTTCTTTTTATGGTATGATTCAAGGCCATGGTTATGTAACGGAACTTACCTGGTTTGTCATGATCACATTTCTCTTTAAAGCCCTATGGAAGATTTGTAGCATCAACGAAGGCACATTTAGCCAAAAATGTTTGGTAACCAATAACTGTGATAGATATTTCATGACTAACCAGAAAATGTACTTTCTATAACAGTTGATAGAGCAAAGGATGTTGAAGGAAAACATCATAACAATCCTTATGTGGTGATCCTTTTTAGAGAAGAAGAGAAAAGAACCAAGGATTGTCTTCCTTCTCTTATCACTTAGATTTTGTTTACATGGGTTTTGATAATTGAAACTTCACTCTTGATTAACCACAATATCTTTCAAAACTCCATGGGCACATCACAGTTATTACAGTGTAATGGCATATGCTATTTATGATAAAATAGGAATCCACACCTTATAATCTTTCTTTAGAGATCAATCCTTTATCCCTCAACAACCACTGATTCAAGTTTACTATTTATTGGGATAAATCTATCATCTTCCTGGTTCACATTGGTTATTGGTTATTCTTACTACTTTGGTCATTATATTTCAGTATTGATGGTGGCAAGATTGGCTCCATTAACGATTTTCTTTTATGTTGATACAAGGGATAAAGAAACCTGAGACTCGAGATGGAACCAGCACTTCCAGTTGATGCTTGAAGGAACCCATTGACGAGAAGCTTTGTGTTGAAGTCTTGCGCAAGAAGAGGGGGTTGGGTTTATTTTGCAAGATTAGGTCTTTGTTTCTAACTGAGACCATTGCTGATACTTGGGAAATGTCAATGGTTCTCATTAGTTTCTCAGCCTTTGTTTTTGTCTTTTTCTTTTTAGAATATTACAGGAATTATTAGGCAAAAAAGGTAATTTTCAAAGTTAGAGAACCTCATTTTCTATAGAGATTTCAACCTCACATGTAGGATTTGTAAGAAGAAATCAGAATTATGATGATATTTTCATGTCATATTTCTTGTTGGATATAATGGCATGGCATTGCTTAGGAAATGATCTCCCTTCAGTTTTGCTTTTCTTGATTATTTGATCATGTCATAGACTAAGGCATATGTTTCATACGAATTTATATGAGTGCCTTGGAAAGAGAGAATCTTTGCATTGGCCACATGAATATTTGTATGCCTTAGCTACCAATCTCATAGATATCTAAACATTGTCATTTATCATATATAGATTGTTATTGCCATTTGCTTTAAACTTACTGAAAGCATAACCACTTTAAGGTATATGAAAAATTAATCATGATGTAGTCATTTTTGCATCTTTATTATTTCAAAATTATTAGGAATGACTTTAGGATTATTTATCTTCTATCCACTCTTAGTTTGTGTTATTTTGGTTTATAAAATGTTAATAGCATCAATGGTCTAGTGGCAGCATGGTACCCTTTCACAGTACAGACCTAGGTTCAATTCCCGACTGTTGCATCCTTTTTTGGTTTCAAGTTGCAACATCTATTTCTTAATCTTTATGCTTCTTGAATTTCAAAATGCTGGCCTCTTGTATGTTAGGAAGCAAGTGGAGTCAATTATCCAATCATTTCTGTGTTGATTTGCTTTATGTTAGGAAGTAGATTTGCTATCTATGGGAAATAAAGTCCTAGTTAAGAAACCACTATGGTATTCGCCTTTAATTTTGGCATTCCTTTTGTTTATATAGCTGCAAGTGCATTTTCCATCTTTTTATGCAATTTACTATTTGTTTTTTTTTCGAAACTCTTGTAGCTATTTTATAGTAGTTTCAAAGGATACCAAACATAGCATTACATGGAGTGGCAACTCAAAAGGCACATTACACAGAGCCAGCACAACATTTTGCTCCAGGAAGGAAATTTGACTAGAATACAGAGTCTAGAGGACAAAGAAGTTAATGTGAATTCACCAAAGCAGGTAGACTAAAATCATATGTATGGGCTACACAGCAAGTGCATATATCACTAATTTCTCAAAAAGTCCAAAGATCCAATTTAGATGATAGTAACTTTTGGAGATTTTCTTTGAGGAATAATGCCTTAAACCCAAAAACTAACCTGATTTTGAACCTAAACATGGGGTTTTGGTGTGGGTAAGGAGGTGATAAGATCCTAATTCTTATGTTGTCCTCTTTCAACAACATAAAAGAATTATATGATTTTGTTGCCAACAATATAGAACAAATTTTATATGTTTAAGGTGGAGATTTCTACAGGAATAGTTAATCATCAAAATGGAGGTGAAAATAAATGAAAACAAACAGGTGTCTACTCTTCTGGTTGAACCATAGACCATGGAAATAGGATGTTGATGTACCATATGATTAACAATGTTACACATAAACATTGAAGCAAAATAAGAAATTATAATCATATTTGCACCATTCATTCGATGGTTGTTGGCAGCAACCAACAATTGATCTATCATATAATTTCTCTATTCTCCTCATAAATTGAAAAGCTACGGGCTTGCATTATCTTATTTTTTTGAATTTTCTTATTCTTTCGATTTCTTTAAAACTCGTTTTTTTTCATTTGACAAGTCCCTTGTTTCCTATTCTAAATCATTCATTTTAATTCTACATATCATCTGTCCTTTTTCATATCGCACTTCATGACATGTGATATATTTTTCTCATGTAGTAAATATTCTTTTAAACCTGGCACCTTCTCATTAGAACTATAGCTCATTATTTACTTGTTCGGATTGTCTATTGGGAATGCCAAAGAATAAGAAGAAATATGAGAAGGAGGTATATAACTTGATATAGCTAACTAATTTTCTTCATCCATCTTTGGGTTACCAATACCAAAAAAAATATATAATAGAAAATAGATAAAATTGATGGATGTGATTAATTTGTTTGTTGGTTGTTCATGTTTACAAGTTGTCAATTGGAGCTGCATGTGCTCTCACATGGCCTCCGGATAGGATTATAATTCAGGTGCTTGATGATTCCAACGATCCCCACGTCAATGTGCACCACCAACTCCATTCCTATTTTTTTGCTACGTTATAGTACATTAATTCTCTTTAAGAGGGTTTCCTCCGGGCTTTTTTTTTTATTAGGATTGATCCTTCTCTCTAGCTACCATTTTTTGGGGTATTGTTAGCTTTGTTTTTTTCTTAAATAAATTAATGAAAAAAAAGAAGGCGTGGGAGTAATTGAAGGTCGGCCACAAAATAGTGAGTGAAATTACAAATAAAATCAATGAAAATCAAAATGAAATAAGTATATACCTATCTTGTATTCTTTGTTGTTGCTCATGCTGCTGCTATTATTCTTGTTATTTCTCGTGTTGTTGCCCTTGTTCTTGTTGTTACTTGCTGATGACGATGTTGCTTTTGTTGTTGCTCTTGTCGTTGTTGTTAATAGAACTTGCAAATGAGTTTTATCAAGGTAAGGTTGATCCAACATCGGAGCTTGAGAAATAATCTCTTACGATACTTGATGTGGGTGAGGAAGAGATTGATAGTAAAACATCGATTAACTCAAATCAAATGAATCTTAACCCAAGTCATATTTTTATAAAAGGATCATACTTTTCAATAACATTGACGGTAATAATTGCAACTTAGTAACATAAAATTAATATAGAAAGTTCATAGTAACATCTACTTAAAAATCTTTTTATCTTAAAATGAAAAAAGGGCTAGCGTAGATGAGTCACAAACCACGAAGGACCTTTCCTACGAACGACACTAGCGAAAAATGGAATGAATCTTTCTATGGAGGAATTGTTGCCTCTCATTAAGGTAAAGGAATTTTATTTACAGCATATAAATGGTGAGTAAAATTACAAATAAAGACAATGAAAATCAAGATGGAATATGTACCGATCTATCTTCTATTATTCTAAACGAAGCTTTCAGAAACCAGCTCTTGCTCTTTCATTTTCTTTCTCTACCCCTACAGTCACCCATTGAATATAATAAACGAAAGTTTCGACAGCCAGCTGTTGCTCTTTCAATTTTTTTCTCTATCCTTGCAATCACCCATTGAATATATTAAGGGAAGGTTCCGATTGCTAGCCGTTGCTCTTTCATTTTTCTCTCCACACCACCTCTCAAAATTAACAACTTACGCTAAAATTTATTAATTTGAAAATTTTAGGGATTTCATTTTGAGCCCTCCATTTCCACGTGAAATTATATTTATTTATCAAAATAATTTTAAAAAGTGGAAAGGCAACTTTAGGTGAATTTAGTAGATATTTACTTAAATTTAAAAGTAAGAGTGAAGGATATACTAAATATTTATTTGATATTAAAAGTGGAAATGAATGATATACTAAATATTTATTTAATATTAAAAGTGAAATTAGAGAATGTAATGGTATTTATTTAACAGGTGATTTGATTGGAATAATTAGAAGTAATTATGTAAAAATTTATATTGAAGTGATAGAAAAAATACTAATAAACATCCTGAGGTGAGAAAAAATCCTGCAAACTACACCTCTAAACACAACTTTAAGGATTTCATCACGATCTTTTCATACTTCCAAAGGAATTTGCATTTGATATACCTAAGATAGACTACTATTTTAATTATTAAAATAAAAATGGCTATATGTATATTTGATAATTTAATAAATTATATTATATATAAAGTTTTTATATGTTTCATCGGTAATAATATTAATTCTGTGATGAAGACTGGCCTACTCACTAGTCTATTCGTATATTAAAAGTGGCCATACCTGTGCACGTGTCATTCCCTCCCTCTCTCCCCCACCTACTTGCTCTCTCCTTTACTTAGTCTCTCTGCCTTGTATCTTTCTCTCCACATTTAATGTAACACCTCACTCGCGAAGTCATTGACGAGTGGATGCTGCATTAGATCTTGCATGTACATACACTCCTATCATGGAGTAAATTTGAATGTCAATTTTTGTTTCCGTGCTTGAGGAAACGTCCCAAAAGTTTAAGTATGCTTTAAATAATTATGCTATGTGAAATTACACTGATGTTGTTGGAAAAGCTGATAGAAGGTGGTGGCTGTTGAAAAATATGATTCTTTTGAACAAAATGTCAAAAAAATATTAATTAAAATTTTAGAAAATTTTTTCCTAGGAAAGATATGTAAAGCCAAACGATAAAGTTGTAATTCGTTAAGATATAGTTTAAACAATATATGTTGCTCTCTTTCTCTCTCCAACCTCACATTAGACGCATCTGGACATAGTTTAAAAATAAGGCATCTATAATTAACTGAAGTCAAAATGGGCCATATGAAAAAATGAGAGTTTTGGACGCAGCTTAAAAAAAATCATCTATTTAATTGAAATTAAAAGGGGCCATGATACCTTAATCAAAGAATGGATGTATAAAAAGGTGAAAATGGACATATTTTGTAATGTAAAGAGGGTAGAGGTAATAAAAAATGTAAATTTACAAGTGAAGGTCATATAAAATTGTGTTTACAAATATTTACACTCTTGAAAAAGTATTAACAAATAATTTTTTTGTACATTTTTATCATTAAAAGTAAATTCTTTCCTTAAAATATTTATTTACTTTGTTGATAGTTATATTTAGGCCCATAAATATAATGCTCGTAATAACTATTTCTTATTTAACAATAATCCTAAAATATAAATTGTGCATTTTTGTGTGATGTTTTTTTAACAAGTTATTTTAATGTATCCCAAAGGTAGATTTAATTGTGTTGCCCCATATGTGTGATAGACATTCTTCACTTATTTATTTATATATCTATTTTATAGGCAATACATCTACTTTTCATTAAATGAACTTTCACGAAGCTTTTGTAGTAACGATTTTTGTCAAAATAGTCGTCTATAGCAAAATATGTAGACGGCAGTTGTAAAATCATCTTATTAATGATATGGACAACGGTTTTAAATAAAATAGTCATTTATATTTACCATCAATACCCCCTCTTGTGTGTGGAGGTCCCTGCATTGACGTACACAACGATTCCTATAAAAACCAATGTGTTAGAGACGACGGCTCCTTCTTGTACCTGTCGTATATATTGAATTTTGGTCAGATGTCATTTCTTTGCACCCTACCCAACTTTAAACGTCAATTTTGACAAAATCATTGTGTAAAGTACCTGTGCCCTACAACTTGCGTCGAACCCCTTATGCCCTATTGACTCAACATCGATCTCCTCCTCCTCCGTCAACCTCTCCTCCTCGTAAGGTTCTCCTCCTCCTTCTCGTCCTCCTCAAATGCCTAGCAGCACCACCTCCTCATCGTACATAGCCCCCTCCTCGCCACACACCCCTCCTCCTCATCCCCATGCATGCTGTCCTCCTCATCCCCATGCATGCTGCCCTCCTCCTCCTCCTCCCATGGACCACCACCTCTCCTCCTCCTCCTCCCATCTACCGCCACCCCTCCTCCTCCTCATCCCCATCCCTAGCCCCTCCTCCCATCCACAACCCCCCCTCCTCCTCATCCCCATCCTCAGCCCCCCTACTCCTCCCATCTCTATCCCATTGTATTAATTAAATGTCAAATTTGGTTAATTTTTTTAATTTGTTTTAGTTATTTACTTATAAGCACTTGTAATTTGATTTAGGTATCTCGCATCGTTGGACACCTTCTCTATGACTCATGCGCTTTGTTGAGGTATGAAATTAGGTTGTTTAATTCATTTGTGAATGAATGTGGGGTGTGCCCACTTAGGTTTAGAAAATGGGGTGTGCTCACTTTGGTTTAGAAAGTGAATTTTTTTTATAATTGTGGGGTGTACCCACTTGATTTAGTAAATTGAATGTGTTTGATTAATTGTGGGGGTGTACCCACTTTCTTCTAATCGTTTATTTAATTTTATTATGTATGTTTGATTGATTTAACAAATTTAATTTGATTATATTATGTACCTACTTTATGTTTGTTTGATGTTATTATTTTAATGCATTAATTATAGATACACACACTTGCACAAATCTAGATGCACTTGAGGCCAAACAATAGGTATTCTAACTCCTAGGTTATGGGTTTTGGGAAGGGATAATCGTGTCAAAATACTAGCTCATCAACACTTATGATCATGTTATATGGACAATGAAAAGTGTTTGTATACCTCACTTACATTTACAAAGCTTTGTCTTTATAGTACGCCATAAGAGTCGTCATCTTTTGCTCAGAGAAGTTCTAAACAAAGGGGAATCCTTGAAGATTTGATCACAACTTAGGGTTACTTGTTACATGGATCTAATGTTTGGAGGAATTTTGGAAGTATCTTTTCTCTCTTCTCTGGTATATTAACTAATCTTATCTACTTCCTAATGCACCCTTCAATGGGGGTTATTGGGAATGTAGTTAAGGTTAGTCTTGGGGGGCATACTGCAGAAGTGCGAGAAGATGCCATCAAAATTTCTTCAGACACTGGTTACACGTAACAAGTAACGTTGCGATCAAATCTTCAAGGATGGGCTATTAAGTGAAAACCCTAATCAAAATACAAACACTATTATAAAATCAGAATATAATTATTGGGTGGTTTTATTTCATTTTTGTAAATTATCATGGATAAGTCTTGAATTAGTTTGAAAAACTCAGATTACTCTCAATATAAGAATGGAGTGAGAGAGTTCCTTGATTGGTCATTTTATGATGATAGAAAGTCATTCAGATGAGGAGACAAGTTCGACAGGATATTTTTCCCATGTAAGAGGTGCTTGAATGGATATCCACGTGATAGGAACACTGTATATGAGCATACGATTTGTAATGGTTGGTGGCAACATTATACTAAGTGGATTGCTCATGGAAAGGATCTTACAGAAGAAGACAGACGATCTCCGATAGATTTCGATGAGATAGCTGTTAATATTAAAGCTGATGACATCGATAAATTACTTAATGAGATGAGAGCAGGAGTTGAAGGTCCGGTTAGTGGGGAAACTTGTAATCAGCTTTATGATACTATTAGGGCAACGGATGAACCTATTGCTCCCAGTATCACGTCCATTTCTAAGTTGTTATTTCTTTCGAAGTTATTTCGGATGAAGGTTATGAATAGGGTGACCTCTAAATTGATGTCCGAGGTACTTGAACTCATTGGAGAGCTTTTAAATGATCCGAAAGGTTATCCAAAGACATGGTATGAATTAAAGAAGTGGATTCGTGGACTTGGTTTTAATTACAACAAAATTGACACTTGTCCAAATACTTTTCTGTTATACAGAAATGAATATGCAGAGTTCACTAGTTGCCCACAGTGTGGTATTGAGAGATTTAAAGTGGGAATTTCACTAAATACAAGGGCTAGAAAAAGCTGGAGAAGGTTCTACATTAGTTTCCATTAATTCCTAGGCTTCAATGCCTTTTTATTTCAAGTAAAACTGTAAATTTGATGACATGGCATAAGGATAGCATGTCACAAGATGGTCACATTCGTCATCCTGTAGATTTAGAAGAGTGGAAAATGTTTGACAACACTCATTTAACATTTCCAGAAGATGCAAGAAATGTCAGATTGGGTCTTGCAAGCGGTGGGTTTAATCCTTTCAAGAACATGTACCCATCCTATTCAATTTGGCCAGTCGTGATGGTAACTTACAACTTATCTGCGTGGCTTTGTATGCGATCATCGTTTATGATATTGACCCTCCTCATCCTCGGTCCAAAGCAACCAGGAAATGCAATTGACATTTATCTTCAACCATTGATAGGTGAACTGAAGTTGTTGTGGTGTAACGACATTTGTACATATGATGCACATAGAAAAGAATTCTTTAATATGCATGTTGCATTATTGTGGACCATTAATGACTTCCCCGCATATGCAAATTTGTCGGGATGGAGTACAAAGGGAAAGTCCGCTTGTCCAATTTTTATGGTTGACACTCATCATCTTCGACTACCTGAAAGCAACAAGTTCAGTTATTTGGGACACTGTAGATTCCTGCTAGTTGAACATAGATGGCGAACAACAATATTTGAGGACAAATTCGACGGTAAAACTTGTCGGTATTCTTTCAAGAATCTGAGGAATAAGCTAAGTACAAATTTAATCAGGTTGTCAGATTTTCAAATAATAGAGAAATTACAACTTGGCAACATACAGTACGATTATCTGTTTAAGAAAGATCAAATAGTTTTGAAACATATGGATTTTAAAAAGTAGAGCATTTTCTTCATGGAACTCTCGTATTGGAAAGATCTAACTATTCAACATAATCATGATGTCATGCATATTGAGAAGAATGTTATGGACAACATTTTGGATGTGTTCAATTTAACTAATAGTCCAAAGGATACATTGAAAATGAGAAAAGACATGATAACTTTAGTCATTTGACCAAAGTTACATGTTATTGAAAAAGAAGATGGTGATTATGACTTTCCGGAAGCCATTTGCAGTCTAAATAATGATCAACGAGAGAAAGTTTTCACCTTCTTGAAAGAGATACGGGTGCTAGATGGCTATTCTTTACAACTTTCTCGATGTGTAAACGATGCTCAAAAGAAAATTAGTAGGTTAAAGAGTCAGGAAAGTCATGTTTACATGCAAGTCTTGTTCCCACTAGCTATTCCTGGAGTGCTACCTGATCTAGTTGTGGATTCATTTACAGAGATGAGTCGATATTTCAAAGCTATTTGTTCGAAAACTGTAGATTCTGATTTATTAGAGTACTGAGACAAGAAAATAGTCGTCGCATTATGTAAAATGGAGCAGATATTTCCTTCGGCATTCTTTGATGTCATTGTTCATTTAACTCTACATCTTGCAAATGAAGCGAAAGTTGCTGGACATGTGCAATATAAATGGATGTATCCAATTAAACGATTTCTGAAGAAACTTAAAGATTATGTGTTAAATAATTCTAAGCCTGAAGAATCTATTGTGGAAGGATATCTTGTAGAAGAGTCCATTAACATCTGTGCCATGTATATGGATGAGACAGACATTCGATTTAATCAATTATAAAAAAATTAGGATGGTGGGTACAATAAGAACGATGAAGATTGTCTTTCCATATTTAATATTTCAGAAAGGTCTATCCTCCACACAGAGTATAAATCAATCTCTGAAATTGATTGCCGTCTAGTTCACATATACATTCTTAAGCAGATTCCAAAAGTTGATACATTTTATAATGAACTTAAGGAGTGTTCACATCTAGAAACACGTGAGGTCGACTTTTTCGAGTGGTTTAAACAACATGTTATTCAAATGAAAGAAGAGAATGACCCACGATGCTTGGAGGACTTTGACGTAGCATCAGATCAACTATTAAGCTATGGTTTAAATAACGTGTTATTCAAATGAAAGAAGAGAATGACCCACGATGCTTGGAGGACTTTGACGTAGCATCAGATCAACTGTTAAGCTATGGACATTACCATTCTGGTTACATTATAAATGGATTCAAATTCAGGACAAAATCCATAGATGATATGAAGGCCACGCAGCATGTTGGTGTTGTTGTTAGTTGTGATTTGAACACTGGTTGTGATGCCTATTACAGGCATTTCGAAGAAATCATTGAGATGAGCTTCAGATATGATCGTAAAGTTGTCCTTTTCAAGTGCACTTGATTTGACGTGTCTAAAGAAGGCATTGGCTTCAAACTTGACAAGAAGCATGATTTTTTAAGCTTTAATAAGAATCGTCGAATTCTTCATTCTTCGAAACCATTTGTATTAGCATGTCAAGTATCTCAAGTCTTCAACATCTCTAACATTAATAGAAATGGATGGATTATACCCGTACGAATAATTCCACTTGAATATTTTGATGTGCAAAAAGATGTCGAACATGAAGTAGAAGTAGATGCTTATCAAGAACACTTACAAGAAGTTGGCGTAGATGCAATGCATATTATATGTAAGGTATAATTATCTTTTATATCATTTTTCATGTCTACCTTGCTTTATTATTTCAGCTTGCAATGTATTGTTTCACATATCTCATAGTAGCAAAGTTTGTGGACATCAAGAAATATTGCTCTAATTGATTAAATGTTATCAACCAACTAAATCCAACTTGAATTCAATCTTCAAAAGGAACCCAACTTGATACAACTCCTATGTTTACATGGGTTAGGTTAAGGTTAAGAAAATCAACCAACTTAAGATTAAGAAAATCAACCAACTAATCTGCTTAATCAATGTTGTGGATCCTTTGGACCCGCAGCATAGTAATTAGCTGGTTGGATTGAAATATTTCAATAGTAACAAATCAAGTCATAAGTATTAAAATGGACTTTTCCCCCTTTTGTTATAATAGAAAATTCATTTTTCTCACACAAATGAAAGCATCCACATACGTAGATCTTAATTTACATTCTTATTTATTATCATTCAAGGATATGAAGATAGAAACAATGTTGCAGACTTAAAGATCAAGCAAATAAAAGACAGGATAGAATAAAACAAAGTTATTCATTTATTTAATAAAGCTTGCCACTTTAGTGACCTCTATCCATTTCAAAGACCTCCAACGAATCCTAGGAATATGTGATAGCAAGTTGTTGCAAAGAGATCTTGTTACAAATATGTTGAAGCATGATTTTTCTAAGAGACTTGTTATAATGTCTACAAGCCAATCCTTTGTTACAATAAATTGTGCCTAAAGAAGACCTTCAACTAGCCAATCCTTGGTTTATGTTGTTATTTATGTTTATACTTATGTTTATGCTTTCAAGGTTCCATTATGTGTATGTTATGTTTTACTGTAGAATATGTGATTTTCTACCATGTAGAATGTGTCATTTCTTTTTTATAGGATTTTGGAAAATATTCGTAATATAGGGGAAACTCTACCGAAGTCTTTTCAAATTATTTTTATTTTTATTTATTTATTTCATAATATTTATACAAATACTATTTTTTTAAAATGTATATAAAGATGAAATTCAAGAAATTTGCTTATAGGGGTAAGGATGACCAGGTCACCTCAGCAACTAGCGATGAGACACAACCTCCTTCCACCCAGCCCACTCAGCCACCTCGCACGCAACCTACCCAGCCCCCTCGCACGTAGCCACCCTGCACACAGCCCACCCAACCCTCCCTCACCAAGCCACCCCACACCCAGACTCCCCCAGCCATTCCTGAGTACATCCCTCTACATACTCCCCATGCACACCCAGTTGTCATGGTACCTAACCCCACATTTATTCGGCAGCGTGAATATGTTTGGCTTGGTGATCTTGTTTGACAGTACCAAAACAAGGGCAAGAGGGTGGTTATCAATATAGTGCGAGAGTCAATGCCAAAGGTTGCCACCCACAACCCTGATGATGACGAGGGTGACAGTGGCGACGAGGATGAGGATGATGCTAAGGTATAGAGGCCACCTCAGCAGAACCCTCACATTGAGGCATTGACCAGTTCTGCTGATAAGAATTGTCGATAATATCTTATTAAAATTTACTTCTAATGTTTTAATTTTTAATTATATTTTTCTTATCAGGTAATAAAAAAAAGGAAGGGGTTTGATAAGAAATGCACATCTAGATGCACTTCCAGAGGGGACGAGAATCAAAGTGCATATCAACGAAGCTGGAGAAGCTCCAAACTATCCTCCTTCCACCACAGAGGACATACGTAGGCAACATTTCTTGCTCTCATGAGAAGCGATGATGGTCGGAGGCTTTGGGGTGGTTGGTCTATCACCGTCACTGAAGGAGGAGAGGTGGAGTCAAGTGGAGTTGGTTGTTTGGTGTTGGAAGTGTTGTGGGGACCAAAGGTGGGGTATAGGTAGTAAAAAATAGATTTGGAGGTAAAAATCATTATGTTTTATAGAAGATTTGATAGCAAAATAGGTAAAAGCATTTAGGGTAACTAATCAAGGAGATTAGGTTTGGTTTAGATTATTAGGAGCGAGATTCGAGGTAAAAAGTCCACAATCTTAAAAAGTGAATCTGCCTAGTTTTGGTCGTTCAAAACTGCGCTTTGGTCGATCAAAATAGAAAATGATTGATCAATTAAGCTAATTGGTCGATCAGGGTTCAAACGATTGGAGGAAAAACTGCCACCCAACTGGATTGGTCGATCAAACACCTAAGTTGATCGATCAAAACTCAAATTTTTGGAGGAAAATTTTCCGCTAAAGAATTTGGTCAATTAATCAATGACTTTGATCGATCAAAGGTTTGGTTGATCAATTTCAAAAAAATTGATCGATCAACGGTTGAAAACATATCAAATAGATCAATTAAGCTTTTTTAACTTAGATAAACCTAGTGAATGGCAAATTAGGTTAAATCTTTCCTTTGGCAAGGGTTTGTGAAGATATCAGCTAATTGATTCTCTATTTTAACAAATTCTAAGTTGATTTCTCCTTTTAGGACATAGTCTCTTAGAAAATGGTGTCTAACATCAATATATTTAGTCTTAGAGTGTTGAATTGGATTCTTAGATAAGTTTATGGCACTAGTGTTGTCACATAGAATTTTGTTATTCCTGTAGGTTAGGCTAAAATCTTGTAAGGTTTGTTTCATCCACAATAGTTGTGAACAAGCTAAAGAAGCAACTACATATTCTGCTTCAGTTGTTGAAAGTGAAATAGTGTGTTATTTTCTAGAGAACCAAGAGACTAAGGAATTTTCGAGAAATTGATACGTTCCACTAGTACTCTTTCTATCTTGAAATCTACCAGCATAATTAGCAACACAAAAGGAATATAGTTCCAATGTGTCTGACTTCGGATAGAAAAGTCCTAAGTCTTGTGTGTTGTTCAAGTATCAAAGTCTTCTTTTAACAACATTTAGATTTATTTCCTTAGGATTTACTTGAAAGCGAGGACACGAACAAGTGCAAAAGAGAATATCAGGTCTACTAGCAGTCAAGTATGATAAAGATCCTATCATGCATCTATATAATTTCTTATCTATAGACTTACATGTGTCGTCAGATTTTAGTTGTGTTGAAGCTGCCATAGGTGTTTCTTTACCTTTTGCTTTGTCCATGGAGAATTTCTTCAAGATCTTCGTGGTGTATTTGGTTTGTGATATGAAAATATCTGAGGATAACTAGTCAATTTGAAGTTTGAAAAAGAATCGAAGTTCTCCCATCATGCTCATTTCAAACTGATCCTACATTACCTTTGCAAAGTCTTGGCATAACAGATCATTAGTAGCACTGAAAATTATATCTTCTACATAAATTTTTATTATTAAGAGATCATTTTATTTTCCTTTTGTGAATAAAGTTGGATCTATTTTGCCAATTTTAAACTCATTTTCGACTAGATAAGTTTTTAATCTGTGGTACCAAGCCCGTGGAGCTTGTTTTAGGCCATATAATGCTTTCTTTAGTTTGTATACGTATTTTGTATATTTAGCATCTTCAAAACCTGGAGGTTGTTTAACATAAACTTCCTCCTTGATAAATCCATTTAGAAAGGCACTTTGGCATCCATCGAAAAGAGTTTGAATTCCATATGGGCGGCAAAGGCTAGCAACATTCTAATGGATTCTAGGCGAGCTATAGGTGCATATGTTTCATCAAGATTTATTCCTTCTTCTTGCTTATATCCTTAAGCCACAAGTCTAACTTTATTTCTAACTACTTATCCTGATTCGTTAAGTTTATTCCTAAAGGCCCATTTGGTTCCTATAATGGTTCGTCCTTTGGAACAATTTCCCATACTTTGTTTCTTTTGAATTGATTCAGCTCATCTTCCATTGCAATAATCCAACAATTATCAGAAAAAGCTTCCTTAACATTTTTGGGTTCTAACTAAGAAATAAAGGTTGTGAAAGCTAAGGTGTTGATGGAAGAACTAGTTTGAACTCCTTTAGATAATTCTCCTATCACCAATTCTTTTGGATGATATTTCATATAGGAAATATCTTTGGGCAGTTCATCTGAAATGCTCTCTTATGGAATGTTTGCCGGCTTATCTATTAGGTCATCATCATCATTTGCAGAAGATTTAGGGTAAGCTAGTGTTTCAACAAATGATACATGCATAGTTTCCTCAACAACAAAATTCTTCTTGTTGAAATCTCTATAGGCTTTACTTCTAGTTGAATAACCTAAGAAAATTCCTTCTGAGCTCTTAGCATCAAACTTATCAAGATTATCTTTGGTGTTAAGTATAAACCATCTACAGCCAAATATCTTTAAAAGATCTTGAAGTAGGAAATTCTAGGTGTTCTTCCATGAAAGAGTTCAAAAGGTGTTTTGTTTAGGATTGGACTAATCAGGGATCTATTTTGGATGTAGCAAGCAGTGTTTATAGCCTCTACCCAAAAATATCAAGGCAGCTTTGACTCGCACAACATTGTGCAAGCACACTCTTGCAGGGTTCTATTTTTTCTTTCAACTTCACCATTTTGAGCTACGGCTTTAGGGAAAGAAAATTTATGTGTTATCCCTTATTGATCACAGAAATTAGAAAAAGATTCATTCTCAAATTCTCCACCATGATCACTTCTAATCCTGATCACTTCAGATCCTTTTCCATTTTGTAGTCTTCTTACAAGTTTAGTAAATACGTCAATGGTTAAATCCGTACTTCTTAGGAAAGATACCCAGGTAAATCTAGAGAAATCAACGATTATTACTAAACAATATCTACACCCACTTAGGCTTTCGAATTAGGTTGGTTCGAATAAGTCTAAGTGAAGTAGCTCCAGGGGTTGAGAGGTGCTAGCCATCCTTTTTGGTTTAAAAGGATTTTTGGCTTATTTACCAACTTGGTAAGAATCGCAGACTTTGCTTTTCTTGAAGTTGATCTTTGGCAAACCTTTGACACGCTCATGTTTCACTAATCTACTAATGTTTCCCATATGACCATGACCTAGTCGTCTGATGAGAACACCATCATGAGCCCTAACTAGCTCATTTTTACCTAGAGAAGAGAACAAAAGCTCCTACATAACCAAGTGAAGGGCCTAACTCAAGGAATAACTAGTTTGAAAGAAAAGTAAGAAATAAAGGGTAAAATTATAATTTTACCATTGTAGTACAACAAAAGGATTTCTCAGGGGTTAAACATGGGTCATTTGGTCTTAACAAGATTAAAAGTGGGTTGGTTCAATCAGAAAAAGGGTTAATGTAAGATCTGGGAATTAAATATCTTCTTGTAACCCTAAAATTGACCCACTTGATCTAATAAGGTTCTGGTCAGGTTAAAATTCAACTAAACCCTCTAAAATTCATGGAAAAATATCCTCTAGGATTTATAACCTTCAATTTGGCCTTTAGAACCTATTTTGACCTAAATAGGGTTCATCGTCAAATAGTTGCCCTAAATTGGGTTTTTATGTAAAATGCCCAGTCAAATGTGGTTCAACCTAAAATCCAACTTCACCATTGGATTCCTTGGGTCCAAATTAGGTTTATGCCAAAATTTGGACCTAAGGGGAGTTCACCTTGACCTACTTTGCAAAACAGTCCAATCCAATTACTTTTATACCCCTAGCTTTTGAAAACCTTGCAGACACCCCCCTATATTCCTCGTCATTCTTTGCAATTAGGTCCCTTTGCCATTACAGCGGGGAATCCTACTCTAGCGAGGATTCAAGAGGGATATCTCCTTGATTCCTCAAAGAATCCCTCTTAGATTTGACAAGGAGATTCTTTGAGGAATTCCCGATCATGTGAACCCAATTATACACTAACTCCCACCCAATCTCTCATGCAAACGCATGAGAGATAGGGGTATCTCTCGACTTTCCAAGTCCGGCGAGGTTGCCGTGATTGGAGGCTTGCCTTCCAAGCATAAGGCCCTCGGCCTACGACTATTTAAAGGCCCCCAGATCCTCCCGTCCATCCCAAGCTTGTTTTGGCCAAAGAATTCCCCAAAATTCCTCTTTCCAGCGACTCCTCCTCCCTCTTCTCGTCGCTCTGCCACCATACCAGTGGCAGAGTCATCTCCGCCTCCTTCCGCGTCGCGCCATACCTACACCCGCGTCTACCTCCCTCTCGGCATCGTCACCTCTAATCTCAGGGTCTTCGTCTCTGGCGATGGCATATACGCGTCGTCTGCCCCTTTGCCTCCCCCTTCATCCAGCCACTCTCAGATAAGTCCCCTTATCCTACTCTTCATTTTCCCCCTCTTTATTTCTATTTTCACCCCTCAACAACCACAGACCACCACCATCGTCTCCACCTCTGGTAGACCTTCGGCGTGGTGCATCCACCACTTCACGCACCCACACGCCTTGCCAACTACCTTAAAAGCTTTGCCACCTTCCATTGATCATCTTCCCCCTCTCCATCAACCGCCACACATTCCATACACTGCCCCTAAATAAACCCACCTTCACTGCCACAGAATGATCTAGGCACGCACGCCCAAGCCATCCTGCACCACACCAGCACCCGAGCCACCTTTGTCGTGTCACGGTGAAGCTTTCTGAGTGTTTTGACAGGGTCGTGAGGCCATATTTGTGTTGACAGGTTCTAACCCCTATCCGCCGTTGAAGCAGAAGTGAAGCTTGCTTGCAAGCTCACTCCAGGTATCTGGGTCCAGGCGGCGCAGAATTGTTACACGTGTGCTTCTAGCTAGGAGATTGGCCTTGGAGAACCTTGCATCTGCGGCAATTAAGAGTGACCCCTGTAGGCGTGCAAGGAAGCGGGTGGGACTTTTAGTCCCACCTCAGTAAGTTTGGAGTGGGCGGAGCAGAATATATTGTAATTGTGTCAGGGGCTTATCGCCTCCTGACACCGGGTGAGGTCCCATGCCCCACCCCAAGCCTCGTCCGCGATTCACTCCTTCGTGGACCTGGTAGCCTGACCCGATTACTATGCACTCCACGCACATCACCCACGTCGGTGCGCCTAGTCCTGGGTGCGTTAACCCGACCTGTTTACCCGAGAAAGGCTCTAGGAGAGCGAGCCTAAGAGAGACAAGAGAGAGAGTTTGCGGGGGAGGGTAGGGGTAGGTTTTGCACTTGCTTGAAGGGAAAAGAAGAAGGAAGAGGACCCTGAAGGAGGAAGCTGAGAAGCTAAGGAAAAGCTAAAGGCAGAAGTTGCAGAGAAGAAGAAGGCTAAAGAGAAGGCACGGTTGATGAAGGAAAAGCCAAGGAAGAAGAGGAAGCCAGGAAGCCAAAGCCAAGAGAAGGAAGAAGAAGAAGACAAAGGAGAAAGAAGCCACAGACAAGGGAAGAACCAAAGCCAAAGAAGAAAGAAGAACGAAGCTGTAGCAGAAAAGCAAAGGAAGAAGAGGGCTCGGCTGAAGTCAGAGAAAGAGAAAGAAGAGCAAAGAAGAAAGAAAGAAGACATTAGAAGAAAGAAAGAAGAAGAATAAGAAGAAGAAAGCCCAAGCCAGAAGCATCTGATTTTTACATCTATATTCATTTTTTTGAGCTTCTATATACATTGAAACTATTTTTATTGCTTCATCATGGATCATCACATTTTATCAAATTGGAAGTTGTATTCTTAGTTTTTAAATCTCAATTTGCTCCCTGTGTTCGACCTCGGATTCATAGATTTTCGAGTAATAAACTTTCATTTGTTTTTCAAAGCAATTTCAACTATACTGCAACGCAATATTTACAAACTCGATTTCGCTTTCAACTGAACATTTTGGCGCCATTGCCGGGGAGCAACGGCAATTTAGAAATTTTGATCACAACTTCTGATTCAATACTAACTTGCTCTATTTCTTCTGTTGTGATTGTTTTAGGGGAGGAAAAGAAGATAGCCACACAACAACCACACCAGGGGCAGGTAATTTCTCATTAGCCCTCTCTCTTGATCTCCTCAATTCAGAAAAGGAAAACAAAGAGAAAATCAATCTAGGGCTACCTACTTTCCATATCTAGTAAGTCACTAAAGTTGCCTGATTTTAATTTCAACACATTTTGAATTGTGCATCCATTTAAGGTAACTGTAACGACCCGATTCCCGAGTCCCTACGAGACACGAGAACCGGACCGACTCGACTAATCCCAAGACCCAGTCGTCCAACGAGGAAGTAACCAAAAGACAGTAAAATAAACCACATTCAGCATGAATATAACTAACAGTAAGAAAGTACAGCAGTAAGGAAAGAAACTACTACAGTAGGCACCACCACAACAGTAAAACAACATTTATCATATAACAAAAACTGCAGGTAAAGAAGGTACAGCGGAAACAAAAACTACTCACTAGAACAGAAACAAAAAGGGGTACAAAGCTGTGGTAACTCTACTGGACCCTACTCGGCCCAGCGTCCTCTGCAGCCGCCGACCCTGGCTGCTCAACACCTGGTCCTGAAAAAGGTAACGAGTGTAACACGTCAGCAAAACGCTGAGTAGAGTGGCAAACTAACTAAAGGCAACAGTAGAGTGTACAGGAGCTGTTATGTTCTATTACTTCCTTTATTTACATCTTTCAATTTTTCTCACTATTTCATTTATTTCTCAGATCCTTTACTTGATCTCGGATGTCCTCGTGGGAACGATCTTGATTGCAGTCTTTTCCAAAAGTAGAAGTAGCACGTGGTGCTCTCCTGGCCGGGAGAGTCCCTCGTGGTGATCCTACCCTCAGTCAACCACCCCAAGGTCACTGACAGACGTAACGGTGACTACGGCACGCGCGATAAACGCACAGGTAGCTAGCCCGCACTGGCACGCGGTCAGTCGTTTCCGTTAACGGGTGCGCCCAAAGCACAGCACGGAACCAGGGCAGAGCCCTCTCAGTAACAGGGGTCCAACCCCTCTACAGTAACCAAACCAGGGCCTCGCCCCTCCACAGTCCGTGCACCCTCGCCTGACTACCCTGGTTTGCCCTAGTGGGCCTAACAAGTCGGTGAAGGAGGCTAGCAGAACCCCGGGGCCCGTGGGGTAGCTAGTACTCTCCTAACACTACTAGCTCTCCTCAGTACTACGTACACGAGGGCCAACAAGTCGGTACAGAGCGGCCAATCCTAACCCCGGGTCCCTGGGGCGGCTGGCCCCACTCTGCACTAAACAGGTACAGGTACTTCCCTTGGTACTGCGTACCCAAGAGACAGTACAAACTACATCTCAGTTCCATTCCTTTTTCTTTCCAGGAGTTCCACTCCTAATTTCCCGTAGGGTTCCAGCTCTTTATTTCAGAACATCATATGTTTCACTTTCCAGATTCACGTTCTCAAATTCCTTGATCTCAAACATGTTTCTTTGTTCATAACAGGCAGCTGTTAATTAAATTCACAGGCAGCTTATATATTCCTTTCCATTTTTCCAAGACTGCAGTAATATACATTCCACTAGTTTTTCCATCCTAGGATTCATGCCATATCCTAGGATCTATCATACAATCTAGTTTTCCGGCCCTAGGATTCATGCAACACCTAGGAGCTATCATTCCATATATTTCTCATTCCTAGGATTCATGCAATGCCCTAGGTTCTAGTTATGGTTCCATACTTTAACAGATTTTATTAATACTTAAAGCCACTCTACCAGGTACAACGGGAGTAATGGGGGCGTGATCGGGAATCCCGCGCGCCTCCGCGACTCTCAAGACTGCAACCGAACGAGGTCCTATAACAAGGATCAAACACAAGGAGTGTCTCAAAACAGTGTATAGCTACTGTAGGCGGGTAGAGGAATTAATTCTGAAACGAACGCAACTCGAATCGCGAAAAACGGAGCCCAAACGGGCCCTAAACGGGTCGAGAAAGACAATACTATGCAAAATCAGACGTCTGGAACTCCTTCCAGACGTCTTAAACGGTGGATTAGAGAATTACCTGTTCGGCTTGGTTCCCCGGACGTCCAGAAGTCTGTGGGGACGTCTGCCTAGATCCCAGACGTCCGATGGTCCCTCCGGACGTCTGGAGGTCACTCCCGCCGTCTGGTACAACTTCCAGACGTCTGATTCGCAAGGGATGGCGAATCAGCGAACCTGCGCACAGCCAACCCCCCTCCCTCAGTACGGTCAGTCGACAAGAAGGAAGAAGAAAGCGGAAACTCACCTTTCAGACGTCTGTATGATCTTACAGACGTCGACCTTGCCGTCTGGCTATCAATCCAGACGTCTGATTCTGGAAATTTTTCCAGAATCAGGACCCTGCTCGGCCTCCGCTCGCGACGCCGCCCGCGTCGCACCTCGCGCGTCTGCAGCTCAGCCCGCAGCAGGTCCCTCTCCGCGTCGCTCCGCGCCCCCTGCGCCCTCCGCCAACCGGCCAAGCCGCTCCGGCGAGCTCGCCCTCACGGCAGAGCCCCGCCCTCGCACGCCGCAGCTCCTCCGCGCTCACTGCGGCTGCCGCTGCGCCCTCTCGTCCGCTCGCTCTCGCGCACAGGCAGGAGAAGAAGGAGGAAGATGGTGGAGACGGGAGGGGAGGCGCGCCCCCCTTTTAACGCCGCGCGGAGTGGAGAGAGAAGGCGGTTGCAGCCGCCTGCAGCCGCTGAGAAAGAGGGCAGAATCGCAGGTCTGCGCGCACAGGCGCGCAGACGAATATCCCGTGCGAGCATAACTGTTCGCCAGACGTCTGTAAACTATCCCGGACGTCTGGTCAGACGTCTGGATGTGATCCCAGACGTCTTGACAGACGTCTGGGCCACCTCCCAGACGTCTTAAAAGGCGTCTGGGGCACGCGCTCGTTACAATATAACAAACTCAAAGGAAGTTTCGTCCCCGAAACTTGCGCCAACTAGGGTGCGGGAAGAAGATGTCCAAATAACCATAACAAACTCAAAGAGGACCGAAGCCGGTCCGAAAAGACGTACCCGCGAAAAGCTCCGGGTACCACTCCCGCATTGCCGCCTCAGGCTCCCAGGTAGCCTCCTCGTACCGCTGGCTCCTCCACAAAACCTTTACCAGGGGTACTTGCTTTCGTCTCAACCTGCGGACTGCTCGGTCTAGGATCTGTACTGGCCGCTCGGGGTAGGTCAGGTCGTCGCTCACCTCGACGCTCTCGTGACTCAGTACGTGGCTGGGATCGGCTACGTACTTCCTGAGGTTGGACACGTGGAACACGTCGTGCACACCAGAAAGCTGCGGGGGAAGGGCAAGTCTGTAAGCAACGGGTCCAACCCGCTCCAGGACCTCAAAGGGCCCCACGAACCTCGGCGCGAGCTTCCCTCTCACCCCAAACCGCTGTAAGCCCTTCATGGGGGAAACACGAAGGAAGATGTGGTCCCCAACCTCGAACTGCACCTCTCTGCGTCTGTGATCTGCGTAGCTCTTCTGTCTGCTCCTGACAGTGCGGAGTCGTCTATGGATCTGCTCAACTACCTCCTGACTCTGCCGGATCAACCTGGGGCCAACCTCCCACTTGGTCCCCACCTCAACCCAACTCAAGGGTGCCGTGCATTTCCGTCCGTACAGAGCCTCGTAGGGAGCCATGCCGATGCTCGAGTGATAACTGTTGTTGTATGCAAACTCCGCCAGGGGCAGGTGCTCCTCCCAAGAGCCCCTCCAGTCTAGTACACAGGCACGCAAAAGGTCCTCAAGTGTCTGTATCGTGCGTTCCGACTGTCCGTCCGTCTGGGGGTGGTAAGCCGTGCTAAACCTCAACCTCGTCCCCAAAGCCTGCTGAAACTCAGCCCAAAACTGGGACGTAAAGCGGGTATCCCGGTCGGATACGATCTCCCGCGGAACTCCGTGTAGTCGCACCACATCACGGATATACCTCTCTGCCAACTGTGCTGGTCCCAAAGTGACTCGGATCGGCAAGAATCGTGCCGTCTTCGTCAATCTATCCACTATTACCCAGACTGCGTCGTGTCCTCGCTGGGTAACAGGTAAGCCCACCACCAAGTCCATGGTGATGCTCTCCCACTTCCACTCTGGCAGTGGAAGCGGCTGAAGCGGCCCTGCAGGCCTCTGATGCTCGGCTTTCACCTGCTGGCACACTAAGCACTGCTGCACGAACTCACCCACATCCCGCTTCATCCCTCTCCACCAGAACTCGCGTCTCAAGTCATGGTACATTTTCGTGTTTCCGGGATGCATGGTGAATCTGGAACCGTGTGCCTCAGTCAGGAGCTCTCTCAACAGCTCCTCGTCTCTGGGGACGCACAACCGTCCCCTCAAGCGTAACACCTGGTCTGTGAAAGAGAAGTCCCCTGGGTCCCCTGATAGTACTCTGTCGCGCAAAGACTGCAAGTACGGATCGGCCATCTGTCCCGTGATGATGCGGTCTAACAACTCTGGCCTGGTCTGCCGTGTCACCGTCACTGCCCCACAGTACCCTCGTAACTCTAGAGGTCGCCAACTGCCCACCTCCTCCAAAAGGCTCCAACTCTGTAACTGTAGACTGGCCAAGCGTGCGGGCGCCTTACGGCTCAAGGCGTCAGCCACCACATTGGCCTTTCCCGGGTGGTAGGAGATGCTGCAGTCGTAGTCCTTCAGGAGCTCCAACCAACGTCTCTGTCTCATGTTGAGCTCCTTCTGGTCAAAAAGATATCTGAGGCTCTTGTGATCTGTAAAAATCTCGAAGGTCTCACCGTACAAGTAGTGCCTCCATGTCTTCAGCGCGAAGACAACAGCTGCCAACTCTAGATCGTGGGTAGGATAGGTATGCTCATGGGGCTTCAGTTGCCGCGAAGCGTAAGCGACCACGTGGCCCCTCTGCATGAGCACACCTCCTAACCCCTGCAATGAAGCGTCCGTGTACACAACGAACCCGCCACTACTGTCAGGGATGGTGAGCACGGGAGCCGAGGTCAACCTCTCCTTCAGCTCCAGAAAACACGCCTCACAGGCGTCTGTCCAAGCGAAAGGCACATCCTTCCGAGTCAATTGTGTCATAGGACGTGCAATCTGCGAAAACCCTCTGATGAACCGTCTGTAGTAACCTGCCAGCCCCAGGAAACTGCGAATCTCAGTGACTGAACGCGGTCTCTCCCACCTGAGCACTGCCTCGACCTTGGCGGGATCCACCGCCAGGCCGTCTCCAGAGATCACATGACCCAAAAAGGTCACCTCCCTCAACTAGAACTCGCACTTGCTGTATTTGGCGTACAGCCTGCGTCGTCTCAGAGTGTCCAGAACCATCCGCAAGTGCTGTCCTTGCTGCGTCCGATCTCTAGAATAGATGAGTACATCATCTATGAAAACCACCACAAACTGGTCCAAGTACGGTCTGAACACCCGGTTCATCAGGTCCATGAAAGCAGCGGGGGCATTGGTCAGCCCAAACGGCATGACCAAAAACTCGTAGTGTCCGTACCGGGTGCGGAAAGCTGTCTTGGAGACGTCGGTCTCCCTGATCCTCAACTGGTGGTATCCAGACCTCAAGTCGATCTTGGAAAACACCGTGGCACCCCGCAACTGGTCAAACAAATCGTCGATCCTCGGCAGCGGATATCTGTTCTTGATGGTGACCCTATTCAGCTGTCGGTAGTCCACACAAAGGCGTAGGGTCCCATCCTTCTTCTTCACAAACAGTACCGGGGCTCCCCAGGGAGACGCACTGGGCCTCACGAAACCCTTCTCCAAAAGGTCCTGCAACTGAGACTTGAGCTCTCGCAGCTCAAGCGGTGCCATTCTGTATGGCGCGGTGGAGATGGGGCTGGTCCCTGGTACTAGTGAGATCTCAAACTCGATCTCACGCTCGGGCGGTAGTCCTGGTAACTCGTCTGGAAACACGTCGGGGTACTCTCTGACCACCGGGATGCTCTGGAAGTCTGCCACGGGGCTGTGCTCTGCCACCACACAAGCTAAGAAGCCCTCACACCCCTGGCTCAAAAGTCTCGCCGCCCGAAGTGCCGAAATGTACCTGAAACCTCCGTCCACTGGCTGCCCGTGAAACTCGAAGGAAGGCAACTCCGGAATGGAGAAGACAATCTTCCTCTCAAAGCAGTCTACCAAGGCGTGGTAAGCGGACAGCCAATCCATCCCCAGAATCACTCCAAAGTCCTCCATCTGTATCATAATCAGGTCAGCTGGCAGGCTGTGTCCCCCGATGCTGACCCCGCAACCCGTGTACACCTCCTCAGCTACAAACAGCTGACCACTCGGACCTCTGATTACGAACGGATTCTCTAACAATGTATAATCCTGGTCCAAACTAACTGCGAAACTGGCTGCGACAAACGAGTGCGTAGCGCCGGAATCGAAAAGCGTGTAAACGAGTCTGCCAAAAACTGAAACCATACCTGCTACCACGGATCCCGAAGCTCTGGCGTCCCTGTGTGTTAGGGCGTTGATACGCCCCTCAGCTCTAGGTGCGGACGAAGCAGCCATACTCTGCGTCGGACGGGTAGGTGCTGGCCGGTACCCTCCTCGCGACTGCGGTCCTCCTCCTCGCGCCTGGGAACCGCGGCCTCCTGCGCGCCCTCCAGTGCTCTGCGCGGGAAGTATCTGCTGACCTCCTACCCTAGATGGGCAGTCCCTCCTGACGTGGCCCGGCTGGCCACACTGGTAGCAGAGGGGAACCCGACTCCCGCCCTCAGTGAGTCCCTGCTGTCGGCTAGGCGGGGGTCCGGTGCTGGCGACTGGCCCCTGTCGAGGGCCCCCAAAGGCCACTGATGGCCCTGCACAACGTGACGGCTCTCCTGCGGACGCCGCATGTCTTCGTTCTCGCCGGCCCTGTGAGAAGTCTGGCTGAAAGGGCCTCTTCCGCCCGCCGTCGGTCTCTCGCGCGGACGGGTTGGTCTCCTCGTAAGTCATAGCTGCCTCTACCACCCTCGAAAACGTCGGCAGCTTCAGGGGTTTGACATACCCCCGGATCGCAAGCCGGAGCCCCTCGGTGAACCTCCAAAGGCGCTCCTCCTCAGTGGCTACCGCTGTCGCTGCAAAGCGGGACAGCTCCAAGAAACGCGTGCGGTACGCGCTCACGGTCATCGTCCCTTGGCGGAGAGTGTGGAACTCCCGCCTCCTCTGGTCCTGCCACGTCTGGGGAAAGTACTACTCGCAGAAGAGGGTGACGAACTGGTCCCACGTCGGCTCGTCCCTCTCCTGTCCCCGAACCGCCCTCCACCACCGGTGTGCCGCACTCTCCAGCTGGTACGTGGCAAAGGCCACGCGGCACTCCACCGGGGGGCGAAGGGTGTCGAAGATCTTCTCCAGCTGCTCAAGCCAGTCCTCTGCCTCGGTCGGGTCCTCATCCCCCTTGAAGGAGGGGGGCTTCAGCTTCCGGAACTGTCCGAAAAGCTCGAAGTGGTGCTGTAGGGGAGGTGCTGGTGCACCTCCAGGCGAAGGTGCCTCGTGTACAGAAGTGTCGGAGGAAGGTGGGGGCGGCAGGGGCCCATCCCCTCCCTCGTGTCCAGTGCCGCATCCGTCGCGTGGTCCCACAGAGGACTCCCCCTCTGCAACCCCAGGAGGAGGTGCTCGGGGCGGTGGGTGGAGCTCCTCTCGTACAATATCCCGTATCAGTCTGGCGAGGTCCTGGGCCTGGATGCCAGGGAGTGGTGGCTAGTCCACCGAGACGTCAACGACAGCACGTCCACCTCGCCGACCTCGCCCTCGGCCGCGCCCGCGGCCAGTCTCGCCAGTCCCACGACGAGGCATCTCCTGCAAGGAGAGGCGAAAAAAAACGGAAACGTCAAAACAGACGGTACCTAACAACACTTCTAAGAGCTCATGTCAAGAGATATGTTGTGGTGGCTACTCTAGCTATAACATGTGAATTGGTTATTTTCCAGTCAGTTGATTCACTTCTCGGGACGACCTTACTCTGATACCATCTTGTAACGACCCGATTCCCGAGTCCCTCGAGACACGAGAACCTGACCGACTCGACTAATCCCAAGACCCAGTCGTCCAACGAGGAAGTAACCAAAAGACAGTAAAATAAACCACATTCAGCATGAATATAACTAACAGTAAGAAAGTACAGCAGTAAGGAAAGAAACTACTACAGTAGGCACCACCACAACAGTAAAACAACATTTATCATATAACAAAAACTGCAGGTAAAGAAGGTACAGCGGAAACAAAAACTACTCACTAGAACAGAAACAAAAAGGGGTACAAAGCTGTGGTAACTCTACTGGACCCTACTCGGCCCAGCGTCCTCTGCAGCCGCCGACCCTGGCTGCTCAACACCTGGTCCTGAAAAAGGTAACGAGTGTAACACGTCAGCAAAACGCTGAGTAGAGTGGCAAACTAACTAAAGGCAACAGTAGAGTGTACAGGAGCTGTTATGTTCTATTACTTCCTTTATTTACATCTTTCAATTTTTCTCACTATTTCATTTATTTCTCAGATCCTTTACTTGATCTCGGATGTCCTTGTGGGAACGATCTTGATTGCAGTCTTTTCCAAAAGTAGAAGTAGCACGTGGTGCTCTCCTGGCCGGGAGAGTCCCCCGTGGTGATCCTACCCTCAGTCAACCACCCCAAGGTCACTGACAGACGTAACGGTGACTACGGCACGCGCGATAAACGCACAGGTAGCTAGCCCGCACTGGCACGCGGTCAGTCGTTTCCGTTAACGGGTGCGCCCAAAGCACAGCACGGAACCAGGGGTCCAACCCCTCTACAGTAACCAAACCGGGGCCTTGCCCCTCCACAGTCCGCGCACCCTCGCCTGACTACCCTGGTTTGCCCTAGTGGGCCTAACAAGTCGGTGAAGGAGGCTAGCAGAACCCCGGGGCCCGTGGGGTAGCTAGTACTCTCCTAACACTACTAGCTCTCCTCGGTACTACGTACATGAGGGCCAACAAGTCGGTACAGAGCGGCCAATCCTAACCCCGGGTCCCTGGGGCGGCTGGCCCCACTCTGCACTAAACAGGTACTGGTACTTCCCTTGGTACTGCGTACCCAAGAGACAGTACAAACTACATCTCAGTTCCATTCCTTTTTCTTTCCAGGAGTTCCACTCCTAGTTTCCCGTAGGGTTCCAGCTCTTTATTTCAGAACATCATATGTTTCACTTTCCAGATTCACGTTCTCAAATTCCATGATCTCAAACATGTTTCTTTGTTCATAACAGGCAGCTGTTAATTAAATTCACAGGCAGCTTATATATTCCTTTCCATTTTTCCAAGACTGCAGTAATATACATTCCACTAGTTTTTCCATCCTAGGATTCATGCCATATCCTAGGATCTATCATACAATCTAGTTTTCCGGCCCTAGGATTCATGCAACACCTAGGAGCTATCATTCCATATATTTCTCATTCCTAGGATTCATGCAATGCCCTAGGTTCTAGTTATGGTTCCATACTTTAACAGATTTTATTAATACTTAAAGCCACTCTACCAGGTACAACGGGAGTAATGGGGGCGTGATCGGGAATCCCGCGCGCCTCCGCGACTCTCAAGACTGCAACCGAATGAGGTCCTATCACAAGGATCAAACACAAGGAGTGTCTCAAAATAGTGTATAGCTACTGTAGGCGGGTAGAGGAATTAATTCTGAAACGAACACAACTCGAATCGCGGAAAACGGAGCCCAGACGGGCCCTAAACGGGTCGAGAAAGACAATACTGTGCAAAATCAGACGTCTGGAACTCCTTCCAGACGTCTTAAACGGTGAATCAGAGAATTACCTGTTCGGCTTGGTTCCCCGGACGTCCAGAAGTCTGTGGGGACGTCTGCCTAGATCCCAGACGTCCGATGGTCCCTCCGGACGTCTGGAGGTCACTCCCGCCGTCTGGTACAACTTCCAGACGTCTGATTCGCAAGGGATGGCGAATCAGCGAACCTGCGCACAGCCAACCCCCCTCCCTCAGTACGGTCAGTCGACAAGAAGGAAGAAGAAAGCGGAAACTCACCTTTCAGACGTCTGTATGATCTTACAGACGTCGACCTTGCCATCTGGCTATCAATCCAGACGTCTGATTCTGGAAATTTTTCCAGAATCAGGACCCTGCTCGGCCTCCGCTCGCGACGCCGCCCGCGTCGCACCTCGCGCGTCTGCTGCTCAGCCCGCAGCAGGTCCCTCTCCGCGTCGCTCCACGCCCCCTGCGCCCTCCGCCGACCGGCCAAGCCGCTCCGGCGAGCTCGCCCTCACGGCAGAGCCCCGCCCTCGCACGCCGCAGCTCCTCCGCGCTCACTGCGGCTGCCGCTGCGCCCTCGCGTCCGCTCGCTCTCGCGCACAGGCAGGAGAAGAAGGAGGAAGATGGTGGAGACGGGAGGGGAGGCGCGCCCCCCTTTTAACGCTGCACGGAGAGGAGAGAGAAGGCGGTTGCAGCCGCCTGCAGCCGCAGAGAAAGAGGGCAGAATCGCAGGTCTGCGTGCACAGGCGCGCAGACGAATATCCCGTGCGAGCATAACTGTTCGCCAGACGTCTGTAAACTATCCCGGATGTCTGGTCAGACGTCTGGATGTGATCCCAGACGTCTTGACAGACGTCTGGGCCACCTCCCAGACGTCTTAAAAGGCGTCTGGGGCACGCGCTCGTTACAGTAACTAGGGCTAGCACCTTCTTGATTGAGCCCTAGATACCATCTTTATGGCAACTAAATTGGATAAAGTAGAGCCAACTTAAGGATTCCAATCTAGGGTTTTTAGAGACACATCTTCTCTAAGCAAAGAATCAAAATTTTCAAAAGGAGGTGTGCCTAAGCCTTGTTTGAAGAGATTTATCCAAGAGAAACCCTAAGGAAATCAAGCTCTTAAGTCACTTGAACCCTAAAAGAATGGACCAAAAAGCTCTCAAAGGACAAAGAGTTGAAGTTGACCCCTTGGGTCAACCACCCTTGAAATTAGGTCACTTTTTGTACTCAAAAGATCTAAAGTTCAAGAGGAACCCTAAGCACCTTGATCTTAATTAAAAGTGGTAGACTTAAGAGGTCAAGGTCCCCATTCTAGTCTACCTGGAATCTCAGTGACAAGAGAGGTCGGGTGGGGGAAACCCTGTAACTCGTGAGGATGCTCTACCATGTAGGGGTCTTTGCCGGACTCTCCCTCTCTGGCTTCCCAGGTATTTCTCAAATGGACGGCCTTTCTGACTATGGTGTATCATCTGCCCCGAACCTCTATAGTCACCCAAATTTTTTGGGTGTCTCGATTGAGTCCAACACATTCTAATCTCGTCTAATCCTTCAGTGCATGTTTGGTAGGAGGTCCTTAAGACCATCCTTAAGACCTCCTTTAGAAATCTACTCCCACCGAGGCCAAGCCTCGATGCCTGTGTTTGTGCAGCAACCCCACCACATAGATCTTGTTACGACCCGGTTCCCGAATCCCTACAGGACACAAGAATCAGACCGACTCGACTGATCCCAAGACCCAGTCATCCAACGAGAAAGTAACCAAAAAGCAACAAAATAACCCACATTCATCATGCAAGTAACTAACAGTAACAAAAGTACAGCAGTAAAGAAAAGAACTACTACAGTACATACCACCACAACAGTAGAGAATTAAAACAGGTACAGAAATATGATGCTTACAATAAAAGAGTACAAGTGTAATAGAATATACTCACTACAATAGAAAAATAGTACAGCAAGTACAACACAAGTAGAACTACTGGGCTCTACTACGCCCAGCACCTTCCGCAGCCACAGGCTCTGGCTGCTCAACACCTGGTCCTGAAAAGGTGACAAAGGTGACACGTCAGCGAAACGCTGAGTAAAGTAGCAACCAGCTAGGTAAGAAAAATAGTAAAGGTGGACAAGTAGCCGTTATTTTTAATTTCTTTCTTTATTCCTCTATTTACTCATTCTTGAATTATTTCTTAGATATTTCTCTTGATCTCGAATGTTCCTCGTGAAAACGATCTTGATTGTAGTCTTTTCCAAAAAGTAGAAGTAGCATGTGGTGCTCTCCTGGCCGGGAGAGTCCCCCGTGGTGGTCCTACCCTCAGTCAACCACCCCAAGGTCGCTGACAGGTGTAACGGTGACTACGGCACGTGCGATAAACGCATGGGTAGCTACCCTGCACTGGCACGCGGTCAGTCGTTTCCATTAACGGGTGTGCCCAAAGCACGGCATGGAACTAGTATAGGGCAGAGCCCTCTCAGTAACAGGGGTCTAGCCCCTCCACAGTAACCAAACAGGGGTCTTGCCCCTCCACAGTCCGTGCACCCTCGCCTGACTACCCTAGTTTGCCCAGTGGGCCTAACAAGTCGGTGTAGGATGGCTAGCAGAACCCCAGGGCCCGTAGGGTGGCTAGCGCTCTCCCTACACTAGTAGCTCTCCCCGGTACTGTGTACGCGAGGGCCAAAAGTCGGTACAAAGTGGCCAGACCTAACCCTGGGTCCCTGGGGCGGCTAGTTCCGCTCTGCACTAAACAGGGGGGGACAGTCGCTCTCCTTGGTACTCCGTACTCAAGGGCTAGCTCACTTTCCCAATTCCATTCTATTTACCTTTCAGGAGCACTACTCCAAATTCCCCGTAGGGTTCATGCTCATATTCTCTAGCCAAACCATTTTAGGTTTCATCATTTCAGTTTTATTCTCATATAGCTTGTGTTTCCAACATTTAATATCCATTCATATACAAGCAGCTGTTATCCAATTACAGGCAATTATCATTATTCTTTCTACTTTTCCAAGACTGCAATTCATGTATTCACGACATTCGTTTCAGTGTTTCTGTTCCTAGGTTTCATGCCACACCCTAGGATCTATCATTCAATCTAGTTTTCCAGTCCTATGATTCATGCCATACCGTAGGATCTATCATTCAATCTAGTTTTCCAGTCCTATGATTTATGCCATACCCTAGGATCTATCATTCAATCTAGTTTTCCAGTCCTAGGATTCATTCCATACCCTAGGATCTATTATTCAATCTAGTCTTTAGACCCTAGGATTCATGCCATACCCTAGAATCTATTATTTATCTCAAAGATGCATTAATGTTGGTAAATAACCAACGGAAGCCACTCTACCCGTAAAATCGGGAGTAATGGGGGTGTGATCGGCAGGTTCGCGTGCCTCCGCAACCCCTAGAGACGCAATGGGATGAGGTCCTAACACAAGGATCAATCACAAGGAACTACTCAGAACAGGATAAAAATATTTTAAACAAATAAAGGAACAAATTCTGAGAAGAACGGAATCTCAAACGCGGAAATCAGACTTCAAACGAACCCTAAATAGGTAAAAACAACAACTCTGCCTCAAACCAGACGTCTGGAACACCTTCCAGAAGTCTTAAAAGATGGTCCAGGTCATACATTACTTCTGCGCTGCTCTTCAAACGTCCAGGATCCCGCTGAACCGTTTGGACCTAGTTCCAGACGTCGACTATCACTCCAGACATCTGGAGACTCTCTCGGCCATCTGGTGACTTGCCCAGACGTCTGATCTGTGTGGGAGGGCGTGTCCTTGTGCCTTCCCGAAATGAAACCTGCACACATACGCAAACACTCTCAACACAACCACATCTCAGAGCTTTCGAT
The DNA here is from genome assembly GCA_037157565.1 of Thalassia testudinum. Taxonomy (NCBI): domain Eukaryota; kingdom Viridiplantae; phylum Streptophyta; class Magnoliopsida; order Alismatales; family Hydrocharitaceae; genus Thalassia; species Thalassia testudinum. The sequence goes on along the minus strand of JAZHRO010000040.1, from coordinate 8,641,129 downwards.
GGAACGGCCTACATGGCCGCATCCGCAAAACGAAGAAAGCTGAGAATATTGTACCTTTCAAATGTCTGGATCTCCCTCCATACGTCTCCCGCGTCGTCCGGACGTAGGTCCAGACGTTTGATTCTGGGAAAATTTCCCAGAATTAGAACCTTCTCGCCTTCTTCCCACTGCGCGCGGCCGCGCCGCGCTCGTCCGCCTGCTGCCTGAGCTGCAACAGCACCGGGGTAACCTCCCCAACACCACGCTCTTGCTATGCGCCCGCCGATCGACCCTGGGCTTCTCCAGCGATCTTGCTCTCTCTTCCTCACGTGCTCTACCTCTTCTCCCTCTCGCTGCACCTCCTCCTCCCTGCGCGCACCTGCCAGCAGCTGCTGCCCTCGCTCTCTCACTCTCACAGCTAACACTGGAGAAGGAGGAGACGGTGGAGTGGTGGGTGAGGGAGAGGGAAGGGGGAGAGGGTATTTGAAGGCGTCGGGGGAGAGAGAGAAAAGAAAAGAAGAACACCTGCAGGTTGGCGAGCGCAGTCTGTGTGCGCACACGCGCAGACTCGCAATCCTACGTCGCAAAAATTTATTTCCAGATGTCTGGGAGTTGGTCCAGACGTCTGGACCAACTCCCAGACGTCCTAAAAAAATGTTTGATGTCATGGGTCTTAACAGATCTCTCCTTTGATTCATCAAAGACAAGTTCTCCTTCTTCCATCATGGCACAACCAATTGAAGAAGAGAACAACCTTGAACACCAACTTCAGCGCTTGAATGATCTATTCCAAAACTTTGTAAACCCACCGCAGTGTCCTATGATGCGAGATCACTATAATCCTGCTGCGGTGGCAATCAAGCCTCGAGTCCAAATTCCGGTTGGAGATCCTAATTCTAAACTCAAGCCCAACATGATTCATGCCATTCCAAAATTCCATTGGCTTAACTCCGAGGATCCCTTCCAGCACATCAAACAACTCAAACAACTGGCCCAGACCTTCGGGTCATATGTACAAAATTGGGATATTTTGCTCACGAAGATGTTTTCCTTCTCCCTCATGGACAAGGTTGCTCATTGGTATCAGACTCAAACACGTCCGATCAACACATGGGTTGAACTCTAGTTTGAATTTTTGAAAATGTTCTTCCCCATTGGCCGGACGAATGCCTTGCGCCACCAGATCACTCACTTCACTCAACAATCAAGAGAACCTCTTCATGAGGCATGGGACCGATTCTTGGATCTCATGCGAAAGTGCCCCCATCATGGAGTTCCTAAATGGGAACAAGTCCAGTCTTTTTACCAGGGACTCCATGAAGACATTCGATTGTTCCTCAATGCAACCTGTGGAGGAAACATCATGGATCAACATGAGGACATGGTGTGGGAGATTCTTAAGAATATGTGCGAGAACTCCATCAATAATGACTCCATGGGCTTATTCGACCGGATGGATGCCCAAGCATCGACGAATCCTAGGGGAGTACATGAGACGCAGGGCCTGTCCACATCCGTCGACTTGGAGCTGATGGCCAGTCAGTTGGACAAGGTCTCTATCATAGAGAAGAAGGTGGACGAGCTGACTCAGCATCTGCAGCGAGCCACCTCTGTGCAAAACTCGTTTGTACAACCTCCTCTTGTGAAGGAAACTGTGCAGAACATCTATCACCGATCTTCTCATGGGATGCACCCGTATCCACCCCCGTCTGACTCCAGGATCAGAGGGACCTCCGATCTAGTCTATTCTAGTTGGGGGAACTCTGAACCCTCAACTTTGATTTTCCTGAGGCTCCTCAGACCTACGAGGACCTCAACGCCATCTAGAATGACCCATTCTCCAATACCTATAACCCTGGATGGTAGAATCATCCCAACTTCCTGTGGGCGAGAAATTCTTAGAATCAAAGACCACCTTATCAACCCCATCCACAAGCTCCTCGTCCATATCAGCCGCCTCAGCCTCGGCCCAACCCCACCTATCAATTTGGGACAAACCAAGCAGATCAAATGACTCTTATCCTTCAAACTCTGGCTGACATTCAGAAAATAAATGCGACAATACAAAAATAGCACAAGGATGAGATCACAGAGGTTCACAATCAACTCACCTAGATGGCTAATTTCCGCCAACCTGGCACACTTCCTTCGCAACCTCTGCCGAATCCAAATAACGTGCCAACCTAGAGGCGCATTATAAACCCAAATCCAGGCCACACCCACATGATTTATCAGGCCCCTTCTGTGCCATCACCCGACGAGATGGAAGCTTCAACATCTTATGCAGGATTTCAATAGCAACCACCTATTCTACCAACCCCAAACCAAAACCAGGCAAGACTAAACTCCGTAACAACCCGTAGTGGTAAAGCAACTCAAGACCCACGTTATCCAAACCACTCCAAGCCTGGCAGTAACCTAAGCCCTAGGATAGTTATCCAGGATACCCCTATCCTAGATCAAGAACCTGGACCTATTCTAGAGGAACCAACCAAGGTTCCATTTCTTGAGGCCTTGACCAAGGGAAAGAGGATAACCAAACCTATGGCTCCTGAGGAGGATCTGGTCAAGCTCTTTGAACAGGTCCAGATAAACATCCCCTTAATGGATGCAATTCACCACATACCAGCTTACGCACGATTTCTAAAAGACATGTGTACACTCAAGCGTAAACCACGAATCAAAAGTGGGAGCCCGATCGTACTATTAGAGCAAGATAGCTCTGTAATATTAAGCAAACTCCCACCTAAGGCTAAAGACCCAGGTACTCTCCTGATTTCATGTACTATTGGTGATACCCAATTCGACAGAGCCTTATTAGATCTAGGTGCCTCCATAAACCTAATGCCTACATCCCTCCTTGACCACCTTGAAGAATCTGAGCTTAAACCAACAGAGGTGACGTTGCAGTTAGCCGATCAATCCATCAAGTCACCTAAAGGAGTACTCGAGGATGTCATTGTTAGGGTATGGGATTTCTACTTCTCGATGGATTTTATAGTCTTAGATATGGATGCACTTGAAAACCCAAGAGATACACCGATTATACTAGGGAGGCCTTTTCTGGTTATTGCTAGGGCCAATATAAATTATGAGGGCCAAATAGAACTAAAATTTGGGAACCAAACACTAAAGATTGACATTTTTAAGGCCCAACAAGAAATTAATTGTAGTGTTATAGAACAAATATGTGATATCAAAGCCGTGGTTGATGAACCATATATTGAAGACAACCTGATTATTCTCGATCAACCACCAGAAGATCAAAACCCACAAACAGAGCAGTTTGAACCTGATCTAGATGCACACATAACTCCTTCCCTTGCTCCTGACACACACCTTGAACTGGCCGCTGCTGCTGATAACCCCATCCTGGAACTCAAGCCTCTTCCCGACCATCTGAAATACGTCTTTTTGGGTTCCAAGCAAACATTTCCTGTGATTATCAACTCCAGACTCACACCTGACTAGAAATCCCATCTGATTACTATTCTCCAGCAACATCGTAGAGCCATTGGATGGACTCTCGATGATTTGACTGGCATTAGTCCCTCTTATTGCACACACTGAATCTACATAGAAGAGGGCACATGACCTTCGCGAGAAATGCAGAGACGTTTAAACCCTAATCTGCAGGTGGTCATGAAAAAGGAGATCATTAAGTGGTTAGATGTAGAGATTATCTACCCGATCTCCGATAGTCGATGGGTGAGTCCAATCCAGGTTGTGCCTAACAAGGCAAGACTCACCGTTATTACGACTGAAATCAGAGAGGTCATACCAACCCATGTGGCTAACTCGTGGAGAGTCTACATTTATTACAGAAGACTCAACTCCCCCATGAAGAAGGATCATTTCCCACTACCATTCATTGATCAAATCCTTGAGAAACTGGTGGGAAATAGGTTCTACTTTCTTGACGAGTAATCTAGTTGTAACCAAGTGGCAATCCATCCTGAGGACCAAGAAAATACCACTTTCACCTGCCCCTTCAGGACGTACGCATTCCGAAGGATGCCGTTTGGTCTCTGCAATGCACCCGTGACTTTTCAGCGGTGCACGCTTGCCATATTCTCAAATATGGTAGGTGATTATCTGGAAGTCTTCATGGATGACTTTTTAGTATTTGGAGCACCATTTGACGATTGCCTCCTGCACTTGGTCCAAATCTTCAAGCGGTGCATTGACGTGAATCTGGTTCTTTCCTGGGAAAAGAGCCATTTCATGGTGCCTGAAGGAATTATCCTGGGACATCTTATTTTAGAGAAAGGCATCCAACTCGATTGAGCTAAGGTGAACTTGATTTCCAAACTCCCTATGCCTAGCTTGATCAAGGACATCCGATCTTTTTTGGGGCACATCGATTTCTACCTTTGATTTATCCCTGATTTCTCGAAAATCGTGTGCCCCCTGACCACTCTTCTCTCTAAGGATGTACCTTTCGAAATCTCCAAGGAATGCACTCACGCATTTGAAATCCTTTGTGACCGAGTTACCCAAGCCCCGATCCTACAGTCCCTTGATTGGTCTCAACCCTTTGAGATCATGTGCGATGCATCTAATTTCACTGTAGGAGTGGTATTAGGGCAGAAAATTGATGGGAAACCCGTGGTCATTTACTACACTAGCAAAATACTTGATGAGGCTCAGCGTAACTACACAGTTACTGAGAAAGAGTTGTTAGTCATAGTATTTGCCCTGGAAAAAATTAGATCTTATCTCTTGGATTCTCGTGTTATCATCTACTTAGATCACACAGCTGTGAGGCATCTCCTTGCAAAGAAGGATGCGAAACCTCGATTAATCCACTGGATCTTGCTATTGCAAGAATTTGACCTCGAGATTCGCAACAAAGTGGGAAAACAGAACGTGGTAGCTGATCACTTGTCCCGCCTTCCTTCTGAGATCATCGACCCTTCCAGAACCATCATGGAACATTTTCCTGATGAGCACCTTCTGACTATCAGTATAGGGCTTCCATGGTTTGCTGATGTAATAAACTATTTGGCATCACATCAGATCCTGTCCGATTGGCTGAAGGCCAAGAAGGACAAATTGCTTTCCGATGCTAGGTATTACTTTTGGGAAGACTTGTATCTTTTCTGCATCACTGCTGATCAAAAAATTCGACGATGTGTCGCGGAAGCAGAAATCCAAGACATACTCTCTTTCTGCCATGACCAGGCATGCGATGGACATTTTTTAGGACAAAACCGCAGCAAAAGTCCTCCAGTGCAGCTTCTACTGGCCCACAATTTTCAAGGACGCGTACAATCACTGTATGGCATGTACCCGTTGCCGGACCTTGGGCAACATGAGCCATCGTGATATGATGCCTTTACAGCCAATTTTGGTATGCGAAATTTTTAATATTTGGGGGATTGATTTTATAGGACCCTTCCCTATCTTGGACGGCTTCAAATACATTTTACTCGCTATTGACTATGTGTCCAAATGGATCGAAGCCATTCCGATCTGAACCAATAATCATAAAGTTGTTATCAAATTCATTCATCAGAACATCTTCTCACGGTTTGGGATTCCACGTGCGATAATTTCCGACGGAGGGACCCATTTCACAAACACTCAGTTCAAGTCACTGATGACCAAATACAGGGTCACACCGAGTCTCTACTCCTTACCACCCCCAAACTAATGGTTTAGTTGAGCTATCAAACCAGGAGATCAAAAAAATCCTCCAGGTTACTGTTCGACCTGGCAGGAAGGATTGGTCATCCTAGCTTCTGGAAGCTTTGTGCGCTTATAGGACCACCCGCAAGACCCAATTAGGTATGTCTCCCTTCAGATTGGTGTACGGGTAGGCATGTCACCTCCCCATCGAATTGGAGCATAAAGCCTATTGGGCAGTACGGAACTGCAACCTAGATCTTTCTAAGGCTGGAACCCATATAAAGCTTCAAATGAGCGCCATCAATGAATTACACCATGACACGTATGAGAACTCACAAATTTACAAAGAGCGGGTTAAAGCCTTTCACGACAAGCACATATCTAGAAAGATCTTTCATCCTGGTCAAAAGGTCCTACTCTTCGATGCCAGACTCAAATTGTTCCCAGGAAAACTACGATCAAAATGGATCGGACCGTACTTAGTCCAACGAACCTTTAGAAATGGAGCCATTGAAATCAGTCCACTCAGCCATGACTCCGAACCCTTCGTCGTGAATGGTCAGAGACTCAAACCGTTCATTGACGTGACCAATACAAATTTGGCTGAGAAATCCTTTATCCTCCATTCTCCCTGAGCTCATTATGCCCAGCCGATGGCATAAAACTCAGCGCTTAACGGGAACCAACCCGTCATTCTTGAAAAACCCAAAACCTTTCTTGACATTTCTATGCTGAATTCATATTTTACTTTAGGGTTCATCTATTAAAACAGCCGACTCCACCTCAGGTACCCATACCCAAGTCAAGAAATCGTTCTCAACAGTCACCTCGACCCGTTTGCCCACCCAAGACCTATCCTAATGAATGAACTAAGCTGAATTCAAACCCACCTAATTTACAATGGGGACATTGCAAATCGTAGGCATGGGGGGGTATGAAAGTGCAAAACTTCATGAAAACTCATCCCATAAGAAAATCACATATCACAAAAAACATCAAAAAAATGAAAAAATCTTGAAAAAGAACAAAAAAAAAATTGAGGGGGGGAGAGAAAATTTTTGAGGCCATACAAACCATGAGGAGGAAAAGAGCAAAATGATAAAAAAGGTGCACAAAATGAAAAAGAAAAAGAGATAGTCACTAGTAAGAGATTAAGGGATTAACTGAAGTTCTAGACTACATCAAGGAAAGAGAAAAATATAGGAAAAAGTGCTAAGGAGACACAAAAAGAGATTAGTAGGAACACTGATCTTAGGCCTTTTAGGCTAGACTCTTAGGCTTAAAAGTTCAAGTACCCACTAAGATCTGGATAATCCTCAAGAGGTTGGGGAAAATGCGAAGTTTAAGTATTAGGTCTAAGGCTTAGGGAGTATTCGACCTCGTTAACTGACATTTTGTTTGTAGGACTCGGTAACCTAAGCACCCCAATCCACACATAGTCTGGTTCAGTGCGCAAAACTATCAAAATCATGCAAAAGCATTTAAATGTTCTGAAAAAAGTTGCCTAGATTAGGAGCGGCCGTTCAACACAAGTTGATTTGGACGAGTTCCCAATGCAGAGAGGCGGGAAATTTTCCTCGAAGATGCGTAACAACATATTGTCTCCTCGGTGCTTGTCTCCTAGGATATTTACATATCCTACTGGAGGCACGTAAGCACCTTGCTGGTTCAGATGCCATGGGTAACATTATCACGAAATGTCGATTGCCAGGGTCTGGATTTAGCTACAGAACGCCAATGGGCGGGATTATCTCGAAAGCCAGGGTTCTAGGGGTTGTCATGGGCGGTGCTATCACGAAGCATCGATTGCCAGGGACCTTTGAGGATTGATGATGGGGACGAGGAATCTAATATGACCGTGTTGAGAAGCCAATCCGAAGCTAGAAATAAAAAGAAAAGAGGGAGAAAACTCTCCAAACAAATAAATCCTCTGTCTCTCTCTTATAAAAAAACACACTGCAAACTGAACCAAGGCTAAAATATGTCTCAAGCACAGATGCTTTAACTACGGAGTTTAACGAACCTTAGGATAGTTCCTGCAGGCCATAAAAACCTTTGCAGAGGATCGAGGCTAGAGCTGGTCAGGTCCAGATCTTGGTTGGTACTTGAGTACCTCTAGGCCTACTGTTGGCATTCTAACATAATAAAAAAGAAATAGAAAAAGCACTCATCATAAAATGCGAAAGAACTCATGGTCTAGAACAGAAGTTAACACCTTAAAATTTTGCTAAGGGACTAGTAAAAGATAGGCATGGGGGTATGATAGGAACACCATCATGAGCCCTAACTAGCTCATTTTGACCTAGAAAAGAGAATAAAAGCTCTTACATAACCAAGTGAAAGGCCTAAATCAAGGAATAACTGGTTTGAAAGAAAAGCAAGAAACAAAGGGTAAAACTATAATTTTACCATTGCAGTACAACAATAGGATTTCTCATGGGTTAAACATGGGTCAATTGATCTTAACAAGATTAAAAGTGGGTTGGTTCAATCAGAAAAAGGGTTAATGTGAGATCTGGGAATTAAATGACTTCTTATAACCCTAAAATAGACCCACTTAATATAACAAGGTTCTGGTCAGGATAAAATTCAACTAAATCCTCTAAAATTCATGGAAAAATAATCTCTAGGGTTTAGAACCTTCAATTTGACCTTTAGAACCTATTTTGACCTGAATAGGGGTCCTAGTCAAACATTTGCCCTAAATTAGGTTTTTATGCAAAATGTCTAGTCAAATGTGGTAAAATATAAAATCCAACTTCACCATTGGATTCCTTGGATCCAAATTAGGTTTATATCAAAATTTGGACCTAAGGGGAGTTCACCTTAACCTACTTTGCAAAATAGTCCAACCTAATTACTTTTATACCCCTAGCTTTTGAAAACCTTGCAGACAACCCCCTATATTCCTCATCATTCTTTGCAATTAGGTCCCTCTACCATTACAGCAGGGGAATCCTACTCCAACGAGGATTCAAGAGGGATATCTCCTTGATTCCTTAGAGAATCCCTCTCAGATTTGAAAGGGAGATTCACTGAGGAATTTCCGATCATGTGAACCCAATTATGCGCTCTGATTTCCACCTAATCTCTCATGCGAACACATGAGAGATATGGGTATCTCTCGACCTTCCAAGTTCGGCGAGGTTTCCGTGCTTGGAAGCTTGCCTTCCAAGCACAGGGCCCTCGGCCTACAACTATTTAAAGGCCCCCAGATCCTCCCGTCCATCCCAAGCTTGTTTTGGCTAGAGAATTCCCCAAAATCCTCTTCCCCCCCCCCCTCCGGCCAAAATGCTCGTAAGCTCCAGCGACTCCTCCCTCTTCTCGTTGCTCTACCACCATACCAGTGGTAGAGTCATCTCCGCCTCCTTCCATGTCGCACCATACCTGGGCCTGCTTCTACCTCCCTCTCATCGTCGTCGCCTCTCCATCTCAGGGTCTTCGTCTCCGGCGATGGCATATACATGCCATCTGCCCCTCTGCCTCCCCCTTCGTCCAACCACTCTCAGATAAGTCCCCTTCTCCTACTCTTCATTTTCCCCCTCTTTGTTTCTATTTTCACCCCTCGACAACCACAGACCACCACCATCATCTCCACCTCTGGCAGACCTCCAGCGAGGTGCATCCACCACTTCATGCACCCACACGCCTTGCCAACTACCTCAGAAGCTCTGCCACCTTCCACTGATCATCTTCCCCCTCTCCATCAATTGCCACACGTTCCATTAATTGCCCGCAGACAAACCCACCTTCACGGCCACAGAACGACCTAGGCATGCATGCCTAGGCCGTCTCGCACCACACTGGCACCCGAGCCACCTTCGCTGTGTCACGGAGAAGCTGTCTGAGTGTTTTGATAGGGTCGTGAGGCTGTACTTGTGTTGATAGGTTCTGACCCCTATCCGCCATTGAAGCAGGAGCGAAGCTTGCTTGCAAGCTCACTCCAGGTAGCCTCGCTCCAAGTATCCAGGTCCAGGCGGCGTGGAATTGTCACACGCATGCTTCCAGCCAGGAGATTGGCCTTGGAGAGCCTCACATCTGCAGCAATTAAGGGTGACCCCTGCGAGCGCGCGCAAGGAAGCGGGTGGGACTTTTAGTCCCACCTCGGTAAGTTTGGAGTGGGAGGAGCGGAATATATTGTAATTGTGTCAGGGGCTTATCGCCTCCTGACAAGGGGTGAGGTCCCATGCCCCTCCCCACGCCTTGTCCGCGATTCAATCCTCCTCGGAAGTGGTAGTCTAATCCGATTACCGTGCACTCCTCACACATCACCCACGCCGGTGCGCCTGGTCCCGGGTGCGTTAACTCGACCCGTTCACCCGAGAAAGGCATTGGGAGAGCGAGCCTAAGAGAGAAAAGAGCGAGAGTTCACAGGGGAGGGTATGGGTAGGTTTTGCACTTTCTTGCAGGGAAAAGAAGAAGGGAGAGGGCCCTGAAGGAGGAAGCTGAGAAGCTAAGGAAGGAAAAGATAAATGCAGAAGAAGCTGCAGAGAAGAAGGCTAAAGAGAAGGCACGGTTGATGAAGAAGGAAAAGCCAAGAGAAGAAAGAAGAAGAAGAAGACAAAGGAGAAAGAAACCACGAACAAGGGAAGAACTAAAGCCAAAGATGAAAGAAGAAGGAACCTGCAGTAGAAAAGCTAAGGAAGAAGAGGGCTCGGCTGAAGTCAGAGAAAGAGAAAGAAGAGCAAAGAAGAAATAAAGAATAAAACATCAGAAGAAAAAAAGAAGAAGAAAGCCCAAGCTAAAAGCATCTGATTTTTACATCTACATTCATATTTTTGAGCTTCTATATACATTGAAACTATTTTTATTTCTTCATCATTGATCGTCACATTTTATCAAATTGGAAGTTGTATTCTTAGTTTTAAATCCCAATTTGCTCCCTGTGTTCGACCTCGGATTCATAATTTTTCGAGTAATCAACTTTCATTTGTTTTTTGAAGCGATTTCGACTATACTGTAATGCAATATTTACAAACTTGATTTCACTTTCGACTGAACATCGTATGTGCCAAAGTGTTTCCTCTTCATCAGATGCGACAAGACATTCAAGATTGTCACATTTGTCAAAGTTGACAGTATAGATATCTTTATGTTTGTTACCTTTAAGGATAGTTTGTTTTGTTTCCTTGTCCCATTTTAAATCCATTCGATGTGAAAGTGATTTGTATCCTTTATCACATATTTGACTTACACTAAGAAGATTGTGTTTTAATCCACTAACTAAATGGACAATATCAAAAGATGTGGAGTTACCAATTTGGCCGGTACTAACAATACGACCCTTGTGATTGTTCCCAAATGTGACCTGATGGGAATGTCATCATGAGCCATAATTAGCCCATTTTGATCTAATTAACTCAGTAAATGCTCCTACATAACTGCCAGAGAGTCATATTTCTCTACATAATCATTCTGAGGGAAAAATAAGAAACTAGAGTTAAAACTGTAATTTTACCATCATATCATAAATGTAGTATAATCACAGGTTTTCCTAGAGGTTAATTAAGGGTGAAAAGGGTCCTAAAAGGCTAACAAGTGGGTTAAAATAATCAGAAAAGGGTTTACACGTATTCTGAGAATTAAATGACTTTTGAAACCCTAAAAATAGACCTGCTTAATTAAATGAGGTTTTGATCAAGATAAAATTCACCTAAACCTTCTAAAATTCATATAAAAATATTCTCTAGGGTTTGGAACCTTTAATTTGACCATTAGAACCCGTTTTGACCCAGAATAGAGTCTCAAATAGACATTTGCCCTAATTTGGGTTTTTACATGAATTACCCAGTCAAATGTAGTCAAAATTAAAATCCAACTTCACCATTGGATTCCTTAGGTCTAAATTAGATTTGTACCAAAATTTAGACCCAAGATGAGTTTGTCTTGACCTAGTTTGCAACTTGGTCCTATCTGATTACATTTATGCCCTTAACTTTCAAAATATTTTCAAAAAGACCCCTAACTTTGTCGTCATTCTCACAAAAAGGTCCGTGCCACCATTAAACCTATTCCTACTTGCTCTGGTGACCTTGATTTGGAAAGAACTTGATTTCTTGACGAATCCCTTTCAAATTTGAAAGGGAAGTTCGTCAAGAAATTCCCTTCCTTTTTAGCCAAATCCCACGCCCCAAAACTTTCCCAATCGCATAGGAGATTTGGGTATCAAGGAATTTCCCAAATCTGGCAAGCTAGCTCGAAACTTCTTCCTGAGCTCTATAAAAGAACCTCCTGATTAGACTGTTCTCCCTACACTCGAAATCGGCCAAGATCCCCCCCAATTGCTCCCTCTCTCAGCCGAAAGCTCCTCGACATCCAGTGAGCTCCTTTGTCCTTCTTCGTCCTCCATTCACAATACCAGCAATGGAGTTATCTTCCACGTTCCTTCTCACGTCGAGCTGTACCAGCCGGCACCCTAATCTCCTTCCTCGTCGTTTCCCTCTCTCCGAAGCTATTCTCTTCTCCGGTGCCAGCAACACCACAACCGGCACCTTCTCCTTCCCACTTCGTCCGTTACTACATTCAACTGCTCCCTAAACTCTTCCACATCACACCAACACTTTCAACACGCCGTTTCAACCTTGACCACGCCTCCGCAACTCCATCGTCTTCACCTCTAGCCACTCCTCCAGCGAGCCCATCTAACCACCACAATCACTAATCAACTCACCGACAAGCCCACAACCTTCACCTCTCCACCCTCGTCAAAACCCCTCTTCCCATTCACTCCCTCATTCACCCAAATCGCCCACCAAACAACCCACCTCCTCACAACTATTTTCATCATCGACAGGCCGCCACCCTCACTCTCATCACATGCTACACCCACCACCACACTCGCTACTCCACTGCAATCCTTCCTGAACTGTCTGACACGGCTGAGAGGTCATTTGCTTGATTTTAGGTGTATCCCCTAGCCGCCATTGACGAAGAGCTTCAAAGGAGCTTCGAGCTTGCTCCAGGTCTCGTCTGCCCCAGGTAGAAGTCCCAGGTCGTGCAGACTTGCTTCAGGTATTGCCCCAGGCAATCAATCTGATGCTTGAACCTCACGAGCTGCTGCAATCAGACGAATAAGCCACCTGCAAACGCACGCAAAGAAGGGACGTGGTTTAGTCCCACATCGTCATTTGAAGAGCACCCTGCGACACATAAATTGCAAAAGTGCTATAGCCTTATCACCTCAGAACATGGGGTGAGGTCCCTCTCACCCGGGCACCTGCACCTCGTCCGTGACCTCTACCCGTGGACTTGGCCTGACTTGTTAACCCGCCTAAGCCTCACTCGCTTGCCACACACTGCCGGTGAGCCTGGACCTGGGTACACTAGGTTCGATAACCCGATTACCCCTGTGGCTCTAGGAGAGCGAATCCAAAAGAGAGAGAGGGAGAAGGAGAGCCCGCACGGGTAGGGGGAGGGTTTTGCTCTTGGTTACAATCGGCTAACACTTAGCCAAATTCAAAAGCTTTCCCCTACTGTGTGAAGAAAGCCAGAGAAAGAAGAAGGGTTAAAGGAAGAAGAAGAGTTGTAGAAACAGAGAAGGAAAGTAAGAGAAGAACACAAAGAAGAGGAAGGGCCGTAGCTGAAAGAAGAAGAGAGGCAGAGAAGAGAAAGAGAAAAGAAGAAGAAGAATAGAGAAAGGCTTGAGCAGTTTAAGCCGTCTGATTAGTAAATCAGATGATTGGTTTGATTGCATTTCGTGCATATGTACATTGAGTCATTAGCTATCATTGTAAAGAGTATTTGGTGATCTAAATCACCATTTTACTCCATTATTTTTGTAGTCTGACACTTGATCCTAGTGCTACTTTATTATGAAACAGTTTTGTTTCATAGCTTTCTTGTCTTAAATTGCAATTTTGAGAACTAAATTCCATATTGCTCCCTATGTTCGACCTCGGATCTTTTTCGAGTAATAAATTTATTTGTTTGAGCGTTATTTTGGCTATACTGTAACGTGACAATTTTAAAACACCAATTTAGCGCGCAAACATTTTAGCGCCATTACTAGGGAGCAGCGCGCAATTTAGATCCCTTGATTGCAATATCCGAGTCAATACTAACTTGCTCTATCTCTTTTGACTTTGATCTATTTCAGGAGATCCATTGAGGAAGATTAGCCGCACATCAACCACTCCAGGGGCAGGTAAACTCCATCTACCTTCTTCTAAACCCTTGAATCTGAAAAAACTAAAAGAAAAAAAGAGAAGAAATCAATTAGGGCTACTTGCATTATATTCTCAAATTAATCATCAAGTTTCCTAATTTGATACATTCTAGGAAACATCCAAGCCCTAATCTGTACACCTACTTAAGATTCTAAGGTATCTAGGGCTATCATATTCTTATTTGAAGCCCTAGGTACCACATTTTTGATAAACTAAATTGGACCAAATCAGAGCCAATTAAGGATTCCAGTTTAGGATTTTAGAGACACGCTTGCTTAATAAAGAAATTATCTCTCCAAAATAATGTGTGCCTAGACTTTGATTGAAGTGATCTATACAAGCAAAACCCTAAAATTAGGCTCTTAAATTCATTTGAACACTAAAAGAGGGACCTAAAATTTCTCAAGAGGACAATACAGGTGAAGTTGACCCACCTTGTTGGGTTAACCAATCTTCAAATTAGGTCACTTTTCACAAAAATATCTTAAAAGTTCAAGTGAAATCATAAGCACCCTTGCTCTTAATTAAAACTGATAGACTTAAGAGGTCAAGTCCCCATTCTGGTCAACCTGGAACATCAGTGACAAGAGAGGTCGGGTGGGGGAAACTCTGTAACCCATGGAGGCACTCTACCGTGTAGGGGTCTTTACAGGACTCTCCCTCTCTGGCTGCCTAGGTAATTCTCAGGTTGACGTTTTTCTGACTAAGGGGTATCATCCGCCCCGAACCTCTATAGTCATCCAAAATTTTTGAGTGTCATGATTGGGTCCATCACATTCTTTCTCTCATCTAATCCATCAGTGCTTGTTTGGGAGGGGGTCCTTAAGACTATCCTTGTGGCCTCCATTAAATATCCACTCTCATCGAGGTCGAGCCTCGACTTTCATGTTTGTGGAACGACCTGATCACATTGACATATCCTCTGATTCAGAACCCACTTCCCCTTCATCAACTATGGATCACCAAGAAGAACAACCTAATCTTGAGCAACAATTCCATGACTTCCAAAATCAAATCAATGCTATCATCAACCCATCGCTGCGTCCTCAAATGCAAGATCACTATAATCCTGCAGTGGTGGAGATCGAACCCCGAATCAACATCCTCGTGGGGGGACCCAAGGTAGATCTCAAGCCTAGCATGCTTCATATGACTCCAAAATTTCATGGCTTGAACTCCGAGTATCCTTTCCAGCACATCAACAACCTCAAATATCTGGTCCACACCTTTAAGGCAGATGTACAGAATCGGGATGGATTACTCTTAAAACTCTTTTCATTCTGCTTGGCTGACAAAGCCGCTCACTGGTTTCAGACTCAACCACATGCGATCAACACATGGGGAGAACTTTAAACTGCCTTGCTTTAAAAATTCTACCCCATCGATCATACCAATACAATGCGGCACCAAATCATGCACTTCTCCTAAGGAGCAGGGGAGTCTCTACACGAAGCATGGGATTGCTTTCTGGATCTCATTCGTAAGTGCCCCCATCACAGAGTTCCGAAGTGGGAACAAGTCCAATCCTTTTACCACAGACACCGTGAGGATATCAAGCTCTTTGTAAATGCAACCTATGGTGGTAGCATCATGGGTCAGCATGAAGATACGATCTAGGAAATTCTTGAAAACATGTGCAAGAATTCCCTGAACAATGAGTCATTGGGTGCGTATGACCGGACGTCCACCCGCACATTTACAAATAATTGGGGGGTACACGAATCCTGAGGCCTTTCCACATCCATTGATCTGGAGTTGGTAGCCAGTCAATTGGACAAGGTCTCCATCATCGAGAAGAAGGTGGACATCACTCATCATCTACGCAAATCCACCTCTGCACCTCAAGGCACATACGTGCACCCGCCCACTGGAAGGGAGGTTGCGCACAACATCTACCACTCCCCGGGGATGGATGCATATGTTGGTGCTAGAGCACCGCGATCGTTTGTTTTGATGATAACAAAACACGTGTTATTTAACATTTGCACTTGAAGTCTTAGATTTCAGGTCAATTGCAAATGTAGACGTGATTAGACAGAATTCGAGCTCGCATCCAGGACGGATTGGAGGAGCTTGATGGAGAACGGAGGAGATTCGCGAGGAGCGATAGATTGAAGATGGAAGGACAAGAAGAATAGGATATAATTCTTTTTATTCCTTTCATGTACATTTGTCGTTATTTTCTTGCTCTTTATTTCCTTAGAAAATTATGTTAAAGAGCCTCAAAGTACCCTAATAGTAGTCCTAGGAACACCGGCACAACCCTAGGATACTTATGTTTTCTGTAGAGAACTTAGAAAACCAATGTAGGGTTCAAACAGAGTTTCCAGATGTCTAATTCCAAAATCAGACGTCTAATAATGTGTTTTAAGACGTCTGACTGTTGATTCAGACGTCTGATAACATTTAGGCTGGACATAGTTAGTTCTATTTGATGAAATCAGACATCCAGACCTTAGACCAGACGTCTTAGGAGACGTCTGATGACTTTGCCAGACGTCCAATTAGTGGACCGTTGGCTCTCCTAGAATACACTCAAGGATATGACTGTTAGAGCCTTATCAGACGTCCTTAAGCCATTCCAGACGTCTGATAATTGACCGTTTTGCCTCGATTGACCCAAAAATCTCCTCTCAAAGATTTTATAGCCGTTGCAAATCCATTCCCACGAAAAAGTAGGTTTCCAGACATCCAGACATAGTGCCAGACGTCCTGTATGTCGTCTGATGGACTTGTGCTAGAACCTTGTTTAGATCTGTTTCAAGTCAGGAAGGAACCCACACGAAATCAGACGTCTAACCTTGAAATCAGACGTCTTAAAGTGGTCTTCCAGACGTCTGATGCCAGAATTAGACATCTGATAACTATGTCAGTGCAATGATTGTTCCTGATTTTGGGCTGATTCACTTGGGCTTTGTACCCAATGGCTATGGAAGCTTTTCTAAGCCTTCCAAAGCCTTCCTAAGGCCTCTATAAATAGAGGGGAGCCTTTACACACCAAGACACAACAAGAGACACCTAGCTATACACTTTCACACTCTTTTGTGTCCAAAAAGACTCTCTTTCTCTCCAAGCTCTAATTCTTCATCTTGAGAGCATCAAGCTTTACGCACCCGCTCTCCCGCCGTAGTTCACGAGAGCGACGTAGTGCCGTCGTGTTGTTCACGCATCCGCGTCGCCAACGCACTCCTTGCAAAGGGGAGTTTCTTAATTCCTATAGAAGCTTAGGTTTAAAATTACTTTGTTGGCTCTATAGGATTTTTGTTTTATCTTTGTTATTTGGTTGGGTATTCGCTTTGCGAATTCCCGTCTCCTTCGTGGGACAAAATCCTTCTCGTGGAGAGAAGGGGTTGAGGAATGCTACCCTCGCACTTGTAGCGTGGTTGTAATTGAGGCTGAATCACCCTCGTTTAAAGTGATTCGTTTAGTGGATTTTGATCAACTTGGTTGATCGGAAAATCCTAACTCGAGAGGGTTAGTTGGTGGTTTTCACCCGGTTTGGGTTTCCACCTAAAAATAATTGTATACTTTGTGTGATTGCTTATTTTGTGAGATTGTTTATATTTATTTCCGCAATTATTACGTCACCCGCTCCTGGTAGGGACGAATCTACAGCATATCCACCTCCGTCTGATTATGGCTTCGGAGGCAACTTCGGGTCTGGCCACCTTAGTTGGGGGAAATCTGAACCCCCTGTACCCTGATTATCTTGGAGCTCCTCAAACTTGCGAGGATCTCCATGCCGTCTAAATGGCGTAATCATCCAAACTTTTCGTGGTCGGGTAATAACCCGAATCTAAGACCTCAATTCCAACCCCGACCACAAGCTTCGCGACCTTATCAACCTACCCAACCAAGGCCCACTCAAAACTTCCAATTTGGACCACCTAAAGAAGATCATACATCTCTAATTCTCCAAACCTTGGTTGGCATGCAAAAACAACACAAAGAAGAAATTTCTGAGCTACGAAATCAACTGGCCCAGCTGGCAAGTGCTCGCCAGCCTGGTGCAATCCCTTCTCAGCCTCTTCCTAATCCAAATAACGTGCCAAACCAGAGGCGCGTTATTAACCCAAATCAGGGCCAAGCTCACTTTGTTTATCAGGCCCCTTCTGCCCCATCACCTGACGGGATGGAAACTTCAACTTCATACTCGGGATTTCAGCAGCAAACACCTATTCTACCCACACCAAACAAGAACCAAGCGGGATTGAATTATCTTACTACTCGGACTGGCAAAGCAACACAGGACCTACCTTATCCAAGGCACTCCCAGCCTGGTAATACAAACCCTAACCCTAGGATAGTCATCCAGGACACAGCCATCCCAGATAAAGAACCTAGACCTATTCTAGTGGAACCATCTAACGTTCCATTTCCTAAGGCCTTGACCAAGGGAAAAAGGATAACCAAAATCGTGGCACCTGAGGAGGACCTGATTAAGCTCTTTGAGTAGGTCCATATAAACATCCCCTTGATGGATGCGATATGCCACGTACCAGCTTATGCACGATTTCTAAAAGACATATGTACACCTAAGCGTAAGCTACGAACTAAAGGTGGGAATCTAATCGTACTGTCAGAGCAAGCCAGCTCTACCATTTTGAGCAAACTCCTGCCTAAGGCAAAAGACCTAGGCACCTCTCTAATCTCTTGCACAATTGATGATATACAATTTGACCGAGCCTTATTGGACTTAGGAGCCTCCATAAATTTGATACCTACATCCCTACTAGACTACTTCGAGAAATCTGAGCTTAAAATGACTGAAATGACTTTACAGCTAGCTGACTGATCAATTAAGTCACCAAAAGGAATTCTCAAAGATGTTATAGTTAGGTTACATGATTTCTATTTTCAAGTGGATTTCATTGTCTTAGACATGATGCTCCTGAGAATGTGAAGAATACACCGATCATACTAGGGAGACCCTTTCTGGCCACTGCTAGGGCCAGTATCAATTGTGAGGAGGGCCAAATTGAATTAAAATTTGGGGGAAAGACACTAAAGATCGACATCTTTAAGGCCCAACAAGGAATTAATTACGGAGTCATAGAACAGATTTGAGATATCGAAGCTGTGGTTGATGACTTTATTGAGGAAAAATTGACTATTTTTTTATCAACCACAAGAAGCTCAAAACCCACAATTAGAGGAGTCTGAACCCAACCTAGACACACCCATAGCTTCTTTCTTTTCTCCCGACACCCACATTGAACCACCCGCTGCTGCTGACAACCTGGTTATGGAATTAAAGCCTCTTCCCGATCATCTCAAGTACGTCCTTTTGGGTTACAATCAGGCATTTCCTATGATTATCAACTCCCGACTCACACCTGATCAGGAAGCACGCCTGATTTCTGTTCTCCAGCAACATTGAAGAGCCATTGGATGGACTCTCGATGATCTAACTGGTATCAGCCCCTCACTTTGCACACATCACATCTACACTGAAGAGGGCTCACGACCATCCTGTGAAATGCAAAGACACCTAAATCCAAATCTGCAGGATGTCATGAAAAAGGAGATCATCAAGTGGTTAGTTGCAGGGATCATCTACCCGATCTCCGACAGTTGGTGGGTGAGCCCAATCCAAGTTGTGCCTAAGAAGGTAGGGCTCACCTTCATCACGACTGAAACTAGAGAAACCATACCGACCCGTATGGCAAACTCGTGGAGAGTCTGCATTGATTACAGAAGACTCAATTCCTCCATGAAAAAGGATCATTTCCCACTACCGTTCATTGATCAGATTCTCGAGAAACTAGAGGGAAATTGATTCTTCTGCTTTTTGGACAGGTACTCTGGTTACAATCAGATTGCAATCCATCCCGAGGACCAAGAGAAGACCACCTTCACCTGCCTCTTCGAAACATATGCATTCTAAAGGATGCCATTCGATCTCTGCAATGCACCTGCTACTTTTCATCGGTGCATGCTTGCCATATTCTCAGATATGGTAGGTGAATACCTAGAAGTCTTCATGGATGACTTCTCGGTATTTGGTGAATTATTTGATGATTGCCTCCTGTACTTGGTCCAAATCCTCAGGCGGTGTATCGACGTGAACTTGGTTCTTTCTTGGGAAAAGAGCCACTTTATGGTGCCTGAGGGAATTGTCTTGGGACATCTCACCTCTGAAAAAGGCATCTAGGTTGATCGAGCCAAGGTGAATCTGATTTCCAAACTCCCTATGCCTAGCTCGGTCAAAGACATCCGATCCTTCCTAGGGCACATTTTCTTTTACCGTCAATTCATTCCCAATTTTTTGAAAATAACGCACACCCTCACTAATCTTCTATCTAAGGATGTCCCTTTTGAAATCTCCAAGGAGTGCACTCAGGCATTTGAAATCCT
This sequence comes from Thalassia testudinum, assembly GCA_037157565.1. Classification (NCBI taxonomy): domain Eukaryota; kingdom Viridiplantae; phylum Streptophyta; class Magnoliopsida; order Alismatales; family Hydrocharitaceae; genus Thalassia; species Thalassia testudinum. The sequence goes on along the minus strand of JAZHRO010000040.1, from coordinate 8,620,997 downwards.
ACGTGATCGAGTTACCCAAGCACCTATCTTGTAGTCCTCTAATTGGTCTCAACCCTTTGAGATCATGTGCGATGCATCTGATTATGCTGTAGGAGCGATACTTGGGCAAAAAATAGACGGGAAACCTGTGGTCATCTACTACGCTAGCAAGACACTTGACGAGGCTCAATGTAACTATACAGTTATTGAGAAAGAGCTGCTAGCCATAGTATTTGCCCTGGAAAAATTCAGATCATATCTTTCGGGCTCCCATGTTATCATATACTCAGATCACACTGTAGTGAGGCACCTCCTTGTGAAGAAGGATGCGAAACCTTGACTAATCCGTTGGATCTTGCTGTTGCAAGTATTCGATCTTGAGATTTACGATAAAGCAGGGAAGCAGAATGTGGTAGCTGACCACTTATCCTGCCTTCCTTCTAACAGTATCGACCCTTCCGGACCCATCACAGAACATTTTCTCGATGAGCGCCTCCTGACTATTAGTACGAAACCTCCTTGGTTTGCTGATTTAGTAAACTACTTGGCATCACATCAGATCCCGTCCGATTGGCCGAAGGCCAAGAAAGACAAATTGCTTTTCGATGCCAAGTACTACATGTGGGAAGATCTGTACCTCTTCCGCATAGGTACTGATCAGGTCATTAGATGGTGCATCCCGGAAGCGGAAATTCAAGACATTTTGTCCTTCTACCATGACCAGGCCTACGGTGGACATTTTTCCAGGCATAAAACCACAGCAAAAGTCCTCAAGTGCGGCTTTTATTGGCCCATGATTTTCAAAGACGCATACAATCACTATAAGGCATGCACTCGTTGCTAGACCTTAGGCAACATGAGCCACCGCGATATGATGCCTTTACAACTGATTCTCATATGCGAAATCTTCGACATCTTGGGGATTGATTTCATGGGATCATTCCCTGTTTCAGATGGCTTCGAATACATTCTTCTCGCTAATGACTATGTGTCCAGATAGATCGAAGCCATTCCAACCCGAACTAATGATCATAAGGTGGTAATCAAATTCATTCATCAAAACATCTTTTCTCAGTTCGGGATTCCACGTGCCATTATCTCTGATGGAGGGACCCATTTCACAAATGCTCAGTTCAGATCACTGATGACCAAATACGGGGTGTCGCACTGACTCTCTACTCCTTATCACCCCCAAACCAACAGTCTAGCTGAGCTGTCGAATTGGGAGATCAAGAAAATCCTTCGAGTTACTGTCTAACCTGACAGGAAGGATTGGTCGTCCTGACTTCCGGAAGCCTTGTGGGCCTATAGGACTACCCACAAAACCTAATTGGGCATGTCTTCTTGCAGATTGGTGAATGGGAAGGTGTGTCACTTCCCACTCGAATTAGAGTACAAAGCCTATTGGACAGTACAGAATTGCAATATCGATCTTTCTAAGGCAAGAACCCATAGAAATCTTCAAATGAGTGAGATTGATGAATTACGCAATGGTGCATATGAGAACTCGCGAATCTACAAAGAGCGAGTTAAGCCCTTTCACAACAAGCACATATCTAGAAAGATCTTTCACCCTAGTCAGAAAGTCTTACTCTTTGATGCCAAACTCAAATTATTCCCAGGAAAACTCAGATCAAAATGGATTGTACCATATCTTATCAGACGAATCTTTGGAAATGGAGCCTAGTGCCAGATCGAGCTTGGGACCGAATTGTATTTGTATTTTATTACTCGAAAATAGAAAATCTTCGAGGTCGAACTCAGGGAGCAACACTTGATTCTAGAAGTGTACAGAATCACAATTTATAATATATATACTATTTTACAAAAAAAGGATTAAGAAAGGAAAATTGATCTCTCTCTTTCTTCTTCTATCTGACTCTCTCTTTCTCTTTTCAGATGTCTGATTCCAAGGATCAGACGACTTAAACTTCACTTGCTACAGTACTGCTGCTACTTCTTCTTCAGCTGCTTCTGCTGGTTCTTCTACTTCTTCTTTGATCGTCTGGTTCTTCTTCCTTATTTCTTCTTTGCAGCTCTTTTCTCTACTCTAGGCTTGCCTTTCTTCTTCTTTGTCAGCCTTCTCTTGCTGTGGCTAAGTCCTTCTTTCTTTTCCTTCTCTTCTTCTTCTCGCTGCTGCACTCCCTCCTCCTTTTCCTGCTTCCCTGCACAGTGCACGGTTAGGTAAAACCTAACCCCTACCCTACCCACGTCTCTCTCTCTCTCAAATTCACTCCAGGGTTCACTCTCCCAGAGCCTTAATCTGGTATGCAGGTCGGGTGACGTGCCCAGGACCAGGCGCACTGGCGTGGTTGGTGCGCGAGGTGTGCACAGGCAGGGTTAAGCGGATCCGAGTGCCAGGTCCGCGAGGGAAGTGTCGCAGACGAGATGTGGCGGGGGTGCGAGGGACCTCACCCTAGTGTGTTTCGAGGTGATAAGCCTAAAACACAAAATCAATTTAAGCGCGGTTGCCCGCTCGTGAACTTTTGAGGTGGGACTAAAGTCCCACTTGCATCCGCTCTTGCGCCTGCAGCAGACGACTTCGATATTGCAGCAGGTGTGGAGTCTCTTGACTCCACTTGAAGTCTGGGTGCATGCATGCTGCAAACCTGCACCACTTGAGGGCTTCGCCTGGAGCTGAGCGTGACCTGGAGCAGCTTGAAGCTTGCTTCAAGCTCAGCGATAATGGCAGAGAGCTGCATGACCCTGAAATCAGTAGCACGGCCTTTCGGCCACATCAGACCATAGGAAAACCTTCACCGTATCAACGCAAAGGTGAGGCGGGGGTTGGCTGGCCGTGGGGCAGCCTAGGTCACTCTGTGGCCGTGTTTATGGGTGTGTTCGGTGGGCGTTTAGGGAGGTGTTGCCGGTTGATGAAGGGGTGGATGGTGATCAATGAGTGATGGCGGAGGTTCTGAGATAAGTGACGAGGCGTGCGGAGGAGTGGAGTGATGGTTTCACCTCGCCAGAGGTTGGCCGGAGATGGGAAAGATGGCGGTGGATAGTGACTGTCGAGAGGTAATTTGTGAAATAAATTGAGGGGAATTGAAGAGGGGATAGAGAGGAGTAAGTCTAACCTACTTAGCAGATGGAAGAGGAGGAGGAGGCGGTGAGCGGTTGTGCTGCCATCGTCGAAAAAGACAGTGCCCAGGGGAGAAGATGACGATGAGGAAGAGGTGCTGGAGGGAGCCTGCTGGTGCTACCAGGCACAGTGGACGATGGTGAGAGTAACCCTGCCATTGGTATGGTGGCAAGGTGACGAGAACAGAGGAGGAAGGTCGCCGGACCTGCAGGCGAATGGCCGGAGGAGGAAGAGACAAATTTTGAGGGAATTCCTTGGCCAAGACAAGCCCGAAGGAAGCGGCAAGGGTTGCCGCTCCTTAAATAGGGGCTAGCAAGGAGGGAAACGCAAGGAGGAGGCGTGGGCTCCTCGCCGGAGGTATGGCTGGAAAAAGACCCATACCTCTCGAGCATTCATATGAGAGGTATGGTGGCTAGCAGGGCATGGGAACCGATCCATAAAGAAGAGGACAACACAGGGGATCTTCCTTTCAAGTCTGGGGCCAGCTCCCCAGGTCTGCACAGTGCCATCCTCCGTGCAAAGTCGCCGGAGGTATGGCCTGCGCAGTGCTGGAGTAGAAGGACCTGTCTACCGAAAGAGACTAGAAAGATAGGGGGGTTTCTGCAAGGGTCCAAAAAGCTAAGGGTCAAAAAGTAATTATTGAGGACCGTTTTGTAAAGTGGGTCAAGGCGACCTTTCCTTAGGTCCAAAAATTGGTATAACCATAATTTGGACCTAAGGAATCCAATAGTGAGGTTGGATTTTAGGTTTGACCATGTTTGACCAGATATTTTGCACAAAAACCCAAATTAGGTCCAAAATTGGGTATGGTTCTCAATCTAGGTCAAGATAGGTTCCAATGGCAAAATTGAAGGTTTTAAACCTTAAGGGATATTTTTTAATGAATTTTAGAGGGTTTAATTGATTTTTATCTTGCATGAAACTTCGTGAATTAAAGCAGATTTGTTTTAGGGTTACAGAATATCATTTAATTTCCAGATTTTGTCATAACTCTTTCCTGATTGAATCATCTCACTTTTTCTCTTATTATGCCCATTTGACCTGTGTCTAGACCCTTAGAAATCCTATTTATGTATTGCAATAGTAAAATTACAGTTTTACCCCTTGTGAATTATTTTATACTCAGATTTGTAATTCCCTGATTTAGGCTTTCCCTTAGGTTTTGTAGGAGCATTTGTACACTTAATTAGGTCAAAATGTGCTAATTAGGGTTCATGAGGAGGTTCTCATCAGAGCTGTAGAAATCAGCCAACCCTACCTTGATTCAGAACCCTTTGTCATGAACGGTCAACTGCTTAAGCTGTTCATTGAACTCACCAGTGCGGATAGGTCCGAGGTATCTTTTGATCTCCATTCTCCCTGAGCTTATTGCACCCAGTTGATGGTGTTAAACTTAGCTCTTAATGGGAGGAAACCCGTCATCTTTTTGAAAAAATCGAAACCCTTCTTGGCACATCATATGCTGAGCTCATATTGCACTTTAGGGTTCATCCATTAGAACAGCCGACTCCACCTCTGGTACCCGTACTCGAGCTTGAAATCGTCCGCAACAGTCATCCTGACCCACCAACCCAAACCTGTTCTAATGAATGATCTAAGCTAAACTCAAACCCACCTAATTTACAATGAGGGCATTGCAAATCATAGGCATGGGGGTATTAAAGTGCAAAATGTCGTGAAAATTACTTCACAAGAAAGGGTTTCATAAAAAAAATCACATATTCCAAAAAAAAACAAAAAAATAAAAAAAATTGGAAAAGAACAAAAATTGAAGAAGGGAGGAAATTTTGAATTGATATCATTTGTTGAGGAGAAAAGGGGAGGAGATAAAAATGTCAAAAAGGAGCATAATTTGAAAAAAAAAGGAAAAGAGGTAGTCATTAGTAAAAGATTAAGGAATTGACTTAGTTCTAGACCAAATCGAAAGAAAGAAAATGAAAGACAAAACGTGCTAAAGAAATAAAAAGAGATTAGTAGGAATGCTAATCTTAGGCCTCTTGGGCTATGATCCTAGGCTTCAAAATTCAAGTATCCACTAAGATCTGGATAGTCCTCAAGAGGTTGGGGAAAATGAGAACCTTAAGTATTAGGTCTAAGGCTTAGGGATTATTCGGTCTCGTTAACGGATCTTTGGTTTACGGGATTCGGTAACCTAAGCACCTCAATCCACACACATTCTGGTTCAGTGCGCCTAAGTATCAAAATCACGCAAATGCATTAAATCTGTTCTGAAAAAAGTTACCTAGATTAGGAACAGCTGATCAATACAAGTTTATTTGGACGAGTTCCAAGCTCGGAGAGGTAGGAAACTCCCCTCAAAGATGCGCAATAACATATCGTCTCCTTGGTGCTTGTTTCCTAGGATATCTAAATATCCAACCAGAGGCATGTAAGCACCTTGTGATGGTACAGATGCCATGGGCGGCATTATCTCGAAATGTCGATTGCCAGGGTCTGAATTTAGCTACAGAGCACCATGGGTAGGATTATCTCAAAATCTTGAAAGTAGGGTTCTAGGGGTTGCCATGGGCGGTGCTATCTCGAAGCATTGATTGCCAGGGACCCTGCGAGGATTGATGGTGGGAACTATGCGATGTGCATACATCTGACTAACCTGAAATGTCTATTAATGCATGTTCTTAGTGTCACATTAGCATCATACAATGTAAATAGTGCAAAACATGCATAATCATGCATTTAGATCAAGTTGTATAAACTGTATAGTAATTGTCCCCTTTTTATGGTCAGGGATAGGGTGACTTTTTATCAGGGCCTCGGATCAAAGATCCAACCGTACGGATCTAATCAGGGCGACGATTGGAGTTCAATGACTCCAAGATCGCCCTAATCGGACATCTGTAGCACCAAATAGAGACCGAGGAACCTCAACGAGCAAGGGCCAAGATGATGTTAATCCGCACCTCAGATGACAAATCTGACCACACGGATAGGTTCGGATCGACGATCGCAGCCTAGCGGTGCAAAAATCGATTCAATCCGACACCCGTGGCACCATCTACAGCACTCAAAAGATGGAAGGCCTAAATGGCACCACGTGGTGCCATCATAGCTGCCCCACACCGGCCATAGCTCTTCTTCTTCACCTGCTCGACAAATCTCAGCCATTGGATGCCCATCTAACGGTCGAGATTGTTCCATGCCACCACTCATCCAACGCTCTCCTCTTTTGAAGGCGCATGCAACGTTTGATCTCGACCGTTGGATGAAGATCCAACGACCGAGATCGACCATGCGCTAAACACTCTGCGTGACACAAATGCATGCTCAGCGCAGCAATCGAGCGGGCAACGCGCGTTTGAGCTTGCATTCGCTACAAGCAGGCGTGTGATTGGAGCCGCACGATGAAGATCAAGTGATCGGACGTGTGGCGCTTACGCGTGCTTGCACACGGGCGCACGGCGCGGGAGTAGGCACTTTAAGCCGCCTGATCTCTTGATTAGATAGCTGAGAGCGCATGAACGTATAAGAGCGTTGAAGGGCACGGAGGCGAGGGGGTGCGCGAGCGGCATGCACATCGGCCACATTCAGGCCTTTAGTGATGGATAAATCCATCACTAAAGGTCCTAAATTAATGTTTTTCAAGTTGTAATGTCCAAAATGCCCCCACTCCTTGCAACTATAAAAGGATACCCCTTCCATGTGAATTTCTCATCCCTTCCTTCTCTTCTCTCCCTCTCCAAAGCTCAAGAGAAGCTTGTCCCACACCCGGGATGCTCCTTAAGAGCTAAAATCAAGTTTTCACCCCTGTTCCGGAAGTGGATCCCATGACGACGATGACGTGCTGCCTCATTCCTGTTCCTCCTGCTTCATTCTCCTTCTTCCTGCTCCATTCCTCGTCTAACAAGCGTTGTCTCGTCCAGCTCGTCCTCCAAGCGATCGTTGAGGAGGATAACTTCGCACTCCCATTCTTTTTCCTACTTTCTAGAGTAGAATTTTCCTGCTTTCTAGTTGTAATAATTTCTCGCTTTCTTAGTTGTAAAAATATTTTGCAATATCAAGTGAATGTTTTCTCTCTCTCTCTCTCTTATTGTCTATATTGATTCCATTTCATTGTGATTATTCCGCCCTTTAAACAAAAACACAAAAAAATAATTGTGAATTTTGATCGACGTAGCCTCCCTTAGTTCAACCCGGGATTTCTTTATAAATTTTTCAGTATAAATTTTATTTGTTGAACAAATTTCTTCGCTACTCGAACTACAATGGCAGGTTTTCAAAACCAACTCCGATAGCGTAGTCATCCGTCGTTCAACATTTTGGCACCATTTCCAGGGAGGCAACGATTTTTTGATCTTCTTTTCACATTTCACACACTTTACTGTCTTCTAATTTGCTTTATCTTGTGTCTATTGTTTTGCAGATGCCTCTATCAGGGAATCATCAAGCAATAGATTGGAGTAAAGTGCAGTTGAAGACGACTGTAAGTGCTCCCCATTCTTCCCCCTCCATAGATTTCATTTCATTACATTAAATTCAAATTCCAATTAGCCTAGGTGTTTGCATAAATCCTAAGGATTAGTTTGGTTGTTTGGATTTCCACTTACATTCATTTCACCCTCGCATATAAAAAAAATAGAAACGTATTTTGGTGGGGTAATTCAATATACACACAACATACACCCACATTCAAGGCAGTTAACCTAATTGATTTTCTTCTACTGAACCGGATTCTGATCTGTGGAACTGGTACACACAAATCAACACATAAAAGAGTAGAAATCATTCTAGGTTAATCATTTTTTTGTGCTTAACTCAGTGGTGCAATTGTGGTTAATTGTTTTAGTTGTTTGGGCCACACCACTCAACATAAAATCAACTCACCAAGTAGCTTCCTCTTAGGGTTTTCAATCTAGGTTCATTCCAGGCACTCCACTTTATTTCTAATTTTAAAAGGAAAGCAATCTTCGCCCGTGCTTGAAAACCTGGTTTACCTCAAACTTGATTGAAATTAACCTAATTCTAAACCTTAAAAGCTACTTAAGCAAGATTTGAACATTAAAATCTACTCATCATAAATAATCTTGCTTGAAAGCCCTAGTTGTGCATGCACTTACATATACTCAATTGATCAATAAGGGCACAACCCATTTTAAGGGCCTACCACATTCCATAAGCACTACAACCCCAGGCCTCAATAAAATCGAGTAGACGTTGGCCTTAAGGACTGATTCGCTCTTTGGGGCCTAGTTTGAGATTGTTTATGATTAACCTGCTTGTACTGATCAATTTGATGTCTAGCTATGGGAGTATTGTCAAACGACCGCGGCTAGGGGGTACACTAGGAATCGGAGGCACAAGCCGAAGGAAGAACCTTCTCCCCAGTCCCTCCTTCTAACTGGTTAGATTGAGCAGACACAAGTAGAGTAAATCATTCATAATCTTAAGGCGGGTTTTGAGAGTCTATAGATCCTTAGGCTACTCCACTTAAGGACAGGTTTGTTTTGTTATGCTGCAGGGTTCTTATCCCCAGTCCTTCTGACCTTTTCCTAGTTTATGCTAGGAAGAAGGTCATTGAATCCCCGATTGGAAGGACAATTAGAGTATTCTAGGAGGTGTAGATTGGATTTTGTCCAAATTGATCCAGGAGGTATTTTGAAGGCAGCTGAAACAAATGCAGAGAATGCAAGAATGGTTCCAGAGAATGTAGGGCACTCAGCCCTTGAAGGACTTTTATGATCCTTCAAATTACGGGGAACGTCTCAACGTCTAGATTCCTATCAAAGATGTAGAAATCAAGCCCCAAGTGTTAAGCCTGATCAAACATTTCCATGGGCTTGGCTCTGAAGACCCGTTTCAGCACTTGGAGGACTTGACCACTTTGGTCCAGACCACCAAGGCATGAAACGTGAATGAGGAGCAAATGATCATGAGGCTCTTCCCCCACTCTCTTAGGGATAAAGCCGCTCATTGGTACAAGACTATAGGAAGACCAATTGCAACTTGGAATGAGTTGAAATCGACCTTTTTGAAGAAATTCTTCCCTATTGGACGTACCAATGCTTTGAGACGAGCAATTACTACCTTTACCCAACTGCTGGGGGAGTAGTTTCATGTTGCCTAGGAGCAATTCCAAGACCTATTGCGGAGGTATCCACACCACAAGGTGCCGAAATGGCAACTCGTGTAGATTTTCTACCACAGGTAGACTGAGCAACTCAGAAATCACGTGGACGCTTGTTGCGGAGGTAATTTCCTCAACAAAGATGTAGATAGCGCGCACGATTTGTTTGAGGAGATGAGCGAGAATTTGATCAATCATGCCTCCATGGATACTTTTAACTGGTCCCAGCAGCCCAAATTGAATGTTAATGAAGTCCACGACTCTTATTCATTCGATATGGAATTGATTTGTAATAAACTTGATAAGGTGGACTTGGTTGCTAAGAGAATGGAAGAGTGGATGGATGGAAACTCAATGAACAACTCTTGATCCACTCAATCCCAGAATTTGGGATTCCATTCATCGCGAGCTCCTTTTGGACGAGAGTTCATGAATCAACTTGATGCGGCTCAACCTGCGAGTCAGCATTATTCAAAACCCCATGGGTTCCAAACTGGGGCCTTTGATCCCAGTTTCTCTAATCCTTCCTTTTCTTTCTCTCCATCCTCACCCTATGAGAATGTTTATGCTATACACGAGAATGTTAGATCCAACCCTACTCCAATGCTTATAATCTGGGTTGGAGAAACCACCCTAACTTCTCCTGAAAAAACCCGGGGTAGCAGATTCAATTCTGACCTAGCAACTATGCTCCACAACGACCAATGGGTCAAGGTCATGTTTATACTTAGTTGCCCCCGAATCAGGTCAATCAGCCAGCTTGGAATGCCCATCAACCCGTAGGGTAGGCTAATTTGAACCAATAAATGGTAGAGATGCAAGGATCTATGCTTGAGCTCATGCAGCAAATGAAAACCTCGCTGGACAACTTGCAAACCAAGCTCATAGATAATTCTCGTCAACCCGGATCTCTACCATCTCAACCTGTACCCAACCCACGAAATATCTTGAATCCGGGCAATTAAGCTAATGGGTACAGGAATCAGAGGGATCCACACGTACATGCTCAAGTGGTTGAGCAGGGTCCTTCCTCTTCTTCTTCTTCTTCTGCAAATCAACGGTTCTTGACTAATGAAGCCCCTCCAATCTTTCCTAACCCTCCCCAAGACCCGAACTCGTATGCATCCGTAAATTCTATTACCTTGAGGAGTGGTAAACAAACTCAGGATCCACAACCACACTGTTCTGATTTACTGAATCTTGAAAAACCTAAGGAGAAAAAGGAGAATTCTGTAGAAGAAATCAAGGCTCATGAACTTGATTCCAAAGATTTGACTCATGTTCCTTTTCCTGAGGCCTTGATCAAATCAAGGAAGAAGTCTTTTGATAGTAATGAGGAGCTTCTGAATATTTTCAAGAATGTCGAGATCAATATCCTGCTCCTCAACACTATCAAACATATATCAGCTTACGCGAGATTTTTAAAGGATTTATGTACACAGAAGCGTAAGTCGAGAGAATCTATTCTGAGGAAGGTGGTACTCTTCGAGCAGGCTAGTTCTGTTATCCTGCACCACCCCCCTGATGATGATGGTTGGTTGATGATGGTGAATAATTATTGTTATGATCATGTCGTTGTAGTATAGGGTGTATAATATAACCTTAAGGATGTCGTATAGTGGTGAGTATGGGTGAGTACCAGTCATTACAACCATTATTATCATTTGCTTATTTATCTAATTTTTACTGGTTTTGTTCCAGGTCGTTCTCTGGGAGGCAATTTATTGAATTTAATTCGGTCACTCTTTGATTATCTCCAAAATTGTCTTCTTATTCAAAAAGAAACTTTACATTTAAAGAATGAATGAATGTTTTATTTACCTAGTTACTAAGAAGTGCTTGCAAAAAAAAAATACTAACTATGAACAAGCATCAAACAATCTATTATTATACTCTAAACTATGTATTTACAAGTTATACTATTAACACTAATATGTTAGTTCATACTACATTAGGATACCATAGTGTAAAAACTTCACTTACTAATCTTTTATTTATAGTGACATATATATCAGTTTTAGTGACAGATATAAACGTCGCTAAATCTCAGAAAACACTATATACAACCTAAAGAAGCAAACTGAGGTCTTTAGCGACATTTATAGTGTTGTTTTATTCTGTTAGTAATTATGTGGGTTTACTTATACGTATGTATATTACTTATTCTACTGCTGTATGTACAGTAAGTCTTTCTGTTCGTGTGTTCCTTCTCTTTTTTTAAGTCGTCTGTCCTTTCAATTTCTTCTGTGTGGTATTTCAGAGGCTGCGGTGGAGAGTCCTTAGTGTAAAATGTGCTTAATTAGCGGGTGCGCTTTTCGAGGGATACACAGTACCCTTCGGGTGGGACCAGACCTCTACTAAGCGCGCCCTAATCTCAGATTAGGTGCCTTAATTACGTTTTCGTATCAGCGCAGGGCCTCAGCCCAACGCCAGACATATACGCGCACGCTCGGGCCTCCGGCCTCACACATACATCACATATTCAATATCATCACATATCAGAGTTCACCACAAATCGGGTAATCGGATAAGGGATCGCGTTTCGGGCACCCGGCGCCATGACGACTGCTTAAGGTATAACATAAATTATATTTATATGCTGCGTTTGGTTTGCACCCCACGATGTGGTGCTATTCCAGCGCCACATTGTGCGTTGGAAACCAGACGCAGCTGCGTCTGTGCGTGTTTTTGGCCCTCGATTTGGGGGCCATAAATTATTAAAAAAAATAAAATAAAATATGGTAAATAAAATATTTACATAATACTACATAATTGATTAATTAATTTTGAATTTTAAATATATTTACTATACAAATAAATTCACTAAACTAGGCTGATTATACAGGTTGATTTAGGTGATTAAATAGTTAATTACTTATAAAATAATTAATAAATGGTCTAATTGACCTTAAACAGTTTTAACTTACATACTTAAGTATTTAATACATATTTTTATTGTATTTTTACGAATTTATTTATGTTTTATTTAGGCTAAAATAGCAATTCTGGGTGTTTAAAATTAAAACTAAGTTACAGTAAGTTATACTAGGTATAATTATACTTTGACTAACTTAAATTACTATATATATATATATATTTTTTCCCAAGTTTATAGATTTATTTACTTGATTATTGCTCTAACTTATTAACTTAGCTACTAAATAAGTAAATATAAATCTGTACATACATATATACATAAATCAGTGAATACATGCATAATAGATTAGTATATATACATATTTTTACATAGATTACATATGTATATGAATTTCTGTACAGGTTTTATATATATTTACAGTATAACTATGTATCTAACTGATATGCTATAGTTATAATACTATGAATGGGTATATTTACAGTTTTAAAATAAGTCTATGCCATTAGGCTTTTGTATAAAGTTAGGGAATTAGAGTTGATTGAGTTTTTATTTGAGTTTAGACAGCAGCCGCAGCTACTGTCAGAGGAGATGGAGAAGAGAAGAATGTGCTGTTTTAGTGTTGGTTTTAGTTGCTGTTCAGGGTGAGTTTTTGTAGCAGCAGTAGTGGCTTAAGCCACTGTCAAATGGCTAACTGCTGCTGCAGTTAGTCCACTTGGAGAAAGGGGAACAAAAAATTCACAGATGAAAGGGGAATTTGGAGGAGAAGAGAATTTGGAGATGGAGGGAAATGTAGCTGCAAGTTGCAGCATGTTGCTGTATAACTGGGAACAAGATTAAATTCAAAACAAACTAAACATTGAAGATATGAAATCCAAATCTGAAAGGGGTTTAAATCTCACGAAAATCTCATGTAAATTCAACTCAAATACTCATTAGGAAAAACCTTATCAGAAGCATCCTTTCAGATCAACATTCAAATGGCATTGAGTTAGTCTTCCTAATGCCATAGACAGCATGAAGGAAGACTTAGCTCGATCAATTAAAACCAAAGAAACACAATCCCAGTTTCTTGCAACCTTAAGGAGTATGGAAAACTCCTTAGGTTAGAGAATCACCATACAGAAATGATCATCAACACAAATAGTGCATGGTAGTTCTGAAATAGCAAAAAGAGACTAAGAATGCATTAAGGAAATTTAATGGAAGCTGGCGAATGCATTCAAAACAAAGTATAAACAGAATCATGAAAGGCTCTTCTGATTGGTTCTCTGTCACCAGAGAACTTCTCAGAGTCCTTGCCCACAATGAAAACCAAAAATCCCTTCAATTTGTCAGATCTGTCAAAACATTTCAGAGAGAGTAAAAATCCTTTAAAATCCAAATCAAAAGTGCTCTGACAAACTGAGGCAATCCATTTAAAACAGAGGGGCTTTTGTGAAACAAATGGAGTGAGTGAGAAGCCCCAAATGGTGCTTGTGACGCCACTTTCAGATCTGAGGCAGTGTGCCATCAGATCTGAAATTGGGTCAGGATGTGTGGGTGATTGATGAAAAATTCGTCGTTAAAAAGGAAAAAACAAGAATCAGAATTTGGATGATGGAAAAACAAAACATGAAGAGGGAGATAAATTGAACAATGAACAGATGATTCTTCCCCTCTGATCTGGACTGATCAGAGGAGGTGAGGGAGGGGATCTAATACTAATTCTACTCCTAAGACTAATCTAACTACAGCTAACATTAAACACTAACAATTAAAACTAAATCTATTCTAAACTACTGCAAACTAAATCTAACACTACTTGTGCAGAATTAAAAACTAAACTAAAAGGAAGAATGGGACCTATGGGTCCTTAGCCGGCGGCTAAGGAGGAAGAAAGGAGGAGGGTGACTCCAGCGGAGGGAAGAGTCTGCTAGTGAGACTCCAGGGTCGTCCTCAGGTGCTACGAGGTCCTTAGCGACGAGGAGGGTCGAGAGCAGGCGATGATTCCACAGCCGGTGGCTGTGAAATCAGGGTCTAGATGAGGAGGAGAGACTGGAGTGGAAGAATTGATCGCTAAGAGATGTAGGAGGGAGCGATCCTTTGCGCGCGACACCACTGAGGTGCTTAAATAGCAGCTCAGTGACTGGAATCACCGCAAGGGTGAGGTTAATCAAAATTAGGCCGGCGGTGAGGATGAGATGGGTAGAGCACGCGGCGAGTCAAGAGAGAGATCTGACCGTCAGATGAGATCTGGGAAGAGAGGTGAACGCACGCACCGAATCGCGCGAAGGTTCCATTTGATTCCAGCCGCAGATCGAGATCAAAAGTGCGATGGACGGTCGAGAATGGCTGTGTTCTTCGCGTGCTACAGTGCGCGTGAAGAACACAGGCTTCTATCTGAAATGAGGGAAAACTTGCAGGAAGACCCTTGAACGAAGGGGTAGAAGAATAGCGTGCAGGTCCAAAAGTGAGAAGAACTATAACTGGAAGGGCCTTGCAGTCATACAGAAGGGTCCCTGCGGCTTGCAAAAAGGTCCAAGAAGGAGTTTTGAAGGGTAGAAATGTAATGCATGAAGGACCTAATTGTAATCTATTTATTTCTAAGCCTAAATGATGTCCAATTGCTTTCAAATTTTTACATGTGCTTAATTGAACATTTAAGACATTGATTTTACTTCTGATTTATCTTTTCAAACTTGTTTATGTGTTCAATTGATGCATGGATCATCATTTGTTCTTTAGTTTTCAGAATATCTCATTTTTATGACCTAATTAGGAGGTTTTAACACACATTAAAAGTTTTAGGTCTTTTCTTTAATTCTCACACTTAACCCTTTTTATGTGTTAATTTGATATTGTTTTGCTTAGTGTCTAGCTTAATTTCGGCCTTTTAGCTATGATGAGTAGCCACTCATCACCCCCTCAGAAAAAGAGAGATCCATGTGCTCCTTTGATTTCTTGTGTCATTGGAGATTACACTTTTGACAGAGCATTGCTGGATTTGGGTGCATCCATCAACCTAATTCCGACTTCTCTTTATGAGAAGTTTAAATTAGGTGAACTTCGGTTGACTTTAGTAACGCTGCAATTAGCGGATTGTTCGGTCACAAATCCACAGGGCGTTATTGAAGATGTTATTGTTAAGGTTAAGGATTTCTATTTTCCTGTAGATTTCCTTGTCCTTGACATGGATGTACCTGAAAATTTGAGGAACACGCCCATCATTCTGGGGCGTCCGTTCCTGGCTACCGCCAAGGCCAACATTAACTGTGAAAGTGGTAGCATGGAAATCGCCTTTGGGGATCAAAGAATGAAATTGGATATTTTTAAGGAGAGTAATAAATTCGAAGATTGTGGATTTATTAAGGAACTTGAGGATGATAATATGAATATTGAGACTTGTATGATGGTTTCTGCATTTGAAAGTTCCTCCTCTGATAATGAATTGGACCCACAACCCTCTATGGCAAACCCACCATCTTCTGAAGAGGTTATTAATTTTGTTCATTCTCAACCTCTTCCTCTTGATGAGTCTTCATCAGTATCTTCCTTACCTTCAATCATCAACCCACCCCAGTTTGAACTGAAACCATTACCTAAGAATCTGAAATATCAGTTTTTAGGACCACATAAGACGCTCCCTGTGATTATCAGTGCTAAATTAACAAAGGAGCAGGAGATTAAACTAATTAAAGTCTTGAAGGAACACAAGGAGGCAATTGGTTAGACCATTCATGACCTTAGGGGGATCGAGCCATCTTATTGCAATCACAGAATATTTTTGGTAGATGGATCCTGCCCTTCTTGCCAAATGTAGAGGAGATTAAATCCAAATATGCAAGAACTGGTCAAGAAGGAGATTATTAAGTGGCTTGATGTAGGAATCATTTATCCAATCTCTGATAGTCCTTGGGTAAGTCCCGTGCAGATTGTTTCCAAGAAAGCTAGGATTACCGTTGTGACTAATGAGAAAGGAGAATCTGTCACAACTCATTCAGCTTCCTCTTGAAGGGTTTGTATCGATTACAGGAAGCTGAACACGGCCACAAAAAAGGATCATTTCCCTCTGCCTTTCATTGATCAAATCATGGAAAGATTAACCGGGCAGAAGTACTTCTGTTTCCTTGATGGTTACTTGGGATACAACCAAGTTCCTATCCATCCCGAGGATCAGGAAAAAACTACTTTCACCTGTCGCTACGGAACCTTTGCTTTCTGTAGGATGCCATTCGGCTTATGCAATACACCTGTGACTTTTCAAAGGTGTATGCTAGCCATATTCTCAGACATGGTGGGAGAGTTTATGGAAGTCTCCATGGACAATTTCTCTATTTTTGGAGAATCATTTGACTCTTCTCTAGCTAATCTTGAAATGATTCTTAAACGATGCATCAAAACAAGACTGGTCCTTAGCTGGGAAAAGAGTCATTTTACGACACAAGAAGGCATCGTCTTGGGTCATGTAATCTCTGAACGGGGAATCGAAGTGGATAAAGCTAAGGTTGATGCTATCGCTAAACTTCCTCCTCCCACATCTGTTAAACAAATTTGATCATTTCTTGGTTATGTGGGATTCTACAAGAGATTCATCAAGGACTTTTCAAAGGTTGCTCATCCTCTGAGCAATCTTCTTGCTAAAGAAACACCATTTGATTTTGGCGAATCATGCCATAAGGCATTTGATTTTCTTAAAATGGCAGTCACTTGTGCTCCAGTGTTGCAACCACCAGTTTGGACAGCCCCTTTTGAGCTCATGACCAACGCTTCTGATTATGTGGTCAGGGCTATTTTGGGCCAGAAAGTTGATAGGAAGCCCTCTGTTATCTACTATGCTAGTAAAACTCTAGACGAGGCCCAGAGGAATTACACTGTTACTGAGAAGGAATTACTAGCTGTAGTATTTGCTTTGGAGAAATTCAGGGCTTATCTCTTGAGGTCACACGTCATTATACATACCGACCACTCAACTTTGAGACATCTCTTGGCCAAAAAGGATGCCAAACCCCAGCTTATTCGTTGGATTCTTCTGCATCAAGAATTTGATCTTGAAATCAAGGATAAATCCAAGGTACAAAATGTGGTGGCGAATCATCTGTCGAGACTTCTAAGTGATTCTTCTCATTCAAACATTCCGATTGCTTATACTTTTCCGGACGAAACCATCCTTACAGTTTCAGGTTTCCAAACCCCATGGTTTGCTGACATCGTTAATTATTTGGCTGTTGGTCAAATCCTCCAGGATTAGACTAAGCAACAATGGGATAGACTCAAATCTGAGGCCAAATATTACTTCTGGGAGGACCCTGAATTGTACCGCATTGGCTCTGTTCAAATTATTCGTCGATGCGTTCTGGAGAACGAATTCAATAGTATACTCAAATTCTACCATGCATCTAATTGTGGTGGACACTTCTCTGGGAGAAAGACGTTTGCAAAAATTTTGTAATTTGGATTCTATTAGCCATCTTTATTCAAGGATGCCCAGGAATTCTTGAGGTCGTGTTCCCGATGCCAGGCACTTGGGAGCATAACTAAGAGAGATATGATGCCCCTAAACCCAATTCTTCCTGTCGAAATCTTTGACATTTGGACATCAGTACATTCTCATCGCTGTTGATTACGTGTCCAAATGAATCGAGGTGATTCCCACCCGAACTAATGATCGCAAGGTGCTCATCGATTTTGTCAAGAAGAACATCTTCAGCAGGTTCAGGATTCCGAGGGCCATCATCAGCGATGGTGGCACTCATTTCACTAATGCCCAGTTCCGTAAGTTGCTGGAAAAATATGGGGTTAATCACCGAATCTCCACACCTTACCATCCCCAGACAAATGGACAGGCCAAGATCTCCAATCTGGAGATCAAGAATATTTTGCAGAAAACAGTTAGGCCTGATCGCAAAGAATGGACTCAAAAGCTTGAGGACGCTCTTTGGGCCTACCGTATGGTGTATAAAATGCCTATCAGCATGTCTCTGTTTCGTCTAGTGTATGGAAAGGTGTTCCATTTACCCATAGAAATTGAACATAGGGCATTCTGGGCAATCAAGCAATGCAATCTAGATCTAAGTTTAGCTGAGAAGACCAGGAAACTCCAACTATCTGAGTTGGAGGAGCTTAGAAATGATGCGTATGAGAATGCCAAGATCTACAAGGCTCGAACCAAAGCTCTACATGACCAATTGATTTCCTAAAAGAGCTTTGAGCCAAACCAGAAGGTCTGGCTATTCGATTCTTGACTTAAGCTCTTTCCCAACAAACTTAGGTCGAAATGGAATGGCTCGTTCATTATCGACAAGATATTTCCAAATGGAGTTGTTCAGATCTCTAACCCGAAGATGGGTAATTCATTCAAAGTCAACGGTCAACATCTGAAGCCTATTATTGACCGTACTATTCTAGAACCCATCTCAGACACGGTTGCTTTAGCCATGTTGTGACTTCTTTGGCTGGGCTTTGCCTAGCTGACAGCATTAAACTCAGCAGTTGTACAATCTGACTCAGAGCTGACCCGAGCTTCATATTCAAGTGATATCTTCCGTACTCTACCCTTCCTTTCATGTCTTTTATTCTCAATGTGGACATTGCATTAGCTAGTCTTGGGGGGGTGGATTCATTTCTGAATCATTTTGTCAGCTCTGTGAAATTCTTATAAATTTTATTTCTCTTTTTATATATACATAAAAAATAAATTGAATTAGGAAGGAATACTTGGACATTAAGTGATGGGAACACCATCATGAGCCCTAACTAACTCATTGTGACCCATAAAAAAGAACAAAAGCTCCTACATAACCACCTAGAGGTCCTAATTCATTGAATAACCATTTTGAGAGAAAAGTAAGAAACAAGAGATAAAACTGTAATTTTACTATTGCAGTGCAATAATGGGTTTTCTCAAGAGCTAAACACAGGTCAAATGGTCTTAAAAAGATAAAAAGTGGGTTGGTTCAAACAAAAAAGGGTTCGTGTGAATTCTGGGAATTAAATGACTTCTTGTAACCCTAAAAGAGACTCACTTGATTTAATAAGGTTCTGGTTAGGATAAAATTTACCTAAACCCTCTAAAAATCATATAAAAATATTATCTAGGGTTTAAAACCTTCAATTTGGCCATTAGAACCTATTTTGACCTAAAATGGGGTCTCAGACAAATGTTTGCCCTAAATTGGGTTTTTACGTAAATTTCCCAGTCAAACGTATTCAAACCCGAAATCCAACCTTACCATTGGATTCCTTAGATCCAAATTAGGTTTGCACCAAAATTTGGACCTAAGGGGAATTCATCTTGACCCACTTTGCAAATAGGTTCAGCCCAATTACATTTCTACGCATAGATTTCAAAAACCCTCACAATTGACCCCCTATCTTCTTCTTCCTTCTTTGCAATTATGTCCCTCTACCATTATAGCGGAGGGAATCCCACTCCGATGAGCTTGAAAGGGTGATTTCTCCAACTGTGGAGATCAAGCGATAGCGCCCATGCACGATCAGACGCGCGACGCTTACGTGTGATCACACGCGAACGCGCAGCGCGGGCATAGGCACTTTAAGCCATCCAATCTCTTGATCGGACGGCTGAGAGTGCACGAACGTGCGTGAGAGTTGAAGGGTGCAGAGGCGAGGGGGCGCGCGAGCAGCACACACATCGGCCACATTCAGGCCTTTAGTGACGGATAAATCCGTCACTAAAGTTCCTGAATTAATGTTTTTCAAGTTGTAATGTCCAAAATGCCCTCACTCCTTGCAACTATAGAAGGAGACCCCTTCCAAATGGATTTCTCATCCCTTTCTTCTCTTCTCTCCCTCTCCAATAAGCTCAAGAGAAGCTTGTCCCACACCGAGGATGCTCCTCAAGAGCTAAAATCAAGTTTTCACCCCAATTCCGGAAGTGGATCCCGCAACAACGATGACGTGCTGCCTCATTCTTGTTCCTCCAACTTCGTTCTCCTTCTTCCTTCTCCATTCCTCATCTTCCAGGAGTTGTCTCATCCGACTCGCCCTCCAAGTGATCGTCGAGGAGGATGACTTCTCTCTCCCATTCTTTTTTCCTACTTTCTATAGTAGAATTTTCTTGCTTCCTAGTTGTAATAATTTCTCCCTTTCTAAAGTAATTTTTTCTCGCTTTCTTAGTTGTAAAAGTATTTTGTAATATCAAGTGAATGTTTTCTCTCTTTCTCTCTCTCTCTTATTGTCTATATTGATTCCATTTCTTTGTGATTATTTTACCCTTTAAACAAAAACACAAAAATATAATTGCAAATTTTGATCGATGTAGCCTTCCTGAGTTCGACCTAGGATTTCTTTACAGATTTTTCGGTATAAATTTTATTTGTTGAACAGATTTCTTCGCTACTCGAACTACAACAACAGGTTTTCAAAACCAACTCTGATAGCATAGTCATTCGTCATTCAACACTAGGAATCCAATACAGACCATGTTGTAAAGCTAATCTAAGGCTACAAATAAAAAGAAAAGAGAGAGAAACTCTCCAAAAATAGAGAAAAGTTCTTCTGTCTCTCTCTTACAAAAATGCACTGCAAACCGAACCTGGGCTAAAACATGTTACAAGCATGGGTGCTTTAACTGCAGAGTTCAATGAATCTTAGGTTAGTTCCTGTGGACCTTAGAAACCTTAGCGGTAGACTGAGGCTAGAGATGGTCAGGTTCGGATCTTGGTTGGTACTTGAGTACCTCTAGGCCTACTATCGACATTCCCACCTGTGGATTCCCTACCAGGAGGGGGTGACATAATAATTGTGGAAATGAAAATAAAACAATCTCACAAAATATCAATCACACGAGTACACAATTATTTTTAGGTGGAAACCCAAACCGGGTGAAAACCACCACCTAACCCTCTTGAGTTAGGATTTTCCGATCAACCAAGTTGATCAAATCCACTAACCGAATCACTTTAAACGAGGGTGATTCAACCTCAATTACAACCACGCTACAAGTGCGAGGTTAGCGTTCCTCAACCCCTTCTCTCCAGAAGAAGGATTTTGTCCCACGAAGGAGACGGGAATTCGCAAAGCGAATACCCAACCAAATAACAAAGATAAAATAACAACAATCCTATAGAGCCAACAAAGTAATTTTAAACCTAGCTTCTATAGGAATTAGGAAACTCCCCTTTGCAAGGAGTGTGTCGAATTGATGACGCGGGTGCGTGAGCCATGCGACGGCACAACGTCGCTCTCGTGAACTACGGCGGGAGAGCGGGTGCGCAAAAGCTTGATGCTCTCTAGATGAAGAACTTGAGCTTGGAGAGCAAGGGCTTCTTTTCTTAGGATCAAGAGACATAAAATGGTTTGAAAGTGTATTACAAAGTGTGTGTTTGTGTGCAAGAGGTTCCCCTCTATTTATAGTGGCCTTAGGAAGGCTTTGGAAGGCTTAGAAAAGCTTCCATAGCCGTTGGGTGCAAAGCCCAAGAGAATCAGGCCGAAATTAGGAACAATGATTGCACTTGACAGGGTAATCAGACATCTAATTCTGGCATCAGACGTCTGAAAACAAGGTCAGACGTCTGATTTTATGCGGGTTTCTTCCTGACTTATATCAGATCTAAACAGGGTTCCAGTTCAAGTTCATCAGACAACATACAGGACATCTGGGACTATGTCTGGACGTCTGGAAACCTATTTTTTCGTGGGAATGGATTTGCAACGGCTAGAAAATCCAGAGATTTTCGAGTCAGTCGAGGCAAAACGGTCAATTATCTGACGTCTGGAGAGGCTTAAGGACGTCTGATAAGGCTCTAATGGTCATATCCTTGAGTGTATGGTAAGACAGCCAACGGTCCACTAATTGGACATCTGGCAAAGTCATCAGACGTCTCCTAAGACGTCTAGTCTAAGGTCTAGACGTCTAATTTCATCAGACAGAACTAACTATGTCTAGCCTAAATGTTATCAGACATCTGAATCAACAGTCAGACGTCTTAAAACACATTATCAGACGTCTGATTTGGGAATTAGACGTCTGAAAATTCTGTTTGAACCCTATATTGATTTTCTAAGTTTTCTACAGAAAACCTAAGTATCCTAGGGTTGTGCGGGTGTTCCTAGGACTACTGTTAGGGTACTTTGAGGCTCTTTAACATAATGTTCTAAGGAAATAAAGAGCAAGAAAATAACGACAAAAGTACATGAAAGGAATAAATAGAATTCTATCATATTCTTCTTGTCCTTCCATCTTTAATCTATCACTCCTCGCGAATCTCCTCTATTCTCCATTAAGCTCCTCCAATCCGTCCTGAATACGAGCTCGAATTTCGTCTAATCACGTCTCCATTTGCAATTGACCTGAAATCTAAGACTCCAAGTGCAAATGTTAAATAACATGTGTTTTGTTATCATCAAAACAAATGATCGTGGTGCTCTAGCACCAACACCACCTAATCTACAGAAAAGAACACATTAGAGTTTTAAGCATCAAAAGGCATATGGTCTAGAATCAAAGTCAATACCTTGGAATTTTGCTAAGGGACTAGCAAAAGCAAGGCATGGGGGTATGATGGGAACACCATCATGAGCCATAACTAGCTCATTTAGATCCAATTAAGTCAGTAAATGCTCCTACATAACTGTTAGAGAGTCATATTTCTCTACATAATCATTCTAAAGGAAAAATAAGAAACTAGGGTTAAAATTACAATTTTACCATCATATCATGAATGCAATATAACCATGGGTTTTCCAAGGGGTTAATAAAGGGTAAAAAGGGTCCTAAAAGGCTAACAAGTGGGTTAGAACAATCAGAAAAGGGTTTGCACGTGTTCATAAAAGAACCTCCAAGGTCCAAAGCTCCTCGACGTTCTCCCTCTGATCAGAAAGGGAGAACCTCTGAGGTCTATAAAAGAACCTCCTGATCAGACCATTCTCCCTACACTCAAAATCGGCCAAGATCCCCCCCAATTCCTCTCTCTCTCTCGGCCAAAAGCACCTCGACGTCCGGTGAGCTCCTTCATCCTTCTTCGTCCTCTGTTCGCAATACCAGCAGTGGAGTTATCTTCCCTGTTTCTTCTCGCGTCAAGCCGTACCATCTGGCGCCCTAATCTCCTTCTTCCTCGCCGTTTCCCTCTCCCCAGAGCAATTCTCTTCTCCGACGTCGACAACAGCACAACCGGCGCCTTCTCCTTCCCACTTCGTTCGTTACTACATTCAAATGCTCCCTTAACTTTTCCTCATCACACCAACACTTTTGACATGCCGTTTCGACCTCGACCACGCCTTCGCCACTCCATCGTCGTCACCTCCAGCCACTCCTCCGGCGAGCCCATCTAACCACCACAAATCACTAATCAACTCGCCGACAAGCCCACAACCTTCACCTCTCCACCCTCGTCAAAACCCCTCTTCCCATTCACTCCCTCATTCACCCAAATCGCCCACCAAACACCCACCTCCTCACAACTATTTTCATCATTGACAGGCTGCCACCCTCACTCTCATCACATGCTACACCCACCACCACACTCGCCACTCCACGGTAATCCTTCCTGAACTGTCTGACACGGCTGAGAGGCCGTTTGCTTGATTTTAGGTGTACCCCCTAGTCGCCATTGACGAAGAGCTTCAAAGGAGCTTTGAGCTTGCTCCAGGTCTCGTCTGCCCCAGGTAGAAGTCCCAAGTCATGCAGACTTGCTTCAGGTATTGCCCCAGGCAATCAATCTGACGCTTGAACCTCGCGAGCTGCTGCAATCAGACAAATAATCCACCTGCAAACGCATGCAAAGAAGGGACATGGTTTAGCCCCACATCGTCAGTTGAGGAGCACCCTGCGACACATAAATTGCAAAAGTACTATAGCCTTATCACCTTAGAACACGGGGTGAGGTCCCTCTCACCCGCGCACCTGCACCTCATCCATGACCTCTGCCCGCAGACTTGGCCTGACTTGTTAACCCACCTAAGCCTCACTCCTTGCTCACCACACACTACCGGTGAGCCTGGACCCGGGTACACTAGGTCCGATAACCCGATTACCCTTGTGGCTCTGGGAGAGCGGATCCTAAAGAGAGAAAGAGAGAAGGAGAGCCTGCATGGGTAGGGGGAGGGTTTTGCTCTTGGTTAGAACCGGCTAACACTTAGCCAAATTCAGAAGCTTTCCCCTGCTGTGTGAAGAAAGCTAGAGAAAGAAGAAGGGTTAGAGCAAGAAGAAGAGTTGTAGAAACAGAGAAGGAAAGTAAGAGAAGAACACAAAGAAGAGGAAGGGCTGTAGCTGAAAGAAGAAGAGAGGCAGAGAAGAGAAAGAGAAAAGAAGAAGAAGAATAGAGAAAGGCTTGAGCAGTTTAAGCCATCTGATTAGTAAATCAGATGATTGGTTTGATTGCATTTCGTGCATATATACATTGAGTTCATTAGCTATCATTGTAAGGAGTACTTGGTGATCTAAATCACCATTTTACTCCATTATTTTTGCAGTCTGACACTTGATCCTAGTGCTACTTTATTTTGACACTTGTTTCATATCTTTCTTGCCTTAAATTGCAATTTTGAGAACTGAATTCCATATTGCTCCCCTGTGTTCGACCTCAGAACTTTTTCGAGTAATAAATTTATTTGTTTGAGCGTTATTTTAGCTATACTCCAATGCGATAATTTTAAAACACTGATTTTGCACGCAAACATGACCGCACCACCTTCTTAGCGGTGGAATTGAAGGAATAGGTCTTCCACTTCGGTCATATGCTTGGAACATCCATTGTCCATGATCCATCTTCTTTCTTCTCGATCCTGTCATTGGTTTACATTTGTGAGGTCTTGTTTTGGTTGATCTATAGAGTGGCTTCATATTTTCATTTTTTTCTTGATATGTCCACCTCTTATAGTCTACTTGACCTACAAAGCAGGATTGGAAAAGTGTTTTTGGAACCCATTTTTGTTTGGGTCCATGGTGGTTAGCTAGTGCTGCCTGTCTAGGCAGGCTACCTTTCTTTTTTTTTTGACTAGAACTAGATGCTTCATGATCATTTTTAGGTATGTAACCTAACCCAAACTTTGTGGAGCTTTGGGTTTGTGTTCCTAATAGCTTATGCAAATTTTTACTACCTTTAGTGAATTTAGCCAAATCATTTAAGAGAATAACAGAATTCTCTTTTAACTTATCTATATCTACCTTTATATTGTCTATATGTGATTTTAGTGAGGTAATTTTAGTAGATAACTCTTTATTTTGTAAAGTAAGCATATCTTTTTGTGCTCTTTCTTCCCCTAATACTTTTGCTAGGTTTTTATTTTCTAATTTCAAGGACTTAGCTTTGTCATGCATCTCAAAAAATTCTTCTAATAATTCATCTTGTGAAAAAGTGGTTACCTCATCTTCTAGAGCCATTAGTCCTAGAAGAGTTTCTTCCCCAAAGGTTTCTTCTTCTTCCGAACTCAAATCTAATTCATCCCATGTTGCTGTAAAGGCCTTTTTCTTCCCTTCTTTTCTGCAAAATCTCTTCTTTTCTGACTCCTTCAAAAGTGGACAATCCCTCTTGATGTGTCCTTCTCTTTTGCAGTCCTAGTAGATAATGGCATTTGCTTTGGATTCTTCTTTCTTCTTTCCCCAGCTCCTCTTATTCTTGAGGATTTTTTTGAACTTTCTAGAGAGGAGGACTATGTCTTCCTCTTTGTCTTCACTTGATGAATCTTCAGATTGTTGATTAGCTTCGAGGGTTACTGTCTTCTTCTTGACTCCTTCATCTTCATGCCCCTTCATGTGTTGGAGCTGGACTTCGTAAGCCATCAGGCTTCCAATAAGATCATTTAGTTTCAGAATGGACAGATCTTTGATTCTTGTATGGTTGTTGTTTCTATCTCCCAATCGCTGGTAAGCGATCAAAGGATCTTCCTCACCAGAGCTTCATTCTTGATATCCTGATCTAGATTCCGTAGGGAGTTTATGATGTCCATGAATCGTGTGAACATCTCTTTGATTGACTCCCCATTCTTCATCCTGAAAAGCTCATAATTTTAAGTTAGTAAATTAACTCTGGTTTCCTTTACCTTTGATGTTCTCTCATGTGTGACTTCGAGGATGCTTCAGATCTTGTGAGCTATCTTGTAGGTTGATACTCGGTTGAACAATGCTCTAGAAAGACCGTAGAAGATTGCATTCATGGCTTTTGCGTTATGCATTGACATCTTCTTTTGATCCGAAGTTGCTACCACACCCTCCTTGATCTGAGGGTGTGTGTACTTGGAGGCAATGGCATCCCATACTTCAAAATCCATTGACTATAGGAAGATCTGCATCATGGTCTTCCAATAACCATTGTTCGTGCTGAAGAAGAAAGGTCTTAAGCCTATCATACTAGGCTCTGAGAGCTTGTTTAAGTCCATATAACGCCTTATTGAGCTTGTATACGTGCTTTGGTTGTGCTGGGTCCTCGAACACGGGAGGCTGATGAACATAAACTTCTTCCTTAATATAACCATTAAGAAAATCGCTCTTGACATCCATTTGATATAGCTTGAAGTCCTTTGCACTTGCAAAGGCAAGTAGCATCTGTATGGACTTTGAGCGAGCAACAGGAGCATATGTCTCATCAAAGTCAAAACCCTTCTGTTGGTTATAGCCTTGAGCTACAAGTCTGGCTTTATTCCTGATCACTAAACCAGATTCATCTAATTTATTTCATAATACCACTTGGTTCCAATGATGGAATTACCCTCAGGAGCAGGTACTAAGTTCCATACATTATTCCTAGTAAATTGGAGTAGCTCCTCCTGCTTAGCTACAACCCATGATTCATCCTTTAATGCCTCATCAACTTTCTTGGGTTCAAGTTGTGAAACAAAGGCATTAAGGACAAAATTAGCTCTATAGTGACATCGGGTTTTTACACCTTGTTCAATATCACCTATGATTTGTTCTTGAGGGTGATCTTTATGGTGTATCCATTCTTTTGGAAGATCATGTAGATTTTATGTATCTTCCATTTTTGATACATCGATGAAAGGGGTATCTTCATCATCAGAATCTAAATGATTTGGTTTAGGTTCACCTAAGTTTGTTTTATCAAATGAAACATGCAGGGATTCTTCTATAAGAAAAGTTCTTTTATTAAAGACTCGATAAGCTTTGCTTCGTGTTGAATAGCCAATAAAAATGCCTTTATCACCTTTAGCATCAAACTTATCAAGCTGATCACGGGTGTTTAATAAATGACATCAACTACCAAACACCCTAAAATATGAAATCTCAGGAGACTTCTCATAATAAAGCTCATATGGAGTTTTCTTAATAATAGGCCTTAAGAGAGTTCTATTAATAACATAACATGCCGTATTAATGGCTTCTGCCTAGAAATATTTTCGAAGCTGAGACTTCAATAGCAAAGCTCGACCGCATTCTTGTAGAGTACGATTCTTGCACTCTACAACACCATTTTGAGATGGTGCCTGAGGAAATGAAAATTCATGGGTTATGCCAGAATTGACACAAAAATTTGAAAATTTTTCATTTTCAAATTCACCCCCATGATCATTCCTAATTCTAAGAATAGATGATGATTTTTCCTTTTGAAGTCTTCGAGCAAGACGTAGGAAGGAATCAAATGAGTCATCCTTATGTTTCAAGAAGATGACCCAAGTGAACCTAGAGAAGTCATCAACAATATTTAGGCAAAATTTTGATCTATTTAGACTCTCAAATCGTGTTGGTCCAAATAGATCAAGATGTAACAATTCTAAAGGTCGTGTTGTTGAAACTTAGTCTTTAGGTTTAAAAGAAGCTTTGTGCATTTTTCAAAGTTTACAAGATTTTCACAAAACATCATTTTTATAAGTTAGTTTGGGAAGGCCCCTTACTAACTCATTTTTGGCTAACATATTAAGATGTTTGTGATTAATGTGACCTAGCCTACGGTGCCAAAGATCTACTTCAACATGGGATGCAAGTAGACATTTTACAAATTTCTCTTGTAAAAAATGAAGAGCATAGATATTTTCATATCTAAAGCCTTCAATTAAAATTGTATTTATTCCTTCTTTTAATATTTTAAATCTAACTTTAGTAAACAAAACATCACATCCATTATCACATATTTGATTAACACTAAGCAGGCTATGTTTCAAGTTTTTTACTAAAAGAACATTACGTACCTACTTAGAAGAATTACCTATTGTACCTTCACTAATAATGCGACAACATTTGTTGTCGCCCAACTTAACATGTCCTCCATCTTCGACTCTGGTCCACTTAATAAAGAGGTCGGAGTGTCCCGTCATGTGCTTGGAACACCAACTGTCTAGGATCCATTTGTCCTTCTTGACCTGCAAAATAGTTTATTAAATCTATTTTAGGTACCCATTTTCTTTTGGGTCCTTGATGGTTAGTACCCTTCAAATCCTTAGGTTTATAGATCACTTTAGTGTTAGACCTATAATTCTTAGGATTTTTGACCTTTTGATAAATCCATGTATGTTTAGGTGCATGTGATTTATTTTGTGTGTTCTTTTTATTATTGATCTTGGCTTTTAAATTATTACAAAATTCTATATTCAACCTAGTTGTTTTTAGATTATTCAAAGTGTCCTTAAAATGTTTATAAATATCTTCTAATTCTACTATTTTTGCATGCAATTGATTGTTAGATTCTTTTGGCATTTCTAATTATATTTCTAAATAAGATTTCTCTATTTCTAGAGTTTTATAACTGTTATGCAAAACCTTATTTTCTTTTTTAATCAACATTGCATTTCGATACACATCTTCATATGCTTGTAATAACTCATTAAAAGTGACTTCAGAGTCTACCTCATTTTCTGAACTGTCGTTGCTTGCCATTAAACAAAGATGTGCAACTTCTATTTCTTCTGATTCCTCAAAAGACGATTCCGTGTCGGAATCACTATCATCCGAAGTCGCCTTCTATGCCTTTCTTGAAATCTTATTCTTCTTCTTATCGAGTTCTTTGCCTTTCTTTTGTTCTTCCTTCTTCTTTTTGATCATTGGACAATCTTTTTGTACGTGCCCCTTGTTTCACTCAAAACAAATAATGTTATTTGTAAATTTATTTACTTTCTTACCCTACTTTCGGATGAATTTTTTGAATCTTCTCGTTGGAAGAGCAATCTCCTCTTCTTCATCGGAGTTGGAATCATCGAGGTCCAACTCCTCCTTATAGCTTTAAAAGCAAGCTCCTTCTTCTTGCTTATGGATTTTTCTTCAATCTTCTTCATATTTTCCAATTGGACTTCATATGCCATAAGACTTCCAATCAAGTCATCCAAAGAGAGAGTAGAAAGGTCTTTCGCCTCTTGGATGGCTGTGGTCTTTGGAGACCAAGCGCTTGTAAGGGATCTCAAGATCTTTCCTACAAGTTGCTCCTCCTTCAGCTTGACTACAAGGTTCTTCATTGGATTTATGATCTCTCCAAATCTTGTTACATTCCTTTGATTGTTTCACCTTTCTACATCCTGAAACACTCATAGCTTTCTGTTAGAATAGAAATATGTGTTTCTTTTACCTTACTTGTACCTTCGTAGGTGACTTGTAGCATGTTCCATATCTTGTATGCAGACTCGCATGTGGAGATACGGTTAAACTCTTCCCTTGATAATGCACAATAGAGTGCGTTCATCGCTTTCGCATTTCCCGTGATCTTTTTCTTTTGTTCTGTAGTCCAAACAACACCTTCCTACGGCTCCAAATCCATGTACTTCTCTTGGATAAGAGTCCATGAGTCATCATCCATGGCCTTGAGGAAGATTTGCATCCTCCTCTTCCAGTATCCATAGTCCGTCCCATCAAAGTAGGGAGGACGTGTGGATGACTGTCCTTCAGTGCGCTTGACTGAAGATGCCATTGCGAAAGGGAATAGTGGTGCGAAAAATACACGGTTTATTAATTAGGCAATTTAGTGTTGTTGCAACGCGTAAATCCGCTTCCACTTTTAAATTTATAAGACCTAGATAGTGGGATATCTAGGGTCATCCAAGGAGGCAATATGTTTGCAAAATTCAAGTCTCTTACTTGGAAGTAGAAATCACCTTTCTTTTTGGTCTTTTCAACTATATCCTTTTTTTTTGGGTTTTGAAATAACAAGGGAAAACACAAGTTGTTGGTGAAAAAGTAAATAACAACTACGATCACTAAGCTAACACCTAAGTGACAAGTAATTCCTCTTCCTAAGCTCACTCTAGGCACATGGAGGCCTAGAGTAATTAGGGAGAGGGAGTGAAGAGTGCTAGAATCACAGCAATCAAAATGCAACTAAAAGAAATTTCAAAGAAGGCAACTAGATTAATGAGAAAGTGTTTTACAGAAAAACCTAGTTGATGAATGCTTCTACTACTAGAGAATTGCAATAAATAAAATAAAACACAAATCCTCCTGAATTGTTGGTGAAGAGGGGAAGCTTCTTGCTCCAAGCTTAGGGGCTCATAGGCTTGAAAAGGGCTCCTCCTTCTCCTTCCTTGAGATGCTCCTCCAAGGTGGAAGCTACCACCTTCAATGCTCTCCTTCAAGGGTGGGCGTGCACCACCCTTGCTCTTCCTTGCCTGGCCGTCCTCCTAGTGGTGGAGTGCTCCTCCTCCTTGGCGTGGCACAAGGGAGAAGAAATGGGGAGAAGAAGGCACCTAGGGGGCGGGTGATGTGCCCCCTTAATCTTCTTCTCTACTTCTTCTTGGTCGTAGGTATAAGTGGATGTAGGTGGAAGTACACACTAATGGAGGATGCTCTAAAATGGTGGTAGGTGGCGGGTTTATATAGAGTAGGAAGGGGGCTAAGGTGACTCTTGAAATGGAAGGCTAAGATGGGAAGATGGAGGTGGTTGGGGATCCTATGGCTAAGGGCAATTGGCGCCAACCCAAGGGACACCTAGGGGGTGGTTATGGGTGGTGGCACCCCTTGAAGTTGGTGCCAAAATGGCTTCTAGAAGGGGGGCTTAGGTGGCACCAAGTAGGGTTCTAGAAGGAGGGGTAGGTGGGTGGCTAGGATGGGTTGTAGGGTTAAGTGTTTGGTGGATATGGGGGTGGATGTTGGCGTCAAAAAGGGGGGTAGTTAGGGTTAGGTTTTGGCGCCAAAATTGGTGCCTTTTGGTGGTGATGATGGGGTGAAGAGGTGGCTAGGTGGTGGTGCCAACTTGGAGTAGGATAGCTAGCTTAGGTAGGGCTTAAGTTGGTGGAGCTAGCTAGGGTTGAGTTGAAGGAGGTGGATGGCCAAGGAGGTAGTTGCTAGCCAAGCTAAGCTAAGCTAAGCTAGCTTAGCTAGCTATGGAGTAAAGGAGGAGGTATTGGAGCTAGGGTTTGAAGAGAGGAGCTAAGGAGAAGTCTGGAGCTAGAACTGGAGTTGGCAGCTGCTGAAGAGGCTGGCATGGAGCTACTCTAGCTGGCTTAGCTTGCTAGTTCTTTGCTAGCTGCTAAGCCAAGCTAAAGTGAGCTGGCTTCTACCATAATGAGCTGAGGTGAGCTGGGTCTGGTGCTCCCGGGGAGGATCAAGCTGGTTGAGGCAGCTAAGGTAGCTTAGCTCAACTAAGTTGAGCTAAGCTGAGTCCCCGGGAGCTGGACTTGAGCTTCCTGAGTTGGAATGAAGTTATCTTCAACTGGATGGAATTGAGTGGAGCTAGATGTAGCTGGACCTGAGCTAGGGTGAACTCCAGTCAACTCAGCTGAGTTAGCTAGAGCTCCTTATGGACTAGTGGGAGCTGAGATGAGCTAGACTCAACTAAGTTGAGCTGGATCTGAGCTGACCTGAGCTAGGGTAAGCTAAGATGAGTTCTCTTGAGCTGCCATTCAGCTAAGATTAGCTGAATGGAGTTGGGATGAGATAACCCTAGTCCAAGTAAGCTAGGTCCCAGCTGTGGTGAGCTGGATCAAGCTGAGTTCTAGTTAGTCTGAGCTCCTCCTTCACCATTTGCCTTCTTGAGTGCTAGGGTTTTAGGGATATGTATATCTGTTCATCCCTAACACTCACAAAAACACATTAAAACAACAAAAGAAAATGCAATGTATGCCTAACCTAGTTAATGCCTAAATGCAGCCCAAAAACCCATTTGCGGAGCAAAACTCTAAGAGCTAGGTTTATTTTAATGCATAAGAAAGATGATAAACTATCATTTATCAAATAGTTACTTCTTTTATTCACGACCTGCTCTGATACCACCTGTGGGATCTATAAATTACAAAAACGCTGGAACGGGGGATGAATATTATGGTAAAGAAAATTTGCAAGATAAATCAAACCACAAAATGCATAAGATATATAGTGGTTCCCCTCACTTGGGTACTCCACTACCTATGTCTCCCGACTTAGGATTTTTAACTCGATTCCCTCAATCTAGAGGGAATCAATTTACTAAAACTTGAGGTAATTAACGGGTTACCTCAACCCAATTACAAGATATTGAAAAGAAATAAAGATACAGGTGTAAGCAAATTGCAAATAAAAGCCAATAACTAATCCCTAAGTCTCCAACAATTATGTTGCTTAATATGAGTATGTAAATTAATTTAACAAGAATATTAAGGCATAAAACGAATGAATTTATCCGAGAGGAACACGATCTCCTTGATGACTTGTTGCAAGGGGAGAGTGGCCTTGAGAGAATTGCAACACAACAAGCTCTTTTGCAGCTAGTAATTTGAGAAGTGAAGGTGTAGGCAAAGATAGAATTTTGTCTTCTTGGTTGTGTTCAAAAGACACTCAAGAAGTGCTTATATAACCCACTAAGCACCTTCCCTACGATTACTAGCCG
This sequence comes from Thalassia testudinum, assembly GCA_037157565.1. Classification (NCBI taxonomy): domain Eukaryota; kingdom Viridiplantae; phylum Streptophyta; class Magnoliopsida; order Alismatales; family Hydrocharitaceae; genus Thalassia; species Thalassia testudinum. The sequence goes on along the minus strand of JAZHRO010000040.1, from coordinate 8,588,301 downwards.
TTAGGGGTAATTTGGGAAGATTAGAGATAGGTTTAATTACAAAATAGCCATTCAGATTGGTCACAACAGTTAATTGATTCCGATACTAAACTTTTGGTACCGGTATTGACTGCCTACAGTTAACCCAACTAAGTCACTAGGTACCGGTACTCATGATGAGTATCGGTACTTATGACTCACAGATTTGGGTCCAGTGACCTACATGTACCGGTACTAGTGATTAGTACCAATACTTGTAAGGTCCAGGCAAAAACCAAGTGCACAAACTGTGACCACTTGGTATCGGTACTCATGATGAGTACCGGTACTTGTTGTTCACAGTTTGGGACTTAGGCCCATATGTAACGAACGCGTGCCCCAAACGTCTTTTAAGACGTCTGGGAGGTGGCCTAGACGTCGGACCAGACGTCTAGGATCACATCCAGACATCTGACCAGATGTCTGGGATCGCTTCCAGACGTCTGGAAATTCGTTAATTTCAACACGCGCGAGTCGTCTGCGCGCCTGAGCGCGCAGACCGGATATTCGCTTATTCCCTCTTTCCCTGCGGCTGCAGACGCCTGCCGCATCCTCTCTCTCCTCCTCACGCGGCCTTAAAAGGCCATGCGCTCCCTCCCGTCTTCTCCACCGTCTCCTCCCTCTTCTCCTTCAGCCAGTGAGCGTGAGCGCGAGCATGAGGGCGGCAGCGGCGGCCGCAGTGAGTGCGGAGGAGGTGCTGCGTGCGAGAGCGGAGCTCTGTCGTGAGGGCGAGCTCACTGGGGCTACTAGGGCCGGCCGGTGGAGGGCGCAGGGGGCGCGGAGCGACGCGGAGGGGGGACTGCTGTGGTCTGAGCAGCAGGCGCGCGAGGTGCGATGCGGGCGACGTCGGGAGCGGAAGCCGGGTGGTGCCCTCTTCTGGAAAAATTTCCAGAATCAGACGTCTTGGTTGATAGCCAGACGGCGAGGGCGACGTCTGGAAGACCTTCCAGACGTCTGAAAGGTGAGTTTTCCGTCTTTTTCTTCCTTCTTGTCGACTGACCGTACTGAGGGAGGGAGATGGGTGTGCGCAGGCTCGGTGATTCGCCATCCAACGTGAATCAGACGTCTGGCTGTTGTACCAGATGGTGGGAGCGGCCTCCAGACATTCGGGGTGACCATCGGACGTCTGGGAGCTAGGCCAGACATCCCCGCAGACTTCTAGACGTCTGGGAAACCACGCTGAACAGGTAATTCTCTGATCCACTTTTTAAGACGTCTGGAAGAAGTTCCAGATGTCTGATTTTGCACAGTGTCGTCGTTTTCGACCCGTTTAGGGCCCGTTCGGGTTCCGTTTTCCGCGATTCGAGTTGCGTTCTTTTCAGAATTAATTCCTCTACCCGTCTACAGTAGCTATAAACTATTTTGAGACTCTCCTTGTGTTTGATCCTTGTGATAGGACCTCGTTCAGTTGCAGTCTTGGGAGTCGCAGAGGCACGCGGGATTCCCGATCACGCCCCCATTACTCCCGTTGTACCTGGTAGAGTGGTTTTAAGTTATTAATAAAATCTGTTAAAGTATGGAACCATAACTAGAACCTAGGACGTTGCATGAATCCTAGGAATGAGAAATATATGATAGCTCCTAGGTGTTGCATGAATCCTAGGGCTGGAAAACTAGATTGTATGATAGATCCTAGGATATGGCATGAATCCTAGGATGGGAAAAACTAGTGGAATGTATAATATTGCAGCCTTGGAAAATGGAAAGAGATATAAAGCTGCCGATAATTTGAATTAACAGCTGCCTGTTGTGAATAAATAACGTGGTTGAGAACATGGATTGTAAGAATGTGAAACTGGAAAGTGAAACCTGGATGTTTGAGTAAAAAGGATGGAACCTTACGGGGAAGTAGGAGTAGAACTCCTGGAAAGTGAATGGAATAGTATTGGGGAAGTGAGCTGGCCCTTGAGTACGGAGTACCAAGGAGAGCGACTGTCCCCCCTGTTTAGTGCAGAGCAGAGCCAGCCGCCCCAGGGACCCGGGGCTAGGACTGGCCACTCCGTACCGACTTGCTGGCCATCGCGTACGTAGTACCGAGGAGAGCTACTAGTGTAGGGAGGTACTAGCTACCCCACGGGCCCCGGGGTTCTGCTAGCCTCCCACACCGACTTGTTAGGCCCGCTAGGGCAAACCAGGGTAGTCAGGCGAGGGTGCGCGGACTGTGGAGGGGCAAGGCCCCGGTTTGGTTACTGTGGTGGGGTTGGACCCCTGTTACTGAGAGGGCTCTGCCCTGGACTGGTTCCGTGCTGTGCTTTGGGCGCACCCGTTAATGGAAACGACTGACCGCGTGCTAGTACGGGTTAGCTACCTGTGCGTTTATCGCGCGTGCCGTAGTCACCATTACGTCTGTCAGTGACCTTGGGGTGGTTGACTGAGGGTAGGATCACCACGGGGGACTCTCCCGGCCAGGAGAGCACCACGTGCTAGTTCTACTTTTTGGAAAAGACTGCAATCAAGATCATTCCCACGAGGAACATTCGAGATCAAGAAAAAGATCTGGGGAATAAATGAAATAGTGAGACAATTGAAAGATGTGAATAAAGAAAGTAATAGAACATAACAGCTACTGTACACTCTACTGTTGTCTTTAGTTTTAGTTGCCACTCTACTCAGCGTTTTGCTGACGTGTTACACTCGTTACCTTTTTCAGGACCAGGTGTTGAGCAGCCAGGGCCAGCGGCTGCAGAGGACGCTGGGCCAAGTAGGGTCCAGTAGAGTTACCACTGTCTTTTGTACCTCTTTGTTTTCGTTATAGTGAGTAGTTCTTGTTTCCGCTGTACTTTTCTTTACCTGCAATTCATGTTATATGATAAATGTTGTTCTACTGTTGTGGTGGTATATACCGTAGTAGTTTCTTTCCTTACTGCTGTACTTTCTTACTGTTAGTTATATTCATGCTGAATGTGGTTTATTTTTACTGCTCTTTTGGTTACTTCCTCGTTGGACGACTAGGTCTTGGGATTAGTCGAGTCGGTCCGGTTCTCGTGTCTCGTAGGGACTCGGAACCGGGTCGTTACACCATACCTGTGCTAGCATGTACCGATACTTATGACTAGTACCGGTACTTGCTACAAGTACCAAATATTATAAGTGTAAGTCAATTTTTAGAGATATCCAACATACTCTAAACGACTTTATTTTGAAAAAATCGATTTTGAGTTTTGAAACGAGTGAATGAATGATTTTCTAAACCTAATTATCTCTACTTTGATTTTAACTCCTAGATTATGTTTTACTTGTTAGGAGACGTACAATGATTGTAAAATACAAATAATACAACAAGAACTATAGTCTTCCAGTCTTCTTCCTTCATATGTTGTCATGTTTCTTGCATTCATAGATTCTTTTGACCTATAATACTTCATAAACACATTAGATTTTTAAGTGATTTTGTTAACACCAAAACGCAGTAGAGAGATTGAACTAGGTTCTAACAATCTCCCCCTTTTTAGTGTTGACAAAACAAACAAGATACTCATATTTAAAAATAAATAGAGACTTAATAAGAGAAGAATAAAAAACTTCACAAGGAGTGGAAAACCTCCCCCTCAAACTAAGCTCTCCCTATTTTAAATATGAAGTATTCGATCATTTCTCTCCCTTTTTCTCAAGCAAGCAAAAAGATGAGCAAATAATAGAAATAAAACATGATTTATTTCACATAAGCAAACAAAGTAGGATACATAAATAAGCAGCAATTTCACATAAGCAAACAAAGCATGATACATGAATCATAACATGATAAAGTTCATAAAGATAAGACTTGAAACAATCTTAACGCATAATTGTCTGAAAAGTCATACAAATTTAATGAGCAACAAAAATGAAAACTAAGCTAATTTCTAGGATGTTTTCTAATAAGCTTTTGCACATGTCCACCATCATCATCATCATCATCGTCATCATCATCTTCATCTTCATCATCACTATCTTCATATGAAACTTCTTCGTCATCTTCCGTGTCTTCTTCTTCTTCATCATCATGAAGAACAGGTTCTTCTTTCGCCATTGAAGCAGGAGATGGATCTTGAAAATGCTTTTTGCCTTCTTTCACTGTATTCTTGAAGTGCTTTCGGTTGAGTCTACTTCCTTTGTTTAGGTTGTTGAGTGGAAGCAGTGACATGGGAGGACTCAATAGAAAGAGAAAGGTCATGGAATTTGCGTTCCATGTGACGGAAGGCAAATTTTAGATTAGTTAAATTTTGACCAATATAATTGAAGATATTTATCAAATTGGGATCAGTTCTAGACATATTAGATAGATTTACCCAAGGTTTTCAGCTTCTGGATATGGGTAGGTTATAGGAATGAAACTAGAGGATGATTCAGGAAGTGGACGAGAAGAAGATTGAGCATTTGGATCAACTTCATCATCACTAGAGGATTCCTCTCTGGCAGGTTTCACTCCCATTTTTCGGAGAGTGGACCATTTAAAATAGACTACCTTTCAAAGAGGAGTAAAATTAGAGAGATCAATTTTATTTTTATGAAGAATGTGTGACCAAAATATCCAATGGTAAAGTTAATGCATGGTAATGGGGTCTAAGAAAGTGAATGAAAACTATGTTTCAATTGATTGGAAAGCTCGTAATGATATGATAAATTAAGGGTAAAATATCAATAGGTATTTAGTGAAATCCTGAATTTTTAACCCTTAAATTCCATGCTCAAATACGAAAAAGGACGGAGCAAATAGAGTCATGTCTGGGGCAACTAATGCTTTTCCCTGGTAGTTAGGGAGCAAGAGAGTTTCATGGATTTTATGAGTAGGAAATTGCTCCTTATGTGTGTTAAATGCATGACCTTCATTAGGACATTTAGTAATGGTTGACAAGAATTTAGGTATGATGGTGATTTTCTGACCAAAAACATTTGTTGTTAAGACAAGGTGACCTCGATTTTCTTGTTCTTCGAGATTGGCAAAAAATAGACAATTAACATCAGGGTATACTCTAGGAACATCAGCAAAGAATGATTCATCAAAGAAATGCATGAGTTTTTGTTCTGAAAGGCGAGTGGTAAAACTAAAGAGTTGAAGAGAGAAATCTTTCCACTTAATTGGCCTACAATGATGGAGTTTTAGTCCTTTATACCAATCAAATTTTGACCTAGCTTCCTCATTGATGCAAAACTTCTGAAAAGCATCGTGAGGTGCTTTTCCATTACTTTTAGATTTAGCTGCCATCTGAAAAATGTAATAACAAGGAATAGGAATACGACTAGAAATATAAAAAACTTCCTTTCATGTGTTTGTACCAAAAAAAACACATTTAAGCCTGCATGTACCGATACTGGTGATTGATACCGGTACTGGTTGATTTTTGTTCCAATAAGAAATTTGAGCTAGTACCGGTATTCATCTTCAGTACCAGTACCTACTCACTAAAGTAGGCACTACTACGCCAAGCTAGTACCAGTACTAGTGATGGGTACCGATACCACCTGGTACCCGACGAGAACAAATGCAGCGATGAGAAAGGATTTGAGAGAAAGAAGAAGGCAAGATGTAGAATGATTTATAATAGAAAGATCTACTTAGGAGATAAGAATATACCTAGAGTAGAAGCTTGGAGGTGATCCTTCTTCTTCTTGGCAAGGGCTTGGAGAGACACTTGTGGAGAGAGCTAGGGTTTTCTTGAAACAAAATGAGGCAAGTGTTTGCACTTGACCTCTTTTATATGAGATAGGTCATGTGCTTGTCACTTGACCACTTAAGTGGTTGAGAGAAGAAAAATTTATAACTTAGTTGTTGAATAAATAATGTAGTCAACAACCTAAGTTAAGCAACCATATTGCAAACAACACCCAACTATTTTCAAACATATGGAAATATTACAATTTACCCCCTTTTTTAAAAAAAGCATGCGTAAATTACAGTGAGGCCCTTAGAGATTTTTATAAATACAAACAAATTCCATATCAATCAACTTGTTAGTTTTGAATCTCTTTTATTGTACAAAGTCCTAATTTTCTTCTTATAAAACAAAATCTCTCTGCTGCAAGAGGTTTTGTAAAGATGTCTGTCAATTGGTTTTGTGTGTCAATGAATTCTAATTGAATCGATCCTTGAAGCACATTATCTCTAAGGAAATGATGCCTAACATCTATGTGCTTGGTACGTGAATGATGAACTAGATTTTTGGATGAATTTATTGCGCTTGTATTATCACATAAAATTTTGGATTGCACAAAAATTAATCCAAAGTCGAACAGAGACTGTCTTATCCAAATGACCTGAGAGCAAGCAAGTGAAGCAGCAATATACTTTGCATCAGTCATAGAAAGTGAAACACAAGCCTATTTCCTAGAAAATCATGAGACTATAGATTCTCCAATAAAATGACATGTGCCACTAGTGCTCTTTCGGTCTGTCCGACCCCCTGCATAGTCAGCATCACTATAGGATAATAGATCTAAGGATTGTGCTTTAAGATAGAAAAAATCAAGATCCTTTGTGCTGTTTAGCTATCTAAATATTCTTTTTACTGCATTAAAATGAGATTCGTTAGGTTCAGATTAGAATCTTGTATATAAACATGTAGCAAAAAGAATATCAGGTGTAGAAGCTGTAAGATATAATAATGAACCTATCATGGCCAGTTATTTCTTTTCATCTACTCTCTTGCCAGATAAATCTTCACTAAGAGAAGTAGATAGAGCAATCGGAGTCTCTTTGCCATTTACATTTTCAAAGTCAAATTTCTTGAGAATTTCAAGAACATATTTTGTTTGACTAATGCACATTCCTGTGTCTAACAGTTGAATTTGGAGTCCTAAAATGAATCTGAGTTCACCCATCATACTCATTTCAAACTCATTCTTCATAGTCTCATAGAAATGTTGACATAGGGACTCCTTAGTTGATTCAAATATAATATCGTCAACATATATTTGAACCAGTAGGACGCCATTTCCTTCTTTTACAAAAAGAGTTGAATCAACAACTCCAATCCTATATTCATGCTGAAGAAGAAAGGTCCTAAGCCTATCACACCAAGCTCTAGGAGCTTGTTTAAGTCCATATAACACCTTATTGAGCTTGTATACGTGCTCTGGGTGTGCTGGGTCCTCGAACCTGGGAGGCTGATGAACATAAACTTCTTCCTTAATATAACCATTAAGAAAAGCGCCCTTGACATCCATTTGATATAGCTTGAAGTCCTTTGCACTTGCAAAGGCGAGTATCATCTGTATGGACTCCGAGCGAGCAATAGGAGCATATGTCTCATCAAAGTTAATACCCTCCTGTTGGTTATAGCCTTGAGCTACAAGTCTGGCTTTATTCCTGATCACTAAACCAAATTCATCTAATTTATTTCAGAATACCCACTTAGTTCCAATGATGGAATTACCCTCAAAGCGGGTACCAAGTTCCATACATTATTCCTAGTAAATTGGAGTAGCTCCTCCTGCTTAGCTACAACCCATTGATGTAAACACATTTACTCTACTTAAGATGTCTATTTATGCATGTTCTTAAGTATAGGATTGCATTGCATGCTATAAATATTGCATAACATGCATCATCTTGTATTTAGAGTAGTTTGAATAAAATGGAGGTTAATTGTCTCCTTTTATGTGCTTGGACAGGGCAAACTTTTTATCGGGGCCTCGGATCAAAGATCCAACTGTGCAGATGTGATCAGGGTGACGATTGGAGTTTGACGACTCCAAGATCACCCTAATCAAGCATCTGTAGCATCAGATAGTGACCGGAGAACCGTAGAAGATCAAGGGCTAAGATGATGTAAATCCGCACTTCAAACGATAAATCCAACCACACGGATGGATTTGAATCGACGATCACAGCCTAACGAAGCAAAAATCGAGTCAATCTGACACCCGTGGCACCATCTACATCATCCAGAAGATGGACGGCCAAGATGGCACCACGTGGTGCCATCTCATCCATCCAACCGGCCCTCAAGCACCGCCGCAACTTCTCTTCTTCAATCAAAGCGCCACTTCTCTGCCGTTGGATCAAGATCCAACAGCTGTGGATGCGGCACCTTGAAAACGTCCGCGCGACCATTTGGACGATGCAGCACAGCGGTCCAGCGCCTTATCGAGAGGCGCTGGCATGGGATCGAGCCCCCACGAGCCTCAAATCAAGCGCGGGCAAGCGGGCACGTGGAGCGTCAAATCACGATCCAACGGCAGTGCGCGCCCGATAGCGCCCACGCGCTATTGCACGCACTGCGGTAACTCGACATCGCACGCTAGCGGGCGCGCGTTGAGGAGCGGGGAAGGCGCAACTTAAGCCGTCCGATCGCGAGATTCAATGGACGTGCACAGGCATTGCACACGCGGGCAAGCGAGCAGGCGCGCGCGCATCGCCCACTACGCCCACGTTCAGACCTTTAGCGACGGTTTTATCCGTCACTAAAGGTCCTGAATTAATGTTTTTAAAGATGTAATGACCAATTTGCCCCCACTCCTTGCAACTATAAAAGGAGACCCCCTTCACATGAAATTATCATCCCTTCTCTTCTCTACCTCTCCAAAGCTCAAGAGAAGCTTGTCCTACACCTGGGATGCTCCTCGCGAGATAAAGTCAAAATTTTCGTCCCCATTCGGAAGTGGATCCCATGACGACGACGACGTGCTGCCCCGTTCCCATTCTTCTGCTTCGTCCTGCTCCGTCCTCCTTCATCCAGGCGTCGTCCTGTCTGGCTCATCCTCCAAGCAATCATCGAGGAGGATAACTTCTCTCTCCCTTTCTTCTTTACAGCTTTCTAGTGTAGAATTTTCCTGCTTTCTAGTGTAGCTGATTTCTCGCTTTTTAGTGTAATTCTTATTTGGTTTTATTGTATAAATATTTTAAAATATTGAATGCATGTTTTCTCTCTCTCTCTCTTCCTTTTAGTCTGATTATTGTAATAGCCTCATTGTAATTACATCGCCTCGCTTTTCAAGAAAAATTCTAAAATAATATAATTGCAAATATAGATCGACGTAGCCTCCCTGTGCTTGACCCAGAATTTCAATTTTGGTATAAATTTTATTTGTTGAACACGAGTTCTTCGCTTTCAAGCTACAATGACAAGGTTTTTAAATCAAATACGTTAGCATAGCAACCCATACGTTCAACACCCATGATTCATCCTTTAGTGCCTCATCAACTTTCTTGGGTTCAAGTTGTGAAACAGAGGCATTAAGGACAAAATCAGCTCTAAAGTGAGATCGGGTTTTTACACCTTGTTCAACATCACCTATGATTTGTTCTTGAGGGTGATCTTTATGGTGTATCCATTCTTTTGGAAGATCATGTACATTTCATATATCTTCCATTTTTGATACATCGATGAAAGGGTGTATCTTCATCATCAGAATCTAAATGATTTGGTTTAGGTTCACCTAAGTTTGTTTTATCAAATGAAACATACAGGGATTCTTCTATAAGAAAAGTTCTTTTATTAAAGACTCGATAAACTTTGCTTCTTGTTGAATAGCCAATAAAAATGCCTTGATACGATTAAACTCTTCTCTTGATAATGCACAATAGAGTGCATTCATCGCTTTCGTATTTCCTGCGATCTTTTTCTTTTGTTCTGTAGTCCAAACAACACCTTCCTACGGCTCTAGATCCATGTACTTGTCTTAGATAAGAGTCCATGAGTCATCATCCATGGCCTTAAGGAAGATTTGCATCCTCTTCTACCAGTATCCATAGTCCATCCCATCATAATAGGGTGGACGTGTGGATAACTATCCTTCAGTGCACTTGACTGAAGATGCCATTGCGAAAGAGAATAGTTACTTCTATTCGCAACCTGCTCTGATACCAGCTGTAGGATCTGTAAATCACAAGCACATTAGAAGGGGGGATGAGTAGTGTGGTAAAAAGAAATTGCAAAACAAATCAAACCATAAAATGCACAAGATATATAGTGGTTCCCCTCACTTGGGTACTCCATTACCTAAGTCTCCCGACTTAGGATTTTTATCTCGATTCCCTCAATTTGGAGGGAATCAATTTACTAAAACTTGAGGTAATTAACGGGTTACCTCAACCCAATTACAAGATATTAAAAAGAAATAAAGATACAGGTGTAAGCAAATTGCAAATAAAAGACTACAACTAATCCCTAGGTCTCCAACAATTATATTGCTTAATATGAGTATGTAAATTAATCTAACGAGAATATTGAGGCATAAAACAAATGAATTTATCAAAGAGGAACACGATCGCCTTGATGACTTGTTGCAAGTGGAGAGTGGCCTTGAGAGAATTGCAACACAACAAGCTCTTTTGCAGCTAGTAATTTGAGAAGTGAAGGTGTAGGCAAAGATAGAATTTTGGCTTCTTGGTTGTGTGCAAAAGACACTCAAGAAGTGCTTATATAACCCACTAAGCACCTTCCCTACGATTACTAGCCATTAGGGGTAATTTGGGAAGATTAGAGATTGGTTGAATTGCAAAATAGCCATTCAGATTGGTCACAACGGTTAGTTGGTATCGGTACTAAACTTTTGGTACCAGTACTGACTGCCTACATCAGCCCAACTAAGTCACTAGGTACCGGTACTCATGATGAGTACCGGTACTTGTGACTCACATATTTGGGTCCAGTGACCTACATGTACCGATACTAGTGATTAGTACCGATACTTGTAAGGTCCAGGCAAAAACCAAGTGCACAAACTGTGACCACTTAGTATCAGTACTCACGATGAGTATCGGTACTTGTTGTTCACAGTTTGGGACTTAGGCCCATACCTGTGCTAGCATGTACCGGTACTTATGACTAGTACCAGTACTTGCTACAAGTACCAAATATTGTAAGTGTTAGTCAATTTTTAGAGATATCCGACCTACTCTAAAGGATTTTATTTTGAAAAAATCGATTTTAAGTTTTGAAATGAGTGAATGAACGATTTTCTGAACCCTAACTATCTCTACTTTGATTTTAACTCCTAGATTATGTTTTACTTGCTAGGAGATGTACAAAGATTCTAAGATACAAATAATACAACAAGAACTATAGTCTTCTCATTTTCTTCCTTCATATGCTATCTTGTTGCTTGCATCCATAGATTCTTTTGACCTCTAATACTTCATAAACACATTAGATTTTAAAATGATTTTGTTAACACCAAAACACAGAAGAGAGATGGAACTAGGTTCCAACAGTTAGATCATCTGAAGTCATATTTTTAGGTAATCCTATCTTCATAGGGAAGACATCCTCAAAAAATGTAGCATCGCGAAGCTCAACAATAGTGTTGACATCTATGCCTGAAATCTCAGATTTTATAACAAAAAATATATAGTCTTAGCTATTATCAACATAACCCAGAAAGACCGCGTCAACTGTCTTAGGTCCAAGCTTCCTCCTCTTGTGTTCTGAGACAACCACTTTTGCAAGGCAGCCCAACACTTTGAGGTATTTCAAACTTGGTTTCCTATTTCTTCAAATCTCAAATGAACTACTTTCCTTATACTTGACGGGAGCTCTATTCAAAGTATGGCATGCCGTATTCAAAACTTCCCTCCACATGTAAGTAGGTAATCCTGATCTTTGCAAGAGAGTGTTGACCATGTCAGTTAGGGTCCTATTCTTTTATTCTACTATCCCATTAGATTAAGGGGAATATGGGACCATCACTTCATTAACTATACCAAAAGCTTGACACTATTCTTCAAATAAGTTGGATGTATATTTTCCTCCTCTATCTAACCTCAGTCTCTTAAGAGTTTTCTCAATTTGTGTTTCTGCTTCTTTCTTAAAGATGAGGAATTTACTTAATGCCTCATCCTTAGACTTAAGCAAATACACATAGAAGTATCTACTACTATTATTTATAAAGGTGATAAAATACTTTTTATTGTACCTAGTTAACACACCGTTAAACTTGCAGATATCCGTGTGTAGCAAATCTAGAACCTCAGTATCTCTAGTAATAGAGTGAAAAGACTTCCTAGTTTGTTTAGCCTACACACATATCTCGCATTTCTTAGTTTTATCTATGGTATGTTTAGGAATCATATTTTATTTTATCATTCTTTTCAAAGAATTGAAATTTACATGACCCAGTCTACCATGCATGTATCATAAGATTCAATATTACTGCAAACAGATTGAATCAAATGAAAGCTAACATTATTTAGAGCATTTCTAGATGATACATCCACATCACATCTCACTCTAAATAATAGATTAAAATATGCCAAATACCCCTTTCCATAAAATATTCCATGTCTCAACATAACAAATTTATTATATTTAAAGTTTAACTCAAAACCCACTCAACTAACATGGAACCAGAAAGAACATTCCTTTTCATAGCAAAAACATGCAACAACTTGCGCTATATCCAGACTCGCCCCAAGGAAAACCTCAAGTCCATGCGTCTAATTCCAACACCTTGGCTACAAAATCATTCCCCATTTTCATAGTCTCACCACTACAAGTCAGATAGGAAGAAAAGAATGATCTATCAGTACAAATATATATATTGGCTCCAGTATCCATGAGCCATTTAGTAGGATCGTGAATAACATAGAGTTTGGGTTTTATTGAGACATATTAATGAGGTATGGCTAATCATAGTTAAAAATCCCAAGTTAAGCTAGAAACTAAGCTAAATACTACACAATTAACACAAGAAAATAGTTAAGTCTCAGAAATAATAGAAATGACCTAAAACAGCAAATTTATGTTAAAAATGCAAAATTAGGTCATAAAATGAGATATTCTATTCAAAAGTGTAATATGGTGATCCAAATTGTTAATTGAACACTCATTTAGGTTCAAAAGATCAAATTAAAAGTGAAATCAACTTCCTAAATGTTCAATTGAGCTTCAATAAAAACTTGGTAGCATTTGGACTTTACTAGGAACTTGCAATCATTACATTACATCTAGGTCCTTAGTACATTAACATTTCTTACATATAAAACTTGTCAAGGACCTAATTGTAAGTCGTCAGGGGTCTTTTTGTAACACTCAAGGATCGTGCTATAGTAATATTCACCACTAATGGGTCTCCACATAATTGTCATACCGATTTCAGTTAAGGGCATCTTCACAATTTCTCCTTATCTGTAGCCGGCACTGGTAAACTATAGCAACACAAGAACTTGGCCAATTGTATCCATTGATTCTCTAAACCTCATATCCAAGGGCCGATCCTAATCAAACCTTCACGCGAACTCATGCGTGGAATCACCCCTCAGCCCAGATCCCATCCAATGGATGGATTTTATTGTGGACGTTCCCACCCATCTCATAGCTCGCATCCATCGTTGGTGACCTAATCACTTAATCCCACCTCCTTAGTGCCCATATCTCATGCATGGCTACTTAAGTGAACCCCCAAGCTCCTCGCACGTGCATCGACCTCCCCTCCTACCTTCTTGAGGCAATCTCTTTCTCCCTCTCCAGTACCTTCCAACCACTTCACTTGCCGCACCTGTGACAAGGGTGTGGCTCTTCTTCATCAATTCCTCATCATGCTGGATCTCGTAACACCAGGAGATGACCATGGAGCTCCACTAGAGGGCTCTTCATTCGCTAGAGACCTCCCTCCCTTCTTCCTCCTTAGCCGCCAGCTTTAGATCCAGGCAATCCCATTCTTCCTGTTAGATAGGATTTCCAACTTTATAGAGTAGCTTAGATTAGTAATTAGAGTACAATAAATTAATAGGAGTAGATCAGATAGATGAATTCGTGGATTTTGTGGATTAGCTTAGGAGTAGAACAGTTAGATCCAATCCGCCCTCTCTGGTCAATTCAGATCAGAGAAGAGTTTTTCACGCAATCATCTTTATTCACTAATCTTCCTCTTTGCCTTACAAACCATTTTCACTCATTTCCTCAAATTTTAATCCATAATCCACCTCATTCACCCAAGCATGTCTAGATCTAGAATTCTTGGAATTCATGATCAAGATAGTGCTCACAATCATCTAGGTGTCTCTTCATCCATTTCAGGTTGTCAGAAGGACCCATGATCTGATCTTGAAATGAACTAATTTGCTTGATTGACTCGATTTTGGATTTCACGCATAATCACAAGATTTTAATCAATTTGGCCTTAAATGGTTTTAATCAAGCAAATTGAAGTTGTTTTCATGTAATTGGATCATTTGCAATGTTTCTGAGCTGAGTGATGTGACTTTCTTCCTCATATGAGCTTTTACCTAATTAGAATGATATTTACTATTTTTTGGGAAGGACTAAGGAAAATCCATTTCATGGATTTGAGGTCCTTATGATGACCCTAGAGTTTTTAAGGATCGTATTGAATCCCTGTACACTAATTAATAGTGTGCAGGTCTCCTAGATGGGTAACCCATCATGGCGAACTCACATTAAGAGCCTACTTAGGTGATAAGGTTTTTTCTAGCATCCATATGGTTTGATCTATATGTGAAGAACTAACTTAGGTTGGATATGCTTGAGTGAAGTTCTAGAAATTGCTTTCAATGATTTGAACCTCTAATTTGATCTTAAACCTATACACTGTCTATATTGGAAGGTTTGAGATCAATTAGGGTTCCTTGAGTAAAAAGAGCTTTAATCCCATTTATTTTGAGTTCCAGACTTTTCATTGATCGATTAAGATAAAAGAAATTTGGATTTCAAGGTTTTACATCAGATTTGAAAGAGATTTGGAAATAACAGTGAGTATTCTGATATGACTTGAAATTTCCTTTGACAACAGATTTTTGGGTGAAAGGAATTTTTGAAGTTGGATCTGAATGAACTTTTCTCAACCTAGACCTATTAGGTCTGATTTTATTGGAGACACAGCTGTAGCAGCGGTTGGAATACATGACTGCAGCTATAGCAGCAGCAGCAGTTGCTGCTGTAATATGTCAATATCCACTGGTTTGGCTAGTTTGAAGGTGACCTGAGCTGGGAAATTGGAATTTTTGGGAAGCTGATCTATGTATTATGATAGATTTTCATGTACAAGAATTCATGTACCTAAATTAGACTTAAATTGGATGAGAATTGCTTGTAAATTGGATTTAAAAGTTAATGTCAGTTGCATGTTTAAAGCTTAAACTGTCCAACATGGGATTTTAGTGAAATTCAATGCAAAAATCATGTTTATTTGCTTAATTACCTTTCATGTGATTTGCTGAACATTTTGAAGTGATTAAACTGATATTCCAACCATTAGAACTGAATTGTAAGGCTTAGGTTCTTAGTTCTCAACTCTTTTTAAGCCTTCATTGGATGAGATTGAAAATACATAAAAAAATATTAAAAGATTGTAAATAAATAAAATAAACCTATCTTGAGTAAGATTAGGTATTTCCTTAGGTGTGTGCCAAGTTTTAGGGTAATCTGAACCCCTGGTTTGGTAGAACATACTAACCAATGGTTCAGTAAACCTTGGAACTTAATAATAAAATCTAACTCTAAAACACAAAAAGAAATTCTCTCCTCATCTAACTCTTTCTCTCTCATCCCCTATCTCTAATATACCTATAAAAACTATAAACATCAGAAAAACCTCAAAAATACCCAAAAATACCCTATATGCTATATATATACTTCTAAATATTAATTAACCTAAACTATATGTATATAATGTATATATTATATAATATTTATAATTAACTTATCTATGTATTCTATATATTAAATTAAGTATTTAGAATGATTTAATATATATGTATCTTTATTGTACTATTATCTATTAATTTATATTAACTTAAATGTATAATAACATAAGTAATTATATAAACTTATTTATATGTACATAATTATGTCTAATAATGTACATATGTATTTAAGTAAGTAATATGAATTGAATAGTACCTGTAATTTAATTTAATTAAGTATTTACAGTAAATAATTAAGTTATGAGGTTAACTAAGTAATTTATTAACTTAAAATAAAATAAATTCGTAATTTAAGTTAATAAAGAAGAAATTTATAATGTACATTTATATTATATTATATTAATAATTTCATCCTATTTATACTATATTTATACTGTATTATAGTATTTATAAATTATCTATGTATATATATAATATCTATATGTAGTTAGTGATTTCGTGAACGGACTCCCCTGCAAGCGCTCCCCCACCCCCGCTCTCTCCTTTCCTCTGGTCTCTCCTTCGGCCCTCCGTGGTCCCCCTTTTTTTTTCCCCTAGGGTTTTTGTCTCCCCCCGTCTGGTGAGGCCCTTCCCTCCCCTCCCTTCGGGGGGGAGTCGGACAACTCCTCACCAAGGTAGCTCCTCCCCTTTAGGGGCTGCGAAGGCCTCCCAAGGGGCTTGCCACTTGGCAGCCCTTTTCTTCTCGATTTTGGCTGGTTGTGCTCACACTCTTTGTTGTTTTTTGTGCGTGTGCTTTTTTTTTAGCTTACTTCCTTTGCGGCTTCCCATTTTGGTGGTTAGGGTTTGTCCTTCCTCCTTTTTGCCTTCCACTCGGAGCTTTGCGTGGGGTTCGTCGTAGGGTCATGTCTCCAGTTGAGGAGCCCTCTCCAGACCTTATGGAACCTAATCCGCCCCTTGTGTCGTCACAGAGACCGTCTTACGCCTTGGTGACGGCCGAGCAGCCTCCTTCGACTGCCCCCTTCGTCGAGTTCCCTGTTCTGCTTCATCGTCCTACATTGGTCAATGGCCTTCTCTGTACGTCTTTTTCTATTAACGAAGTTTCAGAGCTTGTGAAAGGCCTTGCTTCTTCGGTTGTCATTCATGCCATGGGGCCTAATACCCCTTTACAGCTAATTCAAGACTTCTTTTCTCACAAGGTTGGTTTATCAGATTTTTCTATCCATGAGCTTGACGTGAGACATTGGTTCATTAGATGCTCCTCTTATCTTGATTTTTCCCTACTTTTTCCATCAAATCCACAGTTCTGAACAAAACACTCCTCTGGTTTATCCGTTGGTCTCCCTCCTTCCACACTGATTCATCGGCTACATCGATGCTCGTTTGTGTGGGTTTCCTGGGCTTAAAACAGCATCTTGTTCATCTTAATGTGCTTCTTTCATTGGCATACCAACTGAGAAACCCAGTTTATGTGGATCCTAAGATGGTGCAGAGAATTAGACCAGGTTATCCCTGTGTTTTTGTTGAATTAGATCTCCTCCAAGACCATCTGCCGTTTGTTCGCATTTCTAATGGCGGAGTGATTTTTAATCAAAAGGTGTTTGACGAATGTCTGCTACGCTGTTGTTCGAAATGCTTGAAGATTGGTCATAATATGTCTTCTTGTGGTCTTATGGGTAATGCAGATGCTGGAGTCCCCTCCGGTTCTTCTAATGATCCGATCCCCGATAATCCTTCCCCAGTTACGTCAGAGGCTTCTCGCTCATCCAATTCTTGCTCGAACATCGCTATTCAAGCAGATGATGAGAGTGTGCCCATTCCCTCCTATCCAATAGGGACCCCGATCCCCTCCTCTGACCGACCTCCGCAGGCTGTCCTCCCTACCTCTACTACGGAGTTGGATGCTTCGAGACCGCATGGTCAGGTTGATGGCTCCAAGGCGACTGACAACACACTACCCTCCCCGCTACCGAAGGACCAAGGGGGGACTACTTCTTCGGGATGTATAACTTCCTCTTCTTTTATGGGGGGGAATAGACCGGTAGGGGGTCCTCTAATGGTGGTCCTGAAGAAGCGCAGGAAGAAGATCATCGCTAAAAGGACTCCCAAAAACCAATCTCAGTTGCTGCATATCGACGACCTGGGGATGGGGGCTAAGGTGATGAATTCACCTAACTCCTCTCAGCCCCAGCAAGTTTATTCCCCTCCTGAGATTGCTTTTAATGTTGAATTGCATGCTGATGAAGAGGTTTTTCCGAATGATTGTCGGGCCATCCAATTGAATGTTTTTTCGACAAAATCCTTTTCTTCGCCCCGCTTTTCCGAACTTGTTACCAGCATCGATATAGGCACGTCTTCGATTCTGTTTGATAACCTCAAGATGCGTGAGTTTTCCCTTGATTTGCATTCTTACCGTATCCATTACATGCATGCTTTTATTACTCCCTATCATGATAATTCTTCTTCTGACGTGGTTTCTTCTGAGATATGTGCTAATTCATCTCGATTTATTCACCAAAGCGAACTCAGTATGTATAAAAAAGAATGCCTGCAAACTCTTAACTTTCCCAAGCCAGGTACCAACGTTCTTCTTCGTAGGGATGGTCTTCTTTCCTAGGGCATTTACCTACCCCCTCCTTCGCCCAATCCCCCTGATCCTAACCTTCCCTGGATTTCAGAACTCGGACATACTAAGGCCTCCCCTCTAGTGAGCAATGATGATTTACCTACTCCAAGATTTGATTCCTATGTCTAGTCCTCTTGCGACGATCTTGCTTTGGTTACCTCCATAGATGGTAGGGATGCATATCAGGCACACCCTGCCATAGGTCTAGAGGAGTCTGTGGTGGGGGTACCCCATCTAAGGGTAATAGTAGGATGACTGGCAGTCGTAGCAAATCGCTTGCCAAAATCCATTTCCAATGATTGGACTCTTTTGGAATTGTTGTGGGATCCTTAATCTACCCACGTCTAACCGCCTTAAGTTTCTGATTCATGAGCATCACTTCGATTTTATCTTCCTTTTTGAGACTTTTGCTGACACTTCCTTAGTTGGGGTCTGTTATGAACGCGTGCCCCAGACGTATTTTAAGACGTCTGGGAGGTGGGCCAGACGTCGGACCAGACGTCTGGAATCACTTCCAGACGTCGTATCAGACGTCTGGGATCGTTGCCAGACGTATGGAAATCTGTTATCTTTGACACACGCGGGTCGTCTGCGTGCCTAAGTGCGCAGACCTGCATATTTGCTTATTCCCTCTGTGGCTGCAGATTCCCCTGCCGCGCTCCTTCTCTCTCCTCCTCGCACGGCCTTAAAAGGCCACGCGCTCTTCCGTCACCACCGCCTCCTTCCTCTTCTCCTTCAGCGAGCGAGCGCGAGGTTGCAGCGGCAGCGGCGACCGCAGTGAGCGCGGAGGAGGTGCTGCGTGCGAGAGCGACGCTCAGCCGTGAGGGCGAGCTCGCCAGGGCTGCCAGGGCCGACCGGCAGGGAGCGTAGCTGGTGCGGGGCGACGCGGGGGGGGACTGCTGCGATCCGAGCAGCAGGCGCACGAGGTGCGACGAGGCGCGGCCTCGCGAGCGGAGGGCGAGTCGCGGCCTGATTCTGGAAACATTTCCAGAATCAGACGTCTGGGCTGATAGCCAGACGGTGGGGGCGACGTCTAGAAGACCATCCAGACGTCTGAAAGGTGAGTTCTTCCGTCTTCTTCCTTCCTGTCGACTGACCGTACTGAGAGAGAGAGTTGGGTGCGCGTAGGCTCGGTGATTCACCATCCAACGCGAATCAGACATCTGGCTGTAGTACCAGACGGTGAGAGCGACCTCCAGACGTCCGGGGTGACCATCGGACGTCTGGGAACTAGGCTAGACGTCCCCGCAGGCTTCTGGACATCTGAGAAACCACGCAGAACAAGGTAATTCTCTGATCCACTTTTTAAGACGTCTGGAAGAAGTTCCAGACGTCTGATTTTGCACAGTGTCGTCGTTTTCGACCCGTTGAGGGCCCATTCGAGTTCCATTTTCCGCATTTCGAGTTGCGTTCTTTCCGGAATTAAATCCTCTACCCGTCTACGGTAGCTATACACTGTTTTGAGACACTCCTTGTGTTTGATCCTTGTGATAGGACCTCGTTCCGTTGCAGTCTTGGGGGTCGCGGAGGCATGCGGGATTCCCGATCACGCCCCCATTACTCCCGTCGTACCTGGTAGAGTGGCTTTTAAGTATAACCTGTTAAATTGTGGAATTATAAATAGAACCTAGGACATTGCATGAATCCTAGGAATGAAAAACAGATTGAATGATAGATCCTAGGTGTTGCATGAATCCTATGGCTGGAAAACTAGATTGTATGATAGATCCTAGGATACGGCATGAATCCTAGGACGGGAAAACTAGTGGAACAGATGAATACTGCAGTCTTGGAAAATGTGGAAAGGAACAAATAGCTGCATGTAATTGAATTAACAGCTGCCTGTTGAATAAATAAAAGTGTTTGAGAACATGGATTGTGATAACGTGAAACTGGAAGGTGAAACTTAGACGTTCTGAGTTGAAACCCTATGGGGAAGTAGGAGTAGAACTCCTGGAAAGTGAATGGAATAGAATTGGGGAAGTGAGCTGGCCCTTGAGTACGGAGTACCAAGGAGAGCGACTGTCCCCCTATTTAGTGCAGAGCGGAGCTAGCCGCCCCAGGGACCCAGGGTTAGGACTGGCCACTCTGTACCGACTTGTTGGCCCTCGTGTACGTAGTATCGAGGAGAGCTACTAGCGTAGGGAGGTACTAGCTACCCCACGGGCCCCGGGGTTCTGCTAGCCTCCCACATCGACTTGTTAGGCCCACTGGGGCAAACCAGGGTAGTCAGGCGAGGGTGCGTGGACTGTGGAGGGGCAAGGCCCCTGTTTGGTTATTGTGGAGGGGTTGGACCCCTGTTACTGAGAGGGCTCTACCCTGTACTGGTTCCATGCTGTGCTTTGGGCGCACCCGTTAACGGAAACGACTGACCGCGTGCCAGTGCGGGTTAGCTACCCGTGCATTTACCGCACGTGCCGTAGTCACCGTTACGTCTGTCAGTGACCTTGGGGTGGTTGACTGAGAGTAGGATCACCACGGGGGACTCTCCCAGCCAGGAGAGCACCACGTGCTACTTCTACTATTCGGAAAAGACTGCAATCAAGATCGTTCCCACGAGAACATTCGAGATCAAGTGAAAGATCTGAGAAATAGATAAATCGTGAGATAATTGAAAGACTTAAATAAAGAAAGTAACAGAACTTAACAGCTACTGTACACTCTACTGTTTCTTTAGTTTAGTTGCCACTCTACTCAGAGTTTTGCTTACGCGTTACACTCGTTACCTTTCAGGACCAGGTGTTGAGCAGCCAGGGTCAGCGGCTGCAGAGGACGCTGGGCCGAGTAGGGTCCAGTAGAGTTACCACTGTTTCTTGTACCTCTTTTTGTTCCGTTATAGTGAGTAGTTCTCGTTTCCGTTGTACTTTTCTTTACCTGCAGTTCATATTTAGTTATGAATGTTGTTCTACTGTTGTGGTGGTATATACTGTAGTAGTTTCTTTCCTTGCTACTGTATTTTCTTACTGTTAGTTATATTCATGTTGAATGTGGTTTATTTTACTGCTCTTTTGGTTACTTCATCGTTGGACGACTAGGTCTTGGGATTAGTTGAGTCGGTCCGGTTCTCTTGTCTCGTAGGGGCTCGGGAACCGGGTCGTTACAAGATGGTATCAGAGCAAGGTCGTCCCGAGAAGTGAATCAACTGACTGAAAAATAACCAATTCACATGTCTATAACTAGAGTAGCCACCACAACATATCTTTTGACATGAGCTCTTAGAAGTTTCGTTAGGTACCGTTTGTTTTGACGTTTTTCCGTTTTGTTTCGCGTCTCCTTACAGGAGATACCTCATCGCGGGATTGGTGAGGCGGGCCGCGGGCGCGGCCGAGGACGAGGTCGGCGAGGTGGGCATGCCATTGCCAACACCCCAGTGGACCAGCCACTATTCCCAGGCGTCCAGGCCCAGGACCTCGCCCGGCTGATACGAGACATTGTACGAGAGGAGCTCCACCCACCGCCCCGAGCACCTCACCCTAGGGTTGCGGAGGGGGAGTCCTCTGTGGGACCACTCGACGGACGCTGCGCTAGACACGGGGGAGGGGATGGGCCGCCGCAGCCCCCACCTTCCTCCGATACTTCCGAGCACGAGTCACCTTCGCTTGGAGGTGCACCAGCACCTCCCCTACAGCGCCACTTCGAGCTTTTCGGGCAGTTGCGGAAGCTGAAGCCCCCCTCCTTCAAGGGGGATGAGGACCCGACCGAGGCAGAGGACTGGCTTGAGCAGCTGGAGAAGATCTTCGACACCCTTCGCCCCCCGGTGGAGTGCCGCGTGGCCTTTGCCACGTACCAGCTGGAGAGTGCGGCACACAGGTGGTGGAGGGCGGTCCGGGGACAGGAGAGGGACGAGCCGACGTGGGACCAGTTCGTCACCCTCTTCTACGAGTAGTACTTTCCCCAGACGTGGCAGGACCAGAGGAGGCGGGAGTTCCACACTCTCCGCCAGGGGACGATGACTGCAAGCGCGCTGCGGGCTAGAGTGACGTGGGTGAAGATGCGGATGCGGGAGCGGGCAGGTGCAGATGCGAGCACAGGCACTGGAGCGGGCACGGGGAGAGATGCGGGCGCGAGTTGGATGTGGTTGCGGCGTGGAGAGAGAGTGCGCGGTGACTGGATAAGTGAGAAACTTTCTGGTCACTGCACTCTAGCTACAGTGTCGCGCTCTCTAGCGTGAACAGTAGCTACAGTGCGCGCTTGACTCGGGCGACCGATTGCAGCTGGTTCTGCGTGCGCAGGCGCTGTGGAGCGGGCCTACGCGCGCGGAAGGAGCTGCGCCGGCTGTTAGCGTGTGCGTAGGGGCTGGCACGCACGGAAGGAGATGCTGGTGCCGTGCTGCTGCTGTGCTTGTGCTTCAAAGCTTGAGTCTGTGGCAATGGCGGAAGAGCTTTGAGTGGGTGAAACAGCGAAGTGAACCACCACACCCACCGGCTCTTTGATGAGCTGGGCAGTGGTGGGACTCACAGTGGTAGTCATGTACCACTGTGAGCTGCTCCTGCCTGCAACGTAGCTCCTCAGTAGAAGAGGTGCTGCGTATGGTGGGGAGAGGGGAGGAGATGGCCTGGAGAAGGGTGTGCGGGTGTGTTGCATGGACCAGGCTCCTCTTCGCAAGGAAGCGAGGAGGGCTATTTTAAAGTGGATGGAGGCAAGCCCAGCCATGCCCTGGGCTGCGCATTACTAAGCATGCGGCTAGCAGGGCATGCTGTGGCAGAGAGTGGCACGAAGAAGATGCAGCCATGCCCTGTAGCCGCGCGAAAAAGAAGAAATTCAAAGCCAAATAAAAAAATGAAGATGGAGATTTTGCGAGGCAGCACTTGAAGAATATGTTAATTACAAGGCAAATTTATTCACTTTCCTCCCCTCTCAATTAAATGCATGTATATGTTTATTTTTACAAATGCACTATGGCTACCTAATATGCAATGGCAATGCTAGGAAATAGCACAAGATGGCACAATTGTTGGTGTATTTTTGCTATGCAATCATACCCCCATGCCTATCTTTTGCTAGTCCCTAGCAAAACATTTTTGTATTGTATTTAGAAATGATCTTAAGCTGAAGATTTTCTTCTGAGGCGACATAGGTGTGTTTATTTATTGGATATTGTGAGAACTAGTTGCAGAGAAGACTACCAGTACTTTAAGTCTTATGTGACATAGACCATCTCTCAACTAACCTGGACTCTTGATATTTAAACCTTAAGTACGATTTCCAGGACCAGGAGGTTTTTGCTGTACTCGAGAACTCAAGAGATTATGGCTTGTGCATAGTGAAGGATCAAGACTGACCAAATGAACATTAAGACTCAAGCCCAGGGTTTCACGAATTTTTAAGTGCAGGTTGGTCCCAGTTTCAACTTGTGTCTTTGGATTGACCCTTAAAAAGATGACGAAAAACTCAACTCCCATTTTATTACATTTGTGGCTCAAAGAAAACAGGGTATTTGTAACTTGCCCAGAAGAACTTTTGTAGGGAGAAGACTTTACAGACATTTGCGATATATAATGACTCATTTGCATCTTTTTTTTCTTTTTTTAAACACGTGTCAGTATATCTCTGACAACTTTATTTGGAGGAGCATACTTTTCTTTTTGGTGGGAGAGTTCCTTTCTGGTGGAAAGAGTCTCTCCTAAACATAAGACTAAAGCCTAGGACAAAAAGTCTACCTATGCGCATAGGTAAGGACTCCACCTTCCCTAATGAACACTAGGGTTGGATCTTATGTTCACCTGGTCTTTCTTGATATGTGTAGTGTGAACCAAGAATACTTAGGCTCTCGAGTAGAAGCAAACCAACGAATCCTGTACCGGTGTCTCAGGTACAAGAATAAGTCGTTAGTTAGCAGAGATTCCGATCTATCTTGTCAATGCTCAAGTGAATTAAGCCAAGCCTGAGCGAATCAAGCTTCTGTGGCCTAGAAAGTCTTCAAAACAGTGGTTGAATATCCATAAACACTTATTGTATTTTTTTTTCATCCTTCAAATCATTACTAAACACCTTTTTTTTTTTTACATATTTATAGATAGCTGGAAACTGCATGATACCATAAAATACCCAGATCCTATGGATCCCTATCCACCCCCCCATGCCAAATGATGCTATGTCCTCATATGCATGCAGGGTAGGGTAGAGGAAGGACCAAAGATCGGGTAACGAGAGCTGAGGTGTAGGGTATACAGCAGGGTGGTAAGGTGGGTGGATGGTGGGTGGTGAAGTGAAAAGTGAAGTGAGCGTGACAGTGGCGGAGTGTTGTTGGGGTGCCTCCCAACGAGCGCTGAATTTAACGACCCCAACTGGACTCAGAATGAGGCACAACATTAGTTACCCTCCAGTAGGGCAACAGTTTCTCCAACGAGGGTAGGTTCATGAGTAAGATAGGGTTTCAAATGCTGCCCATTGACCATAAATTTATGCCCCGATTTGGGATCTTCAATCTCAACAGCCCCATTGGGAAATGGTCTCGAGACCAGGAAAGGACCAGTCCATTTGGACTTCAATTTCCTAGGAAAGAATTTGAGCCGGGCATTGCAGAGCCAAACTTATTGAGATAGCTCAAATTCCATCCGTCGAATACGGCTGTCGTGAAAAGCCTTAGTGCATTGCTTGAAAGTTAAGGCAGAATCATAGGCTTCACGATGGAGCTCTTCCAGCTCCTGGAGTTGAAGTTTCCTTTCTCGACCACACAGGTCTGGGTCGAGGTTACATTGGCGAACCGCCCAATAAGCGCGGTGCTCCAACTCCACGGGCAAATGACAAGGCTTCCCGTAAATGATTCTACAAGGAGACATACCAAAGGAAGCCTTGAAGTTGGTCCGATATGCCCAAAGTGCGTCAATCAGCTTGTCGGACCAATCCTTACGGTCAGGCCGAACCGTTTTCTGGAGAATTTGCTTGATTTTTCGATTCGACACCTCTGCCTAGCCATTCGTCTGAGGATGATACGGGGATGCGATACGATGGTGGACTCCGTATTTCCTCAGAAGTGCCTGAAAAGAAGCATGGGTAAAGTGGCTTCCTCCATCCGAGATAATGGCTCGAGGGATCCCAAAGTGCGCAAAAATGTGGTCTATGACAAATCGAGTGGATATAACATGGTCAGCACAGCGCGTAGGAATAGCCTCGATCCATTTCGAAACATAATCAACAACCACGAGGATAAATTCGAAGCCGTTGGAAGGAGGAAAGGGACCCATGAAATCAATTCCCCAAATGTCGAAGATTTCTACAGCTAGGATGGGTTGCAAGGGCATCATATCATGATGTGACATTGATCCTAATGACTGGCACCTAGTGTAATGTTTGACATAATTGTGTGCATCCTGGTGAAGGGAGGGCCAAAAGAGACCGCACTGCAACACCTTGGCTGCAGTTTTCCTCCCAGAGAAATGGCCTCCACAGGCCTGATCATGGCAGAAGGATAGCACACTGGGGAATTTGCTGTTAGGAATACAGCGACGGATGATTTTATCAGCACCTATTCGAAAAAGAAGTGGATTATCTCAGAAATAATACTTTGCTTCTGCCATGAGATGCTCACGATGGTTTTTAGGCCAGCCACGTGGAAGGGATCCAGAAGCAAGGTAATTGGCAATGTCAGCATACCAAGGTCCACTTGCCACATTAATTGCCAATAGGTGCTCATCAGGAAAAATCTCATTAATCGGCAGAGTAAGTCCAATATGGTCAGGGTCCAGTCTAGAAAGATGATCAGCCACAACATTCTGGGCTCCGGCCTTATCGCGGATCTCAATGTCAAATTCTTAGAGCAGAAGGATCCAACGAATCAATCTAGGCTTGGCATCCTTCTTATGCATGAGATGACGAATGGCTACGTGATCAGTGAAAACAATAACATGTGAGCCCAGAAGGTAAGAGAAAAATTTCTCAAGCCCAAAGACGACCGCTAGTAGTTCTTTCTCAGTGGTAGTATAATTACGTTGGGCCTTGTCCAACGTCTTACTGGCGTAGTACACCACGAAGGGGTGTCTATCGTGTCTTTGTCCCATGATGGCTCCGACTGCAAGGTCAAAAGTGTCACACATGAGTTCAAAGTCGAGGGACCAATTAGGTGGCTAGAGAACAGGGGCCTTGGTGACAGCATTACGCAGCTGCGTGAATGCTCGTATGTAGTCGGGGCCCATATCGAAGGGTACGTTGGTTGATAGGAGGTGAGTCAAAGGTTGAGAAGTCTTGGAGAAATCTTTGATAAATCTCCTATAGAAACCGACGTGTCCCAGGAAGGAGCGAATTTGTTTGACAGAGCCAGGCACAGGTAAATCAACAATTACATCAAGCTTAGCTCTGTCAACCTTGATACCCCTATCGGAGATGATATGTCCAAGAACAATTCTCTCGTGTACCAAAAAATGACTTTTTTCCCAGGAAAGCACGAGGTTTACATCAATACATCTCCTAAGGATACGGGTCAGGTTGGCAAGGCAGTCATCGAAAGATGGTCCAAAGACCGAAAAGTCATCCATGAAGACCTCGAGAAAGTCACCCACCATGTCATGAAATATCGCCAGCATACATCTCTGGAAAGTTGCTAGCACGTTACAAAGTCTGAACGGCATCCTTCTAAATGCAAAGGTGCCGAAGGGGTAGGTAAAGATGGTTTTCTCTTGGTCCGGGGGTCAATTGCCACCTGGTTATATCCTGAGAATCCATCCAGGAAATAGAAAAATTTATTTCCCGCTAACCGCTCCAGGATTTGGCCAATGAAAGGTAGCGGAAAGTGATCTTTCTTAGTTGCAGCATTGAGCTTCCTATAATCTACACACACACTTCAAGATGTAGGAGTGCGTGTAGGGATGGATTCACCCCTGTCATTGACACAGATGGTGAGTCCCACCTTTTTGGGCACGACGTGAATCGAACTCACCCAGGGGCTATCGCTGATCGGGTAGATTATACCTGCATCCAGTCACTTAATAATTTCCTTTTTAACGACCTCCCGCATGTTAGGGTTGAGACATTGCTGCATCTTGCAGGAAGGTCGAGCCTCCTACTCCGTATATATACGGTGAGTGCAGTAGGAGCGGCTAATGCCAGTTAAGTCTAATAAAGACCATCCAATGGCTGCCTTGTGTTCCATAAGGACCTTCGTTAGTTTGCACTCTTGCTTCTTGGTCAATTTTGAACTGATGATTACGGGGAGCGTTTCATTTGGTCCTAAGAAAACATACTTAAGTGTACTAGGCAGCTCTTTCAGCTCCGGAGAGGATGGTGAAAGATCTGGCATTTCTTGGGACGAGAGTGTCCCAGGCAGATCGGAAAATAAGTCAGGAGGAAGAAGTTGGCCCTCAGATTGGCCAAGAGGAGGGGCTTCTTGGATAGATGGATCCAAAAAGGAATAGCCCCAGTGAGTAGTATATGGGCTCAAGGTCATAGTGGGGAGTTGCAACTCCGCCTGATTTGGCGGGAAAGAAAGGGCAATCCGATCTTCAAGAGTGTGGACTGGCGGTGAGTAGCCCGGATATGACTCAGACCACGAGGTATGGGAAGCGGAGAAAACCTCGTCAAAAGTCTGGTCAGGAGAAGGTACGAGAATAGGGAGGGATGGGGGAATGTCACAATATGTGTTGGTTAGGCAATCGTCAGTGTTTAAAGGCAGTCTGCAGCAGTCAGAATAGGTCCCAATTAGTCTGATACACATGCTGACGGCATGTCCTCGTCAGACATGTCATCCTCGATGCAATCGCAATCAAAGTTCTTGGCTGCCTTGAAGATGTTAAGCTTGAGCTTCTCAGATCCAATGGCAATCTCAATACAACCCGACTCGCAGTCGATATGGGAGTGGGCTGTGGCCAAGAAAGGTTGTCCAAGGATGATCGGACAATCAAAAAGTGAGCTTGGAACTTCCATATCTAAAACATGAAAGTCAACAGGAAAACAGAGACTGTTGACCCTAACCACCACGCCTTCCACCACACCCTTTGGAATTTTTACAGAACAATCTGCCAACTGTAACATGACAGGGGTGGATTTCAGATTTCCCAAGGAAAAATTTTCGAGCATGATGGTTGGTATAAGATTGATGGAAGATCCTAGATCAAGAAGGGCACGGTTAAAATTGCTGCCTTGGATGCTACAGGAAATAAGCGGTGTGCCCGGATCTTTATGCTTCGGTGGTAGATTTGACAGTATAGCACAACTCGCATGAGGCGAGAGAACCACCGGATTCTTAGTTTTCTTTGACTGTCACTTGGGTGTTGTGTAGTCTTCAAAAAATCGGGCGACAGTAGGTATGTGGTCGATAGCCTCTAGCAGGGGTACCTTGATTTCAACATCCCTAAACAAATTACGCAGGTTATCAAAGGCATGTGTATCCTTCTTCTTGCCTTTTGGCTCCCTCAGTAGAGCCTCAGGAATGGGACTGATTCTGGCACCAATTTGGGTGTATCGTCCTCTCGCGAATGCGATACGTATCCCGAATGAGAGGGCGATGAAGAAGATGGGCCAGGATTAGGTCTAGGTGGATCGACGGTCTGCTTACCGCTCCTCGTAGTGATCACATTGGACGATGCGAGTCCAGTGGGATCAAAAGGCGGAGGAGGGTTCGCAATAGGGACATAAGAGTGAGGTGCTGCAGCGGGATTAGCCTGAAATCCTGATGGAATGCTCGGAGCCTGCAGAATCTGATGAACCTGCCCCTGAGAAGGTCGTACCTGTGGTTGAGGACCATGGGGTATGAAATTTCGCAAGTTGGGAATAGGTTGGGCTAGAAGAGTGCCCTGAGATCGAGTCGCCATGCATAGTTGACTGATCTTAGCATTCTGCTGCGCCAATTGGTGCTGAAGAGAGGTCATGTTCTCTTCATGGTGCTTTGACATTTCCGTCATCATTCGCATCAATTTATCAAGAGGACTTGATGCGTGTTCTGTTTGCGGTACGCAAGGACCCGATGGTGGATTCGCCATAGGATTAGACTGGGCCCTTGGGATGACGGGTGCGGACGGTCGCATTGGTCCACCTGCGGGGTTTTGGCGCTGCAGGTTGCTGGACCATGCGAAGTCCGGATGATTTCGCCACCCTGGGTTATAAGTGGCAGAGAACGAGTTGTTCCCCAGGGCGCAAGCGTCTTCTATGCCAGAAGATGCATCCGCATGTAAATATGCTTCCGAGCACACGGAGGCTTGGTCCTCCGTGTCAAAATACTGGCTTGCAGAAGCCAGATCCACATGACTTACTGAATTGCTCGGTGCGACACTCGGTAAGGAAGGTCTTACAGGGTTTCTAGGGATAAGCCTGGTGTTGGAAGAATTGGGATTGTGACGAAGTGGTGAGGTGGGGGTGTTTGCCATAGAACGGGCAAGATTGGCAAGTTTCTCGTCCAACTTTTTGTGCACGACGGAGACTTCATCCAATTTCTGTGCGATAAGGCTGAGATCTGTGGATGAATGGGAGGGTCCCGTGTCAACTTCATGGACATTACGGGGTAGGCTGATATGATTAAAGGTGACAATGGAGGCATTGTTCATTGAGTTTTCGCTCATATTTTCAAATAATTTGAATGCTCCATTCTCGTCTTTATTCATGAAATTCCCTCTGTAGGAAGTGTCTGCAATCTGCTTCAAAGTCTCATTTAGCCCATAGTAGAAAATCTAGGCTATATGCCTCTTAAGCAGACCATAATGCGGACACGTCCTAAGGAGGTCATTATATCTCTCTCATGCCTCATGAAACTGTTTGCCGTTTTGTTGCGTAAAGGAGGTGATAGCACAGCGAAGTGCATTGGTTCGCCCGATTGGGAAGAACTTCTTGAGAAACGCTGTTCACATCACTTCCCAAGAGTGGATGGTTCTCCCAAGGGTGCGTAACCACTACGACGCTTTATCCCATAATGAAAATGAGAACATTTTCATGAGGACTATTGGTAACCCAATATTTCTTGGTTTAACTGTTTTAGCCAATCGGGTTAGGTCTTCCAAGTGGAGAAAAGGATCTTCACTTGCAAGACCATGGTAGTGAAAATTTATCAGGCCAATTACATTAGGTTTCAATTCAAAGTCGTCCCCACTCATGGGGACCTAAATTTGTCCTATGGTCTCTGTAGCAGCGGGATTCTGATAGGAGCTAAGAGACCTAGGCTCCTCCCGTTCGAGAGGGTTTTGCATTTCTTCCAATGGTTCCCTAATGGCTTCAATTTGTTCATTATACATTTCCATTTGGGCTTGGAGGCAGGTTATGGGATCCAAGGCTCCAGCACCTGGTGGGTTTTGAGGGCGGTTTCCTCCCTCGGGATTTGGGGGTGGGCGTGTAGCCATGTTTGTGGAGGAGGACGATTCGACTTCTTTCCCAAAATTATCAGACAATTCAAACAATTCAAGGTTTTGTGACCTCCTCCCAAACATGCACTACCGCAAGAAGAATTGGGGAGATAAGAAGGGAACAGGAGATGAGAGAAATGACGCCGCAAAGGTACACTTGATGACAAATCAAGACAATCAAAGCCCTAACCTCTATAGTGTGCCCTTAGACCTAAAGACCTAAGTTACCTACTATCCTGACCTACGGAACCGAATGCAAGCACCGCGGAACCACTGGGCCAGATTGAAAGGCCGTTTGCCCCAGTCTTTGACACCCGATAGCACGCGGGAACCCTCACCAGCACGTAGGTGCTACACATAGGTAGTTAGACCTCCAATCCTTAATAAGGGTCAAGTTGCTACCAGTTTTAGTTAGAGGCTTAGGATCAAGTGCTTCTAGAATGTGAAGGACGTTATTTACGAGTAATGCCCAAGTGGGTGATTTTATAAAGTGTGTAAACCAAGCATGCAACAGGGAAATCTTCCCGAATTGAAGTTTTAATTGGTGAATGGTTTTTAGAGTTTCAGCCTTAAGTAGTATGGATTTTAGGACTTTGCTGAATTACCAATTCAACCAATCTCCGGGTTTTGAGAGAATACAAGTTTTCTTCTAAGCCCAACAAACCCTTCTTCAATGTCAGTTGGTTAATGCATGCTAAAATGCAATGGGCTTCCCTAGATGGAGATTTCTATGTGTGGATGCACGAGTCAATTTTAGATTAGTGTGAAAGGGAGTCAAAGCACTTCAATTCAAGTGCTCCCAATCACCAAAATGATTTTCCACACACAAGGCTTAACCACAAGATAGAGAAAATCCAATTGTTGGGGTTGAAGTATTTGGGATCAAATCTTAGGCATGTGAAAGGTTGTGGTGGGGTTGGAATCAACTCAATTCCAAGCCTCCCCACCTAAAAGGTGATCCCTAATTGCAGATAAATGAGGCAAAGAGGGATGACAATCAATCTTTTTTTTTTTGCCTCAAAGAATACTTCACACGACCAAAGATTCAAGAATCAAGATTCTTGGATCTTTGCTATGCGAAGTTTGGCGGGAAATCCTGGGGTGGTGGGAGTGATGGCAATCAATCAAATAAGTGATTTTTAATCCACTTGCCCCAAGAGATCCCAAGAAGTGTTTTTAGTTTTTTTTCTATTAAGGTGACAAGTTGACCTAAGTTGCTAAGAAAGAGAGACCTACCTGTTCAGCAACGTGGGCGAAGCTCCAGTGCGGTGCCGGCGACTTCACACTCTCGTTCCCGCCTTGGATCTGCCCACGTCTCTGACTTCGTCTGCCTGCCTCCTCCTTGCAACTGGTTTACCTGCACACCAATAAATAGAAACACCCGTGAAGAGAAGGGTGTGAGAAGAGAAAAATTAAAGGAATGGAGTAGAAACTTACCTAAATACGCACTTCCCCGGCAACGGCGCCAGAAAAAGTATGGTGTAGACCTGGATAGGTTGTGTTAATATGGTGATTTAATCGTTGAAATGAGTATAGTGGTTAACCTAAATTAAGCCTAACCATCTTTTTACAAAATTTTTAACCTGGCCTACTTAATTTTATCTTGGTCACTTTTAGGCCCAGGGTCAAACTCAGGGAAGCGGGATTAGAGGTGAATAAGTTTCTACACCTTTCCTACAACGAATCTCTTCCTTTCGTTTATTATGCTTTTGGTGTTTTTTTTTTCTATTTAAGATTTTTTTCTGATAAGTTTTGTCCTTGAGGTACACCCTCAAAATCAGGTTCTTGGCTTTGAGCCAAATTAGGGTTCCAAAACTGGTCTTGCTATTCGCAAGACCGAGTACCTGCAAGTCAAGGATTATCTTTTCTCTTTTATATATATATATTTTTTATCTTTTTAATAGCAGGAAAGAGAAATAGAAATAAGATAAATATAGTATATATATATAGATATATATATTATTTATATATATAGGGGTGGGGGTGGAGGTGGAAATGGCGTGTAGCACAGTGTCGAGTTGATCGTTATCTAAGAAGATGCAACCAACAGGACGAAGTGCCGCGTGGAGTATAGGATGGATGGGTGGAAGGTGTGTGCGGCGACGCTTTCTGTATGCGGGTATCGGGGAATATCAGCAACTGGTGCAAATATTCCTGCGATATAACACGTGGTAGGTGATATGAAAAAATATATATATGTATATATATATATATATTTATGTATATATATATAGGGTGGTAATTATATAGGTGTATATGTAGTTATATATATATATGTGTGTGTGTGTGTGTGTGTATGTATGTATGTATGTATATATATATATATATATATTTATAACTAGATGTATAGGTATGTATATATAACTATATAGATATAGATATAGATATATAATAATATATGTATATAGATATATATATATGTATATATGTATATAGATATATTAGTATAAGTATCTATGTATATAGATATATGTAGATATATATATATATATGCATTTATATCTATAGATATATCTGTATATATGTATGTATATTTGTATATATATATATATATATATATATATATATATATATATATATATATATATATATATATATATATATATATATATATATATATATATATATAAATATATGTGTATATATATGTATATATACTTATACTTAGTTGTATAGGTAATAATATATGTATAGATATGCGTATATATTTATATATATACATATATAAATATATATATATGTATATATATATAAGTATATAGTCGTGTACGAGTGAGTGAGTGTGTGTACAAGTGTGGTGTGTGTGTGTGAGTGAGGTGTGTGTCTGTTAGAGAGAGAGAGAGAGAGAGAGAGAGAGCATCTGCTGGAGGAAGAGGGCATGGGCATTTAAGCCGTCTGGAGGCTACGCCCGTCGTCTGATTGCCCACGTGCAAGCGCAGGTGCGCACAAGCGTAGGCGCGCGAAGATTCGCACGCGTGCTGGAGGGAGCGGGCGTGAGGGGAGAGTGTAGCGCAGCGCGCTGCAGGAGAGAGTGATGCAGGCGAAGACGTGGATGCGGGAGCGGGCGAGTGCAGACGCGAGTGCAGGTGCTGGATCGGGCACGGGGAGAGACGCAGGCGCGGGCTGGAGGCGGTTGCGGCGCGGAGAGAGAGTGCACGGTGACCAGATAAGTGAGAAACTTTCCGGTCACCTCACTGTAGCTACAGTGTCACTCTCTCTAGCGTGAATAGTAGCTACAATGCGCTCAGCTAGGGTAACCGGCTGCAGCCGGTTCTGCGTGCGCGAGCGCTGTGGAGTGGGCCTGCGTGCACGGAAGGAGCTGCGCCAGCTACTGGCGTGCGCACAGGGGCTGGAGCGAGCGAAAGGAGATGCTGGTGCTGTGCTGCTGCTGTGCTTGAGCTTCAAAGCTCGAGTTTGTGGCAATGGTGGAAGAGCTTTGAGTGGGTGAAACAGCGAAGTGAACCACCACGTCCACCGGCTCTTTAATGAGCTGGGCGGTGGTGGGACTCACAATGGTAGTCGTGTACCACTGTGAGCTGCTCCTACCCGCAACGTAGCTCCTTAGTAGAAGAGGTGCTGCGTATGGAGGGGAAAGGGGAGGAAATGGCCTGGAGAAGGGTGTGCGGGTGTGTGTTGCATGGACTAGGCTCCTCTTCGCAAGGAAGAGAGGAGGGCTATTTTAAAGAGGATGGAGGCAAGCCCAGCCATGCCCTGGGCTGTGCATGACTAAGCATGCGGCTGGCAGGGCATGCTATGGCAGAGAGTGGCGCGAAGAAGAAGCAACCATGCCCTGTAGCCGCACAGAGAAGAAGAAATTCAAAGCCAAATAAAATAATGAAGATGGAGATTTTGCTAGATAGCACTTGAAGAATATGTTAATTACAAGGCCAATTTATTCACTTTCCTCCTCTCTCAATTAAATGCATGTATGAGTTTATTTGACAAATGCACTATGGCTACCTAATATGCAATGGCAATGCTAGGAAATAGCACAAGATGGCACAATTGTTAGTGTATTTTTGCTGTGCAATCAGTTGACTGCCTCTTGGGATGATCAAACCTCTTTTGAGCTTGCAGATGTTCGCATCCAACTAAAGGATGCCCTCAAAAAATATGATGATTTCCCCGCTCAAAAAGCGAAAATTTCTTGGCTGAATCCTGGGGAAGGGAACAACTCTTTCTTCTTCACCACCATCAAGAATAGATTTGCTAAACATAATATGAATTCCTTGACCTCCACCATTGGCAACAACTCTTGGGATACTGCAGCTACCAAATATATCAACTTCTTCAAAAGTCTTCTCTCCTCCGTTGGCGTCGAGAACATTGATAGGTTCTTAAATGTCATCCCCCCCCTCATCTCACCGAAGGACTCGAGGATGCTCATCACCATTCCTTCGGAGTCTGAGATTCTTGATTCCCTCAACTATATGCCTTCCAACAACTCCCCTGGCCCAGACGGGTTTAATGCTGAATTCTTCTGCCACTACTGGGATATTGTCAAAAAAGGTGTGGTCAGTGCTATTTCCCATTTCTTTTCTAGCCATCTGGCCCCTCGATCTTTCAGTGCTACTTTCGTTTCCCTTATCCATAAGAAACCCTCCAAAAAGGACCTTTCAGATTTTCGTCCCATCAGCCTCTGTAACGTGATCTATAAAATTGCCCCTGGCATCTTGGCTAGCCATCTCTCCTCCCTTCTCCCAAAAATCATCTCCCCTGAGTAGGCTAGTTTTATTAAGGGGAGATCTATTTTAGATAACATCTCTACTAGTAATGAGCTCTCTGGTCGAGTGTGTCTCATGTGTTAGAAATTGGGGTTACAAGTAACCTGTAGTCATAGTTGCAAAACACGTCGATCAGATAAAATTTATACTGAAACTCCAAGGGAGTCTTGGGTCGAACATAGAGAGGCGACGTTTACTTTAACTGAAAATCGTTCTTTGATTTGTTTCTTTTTGGTATTTTAGGGTTTCATTTTTTTTTTGTATTTTTGTAGGAAGAAAACAAGCAAACGAATCACAAGATAGAGATGGAATGAAAATGGTATAGATATCACTTCAATGTCTATTACAATCTACTATGAAAACATAAAAAGAGAGGGGGGTGAGAGGAAATCTCTTGAATCGGCTGTTCGCCGAGACAATGGTGCCTGGCAGACGCTCGGACGAAGGAGGTGAGGAGCGGAACGACGGAGGTGAGATGCAAGAGGACGTCAGGTAGAGGAAAGCTTTGGCATGTCTTCGGAATGGAGGTGAGAAGACGGAGGTGATATACTACCGGAATGGAGGTGGGAGGATAGCTCCAAGGCGACCTATGAATGGGGATGGGAAGATGGACGAATATTTGGTGAGGCAGAGGTTTGCTACACTAATAGGAGCCTTGGGAGCTTGAGAACAAGCTCTAATGGAGCGTTGGTAGGCTTGCTAGAGCTTGGGAGTAGGTGGGAGTAGAGTAGGTAGAGATGGCTTGGAAGGGAGGGGATCTAGGTCCTTTTATAGTGGAGGAGAAGAGGCTAAAAATGGGTAAAGGACCTTTAGTGACCTCCAGACCATCGCTGGAAACGTTGTTGTAGACAGCTCTCGTTCGCTCACATCCTTAGCTGGCTTGCATTGAAGTAGCGACAACTGTAAGCATCGCTATAGGTTAGCCCAGCTGTTAATGAAAGCTGGCACCAACCGCCCTTGCGCCCACGCTGCGCTGCCACCAATCACGCGCGCTGATCGTGCGACGTCCTGCTGGTGTGCGCGCTGGCGTGCGCTAGCGCGCGTGCGCACTATACTACCGCTGCTGCTTGTGTGTGGTGCTGCCTGGCCGATTTGAGAATTGGGGGGCTGCGGGGATTCGAACCCGCGCCCCTCCCTTGAGAACCACCACTCCCCTCATTGCACCAAGTCCGCCAATGCGTCACGAGGAAGAGCCACAGCTGCGTAGGGAGGGAGAGCTCTCAGCCGTTGGATTCTCATCCAACGGTTGAGATCACTTGATGATCGGCCTTTGGAGAAGTGGCTAGTGGCATTGGGCACTCCAGATGGTGCCATGTGGCACCATCTGGATCATCCACCCTTCATTGGTTGCAGAGGATGCCACGTTGCTCGGATCGAGGTGATTTCTGCATTGTCGAACTACGATCGTCGCTCTAAATCCATCCGTACAATGAGATTTTTCATCCAAAGTCTGTAAGGATGTCGCGTTGCCTCCCAGCAATATAAAATGAAGGAATTAATATACAAAATATACAACTATCCTAAATGCCATGCAATGGATGTTATGCAATATTTATAACATGATATGCAATGCTAAGCCTAGGAACTATCATAAATAAGCAATTTATCATTAATCCATGTGTATTCATCATACCCCCATGCTTACTTTTTTCTAGTCCCTAGCAAAATTAACCTAAATGCAATGTATAAATGTAGAATCAGGGTTTAAGTATTTAGGCAAAATTCATTGATTGCTTTAGAAAATCTCAACCCCAAGACCTAATTACAAAAACTCAACATTGCCTGGGTGCCTGTCGGAATGCAGACCATCCAAGCCCTGGCCTTATTTGAGAAGAGGAAAAAAAATTCTTGTTTTTCTTCTTTTCTTTTTTTTTTGTACTTTTGGAGTTTAAGAGTTCTAGGATAACTTTCTACGGCTACCCGACCTGCCCAAGACTTGAAAAGGACTTTAAGTGCTAAGCATCTTGTGAAAATAGTGAAAGACTCACTAAGCGGCCGTTAAAACAGACTTCAGGTTTCTACGACCTTAGGTGACCTTTCCTAGAGGTTTATCTTTTCGATCGGTAGCTTTCTCCCTAGTTCTTTTATTTATGGGGTCAACACAAGAGTAAACCCAATGTATATCTCCCCGGTTTATTCTACTTCCCCACTTCTTCCCTAAGTGTTTTGGGAATTATTGTGCATTTTTTTTGTGAGTTGGGTTCTAGACAACCAGTCGATGAGCTGTTCCCACCGACAACTTGCCAGCCATACTCGTACGGTGAAGTGTGGTTTTATTTATTTTTTTATTTTCTCCTTTTTCTATTTTTTTCTCTATATTTTCTTTTTTTTTCTTTCTTTTTTATTTTTTTAAGTAGGTAGCTTTCCTAATCTAAGATTTACCTAAAGGCAATACAACGAAAATGGTTTTATGACTGGGCTCTGGACAACCGGCTGATGAGCTGTTACCACCGACAACTTGGCAGCCATACCACCCAAGTCAGTCCATTAGCTACCCAATTTCCATAGAAACTGCTGAAAAGTGAATCAGTGCGAATAGTGTGTAGATGCTTAGCCTTAAAATCCCCCCAAATCAGAGGGTGGGTTGAAAAGTCATATACTTATCATCCCAATTTATTTACCAAATTAAAATGAATTTGGATTGGCAAGGACTCGAGACTAAGTCCACATTCGTGTGGACACCCAGGCTAATTAAGTCCGAAGACCTGAGGAGTCTGAGTATTCAGGTCTCAAAGTATCAATTCCTAAAGTTTGCAACTCCTAATGCATAAGTTCTCGTCTCCTAATTCTAAATTTTTTTTTTGTCTTTTTGAATTTTGAAATTTTCTCTTTTTTTTAAAGAATCAAATAACAGGAAATTACTGTTACAGCTGACAAAAAGGTTATAAAATATGTCCACCCCCCCATGCTTAGCTATTGCAATGTCCTCATTGTGAAAAATGAAAGCATGCAGGAGAGTAGAAGTGGAAGAATAGCACCTAGTTTCCGTGAGACTTTGGTTAGCTTGGAACAGTCTTTACATGTGCTGAGTTTAGTGCCTTCAGTTGGGCAATGATCGGCCTGCGGTGGTTAAGGCAAGGTAAGAGCAACCTTGTCCGTGATGGGCTCAGGGAGACGCTGTCCATTGACCTTAAAAATATTTCCCGTCTCTCAGTCAGAGATTTTAGCATCCCCGTTATGGAAAATCCTCTCAATAATGAACGAGCCGTCCCACTTAGACTTGAGTTTTTCGGGGAAAAGCTTCAATCAAGAATCGAAAAGCCAGACCTTCTGGTTTTGCTCAAAGCTCTTATGTGAAATCATCTGGTCAGGGAGAGCTTTGGTCCTTGCCTTATAAATTCTAGTGTTTTCATAAGCATCATTATGAAGCTCCTCCAACTCAAATAGTTGGAGTTTCCTGGTTTTCCCGGCCAACTCAAGGTCCACATTACATTTCTTAATTACCCAAAATGGCCGGTGTTCAAGTTCTACGGGTAAATGACCCGCTTTACCAAACACCAGACAGAACAAAGACATATTGATAGGCATTTTGTACGTCTTACGGTAGGCCCAAAGAGCATCATCTAGCTTTCGGGTCCAATCCTTCCTATCAGGCCTAATGGTTTTCTGCAAAATGTTCTTAATCTCCTGATTGGAGGCCTCGACCTATCCGTTCGTCTAAGGGTGGTAAGGTGTGGAAATCTGATGGCTCACCCCGTATTTCCCCAGTAAATTCTGAAACTGGGCATGAGTGAAATGTGTGTCACCATCACTGATAATTGCCCTAGGAACCCCGAACCAACTGAAGATATTTCTCTGCACAAAAGCAATGACCACCTTGTGGTCATTGATCTGGGTGGGAATTGCCTCAATCCACTTGGACACATAATCAACAGTGACCATAATATACTGGTGTCCAAATGAAGGTGGGAAGGGTTTTATAAAGTCAATACCCCAAATGTCAAAAATTTCGACAGAAAGAATTGGGTTCAGGGGCATCATATCTCTCTTAGCCATGTTCCCAAGTGTCTAGCATCGGGTTCATGACTTTAAGAATTCCTGGGCATCCTTAAATAATGATGGCCAATAGAATCTAGATTGCAAGATTTTTGCGGCCATCTTTTTCCTGGAAAAGTGTCCACCACACGCGGATGTGTGACAGAACTCAAGTGTGTTATGGAACTCGATTTCCGAGATGCATCGACAAATAATCTGGTCTGCGCCGATGCAATACAACTCGGGATCGTCCCAAAAATAATATTTGGCCTTAGACACAAGTTTATCCCATTGTTGTTTGGTCCAATCCTGGGGGATTTGACCAACAACCAAATAATTGATAATATCAGCAAACTAGGGGGTTCGGATACCCGAGACTGTGAGGATAGTCTCATCTGGAAAAGTATCAGAGATCAGGACATCTAGATGAGGAGAATCAATTAGGATTCTCGAGAGGTGATCCACCACTACATTTTGTGCCCTGGCTTTATCCCTAATTTAAAGATCAAACTCTTGAAGTAGCAGAATCCAGCGAATAAGCCGGGGTTTGGCATCCTTTTTGTCCAAGAGGTGTTTCAAGGTCGAGTGGTCAGTATAGATGATGACATGATAACCTAACATAAATCTTCTAATGTTATCTCAAAACTTTTGGTTCTAATGTTATCTTCTAGATAGACCTCCAAAAAGCTTATGACAGAGTTAAATGGCTGGCTCTTTATAAAATTATGCTTAAGTTTGGCTTCTCTTCCAATGTCATTGACCTTATCAAGGGTTTTGTGGAGCATGCTGGATTGTCTATTCTAGTTGATGGTAGCTCTATGCCCTTCTTCAAGATCTCCCGTGGGCTGAGACAAGGAGATCCAATTTCACCCTACCTTTTTGATATCTTCATGGAACCCTTTATGCAGGGAATCAAAGAGATGACTCTTTTAGGCTAGCTTTCCACTTTTGCAATCAAACATGGTGTCTCTACGCCCCCTATTCTTCTCTATGTGGATGACATTATCCTTTTCCCCAATGACTCCATGAATAATGTCAATACCCTCATGTCCTTCAACCGCGATTTTGAGACTACTTTTGGCCAATGGCTGAACACTCATAAGAGCTTCTGCTTTGTCGGTAATCCCTTTCCCCTTGGCAGACTTTCCAGGATCCTCTCCATTACTGGCTTTCAATCGGGTAGCATCCCTTTCAACTATCTTGGCTGTCCTATCTTTATTGGAAGAGCCAAAATCTCTTACTTCCACGCCTTGGTCTACAAAATCCAATCCAAGCTCTTCGAATGGAAAGCTATCTTGCTATCCCCTACAGCTAGGATGCTCCTTATCAAGCATGTTCTATCCTCTATTCCCATTCACGTCCTGTCTATGAATGATGTTCCCAAGGCCATTATTTGCAAACTTAAGTCCAGCTTCGCCAACTTCTTTTGGAACTTTACGGAGGGCGAGAGGCACCACCATTGGATCTATTGGCCGTCTATTTGCAGACCCCTTTCTAGTGGCGACCTCGGTATCAGGAACCTCCATACTGTGATTAAGGCCTTCAAAATGAAAAGGATCTAGAACATCATGTTCAGGGACTCTTCTTATCCTGCCATGATGAGATGCCTTTATGGTATCTCTTACTACTCTACTAGTCTCTTTCTAATAGGCTCAAATCCCTCTTTGCCTCTTACAGGGATATGCTCCCATTCATCTGGTGGGAGGTCCATGAGGGTAACATTCTTTCCTGGTGTGACATCTGGATCGAGGATTCCCTCCTTAAGGATTTCCTCCCTTAGAAGATCAACCCTCCTATGGTTAAAGTCAAGGATGCCATTGCCACTCTGGACTCTTTAAATCTTCTTCATTACGTCCTCACTAAGATAAAAAACAAGATCATTAGGACTACCTTTACCAATGCCAAAGATGAACCTATCTGGACCCCCTCCAATGATGGTAAATTTTCTATTACGTCAACTTACCACCACTGCGTTAAAAATTTTCTCACCAACCCAACTCTCCTTAGACTCTAGAACCTTAAGCTTCCAATTAGAATGAGCATATCAGCCTGGAAGCTCATCCTTAACAAAATGCCCACGAACGATAACATTCACAAAACCATCTCCCTAAGTTCTTCGCTGTCTCTTAGGTTCACCCAGTTCAGGGTTACAAGGTCAACTTTGCCTGCCATAATGCTTGCCATATCAATTCTATAGCTTGGGTGCTTAGAAACTCTTAAGGGTCATTCGTCAAAGGGTCCTCGGCCAGAATTGATACTCCTCACCTAGAGAAAGGCATCCTCCTTGCCATTGATTATTTCATCAATCACGGCTCGGGCCAAATTTTGGAGACTACGTTCGAGGTGGATTCTACTCTCCTTTATCATTGATGGAACGGTAAAATTGGGGCCCCTTGGTATATTCACCTCTAGCTTTGGGACATTCAGGATTACAATGGTCGTACCATTCCCATGAACTATATTCATCCTGCTGCGAATTTGTTGGCTTACGAGCTTACTTCTTCTGTTGAAGGTCCTTGGCATGTGGTTGTTAAGGATTCCCTCCTGCCCCCCAGATGTCGAGGTATGCTGAGACTAGACCAGATTCAATTCCCATATGTGA
This sequence comes from Thalassia testudinum, assembly GCA_037157565.1. Taxonomy (NCBI): domain Eukaryota; kingdom Viridiplantae; phylum Streptophyta; class Magnoliopsida; order Alismatales; family Hydrocharitaceae; genus Thalassia; species Thalassia testudinum. The sequence continues at coordinate 8,546,573 of JAZHRO010000040.1, read as the reverse complement.
TGGGTTGATCTCGTTCTCTAGGTTGCTGTGCTTGCTTTGGTTTTTGGTTGTTTCTATCTCTTCATTGTACTAGGTCACGAGTCGTAGTCCCCTTTTTTGTTGTAATAGGTAGGTTTTGGCCTAATCCCCCTGCCTTTCTTTTTGCGCCTCCTGGGAGTGGGGGATGAATAAAAGTTTTCTCCTAGTTTTCCAAAAAAAAAAGATTATCTACGTATACAATTAACTAAAACATGTATTTAAATGTAAATAAATTAAAATAATACCTCTAAAATAAATTAAAAATATGTAATAAATAATTTATTATGTAAATCAACTTTGGATAAGGTCAATTGTATGATTAGTCATCTAATTTATACTTTAATTAAGAGATTAACCTTTAACTTAATGTGTATAAACAGTCACTTTTAGCTAATTTTATTATATATTTAAATAAGTTATTTCTGTAAATAAATCATACAATTAGGTACCCTTATATAAGGGCTTTAAAATCATGTAATTTATTTTTAATTTATACTAATCTATGGCCCTCAAATCAAGGGCCAAAAACCTTAAATTCACACGTAGCAAGACACGCAACAGCACCAATTGGGCGCTCCAAATAGTGCCATATCGGAACCTTACAACTGCTTCATGCGGCATAAATTATTTTCAATGCAAAGCCGAAGCAGTTGTCACATGTGCCAGGCGCACAAAACCTATTACGCTGTATATCCCTCTCTTGAGCATTTTTCGAGCATGGGTTGGGGGCTCGTGCACTATGTTGGGCCTATTGTGGGTCTGATATTTAACCTGAAATGGATTTAAATGCATCTAAATTAAGAACTAGGACTGGTCGCTAGTAGAGGTCTAGTCCCTCTCGAATGGGTTTTGTGTATCCCTCGAAAATGGCCAGCCCACCCACTTAAAAACCAATTTTTGGGTTGAGGAACAAACGTTTGAGAGAGAGAGGACGACCTAAAATTAGCTAAGTGTCAAACTCTATAAGAGAGAGATTTGAAAAATGGTTAAGTGTTGAGCCTTGAGAGGCTGTGTTAAGTGTTTTGTGGCTGTGTGTATACGTATATGAGTATATATAGTATATAAGTATATAATATTATATATATGTATATAATAAATAGAATGTATATAAATATATATGTATATGGATATACAGTATGTATATATATATATGTACAAGTATAAATAGAGTAGTGATATTGTTTGAGCCTTATGTTGTATATATAGTTTTGTTGTTTAAGGCTCTATTGACAGTTAAATCAATCCCTCTACATAGGTATATACATTAGTAAAAGTATTTCTGTTTGCCTTATGTTATGTAAATAGCTTACTAAGGTTACAGCAACGCATGTATATGTTACTATAGATATTAGTATGTTAAGTTAATTTAGTATAGTAGATATAAATAGTTATTTTTATACCTATACTTAGGTATTACTTGTATTAGTTGCATTGTTTAGCATGCTAAATTGGTGTTTAAAAAGTGTCGCTTTGCAATATAGCCAAAATAGCGTTCAAACAAATATAGTTTTATTACTCAAAAAGATTCCGAGGTCGAACACAGGAAGCAATATGGAATTCAGAAATCAAGATCACAATTTAAACTAAAAGAAATTACAATAATGACAATATCAGGTATCAATGCGCAAAAAGATAGGAGTAAAATGGTGGTTTAAATCACCATATACTCCTTATAATAATAGCTAAGGAACTCAATGTATATGTATGAAATGAAAGCTCAAATCTGTCGTCTGATTTGGAAATCAGACGGCATAAAGTCGTCTGCTGATGTGCTGCAACTCTTCTTCTTCTTCCTATCTCTGACTCTGTCTTTCCTCTTCAACTTCTTCTCTTTCTTCAGCTACAGCTTTCTACTTCTTTTTCTTCTCTATCTCTACTTTGCTCCTTTTTCTACTCTTCTACTCAGGCCTTCACCCCTTTTTCTTTTTCCAACTCTTCTACCTTTAGCTCTGCGACTCTCCTCTTCTTCTTTTCTTCTTCCTTCTCTGGCTTTCCTCTTCGAAATCCGGCTAAGTGTCAGCCAAGCTTCCCTGCAGAAAAAACCCCCTGCCCCCACATAACTCTCCTCTTCTCTCTTTTTATTTCGATCTCACTCTCCCAGAGCCACAGTCGGGTAATCGGGCCTAGTGAACCCGGGTCTAGGCTCACCGGCGTGCGGTGGTGAGAGAGGAGTGCAGATTGGGTTATCGAGTCGAACCAGGTTCGCAGGGGGTGGTTGCGAACCAGGCCGGGTGAGGCAAACAAACCCTTTCACTTTTGCATGATATACGCTGCAGTCACTCCCGCAGCTTTCGACGTGGGCCTATTTGCGTGTCCCTTCTTCTCGCGTCTGTCGAAGTACGTCTCCTCCGCAATTGCTTCAGCTGCTAGATTCTCGTCTTCAATTAAGGACCTGGACTTATGCGCGAGACACTTCTGTGCAACCTACAGCACTAGCCTGGTACAGGAGCACCTGGAGACCTCTCAAGCAAGCTCGAAGCTTGCTGCTTCCATGGCGGGGAGGTCGAGTACCTGAAATCAATAAAACGACCTCTCAACCTTGTCAGAATGTTTAAAGAGGTTCGCCGGGTCATGGCGAGTGCAACGGCGAGGGTTATGTGGCATGTGGATGTTTGTGGGTTCGTGGCGAGGTCGAACTGCGTGCGTGTGAGTGGGTGTGTTCAAGGCTGCGTGTGAGTGAGTGGAATGATGAATAAAGAGAGGGGAAATGAGCGGAGAGGTGTGGAGATGGTTATAGGGTGGTCGACGAGGGATTTGGTGGTCTGTGGAGGTGAGATGGTCTCGCCGGAGGGGATGGCCGGAGATGGAAGGGATGAAGTCGCAGAGGGTCGTCGGTGGTTGATTTGAAGTGGGGTGAGTGTGAAATTAAAGTAAAGAAGGTAGGGAACTTAGCTAGGAGTTTGTTGGATGAAGCGAGGCAGAGATGGCGTCGGTTGAGGTATTGCCGACACTGAAGACGAAGGTGGCTCTGATGAGAGAGAAACGACAAGGATGAATGAGGAAAGGGCGTCTGCTACTACGACGAGACACGGAAGGAAGCGAGGATAATGAATCTGCCACTAGTATTGTGGAAGGACGATGACGAAGAACGGAGGAGGTCGCCGAACATCAAGGAGCCTTCAGCCGAGGGAGAGAGAGGAATTGAGTGGGATCTCGACCGATTTCCAGCGTAAGAAGTTCGGTAGGATCTGGGCTCTCTTATATAAGGATCTAGAGGTAGTTTGACCTTGGGAAACAAGCTTTCCAAGCTTGGAAAGCTTCACCGAATTTGGGAGTTCCTTGATATCCAAGTCTCTTATGTGTTCGCATGAGAGATTGGGTAAGTTCTAGGGCTTAGGATTAGGTCCAATAGGAAGGGAACTTCTTGATGAACTTCCCTTTCAATTTTGAAAGGGATTCCTCAAGAAATCAGGAAGTTATTTCTATTTTAAGGTTTCCAGAGCAAGTAGGAATAGGATTAATGGTGGAAGGGACCTTTTTGTGAGAATGATGATAAAGTTAGGGGCCTATTTGAAAGGATTTTGAAAGTTAAGGGTAGAAATGAAATTAGATAGGACCAATTTGCAAACTAGGTCAAGATAAACTCATCTTGGTTCCAAGTTGGACCTAAGGAATCCAATGGTCAAGTTGGATTTTGGTTTTAACCATGTTTCTCTAGGCAATTTATGTAAAAACCCAAATTAGGGCAAATGTCTATCTGTGGTTCTGATTTGGGTCAAAATGTGTTCTGATGGTCAAATTGAAAGTTATAAACCCTATAGAATATTCTTCTATGAATTTTAGAGGGTTTAGGTGAATTTTATCTTGATTAGAACCTCAGTTAATTAAGCGAGTCTATTTTTAGGGTTTCAAAAGTCATTTAATTCTCAGTACACGTACAAACCCTTTTCTGTCTGTCTTATCCCACTTGTTATCTTATTGAGAACAATTGACCTTCATTAAACCCCTAGGAAAATCCTTGGTTGTACTGCATTCATGATAAGCTGGTAAAATTGTAGTTTTAGCCCTAGTTTCTTATTTTTCTTTCATAATGAATATGCAATGACTTGTGACTCTCTGACGGTTATGTAGGAACATTTATTGACTTAATTGGGTCAAAATGAGCTAGTTATAGCTCATGATGGTGTTCCCATCATACCCCCATGCCTAGCTTTTGCTAGTCCCTTAGCAAAATTTCAAGGTATTAACTTTGTTTCTAGACCATGAAAGCCTTTGATGCTTAAAAACTTTGCTGTGTGCTTCATTTTGTAGATTAGGTTAGAATGCAGATTGTAGGCCTAGAGGTACTCACGTACCAACCAAAATCTGGACCTGACCAGCTCTAGCCTCAGTCTGCAGCGAAGGTTTCTAAGGCTCGTAGGAAGTAACCTAAGGTTTGTTGAACTCCACGGTTAAAGCACCCATTCTTGTAACATGTTTTAACCTTGATTCAGTTTGCAGTGTGTTTTTGTTAGAGAGAGACAGAGGAATGTTTTTTTAATTTTGGAGAGTTTTCTCTCTCTTTTCTTTTTATTTGTAGCTTCGGATTAGCTTTATAACACGGTCTGTATCGGATTCCTAGTCCCCATCATCAATCCTTGTAGGGTCCCTGGCAATTGATGCTTCGAGATAGCACCGCCCATGGCAACCCCCAGAACCCTAGCTTTCAAGATTTCGAGATAATCCCGCCCATGGTGTTTTGTAGCTAAATCCAAATCTTGGCAATCGACATTTCAGGATAATGCTGCCCATGGCATCTTAACTAGCGAAGGGTGCTTACATGCCCCCAGTAGGATATGTAGATATCTTAGGAGACGAGCACAGAGGAGACGATATGTTATTGCGCATCTTCGAGGGGAATTTCCCGCTTCTCCGCACCGAGAACTCGTCCAAATCAACTTGTGTTAATTAGCCACTCCTAATCTAGGTGACTTTTTCAGAACAAGTTAAACGCATTTGCATGATTTTGATACTTAGGCTCACTGAACCAGACTGTGTATAGATTAGGGTGCTTAGGTTATCGAGTCCCGCAAACCAGAGGTCAGTTAACAAGGCCGAATAATCCCTAAGCCTTAGACCTAATACTTTAAGCTTCGCATTTTCCCTAACCTCTTGAGGATTATCCAGATCTTAGTGAGTACTTGAATTTTTAAGCCTAAGATTATAGCCCAAGAGGCCTAAAATCAGCATTCCTACTAATCTTTTCTCAGTTTTATTAGCACTTTTTGCCTTTCTTTCTTTTGATATGGTCTAGAACTAAGTCAATTCCTTACTTTTTTACTAATGACTACTTTTTCTTTTCTTTTCAACTTGTGCTCCTTTTTGACATTTTTAACTCCCCCTTTTTCTCCTCAAAATTTGATATGCCATCAAAATTTCCTCTCCTCTCATATTTTTGTTCTTTTTCAAGAATTTTTTATTTTTTTGGTATTTTTGGAATATGTGATTTTTTTGATGAAACCCTTTCTTGTGAATTGATTTTCATGGCATTTTGCACTTTACTACCCCTCATGCCTACGATTTGCAATGTCCTCATTGTAAATTAGGTGGATTCGAGTTCAGCTTAGATCATTCATTAGAACAGGTGTTGGGTAGGTGAATGGGTCAGGATGACTGTTGCGGACGATTTCAAGCTCGGGTACAGGTATCAGAGGTGGAGTCGGCTATTCTAATGGATGAACCCTAAAGTGCAATATGAGTTTAGCATAGGATGTATCAGGAAGGGTTTCGGGTTTTTCAAAAAAGATGGGTTACCTCCTGTTAAGTGTTAAATTCAACGCCTTCAGCCAAGTGGAAAATGGTATGGAGGAGTGGTGAAATTAGATGAGTTTTACAGAACAAGCACCTTGATCAATAGCCTAGTTGGTCCAACCAAGTGCTTGTTCAGATCAGCAGGCTGATGATGCAGCCCAAACTCAATTAATCTAGCGGGTTGATAGATATAGATCAAGAGATGCGGAACCCACCATATGCTGTGGAGCTCGGAATGATGCGGAAGTGTGAATCCAGGGTTTGGCTGAGTCAGATTAGCTTGGTCAGAGTAAGGATCCCGAAAGGAATAACTGGAAGATGTGAAATCCCTATGAGAGTGATCAGAGAAGGATGGGGCATGATTTGTAGTCTGATCGAAGTCCGAAACTCAATTTGAATGTGGAGGAGAATCATTTACAATCAGATCGAGAGGAGAATTAGAGTAGAAATTGAGTCCGATTGCGGGTCAGGGTTGAAAACGGGTTTGGGAAGGTTCTGCATATGTTGAAGAGGTGGCATTAATAAGAATTGTGTATGAGGGCTCTTCTAGTGAGGGTTCAAAGGTGGGTTCATTTAGAGAGTCCTCATAGTAACCATCAAACTCAAAGGTAAATGCCTGAAGAGTTTTTATAGGATGAAGAAAGTCTAAGTCAAGAAAAGATTCGAATTCTGGGTTGTAGTCACTCTCGACACTTTTTGTTTTTGATTTTTGAGGATCGAAAAGAGATGATTCCATCTTAATGAAACTTGATTTTGAATCAGTGATCTCAGGATCAGGGACCTCAAAGTCAAAGTCAAAGAATGGATCATGTATGCTGAGGTCGTAGATTGGCTCATAGTCATCAGGAAACAATGGTTCTCCGAAATCATAGTAAGGTTCGAAATCATCGGAGAATTTACGAGAACCAAGTTCTGGATTTGATTCGAGATAAGAAGTTCCACCCCAAAATAAATCACACTATGTAGACTCAGCAACCTTACTTGGGTCTATCCTATTCGTAGATTCCAAGCTCAAAAAGGTGTCCCTATTGGGTCTAGGCTCAGGTTTTTGGCTTGTAGGGAAGACCCAATCAAAACCCCACTCTTCCAACTCCTCAATTTCTGTATCGTAGATCAGCGTGACTTCCAAAAAATCAATCTAGGCTCGGATTTTCGTCATACAGGGCCTTGTAATTATCCCAAGAAGGTTTAGATCTCAATTTTAGGCTAAGTGTGTGCGTTAAATCACTAGAATCTAGGTTGGTCTCTATAAGGATGTCATAATTGCTTTTAGGGGTTACCTTATCAAAGGGGTGGAATTTACACCCTCAAGAGGTTCTGATTCAATCTCATTATCACAGGAGTCTAGGAATTCCATGCTTGGCGAACCAGGGTTTTGGTTTTCTAGGGCTGGTTCAAAATCGTATCCTCCTACAATTGAATTCTCCCAACCTGGCTCATGGTCAGGCGTATCAATCTGTCTATTAGGTTGATCATATTCCATTAGAGGTTCACAACAACCTTGATTCTTGAACCCGGGATTTGGAAAATCAAATAGATCCTCAGTATTGTTCCAAGATGTTTTGCAAAATGTTTGGGGAATGTACGGGTATTTTTGGTCGATTATTTGCTTTAATAATTTTATCATCTCTTCCCGCTTTTCAAGATCATCTTGGTGTCTTTCCCAAAGTACAGGATTTATCATGCATTGGAGATATTCAAAGTTATGTAATTTCTCTAACTCAATGTATCCTGTCATGAGAACATCCCAGGTGGATTCATTTGTTACTTGTGTTATAATTACTTGGGCACAGTTTATGATGAAGGTGGTTGTTATCGATATATTAACCTGAATGTCTTCAATTGGTTTTGATGTTTTATCATCAATCTCATAAAATCTAAGGGCATCCTCAACCATTCTATCTTTCATGGATCTTTGAAATTCAGGTTTCTTAAATGGTTTCCCTAAGTAGCCAGGCTGCATTTTTGAATCAGATGGTGGAATCAAGATGTAGAATCAAAATTCAAGTTTAGATCGAAATTGATTAGATCTAAAAAAGATTCCCAAGAAAACTGTGTGTGTGCTGTAAATAGAAGGGATGAGGAACTAGATGTGATATTTGTCCCAATCCAGGCACCCAAAGATTTTGGATGACTATAGAGGTTCGGGGCGGATGATACCCCTTAGTTAGAAAGCTGTCCACCTGAGAATTACCTGGGCAGCCAGAGAGGGAGAGTCCCGCAAAGACCCCTACATGGAAGAGCGCCCCCGCGAGTTACAGGGTTTCCCTCACCTGACCTCTCTTGTCACTGATGGTCCAGGTAGACCAGAATGGGGAATTGACCTCTTAAGTCTACCAGTTTTAATTAAGAGCAAGGCTGCTTAGGATTTCACTTGAACTTTTAAAATGTATTGAATGCAAAAGTGACCTAATTTAAAGATTCGTTAACCCAAAAAGGTTGGTCAACTTCACTTATTTGTCCTCTTGAGAAGTTTAGGTCCCTCTTTTAGTGTTCAAATGAATTTAAGAGCCTGATTTTAGGGTTTTGTTTGAATAGACTAGTTCAATCAAGGCTTAGGCACACTTTGTTTGGAAAGATCAATTCTTGATTAAGAAAGTGTGTCTCTAAAATCCTAAACTGGAATCCTTAATTGGCTCTGATTTGGTCCAATTTAATTTGTCCAAATGTGATACTTAGGCTTAAACAAGAATGTGGTGGCCCTAGATACCTTAAACCTTAAGTGGGTGCACAAATCAGGGTTTGTTGTTTTCTAAATAGAATGTATCAAATCAAGCAACTTGATGATTAATCTAGAAATAAAATGCAAGTAGCCCTAATTGATTTTTTTCCTTTTAACCTTTTAGAGATAGGAGCTTAAGAAAGAGTAGATAAAGTTTACCTGCCCCTGTCATGTTTGATGTGCGGCTGATCTTCCTTCAATGAATCCCTCTGGAAACAACAACAAAAAGATAAAGCAAGTTAGTACCAAATCAGGAATTGCAATCAGGAGTTCTAAATTGCCCATTGCTCCCCGGCAACGACACCAAAATGTTTAGCATGCTAAATTGATGTTTAAAAAGTGTCGCGTTGTAGTATAGCCGAAATAGCGTTCAAACAAATATAGTTTTATTACTCGAAAAGATTCCGAGGTCGAACATAGGGAGCAATATGGAATTCAGAAATCAAGATCACAATTTAAACTAAAAGAAATTGCAATAATGACAATATCAGGTATCAATGCGCAAAAATATACAAGTAAAATGGTGGTTTAAATCACCATATACTCCTTACAATAATAGCTAAGGAACTCAATGTATATGTATGAAAAGAAAGCTCAAATCTGTTGTTTGATTTGGAAATTAGACGGCTTAAAGTCGTCTACTGATGTGCTGCAACTCTTCTTCCTATCTCTAACTCTGTCTTTCCTCTTTAGCTTCTTCTCTTTCTTTAGCTACGGCTTTCTCCTTCTTCTTTTTCTTCTCTATCTCTACTTTGCTCCTTCTTCTACTCTTTTGATCAGGCCTTCACCTCTTCTTTTTCCAACTCTTCTGCCTTTAGCTCTGCAACTTTCCTCTTCTTCTTTTCTTCTTCCTTCTCTGGCTTTCCTCTTCGAAATTTGGCTAAGTGTCAGCCAGACTTCCCTATGACAAAAACCCCCCTGCCCCTGCATAACTCTCCTCTTCTCTCTTTCTATTTCAGTCTCGCTCTCCTAGAGCCACAGTTGGGTAATCGGGCCTAGCGAACCCGAATCCAAGCTCACCAGCTTGCAGTGGTGAGAGAGGAGTGAAGGTTGGGTTATCGGGTCGAACCAGGTCCACTGAGGGTGGTCGCGGACGAGGCCGGGTGAGTAGGTGAGAGGGACCTCACCCTATGATCTGAGGCAAACAGACCCTTTCACTTTTGCATGATATACGCTGCAATTGGTCCCACAGCTTCCGATGTGGGACTATCTGCGTGTCCCTTCTTCTTGCGTCTGCCGAAGTATGTCTCCTCTGTAATTACTTCAGCTGCTAGGCTCGCGTCTTCAATTAAGGACCTAGACTTGTGTGCGAGACACTTCCACGCAACCTACAGCACTAACCTGGAATGGGGGCACCTAGAGCTGCTCTCAAGCAAGCTCGAAGCTTACTGCTTCCATGGTGAGGAGGTCGAGTACTTGAAATCAATAAAACGACCTCTCGGACCTATTAGAATGTTCAGAGAGGTTTGCCAGGTCATGGCGAGTGTAACAGTGAGGGTTATGTGGCATGTGGATGTCTGTGGGTTCGTAGCGAGGTTGAACTGCATGCATGTGAGTGGGTGTGTTCAGGGGTGCGTGTGAGTGAGTGGAATGATGAATAAAGAGAGGGGAAATGAGCGGAGAGGTGTGGCGATGGTTATAGGGTGGTTAGCGAGGGATTTGGTGGTTTGTGGAGGTGAGAGGTCTTGTCGGAGGAGATGGCCGAAGATGGAAGGGATGAAATCACGGAGGGTCGTCGGTGGTTGATTTGAAGTGGGGTGAGTGCGAAAATAAAGTAAAGAAGGTAAGGGACTTATCTATTAGGTTGTTGGACGAAGCGAGGCAGAGATGGTGTCGGTTGAGGTATTGCCGACGTCGAAGACAAAGGTGGCTCCGATGAGAGAGAAACGACGAGGATGAATGAGGAAAGGGCGTCTGCTGGTACGGCGAGATGCGGAAGGAAGCGAGGAAGATGAATCTACCACTAGTATTGTGGAAGGACGAAGAGGAAGAATGGAGAAGGTCGTTGGATGTCGAGGAGCCTTCCACCGAGGGAGAGAGAGAGGAATTGAGTGGGATCTCGGTCGATTTCCAGCGTGAGAAGTTCGGTAGGATCTAGTCTCTCTTATATAAGGATCTAGAGGCGATTTGAGCTTGGGAAACAAGCTTTCCATGCTTGGAAAGTTTTGCCGGATTTGGGAGTTCCTTGATACCCAAATCTCTCATGCGTTCGCATGAGAGATTGGGTAAGTTCTAGGTCTTAGAATTGGGTCCAATAGGAAGGGAATTTCTTGACGAACTTTCCTTTCAATTTTAAAAGGGATTCATCAAGAAATCAGAAAGTTATTTCCATTTTGAGGTTGCCGAAGCAAGTAGGAATAGGATTAATGGCAATAGGGACCTTTTTGTCAGAACGATGATAAATTTATGGGCCTGTTTGAAAGTATTTTAAAAGTTAAGGTTAGAAATGAAATTAGACAGGACCAATTTGGAAACTAGGTCAAGACAAACTCATCTTAGGTCCAAGTTTTGGTACAAACCTAATTTGGACCTAAGGAATCCAATGGTGTAGCTGGATTTTGGTTTTGACCATTTTTGACTAGGTAATTTACGTAAAAACCCAAATTAGGGCAAATGTTTGTCTGTGGTTCTATTTTGGGTCGAAACGGTTTCTGATGGTCAAATTGAAAGTTCTAAACCCTATAGAATATTTTTATATAAATTTTAGAGGGTTTAGGTGAATTTTATCTTGATGAAAACCTCAATTAATTAAGCGGGTCTGTTTTTAGGTTTTCAAAAGTCATTTAATTCTCAGAACACATGCAAACCCTTTTCTATCTGTCTTATCCCACTTTTTATCTTATTAAGACTAATTAACCTTCATTCAACCCCTATGAAAACCCTTGGTTGAATTGCATTCATCATAAACTGGTAAAATTATAGTTTTAGCCTTAGTTTCTTATTTTTCTTTCATAATGAAAATGCAATGACTTGTGACTCTCTGAAGGTTATGTATGAGCATTTATGGACTTAATTGAGTCAAAATGAGCTAGTTATGGCTCATGATGATATTCCTATCATGCATATAATTAACATAATGTAGTAGTAGTTAGTTTTTTATATATGCTTGCTTGTTGTACATTTATTTTAGGCATTATAATGCATGTTAATTGATTCTTTTGTAAATAATTAACCAATTCTTTCATTTATTGATTGATTCATTCTTTTTGTAAATAAAATTAAAATTTTTTGAATAAAAGAACATTTTTGGACTTAGAGAGATGTATATCAATAACTGCCTCCTAGTGAACAACCTAGAAATAAACCAGTAAAATTGTAATTAAATAAAAATGACACAAAATCGATTTGCATTTATGACACCTATACTATAACAATGCCACTTAAATCAACCTTTTTATTGTAAATCGGAAGTCAACGATTATTTTTGGCGTCGTTGCTGAGGACAAACACCCGGTGTAACGACCCGGTTCCCGAGTCCCTACGAGACACGAGAACCGGACCGACTCGACTAATCCCAAGACCCAGTCGTCCAACGAGGAAGTAACCAAAAGACAGTAAAATAAACCACATTCAGCATGAATATAACTAACAGTAAAAAGTACAGCAGTAAGGAAAGAAACTACTACAGTAGGCACCACCACAACAGTAAAACAACATATATCATATAACAAAAACTGCAGGTAAAGAAGGTACAAAACTGTGGCAACTCTACTGGACCCTACTCGGCCCAGCGTCCTCTGCAGCCGCCGACCCTGGCTGCTCAACACCTGGTCCTGAAAAAGGTAACGAGTGTAACACGTCAGCAAAACGCTGAGTAGAGTGGCAAACTAACTAAAGGCAACAGTAGAGTGTACAGTAGCTGTTATGTTCTATTACTTCCCTTATTTACATCTTTCAATTTTTCTCACTATTTCATTTACTTCTCAGATCCTTTACTTGATCTCGAATGTCCTCGTGGGACGATCTTGATTGCAGTCTTTTCCAACAGTAGAAGTAGCACGTGGTGCTCTCCTGGCCGGGAGAGTCCCCCGTGGTGATCCTACCCTCAGTCAACCACCCCAAGGTCACTGACAGACGTAACGGTGACTACGGCACGCGCGATAAACGCACAGGTAGCTAGCCCGTACTGGCACGCGGTCAGTCGTTTCCGTTAACGGGTGCGCCCAAAGCACAGCACGGAACCAGGGCAGAGCCCTCTCAGTAACAGGGGTCCAACCCCTCCACAGTAACCAAACCGGGGCCTTGCCCCTCCACAGTCCGCGCACCCTCGTCTGACTACCCTGGTTTGCCCTAGTGGGCCTAACAAGTCGGTGAAGGAGGCTAGCAGAACCCCGGGGCCCGTGGGGTAGCTAGTACTCTCCTAACACTACTAGCTCTCCTCGGTACTACGTACACGAGGGCCAACAAGTCGGTACAGAGCGGCCAAGCCTAACCCCGGGTCCCTGGGGCGGCTGGCCCCACTCTGCACTAAAACAGGTACAGGTACTTCCCTTGGTACTGCGTACCCAAGAGACAGTACAACTACATCTCAGTTCCATTCCTTTTCTTTCCAGGAGTTCCACTCCTAATTCCCCGTAGGGTTCCAGCCCTTTATCTCAGAACATCATATGTTTCACTTTCCAGATTCACGTTCTCAATTTCCATGATCTCAAACATGTTTCTTTGTTCATAACAGGCAGCTGTTAATTAATTTCACAGGCAGCTTATATATTCCTTTCCATTTTTCCAAGACTGCAGTAATATACATTCCACTAGTTTTTCCATCCTAGGATTCATGCCATATCCTAGGATCTATCATACAATCTAGTTTTCCGGCCCTAGGATTTATGCAACACCTAGGAGCTATCATTCCATACATTTCTCATTCCTAGGGTTCATGCAATGCCCTAGGTTCTAGTTATGGTTCCATACTTTAACAGATTTTATTAATGCTTAAAACCACTATACCAGGTACAACGGAAGTAATGGGGGCGTGGTCGGGAATCCCGCGCGCCTCCGCGACTCTCAAGACGGCAATCGAACGAGGTCCTATCACAAGGATCAAACACAAGGAGTGTCTCAAAACAGTGTATAGCTACTGTAAGCGGGTAGAGGAATAAATTCTGAATCGAACGCAACTCGAATCGTGGAAGACGGAGCCCAAACGGGCCCTAAACGGGTCGAGAAAGACAATACTGTGCAAAATCAGACGTCTGGAACTCCTTCCAGACGTCTTAAACGGTGGATCAGAGAATTACCTGTTCGGCGTGGTTCCCCGGACGTCCAGAAGTCTGTGGCGACGTCTCTCCTAGATCCCAGACGTCCGATGGTCTCTCCGGACGTCTGGAGGTCACTCCCGCCGTCTGGTACAACTTCCAGACGTCGGATTCGCAAAGGATGACGAATCCGAACACCTGCGCACAGCCAACCCTCCTCCTTCAGTACGGTCAGTCGACAAAAGAAGAAGGAGAAAGCGGAACTCACCTTTCAGACGTCTGTATGATCACACAGACGTCGACCTTGCCGTCTGGATATCAGTCCAGACGTCTGATTCTGGAGATTTTTCCAGAATCAGAACCTCGCTCGGCCTCCGCTCGCGACGCCGCCCGCGTCGCACCTCGCGCGTCCGCTGCTCCGCCCGCAGCAGGTCCCTCTTCGCGACGCTCTGCGCCCCCTGCGCCCTCCGCCGGCCGGCCAAGCCGCTCCCGGCGAGCTCGCCCTCACGGCAGAGTCCCGCCCTCGCACGCCGCAGCTCCTCCGCGCCTTTGCTGCGCCGCTGTCGCTGCGCCCTCGCGTCCGCTCGCTCCGCCCGCAGCAGGAGAGGAGGAAGATGGTGGAGACGGGAGGGGAGGCGCGCCCCCTCCCCCTTTTAACGCCGCGCGGAGAGGAGAGAGAGACGGCCGCAGTCTCCTGCAGCCGCAGAGAAGATGCGGATCGCAGGTCTGCGCGCACAGGCGCGCAGACGAATATCCCGTGCGAGTATAACTGTTCGTCAGACGTCTGTAAACTATCCCGGACGTCTGGTCAGACGTCTGGATGTGATCCCAGACGTCTTTACAGACGTCTGGGCCACCTCCCAGACGTCTTAAAAGACGTCTGGGGTACGCGCTCGTTACAATATAACAAACTCAAAGGAAGTTTCGTCCCCGAAACTTGCGCCAACTAGGGTGCGGAAAAAGGATGTCCAAATAACCATAACAAACTCAAAGAGGACCGAAGCCGGTCCGAAAGGACGTACCCGCGAAAAGCTCTGGGTACCGCTCCCGCATTGCCGCCTCAGGCTCCCAGGTAGCCTCCTCGTACCGCTGGCTCCTCCACAAAACCTTTACCAGGGGTACTTGCTTTCGTCTCAACCTGCGGACGGCTCGGTCTAGGATCTGCACTGGCCGCTCGGGGTAGGTCAGGTCGTCGCTCACCTCGACGCTCTCGTGACTTAGTACGTGGCTGGGATCGGCTACGTACTTCCTGAGGTTGGACACGTGGAACACGTCGTGCACACCAGAAAGCTGCGGGGGAAGGGCAAGTCTGTAAGCAACGGGTCCAACCCGCTCCAGGACCTCGAAGGGCCCCACGAACCTCGGCGCGAGCTTCCCTCTCACCCCAAACCGCTGTAAGCCCTTCATGGGCGAAACACGAAGAAAGACGTGGTCCCCAACCTCGAACTGCACCTCTCTGCGTCTGCGATCTGCGTAGCTCTTTTGTCTGCTCCTGACAGTGCGGAGTCGTCTGTGGATCTGTTCAACTACCTCCTGACTCTGCCGGATCAACCTGGGGCCAACCTCCCACTTGGTCCCCACCTCAACCCAACTCAAGGGTGCCGTGCATTTCCGTCCGTACAGAGCCTCGTAGGGAGCCATGCCGATGCTCGAGTGATAACTGTTGTTGTATGCAAACTCTGCCAGGGGCAGGTGTTCCTCCCAAGAGCCCCTCCAGTCTAGTACACAGGCACGCAAAAGATCCTCAAGTGTCTGTATCGTGCGTTCCGACTGTCCGTCCGTCTGGGGGTGGTAAGCCGTGCTAAACCTCAACCTCGTCCCCAAAGCCTGCTGAAACTCAGCCCAAAACTGGGACGTAAAGCGGGTATCCCGGTCGGATACGATCTCCCGCGGAACTCCGTGTAGTCGCACCACGTCACGGATATACCTCTCTGCCAACTGTGCTGGTCCCAAAGTGACTCGGATCGGCAAGAATCGTGCCGTCTTCGTCAACCTATCCACTATTACCCAGACCGCGTCGTGTCCTCGCTGGGTAACAGGTAAACCCACCACCAAGTCCATGGTGATGCTCTCCCACTTCCACTCTGGCACTGGAAGCGGCTGAAGCGGCCCTGCAGGCCTCTGATGCTCGGCTTTCACCTGCTGGCACACTAAGCACTGCTGCACGAACTCACCCACATCCCGCTTCATCCCTCTCCACCAGAACTCGCGTCTCAAGTCATGGTACATTTTCGTGTTTCCGGGATGTATGGTGAATCTGGAACCGTGTGCCTCAGTCAGGAGCTCTCTCAACAGCTCCTCGTCTCTGGGGACGCACAGCCGTCCCCTCAAGCGTAACACCTGGTCTGTGAAAGAGAAGTCCCCTGGGTCCCCTGACAGTACTCTGTCGCGCAAAGACTGCAAGTACGGATCGGCCATCTGTCCCGTGATGATGCGGTCTATCAACTCTGGTCTGGTCTGCCGTGTCACCGTTACTGCC
Organism: Thalassia testudinum; assembly: GCA_037157565.1. Lineage (NCBI taxonomy): Eukaryota > Viridiplantae > Streptophyta > Magnoliopsida > Alismatales > Hydrocharitaceae > Thalassia > Thalassia testudinum. Next base: position 8,530,429 of record JAZHRO010000040.1, on the reverse strand, counting down.
CCACAGTATCCTCGTAACTCTAGAGGTCGCCAACTGCCCACCTCCTCCAAAAGGCTCCAACTCTGTAACTGTAGACTGGCCAAGCGTGCGGGCGCCTTACGGCTCAAGGCGTCAGCCACCACATTGGCCTTTCCCGGGTGGTAGGAGATGCTGCAGTCGTAGTCCTTCAGGAGCTCCAACCAACGTCTCTGTCTCATGTTGAGCTCCTTCTGGTCAAAAAGATATCTGAGGCTCTTGTGATCTGTAAAAATCTCGAAGGTCTCACCGTACAAGTAGTGCCTCCATGTCTTCAGCGCGAAGACAACAGCTGCCAACTCTAGGTCATGGGTAGGGTAGGTATGCTCATGGGGCTTCAGTTGCCGCGAAGCGTAAGCGACCACGTGACCCCTCTGCATGAGCACACCTCCTAACCCCTGCAAGGAAGCGTCCGTGTACACGACGAACCCGCCACTACTGTCAGGAATGGTGAGCACGGGAGCCGAGGTCAACCTCTCCTTCAGCTCCAGAAAACACGCCTCACAGGCGTCTGTCCAAGTGAAAGGCACATCCTTCCGAGTCAACTGTGTCATAGGACGTGCAATCTGCGAAAACCCTCTGATGAACCGTCTGTAGTAACCTGCCAGTCCCAGGAAACTGCGAATCTCAGTGACTGAACGCGGTCTCTCCCACCTGAGCACTGCCTCGACCTTGGCGGGATCCACCGCCAGGCCGTCTCCAGAGATCACATGACCCAAAAAGGTCACCTCCCTCAACCAGAACTCGCACTTGCTGTATTTGGCGTACAGCCTGCGTCGTCTCAGAGTGTCCAGAACCATCCGCAAGTGCTGTCCGTGCTGCGTCCGATCTCTAGAATAGATGAGTACATCATCTATGAAAACCACCACAAACTGGTCCAAGTACGGTCTGAACACCCGGTTCATCAGGTCCATGAAAGCAGCGGGGGCATTGGTCAGCCCAAACGGCATGACCAAAAACTCGTAGTGTCCGTACCTGGTGCGGAAAGCTGTCTTGGAGATGTCGGTCTCCCTGATCCTCAACTGGTGGTATCCAGACCTCAAGTCGATCTTGGAAAACACCGTGGCACCCCGCAACTGGTCAAACAAATCGTCAATCCTCGGCAGCGGATATCGGTTCTTGATGGTGACCCTATTCAGCTGTCTGTAGTCCACACAAAGGCGTAGGGTCCCATCCTTCTTCTTCACAAACAGTACCGGGGCTCCCCAGGGAGACGCACTGGGCCTCACGAAACCTTTCTCCAAAAGGTCCTGCAACTGAGACTTGAGCTCTCGCAGCTCAAGCGGTGCCATCCTGTATGGCGCGGTGGAGATGGGGTTGGTCCCTGGTACTAGTGAGATCTCAAACTCGATCTCACGCTCGGGCGGTAGTCCTGGTAACTCGTCTGGAAACACGTCGGGGTACTCTCTGACCACCGGGATGCTCTGGAAGTCTGCCACGGGGCTGTGCTCTGCCACCACACAAGCTAAGAAGCCCTCACACCCCTGGCTCAAAAGTCTCGCCGCCCGAAGTGCCGAAATGCACCTGAAACCTCCGTCCACTGGCTGCCCGTGAAACTCGAAGGAAGGCAACTCCGGAATGGAGAAGACAATCTTCCTCTCAAAGCAGTCTACCAATGCGTGGTAAGCGGACAGCCAATCCATCCCCAGGATCACCCCAAAGTCCTCCATCTGTATCATAATCAGGTCAGCTGGCAGGCTGTGTCCCCCGATGCTGACCCCGCAACCCGTGTACACCTCCTCAGCTACAAACAGCTGACCACTCGGACCTCTGATTACGAACGGGTTCTCTAACAATGTATAATCCTGGTCCAAACTAACTGCGAAACTGTCTGCGACAAACGAGTGCGTAGCGCCGGAATCGAAAAGCGTGTAAACGAGTCTGCCAGAAACTGAAACCATACCTGCTACCACGGATCCCGAAGCTCTGGCGTCCCTGTGTGTTAGGGCGTTGATACGCCCCTCAGCTCTAGGTGCGGACGAAGCAGCCACACTCTGCGTCGGACGGGTAGGTGCTGGCCGGTACCCTCCTCGCGACTGCGGTCCTCCTCCTCGCGCCTGGAAACCGCGGCCTCCTGCGCGCCCTCCAGTGCTCTGCGCGGGAAGTATCTGCTGACCTCCTGCCCTAGATGGGCAGTCCCTCCTGACGTGGCCCGGCTGGCCACACTGGTAGCAGAGGGGAACCCGACTCCCGCCCTCAGTGAGTCCCTGCTGTCGGCTAGGCGGGGGTCCGGTGCTGGCGACTGGCCCCTGTCGAGGGCCCCCAAAGGCCACTGATGGCCCTGCACAACGTGACGGCTCTCCTGCGGACGCCACGTGTCTCCGTTCTCGCCGGCCCTGTGAGAAGTCTGGCTGAAAGGGCCTCTTCCGCCCGCCGTCGGTCTCTCGCGCGGACGGGTTGGTCTCCTCGTAAGTCATGGCTGCCTCTACCACTCTCGAAAACGTCGGCAGCTTCAGGGGTTTGACATACCCCCGGATCGCAGGCCGGAGCCCCTCGGTGAACCTCCAAAGGCGCTCCTCCTCAGTGGCTACCGCTGTCGCTGCAAAGCGGGACAGCTCCAAGAAACGCGTGCGGTACGCGCTTACGGTCATCGTCCCTTGGCGGAGAGTGTGGAACTCCCGCCTCCTCTGGTCCTGCCACGTCTGGGGAAAGTACTGCTCGCAGAAGAGGGTGACGAACTGGTCCCACGTCGGCTCGTCCCTCTCCTGTCCCCGGACCGCCCTCCACCACCGGTGTGCCGCACTCTCCAGCTGGTACGTGGCAAAGGCCACGCGGCACTCCACCGGGGGGCGAAGGGTGTCGAAGATCTTCTCCAGCTGCTCAAGCCAGTCCTCTGCCTCGGTCGGGTCCTCATCCCCCTTGAAGGAGGGGGGCTTCAGCTTCCGGAACTGCCCGAAAAGCTCGAAGTGGTGCTGTAGGGGAGGTGCTGGTGCACCTCCAGGCGAAGGTGCCTCGTGTACAGAAGTGTCGGAGGAAGGTGGGGGCGGCAGGGGCCCATCCCCTCCCTCGTGTCCGGCGCCGCGTCCGTCGCGTGGTCCCACAGAGGACTCCCCCTCTGCAACCCCAGGAGGAGGTGCTCGGGGCGGTGGGTGGAGCTCCTCTCGTACAATATCCCGTATCAGTCGGGCGAGGTCCTGGGCCTGGATGCCAGGGAGTGGTGGCTGGTCCACCGAGACGTCAACGACAGCACGTCCACCTCGCCGTCCTCGCCCTCGGCCGCGCCCGCGGCCAGTCTCGCCAGTCCCACGACGAGGCATCTCCTGCAAGGAGACGCGAAACAAAACGGAAACGTCAAAACAGACGGTACCTAACAACACTTCTAAGAACTCATGTCAAGAGATATGTTGTGGTGGCTACTCTAGCTATAAACATGTGAATTGGTTATTTTCCAGTCAGTTGATTCACTTCTCGGGACGACCTTGCTCTGATACCATCTTGTAACGACCCGGTTCCCGAGTCCCTACGAGACACGAGAACCGGACCGACTCGACTAATCCCAAGACCCAGTCGTCCAACGAGGAAGTAACCAAAAGACAGTAAAATAAACCACATTCAGCATGAATATAACTAACAGTAAAAAGTACAGCAGTAAGGAAAGAAACTACTACAGTAGGCACCACCACAACAGTAAAACAACATATATCATATAACAAAAACTGCAGGTAAAGAAGGTACAAAACTGTGGCAACTCTACTGGACCCTACTCGGCCCAGCGTCCTCTGCAGCCGCCGACCCTGGCTGCTCAACACCTGGTCCTGAAAAAGGTAACGAGTGTAACACGTCAGCAAAACGCTGAGTAGAGTGGCAAACTAACTAAAGGCAACAGTAGAGTGTACAGTAGCTGTTATGTTCTATTACTTCCCTTATTTACATCTTTCAATTTTTCTCACTATTTCATTTACTTCTCAGATCCTTTACTTGATCTCGAATGTCCTCGTGGGACGATCTTGATTGCAGTCTTTTCCAACAGTAGAAGTAGCACGTGGTGCTCTCCTGGCCGGGAGAGTCCCCCGTGGTGATCCTACCCTCAGTCAACCACCCCAAGGTCACTGACAGACGTAACGGTGACTACGGCACGCGCGATAAACGCACAGGTAGCTAGCCCGTACTGGCACGCGGTCAGTCGTTTCCGTTAACGGGTGCGCCCAAAGCACAGCACGGAACCAGGGCAGAGCCCTCTCAGTAACAGGGGTCCAACCCCTCCACAGTAACCAAACCGGGGCCTTGCCCCTCCACAGTCCGCGCACCCTCGTCTGACTACCCTGGTTTGCCCTAGTGGGCCTAACAAGTCGGTGAAGGAGGCTAGCAGAACCCCGGGGCCCGTGGGGTAGCTAGTACTCTCCTAACACTACTAGCTCTCCTCGGTACTACGTACACGAGGGCCAACAAGTCGGTACAGAGCGGCCAAGCCTAACCCCGGGTCCCTGGGGCGGCTGGCCCCACTCTGCACTAAAACAGGTACAGGTACTTCCCTTGGTACTGCGTACCCAAGAGACAGTACAACTACATCTCAGTTCCATTCCTTTTCTTTCCAGGAGTTCCACTCCTAATTCCCCGTAGGGTTCCAGCCCTTTATCTCAGAACATCATATGTTTCACTTTCCAGATTCACGTTCTCAATTTCCATGATCTCAAACATGTTTCTTTGTTCATAACAGGCAGCTGTTAATTAATTTCACAGGCAGCTTATATATTCCTTTCCATTTTTCCAAGACTGCAGTAATATACATTCCACTAGTTTTTCCATCCTAGGATTCATGCCATATCCTAGGATCTATCATACAATCTAGTTTTCCGGCCCTAGGATTTATGCAACACCTAGGAGCTATCATTCCATACATTTCTCATTCCTAGGGTTCATGCAATGCCCTAGGTTCTAGTTATGGTTCCATACTTTAACAGATTTTATTAATGCTTAAAACCACTCTACCAGGTACAATGGAAGTAATGGGGGCGTGGTCGGGAATCCCGCGCGCCTCCGCGACTCTCAAGACGGCAATCGAACGAGGTCCTATCACAAGGATCAAACACAAGGAGTGTCTCAAAACAGTGTATAGCTACTGTAAGCGGGTAGAGGAATAAATTCTGAATCGAACGCAACTCGAATCGTGGAAGACGGAGCCCAAACGGGCCCTAAACGGGTCGAGAAAGACAATACTGTGCAAAATCAGACGTCTGGAACTCCTTCCAGACGTCTTAAACGGTGGATCAGAGAATTACCTGTTCGGCGTGGTTCCCCGGACGTCCAGAAGTCTGTGGCGACGTCTCTCCTAGATCCCAGACGTCCGATGGTCTCTCCGGACGTCTGGAGGTCACTCCCGCCGTCTGGTACAACTTCCAGACGTCGGATTCGCAAAGGATGACGAATCCGAACACCTGCGCACAGCCAACCCTCCTCCTTCAGTACGGTCAGTCGACAAAAGAAGAAGGAGAAAGCGGAACTCACCTTTCAGACGTCTGTATGATCACACAGACGTCGACCTTGCCGTCTGGATATCAGTCCAGACGTCTGATTCTGGAGATTTTTCCAGAATCAGAACCTCGCTCGGCCTCCGCTCGCGACGCCGCCCGCGTCGCACCTCGCGCGTCCGCTGCTCCGCCCGCAGCAGGTCCCTCTTCGCGACGCTCTGCGCCCCCTGCGCCCTCCGCCGGCCGGCCAAGCCGCTCCCGGCGAGCTCGCCCTCACGGCAGAGTCCCGCCCTCGCACGCCGCAGCTCCTCCGCGCCTTTGCTGCGCCGCTGTCGCTGCGCCCTCGCGTCCGCTCGCTCCGCCCGCAGCAGGAGAGGAGGAAGATGGTGGAGACGGGAGGGGAGGCGCGCCCCCTCCCCCTTTTAACGCCGCGCGGAGAGGAGAGAGAGACGGCCGCAGTCTCCTGCAGCCGCAGAGAAGATGCGGATCGCAGGTCTGCGTGCACAGGCGCGCAGACGAATATCCCGTGCGAGTATAACTGTTCGTCAGACGTCTGTAAACTATCCCGGACGTCTGGTCAGACGTCTGGATGTGATCCCAGACGTCTTTACAGACGTCTGGGCCACCTCCCAGACGTCTTAAAAGACGTCTGGGGTACGCGCTCGTTACACCCGGCAACAACACTTTATTGTGATTATTGATGTTGTGTTCATCACATGCCCATCGCTAGGCCCAACCTCCTCAGTGATCACATTCACCGGAGGATTCCCATCTGTGATCTTCTGCTTAGCTTTATTAGAAGGACAATCCTTCTTCCAATGCCCAACCTTCTGACAGTGCCAGCATGGTTTATTCTTCGATTTCTTCTTGGATTTGGCCTTCGTTTTATTTTTATTATTCTTATTTTCATTCTCCTTGCCCTCAGATGTATGACATTCACCTTAGACTCCACAGGCATTACAAGTTTCTATTTCCTATGCTCTTCCTCAATGGCAATAACTATCATCAATTCATCTAAAGAGATCTTTCCCTTCCTATGCTTGGGAGTCATCCTGAAGTCCTCCCAAGATTTAGGAAATTTCTCAATAATAGACAGAACTTAAAACCTATCAGGAAGCTTCATTTTAGCCTTTGTTAAACCATAGAGGAATAATAGAAATCCGTGTGCCTACTCCGATAACGATTTATCCTTAGCCATTTGGAATTTAAAGAATTTTGCAACAGAGTATTTTTCAATACCAGGATCCTCGGTATTATACTTATTGTCCAACTCCTCCCATAGCCCCTTTGCAGTAAAGATGGATGTGCTATATACATCAAATCACACATTAGACAATGCCAATAAGATACAGCCATGATAAATACAGTTGTGCTCATTCCACAATCCACCTCATTTTGGCCTTCTGGAGTGGGTTTTTCATTATCCAAAATAGGGCAATCGATTCTCAACATCAAGATCAAGCCAATGGTGGTCAACCAAATTCTCATGTGTTGTTGCCAACGCTTGAAATTTTTCCTACCTAATAAGTCTACACGTGATTTGAAAGCCATTTCTAATATCCCAAATATTTTAAATCTAAGTGATACCTTCTTTAAGATTATTGAAATAAACACATAAAGGAAATAAATAAATAAAAACATATGCAATTTCAACATTTTTGCATAGATCAAAAATATTAAATCAAGCAAATCAAACATGATTTGGCAATATCTAGAATAAAATAAAGAGCAAATAACATACAATAGCACAAATAAACAAAACGAAGAAAGGTTAGAGATTACTCCGATCTAAGCACCCATTAAGTACTTCCCTTAGAGAAGGTATCACCCCCCACAATACTGGTACGTTGAGGTTTGATGAACTCCTCCTAGGATACGACAATCCACTTTTAAGATTCAATGCACTCCGATCTTGGACATCCTCGAAAACTGCCTCAGGAGAATGAAGTTGAGGCAATTTGATTTCCAACCAAATTTCCAATTGATCTACTAATTTAATGGTTTGATCAACCAAAAACTTCTCTTGGATCTCTCGATCTCCTTGTACAAGATCAAAAAAGTGATTGAAGATTTTTCTACCAATCTCACGTCAAACGAACACACCAAGAAAGAGAGACAAGAATGGGAGAGAGGGAGAGAGTGGAGAGAGCTTTTCTACTCTTATTTTGTGTCAAATGAAAGCCCCTTCATGGCCCTTATATAGAGCCCATGATCAGACGTTTATGAAAATTCTTGTTTTATGGAAATACGGTAATTGATCGACCAATTAAATCCATTATCGACCAAAATAAATTGGTCGATCAAACTTGATCTTTTGGTCGACCAAACTAATTGATCAACCAAACTTAACTCATTGATCGACCAAAACAATTGGTCGACCAATTTTACCTTTTGATCTACCAATCCAAGATAAAATCGTGAGATTAAAAGTTCATAGCAAAAGAGTCCAAGTTTTAAGTTTGAAATTCATTCTCACCCAAGCCTAAGCCGAACCAGGGCAGGGCGGGGCACTCGCACATGCATGTGTGGTCCCCAGCCCATCTCTTACTCTTTGCTACATAAGCCATGGGAGGCAGAAGCCTTTTACACCTACTAAGAGGTTTGTCAACTTCTAGTATGGGACTAAAAACCTCTCCTGAATCTTACTGATTTCAACATGAATTCCCATATCACCATATAACAACTGCACCCCGATTGATACAGTTGGGCTGTCAAATCAGACACAGTCAAGGCACCAACACCCCAACAATCTATAGAAACCCTACCCATTAGCTAGTATAGTCCAAGACCCCACATGGTAGCTAGTAGGTGTAGTAGGACAGTTGTCGCCCTTCATATCCTATGTCTTATAGTAACAAGTTGGCTAATAAAGTATCTTTATCTTACAAGGTGCTAGGCTAACATGTGCTTGGCCAAAAAAGGGATTTGCAATATCATGCAAGATTTATAGTTGGACATGCATTTTGAGATGTTGATCGTATGACATTTATAAAGGTGCAATCATGATTGAGGGATACTAATTGAATATAGATGATCCCAACATCTCTATTGCATACTTAATCACTACCCATTAGCGTGAGAAGAACAAGTAATGGGATTGTATCCCATATCAACATGATCACATTCTTAGTTTCTAACTTAGTATTTGATATCTATTCATTTTACGATTCCTTCTTAGAATATGTTCCTATGAATAATGGGAGTATCTCTTCCAAACCATTAGCGAATGCACTCTGACCACATACTATAATATCTCAATTTTGTCATTGTAGATGTGTAAATGGATGGCCAATTTTAAATCTTAGAACCTAAGAATAAATTTGTAGAATGATTTTGTATAGTGGTTCACAAGAATGGAGATCCATGGGGAGGCATAATTGTTTACCAATTTAAGCTCACTAATGATCTACCAAATCAAATAGTTTGCAATGGGAACATCAAAACCATGATTATGCTCATCAATCCAAGTGAATGAAAATCAACATCTAGATGTAAAATCTTCTCAAAAAAAAAAACATCTAGATGTAAAAATGAGGTGGTCTTATCTTGTACTAGATAGGTGGCACATAAGAACTACCAAAGATCATTAAATTACACTAAATTTAGCTTGGAAAAATTAGAAAATTAAATAATCCGAAAATATAAATTAAAATCTAAAACTATCTAAACAAGAAATACTAATAAAAAGAAGCAATTCATTAATTTATTAAGCAACTAGCTAGGTTCTATAAAAAAATTCAGACTACAATAGCTAGAAAGTAAAAAAAAATTAAATAGGAGGTCGATACTCGACACCCAAATTTGATATGGCCAGATGACTGTGGTAGGTTGATGGCAAGGTGGTTGATTGGCAAATGACGGTGATGGCGGAGTCATGGTCAATGTGGTAAAGTTGTAGAATCCAGCGACGAAACTTGGATTAAGGAGGGCAATGATGGCGTTACGTAATAAGTACTTGACTAACAAAGATGAAAACTGCTCATGAAATTTTATGCCCCTAAGAGAAGAAATGGTGTCTCCTTTTATAATGTAATATGGGAGAGAATAAGGCATGGAAACATTGGATTAATAATATGAAGGATGCGAGTATGGAAACATGCGTTGTAATGTGTTTTGCAATGTATGGCCAAGAATCAACTGATTGAAAATCAAGCAGACCAAAATACATCTGTTGAAAATGATTTTCTATTGATTGAAAATCAAAATAAATCAGTTTAAAATCAAAACATACCAGTTGAAAATCAAAATACACTGGTGTGTTTTGCCTTTTCACCGGTGGAAAATGATTTTTCACTTGGAACATGATTTTTCACCTATGGGAAGTGATTTTTTACTTGAAAAGTAGTTTTTCATCATTGAAAAGTGGTTTCCACCGATGAAAGCCCAAAATACATTGGTTGAAATTTCCACTCTCATTGGTGCATTGTAAAATGCATTGTAGAGTGCGTTGTTCACTTTTCCTCTAATACAAATTAAGATCAACTAAAGGTCATAGCTGGATTGAAAAGGGCCACCATGGGTTGGTAATGATGCTAATAGAAATTATTGCTGCTGGAATTTAAATCATAATGTCCTATGTCGTTTATCTTGAAGCCAAAAGAAAAAGCTCATAGGGCTATTGATTGCTTAAAGCCAGTGTGGTAATGGCTTGAATAAATGGGATTTGGTCCTTACTTGGCAAGATTACGTAGGTTGTAGTGGGATTTGCATCGATGAATAAAAAGTCACATCAAAGGGAGGGATATCGGCTAACATGGAACGTGGATTAATTGGGTGGACACTTTAATGGTTATTTCTTTTTTCAGGTGTAACATTTCAATTAAAGGGAAGAACCTGATATATGAAGACATGCCCCATAGGGGAAAGAAAAATACAAGATCCTATCACCCTTAAAGAGGGGGAGATTGCTCCCCGTAGAAATGGGGGAAAGCAAAACTCAAAAGGAAGATAAGAAATAAAGGAAAAAGAAAAAGAAAGACGAGTGTCGAAATTAGGATCTGGTCAACCTCTCGACACTCAAAGGTACAACAAGGCACCAACGAGATGAATCTCGAAGAATACACCAACATGTGAATCGATTAGGATGACCAAAAGGTCGAGAAACGATTCCTGACATGAATCAGAAAACTCAGCCGTATGACGCCTGATTTCTCACATGGTCCCTAAACAAAAAATAAGCATATCTTTAAAAAATAAGAAAAGAAAAATAATCCATCCACAACAAAGCAACGAACACAACCACAGCACGCATATCGGGCCCCGGCCAAGCACACTTTAATGGATTTTACTCGTGGGCATTAAAATTGTGACAACCAATGCCTTGAAGATGCACTTGGGTTTTGTGATGGATAATAAGCATGAATGATCTTGTTTATAAGTGCTATGACATGTGGACATCACAAGGTTGAAATTGATCAGCATATGGTCAAATGCATATAAAGTATTAGTGAGATAATTATTTGGTTTTTGTCATGCAAGTGCAAGTGCCATGAGTAATATGTATAAAACTAAGGAGTGTAGGTTCACGAAGACTTGTAGGCCCTTAATTTGGGTTTGGTTTACGTTTGGTTGGTTAGGCTGAGCTTAGGATTTTTACTTGAGGTGACCAAGATTTTCCTCCATGCCATTTTGTCATTGGCTCTTGAGCTCATAAAAGCATTCCCTCTCTCCCTTATTTGTCACTCAAATCCTCTGTCCCTGAAATTCAAGTTTATAAGTAATTAATCTCATATCATAGTAACAAAACCTCTATTATTTGCAATTAGAATTAGGAAGATTAGTCTATTATATTCACTTAATCCCAAATGAATCACCAATTAAGCTTATTTGAGTGGAAACCAAACCTTATTTAGTACTTAGTTATGTGATTTATTAATTGGCACATTAATAATCTTGTTTCCCTAAGTTATAGAATCAGAGGCTATGTATTTACATTCTTTAATTATAATAAGTGGGAAATTTAATTTTGGCATTTAACCAACCTGTTACGAACACGCGCTTCAGATGTCTTTTAAGAAGTCTGGGAGGTGGCCCAGACGTCTGACCAAACGTCTGAAACCACTTCCAGATGTCTGGGAATCGGTTATTTTTGGCACGCGTGTTTTGTCTGCACGCCTGAGCGCGTAGACCTGCGTACGCTCTCTCTCCCTCTCTTTTTCCCTCTCTCCTGCGACCGCAGACCCACCCTGTCTGCTCTCTCTCTCCTCCTTGCACGGCCTTAAAAGGCCACGCCCTCTCCCTCACTCCCGTCACCTCCGCCCCCTTCCTCTTCTCCTTCCATCCAGTGCGCGAGAGCGAGCGCGAGTGAGCGGCAGCAGCGACAGCAGCGGTGAGCATGGGAGGAGGTGCTGCGCGTGGAAGAGGCACTCGGCCGTGAGGGCGAGCTCGCTGGGGCTGCTAGGGCCGGCCGGCGGGGGGCGCAGCGGGTGCGGAGCGACGCGGGGGGGACTGCTGCAGTTTGAGCAGCAGGCGGACGAGACGCAGCGCGGCCGGGCGTCGCGAGCGGAGGGCGAGTCGCGCCCTGGTTCTGGAAACTTTTCCAGAATCAGACGTCTGGGCTTCTAGCCAGACGACGGGCACGACGTCTGGAAGACTGTCCAGACGTCTGAAAGGTGAGTTATTTCCGTCTTCTTCGTTTTCCTCGACTGACCGTACTGAGAGAGAGAGATGGGTACGTGCAGGTTCGGTGATTCGCCATCCAACGCGAATCAGACGTCTGGCTGTAGCACTAGACGACGGGAGCGACATCCAGACGTCCTGGATGACCATCGGACATCTGGAAACTAGGCCAGACGCCCCTGCAGGCTTCTGGACGTCTGAGAGCCCACGCAAAGCAAGGTAACCCCTGATCCACTTTTTAAGACGTCTGGAATAAGTTCCAGACGTCTGATTTTGCACTGTTTCGTCGTTTTCGACCCGTTTAGGGCCCATTCGGGTTTCATTTTCCCTGTTTCGAGTTGCGTTCTTTTCGGAATTAAATCCTCTACCCGTCTACTGTAGCTATATACTATTTTGAGAAACTCCTTGTGTTGATCCTTATGATAGGATCCCGTTCCGTTGCAGTCTCGGGGGTTACGGAGGCATGCGGGATTCCCGACCACGCCCCCAGTTCGCCTGTTGTAACCGGTAGAGTGGCTTTTAAGTTTATTGGTATAATCTGTTAAATTATGGAACCATAAATAGCACCTAGGACATTGCATTAATCCTAGGAATGAGAAACTAGAATGAATGGTAGATCCTAGGGTGTTGCATGAATCCTAGGGTTGGAAAACTAGATTGTATGATAGATCCTAGGGTATGGCATGAATCCTAGGATGGGAAGAACTAGTGGAATATATGAATACTGCAGTCTTGAAAAATGTGGAAAGGAAATAATAGCTTCCTGTAAATTGGTTTAACAGCTGCCTATTATGAATAAATGAGCATGTCTGAGAATATGGGATGTATGAACGTGAAACTGGAAAGGTGAAACCTGAATGTGCTGAATTAAAAGAACTGGAACCCTACGGGGAATTAGGAGTGGAACTCCTGGAAAGAGAAAGGAATGGAACTGAGAAAGAAAGACGTGGTAGTGTGCTGTCTCTTGGGTATGTAGTACCAAGGGAAGTACCTATACCTGTTTAGTGTAGAGCGGAACCAGCCGCCCCAGGGACCCGGGGTTAGGACTGGCCACTTTGTGCCGACTTGCTGGCCCTCGCGTACGCTGTACCAAGGAGAGCTACTAGTGTAGGGAGGGCACTAGCTACCCCACGGGCTCCAGGGTTCTGCTAGCCTCCTACACCGACTTGTTAGGCCCACTGGGCAAACCAGGGTAGTCAGGCGAGGGTGCACGGACTGTGGAGGGGCAAGGCCCCTGTTTGGTTACTGTGGAGGGGTTGGACCCCTGTTACTGAGAGGGCTCTGCCCTGTACTGGTTCCGTGCTGTGCTTTGGGCACACCCGTTAACGGAAACGACTGACCGCGTGCCAGTGCAGGTTAGCTACCTGTGCGCTTATCGCGCGTGTCGTAGTCACCGTTACGCCTGTCCGTGACCTTGGGGTGGTTGATTGAGAGTAGGATCACCACGGGGGACTCTCCCGGCCAGGAGAGCACCACGTGTTACTTCTACTATTCGGAAAAGACTGCAATCAAGATCGTTCCCACGAGGAACATTCGAGATCAAGTGAAGGATCTGAGAAATAGATAAATTGTGGGAAAATAGAAAGACGTAATTAAAGAAAGTAACAAAATATAACAGCTACTGTACACTCTACTGTTTCTTTTTTTTTAGTTGCCACTCTACTCAGCGTTTTGCTGACGTGTTACACTCGTTACCTTTCAGGACCAGGTGTTGAGCAGCCAGGGTCAGCGGCTGCAGAGGACGCTAGGCCGAGTAGGGTCCAATAGAGTTACCACTGTTCTCTTGTACCTCTTTTTTTGGTTCCACTGTAGTGAGTAGTTCTTGTTACCGCTGTACTTTTCTTTACCTGCAGTTCCATATTATGTTGTGAATGATGTTCTACTGTTGTGGTGGTATATACTGTAGTGGTTTCTTTCCTTACTGCTGTATTTTCTTACTGTTTGTTATATTCATGCTGAATGTGATTTATTTTACTATTCTTTTGGTTACTTCTTCGTTGGACGACCAGGTCTTGGGATTAGTCGAGTCAGTCCAGTTCTCGTGTCTCGTAGGGACTCGGGAATCGGGTCGTTACAAGATGGTATCAGAGCAAGGTCGTCCCGAGAATGAATCAACTGACTGGAAAATAACCAATTCACATGTCTATAACTAGAGTAGCCACCACAACATATCTCTTGACATGAGCTCTTAGACGTTTTCGTTAGGTACTGTTCCGTACTGACGTATTTCGTTGTTTTGCGTCTCCTTGTAGGAGATGCCTCGTCATGGAACTAGGAGGGTGGGCCGCGGGCGCGGCCGAGGTCGGGGCCCGAGGGACAGATGTGTTGGGCTTGGAGTACATACTACCCCTCCTCTTCTCCTGAGCATACCGTCTCCGGACCTCGTCCAACTAATTCGAGAGGTGGTTCGAGAAGAATTTCAACTTCCACCCACATCGCCACCCCCTCCTCCCCCTTCCGAGCGTACGACAGGGGAGTTGGTGGTGGAACAAGATTTCCACCGTCACACTAGGCGTGTTAGGAGAACTCAAAGGAGACACGTGGCGTCCGCAGGAGAGTCGTCAAGTTTTACAGGGCCATCAGTGGCCTTTGGGGGCCCTCGACAGGGGCCAGTCGCCAGCACCGGACCCCCGCCCAGCCGACAGCAGGGACCCACTGAGGACGGGAGTCGGGTTCCCCTCTGTTACCAGTGTGGCCAGCCGGGCCACATCAGGAGGGACTGCCCGTTTAGGGTAGGAGGTCAGCAGATACTTCTCGCGCAGAGCACTGGAGGGCACGCAGGAGGCCGCGGTTCCCAGGCGCGAGGAGGAGGACAGCAGTCGCGAGGAGGGTACCGGCCAGCACCTACCCGTCCGACGCAGAGTGTGGCTGCTTCGTCCGCACCTAGAGCTGAGGGGCATATCAACGCCCTGACACACAGGGATGCCAGAGCTTCGAGATCGGTGGTAGCAGGTGTGGTTTCAATTTCCGGCAGACTGTTTACACGCTTTTCGATTCCGGCGCTACGCACTCGTTTGTCGCAGCCAGTTTCGCAGTTAGCTTGGACCAAGATTATACACTGTTAGAGAATCCGTTCGTAATCAGAGGTCCGAGTGGTCAGCTGTTTGTAGCTGAGGAGGTGTACACGGATTGCGAGGTCAGCGTCGGGGGACATAGCCTGCCAGCTAACCTGATTATGATACAGATGGAGGACTTTGGAGTGATTCTGGGGGTGGATTGGCTGTCTGCTTACCACGCCTTGGTGGACTGTTTTGAGAGGAAGATCGTCTTCTCCATTCTGGAGTTGACTTCTTTCGAATTTCACAGACAGCCAGTGAACGGAGGCTTCAGGTGCATTTTGGCACTTCGGGCGGCGAGACTTTTGAGCCAGGGGTGTGAGGGCTTCCTAGCTTGTGTAGTGGCAGAGCCCAGCCCTGTGGTAGACTTCCAGAGCATCCCGGTGGTCAGAGAGTACCCTGACATGTTTCTAGACGAGTTACCAGGACTACCGCCTGAGCGTGAGATCGAGTTTGAGATCTCACTAGTACTAGGGGCCAGCCCCATCTCCACTGCGCCATACAGGATGGCACCGCTTGAGCTACAAGAGCTCAAGTCTCAGTTGCAGGACCTTTTGGAGAAAGGTTTCGTGAGGCCCAGTGCGTCTCCCTGGGGAGCCCCGATACTGTTAGTGAAGAAGAAGGATGGGACCTTACGCCTTTGTGTGGACTACCGACAGCTGAATAGGGTCACCATCAAGAACAGATATCCACTGCCGAGGATCGACGTCTTGTTTGACCAATTGCGGGGTGCCACGGTGTTCTCCAAGATCGACTTGAGGTCTGGATACCACCAGTTGAGGATCAGGGAGACCGACGTCTCCAAGACAACTTTCCGCACCCGGTACGGACACTACGAGTTTTTGGTCATGCTGTTTGGGCTGACCAATGCCCCCGCTGCTTTCATGGATTTGATGAACCGGGTGTTTAGACCGTACTTGGACCAGTTCATGGTGGTTTTCATAGATGATGTACTCATCTATTCTCGAGATTAGACGCAGCACGGATAGCACTTGCGGATGGTTCTGGACACTCTGAGACGACGTAGGCTGTACGCCAAATACAACAAGTGCGAGTTCTGGTTGAGGGAGGTGACCTTCTTAGGTCATGTGATCTCTGGAGACGGCTTAGCAGTGGACCCAGCCAAGGTCGAGGCAGTACTCAGGTGGGAGAGACCGCGTTCAGTCACTGAGATTCGCAGTTTCCTGGGACTGGCAGGCTACTACAAACGATTCATCAGAGGTTTTTCACAGGTTGCGCGTCCTATGACACAGTTGACCCGGAAGGACGTGCCCTCCGCCTGGACAGATGCCTGTGAGGCATGTTTTCTGGAGCTGAAGGAGAGGTTGACCTCAGCTCCCGTGCTCATCATCCCTGACAGTAGTGGCGGGTTCGTTGTGTACACGGACGCCTCCTTGCAGGGGTTAGGAGGTGCGCTCATGCAGAGGGGTCACGTTGTCGCTTACGCTTCGCGGCAACTGAAGCCCCATGAGCATACCTACCCTACCCACGACCCGGAGTTGGCAGCTGTCGTCTTCGCGCTGAAGACCTGGAGGCACTACTTGTACGGTGAGACCTTCGAGATTTTCACAGATCACAAGAGCCTCAGATACCTTTTTGATCAGAAGGAGCTCAACATGAGACAGAGACGTTGGTTGGAGCTCCTGAAGGACTACGACTGCAGCATCTCCTACCACCCGGGAAAGGCCAATGTGGTGGCTGACGCCTTGAGCCGTAAGGCGCCCGCACACTTGGCCAGTTTACAGTTACAGAGTGGGAGCCTTTTGGAGGAGGTGGGCAGTTGGCGACCCCTGGAGTTACGGAGGCACTGTGGGGCAGTGACGGTGACACGACAGACCAAGCCAGAGCTGATAGACCGCATCATCACAAGACAGATGGCCGATCCGTACTTGCAGTCCTTGTGCGACAGAGTACTGTCAGGAGACCCAGGGGACTTCTCTTTCACAGACCAGGTGCTGCGCCTGAGGGGACGGTTGTGCCTTCCCAGAGACGAGGAGCTGTTAAGAGAGCTCCTGACTGAGGCACATGGTTCCAGATTCACCATACATCCCAGAAACACGAAGATGTACCACGACTTGAGACGCGAGTTTTGGTGGAGGGGGATGAAGCGGGATGTGGGTAAATTCGTGCAGCAGTGGTTAGTGTGCCAGCAGGTGAAAGCCGAGCATCAGAGGCCTGCAGGGTCGCTACAGCCGCTTCCAGTGCCAGAGTGGAAGTGGGAGAGCATCACCATGGACTTGGTGGTGGGCTTACCTGTTACCCAACGAGGGCACGAGCTGTCTGGGTAATTGTGGATAGACTGACGAAGACGGCACGATTTCTTGCCAATCCAAGTCGCTTTGGGACCAGCACAGTTGGCAGAGAGGTATATCCGCGACGTGGTGCGACTACACGGAGTTCTGCGGGAGATCATATCTGACCGGGATACTCGCTTTACGTCCCAGTTTTGGGCTAAGTTTCAGCAGGCCCTGGGGACGCGGTTGAGGTTTAGTACAGCTTACCACCCCCAGACGGACGGACAGTCCGAGCGCACGATACAGACACATGAGGACCTTTTGCGTGCCTGCGTGCTGGACTGGAGGGGCTCTTGGGAGGAGCACCTGCCCCTAGCGGAGTTTGCATACAACAACAGTTATCACTTGAGCATCGGCATGGCTCCCTACGAGGCTCTGTACGGACAGAAGTGTACGGCACCCTTGAGTTGGGTTGAGGTGGGGACCAAGTGGGAGGTTGGCCCCAGGTTGATCCGGCAGAGTCAGGAGGTAGTCGAGCAGATCCACAGGTGACTCCACACTATCAGGAGCAGACAGAAGAGCTACGCGGATCGGAGATGCAAAGCGGTGCAGTTTGAGGTTGGGGACCACGTCTTCCTTCGTGTTTCGCCCGTGAAGGGCCTACAGCGGTTTAGGGTGAGAGGGAAGCTCGCACCGAGGTTCGTGGGGCCCTTTGAGGTCCTGGAGCGGGTTGGACCCATTTCTTACAGACTTGCCCTGCCCCCGCAGCTTTCTGGTGTGCACGACGTGTTCCACATGTCTAACCTCAGGAAGTACGTAGCCGATTCCAGTCACGTACTAAGTCACAAGAGCGTCGAGGTGGGCGACGACCTGACCTACCCTGAGCGGCCAGTGCAGATTCTAGACCGAGCCGTCCGCAGTTTGAGACGAAAGCAAGTACCCCTGGTAAAGGTTTTGTGGAGGAGCCAGCAGTACGAGGAGGCTACCTGGGAGCCTGAGGCGGCAATGTGGGAGCGGTACTCGGAGCTTTTCACGGGTACGTCTTCTCGTACCGGCTTCGGTCCTCTTGGAGTTTTTTATGGTTATTTTGACGTCTTTTCCTCACCCTAATTAGCGCAAGTTTCGGGGATGAAACTTCCGTTGAGTTTGTTATATTGTTACGAACGTGCGCTTCAGACGTCTGGGAGGTGGCCCAGACGTCTGGGAATCGGTTATTTTTGGCACGCGTGTTTCGTCTGCGTGCCTGAGCATGCAGACCTACGTACGCTCTCTCCCCCTCTCTTTTTCCCTCTCTCCTGCGGCCGCAGACCCACCCTGTCCACTCTCTCTCTCCTCCTCGCACAGCCTTAAAAGGCCACGCCCTCTCCGTCACTCCCGTCACCTCTGCCCCCTTCCTCTTCTCCTTCCAGCCAGTGCGCGAGAGCGAGCGCGAGTGAGCGGCGGCAGCGACAGCCGCAGTGAGCGTGGGAGGAGGTGCTGCGCGTGGAAGAGGCGCTCGACCGTGAGAGCGAGCTCGACGGGGCTGCTAGGGCCGGTCGGCGGGGAGCGCAGCGGGCGCGGAGCGACGCGGGGGGGACTGCTGCAGTTTGAGTAGCAAGCAGACAAGACGTGGCACGGCCGGGCGTCGCGAGCGGAGGGCGAGTCGCGCCCTGGTTCTGGAAACTTTTCCAGAATCAGACGTCTGGGCTTCTAGCCAGACGATGGGCACGACGTCTGGAAGACTGTCTAGACGTCTGAAAGGTGAGTTATTTCCGTCTTCTTCATTTTCTTCGACTGACCGTACTGAGAGAGACAGATGGGTACCCGCAGGTTCGGTGATTCGCCATCCAACGCGAATCAGACGTCTAGCTGTAGCACTAGACGACGGGAGCGACATCCAGACGTCCTGGATGACCATCGGACGTCTGGGAACTAGGCCAGACGCCCCCGCAGGCTTCTGGACGTCTGAGAGCCCACGCAGAGCAAGGTAACCCCTGATCCACTTTTTAAGACGTCTGATTTTGCACTGTTTCGTCTTTTTCAACTCGTTTAGGGCCCGTTCGGGTTTCGTTTTCCGCATTTCGAGTTGCGTTCTTTTCGGAATTAAATCCTCTACCCATCTACTGTAGCTATATACTGTTTTGAGAAACTCCTTGTGTTGATCCTTGTGATAGGACCCCGTTCCGTTGCAGTCTCGGGGGTTGCGGAGGCACGCGGGATTCCCGACCACGCCCCCAGTTCGCCTGTTGTAACCGGTAGAGTGGCTTTTAAGTTTATTGGTATAATCTGTTAAATTATGGAACCATAAATAGCACCTAGGACATTGCATGAATCCTAGGAATGAGAAACTAGAATGAATGGTAGATCCTAGGGTGTTGCATGAATCCTATGGCTGGAAAACTAGATTGTATGATAGATCCTAGGGTATGGCATGAATCCTAGGATGGGAAGAACTAGTGGAATATATGAATACTGCAGTCTTGGAAAATGTGGAAAGGAAATAATAGCTTCCTGTAAATTGGTTTAACAGCTGCTTGTTATGAATAAATGAGCATGTCTGAGAATATGGGATGTATGAATGTGAAACTGGAAAGGTGAAACCTGAATGTGCTGAGTTAAAAGAACTGGAACCCTACGGGGAATTAGGAGTGGAACTCCTGGAAAGAGAAAGGAATGGAACTGAGAAAGAAAGACGTGGTAGTGTGCTGTCTCTTGGGTATGTAGTACCAAGGGAAGTACCTGTACCTGTTTAGTGTAGAGCGGAGCCAGCTGCCCCAGGGACCTGGGGTTAGGACTGGCTACTTTGTACCGACTTGCTGGCCCTCATTGTACGTAGTACCGAGGAGAGCTACTAGTGTAGGGAGGGCACTAGCTACCCCACGGGCTCCAGGGTTCTGCTAGCCTCCTACACCGACTTGTTAGGCCCACTGGGCAAACCAGGGTAGTCAGGCGAGGGTGCGCGGACTGTGGAGGGGCAAGGCCCCTGTTTGGTTACTGTGGGGGGGTTGGACCCCTGTTACTGAGAGGGTTCTGCCCTGTACTGGTTCCGTGTTGTGCTTTGGGCGCACCCGTTAACGGAAACGACTGGGAAAATAGAAACAAGGATTTTCTTCCCTATGTTGCAAAGTGCAAATGATGTGAAATTTGTTGAAGAAGATTATTGGGTAATTTGCATGTCTACCAAGTTTAGTTGCCCAAAATTAACCTTTGGTCAACTAAATGGGTTAGACAAATAATCTTGTGGCTTATCCCTCTTTATTGCATGCTTGCCTAAATTTGGTGAAGCAAACTCAACATATTAGGCACCTAAAATCATAGCAAATGTATTTCTTTTATTTAAATCTCATGCATTTTTCTTGTGAAGTTATTTGATGATGATGATCGACAAGCAAAATCATGGCAAGAAGGATTCACTTGTTGCTTGTCAACAAGGACGTGGCCTTTCCATAGAAATACCAAAAAAAGAAACTCTTGATTATAACACCTAATGTTTGACACATATGGAAGTAGACAGCAAGAAATTTTTCAATTCCCTCCTAATTCTTTAGATTCACATTAGAATTAGACTAGCATTCATGTTCAATTTGAAGAAGGAAAAGTTTGATGCCTGCTCATTTTTCCACATTAACAAAGTGATGAATTGCATCAGTCTTTTAGCTATATTAATTTTCCAACTAAGAACATGAAATGTCATGTCACCCACTAAGACGTGAGTTGGTTGTATGTTTTGAATGAGTAGTACTCTTTTCTTCAAACATAGGTTCTAAACTAGGGTGTTTAATTCACTAGGCCTAATAACTTGTCAAGGACCATTTTCTTAGTTTCCTTTGGAGGTGTTTGGTAGATATAGAGGTTAAGAAACAACAACATTCTACACCTACACCGACGGTTAGTAACCGTTGGTATAGGTCAAAATGACCGTCGTTGTAGATCTAAAGAGCTATTCTGACGGTCATTGAAGGTGTTCTCTTAAGAGGCATCGCTATAGGCAACACCGATAGTTTTTTACCGTCGGTGTTGTACCTAGACCTACAGTGACGGTCACATCCAGAAAGCTTGCCATTTTTGTGATAGCAGAAACAACGCTTTTATCTGTCGCTGTAGGGCAAAAAAATGTTGCTAAAACCATCACTACGAGGTAACTCTAAATGTCTTTTTAACATAATACCAACACAACCATCTGTCACTAAATCTGTCAATATAGATATCAAAGCAATATCTTAATAAATTTAAGATTTAATCAACAACAACTTTTACTTTATTTAAGTAAGATTAAATAAAAATATACAAGATATGGCTTTTGAAATAACAAATTAAATTATTTATAAACCATAGATTCGTATCTAATAGAATAATTTTCTCATATAATTCTAAAAGGAAATTGTGTCTACAAGCATTATAAATGACATGAGCCACAAGTATCCTTCGAATACACTTTATACACTCGTAAATTGGTAGACAACATTCTAGCCTAAGACTAGAAGGTACAAGTAGCTTCTATCCTAGAAGTTCATCAAAATGTAAGCCCTCCTTAGGTCTTCTTCCAATTGCTCCAATGGTTCATTGATTTTTAGGTATCTCAACTATGAGATCTTAAGTAGCTTGCAAAGGTTCTCAATCAATTTGAGGTGATGTACAACTGTAAATCATTAAACATAATATTATAACCCTTGAAAAAAAGATAAAGTAATAGTTTGCCTAGATAAATACAAGTTGCATGCCTATTATGAAACATGCATGAAATTAGCATCATGTAATTATTTATAATTCTATTGCACTTCATGATTGCATCCTTAAACAACCTCCCATTTTTGTGTTTACAATAAAAAAATCAGGAAACATAAAGATCTAACAAATGGATGCTTTAACTTGGAACTAGAGAAAAGATGCACTAACTGGGAATCGAACCCAGGTCTATACCACGGAAGGGTACTATTCTACCACTAAACCATTGGTGCTATTCCTGTTTCATGAACCTAAATTAATACAAACTAAGAGTGGTCAGAAAATGAATAATCTTGAAGTTCTTCCTAATAATTCTAAAATTAATAATGATTTAAATCTTCAATATTTTAATACAAACTAGGATTCTATTTGTGCATGATTGTTAGAAAAAAAGATGGGAGGTTATGTTTCATTCTTTTGGGTAATCAATATACATTCAGAAAGAATGAGATGAATTATATTTGCATCACCTTTGTGTTACATAAAAATTACAGAAGCCAGTACAAGACAGAATATCGATTAAGTGAAATATTTACCTGGAGACAATTTTACTATAGTTCGAGGAGACAAGACTAGTTCATCGGGAAAAGAGAAAATAATTGTTGGAATTATGACATTTTAGCTAAATTTAAATGGTTGTAGTTTTTGATTTAGAGTATCCTAAACTTATAAGAAGGTATGACTGGAAAATGAAGCAGACAGTTATCCCAACTATTAGGATGCTTGCATAAAGAAATTTATTTAAGTCAGCACATTCTAGACCTAGAGTCACAGTCACCTTCTTTACAACAAGATCACCTTAAAATAATAGGCATGGTAGCATTCAGTTATAGTAGATGTTCAGGTATGAGTCAAATGACTTTCTACAAGATAAATTGCTAGTTGAATTTAGGGAAATATGAATCCCATTATGGAAAACCAACATATATACATTCTGAGAGAGAGAAGGGGATGGGAAATAAAATAGTCATGCATTCTAAAAATAGTGGAAGCTTCAAAATTGCAAGTTTTGACAAGCTGGTATAGTTAAAGTATACCTGAAAAATTGCAAGTACTTTTGCAATTATTATTTTTCTTTGACCAAAAAAAAAAGACATAAGCTTGACGAGTACAAAGTAATAAAATATTAGTTAATTATATAATTCCAAATTATATATTTGAAGAACATACATTGTCAATATTATGCACAAAACAATGGTAGCCTACAAATGCTAATATTTGTAAATCATTGCAGTAGTATACCGTAGAGCATGAAAACTATAACCATTATAGAAAATTGTTTACTTAAACAAGATTCAAATTATTTTTGTAAGAGTAAAAAAAATATTTCTCTACTTAGGTGATACTCACGTGAGGATCTCTTGTAATCAAAGTGCTTGCATCAATGATCACAGGCCCCCACTACCTGTTTGATCAAAAACACATGGAAGGCACCAAATTCAGACTTTGGTCCACATTGAAATATATTGAGTGAATTACATATATTGTGCACTTGGGATGTTACAAATGAAGCTACAAAAAGATACCAACACTAATCCAAATACGTTTGAAAATTAATTAACCCAAATGAATTTGATTTTTCTTTTCTTGCTCTCACACAAAATCATTGCCATCAAATAGTTTTTTGGTAATAAAAATCAATGCCAAAAGGGCTAAAAGAAATCTAAAATCAACAATTTCATGTCTGTCAAGCATGGTCAAGAAGATTAATATCCTTACCCCATGGAATAAGAGGGTAGTAAGAACATATGAAGCAACCTAAAGCAAAGTTGTGTTGGGATACTAAAGCAAAATAGAAAGCACAAAAATAAATGGGGAGAATTTTTGATAAAAGGTAAAGTGCTAACAAGAATTGATGCAACTAGAAAACAAGGATACTGAAAAAGCAATGATGTCTCGTCAGTTTCATACAGAAGATCCATTATATCCAAGCATGCGTGAAAGCTTAAAAGATCCCTAGCCCAACCAAGATAGCTCCCTGAAACCAGATATCAGATATCATAAAGCAAAGCTTTACTGCTGACCCACAAAAGAGAGGAAGAGGTTAAACGAAAAGCATAAAAATCACTTAAATTGAGCAAGGAGCTCTTCCAGAAAAATATATGTCAAGTTTGATGCTCCAATCTCAAATCCTAAAACCTTAAAAGCACTTCTTATCTTAGCAACTAAAAAGTAGCTATTCACAACTTAAAGAAGAGAACACTTAAACAACTAAAAGCTACACTCCCCTTTAGAAGAACCTAAATCTTTGCCATTGATGAAGAGAGAGGTTTAGCCTAAGGGAGGCTTGTGATGCAACTCCCATCAGCACTATAATGTCAAATAATAATCAACCAAATAAAATTTTGAAAGAAGTGGGTAGTTAATCAGAACGCTAACTTCATAATTCAAATAAAGATGTTTTAGGGATCTCTAAATACTAATCCCAACATAATGGTCTACCATGATTTAATTGTGTATTTGAGCTCATATATTCAAGCCCATCAACAGTCGTACAAAATTAGCAAGTAAATCAAAAAGTTTTATAAACCATGCTAAAGAGCTAGCATCTGTATAAGAATCTCAAGTATATTTTTAAAATAAGATTGTTTAGAACACTAAAAAAACTAGAAACCATGAACTATCTCCCATATTTGGAAGGCATAAAAATGGTGCATGACAACAGGAAAATTGCCTATCTAAGAAAAATAAGTAGTCCCCTACATCATTAAACACAGACTATTAGTTAAAAATGAATCTTAAGAAACTTTTTGTCAAAACCATCAGATTTAATGCTAGGAATTCGGGGAGTAATGTGAAGCCCTTGTCACTTTATCCTTCAAAACAAAGATTGAAGGAGATATCAAAATTGCTCCTTGTGTAATATAACAGCTGCAGAAATTACTGCAAATAATCCAAACTACACTCTATTGAAATCATACATACTGTTATATCAAAAAATTACCTGAAGTAAACGACATGAAGTATGGTGTATAGAGCATTAAATATGTTTGTGGGGGAAAAGACATGATTGAGAATTAGATTAGATATAGTTCAAATATAGGTATATATCCATTTCCATAATTGCTTTTACATGATTGAGAATTCATATGTACATCAACATATGATTTTTCCTTGCCATATCCTAAGGAAATTTGATATGGATTCCAGTTGGATATAAATCAGATACAAACATCAATTGAATATCAACTTGAAAGTATAATCCAAAAAATAACAATTGGATAAAAAATGTAAAAATATTAGAAGTTCCAATCTTTCTAAAAATATATTAAGGGATCAATATAACTTTTTAGGTTTAATTTAAGCATGCACTAAACTATGTGAATTCAGTTGTAAATCATTGTTAAAAATATAAAACATTTCAAATCTAACAATATATCAAAGATAAATATAAACAAGCCCAATGAGGCATGGAACAGTGGTGAAACATCACTCTTGGGAGTTGGAGGTCCCAGGTTTGAGGCTCCCTGATGTTATATATCCTCACAACATATATATATATATATAATCTGCAGGTTGTGACTATTTCCTTTCAAAAAAATGTATATATTTTAGTCTGCTGGAAATCCAAATCGATATCCTAATCCAATCCAAATTTCTCCATACCATATCAGAATCCATATCCAGCAAAATTCCAAATTCTTATCCAAATTTGTATCAAAATCTGACAATATTCTCTTTTCAAAAAAAATCTGACAATATTCATGTCTGACCAAATTTGGATTGATCATAGGATACGAGTTTATACAGTTATATGGTTATACCTGATCTATTTTCATCCCTTGGGAAGAGCAGATTTTTTGAGAAAATGCAGGATTATTTGGAAGAATAACTCCCTTTCTATATTCAACACCCTTAGGTGCTTTGCCATTAATGGAACTGCTTAAAATTTATTCCTATTGGTAAATGATTTCCATACCCAACCACTACTTATTCCACATTAGATACTACCCTGATGTTCAAAACTTGGAGATTAAATTAGCATACTGGCACATCACCCAACCAATATGTCTCATACCAAGTGCCATATTTCACTCATAGTCTTTTTCCGTTAGAGAGAAAAAAGGTTGGTTACCGGACATCAGTAATCATCCAGAACTCATAGACTTATATTATTCAACAAGCTTAGCCTTTTTAAAAAATAACTATATTTTGTGAATCCATCAATGACAAGAGAATCCTCAAGTCTTTCTAAAATAAACATATGGTGGCATAAATCCACCAACTGCTAGACAAGAAAAATGATCTCATTTAAATAAGCTTTCCCTACTCACCAAACAATACAAGAAAGAAAATCCAAGACTGTGACAGAAGGATACCTAGGATATGATGAAATTATCTCATTTTTTGAAAAGCTATCCTCTTGGCTGCAAATGTCATGTAAATAGTAACAATCTGGGTTGCTGCAAGTCTGAATCATTGAGTAGATTATACAAGCAAAGTTACAAGGATAACAAGTAACATTTAAGACAATAAAGGCCAAAAAAAATAAAGAAAGCAATATGCAAAATTTTCGAAGCCAACAGGAAGAATAAATCCGCAAACCATGTTTCTTATCCATGAGTGACAATATTTTGTAGTGCCAAAGCATGCCCTAAAGAAAGATGTAAATGAAAAGTTAGGAAAAGATTTCTTATATAATCAGTAGTATAGTTACAGATAATAGACAAAAATTGAAATTTTATTAGCTGTGAATATCCAGGACTGTCATTTATTGATAGGATAAAACTTCACCTCAACGGCTTCCCTTCCAGAACAAAACTGTGCACTGCTTGAATACATCGAACAGCTTCTTCTTCATGCAGTGCTTTCCATGAAGATGACAGTTACCAACCATGGGGATGGTGCAAGTGGTATTCCAGTTGATGTGGCCAATGTGGACGTCGCCATTGCAACTGATGTTTGGATGGAAGATTCTATTCCACAAACGAACCTGAGATATGAAACAAGGGAAGGTTAAAACAACTGCAGAATCCAACCATGGAGATATTCGAAATCTAGACAATTCGAAACAAAAAAAGAGGAGAACTAGGTTACCGTCGGCGGATCGTTAGGATACGTCGACGGGATGTTGACTGCACTGTGAGGCACTGATTAGGATATATTAAGCATACTTAATATAGACAAATAATATAGACAAAGAGGACTATGAGGCTATGCGTGAAAATAGGGGGAAAAGGAGATGGGAAGAAGAGAAGCTGTCATCAAAATAAAATATTCAACATCAAATCAATTGTGTCCACCCTCCTGCCCTTTCTTTTTTTTTTAAATTGTTTGTTCTCTGATTTCTATATCCCAGCAGTAGCAGCATGCCCTTGGCCTAAAGAAACACACCCATGTGGGGTGGTTTGATGGTAATAACCAAAGGCAAAAAGAGAGTAGTTGGTGTATTGAGGAAGAAAGAGAAGGAAGGGGGTGGGAAGGCCATTCAAGAAAGCGGGGGGGGGGGGGGGGGGGGGGGGGGGGGGGGGGGGGGGGAGAGAAGGCTATACTAATAATACTACACTCCACTGCAAGACAACCTTTTTAAGCATCACTTGATAACTCAAGATATCCTTTTCTTTTTCCTATTGCTTCCTCTTATGCTCCCCCCCCCCCCCCCCCCCCTTCCCCACACTCTCTCACCCATCCACTGCAAGCACTAGGGAGCATCCCACCCCCATTTGCTGCTGCAAAGAAAGAGAAGCCCACTCCTTCCTCTGGAAAAATGAAATGACTAAAGATGAGGACTTCAAACTCCTTAAGATCCAGGTGCTCCTTCCCTCTTTATTCTCCCCTTCTCTTTCTCCTCACCAACCTTCCAAGCATGTGTGGTGGCAATGGCAAATGCCACTGGGATTAATATATTTACTGGGTGATTATCAACTAGATAACCACCCTTTCTCTTTTTAATTAAAAAAAAACAAAGTTGAATGGCAATGAATTTTTACTACTCCACAGAAGAAAGCTCTCTTGATTGACACAATCTCTGCCCACAAAGTCCACTTAGTTATTTCTCACCTCTTTCTACTTTCTTTCATTTGATTGCAAAAGTTATATGCTCACATGTGTGAATAATTCTCTGGCTTTGATGTTCATCATATGTGTACAAGTTTGGGTTTGACAATTGCAAGCTAATTTGCAATAGTTTCTGTTTTGGGGGAAAAAGCTAAAAAAAGGTAAGATGAAATCAAAACTACCTTCATATAAGCTCACGCAGGACTCTTGTGGGGTGGGTGCCGGGGGTTGAAAGAGCGATCTTCATTTTTGTTAAAAACTTTAACATAAAATGATGTCGTATTTAATCGTGTGGTAGAAAATCGTTTTTCAAAATATTTTATTTCTCAGAATCTAACCACGAAGCATTAGGTATCTCCACAAAGAAGAATTAGCCTATTAAAAATGAGTAATGATGCATCAAGCAATCGGGAATATCAATGGATGTGCATACTAACTAGTGCTCTCATTTCCAGCATAATTCTCAATCTAGATCATTAATCAAGAATATGAGGGTGCACATGCAAAATCACCACCATGGAAATACCAGAATTGCTATCTTAATACTGGCAAGCATCATCAAATTTAATTAAATCAGAATTTGTTCCCCATAACAAGTATACATGTTTGCTTAGTCATGAGATGAATGTGACTGCATGCAATTCAATTAGAATTGAGGGACATTCATGCAATTCTACCATAATATAATAAGATAAATAAGTGAATAGTGTTGTCCACAATGGCAGGATTTGTAATTTTTATTTGTACCCAAAATAGAGGATTTCTCCTCTCTCTTCCTCGTGCGTGAAGAGGGAAGGCCAGCCGTCCGCTAACGAGCGAGGGAGGTTGAGGAAGACGAGGCTGATCCGATGGAGGTCGCAGCATCGATGGAGATGGCCGGAGGTGGTTGGCTGGCGGAGGAGAAGCTCACCGACAGAGGTTTTCCAACACGCGTGTGTGGGCTGCGGGAGGCGCTGCCACGGGCATGGGCAAGCACGTAGAGTCGAGGTGAGTCTAGTGGCGTCGATGGCGTGAAGAACGGATGGCTGTGGTGATGGCTACATGGAAAGGGATGGCGTCGGCGTTGGGTTCTTCTCTGTTGACTGATGGAGAAGACGAAGAAGGAGAGGAGGGGGTGCGATTATTCTATTTGCACGATGCTGCTACTAGTGGTATCACGCGTGAGGCAGGTGATTGCAAGAGCTATG
Source organism: Thalassia testudinum (assembly GCA_037157565.1). Taxonomy (NCBI): domain Eukaryota; kingdom Viridiplantae; phylum Streptophyta; class Magnoliopsida; order Alismatales; family Hydrocharitaceae; genus Thalassia; species Thalassia testudinum. The sequence continues at coordinate 8,501,210 of JAZHRO010000040.1, read as the reverse complement.
CGCATGCATGGCCGCGTTGCTGTGGGCGCAATGAGGGTGTTGCGCGGTGAGGGGACACTACTGTTGTGGCTGCATGCGGTTGTGGCTGCGGTGAGAGGGCACGCGCATGAGGGTGCTGCATGCGGTGAAGGCAGCGGCTGGCAGTGAGATGTGGCTGTGCGCACGCGGCTGTGACTTCCTGTGGGCGTGGCCTACGGGTGTGTGGCCGTGTGTTGTCACCACACAGCCCGCGCAGTGAAGCTTGCACGGTGAGAGAGGTTGGCGGTGCGTGGTGCTTGGTGGTTCCACAGTGCACGCCTTCTTCACAGTGGTGGAGATGGATTGCCCTCATCCACCAAGAGCACACCCCTGCCTTTTATCTCCTTCCCCCCATCCGTTCTTCCCCGGTGCAAGTCAACGGATTTTCAAATCCCTTACTAAAATTGGCCAGTGGCTGTTGATGGATTTGTTGAGGCCGACCAGCTGTTAGGGGAAGGAAAAATTCTTTTCACAACCCTGGTCTCTTGCAAACTTATTCCTCTTCCTCTCTCACTTTCCTGATTATTTGTTAACTCTTAAATTAGCCTGATGGAGTGGATCAAGTGGAGGAGATGCATAGGGTGCACTGTGTGCGAGACCTGCATGAAATATAAAATAATTACATAATAAGTTATAGAATAAAATAGAATAGATGTAAACTTAAGTAATGATGCATGCAATCATTTTATGACCTAATGTAGTTATTAACAAACATAAAATGTAAGAATAAAGTTAACTTAGGCGTAACAATAGTCCATTAAAATGGACTTATCAAATACCCCCATGCCTAAGATTTGCTAATCCCTAGCAAAAATGAAAAATAACAGAAGTAATCAAAAGATTTCTTCTTTTCTTATCTAAAAAATTTAGAGATCCAGATAAATGTGGAGTGATAATAGCCTAGGTAACGGATCCAAGTGAAAATAACCAACTTACATTTGCAGTTCGTACTTATCCCTTAGTAAATATTTCTATCAGGATAGGAAACTACTTCCCTTGGGGATAAAGCCGAAAATAATCTGTAAATTGACCTCGGCTTTTGACTTAGGTAGGAGATATCGAGTTGAATGGATTTGTATTTGGTGCTACATGTAATCTAGTACAACAGACTCGATCTCTAGACTATTAAACAAGTCAACTCGGAGAGAGGCTAAACAACTGTGCTCTCTTGATGTTCCTTAGCGCTCACTCTTTTCTTTCTTTTCTTTCTGAGATCACAAATCTCGCTAGATTTAGTAAGTGTACTCACTGTTTGGTGGCCTCACATGGCATTCACACTTCAATTAAAGTCCTAATAACTCTACAGCTAAGTTAGAGTCCTCAGCCATTATTCGGGCAATCAGAAACACTGAAAGGTAGGTATGGGCCATATTTAGTGGATCGCGATGGGTGTTTTTGATGCCTCAGAAACAACGTCACGAAGATAAAATTATAGACTTGGATTCTTCTTTTTCTTTTCTCTCACTTTTCTTCTTTTTTTTCTTCTTTTTTTTTAATATATAATTGTTTCTTTTTTTCCTTCTTTTTCTTTCTTTATAAATCAACATAACACGACACAGACTTTTATTTATGATGCATTATTAGGGATGATGATGGTCAAGAGGATATTGTGTGACTTATTTGGTGGAAGTGCTTATTCTCGGCACCGGGAAGGAATGGATAGGGCAGGCATATTTCTGACCTTTGCCACTATTACCTTCCTTCAGCCGAGGACTCTATGAAGGACAGTCGTAACCCTCCACCATAGTCATAGCTTTATTAAGACTCAATTTCTGTGTATCTACCTTATTTTGTGACTTTCAGGAATTCACACAATGTATGCACACAGGAACAGAGAGCGAAAACTATGCCTAACTCTGAGGTATCATCATCTAATTGTCCAAAACTTAAGAGTCCTTGCACTAGACTTAGCACACCAGTAATCTCTCTACTTTCTTCTCACAAATATGAGGTGGATTTACTAGAAGATAGTATGCCTGACTCCCTATTAACTGTCCAAGGGTTCAGTAGAATAAAAATGCTTATTGATTTTCTTCAAAGATCCATTACCCTGTCTACATGCAAGTAAAGTAAATGTACTGGATTCTAAACTTAAGAAACAATTGTAAGAAAAATCTTTAATGACACCTCCATGACAAAGATGTTTTGCTAAGACCTAGACAGTTCAGCTCAATTTTTTTTATATATATGTTAATGCACCTAACCTAAATACATGAATACTACCTAAAATGCAAAATGCATCCCCCCATGCTTAAATCCTACAATGTCCTCATTGTAAAATTAAAACAGGGGGAGAAAGGAAGGAAATCACCTGATGATGGTGTTATTCAGAACGCTGGGTTGCCTCCCAACAAGCACTGCATTTTCTGTCAGCAGCCAGACTTATAGGGAACCTGTAAGTCTGGTTCCAGCCAGAAAAAGCTAGGCCCTAAAAATATGCGTAATAGCGTGGGCCTAAAAAACAAGTAGCCACGGATGTTGGCGAGCTAATGATGCAGCATGATTCCAAATGCTCGGCAGAAGACATGAAAGAGAAGACCCTCGTTGGCTACCTTGGGAGGTCTATGAATAACAAAAGGAATATGAAAAGGAACCTCCTAAAATGGAATAAGTGGAGGATAACAAGGATCCTCCAAAGCAGGACGGGTTTTAAAAGATATAAACATTATTATTTCACACCCTTGAATGGCGAGACTAAAAGTACAAGCATCAATCCACACTCGCCATTCTACCCGAGGATGTACTGGCCTGATATGTTCTCCAGAAAGAATGTACATGAGCAGAGATCTAAGCCAAGGATTGGTTAGGGAGTGTAAGGGTTGTTTGTAGTATTGGAAGGTAATGATTAAGTCCAATGAGGGCTTAGTCGGTGTCAGGTCCAATTCCAACAACGATTCAGATTGTGTATTCTCCCTAACAATTGTAGACAAATTCACGTTACCCTGCCTAGCATTAATGATTGGAGTCATATTTTCACCTTCCAGTATATGTGAATTAATGGTAGACTCCAACTTATATTTCTTTGATGGCAGGATCGAAATAACAGAATCATTATCATTAATTTCATCCTCGGATTCGTTTGGTTCACTTGAGTTTTTGTCGGGGTGTATATGTGATTCACCAATAAAGGGAGGAGTTGGATCAATATCCTCAATTATTCCTGAAGGAGGATCAGTTTTAATGTTTTGGAGCAAGCCTATATCACTCAATTCTTTATTCTTCTCAAGGCATAAATCATCAATTGACATGTTTTGTCCCCAAGAGTCTCCCCTAGGCTTCTCACTATTGTGTTTGTCCTCCTCTAATATCAACTCCTGGTTTGATGGAGGATGACTCTCAAAAGAAGGGAGGAATCCGGATTTCACCATATTATTTATATCCTCAAGGGGCAAGTCCTCAAATAACACATAATCCCCCTATGATTCACTCCAGATTTTCAGTCCGAGTTCCTCCATTGGGTCATCCTCTTCCTCTGAAATAGACTCTTTATATCCCTGAGACCAAAATTGATCTAATTCATCCTCCATTCCCTTAGGGTCACCTTCATTGGGTGCATTTAAATCCTCAAAATGCTGAATGGTAGGTGTTGATTCCCTAAGTGGAGGGTTAGGATCAGGTTTACTAAGGGTAGAATAGGATTCCACCGGATAATTAATAAGGGAAGTGATATGAATAATACGACCTTGACCCGGGTTAGTAGGGGTAAGGAAAATACTATCATTGGGGTCAAGGTCCTCAAGAGGTACCATCTTCCCTTTCTTTTGACTCCAATATAGCTCGGGTGGATAATCACTAGGATCGTTCTCTTCTAGTGGTCGTGTCTCATTGGGAGAGTCTAAGTGATAGCTATGTAAAACAGGATCCCTATTGTCATTGGTTTCCTCAGAATTATTTTCATGATCACGGTCGTGTGGGTAGGGATCAGAAGTACTGGGAAGAGCATAGCTAAGCTGTCTAATTTCATTGTTCAATTGTTAACTATTCCTCAACATTTTTCCCATAGATTCCATCATTTCCTTTTGTTGTTTTTGCATTTCTGTCATAAAAGAGGAGAGGCTACTACTATCAGATTAGGGAGGATAGTCAATCTGAGGCTCTGGTTGCCTAGGGGTATCGGTCCAACCTCGATACAAAAAATCATGAAGGGTGGGAGGGTTGGGTGTTTACATAGCAGTAGGGATTCCAGGGTTGGAAAATCTCGCTCCTAGGCTCTATTCAAAAGTGGGAGTTATCTGGCTAGTACTCCCAGGATAAGAATATGAATGATCCCATGAATTGTCAATGTACTCATCAAAGGATGAATACGCTCAGGGCATGGGATTGATTGCGCAGCAATCATAGGTCTTAATTGACCTAAATTAGGCTAGAACTTAGCATAAGTTAGGGAAATTTATGATGCATAAGCATTATCTGCATCTTTACTGCTCTTCTTTAGCTATGCATAAAATAATGTTATAATGTGCTGATTAAGTGCATTACGTCGATTGCAGGCAATAAGCAGATCTGGAGCTGGATCTGGAGCAGGATCTGAACCTGGATAAGGAATAACGGGAGTTGTAGTAGAGTTGGAGCAAAAGGCATAGTTTAGATATATGACCAATAATATAATGGGGTTAAAAGTTTGCTATTCTATTAAGTAAGAATAAAGCAGTAAAATGTGCAGAGCTTAGGTCCATCCTAGCCCTAGGATAGCCTAGAGACCTCCCTAAGCCTTAGCCACCCTTAGATTAGGTCACAACACCCTAGGAAGTCCTAAAACCCTAGTTCCAACCCTTATCTGGACGTCCAGATAAGTTATAGGACGTCCAGGACCCTTAGCCATCTCCTGCACAATTCAAACCCACTTCTACAGTGTTATTGGACGTCCAGACACTTTGTCAGATGTCTAATTTCTGCAGAGTACCCAAAATAGAACCCAAAATCCCTCCTAACTCTGATTGGACGTCCAGACAACAAGTATGGACTTCTGATTTTTTAGTATAAGATGTCTGACACTATTATTAGATGTCTGATACTGCTCTCCAGTTCCTGTTTTGAAATTCAAGCCTTGATCTTGGATCTCTAGGTCCCTAAACCCAATTCCAACCCTATAAGAACCTAAACTAAGGTGCCCTAACCCTAGTACATCACCTCTAGACCTCCCTGAGGACCTAATTAGGTCCTCACTAAACCTAATTGACTTGGATCTTAGTCAATTCCATCAGCTCATTCAATTGGACTCATTGAGTCCAATTGAGCCCTGATCTCAACACACACTGTCCAATTGGACTCAGTGAGAGTCCAATTGACCTAGACCTGACTTAATTGAGTTGTTTTACTCTCAATTAAGTTTTCACACACCCAATTAAACTTCTATGAAGTTTAATTACACTTTACCTTAGTGAATTAGGGTTTATAACCCTAATTTGAGACATACCTTGACCTAAACCCACTACAACCTAACCTAATCAACCTAGCCACCTAAGTTTCGACCCACACACACCCACACACACCATCCACATGAAAATACCTAGCCTAGAGTTCTCTAAAACTCTCTACCATGTGTGGTTGCCTTGGTTGCCAAAATTAGTAACCAAGAGCCATTCAATTTTTAGATCCACATTTGGTGGATCTAAAAACCACCATCCATCCTCTCTCTCTCACTCTCCCATGAGCTCCCACCATAGGACACTCTAGAGAATTCCATAATTCTCTAGAGAGCTTCCCTTAGGTAGACCTAAGGGGTGGCCATTTGCACCCATTCACATCCTTGGCTTCCATTGGCACCACTCACCTCATTAGCTTCATACACGCCCACCTTCACTTAGGTTAGCTACTCCACCTCCACGAGCTCACCACCATCATGGAGGACATCATGCTGAGATGCTGGATCAATCCTTCCTCTCTCCAAGGGTCGGCCTAAGTTACATTGGCCGCCCCTCATTCTCCTCCTGACCACTCCAAGGCCATCGGGGACCACCCCTGAATGCCCTTTATTCTACTAGATTAGTTTATGCTCTCCATAATTTTTACTGCTTTTATTACTGCTTAGTAGTGTAGTCTTACTTCTCCATCAATGATGCATGTAAAATCCCCCCTGCTGATTCTTGTATGCAGTCGTTTTCTGGTAGATAGGTTTAAATTTCAAGCATTTATGTACAAGCTTTCTTCTACCTTCCATGTTGCAAACACTCTCTTGAATGAATAGAAGATATATTTTTATATATATGTCTATGTGTTGAGAATCACCATGAGCTTATTGCAATATCTTTTGAGTGATTAATGTTGCCTATTTTTAATTCCTAATATACTTGCAACGAAGCATGTCGTACTTAACTACGTAATAATCACGAACCGGCATGCGATTCTAAACAAAGTAGAGTGGCAAAAAGATCGATTTCAAAAGTAAAACACATGCCTCCTAGAGACAAACGACCGAGACTCAAGTCTCGTAATCTTTACAAACTTAATTTTTGACGAACGTTTTTGCGTAACTATACTACGATTCCGACGACTTTCAAATGCACGAGAACGGTTTCCATCAGGGATCCTGGTTAAAATGATAGGAGTAAGGATAGTCCATTTCTTTCAATTAAACAGGTTAAACTCCCTTAGGATTTAAAAGAATTTAGAACACAAGCAGAAACTTCCTAGAGAGTTCTATCGCTGTCAAAACAAACGCAAATCCAGTGGGATATGTTTTTAGTAGATTGTAGGCCTTAGAATTAAATGTTCAGTTGGTGGCCAAACAAGTTTTGCAAGAATTACTCTTCCTAGGCCAACCTTTGTTAGTGCCTATAACCTACTCGCAAAGGATGGAAGTCTCGAATCGAGCCTACGCATAAGGAACCAAAGTAACTTGATGGATAGGCTTGTTGATTTCCGACTAACTTCCCTTATGGTGCAAAGAGGAGAGGTAGAAATTTATCTAGTGACGTTATGTGTGAGGTGCACAGTGTCTCAGGTGTGCAATCATATGTTCATGTTTTGAGTTTTGAAATCTCACAAACAAGATCCTTTTGCACATAATTTTAAGTCATAGATTTTACGGTCCAACCTCTTAGCAGTCCCAGTTTTTAAAGTGACCACTGAATTAATTCGATTCAAGCACTTTAGTGGTCTTAGATTTAGGTTCAATGCAGATGCATGACAGGTAATTGATGCTGAAGAAAAACCGTACCTTACTCCAGCTTTCCCCAATGCAAGATGTTTTCAATGCAAAAAAAAAAAGCTAGATGCTGCTCATTCAGTCCTAGATGGTCGTCCTACAGATATGCAGCTTCTAGCAGGCAGTTCGAATATTTTTTTTTTAATAATAATAAGCAAACAAACCTAATCTAACTAACTAACCAACATGTAGTTCAAACAATTTGAATAATCCTATAATCTAAATAAATGGGAACACGCTCCCGAAAATACAATCCCGCATACAAGAGCAATAAGAAATAAAGAAACACTGGGAACACGTTCCCAAAAATACCCAACAAGGGTCCAAAAGATAGAAATTAAGTTCTAATGTCTATCTAAACTAAATCTAAACTAAGATCCAATGACTAAATCAGAAAAAGGCCCCTCCGTAAGCCTACGTGCATGGGATCAAGGCCCACAAACATCTGTTGCTGGCCTCCAGGTGGCGTCAAGGTCCACCAAAAAGATCGTCTCCGTCGTGCGCGCCCGTTACGCTCGTTGAGTGTTTTTGCACATAAGAATATCCACAGTTAGTAATTCAGAAAAGCTTTCAAAATAGCATAAAAATAACATAAAATTTCTTAAAAAATTAATAGGTGTGTTTCCTCCTCGGCAACGATGCCATTTGAAAGAGTGATCTTCGTTTTTGTTGAAAACTTTAACATAAAATGATGTGTCATATTTAATTACGTGGTAGAAAATCACTTTTCAAAATATTTTAATTCTCAGAATCTAACCATGAAGCGTTAGGTCGTCTCCATAGGAAGGAATTATCCTATTAAAAATGAGTAATGATGCATCAATTAATCGGGAATATCAACGGATGTGCATGCTAACTAGTGCTCTCATTTCCAGCATAAATTCTCAATCTAGATAATTAATCAAGAATATAAGGGTGCACATGCAAAATCACCACCATGGAAATACCAGAATTGCTATCTTAATACTGACAAGCATCATCAAATTTAATTAAATCAAAATTTGTTCCCCATAACAAGTATACATGTTTGCTTAATCATGAGATGAATGTGACTGTATGCAATTCAATTAGAATTGAGGGACATTCATGCAATTCTATCGTAATATAATAATAAGATAAATAAGTGAATAGTGTTGTACACAATGGCAGGATTCATAATTTTTAATTGTACCCAAAATAGAGGATTTCTCCTCTCTCTTCCTCGTGCGTGAAGGGGGAAGGCCAGCCATCTGCTGACGAGCGAGGGAGGTTGAGGAAGACGAGGCCGATCCGATGGAGGTCGCAGCGTCGATGGAGATGGTCGGAGGTGGCTGGCTGGCAGAGGAGAAGCTCGTCGGTAGAGGTTTTCCAACTCACGTGCATGGGCTGCGGGAGGCATTGCCGCTGGTGTGGGCGAGCACGTGGAGTCGAGGTGAGTCTGGTGGCGTCGACGGCGTGAAGAACGGATGGCTATGGTGACGGCTACGTGGAGAGGGGCGGTGTCTGCGTTGGGTTCTTCTCTATTGGCTGACGGAGAATATGAAGAAGGAGAGGAGGGGGTGCAATTGTTCTGTTTTCACAGTGCTGCTGCTGGTGGTATCGCGCGTGAGGCAGGTGCCTGCAAGCATTGTGTGGGCGCGTGGCCGCGTTACTGCACAGTGAGGGTGCTGCACGGTGAGGGCACTGCGTGGTGAGGGCACTGCGTGGTGAAGGGGTGCACGTTGAGGGGATGCTACTGCTGTGGCTACATGCGGTTGTGGCTGTGGTGAGAGGGCGCGTGCAGGAGGGTGCTGCACGCGGTGAAGGCAGCGGCCAGCGGTGAGATGTGGCTGCGCGCGCGTGGCTGTGACTGCCTGTGGGCGTGGCCAACGGGTGTGTGGCCGTGTGCTGTCACCACACGACCCATGCAGTGAAGCTTGCGTTGTGAGAGAGGTTGGCAGTGCGTGGTGCTCGCTGGTTCCATAGTGCACGCCTTCTTCACGGTGGTGGAGATGGATAGCCCCCGTCTGCCAAGAGCACACCCCTTCCTTTTATCTCCTTCCCCTCATCTGTTCTTCTTCCCTGACGCAAGTCAACGGATTTTCAAATCCCTTACTAAAATTGGCCAGCGACTGTTGATGGATTTGTTGAGGCCGACCAGCTGTTGGGGGAAGGAAAAATTCTTTTCACAACCCTGGTCTCTTGCAAAATTATTCCTCCTCCTCTCTTACTTTCCCGATTATTTGTTAACTCTTAAATTAGCCTGATGGAGTGGATCAAGTGGAGGAGATGCATTGATGTAAACATGTTTACACTACTTAAGATGTCTATTTATGCATGTTCTTAAGCATAGGATTGCATTACATACTATAAATATTGCATAACATGCATCATCTTGCATTTAGATTAGTTTGAATAAAATGGAGGTTAATTGTCTCCTTTTATGTTTAGGGACAGGGAAAAATTTTTATCTGGGTCTCGGATCGAAGATCCAACCGTACAGATGTGATCAAGGAGACGATTGGAGTTCAACGACTTTATGATCGCCCTAATCAGAGACCTATAGCATCAAATAGAGATCGAGGAATCCTAGAAGATTAAGGGCCAAGATGGTGTGAATCCACACTTCAAACTACAAATCCGATTGCACGGATGGATTCAGATCAACGATCGCATCCTAACGGCATGAAAATCGACTCAATCCAACAACCGTGGCAACATCTACTTCATCCAGAAGATGGACGGCCAAGATGGTGCCACGTGGTGCCATCTCAGCCGCCCAACTGGCCGCTACACCCGCCGCACCCTCTCTTCTTCGACGATTCTTCGTTGTTGGATGTGCATCCAACGGCTGTGGATGCACGTGCATGAATTGTAAGATCGACACAAACGCGCTTGTAGCGCGTTGGTCGAACGCGCTTTCACGAAGCGCAGGCGAGCGTTCGAATCGCGAGGAGTAGGCACGCAAGTGCGAGGAGCGTTGGATCGTCATCAGTCGGCTGCGGGTGCTCAATAGCGCCCACACACTATTGCACGCTCGCACATGATGCGCCATCAGACACGGCGAGCGCACATAGAGGAGGTGCGACAAGGAGTGCTCTCACCCGTTCGATCTCGCGATTGAACAGCTGAGATTTAAAGAACATGGAAAGGCGTTGAGCGAGAGGATGCGAGAGGGCACGCGCGTGCCGCCCCACTACGCTCATGATGGGGCTTTAGCGATGATGTTATCCATTACTAAAGACACCTGATTTAATGTTTTGAGATTTAAAAGACCAAATTGCCCTCATTCTTTGCAACTGTAAAAGGAGACCCCCTCCATACTAAATTCTCATCCCTTCTTTCTCTTCTCTCCCTCTCCAAAGCTTAAGAGAAGCTTGTCCTACACCCAAGATACTTCTCAAGAGATAAAGTCCAATTTTTGTCCCCCTTTCGGAAGTGGATCCCACGACGACGACGGCGTGCTGCCCCATTCCCGTTCTTCCCGCTTCGTCCTCCTTCATCCTGCTCCGTTCCCCGTCTTCCAGGTGTCGTCCCGTCCGGCTCGTCCTCCAAGCGACCGTCGAGGAGGATATCTCTCTCCCCATTCTTTTACTACTTTCTAAAGTAGATTTACTGCTTTCTAGTGTAATCATTTCCTGCTTTCTAGTCGTAACGAGTAGTGTAATGAACAATCTCTCTGATAATGAATTCCATGTTCATTCTACATCTCTTTTTTATTTTTATTTGTAATATTCTCTCTCTCTCTTCTATTTATTGTAAATAGATAGATAGTTTCTAATCAATTAATCTACTTCGTGACAAATAAAACAAATACGTATTTTTAAATCAAATGTCCGCCTCCCCGAGTTCGACCTAGGATTTCTATTCCGGTATAAATTTTATTTGTTGAACACAAGTTCTTCGCTTTCAAACTACAACGAAAGGTTTTTCAAAACCAAATACGTTAGCGTAGTAACTTGCAGCTTCAACATTTTGGCACCGTTGCCGGGGAGGCGACGCTATTTGATTTTTTTTGCATTTTCCAACTTACAAATCATTTACGTCACTTCTCTCCTTTCTTATTGTGATTGTAGGTACTCTCTCAAGACGAGCAAAAGCGGTAGATTGGAGCAAAGTGCTGTTGAAGGTTCTATAAGTTTTCCCCCACTTCCCACCAATTAGTTTTTATTTCACCGCGTAATAATGCAGACATCAATCAACCTAGGTGTTCTTGTAAACTCTAAGGTTAGTTTTATTTGTTTGTTTGACACCCACACCCATCTCAACCTCCACATTTAAAAAGAAAAAAAATAAAAAAATCTCACAGAGGTACACAACCTCATCTGATTTTCAAACTCAACCGGTAAACTGATGTTTGGAGTCGATACACATCCAAACACATAATTGAGTAGAAATCAGATTAGGTAATCATTTGTGTGCCTAATTAAGTGGTGCAACAGGCCAATTGTTTGAGTTGATTGGGCCACACCACTTCAATTAAAATCAACTCATCAAATAGCTGTCACTTAGGTTCAACTCTTAGGGATTTACCAGACACTCCACATTCTTTTAAATTTCAAAGGAAAACATCTTCACCTGTGCTTTCAAAAACCTGGTGTGTCAACAAAACTTGTTTGAAAACACCTAAAGTTGAATCCTGAAAGCTACTAAGCAAGATTTGAACCCTAAAATTCACCGCATCAAAAATAATCTTGCTTGAAAAAAACTGGTTGTGCATGCACACATAAATCAATCAATCATTAAGGGCACAACCCAGATAAAGGGCCCATCATATTCCAAAGCACATTCAAACCTAGCCCTAAATAAAACAGAGTAGACATTATCCTTAAAGATTCGACTCGCTCTTTAGAGCCCAGAACGAGGTTATTTTTTATTAGTCTATTTCTACTGTTCAATCTGATGTCTAGCTAGGGGAGTAGAATCAAACGATTGCAGCTGGGGGGTACACTAGGAACCGGAGGTGCAAGCCGAAGGAAGAACCTTCTCCCCAGCTGTTATGAAGGCGCGGCTTCAGACGTCTTTTAAGACGTCTGGGAGGTGGCCCAGACGTCTGACCAGATGTCTGGAACCCCTCCCAGACGTCTGGGATTCGGTTATTTTCGGCACGCGTGTTTCGTCTGCGCGCCTGAGCGCGCAGACCTGCGAGCATCTCTCTCTCTCTCTCTCTTTTTCCCTCTCCCTCCTGCGCCCTCTATCCCGCTCTCTCTCTCCTCCTCGCGCGGCCTTAAAAGGCCACGCCCTCCCCCTCACTCCCGTCACCTCCGCCCCCTTTCCTCTTCTCCTTCCAGCCGATGCGCGAGAGCGAGCGCGACTGAGCGACGGCAGCGACAGCCGCGGTGAGCGTGGGAAGAGGTGCTGCGCGTGGGAAGAGGCGCTTGGCCGTGAGGGCGAGCTCGCCGGGGCTGCTAGGGCCGGCCGGCGGGGGAAGCAGCAGACGTAGGGTGACACGAGAGGCCTGCTGCAGCTCGAGCAGCAGGCGAACGAGGTGTGGCGCAGCCGTGCGTCGCAGGCGGAGGGCGAGTCGCGCTCAGATTCTAGAAATTTTTCCAGAATCAGACGTCTGGGCTTCCCGCCAGACGAGGGGGACGACGTCTGGAGGACTGTACAGACGTCTGAAAGGTGAGTATTTCCGTCTTCCTTCCTTTTCTTTGACTGACCGTACTGAGAGAGAGAGGAAACGGGTACGCGCAGGTTCTGATTCGCCACCCAACACGAATCAGACGTCTGGCTGCAGTGCTAGACGACTGGAGCGACTTCCAGACGTCCGGGGTGACCATCGGACGTCTGGGAACTAGGCCAGATGCCCCCACAGGCTTCTGGACGTCTGAGAAACCACGCAGAGCAAGGTAACCCCTGATCCACTTTTTAAGACGTCTGATTTTGCACTGTTTCGTCGTTTTCGACCCGTTTAGGGCCCGTTCGGAGTCCGTTTCCCATGTTTCGAGTTGCGTGCTTTTCGAAATTACATCCTCTACCCGTCTGCAGTAGCTATGTACTATTTTGAGAAACTCCGTGTGTTTGATCCTTGTGATAGGACCCCGTTCCGTTGAAGTCTCGGGGGTTGCGGAGGCATGCGGGATTCCCGACCACGCCCCCAGTACTCCTGTTGTAACTGGTAGAGTGGCTTTAAGTATAATCTGTTAAATTATGAAACCATAAATAGAACCTAGGACATTGCATGAATCCTAGGAATGAGAAATAGATTGAATGGTAGATCCTAGGGTGTTGCATGAATCCTAGGGCTGGAAAACTAGATTGTATGATAGATCCTAGGATATGACATGAATCCTAGGACGGGAAAACTAGTGGAATGTATGAATACTGCAGTCTTGGAAAAGGTGGAAAGGAAATAATAGCTGCCTGTGAATTGAATTAACAGCTGCATGCTATGAATAAATAAACATGATTGAGAACATGGATTGTATGAACGTGAAACTGGAAAGGTGAAACCTGAATGTGCTGAGTTAAAAGAGCTGGAACCCTACAGGGAATTAGGAGTAGAACTCCTGGGAGGTGAATGGAATAGAATTGGGGAAGTGAGCTAGCCCTTGAGTACGGAGTACCAAGGAGAGAGACTATCCCCCTGTTTAGTGCAGAGCGGAGCCAGCCGCCCCAGGGACCCGGGGTTAGGACTGGCCACTTTGTACCGACTTGTTGGCCCTCGTGTACGTAGTACCTAGGAGAGCTACTAGTGTAGGGAGGTACTAGCTACCCCACGGGCCCCGGGGTTCTGCTAGCCTCCTACACCGACTTGTTAGGCCCACTAGGCAAACCAGGGTAGTCAGGCGAGGGTGCGCGGACTGTGGAGGGGCAAGGCTCCTGTTTGGTTACTGTGGAGGGGTTGGACCCCTGTTACTGAGAGGGCTCTGCCCTGTACTGGTTCCGTGCTGTGCTTTGGGCGCACCCGTTAACGGAAACGACTGACCGCGTGCCAGTGCGGGTTAGCTACCTGTGCATTTATCGCACGTGCCGTAGTCACCGTTACGCCTGTCCGTGACCTTGGGGTGGTTTACTGAGAGTAGGATCACCACGGGGGACTCTCCCGGCCAGGAGAACACCACGTGCTACTTCTACTATTCGGAAAAGACTGCAATCAAGATCGTTCCCACGAGGAACATTCGAGATCAAGTGAAGGATCTGAGAAATAGATAAATTTTGAAACAATAGAAAGACGTAAATAAATGAAGAAAGAAAATTAAAACAGCTACTGTACACTTTACTGTTTCTTTAGTTTAGCTGCCACTCTACTCAGCATTTTGCTGACGTGTTACACTCGTTACTTTTCAGGACCAGGTGTTGAGCAGCCAGGGTCAGCGGCTGCAGAGGACACTGGGCCGAGTAGGGTCCAGAAGAGTTACCACTGTTCTCTTGTACCACTTTTTTTTTGGTTCCACTGTAGTGAGTAGTTCTTGTTTCCGCTGTACTTTTCTTTACCCACAGTTCATATTATGTTATGAATGTTGTTCTACTGTTGTGGTGGTATATACTGTAGTGGCTTCTTTCTTTACTGCCGTATTTCCTTATTGTTAGTTATATTCATACTAAATGTGGTTTATTTTGCTACTCTTTTGGTTACTTCCTCGTTGGATGACTAGGTCTTGGGATTAGTCGAGTCGGTCCGGTTCTCGTGTCTCGTAGGGACTCGGGAATCGGGTCGTTACACCAGTCCCTCCTTCTAACTGGTTGGATTGAAAAGACAAAAGTAGATCAAATCGTTTCTTTATCTCAAGATGGGTTCTAGGAGTCTGTAGGTCTTTAGGCTAGCCCACTTAAGGATAGGTTTGATTGCTTGTATTGCAGCGTGCCTTTCTTCCTCCCATCTCTCATAAATCCTTTCACATATTACACGCATTCCCGCTCTTTCCCTCCTGTTTTGAATTATCCTCAACATGATGATTATTTTGACTCATACCATAATCAACCATCAGTTAGTTGGGATAACTCGGATTGGGGATATAGTTTCGGACCTCCGTGTTTAGGGTCTAACCCTGAACACTATGATTGTGATTTCTATCCTTCTCAGAGCCACATCGATTATAGATCGTCAACATTTCATGGATAACCTAATTCGATCTACAATCAAGAAGGATACACTGATTCTTACCCATCCTCTGATTACATTGCCTTTAGGTCATCACCACCTTTTGAACAATCCAAAATGACCTATTATCAGAAAGGGTATAACGAATCTCAATTCGTTAACTCCTCTGCACTAATACGAAACCCGCCCAACCCTGAAACAACTCATTTGGTTCATGGTAACCAGGTTCAAGATAAGGTTCTGGCTAACTTGAGGAAAATCATACAATCTTTAGAAGTTCAGTTAATACCTTCCATTGAAAGATTGGAGCCCCTGATTAAAATGATTGATGATTTGAACAAGTATTTGTTGGATTGGCTCCAGGATGTTAAGGATAAGAACCTGGGTGAGTTTCTACTTGGAAAGTTAGCAAAATTGAGGATGAGATTTGTGGTTTCTTTTGTTCAATCTTGGGATGATTCCCAGGATGAACTCTCTTCAGGAGAGCCAATGTCAGAACTTGCTCAGGCACCTGTTGGGGGAGACATGTGTTACGAGGCAGACAAGATTGAATTAAAGCAACCAATTAAGGATGATATGATTTCTTCACCTGAGATCCCTGAGCCAAGGTACAAGGAAACGTATGTCTCCATGGATCAGAAAGTGACAGATGATTTTGGGACATACATTAATATGGATCTTGATTTCTTTGATTATGATGGTGAAGATTCAATTTGCGAAGTCTCACGCGAGTTTACAGAACATGATTTCTTTGAGACGATTGGGCCTGAGGAATCTAATAGATCATTTGATAGCCCAATAATTGAGGAAACTGATCTTATTGGGGCTCACATTACAGATCCAGAATAGTATTTTCTGGAGGATTCAATCCACTGCCCTGATTGTCAGTTACACCCCATTGAGTTTATCGATGATTCTGTTTTTGATATAACTAGACCCAAGTCAATTCTGATTCAGCCACATCTTTTAGACTTGGAGATTTCAGATGGGGTGATTAATATGCAAGAGGTCCCGAAGCTTGACATTCTGAATGAGGAAAACAGAAGCTGGGAAGTTCTGATTTAGGAAGCAAACTTCAGAGGAAATAGAAGATTAAGTCTAAGAGTTCCAATTCATCTAAAACCATCAAAGCAGGACCCATACGACATCTGTTCTGAGGATGTCCAACCCAAGCACACATTCATTGATTATCCATTGGAGCTTGAATTCTTTGTAACCCGACTTTTTGGTCTTGGGTTGCATTCTCATAAATCGCAGGCCCGACCCCGCTTGCATATTGATTTTAGGTTCTAAGTAATTTTTATCCAAAACCTTAGATATTCTCGATTATGGGGTATGGGTTTGCACCACAATCTGGTCCACATTTATGGACATCTGTTGATAGGTCAGAGGTTTCTTCTTTGTATTATGATTCTGACCTGCACTTGTGAATTCTTTATTTCTCTTCTTTATATAGTGTGCCTAGCTGAAGGCACTAAATTTAGCACGTATACAATTCTTTTTAGTTTTTATCTCAAAGCAGACCCGACATTCACACAATTTAGGTGCTTTCTACTCTAGTCCACTCTGTTTTATGTCTTTCTAATACAATGAGGACATTGCATTAGATAGGCATGTGGAGGGTGGATATTCATCTTTGAATTAATTCGTAAGCTCTGTAGATTTATTTTATTTTCTTTTATTTATATTAAAAAAAAATTGGAATTAGGAAAGAGAACTTGGGTTTAAGGAAATTTTCAATCTTAGGAAATACTACATTAGGATTTGAACACAAAGACCCTTCAGGTCTTCAGACTTAATCAGCCTGTGTATCCATTAAAATGTGGATTTATTTTTCAAGTCCTTGCCATCTTAATTCTATCGTAATTGGAGTAAATAAGTTTGGGTGATAAGTACATGACTTATCAACCCACCCTCTGATTTAAGGGAACTTTAAGCCTAAAGCATCTACACACTATCTTTGCACTGACTCGTTGTTCGGCGATTTTAATGGAAATTAGGTAGCTAATGAACCTTCTAGGGTGATATGGCTGGTAAGTTATCGTGTTTAATAGCCCATAGGTAGGTTGTCCAGAGCCTAGTCATTGGACCATTCTCTTTTTGCTGCCTTTAGATAAATCTTAGACCAGGGAAGTCACCTACTCAAAAAAAAGAGAAAAAGAAAGTCAAAAAGAAAAGGAGAAAATAAAATAAAACAAAAGAAATAAGCCACACTTCGCTGCACGAGTATGGCTTGCAAGTTGTCGGTGGTAACAGCTCATTGATCGGTTGTCCAGAACCCAACTCAATAAATGCACTGAAAATTTCCAAAACACTTAGGAAGAAGTGGAGAAGTAGAATAAACCAGGGAGATATACACTGGATTCACCCTTGTGTTGACCCTGTAAAAATAAAAGTAGGGAGAAAGCTACCGGTTGTAAAGATACACCTTTAGGCAGAATTCTCTTTTTAAGGTCACCTAGAGGCGTAGCAATCCGAAGTCCATTTTTACTGCCGGTCAACGAGTATCACATTCACAATAAGATGCTTAGAACTTAGGGTTCTCATCAAATCTTAGGTGAGTTGAATGGCCGTAGAAAGCCACTCCTAAACCCTAAATCTCAAAAATCCAAAAAAATCAGAAAAGAAGAAAAAGAGAAAAAGAAAATTTTCTTTGAATAAGGCGAGGGCTTGAGGCGATCTGCAATTTGGCAGATACCCGGGCACTGTTGTGTCTTTGAAAGTTCAGATCCTAAGTAAATATTTTCTTAATGATTGAAAATAACTTATGCCCAAATAATCTAACATGATTCTTTCATAAATAGCATATAGTTTTTCTTAGGGACTAGCAAAAGATAGGCATAGGGGTATGATGTAAATATGTTTATACTACTTAAGATGTCTACTTATGCATGTTCTTAAGCATAGGATTGCATTACATACTATAAATATTGCATAACATGCATCATCTTATTTTTAGATTGGTTTGAATAAAATGGAGGTTAATTGTCTCCTTTTATGTTCAGGGACAAGGAAAAATTTTTATCGGGGCCTCGGATTGAAGATCCAACCATACAGATGTGATCAGGGCGACGATTGGAGTTCAACGACTCTAAGATCGCCCTAATCAGATACCTGTAGCATCAGATAGAGATCGAGGAACCCTAGAAGATCAAGGGCCAAGATGATGTGAATTTGCACTTCAAATGACAAATCCGACCACACGAATGGATTCAGATAGACGATTGCAGCCTAACGACACGAAAATCGACTTAATCCGACAACCGTGGCACCATCTACATCATCCAGAAGATGGACGGCCAAGATGGTGCCACGTAGCACCATCTCAGCCACCCAACCAGCCACTACACCCACTGCACCCTCTCTTCTTCAACGATCCTCCACCGTTGGATGCGCATCCAAC
This sequence comes from Thalassia testudinum, assembly GCA_037157565.1. Taxonomy (NCBI): domain Eukaryota; kingdom Viridiplantae; phylum Streptophyta; class Magnoliopsida; order Alismatales; family Hydrocharitaceae; genus Thalassia; species Thalassia testudinum. The sequence goes on along the minus strand of JAZHRO010000040.1, from coordinate 8,482,640 downwards.
GGCTGTGGATGCACGTGCACGAATTGTAAGCGCGACACAAACGCACTTGTAGCGCGTTGGTCTAACGCACTTTCACAAAGCACGGGCGAGCGTTTGAATCACGAGGAGCGGGCAAGCTGGCGCAGGTGAGCGGGCGCGAGGAGTGTTGGATCGTCATCGGTCAGCTGCAGGTGCTCAATAGCGCCCACGTGCTATTGCACGCTCGCACGTGACGCGCCATCAGACGCGGCGAGCGCGCGTAGAGGAGGTGCGACAAGGAGCGCTCTCAGCCATTCGATCTCGCAATCGAACGTCGAGATTTAAAGAATGTGGAAAGGCGTTGAGCAAGAGGAGGCAAGTGGGTGCACGCGCGCCGCCCCACTACGCCCACGATGGGACTTTAGCGGCGGTTTTATCCGTCACTAAAGACCCCTGATTTAATGTTTTGAGATTTAAAAGACCAAATTGCCCTCATTCCTTGCAACTATAAAAGGAGACCCCCTCCATAAGAAATTCTCATCCCTTCTTTCTCTTCTCTCCCTCTCCAAAGCTCAAGAGAAGCTTGTCCCACACCCGGGATGCTTCTCAAGAGATAAAGTCCAATTTTCATCCCCCTTTCAGAAGTGGATCCCGCGACGACGACGACGTGTTGCCTCATTCCCGTTCTTCCTGCTTCGTCCTCCTTCGTGCTACTCCGTTCCCCGCCTTCAAGGCGTCATTCCGTCCGGCTCATCCTCCAAATAACTGTTGAGGAGGATATCCCTCTCCCCATTCTTTTACTACTTTCTAAAGTAGATTTACTGCTTTCTAGTCGTAACAAGTAGCGTAACGAACAATCTCTTTGATAATGAATTCCATGTTCATTCTACATCTCTTTTTGATTTTTATTTGTAATAATGATCATGGAAGAATGTGGAGTGTGATTAGTGAATTAAAAAGACAAAAAGATGCTCCAGACAAGCTCAAAGAACTCACCGAAGCTGAAGAAGAAGACAGAAAAATCTAACATTACAATTAACTACCAACCTAATTAACTAAACTAACCTACTCTAACTTACCTAACCTATTGTTACCTGTACAAAGGGGCGAAGAGATCTCCGTCAACGGTCATAACGGAGGAGGAAATTAGAGGGAAGGAGAAAGAAGTCCAGCGGGCGTTCGCGGAGTGTGGAGAATGTGTCCGTTGTTGCTACCTTGCCCGGAGATGTGGTGGATGGCAAAGCTCAGCAGATGGTGGAAGTGATTGGAGGAAGTGCGTGGAAGCGGAGGTAGGTCGTCAGAGTAGGAAGGAATAGACTATTAGTTAGCTACAGTTAGGGGAAGGAGGTAGGAAGCTAATCGCTCAAATCAAAGGGATGGATAGCTATTTATAGGTGATGGTGAAGGTAGAGGGGGATGTATATGGACGGAAAGAGTCTAGGTGCAAGGTAACCACTGCATCGTCTCTGACACTAGTGAGCTTAACTCCTAGACCTAAATAGGATTGTAGGTTCATCTGAACCGTCGGATGACAAGAAGGTGGTGAGCGAAAGCTCTGGAGAAGTAGTGGAGTTCAGGTGAAGGATGGACGGTGATTGAGCGGTGTGCTGATCGGACGCTCTCAGCCATCTAGTGCAAGGAAGAAGAAGAGGAAGAAGACGTCGATGTTCACAGGGATGTAAATGTAAGAATTCCTAAGGACCTAAATTAAATAAAAGGACTCAATAGAAACCTAAAGACTAAAACGTAAACTGAGGTTTTCAAGGCTTATTTTAATTTAATTCTTTTTCAAAATTTTTTATATTATTATAAATTAGATAAACATTATATAAATACCTTGAATTTACATTTTTGACCTTTTTAGCTTTATTTATTTAATTGATTAAGTTACTTAAGTTAATACATACTTAGGGTTAAATATTTATAGTGTTAAATTAAATATTAATTAGATAGCTAAATATTTATAATTTGAGTTCAAATTATTATTTAAACTATTAATAACATTAATTGACATTTAATTAAGTATATTAACTTATTTTATGGTCCTTTAATATATTGTCCCTTATCTTATAATTAAACCCTAAATAGACATATTCCTAGCTAATTAACTAGAGAAACTAGTTAATTAGGGATATTTAAGAGCCATGATGAGTCTCTCATCAAGGGGCTGGAGAGGTTGAAGAGGAGAAAAGGAAGATGCTAGACTTAACTATGGGATGAAGGGATGAAGGTTTGTGCCAGCTTTGATTGGCCGGTCGTGGGGAAGATGAAGTCTCTAGCGGGGAAGAACGGTAAGGACAAAGAGGTAGGGTGGCTCCTGCTGGTGTTGCAAGAAGTGGAAGGAGGGGAGATGTTTCCCTCTGCCTATGGTATGTGGCAGAGGACGAGGACGGAGGTTGGAGAAGCTCGCTAGAGTTGGTCGGAGGAGGCTGGAGGGAGAAGATTTTGGTGAAGAGATACAACCAAACCAAGCTAAGGAAGAGCAGATTTTGTTGCTAGAACTTATATAGAGCTCCAGGGTGAGCTATAGAATAGGAAGGAGCTCTAATTGGCTCCTTAGGATTCAAGAAGAACCCCACAGATTTCGTGGTTCGCATGGCCAATCAGGTGTGATTTGGGATCTAAGAACAATCCCAATCGATTCTCCTAAGTGTGAACACCAATCCCACTAAATTTGGTGGGATTTTAGTAGCATTAGTTTATGTCAAAGGTCGCTTGGAGGTCGGGTTGACCTCAATGGTGGTAGGGACCTTCGTGCAAAGAAGATAACAAAGTTAAGGGGCTCTTTACAAGGATTTTGAAAACTGAGGGCTATTTGAGAGAAATAGAGTCAGACTAAACTAAAATGCGAACTAGGTTAAGATGATCTCTGATTGGGCCTAAATTTTGGTAAAAACCTAATTTTGACCCAAGAAATCTGATGGTGAAGTTAGATTTCAGGTTTGACCAAGTTTGGCTTGGCAATTTATGTAGAAACTCAAATTAGGGTAACTTTCTGTCTGAGACTCTATTTAAGGTCAAAATGGGTTCCAATAGTCAAACTAAGGGTACCAAGCCTCACGGGATATTTTTATATGATTTTTAAAAGATTTAGAAGGATTTTATCTTGACCAAAACCTCTATTATTCACGCGGGTCTGATTAGGATTTTATGCTGTATTAGTTCTTGAAATGCACGAAAACTCGTTTCTATCTGTGTGGACCCTCTTATTAGTCATTAATGATCATTAGGCCTTTAGTTAACTCCTGGGAAATCCCACGATTATTCTTCATTCATGATATGCTATTAAAACTGTAGAATTAACCATGATTTAATACACTCTTCTTAGAAAGGATAAGCAGTGAATTATGACTCTCCAACGATTATGTAGGAGCATTTATCTCTTCATTATGACTAATTAAAGCTAGTTATGGCTCATGATATTGTTATCATCAGTTTCAATCAACCATCCCATAGTACAGACATCTCAGAAGACATTTGATGACCTTGACAGACGTCCGACAATAGAACCATTAGACTATTAGAACATAATATTCGAGGATTTCCTTTTAATCATATTTATAACACTTTTAGACATCCATAGGGCCTCCCAAACATTTGATAAATAGATGTTATCTAACCCAAATGACTTTTGTTAGACTTGTCAGCCATTTGAGCCTCGGAAAATCCATTCCCACAGAGAATTGCCTTTCCAGATGACCAGACATCCTGCCAGACATATGGCCTATCGTCTGAGCAATAAGACTCTAGAACCTATTTCGATCTGGTGAAAATAGAAGAAACTCGACTAGATTTAGATGTCTGATTTGATTCCTGGACAACTTAAAACACCTTATTAGATGTCCATCTTGATCCAGCACCTTCAAGATGATCAACCATTCTAGATCAGACGACCGACCTTTAGATTAAATGAAGACCCAGATGTCTGACCTTATATCCAGATGTCAGATAAGCTTGTCAGAATCATAAATGACCCTGACTTTGTTGTGATTTTGGCTGGATCTCATGTGATTTGTTCCCAACAGCTATGGAAGCCTTCTAAGACTTGCTAAATCCTTCTTAGGGCCTCAATAAATATAGGATGTTACAACCCGAAACTGGCTCCACGTGAAACCCAGGTCGAATCGTCTCGACTAACCCAAGACCCAGTCATCCATCGAAAAATATACCAAACAGTAAAACATTCCACACAAGCAAAATAATTAGAAAATTAATTAAAGATAGAAGGATGAATGATATACTATAATCACAAACAGCATCACAAAAGAGTAGCTAAGTTCTCAACATAGTCATCACAACCATAAGGAAAGACGGAAAGTAGAACTATTAGTTCAGACATGGATACTCATTGCAACGGAAAGAAACAAGTTACACTACAACAGAAACAAAGGGGAAACCTACTAAGGCTGGGCTTGACTTGACCCAACTCCCTCTGCAACCGAGGTATTGGCTACTCACCTCCCTGACCTGAACACAAGTGGTAGTTGTTAGCAAAAGTTGAGTAGAGTGGCAATCATAAAAATCAACAAATGTAATTTAGTTTAAAAGCAATAAACATTCCAGGCAATTGTAAACGTTTCAACACTTTCATGTTTTATTTCTATAGTCCAAGTGCCAGTTGTTTTGTGATTTTGGTTATTCTAGCAAGGTCCCATTTTTCTTCTTCACTTATCCCCTAACTGAACGATATTGTTGCAGTTTTTCCCATGATGTAGAACGTGCATGTGGTGCTCTCCTAGCTGAGAGACCACCCTGTGTTTGTCCTACACCTAGTCTACCACCCCAAGGTCATAGTCGCGACGTAGCAGTGACTACGGCACACGCGATAGACACACGAGAAGCTAACCTGCACTGGCACGCGGTCAGTCCTTTCCGCTAATGGGTATGCTCTAAGTCGTACAATATAGAACAAAACAGGGGTCTCACCCTCACCAATCTGCGTACCCTCGTCCGACTATCCCAGTTGGCCTAATGGGCCTAACAGGAGTCGGTGTAGGGAGGTCATTCCTACCCTGGGTCTCAACCTAAGGAAATGCTAGCTCACTCCCTACACAAGAGGTGAATAGCTCTCCTTGGTAGGTGCATACACGAGGGCCAGCTGTCTCCCATAAATGTACTCAACGTGGCCCGTCTCGGCCCTACTATTCCATTTTCATTTCACAGTTATGGATGTCTTTACTTTGCATTAGGGTTTGAGAGAACCCCCCCTAATTTATTTCTAACATTCTCGTAGTCGTTAACTTTGGTAATTCATGGGGAAAAATTTAAAAATCAATCAGTAAGGAGAAAAAAAAGGAGGGGTAGAGGCACCACTCTACATACACTATGTCAATCTCCAACTCAACATTTTGATCATTGAGGCAGCTACCACATACACTCCCAAGTTCCATTATGTGGGAAGATAGGAATCTACTACCATAAGAGTACTTCCTAGTTAACAGCAAAATCTCAAATCCTTAGTTTTAGCATCTGATTCACCTTACCAAATTCAATGTATACTTAACAAGTTAAAATCAAGGATGAAACTATGCAGCTGAAGCAATATACAAGCAATCCAGAAATATGCAATTCCACAATAGCTCATTATATAAGCAATGCCAAATTACTAAATTTGTAGGGAAGCATAACCATACTAACTTACCAAACTACATGGAAACATGCAAATTATGGTTAAAAAGGAAACATGAAGTTCCCCAAGTCAACATTGCATAGTTTAACATGCAACTATACAGTGGTAACTAACACTACAAGAAAATCAGCTTTTAGTGTCAGATATTCTCCGGCGGTTTATTATAATTGTCGGTAATTCAAAGAATCAACGGCGGTTATATCGGACATGCTGGGATTGTGAAATTAACTCTATTACCGACGGTTTCAAACCGTCACCATAGGTAAAGTGTTGGTAAATAAAATTAAAAAACCCTTCTCCCTTGCACATAAGTCCCCACACCTCCTCATCCTTAAACTCTAAACTGACGGCCACAAAACCCTTCTCCCCTGCCTGCACAAAATCCTCCTCCTTCGTCGTCGATCTTCCCACGACGACAGCTCCATTACGACGCTTGCTTGCTGTCGTCGTTGTCCTCCTCCTCCGTCCTCCTTCACCTGTCGTGGAGATCTTCTTCATCATCGTCCATCGGTTCCTCTTCCTTCGACATCCTCCATCCTTCGGTCATCATCCTTCGCGACGGTGATGGTAACCCTCTTCCTCCATCCTTTTCCCCTCCTTCCCGACCTCACCCCATGTGACGGTAACGCTTTCCTATGTGCCAAGCGTGGGAGGGTTGTCCTTTTCTCTGGGTCGTCGTTGCGTTTATTAGAACTCTGGGTGGGCACCTGGTCATGGATGGATGGTTGATTTCTTATCTATGCGTTATCCGATTCTTTGAGGACCCCCTCTTGTTAAGATCGATTTTTTTTTTTTTTGTCTTTTCTTTTATTTGGAGGTCTTTGGAGTAGGAACGTCTCGAATCCTCTTTCACCGGTCGAGGAAGGTTTTGGCCTGGAAAAGGGTAAAGTTGGATTCTTTTTTGGGTCTGTTGCGGGTGCTTATTCTTTTGCCTTTGCTCGAGGGCTTGAAGGTGGTGTTGAATAATATTGATTGTGGTGTGTCTGTTTTGCTTCAGGTTGTTGGGTTGGGAAGGAGATGGTCACGGGATGGGTGACGAGTGGGGGACTGGAATCTTTGTTCCAGAAGCTGATGGTGGATGATGGGGAGAGGAAGGTGGGGATGGGAGTGTGGAAGGACCTCCCCATGGAGCTGCTGCTGAGGATCCTCACATGTCTGGACGATCAGATGGTTATTGTGGCAGCTGGAGTGTGCACTCGATGGAGGGATGCTATTTGCCTGGGTCTCACCAGGCTCTCGGTTTCATGGTAATTTTTATTTGCTCATAGCTGTAGTTGCCTCATATCTTCTCTTCTTTAAGTAATTTTTCCTCCCCCTGTTTTGGTTTCCGTTTAATTTGGCCGATGGGATTTAGTGCATGGTTTTATGTTCTATAGATATTTTTTCTTCCATGTGTTTTCTGATGTGCTCTGTGTGTAGTTAGTTTGGCAATATCATCTTCTTGAAGGGAAGGTAAGGGCACTTGGAATGGTGGGTGATAGGCACCCTCCGTAGTTTTCCAAGCATTGGCCTCATGCCTTTTTTCCAGGGGGGGAGGGGGGGGGAGAGAGAGGAAAGCTACTTGAGATCAATAGCCTTCCCAATTCATTAGCTGCCAAATCCTTTTAAGTAAGCAGCTATGAAGATCATTGGCCCCACTAAATAAATCTCTAGTCCATAATACCATGTTTTCCACATCATTGGCCATAATTCCAATTTTGTGTACTTCTGCATTTTATAGTTAATTAAAGTTTCTTGATTGTGGTGATCAAGCATGTCTCTAATTATTGCCGTCGTTGCTGCTAGTCTACGCATGGGTGTATCTGTTGAAGAAATGGAAAGGGGAAAGGACTGAATTCGAGGAGCCTGTCCCATGAGAACAAGTCATTTTATCTAATCAATTTAGGCTGGGTTATTACTATGACTATAATGAATTTAATAGCCAAACAGAGTTGTTAATTGAGACAGAGAATCTAAATTCCAGACATAACTAAATAAAAATATGCACAACTTGGGAATAAGGGGAAAAAATCTACTTGGATCTGCTGCCTTATACATCTACAAAATAAATTGCTTTCTTCATCTTGATCTTCAATAAGATAGGGAGTGAAGAAAAGACCTTCCGTGATGCATTTAACAAATAATTTTCAGATAAGAAGAATGGGCTGATGTTGACAAGTGGCTTGGCCATATCTCAATTGCGATCAAAAGGCAACATGAAAGTCAGATCACAATGGATGTCAAAACTTATTAAACATGAAACGATAAGACAGAATAACCAATCATTCCTGAACTTGGTAGTCATCTTTACCTAATCAAGGACTGGTGATCAATGGTGTTCAACTTGATATTTGCTCAAACCTTTAAAATAACACAATTGTAAATCTTGGATGCACACTCAATTTACTGTACTTTTCTTTTATCCAGAGAAAAATTGACCTTGTTGATTTGCAGATGTGCATGTGCTCTGTTAATGACATGTTAATATGTCATCAAATCCCAACTTACACATCAACTTGGAGGAACAATGTGCTTGCTTTTTACTTAAAAATTGTGAGATCAGGCAGCATACGTCATGCCCAGAGATATTATCCAGTTGGCAATAATGACCTTTATTGTGTCTTTCTTTTAGTTTTTTAGACACTGGATCCTTTCTCGAAAAGATGAAGCTTAACAAGATTTCTTGAATCAGTTTATGAAATGGAATATTGGTTCTGCCTTCGTATCATCCAATTAATTTATTGTCTGGATTTTGATCTGCTGCTCTTGTATTTGGTGCTGACACATCGTGCCCGCATCATTTCCAACCGATCGCATATGATTTTCTTAGTTCCTTGCACAATCTAATCATTTGTTTGAAGGAACTTCTATGAGTTTCTTTTAACTGAGAAGAATTTAGTTTGTAAAAGAGGCCCCTCTTGCCGTCTTGAGTTATTTCTCAAACAAATGGAATGTATGAACTCCCATCCAACTATTATTTGTTCACTTTTCCTAGAAAAGCAATGGTTTTATTGTTGGATGCATGTATCTCTTTCTTTATTCCTTCCTTCATGTAGTATCCATCAATACAATATCTTATTTTTCCATGTTCTTGCCAGAGAAAGGTGTCTAATATTTGTTTCTTTTGATTATAGGTGCAACAAAAATATGGACAATCTTTTATTGTCTCTTTCACCGAAACTTCAAGTTCTAAGTTTACGCCAAAGTAAACCTCAATTACACGATGATGCGATTGAGGCACTTTCCAGTTATTGTCATGATCTATGCGACATAGACCTCAGTAAAAGTCTCAAACTCACTGATCGCTCATTTTTTTCCTTAGCACATGGATGTCCTGGTCTCACCAGGCTCAACATTGGTGGAAGTGTGCCATTCAGTGATTCTGCATTAGCATATTTAACCACACATTGTAGATGATTGAAGAAGTTAAATCTTTGAGTCTGTGTAAATTCTACAACAGGCAGGGCCCTTCAGGTATGGTACACTGGTGATGATGCCATATGAACTTACGCATAATTATGTAAATTATCTTGGCTGCTCTTCCCCATTATATTGATAGCCACCCCTGTCATTTAGGCAATTGCCCTCAACTGCACATAGCTGCAGTCTTTAAATCTTGGTTGGTGTGAAAAAGTCAGCGATAAGGGAGTTACCAGTTTGGCCAAGGGATGCCCTGACTTAAGAGCTTTGGACTTGTGTGGATGCGTTCTAATAACCTGGATGACATTTTATGGTTGACAATTTTGACAACTATATAGTAAATTATACAGATTGCTTCGAATTTTGATTGTTGGTATCCAAATGTCTCTGAATGCTGACTTTATGTCACCCTTCTTTTAGCACAAGTTACGCTTTTCATACTTAAGTCCTTTCTGTGAACTGTGACAGATCACCTAATATTCCAATCCCAACAACCATAACCTCCACATGCAAACTAACTTCCAGACTAATACAAACAATATCTTTTCCAGGAGCCAGCACTTCCATAAAATATCTCTAGAGATGGCTTAGCTCTATTGGGGTTTATGTAACTTAGGATGGCTGGGTTACTGATCCTTCTCAGGATCCATTTGACTTTCTTTGAACTTGGTGTTATGTTTAGCCTCATTTCATATATGATAAAAGTTTGTGGTGTTGTGTTCAGCCCCACATCTTCGACAATAAAAGTTAGCAATGACGAGCGTGCATGTCTCTTGAGATGTGGTTTTCAATTCCATGGAATGGGTTAGTTGATTCCAAAACTCTCTTTGATTGTGTTTGCTGAATGTCTTCGGAGGCAAAAAAAAAAAAAAAAAAGAAAGAGAAAATCCATGTAGCTTATCTTACTTAATGTGGTAGGAATTGTATTTGCCCTAATTTCGATTTTTCCATAATCATTGGCTACGTTGACATTGCAGATGACAGTGTGATAGCACTAGCAACTAGGTTTATTCACCTGAGATCCGTTGGGCCTATATTACTGCCAGAACATAACGAACAAAGCAATGTATTCACTAGCTAATAGCCAGTCAAAGAGCAACCAGAAGCTGCATAACTCAACGCCCTTGGGCCTTGACGAAGGGCTTGTGAGCCTGAATATCAGCCAGTGCACTTCCCTAACTGCACCCGCTGTTCAGGCTGTGGGCGACTCCTTCCCATCTCTCCACATCTGTCCAGTGAAGCATTCCCTCATAATCAGCGGCTGCCTTGGTCTGACCTCTGTGCACTGTGCATGTGCCATCCAGGCACATCATGCTCGAGGGACGGCTCTATCCCACCAGGCCTACTAAGATCATTGTGGCTGCTGGAGGCTTGTAAACTCTGCTGGTTGCAAGGTGAAGTTCTCGTTGTGCTTTGGCTTTGTATGTGATCATCATGGGCTCCTTCGAAATTAATGTTTCTCTTGCATGTGAATTATCTAGCTGCACATATAATGTAATAACTCTTCCAGAAACCTCGAGACATTAGATTATTAATGGTCATCCTTGACATATTAGGAGGGAACTCTTCTTTATTGCGGACCTTTGGAGCATGATGGTCGTGGGCCATGGGTGCTTATTCTTTTTCCTTTTGCTCGAGGGCTTGAAGGGGGTTTTGAATAATATTGATTGTGGTGTGTCTGTTTTGCTTCAGGTTGTTGGGTTGGGAAGGAGATGGTCGCGGGACGAGCGGCGAGTGGGGGACTGGAATCTTTGTTCTAGAAGCTGATGGTGAATGGTGGGGAGAGGAAGGTGGGGATGGGAGGGTGGAAGGACCTCCCCATGGAGCTACTGCTGATGATCCTCGCATGTTTGGTGATCAGATGGTTATTGTGGCAGGTGGAGTGTGCACTACAGAGGGATGAATATTGTTACTGCATTTGTTGAGCATACACCATCACATTTTTGTTGTCGTTGTGACGATAATGATGTGTCCACTTGACATGGTTTGGTAGATCCTTAGATTGATTTATCTATGTTGGAAATTATGTTGGAAACTATGTTAGACTATTTGGAAACTATGTTGAGAAACTTATATTCTAAAACTTCTATACATGTTATACTTTCATATGTTCAACTTTTATGTGTTCTAAATTTTATTTTGTTGGATTATATTGTTTGTATATTATTATGTGAATGCTATGTGATGGAATACATGCTTGGTATACAGGTTATTATGTGAATGCTATGTGAATTTCATGTTATTATGTGAATGTTATAGATTTGCATGTACATGATTGGTATACAGGTTAAGTGAATGTTATATTATATGATGATATATAGGTTATGTTATAAGATCTACACCGGCGGTTTTTATCATTGTCGCTAAATGTTTTACCAATGGATTTAAAACTATCGTCATAAGTTATACCGACAGTTATATAACCCATGGTAAAAGGTTACATTTACCAGCAGTTGTCAAACCCTTGGTAAAAGATTACATTAACCAGCAGGTAACAAAACCATTGGCAAAGGTAAACATTTGCCGACGGTTCGTCTTTGCGGTGGTTTTCAATATACGTCGGCGGTTCTTGTCAAAACTGATGGCAAAGATCTTTGCCGACGGGGGATTCACTGTCAGTTCTTAGCGACGGTTTTATACCATTTGCCGATGGTTTTGAACCTCTGCGAAAAGGTTGATTTCTTGTAGTGTAAAATGGATCAACTGGCTTAATATCACATAACTAAGGTAGTAGAGGGAAAGAACCCACTCTACATAGTTTTTCTAGGAGTTATGGGGGACATGCAAGCCTACCAGCAGTCTCCCCAAGCACCACACGAGTTCTCGTCGAGTTTGAAACACACTCGAACGGTGAACCTATGCCGATGTCAAGGTCCAACCAAACATTAGAGGCCTTAAACCAATTTTTTAAATACTGGATACGTGGGCTAACATGTCTATAAATGGCACCAAAATGTAGGGGAATTGAAGGGCTTTCCAACGATACCTTGGTTGTGCAATTTCCGAGCCCGTTCAAGCCTTGAACCTGCCCAAAATGGAGCCTGCGCACATGAACTCATTCACGCGATCTTGCGCTCTACCCTACTGTCCTCGCGATGCATGCAGCATAGCACAACACAGCGGCAGCGACCCTCACGTAGTAGCTCCGCCCTTGTGTAGCAGCAGCAGTTGCACCTCTCCGCGTGCTCGCCTGACTTCACGCAGCGTTGGTCGTGCCTCCCCGCGCACTCACCTAACCTCACGCAGAGTCGGCCACACCTCCTTGTACGCTCACCTCACGCACCTCGCCATTCCACCTCATCTGTCGTGTGTTGTCGCTGTTAGATGGTCGCACACCCTCCTCCCTTCGCGCGACGACAGCAGCAGCCGCCTCCACCTCGTGCCTGCAACTAGAGCTCCTTTGACAGCTACTTTGCATGCACGTAGGCAATGAGAAAAAAGGGGGAGGTGTGGGGGTGCTCAAGCCCTCCGCCCTCCTCCTGCTCTCCCTCTTTCGTTCTCCCTCTCTTGTCTCACCCTCAGTAACGAGGAGGGAGGGGGAAAGGGTGGTGGGGATGGTGTCGCTGGGGTTTAGGGTTCTTGGGGTGGGGTCATGTGGGTCAGGGAAATTTGTGGTTTTAACCCTCACGAAGTTTGTAACTTCATATGGGAGACACAGGGCAAGTTATAGGGGTGTAGAAACTTCCTGAAACACCCTAAAAAGCCTGAAAACTCATGGGGACCCTTGGCAAGGGTCATTTCAAAGGAGGACCTTTCCTTTGTTCAAAACACCTTAATAGAAAGCTTTCCACCACATTTATGCCAAAGAAGAGATAGAGAGCTCTTGCTCTCCATGTCTTATTCAATAAATCTGAGAGCACAGATACTGTGCCGAATTCACGTCGAATCACTTCCGATTTAGGGAAGATCTTTTTGCCTACAGTAGCTAAGTTTATTTACCTATTTGAGCTCTATAGGTTGTTCTTTTTCTCTTTTCTTTTATGGTTGGGTATTCTCTTTGTGAATTTCTATCTCCTTCTAGAGACAAAATACTCCTCTTGAAGAGGAGGGGATTTGAGGTACGCTACCCTCGTAACAAGTTATTTTAATGTATCCCAAAGATGGATTTAATTCTGTTGCTCCACATGTTCGACAGACATTCTTCACTTATTTATTTATATATCTATTTTATAGGCAATACAACTACTTTTTTAGTATAATTTGCTTTACATGAAATATTGTACATTGTACATTAATGGCATGAGATATAGGGATGTAAATAGGGTCAGGTTAGGTTTGAGTTTACATATTTATTTTCAAATTCAATACCTATGCATGCATGCCCTACCCACTTACCCATCATATTTCTAAATCACAAATCCATATCTAGACCCATTTGCTCAAGTATGGAGTACCTATTCAATATTTACTCATAGAGTACCTACTCAGTAGTTACTTATACGATATCTATTTAGTACTTACTCGTAGCATTTAATTGCATTTAGCCTCTCTCTCTCCCTCTCTCTAGACATTTAATCTCTCTTTCTCTTTCTCCATTGTGTGGACCTTGTCGCTCAAACGATTGGTGTTGTTTAATCGCCTACATCGATTCCCACATCTCTCTTTATTTTTTTTCCCTCTTCGATCCCACAACAAAATGCAGGCCAAATACGCTAGTATATATATAAGCTAATATTCTAGGATTTCCTTTTAATCATATTTATAACACTTTTAGACGTCTATAGAGCCTCCCAGACGTCTGATAAATAGACGTTGTCTGACCCAAATCACTTTTGTCAGACCATTTGAGTATCGGGAAATTCATTCCCACAGAGAATTGCCTTCCCATGCAACCTGACATCTTACTAGATGTCCGATCTGTCATTTGAGCAACAAGACTCTAGAACCCTATTTCGATCTGGTGAAAAGAGGAAGAAATTCGTCTAGATTTAGACACCTGATTTGATTCTCAATCGACTTAAAGCACCTTATTAGACATCCGTCTTGATCTAGCACCATCCAGATGATCAACCATTCTAGATCTGACAACCGACCTTTGAATCAGGCGAAAACCCAGACGTCTGCCTTATATTCAGATGTCTGATAACCCTATCAGAAATATAAATGACCCTGTTTTTGTTGGGATTTTGATTGGATCTTGTAATGACCTGTCACAATTTTAGCCTTTTAAGACATTTGAAGTCTCAGTCATCCGTCTGTTTAGACGTCTGGACCCTTTCCCGGATGTCTGAAAATGAAATTTTTGTACGCACATTGCGCTTTGCGCGCGGGCGACGCGTAGAACCCTCTTCTTCTCCCTCTCCCTTCCTTCCTTCCCCAAACACTAAACCCTCCACACCATCTATATAAGCCCCCCCTCCTCTCCTCTCCACTCCACACACCAGCCATCACCACCACCTTCAAAGCTGTGCGGGAGTGGCAAGAGGAGGCGAGCGAGGGAGAGCAAGAGGGAGAAGGAGGAGAACGCGGGAGGAGGAGGAGACCAAGGTTGGGGAGCTTCGGTGGAAGCTCGGCAGAGCTCTCACGGCCACCGCGGGCGTGTGCAGGAGGAGATAGCTCGGGGAGACGACCTCCTGACCCCCTGCAGCGGTGTGAGGTGGAGCGAGCGGAGAGCACTGGAAGGAGGTCCTGATACTGGAAGTTTTCCAGTATCAGACGTCTGGAGTGGAGTCTAGAAGGCTGATGGAGTACCTGGATTTCTGGAGCTAAAGCCAGACATTTGAAAGCTCATTTATTGCGAAGGTACGTAATCTCCCTACGCCATGCATATCACAATGCAGGAATATTTGTCGGCTGACCGCACCTGCATTGTCGTACGCAAGTGCAGCCTTGGGAAGGAGCACGGACGCCACGCTTTTGTATGTCTGATCAGATCACCAGACGTTCGGAGGTGTGTCCAGACAACCAGAGGCATTTTCCGATGTCTGAAACTACTTTCAGACGATCGCAGAGAAGGCCTGGACGTATGAGGACACCGCAGGGACTTAAGGTAAGGTTTTGGTACCTTTTAAGACGTCTGATTTTGAACAGTAGGCACATTTTTGACACGTTTCGGGTTCGATCGGGGTCCATTTTACACAAACGAAATACCTGTATTTTCCTCGCGAGTTCCTCTACGTACTAGAGTCCTTTGTACACTGTTTTGAACTCTCCTTTTGTGATGCATTCCCTGGTATAGGGTTTTAGCCTACTACGTGTTTGGGGCTCGCAGAGATGCCTGGGTCTGCGGTTCGAGCCCCCATTTCTCCTGAGTTTCCTGGTAGAGTGGCTAATTCTGTTAATAAAATTTATATAAGAATGTGCTTGTGGAAATGGCCAAATGGAATCCTAGGGTGTAGTATGAACCCTAAGATAGAGAAATGAATGAATTGTTTGTGCTGTGTAATGTACTTGCATACATGATTGAGTTAAACTGTTAGCAATTGCCTAAATTATAATTATGAGCTGCCTGTAATTTATGAACAATTACCTGTGAAATCAACAGTTGCATGTACCGAATTATGAAAACACAAGCTGCTTGTATATGCATGAGAGATGAATTGTGAATGGTGAAATCTAGATCAGAATAAATGAGGTGAACATGAGCATGGACCCTACGGGGAATTAGGAGTAGAACTCCTGTGGATAAATGAAAACCCGGAATGTAGATAGGAAGTGTGCTGGCCCTTGAGTACGTGGTACCAAGGAGAGCAACTATCCCCTTTTCATGTAGAGTGGAGCTAGCTACCCTTGGGTTGAGACCCGGGGTTAGGATTGGCCACTCTGCACCGATTCCTATTAGCCTTCGTATAGGCGGTACCGAGGTGAGCTACTAGTGTAGGGAGAGAGCTAACCACCCCACGGGGCCCAGGGTTCAGCTAGCCACCCTACACCGACTTGTTAGGCCCTCTGGGCAAACCAGGGTAGTCAGAAGAGGGTGTGCGGACTGTAGAGGGGCGAGACCCCTGTTTGGTTCTGAGAGGTCAAGGCCCTATATTGTTCCGTGCTGTACTTTGGGCATACCCGCTAGCGGAAACGATTGACCGCGTGTCAGTGCGGGATAGCTACCCGTGCACTTATCACGCATGCCGTAGTCACCGCTACGTCTTGATAGTGACCTCAGGGTGGTTGACTGGGTGTAGGACTACCATAGGGGACTCTCCTGACCAGGAGAGCACCACGTGTACCTTCTACTCTACGGAAAAGACTACAATCAAGATCGTTCCCACAAGGAACATGCAAGATCAAGAACATCTGGATGCTTGAGAAAAATGGGTGAAAAGGAAATACACATAAAATAGATAAATAGAAAAGAGATTTAAACCTGTTGCTTTTATTATTTTAGATAGTATAGATACCACTCTACTCAGCGTTCGCTAACTCTATCTTTTCATAATACTGTTCAAGATCAGGAGTTGAGCAGCCTGAGCTTCTGGCTGCGGAGGGTGCTGGGCCCAGTCAAGCCCAACCATTGTTTTCAGCACTTCCTTTTCGTTCCTTTACTGTTGTAGTAAGTATTGGACTGATTGTTACTGTTTGACTCTACTTTTTACTTCTGCTATTCGTTGTTTTTGTTATTGTGGTGACATGTAATGAAATAGCAGATTTACTTTCCTTTACTACTTCATACTTTTCTTCTGCTTAGTTATATTGCATATGTGAATGTGGTTTACTTTCCAGCTTTTTGGTTATTTCTTGTTGGACGACTGGGTCTTGAGATTAGTCGAGGCAAGCCGGTCTCGGGTCTTGTAGCTGAGGAGGTCTACACGGACTGCGAGGTCAGTATAGGGGGACAGCCTCCCCGCTGACCTGATTGTGATACAGATGGAGGACTTTGGCATTATTCTAGGGATGGACTGGCTGTCTGCCTATCACACCTTGTTGGACTGTTTCGGGAGGAAGATCATCTTCTCCATACCAGATTGCTTCCCTTTAAGTTTCACGGACAGCCGGTGGACGGAGGTTTCAGATGCATCTCCGTGCTTTGGGCAGCGAGGCTTTTGAGCCAGGGGTGTGAGGTCTTTTTAGCCTGTGCAGTGGTAGAGCCTAGCCCTGTGGCTGACTTTCAGAGTATTCCGATGGTTTGCGAGTACCCTGACGTGTTTCATGAGGAGATACTAGGGCTACCGCCCGAGCATGAGATTGAGTTTGAGATCTCACTGGTATCGGGGACCAGCCCTATTTCTACTACACCATACCGGATGGCACCACTTGAGCTACGAGAGCTCAAGTCACAGCTACAGTACCTGTTGGAGAAGGGCTTTGTCAGGCCTAGTGTGTCCCTGTGGGGAGCCCCTGCGTTGTTTGTGAAGAAGAAGGATGGTACCCTGCGACTTTGTGTCGACTACCGAAAATTGAATAGGGTCACCATCAAGAATAAGTATTCGCTGTCGAGGATTGACGACCTTTTTGACCAGTTCCGAGATGCCACAGTGTTCTCCAAGATAGATCTGAGGTCAGGCTACCACCAGTTGAGGATTAGGGAGATCGACGTCTCCAAGATAGCTTTTCATACCCAGTACGGGCACTACGAGTTCTTGGTCATGCCGTTTGGGTTGACCAATGCCCCCGTGGCTTTTGTAGATTTAATGAACCGAGTTTTCAGACCGTACATGGACCAGTTTGTGGTGGTGTTCATCGACGACGTACTCGTTTATTCGCGGGATCAGGCGTAGAACGGACAACATCTACGGATGATCCAGGACACTTTGAGGCAATGCAGGCTGTATGCCAAGTACAGCAAGTGCGAGTTTTGGTTGAGGCAGGTGACTTTCTTAGGACACGTGATCTCAGGGGATGGTTTGGCTGTGGACCTAGACAAGGTTGAGGTCGTACTCAGGTGGGAGAGGCCACGAACAGTGACAGAGATACACAGCTTTTTGGGACTGGTGGGTTACTATCGGTAGTTTATCAGAGGATTCTCTCAGATTGCACGTCCTATGACCCAGCTGACTCGGAAGGACATGCCCTTTGCCTGGACAAGTGGGTGTGAGGAATGTTTTCAGGAGTTGAAGGAGAGACTGACTTCAGCTCCTAGGCTTACCATCCCAGACAGCAGTGGCGGTTTTGCCGTTTACACAGATGCTTCATTGCATGGGTTAGGGGGTGTGCTCATGCAGCGAGATCACGTTATCGCTTATGCTTTGCGGCAACTGAATCTCCATGAGCATAGCTACCCTACCCATGACTTAGAGCTAGTAGCTGTTGTCTTCGCGCTGAAGACATGGAGGCACTACCTTTACGATGAGACTTTTTAGATTTTCATGGATCATAAGAGCCTCAGGTACTTATTTGACCAGAAGGAGCTCAACATGAGACAGAGACGTCGGTTAGAGCTCCTGAAGGACTACGACTGCAGCATCTCCTACCATCCAGGGAAGACCAATGTGGTAGCTGATGCTTTGAGCCGGAAGGCGCCCACCCACTTGGCCAGTCTACAGGCACAGAGTTGGAGACTTATGGAGGAGTTGGGCAGTTGGTGACCCTAGGAGTCACAGGGGTATTGTGGGACAGTGACAGTGACGCGGCAGATGCAACCAGAGCTGATAGACCGCATCATCGTGGGGCAGATGACAGATCTGTAGTTACAGACACTATGGGATAGAGTGTTGATAGGAGACCCAGGAGACTTTTCCTTTACAGACGAGATATTGTGCATGAGGGGATGCTTATGCATTCCTAGGGATGAGGAGTTGTTGAGAGAGCTTCTGGTTGAGGCGTACGGGTCCAACTTCACCATACATCCCGGGAACACAAAGATGTATCATGACCTAAGACGCGATTTTTGGTGGAGAGGGATGAAGTGGGACGTTGGTGAGTTTGTGCATCAGTGTTTGGTGTGCCAGCAGGTGAAGGCCGAGCACCAGAGGCCTGTAGGGCTGTTGCAGCCACTTCCGGTGCCAGGGTGGAAGTGGGAGGGCATCACCATGGATTTGGTGGTGGGTCTACTGGTTACCTAGCAAGGACACGACACAGTCTGGGTGATAGTAGATAGGTTGACGAAGACGATGCGTTTCCTGCCGATCTAAGTCACCTTAGGACCAGCACAGTTGGCAGGGAGGTAAATTCGCGATGTGGTACGCCTGCATGGAGTTCCACGTGAGATTGTATCCGACAGGGATACCCATTTTACTTTCCAGTTCTGGGTTGAGTTTTAGCAGGCTTTGGGGACACGTTTGAGGTTCAGTATCGCATATCACCCCCAGACGAACGGACAGTCAGAGTGCACCATATAGACACTTGAGAACCTTTTACGTGCCTGTGTACTAGATTGGAAAGGCTCTTGGGAGAATCATTTACCCCTTGCAGAGTTTGCATATAATAACAATTACCACTCGAGCATCGGCATGGCACCTTACGAGGCTCTATATGGACGGAGGTGTACTGCACCCTTGAGTTGGGTCGAGGTGGGGACCAAGTGGGAGGTTGGTCCCAGGTTGATCTGGCAGAGTCAGGAGGTGATAGAGAAGATTCACGGATGACTCTGCTTTGTCAGGAGCAGGCAGAAGAGTTACATTGACTGGAAACGCAGAGAGGTGCAATTCGAAGTTGGGGATCACGTCTTTCTTCGCGTTTCGCCCATGAAGGGCTTGCAGCATTTTGGGGTGAAAAGGATGCTTGCGTCGAAGTTTGTGGGGCCCTTTCAGGTCCTGGAGTAGGTGAAACCCCTTGCTTACGGGCTTGTCCTTCCTCCCTAGCTTTCTGGAGTGTATGACGTGTTCCACGTGTCCAACCTCAGAAAGTATGTCGCTGATCCCAATCACGTTCTGAGCCACGAGAGCGTCAAGGTGGGTGATAACCTGACCTACCCCGAGAGACCAGTGCAGATACTAGACAGAACCGTTCGGAGTCTGAGACGGAAGTAGGTACCACTGGTGAAGGTCCTATGGAGAACCCAGCGGTACGAGGAGGCGACTTGGGAGCCTGAGGCGGGGATGCGAGAGCAATACCCGGATCTTTTTGAGGGTACATCTTTTTAGACCTACTTTGATCCTCTTTAAGTTTGTTATGCGTTTTATGTTCCTTTTTCCACACCCTAGCTAGTTCAAGTTTCGGGGATGAAACTTCCTTTAAGTTTGTTATGATGTAATGACCCATCACACTTTTAGCCTTATAAGACATCTGAAGTCTCAGTCAGACGTCTGGACTCTTTTCCGGATATCTGAAAATGAAATTTTTGTACACACACTACGCTCTACACGCAGGCGGCACGCAGAACCATCTTCTTCTCTCTCTCCCTTCCTTCCTTCCCCAAAGCCTAAACCCTCCACACCATCTATATAAGCCCCCCTCCTCTCCTCTCCACTCCACACACCAGCCATCACCACCACCTTCAGAGCTGTGCGGGAGTGGTGAGAGGAGGCGAGCGAGGGAGAGTGAGAGGGAGAAGGAGGAGATCGAGGTCGAGGAGCTTCGGTGGAAGCTCGGCGGAGCTTGCATGGCTACCGCGGGCGCGTGTGGTAGGAGGAGAGAGCTCGGGGAGATGGCCTCCCGACCCCCTGCAATGGCTGGAGTTGTGGCGGCACGAGACGGAGCGAGTGGAGAGCATTGGAAGGAGGTCCTGATACTGGAAGTTTTCCAATATCAGATGTTTGGAGTGGAGTCCAGACAGCTGATGGAGTACCTGGACGTCTGGAGCTAAGGCTAGACATCTGAAAGCTCATTTACCGCGAAGGTACGTAATCTCCCTGCGCCATGCATATCACAGCGCAGAGGTATTTGTCGGCTGATCACGCTTGTGTTGTCGTACACAGGTGCAACCTTGGGAAGGAGCACGGACATCATGCTTTTGGACATTTGATCAGATCACCAGACGTCCAGAGGTGCATCCAGACGACCGGAGGCATTGTTCGACGTCTGGAACTACCTTTAGACGATCGCAGAGAAGGTCTGGACATCTGAGGACACCGCAGGGACTTAAGGTAAGGTTCTGGTTCCTTTCAAGACGTCTAGACTTGTTCCCAAACGTCTGATTTTGAACAGTAGGCATATTTTTTACTCGTTTAAGGTCCAATCGGGGTCTGTTTTACGCAAACGAAATACCTATATTTTTCTCGCAAGTTCCTCTATGTACTAGAGTCCTTTATACACTGTTCTGAAGTCTCCTTTTGCGATGTATTCCCTGGTATAAGGTTTCAGCCTGCTGCGTGTTTGGGGTTCGCAGAGACTCCTAGGTTTACGGTTCGAGCCCCCATTCCTCCCGAGTTGCCTAGTAGAGTGTTTAATTTTGTTAATAAAATTTAAATAAGAATGTGCTTGTGGAAATAGTCAAATGGAATCCTAGGATGTGGCATGAACCCTAGGATAGAGAAATGAATGAACCGTTTGTGTTGTATAATGTACTTGCATGCATGATTAAGCTAAATTGTTAGCAATTTCCTGTATTATAATTATGAGCTACCTGTAGTTTATGAACAATTACTTGTGAAATCATCAGTTGCATGTATCGAATTATGGAAACATGAGCTTCCTGTATATGCATGAGAAATAAATTATGAATGGTGAAATCTAGATTGGAATAAATGAGGTGAACATAAGCATGAACCCTACGGGGAATTAGGAGTAGAACTCCTGTGGATAGATGGAAACCCGGAATGTAGATGAGAAGTGTGCTGGCCTTTGAGTACGTGGTACCAAGGAGAGCAACTGTCCCCTTTTCGTGTAGAGTGGAGCTAGCTGCCTTTGGGTTGAGAGTCGGGGTTAGGATTGACCACTCTACACCGACTCCTATTGGCTCTCGTATACGCAGTACCGAGGCGAGCTACTAGTGTAGGGAGAGAGCTAGCCACCCCACGGAGCCCGGGGTTCAGCAAACCACCCTACACTGATTTGTTAGGCCCTCTAGGCAAATCGGGGTAGTCAGACGAGGGGCGCGCACTGAGGAGGGGCGAGACCCCTGTTTGGTTCTGAGAGGGCAAGGCTCTATACTGTTCCGTGCTGTACTTTGGGCGTACCCGCTAGCAGAAACGACTGATCATGTGTCAGTGTGGGGTAGCTTTCCGTGCGCTTATCACACGTGCCGTAGTCACTGCTACATCTTGACAGTGACCTCGGGGTGGTTGACTGGGTGTAGGACTACCACGGGGGACTCTCCCAGCCAAAAGAGCACCACGTTTACTTTCTACTCTACGGAAAAGACTACAATCAAGATCGTTCCCACGAGGAACATGCATGATCAAGACTATCTGGATGTTTGAGAAAAATGGGTGAAAAGGAAATACACATAAAATAGATAAATAGAAAAGAGATTTAAACCTGTTGCTTTTACTATTTTAGATTGTATAGATACCACTCTAATCAGTGTTCGCTGACTCTGTCTTTTCATAATACTGTTTAGGACCAGGAGTTGAGTAGTCCGAGCTTCTGGCTGCGGAGGGTGCTGGGCCCAGTCGAGCCCAGCCGTAGTTTTTAGCACTTCCTTTTCATTCCTTTATTGTTGTAGTAAGTATTGGACTGATCGTTACTATTTGACTCTACTGCTTACTTCCGTTGTTCGTTGTTTTTGTTGTTGTGGTGGCATGTCATGAAACAACAGATTTACTTTCCTTTACTGCTTCGTACTTTTCTTATGCTTAGTTATATTGCATATGTGAATGTGATTTACTTTTCTGCTTTTTGGTTATTTCTTGTTGGATGACTAGGTCTTGGGATTAGTTGAGGCGAGTGGGTCTCGGGTCCCGTAGGGATCTGGGAATCGGGTCGTAACAGATCTCCTGTGATTTATTCCTAACGGCTATGAAAGCCTTCCAAGGCCTTCTAAACCCTTCTTGGGGCCTCTAGAAATAGAACACTCTTCCTTTGTTCAACACACCTTGACAGAATACTTTCCACCACATTTATGTCAAAGAAGAGATAGAGAGTTCTTACTCAACAAGTCCTATTCAACAAATCTGAAAGCATGGATACTCTGCTGAATTGATGCCGAATCACCTCCGATTTAGGGAAGATCCTTTTGCCTATAGTAGCTAAGTTTATTTACCTATTTGGGCTCTATAGGTTGTTTTTCTCTTTTCTTTTGTGGTTGGGTATTCATTTTGCAAATTCATGTCTCCTTCAAGAGACAAAATACTCCTCATGAAGAGGAGGGGATTTGAGGTATGCTAACCTCATCCAAAGTAGCATGGTTGTATTGATATTGAGTTACCCTTGTTTAAGTGACTCAGATAGTAGATTTGATCAACTTGGTGATTGGGAAATCCCAAACCAAGAGGTTTAGGTGGTGATTTTTACTCAGGTTTGGATTTCCACCTAAAAATCATCGTGTGCTTGTGAGATTGCATATTTGTGTGATTGTTATATTTTTATTTCGCATTATTTTATATCACGCTCAATCTCACCCCTTTCCATCAGGAATTACAGTCGGAAGGATTAAAGATAAGCCTTGTAACACAAGAATACAATCATGTACTTAGGTTGGTTAGCCTAAAGACCTACATACTCCCAGAACCCATCTTAAGAATAAAAGTGATCTGGTTTACAACAATCTTACCAATCCAACCAATTAGAGGGAGGAATTAGGGGGAAGGTTCTTTCTTTGGCTTTCGCCTCCAATTCCTTTGATACCCCCAACTACTGCCATTTGACAATACTCCCCCTGCTAGACATCAGATAGATTAGTAGAAGCAAATTAATCACAAATAAGTTGAATGGTGTTTCTTGAGATGAGCTTAATTATCCGAGAGCTTAGGAAGGGACTCTATTTATAGAGGTAGAGCATGGAATCCCTTAAAACAAGCAACCTTGTGTTGGTACGCGTGCATGTATGTGTCATCAAATCGACTAGCCTTCTTTGATTAATTCTCCCGGAGTAGTCCTACTTTATATAAAATTAATTGTCATATATATTCAGTCGTATATCCTGATGGAAGAGGTCAAAGTCAACAATGGATTTCCCCATCGCGTAATTTTTTGAAGTATGAATTTTTTCACAATCATATTTGAGAGCCCAAACCCTATGAGCCGTCATTTTCCCATTTCAACTAGCAAACATTGCCCATTTTGGACAAGTCATTTTTCCTCCAACTTTTACTCTATCTTCCAGTGTGGCATCCGGTTTGCCATCTCTACCTGTGACAAGTTGAATTCCAACATAGCGATAAACGAATCTACCCTCGAGCATGCCTAATAGGAGGCAAATAAGGAGCCTCTTGTGGTAGCCTCTAGGGAGATAAACACAACTTTTTGCGCTATTCGATTTCAACGTTGCCAAGACAAAAGCAAATGCAGCGAGTACATTACGAATGGCTCTAGCAGAATTCAAGTCAACCTTACAACAAAGAAGTATATCATTGGTGAAGAAGAGGTAGGTGGGAAAAGACACGCCTCTGATTAGCACCGGATGCAACCTTTCCAAGCACACTTGATTATAGTGTGACAGTGTTCCCTGTCTCTCTAGGAGCATCTTTTCCCTCCTTGTGTGGGCATATGGTTTATCTCTTTCTTCTTTATCCCGAGTGGGGTTGCGTGTTGTATTAATTTCTTTCTTTTAATGGATGTTTATCTTAGGGATTTTTACATAGATGCCACTCGAAATAATAGAAATTATTTTTCTACCACTAGGTTGAAACTATTGCTATTAATGCCATTGCAAAGCTTAAACTATTGCTATTAATGCCATTGTGAAGCTTACGCCATTAACGTAAAGGGCACTCCGTTATTTCTCTATTAGTCCATTAACCAAAGTTAAGGACAAGTTGACTCGAGTTGAGTTAAAAGCACTAATCTCAAAGTGAAATGGACGATGGTGATTTAATCCATCTTTGGGGATTAATCGAATGGATGAGATTTGTTAGGGATCAATTATCTACTTCCTCCTTTCACTCCAACTGGAGGGACAAGCAGCGGCCGGCGAGCTCGACGAGGGAAAACTCAAAGGTTATGGCTGTGAAGGTCAAGTGGGTCGATCTTACCTTCTCTAACACCACCACCTCCTCTGCATGCCTCCTTCGGCTCCACCTCCCCAACCTCAACCTCACAGGATCCCTTTGCCTCTTCACCTCCCTCTGCCACCTTGACCTCTCCAACAACATCTTCGTTGAATGCCTCCCCTCCTACGTCCTCCTCTCCCAACTCCCCTCCCTTCGTCGTCTTCACCACTTCGGCAACCTCCTCTCTAGCTCCCTCCCCCACCCATCTTTGTTCTCTCACCTCTGCCTCCTAGACCTCACCCTTAACTCCCTCTCTGGAGGCATCCCTCCCTACCTCTCCCTCCTCCCCTCTTCCTTCCTCCTCTCACTCAACTTCTCCTAAAACGACCTCTGCTACCCCATACCCCCTCCTCTCTCTCCTCTTCCTCAACCACACCTCCAACTCCTCCTAGAGCCCCTCCCTCACCGCCTCCCCTCCTCCCTCTTCTTCCTTTGCCTCTCCCCCAACCATCTCTCTGGCACCATCCCCCCTTCCATTGCAAGCACTCGACCTCTCTTCCAACTCCCTCTCCAGCCCTGTACCCTCAAGCCTCATCGATTGCAAGTCCCTTGAGGTTGTCAACCTCGCCTTCAATCACCGCTCCAACTGATGCCCTTGTTGCTCAGTAGTTGTTGTTGTTCTTATTGTGTTCCTTGTTGCTGTCGTTGCCGTTGTTGTTGTTGTTGCTCGTTTTGTGCTTATTGTTGTTATTGCTTGTTGCTGTTGCTTTTGCTATTGTTGTTGTTGTTGCTACTACTGCTGTTCTTGTTGTTTCTCATTTTGCTACCATTCTTCTTACTATTTCTCATGTTGCTGCCGTTGTTTTGTTGTTACTTATTGATGATGATGTTGCTTTTGTTGTTGTTGTTAATAGAACTTGCAAATGAGTTTCATCAAGGCAAGAATGATGCAATGTTGGAGCTTGAGAAACAAGTTCTTATGATAATTGGTGTGGGTCGGGAAGAGAATGACAGTGAAACATCCATTAACTCAAATCAAAGGGATTTCAACTCAAGCGGTATTTTCATAAAAGGGTCATACTTTCCAATGACATTAATAGCAATAGTTGCAACTCAGTGACAAAATTAATTTTGAAAGTTTACTATGACATTTATGTAAAAATCTCTTTCTCTTAAAATAAGAGAAAGGGTAAGCATAGATGAGCGAGAAACGATGAAAGTGATTGCAGAAGAGTCTAGATTGGGGAGATGAGGACCTTTCCTACAAACCACACTAGGGAAAAAAGGAAAGAACCTTTCTATGGAGGAATTGTTGCCTCGCATGAGGGTATAGGGAATTTTATTTATCAAGTATAAATGGCGAGTGAAATTACAAATAAAATCAATGTAAATAAAGATGGAGTATGTATATATCTATCTTCTATTCTAAACGAAGGTTTCAGCAACCAGCTGCTGCTCTTTCACTTTTTTTCTCTACCACTACGGTCACCCAATGAATATATTAAACGAAAGTTTCGACAGCTTGCTGTTGCTCTTTCAACTTTTTTCTATACCCCTACAGTCACCCATTGAATATATTAAGCAAAGGTACCGATTGTCGGCCGTTGCTCTTTTATTTTTCTCTCCACATCACCCCTCCCAAAATTTTTAATTTCAAAATTTTACGGATTTCATTTTGAACCTTCAACTTCGACGTGAAATTTATTTATTTATCCAAATAATTTTAAAAGGTAGAAAGACAACTTTACGTGATGTCGGTGGATATTTACTTAAATTTAAAAGTATGAGTGAAGGATACGTTCAATATTTATTTAGTATTAAAAGTAAAAATAAAAGCTATATTGAGTATTTATTTAATATTAAAAATGATAAAGAAGAATATGATAGGTATTTATTTTATTGTAAAAGTGAGAGTTAATATTGTTGTGATTTGATTGAAATAATCGAAAGTAACTATGTAAGAACTTATATCAAAGTGATGAAAAAAATATCAATAAACTCCTAAAAATTACATCTCTAAATACAACTTTAAGGTTTCATCGTCATCATATCATACTTCCAAAGGATTTGCATTTGATATGCTTCAGATAGATTATTATTTTAATTATTAAAATAAAAATAAATATATGTATATTTGATAATTAAATAAATTATATTATATATAATTTTTTTATATGTTTCATCGACAATAATATTAATTCTAGGACGAAGCCTGGCCTACTCAATTGTCTATTCCTATACTAAAGGAGGATCTTACCTGTGCACTTGTCATTCCCTCCCACTCCACCAACTCGCTCTCTTGTCTTCTCCGTCCCTCCCCCGTGTCTCTCTGTCTCTCTCTCTCCACATTTAATCTAACACCTCACATGCGAAGTCATTGTTAGTTCGTTGCCCATTCAGGAGGGGATGTCACATTAAATCTTGCATGTACATGCACTCCTATCATCAAGTAAATTTGGATGGCTTTTTTGTGTTTCCGTGCTTGAAGAAACGTCCCAAAAGCTTAAGTATACTTTAAATAATTATGTTATGTGAAATTACATTAATGTAGTTGGAAAAGTTCATACAAGGTGGTGGTCCTTGAAGAATGTGATTTTTTTTAATAAAATATCAAAAATATATTAATTAAAATTTTAGACGATATTTTCTTAGGGGAGATTTCTGAAGTCCACGTTAAAGTTGAAATTCGTTAAGACGTAGTTTAAGAAACAATATATGTTGCTCTCTCTCTCTCTCCAACCTCACAACACACACGTCTCAACATAGTTTAAAAATAATACATCTATAATTAACCGAAGTCAAAAAATGGGTCGTGTGAGAAAACGAGAGTTTTGGACACAACTTTAAAAAAGAAATAATCTATTTAATCAAAATAAAAAAGGGGCCATGGTGCCCTAATCAAAGAATGGATGTATAAAAAGGTAAAATTTACATATTATGTAATGTAAAGAGGGTAGAGGTAATAAAAAATGTAAATTTAGAAGTGAAGGCCATATAAAATAATATTTAACAAATATTTATATTCTTGGAAAAATATTAACAAATAAATTTTTAATACATTTTTGTCATTAAAAGTAAATTCTTTCCTTATAATATTCATTTCCATTGTTGATAGATATATTTTGACCCATGCATAAATATAATATTCCTAATAACTATTTCTCATTTAACTATAATCCTAAAATATAAATTGTGCATTTTTTGTGTGACTTTTTTTAAGAAGTTATTTTAATGAATCCCAAAAATAGATTTAATTGTGTTGCTACATATGTTTGATATGCATTCTTCACTTATTTATTTATATATCTATTTTATAGGCAATACAGCGACTTTTTTTTAGAATAATTTACTTTGTATGAAATATTATACATTGTACATTAATGGCATTAGATATGGGGATGTAAATAGGGTCAGGTTTGGGTTGAGTTTACATATTTATTTTCAAATTCAATACCCATTGTTGAACGTTTACGAACGCTACGCTAATGTGTTTGGTTTTGGAAAATTTGTCGTTGTAGTTCGAAAGCGAAGAATTCGTGTTCAACAAATAAAATTTATACCGAAATTAAAATTTCGGGTCGAATACAGGGAGGCGGACGTTTGATTTAAAAACTACGCGTTTCTTTTTATTTGTTACAGAATAATTAAATTTAGAACTATCTAATTATTTACAATAAATAGAAGAGAGAGAGAGTAAGATAGAAAGAGAATATTACACAGAGAAATCAAAATGAGATGTAGAATAAACAAGGAATTTTTGCATTGAAGAGATTGTTCATTACAACTAGAAAGCATAAAACAATTACTCTAGAAAGCGATAAATTTACTCTAGAAAGCATTAAAAGAATGGAGGGAGAAATGTCATCCTCGACGGTCGTTTGGAGGACGAGTAGATTAATCTAGAAAGTAGTAAATCTATACTAGAAAGCGGTAAAAAGAATAGGGAGAGAGAAATCCTCCTCGACGGTTGCTTTGAGGGCGAGCCGGATGGGACGACGCCTGGACGAAGGAGAACGAAGCGGGACGAAGGAGGACGAAGCAGAAGAACGGGAACGAAGCAGTATGCCGTCGTCGTCGTGGGATCCACTTCCGAAGGGGAACGAAAGTTGGACTTTATCTCGCGAGAAGCATCCCGGGTGTGGGACAAGCTTCTCTTGAGCTTTGGAGGGTTAGAGAGGAGAAAGAAGGGATGAAAATTTCGTATGGAGGGGGTCTCCTTTTATAGTTGCAAGGAGTGGAGGCAAAATGGACATTACAACTTCAAAACAATAAATAAGGGGTCTTTAGTGACGGATAAAACCGTCGCTAAAGCCCCCAATGTGGGCGTAGCCTCCGCGCCCACACACACCCGCTCGGCTGCCCGTGTGCGTAACGCCTACGCACGTCCGCGAAGTCTCAGCCGTCCGATCGCGAGATCGGACTGCTTAAGATGCAACTTTGCCCGCTGCGCTGCGCGCCCGCCCGCGTGCGATAGCACGTTACGCGCGGGCGTCCAATCGCGCGTCGTCCTGATTGAGCGCGCACGGCCGTTGGATCGCGATCGTGCGGTCGATCGGAGGTGCGCCACCGCTCCAATTTCAGCGTGGCGAGGCTCGAACGCGCGTCCCCGCTTCGTGTTAGAGCGCTCGACCAACGCGCTGGGGTCGCGTTTATGTCGAGCGCCTGACTTCAGCGCGGGTGCGTCGCAGCCGTTGGATCTTAATCCAACGGCGGGGAAAGGCGGATGCGGAGACTGCTGAGATTGCGTGCGGCCGTTTGGGTGGCCGAGATGGCGCCACGTGGCGCCATCTTAGCCGTCCATCTTCTTGAAGTTGTAGATGGTGCCACGGATGTCAGATTGACTCGATTTTTGTGTTGTTGGGCTGCGATCGTCAATCCGAATTCATCCGTGCGGTCGGATTTGTCATTTGAAGTGCGAATTTACACCATCCTGGCCCTTGATCTTTTAGGGTTCCCGGGTCACTATCTGATGCTACGGATGCCTGATTAGGGCGATTTTGGAGTCGTTGAACTCCAATCGTCGCCCTGATCACATCCATACGGTTGGATCTTTGATCGAGGCCCCGATTAAATATTTTCCCTGTCCAAGCACATAAAAGGAGACAATTAACCTCCATTTTATTCAAACTACTCTAAATGCAAGGATGATGCATGTTATGCAATATTTATATCATGAAATGCAATCTTATGCTTAAGAACATGCCAAAATAGACATTTTAAGTAGTGTAATTGTGTTTACATCATACCCCCATGCCTATCTTTTGCTAGTCCCTAGCAAAAACTATATGCTATTTATAAAAGAATTAGGTTGGATTATTTGGACCTGAGGCAGTTTCGATCATTAAGAAATTGTCTACTTAGGACTAAACTTTCAAAGACACAACAGCGCCCGGGTATCAGCCAAAATGTAGACTGCCTCAAGCCCTCGCCTTATTCAAAGAAAAATTTCTTTTTCTCTTTTTACTCTTTTCTAATTTTTTTGGATTTTCAAATTTTTGAGTTTAAGAGTGGCTTTCTACGGCCATTCAACTCACCCAAGATTTGATGAGAACCCTAAGCTTTAAGAATCTTATTGTGATTTGTGATAGACTCGTTGACCGGCAATTAAGACAGACTTCGGATTTCTACGCCTCTAGGTGACCTCAAAAAGAATTCTGCCTAAAGGTGTATCTTTACAACCGGTAGCTTTCTCCCTACTTTTATATATATATTTTTTTTACGGGGTCAACACAAGAGTGAATCCAGTGTATATCTCCCCGGTTTATTCTACTTCTCCACTTCTTCCTAAGTGTTTTGGGAATTTTTAGTGCGTTTTCTGAGCTGGGTTCTGGACAACCGGTCGATGAGCTGTTACCATCGACAACTTGCCAGCCATACTCGTGCGGGGAAGTGTGGCTTATTTCTTTTTATTCTTTTCTCCTTTTTTTTTTTTAAATAGGTGGCTTCCCTGGTCTAAGATTTACCTAAGGGCAGGAAAAAGAGAAAGGTCCAGTGACTGGGCTCTGGACAACCTACCTATAGGCTGTTACCCATGATAACTTGCCAGCCATATCACCCTAGAAGGTTCATTAGCTATCCAATTTCCGTAAAAATCGTCGAACAACGAGTCAGTGCAAAGAAAGTGTGTAGATGCTTAAGACTCGAAATTCTCTCAAATCAGAGGGCGGGTTGATAAGTCGTGTACTTATCACCCAAACTTATTTACTCCAATTAAAATAAAATTCAAGTTGGCGAGAACTCGAAAAACAAATCCACATTTTAGTGGATACACGGGCTGATTAAGTTCAACGACCTGAAGGGTCTTTGTGTTCAGATCTTAATGTAGTTTTTCCTAAGATTGAAAATTTTCTTAAACCTAAATTCTCTTTCCTAATTTCGATTTTTTTTTAATCAAAATAAAATAAATCTACGGAGCTGACGAATGAATTCAGAGATAAATATCCACCCTCCCATGCCTATCTAATGCAATGTCCTCATTGTATTAAAAAGACATAAAATAGAGTGGAAAAGAGAAGAAAGCACCTGAATTGCGTGAATGTCAGGTCTGCTCCGAGACGAAAAATTAAAAAGAACTGTATAAGTGCTGAGTTTAGTGCCTTCAGCTAGGCACACTATACAAAGAAAAGAAATGAAGAATTCACATGTGCAGGTCAGAATTAAAATGAACAGAAGAATCCTCTGACCTGTCAGCAGAGGTCCACAGTTGTGGGCCAGATTGTGGTGCAGACCCACACCCCATAATCGAGAATATCTTAGGTTCTGAATAAAAATTACCCAAAACCTAAAATCAGAATGTAAGCGGGATCGGGCCTGTGATTTCTGAGGATGCAACCCAAGACCAAAAAGTCGGGTTACAGAGAATTGAAGCTCAAAAGGATAATCGTTGAATGTGTGCTTGGGTTGAACATCCTCGAAACAAATGTCGTAAGGGTTCTGATTTGATGGTTTCAACTTAAAAGGAACCCTTCGACTTAATCTTCCATTTCCTCCAGAATTAACTTCCCAAATCAAAACTTCCCAGCTCCTATCCTCCTCATTTAGCATATCAAATTCTAGGACCTTGTAACGACCCGGTTCCCGAGTCCTTACGAGACACGAGAACTAGACCGACTCGACTAATCCCAAGACCTAGTCGTCCAACGAGGAAGTAACCAAAAGACAGTAAAATAAACCACATTCAGCATGAATATAACTAACAGTAAGAAAGTACAGCAGTAAGGAAAGAAACTACTACAGTAGGTACCACCACAACAGTAAAACAACATTTATCATATAACAAGAACTGCAGGTAAAGAAGGTACAGCGGAAACAAAAACTACTCACTAGAACAGAAACAAAAGAGGTACAAAAGGCTGTGGTAACTCTACTGGATCCTACTCGGCCCAGCGTCCTCTGCAGCCGCCGACCCTGGCTGCTCAACACCTGGTCCTGAAAAAGGTAACGAGTGTAACACGTCAGCAAACGCTGAGTAGAGTGGCAAACTAACTAAAGGCAACAGTAGAGTGTACAGTAGCTGTTATGTTCTATTACTTCCTTTATTCACATCTTCCAATTTTTCTCACTATTTCATTTGTTTCCCAGATCCTTTACTTGATCTCGAATGTCCTCGTGGGAACGATCTTGATTGCAGTCTTTTCCAAAAGTAGAAGTAGCACGTGGTGCTCTCCTGGCCGGGAGAGTCCCTCGTGGTGATCCTACCCTCAGTCAACCACCCCAAGGTCACTGACAGACGTAACGGTGACTACGGCACGCGCGATAAACGCACAGGTAGCTAGCCCGCACTGGCACGCGGTCAGTCGTTTCCGTTAACGGGTGCGCCCAAAGCACAGCACGGAACCAGGGCAGAGCCCTCTCAGTAACAGGGGTCCAACCCCTCCACAGTAACCAAACCGGGGCCTTGCCCCTCCACAGTCCGCGCACCCTCGCCTGACTACCCTGGCATGCCCTGGTGGGCCTAACAAGTCGGTGAAGGAGGCTAGCAGAACCCCGGGGCCCGTGGGGTAGCTAGTACTCTCCTAACACTACTAGCTCTCCTCGGTACTACGTACACGAGGGCCAACAAGTCGGTACAGAGTGGCCAGTCCTAACCCCCGGGTCCCTGGGGCGGCTAGCTCAGCTCTGCACTAAACAGGGGGACAGTCGCTCTCCTTGGTACTCCGTACTCAAGGGCCAGCTCACTTCCCCAATTCTATTCCATTCTCTTTCCAGGAGTTCTACTCCTACTTCCCCGTAGGGTTCCAGAACATCTTATGTCTTACTTTCCAGTTTCACGTTCTTACAAACCATGATCCCAATCATGTTTCTTTATTCATAACAGGCAGCTGTGAATTCAATTTACAGGCAGCCTCATATATTCCTTTCCATTTTTCCAAGACTGCAGTATTATACATTCCACTAGTTTTTCCATCCTAGGATTCATGCCATATCCTAGGGTCTATCATACAATCTAGTTTTCCGGCCCTAGGATTCATGCAACACCTAGGAACTATCATTCCATATATTTCTGATTCCTAGGATTCATGCAATGTCCTAGGTTCTAGTTATGGTTTCATACTTTAACAGATTTTTTTAATACTTAAAGCCACTCTACCAGGTACAACGGGAGTAATGGGGGCGTGATCGGGAATCCCGCGTGCCTCCACGACTCTCAAGACTGCAACCGAATGAGGTCCTATCACAAGGATCAAACACAAGGAGTGTCTCAAAACAGTGTATAGCTACTGTAGACGGGTAGAGGAATTAATTCTAAAAAGAACGCAACTCGAATCACGGAAAACGGAGCCCGAACGGGCCCTAAACGGGTCGAAAAAGACGATACTGTGCAAAATCAGACGTTCCAGACGTCTTAAAAAGTGGATCAGAGAATTACCTGTTCAGCGTGGTTTCCCAGACGTCCAGAAGTCTGCGGGGACGTCTGCCTATCTCCCAGACGTCCGATGGTCACTCCGGACGTCTGTAGGTCACTCCAGCCGTCTGGTAAAACTTCCAGACGTCTGATTCGCAATGGATGGCGAATCAGCGAACCTTCGCACAGCCAACTCCCTCCCTCAGTACGGTCAGTCGACAGGAAGGAAGGGGAAGGTGGTAAACTCACCTTTCAGACGTCTGTATGATCTTACAGACGTCTACCTTGCCGTCTGGCTATCAACCCAGACGTCTGATTCTGGAAATTTTTCCAGAATCAGGACCCTGCTCGGCCTCCGCTCGCGACGCCGCCTGCGTCGCACCTCGCGCTCCTGCTGCTCAGACCGCAGCAGGTCCCTCTCCGCGTCGCTCCGCGCCCCCTGCGCCCTCCGCCGGCCGGCCAAGCCGCTCCGGCGAGCTCGCCCTCACGGCAGAGCACCGCCCTCGCACGTCGCACCTCCGCGCTCACTGCGGCCGCCGCTGCCGCCCTCGCGTCCGCTCGCTCTCGCGTACAGGAAGGAGAAGAAGGAGGAGACGGTGGAGGCGGGAGGGGAGGCGTGGCCCTTTTAAGGCCGCGCGAGGAGGAGAGAGGAGGTGGCAGGCCGCCTGCAGCCGCAGAGAGAAAAAGAGGGAATATGCGGTCTGCGCGCTCAGCCGCAGGCGACTCGCGTGTGTGGAAAATAACGGATTTCCAGATGTCTAGAAACGATCCCAGACGTCCTATCAGACGTCTGGTTGTGATCCCAGACGTCTTGTCCGACGTCTGGGCCACCTCCCAGACGTCTTAAAAGACGTCTGGGGCACACATTCGTTACAGACCTCTTGTATATTCATCACCCCGTTTGAAATCTCCAAGTCTAAATGATGTGGCAGAATCAAAATTGACTTGGGTCTAATTATCTCAGAATTAGAATCATCAATAAACTCAACAGGGTGTAACTGATAATCAGGGCATTGAATTGATTCCTCCAGAAAATGTGATTCTGGATCCGTAATGTGTGCCCTAATAAGATCAGTGTTCTCAGTTATTGGGCTATCAATTGATCTATCAGATTCCTCAGGCCCAATCGTCTCACAGAAATCATGTTCAGAAAACTCGCGTGAGACGTCGCAACTTGAATCTTCACCATCAGGATCCGTATCAATGTATGTCCCAAAATCATTTGTCACTTTGTGTTCCAAGGAGACATACGTTTCCTCGTAACCCGGCTTAGGGATCTCAGGCGAAGATATTAGATCATCCTTAATTGGTTGTTTTAATTCAATTTGGTCGGCCTCGTAACACGTGTCCCCCCCAACAGGTGCTTGAGCGGGTTCTGTCATTGGCTTTCCTGAAGAGAGTTCATCCTGGGAATTATTCCAAGATTGAAACAAAGCAACCACGAATCTCATCCTCAATTTCGCTAATTTCCCAAGTAGAAACTCACCCGGGTTCTTATCCTTAACATCTTGGAGCCAATCCAACAAAGACTTGCTTAAATCATCAATCATTTCAATCAGGGGCTCCAATCTCTCAATGCAAGGTATTGGCTGAACTTCTAAAGATTGAATGATATTCCTCAAGTTAGCTAGAACCTTATCTTGAACCTGGTTAACCTGAACCAAATGAGTTGGTTCAGGGTTGGGTGGGTTTGGGCTCAATGCAGGGGAATTAACGAATTGAGATTTGTTATACCTTTCTTGATAATAGGTCATTTCAGATTGTTGAAAAGATGGTGATGACCTAAAGGCAGTGAAATCAGAGGATGGGTAAGGATCGGTGTATCCTTCTTGATTGTAGATCGTATTATGCTGTTCATGAAAGGAAGATGATCTATAATCGATGTAGCTCTGAGAAGGATAGAAATCAGAATCAAAGTATTCAGGGTTAGACCCTAAACACGGGGGTCTGGAATTGTATCCCCAATCCGAATTATCCCAACTAACTGATGGTCAATTACAATACGAGTTGGGATAATCGTCATGTTGAGGATAATTTACAACAGGAGGGAAAGAGTGGGAATGCGTGAAATATGTGGAAGGATTCATGATACATGGGAGGAAGAAAGGTGCCCTGCAATACAAACAATCAAACCTGTCCTTAAATAGGTTAGCCTAAAGACCTACAGACTCTCAAAACCCATCTTGAGATAAAGGAAAGATTTGATCTACTTCCATCTGTTTAATCCAACTAGTTAGATGGAGGGACTGGGGAGAAGGTTCTTCCTTCGATTTGCGCCTCCGGTTCCTAGTGTACCCCCCAGCCGCGATCGTTTGACTCTGCTCCCCTAGCTAGACATCAGATTGAACAGTAGAAACAGACTAATCGAAAATAATCTCGTTCTGGGTTCTGAAGTGTGAGTCCAATCCTTAAGGCCAACATCTACTCTATTTTATTTAGGGCTAGGTTTGAATGTGCTTTGGAATGTGATGGGCCCTTTAAATGGGTTGTGCCCTTAATGATTGATTGATTCGTGTGTGAGTGCACTACCAGTGGTTTTCAAGCAAGATTGTTTTTGATGTGGTGAATTTTAAGGTTCAAATCTTACTTAGTAGCTTTTAGGATTCAACTTTAGGTGTTTTCAATCAAGTTTCATTAGCACACCAGGTTTTGCAAGCACAGGTGAAGATGTTTTCCTTTAAAATTTAAAAAGAATGTGGAGTGTCTGGTAAATCCCTAAGAGTTGAACCTAATTGGCAGCTACTTGATGAGTTGATTTTATTTGAAGTGGTGCGGCCCAATCAACTCAAACAATTGGCCTGTTGCACCACTTAATTAGGCATACAAATGATTACCTAATCTGATTTCTACTCAATTATGTGTTTGGATGTGTGTACCGGGCTCCTAAGATTGGGTTTACTGGTTAAGTTTGAAAATCAGATGAGGTTGTGTACCTCTGTGAGATTTTTTTTTTTTAATGTGGGGGTTGGGATGAGTATGGGTGTCAAACAACAAACAATCTAACCTTAGAGTTTATAAAAACACTAGGTTGATTGATGTTTGAGTTATTATGTGATGAAATGAAATCTAATGGGTGGGAGGTGC
This sequence comes from Thalassia testudinum, assembly GCA_037157565.1. NCBI lineage: Eukaryota > Viridiplantae > Streptophyta > Magnoliopsida > Alismatales > Hydrocharitaceae > Thalassia > Thalassia testudinum. The sequence goes on along the minus strand of JAZHRO010000040.1, from coordinate 8,445,880 downwards.
GGGGTAACTCACAAAACCTTCTACAGCACTTTACTCCAATCTATCGCTTTTGCCTGTTTCGAAAGAGTACCTGCAATTACAATAAGAAAGGAGAAAAGTGAGGTAAATGATTTGTAAGTTACAAAACGCGAAGAGAAATCAAAGATCGTTGCCTCCCAGGCAACGACGCCAAAATGTTGAAAGTTTACGAACGCTACGCTAACGTGTTTGGTTTTGGAAAACCTGTCGTTGTAGTTCGAAAGCGAAGAATTTGTGTTCAACAAATAAAATTTATACCGAAATTAAAATTCCGGGTCGAACACAGGGAGGCAGACGTTTGATTTAAAAACTACGCGTTTCTTTTTATTTGTTACAGAATAATTCAATTTAGAACTATCTAATTATTTACAATAAATAGAGGAGAGAGAGAGTAAGATAGAAAGAGAATATTACACAGAGAAATCAAAATGAGATGTAGAATAAACAAGGAATTTTTGCATTGAAAAGATTGTTCATTACAACTAGAAAGTATAAAATAATTACTCTAGAAAGCGATAAATTTACTCTAGAAAGCATTAAAAGAATGGAGGGAGAAATGCCCTCCTCGACGGTCGTTTGGAGGACGAGTAGATTAATCTAGAAAGTAGTAAATCTATTCTAGAAAGCGGTAAAAAGAATAGGGAGAGAGAAATCTTCCTCGACGGTTGCTTGGAGGACGAGCCGGACGGGACGACGCCTGGATGAAGGAGAACGAAGCGGGATGAAGGAGGACGAAGCAGGAGAACGGGAACGAAGCAGTACGCTGTCATCGTCACGAGAGCCACTTCCAAAGGGGAACGAAAATTGGACTTTATCTCGCGAGAAGCATCCCGAGTGTGGGACAAGCTTCTCTTGAGCTTTGGAGGGGTAGAGAGGAGAAAGAAGGGATGAGAATTTCGTATGGAGGGGGTCTCCTTTTATAGTTGCAAGGAGTGGGGGCAAAATGGACATTACAACTTCAAAACAATAAATAAGGGGTCTTTAGTGACGGATAAAGCCCCCAACGTGGGCGTAGCCTCCGCGCCCACGCGCGCCCGCTCTGTTGCCCATGCGCGTAACGCCTACGCACGTCCGCGAAGTCTCAGCCGTCCGATCGCGAGATCGGACGGCTTAAGATGCAACTTCGCCCACTGCGCTGCGCGCCCGCCAGCGTGCGATTGCGCGTTATGCCCGAGCATCCAATCGCGCGTCGTCCTGATTGAGCGCGCGCGGCCGTTGGATCGCGATCGTGCGGTCGATTGGAGGCATGCCACCGCTCCAATTTCAGCGTGGCGAGGCTCGAACGCGCGTCCCCGCTTCGCGTTAGAGCGCTCGACCAACACGCTGGGGTCGCGTTTATGTCGAGCGCCTGACTTCAGCGCGGGCGCGTTGCAGCCGTTGGATCTTAATCCAACGGTGGGGAAAGGTGGATGCGGAGACTGCTGAGATTGCATGCGGCCGTTTGGGCGACCGAGATGGCGCCACGTGGTGCCATCTTGGCCGTCCATCTTCTGGAAGTTGTAGATGGTGCCACGGATGTCGGATTGACTCGATTTTTGTGTCGTTGGGCTGCGATCGTCGATCCGAATTCATCCGTGTGGTCGGATTTGTCATCTGAAGTGCGGATTTATACCATCTTGGCCCTTGATCTTCTAGGGTTCCCGGGTCACTATCTGATGCTACGGATGCCTGATTAGGGTGATTTTGGAGTCGTTGAACTCCAATCGTCGCCCTGATCACATCCATATGGTTGGATCTTTGATCCGAGGCCCCGATTAAATGTTTGCCCTGTCCAAGCACATAAAAGGAGACAATTAACCTCCATTTTATTCAAACTACTCTAAATGCAAGGATGATGCATGTTATGCAATATTTATATCATGAAATGCAATCCTATGCTTAAGAACATGCAAAAATAGACATTTTAAGTAGTGTAATTGTGCTTACATAACTCATGCTTGCATGCCCTGCCCACTTACCCAGCAGATTTCTAAATCACAAATCCATATCTATATCCATTTGCTCAAGTATGGCATACCTATTCAGTATTTACTCATAGAGTACCTACTCAGTATTTACTTATACGATATCTATTTAGTACTCATGCATAGCATTGAATTACATTTAGTCTCTCTCTCTTCCTCTCTCCTGACATTTAATCTTTCTTTCTCTCTCTCCATCGTGTGGACCTTGTCGCTCAAATGATCGGTGTTGTTTAATCGCCTACGTCAATTCCCACATCTCTCTTTCTTTATTTTTTTTCCCTCTTCGATCCCACAACAAAACGCAGGCCAAATACGGTAGTATACATATAAGCTAATATTCTAGGATTTCCTTTTAATCATATTTATAACACTTTTAGACGTCTATAGAGCCTCCCAAACGTCTGGTAAATAGACGTTGTCTGACCCAAATCACTTGTCAGACCTGTTAGCCGTTTGAGCATCGGGAAATTCATTCCCATAGAGAATTACCTTCCCAAGCAACCAGACATCTTACCAGTCGTTCGATCTATCGTTTAAGCAACACGACTCTAGAACCCTATTTCGATCTGGTGAAAATAGGAAGAAATCTATCTAGATTTAGACATCTGTTTTGATTCTCAATCGACTAAAAACACCTTATTAGACATCCGTCTTGATCCAGCACCGTCCAGATGATCAACCATTGTAGATCAGACGAAAGCCCAGATGTCTAACTTTTATCCAGACGTCTAATAACCCTGTCAGAATCATAAATGACCCTGATTTTGTTGGGATTTTGGTTGGATCTCTTGTGATTTATTCCTAATGGCTATGGAAGCCTTCCAAGGCCCTCTAAACCCTTCTTAGGGCATCTATAAATAGAGGAGGACCCTTACTTCATTCAACACATCTTGAGAGAATACTTTCCACCACATCTGTGTCAAAGAAAAGATAGAGAGGAGTTCTTACTCAACAAGTCCTATTCAAAAAATCTAAGAGCACGGATACTCTGCTAAAATGATGCCGAATCACTTTTGATTTAGGGAAGATCCTTTCGCCTATAGTAGCTAAGTTCATTTTCTCATTTGGGCTCTATAGGTTGTTATTTTTCCCTTTTCTTTTGTGGTTGGGTATTCGTCTTGCGAATTCCCGTCTTCTTCAAGAGACAAAATACTCCTCATGAAGAGGAGAGGATTTGAGGTACACTAACCTTATTCAAAGTATCATGGTTGTATTGAGGTTAAGTCACCCTTGTTTAAGTGACTTGGATAGTAGATTTGATTGACTCAGTCGATCGGGAAATCCTAAACCGAGAGGTTTAGGTGGTGGTTTTTACCCGGGTTTGGATTTCCACCTAAACATTATTGTGTTCTTGTGATATTGCATATTTGTGTGATTGCTATATTTTTATTTCACATTATTTTATATCACGCTCGATCTCACCCCCTTCCATTAGGAATTACAGTCGGAAGGATAAAAGATAAGCCCTGCAAGATAAGAATACAATCCTGTACTTAGGTTGGGTAGCCTAAAGACCTACATACTCCCAAAACCTGTCTTAAGAATAAAAGTGATTTGGTTTACAACTATCCGACCAATCCAACTAGTTAAAAGGAGGAATTAGTGGGAAGGTTCTTTCTTTGACTTTTGCCTCCGGTTCCTTTGATACCCCCAACTACTATCATTTGACAATACTCCCCCCGCTAGACATCAGATAGATTAGTAGAAGCAAATTAATCACAAATAATATCAATTTGAGCCTTGAAGAGTGAATCCAATCCTCAGGGCCAACGTCTACTTAGTTTTAATTAGGCTTAGGATTGAGTATGCTCTTCGAATGTGGTGGGCTACTAATGGGTTGTGTCCCTAAAAATCAGTTAATATGTGTGTGCATGCACAATCAAGGGTTTTCAAATAAGATTTAGTAGAGATGAAGTGTCTTTTAGGATTTAACCTTGTTTATTAGCTTTTAGGATTTCAATTTAGGTATTTTCAAATAAGATTTTGTGAGGCACACTAAGGGATGCAAGTTTCGGTAAACCCGACAAAAAAAAAAGGGTAAAATCGAACTGGAACCCCATTGGGATCGGGTATGGGTTTTATCTAGAAAACCTGATCGAGTTTAGGTATGGGTATGGGTATGAATCTATACCCGATTATCCTACCAGAATACTTGAATAAAATCTCCATTTACCTGAGATATATAAGTCTTACCCTAAGTCCCTCATTCCCCCAACCCTAATGTTCTTCATGATTCCCTCTATGATTTTGAAGGCTGGGAATGCTTTTAAGGCTTCTATTGAACATTTATTTCGGAGATAGAGATTTTTTTTTTAAAAGGTACTAGTATTTAGTCTTCCTTGGTATTTCTTGTATTTTTATTTTTAGTGTATTCCCCTTAAAAGGCTCTTTTTGTAATAATTTTAGTGGAGATCAATAAAATTGGAGTATCCTGAGCTCCTAAGTTTAGAGCTTGCTAAAAATATATGTGCAGATCATGACTCGAACACGCGTTACTCTCTTGAGTGATCTACCTCGCTACTGCTGAGCTACGTTGGGTGAGATCGGATGTGGGCTGTTGAATTGCGGATTTGATGGTTGAGATCACGCGGTCAGTGAGAATTGAGGATGAGAGGGAGTGGAGCGCATGCATTAGAGCCGTTGGATCTAGATCCAATGGTTGAGATGGTCGGATGGAGATGTGTGCGTGCGGTAAGTGGCGATGTGGCGTGCTTGTGGTCTTTCGATGGAGATGCAATGGTTGTGATTGGTGGTATGGGAGTGGAGCGAGTTGTGCGAGTGGTCGAGATGGGCTTTAGTGGCACCACGTGACGCTACCTGAGTCGTTCATCTTCTTTTGCTTATGCCGGGTGCTATGGGGGTCCGATTGAGATTATTTTTGCAGCGTTGGTCTCTGAACGTCGCCCTGATTTCATCCATATGGATGGAATCTTCATCCGAGTCCCGATTGAATGTCCCCCCTTATCCTGGCCATTGAAAAGAAACAGATTAATAGGAAAATTCCTAAAATTAATCTAAATGCAAGAATATGATGCTATAAATTATTTGCATTGCTAGATGCATCTAATTAGCCTAGAAACATGCATGAACATGCATTTTCTCCTAAATTAATATATGTCTATCAAGAATTATTTGAAGAATTCTTAATAGAATCCCCTTTTGGCCTAATTTTGTTGTCAAGGATTGGGCTATACATAGTTTAGCTTAAAGTCCTACCTTGAAATTAGCTTATTTCCTCCAACTCATGAGTGGTAGGAGGACCTAAGGAATTAATAGGATTTCCCATGGTATATCAACTGCAGACGGATTCATATATTTGGGATTATCTATGGAATCCTCATTATCAGTCCATGCCGATCTAGACATTTGATCGAACAAGATGGTTTTTAGGGATTTCTCCCATTTATTCGAGAATCATTTGTGTAAATCTCTTGTATAACTATTTAAAATACAAGACATGCCGTTGATTATTGGTTGATCATTTGGTGGATTAATCAAGCTAATCAGATTGTCCACCCCATCAAACCAGACAAATTGACTTAGAGACCATTAACCCTTGGATCTCTAGGACGTTTTCCTTTCGAGGTCGTGCACAAGTTGCATGCACGATGCATAGGGATCTTTTCCTCATAACTAACGAATATTTGCTTTGTTATGTGTGGGATTGATTGTGACCAGTATAATATCTTCAACCTTGCCTTCATATTGTAGTATTGAAGAGACCCTTCAAATTAGACCATCTACAGAAAGGATGACGACCCTATGTGCGTGTCCTGTGACTTGAGTTCCACAATTGCTTCCTTGGCCGTGCTCGTTATTCTGATAGTCACGATGCTAATAATAATAAGTGCATTGATGACTAATGTGGCAAGGGCGAAAATGGGGAGATCCTCTTTCCTTGCATTTCGTTTGAAAAGGCTATAATTAATGCTCTCTATAGGCAGCAAGTTAGTAGTCTTATCATAATCCTTTTATGGTGCATTTAGAGACTTTCTTTTTCCAAGAGGTAGTATTGGGAAAGTGTGAAGCATGGTTTACCGTATGATTGCTTGGTTGTATTTTGTTTGTAACATTAAATCTGCTTATACGTTGGTAAGCGATCCGGATTCGACACACATTAGGATTCGATGCCCATCGATCTGCGCTACATAGATAATTTGGTTTGAGACAACATATGAATCGGGGATATATATATATATATATATATATGATCGACAGGGTAACACATTTAGTACATCACATTCGTACAAGTACAAATTACATGAATGACTTTGAGAATCCATATTTATTGTATGTATGCATGGGAACGAATTGAACACCAACAACTAAACAAACACAGTAACAACTTAAGCGAGCACTTTACCACTTGAAACAAACCCTTAAAAGGAAAACACTAAGACATCGATCATAGTCCATCCAATCGATTAGAATTGAGCTAGCAAGTAGTCAATGACCTCTTTCTCAAGTTGGAAAGCTTTTGCAAGGACATTGGGGTCGATGGAGGGCTCGGAACCGAAGAGGGCGTTGGCCACGGTGATGACACCAGGGTTTTGGCTGCTCAACCCAGATATAGCAACAGCTTTGGTGCGACCCACGTTGATCTGGAAATGAACGAGACCAATCGGGAACACGAACACATCTCCCTTATTGAGGATCTTGCTGATGAGGCGATTGCCACCGTCGGCTTGGTTGGAGGTAACGAATCCCACGCCCAGTGTCCCTTCGAGAACGGTGAGGATCTCTGTGCCACGTGGATGGATGTGGGGAGGATTGAGTCCCTTTGGTGCAAAGTCAATGCGGACCAACGAGATGCCGAGAGTGTTAAGGCCTGGGATCTGCAGCACGCTCGCAGGGGTGACGCTCAAGCCAACCCGATTGTCGGCATCGCCAGGGCGGTCAAGACCAGAGAAGAAGAAGTCTCCAGCCGTCACCTCTGCGGGGTTCTTACACGCGAATCCATTCACAAACACTGCATCATCATATATATGCATGCGTATCCCTGGTTAATTATACGTGTGATGATATACGTACCATTTGAAGTTCGTTTAAAAATTCTTTTCCTTTATTATTAATATCTGCCTAATCATTAATCGTCCATACAAATTTGGTCCCTCTCTCGCCCACGTATCTCTTGTTGCACCGCACCTACATGAAAGTAGTACGTACTTCCCATCCCTAGTCTTATTTAAATTGCATATATACATGCAACACATATATCCGATCATGGAGGAGTTTCTATGCTGAGAGGATTTGCCAGAGGAAAAAAAAAAAAAAAAAAAAAAAAAAAAAAAAAAAAAATATATATATATATATATATATATATATAAGCGATGCTTAATTAATTTCATCCGCACCCAGTACTTCGCATCTATATATATTTCTAATAGAGTTCAGCAACTAACATTACAAATGCCCCTCAACTTAGTGAAATTAGATTAATTAGGTCGTATAATTTTTTAAAATATTGGAACTCTTGGTGTGTGTATATATATATATATATACACACACATATGCATACCTCGCGCTGTGCTGTCAGCAACGCAGAAGTCTTGCAGAGGGCTCGGATCATATGCGGAGGCCACTTGGGAGAAAGCCAAAGCGACGAGGATGAGGAGTCGCACGCTGATGAGCATATGGGATGCCGTCTGTCTTCTAAGAATTGGATTTAATTAAGTTGAATGATGTTTCTTGAGATGAGCTTAATTATCCGAGAGCTTGGGAAGGAACTCTATTTATAGAGGTAGAGCATGGAATCCCTTAAAACAAGCAACCTTGTGTTGGTACGCGTGCATTTACGTGTCATCAAATCGACTAACCTTCTTTGATTAATTCTCCCGGAGCAGTCCAACTTTATATAAAATTAATTATCATATATATTCAGTTGTATATCCTGATGAAACAATAACGGATTTCCCCATCGCGTAATTTTTTGAAGCATGAATTTTTTCACAATCACATTTGAGAGCCCAAACCCTATGAGCCCCTCATTTTCCCATTTCAACCAGCAAACACTGCCCATTTTGGACAAGTCATTTTTCCTCCAACCTTGAAGTAGATCTTTTACTCTATCTTCTAGTGTGGCATCCGGATTGCCATCTCTTCCTGTGACAAGTTGAATTCCAACATAGCGATAAACGAATCTACCCACGAGCATGTCTAATAGGAGGCAAATAAGGAGCCTCTTGTGGTAGCCTCTAGGGAGAAAAACACAACTTTTTGCACTATTCGGTTTCAATGTTGCCCAGACAAAAGCAAATGCAGCGAGTACGTTACGAATGGCTCTAGCAGAATTCAAGTCAACCTTACAACAAAGAAGTATATCATTGGTGAAGAAGAGGTAGGTGGGAAAAGACATGCCTCTGATTAGCACCTGATGCAACCTTCCCAAGCACACTTGATTATAGTGTGACAGTGTTCCCTGTCTCTGTAGGAGCATCTTTTCCCTCCTTGTGTGGGCATATGGTTTATCTCTTTCTTCTTTATCCCGAGTGGGGTTGCGTGTTGTATTAATTTCTTTCTTTTAATGGATGTTTATCTTAGGGATTTTTACATAGATGTCACTCGAAATAATAGAAATTATTTTTCTACCACTAGGTTAAAACTATTGCTATTAATGCCATTGCGAAGCTTACGCCGTTAACGTAAAGGGCACTCCGTTATTTCTCTATTAGTCCATTAACCAAAGTTAAGGACAAGTTGACTCGAGTTGACTTAAAAGCACTAATCTCAAAGTGAAATGGACGATGGTGATTTAATCCATCTTTGGGGATTAATCGAATGGATGAGATTTGTTAGGGATCAATCATCTACTTCCTCCTTTTACTCCAACTGGAGGGACGAGCAGCGGCTGGCGAGCCCGACGAGGGAAAACTCAGAGGCTATGGCTGCGAAGGTCAAGTGGGTCAATCATACCTTCTCTAACGCCACCACCTCCTCTGCATGCCTCCTTCGGCTCCACCTCCCCAACCTCAACCTCACAGGATCCCTCTGCCTCTTCACCTCCCTCTGCCACCTTGACCTCTCCAACAACATCTTCGCTGAATGCCTCCCCTCCTACATCCTCCTCTCCCAACTCCCCTCCCTTCGTCGTCTTCACTACTTCGGCAACCTCTTCTCTAGCTCCCTCCCTTACCCATCTTTGTCCTCTCGCCTTCGCCTCCTATACCTCACCCTTAACTCCCTCTTTGGAGGCATCCCTCCCTACCTCTCCCTCCTCCCCTCTTCCTTCCTCCTCTCCCTCAACTTCTCCCAAAACGACCTCTGCTACCCCATAACCCCTGGTCGGACCTGGTTAGGTTGTGTTAATATAGTGATTTTATCGTTATAATGAGTATAGTGGTTAACCTAAATCGAAACTAACCATCTCTTTACAAAATTATTTTTACCTGGCCTACTTGATTTTATCTTGGTCACTTTTAGGCTTAGGGTCGAACTCAGGGAAGTGGGATTAGAAGTAAATGAGTTTCTACGCCTTTCCTATAATGAATCTCTTCCGTTCATTTATTATATTTTTGGTTTTTTTATTTAGATTTTTTTTCTGATAATTCTTGTCCTTGAGGCATGATGAGAACCTCATCATGAGCCATAACTAGCTCATTTTGACCTAATACAAAGGATAAAAGCTCCTACATAACTCAAGGGAAGGCTTAACTCAGAGAATTCTGAGTTTGAGAAGAAAATAAGTCATAAGGGGTAAAAATACAATTTTACCAGTATAATCTACATATAGGTCCAAACGTAGGTCAAACAAACCAAATAAGAAGGAAAGTGGGATGATCTGATAAGGGCTACAGTAATTCCAAGGAACTAAATGATAATCTGTAACCTTAAAATAATCCCACTTCAATTTGCGAGGTTCGAGGAAAAGTAAAAATAGAATAAACCCTCTAAAATTCATAGAAAAATAATCTCTAGGCTTTAGAACCTTCAATTTGGCCTTTGGAACCCTTTTTGACCTACATTGAGAACCATGCCCAATTAATAACTTAATTTGGATTTTTACGTAAATTGACCGGTCAAACAAGGTTTAATCTAGAAATAAAATTCACCATCATAATCCTTAGGTCCCAATTAGTCATGTATAAAAACTTGAGCCTAAGAGGAAACCTTCTTGACCAACTTTACACTTTGGTCCTCCTTTATTTACTTTTTGGCCCTCAACTTTTGAACCCTCACATTTCTACCCCTAACTCTCCTTCGTTCTTTGCATTCAGGTCCCTCCTTCCAAAACCTGACCAGCACCATGCTCCTGCGACCTTGCGCGGAGCATGGCGCCGTGCAGGGTAAGGGGGAGGGTCTGGTAAGACAACCGGGGGTGCCCTGCGTCGTCAGCCGTCGCAGGAACACCCCCCTGGTCACTGCAACCCACCATACCGGCCGTGCGAACGCACGGACGGTATGGGTCTCCATCTCCGGCGTCCTCCGACGAGGGAGACACGTCGTCTCCCTCCGCCCTCCTCTCTGATTCCGCCTCTATAAATACCCCCGTCGCTCTGCCGTTCTGAGCAGCTCGGTCCTGACGGAGAAAGACCCCCACTTCCTCTCTTCCCACTCCGACAGGAAGCCCTCCAGCTCCGGCGGCCTCTCCTCTTCCTCCTCGTCGCTCTGCCGCACTACCAGCTGCAGGGTTGCCCTCCCTCGCTCTTCCCGCACCACGCCACACCCAGCTGGCGCCTCTCCGGCCCTCTCCTCGCCGCCGCCCCTTCCCCGGCATCTTCTTCTCCGGCGACAGTCGATACGACTGCCGCCTTGCTCCCGCCCCCTTCGTCTCCGTAGCTAGGTCAGAACTTCTCCCCATCTCCCCCTCTTTCTTTTCCTCACTGTCATTTATTTGATTAAACCCTCGACCGCTCCTGTCCACCATCACCCCTTTCGTCTCCGGCCAAACTCCGGCGAGACACCCCCGTCGCTCCACAGCCCCATATGCCTCGCCGACCCTCATAGAACCTCCGCCTCCTCACCCTGATCAACCTCCGCCCCTCCACTTCCCGCCACTCACCCTCTGCAGACCCCCCGAACAAACCCACTTCTCCGCCCGGAGTTTGACCTAGGGCGACCCTCACGCTCCGCCCCGCCGCCTGCCAGACCCTCCACCACCTTCGCCATGCCACGGCGAAGGTTCTCCGCGTATCTGATTAGGCCGAGAGGCCGTTCCTCTGTGGACAGGTATCTCGACCGCCGTCGCCATTGCTGCGTGGAAGGAGCACCTTCAACCTGCAGCTCCAGGTGCGATTCGCCCAGGTGCGACTCCCAGGCTGCGCGGGGCATCTCCGCGAAGCGTCCCAGACTTGCAGCTGGGGCAAAGGCCTCGCGTGCAACCGCGAACTCCTGCAGCGTCTTCAGCCGCGGGCGCCCAATTGGGGTGGGACATTTAGTCCCACCTTGTAACTCTTCAGAGGAGCGCGCCCGCATAAAGGCAAAAAGTGCCTTATGTTCGTTGCCTCCTGAGCACAGGGTGAGGTCCCTCTCACTCACCCGCTCGACCTGGCCTCGTCCGCGACCACGCCCCGCGGACCTGGCCCGACCCGACTAAGCCCGACTTGCACTCCTCGCCCACCACGCACGCCGGTGGGCCTGGACCCGGGCACGACCCATACCCGAATACCCGGCAGCTCTGGGAGAGCTTTCCTAAGAGCGGCTTCCGTGAGAGAAAAACGTCGGGGAGAGGGTAGAATTAGGTTTTGCCCCTCTGATCAAGCTGTGCAAGTGTGCAGGCAAAGAAGAAGAAGAAAGACGCCCGCTGAACAGAGAAGGCCGACGAAAGCTGAAGGAAGGAGGAGCACCAAGCGGTACTGTAGCAGCGGCGGTTTAAGTCGTCTGATTGGAAAATCAGACGACGTCCTGAAGGCAAAGAAGGAGAAGGAAGGCGAGGCAGAGGAGAACACAGAGAGGCCAAGGGAAGACTCTGCAGAAGAAGAAGAGCACGAGAAGAAGATCTGAAGAAAGGAAAAGAAGAAAGAAAGAAGAAGAAGAACAGGACCGCAAGGGAGAAGAAAAAGAAAGAGACGAGCAGAAACAAGAACTGAAAGAAGAAGAAGAACATCACTACTGCTGCAGATAAAGAAGAGCAAAGGAAGAAAGCAGAAGAGCCAAGCAGAAGAGGAGAGGATAAGCAAAGAGAAAAGAAGAAAAGAAGAAAGAAGCCAACAAATTCTCTCTCTCTCTTTCTTTATTTTTGTAAAAGAAACTTGTACCCCTAGAATACAACTTGCTCCCTGAGTTCGACCTCGGAAACTCTTTATTTTTCGAGTAAAAAATTATATATTAGCAAATGATGGCAATAACTATTTGTACTACAACGACTTAAGAAAAGCTAGTTGCTGCCACCGTTTCGCCAAGGCACACCATCAAAATCAGGTTCTTGGCTTTGAGCCAAATCAGGATTCCAAAATTAGTCTTACTATTCGCAAGACTGAGTACCTGCAAGTCATGGATTATCTTTCCTCTTTTATATATTTTTTTTTATCATTTTACTGGCATGAAAGAGAAACAGAAATAAATAGAGTTATATATATATATGTATATATTATATATGTATAAAGGGGTGGGGGTGGAGGTGGAGATGACATGTAGCACGGAGTTGAGTCACTCGTCATCTAGGAAAACGCAACCAACAGGACGAAGTGCCGTGTGTAAGGTGGATTGGTGGAAGATGAGTGTAAACATGCTTTCTGTACGCGTGTATTGGGGAATACCAGCAACTGGTGCAGATATTCCTGCGATACAACGTATGGTAAGTGATATAAAAATATATATATGTATATATGTAAATATATCTATATGTATATATATATATGGTTATAAATATATAGGTATATATGTAGTTATATATATATATATATGTATATATATATAGATATGTAAATATATGTATAGATAGATATATATATAGATATATATATATATAGATATATGTATATGTATGTATATATAACGATATAGATGTATATATATATATATATAGTAATATATGTAGCTAGATATGTATATATATATATATGTATATATGTATGTATATTTGTATATATATATATGTATAAATATATGTGTATATATGTATATATATATATATATCTATATGTATCTATTCTTATACTTAGTTATATAGGTAATAATATATATATAGATATATATGTATATATTTATATATATTTATATGTAAATAAATGTATTTATATATGTAAATATATATATATAAGTGTATATATATATATATATATGTATATAAATATATATAGATATAAATATATATATATGTATATATATATGTATATATAAGTATATAATAGTGTATAGGTGAGAGTGTGTGTGCGAGAGTGTGAGTGTGTGTGTATGTGTCGGCAGAGAGAGTGAGAGAGTGCTGTGTGTGTGAGAGAGAGAGAGAGAGAGAGCATGCTACCTGCTGGAGTGAAGAAAGGCGCGCGGGTTAAACCGTCTGAAGATTCAGGACCGATGTCTGGTGTCCACGTGAGCACGTGCAGGGGTGTAGGCGTGTGTTGGGAGGGAGTGAGCGCAGGGAAGAGAGGCCGTAGCGCACCGAGTTGCGTGAAGATCGGGCGTTGAAGCGGGTGGGTGTGGGCGAAGGGAGACGCGGACGCAGACGCTGAAGCGGGTGGATACGCGGGCGGGTGCGGGCGCTGGCAGGCGCGTGGGCGGGCGCTGGAGCGGGAAGTGGGGTGGGACGCGGGAGCGGGCTGGGACCGGTTGTGACGCGTCGGTTGACACGGATGGTGAGTTCTGCCTTTTTGGGCACAACGTGAATCGGACTCACCCAGGGGCTGTCGCTGATCGGGTAGATTATACCCGCATCCAGCCACTTAATGATTTCCTTCTTAACGACCTCCCGCATGTTAGGGTTGAGACGTCGCTGCATCTCGCGGAAAGGTCGAGCCTCCTCCTCCGTATATATACGGTGAGTGCAGTAGGAGGGGCTAATGCCAGATAAGTCTGATAAAGACCATCCAATGCTGCCTTGTGTTCTATGAGGACCTTCTTTAGTTTGCACTCTTGCTCCCTGGTCAATTCTGAACTGATGATTACGGGGAGCATTTCATTTGGCCCCAGGAAAACATATTTAAGTGTGCTAGGCAGCTCTTTCAGCTCGGGAGTGGATGGTGAAAGGTTTGGCATTTCATGGGACGAGAGTGTCCCAAGCGGATCGGAGAACAAGTCGGGAGGAAGAAGTTGGCCCTCAGATTGGCCAAGAAGAGGTGCTTCTTAGATAGATGGATCCAAAAAGGAATAGCTCCAATGAGAAGTATATGGGCTCAAGGTCCCAGTGTGGATTTGCAACTCCGCCTGATTTGGCGGGAAAGAAATGACAATCCGATCTTCAAGAGTGTGGACCAATGGTGAGTAGTCCGGATATGACTCAGACCACGAGGTATGGGAAGAGGAGAAAACCTCGTCAGAAGTCTGGCCAAGAGAAGGTACGGGACAAGGGAGGGATGGGGGAACGTCACAATATGTGTTTGTCAAGCAATCGTCAATGTTTACAGGTAATCCGCAGCAGTCAGAATAGGTCCCAATTAGTCCGATACATGCGCTGAAGGCCATGTCCTCGTCAGACGTGTCATCCTCGATACAATCGCAATCAAAGTTCTTGGCTGCCTTGAAGATTTTAAGCTTGAGCTTTTCAGATCCAACGGCAATCTCAATACAGCTCAGGGTTTCACGAATTTTTAAGTAAAGGTTAGTCCCAGTTTCAGCTCATATCTTCGGATTGACCCTTAAAAAGAAGACAGAAAACTCAACTCCCATTTTCTGACATTTGTGACTCAAAGAAAACAGGGTATTTGTACTTTGCCCTGAAGAATTTTTGTAGGAGGAAGACTTTATAGATATTTGTGAGATATACTGACTTATTTGCATCCTTTTTTTTTTTTTTGAAACATGTGTCAGTATATCTCTTACAACATTATTTGGAGGAGCACACTTTTCTTTTTGGTGGGAGAGTTTCTTTTTGGTGGAAAGAGTCTCTCCTAAACACAAAACTAAAGCCTGGGATAAAAAGTCTACCTGCGCGCACAGGTAAGGACTCCACCTTACCTAATGAACACTAGGGTTGGATCTTATGTTCACCTAGTCTTTCTTGATATGTGTAGTGTAAACCAAGATTACTTAGGCTCTCAAGTAGAAGCAAACCAACGAATCTTGTACTGGTGTCTCCGGTACAAGAATACATCCTTAGTTAGGAGAGATTCCGATCTATCTTGTCAATGCTCAAGTGAATTAAGCCGAGCCTGAGTGAATCAAGCTTCTGTAGCTTGGAAAGTCTTCAAAACAGTGGTTGAATATCCATAAACACTTATTGTATTTTTGTTTCAGCCTTTAGATCATTACTAAACACCATTTTTTTTTGTATATATATATATATATATAGATAGGTAGATGGAAACTACATGATACCCTAAAATACCCAGATCCTATGGATGCCTATCCATCCCCCCATGCTAATCGATGCTATGTCCTCATATGCATGCAGGGTAGGGTAG
The DNA here is from genome assembly GCA_037157565.1 of Thalassia testudinum. Taxonomy (NCBI): domain Eukaryota; kingdom Viridiplantae; phylum Streptophyta; class Magnoliopsida; order Alismatales; family Hydrocharitaceae; genus Thalassia; species Thalassia testudinum. The sequence goes on along the minus strand of JAZHRO010000040.1, from coordinate 8,430,405 downwards.
AGAAAGGATGAAAGATCGGGTAACGAGAGCTGAGGTGCAGGGTATACAGCAGGGTGGTAGGGTGGGTGGATGGTGGGTGGTGAAGTGAAAAGTCAAGTGATCGTGATAGAGGCGTGAAAAGTGATGGTGGATAGTGAGTGTTGTTGGGGTGCCTCCCAACGAGCGCTGAATTTAACGCCCCTAGCTGGACTCAGAATGAGGCACAAAAATTAGTTACCCTCCAGCAGGGCAACAGTTTCACCAACAGAGGCAGGCTCATGAGTAAGATACAGTTTCAAATGCTGTCCATTGACCATAAATTTATGCCCAGATTTGGGATCTTAAATTTCAACGGCCCCGTTGGGAAATGGTCTTGAGACCAGGAAAGGACCAGTCCATTTGGACTTCAGTTTCCCAGGAAAGAATTTGAGCCGGGTATTATAGAGCCAAACTTGCTGAGATGGCTCAAATTCTTTCTGCCGAATTCGGCTGTCGTGAAAAGCCTTAGTGTGTTGTTTGAAAGTTAAAGTAGAATCATAGTCTTCACGACGGAGCTCTTCCAGCTCCTGGAGTTGGAGTTTCCTTTCTCGATCACACAGGTCTGGGTCGAGGTTACATTGGCGAACCGCCCAATAAGCGCGGTGCTCCAACTCCACGGGCAAATGACAAGGCTTCCTGTTAATGATTCTATAAGGAGACATACCATGGGGAGCCTTGAAGGCGGTCCGGTATGCCCAAAGTGCGTCAATCATCTTGTCGGACCAATCCTTACGGTCAGGCCGAACCGTTTTCTAGAGAATTTGCTTGATTTGCCGGTTCGACACTTCTGCCTGGCCATTCGTCTGAGGATGATACGAGGATGCGATACGATGGTGGACTCCGTATTTCCTCAGAAGTGCCCGAAAAGAAGCATGGGTAAAGTGGCTTCCTCCATCCGAGATAATGGCTCAAGGGATCTAAAAGCACGCAAAGATGTGATCTTTGACAAAGCGAGTGGACATAACATGGTCAGCACGGCATGTAGGAATAGCCTCGATCCATTTCGAAACATAGTCAATGGCCATGAGGATGAATTCAAAGTTGTTGGAAGGAGGAAAGGGACCCTTGAAATCAATTCCCCAAATGTCGAAGATTTCTGCAGCTAGGATGGGTTGTAAGGGCATCATGTCACATCATGACATTGACCCTAACGACTGGCACCTAGTGCAATGCTTGGCATAATTGTGTGCATCCTGGTGAAGGGAGGGCCAAAAGAAACCACACTGCAACACCTTGGCTGCAGTTTTCCTCTCAGGGAAATGGTCTTCGCAGGCCTGATCGTGGCAGAAAAATAGCACACTGGGGAATTCGTTGTCAGGAACACAGCGACAGATGATTTGATCAGCACCTATGCGAAAAGGAAGTGGATTATCCCAGAAATAATACTTGGCTTCTGCCATGAGACGCTCACGCTGGTTTTTAGGCCAGTCACGTGGAAGGGATCCAGAAGCAAGGTAATTGGCAATGTTGGCATACCATGGTCCACTTGCCCCATTAATTGCCAATAAGTGCTCATCAGGAAAAATCTCATTGATCGGTAGAGTAAGTCCAATATGGTCAGGGTCTAGTCTGGAAAGATGATCAGCCACAACATTCAGGGCTCCGACCTTATCGCGGATCTCAATGTCAAATTCTTGGAGCAGAAGGATCCAACGAATCAGTCTAGGCTTGGCATCCTTCTTGTGCATGAGATGGAGAATGGTCGCATGATCAGTGAAAACAATAACGTGTGAGCCCAAAAGGTAAGAGCGGAATTTCTCCAGCCTAAAGACGACCGCCAGTAGTTCTTTTTCAGTGGTAGTATAATTACGCTGGGCCTCGTCCAACATCTTACTGGCGTAGTACACCACGAAGGGGTGTTTATCGTGTCTTTGTCCCAGGATGGCTCCGACTGCAAGGTCAGAAGCGTCACACATGAGTTCAAAGTCGAGGGACCAATCAGGTGGCTGGAGAATAGGGGCCTTGGTGATAGCATTACGTAGCTGCGTGAATGCTCGTATGCAGTCGGGGCCCATATCGAAGGGTACGTTGGTCGATAGGAGATGAGTTAAAGGTTGAGAAATCTTGGAGAAATCTTTGATAAATCTCCTATAGAAATCGACGTGTCCCAGGATGGAGTGGATTTGTTTGACAGAGCCAAGCACAGGTAAATTAGCAATTACATCAAGCTTAGCTCTGTCAACCTCGATACCCCTATCGGAGATGATATGCCCGAGAACAATTCCCTCATGCACCATAAAATGACTTTTTTCCCAGGAAAGCACGAGGTTTACATCAATACCTCTCCTAAGGATACGGGTCAGGTTGGCAAGACATTCATCAAAAGAGGGTCCAAAGATAGAGAAGTCATCCATGAAGACCTCGAGAAAGTCACCCACCATGTCATGGAATATCATCGGCATACATCTCTGAAAAGTTGCTGGCGCATTGCAAAGTCCGAACGGCATCCTTCTAAATGCAAAGGTGCCGAAGGGGTAGGTAAAAGTGGTTTTCTCTTGGTCCCGGGGTCAATTGCCACCTGGTTATATCCTAAGAATCCATCCAGGAAATAGAAAAATTTATTTCTCGCTAACCACTCTAGGATTTGGTCAATGAAAGGTAGTGGAAAGTGATCTTTCTTAGTTGCAGCATTGAGTTTCCTATAATCTACACACACTCTCCAAGATGTAGGAGTGCGTGTAGGGATGGATTTGCCCCTGTCATTGACACGGATGGTGAGTCCTGCCTTTTTAGGCATAGCATGAATCTGACTCACCCAGGGGTTATCGTTGATCGGGTAGATTATACCCGCATCCAGCCACTTAATGATTTCCTTCTTAACGACCTCCCGCATGTTAGGGTTGAAACTTCGTTGCATCTCGCGGGAAGGTCGAGCCTCCTCCTCCGTATATATATGGTGAGTGCAGTAGGAGGGGCTAATGCCAGATAAGTCTGATAAAGACCATCCAATAGCTGCCTTGTGTTCTATGAGGACCTTCGTTAGTTTGCATTCTTGCTCCCTGGTCAATTCTGAACTGATGATTACGGGGAGCGTTTCATTTGGACCCAGGAAAACATATTTAAGTGTGCTAGGCAGCTCTTTCAGCTCGGGAGTGGATGGTGAAAGGTCTGGCATTTCATGGGACAAGAGTGTCCCATGCGGATCAGAGAATAAGTCGAGAGGAAGAAGTTGGCCCTCAGATTGGCCAAGAAGAGGGGCTTCTTGGATAGATGGATCCAAAAAGGAATAGCCCCAGTGAGAAGTATATGGGCTCAAGATCCCAGTGTGGATTTGCAACTCCGCCTGATTTGGCGGGAAAGAAAGGGCAATCTGGTCTTCAAGAGTATGGACCGGCGGTGAGTAGCCCGGATATGACTCAGACCACGAGGTATGGGAAGCGGAGAAAACCTCGTTAGAAGTCTGGCCAAGAGAAGGTACGGGACAAGGGAGGGATGGGGGAATGTCACAATATGTGTTTCTCAGGCAATCGTCAATATTTACAGGTAATCTGCAGCAGTCAGAATAGGTCCCAATTAGTCCGATACATGCGCTGACGGCCATGTCCTCATCAGACGTGTCATCCTCGATACAATCGCAATCAAAGTTCTTGGCTGCCTTCAAGATGTTAAGCTTGAGCTTTTCAGATCCAACGGCAATCTCAATACAGCTCGACTCGCTGTCGATATGGGCGCGGGCTGTGGCCAAGAAAGGTCGACCAAGGATGATTGGACAATCAGAAAGTGAGCTAGGAACTTCCATATCTAAAACAAGAAAGTCAACAGGAAAACAGAGACTGTTGACCCTAACGACCACATCTTCCACCACACCCTTTGGGATTTTGACAGAACGATCTGCCAACTGTAACGTGACAGGGGTGGGTTTCAGATTTCCCAAGGAAAATTTTTCGAGCAAGATGGTTGGTATAAGATTGATGGAAGATCCTAGATCAAGCAGGGAACGGTTAAACTTGCAGCCTTGGATGCTACAGGAAATAAGTGGTGTGCCCGGGTATTTCTGCTTCGGTGGTTGATTTGATAGTATAACACAACTCGCATGGGGCGAGAGAACCATCGGATTCTTAGTTTTCTTTGACTGTTGCTTGGGTGTTGTGTAGTCTTTGAAAAATCGGGCGACAGTAGGTATGTGGTCGATAGCCTCGAGCAGGGGTACCTTGATTTCAACATCCCTGAACAAATTATGCAGGTTACCAAAGGCCTACGTATCTTTCTTTTTTCCTTTTGGCTCCCTCAATAGAGCCTCATGGAATGGGACTAATTTTGCACTAATTTGGGTGTATCGTCCTCTCGTGAATGCGGTGCGCATCCCGAATGAGAGGGCGATGAAGAAGACGGGCCAAGATCAGGTCGAGGCGGATCGACGGTCTGCTTACCACTCCTCGTAGTGATAGCATTGGACGATGCAGGTCCAGTGGGATCATAAGGCGGAGGAGGGTTTGCAATAGGGACATAAGAGTGAGGTGCTGCAGCGAGATTAGCCTGAAATCTCGCTGGAATGCTCGAAGCCTGCAGAATTTGATTAACCTACCCTTGAGAAGGTCGTACCTGTTGTTGAGGACCACGGGGTACGAAATTTCGTGGGTTGGGAACAGGTTGGGCAGGAAGAGTGCCCTGAGATCGAGTCGCCATGCGTAGTTGACTGATCTCAGCATTCTGCTGCGCCAATTGGTGCTGAAGAGAGGTCATGTTCTCTTCATGGCACTTTGACATTTCCGTCATCATTCGCATCAATTTGTCCAGAGGACTTGATGCGTGTTCTATTTACGGTACACAAGGGCCTGATGGCGGATTCGCCATAGGTTTAGACTGGGCCATGGGATGACGGGTGCGGACGGTCGCATTGGTCTACCCACGGGGTTTTGGCACTGCGGGTTGTTGGACCATGCGAAATTCGGATGATTTCACCACCCTGGGTTATAAGTGGCAGAGAACGGGTTGTTCCCCAGGGCGCAAGCATCTTCTATGCCAGAAGAGGCGTTCGCATGTAAATATGCATCCGAGCACATGGAGGCTTGGTCCTCCGTGTCAAAATACTGGCTTGCAGAAGCCAGATCCACATGACTTACCGAGTCGTTCGGCGTGACACTCGGTAAGGAAGGTCTTATGGGGTTTCTCGGGATAAGCCTGGTGTTGGAAGAATTAGGATTGTGACGAAGTGGTGAGGTGGGGGTGTTTGCCAAAGAACGGGCAGGGTTGACCAGAATATCGTCCAGCTTCTTGTGCACGATGGAGACTTCATCCAATTTCTGTGCGATAAGGCTGAGATCTGTGGATGACTGGGAGGGTCCCGTGTCAACTTCGTGGACATTTCGAGTCAAGCTGGTACGATTAAAGGCAACAATGGAAGCATTGTTCATCGAGTTTTCACTCATATTTTCAAACAATTCGAATGCTCCATTCTCGTCTTTATTCATAAAATTCCCTCTGCAGGAAGCGTCTGCAATCTGCTTCAAAGTCTCATTTAGCCCATAGTAGAAAATCTAGGCTATATGCCACTTAGGCAGACTGTGGTGCGGCACTTCTTGAGGAGGTCATTATACCTCTCCCATGCCTCATGAAATTGTTCGCCATTTTGTTGCGTAAATGAAGTGATAGCGTGGCGAAGTGCATTAGTTCGCCCGATTGGGAAGAACTTCTTGAGAAACGCTGTTCGCATCTCTTCCCAAAAGTGGATGGTTCTCCCAAGGGTGCGTAACCACTGCGACGCTTTATCCCGCAATGAAAACGGGAACATTTTTAGGAGGACTATAGGTAACCCGATATTTCTTGGTTTAACAGTTTCAGCTAATCTGGTTAAGTCTTCCAAGTGGAGAAAAGGATCTTCACTTGCAAGACCATGGAAGTGAAAATTTATCAGGCCAATTATATTAGGTTTCAGTTCAAAGTCGTCCCCGCCCATGGGGACCCGAATTTGTCCTATGGTCTCTGTAGCAGTGGGATTCTGATAGGAGCTAAGAGACCTAGGCTCCTCCCGTTCAGGAGGGTTCTACATTTCCTCCAATGTTTCCCTTATGGCTTCAATTTGCTCATTATACATTTCCATTTGGGCTTGGAGGTGGGTTATGGGATCTAAGGCTCCACCACCTGGTGGGTTTTGAGGGCGATTTCCTCCCTCGGGATTTGGGGGTAGGCGTGCAGCCATGTTTGTGGAGGAGGAGGACGACTCGGCTTCTTTTCTAAATTTATCAGACAATTCACACAGTTCAGGGTTTTGTGACCTCCACCCAAACATGCACTACCGCAGGAAGAATTGGGGGGATAAGAAGGGAAAAGAGATGAGAGAAATGACGCCGCAAAGGTACACTTGATGACAAATCAATACAATCAAATTCCTAACCTCTACAGTGTGCCCTTAGACCTAAAGATCTAAGTTACCTACTATCACGAACTATGGAACCGAATGCGAGCACCGCAAAACCACCGGGCCAGATTGAAATGCCGTTTGCCCCAGTCTTAGACACCTGATAGCACGCGGGAACCCTCACCAGCACGTAGGCGCTACACGCAGGTAGTTAAACCTCCAATCCTTAATAAGGGTCAAGTTACTACCAATTTTAGTTAGAGGCTTAGGATCAAGTGCTTCTGGAATGTGAAGGGCGTTGTTTACGGGTAATGCCCAAGTGATTGATTTTTAGAGTGTGTAAAACAAGCATTCAACGGGGAAATCTTCCCGAATTGAAGTTTTTAATTGGTGAATGGTTTTTAGAATTCAGCCTTAAGTAGTATGGATTTTGGGATTTCGCTAAATTACCAATTCAACCAATCTTCGGATTTTGAGAGAATACAGGTTTTCTTCAAAGCCCAAGAAACCCTTCTTCAATGTCAGTTGGTTAATGCATGCTAAAATGCAATGGACTTCCCTAAATGGAGATTTCTATGTGTGGACACACGAATCAATTTTAGATTAGTGTGAAAGGGAGCCAAAAAACTTCATTTCAAGTGCTCCTAATCATCAGAATGATTTCCACACACAAGGCTCAACCAAAAGATAAAGAAAATCAATTTGTTGGGGTTGAAGTATTCGGGATCGAATCTTAGGCAAGTGAAAGGTCGTGGTGGGGTTGGAATCAACTCAATTCCAAGTCTCCCCACCAAAAAGGTGATCCCGAATTGCAGATAAGTGAGGCAAAGAGGGGTGGCAATCAATCCTTTTATTTGCCTCAAAGAATACTTCACATGGCAAAAAATTCAAGAATCAAGATTCTTGGATTTTTGCTATGCGAAGTTTTGCGGGAAATCCCGGGGCGGTGGGAGTAAAGGCAATCAATCAAACAAGTGAATTTTAATTCACTTGCCCTAAGAGATCCCAAGAAGTTTTTCTAGTTTTTAGTTTTTTTTTTTTATTAAGGTTACAAGTTAACCTAGGTTGCTAGGAAAGAAAGACCTACTTGTTCAGCCATGTGTGCGAAGCTCCAGTGCGGTGTCGGCGTCTTCATGCTCTCGTTCCCGCCTTGGATCTGCCCACGTCTCCGACTTCGTCTACCTGCCTCTCCTTGTAACAGGTTCACCTGCACACAATAAACAAAAATACCCGTGAAGAGAAGGGTGTGAGTAGAGAAAAATTAAAGGAATGGAGTAAAAACTTACTTGAATACGCACTTCCTCGGCAACGGCGCCAGAAAGATTATGGTCGGACCCGGTTAGGTTGTGTTAATATGGTGATTTTATCATTATAATGAGTATAGTGGTTAACCTAAATCGAGCCTAACCATCTCTTTACAAAAATTTTTTTACCTGGCCTACTTGATTTTATCTTGGTCACTTTTAGGCCCAGGGTTGAACTCAGGGAAGTGGGATTAGAAGTAAATGAGTTTCTACGTGTTTCATACAATGAATCTCTTCCATTCGTTTATTATGTTTTTGGTGTTTTTCTATTTAGATTTTTTTTTCTGATAATTCTTGTCCTTGAGGCACACCCTCAAAATCAGGTTCTTGACTTTAAGCCAAATCAGGGTTCCAAAACTGATCTTGCTATTCGCAAGATTGAGTACCTGCAAGTCAAGGATTATCTTTTCTCTTTTATATATTCTTTTTTATCTTTTTACTGGCATGAAAGAGAAATAGAAATAAATAGAGTATATATATATGTATATATTATATATGTATAAAGGAGTGGGGGTGGAGATGACATGTAGCGCGGTGTCGAGTCGGTCGTCGTCTAGGAAAACGCAACTAACAGGATGAAGTGCCGCGTGTAAGGTGGATTGGTGGAAGATGACTGTGAACACGCTTTCTATATGCGTGTATAGGGGATTATCAGCAACTAGTGCAGATATTCCCGCGATATAACGTATGGTAAGTGATATGAAAAAATATATATGTATATATGTAAATATATCTATATGTATATATATATATATATGGTTATAAATATATAGGTATATATGGTTATAGATTTTTTTTCTGATAATTCTTGTCCTTGAGGCACACCCTCAAAATTAGGTTCTTGGCTTTGAGCCAAATCAGGGTTCCAAAACTGGTCTTGCTATTCGCAAGACTGAGTACCTGTAAGTCAAGGATTATCTTTTCTCTTTTATATATATTTTCTTATCTTTTTACTGGCATGAAAGAGAAATAGAAATAAATAGAGTATATATATATATGTATATATTATATATGTATAAAGGGGTGGGGGTGGAGATGGAGATGACGTGTAGCATGGTGTCGAGTCGGTCGTCGTCTAGGAAAATGCTACCAACAGGACAAAGTGCCACGTGTAAGGTGGATTGGTGGAAGATGAGTGTGAACACGCTTTCTGTACGCGTGTATCGGGGAATATCAGCAATTGGTGCAGAAATTCCCGCGATACAACGTATGGTAAGTGATATGAAAAAATATATATATATATGTATATATGTAAATATATCTATATGTGTATATATATATGGTTATAAATATATAGGTATATATGTAGTTATATATATATATATATAGATATGTAAATATATGTATAGATAGATATATGTATAGACATATATATATATATATATATATATATATATAGATATATGTATATGTATGTATATATAACGATATAGATGTATATATATATGTGTGTATATATATATATAGTAATATATGTATATAGATGTATATTTATATATGTATGTATATTTGTTTATTTATATATGTATAAATATATGTATATATATGTATATATATATATGTATCTATACTTATACTTAGTTATATAGGTAATAATATATATATATAGATATATATGTATATATGTATATATATTTATATGTATATAAATGTATGTATATATGTAAATATATATGTATATATATATATGTATGTATACTAATACTTAGGTATATAGGTACTACTATATGTATAGATATAAGTATATATATATATATATATGTATATAAATATATATAGATATAAATATATATATGTATATATAAGTATATAATAGTGTATAGATGAGAGTGTGTGTGTGTGTATGTGTCGGCAGAGAGAGTGAGAGAGTGCTGTGTGTGAGAGAGAGAGAGAGAGAGAGAGCACGCTTCCTGCTGGAGTGAAGAAAGGCACGCGGGTTAAGCCGTCTGAAGCTTCAGGGCCAACGTCTGGTGTCCACTCATGCACGCGCAGGCGTGTAGGCACGCGCTGGGAGGGAGTGAGCACTGGGAAGAGAGGCTGCAGCGCACTACGCTGCGTGAAGATCGGGCGCTGAAGTAGGCGGGTGCAGGAGAAGGGAGACGCGGACGTAGATGCTGAAGCGGGCGGATACGCGGGCGGGTGCGGGTGTTGGCAGACGTGCGGGCAGGCGCTGGAGTGGGACGCGGGGCGAGACATGGGCTGGGACCGGTTGCGATGCGCCGGGTGACAGGTTAAGTGAGAAACTTACTGGTCACCGCACTGTAGCCACAGTGTTCCGTTGAAACGCATGAATAGTGGCTACAATGCCGGGGCGAGCCACGCGACCGGGTGCGCTCGGTGTTGTGAGTGTGGGAGGCGTGGACGGCTCGGTGTGCGTGCGGAAGATGCTACACCGGTTGGTGGCTTGCGCGGAGAAGTGGGTGTACGCGAAGAAGCAGGAGGCGAGGGCAGCCTGCAGGCACGCGCGGTGGCCTGCGCTGCTGCGGAGCTTGCGGTGGCTGGTTGAGCTTCAAAGCTTGAAGCTCCAGTGGGAACAGCGGAAGTGGCTTGGACGTTGAAACAGAGAGAGAACCACCACGCCCACCGGCTCTCTGATGAGATGGGTGTTGGTGGATTCACAGTGGTGGTTGTGCACCACTGTGAGGTGCTCCTGCCCACAGAGTGTCTCCTCAGAGGAGGAGGGGCTGCGTATGGAGGGAGAGGGGAGGAGGCGGCCTGGAGAAGAAGAGCTACAGTGTGTTGGATTTTTTTTTTGTGGACCAGGCTCCCCTTGCAAAGAAGAGAGCCGAGCTCTTTTTATAGAGGAAGAAGGCATGCACAGCCATGCCCTGGTTGTGCATGCGGCTGTGCATGGCTTGGCAAGGCTTGGCAGGGCATGGGGCTGCAGGGCAAGCTTGCTGCAGAGCATGGCGCGAAGAGGAAGAAAAGGCCATTCCTTGCAGCCGCGAGAAGAATTTCAAAGTCAAATAAAATTAAAATAAAAAGATGGTGAATTTTGCAAAGCAGTAGTTGAGGAAAAATGTAACTTTCAAGGCCACTATTTCACTCTCCTCCCCTCTCAATTAAATGCATGCACACGTGTATTTTTACAAATGCGACTATGGATACCTAATATGCACTGGTACTGCTAGGAAATAGCACAAGACAGCACAATTGCAGGTGTATTTTTGTGGTGCAATCACCCCCTCCTCTTCCTCAACTACGCCTCCAACTCCTCTTTGAGCCCCTCCCTCACCGCCTCCCCTTCTCCCTCCTCTTCCCTTCGCCTCTCCCCCAACCATCTCTCTGGCACCATCCCCCCTTCCATCGCAAGCCCTCAACCTCTCTTCCAACTCCCTCTCCAGCCCTGTACCTGTGAGCCTCATCTGTTGATTCTAGCTCTGGGAGTCCCGCCTTGATCACAACAGCCTCTCCAGCCCCATCCCCACAAATCTCGACGCCCTCGATGGCCTCGGCATCCTTGACCTCTCCAACTCCCTCTCTAGTGAGATACCCCTCACCGATTGCAAGTCCCCTGAGGTTGTCAACCTCGCCTTCAATCACCTCTCCAACGGATGCCCTTGTTGTTGCTGGTGTTGTTCTTATTGTGTTACTTGTTGCTGCTGTTGCTGTCATTGTTGTTGCTGCTTGTTTTGTGGTTATTGTTGCTATTGCTTGTTGCTGTTGCTATTGTTATTGCTGCTGCTGCTGTTGCTACTACTGCTATTCTTGTTGTTGCTCATGCTGCTACCATTGTTCTTATTATTTTTCACACTACAAAATAAGTTATCTATGTTGACAGGGATACTACGATGATTTCTATATATCTTATTGTAGGTTTTTTTTATATGTCACTAATTATAAAATATACACCTAGGGTCATCTTCATTTTTAGTAGACATTTTCTTACCCTAAACATCTCAGAACACTCCACACCACCAACTCCTTCCCCAACCCTTCTTCCTCCTCCCTCGAGCTCCCCACTTGCTTTCCTCTACCTCAACTACTCTCCACTGGTCACCGTTGCCGCCATCGCGCCCTCTCCCCAACAATCTCCACACTTAGCATTACTCTTTATTTAACAACCCGTGTCGCATCCCTCAAAGATCTCAATCCGTACTCTGTCTCATGATCTCAATGCTCGTGCCTCACCCCCTGTTTAGCAACAATGGTGACCATTCTCGTGTTCGAGATCAACCTTGCTTTGGATCAGTCCCTCTATTGATCAATCAAGCTAGGGCTCTCAATCAACCCCTATACTGATCAATCATCCTGAGGCATGTTTACGGATCGTAAAGCGCATTTTTGATAGGAAAAGCGTCATAGTATAGCACACAATACGATCAAATAAAGATATTTAAAAGATAACGAGACTTGAGTCCCGGTCGTTCGTCTCTGGGAGGCATTTGTTTTACTTTTCAATTCAATCTTTCACCACTCTACTTTGTTCAAAATCGCATGCCAGTTTCCATCCTTCTGATTAAAATTTCACCACTTTTATTATGAATCCTGATTACGTGCACATGTGTCAAATAGATCACAAAGGTGAAAGTGTGGATTTCTGTGTGCACGATTCTAGTGAGGTGGTTACTGTTTACAGAAAATGCATCTACAGTTAGATTTTCTATATTTTCAGGAAACGACATGCTTGTTGTGGAATAGATAAATGAGTGAAAACAGGCAACTTAAATCATGCAAAAATGATGGTAATCAATAAGCTCATGGTGATTTCCAAACATATATATATATATAGAAAATATATTTTTCATTCATTCATTTGGAGAGTGTTTGCAACATGAACTTGTAGAGGGAAGCTTGTACATGAATGCTTAAAAATATAGATCTATGTATCAGAAAACGATCTCATACAAGAATCTACAGGGGGATTTTGCATGCATCATTGGGGGAGAATAGGGACTATACTACTAAGCAGTAAATAAAAGAATTAAATGTAAAGAGCTAGCTACTAATCTATCAGAAGTAAGGGTATTCGGAGGTGGTCTTCGATGGCCTTGGAGTGGTAGGGAGGAGAATGAGGGGCAGCCAATGGAGCTTAGGTCGGCCCTTGGAGAGAGGTTGGAGGAGTGATCCAGCATCCTGGCATGGTGTCCTTCATGGTGGTGCTCAGCTCGTGGAGATGGAGTGGAGATGGTGGTGGCTAGCCTAAGTGGAGGTGGATGGAGCCAAGCAAGTATGGCCAAAAAGTGGATGGGGGCAAATGGCCACCCCTTAGGTATTTTTATAGACCTAATGGATTCTCTCTAGAGAGGTGTGGAACTCTCTAGAGAGAGCCTAACAGTGGCTGGTCATTGGAGAGAGAGAAGTGGTTTTGAGATCCAAAAAATGTGGATCTCAATTTGAATGCCTGTTGGTTGCTAAATTTGGCAACCAAGAGTTTCACCACTTGGAGAGAGTTCTAGAGAACTATAGATGTGTGGGAGTGCGTGAATGGGTGTGTGTGTGTGTGTATGGTCGTGCCCTATGTGGCTAGGTGGTTTAGGTTAGGTCCTAAGGGGTTTAGGTAGGTGCATGCCTTGAATTAGGGTTACAAACCCTAATTGCTAAGGGGAATTTGCAATTAAACTTAACCCAAGTTTAATTGAATGATTGTAAACCTAATTGAGAGTGAAATAACTCAATTAGGTTGGGTTTAGGTCAATTGGACTCTCACTAAGTCCAATTGAACTTGTGTGGGTTGAGATCTAAGCTCAATTGGACTTAATGAGTCCAATTGACTTAGGTGAGGGTAATTGACTTTGATCTAAGTCAATTGGGTTTGGTGAGGACCTACTTAGGTCCTTAGGTAGGTCTAGAGGTGATGTACTAGGGTTAGGACACCTTAATTTAGGTTCCTATGGTGTTGGGATTTGGTCTAGGGAGCTAGAAATCCAAGATCAAGGCTTGAATCTCAAAACAGGGACTGGAGACCAGTCCTAGACGTCCAAAAACAAAATCAGACGACTTATACTAAAAAATCAGAAGTCCAGACTCCAGTTCTAGACATCCAATCTGAGTTAGGGGGAAATCTAGGTTCTGTTTTGGGTATTCTGTATAAATTGGACATCTGACAAAGTGTCTGGACGCCCAATAACACTGTAGAAGTGGGCTTGAGGTGTGTGGGAGTTGGCTAAGAGTCTTGGACATCCTATAACTTATTTGGACGTTGAGATAGGGGTTGGAACTAGGGTTTTAGGGCTTCTTAGTGTGATGTGACCTAATTTAAGGGTGGCCAAGGCTTGGGGGAAGTCTCTAAGCTATCCTAGGGCTACGATGGACCTAAGCTCTTCACATTTTACTGCTTAATTCCCACTTAATAGAATAGCAAACTTTAACTTGCTTAAATCATTATTCCTACATCTAATCTAAGCCTTCTGCTCCAGCTCTGCTGCAACGCCCGTTATTCCTGATCTAGCTTCAGATCCTGCTCCAGATCCAGCTCCTGATCAGCTTATTACCTACAATTGACATAATACACTTAATCAGCACATTATATCATTATTTTATGCATAGCTAAAGTAAAGCAATAAAGATGCATATAATGCTTATGCATGCACGAATAACCCTGACTTATGCTAAGTCTTAGCTTAATCTAGGTCAATTAAGACCTATGATTGCTGTGCAATCATACCCCCATGCCTAAATCTTGCTAATCCCTAGCAAATGCAAGACTAAATTTTTTACAACAAGGGTCCCTAAGGGACTGATTATTTTATCAAGTGTGTTCCAAGAGATTTTTCTCCTTTTTGTTTTCATCCTATGCTCTAGAAATCCAGACAATCGTGAAAGTGCAGTTATGTAGCTTTTGCAACGGATTCTAGTGAAAAACTAATACACCTCTAAAGCCTGTACTTGACCCCTAGTAAAATTCTAGCAGGATAGGCGGACTTCTTCCCTCAGGGTATTCAAGATATTCTATGAATTCCACCCTGGCTTTAAGCTTGGGTAGAGAATCTTAGAGGGAAAAGATTATATATTTGGTGGCTCACTCTTGACTAGTGCTACATAGAAATCAGTACTGTAGAATCTTGATTCCAGATTGCCAAGTAACTCAACTCAGAGAGAGACGAGAAAAACTATGCTTTCTTTTGATTCCTTTGTATTCATTCTCTCTTACTCTTTTCTTTTTTCTTTCTTCATCAGATTCACACATATGATCTGTATTTGGTGGTCTCACTTGGCACTAACACTTTAATTGAGTTTCCATAACCCTAACACTAAGTCCGCATTTCTCAGCCAGTATTTAGGCGGTCAGAAACACAAGAAAAATAGGTTAAGGCCATATTTAGTGGATCTAAAATTTATTTGGTGGTATTGCCTCAATGCAATTGAAATAAATGCTAAATATTCACTCTTTTTTCTCTTTGTTTTTTCTTCTTTTTCTAATTTTTTTTCTCTTTTTCAGTTCTTCTCTTTTTTTTTTGTTCTTTTTCTCTTTTTCTTTCTTTTTTTTTTTTCAACATATACACAACTAGCACACATCCATGAACTTTATTGAGGAGGCATTATTAGGGATTGGTGGTACTCAAGAGACATTGGGTGGCTTATTTGGTGGAAATGCCTACTCACGGCACCGGGAGAGTAATCGTAGTGTGGATGGTGTATGTTTTGATGGATTGGTTATGGTAATGAAAATATCGTAAGTGTTGTAGTGAATTGTAGGAAATTCCAACCATCATTACGACCATTATTATTTAATTAACTAATTTTTACTAGTTTTATTCTAGGTCGTTCACTGGGAGGCAGTTATTGATTTACATCACTCTCTAAGTCCAAAATTATCCTTTAATTCCAAAAAGAAATTTTATGTCTAACAAAGAATGAATGAATGAATACTTGGTTTAATTGTGTATAAAGAATCAATTAAAATGCTTGCAAAAATTAATTGTAAACAAGCATCAAACACTTCATCACTATACTCTAAACTATCTATTTATAAGTTATATTACTAATACTTACATAAATATACAATACCAACTAAGATTACATAGCATACTAATTTAACTTACTATGCTGCCATATACAGTAACACATATAATAGCTATAGTGACAGATGCAAACGTCGCTGGACCCCAGAAAAACTATATACAAACTAAAAGAGGGAAACCAGAGTCTGTAGCAACAGTTATTTCACATACAGCGACATCTTATTCTGTTAGTAAAGGTATGAAGTTATACATATAAAAGTAAATGGCTGTACTATGTATATATATAGATATTATAATTATTTTATACAGTTTCAATCTGTCTTTACTTTGTATTTGTACTCTCACTCTCTCTTTCTTCACTATACGTATTTATACCCTCACTCTCTCTCTTTCCACTTTACTCCTCTTCTGCCTTTTCTTCTTCTTCTTCTTAGTCTTATTCTGTGTTAAGTCTTAGCGACACTAAGGCATAACATTCAAAGGTGATCAACCACTGTCATTACCCCTCTTAATTAATCAAAAATTTGTTTGATTTGAGGGTACTCTTTTCGAGGGATACACAGCACCCAGAGGGTGGGACCAGACCTCTACTAAGCACACCTTAATTTGTCATTAGGCCGCTTAATTGTGTATTTTCATGCTCAGATCAGTGGGCCTCACAGCCCGCACACACACACACACACCCGGGCTCTCGACCCCACACAAATTCTCATGCTCAGATCAGTAGTATAAGGTTCTGTTGTTTCGGGCGCCCAGCGCCCGTGACGACTGCGCCATAAGTTAACAAAAACAATATAAAGTGCAGCGCACGCTCTTCAGCGACCGATGTGGTGCTATTCGAGTGCCACATCTACGCTGAAATTGAGCTGCGGCTGCACGACATAGGGAATTTTGGCCCTCAATTCGAGGGCCATAACTTATTTTAAAATAAAAATAAATTATGGGAAAATAAAGTATTTGTATAATACTATACAATTGTACACTTGATTTGAAATTTTAATTATATTTACTATATAAATAAATTAAGTAAAGTATACAGTTTATACATACTGATTTTGATATTTAATTCTTCAATTACATATAAATTAGTTATTATATGGTCTAATTAACCTTATACAGAGTTAATATACATGTATAAGTATTTTATAGACATTTTTATTGTATTTTACAGATTTGATTTCCATTCTATTTACATTTAAATAGCATATTTTGAACTATTTTATTTATAAATTAAGTTTAAATAATATAATAAGATATAAATATACTTCAATTAGCTTAAATTACTTAAAGTACATTAGTCTAAATATACAGTATCAGTTAACTTAATTCTAACTCTAAATTACTAATTTATTTAATTTAATCTAATAACTTAACTATTAACTTAATAAATTAATTATTTATTGTGCATAAAGAATTAAATTAAAGTACAGGGTTTAATATGTTTATAATCTACATATAAATACGTATATACAGTATTGTAACTTAATATTGTTATTTATAATGTTTATTGATTTATATAGTCTAAGAATATATATAAGTTAGTTTAATCAATAAGTAGTTATCTAATTAAGATATATACAGTATAATCTAACTTAAATACCTAATTTACAGTATACAATATATGCATAAGTTATTTGTACAGTTTATATACATATGTTACTTATTTACATATATAACTTAGTATAAAACTTATATTTACAAGAATATACTTAATATACAAAGTACTTTTGGGTATTTTTGGAGTTTTTCGCTTTTTATGATTTTTATACATGTTATAGAGATAAGAGATGAGAGGGAAAGAATTGGATGAGGAGAAAAAGATGTTTTTGGTGTTTTTAGGTGTAACTTCTATTATTAAGTTCCATGGTATACAGATTCGTTGACTGGCAAATTATGCCAAGTCGGGGGTTCTGCATACCATGCAACTTGGTATGTAGTTAGAAAACTATCTGATCTTCAATCAGATAGTTTTATTTTATTTTTTTATAATTTTTTACTTATTTTTATTGAATTCCCAATCTCATCCATCCTAAGCCTTTCAAAAGATTTCTAAGGAGTCCTAAAGGCTTAGGATGGAACTTAAAGGGATCTAAATAGGCATTGACTGCCTTAAATACATTTAGTATGAAATATGAAAAGAATTTACCAATTTTAGCATGTACTTCAGTTTAGATGTCATTTAATTCATGTGCTTGGACAGTTAGGCTTAAAGTTAACTAGCTGACAAACGTTTAAAAGAAAGATAACAAGCATTCAAAGGATTAAAAATCAATTACTATATAGGAAAGCTTGTATACAAGGAATACAACATGATTAACATGTCAGCTATTTTCAGAATTTAAATCTAAACCCATAGTCTATAGGGTTTTAGATCAGAAATTAAACAGGAACAGCAGCAGTAAGAGCCTCTAAGCACCAGCCCTGCAGCAAGCCAGACCTAATTCCAGACGGCTTAACTGCTGCTGTAGTTAGTCCATCTGGAATGAAATCAGGTTTGTAGAAAGAAAGTGAATGTAGCTGTAATTGCAGCAACTTGTCTGGGATTAAAACACATAAAGCCTAACTCAGAAATTCCCTCAACCCCATCTGACAAGGGTTTCACTTCTCATAAAAAACACTCAATATTACAACTCAAACTCAAGAACCCTTGTCAATAAAATCTTATCAAATTAAATCAGCAGAAAAACTGATTTAACTCTTCCTAATGCTATAGACAGCATGTAGAAAGAGTTAAATCAATCAACTTAAATCACCAATTCAAATTCCAGATTCTGGAACATTAAGGAGTATTGAGAACTCCTTAGGTTAAAAATCATCATTGCCTTTAACAAACAACACTCATGAATACAAGATAGAACCTCAAATCACCACAGTGATTTTCCTTAGCTCTATCATGCATTCAATGCATTAAAATCCTCATAAAAACTCAGATCAGATTATGGCTCTTCTGAGATGAATTCTGACATTAGAAACATCTCAGATTCCTTGCCAATCAATGAATAAGAATCAAAATTCTTTAATTTGTAAGATCAAAACATTCAAAACCCAATTGAGTAAAAATCTTTGAAATCTGAGTTAATGAAAAATCTGACAAACTGATCACTTTTTAGCTCAGATCAGGGGCTTTTGTGAGCAAAATGGGATGAATGGAAAGCCCCTAATGTGATTCTTGACGCCAATTTCAGATCTGAGGTTAGAAACCAATCAGATCTGAAATTAGGTCTAAATGAATGGGTGAATTGCGAGAACAAATCATGGGAATTAGAAGTGATATGGAAAACATGGAGAGGGAGAAAATTCATGATCATGGACTGTATGAAACCATCCCCTCTGATCTGGAATGATCAGAGGAGGTGAGGGGGAAAATCTAATCTAAATCTACTGCTACAGCTAAACTATCAGAACAGTGAAATTAAACACCACAAATTACTTTAATTCTACCTGTAACCTACTTAACTATAGTTACAACTAAATTGCAAAATGGTAAATCTACTCTAACAGGAAGAATGGAACCTATGGGTCCTTAGCCGGTGGCTAAGGAGGATGAAGGGAGGGAGATGACTCCAGCGGAGGGAAGAGTCTGCTAGTGAGGCTCCAGGGTTGTCCTCAGGTGCTACGTGGTCCTTAGCGACGAGGAGGTCGAGAAGAAGTCGATGATTTCACAGCCGATAGCTATGAAATCAGAGAATTGGTGGGGAGGAGAGACTGGAGTGGACGAATGATCGCTAAGAGATGTAGGAGAGAGCGATCCCTTGCGTGTGTGACCACTGAGGTGCTTAAGTAGCAAACCAGTGGCTTAGATCACCACGCGGGTGAGGATAGTCGATGAAGCAACCGATGACAAGGATGAGAGGAGAGGGGCACGCGGCGAGCTAACTCAAAAACTGACCGTTAGATGGGATCTGGGGAGAAGGGTGAGCGCACGCACCACTTCGTGCAAAGCTTCGATTCAAATCAAGCCGCAGATCAAAATCGTGAGAGAACAGATGGTCGAGATCTGCCTTGTTCTTTGGGCGCTACAGTGCATGTGAAGAACAGCAGGTGGATCTCGTAATGTTGGAAAAATTGTAGGGAGAACCCCTTCTTGAAGGGGTAGAAAAATTGTATGCAGGCCCATAAGTGAAGGGAATTGTAACAGGATGGACTGTGCGGGCTTTCAAAGGGTCCCTACAGGTTACAAGAAGCTCCAAAAAGGATTTCTAAAGAAGAGAATGTGATGCATGATGGACCTAAGTGTAAACTCTATATTACAGGGCCTTAATGATATCCAAATGCCTTCAAATTTTTATATGTGCTCAATTGAACATTTAAGAAATTAATTGTACTTTTGATTTGGCCTTTGAAACTTATTTATGTGTTCAATTAATGCATTGATCACCATTTGACCTTTACCTTCAGAATATCTCATTTTATGACCTAATTATGCAATTTTAACACAGAATAAAGGTTTTAGGTCTTTTTCTTTGATTCCCACTCTTAACCCTTTTTATCTGTTAATTTGATGCTGTTTAACCCAGTGTCTAGCTTAACTTCAATTTTTTAGCTATGTTGAGTAGCCAGTCATCAGAGAGATGAATAGGACGGTGTATTTCTGACCTTGACATCAATACCCTCCTTCAGTTGAGGATTCCGTAAAGAATGGTCATAACCATCCACCTTAGCCCTAGTTTTATGAAAACTTGATCTCCGCGTATTTGCCTTATTTGGTGGCTCTCAAAATTTCACACAAAATCTATACGCAGGAACCGAGAGCGAAAACTATGCCTAATCTCAGAGTATCACCACCTAATTATCTAGGACTCTGGATTCCTTATACTAATCTTAGAGCACCAGTACACTCTACTCTCATCTCACACTATTTGGTGGATTTTTAGAAGAAAATAT
This sequence comes from Thalassia testudinum, assembly GCA_037157565.1. Lineage (NCBI taxonomy): Eukaryota > Viridiplantae > Streptophyta > Magnoliopsida > Alismatales > Hydrocharitaceae > Thalassia > Thalassia testudinum. Next base: position 8,409,997 of record JAZHRO010000040.1, on the reverse strand, counting down.
GCCTGACTCCCAAAACACTGTCCAAGGGTTCAGGAAAACAAGCACTGCTTCTTCTCAACAGACTAAAGACGTTTATCATCCTTCACCATGAATCCATTGCAAATTCTACGTGTGTATGAAAAGTTATACTGGATTTTAGATTATAGGAATCAACTAGAGGATAAAATCTCTAATGCATTTTCTTAATAAAATAATCTTATTCATGAATGCAATATGTATATATGCTATAAACAAGTAACCTCTTATATTCGTACTTCATGAAATTCTCGTATAGGGTTACATTCAGCTTGACCCTAAATTTAGAACAAGAGGTGAGCGGGTGAGTCAGAAATGGCTGTTGCAGACAATTTCTAGCTCCAATGCGAGCATTGGAGGTGGAGTCAGTTGTTCTTTTATTTAGGGTCCTAAAGTACGTTTTACATGCAGCTCCGAGGTTTTCCTAAATGTTAGCATCAAAAATTTTCAATTTTACTGTATCTACCCCCCCATGCCTAAGTTCTTGCATGTCCTCATGCATGAATGTAAAAGAAAATAAGTACAGTAGGGAGAGAATGGGTAGAAATCACCTGTAGTTGCTCCTGAAATTATTCATTCAGCACTGGCCAACCTGTCAGCATGCAATATACAGAAAGAAAAAATGCTAAAAGAAAAGTATGCTATGTATAAAAATGGTTATATATAAATGATTGTGGAATGTGGGGTGAATGGTATCTATATGTGCTGAGTTTAACGCCTCCAGCTGGGCGAGAATTCAGTCATACGTCCTCAATAAGATGAATAATCTCGTCAGGTGGAGGAGGTTCCTGGGCCAAGAATGTCTTGAGGTGCTGGCCATTTACCGTGGATATATGCCCAGATTTTGGGTCCCTGATCTGGATTGCCCCATTAGGATATGGATGAATATAACATAAGGGCCAGTCCATTTGGACCTGAGCTTCCCTACGAACAGTTTCAGTCGTGAATCAAACAACTAGACTCGCTTGTTGGGCGTGAATGCTTTCCTCCGGATGTGGCGGTCATGAAAGGTCATGGTCTTGTCCTTGTATATCAATGCGTTCTCATAGGCCTCCCATCGGATCTCTTCTAATTTACTGAGCTGGAGTTTCCGTTCTTGACCTCCTGCATCGAGGTTAAGGTTGCATTTTCTCACTGCCCAAATGGTACGGTGTTCCAGCTCTACAGGAAGGTGACAGGCCTTGCCATATACCATGATATATGGTGACATTCTGAGTGGGGCCTTGTATGCGGTCGATATGCCCAGAGTGCATCAACTAATTTATTGGACCAGTCCTTCTTGTCTAGCCTAACCGTCTTCTGGAGAATCAGCTTGATCTAACAGTTAGACACTTCAGCCTACCCATTGGTTTGCGGGTGATATAGGGTGGCTATACGGTGATGTACCCCGTATTTCTTTAACAATGACCTGAAATGGGTGTGAATGAAGTGGCTTCCCCTGTCGCTAATCAAAGCGCGGGGTATTCCGAATCTCGCGAAGATGTTCTGCCATATGAAAGAAATGACGGTCTTATGGTCATCCCGTCTCGCTGGGATGGCCTCGACCCACTTCGAGACAGTCAACGGCTGGTAATATGTACTCAAAGCCATGCAAGTTCGGAAAAGGGCCCATAAAATCAATGCCCCAGACGTTGAACACTTCTACGACCATGATGGGTTGGAGTGGCATCATGTCTCTCCTGGTCATAGAACCGACTGACTGGCATTGTTTGCAGTGTTGGGCGTATTCGTGTGTAACTCTGAAGATGGTTGGCCAGAAAAATCCTGACTGCAAAATTTTTGCAGCGGTTTTTCATCCTGAGAAGTGACCACCACAAGCATTGTTGTGGCAAAAACGTAACACACTGGGGATCTCAGAATTTGGGATACATCTTCGAATTATCTGGTCTGCTCCAATGCAGAAGAGTGTGGGTCATCCCAGAGGTAGTATTTGGCTTCTGTAGTGAATTTGAGTTTCTGGTCCTTGGATAGATTTGTGGGGATTTTACTTGCGGCAAGGTAGTTCACGATCTCCGCGTACCAGGGAAACTTAGCAGAAAGAACTGCCAAAAGAGATTCATCCAGAAATTACTCATGGATAGGCAGGGAATAGGGAATGTGGTCTGGGTCCAATCTGGATAGGTGATCCACCACAACATTTTACTTTCCGACTTTTTCACGGATTTCAATGTCAAATTCCTGCAATAGAAGGATCCATCTAATGAGTCATGGTTTGGCATCCTTCTTTCCCAACAAATGCTGGAGGGTGGAGTGGTCAGTGAAAATGATTACCTTGGACCCTAATAAGTACGATCTGAATTTCTTCAACCTGTATACCATTGTTAGCAATTCTTTTTCGGCGACAGTGTAATTGCACTGAGCCTCATTCAGTGTCTTGCTAGCATAGTATATGATGAAGGGTTGTTTCTCCCGACGCTGGCCTAAAATAGCACTGACGGCAAATGTAACGACCCGGTTCCCGAGTCCCTACGAGACACGAGAACCGGACCGACTCGACTAATCCCAAGACCTAGTCGTCCAACGAGGAAGTAACCAAAAGACAGTAAAATAAACCACATTCAGCATGAATATAACTAACAGTAAGAAAGTACAGCAGTAAGGAAAGAAACTACTACAGTAGGTACCACCACAACAGTAAAACAACATTTTTCATATAACAAGAACTGCAGGTAAGAAGGTACAGCGGAAACAAAAACTACTCACTAGAACAGAACAAAAGAGGTACAAAAGACTGCGGTAACTCTACTGGACCCTACTCGGCCCAGCGTCCTCTGCAGCCGCCGACCCTGGCTGCTCAACACCTGGTCCTGAAAAAGGTAACGAGTGTAACACGTCAGCAAAACGCTGAGTAGAGTGGCAACTAACTAAAGGCAACAGTAGAGTGTACAGTAGCTGTTATGTTCTATTACTTCCTTTATTCACATCTTTCAATTTTTCTCACTATTTCATTTATTTCTCAGATCCTTTACTTGATCTCGAATGTCCTCGTGGGAACGATCTTGATTGCAGTCTTTTCCAAAAGTAGAAGTAGCACGTGGTGCTCTCCTGGCCGGGAGAGTCCCCCGTGGTGATCCTACCCTCAGTCAACCACCCCAAGGTCACTGACAGACGTAACGGTGACTACGGCACGCGCGATAAACGCACAGGTAGCTAGCCCGCACTGGCACGCGGTCAGTCGTTTCCGTTAACGGGTGCGCCCAAAGCACAGCACGGAACCAGGGCAGAGCCCTCTCAGTAACAGGGGTCCAACCCCTCCACAGTAACCAAACCGGGGCCTTGCCCCTCCACAGTCCGCGCACCCTCGCCTGACTACCCTGGTTTGCCTTAGTGGGCCTAACAAGTCGGTGAAGGAGGCTAGCAGAACCCCGGGGCCCGTGGGGTAGCTAGTACTCTCCTAACACTACTAGCTCTCCTCGGTACTACGTACACGAGGGCCAACAAGTCGGTACAGAGTGGCCAGTCCTAACCCCCGGGTCCCTGGGGCGGCTAGCTCAGCTCTGCACTAAACAGGGGGACAGTCGCTCTCCTTGGTACTCCGTACTCAAGGGCCAGCTCACTTCCCCAAGCCTGTTCCATTCGCTTTTCAGGAGTTCTACTCCTACTTCCCCGTAGGGTTCCAGAACATCTTATGTCTTGCTTTCCAGTTTCACGTTCTTACAAACCATGATCCCAATCATGTTTCTTTATTCAGAACAGGCAGCTGTGAATTCAATTTACAGGCAGCTTCATATATTCCTTTCCATTTTTCCAAGACTGCAGTATTATACATTCTACTAGTTTTTTTTTCCATCCTAGGATTCATGCCATATCCTAGGGTCTATCATACAATCTAGTTTTCCGGCCCTAGGATTCATGCAACACCTAGGAACTATCATTCCATATATTTCTGATTCCTAGGATTCATGCATTGTCCTAGTTTCTAGTTATGGTTTCATACTTTAACATATTTTATTAATACTTAAAGCCACTCTACCAGGTACAACGGGAGTAATGGGGGCGTGATCGGGAATCCCGCGTGCCTCCGCGACTCTCAAGACTGCAACCGAACGAGGTCCTATCACAAGGATCAAACACAAGGAGTGTCTCAAAACAGTGTATAGCTACTGTAGATGGGTAGAGGAATTAATTCTGAAAAGAACGCAACTCGAATCGCGGCAAACGGAGCCCGAACGGGCCCTAAACAGGTCGAAAAAGACGATACTGTGCAAAATCAGACGTCTGGAACTCCTTCCAGACGTCTTAAAAAGTGGATCAGAGAATTACCTGTTCAGCGTGGTTTCCCAGACGTCCAGAATTCTGCGGGGACGTCTGCCCTAGATCCCAGATGTCCGATGGTCCCTCCGGACGTCTGGAGGTCACTCCCGCCGTCTGGTACAACTTCCAGATGTCTGATTCGCAAAGGATGCCGAATCAGCGAACCTGCGCACAGCCAACCCCCCTCCCTCAGTACGGTCAGTCTACAGGAAGGAAGGAGAAGGCGGTAAACTCACCTTTCAGACGTCTGTATGAGCTTCAAGACGTCTATCTCGCCGTCTGGCTGTCAACCCAGACGTCTGATTCTGGAAAATTTTCCAGAATCAGGGCGCGACCCGGACTCTGCTCGCGACGCTGCCCGCGTCGCACCCCGCGCTCCTGCTGCTCAGACCGCAGCAGGTCCCTCTCCGCGTCGCTCCGCGCCCCCTGCGCCCTCCGCCGGCCGGCTAAGCCGCTCCGGCGAGCTCGCCCTCACGGCAGAGCTCCGCCCTCGCACGCCGCACCTCCGCGCTCACTGCGGCCGTCGCTGCCGCCCTCGCGTCCGCTCGCTCTCGCGCACAGGAAGGAGAAGAAGGAGGAGACGGTGGAGACGGGAGGGGAGGCGTGGCCCTTTTAAGGCCGCGAGAGGAGGAGAGAGAAGGTGGCAGGCCGCCTGCAGCCGCAGAGAGAGAGGGAAAAAGAGAGAGAGAGAGGAATCGTGGGTCTGCGCGCACAGGCGCGCAGACGACTCTCCCGTGCGAAAATAACTATTTTCCAGACGTCTGGAAACGATCCCAGACGTCTGTTCAGACGTCTGGAGGTGATCCCAGACGTCTGGACCGACGTCTGGGCCTCCTCCCAGACGTCTTAAAAGACGTCTGGGGCACGCGTTCGTTACAGCAAAGTCAGAAGCGTCGCACATCATTTCGAAATCAAGTGACCAGTCAGGTGGTTAGCAAATCGAGGAGTCAGAAACAGCACTTTGTAAAGTCTCGAAGGTGCTGAGACACGAGGTGTCAAATTCAAATGGGACATCGGCAACCAGGAGATTCGTCAAGGGCTGTGCAATTTTTGAGAAATTGCGTATAAATCTCTGATAGAAGCCAACGTGACCTAAGAATGATCTGATCTGCTTGTCCAAGCTAGGTGGTGGTAAGTAGGAGATAATCTCAGATCTAGCTCGATTGACCTCAAGTCTGTTTTTGGAGATCCTGTGCCCTAGTACTATGCCATCCCTCACCATGAAATGGCCTTTCTCCCAGGATAGTACTAGGTTCACCTCAATACATCGTTTCAGGATCTTGGTGCGGTTATCAAGACAAGATGCGAAATCATCTCTGAAAACGGAGAAGTCATCCATGAATACCTCCACATAGTCCCCGATCATGTTAGAGAAGATGGCCATTATACAACACTGAAATGTCGCTGGTGCATTGCAGAGACCAAAGGGCATCTGCTTGAAAGCGAATGTTCCAAAGGGGCATGTGAATGTGGTCGTCTTGATCTTTCGGGCTAATCGCTACTTGATTATACCCGGAGTATCCATCTAGAAAGTAGAAGAAACTACGTCCGGCTAGCCGTTCCAAGATCTGATCAATGAACAGCAAGGGAAAGTGTTCCTTCTGGGTAGCCATGTTCAGTTTCCTGTAGTCTATGCAGACCCACCAAGATGTCTAGTGCGGGTCGGGATGGATTCACCCTTATCAGTTTTTACGATGGTGAGTCCTGCTTTCTTGGGCACTATCTGGATTAGACTCAAACACTGGCTGTCTGAGATTGGGTATACAATACCTGCATCTAGCCATTTGATGATCTCTTTCTTAACAACCTCCAGCATATTCGGGTTAAGTCATCTTTGAGGTCGTCTCGAAGGTTTCACCCCTTTATCCGTGTAAATGTGATGAGTGCAATATGAGGGGCGAATACCATGGAGATCAGCAATAATCCACTTGATAGTAGCCTTATGGTCTTGCAGCATAGAATCAATTGGTGCTCCTATTCTTGGGTTAAGTGGGCATTGATAATGACTGGGTATGTCTCACTTTCGCCCAAGAACACATACTTGAGTGAGTCAGGTAAGGGCTTCAATTCAATCATGGGTGGGTCAGAGTCAGAAATGAGAGTGGGAGGAGCAGAATCGAGGGTGGGAATCTGCTGATCCATGTGCACGTGAATTCCCGTTGAGTCGCTTCCTGTGAAATAATCGGTTGTGACTGCGTTAACGGGAATCCAGTTAGCTGTAGTCACTTCTTCCTGCAACAACAGGGGCGATTCAGTAATGTGTGGATTAGGATAGCTGGATTCAGGGGTGCTGTGGTCAGAGGCACACCCTAAACAGTCAGATCCTCGGGAGATATGTGTAGTGTAGTGGTTTCAGTCCTGTGTGGATCGAGGTCCAAGAACCCTGATAGTGCAGACGAATGAGACATTGGGTCGTCACAAAGGAGCCCAATGTTACCACAGTATGCTGCATCTTCATCTTCACCATCCTCCTCTATTCGATCACAGTCGAAGTTCTTTGCTGCCCTGAATATGTCCAATCGAAGTTGCTCATTGCCTAGGGCTATCTCCATACACCCGGATGCACAATCGATGTTAGCTCGGCCTGTCGCCAGAAATGGGTGACCCAAAATAATTGGTGCATCTCGGAGATTAGGAGGAACTTCGATATCGAGAATGAAAAAATCTATGGGAAAGTAGAACCCACGGACTTTCACGATCACGTTCTCAACCACCCCCCTTGGTGTTTTGACTGATCTATCAGCCAACTGAATTGTGACTGAGGTGGGCTTCAACTCCCCAAATCGAAATCGATCAAATACGACAGTGGGAGTTAGGTTGATGGACGAGCCCAGATCTAGAAGGGCCTGATCAAATGGAGAATCCTACAAGAAGCAAGATATGAGTGGGGTACCAGGGTCTTTCTTCTTCGGCAGTAAGTCAGCTGGAATCACGGTGCTAGCCTCTTTCAACAGTACTGCCTGTCGTCCAATTCTCGGCTGTCACTTTGGGGTACAATAGTCCTTGAAGAACCTAGCGACAACGGGAATGTGATTGATTGCCTTGAGGAGGGGGACCTGAATATGTACTTCCTTGAACATTGATTTCAGGTCCTCAAAATTCCGCGTGTCCTTTTTCCGTACTGCATTTTGTGTTAGAGCCTCAGGAAAAGGGATGGGAATCTCAGGGTTGAGTGGCCTCTTACCCTTATCTACCACAGGTGGCTCCTGAGATGAAGGAGTCGAACCTGCCTACAGCGAAGGGTGGGAAAAATTAGGACCCACCTGCCTAAGTGGTGGGTCGAATGTCTTCCTTCTGCTCCTCAAAGAGACAGCATGTGCATTGGCTTACTATCCATGAGGTGGTGGGGGAGCGGAAGGGGCAGAATATGCGGGGTTCTGCAAAGGCGGCTGGCCTTGCGTGTAATCGGGTGGTGCAAGAGGCACTTGTAGTATGGCGTGTGCTTATCCCTGCGGTGCCTGAAACCTAAGTGGGGCACCTTGGTTCTGCACATATCGAGGATTCGAGATGGGTTGGGAGGGCAAGGCTCCTTGAGTTCTATGCACCTTCAATTGCTGGTTCTGCGTGTTCTGTATAGTCTGTATCTGATCAGCCATTGCCTTCATAATCTGCAAGCTATCTTGTGTAGATTTCCTCATTGATTCTTGCAGCTCCTCTTTTAGTGCCTCCAAAGGGTCAGCCCGCTTTGGAGGATGGTTGGCAGCTTGGTGCAACGGCTGGTATAAAGAGCGGGGTTGCTGTTGCTGAGACGGGAATGGTTGCTGCCTAGGGTACGTGTTTTGCGCATTCCCGTATTGCCTGGTCTGGTAGTGTGGAGCTTGATGTGGTCTCTATAAATTACCAGACTAGGAGAAGTTTGGATGCTGGCACCAACCAGGGTTATACGTCTCTGAATATGGGTTATTACGCCCGTATCCTTGGATAGCACTGACGTCCTCGTAGGCCGAAGATGTTTGAGACGTATATTCATCAAGGGGATATGCATTATAATCTGCGGGTGGTGCGTAACCTTGGTCGTAAAGTGCTAGATCTGGATTATTTACGGGATCCTGATATATAGGATCTCGTAAATACAGGGAAGATGCATCCCGAGTGAGTAGATTAACTCTAGCAGGAGGGGCTTGGGGTGCATAGGAGGGTCTTGAGTTGGCAGAGCTTGAGTCAGATTGACCCTGACTGATCTGGTCAATCTTCTTCTGGATTAGATTTATTCTATCCAGCTGCTTGACGATGATATCCATGTCGGCTCAAATAGACTCGGTGTGAGCCTCGTGGACACCAACCAGCTGCTGACCAGGCTGCTAGAACTGGTTCATGGATGTGGCATTCATCTAGTTCTCCGCTATTGATTCAAATAGCTCAAATGCGCTATTCTCATCTTTTGCGAGGAAATTCTTGCCACTAGATGCATCGGCTAGATACCGATGTGTGTCATCCAGCCCATGGTAGAAGATCTAAGCTAGGTGCCATCGGGGATACCATGGTGCGGGCACTTCCGGAGAAGGTCGTGAAATCTGTCCCAAGCTTCATGTAACTTCTCCCCAGCTCCCTGGGAGAAAGTCGTGATTGCGTGTTGCATCACATTTGTTGGACCGATTGGGAAGAACTTTTGCAGGAATTCATGTCGTAATTCCAGCCAGGTTCTAATTGGATTCCCAATAGTTTTGAAATAGTATGAAGCTTTGTCCCTTAGAGAGAACAGGAAAAGCTTCATCAGAACAATCCCGAGATCGATATTTCTGGGTCGAGCGAGTCGACTCAGGTCCTCAAGGTGCTGGACTGGATCTTCGCTTAAGTTCCCAGAGAAATGAGTGCTGATCAACCCAATCACATTGGGCTTGAGCTCAAACGCGTCTCTGCCTACGGGAATTCTGACTAGTGGTGCGACGATTTGTGCGGCTGGGTCGTAGAAACCCCGCAGTTGTTCTCCTCGCTGCGGGTGCTGCATCCTGTCAAGCGTCGTTAAGATGCGATCCATGCTCTGCCGATGCCGCTCCTCGAATTCGACTACCTGGGCTTCCAGACAAGCCACCGGGTCCATATTCTCGATATCCTGACCTGGTCTAGGTCCAGGTCTAGGATTAGCCATGGTGGCTCTGGGAGTAGAAGAAGTGGGGGGAGAAGATGGTCCCGGCGAGGTGACTCGCCTCCTTGGGAGTGGCTCCGAAGGTCCAACCAAGTGAGGTCTAAGTGACCTCCTTCCTCGCATACACCACCCAACCCCTGGGTTGGTGTAGCCAAGTTAAACAAGGCTAAGGCCCTGTCAATCAAGTGGTGCTTATGAATCGGATGACCGGATTTTTCGTTTTAGGTTTTAATTCTTGAAGAAATTCGTCGTATGGCTGAAAGCGATTCCCGCCTCTTTGTTAACCCAGCTAAGAGGTTGAAACCACCCAGTAGTACGACAATGAGTTTGGGTTTTATTTCATGTTTTAAAATTTGTTTTAAACCATTTTCTTCAGTGGGGTTTTCTCTTGGTGAGTGGCCCACAAGGTGACCAGGATCACTAGCTAAGTGCTAGACTTGATTAAGTCTAGGATGGCCCAAGTGTGGCCTCTAAGTTGTAACCCTAAAGATTTAACCCTAAGGTTCATGCACTTCTAGGGTTTGATTCTGTTTCAGTAGACCCCAAAAGTAAGGTTCATTCTCTAATAACAATTGGAATCCAGTTAACTTGAAATTTTATGAGTACATTTTTTTTTAATTAGCTTTCCAGAGAATATTTTTTGAGAATTTTTACTATTTCAATCGAATTTTTAGGGATTTTTGAATGTCAGGAGGTCAGATCTGGAATTTTGACCTTTGGTCGGTTTTTCACTTTGAAATAGCATCAAATGACCTTCAAAAATTCAGAAAAAATATGGAAAATAAAGCCAATGAGAACAACTTTCAAATCCCACCATTTTTAGTCAAAACAAATTTGCAAATTGCTCGGAATTTATTTTTGAAATTTGAAAAATCTTGAATATGGATCAGTCTGATCCCTGTGCACTTCGTGAATTTTAAAAAATTTTATACTTGGAATTTTTTTAAAAAAATGGTGGCATTTGAAAGATGGTTTAAAAATGAAGGTTCATCCTGAATGTCAAAATTTTTTGCTTACTAATTTTTTTGCAATCAAATTTTTAAATCAGACTTGAAATCTAGCAAAAAATCAGAAGATGGTGGAAAAACTTTTACAGATGCTTTAGTTTGCAATCTAAGCTTTCCACCAAAAATATATTTTTTTTCTTTTCTTTTTTCAAAAAAATTTTGCACTTTTTTTTTCCAAAAATAATTTTTCAATGGATTCTAAGAAAATATCTCTTTTTTTTTTACTTTTTCAAACTAACCTAAGATTCAAAAGAAACCTACTCTAGATTTTTTTTGAAAAACTTTTTTTTCCTTTTGATTTATTTTTTATTTTTTTCACAAAAATGAATAAATAAATTTTTTTTCAAAGGTTCAAAGGAAAACCTAATTTAAAAAGGAGATGATGTGCACCTGGATTTGTTTTTCGCGCTCGTTGTGTGCGCAGATCCTGTTCTTCTTCCATTTTTCCTGCACATCCAGAAATAAAGTAGAGGCAAATTTGTCAGTGATGGTTTCAAAGATCGAAATCAAAGAAAATGACGTTGCCTCCCCGGTAACGGCGCCATTTGTTTCCTGATTGTAAAGCACGTTTTTTATGGGAAAACATCGTAGTATAGTGCGCAATATGATCAAACAAAGATATTTAAAAGATAATGAGACTTGAGTCCCGGTCGTTCGTCTCTAGGAGGCATTTGTTTTACTTTTCAATTCAATCTTTCACCACTCTACTTTGTTCAAAATCGCATGCCAGTTTCCATCCTTCTGATTAAAATTTCACCACTTTTATTATGAATCCTGATTACGTGCACATGTGTCAAATAGATCACAAAGGTGAAAGTGTGGATTTCTGTGTGCACGATTCTAGTGAGGTGGTTACTGTTTACAGAAAATGCATCTACAGTTAGATTTTCTATATTTTCAGGAAACGACATGCTTGTTGTGGAATAGATAAATGAGTGAAAACATGCAACTTAAATCATGCAAAAATGATGGTAATCAATAAGCTCATGGTGATTTCCAAACATATATATATATAGATATATATAGAAAATATATTTTTCATTCATTCATTTGGAGAGTGTTTGCAACATGAACTTGTAGAGGGAAGCTTGTACATGAATGCTTAAAAATATAGATCTATGTATCAGAAAACGATCTCATACAAGAATCTACAGGGGGATTTTGCATGCATCATTGGGGGAGAATAGGGACTATACTACTAAGCAGTAAATAAAAGAATTAAATGTAAAGAGCTAGCTACTAATCTATCAGAAGTAAGGGTATTCAGAGGTGGTCTTCGATGGCCTTGGAGTGGTAGGGAGGAGAATGAGGGGCATCCAATGGAGCTTAGGTCGACCCTTGGAGAGAGGTTGGAGGAGTGATCCAGCATCCTGGCATGGTGTCCTTTATGGTGGTGCTCAGCTCGTGGAGATGGAGTGGAGATGGTGGTGGCTAGCCTAAGTGGAGGTGGATGGAGCCAAGCAAGTATGGCCAAAAAGTGGATGGGGGCAAATGGCCACCCCTTAGGTATTTTTATAGACCTAATGGATTCTCTCTAGAGAGTTGTGGAACTCTCTAGAGAGAGCCTAACAGTGGCTGGTCATTGGAGAGAGAGAAGTGGTTTTGAGATCCAAAAGATGTGGATCTCAATTTGAATGCCTGTTGGTTGCTAAATTTGGCAACCAAGAGTTTCACCACTTGGAGAGAGTTCTAGAGAACTATAGATGTGTGGGAGTGCGTGAATGGGTGTGTGTGTGTGTGTATTGTCGTGCCCTATGTGGCTAGGTGGTTTAGGTTAGGTCCTAAGGGGTTTAGGTAGGTGCATGCCTTGAATTAGGGTTACAAACCCTAATTGCTAAGGGGAATTTGCAATTAAACTTAACCCAAGTTTAATTGAATGAGTGTGAACCTAATTGAGAGTGAAATAACTCAATTAGGTTGGGTTTAGGTCAATTGGACTCTCATTAAGTCCAATTGAACTTGTGTGGGTTGAGATCTAAGCTCAATTGAACTCAATGAGTCCAATTGACTTAAGTGAAGGTAATTGACTTTGATCTAAGTCAATTGGGTTTGGTGAGGACCTACTTAGGTCCTTAGGTAGGTCTATAGGTGATGTACTAGGGTTAGGACACCTTAATTTATGTTCCTATGGGGTTGGGATTAGGTCCAGGGAGCTAGAAATCCAAGATCAAGGCTTGAATCTGAAAACAGGGACTAGAGACCAGTCCTAGACATCTAAAAACAAAATCAGATGACTTATACTAAAAAATCAGAAGTCTAGACTCCAGTTCTGGATGTCCAATTTGAGTCAGGGGGAAATCTAGGTTCTGTTTTGGGTATTCTGTATAAATTGGACATCTGACAAAGTGTCTGGACGTCCAATAACATTGCAGAAGTGGGTTCGAGGTGTGCGGGAGTTGGCTAAGAGTCCTGGACGTCCTATAACTTATCTGGACGTCGAGATAGGGGTTGGAACTAGGGTTTTAGGGCTTCTTAGTGTGCTGTGACCTAATCTAAGGGTGGCCAAGGCTTGGGGGAAGTCTCTAGGCTATCCTAGGGCTAGGATGGACCTAAGCTCTTCACATTTTACTGCTTAATTCCTACTTAATAGAATAGCAAACCTTAACTCCCTTATATCATTATTCCTACATCTTATCTAAGCCTTCTACTCTAGCTTTGCTGCAACACCCGTTATTCCTGATCCAGCATCAGATCCATCTCCTGATCAGCTTATTGCCTGCAATTGACATAATACACTTAATCGGCACATTATGTCATTATTTTATGCATAGCTAATGTAAAGCAGTAAAGATGCAAATGATGCTTATGCATGCACGAATAACCCTGACTTATGCTAAGTCCTAGCTTAATCTAGGTCAATTAAGACCTATGATTGCTGCGCAATCAAGGCACCCATTGATCTCGCTGATGTATTGAAACCTACTCGCCAGTGGTGATTTTCAGATTCGCATGAGAGTGCATTTGTGCCCAATATCTCCTTAGGTATGTCCCAATTCCTTAGAATTTCCCTAATGAATCTAGTATTGATGAAAATTAGCTATTTTACGTCTTGATCCATGGGGTTCTATTGGAGATTTAGGAATTTTAGGTGATTTAATGTTGGAAAATAAAGGTGTGTTCATGCACCTAAGTCTTTCGATGAAATGCGTAAGAGAGATGAATCCATTGCCTATTGTTCATCTTTGATGAAGCACTTTAAAAGAGTTCTTGTGTACTTAGTTTTACATTACTAGAAGGTAAACAATTCTAGTTAGGTAGTCAAATAATTCTAGAAGGCAAGTTGTTTACTACTTGGGCTTCGAAAATTGTGCCAAGGGTTTTAACTATGGCTTCATGCATCCATCAGCCGATTGATGACCTGATATCTCAAAGTGCATGGGAGAATAGCCAGAAAACCTGACAGAAGCTTATACCATAGTGCATACTGAGCTTTGATCCTTCTCCATATGCATACAAGTAGGATGATTTGTTGTTGAGATGTGCTATATATAAGTAGTAAGGAATATATTGTGTTTTCCCATTAAAAGGAAAAAAGAAACACAGAGATTGGGTATAGATGATTTTACATATTAACAAGACAAGTTCAAGATATTAGAGTCAAGTTTGTACACCAATCAATCTATAGTTGGTGGAAAATATGAACTATTATCCAATGAAATGCATGGACAAAAAAGGACTTAGGTTTGTCATATTTTCTTTCTCATCTCTTCCATCTCTACCTTCTATTTCCCAAGAATTCACTCTACCCATTCAAAACCTAAACAACTTTTAGCTTCTTAAACAACTTTCAGCAGCAGCATACTGGTGGAAGTTCAAATTTGGTCAATACATGCAAAATCATGTTGGAAGGAGAGAAGATTTGATGAGCAACAAGAACATCGGCAAAAATAGAGTCAAAGTAAAGGAATCAATAGCATAACCAGCAAAAGGATATGAATAACTTCTGAAGAAGGTTAAGAAATATAAAAGGTAAACAATGAACAGCATGCAGGAATTCCTTTGAGGAATTTATTCAATGTTTTGGCACTGAAAATAAAGAAGGAAATCGAAATAGAATTTTCTTGTGGTGAACTTTCCTGGGGTTGAGTTGCGCTAATGTGGGTTTTGATTTTGAATTATCCCTTTTATGGATACATTTTGACATTACAACAAAATTGTAGAGAAATTTTATTCAGATAAAAGTTTTGACATTGTAGGACAACTTTTTTGACAGCATTTGTGCTAATGGAGTTGCACTAATGTGGGTTGGCCTTGTACTGCAACTATTTTGTTCGAAAGCTTTCAGATATCACCATTTAGCCTTTCCAAGTGTTATGTGATTCAGTCAACTTTTATGTTGGCACATCATCTTTAACTATTAATTTTATTCTCAATTTTATGAGTAAATATCTTTATACAATTTTCCATGGTGTTTGGCCAGGATGTCAACTTGAGCATGCCATTACATGCAAGGAACTTAATGCTAAGTTTATGTTGTATCTCTTCCATTTAGGTATGTTACTTTTTTATGTTGTATTTTTAACATTTAGGTTTGTTTCTTGTTTGTTAACATTGATTTTCTTTGTTGAATTTAACTTTGCCATTGCCTTGTTGTGAGAGGGAAAGCAACTACTTTGTTGTGTGTTTTTGATGCCACTTGCAATGTTCTCTACATGATTAACCTTCTTTTGCTTTAGATCGATATAACATAATGTCTATGTTGTGGACTCTCTTATCTTTATGGTACAATTTAAGGCCATGGTTATGTAATGGTGCTTACCTGGTTTGTCATGATCACATTTCTCTTTAAAGCCCTATGGAAGATTTGTAGCATCAACGAAGACACATTTAGCCAAAAATGTTTCGTAACAAATAACTGTGATAGATTTTTCATGACTAACAAGAAAATGTTCTTTCTATAATAGTTGATAGAGCAGAGGATGTTGAAGGAAAACATCATAACAATCCTTAGGTGGTGATCCTTTTTAGAGAAGAAGAGAAAAGAACCAAGGATTGTCTTCCTTCTCTTATCACTTAGATTTTGTGTACATGGGTTTTGATAATTGAAACTTCATTCTTGATTAACCATAATATCTTTCAAAACTCCATGGGCACATCATAGTTATTACAGTGTAGTGGCATATGCTATTTATGATAAAATAGTAATCTACACCTTGTAATCTTTCTTTAGAGATCAATCCTTTATCCCTCAACAATCACTGATTTAAGTTTACTGTTTATTGGGATAAATCTGTCATCTTCCTGGTTCACATTGGTTGTTGGTTATTGGTTATTCATACTACTTTGGTCATTATATTTCAGTATTGATGGTGGCAAGATTGGCTCCATTAATGGTTTTCTTTCATGTTGATATAGGGGATAAAGAAAACCCGAGACCCGAGATGGAACCAACACTTCTAGTTGTTGCTTGAAGGAACCCATTGACGAGAAGCTTTGTGTTGAAGTCTTGAGCAAGAAGAGGGGGTTGGGTTTCTTTTGCAAGATCAGGTCGTTGTTTCTAACTGAGACCATTGCTCATACTTGGGAAATGTCAATGGTTCTCATGAGTTTCTTAGCCTTTGTTTTTGTCTTTTTATTTTTAAAATATTACCGAAATCATGAGGCAAAAAAGGTAAATTTCAAAGTTAGAGAACCTCATTTTCTATAGAGATTTCAACCTCACATGTAGGATTTACAAGAAGAAATTAGAATTATGATGATATTTTCATGTCATATTTCTTGTTGGATATAATGGCATGGCATTGCTTAGGAAATGATCTCCCTTCAGTTTTGCTATTCTTGATTATTTGATGATGTCATAGACTAAGGCATATGTTTCTTACGAATTTATATGAGTACCTTGGAAAGTGATAGTCTTTGCATTGGCCACATGAATATTTGTATGCCTTAGCTACCAATCTCATAGATATCTAAGCATTGTCATCTACCATATATAGATTGTTGTTGCCATTTGTTTTAAACTTACTGAAAGCACAATCACTTTAAGGTATATGAAAAATTAATCTTGATGTAGTCATTTTTGCATCTTTATTATTTCAAAATTATTAGGAATGACTTCAAGATTATTTATCTTCTAACCACTCTTAGTTTGTGTTATTTTAATTTTATAAAACATTAATTGCATCAATGGTCTAGTGGTAGCATGGTACCCTTTCATGGTACAGACCTAGGTTTAATTCCCGACTGTTACATCCTTTTTTGGTTTCAAGTTGCATCATCTATTTCTTAATCTTTATGCTTCTTGAATTTCAAAATGCTGTCCTCTTGTATGTTAGGAAGTAGGTTAATTTTTTTAATTTGTGTTATTTACTTTTAAATATTTGTATTTGATTTAGGTATCTCGCATCGTCGGATACCTTCTCTGTGATTCACGCACTTTGTTGAGGTATGAAATTAAGTTGTCTTAATTCATTTGTGAATGAATGTTGGGTGTACTCACTTAGGTTTAGAAAGTGGGGTGTGCTCACTTAGGTTTAGAAAGTGAATTTTTTTTATGATTGTGGGTTCTACCCACTTGATTTAGTAAATTGAATGTGTTTGATTGATTGTGGGGTGTACCCACTTTCTTCTAACTGTTTATTTAATTTTATTATGTATGTTTGATTAATTTAACAAATTGAATTTGATTATATTATGTACCCACTTTATGTTTGTTTGATGTTATTATTTTAATACATTAATTATAGATATACACTTGCACAAATCTATATGCACTTGAGGCCAAACAATAGGTATTCTAACCCCTAGGTTACAGGTTTTGGGAAGGGATAATCGTGTCAAAATACTAGCCCATCAACACTTATGATCATGTTATACAGACAATGCAAAGTATTTGTATACGTCACTTACATTCACGAAGCTTTGTCTTTATAGCATGCCATAAGTGTCGTCATCTTTTGCTCAGAGAAGTTCTGAACAAAGGGGGGTCCTTGAAGATTTGATCACAACTTAGGGTTACTTGTTACATGGATCTAATGTCTGGAGGAATTTTGGAAGTATCTTTTCGCTCTTCTCTAGTATACCAACTGATCTTATCTACTTCCTAATGCACCCTTAAATGGGAGTTATTGGGAATGTAGTTAAGGTTAATTTTGAGGGGTATACTGGAGGAGTGCGAGGAGATGCTGCCGAAATTTCTCCAGACATCGGTTACACGTAACAAGTAACGTTGTGATCAAATCTTCAAGGATGGGATATTAAGTGAAAACCCTAATCAAAATACAAGCACTGTTACAAAATCAGATTATAATTATTGGGTGGTTTTATTTTATTTTCGTAGATTATCATGGATAAGTCTTGGATTAGTTTGAGGAACTCAAAGTACTCTTGATACAAGAATGGAGTGAGAGAGTTCCTTGATTGGGCATTTCATGACAATTGAAAGTCATCCAGACGAGGAGACAAGTTCGACAGGATATTTTGCCCAAGTAGGAGGTGCTTGAATGGATATCCACGTGATAGAAACACTGTATACTAGCACACGATTTGTAACGGTTAGTGGCAGCATTATACTAAGTGGAGTGCTCATGGAGAGGATCTTACAGAAGAAGTCAGATGATCTCCAATAGATTTCGACGAGATAGCTGTTGATATTAAAGCTGATGACATCGATGAATTGCTTAATGAGATGAGAGTAGGAGTTGAAGATTCGGCTAGTGGGGACACTTGTAATCAGTTTTATGATGCTATTAGGGCTGTGGATGAACCTATTGCTCCCGGTATCACGTCCATTTCTAAGTTGTGATTTCTTTTGAAGTTATTTCGGATGAAGGTTATGAATAGAGTGACCTCTAAATTGATGTCCGAGGTGCTTGAATTCATTGGAGAGCTTTTAAATGATCCAAAAGGTTATCCAAAGACATGGTATGAATTAAAGAAACAAATTCATGGACTTGGTTTAAATTATGAGAAAATTGATGCTTGTCCAAATGCTTTTGTGTTATATAGAAATGAATATGCAGAGTTAGCTAGTTGCCCACAGTGTGGTGTTGAGAGATTTAAAGTGGGAAATTCACTAAATACAAGGGCCAAAAAAATGTTGGAGAATGTTCTACGTTACTTTCCATTGATTCCTAGGCTTCAACTTCTTTTTATTTCAAGTAAAACTGCAAATTTGATGACATGGCATAAGGATAACATGTCACGAGATGGTCGCATTCATCATCCTGTAGATTTAGAAGAGTGGAAAATGTTTGGCAACACTCATTAACATTTGCAAAAGATGCAAGAAATGACAGATTGGGTCTTGCAAGCGATGAGTTTAATCCTTTCAAGAACATGTACCCATCCTATTTAATTTGGCCAGTCAAGCGATGATAACTTACAACTTACCTATGTGGCTTTGTATGCAATCATTGTTTATGATATTGACCCTCCTCATCCCTGGTCCAAAGCAGCCAGGAAATGCAATTGACATTTATCTTCAACCATTGATAGATGAATTGAAGTTGTTGTGGTGTAACGGCATTCGTACATATGATGCACATAGAAAATAATTCTTTAATATGCATGCTGCATTATTATGGATCATTAATGACTTTGCTGCATATGCAAATTTGTTTGGATGGAGTACAAAGGGAAAGTCTGCTTGTCCAGTTTGTCTAAATGACACTCATCATCTTCGACTACCTGAAAGCAATAAGTTCTGTTATTTGGGACATCGTAGATTCCTGCCAGTTGAGCATAGAAGGCGAACAACAATGTTTAAGGACAAATTCGACTGTAAAACTTGCCGGTATTCTTCCAAGAATCCGAGGAATAAGCTAAGTACAAATTTAATAAGGTTGTTAGGTTTTCAAATAATGGAGAAATTACAATAACTTGGTAACATACGATTAGGTCGTTTGTTCAAGAAAGATCAAATAACTTTGAAACATACGAGTTTTAAAAGAAGAGTATTTTCTTCATAGAACTCCTGTATTGGAAAGATCTAACTATTTGACATAATCATGATGTCATGCATATTGAGAAGAATGTTATGGACAACATTTTGGATGTGTTCAATTTAACTAACAGTCCAAAGGATGCAATAAAAATGAGAAAAGATATGATAACTTTAGGCATTTGTCCAGAGTTACATGTTATTGGAAAAGAAGACGGCAATTATGACTTTTCGGAAGCCATTTACAACCTAAATAATGATCAACGAGAGAAAGTTTTCACCTTCTTGAAAGAGGTACAGGTGCCAAATGGCTATTCTTCGCAACTTTTTCGATGTGTAAATGATACTCAAAAGAAAATTAGTAGGTAAAAGAGTCACGAAAGTCACATTTATGCAAGTCTTGTTTCCACTAGCTAATCGTGGAGTGCTACCAGATCCAGTTGTGGATTCATTTACATAGATGAGCCGATATTTCAAAACTATTTGTTCAAAAGTTATAGATACTAATTTATTAGGGTACTGAGATAAGCAAATAGTCGTCACATTGTGTAAAATGGAGCAGATATTTCCTTCGACGTTCTTTGATGTCATGGTTCATTTAACTCTACATCTTGTAAATGAAGTGAAAGTTGCTGGACCTGTGCAATATAGATAGATGTATTCAGTTGAACGATTTCTAAAGAAACTTAAAGATTATGTGTTAAATAAGGCTAAGACTGAATGATCTATTGTGAAAGGATATCTTGTAGAAGAGTCCATTAACTTCTGTGCCATGTATATAGATGAGACAGACATTCGATTTAATTGATTACAGAGAAATTATGATGGAGGGTACAATGAGAATGATGAAGATTGTCTTTCCATATTTGATATTTCAGGAAGGTCTATCCTCCACACAGAGTATAAATCAATCTCCGAAATCGATCGGAATCTAGCTCACTTGTACATTCTTAAGTAGATTCCAGAAGTTGATACATTTTATAATGAATTTAAGGAGTGTTCACATCCAGAAACACGCGAGGTCAACTTTCTCAAGTGGGTTAAACACGTGTTATTCAAATGAAAGAAGATAACAACTCACGATGCTAGGAGGACTTTGACATAGCAATGGATCAACCGTTAAGTTATGGACATTATCATTCAGGTTACATTATAAATGGATTCAAATTCAGGACAAAATCCATAGATGATAGAAGGCTTTGCAGTATGTCGGTGTTGTTGTCAGTTGTGATTCGAACACTGGTTGTGATGCCTATTACAGGCATTTCGAAGAAATCGTTGAGATGAGCTTCAGATACGATTGTAAAGTTGTCCTTTTCAAGTGCACTTAATTCGACATGTTTAAAGAAGGCATTGGCTTCAAACTTGACAAGAAGCATGATTTTTTAAGCTTTAATAAGAATCGTCAAATTCTTCATTCTTCAAAACCATTTGCATTAGCATGTCAAGTATCTCAAGTCTTCTACGTCTCTAACAACAGTAGAAATGGATGGATTATACCCGTACGAATAATTCCACGTGAATATTTTGACGTGCAAAAAGATGTCGAACATGAAGTAGAAGCAGATGCTTATTAAGAACACTTACAAGAAGTTGGTGTAGGTGTAATGGATATTATATGCAAGGTATAATTATCTTTTATACAATTTTTCTTGTCTACCTTGCTTTATTATTTCAGCTTGCAATGAATTGTCTCATATATCTCATAGTAGCAAAGTTTGAGGACATCAAGAAATATTGTTCTAATTCTTTAGATGTTATCAACCAAACTAAATCCAACTTGAGTTCAACTTGAATTCAATTTTCAAAAGGAACCCAACTTGATACAACTCCTATGTTTACACAGGTTAGGTTAAGGTTAAGAAAATCAACCAACTAACTTACTAAAGATTAAGAAAATTAACCAACTAATCCACTTAATCAATTTTTGGATCCTTTGGACCTGCAACGTAGTAATTAGCTGGTTGGATTGAAATATTTCAGTAATAACAAATCGAGTCACAAGTATTAACATGAACTCCTTTTATTATGATAGAAAATTCATTTTTCTTACATAGATGAAAGCATCCACATACGTAGATCTTAATTTACATTCTTATTTATTATCATCCAAGGATAAGAAGATAGAAACAATGTTGCAGACTTAAAGATCAAGAAAATAAAAGACAGGATAGAATATAAAAAAAGTTATTCATTTATTTAATAAAGCTTGCCACTTTAGTAACCTATATCCATTTCAAAGACCTCCAACCAATCCTAGGAACTATGTGATAGCAAGTTGTTGCAAAGAGATCTTGTTACAAATATGTTGAAACATGCTTTTTCTAAGAAACTTGTTATAATGCCTACAAGCCAAGCCTTGGTTACAATAAATTGTGCCTAAAGAAGACCTTCAACAAGCCAATCCTTAGTTTATGTTGTTATTTATGTTTATACTTATGTTTATGTTTTCAAGGTTCTATTATGTATATGTTTATGTTTTACTGTAGAATGTGTGATTTTCTACCATGTAGAATGTGTCATTTCTTTTTTACAGGATTTTGGAAAATATCCGTAATATAGGGGAAACTCTACCAAATTTTTTTCATTTTTTATTTTTATTTTTATTTATTTATTTCATAATATTTATACAAATATTATTTCTTTTAATGTATATGTAGATGAAATTTAAGAAATTTGCTAATAGAGGTAAGGATGACCAGGTCACCTCAACGACCAGGGATGGGACACAGTCTCCTTCCACCCAACCCACCTAGCCACTTCGCACGCAACCCACCCAGCCCCCACCCCCCCACCTAGCCACCCCGCACATAGCCCACCCAGCCCTCCCTCACCAAGCCACCCCACACCCAGACTCCCCCAGCCATTATTGAGTACATCCCTCTACGTACTCCCTACGCACACCCAGTTGTCATGGTACCTAATCCTGCAACTATCTAGCAGTGTGAATATGTTCGGCCTAATGATCTTGTTCGATAGTACCAAAACAAGGGCAAGAGGATGGTTACCAATGTAGTGCGAGAGTCAGAGCTAGAGGCTGCCACCCACAACCCTGACGACGACAAGGGTGACAGCGGCGGCGAGGATGAGGACAATGCTGAGGTATAGAGGCCACCTCAGCAGGACCCTCAAGCTGAGGTAGGGACCAGTTCTGCTGGTAAGAATTGTAGGTAATATCTTACTAAAATTTACTTCCAATGTTTTAATTTTTAATTATATTTTTCTTATCAAGTAATAAAAAAAAGGAAGGGATCTGACAAGAAATGCACATCTAGATGCACTTCCAGAAGGGACGAGAATCAAAGTGCATGTCAATGAAGTTGGAGAAGATCCAAACTATCCTCCTTTCACCACAGAGGACATACGAAGGTAGCGTTTCTTGCTCTCTTGAGAAGCGACAATGGTTGGAGGCGTCGAGGTGGTTGGTCGATCACAGTCGCTGAAGGAGGAGAGGTGGGGTCGAGTGGAGTTGGTTGTTTGGAGGTGGAAATGTTGTGGGGACCAAAGGTGGGGTCTAGGTAGTAAAAAATAGGATTTGGAGGTAAAAGTCATTGTGTTTTATAGAAGATTTGATTAGAGAAATAGGTAAAAGCATTTAGGGTAGCTAATCAAAGAGATTAGGTTCGGTTTAGATGATTAAGAGCGAGATTTGAGGTGAAATGACCGCAAAATTTGAAAAGTGAATCTGCCCAATTTTGGTCAATCAAAACTGTGCCTTGGTCGATCAAAATTGAAATGATTGATCAATTAAGCAAATTGGTCGATCAAGGTTCGAACGATTGGAGGAAAAACTCCCACCCAACCGGATTGGTCAATCAAGCACCTAAGTTGATTGATCAAAACTCAAATTTTTGGAGGGAAATTTCCCTCCAAAGAATTTGGTCGAACAATCAAGGACTTTGATCGAACGAAGGTTTGGTTGATCAATTTAAAACAAATTGATCGATCAATAGTTGAAAACATGTCAAACAGATCAATTAAGTTCTTTTAACCTAGATAAACCTAGTGAATGGAAAATTAGGTGAAATCTTTCCTTTGGCAAGGGTTTTGTGAATATATCAGCTAATTGATTATCTGTTTTAACAAATTCTAAGTTGATTTCTCCTTTTAGGACATAGTCTCTTAGAAAATGGTGTCTAACATCAATATGTTTAGTCTAAGAGTGTTGAACTGGATTCTTAGATAAGTTTCTGGCACTAGTGCTATCACACTGTATTTTGTTATTCCTGTAGATTAGGCCAAAATCTTATAAGGTTTGTTTCATCCACAATAGTTGTGAACAAGCTAAAGAAGTAGCTACATATTTTGCTTCGGTTGTTGAAAGTGAAATAGTGTGCTATTTTCTAGAGAACCAAGTGACTAGGGAATTTTCGAGAAATTGACACATTCCACTAGTACTCATTCTGTCTGTAAATCTACCAACATAATTAGCATCACAAAAGGAATATAGTTCCAATGTGTCTGACTTCGAATAGGAAAGTCCTAAGTCTTGTGTGTTGTTTAAGTATTAAAGTATTCTTTTAACAGCATTTAGATTTATTTCCTTAGGGTTTACTTGAAAGTGAGGACACAAACAAGTGCAAAAGAGAATATCAGGTCTACTAGCAGTCAAGTACGATAAAGATCCTTTCATGCTTCTATATAATTTCTAATCTACAGACTTACCTGTGTCGTTAGATTTTAGTTGTGTAGAAGCTGCCATAGGTGTTTCTTTACCTTTTGCTTTGTCTATGGAGAATTTCTTCAAGATCTTCATATTGTATTTGGTTTGTGATATGAAAATTTTAGAGGATAACTGGTCAATTTGAAGTCCGAGAAAGAACTGAAGTTCTCCCATAATGCTCATTTCAAACTGATCTTACATTCCCTTTGCAAAGTCTTGGTATAATAGATCATTACTAGCATTGAAAATGATATCATCTACATAAATTTTTATTATTAAGAGATCATTTTCTTTTCTTTTTGTGAATGAAGTTGGATCTATTTTACTAATTTTAAACTCATTTTCAATTAGATAAGTTTTTAATCTGTCGTACCAAGCTCATGGAGCTTGTTTTAGGTCATATAATGCTTTGGTTAGTTTGTGTACATATTTTGGATATTTAGCATCTTCAAAACCTGAAGGTTGTTTAAAATAGACTTCCTCCTTGATAAATCCATTTAGAAAGACACTTTTGACGTTCATCTGAAAGAGTTTGAATTCCATATGGGTGGCAAACGCTAGCAACATTCTAATGGATTCTAGGTGAGCTACAGGTGCATATGTTTCATCAAAATCTATTCCTTCTTCTTGATTATATCCTTAAGCCACAAGTCTAGCTTTATTTCTAACTACTTTTCCTGATTCGTTAAGTTTATTCTTAAAGACCCATTTGGTTCCTATAATGGTCTGTGAGTCAGGCTTTG
This sequence comes from Thalassia testudinum, assembly GCA_037157565.1. Lineage (NCBI taxonomy): Eukaryota > Viridiplantae > Streptophyta > Magnoliopsida > Alismatales > Hydrocharitaceae > Thalassia > Thalassia testudinum. The sequence goes on along the minus strand of JAZHRO010000040.1, from coordinate 8,385,348 downwards.
GAATAATTTCCCATACTTTGTTTCTTTTGAATTGATTCAACTCATCTTCCATAGCAATAATCCAACAATTGTCAGAAAAAGATTCTTTAACATTTTTGGGTTCTAACTAAGAAACAAAGGTTGTGAAAGCTAAGGTGTTGATGGAAGATCTGGTTTGAACTCCTTTAGATAGTTCTCCTATCACCAATTCTTTTGGATGATCTTTCATATAGGAAATATCTTTGGGTAGTTCATCTGAAATGTTCTCTTCTGGAATGTTTGGTGGGTCATCTATTAAGTCATCATCATCATTTGCAGAAGATTTAGGGTGAGCTAGTGGTTCATCAAATGATACATGCATAGTTTCCTCAACAACAAAATTCTTCTTATTGAAAACTCTATAGGCTTTACTTCTAGTTGAATAACCTAAGAAAATTCCTTCTGAGCTCTTAGCATCAAACTTATCAAGATTGCCTTTGATGCTAAGTATAAAACATCTACAGCCAAATATCTTCAAAAGATCTTGAAGTAGGAAATTCTAGGTGTTCTTCCATGATAGAGTTCAAAAGGTGTTTTGTTTAGGATTAGTCTAATAAGGGGTCTATTTTGGACGTAGCAAGCAATGTTTATAGCCTCTACCTAAAAATATCGAGGCAGCTTTGACTCACACAGCATTGTGCAGGCACACTCTTGCAGGGTCCTATTTTTTCTTTCAACTACACCATTCTGAGGTGTGGCATTAGGGAAGGAAAATTCATGTTTTATCCCATATTGATCACAGAAATTAGAAAAAGATTCATTCTCAAATTCTCCACCATGATCACTTCTAATCCTAATCACTTCAGATCCTTTTTCATTCTGTAGTCTTCTTACAACTTTGGTAAAGACGTCAATGGTTAAATCCTTACTTCTTAAGAAAGATACCCAGGTAAATCTAGAGAAATCATTGCTTATGAATAAACAATATCTGCACCTGCTTAGGCTTTCGAATTTGGTTGGTTCGAATAAGTCTAAGTGATGTATCTCCAGGGGTTGAGAGGTGCTAGCCATCCTTTTTGGTTTAAAAGGATTTTTGGTTTATTTACCAACTTGGCAAGAATCGTAGACTTTGCTTTTCTTGAAGTTGATCTTTAGAAGACCTTTAACAAGCTTATGATTCATTAATCTACTAATGTTTCCCATATGACCATGACCTAGTCGTCTGTGCCAAAGTGTTGCCTCTTCGTCAGATGCGACAAGACATTCAAGATTCTAACATTTGTCGAAGTTGACAGTATAGATATCTTTATGCCTATTACCAAGGATAGTTTGTTTTATTTCCTTATCCCGTATTTTAAATCCAGTCAATGTGAAAGTGATTTTATATCATTTATCACGTATTTGACTTACACTAAGAAGATTGTGTTTTAATCTACTAAATGTACATTATCAAAAGATGTGGAGTTACTAATTTGGCCAGTACCAACAATATGGCCCTTGTGATTTTTCCCAAATGTGACCTGATGGGAACACCATCATGAGCCATAACTAGCTCATTTTGACCTAATTAAGTCAATAAATGCTCCTACATAACCGCTAGAGAGTCACAAGTCATTGCATAATCATTCTGAACGAAAAATAAGAAACTAGGGTTCAAACTGTAATTTTACTAGCTCATCATGAATGCAGTACAACCACGGGTTTTCTTAGGGGTTGAATGAAGGACAATTGGTCTTGAAAAGATAACAAGTGGGATAGATCAATCAGAAAAGGGTTTGCACGTGTTCTGAGAATTAAATGACTTTTGAAACCCTAAAAGCAGACCCACTTAATAAATTGAGGTTTTAATCAGGATAAAATTCACCTAAACTCTCTAAAATTCATATAAAAATAATCTCCAAGGTTTAGAACTTTCAATTTGACCATCAGAACCCGTTTTGACCAAAAACAGAACCACGGACAGACATTTGCCCTAATTTGGGTTTTTGCATAAATTACCCAGTCAAACATGATAAAAACTAAAATCCAACTTCACCATTGGATTCCTTACATCTAAATTAGGTTTGTACCAAAATTTAGACCTAAGATGAATTTGTCTTAACCTAGTTTGCAAATTGGTCCTATTTATTTTCATTTCTACCCTTAACTTTCAAAATCCTTTCAAAAAGGTCCCTAACTTTGTCATCATTGTCATAAACAGGTCCCTACCACCATTAAACCTAATCCTACTTGCTTCAACAACCTTAAAAAGGGAAGAACTCCATGATTTCTTGACGAATCCCTTTCAAATTTGAAAGGGAAGTTCATCAAGAAATTCCTTCCCTTTTGGACCTAATCCTAAGCCCTGAAACCTACCCAATCTCTCATGCGAATGCATGAGAGATTTGGGTATCAAGAAACTTCCAACTCTGGCGAGCTTTCCAAGCTTGGGAAGCTTGCTTCCCAAGCTCTAACCGACCTCTGATGACCTATAAAAGACTCCCTAGATCATAACAGATTTTGTAAGCTTGAATTTGGCCAAAGATTCCCTCTAATTCCTCTCCCCTCTTCCAGCCGATTTGCTCTTCAAGCTCTGGCGACCTTCCCTACTTTGTCTCGTTGTTTGACCATAATACCAGTGGCAGACTCTTCCTCCTTGTCTTCTTCCATGTCGAGCAGCACCCACCGGCGCTCCTGCCCCCCTTCATCCTTGCCATCCACATCTCTCTAAGCAACTTCGTCTCCGGTGCCAGCTGCACCTCACTTGGCACCAACTCCTCTCCCCTTCATCTGGGTCCCCTCCTAAATAGCTCCTCGACTTCCCCTCTTCATTTTCAGACCCTCGCCACTTCATTTTGACCGCTGACACGCCCTCGCGACTCCATCTTCCACCTTGTCGACGTACCTCTGGTGAGCCCTGGTGGCTTCTACACTAGCCCAACCACGTCGTTTCCATGCTCCTCACCATCGCCTCGACTCACCAACCAAAACCCCTCAAGTAATTGAGGGGATTGGCCTCTCTATCACCCCCCCGACTCATGCACTCTCACACACAAACCACGAGTTCGACAGACCTCCACAACCACTCGCACGTGACGCCACCACCTCAGTTGCATTCCCTGACATCTGGTGAAGCTCTCGAACTGTTCTAATGTGGCCACGAGGCCTTATTTCTTATTTCAAGTGTGCCAGCTTCCTCCGCCATTACCGCAACAGTCGCGAGCTTTCTTGAAGCTCTCATTACACCTGCAGGTTCCAGGCGCCGATCCTAGGCACTGCGGATTACCTCCAGGAGTATCCTTGCACAGTCAATTGGAGCCTTTGACCAAGCCTCTGTGCCAATTCGATGAAGGAAGCTGCTGCTGCGATTGCGCGAAGGAAGGAGGGTGGGATAGTCCCACCTAGGAAGCAGCAAAGCCCCTACACTTGCATAAATTGTAAAAGTGTTTGTGGTTATTTGCCACCAAACACGGGGTGAGGTCCATCTCACCCACACATGCCTCATCTGTGATCTCTGCCTGTGGACTTGGCCTGACCCGTTTACCCGCCTAGCCAAGCACTCCTCGGCTGCTACCTTACTGCAGCCAGCCCTGGACCTAGGTGCGCGTGTACCCGATAACCCGATATCCTGTTGAAGGCCCTGGGAGGGAGAAGCCTAAGAGAGAGAAAGGAAGGAGAGATTGCATGGGGGTAGGGGGAGGGTTTTGCTGCAGAGGACATTGGCTGACACTTAGCCAATTTGAGAAGTTCCCCTTCCCTGTGCAAAAGAAGGAGAAGGTAGAAGAAGAGGAAAGTAGAACGGCTATAGCTGAAGAAGAGAAGGAAAGCAGCCGCAGAGAAAGAAGAGAAGGAAGAAGAAGAGGTTGAGAGAAGAAGAAAGAAGGTTGTGCATTGTAGCATCAGACATTTAAGCCGTCTGATTAACCATTCAGCCATCTGATAACGGATTTCTAAGCTTTATTTGATTGATACTGCTAAGAAATTTACTATTATTGTGAGGGGTATTTGGTGATTCAAATCCCCATTTTACCTCATTCTTTCTGCACTATTGTTATTTGTTTTCACTTCTATATCGTTATTGTTTGGAGTATTATTACAAATTACTTATACTACGTTTAAATTGCAATTCTTGATATTTAAATGCCATATTGCTCCCTGTGTTTGACCTCAGAACTTTTTGAGTAATAAACTTTATTTGTTTAAATGATATTTTGGCTATACTGCAACATGACATTCTTAAAACACCGATCCAGTGTTCGAACATGACCGTACCACCTTCCTAATGGTGGAGTCATAGGAATAGGTCTTCCTCTCCAGTCATATGCTTGGAACATCCGCTGTACATGATCCATCTTCTTTCTCACGATCCTATCATTGGTTTATGTTTGTGAGGTCATGGTTTGGTTGATCTATAGAGTGTCTTCAGATTTTCATTTGTTTCGATATGTTCACCTCTTATAGTCTACTTGAACAACAAAGCAAGATTGCAAAAGTGTTTTTGGAACCCATTTTTGTTTGGGTCCACGATGGTTAGCTAGTGCTGCCTGTCTAAGCAAGCTACCTTTCTTTTTGTTTTTGCTAGAACTAGATGCTTCATGATCATTTTAGGTATGTAACCTGACCCAAACTTTGTGGAGCTTTGGGTTTGTGTTCCTAATAGCTTATGCAAATTTTTACTACCTTTAGTGAATTTAGCCAAATCATTTAAGAGAATAGCAGAATTCTCTTTTAACTTATCTATATCTACCTTTATATTATCTATATGTAATTTTAGTGAGGTAATTTCAGTAGATAACTCTTTATTTTGTAAAGTAAGCATATCTTTTTGTACTCTTTCTTCCCCTAATACTTTTGCTGGGTTTTTATTTTCTAATTTCAGGGACTTAGCTATGTCATGCATCTCAAAAAATACTTCTAATAATTCATCTTGTAAAAAAGAGGTTACCTCATCTTCTAGAGCCATTAGTCCTAGAAGAGCTTCTTCTGAGCTCGAATCTTATTCATCCCATGTTGCTGTAAAGGCCTTTTTCTTCCCTTCTTTTCTGGAAAATCTCTTCTTTTCTGACTCCTTCAAAAGTGGACAATCCTTCTTGATGTGTCCTCTTTTGCAGTTGTAGCAGATAATGGCGTCAGCTTTGGATTCTTCTTTCTCCAACTCCTCTTATTCTTGAGGAATTTTTTGAACTTTCTAGAGAGGAGGGCTATGTCTTCCTCTTTGTCTTCACTTTACGAATCTTCAGATTGTTGATTAGCTTCTAGTGCTACTATCTTCTTGAATCCTTCATCTTCATGCTCCTTCATGTGTTGGAACTGGACTTCGTAAGCCATTAGACTTCCAATAAGATCATCTAGTTTCAGAATGGACAGATCTTTTGATTATTGTATGGCTGTTGTCTCTGTCTCCCAATCGCTGGTAAGTGATCAAAGGATCTTCCTCACCAGAGCTTCATTCTTGATATCCTGATCTAGATTCCATAGGGATTTTATGATGTCCATGAATCGTGTGAACATCTCTTTGATTGACTCCCCCTTCATCCTGAAAAGCTCATAATTTTAAGTTAGTAAATTAACTCTTGTTTCCTTTACCTTCGATGTTCACTCGTGTGTGACTTCGAGGATGCTTCAGATCTCATGAGTTATCTTGTAGGTTGAGACTCGGTTGAACTCTACTCTAGAAAGACTATAGAAGATTGTGTTCATGGCTTTTGCATTATGCATTGCCAGCTTCTTTTGATCCGAAGTTGCTGCCACACCCTCCTTGATCTCAAGGCATGTGTACTTTGAGGCAATGACAACCCATACTTCAAAATCCATTGACTCCAGGAAGATTGGCATCCTGGTCTTCCAATAACCATAGTTCAGTGCATCAAATAATGGAAGTCAAACTATCAATTGACCCTCTACATACATGCCAACAATCGATTTGGACATCTTCTGGACAATCGGGCTCTGATACCAAATGCGAGTTGCCTGTTGATTGCACAGCAATCATGGGTCCTAATCAACCTAAATAATGTTTGAACCTAGCCTAATTTGTGGATATTGCACTCATATCTTGCATATCATGCATTGCATTAGCCTATTTAGAATAAGATGAGATATCTTGCTATTTAATGATTTTTATTACTATTTGCAGGTAATAAAGTGATCCAGGATGGAGATAGTGGAATAAAGCAATAAAGGAAGAAGACTGATCCAGATAAGAGGAGTGAGGATGATAGCCTTATCCCTACCCTTAGAAACCCTAGGACAACCTTCCTAAACCCAAAACGACCTCCATTAGGGCACCTTAGCCTCAAAACCCAAACATGGGTAGCACTATCCATGTTCTTATCCACTCTATCCCTCTCCCAAACACTTAGGAACCAAAACACACCTTAGAAAACCTAAAATGCACTCTCCAGCACCTTTTAGGACTTCCAGACATCTGGCTGGACATCTGATTCCTCTCCCTCTCAAGGTCGTCCTCCTCCTCCAAGGCTCCCTCCATGGATGGCTAGGAAGAAGCTCTCCTCCAAGCTTCTTCAAGGGTGGCAAGAAGAAGAAGAGCATAAGGATGCAACACCTTCTCCTTTCTTCTTGTGTTCGTGCCCTCTTCCTCCACCATAGAGGATCGATGCCCCCATTTTCTTTTCCTCGTAGACGGCCATAGAGAAGACCCCCCTCAAGGTCTTCTCAAGGATGGCGATTGGTAGAGAAAGGGTGCAACACCCTCCTCTCTCCACTTGGGTGCACACACCAATCCTCCTCTCTTTAGTGGACGGCCAAGAACGCTTCTCCTTAGCCTCTCTTGGTTGATCCCTTTCTTTAGTTTAGCTTTATTTCCATGTATCCGGATTTTATAGTGACTTAATTTTTGATGCATGATACTCTTGTCTAATGGTTTTATATGCATGCTATTATCTTCACCGCTTACAACTTTGATGCATGCTTTCATTTCGTGTTTCATAATAAAGCTCAAAAACATAAAAAGAAAAAAATATTTCGTTGGATTAGATTTAGGTTAGATTAAGCTGATCCAAATCTCGACTTGTTTTCATGCCTCTCAGAGATGAATGACCGAGACTCAAGTTTTCAAAAGAATGAAATTCATCGAGTTTAGATACTATAAATATTTTTGTCAAGGGGATTTCGCGACTATACTACGACATTGTTTTCCGAAAACTTGCGATTTCTACACTTGTCAAATGGCACCGTTGCCGGGAAGGCAACGCGCGAGTTTAGATTTGGATTTGTTTAACTTTTTATTATTTTGATTGTAGGGGTGTCAAGACAAGGATCTGCGCACAATCGACTCGTGGTGAAGACTGCAGGCATATTCTTCTTCCTTTATTTGTTTCTTTCTTAGGTTAATATATATATATATATATATAATTTCAAATTCAAATTTTTAGATTTGAATTTACAAAAAAATTCTCTTTCTTTGGTGTGTGTTTTAACTTGGAAACTATTTAAACACACCAAAGTCAGATTTGGAAATCCTGCCAGCAAATATTGATGATTTTCAAAAATTTATTGCTGTCAAATTAGGAGTCCAAAAATCATGGGATTCAGTTTGATATTAGGTTTTCAAACCAACTTTCCAGTGCCATCTTTTATTTGGAAAAATTCACACTGAACGAATTTTAAAAATTCGTAAAGTGGAAGGGGGTCAGAACAGTCTACAGTATGATTTTATATAACTTTAAATGTTAATTCTGACCTCTACATAAATCAGATCTCTTTGAAATTTGTAGGGTTAGAAAGCCACTAAAAGCTAGCTATTCTATAAATTTTCAAGAATTTTTGGATTTCTTTTTATACTATTTCAAGCTGAATTACTCACAGGGGGTCTTTCTGGCCTATTTGACCTTCTGACACAAAAAAATTCTTGAAAAATTGCACAAAATAGTAAAAATATCAAAGAAATATTCCCTTAAAAACTTATTGAAATAAGAAGATCTCTACTAAATTTCATTTTATTTTGATCTATGCACTGATTTGGGGAGTGATTTCAATTCAGACTAAGGTCTGACTGCTGATTGTTTGAAGAAGCATAAACCCTGGGTGTTTCACATTAGGGTTTAAATTCAGAAACCCAAAACAAACCCGTCTGAGCCTGATTTGTGTGTGATTGCATGTGAGGAGATTTGCTTGATTGGTTGTCTACCCCCTCACCCACTTAAATTTAATTTAATTTACATTTCAACCTAGGTAACCAATTAGGTCTATTTCACTTAGTGGTGGTGCATTAGGACCATTGTTTTCCTTGATTGGGTCACACTAGTTCTATGTTGTTGGACTCAAAAGAATCATATATACCTATTTGATATTAGGGTTTCTACACTAGGGTAGAGCACATTTACATTCCACACTTAAAGGAAATTTATATAACAAATTGGGACTTGCAAAACTTGTTGTGTGCTCCACTACAACCTTGTTTGAATTGACCTAAACAAGGAAACCCTAAAAGAAAAATTTTAATACAAGCACTTGAACCATAAAATCCACTACACCAATTAAAGCTTGTATTGAAAATCCTTTGTCTATGCACTTCACACTCACAAATCTAATTTTAAGGGCAACACCCCCAAATGCCCAATCAAATTCCAAGAGCACTCTTAGCCCAAGCCTAAAACTAAGTAGACGTGCCTTAGGTAGGAAAAATTTACTTTGCAACCAAAATTTAATTGGGTAAAAATCAAGGCCTTGTCTATTTGAACCAATTGGTGACAAGAAAGGTCGGTGTGGTAATCGCGTTAACCTCTAGTGATGTCCCACCGTGCGGGGTGTCCTAGGGGGTCCCACCATTCTGGCTAGCCAAGTAATTCAGGTGTTGGTTTAACCCTGTTCCATCTCAAGATACCAGGTTTAGATCCCATTAGGGTATACAATTTAAGGCTAGCTTTCTTGCTTGATTTGGGGCTCTCTCATCTTTCTTCCTAGGCCTTTGCCTTAATTCCACCAGCCCTTATAGCTAGTTGTGTCTTCCTAAGGAAGACTATCTCTTATCTCTATCCGCATCTTTTCTCAAATATCCATGAACCCATATCATTCTTTTGACCCTCAGGGTCCTTCATCTCCCAACCCAACCATGATTTCAACTCCTCCTGGTTGGGAGACTCATCCTAACCAGCTGGGATATGATCATCCTTATCCCCCAGCTTATTTAGAGCCTGAACCTCATGGATCCGACCCTTATCTAGATCAGAACCAATTGAAAGCCATAGTTGCTGAATTTCAGGAATATAACAAGGACTATACAGATCAATGTGCCAAGCTTCTGGAGCAAATTAGACGATCTCAGGCATAATCTCAATCTTATCACTCCTCCCAGGAACAAGAGACTTGGAACAACTAGCCTAGTGGATCTAGTGACCCATATTTTGGATCCATTAGCTACTCTACTGATTCTTGCTACCATGGGGAGGTATCCTAGACTCAGCCAACCCAAAAGGTACCTTTGGACCTAATCCATGATTTGGGTAGATCACTTGAGGAATGCACTATTTCTGATACACCTGTACCTGATGATATATCACTAAGGAATTGGAATAATGGATAACAAATACAGGACCACATAACAGGTTCTCAATCAACTCCCTCTGTAGTCAGCCCCACTTAGGGTGATACACCTATTGATTCATATCCAGATTTGTATAACCCTAAGTGGAGAAACAATCCTGATCTTTCATGGCCACCACAGAGATCAACTCAGACTGAACATCAATCTAGGCCAGCCCAATACTCCACCCAATCCACTTTAGGGCAACCATCTAGTCCAGCCTAACCCACAACCACCCTTGAAGGTATCATGAACTTTTTGTTGGACTTTGACAAGAAAAATGAAGAAAGGATGACTAAATTGGAAAATCAAGTGAAATCTCAAGGGGATCAAATCAAGAGACTTCAAGAATCACTTTATCCTCGGATGCAAGTGCCTTTTCACTCCTATTCGCCACTTATTCTTCCGACCCCTCCTCCAATCTATCATACATGCCATTGTGAGGGGGCCAAATCTGTGGCCTCTAAAAGGAAGAGAAAGGCTAAGAGCCCACCCAAACGATCTGATTCGGGCTCAACCAAAAATCATAAGACCAAACTCACATTTAGCTCTGACTCGGACTCTAGGGACGAAAAGAAGAAAAAGGCTTTTGAAGTTGATTTGACCTATTTACCCTTTCCCGAGGCCTTAAAGAAAGAGTCACAAAAGAAGAAAAAACTTGCCACCTAAAGAAGTGGTTTTATCAGCTAACATAAGTGCATTTGTTTCTGGCACTCTACCACCTAAAATGACTGACCCTGGAAAACCCTTCATATCTTGTGCCATCAAGGGATTCACCTTCAACAAAGCCCTTGTGGATCTAGGGTCTTCCATTAGCTTGATCCCTACCGCCCTTTTTGACCGCACCAGACTTGGAGATCTGCACCACACACTTGACAACATTAGAATGGTAGATGGCTCCATCAAAACACCTAAGGGGGTAGTTCTGGATGTGATTATTAAAGTGCAAGGTCTTAGCTTTCCAGTTGATTTTATTGTGTTGGACATGGATATACTGGAAAAGCTAAGTAATTCACCCATCATTCTTGGTCGACCTTTCTTGGCTACGGCCAATGCACAGATTCACTGTTACTCAGGATGTATGGAGATGAGTAGCGGCAATGAGAAGATTAACTTTGATACTTATTGTTGAAGCTATGAGTTACTATGCTAACGTATTTGATTTTGAAAAACCTGTCGTCGTAGTTTGAAAGCGAAGAACTTGTGTTCAACAAGTAAAATTTGTACCGGAATAGAAATCCTAGGTCGAACTCAGGGAGGCTATGTCGATCTATATTTGCAATTATATTTTTTAAAGTTTTTGTTGAAAAGCGAAGCGACGTAATTAAAATGAAGTAATATTAACAACTAGAATAAACGAGAGAGAAAGAGAGAGAGAAAACATGCACTTAATATTTCAAAATGTTTATACAATAAAACTAGAGAAGAATTACATTAGGAAGTGGGAAATTAACTACACTAGAAAGCAGGAAAATTCTACTCTAGAAAGTTGAAAAGAGGAATGGGAGAGAGAAGTTATCCTCCTCGACGATCGCTTGGAGGATGAGCCGGACGAGACGCCTCCTGGAAGGACGGAGTGGGAAGAAGGAGGTCGAGGAAAGAGGAACAAGAACGGGGTAGTACGTCGTCGTCGTCGTAGGATTCGCTTCCGAAATGAGGGCAAAAATTTGACTTTATCTCTCGAGAAGCATCCCGGGTGTGGTACAAGCTTCTTTTGAGCTTTGGAGAGGGAGAGAAGAGAAGGGATGAAAATTTTGTATGGAGGGGTCTCCTTTTATAGTTGCAAGGAATGAGGGCAATTTGGTCTTTTTAATTTGAAAAACATTAATTTAGGACCTCTAGTGATGGATAAAACCGTCGCTAAAGGTCCGAACGTGGCCTTCGTGGGCGACGCTCGTACGCCCGCTTGCCTCCCACACGTGAAATGCACGTTCACATTCTTGAAATCTCGGCTGTTTGATCACGAGATCGAGCGACTGAGATGCATCCTCGTCGCGCCTCAACCGCATGCTCGCCCGCGTCTGATCCTGCATTACGCGCGGGCATCTGATGCGGTGTGAGTGCACACGATCGTTCGATCACAAGCAAGCAGTCAATTAAGCTTTGTCGCCGCACCTCAGCAGCCGCTTGCCAAGGATCGAATGCACGCCTCTTCCTTGCGTAAGCATGTTCGACAACGTGCTATAAGCATGTTTGTGTTGCGCTTACGTTTTGTGTGCGTGCATCCACAGCCGTTGGATGATCATCCAATGGCGGAGAAGCGACGCTTAGATTGAAGAAGAGATGGAGCGGTAGGTGCAGCGGCCGGTTGGGCGGCTGAGATGGCGCCACGTGGCACCATCTTGGCCGTCCATCTTCTGGATGATGTAGATGGTGCCACGGTTGTCGGATTGAGTCAATCTTTACGTCATTAGACTGCGATCGTTGATTTAAATCCATCTGTGCAGTTGGATTTGTCGTCTGAAGTGCGGATTCACACCATCTTGGCCCTTGATCATCTAGGGTTCCTCAATCTCTATCTGATGCTACAGATGTTTGATTAGGGCGATCTTGGAGTCGTTGAACTCCAATCATCACCCTGATCAAATCTGTATGGTTGGATCTTCGATCTGAGGCCTCGATAAACATTTGCCTCGTCCCTGAACATAAAAGGAGACAATTAACCTCCATTTTATTCAAACTAATCTAAATGCAAGATGATGCATGCTATGCAATATTTATAGTATGTAATGCAATTCTATGCTTAAGAACATGCATAAATAGACATCTTATGTAGTGTAAATATGTTTACATCACACCCCCATGCCTATCTTTTGCTAGTCCCTAGCAACAACTATATACTATTTATAAAAGAATTAGGTTGGATTATTTGGGCATGAGTTATTTTCAATCATTAAGAAAATGTTTACTTAGAATCTAAACTTTCAAAGACACAACAGTGTCTGGGTATCTGCCAAAATGTAGACCGCCTCAAGCTCTCACCTTATTCAAAGAAAAATTTCTTTTTCTCTTTTTCTTCTTTTCTAATAATTTTTTTTGGATTTTTGAGTTTGAGGGTTTAAGAGTAGCTTTCTACGGCCATTCAACTCACCGAAGATTTGATGAGAACCCTAAGTTATAAGTATCTTATTGTGAATGTGATAGACTTGTTGATCGGCAGTTAAAATAGACTTCGGATTTCTACGCCTTTAGGTGTCCTTAAAAAGAGAATTCTGCCAAAAGGTGTATCTTTACAACCGGTAGCTTTCTCCCTACTTTTATTTTTATGGGGTCAACACAAGAGTGAATCTAGTGTAAATCTCCCCAGTTTATTCTACTTCTCCGCTTCTTCCTAAGTGTTCTGAAAATTTTCAGTGCATTTATTGAGCTGGGTTCTGGACAATTAGTTGATGAGTTGTTACCATCGATAACTTGCTAGCCATACTTGTGCGGGGAAGTATGGTTTATTCCTTTTATTTCTTTTCTTTTCTCCTTTTCTTTTTCTCTTTTCTTTTTTTGACTCTTTTTTTTTTTAAAGTAGGTGGCTTCCTTGGTCTAAGATTTACCTAAAGGTAGTAAGAAACGAATGGTCCAGTGATTGGGTTCTGGACAACCTACCTATGGGCTGTTACCCATGATAACTTGCCAGCCATATCACCCTAGAAGGTTCATTAGCAACCTAATTTCTGTTAGAACCGTCAATTAACGAGTCAGTGACAAGATAGTGTGTAGATGCTTTAGGCTTAAGGTTTCCACAAATCAGAGGATGAGTTGATAAGTCGTGTACTTATCACCCAAACTTATTTACTCGAATTAAAATAGAATTCAGGTTGGCAAGGACTTGAAAAATAAATCCACATTTTAATGGATACGCAAGCTGATTAAGTCTGAAGACCTGAAGGGTCTTTGTGTTCAGATCCTAATGTAATATTTCATAAGATTGAAAATTTTCTTAAACCCAAGTTTTCTTTCCTAATTCCAATATTTTTTTAATAATATATATAAATAAAAGAAAATAAAACAAATCTATGGAGCTGACGAATAAATTCAGAGATGAATATCCACCCCCTCATGCCTATCTAATGCAATGTCCTCATTGTATTAAAAAGACATAAAATAGAGTGGAATAGAGTAGAAAGCACCTGAATTGCGTGAATGTTGGGTCCACTTTGAGATAAACAAAAATTGTATATGTGCTAAATTTAGTGCCTTCAACTAGGCACACTATATAAAGAAGAGAAATAAAGAATTCACAGGTGCAGATCAGAATCAGAATAAAAAGAAGAAACCTCTGACCTGCCAGCAGATGTTCACAGATGTGAACCAGATTATGGTGCAGACCCATACCCCATAATCGAGAATATCAAAGGTTCTGGATAAAAATTACCCAAAACCTAAAATCAGTATGCAAGTGGGGTCGGGCCTGCAATTTATGAGGATGCAACCCAAGACCAAAGAGTCGGGTTACAGAGAATTCGACATCGAAAGGATAATCAATTAATGTATGCTTGGGTTGAACATCCTCAGAACAAATGTCATGAGGGTTTTGGTTTGATGGTTTCAGATGAATTGGAACCCTTAGACTCGGTCTTCTATTTCCTCCAGAATTTGCTTCCCAAATCAAAATTTCCCAGCGCCTATCCTCCTCATTAAGAATGTCAAATTCTGAGACCTCCTGCATATTAATCACCCCGTCTGAAATTTTCAAGCCTAAAAGATGTGGCTGAATCAGAATTGACTTAGGTTTAGTTATCTCAAAAATAGAATCATCGATAAACTCAATGGGGTGTAACTGACAATCAGGGCACTGGATTGAGTCCTCCAGAAAATGCAATTCTAGATCCGTAATGTGAGCCCCAATAAGATTAGTTTCCTCAGTTATTGGGCTATCAAATGATTTATTAGATTCCTCAGGCCCAATCGTCTCACAGAAATCATGTTCTGTAAACTCGCGTGAGACTTTGCAACTTGAATTTTCACCATCAGAATCAAAGAAATCCAAAATCCATATTAATGTATGTCCCAAAATCATCTGTCATTTTCTGGTCCATGGAGACATACGTTTCCTCGTACCCTGGCTCAGGGATTTCAAGTGAAGAAATCAGATCATCCTTAATTGGTTGCTCGAATTCAATCTGGTTAGCTTTGTAACATGTGTCCCCCTCGACAGGTGCCTAAGCGGGTTCTGTCCTTGGCTCTCCTGAAGGGGGTTCATCCTGGGAATCATCCCACGATTGAACAAAAGCAACCACAAATCTGATTCTCAATTTTGCTAACTTCCCAAGTAGAAAATCACCTGGGTTCTTATCCTTAACATCCTGGAGCCAATCCATCAAATACTTGTTCAAATCATCAATCATCTCAATCAGGGGCTCCAATCTTTCAATGTAAGGTATTGGCTGAACTTCTAAGATTATATGATATTCCTCAAGTTAGCTAGAACCTTATCTTAAACCTGGTTACCCTGAACCAAATGAGTTGGTTCAGGGTTGGGCAGGTTTGGGATCTGTGCAGAGGAGTTAACAAATTAAGATTCGTTATACCCTTCCTGATAATAGGTCATTTCAGATTGTTCAAAAGGTAGTGATGATCTAAAGGCAATGTAATCAGAGGATGGGTAAGGATCAGTGTATTCTTCTTGATTGTAGATCGTATTAGGTTGTCCATGAAAGGTTGATGATCTATAATTGATGTGGCTCTGAGAAGGATAGAAATCACAATCATAGTGTTCAGGGTTAGGCCATAAACACGGAGATCCGGAACCGTATCCCCAATTCGAGTTATCCCAACTAACTGATGGTTGATTATAGTACAAGTTGGGATAATCATCATGTTGAGGATAACTCAAAACAGGAGGGAAAGAGCGGGAATGCGTATAAAATGTGGAAGGATTTATGAGAGACGGGATGAAGAAAGGCTCCCTACAATACAAGCAATCAAACCTATCCTTAAGTGGGCTAGCCTAAAGACTTACAGACTCCCAAAACCCATCTTCAGATAAAGAAACAGTTTGATCTAGTTCTGTCTGTTCAATCCAACCAGTTAGGAGGGACTGGGGAGAAGGTTCTTCCTTCAGATTGCACCTCCGATTCCTAGTGTACTCCCCAGCCACGATCGTTTGATTCTGCTTCCCTAGCTAGACATCAGATTGAACAGTAGAAACAAACTAATAAAAAATAATCTTGTTTTGGGCTCTAAAGAGCGAGTCAAATCCTTAAGGCCAACGTCTACTTTGTTTTATTTAGGGCTAAGCTTGAATGTACTTTGGAATGTGATGGGCCCTTTATCTGGGTTGTGCCCTTAATGATTGATTGATGTGTGCGCGTGCACAACCAGTGATTTTCAAGCAAGATTATTTTTTATGCGGTGAATTTTAGGGTTCAAATCTTGCTTAGTAGCTTTTAGGATTCAACTTTAGGTATTTTCAAACAAGTTTTGTTGGCACACCAGGTTTTAAAAGCATAGGTGAAGGTGTTTTCCTTTAAAACTTAAAAGAATGTGGAGTGCCTGGTAAATCCTTAAGAGTTGAACTTATGCAGCAGCTACTTGATGAGTTGATTTTAATTGAAGTTGTGCTGCCCAATCAACTCAAACAATTGGCCTGTTGCACCACTTAATTAGGCACACAAGTGATTACCTAATCTGATTTCTACTTAATTATGTGTTTGGATGTGTGTACTGGCTCCAAAGATCAGTTTACCGGTTGAGTTTGAAAATCAGATGAGGTTGTGTACCTCTGTGAGATTTCTTTTTTCTTTCTAAATGTGAAGGTTGAGGCAGGTGTGGGTGTCAAACAAACAAACAAAACTAACCTTAGAGTTTATAAGAACACCTAGGTTGAGTGATGTTTGTGTTATTATGTAGTGAAATGAAAAATACTGGGTAGGAGGTGGGGGGTAACTTATAGAACCTTCAACAGCACTTTGCTCCAATCTACTGCTTTTGCTCGTCTCAAAAGAGTACCTACAATCACAATGAGAAAGGATAGAAGTGAGGTAAATGATTCGTAAGTTGTAAAACGTGAAAAAAATCAAATAACGGCGCCTCCCCAGCAATAGCGCCAAAATGTTGAAGCTACGAGTTACTACGCTAACGTATTTGGTTTTGAAAAACCTATCGTCATAGTTTGAAAGCGAAGAACTCGTGTTCAACAAATAAAATTTGTACCGGAATAGAAATCTTGGGTCGAACTTAGGGTGGCTACATCAATCTATATTCGCAATTATATTTTTTTAGAGTTTTTATTGAAAAGTGAAGCGACGTAATTACAATGAAGCAATATTAATAATTAGAATAAACGAGAGAGAGAGAGAACATGCACTCAGTATTTCAAAATGTTTATACAATAAAACCAGAGAAGAATTACACTAGTAAGTGGGAAATCAACTCCACTAGAAAGCAGGAAAATTCTACTCTAGAAAGCTGAAAAGAGGAATGGGAGAGAGAAGTTATCCTCCTCGATGATCGCTTGGAGGATGAGTCGGACGAGATGCCACCTGGAAGGAGGATGGAGCAGGAAGAAGGAGGTCGAGGCAGGAGGAACGAGAATGGGGCAGTACGTCATCGTCGTCGCGGGATCCGCTTCCGAAATGAGAGCAAAAATTTGACTTTATCTCTCGAGAAGCATCCCGGGTGTGGGACAAGCTTCTCTTGAGCTTTGGAGAGGGAGAGAAGAGAAGGAAGGGATGAAAATTTCTTACGGAGGGGGTCTCCTTTTATAGTTGCAAGGAATGAGGGCAATTTGGTCTTTTTAATTTGAAAAACATTAATTCAGGACTTTTAGTGATGGATAAAACTGTCGCTAAAGGTCCAAACGTGGCCTTAGTGGGCGACGCTTGCATGCCCGCTTGCCTCCCGCACGTGAAATGTGCATTCACATTCTTGAAATCTCGTCCGTTCGATCGCGAGATCGAATGGTTGAGATGCGTCCTCGCTACGCCTCAACCACGCGCTCGCCCGTGTCTGATCCCGCATTACGCACGGGCGTCTGATGCGGCATGAGAGCTATCAAGTGCATGCAATAGCTCGATCTTGATCGAGCAATCAATTGAGCTCCCTCGCCGCACCTCAGTAACTGCTTTCCATGGATCGAATGCGTGCCTCTTCCTCGCGTAAGCGCATTCGACCAACGCACTACAAGCTCATTTGTGTCACATTTACTTTTTGTGCACGTGCATCCATAGCCGTTGGATGATCATCCAATGGTTGAGAAGCGACGCTCACATTGAAGAAGCGATGGAGCGGCAGGTGTAGCGGCTGGTTGGGCGACTGAGATGGCTCCATCTTGGCCGTCCATCTTCTAGATAATGTAGATGGTGCGACGGTTGTTGGATTGAGTCGATTTTTACGTCGCTAGACTGCGATCGTTGATCTGAATCCATCCGTGCAGTCGGATTTGTCGTTTGAAGTGCGGATTCACACCATCTTGGCCCTTGATCTTCTAGGGTTCCTCAGTCTCTATCTGATGCTACAGATGTCTGAGTAGGGCGATCTTGGAGTCGTTGAACTCCAATCGTTGCCCTGATCAAATATGTACGGTTGGATCTTTGATCCGAGGCCCCGATAAAAATTTGCCCTGTCCCTGAACATAAAAGGAGACAATTAACCTCCATTTTATTCAAACTAATCTAAATGCAAGATGATGCATGCTATGCAATATTTATAGTATGTATTGCAATTCTATGCTTAAGAACATGTATAAGTAGATATCTTACGTAGTGTAAACATGTTTACATCACGTATGCATCTGCTAAGAAAACAAAGTTAGGGTATTTTCTAGATGACATGGAAAGTGAGTCGGTGGGTAATTCGAAGAAACTATGGCAATTGACACCTGGGTAGAACCACATGACCCGAATCAACAATCCACTAGATCACATAAGTCACCCTCAATACCAGATCAAATCATTGATAGTATGGTTGACTCTCTTGATCGACCTAGCCCAATTCAAACCCCTACCCCTTGCAATGAATCCCAAATCTCTCAATTGATCAAAATGATTCATGAAATAAAAGAAGCTATTGCAAGAGAATATGATGATATAAGGAAAGAGCTCCATAGAATCCGGGACGAGCAACAAAAATCAGAAATGTTTGAATTTGGGTCAGGTGTGTCACAACTGATTTGTGATTCGGTGGTGGTCATGTAGGATTTTGTTGATCAAACACCTGAGGTGGATGATATTGATAACCCTATTGAAGTTGAAAATGGAGATTTATTCGAGAATCTTGATCTTGATTTAGGGCCTGAGTACCAATCATTTCATTTTGAGGAACCAAGTATTAAGGGACCTGAATATAATTTTGTTGTATTTGAGAATACCCATGGAGACATTGATGAATTAATTCAAATGATCACATACACAGAGCAACAAAATCAAAAAGACTGTAACAACTCCTCAATCAATGATTTAGCCCATTCCACTTTCATGGAGGGACTCACTACTAAATCTAATGACCAATTTCATCTAAGTTAGAAGGAAATATCCCCTTATGAAAAGGATATTCAAGAGATTGAAAGATTATTGGGGATAATATATGATGAGTTATCGGAGGAAGCTAAAAATTTTGGGGAATCATGTGATAATTGGGATTTAGAATTGAACATTTTTGAAGAGATAAAAGAAGAAGATGATACCCAAACATCTTTGGTAGAGATAGAGACTGATCACTGGACCTTGATTTCCAGATCTGACCACACTACATGGGTAATGCCTTCCATTCATCACCATTATCAAGACCCATATGACTTTACCCCACACGACTCCACCCATACCCCTACCACCCACATTCTTCATCACCTCTTCGGGATACCTTCACCTTCATTTCTTCCAGGCACCCGTATTTATCTGTCTTTCTTCTATAGCATCTGACTGCAGATAATCCCAAGCCCCATCTACATATTTTTCTGATTATTTGGGCTTGGAATTCATGGACAGCTGGTCCGCATTTGCGGCCAGCTGTTAGCAAACGAGACTAAAATTCTTATCAATTTACTCGCCATTCTCAATACTGTATTGATATATCCTTTTTCAGTGTACTCCTAGCTGGAGGCGTTAATCTCAGCACTTATATATAACATATTTTATTTATCATCTTCTCCCTGCATATTCAATTTTAGGTGTTGGAATAAGTGGAACGTCAAAATTCAGGAGCTATTCCAGGTGATTTCTACCCATTGACTTTGTCTTAAGTAATTTTTCATTATATTCATGCATAAGGACATGCAAGAAAGTAGGCATGGGGGGTTAGTAATTGTAAACTGAAATTTTTTCTGCCAACACCTAGGAAAAACCTTTCATACATCATGCTAATTGTACTTTAGGGTCCTCAAATTAAGAACAATCGACTCCACCTCCAATGCTTGCATTAGAGCTAAAAATCGTTTGCAATAGCCACTTTTGACTCATCCATTCACCTTTTTGTTCTAAATTTATGGTCAAGCTGTATATAACCCGAATTAGGAAAATTTTTGAAGTGCAACTTTGAAAGGTTACAAATAGCATTTATATATATTGCATTCATGAATAAAATTTTTATCAAAAGAATGTATTAGGGATTTTATCCTCTAGTTGATTCATGTAATTTAAAATCCAGTACAATTTTCACTCACATGTAGATTTTGCAATGGATTCACGGTGAGGACTGATGAACGTCTTTAGTTTGTTGAGAAGTATTGCTTCTTTTCCTGAACCCTTGGACAATGTTTTGGGAGTTAGGTAGATTTTCTTCCAAAAATCCACCAAATAATGTGAGATGAGAGTAGAGTGTACTAGTTCTCTAAGATTAGTGCAAGAAATTTGGATTCCTAGATAATTAGGTAATGATACATAGAGATTAGGCATATTTTTCGCTCTTGGATCTTGCGTATACATTTTTGTGTGAAATTTTGAGAGCCACCAAATTAGGTAAATATGTAGAGAGTGAGTTCTCATAAAACTAAGGCTAAGGTGAATGCTTACAACCATTCTTTATGGAATCCTCGGTTGAAGGAGGGTATTGATGTCAAGGTTAGAAATACATCGTCGTATCTGTCTCTCCCAGTGCCGTCAGTAGGCACTACCACCAAATAAGCCACACAATATCTCTTGAGTACCACCAATCCCTAATAATGCCTCCTCAATAAAGTTCATGGATGTGTGCTAGTTGTGTTGTGTTGAAAAAAAAAAAGAAAAAAATGATGAAAAGAAAGAAAAATTGCAAAAAATTAGAAAAGAAGAAAAAGTAAAAAAAAAGAGAGTGAATATTTAGTATTTATTTCAGTTGCATTGAGGCAATACCACCAAATAAATATGAGATCCACCAAGTATGGCCTTAACCTACCTTTCTTGTGTTTCTTACCGCTCGAATACTGGCTAAGGAATTCTGACTTAGTGTTAGAGTTACGGGAACTCAATTAAAGTGTTAATGCCAAGTAAGACCACCAAATACAGATCATACGTGAGAATCTAGTGAGATTGTGAGCTTTAAAAAATAAAAAATAGAGTAAGAGAGAATGAATACAAAGGAACCAAAAGGGAGCATAGTTTTTCTTGCCTTTCTCTGAGATGAGTTACTTGATAATCCAGGAATCTAGATTCTGAAGTACTAATTTCTATGTAGCACCAAGTCAGAGTGAGCCACCAAATAAACACCCATATCCCTCAGACATTCTCTACCCAAGCTTAAAGCCGGGGTGGAATTCATAGAATATCTTGAATACACCAAGGGAAAAAGTCCGCCTATCCAACTAGAATTTTACTAGGGGGCAAGTACAGGCTTTAGTGGTGAATCAGGTCTTTCACTCGAATCCATTGCAAAAGCTATGTAGCTGCACTTTCACATTTGTTTGGATTTCTAGAACATACGAAGCAAAAAGGAGAAAAATCTCTAGGCATACACTTGATAAAATAATCAATCCCTTAGGTACCCTTATATGAATAATTTAGAATCATGGGTCCTAATCAACCTAAATAATGTTTGAACCTAGCCTAATTTGTCGATATTGCACTCATATCTTGCATATCATGCATTGCATCAGTCTATCTAGAATAAGATGAGATATCCTGCTATTTAATGGTTTCTATTACTATTTGCAGGTAATAAAGTGATCAGGATGGAGATAGTGGAATAAAGCAATAAAGGAAGAAGACTGATCCAGATAAGAGGGGTGAGGAGGATAGCCTTATCCCTACCCTTAAAAACCCTAGGACAACCTTCCCAAACCCAAAACGACCTCCATTAGGGCACCTTATCTTCAAAACCCAAACATGGATAGGACTATCCATGTTCTTATCCACCCTATCCCTCTCCCAAACACTTAGGAACAAAAACCAACCCTAGAAAACCTAAAACCCAGTCTCCAGCACCTTTTAGGACGTCCAGACATCTGGCTGGACGTCTGATTTCTATAGAATAACAATCTAGGAAGCCAAAACTCATATTGACACAGAATTGGACATCCAATTTAATGTCCAGACGTCCAATTTTGTAGTATAAGATGTCTAACCACTATCCTGGATGTCTGATACTGCTGTCTGGTTCCAAATTTTAGTGTTGGAAGCCCTAGCTTGCCTATTTTGACCTAGGAACCCCACCAAACACCCTAGGAAACGTAATTAGAGACCTCCTAAGCCTATTCCACTATCCATAGCCCTACTTATTGTATCCCTAACCTAATTGAGCCATCCCATACCTAATTGGGTGCATCTACAGTTGATTGGGTGCACCTGAGACCAATTGGATCCACCCAGGATCTAATTTACTCATACCTTTTAGGGTTACCCTAGCCTAATCACATGCACACGTCCAATTAAACTTGACCTAGACCTAATTAGGTTCACTCCTATCCAATTAGACTTTCCTAAGCCTAATTAGGTCCACACCCACTTAATCTTGATTAACCCAACCTATTTAGCACCTAATCCTACCAAAACCCACAACCTAGTCCTACGAAAAATACACACCCACACACACACACACACCTTCCCATTCTACCCCTACCAAACCCATGCACACTCTCTTGGAAACCCTAAAAACTTGTGTTAAACCTAGATCCTAAAAATGTGGCATTAGCTAATTTTGGAGCCACCAAAAGTGGCAACCAAATGGAGCCTTCCATAAGGGCAAAAAGTGGGCCACGAAATTGCACCATCTCCTGCACTCTCTCCCTCTCAACTTGTGACCACACCTCCTCCTCTCCCTCTCAAGGCCGTCCTCCTCCTCCAAGGCTCCCTCCATGGACGGCTAGGAAGAAGCTCTCCTCCAAGCTTCTTCAACGGTGGCAAGAAGAAGAAGAGAATAAGGATGCAACACCTTCTCCTTTCTTCTTGTGGGCGTGCCCTCTTCTTCCACCATAGAGGATGCACGCGCCCATTTTCTTCTCCTCTTAGATGGCCA
This sequence comes from Thalassia testudinum, assembly GCA_037157565.1. Lineage (NCBI taxonomy): Eukaryota > Viridiplantae > Streptophyta > Magnoliopsida > Alismatales > Hydrocharitaceae > Thalassia > Thalassia testudinum. The sequence goes on along the minus strand of JAZHRO010000040.1, from coordinate 8,362,511 downwards.
TAGAGAAGACCCCCCTCAAGGTCTTCTCAAGGATGACCATAGGTAGAGAAAGGGTGCAACACCCTCCTCTCTCCACTTGGCTGCGCACACCCATCCTCCTTTCTTTAGTGGACTGCCAAGAAGGCTTCTCCTTAGCCTCTCTTGGTTGATCCCTTTCTTCAGTTTAGCTTTATTTCCATGTATCCGAATTTTATAGTGACTTAATTTTTGATGCATGATACTCTTGTCTAATGGCTTTATATGCATGCTATTATCTTCACGGCTTACAACTTTGATGCATGCTTTCATTTCATGTTTCAAAATAAAGATAAAAAACACAAAAAGACGAAAATATTAGATTAGATTTAGGTTAGATTAAGCTGATCTAAATCTCGACTTGTTTTCACACCTCCCAGAGATGAACGACCAGGACTCAAGTTTCAAAAGAATGAAATCCATCGAGTTTTGATACTATAAAGATTTTTGTCAAGGGAATTTCACGACTATACTATGACGTTGTTTTTTGAAAACTTGCAATTTCTATGCTTGTCACTTGTGAATCGTAAAGTATACTAGAGGGGAGGGGAGAATAGTATCGCTTAAAAATAAATTTGATTTAAAGACAAATTCATAGCAGAATCAAGCACAAATTGCACTTGGATTTATAGTGGAAACCCAAATCGAGTGATGTTAACGCGGCGAAATTGAGTTTAAAATAAAATGTTTTAATATAGTCAAAATCTCTTTGAAAATAAATACAATTTTATTACTAGAAAAGATTCCAAGGTCGAACACAAGGGGCAAATGGAATTCACACACTAATCTCAACAATTAATGTAATTTGAACACAAAATATTACTTAAAAACTAATTTGAAATGTAGAGCATATGAGTATATGAAGAATAAAAAGAATTTTAGACAAAATAATGGTGATTTGAATCACCAATTATAAGTCTAATACATAGAATAATTACTCAAATTTACTAAAGGAGGGAGTATGAAATCAGATGTCTAATTTTGCAATCAGACGTCTTAAATGACATTTGCTACAGTACCCCTTTTGCTTTTCTTTGTCTGCGTGCCTCTTCCTTCTTCTTCACTTCTCTTCTTTTTCTGATTCTTCCTTTCTTCTGGAGCTTCTTCTCTTCAGCTGATTCTTTCTTTCTTCTGCTCAAGCCTTCACTTCTTCTTCTTCTTCTGCCATTAGTTCTATGATCCTCCACTTCCTCTTCTCTTCTTCCTTCTTTGGCTTTCCTCTTGTGAATTTGGCTAAGTGTCGGCTGAAGTTCCCTGTAACAAAACCCTCCCCCTACCCACGCAACTCTCCTTTCTTTTTCTCTCTTAGGATCTGCTCTCCCAGAGCCACAAGTATTCGGGTTATCAGGTTCTGGTGTGTACCCAGGTTTAGGGCTGCATACAGTGGGTAGTAGCCGAGGAGTGCGGGCTAGGTGGGTTATCGGGTCAACCAGGTCTGTGGGGGAGATGTCATGGACAAGACCAATGAAGGTGTAGGAGGACCTCACCCTCAGTGATTGGAGGCAGACAGCCCCATTCACTTTTGGGTTTTATGCGGCTACAAGTGGCTCTTCATATCCGAGGTGGGACTAAATGTCACACCTTTCTTCCGCGTAGCGCAGCAGCAAGGTACTCAGTCAAATTGACGGGGTTGCGGCTGCTGAAGCCCTTGTGTGAGGACTTGGTCTCCTGCAGGCCTCAATTCCGCATGGCTTGGAGTGATCCCCTGGAGCAGAAACACCCAGGAGCAGCTTGAAGCTTGCTCGAAGCATGACGTCAATGGCAGGTTTGGCCTGATACCTGAAATTCAAGAAAAGGGGACTTATGGCCGTGTTAGAAGGTTCAACAGGATTGTCGTGGCATGGCGAATGTGATGGTGGCAGTGGCGTGTTGCGTGAATGGCTGTGGTTGTCGGACGGATGCAGTTATGCCCGGTGAGAGTGGGTTTGTTCAGGAAGGTGTTTGGGTGGATGGAATGGAAAATAGGGAGATGGGAAATGAACGAGGAGGCACGATAGAGGTTGTGAGCTTACTGGCGTGGTGGATGGAGGTGCATAGTGGTGGGAACACCTCGCCGGAGGAGTTCACCGGAGATGGAGGAGATGAAGGTGTTTAGTATCGTCGGTGGTTGGATTTGGGAAATAAAGAAAGGAGAAGAAAGTAGGAGAGATAGGGAACCTAGGAATCTACTCTAAGGATGAAGAGGTGAAGGGATCCCCACGGCGATGTGGTTGCCGAATGTGGGGAAGACGAACCTCCATAGGAGAGACGGTGGCGACTGGTATTTGCAAGACGCAGAGGACAGTGAGGAAGATGAATCTGCCATTGGTTTTGTGGTCGGACGACTAGAGGAGTCGGAGAGAGACCATCGGAGCTTGCGGAGATTTACAGCGGAAGAGGAGAGAGGAAGAGGGGGGAGTTCCGATCGAATTTCAAGCTGAGGAGAACGGTCGAACCCTGGGGAGTCTTTTAAAGGGCTCTAGAGAGAGTTTTGAGCTTGGAAGCCAATCTTCCAAGCTAGGAATGCTTGCCCGATTTAGGAGTTCTTGAGACCCAAATCTCTCATGCGCTCGCATGAGAGATTGGGAAAGATCTGGAGCACATGGACAGGCTTAGATTGAAGGGAATTTCTCAAAGAATCTTCCTTCTAATTTTGGAAGGGATGGACTGATTAGAAGAGTTCTCTTCTATCAAAGGTCGTTGAAGAAGGATTTCTCTGCGATAATGGTGGAGGGACATTATTGTTAATATGAAGAAGAAGTTAGGGGGCTGAATGCAAGGGTTTTTGAAGGTTGGGGGTATAAATGTAATCAAATAGGATCATTTTGCAAACTAGGTCAGGACAAGCTCATTTTGGATCCAAATTTTGGTACAAACCTAATTTGGACCTAAGAAATCCAATGGTGAAGTTGGATTTTGGTTTTGACTACGTTTAGCTAGGTAATTTATGTAAAAACCTAAATTAGGGTAAATATCTGTTTGAGGCTCCATTTTGGATCAAGATGGGTTCTGATGGTCAAATTGAAGGTACTAAACCCTAAAGAATATTTTTCTATGATTTTTAGAGGGTTTAGGTGAAATTTATCCTAAGCAAAACCTCAGTTAATTAAGTGGGTTTGTTTTTAGGATTTCAAAAGTTATTTAATTCTCAGAACACATGCAAACCCTTTTCTAATTGATCTCACCCACTTATTATGCTATTAAGACCATTTGACCTTTATTCAGCCCTTGAGAAAACCCGTGGTTGTACTGCATTCATGATAAGATGGTAAAATTACAATTTTAACCTTAGTTTCTTATTTTTCTCTTAGAATGGTTATACAGTGAGTTATGGTTCTCTAGCGGTTATGTAGGAGCATTTATTGACTTAATTGGGTCAAAATGAGCTAGTTATGACTCATGATGGTGTTCCCATCAGGTGAAAACCACTACCTACTACCTAAGCCTCTTAGCTTAGGATTTTCTTGACTAGTTGAGGCTAGTCGATCCACTATCGTACCACTTGAACGAGGGTGGCACAACCTCTTTACAAACACTTCTTTTTTCAACCTAAAGGGAAGCACAACAACAACAACGGATTTTCTACAACAACTTTGGGATCCGTTAATCAAAACAACAATGTAAAAGAATAATATAGAGCTATGGAACCTCAATAAAATTATAATTTCAGCGGAGGTTTGAAACGATGTGCTTTGAAAGATGTGAAAAGTTAAGTGCAGAAGCACTTGAAGAAGCATGAGAAGCTCTATTCTTTGAGAGGATTTTTCTATTGAAAGATATGAGAAAAAGGGCTGCATATGACCTCTATTTATACTGAAAATCCACCTAAAAAGGAAATCAAATTGGTCAATCAAAATGACATTTGGTCGATCAATCTCGTTATTTGATTAATCACTGATTGGTTGATTAATTAACTTAGCTGATTGATCAAAAGGGTATTAATCAACTTCCTAAAATGGGTTGGTTTAATCGATTAACTAAGTTGGTTGGTTGATCAATCAATTTGGTCGATCAATAACCCTAGAAACTTGATTTTAGAGAGAAGTGCAAAAATCCATTTGAGTTTTATTTTGAGGATCCTTACAACATTATCGTAGACTCAATAAAAGTAAAAGATATAGATCAACATCCATCAAAACTTGGTCCATGAGAGAAGCTTCTAATCCATGAGAGTCCTGAAATATTAGTCTTGCAAGAAGCATAATTTTGGTGCATCAAAACAAAGGTGCTTTAAAAGAAATATCTGATCTAGTACAGTTAGCCAAATACATCAAGCTTCCTATAATCTATGAATATCTTGTAGTTTCCCTACTAGGAGGGGGTGACATAATAAATTGCGGAAATATAATATAAAATAATCTCACAAAATTCAATCACACAAGGTACACAATTATTTTTAGGTGGAAACTCAAACCGGGTGAAAACTAACCAAGTTGATCAAATCCACTAAACGAATCACTTAAACGAGGGTGATTCAACCTCAATTACAACCATGCAACTTTATATGAGGATAGCGTACCTCAAACCCCTTCTCTTCACGAGAAGGATTTTGTCCCACGAAGGAGACTGGAATTCGCAAAGCAAATACCCAACCAAAGAACAAAGATAAATAACAATAATCTTATAGAGCCAACAAAGTAATTTTTAACCTAAGCTTCTATAGGAGTTAAGATGCTTCCCTTTTCAAGGAGTGCGTTGACGATGCGGATGTGTGAACTACACGACGGCGCAACGCCGCTCTTGTGAACTACGACGGGAGAGCGGGTGCGCAAATGCTTGATGCTCTCTAGATGTAGAACTTGAGCTTGGAGAGCAAGAGATTCTTTTGGACACAAAAGAGTGGAAATGATTGTTCTTGGTTTGTCTAGGTGTGTCTTAAGTGGCAAAGGCTCCCCTCTATTTATAGAGGCCTTAGGAAGGCTTTGGAAGGCTTTGGAAAGCTTCCATAGCCATTGGGTGCAAAGCCCAAGAGAATCAGGCTGAAATCAGGAACAATCATTGCACTGACAGGGTAATTAGACGTCTGATCCTGGCATCAGACATCTGGAAGATCAGTTTAAGACGTCTGGGATCAAAGTCAAACATCTATTTTTAGGCGGGTTTCTTCTTGACTTGAATCAGATCTAAACAAGGTTCTACTGCAAGTCCATCAGACGACATACAGGACGTCTGGCACTATGTCTGGATGTTTGGAAACCTACTTTTCTGTGGGAATGGATTTCCAAGAGAGCGCAACAGCTAGAAAATCTCTAAGAAGAGATTTTCGGGTCAGCCGAGGTAAAACAGTTATTTATCAGACGTCTGGAAAGGCTTAAGGACGTCTGATAAGGCTCTAACGGTCATATCTTCAGTGTTTGTTAAGCCAGCTAACGGTCCACTAATTGGACGTCTGTCAAAAACATCAGACATCTTCTAAGACGACTGGACTAAGGTCGGGACGTCAGATTTCATCAGACAGAACTAACTAAGTCCAGCCTAAATGTTATCAGACGTCTGAATCAACAGTCAGACATCTTAAAACCCATTATCAGACGTCTGTTTTTGGAATTAGATGTCTGAAAAGGTTGTTTGAACTCTATATTGGTTTTCTAAGTTCTCTACAGAAAACCTAAGTATCCTAGGGTTGTGCAGGTGTTCCTAGGACTACTGTTAGGGTACTTTGAGGCTCTTTAACATGATGTTCTAAGGAACGAAAAGAGTAAGGAAATAAAGACAAAAGTACATGAAAGAAATAAACATAATTCTATCCTATTCTTCTTGTCCTTCCATCTTCAATTTATCACTTCTCGCGAATCTCCTCTGTCCTCCATCAAGCTCCTCCAATCCATCCTAGATGCGAGCTCAAACTCCATCTAATCACGTCTCCATTTGCAATTGACCTGAAATCTAATACTTCAAGTGCAAATGTTAAATGACATATGTTTTGTTATCATCAAAACAAACGATCGTGGTGCTCTAGCACCAACAATCTCTCCCTTTTTGATGATGACAAAATCATAAATAATGCAAAAAAAATCCTCCCCCATTTTGACATTATCAAAAAGGTTTGATTGATTTTAAATTTCCTATAACTCCCCCTTAAAACATGCTCTTCTATGAATTTCTTTTAAAAGTAATGTCCTCCCCCCTTTTTGTAACAACAAGATAGCTATTATTTTTCTCTCCCTTACTAAAGGAAATTTAGCTAACTTGCAACTCCCCCTTAAAAATTAACAATTAGCTCATAATTTTTTAACTCCCCTTATCTAAATGCTAATAAAAAGATAGGGTAAAAAATTTTTACCTCACCTACCATGGCCAATAAAATGGCCCAAATGGTGGTGGTGGATGCCACATCGGATGGGGCTCCCATCCTTAGCTTGGAGGCCCTGGCATTGGTGCCGGTCTCCAGTCTGGTGGTTGACGTGCGGTAGGTCCATCGTTTGTTCGCCGTCTCGTCGATCTTCTTGTTATCCTCCTTGGTCTACTCCTTGGTTCTCCCAACTCGAGTTGACCAGCCTTGAGCTTGTAGGTCCAGTCCTTCGTGTTGTAGTTATCCCTGAAACCTACAAAACAAGATTCCAATTCTTTCTTTGGTATCCAAGTGAGCTTGGATCCGGATCTATTAGCGGGTCTCCTTGACAGAGATCCTTTCTCAACCTTAGGGCTATAAAAATTATCTACTTTGTTGATTAATTTGTTAGAGTTTTCCCTAAGACATGCAATTTCTTTTTCTATAGTATGCATCTTTGTCTTTAAATAAGAAATTTCTAACTTTAAACTATCATTTTCTTCAATCAATTTAGTATTTTCATTGATTAAATTTTTATTTTCTAATAACATGTTATTATCCTTAGGACTAGTTTCTATGTCCTTGAGTTATTTTTCTAACCTATCATTTTCATTTTTAAGAAAACTAAGGTTCTTTTTAATATTTTTATTTTCTATCTTAAGTGTTTTACTAACTTCAAAAAGCTCATTAAATGCATCTTGTAAATCGAAATTTACCTCGTTGTCGGAGTCACTTCCGCTTTCGCTATCGCTATCACTTCCTCTAGCCATGAAACCAAAGCAAGCGGTTTCTTCTTCTATAGACTTTTCTTCTTCTTCTTCCTCCGAGCTCGAATCGTCCTAAGTGGCTTGGAATGCCTTCTTCTTAGATTTCTTCTCCTTTTCCTTCTTCTTCTCCTTTTTGAGAAGAGGGCATTCTGGTCGCAGATGCCCTTTCTCGTTGCAGTGGTAGCAACGTCTCGGGCTCTCCTTCTCCTTCTTCTTTGATTCCCTATACAACTTGGAAAACTTTTTAAGTAAAATTTTAAAGTCTTCATTGTCGGAACTTACCTCACTATCCGATGCAGCTTTGAAGGTGAGAGTCTTCTTCGGTTTTAGCTCCAGTGTATCCTTCTTCTTCTGCTTCAACTTTGTCTCATAGGCCATTAGATTGCCTATGAGATCTTCCATGTTGAGCTCCTCCACTTCGTTCGCCTCCTTGATGGCGATGACTTTTTGTTCCCACTCCCGTCCGAGGGAAGGAAGAAGCTTCCCTTGAAGCTCCCCCTTGATGAAAGTCTTCCCTAAAGCTTTCAAATTGTTTACTATAAGAGTGAACCTAGTGTTCATCTCACTTAAAGTTTCGTTAGATTTCATGGAAAGAGACTCAAACTCTTGTGAAAGTAAATTGAGTTTAGAAGTTTTTACCTTAGAGGTACCTTCATGAGCTACCTCGAGTGTATGCCAAATCTCGTATGCAGTGGCGCATTGCAAGATTCTGTTGAACTCCTCTGGGTTGAGTGTGCAATACAATGCGCTCATTGTTTTCGTGTTGAGCAAGAGTTCCCGGATCTGCTACTGCAAGTATCCTGCGGCGGGTTTTTCTGGGATGTCGAAAGGGGTCTCGCACTTGGACCAAATCATGAAGTCGATGGCTTGAAGCCACGTCATCATTCGTAGTTTCCAGTAGGGGTAGTTTCTCCCATCGAAGAACGGTGGACGAGTCATAGACTGGCCCTCGGAAATCCTACACGCGGAACTGCTCCCCTCCATGATCTTCTTGCCCGGGTGTTACTCCGATTAGCAAGAACCTGCTCTGATATCAATTGTAGTTTCCCTACTAGGAGGGGGTGATGTAATAAATTACGAAAATATAATATAAAATAATCTCACAAAATTCAATCACACAAGGTACACAATTATTTTTAGGTGGAAACCCAAACTGGGTGAAAACCACCACCTAACCCTCTCGAGTTAGGATTTTCCGATCAACCAAGTTGATCAAATCCACTAAACGAATCACTTAAATAAGGGTGATTCAACCTCAATTACAACCACGCAACTTTATATGAGGGTAGCGTACCTCAAACCCCTTCTCTTCACGAGAAGGATTTTGTCCCACGAAGGAGACGGGAATTCGCAAAGCAAATACCCAACCAAAGAACAAAGATAAATAACAACAATCCTATAGAGCCAACAAAGTAATTTTTAACCTAAGCTTCTATAGGAATTAAGATGCTTCCCTTTGCAAGGAGTGCGTCGACGATGCGGATGTGTAAACTACACGACGGCACAACGTCGCTCTTGTGAACTACGACTGGAGAGCGGGTGCGCAAATTCTTGATGCTCTCTAGATGTAGAACTTGAGCTTGGAGAGCAAGAGATTCTTTTGGACACAAACGAGTGGAAATGCTTGTTCTTGGTGTGTCTAGGTGTGTCTTGAGTGGAAAAGGCTCCCCTCTATTTATAGAGGCCTTAGGAAGGCTTTGAAAGGCTTTGGAAAGCTTCCATAGCCATTAGGTGCAAAGCCCAAGAGAATCAGGCCGAAATCAGGAACAATCATTGCACTGACAGGGTAATCAGACGTCTGGAAGATCAGTTTAAGACGTCTAGGATCAAAGTCAGATGTCTATTTTTAGGCGGGTTTCTTCTTGACTTGAATAAGATCTAAACAGGGTTCTAGTGCAAGTCCATCAGATGACATACAGGACATCTGGCACTAAGTCTGGACGTCTGGAAACCTACTTTTCTGCGGGAATGGATTTCCAAGAGAGTGCAACGGCTAGAAAATCTTTGGAAAGAGATTTTTGGGTCAGCCGAGGTAAAACAGTCATTTATCAGATGTCTGGAAAGGCTTAAGGACATCTGATAAGGCTCTAACGGTCATATCTTTAGTGTTTGTTAAGCCATCCAACGGTCCACTAATTGGACATCTGGCAAAAACATCAGACGTCTTCTAAGACGTCTGGACTAAGGTCTGGACGTCTGATTTCATCAGACAGAACTAACTATGTCTAGCCTAAATGTTATCAGACGTCTGAATCAACAGTCAGACGTCTTAAAACCCATTATCAGACGTCTGTTTTTGGAATTAGACGTCTGAAAAGGCTGTTTGAACTCTATATTGGTTTTCTAAGTTCTCTACAGAAAATCTAAGTATCCTAGGGTTGTGCAGGTGTTCCTAGGACTACTGTTAGGGTACTTTGAGGCTCTTTAACATGATGTTCTAAGGAACAAAAAGAGTAAGGAAATAAAGACAAAAGTACATGAAAGAAATAAACAGAATTCTATCCTATTCTTCTTGTCCTTCCATCTTCAATTTATCGCTCCTTGTAAATCTCCTCTGTTCTCCATCAAGCTCCTCCAATCAGTCCTGGATGCGAGCTCGAACTCCATCTAATCTCGTCTCCATTTGCAATTGACCTGAAATCTAATACTCCAAGTGCAAATGTTAAATGTCACGTGTTTTGTTATCATTAAAACAAACGATCGCGGTTCTCTAGCACCAACATATCTTAGTTGTGAAATAGGCGTTCCACTTTTATTCTTATAGAGAGTTTTTAATTAATCAAAAGGAGTGCTTACAGCCTTACAATCTTCATAGTGAAATTTCTCAAGAACCTTCTTAACATAATAAAATTGAGAAATAGCTATCACCTCTACTGACCGAATCAGTTTGAGGCCTAGGATCACATTTGCAACACCCATATCGTTCATCTCAAACTTACTACTCAAGAGCAACTTAGTTTCATTCACAATTCTAATGTTTGATCCAAATAATAATATATCATCTACATATAGGCATAGGATAATACACATATCACCTTTAATCATAGAGTAGACATACTTGTCAGATTTGTGACCTACAAAGCCAAAAGATTATATAGTCTTATCAAACTTTTCATGCCATTTCTTGGGTGCTTGTTTCAAACTATAAAGAGATTCAACAAGCTTGGAAACCTTTTTCTCATTCCCAGGAGTTACAAATCCCTCAGGTTGGTCCATATAAATCTCCTTCTCAAGATTGCCATGAAGAAAGGTGGTCTTCACATCCATTTAGTGGATAGTGAGATCATAAGTAGAAGCCAATGCAATAAGCATTCGGATAGTAGTTATCCTAGTTACTAGAGAATAGGTATCGAAATAATCAATTCCTTCTATTTGCCTAAACCCCTTGGCAACAAGTCTAGCTTTGTATTTTTCAATAGATTCATCAGACATGAGTTTTCTCTTAAACACCCACTTGCACCCAATAGTAGAACACCCTAGAGGTAAATCAATCAACTCCCAAGTGCCATTAGAGATGATTAAGTCTATCTCATTTTTCATGTCATCTTTTCAATGCTTAGCTTCAGAAGAAGCCATAACATCATGATAAGTGAGGGGATCGCCCTTGATTTGGTAAGTAATAAAATTACTTCCCAAATCCTTAGCAATTCTTGGTCTTTTACTTCTCCTAGGTTCAAAATCTTCTACTTGATTGGGTTCAGAATGGGAAGAGCTAGCCCCCACATTTGACATTCTTTCCACTTGACCAGGAATAGAATCAGATGTGATGGTTAGATCATCTGAAGTCATAGTTTTAGGTAATCCAGTCTTCATAAGGAAGACATCCTAAAAAAATGTAGCATCGCAAAGCTCAACAATAGTGTTGACATCTTTGCCTGAAATCTCAGATTTTATAACAAAAAGTGTATAAGCTTAGCTATTATCAACATAACCTAGAGAGATCGCGTCAACTATCTTAGGTCTACGCTTCTTCCTCTTATGTTTTGAGACAACTACTTTTGCAAGGCAGCCCCACACTTTGAGGTATTTCAAACTTGGTTTCCTGTTTCTTCAAATCTCAAATGAACTACTTTCCTTATACTTGAGGGGATCTTTATTCAGATTATGGCATGCCGTATTCAAAGCTTCCCTCCACATGTAAGTAGGTAATCTTGATCTTTGCAAGAGAGAGTTGACCATGTCAGTTAAGGTCCTATTCTTTTGTTCTGCTATCCCATTAGATTAAGGGGAATATGGGATCGTCACTTCATGAACTATACCAAAAGCTTGACACTGTTCAGCAAATAAGTTGGATGTATATTTTCCTCCTATACCTAACCTCAGCCTCTTAAGAGTTTTCTCAATTTGTGTTTCTGCTTCTTTCTTAAAGATGAGGAATTTACTTAATGCCTCATTCCTAGACTTAAGCAAATACACATAGCAGTATCTACTATTGTCATCTATAAAGGAGATAAAATACTTTTTATTGTCCCTAGTTAACACACCGTTAAACTCGCAGATATCCGTGTGTAGCAAATCTAGAACCTCAGTATCTCTTTTTTCAAGAATAATAATCATATGATGTTTGTTCTATAGGGCCTTATATAAAGTTAAGAATGGTAGAACATTTAGAGTGCCTTATATGAAATTAACAATGTTTAGAAATAAGAATGGTACAATATTCTTTAGAGCCATATATGAAGCTATCAATGTTCAGGAAAAGGCTCTAAACCACTGATGTACAAATTATAGATCCAAACATGGCATCTACCAGTCGATGCATTCTCATGGAAGCCTTCAAAATGCAGTCTAATTTCCTAGGCTCTTCAGAACAGGGAGAAAGTTGGCATCCTGGAAAACACAAAATTAATTGAAAGCAAAGAACCTAATTTAATTGAGAATTTGGGTCATTTAATGTTTGTGGAAAACCTTTTCAGAAAATGAGAAAGAGAACATTAATTATTGAAAAAGGAGGTGGTAAAGGCTTGAGATGTCTCTACTGTGCATTCCTTCATTGCTCTCCTTTACACAGAACGATTCTTGAACCTTACGGGGAACCATTTCATTTTAATGTTGGTAGTAGTTTGTTCCATATAAAAGAACAGGTGATCTAAAAATTTGTGTCAACTTGCATAAGGTACTTTAGTAACACCTGCTCTAACTTCTAATAAAATTTCTCTTTAGGAAAAAAAAACCTTCTGACATAACCAACAATTGATTAAATATGATCATATTACCCACTTTAGAAGAGAGCATGCAAAACTAAAACTAATTTGATACTTTATATAGGAAACCAATGCGTGCTAATATATATGAATGAAATTGAAACTTATAAATAGGTCCAATTTTGGATTGTATTTCTCCAGCTAAAATGTCAATTTAGAAAACCATCTCAACTTGTTAATCACCAACACTAAATAACAAAAATTTTTCACAATAAAAACCATACTAATAAAAAATGAATTCATGTAAAATGTATTAAATAAATTGGTATGTTATAGCAAATGCAATAAATATAGGTCCAACAACTTACAGATAAGAAGAGATTCATTCCAGACACCAAAGAATGAGGGACATTGGCTACACAATCAACGTAAGGCTTTCCCTCATAAACAGCTACCTTGTCCACAAGGTAAGTGGCCATAATGAAGTCATGTTCAACAACAAAGGTAGTATCCTCATGATTGATTTTTGAGACATGAAAGGAGACCTTGGAGAGCAAATACACAATATCTTCTCCATCACATACTAGAGGGTAGTATTTGGACCTGTAAATTAAGGTTCATTCTAGGATGATCCATATTCAAGAGAAGAAAAATGGAAAGTATACAAATGAGTTGCACTTAGAATGCCTAATACACATGTCATAGAGTACAAAGAAAAGGAAGTAAATTACATCTCAAAATGAATAGAATTTCCAATATATACATGAATACTCCACCAAAGGTCAATTTTTTAGAACCTTTTCACAAGGACATTGGGATTCTTAAAGAATAGCTTTATTTATTTACATTGAAAATTGTGGTTGAAATTGTAAATAGCCTAGATCTACAGGTTTCACCATCCACTTGGCTAGTAAGCTAAGATGATTATTGCCCAATTCGAACAATTCATATTGAATAGTAATCTATAAAGATGGATGCAAATATCATGATGAATAGGGAAAAAGTGAAGCCCTGATAAGGGAAAGGAGGTTGTGCAAAGATGTGTTTCTGATATCGAATAGTTCAGTCACAGGGTTGTACCATTGGCACCCATATCATGGTTAGGAAAAATCTATAAGTAATCTAATGTGTTACAAGGAAAGGAGGTTGTGCAATGACCCAAAATCTATTGACTATGCCTACCAGGGCATTGTCAAAGGAAAAAGAATACCGGTGACAACACATATCTTTCATTTCTTCTTTTTTTTCTTTTTGATATTTGTAACCTTTTGGTTTCTTTAACATGACTTTTTGATGGCCTATCATCTTCCTATTTAACTGTTATGTGAGTTAGGAATTGACAACTGAAGTAGGGGAACATATCTATATTGTCGTTTCTCTGTCATTTTTGTCATTGTGAATTATAGGTCACCTATGTCATTTCTTTGAATTTGTCCACATTAACAGCACAATAAGTCTTAATGCTTCATTTAATGTCAACCTATTTTGTTAAATGACATTTTTCACTTTTTTGGTGCTACATGTCAACATAATTTCATCGCATGCTTCTCCTCAGTTATCTACCTTCTATTTGGTAAAACTCATATACTTATGATATTTGATAGACTTGTTTGAGATAGCAAATTTCTTTGGTATCACTTCTTCAATTGATGCAGAAGCCATTCAAGTAAGTAGTCAAGTGCCTCATAGCTTCTTTGCAATGTCAAATGTGGTTTGGTTGCTGGATCATTCTTTGAAGTGTTACAGTATGTATTCAACATCACAAATAAATCTCTTTTATGATCGTAATGTATGTGATTTTATCCAATATAATTAAGGAATACCTATCTTATTAGAGTAATTGTGTTTGATTTTCTTAGTCATTTTAAGCAGTGTCATTCATTCCTTATTTAATCATTTGAAATATCTTGTATTCTCATTAGGGAAGGGACACTTATGAGGAATGAGTTGAGATGCTTTATGTTATTGTAGATCTTGTGGAGGTAAGCTACCATGTTGATTGTCCTAAATGGAGGTTAGATTTTTATTTTATAGCTTATTCTAACAATTTTCCCTTTTCTGATGATTTTGGTTGCCTTTCTTGCAGTGGAGCTTTAAGCTGCTTTAGTAACAAAAAGCTCTCTTGCATGTTTTCAAGTGTTTGTCTTGACATTTTGTTTATGTGTGTCTATATATAGAACAAACCCAAACACTTGGGCTTTGGTTACCCCATGTTTTTAACATTGTATTTTGCAATACAATGTAATTGCTTTTTAAGTTTTGATGAGTAGTTAGCTAAAGATGTTCAATTATTAGATTCTATCACTGAGAGACAAGCTCATATTTTCTTTGATGAATGGAAGCTTTTTCATGTAGATGTCCAGATCCAGTTCATTTTCCCTCCGTATGTTTTTCTATGGAAAGTAAAGCATGAGACTGAGTTCATGAGAAATCTAGCGTTGGTTACATATATATATTGAAATATTTGCGTGGAATATATAGAACTATGATGTCTAGGAATTTGGTAGCCTCATTAAATTTCCTAAGTATAGTGTTTTAATGGTTTCTAGCTTTCTTTTTTAATGAATTGTGTCAGTTATGAAAAGGACTTGATGGTGGCTCCATTAGTGCCTTTATAAAATAGAGGTTATTCTATTTTTGCTTTTGAGGAACATAAGTAGGTGGACTTGTGCCTTGTTGTGTGGACAAATGGAATTTATGTTATTAGTGTCAACTGCTAAGTTTTTAATTGATCACTTGGCCCTGGTTTTGTGAATTCTTTACAAGAAATCAACTTGAATCATGAAGTAGTTATCCTTTCTGCAATGATTTTTTCAATGATACCATGCTTAAGAAAAGTTTCCAAACTACTAAAATGGAACCTTTAGTACCAACTCCCCAAAGCTACAAATTATTACCTAGAACCACTTTAGTTTCAATCTCAACTATCTACCTTTGTCCATCTTCTGCACTGGTTGGTTAAGGTAATGACCAGATGACTATGCATTATGCAGGCCTCATAGTTCAGAACTTGAATTAAAGCTGACAGAGTAGTCATAAAAGCTTACCAATTTTAGCAATTATATCTCAAGAGATTCACATATAATCTCACTATAGGCCATGGTACTTCGATCCTAACAGTGCTCCTTTATCAATAATGGGCAACACCGACCATAAACAATTGGAAATCTACTATTTAATCTTGATTTTATGTCATGTTTTGTGACATATAGGCAAGCTATATTTATTGTCATCCTTGTGCTTTTCTATCATGTATATATCCTTTTATTGGACTTGAAGGATGATTCTCCTAACAAAAATATGGACCAACAAATTCTCATATTGATCTAGGCAGATAGGATTTTATCTTTTTGAACATTCTGATACATGCAAGTGTTGTAGTGGGGTGTGCCCACTTGCATCTCTCTTATAGATAATTGTATGCATGTGATGTAGTGGGGTGTGCACACTTAAATGTAAATATAAGTATATTTTTTGTAATTGTTATGCTAAACAAGTACTTTTTTGAGTAAAATACTAGATTATAGGGAAAATTTTGTCGAATTTTTTCATAGAAGTCATAAATTGTAGGAAAACATAGTATATTTGTTACAAGTAGTTATACACATCGACCACAACTTAAATACATGTGATTAAACAATAGGAAATGAGCACATTAGGATTGTAGACATGGATCTATAGTAGACATGGATATATAGTGATTAATTATTATGTTGAAAGGTAATTACTTATACTTAGCCTTTTTTACATTGTAAATATTTTTAAATCTCATTGTTTTTCATTTATAGTTATTTTTACATTGTAAATATTTTACTAGAATTTTCTCCCATGGCCTTTTAACTTGGAGATTTTGCTATTGTTGTTGCTATTTTTTTACTAATTTGATAGGATTTGATTTACTTGAGGAGATTTTGAGACTTTAGATTGGTTTGGATTAGCTTGAAACCTTTATTGTACTAGTTGAGCAATGTGGCCTTTTTTGTTGCCCTGCATGACCCTAGACTACCTTTTCTTCCTTGCAGCGTAGCTATCATGACAACATATTTGACGAGAAGTAACATAAATCTTTAGAAGGTTTTGCTCATAGAACTGTTGCTGGATTTTTGTTGAGCCCATTTTACATTCAAATTGATTTTTGCATGTTTTGTAGATTCATTCGAGTCATTGAGACAATGCTGTGAAAATGTTTGTCCTAACGATGGTTTTTTAGATCAGGTTGAGGCCTTTTAATCTCAATTTTGAGTTGAAGTTTCTATATGCAATTTGAGTTTCGGAGTATGATATCAAGTAGTAGTGTAAGCCTAACACATTCTTACTAGCGGTTAAAGATGTTTGAGTTTGAGGATATGGGCTTCAAAGTAGATTGTTCCAGCCCCATCTACAGGAATTTTCCACTGAAAGTATTGGGTAAGTTATATGATGCCCATTTTCTTTAGATTGTTCTACAATCTTTGTTCATTCTAGTATTAACATTACCTTGAATCTTCTATAAATTATTTGGGCCTGCTGTTGTCATTTTGAATTCTTTTTGTGTCCCTTAGCAAGATTTTCCTTCATTATCTTTTTACTCGTAATATTTTTACTTTATTTTGTTTTTGGAGACTTTATCAATATAATAAATCTGGTGGTGTTTATTTTTTTCACATTGTTATCTTTCTTCTCCAATAAAATACTGTTACTACGCTGAATCACTTGTTTATATATATAGTTATGTTTGAGAATGTCATTGTGAGTTGCACTGTAAGTTATCATATAGTCTATTTGAAAATGTTGCTTGTAGTTACATACATCTTTGCAAAAACATATTTGCCAAGATTTTGGTGTCAAAAGACCCTTTCGCATTATGTTTATATTTTATACACTCTGGCACATCCAAGGTTGCACATGAGGCTCTACTGGCATTTGAAGGTAACACTTCATCTTGTTATAGTAGGTCTTAGGTTAATCATGAATCTTAGGGTTGGAATTGAATGTAGATTAATATGTAAATATATGCAAGTGTTGTAGTGGGGTTTGCCCACTTGCTTCTCTCTCATAAATAATTGTATGCATGTGATGTAGTGGGGTGTGCCTACCTATTTCTAATAGAATATCATGTAAATATATATGTAAGTAGATTTTCGAGAATTGTTATGTTAAATAGATATTTCTTTGAGTAAAACATTAGACTATAAGGAAAATTTTGTCGAATTTTTTTCCTAAAAGCCATAAATTGCAGGAAAACTTAGTATATTTCTTACAAGTATATATGCACATTGACTACAACTTAGATGCATGTGATTAAACAACATGAAATAAGAACATTAGGGTTGTAGACACGGTCTCAATGTAGAAGACATGGATATATAATGATTAATTATTATGTTGAAAGGTAATTATTTATTTCTTTTTTCATTTACAGTTTGACTTTTATTTAATTGTTATTGACTTTATGTTATGATGTTGCAAATGTTGAGGATATGATTTAAGGGGTCACTAGAGCCAAAGCATGTTGAGGATGCTATTGACCTCAACGTTACTCACATAAATCCTCTAACTGGTGAGTGGAAGAGATAGAGGCTCAAGATCCATAGATCATGACAATAGTGATGACATGCCTCCTACTTGCATGGCTCCGTAGGTCTATAAATTGTTTTTATTTCTTTTTGTCTATTGAACTTTTTGCTAAACTATGCTTAAAATATTATGTTGTAAAACATGCATATATTCTGGACTTTAAGATGTTAAGTTAGATTAGTGTAGTGTTGAATTAGAAAAATTTATTGTGAGAAACATATGTATATATGGTGGTCTTAGATCATGACTTTTTTGGATTGTCAAGTTCTTATTTTAGTATATGTAAAGAAATGGTTTCAATATTTTTTTGAATGTGAAATGTAAATGTTAATTGTGATTTCAGTGTGCATTGCACTTTCTTTATAAGTGTTTGTTGTGATTATGGTAACATGCACATATAGGAAATATGAGTAGCAGGAATGAAAAAAAAACATCTTATATGATCTTAAGATGTCGTTAAAATATTGCATAAAATGTTTAAATGCTATGTTTAAATGTTATCTAAAGTAGTGTAAGGTGAGGTTTAAACATTATTAAAAATGCATAAAGTGATATTTAAACCTCATTAAAATATGTGTAAACATTATCAAATGATTGTTGAAGATTTCCAAATAGGATGAAAAGGATAATTAAATGTCGTCAAAATAAGTATAAGATGACTTTTAAATGTTTTGTTAAGTTATCTAAAGTAACATTTAAACATCACAACAGGATGAATAAAGGGACATTTAAATGTCGCTAAAAGAAGTATAAGATGACATTTAGGTGTCTTTGAAAGCTACCTAAAGTAACGTTTAAATGTCATAGTAGAATGCATATTGGGAATGTTTAAACATCACAAAAAAAGACATAAGATTACATTTAAACATAACTAAAAGAGATATAACATGACGTTTAAATGTCTTCAAAAGCTACTTAAAGTCACATTTAAACGTCAATATAGAATATGTAAGATGACATTTAAACGTCATTAAAAGTTATATATGATAACGTTTAAGCATCAGTGAAAGTTACCTAAAATGACGCTTAAACGTTATAGTAGGATAAATAAGGTGACATTTAAATGTTACTAAAAGTGATATAAATGATGTTTAAATGCCTTTAAAAGCTACTGAAGGTAACATTTAAATATCAATATAAAATACGTAAGATGTTTAAACGTTGTTAAAAGTTATCTAAGATGACGTTTAAGCGTAGGTGAAAGTTACATAAAATCATGCTTAAGCGTCATAGTTGGATAAATAAGGTGACGTTTTAATGTTACTAAAAGGGATATAACATGACGTTTAAAGTTTTTTAAAAGCTACCTAAGGTAACATTTAAATGTCAACATAGAATGTGTTAGAGGACGTTTAAACATTGTTAAAAGTTATATAAGATGATGTTTAAGCATCTTTAAAAGCTAATCTAAAGTAACGTTTCAACATCATGATAGTATACATAAGGAGACGGTAAAACGTCACTAAAGATTTCATACAAACTTAAGAAAAAGTAAAAGCAATGTTTAAATGTTTTCAAAATTACTTAATGTGACACTGAAATGTTACCTTGTGTAAGAAATAGTGACATTTAAAGGTCTTCTTAGTTATTCTTTAGTGACATTTTAACATCATCGAAAGATATCTAAGATGACGTTTGTATAGGTTTGGTTATGTGGTGGGACTTTTATGAGACATTTAAATGTTACCTTAGATGTTATAGGCGACGTTTATTTAACGTTAGCCAAATTCATTTAGGTGACGTTTGATTTTTAGTAATATTGATCTAAGACGGCGCACCTAAGGAGACGTTTATGGTGACATTTTTTTAATGTCTACAAAAATTTATGGTGATGTTTATTTCACTTGTGGTGATGTTAAATAAATGTCACCTTAGGTCTTTTTTGTTGTAGTGTAAATATAGGCATTTAGCCTTGGAAGCTTGTATAGTATATTTGAGAGTGCTCTCATTCCTTACCCTTTCTTTCTTCGGAGCACTCTCCGCTATCCTATTTTCCCTCTTCACTTCCCCTTGCTCTCCTTCTCTCCTTCCCTTGGACCTCTCTTCCCCTTTGCTCTGGTGAACCTTTCCTCCTCCCCCTCTTCAGAGGGGAGCCAGAAGGCTCTTTTAGCTCCTATGGAAGTTCCTCCTGGGTGAGGTACTGCAGGGGAGGGATCTGCCTTCTTTTGAGTTTTCTTTATTTTCTTTTGATTTTTTTTTCTGTGCGTGGGGTGTGTGGTGTGTCATTGCTGCTTTTTGTTCTTTCACTTTCAATCTCTTGGTTTCTTTGCGATTTTTCGCTCTTGCATTCCTACTCTTCCTTTGTAACGACCCGGTTCCCGAGTCCCTACGAGACACGAGAACCGGACCGACTCGACTAATCCCAAGACCTAGTCGTCCAACGAGGAAGTAACCAAAAGACAGTAAAATAAACCACATTCAGCATGAATATAACTAACAGTAAGAAAGTACAGCAGTAAGGAAAGAAACTACTACAGTAGGTACCACCACAACAGTAGAACAACATTTATCATATAACAGGAACTGCAGGTAAAGAAAGTACAGCGGAAACAAAAACTACTCACTAGAACAGAAACAAAAGAGGTACAAAAGACTGTGGTAAACTCTACTGGACCCTACTCGGCCCAGCGTCCTCTGCAGCCACCGACCTTGGCTGCTCAACACCTGGTCCTGAAAAAGGTAACGAGTGTAACACGTCAGCAAAACGCTGAGTAGAGTGGCAAGCTAACTAAAGGCAACAGTAGAGTGTACAGTAGCTGTTATGTTCTATTACTTCCTTTATTCACATCTTTCAATTTCTCTCACTATTTCATTTATTTCTCAGGTCCTTTACTTGATCTAGAATGTCCTCGTGGGAACGATCTTGATTGCAGTCTTTTCCAAAAGTAGAAGTAGCACGTGGTGCTCTCCTGGCCGGGAGAGTCCCCCGTGGTGATCCTACCCTCAGTCAACCACCCCAAGGTCACTAACAGACGTAACGGTGACTACGGCACATGCGATAAACGCACAGGTAGCTAGCCCGCACTGGCACGCGGTCAGTCGTTTCCGTTAACGGGTGCGCCCAAAGCACAGCACGGAACCAGGGCAGAGCCCTCTCAGTAACAGGGGTCCAACCCCTCCACAGTAACCAAACCGGGGCCTTGCCCCTCCACAGTCCGCGCACCCTCGCCTGACTACCATGGTTTGCCCTAGTGGGCCTAACAAGTGGGTGAAGGAGGCTAGCAGAACCCCGGGGCCCGTGGGGTAGCTAGTACTCTCCTAACACTAGTAGCTCTCCTCGGTACTACGTACGCGAGGGCCAGCAAGTCGGTACAGAGTGGCCAGTCCTAACCCCGGGTCCCTGGGGCGGCTAGCTCCGCTCTGCACTAAACAGGGGGACAGTCGCTCTCCTTAGTACTCCGTACTCAAGGGCCAGCTCACTTCCCCAAAACTATTCCATTTACTTTCCAGGAGTTCTACTCCTACTTCCCCGTAGGGTTCCATCCTTTTTACTCAAGATCCAGGTTTCACTTCCCAGTTTCACATTCTTACAATCCATGTTCTCAACCACGTTAGCTGTTCACTACAGGCAGTTGTTAATTCAAATTACAGGCAGCTTTATATTTCTTTCCATTTTCCAAGACTGCAATATATACATTCCACTAGTTTTCCATCCTAGGATTCATGCCATATCCTAGGATCTATCATACAATCTAATTTTCCAGCCCTAGGATTCATGCAACACCTAGGAGCTATCATTCCATACATTTCTCATTCCTAGGATTCATGCAACACCTAGATTCTATTTAAGGTTCCATACTTTAACAGATTTTAATAGCTTAAGCCACTCTACCAGGTACAACGGGAGTAATGGGGGCGTGATCGGGAATCCCGCGTGCCTCCGCGACTCCCAAGACTGCAACTGAACGAGGTCCTATCACAAGGATCAACAAAAGGAGTGTCTCAAAACAGTGTATAGCTACTGTAGACGGGTAGAGGAATTAATTCTGAAAAGAACGCAACTCGAATCGCGGAAAACGGAGCCCGAACGGGCCCTAAACGGGTCGAAAAAGATGATACTATGCAAAATCAGACGTCTGGAACTTCTTCCAGACGTCTTAAACAGTGGATCAGAGAATTACCTGTTCAGCGTGGTTTCCCAGACGTCCAGAAGTCTGCGGGGATGTCTGTCCTATCTCCAAGACGTCCGATGGTCACCCCGGACGTCTGTAGGTCACTCCCGCCGTTTGGTACAACTTCCAGACGTCTGATTCGCAAAGGATGGCGAATCAGTGAACCTGCGTACAGCCAACTCCCTCCCTTAGTATGGTCGGTCGACAGGAAGGAAGAAGAAAGCGGAATACACACCTTTCAGATGTCGGTATAAGCTACCAAACGTCGTTCTCGCCGTCTGCCTATCAACCCAGACGTCTGATTCTGGAAATTTTTCTAGAATCAGGGCGTGACCCGGACTCTACTCGCGACGCCGCCAGCGTCGCACCTCGCGCTCCTGCTGCTCAGACTGCAGCAGGTCCCTCTCTGCATCGTTCCGGGCCCCCTGCGCCCTCCGCCGGCCGGCCAAGCCGCTCCGGCGAGCTCGCCCTCATGGCAGAGCTCTGCCCTCGCACGCCGCGCCTCCTCCGCGCTCACTGCGGCCGCCGCTGCAGCCCTCGCGCTTGCTCGCTCTCGCGCACAGGAAGGAGAAGGAGGAGACGGTGGAGACGGGAGGGGAGGGTGGCCCCTTTTAACGCTGTGCGGAGAGGAGAGAGAGAAGGTGCGGCAGGCGTTTGCAGCCGCAGAAGAAAAAGAGGGAAAACGAATATGCGGTCTGCGCGCTCAGGTGCGTAGACGAATCGCGGGTGTGGACGATAACGGTTTTTCAGACGTCTGTAAACCATCCCAGACGTCTGTCAGGATGTCTGGATGTGATCCCAGACGTCTGGGCCACCTCCCAGACGTCTTAAAATACGTCCGGGGCACGCGTTCGTAACATCCTTGGTTGAGGGAATTCATCAAATCTCAAATTAGCTTCAGCCTTCCTTAGTTGGTTGCAGGGGAAAGGCTCCGAGAGCCTGCTAGGGTTCCTCTTCTTTTCGTGATCTTGTTTGATCATTCTTTTTCCTATTTTTTGCCTCTTTTCCTTTCTCTCTTTCCTTTCTTTTGTTTGGTTCTGGTGGCTCTCAGGTGAGCCAGATCGCCTATGTCGGTGTACGTGGGTAATGATTAATGATAATGTCATCATAAGCCACAACTAACTTTTATTAGTCAGAATCAAAAGACAAATGCTCCTACATAACCACTGGAGAGTCGTAATTCATTGCATATTCATTCTGAGAGAAATACATTAAATCAGGGGTAAATCTACAGTTTTAACATCATATCCTAATTGCAAAGTAACCACATATTTTCCCAAGGGTTAATTAAAGGTCAAATGGTCATAAATGTCTAATAAGAGGGTCTGTGCAGACAGAAATGAGTTTCTCACATATTTTAAGAATTAATGGACACCTAAAACCTTAATTTCTGACCTGCTTAATTAACAGAGGTTTTGGATAAGATAAAATTCATCTAAACCTTCTAAAAATCATAGAAAAATATTCCATAAGGTTTGGTATCTTTGATTTGACCATCTGAACCCATTTTGACCTAAAATAGAGTCTCAGACAAAAAGTTACCCTAATTTGAGTTTCTGAGCAAATTACCCAGTTAAACTTGATCAAAACCAAAATTTGACTTCATCAATAGATTCCTCAGGTCGAAATTAGTTTTGTACCAAAATTTGGGCCCAATTAAAGATCATCTTGACCTAGTTTGCATTTTGGTCCAGTCTGACTCTTCTCTCTCAAATAGCCCCTCAACTTTCAAAATATATTGCGAATAGCCCCCTAACTTTGTCATATTCTTTGCATTTAGGTCCCTACCGCCATTTTCATGTGAACACACCTGCAGCCGACCTTAAATCAATGAGTTCTCCCTGATTTCTCACCCAATCTCTTCTAAAATTGGAAAGAGAACTCCTGAGAGAATCCTCTTCAATTTAGGCTGCATCTTGGGCTCTGATTTGTATGCAAATCCTCATGTGAGCCCTTTGAAATCAAGGGTTTCCTATTTTGTGAAAGCTCCAAGCTTCCAATCTTGGTTTCTAAGCTTGGAACGACCTACTGAACCCTATAAAAGGACCCACAATGCAAGGTCGTGCTCCTTAGCTTGGTTTGGAGGTCGGAATCCCCTTCTCTTCTCACCGACCTCTATCTCCACCAACTCCGTTGACCCTCTTCGACTACCTTCCTTTCTCTTCATCACAGACAATAGTCGGTGGGAACTTTTTCTTCTCTCTCCTCCGTGCATAACAATACCAGCTAGCATCGCCTAAGCCCCTTCGTCGTCGCCACTTCTCCCCCCTGGAGATTTCCTCTTCTTCGAATTCGGTGTACCACTAGCAAGGTCCATCCTCCCCTTTCATCCGTTAGAGTTAGGTTAGTTAGGTTTGTCTCCCTTTCTACTTCATTTCCCTCACTTTATATCTCTATTTCGACCTTCGATGCTGCCTTACACCCTCCGTCTTCCCCATGTATGGTCGAGCTCCGGTGAAGCCTCCACACCTCCACAGGCCGCCAAAAACCTTGCCATAAAGCCCAAAAGCATCGCCACGCCTCCGCGAACCAAGAACCTCTTCCTATTTCATCTTCCACCCACTCTCGCAACCTACCGAACTCACCCACCTTCACACTCCTCCTTCAACTCCAACACACCACCACACGCACTCACAAGCCACGAGACCACCACTAGCGCTTCGTCGTGCTTCGACGAAGCCCAGGAACTACTTAATGAGGGCTTTCAAGCCCGTATTCATGTCTTCAGGTCACGCTGGTCATCCGCTGCCACCGCCTCCATCCTCGACTCCATTCGACCTCCTCCGACGTTGAGACAACCTGATGCAACTCCCAGGCCGTGTGGAATAATTCCAGGAAGGCTTCCAGGTCGCCAATTGAAGACCCCGTCCTCAGCAACTGCACCAATTGGAAGGAGCTTCATCAGTTGTATTTCTCAAAGAAGAGGATGGGATATATCCCACCTCATGAATGCTTGAGCTGCAGGCTACACATAAAAGGCATTTGTGCCCTTATCCGGCTGCCCATGTACACAGGGGTCGGGTCCTTCATCATCTTAGTCATGCACACCTCAGCTACCTCTCACACCCAATAGCCTTTGTCAACCGGATCCCTGAATACCCAATTATGTACCCGATTATCTGAGAGAAAGAACAAAGAAAGGAAAGAGAGATAGAGAGTGGGGGTGGGGGTTTTGCTCTTTGAAGGTGTGGCTTGACACTTAGTCGCTAAAGGCCCCTTGTGCATGTGAAGGAGAAGAGGAAGAAAGGGAAGGCTCTGAGAAGAAGAGAAGAAGGAGAAGGCTCGTGCAGAAAGAAAAATAAGGCTTTGAGAGCCTTGATCACTTAAGTCGTCTAGTGCTTGATTCTATTGTCTGCAGATACTGTGGTCGCCTATCTTATTTGGTATTTCTGATTGATGATACTATTCGAATATTTGAGTAGTTAATACATGCTTAATTAAGGCTAATAATTGTTGATCTAAATCACCATTATTTTATCTTAGATTACATTTTATCGTTGTGATCTATTGAAATACTCATGCTTATAATTGAATATCAATTTGAGCAGTTATTATTCATTGAATATCTCTTTTGTTCTTTGATTATGATGCTCATTTATATGCAATTAAAGATGAGCACATGAATTCCATATGTGCTCCCTATGTTCGACCTTGAACTTAATTTCTTGATTTCGAGTTTATAAATTTTATCTATTTTAGAGCTATTTGTTGAGTGTACTACAACACAATTTCCTAAACTCGACGAAAAGCTTGAGAATAATGATCCCCTTATCTTCAGGCAGCTTGTGAGTCTACCCCCGACAAGCCTTCATTTGCTTCAGTCATGGTTGGACCTGGTCCATCTAGACCTTCCTCTTTTGTGGAGCTCACATTCCCTATTTGCCAGTAGATGTTCTAGGATGGGATTTTCGGTACATTCTTTTCCTCGATGGAGGTTTCTGAGCATGGACATGGGTTCTCTGCTTCGCTTGTTGCCTATTGTTGGGGTCCTAAGCCCTCTTTTCAATCTCTTCAAGACTTTCTTTCCAAAAAGGTGTCTCTTTTTACTGGTTTCTCTCTACTTTCTCTTAATTGAGGCATTGGGTAATTTGTTGCAAGTTGTATTTTGATTTTTGCAAGATCTATTTGTTGAGTTCTGTGGTTGTAGACCGTATGAGGCTACAATTTGTTAAGTGGTCCCCAAGTTTTCGTACTGACATGTCGATTTTGTCTCCTCTGGTTTGGGTGGGTTTTTTTTGCTTGAATCTCCATCTTTTGGATCTGAATGCTCTGTTGTCTATTACTTAATAGATTAGGAACTCGATCTTTGTCGA
This sequence comes from Thalassia testudinum, assembly GCA_037157565.1. Classification (NCBI taxonomy): domain Eukaryota; kingdom Viridiplantae; phylum Streptophyta; class Magnoliopsida; order Alismatales; family Hydrocharitaceae; genus Thalassia; species Thalassia testudinum. Next base: position 8,336,354 of record JAZHRO010000040.1, on the reverse strand, counting down.
TCCCTATATGGTGTAGGGTTTTCGTCCAGGTTACCCTAGTGCTTTTATTGCGATAGATCTTCTTTCTTCTCACCCTGACTTCGTATGGATTTTATGGGGAGGATATCATTAAACTAAGGGTGGCCTATGAATGCATTCCTCTATTTTGTTCTAAGTGGTTGAAGTTTGGCCATTTTCTTCTGTCTTGCTCATCTTTTCCAGGTGCTCCTATTCATTCTCAGACACACTCCTCTAGGTGTCACGTCCCGAAAATCATTTCAATGGATTACTGAGGGTGAAGGTGAAAAAATGGCCTAGGATCAAGACGGTTAGGATCAAAAGTAGTTCATTTTTTTTAAAAAAAATGGGAGTATTTTTGTTCATCCCCCACTCCCTAGAGGCCAAAAAAAAGACAAGGGGACCAAACCAAAACCTGCCTAGTACAAAGGAAAGAAGCAGACCACGACTCATGGCTTAGTACAAAATCAGAGATAAAACACGCCCTACCCACACCACAAAACAAACAGACCCCAACACAAGCCTAAAAAAGAGAACCAGCAAGAGCAACCAATAACAGATAAGAAAACCACAATTAAGAAATCACATAGGGCATCTTAATTTTATCCAAGATAATAATGCCTTAAATATGCGTAGGGAGTTCCCTAACTGATGAAAGGATGGCCGATTGGTCCAAGGCCAAAACAACCACCTTGGCTACTAATGAATTGGTTGAAGGGTGAATATATGCGAGGGAGGCCACGTGGCTTTTGATGTCACCAAGGTCTCCAAACTCCATCTTAATTTTCCAAGGAAAAGGGAATTTCCCATTCCACCAAAAGTGCAAAACGGTGGAATCAATCTCCAACTGAATGGTAGAGCCGCAAGGAGTGATATACAAGAAATGCTTAATCCCTCTAATAAGGGAATATTACTTTCAATGTGCCCAAGTTTGGCGTGCACAGCCTTTAAGAAGTCCCTATTGCAATTGCACATAACCCAAGGAGCATAAGTACAATGCACACAAGAAATCACTGCTAAGTTAACCTTGATCCCTTCTAAAGGACGAATCCAGGACACCACAAAAGATTTTAGGCGCTGTCTTTTAATCCATAAGGACATATTAAAGTTATCCCAGTTATGACTGAGGATAAAAATAATCCTGGTAGGATTGAGACCCTCACTTTTAGTCTTATTCCTGACCCACTAGACATTATACCAAATAAAAGAGATAAGGCCCTTAAGAATCTTGGGTCTCTAAGAGAAGGCCTGAGACTTCATGATGCGAAAAAAATGAGACGGATGGACAGGAGCAATGAGATGCTTGGAGATAACCCAATTGGAGATATGATGCACAAGATCACTACCAGAGAAAGGTAAGAGAGGGTTTCCTGAGCAGGATGAGAAGGGCAACACAAACATTTAGAAGGATTCTTCGAGCCTAGAGATGTTATTGTTAGTGGGAAGTTTAAAGTGAAGAATTCTCCAAGCCAACATAGAGATAGAGATTGGCAGAAGTCATGGAGAAGGAGCAAGAGGAATTGAGGGACCAAATTGGGATGTTCGGAGAACTATACAAAGTTGTCCGAAGGATATGTGATCTAATATTGGAAGGAAGAAGATTGAACTGGGGAACCTCGGAAAGGTGGCCCAAAATGTCCTTGACAGAAATAGGGGCAAGGTCAATGGGTTTGGGGAGAAGACTTTTGACAGTTGTATCGCCAATCCAAATATCACCACAAAAATCAACAACCCCTTCATGAACCTCCCAGTGAATATAGTGTCTCATTGAGAGAAAGGTCTCCCAAAGGGTACGAATTCGGGAAGGAAGAAGACGAGAGGCAGCAAAGATATTGCCATAAAGATATTTCATTAAGTTGGCATAAGGTGAGTCAAAGAAATGGATATTCCACACCCTCTTCATCCGAAGAGCTTGAACGAAAAGACCAAGATCATGAATGTCAAGACAACCATCAGAAATGGGTTTGGTAACATGCTTCCAAGCAATCTAATGATGTTTATGTTCGGTATTGGAGGAACCCTAGAGGAAGTCCATGAATTTGCTCTCAAGCCTTTTGATGATAATCCTAGGGACATCCAAAATAGATAGGATATAAAAGGGCATGGAAGAGAGCACATGAACAGTTTTGAGGCATAGGACAGGAGGTTAGTGCTTGGGAGCTAAATCAGTGTTTTAAGATTGTTGTATTGTAGTATAGCCAAAATAGCGCTCAAAAAAATAAATTTATTACTTGAAAAAGTTCCAAGGTCGAACACAGGGAACAATATGGAATCCAAAGCTCAAGATCACAATTTAAATCAAGAATAAAGATTGCAATAAAAATAATGTTGGGATCAATATGCAAAAAGAATGGAGTAAAATGGTGATTTAAAGCACCAATTACTCCTCACAAATAACACTTAAATCAAGCCTCAAGTATATGTAATTAAAGTATCAGACGTCTTAAATAGCCCTGTGCTATAATGTTAGAGACTCAAGGGTCTCTCTCTCTTCTTGTGTAGCTTTTCTTATCCTTTTGGCTCTTTCTCTGTTTCTTCTTCTCCTCTTCTTCTTGTGTGGCTCCTTCTCTTCTTCTTTTGCTCAAGCCTTCTTCTTTCTTTCCTTCTCTGTCTTTCTTCTTCTTCAGCTACGACCCTTCTTTCTTTCCTTCTTCCTTTTTCTTCTCACAGAGGGGGAAGGCTTCTTGAATTTGGCTAAGTGTCAGCTAGTTCTCGCCAAGAGCAAAACCCTCCCGCTACCCGTGCAAGCTCTCTCTCTCTTTTTCCCTTAGGCTCCACCCTCCCAGGGCCTCTCAGTGGATAGTCGGGTAATCAGGTAGGCATGTACCTGGGTCCAGGGCTATGGGCATGGTTGTAGTCGAGGAGTGCAGGCTTAGGTGGGTCGGGTGCACCAAGTCCGTGGGTGAGGTGTCGCGGACTAGGCGCAGGTGTGTGTGGGTGAGAGGGACCTCACCCCATGTTTGGAGGCGATAAGCCTCTATCACAAATTCAATTTATGTGATAGCACCGCTTCTACTATTTTCGATATGGGACTAAACATCCCTGCTTTGCTCGTGTACGCTGCTGTTGCTCCCTTCGCCTAATTCACACGTAAGGAGTGGTCAAAGGCTCCAATTAACCATGTGAGGAAGTTCTTGGAAGTAATCCGCACATCCTGAGGGTGTCACCTGGGTGTTGTCAAGCCTAGAGCGTGCTTCAAGCAAGCTCGAAGGTCGGCTGTAATGGCGATGAAGACTGGCACCTGAAATCCAAGAATAAGGGCCTCGCAGCTACGTCAGAAGGCTCAGCAGATTTGCCATGGAGTGGCAAGTGTGGTGGTGGTTGTGTGGCATGGCACGAGTGCGGGTGGAGGTTGGACGGTGATGCAGAAGGGTGTGGGATAGTGGGTTGCTCGATGGAGCATTGGAGAGGCTAATAGGCTCGAATACCAGAGGGCTTCTACTCTCTAGGACACGGTGGTGGTGTAGGGATGAACGGTGGCCAGGTTGGTGGAGCATAGTGGCCGTGTGAACTCGCCGGAGGTATGCTGGTGAGGTGGAAGATGGAGGGTGATAGGGTGAGTCGATGGTCGAAATGGGGTTGCGAATGTCTGGAAATGAAGAGTGGAAGATGAGGCATTGATCTGGGTAGCTAGCGGATGAAGTAGGGTAGAGGCAGCGTCGGTTATGGTGTTGCCAGCGCCGGAGAAGAGAATAGCTCCAGAGAGAGAGACGGCGAGGAAGAGGGAGGTTAGGGTGTCGGCTAGTACGGCTCGATGAGGGAAGAATCGAGGAGGGTATTTCCACTGATGGTATTGCAAACGGAGGATGAAGATGGATGGAGGGGCTCGTCGGAAATCGAGGAGCTTTTGGCCGAGAGAGAGAGAAGAATTGAGGGGGAATCTTGGTCGATTTCAAGCGTGAGGAAGACGGTGGGATCAGGAGGTTCTTTTATAGACCTTAGGAGGAGGTTTTGGGCTTGGGAAGCAAGCTTCCCAAGCTTGGAAAGCTCATCAAAGTTTGGGAATTCATTGATACCCAAATCTCTCATGCATTCACATGAGAGATTGGGTAAGTTTTAGGGCTTGAGATCGAGATCAAAAGGAAGTAAATTTCTTGACGAACTTCCCTTTCAAATTTGAAAGGGATTCGTCAAGAGATCAAGGAGTTCTTTTGAAATTAAGGTCATCGGAGCAAGTATAAATAGATTTAATGGTGGTAGGGACCTTTTTGTGAGAACGACAACAAAGTTAGGGGTCTATTTGAAAATATTTTGAAAGTTAAGGGTAGAAATGTAATCAGACCGGACCAAGTTGCAAACTAGGTCAAGACAAGCTTATCTTGGGTCCAAATTTTGGTATAAACCTAATATGAACCTAAGGAATCCAATGGTAAAGTTGCATTTTGGTTTCGACCAAGTTTGACTGGGTAATTTATGCAAAAATCCAAATTAGGGTAAATGTCTGTCTAAGACTCTGTTTTGGGTCAAAACGGGTTCTGATGGTCAAATTGAAGGTTCCAAACCCTAGAGAATATTTTTCTATTAATTATATAGGGTTTAGGTGAATTTTATACAGATCAGAACCTCAGTTAATTAAGTAGGTCTATTTTTAGGGTTTCAAAAAGTCATGTAATTCTCAGAACACGTGCAAACCCTTTTCTGATTGTTTTAACCCACTTGTTAGCTTTCTAAGACCATTTGACCTGCATTCAACCCCTGAGAAAACCCATGGTTGTACTGCATTCATGATATACTAGTAAAATTGTAGTTTTAACCCTAATTTATTATTTTTCCCTCAGAATGATTATGCAGTGACTTATGACTCTCTGGCAGTTATGTAGGAGCATTTACTGACTTAATTGGGTCAAAATGAGCTAGTTATGGCTTATGATGGTGTTCCCATAAGTTAGCCTTCCAACCAGCCACTTTAGCATTGATTTTATCAACAATGGGGGGAAAATAAGAGATTTTCGCACGGTCGAGGAAGATGGGGCAACCCAAGTAGGTGAAAGGGAAGGAGCTTATCTGGCACCGCATAAGATGAAGAATATGGTGTAGTATGCCAGAGAGAAAATGCTTCCCAAAGAAGTAGAAACTCTTCAAATGATTGAGGCGCTAACTGTTGTCTCGCTTCGATAGTTTTCAAAAGAAAACACGTCGCATTGTAGTATAGTGATAAAAGCAAATCAAACATTTAAATTTTTAATACTCGAATTAGAAAGAAATCCAAGGTCGTCTCTGGGAGCAAGCAAGTGTGTGATTACCACTATTTCATTTTAACTCACCAACTAGATTGAAAGGATTTAATTTCATAATTGCTAAATCTAGTCTTAATATAATTGTAGGAATTAATGCTTAATTGAAGATAATTAGAGAATAAATGTAATTAAGCACTAAATGTTAACTTACTGAGGTTAAGAAATCAGATCAACAACTAACAATTGAAACATTTAATTCATTTCTTGCAATTGATTAGCCCTAACAAATAAGTCCTTGGAATGATGCAATTAGGTCCCTACGAATTTGCAAATCAGTCCTTCTACAATTTGGTCCTTCCTTTCTACTTCTTCCTTCTTCTTCTTTTAATTCTTCTTTTGCTTGTGGTGACCGTTAATGGAGGAGGACAGCCGCGTAGTTCTGGGCTTGAATCAATAGGCTGAGGTGTCGATGAGGTTCAGCATGGTGCATCGGGGGTGAAGGAGTTGACGAATTGAGGCTGTAGTGTACGGATGTGGCTGGCGATGGGTCGTTGGAGATGGGTTGGGAGCAACGGTCGTCGGGTGCATAGGGCGTCGATACTTCACACCGAAGGGATAAGGAGCTTCGTCGTTGTTTACTGAAGATGATGGCATTTGCGATTGGCCATGATGGAGCCTTAGGAGGGTAGGTAGACTTGATGAAGATGGCGGCGGCGAGGGGCGTCGGGTGGGCCGTTGGTAGTGACAAACCCCTCAATAAGTTGAGGGCTTTTGCTCCTTGTGGCATGGTGGAGGTCGTCGGATGGTCGGCATGCTATGCTGGTGAACGAGGAGATGGGGCATGCTTACTAGAGTTGGCGTCGGAGCATGGGCAAGGCTCGCCATGCGTATGGAGGACGATAGAGAAGAGGATGGTATGGTGGTTGAATCCTAGGTCTAAAGGGGGGAAGCTATTCTATATGGAGAGGAGAAGGTTAGGGGGTACCAATGAGGAGAGAGGATAGTCAGGAAGAAGGGTGGTGAGCCCGCCGGACTTGGAGAAGAAGGTGAAGTTCGGCGGGTATCGTTGGAGCGAGGAAGAGGTTCGGAGGACCATTTTCTGTGGTAGGAAGAACAGCGAGGAGTTGGGGAGGTCAGCCATGCCCTTGGTTGGTGGCGAGGGATTGGCGACGAGCGGGATGAAGGGAAGCTCTAAGGTACTTCAATGGAGGTGACCGGAGGAAGAGAAGGCAGGGGAGAATCCGACCAAATTGAGCACGACTCAACTCGGAAGAAGTTTGCCAATATTTATAGACCTATAGCCACGCAAGGAGGTTAGGAAGCTTGTGAGAAGAACTCTAAGAAAAGTGAGTTAGGCGTGGCTACTTTGGACGTGGATTCCAGTGAGAAGAGTTGGCCGTTGATGAAATAAACACCTCCATTAGATGCGGGGAGGAGAGGAGAGTTGGTCCTCCAAATGTCGTGGAGGGAGGTAGAGGGAGGCAGTGGGAAAACAAGATCGAATCTTTCATTCCTACATGCCATTGATGGGTGAAGTTGGAGGTGCTGGCAAGGGTATAACTGTGAAGAAGATGAAGAATTAGGGGGTCTTTGTAAGGAAATTAGAACTTAGGGACCAAAATGCAAAGTTGACCAAGTGAAGTCTAAATAAACCTATATTTTTATGGTAGTCTAATTTGTATATAAGAAAGTTGATGGTGACTTTAATTTTGGTTTTTGATGTCTTCTGCATGGTAAATTTATATTTAGACCCAAATTATACCAAATACTTGTCTCTGATTCTATTTTAGGTCAAAACAAGTTTCGATTGTCAAATTAACCATGCCAAACCTTACAAAATATTTTTAATTGATTTTTAGAAGGTTTTGATTACATTTATTTCCATAAAAACTATTTTAATTGAAGTGAAGTTGAAATTAGGGTTTTAATTAGAATTAAACATTCAATTTGAATGTAAATCCTAAATTACTCAATATCAACCCACTTTAAAGATGTTTAAGCTCAATTGACATTTAATTAATCATAGGTTCACCCTCCAGTCATTCTACATTCATAATTATTTGTGAAAACTGTAGAATTAACCCTATTTTATAATAATTCCATTCTCTTCAACCCTGATTGAGTAATACCTTTTTAATATGTTAATTAAATGAATTTAACTTTAGAACTTAGCTAAATTAAGTTAGTTATAGAGGATGATGGCGGTGCCATCATAACCCCATGCCTACCATTTGCTAGTCCCTTAGCAAATTCTGGAGTTTAGCACAGAATTTTAGTGTAAGGTTATTTTTGTTATTTGGCTCCAAAGATTTCATTCTCCTCCTTCTCCTTGCCATTTCTCAATATTCATTTAAAGTTTGTTTTTAACCCTTAGTACGCATATATCAGGATAGGCAAAAGCTTTCTTCCCTCGGGGATAGCAGGTGATTTGTGGTTCAATCTTGACTTTTAGGTATAGGTTGAAGATGACTGAGTTGAAAGGATTTTATTTTTGGTGGCTCACACTCATTTGGTGCTACATCTAATCTAGTATTTCAGATTCTAAATGTCTATATTATTAAATAAATTCATTTGGAGAAATGCTTAAAACTATGCTCTCTTTTTAGCTCCTTTGTGGTTACTCTTTCTCTTTTCCTTTTCTCCTTTTCTTTTTCTTCTTTTTCTCTCCCCTTTTTTTATATATGAATCAAGAGATTGCCAATATGTTTGGTGGTCTCTCAAGGCATTGATGCTTTGATTAAGTTATAAAAGCTCAACAATTAAGTTTGAACTCCTCAACTCGTATTCGGGTGCTCAGAAATACAAAAAGGTAGGTAAAGGTTGTATTTGGTGGATCGTAAGTGTGGTGGGGAATGCTGCCTCAATAAAATTTATTTATAGCAAAAACAAATACGCACTATTCAAAACACACTCTTTCTCGCTTTCTTTGTTTTTTTTAGATAAAAAGGGTCATATATATTATTCTTTTTTTTAAAGGATATATTTTTTTTCTTTCTCTCTTCTCTTTTTTTTATTGAGAATATAACTCAACATAACGTAGCTTTCATTGACAATGCATTATTGAGAAATGGTGGTGTTCAAGAGGACATTTTGTGGCTTATTTGGTGGAAGTACCTACTCTTGGCACCAGGAAGGAATAGATAGGATAGTGTATTTTTGACCTTTGACATTAGCACCCTTCTTCAGTCGAGGATTTCATAAAGAATGGTTGTAACCATCCACCTTAGTTATAGTTTTATTAGAACTTGCTCTTTGCGTATTTGCCTTATTTAGTCGCTCTCGATGACTCACACAAAATATATGCACACAAGAGCTGAGAGCGAAAACTATGCCTAGCTCTGAATTTCATTATCTAATTATCCAGAACTTAAGAGTCTTCATACTAGACTTAGAGCACCAGTAAACACCCTTCTCTCACCTCACAATTGTTTGGTGGATCTTATGGAAGAAAATTCTTGCCTTATTCCATAACTAGATGTCCAAAGGTTTGACAAACTAGAAATGTTTATTAATTTTTCTTTTTCCTTCCTCTCTTTCTTTCCCTCTTCTTTTCTCTTCCCCCTTTCCCTTTTTTTTTTTGTATGTATATATATTTTTTGTGAGAACCTTTCGGAAATAGTTTTTAGATATTAGCACTTTAATCCCCCCAATGCCTACGTGTTGCAATTCCCTCATTGCAAACAAGCTTGGTTCATATTTAGTTTAGTTCATAATTTTAGAACTGATTAGTTTGTAAATTAGGTACCCTAAAGTGCCACAAGAATGAATTTTAGATAGATTACGAAAGGTCTCAGGATTTTTCAAAGAATGTTGGGTTACCTCCTGTTAAGCGCTAGGTTTACCGCCATTAGCTGGGTGCAATGCAGCTCAAGTGGAATGGAGGTCAAGAGACTCCCCAACCAGACTCATATCATGAAGTTCAAGAAACTGTTTGAGACATTGACCATTAACAATAAATGGTATAGAGTCACGATCGAGGGGTGAGATTTCTATAGCTCCGTTACCAAAAATCCTTCTAACCAGAAATGGTTCGATCCATTTAGATCTGAGCTTGCCCGAGAACAGTTTAAGACTGGCATGAAATAGAAGTACCTTCTGGCCAGGATTGAATAATTTATGTGAAATGTGCTTATCATGCAAGGCTTTAATTCGATCATTGTAAATTCACGAGTTCTCGTACCCATCATTGCGTAATTCATCGAGCTCGCTTATTTGTAGGTGACGGTGAATACTAGCCTTTCTAATGTCCAAATTGCATTTCCGTGCTGCCCAATAGGCTTTATGCTCACTTTCTACAGGAAGGTGACATGCCTTCCCGTAAACAGTTTTGAAGGGAGACATTCCTAATTGGGTTTTATGGGCGGTCCTATAAGCCCATAATGCTTCTGGAAGCCGGGTTGGCCAGTCTTTTCTATTAGGTCGAACAGTGACCTGTAGAATCTTTTTGATTTTTCGGTTTGACAGCCCAGAAAGTATGTTTGTTTGCGGATGATACGGGGTAGAAATGTGGTGTGACACCCCGTATTTTCTAAGTATGGACTAGAAATGCACATTCACGAAATGGGTCCCACCATCAGAGATAATTATTTTAGGTACACCAAACCGAGAGAAGATGTTATCATGAATAAATCGGATAACGACCTTATGATTATTGGTTCGGGTTGGAACAGCTTCAATCCATTTGGACACATAGTCCACAGCAAGAAGAATATATTCAAAGCTGTTAGAATTTGGAAATGGGCCCATAAAATCAATCCCCTAAATATCAAAAATTTTGCACATGATGATCGAATTTAAGGGCATCATATCACGATGGCCCATGTTGCCTAAGGTTTGGCAACGAGTACATGCCCTACAGTATTTGTGTGCGTCTTTAAACAAAGTTGGCCAATAGAAGCCGCTTTGGAAGATTTTGGCTTCGATTTTATGTCCAGAAAAATGGCCACTGTAGGCCTAGTCATGACAAAATGAGGTAATATTATTGACCTTTATGTCAGGAATACATCTCCGGATGATCTGATCTGCTCTGATGCAAAAAAGATATGGATCTTCCTAGAAATAGGACTTGGTGTCTGATATCAATTTGTCCTTTTTGGCTTTGGGCCAATCAAACGAAATCTAGTTTGATGCCAAGTAGTTAACAATATTTGCATACCAGGGAAGCCTAGCATCTATGCCCAAAAGATGCTCATCTGGAAAATGCTCAGTAATAGGTACTGATGGATCAATGATAGATGAGGGAAGGTGGGACAGGTGATCTGCAACTACATTTTGTTTTCCTACTTTGTCATAAATCTCGAAATCAAATTCTTGTAGAAGTAAGATCCAACGAATCAAGCGAGGCTTCGCATCCCTCTTGGTGAGCAAGTGTCATATCACCGTGTGGTTTAAGTATATGATTATGTAGGACCCAAGAAGGTATGACTAGAATTTCTCTAGGGCAGAGACAACAACCAGAAGTTTCTTCTCAGTGATCGTATAATTACGTTGGGTGTCATCCAACGTTTTACTTGTGTAATAGATCACTACAGGTTTCCCGTCAACTTTTTGACCAAGGATTGCCCCCACAGCAAACTCTGACGCACACACATGATCTCAAATGGACAAGACTAGTTAGGGGGTTGCAATACTGGTGCCTTGGTGACTCGATTCCTAAGGATTTTGAAAGCTTTGACACACTCATCTAATAAATCGAAGGGAATACCCTTCGATGATAAGTTAGTTAGGGGCCAAGTGATTTTTGAGAAGTCAAAAATAAAACGTTGGTAGAATCCGACGTGCCCCAAGAAGAATCTAATTTCTTTGATCGAGGAAGGGGGAGGAAGTTTGGATATCAAATTGATCTTTGCTCAATCAACCTGAATATCTTGTTCAAACACAAGGTAGCTAAGAATGATGCCCTGGGGAACCATAAAATGGCCCTTTTCCTAGCTCAGGACCAGATTTACGTTGATGCATTGTTGGAGGATTTTAGTCAAGTGGCCCAGGCACTCATCGAAGGTTTTTCCAAAGATAGAAAAATCATCCATGAAGACCTCTAATGATTCACCCACCATGTCTAAGAATATTACCAACATGCATTGCTGGAAGGTAGCAGGTGCATTGTAGAGTCTGAAAGGCATTTTACGGAATGCAAATGTCCCGTAGGGAGAGGTGAATGTGGTTTTTTCCTGGTCTTCAGGATGAATGGCCACTTGATTATAGCCTAAGTATCCATCCAAGAAATAGAAGTACTGATTTCCTGCTAATTTTTCAAGAATTTGATCAATAAAAGGTAGCAGGAAATGGTCCTTCGTGGAGGTATTCAATTTCCTGTAGTCTATGCAGACTCTCCATGAATTTGCAATTATGGTGGGGATGGATTCTCCAGACTCAGATTTGATAATGGTTAGCCCGGGCTTCTTAGGCACCACATGAATTGGACTAACCCAATGGCTATCAGAGATGGGATAGATAATATTTGCATCAAGCCATTTAATTATCTCTTTCTTCACGACCTATTGAAGATTTGGGTTGAGTTGGCGCTGTCCTTCACACGTAGGTCGTGAGCCTTCTTCTGTAAAAATGTGGTGGGTATAGTAAGAAGGACTTATGTCGGTGAGATCATCCAAGGTCCAACCAATGGCCTTGCAATGATCCCAGAGAATGGAAATCAAATGCGATTCCTAACCTGTGGATAGAGAGGAGTTGCTAATCACAAGAAACATGTTGTTTGAACCCAAAAAGACATACTCGAGATTGTCAGGAAGCAGTTTCAATTCAAGTGCCTGGTTCTCAGCAGTAGCAGGAAGGTCAGAGTTAGCCTGAGGGTGAACAAAAGGTGGACTAGGTTCCTCAAGGTGAAATTGGGATTGGGCTTCTAAGGGTCCTTGCTCAAGAATATTTATATCCAAATCAGCAATAGGATCCTTGAGAAGTGAATCGATTCTATTTATTTCCTGAATTACAACACAATTGATTCCTCTATGGGCCTTAAAAATATCAATTTTCATTGTCTTATCCCCGAAATTTATTTCCATCTATCCGTCCTTGCAATTAATCTTTGCCCTAGCTATTGCAAGGAATGGTCTCCCCAAGATTATAGGTGTATCTTTTAGGTTTTCTGGTGTATCCATGTCTAATACAATAAAATCAACCGGGAGATAGAAATCCTGGACTCTTACAACTACATCCTCCAAAATTCCACCAGGTGACTTAATTGATCGATCGGCTAACTGCAATGTCACTTCCATGGGTTTAAGTTTAGAATCCTCAAAATATTTTAGGAGGGATGTGGGAATAAGGTTAATGGATGCACCTCAATCTAAAATTGCTCGGTTAAATTCTAAATCCACGATCTTGTAGGAGATTAGAGGGGTGCCAGGGTCTTTTAATTTCTGCGGAAGCTTGCTCAAGATAATGGAGCTAACTTGCTCCGATAGCAAAATAAGACTTTCATCAGAATTCTTTAGTTTTCGCTTAGGAGTACATATGCTCTTCAAAAATCGCACGTAAGCCGGTACATGACTTATAGCATCCATCAAGGGAATGTTAATCTAGACTTGCTCTAAGATCTTGATCAAGTCCTCATCAACTTGAGGTGGTTTCCTACCCTTATTTCCTTTGGTCAAGGCCTTAGGAAAAGGTGTGGTCCTAGGCTCATCTGGAGTGGGTTCTGTAGTGCCTGAGTTATCCTTAATAATCAGCCCAGATTGAGATGTACTAGGTTTAGGTTTAATGTATCTCTCAGGCTCAGAATCCTTAGTACACTTACCACTACAGGTTGTGACGGAATATAATCCCGCAGGATATGGAGGAGTGGGTAGGATAGGTGGCTGCTGCTGGGATGGATCAGGTACAGAAGTTGAAGATTCTGACCCATCTTGATGTATAGGTACAGAAGGGCCTGGTTGCACATAATGAATTTGGCCCTGCTTTGGGTTCACAACGTACCTATGATTTAGCACGTTGTTAGGGTTTGGCAGAGGTTGCGAGGGTAATGTGCCTGGCTGGCAAGTCCCAGCCATTTGTGCAATTTGGTTACGCATATCTGCCATATCCGCAGTATGCTGCCTCTGCATAGCAATGTTAGTCTTCTGCATATCAGCTAGGGTCTAAAGAATCATGCTCATTTGATCATCTTTACTAAGCCCATGTTGAAAATTTGGATTGGGCCTAGGTTGAGCAAGCTGATATGAGTGCAGATTTTGTGATTGGGGTGGATATTGAGGTCTAGGATTTTGGGGATAGGAATTCCCTGACCAGGAGAAGTTAGGATGATTACGCCATCCAAGATTGTAGGAATTGGAATAAGGGTTCTTCTAGATGGCATGGAGTTCCTCACAGGGTTGAGGAGCTCCAGCAAAATCAGGATAATGGGGTTCAGAGGACCCCCAACTAGGATAAATAGGTTCAGAGTTTCTTTTGAACCCTGAGTCTTCATATCCATCCCTGTGTGGTGAATATTATGTACAGCCTCCCTCCCTACGGGTGGTTGTGCATGCATGTTCTGTTGAGAAGAAGTGACCTTTTGTAGCTGGCGAGTCAAATCGTCAAGCTTCTTTTCAATTATTGAGACTGTATCCAATCAGCTGGTCACAACCTCCTTGTCGACGGAAGAGGATAAGTATTGTGCTTCATGTGTCCCGTATGTGTTCGTTGATGCACCGGTAGTCGTCCCGTCAAACATACCCATGGACGCATTGTTTATTGAATTCTCGGCCATATTTTCGAGAATTTCTCAAACAGCATTCTCATGCTTGCCCATGAAATTGCCTCCACAAGCTACATCGACGAAAAGTCGAATATCTTCATGGAGTCCCTGGTAAAAAGATTGGATCTGTTCCCATTTAGGAACTCCATGATGCGGGCATTTTTGCATGAGATCGAGAAAGCAATCCCATGCCTCATGAAGTGGTTCCCTTGCATGTTGTTGAAAATGCATAATTTGAAGCCTTAGGGTGTTAGTATGCCCTACTGGAAAGTATTTCCTTAGAAATTTAGCTTGCAATTCATCCTAGGTATTAATCGGTCGATTCAGAGACCGATACCAGTGGGTAGCTTTCTCTTTAAGCGAGAAGGGGAACATTTTCATGAGTAGAGTGTTCCGATTTGGAATAGTTGGCCCGAGGGTCTGGCCCAAATGTTTCAATTCTTGAATGTGTTGGAATGGGTCTTCAGAACCCATCCCGTGGAAATGGGGAATCAAGCTGATAATATTCGGCTTGAGTTCGGTCTCAGGTCCCCCAACCGAAATACACACTCTATGCTCGATAGCCACTTCTACGGGATTATAGTGATCCTGCATTTGTGGACCAACTCTTGGGTTTGCTAGCCCATTGATAAGATCTATGAGGGTCTAAAGCTCGTTCTACAGGTGCTGGATGTCGTCTCCTCCTTCTTCTGGACTAGGGTTCTCCATTGAGTCAGAGTCAGAGTACAGAGAGTCAAGGTTGGATGTAGAGTGGGTCAGAGGGGATATGGATTGGCTCAGAAGAGGACCCAAACAAGTTAGTCGAGTGTCGGCCCGACGTGAATGAACTACTAGAGGAGGTCATAAGACTGGTCTTAAGGACCTCCTACTGTGCATGCACTGTAGAAAAGATGAGGGAATAGATTTCAATCATACCCAATCGAGACACCCAAAAATATATTTGGATGGCTTAGGCTTATTAGAGACAAACGGCCTCTGGATCACAAATTCACCCACCAGAGAATTACTTGGGCAGCCAGAAAGAGAGAGTCCTGTGAAGACCCCTACACTGTAGAGCGCCCCCATGGGTTACAGGGTTTCCCCCACCCGACCTTTCCTGTTAGTATAGTTCCAAGTAGACCAGATACGTATGGATTGAGGTCCTAGGTCTATCAAATTTTAAGCCTATTTGTGCCTCAAATTATCACTTGATTAAGAGTTTATGCCAGTTGTGACCTAATTTTTAAGTTGATTGGGTCACCAAGTGAACCAATTTCACCTAACCTGTCCTAGTGTTTAGGATGCAATCCAAGTTAACTCACCTAAATCACCCTGTTTTGGGTTTGGCAAGCAATTTATTAAGTCACTTCTTTTAAGGTTCAAGTGATTTTAGGGCCTGTGTTTAAGTTGATTGGGTCACCAAGTGAACCAATTTCACCTGACCTGTCCTAGTGTTTAGGATGCAATCCAAGTTAACTCACCTAAATCACCCTGTTTTGGGTTTGGCAAGCAATTTATTAAGTCACTTCTTTTAAGGTTCAAGTGATTTTAGGGCCTATGTTTTAGGGTTTAAGTTGTAAATCGATTCAACCAAGGCTTAGGTAGCATATAATGCGGATGATATTTTCCTTTATAATTTGTAAATGTGTACTTGATAGCCCCTAAAATGTTAACCCTAATTTAGCTTTAAAATGGAGTCCAATTTGAAATTTAATGATCTCGTTGGACTCAATCAGGAATGATCTAGTCCATGGGTTTAATTAACCAGTCCCTTTAGGCTAAAAAATTATTGGGTTGTGTCTTCTTGGCCGATCCTTGCTCAAAAATTATAATTTTCTTGCCACAAATGAAATGTCTACGAAAATACTGCAAGGTTAAATCCTACTTTTCTTTAACCCCCTTTTGTTTTATTTATATAAGGAAAGAGGGGATTAAGAAGAAAGGATTAAGAGTTACCTACCGCGGAGTGGTTGTCCTCAGGTTCCAGAAGTCAGGCGCACCAATTTAGTTTTTGCCAAACAACCAAACAAGGTTGATATGTTAGAAATCAAGAATAATAGTGATAAATGCGCATTGCTCCCCGGTAATGGCGCCAAAATGTTGTCTCGCTTTGATCATTTTAGAAAAAAACACGTCGCGTTATAGTATAGTGATGAAAGCAAATCAAACATTTAAATTTTTAATACTCAAATTAGAAAGAAATCCGAGGTCGTCTCTGGGAGCAAGCAAGTGCGCGATTACCACTATTTCATTTTAACTCACCAACTAGATTGAAAGGATTTAATTTCAAAATTGCTAAATCTAGTCTTAATATAATTGCAGGAATTAATGCTTAATTGAAGATAATCAGAGAATAAATGTAATCAAGCACTAAATGTTAAGTCACTGAGGTTTAGAAATCAGATCAACAACCAACAATTGAAACATTTAATTCATTTCCTGCAATTGATGAGCCCTTACAAATAAGTCCTTGGAATGATGCAGTTAGGCCCCTACAAATTTGCAAATCAGTCCTTTCTTCTACAATTTAGTCCTTCCTCTCTTCTTTTTCTTCATCTTTTGCTTGTGTAGATCGTTAATGGAGGAGGACGGCCGCGCAGTTTTGGGCTTGAATCTTTAGGCCGAGGTGTCGATTTGGTTCAGTGCGGTGCACCAGGGGTGAAGGAGTTGACGAATTGAGGCTATAGCGTGCGGATATGGCTGGCGATGGGCCGTCGGAGATGGGTCAGGCGCAACAGTCGTCAGGTGCATAGGGTGTCAATGCTTCACACTGAAGGGACGAGGAGCTTTGCCGTTGTTTACTGAAGATGATGGCAGTGGTGATTGGCCGTGATGGAGCCTTAGGAGGGCAATCGGACTCGATGAAAATGGCGACGGTGAGGGGCGTTAGGTGGGCAGTTGGAGATGAACCCGTCAATATGTTGAGGGGTTTTGCTCCTCGTGGAGTGGCAGAGGTCGTGGGGTGGTCGGCGTGCTATGTTGGTGAATGTGGAGATAGGGCATGCACACCGGAGTTGGCGTCGGAGCATGGCGGGGCTCGCCCTGTGTAGGGAAGATGATGGAGAAGAGGATGGTGAGGTGGTTGAATCCTAGGTCTAAAGGGGGGAAGCTATTCTATATGGAGAGGAGAAGGTTAGGGGGTACCTATGAGGAGGGAGGACGGTCGAGCAGAAGGGTGGCAAGCCTGTCGGACTTGGAGAAGAAGATGAAGTCCGACGGGTGTCATTGGAGTGAGGAAGAGGCTCGGAGGACCATTTTCTATGGTAGGAAGAACGACGAGGAGTTGGGGAAGGCAGCCGTGACCTTGGTTGGTGGCAAGGGACCAATGACGAGCGAGACGAAGGGAAGCTCCAAGGTGCTTCAATGGAGGTGACCAGAGGAAGAGAAGGCAGGGGAGAATCCAGCCAAATTGAGCATGACTCAACTTGGAAGAAGTTCGCCAATATTTATAGACCTATCGCCGTGCAAGGAGGTTGGGAAGCTTGCGAGAAGAACTCCTAGAAAAGTGAGTTAGGCACGGCTACTTGGGATGCGAATTCTGGAGTGAAGAGTTGGCTGTTAACGAAAGTACACCTCCATTAGATGCGAGGAGGATAAGAGAGTCGGTCCTCCAAATTTCACGGAGGGAGGTTGAGGGAAGTGACGAGAAAATGAGATCAAATCTCTCCTCACACGCCATTGATGGGTAAAGGTGGAGGTGTTGATAGGGGTATAAGTGTGAAGAAGATGAAGAATTAGGGGGGTCTTTGTAAGGAAATTAGAACTTAGGGACCAAAATGCAAAGTTGACCAAGATGAAGTCCAAATGAACCCAAATTTTACGATAGCCTAATTTGGATATAAGAAAGTTGATGGTCACTTTAATTTTGGGTTTTGATGTCGTTTTCATGATTAATTTACATTTAGACCCGAATTGTACCAAATACTCGTCTCTGATTCTATTTTTGGTCAAAACTAGCTTCGATTGTTAAATTGACCATGCCGAATCTTATAAAATATTTTTAATTGAGTTTTAGAAGGTTTATATTACATTTATTTCCATCAAAACTATTTTAATTGAAGTGGAGTTGAAATTAAGGTTTTAATTAGAATTAAACATTCAATTTGAATGTAAATCCTAAATTACTCAATATCAACCCACTTTTAAGATGTTTAAGCTCAATTGATCTTTAATTAATGATAGGTTCACCCTCCAGCCATTCTGCATTCATAATTGTTTGTGAAAACTACAGAATTAACACTGTTTTATAATAATTCCTTTCTCTTCAGTCCTGATTGAGTAATACCCTTTTAATATGTTAATTAAATGAATTTAACCGTAGAACTTACCTAAATTATGTTAGTTATAGAGGATGATGGCAATGCCATCACTGACCAAAGTCGGTCTCGAAAGAGTTCATAAATTTAGCGAGTTTGGAGATTGAATGCACATTGCCATAGAGGAAGAGGACAATGTCGTCGGCATACTGGAGAGCAAGGGGGGGGGACTCCCCACTTAACAGAATTGGGAACCAAGTCACCCTGAAACTCTAATTCCTTGATACCCCGTATGAAAGGTTCCATAAAGAGATCAAACAACAAATTGGATAGAGGGTCTCCTAACCTAAGGCCCTGAGAGACACTGAAAAAGGAAGAGGAAGCTCCATCAATGAGAAGGAAAGATCCTTCATGATGGACGAAACTCGTAACAAGATCAATGACCTTCGGAAAAGCCAAATCTCCTAAGGATATTAAACAAAATGTTCCATTCTACCCTATCATAAGCTTTCTTGAGATTCAGCTGGATAATAACATTGGAACTTAAACACTTTTTTGTCAATACGCTGGGCAAGCTCAAAGGTAGTAGCAATGTGATAAAAAAATAGAGTGACCCTTAACAAAATCGGCTTGCTTTGGAGAGATAAGTTTAGGAAGGAGACTAGCCAACCTATTAGCCAAGATAGCAAAGGAGATTTTGTAAATGACATTGCAGAGGCTAATGGGGCAGAAGTCAAAGAGATCACCGGCGTTTCCTTTTTTGGGAATAAGGGAAATAAATGTGTTGTTGAAAGATTTGGGACCCTTGCAGTGAACTTAAAAGTAGGAGATCGTGAGGGTCAAATCATCCTTAATCAGGTCCCAAAAGTATCTAAAAACTCCGTATTAAAGTCATCAGGACTTGGAGTGCGATTGGAAGGCATTTGAGAGAGAGTAAGAAAAATTTCCTCTTGAGAAGGAGGGACAGTGAGAGAGTCGGAGTCTAACTGGGTCACCAAGGGGGGAATAAGAACAATCATCAGGAACAAACCAGAACATGATTTGAGTGAGGTTGCTATAAAAATCAATAGTGGTATTTGTGGCAACCTCCCAGGAGCCATTACCCAAGGATGAGGTAAGATTAGATCTAGACCTTTTAGCAAACTTCTTTTAATGTTAGTATAGAAAATTTTGTTATTACCCTCCCCATTTTTAATCCAATCAATTTTAGCATTCTGAGAAAGAAAATCATTGACCTTTGCTTAAGCATCATCTAGCTGGATTTGAATGTCATTGAGCTCATCGGAAAGATTGTCATCCCATTGGGATGCAAGTTTAGAGTCCACATCATCTCTACGAGTCTCAAGGTCTCTAATAAAGGAATGAATATTCCCGAAAGTCATCCTATTCCACTGGATAAGAGTCCTCTTAAGAATAGAGAGTTTTATTCACATTTTAGAGAAGGGGTCAAGCAGCTGATGGGAGTTAGCCAATCTCCAGGTGTCCATCATCAAAGAGGGAAAAGACAGGTTCCTAAGCCACATATTTTGGAAGCTAAAAGGGTGAGGCTTAAAGGGAGAGATAGGAGAAGAACAAAGAATCATGGCTGAGTGGTCTGAGTTCCTTCTGCAAGTGTAAGAACCAAAGGAAAACAAAGGGAGAGCATCAGCATTAAGAAAGATACAATCAAGTTTCTTGTAGATACGAGTGGATGCTTTATGACCATTGCACCAAGAGAGATGCAAACCTGCCATCGGCAAGTTGATCACGGCAGCAAAATCAATACAGGACCTAAAGGGAGCCACTTGGGAATCATGGAAGGGAAGCCCAGCTGATTTCTCCGAGGTAGAAAGAATGCAGTTAAAATCATTAGCAACAACCCATGGGGTGTGGGGGTCCTGAGTAGAGGAGGTGATATAAACCCAAAGAGAGCTACAATCCTTAGCATCACAAGAGGCATAAACGACAATAATCCTAAGGATAGAATCCCCCCTCACAACATTCAATTGTAAAGGCCTGATTGGTGGATGAAAGTAGAGTGATGTAAATAGGGTCCTTCGACAAACACCAGATCTTAGAGGAGTTAGGATTCACAAAACTAGAGGGGAAAGAGATGGAGTCCTTATTGCAATCAATCAAGGAAGGGTCAGCAAAAGGCTCCAAAAGGAAAACTAGATTGAGATGGTTTAACTAATCAAATCTTTTGGACGAGAGATGGTTGGGGCATTTAGGATGCCCTGGCAATTCCAAAAAAGGCACCTCATAAGGAAATAGTTTTAGAAATGGATCTAGCACGACTACGGATGATCCTTCCAGAACTCTCAATGGATTGACCACCACGGACTCCTCTAGCCCTTTAGGGAGAGTGTGCCTCATATGCCAAATCGTTGAGGTATAAAGGTTCTGATTCTAGAAGATCTGGAACACCCTGAGATTCGAGATCAGAAAAAGAATCTAATCTAGTTGCATCATTGCTCAAAAGGAAAATGTGCCCCTCCCTTAAGATTTCCTCAATAAGAGCAAGATCCAAATCAGGTGGATGGGGGCTAATAAGGAGATAGATGCTCTAAGCAAGGCTATAACGATTATCACCATCCACTAAGGACACAAGATTAGGTTTAGAGTCACACGCCATAGAAACAACAGGACGGAAACTAAATTTAACCGATCTAGAAACATTCTGGGGAGCAACAATAGCAGGACATAAATCATCACCATCGCAATCTCTACCAGGAGGTTTGAAAACCAATCCATCGAAATCTTTTGAAACCGGGTGAGCCTTAAGAAAATTAGAAGAAATCGAGATCATAACGAGTGGTTTAAGAAAATGCAAATCAGAAGAAACCCCATCAGGCTTAGAGGAAGAGAATTTCACTTGAGGGGGAGAGGAGGATCATTTTACAATAATCTCCTTCCCCAATCGTTCAAGCCATTGAGTGTGCAACCAAGGTTGCTACTGCAACCGGATGTTACGCTCCTCCTTCTCCGTGAGAGATGCATCTTAGAGACAGGGAGGGAGGAAGCCCCCCCCTCTCCCAGAAGAAGGGGAAGGAGGGATTAAATAGGCCAAGTTACATTCGTCAAGCAAACCCTCCAAAGTAGAAGGATCGATCTTGCGGGGAGCCTCCTCTCTTGGCAAGCTAGGGCTAGAAGTAGAAGGGGCCTGTAGGTCATCTGGAGAATGCCGGGGCAAAGGTTCAGTAGAGATTGGCACACCTGATGCAGCTACTGGAGGTAGGGGCTGAGGAACCTTCGCACCTGTAGGGGGGAGGCAGTCAAGAAGGAAGATAACAAAGGTTCAGAGATGAATATCCACCCCCTCATGCCTATTTAATGCAATGTCCTCATTGTATTAAAAAGACAAAACAGAGTGGAATAGAGTAGAAAGCACTTGAATTGCGTGAATGTCAGGTCTGCTCCGAGATAAAAACTAAAAAGAACTGTATATGTGCTGAATTTAGTGCCTTCAGCTAGGCACACTATACAAAGAAGAGAAGTAAAATTCACAAGTGCAAGTCAGAATCAGAATAAGAAGATTAAACCTCGGACCTGCCAGCAGATGTCCACAGATGTGGACCAGATTGTGGTACAGACCCATACCCCATAATCGAGAATATCTAAGGTTCTGGATAAAAATTGCCCAAAACCTAAAATCAGTATGCAAGCAGGGTCGGGCTTGCAATTTATGAGGATGCAATCCAAGACCAAAAGGTCGAGTTACAGAGAAATCAAGCTCAAAAGGATAATCATTGAATGTGTGGTTGGGTTCGACATCCTCAGAACAAATGTCGCAAGGGTCCTAGTTTGATGGTTTCAGCTTAATAGGAACCCTTCGACTCAGTCTTCTACTTCCTCCGGAACTTGCTTCCCAAATCAAAATTTCCGGCTCCTATCCTCCTCATTCAGCATGTCAAATTCCAAGACCTCTTGCATATTAATCACCCTGTTTAAAATTTCCAAGTTTAAAAGATGTGGCTGAATCAGAATTGACTTGGGTCTAGTTATCTCAAAAGCAGAATCATCGATAAGCTCAATGGGGTGTAACTGACAATCAAGGCATTGAATTGAATCCTCTAGAAAATGCAATTCTGGATCCGTAATGTAAGCCCCAATAAGATCAGTTTCTTTTTTTTGAGAAAGAAAGGAATGCTATTGAATCACCGATAGCAAACCAGGAGAGCTATTATTGATAATAAGGAAATAATTGCATGATCGAACCCCAATGTTGTATGAGACTCAAGAAAAAATTTACAATGTTATCCACATACACTGGGGTCTCCTGAAAAACACACTCATTTCTAGCCCTCCATACAGCCCATAACACAGCCACCATATGTAAACATGGCTTATTCCCATCCACAAGATTGCGCCATAAATTCTCCCATGTGGGTAAAGACTCATTACATACTCTCCTCCATACATAATCAGTGATCGCGTAAGAAGAAAAGATATGAATGCTAGAATCATTATGCATCCCACATAAATGACAAAATTGGGTGGGGGTACCCATCCTCCTGTATCTCAGATCTCCAGTAATCAAGCTGTCCCTTCTGCAGAGCCATAAAAAAATTTGAATCTTTAGTGGTATTTTTAACTTCAATAGCTTCTTCCCCATCTCATCAGATTCCGCCATCCTAGAGGACATTATAAATCTGTCATAAGTAGCCGCAGTAGAAAATTTACCCTCCCATTTGTATGTTTCATATTCATGAGGCATGGGTTTGAAGGCAGCAAGTTCTTGCATGAGACGCTCATTCTCTACTCGTGTTCTTGTTTCATGATTATTCTCCCCACCATTATTGAATAGCCATTGCTCGGATTCCGCATCCCAATAATCGGACACCACAGCATTTTTATTCGAAGCCGCTGCGTAAGCAAGGGGGAACCTGTCTTTAAACATCCCTCCATGTACCCAATTTTCCAGCGAAAACTTGAAGCTTTTCCCATCACCTAATACAGATTTGAAAAAATTCCAATTGTCCCTCAGGGTTTGCACCACAGATGACCAAAAGGGGGAAGGTTTACGGGGGTTTAGACGATTATTCTCATCATTGGCAGTCCCATAACTGTCCTAAATAATTTCTGTCTAGATTTTTTTTTCTCCCTTCAGCAACCGAACAACCCACTTCAATAGCAGAGCTTCATTGAATTCTTTAAGGGATCTAACACCCATACCTCCCATCATTTTTGGCCTGCAAATTGATTCCTGATGGGTCGGCCCGAATAGGTTGTTAATATGAAATTTTTATCGTTGAAATGTGTATAGTGGTTAACCTAATTCTGCCCTAACCATCTCTTTACAAAATTTTTAACCTGTCCTAATTGATTTTATCTTGTCACTTTTAGGCCCAGGGTCGAACACAGGGAAGTGGGGTTAAAGTCGAGTTTCTACGTTTTCCTTAAACGCGTCTCTTCCGTTCGTTTATTGTGTTTTTGGTGTTTTTCTTATTTAGGTTTTTTTTATGGTAATCCTTGTTCTTGAGGCACACCCTCAAAATTGTGTCCTTGGCTTTTAGCCAAATAGAGTCCCAAAACAAGTCTTGCTACTCGCAAGACGAGGTACCTGCAAGTCAAAGATTATCTTTTCTTTTTAATGTATTTTTTTATCTTTTTACTAACAGAAAAGCAAATAGACAGAAAGTAAATATAGTATGTATATATATATATATGTAGTATATATATAAAGGGGTAGGGGTGGAGGTGGCGATGGAGTGTAGCACTATGTCGAGTCAGTCGACGTCTAGAGAGACGCAACCAACACGACTAGGTGCTGCGTGGAGTGTGGATGGAGGATGTATGGGACCACGCTCTTTTTGTACGCGTGTATCAGGGAATATCAGCAACTGGTGCAGATATTCCCGCGATACAGCGTATAATAAATAACATGAAAATATATGTACATATGTATGTATATAAGTAAATATATCTATATATATAAATGTATAGTTATATATGTATAGATATATATATATAGATATATATGTGTATATATATGTATATAAGTATATATATATATTACTATATATATATGTATATATATATGTATATAGATATATATGTCTATATATATATAAGTATATGTATAAGTATATAGATGTATATATAAGTAGATATATATATATATATTATATATGTGTATGTATACATAACTATATAAATATACTATGTATATATATATATATGTATTTATATATATGTTACTATAAGTGTGTGAGTGTGTGTGTATGTGTTGGTATAGGTGTGTGTGCGTCGGTGAATGTGTGTGTGTGTGTTGCTGTGAGTGTGTGTCTGTTAGTGAGTAAAAGAGAGAGAGAGAGAGAGAATACGTGAGAGAGAGAGCGGGCGAGCGAGAGATCGCGGACGCGCGAGTTAAGACGTCTGCCGCCTCCGGCGGACGTCTGACGCCGCGTCGTCTGAAGGCGGAGGCAGACGTCTGAAGACGGCGGGTGCGGGCGCGGCTTCGCGTAGGGTTCCTGCAGGCGTGCGCGAAGGCGACGGGCGGGCGAAGGCGTGGAGGAGCGAGCGTGGAGGAGGTCTGCCGGTGGTCGCTGAGGGTCGCGGAGGAGGGCAGGGGTCGGCACGAGGCCGTAGCCGGCCGCTGCAGTGCGCGCGGCGGACGGCTACAGGTGCAACTGCGGGGACGTCAAGATGGAGATTGAGTGGGGAATGGCCCTGCTGGCGTGCGCGAAGTCGACGGGTGGCTGCGGGGATGGTCGCGGAGGAGCGGGAGGACCTGCTGCTGCTGCGTGGCTGCTGCTGCCGTGGCTTCAAGCTTCGAAGCTTGGAGCGGTGGCAATGGCGTTAAATAGAAAAAAAACGAAGTGAGGGAATGCACCACGCCCACCGGCTCGTCGAAGAGCTGGGCGGTGGTGCTCCCACTGTGGTGGTGTGCACCACAGTGGGTTCTCCTGCTCGCCGGGTGCCTCCTCGACGGAGGGCCGACGTATGGGAGGGGAAAGCGGTGGAGAAGATGGCTGCGGGTTTTTGTTGCTGCAGCAGCCTCCCTTGCGAGGAAGAAGCTGCAGCTTTCATATAGAGGAGGAGAGAGAGGCTTGCCGGCTGCAGCAGGGAGAGGGTGCGCGAGTTGCAGCTATAGGGAGCGGCGTTGGCAGGGAGAAGTGACGTGGAGTAAATGCATGCAGCTGCTACGGGAAGAAGTGCAGCCGTGGGAAGAAGAAAAGAAGAAATCAAGAGAGAAAAAAATGAAAAGAGGTGGAATTTGCAAGGAGGCACTTGAGATAAAATGTAACTATGCAAGCCATTGTTTCACTCCTCTTCCTCTCTTGATTAAATGCATGCATGCAAGCGTTTTTACAAATGCGATTACAGGATCCTATTATGCAATGTTAATGCTAGAAAATAGCACAAGAAGGCGTTATTACAGGCGTGTTTTGAGGTGCAAACATATACCCCCATGCCTATCTTTTGCTAGTCCCTAGCAAAATAGTATTTAGAAATAATCTTAAGCTGAAGATTTTCTTCTGAGGTGATATAGGTGTGTTTATTATCGAATATTGTGAGAACCAATTGTAAAGAAGACTACCAGTACTTTAAGTCTCACATGACATAGATCATCTCTCAACTAACCAGGACTCTTGATATTTAAACCTTAAGTACGATTTCCAGGACCCAGGAGGTTTTTGCCGTACTCGAGAGCTCAAGAGGTTATGGTTTGTGCATAGTGAAGGATCAAGACTGACCAGATGAACATTAAGACTCAATCCCAGGGTTTCACAAATTTTTAAGTACAGGTTGGTCCCAGTTTCAGCTCATGTCTTCGGATTGACCCTTAAGATGATGACGGAAAACTCAACTCCCATTTTCTGATTTTTTTTTTTTTTGGCTCACCGGAAAACAAATTATACAGACATTTATGAGATATACTGACTCCTTTGCAACATCTTTTTTTTTTTTTTTGACAACTCTTCTTTTCTCTTTTTTTTTGTTGTTTTTTTTTTTTTTTGAAACACGTGTCAGTATATCTCTTACAACACATTTTGAAAGAGCACACTTTTTTTCTTTTTGGTGGGAGAGTTTCTTTTTGGTGGAAAGAGTCGCTCCTAAACACAAGACTAAAGCCTGGGATAAAAAGTCTACCTGCGTGCACAGGTAAGGACTTCACCTTCCCTAATGAACACTAGGGTTGGATCTTATGTTCACCTGGCCTTTCCTGATATGTGTAGTGTGAACCACGTTTACTTAAGCTCTCAAGTAAAAGTAAACCAACAGATCTTGTACTTGTGTCTCAGGTACAAGAATACATCCTTAGTTAGGAGAGATCTTGATCTATTTTGTCAATGCTTTAAGTGAATTAAGCCGAGCCTGAGCGAATCAAGCTTTTGTGGCCTGGAAAGTCTTCAAAACAGAGGTTGAATATCCATAAACACTTATTGCCTTTTTGTTTCAGCTTTCAAATTATTACTAAACACCATTTATTATTATTATATATATATATTTTTTTTTCTTCTTTTTTCTTTTTCTTGCATATTTATAAATAGGTGGGAACTGTATGATACCATAACATACCCGGATCCTATGGATGCCTATCCACCCCCCCATGCCAAACAATGCTATGTGCTCATATGCATGTAGGGAAAGGCAGAGAAAGGATGGAAGATCGGGTAACAAGAGCTGAGGTTCAGGGTATAGATCAGGGTGGAAGGGTGGGTGGAGGGTGGGTGGTGAAGAGAAAAGTGAAGTGATTGCGATAGAGGTGAGAAAAGTGATGGTGGATGGTGAGAGATTTGGCGTTTTCTGGGATGAGAGTGTCCCAGGCGGATCAGAAAACAGATTAAGAAGAGGAAGTTGGCCCTTAGATTGGCCAAGAAGAGGGGCTTTTTGGATAGATGGATACAAAAGGGAATAGCCCTGGTGAATAAGATGTGGGCTCAAGGTCCCAATGTGGAGTTGTAAATCCGCCTGATTTGGCGGGAAAGAAAGGGCAATCCAGTCTTCCATAGTGTGGACCGGCGGTGAGCAGCCCGGCGATGACTCAGACCACGAGGTATGGGAAGCGGAGAAAACCTCTTTAGAAGTCTGGTCAGGAGAAGGTACTGGACAAGGGAGGGATTGGGGAACGTCACAGTATGTGTTAGTCAGGCAGTTATCAGTGTTTATAGGTAATCCGCAGCAGTCCGAGTAGGTCCCAATTAGTCCGATACACGCGCTGACGGCCATGTCCTCGTCAGACGTGTCATCCTCAATGCAATCGCAATCAAAGTTCTTGGCTGCCTTGAATATGTTAAGCTTGAGCTTCTCAGATTCAACGGCAATCTCAATACAGCCCGACTCGCAGTCGATGTGGGCGCGGGCTGTGGCCAAGAAAGGTCGACCGAGGATGATCGGACAATCAGAAAGTGAACTAGGAACTTCCATATCTAAAACAAGAAACTCAACAGGAAAATAGAGACTGTTGACCCTAACCAACACGTCTTCCACCACACCCTTCGGGATTTTGACAGAACGATCTGCCAACTGTAACGTGACAGGGGTGGGTTTCAGATTTCCCAAGGAAAATTTTTCGAGCATGATGGTCGGTATGAGATTGATGGAAGATCCTAGATCAAGCAAGGCACGGTTAAAACTGCAGCCGTGGATGCTACAGGAAATCAGTGGTGTGCCCGGATCTTTCTGCTTCGGTGGTAAGTTTGACAGTATAGCACAACTCGCATGAGGCGAGAGAACCACCGGATTCTTAGTCTTCTTTGACTGTCGCCTGGGTGTTGTGTAGTCTTTGAAAAATCGAGCGACAGTAGGTATGTGGTCGATTGCCTCGAGCAGGGGTACCTTGATTTCTACATCCCGGAACAAATTACGTAGGTTGTCAAAGGCCTGCGTATTTTTCTTTTTGCCTTTTGGCTCCCTTAGTAGAGCCTCAGGGAATGGGACTGATTCTGGCACAAGTTTTGGTGCATCATCCTCTCGCGAATGCGATATGCATCCCGAATGAGAGGGCGAAGAAGAAGACGGGCCAGGATCAGGTCGAGGCGGATCGACGGTCTGCTTACCGCTCCTCGTAGTGATAGCATTGGACGATGCGGGTCCAGTGGGATCATACGGTGGAGGAGGGTTTGCAATGGGGATATAAGAGTGTGGTGCTACAGCAGGATTAGCCTGAAATCCCGGTGGAATGCTCGGAGCTTGCAGAACTTGATTAACCTGTCCCTGAGAAGGTCGTACTTGTGGTTGAGAACCACGGGGCATGAAATTTCGCGGGTTTGGAATAGGTTGGGCGGGAAGAGTGCCCTGAGATCGAGTCGCCATGCGTAGTTGACTGATCTCGGCGTTCTACTGCGCCAATTGGTGCTGAAGCGAGGTCATGTTCTCTTCATGGCGCTTTGACATTTCCGTCATCATTCGCATCAATTTGTCAAGAGGGCTTGATGCGTGTTCAGTTTGTGGTACGCAAGGGCCTGATGGCGGATTTGCCATAGGATTAAACTGGACCCTTGGGATGACGGGTGCGGACGGTCGCATTGGTCCACCCGCGGGGTTTTGGCGCTGCGGGTTGTTGGACCATGCGAAGTTCGGATGATTACGCCATCCTGGGTTATAAGTGGCAGAGAACGGGTTGTTCCCCAGGGCGCAAGCGTCTTCTATGCCAGAAGATGCATCCGCATGTAGATATGCGTCCGAGCACACGGAGGCTTGGTCCTCTGTGTCGAAATATTGGCTCGTAGAAGCCAGTTCCACATGACTTACTGAGTCGCTTGGCGCGACACTCGGTAAGGAAGGTCTAACGGGGTTTCTCGGGATAAGCCTGGTATTAGAAGAACTTGGATTGTGACGAAGTGGTGAAGAGGTGGTGTTTGCCATAGATCGGGTGGGGTTGGCCAGAAGCTCGTCCAGCTTCTTGTGCACGACGGAGACTTCATCCAGTTTTTGTGCAATAAGGCTTAGATCAGTGGATGAATGGGAGGGTCCCGTGTCAACTTCGTGGACATTTCGGGGCTGGCTGGTACGATTAAAGGCGACAATGGAAGCATTGTTCATCGAGTTTTCACTCATATTTTCAAACAGCTCGAATGCTCCATTCTCGTCTTTATTCATAAAGTTCCCTCCGCAGGAAGCGTCTGCAATCTGCTTCAAAGTCTCATTTAGCCCATAGTAGAAAATCTAGGCTATATGCCACTTAGGCAGACCGTGGTGCGGACACTTCCTGAGGAGGTCGTTATACCTCTCCCATGCCTCATGAAATTGTTCGCCGTTTTGTTGCGTAAATGAAGTGATAGCACGGCGAAGCGCATTGGTTCGCCCGATTGGGAAGAACTTCTTGAGAAACACTGTTCGCATCTCTTCCCAAGAGTGGATGGTTCTCCCAAGGGTGTGTAACCATTGCGACGCTTTATCCCGTAATGAAAACGGGAACATCTTCATGAGGACTATAGATAACCCGACATTTCTTGGTTTAACGGTTTCAGCAAGTCGGGTTAGGTCTCCCAAGTGGAGAAATGGGTCTTCACTTGCAAGACCATGAAAGTGAAAATTGATTAGGCCAATTATGTTTGGTTTTAATTCAAAGTCGTCCCCGCCCATGGGGACCCGAATTTGTCCTATGGTCTCTGTAGCAGCGGGATTCTGATAAGAGCTAAGAGACCTAGGCTCCTCCCGTTCGGGAGGGTTCTGCATTTCCTCCAATGTTTCCCGAATGGCTTCGATTTGCTCATTATACATTTCCATTTGGGCTTGGAGGCGGGTTATGGGATCTAAGGCTCCACCACCTGGTGGGTTCTGAGGGCGGTTTCCTCCCTCGGGATTTGGGGGTGGGCGTGCAGCCATGTTTGTGGAGGAGGAGGACGATTCGACTTGTTTTCTATATTTATCAGTCAATTCAAATAGTTCAGGGTTTTGTGACCTCCTCCCAAACATGCACTACCGCAGGAAGAATTTGGGAGATGAGAAGGGAAAAGGGATGAGAGAAATGATGCCGCAAAGGTACACTTGATTACAAATCAATACAGTCAAGTTCCTAACCTCTACAGTGTGCCCTTAGACCTAAAGATCTAAGTTACCTACTATCACGAACTACGGAACCGACTGCGAGCACCGCGGAACCACCGGGCCAGATTGAAAGGCCGTTTGCCCTAGTCTTAGACACCCGATAGCACGCGGGAACTCTCACCAGCACGTAGTCGCTACACTTAGGTAGTTAGACCTCCAATCCTTACTAAGGGTCAAGTTACTACCAGTTTTAATTAGAGGCTTAGGGTCAAGTGCTTTTGGAATGTGAAGGGCGTTGTTTACGGGTAATGCCCAAGTGATTGATTTTAAGAGTGTGTAAGAACAAGCATGCAACGGGGAAATCTCCCCGAATTGAAGTTTTTATTGGAGAATGGTTTTTAGAGTTTAGCCTTAAGTAGTATGAATTTTAGGATATTGCTGAATTACCAATTCAACCAATCTCCGGGTTTTTGCAAAAATACAGGTTTTCCTTCTAAAACCCAAGAAACCCTTCTTCAATTATCAGTTAGTTAATGCATGCTAAAATGCAATGGGCTACCCTAAATGGAGATTTCTAAGTGTGGATGCACGAATCAGTTTTGTATCAATGTGACAGGGAGCCAAAGCACTTCAATTCAAGTGCTCCCAATCACCAGAAATGATTTCCACACACAAGGCTTCAACCAAAAGATAAAGAAAATAAAATTGTTGGGGTTGAAGTATTCAGGATCGAATCACAGGCAAGTTTGAAAAGTCGTGGTGGGGTTGGAATCAACTCAATTCCAAGTCTCCCCACCAAAAATGTGATCCTGAATTAAAGATAAGTGAGGCAAAAGAGGGATATAAGCAATCTTTTTCTTTGCCTCAAAGAATACTTCCCTCGGCGAGAAATCCAAGAATCAAGATTCTCAGATTTTCGCTATGCGAAGTGTGGCGGGAAATCCCGGGGCAGTGGGAGTGAATACAACCAATCAAACAAGTGAATTTTAATCCACTTGCCCTAAGAAATCCCAAGAAGTTTTTCTAGTTTTTTTTTTTTTTGGGTGGCAAGCTAACCCTAGTTTGCTAAGAAAGAGAAAACCTACTGGTTTGGCAACGTGTGCGAAGCTCCAATGCGGTGTCGGCGTCTTCACGCTCTCGTTCCCGCCTTGGATCTACCCTCGTTCCCGACTTCATCTGCTTTCCTTCTCCTTCCACCAAGTTCACCTGCACACCAAAAACAACAATACTCGTGAAGAGGGAAGAGAAAAATTGAAAGGATTTGGATAGAAACTTACTCGAAGGCGCACCTCCCTGGCAATGGCGCCAGAAAAGTGTGATGGGTCGGCCCTAATAGGTTGTTAATATGATATTTTTATCGTTGAAATGTGTATAGTGGTTAACCTAATTCAGCCCTAACCATCTCTTTACAAAATTTTTAACCTGGCCTAATTGATTTTATCTTGTCACTTTTAGGCCCAGGGTCGAACACAGGGAAGTGGGGTTAAAGTCGAGTTTCTACGTTTTCCTTAAACGCATCTCTTCCGTTCGTTTACTGTGTTTTTGGTGTTTTTCTTATTTAGGTTTTTTTTATGGTAATCCTTGTTCTTGAGGCACACCCTCAAAATTGTGTCCTTGGCTTTTAGCCAAACAGAGTCCCAAAACAAGTCTTGCTACTCGCAAGACGAGGTACCTGCAAGTCAAAGATTATCTTTTCTTTTTAATGTATTTTTTTATCTTTTTACTAACAGAAAAGCAAATAGACAGAAAGTAAATATAGTATGTATGTATATATATATGTAGTATATATATAAAGGGGTGGGGGTGGAGGTGGCGATGGAGTGTAGCACTATGTCGAGTCAGTCGACGTCTAGAGAGACGCAACCAACACGACTAGGTGCCGCGTGGAGTGTGGATGGAGGATGTATGGGACCACGCTTTTTTTGTACGCGTGTATCAGGGAATATCAGCAACTGGTGCAGATATTCCCGCGATACAGCGTATAATAAATAACATGAAAATATATGTACATATGTATGTATATAAGTAAATATATCTATATATATATATATAAATGTATAGTTATATATGTATAGATATATATATATATAGATATATATGTGTATATATATGTATATAAGTATATATATATATTACTATATATATATGTATATATATATGTATATAGATATATATGTCTATATATATATAAGTATATGTATAAGTATATAGATGTATATATAAGTAGATATATATATATATTATATATATATATTATATATATGTGTATGTATACATAACTATATAAATATACTATGTATATATATATATATATGTATATATATATATTTATATATATGTTACTATAAGTGTGTGAGTGTGTGTGTATGTGTTGGTATAGGTGTGTGTGCGTCGGTGAATGTGTGTGTGTGTGCGTTGCTATGAGTGTGTGTCTGTTAGTGAGTAAAAGAGAGAGAGAGAGAGAATACGTGAGAGAGAGAGCGGGAGCGGGCGGGAGAGATCAGCAGAGAGAGAGCGGGCGAGCGAGAGATCGCAGACGCGTGAGTTAAAACGTCTGCCGCCTCCGGCGGACGTCTGACCCCGCATCGTCTGAAGGCGGAGGCAGACGTCTGAAGACGGCGGGTGCGGGCGCGGCTTCGCGTAGGGTTCCTGCAGGCGTGCGCGAAGGCGACGGGCGGGCGAAGGCGTGGAGGAGCGAGCGTGGAGGAGGTCTGCAGGTGGTCGCGGAGGGTCGTGGAGGAGGGCAGGGGTCGGTGCGAGGCCGTAGCCGGCCGCTGCAGTGCGCGCGGCGGACGGCTACAGGTGCAACTGCGGGGACGTCAGGACGGAGGTTGAGCGGGGAATGGCCCTGCAGGCGCACGCGAAGTCGCCGGGCGGCTGCGGGGACGGTCGCGGAGGAGCGGGAGGACCTGCTGCTGCTGCTGCTGCTGCGTGGCTGCTGCTGCGGTGGCTTCAAGCTTCGAAGCTTGGAGCGGCGGCAATGGCGTTAAAGAGAAAAAAAACGAAGCGAGGGAATGCACCACGCCCACCGGCTCGTCGAAGAGCTGGGCGGTGGTGCTCCCACTGTGGTGGTGTGCACCACAGTGGGTTCTCCTGCTCGCCGGGTGCCTCCTCGACGGAGGGCCGACGTATGGGAGGGGAAAGCGGTGGAGAAGATGGCTGCGGGTTTTTGTTGCTGCAGCAGCCTCCCTTGCGAGGAAGAAGCTGCAGCTTCTTATAGAGGAGGAGAGAGAGGCGTGCCGGCTGCAGTAGGGAGAGGGTGCGCGAGTTGCAGCTATAGGGAGCGGCGTTGGCAGGGAGAAGTGACGTGGAGTAAATGCATGCAGCTGCTGCGGGAAGAAGTGCAGCCGCGGGAAGAAGAAAAGAAGAAATCAAGAGAGAAAAAAATGAAAAGAGGTGGAATTTGCAAGGAGGCACTTGAGATAAAATGTAACTATGCAAGCCATTGTTTCACTCCTCTTCCTCTCTTGATTAAATGCATGCATGCAAGCGTTTTTACAAATGCGATTACAGGATCCTATTATGCAATGTTAATGCTAGAAAATAGCACAAGAAGGCGTTATTACAGGCGTGTTTTGAGGTGCAAACAATTCCCACTTCAAAGGTTGAATAAAAGTCCCTTGATGAGAGGCCCCTTTCCAAAAGAATCTTTTGCGCATCACATCTAGCTTTTTCTAGATAGAGTTTGGGGCTTTAAGGACAGAGAAGAAGAATACTGGAATCAAAGTGATGACGGAATTCAGTAATATATACCTTCCCCCTTTTGATAGGTATCTACTGCTCCAGCCCTCCAATTTCGTAGCTACCTTTTCAAAAAGGAAAGACCAATCTGCTTTCTTCATCTTAGAACATTTTAAAGGTAGACCCAGATATTTAATAGGCAATGGAACCATAGGTGTACCCAGAATGGTGGAGATGTCGTTCTATAATACACTGCTCATCCCAAAGCAGACTAGGGAGGATTTATTTCCATTCAGTCTGAGACCAGAAATCTCTCCAAAAATCTTTACCATATGTATAAGTGCTTGCGCTTCTCTCTTCCCCCCTTCTACAAAAAAAATAGTATCATCTGCATATTGAAGTATAGGGGCTAGAGCCCTATGATTAGACATTGAATACCCCCTTATAAAACCATCTATTGCCAGTTTTAGGCGAATCTAGCCAAAGTATCCACAGCAAGGTTGAAAATCAGAGGAGCAATTGGGCAGCCTTGCCTGACTCCACACTGGGGCTGAATCCAAGAATGACATGGTTTACCATTTATTAATGGGGAAAAAGAGGTTGTCGTAATGCACCTCTTCACCCATTGTATCATTAAAGGCGGAAATTTCCTTCTTCTAAGAATCTCCCACAAGTATGACCAGGAGATTGAGTCATAGGCCTTGGAAAAATCTACTTTCCATAAAAAAGCCTTAGACTTTCTCCTGTGCCAACCCATTTCCATTTCCTGCGCAACAATGAAGGACTCTTGTAATGATCTCCCAGGAAGAAAAGCTGACTGAACAGGCATTATCAGGTCCTTTAAAACCTCCCGCAATCTGTTAGCTATAACCTTACTAATAATAAGGTAGATGGAATTAGATAGTGCAATGGGTCTGTAATCAGAAAATCTCTCCACACCTGATTTCTTAGGAAGCAAAAATAGATAGGATTTGTTCAACCTCTCAAATCCAGAGTTGCCTAGTTCAAATTCATGAATAACCTTTAAAACATGCCCCTTAACAACACTCCATAGCTCTCTATAGAAGAAAACCTGAAATCCATCCGGACCAGGAGCACCTTCATTATTTAAATCTTTAATAGCTTTTAGTACTTCTTGTTCAGATATAGGGGTGAAAAGCATGTCTCTCTGATCATCACTAACACAGGGGAAGTCCATCGATGCCATCCTCCAAGAACCTCTTGGGGCAGCCTTGGAAATTTCTTTAAAATACTTGCTTCAGTTCTGATTTCACTAACAGATGTAACAGTTCTCTCTTCAACTTTAATAGATGAGATAAGATTGAATCTCCTCCTAGCACTGGCCGCAAGATGGAAAAACTTCGTGTTCGCATCACCCTCTTTGAGCCATAGCTGTCTTGATCTTTCACGCCAATCCATTTCTGTTTTCAGATCCTCATCCCCCACTGTTGCTTGCATCTGCTGCCTCAGCTGCTGCTCCTGGTGGTTCAAAGCTTGCCTACATTCTTTCAGATCCAGGTCCCTGATTACTGCCAGAGCTTCCCTCCTCTTCTATTCTCTGATTAGAGTCACAGCCTGCCCATATTCCTTCAGCACATCACGTAGGCCTGATAATTTTGTAGCCAGCTGCTGTGTAGCAGTACCTTGCACTGCCTTGTTTTGCCACCATTGGGATACCACTTGCACGAAACCTTCTTCCCTAAACCAAGATCTCTTGAGTTTGAAGTATGATCCAATGTCTGAATTCATCCCACTGTCCCAAACAAGCGGAGTGTGGTCAGAGAAAGGCCTATCAAGGCTTGTAACTGCTGATAATTGATGCCTCTCCAACAAGCTAGGACTATCAAAAAATCTATCCAATTTGGAAACCTGTCCACTGCCATTCCTCTAAGTAAACTCCACACCACTGATGGGGTATTCAGTTAGTCCCATGTTCTGCACAACCACTTTGAAGCCTGCCATAGAGCTGTCCACTCTCCCATCTGGGTTGTCATCACCTGAGAGATAATAATTGAAATCACCCCCTAGCAGCCATGGGGTCTCTTGCACTCTTTGGTGCATTGCAGAGAGCTCCTCCCACAAGCCAACCTGTTTGCAGCCACACAAGGACCATAAATGCACGATATAAACCATTCCATATCTCCTTGGGGAGACTAACATCTGCAAGAAAGCATGTACCTATCGCGAATAATTTCAGTTACTGAGATGGAAGACTTTCTCCACCAAAAGGCCAATCTACCAGACCTTCCAGAGGCACCCTTAACAGCAACATCACTGCGGCCAAATTGCTTAAAACAATCCCATTCCTGACCATTCTCCATCTCCAAGTGTGTCTCTTGAATGAGAGCACAGTCAATCTCCCACTCAGAGAGATATCTACATAATGAAGACCTTCTCTGTTTATTGCGCAACCCACACACATTCCAAGTCATCACTCTCATTCCTCATTGGAATGACTCCCTTGGGCCATACAACCCACAAATTCGACCATAATAGAATTAGCAATATTCTACTCAATAGGGGGCAAGTTCTCCTTCCTTCTCCTTCTCAACATGTAGGGAGATCTACCCACACCTCTTTTCTGATTGGAACCACTACCATACTTCAGATCAGTAGGCATAGAGAGCTACATCTGGTTTGCCTCTTTGAGCACTAGATCTCTTCTTGTCCTACCCTCCTCTTTATTGCTATGCATCTGTGAATCTGTCACTGAATTCTCAGTAACCTCCAGATAACCATCTTCTTTGATTACCATTGCTTGTCTGCAATCATCAGCTGTATCAACCTCTTCCATCTGATCCACCTCAGTGTAGACTTGGTGACAGTCCTTCCTCTTTTTAGGCTCAGGAGCATCAACAGGAGGAATGCGGCCACACCTATCACTCTGTTTTCTCACCTCAGTGTTGGCTCCAAGCATCTGTCCTTCCTCAGACGACCTATCCTATCCTTGTTCAACCTGCCCAGGCACCTGTTCAAGTACTGCTAGCCGAACAAGCCAAGAAGTACCCCCACATCTGATTGTGACCATATCAGGAATTGAACCAGCACTGATGACATCAACCTCAATTCTAAGAGATCTGATGTCCCCCTCTCCAATCAAAATTTCAGATCCATCACAGATGGATGCAAAGCCTGCTAGCATTTTAGAAATGACCCCCTTTAATCTCAGATGTAGCGATAGTCCAGAAATCTCAAGAAGAATCCTCCTAGAGCTCACTCTTTGCAGAGGCTGATCAAAGAGAGCCCCATCAAAGGGAGATACCATTCTCCAAATAATAATGAAATCTTCAAAAGAGCTCGAACAAAATCTCAGTCGTTCTACATCCAACATACCCAAGCCATATACCAAGAAACTAGAATGGGAAATCATGGCTACCTTCCAGCCCACAGACAGGATATTTAAGGAGCATACCAGGTTTTGAAGCTTATCTATCAAAGGTTTGCCTGCCATGATCTTGCCAATCAAAGCACCCCTCAGCATGATCTCTACAGACAAGATCTCTTCAAAAGCTGGGATCTCAGCCTCAATTGAGTGTCTGCCCAACACTGGCGGCGACGACGGCTAGGTTTCATTCTTCACCCTCCAGACAGGGTGCGATAATACCCTCTTTGCCTGCATAGGAATCCTCCTAGGGCATGACTCACGTTTGTGCCCTTCACCCCTACACACCAAGCAGATCAGAGGGATTTTACAAATCGCCGCCACATGTCCCCTTTGTCTGCATCTAAAACAAAGAATGTCTCCGTTCATCCTCCTCCAGGGTTGTCTTCGAACATTTTCAGACGTCCTAAGGAACCTCTCTTGCCAGACCAGCTCCCTTCTCTTCCAAGCCCTCAATCTCCACGTCCTCCACTCGCCTCCTTCTCTAGCCCTGGATAGTTCTGCCCCACTGCCACCTGCCGCCTGACGCCAGTCGCCATCTTGCCCTCTCTCTCTCATTTTTTCCCCTAATTCCACCAAGGCTGTAATTTTAACCGTGCCCTATTAAGATCAGTTTCTTCAGTTATTGGGCTATCAAATGATCTATCAGATTCTTCAGGCCCAATCGTCTCATAGAAATCGTGTTCTGTAAACTTGCGTGAGACTTCGCATCTTGAATCTTCACCATCAGAATCAAAGAAATGAAGATCCATATTAATGTATGTCCCAAAATCATCTATCACTTTCTGATCCATGGAGACATACCTTTCCTCGTACCTTGGCTCAGGGATCTCAGGTGAAGAAATCAGATCATCCTTAATTGGTTGCTCTAATTCAATCTAGTCAGCCCCGTAACACGTGTCCCCCAACAGGTGCCTAAGCGGGTTTTGACATTGGCTCTTTTGAAGGGATTTCATCTTGGGAATCATCCCACATTTGAACTAAAGCAACCATAAATCTCATCCTCAATTTCGCTAACTTCCTAAGTAGAAACTCACCTGGGTTCTTATCCTTAACATCCTGGAGCCAATCCAACAAATACTTGTTCAAATCATCAATCATTTCAATCAGAGGCTCCAATCTCTCAATGCAAGGTATTGGCTGAACTTCTAAAGATTGTATGATATTCCTCAAGTTAGCCAAAACCTTATCTTGAACCTGGTTACCCTGAACCAAATGAGTTGGTTTAGGGTTAAGCGAGTTTGGGACCAGTGCAGAGGAGTTAACGAATTGAGATTCGTTATGCCCTTCTTGATAGTAGGTCATTTTGGATTGTTCAAAAGGTGGTGATGACCTAAAGACAACGTAATCAGAGAATGGGTAAGGATCGGTGTATCCTTCTTGATTGTAGATTGTATTAGGTTGCTCATGAAAGGTTGACGATCTATAATCGATGTGGCTTTGAGAAGGAAAGAATTGGCAATTATAGTGTTCAGGGTTAGACCCTAAACACGGAGGTTCAGAATTGTATCCCCAATCCGAGTTATCCCAACTAACTGATGGTTGATTACAGTACAAGTTAGGATAATCGTCATGTTGAGGATAATCCAAAATAGGAGGGAAAGAGCGGGAATGCATATAATATGTGGAAGGATTCATGTGAAACGAGAGGAAGAAAGGTGCTCTGCAATACAAGCAATCAACCTTGTCCTTAAGTGGGCTAGCCTAAAGACCTACAGACTCCCACAACCCGTCTTGAGATAGAGAAACGATTTGATCTACTTCTGTCCGTTCAATCCAACCAGTTAGAAGGAGGGACTGGGGAGAAGGTTCTTCCTTCGGCTTGCACCTTCGGTTCCTAGTGTACCCCCCAGCCGCAATCGTTTGATTTTGATCCCCTAGCTAGACATCAGATTGAACAGTAGAAACAGACTAATCGAAAATAATCTCATTCTGGGTTCTGAAGAGTGAGTCAAATCCTTAAGGCCAACATCTACTCTGTTTTATTTATGGCTAGGTTTGAATGTGCTTTGGAATGTGATGGGCCCTTTATCTGTGTTGTGCCCTTAATGATTGATTGATGTGTGTGTGCGTGCACAACCAGTGATTTTCAAGCAAGATTACTTTTGATGTGGTGAATTTTAGGGTTTAAATCTTGCTTAGTAGCTTTTAGGATTCAAATTTAGGTATTTTCAAACAAGTTTTGTTGGCACACCAGGTTTTGAAAGCATAGGTAAAGATATTTTCCTTTAAAACTTAAAAGAATGTGGAGTGCCTGGTAAATCCCTAAGAGTTGAACCTAATTGGTAGCTACTTGATGAGTTGATTTTAATTGAGGTGGTGTGGCCCAATCAACTCAAACAATTGACCTGTTGCACCACTTAATTAGGCACACAAATGATTACCTAATCTGATTTCTACTCAATTATGTGTTTGGATGTGTGTACAGGTTCCAAAGATCGGATTACCGGTTGAGTTTGAAAATCAAATGAGGTTGTGTACCTCTATGAGATTTTTTTATTTTTCTTTTTAAATGTGGAGGTTGAGGTGGGTGTGGGTGTCAAACAAACAAACAAAACTAACCTTAGAGTTTATAAGAACACCTAGGTTGATTGACGTTTGTGTTATTATGTGATGAAAGGAAAACTAATGGGTGGGAGGTGGGGGATAACCCACAGAACCTTCAACAGCACTTTGCTCCAATCTATTGCTTTTGCTCATCTCGAAAGAGTACCTGCAATCACAATGAGAAAGGAGAGAAGTGAGGAAAATGATTCGTAAGTTGTAAAATGCGAAAAAATCAAATAGCGTTGCCTCCCTGGCAATGGTGCCAAAATGTTGAACGCATGGGTTGCTACGCTAACGTGTTTGGTTTTTGAAGAACCTGTCGTTGTAGTTTGAAAGCGAAGAACTCGTGTTCAACAAATAAAATTTATACTGGAATAGAAATCCCGGGTCAAACTCAGGGAGGCGAACGTTTGATTTAAAAATATGCATTTGTTTTATTTGTCACGAGTAGATTAATTGATTAAAAACTATCTAACTATTTACAATAAATAGGGGAGAGAGAGAAAGAGAATAAGAGAGAGAGAATATTACAAACAAAAACCAAAAAGAGATGTTAGAATGTACATGGAATTTATCATCAAAGAGATTGTTCGTTACACTAAACATTACGACTAGAAAGCGGGAAAATGATTACATTAGAAAGCAGTAAATCTACTCTAGAAAGCAGTAAAAAGAATGGGGAGAGAGATATCCTCCTCGACGATCGCTTGGAGGATGAGCCGGACGGGACAACGGGGAACGGAGCAGGATAAAGGACAAAGCGAGAAGAACGAGAATGGGGTAGCACGTTGTCGTCGTCGCGGGATCTGCTTCCGAAAGGGGGACGAAAAATTGACTTTATCTCGCGAGAAGCATCTCAAGTGTGGGACAAGCTTCTCTTGAGCTTTGGAGAGGGAGAGAAGAGAAGGAAGGGATGATAATTTCATGTGGAGGGGGTCTCCTTTTATAGTTTCAAGGAGTGAGGACAATTTGGTCATTTAAATCTCAAAACATTA
Organism: Thalassia testudinum; assembly: GCA_037157565.1. Taxonomy (NCBI): domain Eukaryota; kingdom Viridiplantae; phylum Streptophyta; class Magnoliopsida; order Alismatales; family Hydrocharitaceae; genus Thalassia; species Thalassia testudinum. Next base: position 8,295,729 of record JAZHRO010000040.1, on the reverse strand, counting down.
AATAAGGGGTCTTTAGTGATGGATAAAACCATCGCTAAAGCCCCATCATGGGTGACATGTGGCGGAGCCCGCGTGCCTGCTCGCTTGCTCATGCGTGTAATGCGCGTTCACGATCTGTGAATCTTAGCCATCCGATCATGAGATCGGACGGATTAACTCGCCTCTCCGCTCGTTCCTTAGCGCGCACTCGTGCGTGTGATGCCGCGTCACACGTGGGCGTGCGATACGGCGTAAGTGGTATTGCGCGCGTGTGACCACTTGATTGTGATCGAGTGGTCAATCGCGCCCACTCACCGCGCCTCAACAGTAGCTCGCGAGGAGTCGAACATGCGCCCCGCCTTCTCGCAAGCGCGTTCGACCAACGCACTTTCAGCACGTTTGTGTCGTGCTTTGAGTTTTGTGTGCGTGCACTTACAGCCGTTGGATGTGCATCCATCGGTGGAGAATCGTCGAAGAAGAGATGGCGCGGCGGGTGTAGCGGCCGATTGGGCAGCTGAGATGGCGCCATGTGGTGCCGTTTTGGCTGTCCATCTTCTGGATGATGTAGATGGTGCCACGGTTGTCGAATTGAGTCAATTTTCGCGCCATTAGGTTGCAATCATCGACCCGAATCCATCCATGCGATCAGATTTGTCGTTTGAAGTGCAGATTCACACCATCTTGGCCCTTGATCTTCTAGGGTTTCCCGATATCTATCTGATGCTACAGATGTCTGATTAAGGCGATCTTGGAGTCATTGAACTCCAATCGTTGCCCTGATCACATCTGTACGGTTGGATCTTCGATTCGAGGCCCCGATAAGAAGTTTGCCCTATCCCTGAACATAAAAGGAGACAATTAACCTCCATTTTATTTAAACTAATCTAAATGCAAGATGATGCATGTTATGCAATATTTATAATATGCAATGTAATTCTATGCTTAAGAACATGCATAAATAGACATCTTAAGTAGTGTAACCATGTTTACATCAATCATCAATTCTAATACTGGGTGGTTCCAGGGACTACTCTAGCACATTTTCACTCTTACATCACAACCTGAAGTCTCCTTATATAGGTGTTTACAAGGCAAAATCGGGTTTTAAAATAATGCATCGTAGTATAGCCAAAATTGCTTTGAAAACAAATGAATTTTATTACTTGAAAAATGTAAATCCGAGGTCGAACATAGGGAGGAAATTGGGGTTCAAAAATCAAGAACACAACTTTCAAATTTGATAAAATATGCAATGAAGAATTAAAGTTATAAAGTAAGAAAGATAATCTCAAAGTATATAGAAGCTCAAAATAAAATATGGACGTCTGACGTCTTAAATGCTAAGTGCTACAGTGCTTCTTTGATTTCTCTGGCTGATCTCCTTCTTCTTTCTCTTCTTTCCTCTATTTTCTGCCTCTGACGGGCTTCTTTCTTCTTCTTTATAATTTCTTCTTTCTCTTCTTTCCTCTATTTTCTTCCTCTGACGGTGTTGTTTCTTCTTCTTTCTGATTTCTTCTTTCTCTTCTCTGATTTGCTTTGGCCTTAGCTTCTTCTTCCTTCTTCTATCTCTGACTTCAGCTCTTCTTTAGCCTTGCTCTTCTCTTCAGCCGAGCCTTCTCTTCCTTAGCTGCTTAGGCCTCCGCCCTTCCTTCCTTGGCTCCACCTTCAGCTTCCTCCTTCCTCTTCCTTGGCTTCACCCTTAGCTTCTTCTTCCTCTTTTTCTCCTGAGAGAGAAACCTACCCCCTACCCTCCCCGCCATCTCTCTTCTTTCTTCTCTCTTAGGCTCGCTCTCCCAGGGCCTTCTCAGGTTAGTGCACCTAGGACCAGGCCCACCAACCTGGGTGGTGGGCGAGGAGTGCACAGGTAGTCGGGTCAGAACCAAGTCCTGATAGCGTTGGTCATGGACGAGGTGATGGGTTGAGTAGGACCTCACCCTGTGTCAGGAGGTGATAAGCCCCTGACACTTTTTCCTTTTATTCCACTCCGCCCGCTCTTGATCTTCCGAGGTGGGACTAAATGTCCCACCTTCCTCGCAGGTGCCTCCGTAGCAGATGTCGCATTCAATTGCAGAGCTATGTGGGGCTTTGACTCCAATTGCTGGGCTAGAAACTTGTGCGAAGGAAGTCTGCATCGTCTGGGAACCTGAAGCCTGGAGCAAGCTTACAAGCTTCTTCGAGCCTGCTTCTGTGGCGGCAAAGACCTATTCCCTGTCCACAAGAAAACAGCCTTGCAGCCATGTCAAAATACGCAAAAGCTTCACCTTGTCATGGTGAAGGTGTCACGGTGGTCGACGTGGTGCAGGGCAGCCTGGGCGTGCGTGCCTAGGTCACCCTGTGGCTGTAATGATGGGTGTGTTAGGGGGACGTGTTGGGAGCATGTGGCAGTGAATGTTAAGAGGGGTTATGGTTAATGAGATGTGGGAGAGCTTGTGAGGTGGTTGGTGAGGTGGGTAGATGCATGGAGCAGTGGGAGCACCTCGTCGGTGGTCTGTCGGAGGTGGAGAAGATGGGGGTGATGTGTGAATGTCGAGGTGTGATAGCAGAAATAAGTTAGAGAAAAATGATGAGCAGAGAGAGAACTTATCTAAGAGGGAATAGACAAAGGGGGGAGCGGAGGAGGCGGACGGCTCGTATGTGCCATCACCGGAGACGAAGGCCCAGTGAGAGGAGAATGGTGACGATGAGAGGGTGCAGGAGCATGCGTTGGTACGATGCGACGTGGACGAAGGAGATAAAGGTACTCTGCCACTGGTATTGTGGCGTAGCAATGAGAGAGGGAGATAAAGGTCACCGGAGCTTGTTGGGAGTTTGTCTGAAGGGGAAGAGAGGAAATTAGGGGTTATCTCAGGCCAATTCAAGCTTGGGAAGAGCGGAAGGATTTAGGGACCCTTTTATAGCCCCTGGTAGAGGGCCTTGTGCTTGGAAGCCAAGCTTCTAAGCACGGCAACCTCACCGGAGTTGGAAGGTCGAAAAAGACCCAAATCTCTCATGTGTTCACATGAGTTATTGGGTAGAAATTGGAGTTCCAAATTTGGTTCACATGAATGGGGATTTCTCAGAGAATCTTCCTTTCAAATTTGAGAGGGATTCTCTAAGAAATCAGGGAGTTCCTTCCCTTAAATCCTCGCCGGAGTAGGATTTCCTCCGTTGTAATGGCAGAGAGACCTAATTGCAAAGAATGATGAGGAGGCTAGGGGGGTGTCTGCAAGAGTTTTCAAAAGTTAGGGGCATAAATGTAATTAGGCTGGAAGGGTTTGAAAAGTAGGTCAAGGTGAATTCCCCTTAGGTCCAAATTTTGGTACAAACCTAATTTGGACCTAAGAAATTCAATGGTGAAGTTGTATTTTAGGATTGACCACATTTGATTGGATAATTTACACAAAAACCCAATTTAGGGCAAACATTTGATTAAGACCCTTATTTAGGTCAAAATAGGTTCTAAAGGTCAAATTGAAGGTTCTAAACCCTAGAGGATATTTTTTCATGATTTTTAGAGGGTTTGGGTGAATTTTATCTTGACTAGAACATTGTTAAATTAAGTGGGTCTATTTTAGGGTTACTAGAAGTCATTTAATTCCCAGATTTTACTTGAACCCTTTTTTGTTTGAACCAACCCATTTTTTATCCTGTTAAGACCATTTGACCAGTGTTTAGCCCCTGAGAAATCCCATTGTTGCACTGCAATGATAAAATTATAGTTTTACCCTTTGTTTCTTGCTTTTCTTTCAGATTGGTTATTCCTTGAGTGAGGACCTCCATTTGGTTATGTAGGAGCTTTTGTTCTCTTTTCTAGGTCAAAATGAGCTAGTTAGGGCTCATGATGGTGTTCCCATCATACCCCCATGCCTAGCTTTTGCTAGTCCCTTAGCAAAATTTTAAGGTTTTAACTTATGTTCTATACCATGAATTCCTTTGATGTTCTGAGATTATGATGAGTGCTTTTTCTTTCTGATTAGGTTAGAATGTTGACAATAGGCCTAGAGGTACTCAAGTACCAACCAAAATTCAGACCTGACCAGCTCTAGCCTCAGTCCTCTGCGAAGGTTTTTAAGGCCCACAGGAACTATCCTAAGGTTCATTAGACTCCGCGGTTAAAGCACTTGTGCTTGAGACATATTTTAGCCTCGGTTCAGTTTACAATGTGTTTCTTGTAGGAGAGAGACAGAGGATTTGTTTGTTTGGAGAGTTTTCTCTCTCTTTTCTTTTTATTTCTAGCTTTGGATTGGCTTCTCAACATGGTCTGTATCGGATTCCTCGTCCCCATCATCAATCCTCAAAAGGTCCCTGGCAATCGATGCTTTGTGATAGCACCACCCATCACAACCCCCAAAACCCTGGCTTTCGAGATTTCGATATAATCCCGCCCATGGCATTCTGTAGCTAAATCCAGACCCTGGAAGTCAATATTTTGTGATAATGCTGCCTATGGCATCTGAACCAGCATAGGGTGCGTATGTGCCCCCGGTAAGATATGTAAATATCCTAGGAGATAAGCACAGAGGAGATGATATGTTATTATGCATCTTCGAGGGGAATTTCCCACATCTTCGCGCCGGGAACTCATCCAAATCAACTTGTGTTGATCGGCCGCTCCTAATCTAGGCAACTTTTTTCAGAACATTTAAATGCTTTTGCGTGATTTTGATAGTTACGTGCATTGAACCAGACTGTATGTGGATTGGGGTGCTTAGGTTACCGAGTCCCGCAAACCAAAGGTCAGTTAACGAGGTCGAATACTCCCTAGGCCTTAGACCTAATACTTAAGCTTTGCATTTTCCCCAACCTCTTGAGGACTATCCAAATCTTAGAGGATACTTGAATTTTTAAGCCTAAGAGTCTAGCCCAAGAGGCCTAAGATCAGCATTCCTACTAATCACTTTTGTGTCTCATTAGCACTATTTTCCTTCATTTTTCTTTTTCTTGATGTGGTCTAGAACTTCAATTAATCCCTTAATTTCTAACTAATGACTATTTCTTTTTTCTTTTTCATTTTGTGCTCCATTTTTGACATTTTGCTCTTTTCCTCCTCATTTTCTCCTCATGATTTGTATGGCCTCAAAATTTTCTCTCCCCTCAGTTTTTTGTTGTTCTTTTTCAATATTTTTTTTTTATTTTTTTGGTGTTTTTGTGATATGTGATTTTTTGTTGAAACCTTTTCTTGTGGGATGAGTTTTCATGATGTTTTGCACTTTCATACTCCCCCCATGCCTATGATTTGCAATGTCCCCATTTTAAATTATGTGGGTTTGAATTCAGCTTAGTTCATTCATTAGAACAGGTTTTGGGTGGGCGAACGGGTCGAGGTGACTATTATGAACGATTTGTAGACTCGGGCACAGGTACCTGAGGTGGGGTCGACTGTTCTAATGGATGGACCCTAAAGTGCAATATGAATTTGGCATAGGAATGTCAAGAAAGGTTTCGGGTTTTTCAAGAATGACGGGTTGCCTCCCGTTGAGCACTGAGTTTTACGCCATCGGCTGGGCGCAATGAGCTCAGGGAGAATGAAGGGTAAAGGATATCTCAGTCAAATTTGTCTCTGTCACGTCAATGAACGGTTTGAGTCTCTGACCGTTCACGGTGAAAGGTTTGGAATCATAGCTGAGTGGAATGATCTCAATGACTCCATTTCCATAGATTCGTCAGACTAGGTAGGGTCTGATCCATTTTGATTGTAGTTTTCCTAGGAACAGTTTAAGCTTGGCATCGAAGAGTAGGACCTTTTAACCAGGATGGAAGATCTTTCTTAATATGTGCTTATCGTGAAAGGCCTTAACCTACTCTTTGTAAATTCGTGAGTTCTCATACACGTCATGGCGTAATTCCTCGATCTCTCTCATTTGAAGCTTTTTGTGGGTTCCTACCTTAGAAAGATCTAGGTTGAAGTTCGTATTGCCCAATAGGCTTTGTGCTCCAACTCGACGAGGAGGTGACATGCCTTCTCGTATATCAATCTGAAGGGAGACATACCTAATTAGGTTTTGTGGGAGGTCCTATAAGCCCACAAAGCTTCCGGAAGCTGAGATGACCAGTCCTTCCTATCAGGTCGAACAATAACTTGAAGGATTTTCTTGATCTCCCAATTTAATAGCTCAGCTAGACCATTAGTTTGGGGGTGGCAAGGAGTAGAGATTCGGTGCGACACCCCGTATTTGGTCATCAGTGACCTGAATTGGGCATTGGTGAAATGGGTCCCTCCGTTAGAGATTATAGCACGTGGAATCCCGAACCATGAAAAGATGTTCTGATGAATGAATTTGACATCCACTTTATGATCATTGGTTTAGGTTGGAATGGCTTTGATCCATTTGGACACGTAGTCAACAGCAAGTAAAATGTACTTGAAGCAGTTCGAGATAGGAAAGGGTCCCATGAAATCAATCCCCCATATGTCGAAGATTTCGCATACCAAAATCGGTTGTAAAGGCATCATATCCCGATGGCTCATGTTGCCCAAGGTCTGGCAATGAGTACATGCGATACAGTGATTGTACGTGTCTTTGAAAATTGTGAGCCAATAAATGCCACACTGGAGGACTTTTGTTGTGGTTTTATGACATGAAAAATGTCCACTGCATGCCTGGTCATGGCAGAAAGATAGTATGTCTTGAATTTCCGCTTCCACGACACATCATCTAATAATTTGATCAGCACTAAGACGGAAAAGATACGGGTCTTCCCAGAAGTAATACTTGGCATCGGAAAGCAATTTGTCCTTCTTGGCCTTGGCCAATCTGATGGGATCTGATGTGATGCTAGGTAGTTTACTATATCAGCAAACCATGGAAGCCCTATATTGATAGTCAAAAGGTGCTCATCAGGAAAATGTTCCATGATGGGTCCAGAAGGGTCAATGATCTTAGAAGGAAGGCGGGACAAGTGATCAGCTACCACATTCTGTTTTGCCGCTTTGTCGTGAATCTTGAGGTCAAATTCTTGCAATAGAAAGATCCAGCGGATTAATCGAGGTTTCGTGTCCTTCTTTGCAAGGAGATGTCTCACAACTATGTGATCCGAGTAGATGATAACACGGGAATCCAGGAGATAAGATCTGAATTTTTCCAAGGCAAATACTACGGCTAGCAACACTTTCTCGATAACTGTGTAGTTACGCTGAGCATTGTTAAGTGTCTTGCTAGCATAGTAGATGACCATGGGTTTCTCATCAATTTTCTGCCCTAGTACCACTCCTACAGTGAAATCAGATGCAACACACATGATCTCAAAGGGTTGAGACCAATCAAGGGATTGTAGGATTGGGGCTTGGGTAACTCGGTCACGGAGGATTTCAAATTCTTGAGTGCATTCCTTGGAGATCTCGAAAGGTACATCCTTAGAGAGTAGAGAGGTCAGGGGGCATGCAATTTTCTTGAAATAAAGAATAAATTGTTGGTAAAAGCTGACGCCCCAGAAAAGATCGGATGTCCTTGATCAAGGTAGACATAAGGAGTTTAGAAATCAAGTTCACCTTGGCTCGATCGAGTTGGATGCCTCTTTCTGAAATAAGATGTCCCAGGACCATTCCTTTAGGCACCATGATATGGCTCTTTTCCTAGGAAAGAACCAGGTTCACATCAATGCACCGCTTGAGGATTTGGACCAAGTGCAGGAGACAATCGTCAAATGATGCTCCGAATACTGAAAAGTCATCCATGAAGACTTCCAGATAATCACCTACCATATCTAAGAATATGGCAAGCATGCACCGCTGAAAAGTTGCGAGTGCATTGCATAGACCGAACGGCGTCCTTCGGAACACGTATGTCCTGAAGGGGCAAGTGAAAGTGGTCTTCTCTTGTTCCTCATAATGGATTGCCACCTGGTTATAACCGGAGTACCCATCCAAAAAGCAGAAGAACCTATTTCCCGCTAGTCTCTCGAGGATCTGATCAATAAACGGTAGTAGGAAATGGTCCTTCTTTGTGGTGGAATTGAGTCTTCTGTAATCAATGCAGACTCTCCACGAGTTAGACACACAAGTCAGTTTGACTTCTTCGATTTTAGTCATGATAACGATGAGTCCTACCTTCTTAGCCACAACCTGAATTGGACTTACCCACCGACTGTCAGAGATCGGGTAGATGATCCCTGCATCTAACCACTTAATGGTCTCCTTTTTCATGACCTCTTGCAGATTAGGATTCAAACGTCTCTGCATTTCTCGAGAAGGTTGTGTGCCCTCTTTGGTGCAGATACGGTGTGTGTAGTAAGAGGAGCTAATACCAGTCAAATCATCAAGAGTCCATCCAATGGCTCTATGATGTTGCTGGAGAATAGTAATCAGACAGGATTCCTAGTTAGGTGTGAGTCTGAAGTTGATAATCATTGGAAACATCTGATTTGAACCCAAAAAGACGTACTTTTGATGGTTAGGAAGAGGCTTGAGCTCTAGAACAGGGTTATTAGTAGCAGCGGGTTGTTCAGGGTGTGTGTCAAGAGCAAGGGAAGGAGTTATGGGTGTGTCTAGATCAGGGTCAGACTCCTCTGATTGCGGGTTTTGATCTTCTTGTGGTTGATCAGGAGTAATCAGGTTGTCCTCAATATATGGTTCATCAACCAAGGCCTTGATATCACATATTTGTTCTATAACACCACAATTTATCCCTTGTTGGGCCTTAAAGATGTTAATTTTTAGTGTTTGGTTCCCGAATTTCAGTTCTATTTGGCCCTCCTCACAGTTTACATTGGCCCTAGCAGTGGCCAGAAAGGGTCACCCTAGTATAATTGGTGTATCCCTTGGGTTTTCAGGTGCATCCATATCTAAGACTATAAAATCCACCGGGAAATAGAAATCATGTACCCTAACGATGACATCCTCGAGTACTCCTTTAGGTGACTTAATGGATTGGTCAGCTAACTGCAATGTTACCTCTATCGGTTTAAGCTCAGATTCTTCAAGGTGGTCAAGGAGGGATGTAGGTATTAGGTTTATGGAGGAACCTAAATCTAATAAGGCTCTGTCGAATTGGGTATCACCAATAGTACATGAAATCAAGGGAGTACCTGGGTCTTTAGCCTTAGGTGGGAGTTTGCTCAAAATTACAGAGCTAGCTTGCTCTGACAGTATGATCGGACTCCCACTTTTGGTTCGCGGCTTACACTTGGGTGTACATACGTCCTTCAGAAATTGTGTGTAAGCCAGTATGTGGTGGATTGCATCCATTAAGGGGATGTTTATATGGACCTGTTCAAAGAGCTTGACCAGATCCTCCTCAGGAGCCCCGGGTTTGGTTATCCTCTTTCCCTTGGTCAAGGCCTCGGGAAATGGAACCTTGGTTGGTTCCTCTAGAATAGGTCTAGGTTCTTGATATGGGATAGGGGTGTCCTGGATAACTATCCTAGGGCTTGGGTTACTACCAGGCTTATAGTGGCTTGGATAAGGTGGGTCTTGAGTTGTTTTACCACTACGGGTTGTTATGGAGTTTAGTCCAGCCTGGTTTTAGTTTGGGGTTGGTAAAATAGGTGGTTGCTACTAAAATCCGGCATAAGATGTCGAAGCTTCCATCCCGTTGGGTGATGGAACAGAAGGGGCCTGATAAATCATGTGGGCATGGCCCAGATTTGGGTTCATAACGCGCCTCTGGGTTGGCACGTTATTTGGATTCGGCAGAGGTTGCGAAGGGAGTGTGCCAGGTTGGCAGGAAGTCGCCATCTGGGCGAGTTGATTGTGAACCTCTATGATCTCGTCCTTGTGCTGTTTTTGCATAGCCACATTTGTCTTCTGAATGTTAGCCAGAGTCTGAAGGATAAGAGTCATTTGATCTGCTTGGTTTGGCCCAGCTTGATAGGTGGGGTTGGGTCGAGGCTGAGGCAGCTGATATGGATGAGGAGCTTGTGGACGGGGTTGATAAGGTGGTCTTTGATTCTGAGTATTTCCCGCCCACAGAAAGTTGGGATGATTCTGCCATCCAAGGTTATAGGTGTTAGAGAATGGGTCATTCTGGATGGCATTGAGGTCCTCGTAGTTTTGAGGAACCTCGAGAAAATCAAAGTACGAGGGTTCAGAGTTCCCCCAACTAGAGTAGATCGGATCAGAGCTTCCTCCGATCCTGGAGTCAGATGGGGGTGGATACGGGTCCATCCCCTGAGAAGATCGGTGATAGATGTTCTGCACAGTTTCCCTCCTAAGAGGTGGCTGTGCAAATGGGTTTTGCACAGAGGTGGCTCGCTGCAGATGTCGAGTCAGCCCGTCCACCTTCTTCTCTATGATAGAGACCTTGTCCAATCGACTGGCCATCAGTTCCAAGTTGATGGATGTGGACAGGCCTTGTGTCTCATGTGCTCCCCTTGGATTCGTCAATGCGCGGGCATTCATCTGGTCGAATAAGCCCATGGAGTCATTATTGATGGAGTTCTCACACATATTCTCGAGAATCTCCCACACAGTGTCTTCGTGTTGACCCATGATATTTCCTCTGCAAGTTGCATTGATGAATAATTGAATGTCTTCACGGAGTCCCTGGTAAAAAGACTGGACTTGTTCCCATTCAGGAACTCTGTGATGGGGGCACTTCCGCATGAGATCCAAGAAATGGTCCCATGCCTCATGAAGAGGTTCTTCAGATTGCTGAGTGAAGTGAGTGATCAGGTGGCGCAAGGCATTCGTTTGACCAACAGGGAAGAACTTTTTCAAAAATTCGGACTGGAGTTCAAACCACGTGTTGATCGGATGTGTCTGAGTCTGATACTAATGAGCTACCTTGTCCATGAGGGAGAAGGAAAACATCTTCATAAGCAGAATATCCTGGTTTTGTACATTTGACCTGAAGGTCTGGGTCAGATGTTTGAGTTGTTTGATGTGCTGGAAGGGATGCTCGGAGTTAAGCCCATGGAACTTTGGGATAGCATGAATCATGTTGGGCTTGAGTTCAGAATCAGACCTCCAGCCGGGATTTGGACTCGAGGTTCGATCGCCACCGTAGCGGGATTATAGTGATCTCGTACCATAGCACACTGCAGCAGGTTTACAAAGTTTTGAAATAGATCATTCAAGCATTGGAGTTGGTGTTCAAGGTTGTTCTCTTCTTCAATTGGTTGTGCCATGATGGAAGAAGGAGAATTTGGTTTTGATGAATCAAAGGAGAGGTTTATGTGGTGGGGTTGCTGCACAAACATGGACATTGAGGCTTGGCCTCGGCGGGAGTGGATTTCTAAAGGAGGTCTTAAGGATGGTCTCAAGGACCTCCTACCAAACATGCACTGATGGATTAGATGAGATTAGAATGTGCTGGACCCAATCGAGACACCCAAAAAAAATTTGGATGACTATAGAGGTTTGGGGCGGATGATACCCCTTAGTCAGAAAAAGCCGTCCACCTGAGAAATACCTGGGTAGCCAGAGAGGGAGAGTCCCGCAAAGAATCCTACACGGTAGAGCATCCCCACGAGTTACAAGATTTCCCCCATCCGACCTCTCTTGTGACTAAGATTTTAGGTAGACCAGAATGGGGACCTTGACCTCTTAAATCTATTGCTTCTAGTTAAGATCAAAGGTGATTAGGGATCCACTTGAACTTTAGATGTTTTGAGTGCAAAAGTGACCTAATTTCAAGGTTGGTTGACCCAAGGGGTCAACTTCATCTATTTGTCCTTTGAGAGATTTAGGGCCTTTCTTTTAGGGTTCAAGTGAACTTAAGAGCTTGATTTTTAGGGTTTCTCTTGGATAAGTCTTTTCAATCAAAGCTTAGGCACACATCTTTTTGGAAAATTGATTCTTGCTTAGAAAAGATGTGTCTCTAAAACCCTAGATTGGAATCCTTAATTTGGCTCTAATTGGTCCAATTTAGTTGCCACAGATATGGTATCTAGGGCTCAATCAAGAAGGTGGTCGCCTTAATTACCTTAAATGGATGCACAATTCAAAATGTGTTGAAATCAAAATTAGTCAACTTTGGTGAATTAGCTAGATATGGATAGCAGGTAGCCCTAAATTGATTTTTTCTTCGTTTTTCCTTTTCAGAATTGAGGGGATTAAGAGAAAGGGCTAATGAGAGATTACTTGCCTCGGGTGTGGTTGTTGTGCAGCTATCATCTTTTTGAATCTTCTCCCCTGAAACAAGCACAACAAAAGAGATAGATCAAGTTAGTACGTAATCAAAAGTTCTGATCAAGATTTCTAAATTGCCCGTTGCTCCCCGGCAATGGTGCCAAAATGTTTACAAGGCAAAATTGAGTTTTAAAATAATGCGTCGTAGTATAGCCAAAATCGCTTTGAAAACAAATGAGTTTTATTACTCGAAAAATGTAAATTCGAGGTCAAACACAGAGAACAAATTGGGGTTCAAAAATCAAGAACACAACTTTCAAAATTGATAAAATATGCAATGAAGAATTAAAGTTATAAAGCAAGAAAGATAATCTCAAAGTATATAGAAGCTCAAAATAAAAGATGGACGTTTGATGTGAAAATCAGACGTCTTAAATGCTAAGTGCTACAGTGCTTCTTTGATTTGTCTGGTTGATCTCCTTCTTTCTCTTCTTTCCTCTATTTTCTGCCTCTGACGACCTTCTTTCTTCTTTCTGATTTCTTCTTTCTTTTCTCTAGTTTGCTTTGGCCTTAGCTTCTTCTTCCTTCTTCTATCTCTGACTTCAGCTCTTCTTTAGCCTTGCTCTCCTCTTTAGTCGAGCCTTCTCTTCCTTAGCTACTCAAGCTTCTGCCCTTCCTTCCTTGGCTTCACCATTGGCTTCCTCCTTCGTCTTCCTTAGCTTCACCCTTAGCTTCTTCCTCTTTTTCTCTAGAGAGAAAAACCAACCCCCTACCCTCCCCACAATCTCTCTTATTTCTTCTCTCTTAGGCTAGCTCTCCCAGAGCCTTCTTGGGTTGGCGCACCTGGGACTAAGCCCACCGGTGTGGGTGGTGGGCAAGGAGTGTACGGGTAGTCGGGTCAGAACCAGGTTCGCGTGGCATGGGTCTCGGACGAGGTGATGGGTTGAGTGGGACCTCACCCCGTGTCAGGAGGCGATAAGCCCCTGACACATTTTCCTTTTATTCCACTATGCCCGCTCCTGATCTTTCAAGGTGGGACTAAATGTCCCACCTTCCTCACAGGCACCTCCGTAGCAGATGTTGCGCTCAATTGTAGAGCTGCATGGGGCTTTAACTCCAATTGCTAGGCTGGATACGTGCGCGAAGGAAGCCCACACCGTCTGGGAACCTAAAGCCTAGAGCTTGGGGTGCTGGAGCAAGCTTGTGAGCTTCTTCGAGCCTGCTTCAATGGCAGCAGAGACCTATACCTTGTCCACAAGAAAATGGCCTTGCAGCCTTGTCAAAATACACAGGAAGCTTCGCCTTGGCACAGCGAAGGTGTCACGATGATTGGAGTGGCACAAGGCAGCCTGGGCGTGCATGCCTAGGTCACCTTGTGGCTGTGAAGATGGGTGTGTTCGGGGGACGTGTTGGGAGCGTGTGGTGGTGAATGGGAAGAGGGATTATGGTCAGTGAGACATGGTGGAGCTCATGAGGTGGTTGGCGAGGTGGGTGGATGCGTGGAGTGGCAGGAGCACCTCGCCGGTGGTCTGCTAGAGGTGGAGAAGATGGGGGTGATGTGCGAATGTCGAGGTGTGATAGCAGAAATAAGTGAGAGAAAAATGATGAGTAGAGAGAGAGAACTTATCTAGGAGGGAATAGATGAAGGGGGGAGAAAAGGAGGTAGACGGCTCATATGTGCTGTCGCTAGAAATGAAGGCCCAGTGAGAGGAGGACGGCGATGATGAGAGGGTGGTAGGAGTGTGTGCTGGTGCGGCGCGATGCAGACGAAGGAGATAAAGGTAACTCTGCCACTAGTATTGTGGCAGAGAGACGAGAGTGGGAGATAAAGGTCACAGGAGCTTGCTGGGAGTTTGGCCGGAGGGGAAGAGAGGAAATTGGGGGTTATCTTAGGCCAATTCAAGCTTGGGAGGAGCGGAAGGATCTAGGGACCCTTTTATAGCCCCTTGTAGAGGGCCTTGTGCTTGGAAGCCAAGCTTCCAAGCATGACAAGCTCACCAGAGTTGGAAGGTCGAAAAAGATCCAAATCTCTCATGCATTCGCATGAGAGATTGGGTAGAAATTGGAGCTCCAAATTCGGTTCACATGAACGGGGATTTCTATGAGAATCTCTCTTTCAAATTGAGAGGGATTCTTTGAGGAATCAGGGAGTTCCTTCCCTTGAATCCTCGCTGGAGTAGGATTTCCTCCACTGTAATGGTGGAGGGACCTAATTGTAAATAATGATGAGAAGATAGGGGGTGTCTGCAAGAGTTTTCAAAAGGTAGGGGTATAAATGTAATTGGGCTGGACTGGTTTGCAAAGTAGGTCAAGGTGAATTCCCCTTTGGTCCAAATTTTGGTAAAAACCTAATTTTGACCTAAGGAATCCAATGGTGAAGTTGGATTTTAGGTTTGATCATGTTTGACTGGGCAATTTACACAAAATCCCAAATTAGGGCAAACATTTGACTAGGACCTCTATTTAGGTCAAAATAGGTTCTAAAGGCAAAATTGAAGGTTATAAACCCTAGAGGATATTTCTCCATGATTTATAGAGGGTTTAGGTGAATTTTATCTTGACCAGAACCTTGTTAAATTAAGTGGGTCTGTTTTAGGGTTACTAGAAGTTATTTAATTCCTAGATTTTACATTAATCCTTTTTTGTTTGAACCAACCCACTTTTTATCTTGTTAATATCATTTGACCAGTGTTTAGCCCTTGAGAAATCCTATTGTTGCATTGCAATTGTAAAATTACAGTTTTACCCCTTATTTGTTGCTTTTCTTCCAGACTGGTTATTCCTTGAGTTAGGACCTCCATTTGGTTATGTAGGAGCTTTTGTTCTCTTTTCTAGGTCAAAATGAGCTAGTTAGGGCTCATGATGGTATTCCCATCAATAGGTTCCATTATCCTAATAATACTAGGTATAAAACAAGCATTTAGTGCTCAGTGAAACCTCGCAAGCAACATGATGGGGTTCCTAATTGTCCCAACATGTCTCCAACCCTAGACGTGTATTCCATTATACCTCTAGCTCCCATTAACTCAAAATCTGAAGCGACACTCACAGGAAAGGGAGTTAACATCCCTACCTTAAGCTTTTGGCTATAGCTCCTGCCTTCTACTCCTTCCCACCTGCTGAAATCACAGCAGCGACCACCACACAATAAGAACAAGTGCAGCAGCTGCTCCTGCACTTCAGCCTCTTCTCCTGTTCCTCCCCCCCATGTCAGTAGCACTAGTAGCAAGGCACTGGCAGCAACTGGAATGGCCACCAAGGGATTATGGTGATGGTTTCTCCTCTCCTCTTGCCAAAAGGTTGAGCTAAGAGCAGTTGTTGGCTTTCCAAGGAAGCCAACACCTAAATATCTAAAGGGTCATTTCTCCCATACCCCCTCCCACTTCTTACTTGAGGGGAAAGCAAGTTCCTCAAACCGACTTCTCTTGCAAAGGGCCCCTCACCACCACAAAAAGGTAAAGGCTTAGTTGACAAATGAATTTCATGGTTATAAGGGTCCTTTAACTCATTAAAGACCCTACTGAACTGGGTTAAAAATGTTACCCAAATTTTTGGGTCGTTACACCAGGAGTCCTTCTTTGAATCATTCTGATCCTTCTCTACAATTGGAGATACTTGGTCCTTTTGCTGGTTCTAGACGAGGGTCATCCTTTTGCTGGCAAGTCTGACGTGCCACTTCGTAAGTCCCCATCGGAGGTTAAGGGGGGGATGATTCATTGTCTAATTGACCATGTAATAATTCCTTCTCTTCTTCTTTGGGGGGTTCTGCTTAAGTTGATCTCTCTTTTGTCCCTCCAATGGATATGAAGAAAAAGCATTGTCGTATATGCATTTTTCGGTGATGCCATCGAACTTAGTTCGATGCTGGAAAGGGGAAAGAAGTCCTGGTGGATTCATCACCAGCTCCTTCTAACCCCGCTCAGGTGAAATCTTCTGCTACCCCTGTGGATGATTTTTCGTTTGATGTTGTGGTTGCCTGTGTTACTGTGACACATGATTTATTTGACACTTTTTAGAGTTTGGGCAATATCTCTGTGGCATTTGAAAGATTTTCCTATTTAGATACATTAGGTACTTCTTCTCAAACTTTTTGATTTTATGACTGAGTTCTAACGGAAGTTTCTATCTTTCAACAAATATTGAGTGTGCTTGAGGTGATTTCTATAGACGGCTTTCGAATTTAAGTTCATACAAATATCCTATCACTAATTCGTATGGGTTTTCTCGAGATTATGATGGGAAGAGAACTAGAGTGCCTAAAAAAAAGTGAGCTAATAAGAAAGAAAGTAAACAATAATGTTGGGGAATTTATTTGCCTCTCCCTATGCCTCCTGATCCAAACCCTCCTCTTAGTGAGTTGCAGGAAGAGGATAGGATTGTCTTAATAAGCGATGATGGGAACCGCGATAATGTTCAGTTAGGTGAGGAATCTCTACACTCATCAAATTTTTACGTCCTTGATTCCCAGCCTCGTCATGAGTCGGCACACAAGGCACCCTCTCCCATTAGGGCTAGAGGAGCCCATAAGGGTCATTCTGTGATGGGTCGGGAAGGGTCACCAGAAGTTGATCTAGAGCTTGATCCTCCTCTTTGATTTAATGAAGTGTCATTTTTGGAATTGTAGGTCCATTTTAAATGTCCCCACTCTAAACTGTCTAAGCATATTGGTTAAGGATATTCAGATTGACATCATTTTCTTTTTAGAGCCTTTTGCTAATGTTTTGGTTGTGCATTAAATAAAAAATTCTTTCCACTTTGATTAATGTTTTGTGGCCTCTTCTACTTCTAAAACCTGGTGCCTTTGGAAGAATACTATGGCCATTATTCATCTAGACGTTATTCCCCAGTCCTTGTCAGTGGTCTATTCCACCCAAGGAAAATATCTAAATATCTGGTATTTATGCATTCTATGATCCATATCTTAGAGTAAGTCTGTGGAGTCATTTGACCAACTTCCTGTCTTCCAATTCATGTTCGTGGATGCTTACTAGAGATTCTAACTTCATTCTTCATTTGTCAAAGAAGATTGGGGGCCTTCTATACCGTGAGGTTTAATCAACATCCTTTTAGTCATTTATTAATCAATTGCCCCTTATAGATCTCCCCATGGGAGGTAATAAATTATCATGGTGTAATGGTCAGCATAGTAGTTCCCAGATTTATCAGAAACTTAATCGAATTCTTGTTAATTCTGATACTATGTCTTTACTTCCTATAGCTAAATACCTTTCCCATTGCAATTCTAATCATGCCCCTATGCTCATATCTATTGCCCCTTTTCAAGATTTCCAGCCTCGTCCTTTTCAATTTCATAATATGTGGTTGAGGGATAAAGGCTTCAATGAATTTGTCTCAGTCTGGGTCCAACCCTTTGTTGTCCATCCTCTGTATCTAATGATAACATCATCATCAGCCATATCTACCTTTAATTAGTCATAATCAACAGATAAATGCTCCTACATAACTGCCAAAAGACTGTAGTTCATTGTATGTCCATTCTGAGAGAAATGCATTAAATTAGGGGTAAATTTATAATTTTGACAGTATATCCTAAATGTAGAGGAATAACGAGGTTTCCCAAGGGTTAATTAAAAGTCAAATGGTCATAAATGTCTAATAAGTGGGTTCATGTAGATAAAAATGGGTTTTCACGCATTTTGAGAATTAATGGACATCTGAAACCCTAAAAATAGACTCGCTTAATTGAGGTTCTGGTCAGGATAAAATTCACATAAGCCTTCTAAAACTCATAGAAAAATATTCCCTAAGGCTTGGTACCTTTGATTTGATCATTGGAACCCAATTTAACCTAAAACAAAGTCACAGACAGATAGTTGCCCTAATTTGGGTTTCTATGCAATTTACCTTGTCAAACTTGGTCAAAACCAAAATCCCCCTCTACCTCCATGCACGCCACCTTTGTCCTCCACTCTGACCGCATCTCTGGCAAGGTCCATCTCACACCACAAGCCGCCAACCGCCTCGCCACCTACTCTAATACCTTCACCACAACACCACGAACAAAACCCCTCTACTTATTCACCACTCTACCCACCCAAACCCTCCATCGACCAACCCATCTTCACACCTCCATCCCCGACTCCGTTCGACCACCATGCACCCTCACACAGTATGCCAGCACCACCTACACACTCGTCGTGGTCCAGCGATGCTCTTGAATGCTTTTGATTGGGTCGAGAGGTTGTGTTCTTATTTTTTTGATTTTGCTCTTCATTGCCACTAATGAGGAATCTTCGAGCAAGCTTGGAGCTGTGTTCGAGGGAATTCTTGCTCCAAGTGACATCCCCAGGTAGCGTAGAGTAGTCCCAGGACCCATTCTCAGTAGCCACATGAATTGAAGGAAGACCTCACTACAGTAGCATATGAAGAAAAGGTATGTGGATTTTGTCCTACATCGTTAACGATGGAGACTGTTGAGCTACATAAATTGAATTTTCGCTCAGGCCTTGTTGCTTCAGACACCAGGGGTAAGGTCCCCTTCACACCCACACATACCTGACCCCACTAGCCTCTCACTCCTCAGCTATGACACCCATGCACGTAGCCCTGGACCCAGTTACGCGTTCCTGAATGCTCGATTACCTGGCTATCTGAGAGAAGAGAAGAGGAGGAAGGAAAGAGAGATAGTGTGGGGGAGGGGTGGGTTTTGCTCCTTCGTGCAATTGTGCGACACTTAGTCGCTCAGAAAAAACGAAGAGGCTAAGGCAGAAAGACAAGGCTAAAGAGTCATGACTAAGGAGAGAAGAAGAGAGCAACAGTAGAGGAAGGAGAAGAGAAGCAAAGGCAGAAGAAAAAGATCAGAGGAAAAGCACTGTAGCAGGAGACATTTAAGTCATCTAACTTGATATCCAGACGTTTGATCATTGTTCATTTATTTCAAACATTTGAGTAATGATATGTGCTTAATTAAGGCTAATAATTGGTTGGCAATCTTCACTTACCCCTTCATATTTCTATCTATGTTTGGTGTGTCACGAATCTTAGGCTTCCAATTGATGATAATATTTCTAAGCTTGGGATTTCTACTATCTCAAAATGTTGGTGTTCCAAATACTGAAACATCCTCCCATCTATTCTCTAACAGGGAGCTGGTTCATTTGGTTGGTAGATGGGCTTTCGATATTAACTACCTCAAGCCAATCAATCTTGGGTCCTTTTTTTTCTATCATGAGAAGTGTATCTCAATCCAAAAGGGGCAATACCATCAAGGGAATCATATGTTTTGTGTGTGGTTTAATGTTTAGTGGATTAGGAACAAATTGAAGAATGAATCCTTCCACATTCAACAAATTTCAAATTTCCTACTTAAAAATAGTCATAATTTTGAAATGTCAAAATGGTTCTCTAATTAGAGCACTATGACCTATTTTCTTAGCTAGGCCCATCACTCCTCAATGTAGCTTAATATTGCTTCTTCAGATAATAATTTATCAACTTGTTTAGGCTAGGTTATCCGCGATCAGTCAGGTGAGGTCTTGTGTGCGACTACGGGGAGATTTTCTAAGATGTCTATGGAGGTGGCTATTCTCAAGGCCTTATATCATGCATTATCCTCCTGCTCAATCACTGCCCCCTTGCAAACGAAGGTAGACTCAACATTGCTCTATGATCTAACTGCATTTTGCATTGCCCATGTTTATAATTTGCTAATTCCGCATTCATCTTAGTCTGATTTCATGAGCATATTGCATGCATTAGCATAAATTGCAATTTTAAATCGGCTTGCATCATAATTTGCATAATTTTGTGTTCTTGCACTGATTAATGATATTTAATGATCATAGGATTGAAGGTTGGGCAGAAAAGAGAAGAAGGAATTGAAGAATTTGAGCTGAAGATTTGAACTTAGGAGACTTGCAAACCTAGGCTCCAGCTCAACAAAGCAAAAAAAATGTCATGCATTAATAATCAATGAACTCCTTCACTTCATTTATTTAGCTCCTCCACCTAGAGCCACCTTTGCACATCCTCCATGGCACATTTAAGTCCCTCTCCTCAATTCCAACAAAGCCACCCTCATTATGGATGTACATTTCACCACACCTAGATCCCTTCGTCAATTAATAGCCACCCAACCCAATTCCAAGACATCATTATTAAATCTCAACACATCTACCCATAATCATAATTGTTGGCACATGCCTCCCTCCTTCCCTTTTTACCCCTCTCCATTATATAAGGACATCCATTCCATCCTTCTAAACCATCTTTCGCTATCCCATCTCTTGAGCACCCTAAGAGAGAAGGGGAAGACCTAAGGAATACCTAAGTCCAAATTTTAGGCAATGAGAGGGAGTCACTCCACAACTCTTCAATTTCCAATCCACTATCATTTTATTCCACCGCCATCATCCCTTGTCACTATTGGAGGAGATTCTCGAGAGCACGCCAACCTTGAGAAGAGGTCCATGCCAAGAACGAGCTACCTTGGAGGACATCTTCACCACCACTTTTTCATGAGTCTCCTCTTCCTTTCTCTTTCATTTTGATGTTCATGTTTCATTTTTAGCTCTTATTACTAGTAGCCATTTTGAATAGTGCCTTAATTGCTCTCACTGAATCTTCTCTTATTATCTCTTGTTGAACTTGCTTATGCTATTAATGAAGATC
Source organism: Thalassia testudinum (assembly GCA_037157565.1). NCBI lineage: Eukaryota > Viridiplantae > Streptophyta > Magnoliopsida > Alismatales > Hydrocharitaceae > Thalassia > Thalassia testudinum. The sequence goes on along the minus strand of JAZHRO010000040.1, from coordinate 8,275,133 downwards.
TAATGTTATTTTCTTTCTAGGCTTGTTGGGTGTATATTTTCAGGTTAAGTAGTGATTACAAGAAAGATATCTTGATATCTTGATCTTCTCTTGTTGATTATCACCTTGCTCTTTCCCTTAGTTTTCATTCATTGGATGTATGCAATAGAAATCTTGATCATCACTTGTGTTTGCCTTTACTTTCATTATATCCAAAAGACCAAAAAATTGTTAAAAAGATAAAAACACAAAAAAAGAGATAAGGCAAAGCTAATGGTTTTGAACATAACACCGCACCTCCTTGAGATGACTCTATTACTCCCAAGGTTTCCAGATTATAAATTTTAAAAGTTGAACTTCGATTTTGCATTACAAAGACACGTACGCCTTTATCAAATCGTGATTTCGATGCTTCACTCTATTACTGGTTGATTGGGAAGATACAAGTCACTTGGCAGGCTAGGAGGGATTTTCATGTGGTTCAGTCTTGCAACAATCAAATTCAAACCTTATCTTATGTGCATCTGATGATGAATTTCTTGGAGAGGAGTACTGTGAAGCTTAGAGATGGGGACTGGAGGCTGTTTCGACCTACTTCCGAGCTCCCTTATAGAATTCTTAGCATCATTCGAATGGATAGGATTCAAATGTCCTATGTTGTTCTGTAAGAGGGTATTTGCACTCTGTGTTTTTGGTTTTTTCCTTGCTCTTATGTACTAAGTCACGAGTCGTGGTTCCTATCTTTTTGATGTACTAATAGGTATTGGCCTAGTACCCCTATCATCCTTTCTTTTTCTTGAGATCCTTTAGGAAGTGGGGGATGAATAAGAAAGACTCCTGCTTTTGTGAAAAAAAAGGCATTTAAACTTTGCTATTGGTACCGATCTCTATAGATACTTAGCCTACACACGTTGCAAAGTTTGAAAATCCAAATGTTTAAACATTCATAATAAATTTAAAAGTAGTCTCACTTGTTATGTTTTCTTATCATGATATATATAATAATAAACACCTTCAGATTCTTAATTAATGCAAGCAATCACTACCATTACAACAAAATGTACATACAACAACGAAGAAATAATTATGATTAGCAATATTCATCGTTATATTTTAAACATAAGCGTAATTTAAATTATTCATCATTGTTTATTTTAAAAATAATAACTTTATATATTCATCGTTAAACCTATCAAACAATGAAAAATATCATCATCATTATTTATTGTTGGTGGCGAATAATCCTTATTATATTAGTATTTATTAATAAAAAATATAAAACCCAATATACAAGTTTTTCGAATAAAAATCATCCCATTGCCTTCTCTCGATCGATCACCTCTCTGCTATCCACTACCGTCTCTCCTAAGCCTTCTCCCAATCACCTCTGAGAAGCTCTCTTGTCATCATTGTCGCAACCATTGCCGATCCCTTGATTGACAACGATCGTGATCTCTTCCAATCATTCCTCACTCACCATCACCCACTGGAGATCGACGCCGTGTTAAAGTTACTAAACCTGGGTTAGCAAATGAGGGATTAAGTAGTCAAGTAAACAGGGGTTAACCCCTCTTTTGAGGGGTTAACCCTCCAAGTAAACTAGACCTTAGATGTACACACAAGTGAACAACATATTTCCATCGATAGACATTTGTTCCACAAGCAAAATTAAATCACCCATCTTTCTACAGCTGAATGGAATCACTGATATCTTTCTACAAGTGAACACATATGTGTCCTAAACGTTTTTTCTTTTACTTTCGGTTAGAGTTTCTCTGCCATGAGCTACTCATATTTTTATTTGCATCTATGACTCTAGCCATCATGTATTCTTTGTAATTACTTACCGATTTAAGTTTGTCTTATATTTATAGATTTTTGCATTCTCGTGGACCTCCTGCCGAATCTCTTTTGATTCACTGAGTTGGAGCTTCCTTTCATAACCCCCCTCATCGAGGTTAAAATTATACTTTTGCACCGACCAAAAGGCATGATGCTCCATCTCGACAGGAAGGTGATAGGCCTTTCCATATACTATACGATATAGGGGCATTCCGAGTGGAGCCTTGTATGTGGTCTGATATCAATTAATCTATCAGACCAGTCCTTCCTATCTGGTCTAATCGTCTTTTGGAGAATTAGCTTAATTTGACGGTTAGACACCTCAACCTACCCATTGGTCTATGGATGATATAAGGTGGCTATAAGATGATGTACCCTGTATTTCTTTAATAATCCCTGATGTGGGCGTGGATGAAGTGGCTACCCCCATCGCTAGTTAGAGTGTAGGGTACACTGAATCTCACAAAAATACATTCCCATACGAAAGAGATGACAGTCTTATGATCATCCCATCTCGCTGGGATGGCTTCCACCCACTTTGAGACATAATCAACAGCGAGAAGTATGTACTCGAAGCCATGTGAGTTTAGGAAAGGGCTAATGAAATCGATGCCTCATACATCGAACACTTTTATGACCATAATGGGTTGGAGAGCCATCGAACTGACCGATTGACATTTTTTGTAGCACTTGGCAAAATCATGTGTATCTCTAAAAATGGTCGACCAGAAAAATTTCGACTGCAAAATCTTCACAGTAGTTTTTTGCCTCCAGAAATGACCACCATAGGTTTCACTGTGGCAAAAAGATAACACACTAGAGATTTTGAAGTCTGGGATGCACCTCCTGATAATTTGATTGGCTCTAATGCGGAAGAGCAATGGGTCATCCCAAAAATAGAATTTGGCCTTAGAAATAAATTTGAGTTTTTGGTCCTTGGATAAATTCATGAGCATCTTGCCTACAATGAGATAATTCATGATATCTGTGTACCAAAGAAACTTGATAGAATGGATTGCCAACAAAGGTTCATCCAGGAATTGATCTGAAATGGGTGGGGAATAAGGGATGTAGGTTGAGTCTAATCTCGAAAAGTGATCTGCCACAGCATTTTATGCTCCAGCTTTGTCGCGTATTTTGACATCAAATTCTTGTAAAAGAGGGATCTGTCTGATAAGACAGGGTTTGGCATCCTTATTTTCCAACAAATGCCAAAGGGTGAAATGGTCTATGAAAATTACAACTTTGAACCCAAGCAAGTATGATCGTAATTTCTCCAACCTGAATACTACCGCTAGTAGTTCTTTTTCAGTGACAGTATAATTACGTTGAGCCTCATTCAACGTCTTGCTAGCATAGTATATTACAGAAGGCTGTCGCTCCCGACGTTGGCTTAAAATAGCTCCTACAGTGAAATCGGAGGCATTGCACATCTTGAAGTGGGGAGACCAATTGGGTGGTTGGAGAATTGGGGAATTACAAACAATGCTTCACAAGGTCTTGAAAGCGCTGAGACATAAGGCATTGAAATCAAATGGGACATTGACTACTAGAAGACTTGTCAATGGGTGTGCAATTTTTGAGAAATCACGTATAAATCTCTAGTAAAATCCAACATGACCAAAAAATGATCTGAGCTATTTAGCCAAGCTAGGTGGAGGTAATTGAGATATAACTTCTGACTTAGCTTAGTCAACCTTGATTCCGTTGGATGAGATCTCGTGACCTAATACAATGCCATCCCTCACCATAAAATGGTTTTTCTCCCATGAGAGTACTAGGTTCTATGCACTGTCTTAGGATCTTAGTGAGGTTATCAAGATAAGATGAAAAGTCATCTCCAAAAATGGAGAAATCGTCCATAAATACTTCCACATAATCCCCAATCATGTCAGAGAAAATGGCCATCATATAATGCTGAAATGTCCCTGGTGCGTTGCAGAGGCTGAAGGGCATTCGCTTAAAAGCGAATGTTCCAAAGGGACATATGAAAGTGGTCTTGTCTTGATCTTCGGGCTAATTGCTACCTGATTTTGCCCGAAGTCACCATCCAAAAAGCAAAAGAAACTGCGCTTAGCTAGCCACTCTAAAATTTGATCAATGAACGGTAAAGGAAAATGATCCTACTGGGTAGCCGTATTCAGTTTCCTACAGTCTATGCAAACCCACCATGAGGTCACAGTGCATGTTGGGATGGATTCACCCTTGTCGCTCTTTATGACAGTGAGTCCTACTTTCTTAGGTATGATTTGGATAGGACTTGCCCATTGGCTGTCAGAAATCAGGTATACAATGCTCACATCTAGCCATTTAATGGTCTCCTTCTTAACCTCTAGCATATTTGGGTTCAGCCATCTTTGAGGTTATCTCGAAGGTTTCACCCCCTCATCTGTGTAAATGTGATGAGTGTAATATGAGGGGCGAATCCCACGAAGATCAGCAATACTCCACCCAATAGCGGCCCTATGGTCTTGTAAAATAGAAATCAATTGACGCTCTTGTTCCTGCATTAAGTGAGCACTAATAATAATAGGATGTCTCACTTTCACCCAAAAACACATATTTGTGTGAGTTAGGCAAGGGCTTCAGTTCTATCACAAGTGGATCAGAATCAGAATTGTGAGTGGGAGGAGCAGAATCAATAGCGGGAATCTAATGATCCTGATATGCAGGAATTCCTACTGATTTGCCACCAGCCAAAATAGTCAGTTGTGACTACATTAACGAGAAACTTGTTTGTCGTAGTCACGCCTTCTTATGTCAGTAGGGGCGATTAAGTAATTTATGGATTAGGATAATCAGAATCAGGAGTGTTGTGATCTGATGAACACCCCAGACAATCAGATCTGTGGGAAAAAATGTGCATTGCGGTGGTCTCAGTCCTGTGTGGATCGAGGTCTAAAAACCCTGACAATGAAGACGAATGAGACATTGGATCTTAACAAAGGAGCCCAATGTTACCACAAAAACCTGATTCCTCTTCTTCACCGTCCTCCTCGATGTGATCACAATTAAAGATCCTTGATGCCCTGAATATATCTAGTCTCAGTCTTTCATTTCCTAGGGCAATCTCCATACACCCGGATGCACAATTGATGTTCACTCAGGCTGTCGCCAAAATCAGGCAACCTAAAATGATCGGTGCATCACGGAGATTAAGAGGAACCTCCATATCAAGAACGAAAAAATCTGCGAGAAATTAGAATCCACTGACCTTAATGATCACTTTCTCAACCACCCCCCTTGGTGTTTTCACTGATAGATCAACCAGCTGAATAATAACTGAGGTGGGTTTTAACTCCCCGAATCGAAACGATCATATACGATAGTGGGAGTTAGGTTGATGGATGAACCATGATCAAGAAGGGCTCGATCAAATGGAGAATCCTGCAAAAAGCGGGAAATGACTGGGGTACCAGGGTCTTTCTTTTTAGGCGGCAGGTCAGCTAGAATCACGGTGCTAGCTTCCTTTGACAGTACCACCTGTTGTCCGTTCTTCTGCTGTCAATTCGAGGTACAGTAGTCCTTAAAGAACCTAGCGACAGCGATAATGTGATCTATGGCCTCGAGGAGAAGGACCTGAATATGAACTTCCTTAAACATTGATTTCAGGTCCTCGAAATTCTGCGTACCCTTTATCTGTGCTATATCTCATGTCAAAGCCTTAGGAAAAGGGATGGGAATCTTAGGATCAATTGGCCTCTTGCCCTTATCTACCGTAGGTGGCTCCTGAGAAGGAGTCGAACCTTCTTGCGATGAAAGGTGCGAAAAATCAGGACCCGCCTACCTAAATGGTGGGTCATATGTCTTCTTCCCACTCCTCAATGAAACAGCTTTCTCATCGGCATGCTGTCTGTGAGGTGGTGGAGTAGAAGGGGTAGAGTATGCAGGGTTATGCATCAAAGGTGGCTAGCCTTGAGCATAATCGGGTGGTGCAAGAGCCACCTGTAATATAGCATGCGCTTGTTCCTATGGTGCTTGAAACCTAGGCAGGGCGCCTTGGTTCTGCATATATCACGGGTTAAGGACAGGTTGGGAGGGCAAGGCTCCCTAGGTCCTATGCTCCTGCAATAGTTGCTTCTGCGTGTTTTGGATGCTCTGTATTTGGTCATCCATTGCCTTCATTATCTGCAAGCTATCCTGCGTAGATTTTTGCATTGATTCTTTTAGTTCCTCATTCAGTGCCTCCAAAGGTTTGGCCCGCTTTGGACGGTGACCGGTAGCTTGATGCAGCAGCTGATATATAGAACAGGATTGCTGCTGAGATGGGAATCGCTTCTACCTTGGATACGTGTTTTGTGCATTCTCGCATTGTCTGGTCTGGTAGTGTGGATCTTGACATGGTCTCTACGAGTTACTAGACCAGGAGAAATTCGGATGCTATCGCCAACCAGGGTTATATGTCTCCGAGTATGGGTTATTATGCTCGTATCCCTAAATGGCATTGACATCTTTGTAGGGTGATGACGTCTGAGACGTATATTCATTAAGGGAATACATATTAAAATCATCATGTGGTGTGTAACCCTGATTATGCGGTGCCAGATCGAGATTATTCGTGGGGTCCCATTATGTGGGATCCCGTGAATATGGAGAAGATGCATCCCGAGTGAGTAAATTAACTTTAGCAGGAGGGGCTCGGGGTGCGTAGGAGGATCTAGATACAGTAGAATTTCTAGAGAATTTGTGTTAAGCTTGAATCAGTTCATCGAGCTTCTTATCTAGCAAATCCACCTTATCCAGCTTCTGGGTGATGATGTCCATATCGGCTCGAGCAGATTCGACATGAGCCTCATGGACACTAACCCATTGCGGTCCAGGTTGCTAGAATTGGTTCATCGATGCGGCATTCATCGAGTTCTCTGCCAAGGACTTGAACAACTTTAATGTGCTGTTCTAGCCTTTTGCGAGGAAATTCCTACCACTAGATTCATCGACCAGATATCGATGTGTGTCATCCAACCCATGGTAAAAGATCTGAGCCAGGTGCCATCTAGGCACACTATGGTGTGGGAATTTCCTAAGGAGATCATGAAATCAATCCCAGGTGTCATGCAACTTCTCCCCTGGTCCTTGGGAGAAAGTCATAATCGCGTGCCTAATCATGTTCGTTCGATCAATCGGGAAGAACTTTTGGAGGAATTCACATCGTAATTCTGCCCAGGTTCCAATTGGCCTCCCGATGGTCATGGACCAATATGAAGCTTTATCCTTGAGAGAGAACGGAAAAAGCCTCATGGGAACAATTCCTAAATCAACATTCCTAGTCGAACCATTTCCACGATTTGGCTCAGGTCCTCTATATGCTGGAAAGGATCCTCATTTGAGTTCCCATAAAAATAATTCTGGATCAACCTGATCACATTTGGATTCAACTTGAATGCATCTCCGCCTGTGAGAATCCGAACTTGAGGTGTTAGAATCGGTGCCACTGGATCGTAGAAATCTCGTAGCTGTTCTCCTTGGGGTGGATGCTGCATCCTATCCAATGTCGTCAGAATTCTGTCGATATTCTATTGATATCGTTCCTCTGATTTGACTACCCAGGCTTCCAGGTGAGCCATCGAGTCCAGATTTGCTGGATCTTAACTAGGTCCAGGTCTAGTGTTAGCCATCTCTGCTAAACGAGTAGAAGAAGGGTGAGAAGAGGGTCTGGGCGATGCGACGAATCGCCTTCGCCTCCTTGGGATTGACTCCAAAGGTTGAACCAATTGTGGTCTAGGTGACCTCCTCCCTTGGATACACCAACCAACTGGGGTTGGTGCAGCCAAGACAAACAAAGTTAAGGCCTTGTCAATCAAGTGGCCCTTAAGATTGGGTGACCAAATTTTTCGTTAAAGTTCTAATTATTGAAGAAAAATTCTCTATAAAACCAACTGAAAGTAATCCCAACCCCCCAAACTAACCCAGCCAATTTGTATGAGGGGACTAAGGGGAAGGTTCTTCCTTTGGTTTTCGCCTCCGGTTCCTTTGTACCCCTTAGACGCTGTTGTTTGACACTGCTCCGCAGATTTGGCTATGGATTTGACTAGGGCTATTGTGATGATCCAATAGTTTGATAACAAATGTAGGTTGTTTAATGTATTTTATGAAATTTATGCTTAACCATTTTCTTCAAATTGGGGTTTTGGTGACTGGTCCAGAAGGTAACCGAGCTCACTGGCTAGCCACTAGATTTGATTAAGTCTAGGCTAGTCAAGTGTGGTTTCTAAATTGTAACCCTAAAAGTTGAGTCCTAGGGTTTATGCAATAGACTAAGTGTTCAGGCAGACCACATTTCAAGTTAAAAACATTCTCTACAACATAATTTGAATCCAAATGATTTCAAATTTGACAGGCAGATTCCTTTCTTAATTAGCTTTTAGAAAATATTTTTCTTGAAATTTTTACTATTTCAAGTGAATAAATATGAATTTTTAACTATTGGGGGGTGAAATCTGGAATTTTGACCCCTTGTCGATTTTTCAATTTGAAACAATATCAATTTAACTCCAAAAATTTGGAATGGAAATGAAAGCTAATTTGATAACCATTTAAGCCTCACATTTTAAGTCAAATCTGATTTGTGTGCTGTTCAGAATCGCTTTTTGAAATTCAAAAATGTTCAGAAAATCAACATCTAGATGTAAAAATGAGGTGGTCCTATGTTGTACTAGAAAGGTAGCATGTAAGAACTACCAAAGATCATGAAATTACACTAAATCGAGAGTAGAAAAATTAGAAAATTAAATAATCTAAAAATCTAAATTAAAATTTAAAACTGTCTAAATAAGAAATACTAATGACAAAGAAGTGATTCATTAATTTATTAAGCAACTAGTTATGTTCTATAGAAAAATTCGGACTACAATAGCCAAAAAGCAAAAGAAAATTAAATAGGAGGTTGATACTTGAGTCTCGACACACAAATTTGATATGGCCGGATAATTACGGTTTGTTGATGGCAAGGTGGTTGATGGGCTTGTATTATACCCCCCAAATTTGATATGGGGGGTATGTTGATGTCTCGACACCCAAATGATAGATAATTACATGACATTAATTTCTTTCATGTTTCATGACAGTGATGTAGCTTGTAATTTAAATTTTGGAATAATGTTATATTCATCCTAGGATATTTGGTTATTTTTATTGGCTTGTGTTTCTTATTTTTAACTATTTGTAAAGATAGATACTTAAAATTTTGTTTCAATATTTATTCACTTTTTATTGATTCTCCTGTAAGGAGACTATATATACTTCTAGCTTACTAGAATCAATTTGATTTTTATTAGCTCTCGCAATTCTTTCATTTTTGTTGTAGTATATGAAAAAGTCATATTTGTGTAACTTATATAATATAGAAAAAGTAGAGCTAACAATACCTAATAATACATTTGCATATTAACATATTAAGAAACTATGCCAATGATAATGGAAGAAATGTCACTATATGTGTTTGTCAAAACTTCGTCTTTCTATAGTGACGATAATACTAACATTTCTTACTGTTATCAAATATTAATTTAGACATAGAGTACTTATTTATAGTGATGGTAGTGCCGATGTTTTACATTTTTAGAGTTGATAATTTTGATCTGCACCGATAGATAAAACCGTCGTTGTTGGCATGAAAGCTGAATTGGACAACCTTTGCAATTGGGTGCAACACTGACGGTTTTTATCGTCGGGATAGCCTACAAAAATGCCTCTTAAGAAGATAGCAAAGTTGGCCGTCAGAATAAGCCTTTCCATCTATAGCGATGGTATTTTAAACCTACACTGATGGTTTTAACCATCGATGTAGGTACAAGCTGTTGTTGTGGGAAGCACAATTATTTACCAATTTAAGCTCACTAACGATTTACCAAATCAAATAGTTTGCAATGGGAACATCAAAACCATGATTATGCTCATCAATCCAAGTGAATGAAAATCAACATCTAGATGTAAAAATAAGGCGATCCTATATTGTACTAGATAGGTGGCACATATGAACTACCAAAGATCATCAAATTACACTAAATCGAGCTTGGAAAAGTTAGAAAATTACATAATCCGAAAATCTAAATTAAAATCTAAAACTATCTAAACAAGAAATACTAGTGACAAAGAAGAGATTCATTAATTTATTAAGCAACTAGCTATGTTCTATAAAAAAAATTGGACTACAATAGCTAGAAAGTAAAAGAAATTTAACTAGGAGATCGATACCCGACACCCAAATTTGATATAGCCAGATGACTAAGGTAGGTCGGTGGAAAGATGGTTGATGGGTAAATGACGGTGATGGTGGAGTCATGGTCAATGAGATAAAGTCGTAGAATCCAGCAATGAAACTTGGATTAAGGAGGGCGATGGTGACATTACGTAATAAGTACTTGACTAACAAAGATGAAAACTACTTGTGAAATTTTATGCCCCTAAGAGAACAAATGGTGTCTCCATTTATAATGTGATATGGGAGAGAATAAGGCATGCAAACATTGGATTAATAACATGAAGGATACGAGTACGAAAACATGTGTTGTAACATGTTTTGCAATGCATGGTCAAGAATCAACTGATTGAAAATCAAGAAGACCAAAATACATCGGTTGAAAATGGTTTTCTACCGGTTGAAAATCAAAATAAATCAGTTTAAAATCAAAACATACCAGTTGAAAATAAAAATATATCATTGTGTTTTGCCTTTTTTATCGGTGGAAAATGATTTTTCACTTGGAATGTGGTTTTTCACCGATGGGAAGTGATTCTTTAATTGAAAAGTGGTTTCCACTAGTGGAAACCCAAAATACATTGGTTGAAATCATAATTCTCATCGGTGCATTGTAAAATGCATTCTAGAATGTGTTTGTTCACTTTTCCTCTAATATGAATTAAGATCAAATAAAGGTTATAACTGGATCAAAAAGGGCCACCCATGGGTTGGTAATAATGCTAATATAACTTATTGCTGTTGGAATTTAAATCATAATGACCTATGGCGTTTATCTTGAAACCAAAGGAAAAATCTCATTGATGGTAACACCATCATTAGCTATAACTTGCTTTAATTAATCAGAATCAAGAGATAAAATGTCTTCCATAATCGCCTGAGAGCAGTAATTCCATGAAAATCCATTTTGAGAAAGAAAATAATAAAAAGGGTTAATTCTACAGGTTTAACACCACATCATAACTGTAGAGTAACCACGGGATTTGTCAGGGGTTAATTTAAGGTCATATGAACATTAAAGTCCAAAGAGTGGGTCTACATAGATAAAAATAGGGTTTCACGCATTTCAAGAGCTCAATCACAACACAAAATCCTCATTTCAGACCCAATTTAATTAAAGAGGTTTTGGTCAGAATAAAATTCATTTAAACCTTAAAAAATTTATAGAAAAATCTTCTGAGAGGTTTAGTATCCTTGATTTGACTATCTGAACTCATTTTGACCTAGAATAAAGGCGGAGGCAGGATTTTGCCCTAATTTGGGCTCCTATCCAAATTTCCCAGTCAAACATGATAAAAACTGAAATCCAAGTTCACCATTATATTTCTTGTGTCCATATTAGGCTAGTACAAAAATTTGGGCTCAATCAGAGTCCATCTTGACCTAGTTTGTAATTTGGCTCCTAGACATTTGTTCTTTGCACTTAAACCCTCATTTTCATGTTTTCTCTGCATGAAGGTCCCCAACTTCTTCATCTTCATCGCAGAAACGCCCTTGTGGCCTTTTCTCTCTCCTCCATCTGAACACCCACCCAATACGTAAACTGCAGATCTTTGGAAGAAGATTTCTCCTCTAATTTTGGATGAAATCCTTCCAAACTTGGAGGAATTGATCCTGAGTTGATTCCCTTCCAGTTGCACCAGTGTTTGGGGTGTAGATCTCGTAAAAGATAAACACGTTGTTGTAGCGTGAAATACGTCTCGACAAATAAAATTAACGGAACTGGTGAGTTCCGGTCGATCACAGGGAGGCAGAAAGCGCTTTTGATTTCATGCTCTTGTTCTAAATCTAATTACTAAATAGTAGAGACAATGAATCACAATAAATATATATATATCACGCAGAGAGTTTGAACATGAATTGCATACATGTAACTATAACTAAACAAATTATAAGCATGAATAAAACTATCTAGGTAACAGAACGAGGGCACCATGGGTGGTCCGTGGTGGCCTTCTAGAGAGGTTGAGGAGAGCAGGAACGATTCGACAGGGTGGCCCAATGGATTCTTCAGATGGAAATGCAGAGAAGAAGGGAAGAAGAAGAAGAAGAGAGAGGTAGAAGAAGGAAGAAGAAAAGAATGAAGAGAGTTATCTCCAAGGGGGGGGTGCTTTTAGTCCTTTTATAGCTTTTTCTCCGTGCAAATCCTTTCCCGATCGGTTTATTCTAGTGCTTCCATGTGGCACTCTACACGCCCTCGGATGCAGATCACACGGCTCCCACTCTCCCGTGCCTTCACGTTTTTGCTTTTGCTGCATGCCTTCAAATCCCGCCTTAACATCGGCCATCCAATCTTGAGATCGGACGGCTTAGACAGCTGCAGCACTGCACCTTCGCAAATCCTAAGCATGATTCATGCGCCTTCCTGATTTCGGACAACCTGCGTAATCACACGTACCATCCATGGTGTGCTCTGATCGTGCCATGTGCCACACTGTGTGTCGTCGGATCGTGCAATTGCGCCTGCACGCGCTTGCCCGCCGACACCGCATCAATTTTGCGTAGCGTAGGGCTCAAACTCGCATCCCGTGCTTACGTGCGCGCGCGCGCAAGCCAACATGCTACGCAAAGCCTTTATCATAAATACGTGCTTATTTATATTTATACTGATCCAATCTAGGTGGCAATGTGGTGCGTTCGTGGCCGTTGGATGAAGATCCAAGGGTCCACACTGCGAGGAGAGGTGCCTTCAGGAACTGGGGGCATGGTGAGGGGTGGCTTGATGGTGCCACATGGCACCATCGTGGCTGTCCGTTCTTCTCTTTATATTCAATGACATAGGCCTCCGATTAAGTCGATTTCTACACCGTTGGATTGCGAATGTCGATCCAGATTCATCCGTATGGTTGGATTTGTCATTTGTGGTCCATATCTTCTTCAATTTGCCCCTTGGATCTTGCTCTTCTATGGACTCCCTATGGTGCTACAGGAGTATGATTGATGCGATGTTGGATGCGTTGGGCTCCCATCGTTATTCTGAACAGATCCATAAGGTTGGATCGATCATCTGCAGTCCTGGATTACCTGCAATCATTAATACCTCTCAAATAATGTTGTTTAATACATAAAACACATATACTAGTTACGTTGCAGAATACAATGCATGTGCATACAGAATGTTCATGTTAAGCTAAGTTCTATCTTAATTCAGGCAAATTAGGGCCTATGATTGTTGTGCAATCATACCCCCATGCCTAAATCTTGCTAGTCCCTAGCAAGTGTAAGACTAAATGCATTTTATCAATAGTTCAACTAAAGATTTATTTCTTTTTGTTTCATCCAAAAATTCAGAATCCAGATAACCATGAATATATAATGTTGTAGCCCTCGCAACGGATCCAAGCGTAGAGTCGAAACACATTTAAAGCTTGTACTTGACCCCTAGTAAAATTCTGTCGGGATAGGCGAACGTCTTCTCTAGGGATGATAAACTATTCTCTGATTTCAGCCCTGGTGTTTGGCTTGGGTAGGAGATGTCTGAGTTACTGGATTTGTATTTGGTGGCTCACTCTCTTATTGTGCTTCTTAGAGACTAGTATTTCAGAATTTAGATTTATAGATTATTGAATAAATCAACTTAGAAAGGGGCTATTAAAACTGTGCTCTCTTTAATCTTTTGTACTCTTCTCTCTTTTTTTTCTTTTTCTTCCTGAGCTCACATCTCACCTGATTTACAAATGTATTTGGTGGTCTCACGTGGCATGACACTTTAATTAGGTTCTGATAAACCAACGACTAAGTCAGACTCCTCAGCCTGTATTCAGGTGGTCAGAAACACAGAAAAAGTAGGTTAAGGCTGTATTTGGTGGTTCTTGAGGGTGGTAGGTGTTTTTGCCTCAAAACTTTTCAAAACATTTAACTTGACTCACATTATGCAACAGTTTCACAAAATATTTTTTTTCTTTCTTCTTTCTTTTCTTTCTTTTTTTTTGTTCTTTTCCTAGCAAACAACTCTTCTGTATGCAAATCTATTGGCACAATGCCACAACACAACGTACTACTGTATTTATCAACACAATATAACATGACATACATACTTTTATTTGTGAGGCATTCTTGGGGATTTTTGTGATGACCAAGAGGATCTTGGGTGGCTTATTTGGTGGAAGTGTCTATTTTCAGCACTGGGTAGGGAACGAATAGGATGACGTATTTCTGACCTTGACATCAGTACCCTCCTTCAACTAAGGATTCCGTAGAGGATGGTCGTGAGCATCCACCTCAGTCATAGTTTTATCAGAACCCACTCTCTGTGTTTTTGCCTTATTTGGTAGCTCTCGTATGGAATTTCTCACAGATGTAGTATGCAAGAACTAAGAGCGAAAACTATGCCTAACTCCAAGTGTCATTATTCAATTATTAAAGATTCCTTATACTAGTTTTAGAGCACCAGTACTCTCTACTCTCACCTTACATATGTTTTGGTGGATCTACTAGAAGATAGTTCACCTGACTCCCTAATTGTTGTCCAAGGGTTCAGGAGAAGAAGTGATGCTTCTTTTCGACAAACTAGAAATGTCTATCGATTTTCACAGAGGATCCATTGCAAAATCTACATGAAAGTATGAAATTATACTGGATTCTAAGTCTAGGAATCTACTAAAGAATAACTCTCTTTTAAAACCTATTGATAATAATGATCTAATCCCCCAATCATTATCAGAAAATTTTCAGTTTTTATGAACTACCCCCCCATGCCTAAGTGTTTGCATGTCCTTATGCATGAATAAATGAAATAAGGTAGGGTGTATGTGGATAGAAATCACCTGAAACTGCTTCTAAGTTATCATTCAGCTCACGAGATTGCTGCAATGCCATACACAATATGCAAAACAATATGCAAAACATTATGGCTTAAGGAGGGAGATGCCAACACAAAATTTTTCCATCTTGCGGCTAACTCTCGGAGGCGTGTTAACTTTATTTCTTCTATTCTCAGAGATGGACATCAGATATCTTCCACTTAGGAGATAAAATCTGAAGCCATTAAATATTATAGAGAGGCTTCTCGGGCAGCTAAGAGGGGGAAATGGAGAATGGCAGGGAGTGATGTTCCTAGGGTGACGAGTGAACAGGCCTCTCAGTTGACTGCAATCATCACTGAGCAGAGACCCTACAGGAAATCGGAGAGCTCAATATGGAAGGGTCCCTGGGCCCTGATGGAATACAAGTTTTCTTCTACAGAGAGATGTGGAGTGTGGTGGGCAAGGAAGTGATGGATGTCATTAGAGAATTTGAGAGGGGAAATGCTGGGTTTGAAAGGATTAACAAGTCTTATCTTTTTCTATTGCCTAAGTCAATGGGAGCAGAAAAATTCTCAGACTTTAGGCCGATCTCCCTTTCAAATTCCATCTACCTTATCATCAGTAAGATTTTGGCTAATCGGCTGAGAACTGTTCTACAGGGCCTGATCCATCCGGTGCAAGCTGCATTCCTGCCTAATAGATCACTCCAAGAATCCTTCATTTTGGCTCAGGAAATGGTGAGTGGATGGCACAGAAGAAAATGCAAGGCATTCATGTGGAAAGTTGATTTCCAGAAGGCATATGATTCGATCTCTTGGCTGTATCTCTGGGAGGTTTTTAAAAGGAGAGGTTTTCCTCCCTTATGGATCCAATGGATGAAACGTTGTATCACAACTGCTTCCTTTTCTCCATTGATCAATGGAAAGCCTTGTGGAGTTTGGATTCAGCCTCAGCGTGGGGTTAGACAAGGATGTCCTTTAGCCCCTTTGGTGTTTAACCTTGCGATGGATGGGCTTGCAAGGTATGCTTGCAGATTGGCAGAGGTGGGTCTAATTAAATGGTACTCATTATCCAACAGGAGAAATTTGGCCCCCATTTTGAAATATGCAGATGACACGATGTTCTTTGTGGAAGGGTCCAAGCCTGCGGCACATGCTCTGGGGTTATTGGTAAAGATCTTTGGGGATATTTCAGGCCTATGTTTGAACAAGGAAAAGTCTATCTTGATATGTTTTGGCATGAATGACCAGGTGCAGATGGATTTGGAGAGTACATTGGGATCACCTCGAACTAAACTTCCTCTGAGGTACCTAAGACTGCCATTGAGGGCTGCAAAATTGAAAAAATCTGATTGGAATGCCTTGTTTGATAAGGTTTCTGGAAAGCTGAAAGGATGGAGTAGTAAGTTCTTATCTAAGGGTAGGAGACTAATCCTTCTTAATTCGGTCATTACATCCATCCCGATCTTTTATTTTAGCATATTCAGGGCCCCGAAGTCTATTTGGAAGCAATTGGATGTTATGAGGAAAATATTCTTTTGGAAAGGAGTTGGTCATGAGGGCGGCTTTGTGCAACCTATCAAATGGAACAAAATCTGCAGGCCAAAGGAGATTGGTGGTATGGGAATTAAGGCACTCAAGGAGTTCAATGAGGCTTTATTGATTAAATGGGCTATCAAGATTCTGGACTGCAAGGAGGGTTTGATGGCAGATCTGATCAGGGATAGCTAGGGGGGATCAAACAGTAGTCTGTAGAGGCTACAACCGAAGAAACCCTCCCCATTTTGGTGATCAGTTCTCAGTGCAATCAGCAAGTACTGGCACATGCTATAGCCTAGACTCGGAGATGGCAGAGATTTTAGTTTGTGGAACAAGCAGTGGTCTGGTCTGGGGGTGTTGAAAGAGGTTTACCCAAGAGCTTATGCTGTGCTACAGACAAGGAGGCCAAAGTCAGCAGCTTGTGGTTTGTTGTAGAGGGCTGCTGGCTGCTGGAAGGGCTAGAACACTGCAGATCAGACACTCGATTATGGGAGGATAGGCAGAACCTGATGGCTGATCTACAGCAGGTGCGTCCTAGGATGAATGTGAGTGATACATATGTCTGGCAGGGTATATTTTCAGTGTAGTAGGTGTATGAGAAGGTCATTAGGTCTAACATTGAGGTGGAGTGTGACCCTATTGACAAAAAGATTTGGTTATTGAAAGTCCCCTTGAAGGTTTAGATATTCTTGTGGCTTTGCAAACGGGAAGGCCCCATCCTTATGTGTCTAAGATCACTAGTGATCTTAGACACATAAGGATGGGGACTACTTTGAATGCTTGCCATCTCTGTGGATTACACTATGACAGTACGTCACATATTTTCTCGTCTTGCCTGGTCACCGACAAGATTTGGAGGATGATTTGCTTAGAACCTCTTCCCAACTAGGATTCGTTGTGGTAGAGGTTCATTGCTCCTGGACGGCCATTTGGGGCTATGACTGCCATTTTATGGTGTGTGTGGAGGGCATGTAATGATAAATTTTTTCAGGAGAGACCGGTTAGATGTGAGAACATTGTAAATGAATGCTGGTCCCTCATACATAGCTGGGGATCTCTTTTGTAATGTTTTGTTTGATATGAAATATACTGCCCTCCAGATTGCTATTGGATCACGATAGCAATCGTCACTATTTCAAAAAAAAAAAAGAAATATGCTATGCATATATGTATAAGTGCAACTGTGATGCCCAAATGTGAAGTCTAAATGCTGTGCTTAACTACGATGTTGAGTTTAACGCCTCCAGCCGGGTGAAACTCATCAGATGGATCAATGACTGCAGGAGACACACTAAAGATAGATAGGAAGATGTGTTCCACTATCATCAACGGTCCATGAACGTAGAGTAGTTGCCCGTGAATTCCAAGGCCACAAGATCGACAGAATAGAATCGCAAGGCTTGGAACAGGTTGTAGCCAGGTGCTACAAGAGAAATAAATCTGGGTGCCAAAGTTATAGGGAGCAAGTAGCAGCCATGAGGGATCCGGAGTGGGACACCAGTCATATGGGTCCTAAAAGTGGTGAAACAGGAATGGAAGGACCCGTGTGGTGTAATCAGAAATGGTGTAAAGAACCATTTCATGATTGGATCTGGGTGTTGGTGGTTGCAGAGTAGGTGTGTCGAATATGATTTTGTGTTCCATCCTAACAGCTGTATTTTCACCCAAATCATTCTCATCCTTGGGTTGCTCAGGAATCTCATACGGATTGCCCAAATTCTGCTCGTGGTGTGAATCCTCAAACGTACTGGGTGGCAATTTATTTTCCCCAAGGTGTGAAGAATCATAATATAGTAAAGCCTCAAATTCTTTCATTTTCTGCTATGTGGCTTTAGTGAAATCCTTGATATCCAAAAGTGAAGATGCGAAAGAATCTGTGATAAATTCGTCTGACACCAAATCTAAAAATTCCTTCAGATTTTTCAGATTATCCTGATAATCAGAAATTGAGTTTTTAATACATTCTTTCTCAGCTTCGATTGGATTCTCTGGTAATTCAAAATTACCCTCATGGATTTCAATATATTTATCATCTAAACTTGTCATGAGGGTTTTAGGCAATTCCACTCCAGATCTCTTATAATCCAAATCATGGGCCTCATTAAGTGTATATACCCAAGTCTCAGAATGTACCAAGTCTTGGGTGTTATGATCCTCCATCACTATCTCCCAAGATTTAGGATTTTTAGATTGAAAATTGATCATGGGACTTTCCTCATTATTTTCTAGGCTAGGGCTCTCAACTAATTTCTTTTCGGATATTCCAAGAACATTTCCCTTAATTCCATCTGATATTTCATCTCTCACTTAAAAATCACCTACATCATCTACTTCAGGCATGTGAGTCGAGGAATCCTTAAAAGTCATCTTAAGTTCCCTAAAATCCTCTAGGCTAGTCTGAACTTGGTACTGTAAAAGGAGTATATCTTGAAGTGTGTGAGTTTGTTGATTCATCCTAGCCACAGATTCTAGTTCTTTAAGGACTTCCATCAGAGATTCTTCCGTTGCAATCAAAGTCTGTCTCTACCCTGGATCAGTAGTGATCTGGATTTGATGTAGATATCTCACAACTGGGTCCTTGTACTTTGCTGTTGTTTGTTGCAGTCTGAGAAGTAGTTGCGAGTCTATTGGTGGCTCCCCAGTGGTGATTTGTGTGAACATGGCCTCAGATGTGAGTCTCAGGGAAGATGGAGAGTTATAATAGATTTGGTTTGGGGAATTAGAAGGGTGGTGGGTGGGTTCAGTGTAGTTATAGGTTGCGGTTGATTCCTTAACCTTGAGTGGCTCACCATCCACCTGCAGTACATTCTCTTTGAATTCACGGCCCTTAGAGGTGATGTCTTTAGTTCTTTGTCTTTCATCCTGAATTGCTTTTCTTAAGCCTTCATATTCCCTTTTTCTGACCTCCTTTGCTTCCTGGACTATTTGAATCAGTTCAGCGATTTGAGGGTTCTTGTGAGATGTAGGAGCCTGCCTTTGGTGGGACTGATCAAGATAATCATTCATCATGATGAGATATCGATCCTACATGGAGAGTGTCTCTAAGTGCTGCGAGATCTATGTGGATGTCCAAGATGTTGAGGTGGGTATGTCCCAGGCCTGAGGTGCATGTGTATAGGAATAGTGAGGAGCAATCTCCCACCCATAAGAGGTTAGGGCAAGAGAACCCTGATAAGGGTAAGATGAGAAGGAGTATGGGTCCATGATTAAGATAATCAAAGGACACCAAAAGGGTCCTAGTGAACTTACACTAGTTACAAGGCACTAGTGGCAAAACAAGGCAACGACCTTGTAATCAAATTGGTCCTTATAATCAGTTGACCAGATTTTTCGTTTAAGTTCAAGTTGAAGAAAATTTGGCGAGAGACCGACTGCAAGGAATTCCTGCCTCTCAGGCTAACCTGTCCAAGCTGGCTACGAGCGGACTATGAGGAAGGTTCTTCCTTTAGCTTTCGCCTTCAGTTTCATTACCCCGTAGCCGCAGTTGTTTGACGCTACCCCGCAACCTTAGACACCAGGTTTTGCAAGAGAGGTTAAAACTACTCAGTAGTTTCAAGCCAAATGTAGGTTATTTGATGTGTTTTTTGTGAATTTTAACCTATTTCTTCAATTTAGTAGATGGTGGGTGGTCCACAAGGTGACCTGCCTCA
Organism: Thalassia testudinum; assembly: GCA_037157565.1. Lineage (NCBI taxonomy): Eukaryota > Viridiplantae > Streptophyta > Magnoliopsida > Alismatales > Hydrocharitaceae > Thalassia > Thalassia testudinum. The sequence continues at coordinate 8,255,182 of JAZHRO010000040.1, read as the reverse complement.
CCGACTAACTCTTAGGCTCGTCGGAGTCCAAGTTAGTCAATGTGGTCCTAGTGTCTCATGCACTTCTAAGTTCTTTCTAAAATTGTAGATCACTATTCAAAAGTATACTATAAGTTAAGATGGAATCCAAACGATTTGAAACTTGGCAAGAAGATTCCTTTTACAATAAGCTTTTAGAGAGCATTTTTTTAGAATTTTTATTATTTCCAACAAATAGTTATGAATTTTTAACTAGCAAGGGGTCAAATCTGGGATTTAGACCCCGTGTTGGTTTTTCTGTTGGAAATGATATCAAATATGCTCCAAAAATTTTTAAAAAAAATGATATTAAAAGCTAATTTGATTATCTTTCAAACACCACAAATTTTGAGTCAATCTGATTTGTATGTTAGTTAGAATTGATTTTCAAAATTCATAGCAGTTCTATTTTCAAGCAATCTGACACATTTTTAAAAATTCCACAGAAGGAATTTCTTTCTGGGAAAAGAGGAGTTGGAAAGATAATTTAAAGATCAAGTTCCAATCCAAATTTCAGGATTTTTGGAGCATTAGAAACACGGCTATTGAATTTTGAATATAACACTTACTTTCTAGCTGAATTTCCAATAGGAATGTGTGCACTTGATTTCTGTAGCACCTGCGTCGATTCATTCGCCGCTTCTCCAATTTAATCCTGCACACAAAAATAGTATGTTAGAGATGAAATCAAAAGTCACCTTGCCTCCCCGGCAATAGTGCCAATTTGTCCGGGGCGTAGATCGCGTAAAAGATAAACACATCGTTGTAACGCGAAATACGTCTCGACAAATAAAATTAATGGAACTGGTGAGTCCCGATCGATCACAGGGAGGCAGAAAGTGCTTTTGATTTCATGCTCTTGTTCTAAATCTAATTACTAAATAGTAGAGACAATGAATCACAATATATATATCATGCAGAGAGTTTGAGCATGAATTGCATACATGTAACTATAACTAAACAAATTATAAGCATGAATAAAACTATCTAGGTAACAGAACGAGGGCACCACAGGTGGTTCGTGGTGGCCTTCTGGAGAGGTTTTGGAGAGCAGGAATGATCTGAAAGGGTGGCCAAACAAATTCTTTAGACAGAAATGCAGAGAAGATGGGAAGAAGAAGAAGAGAGAGGTAGAAGGAAGAAGAGAATCCCACCTTAACATCGGTTGTCCCCGGCAACGGCGCCAATTTATTCGTGGCGTAGATCACGTAAAAGATAAATACATCATAGTATAGTGCGAACTATGTCTTGACAAATAAAATTAATGGAACTGGGATTCCCAGTTGATCACAAGAAGGCAGAAAATGCTTTGATTTCATGCACTTATTCTAAATCTAATTACTAAATAATAAACACAATGAATCACGATATATATATCACATAGAGCATTTGAGCATGAATTTCATACATGAAACTAAACTAAATGATAACATGAATATAAACTACTTATAGAATAGAACAAGGGCACCATGGGTAGATCATGGTGGCCTTTCGGAGAGGTCGAGAGAAGCAGCAATGATTCGACAGGATGGCCCAACGAATTCTTCAGATAGAAATGCAGAGAAGATGGGAAGAAGAAGAGAGAGGCAGAAGAAGGAAGAAGAAGAAAAGAATGCAGAAAAGAATGAAGTCTCACGCTTACGTCCACGTGTGTGTGAGCCAACGCGCTGCGCAAAGCCTTTATCATATATATGTGCTTATTTATATTTATACTGATCCAATCTAGGTGGCGACGTGGCTCATTCGTGGCCGTTGGATCTTCACACTGCGAGGAGAGGTGCCTTCAAGAGTTGGGGGTGCGGCAAGGGGTGGCTGTGATGGTGCCACGTGGCACCATCGTGGCCGTTCGTTCTTCTTCTCTTTATTTCTGATGACATAGGCCTCCGATTAAGTTGATTTCTGCCCTATTGGACTGCGAACGTCGATTTGGATCCATCTGTATAGTTGGATTTGTCATCTGAGGTATAGATCTTCTTCAATTTGTCCCTTGGCTCTTGCTCTTCTGCAGACTCCCTAGGGTGCTACCAGAGTTTGATTGATGCGATCTTGGATGCATTGGACTCCCGTCATTATTTCGAACAGATCCATAAGGTTGGATCTGTCATCTGCAGCCCTAGATTACCTGCAATCATTAATACCTCTCAAATAACATAGTTATTGCATAAAACACATATATCAACTATGATGCAGAATATGATGCGTATGCATGCAGAATGTTCATGTTAAACTAAGTTCTAGCTTAATTCAGGCAAGTTAGGGCCTATGATTGTCGTGCAATCAACCAGGTCTCGTGCTCTGATTTGAAGCAAGGAGCTTCCACCAAGCATGAAAAATTGATGGGTTTAGGTTTCCAAGATCTGGAATTTTACTCGTAAATTTCTCCAATTAAGCTCGTCATTGAGCTCTATTTAAGCTCCTGGAGCTTCGACGTCCAAAACTAGCTAGGTTACAAGGCCAAACCCCTCTTCTTCTTCTCCCTCCCACCTGCTCCGAAGAGCTTTCTCCCCATCCTCCTATGGCCTCCCAAGGGCCAAATTGGGAGCACCACGACCTTCCTCTCCTTCTTCCACTCCTCGACGGCCATCTCAGGAGCCACCTCGACCCCTTCTTCCTCGCCATTCCCCCTCCGGAGCTCTCTTCATCTCTAGAGTCAGCCAATCATAATTAGCACCAATTCCTATCCCTTTCATCCCTAGCTTTGGTTCCCTCTCTTCCTCTCCCTCTCTACTTCACTTTCATCTATTTAGATCTTAGGTTCGACCCCAAAATCACCCTCAACCCCATCGTCTTCCCTATGACTAGCGATGCCTCCGGCGAAGTCGCGTCGCTGCCACACTCCACCAAATCAGCCACTACAACTCCCAAAACCTCCACCTCTTCACCCTCATCAAAAGCCCTCTCCTTATCCACCCTTCCACCCACCAAAACCTCCGGCCAGACTAACCCACCATAGTCCGGCCACCATAAGCACCTATTCATCAAACCAACACCACCATTACACTATACTCCTCACGACGGAGCTTGTAAACCTTCTAATTGGGGTTCAAAGCCCGTAGTACACGTTTCAGGTCACCAACTCCACCTTCATCAACTCTGACGTTGTTCTCTACCGATCGTCCACCACCAACCTCGATTCAACCTTCGACCGATGCGGTTTGACATCAAGAACCCAGCTACAGCTCTGATTAAAGAACAAGACATAGTCTTAGCTTCAATTCGAAGATTTGAGCATCTGCAGCTATGCGTGAAAGAAGGTGGGATATAGTCCCCTCATACTCATTAGTTGTTTTCGGCCACTATTATAAATTTAACTGTTTGTGCGAATTTTGACCTATACTAAGTCACGTATTTTTAAAAGATGACTCTCATGCTCAAACATTTTGGTACCGTTGCCGGGGAGCAGCATGCAATTCACCAATGGTCTTATCTTATTTAATTGAGTTGGTTACTAATTTGCCTTATTTGTTTTGCTTGTGGTTTTGCGAGATACATCACGAGAAGATCTTCCGTACAATCAACCATTCCAGGGGTAGGTAAAATTTCTCTTCTTCCCTAATCACCTCCTAATATTGGGAAAGAGAAAAAGGAAACAAATGAATTAGGATCCACTTGCCTTATTTTTCTAGTAATCATCTTTAAAGGCAAAGTTTCCTGATTTATGAACTTAACTTACTATCTGATTGAAGTGAGACGATTTGATTAGAGATTCCTTATCCTAATTTCCTGTACTTATTGGGGATTTACGCTTAATTTTCTAAACATCTTGGATTACTCACTTTCTTGTTTGAGTCTAAGGTGTTACATTTGAGATCAAATTGGACTTGAAATAGAGCCAATTAGGGTGTTTCCACTTTAGGGTTTTGAAGTGCTAGTACACACTTGCATGCATTAAAGGAAATTGACCCTCCCATATTTTTGTACTACCCAAGCCGTTGATTGAAAAGATCTATTCAAGAGAACCCTAAAATTCAGACTCTAAATTCACTTGAACCCTAAAAATTTTTTGACCTAATAACCTGAGAGTAAATTGAGGGTGAATTTTTGGGTCTTGATCCAAATTTCACCCTCCATCTTTAGGGTAGGTCAGGTGAAGTTGGTCTACCTTGTGGGCCAATCAACCTCCAAATTAGGTCACAAATTGAATCAACTTATAATCAAGTGAAATTTAAATCACAAATTAGGACTAAAATTGGTAGACTTAAGATCTCAATTCTCACATTCCGGTCAATTTGGAACAGTAGTGACAAGGAAGGTCGGGTGAGGGAAACCCTGTAACCTGTGGGGATGCTCTACCGTGTAAAGGTTTTTGTAGGGCTCTCCCTTCTTGGCTGCCCAAGTAATTCTCGAGTGTGTGGATATCTGATTCAGATGTTTCATCTGCCTCAAAACAACCTTAGTCATCCAAAAAGCTTTGGGTGCCTTGACTGAGTCCAATTCACATCTAGTTCCTTATCTATTCTCTAAAGCACATACACAGGATGTTGGTGCAAGGGCACTGATGAGTCCATTAAAATGGACTAATATTAATCCTAAGTATCTTTAATTGTACAATTCAGGTGTGTTAATAATGGCAATTAAGTTGTAGAAGATGTGTACACCTCATGATTTAAGTTATAACATTCTATAACTTAATGATTCTATTGCTTTTATGCGCAGGTAATAAAATACACAAAGAGCAAGGGTGAGGAGATAAATTTCCCCAACAGTAGCAACTCTTTCCTCCTCCCCCGCTGGACATTGGGGTAATCTTCCTCTCCACCGCCTTTCTCAACAACTACGGCCAGAAATAGTTAAGGGATTTGAAAATCCCTTAACTCTCGCGGGTGCAACTGAGGAGAGGTTAAAAAAAGAAGAGGCAGGGAGAGAGGAAATCCATCGGAGAGAAAAGAAGAAGCGTGCACTATGTGGCAATCTTTCCCCCTCGCGGGGAACTGCTTCACCGAGGAAAAGGCTAACCCTGTGATCCAGCAGTGTGCACTGTGTCCTTTTTTTCATTGCGGGGAAAAAGTCTCTCCGCCCACACACCGCTGTTGGCGCATCCTCCTTGCGCGCTGCAGGCAACCGCACGCCAGCCCCAACACCCTCTCCATCGCCTGCAGACCTGCAAAGCCACGCCGCCCACAGTGCCCGCACGGCCTCCTTGCTGCATCCCTGCAGCACGCACTCCCATCAGCAGGCTCGGCACCACTCGCACCAGCGCTACTGAAGGCGCGTCCCTGCGTCCCTCTCCGCCCGCTCGCTGCTGAAGGCCGCCTCCTGCAGAGCACCTACCTCACCTGCGCGCCATCACCAGCACCTCCTGCTGCAGGCAGATCTCACCCGAGCACCCGCATCCTCCCTTCCAGCCGTCCTTGCAGCACGCCTCAACGCTGCGCGCCCGCACCCGCAGGCACTGCATAGCAGCTTCACACACCTCCCTACAGAGCGCCATCCCACCTTCGTAACCGCCCACAGGCACTCTCAACCGCACGCACTCCACCCTGTGTGCCTCCACGCCACTTACAGGGGCTCCCTACCCTCACACCAGCGCGCGCGCGCGCCCGCTCGAACAGCCGAAGCAGCAACCGCCCTCCAGCAGACCGGCGTTCTTCACCTCCGGCCACCTCCGTCCACCGCCTCCAGCCACCTCCGCCACCGCCGCTGCCACCGTCGGAAAGCTCTTGACCTCGCCGTCCTCTTGAGCCCTGCATCAACCCTCGCGGTTCTCTCTCTCTCTCGCGAGGAAGAGAGAGAGGAAGAAAGCTCTGTTTTTGTTGGAATTAGAAATTACATTCAATGCCATTGCCACTGATTTCATTTTTTTTATTATTATTATATTTTGGTAGAATTGCAGTCAAGCACTCACAATTCTTTCTAATTGCATGGTATTAATATTGGCTAGTTTAAAGATTGATTTTGGACTTGATTTAAGTATTAATCGTCTTTAGTACACATCACATGCAAATTGCACTAATTAATCCTAAATTTATTAAGTATTTTCTGTGAGGGAAAATTACACTTACACCCTTAACTTTTTAAGTTATTGCGAATCTACTTTCCTTCACATTTTAAGTCCAATTTGAAAAGGGATTTCGCACTATCTGAAATAACATTAAATAATTAAAGTATTGATTGCATCATTGCCTCCCTATGGACATGACCCGCTCTTCTGCGAGTGGTTAATTTCATTATTTTTGATTAGTCGATTTTTCCACCACTTAAATACTATAACGCTAAGCGAAAAGTCGACTGTCAAAATTGGCACCGTTGCCAGGGAGGCAACTGACGCAATAGATTTACTTTATTATTTTTGAATCTTTTGAGTTGCGAAATTATCTAATCATTTTTATTATTTTGCAAGGAATTCGTCGAGGCGACGAGGTGCAACAGAGTAGCGACAGCAACCACGAGGAAAAGACGAAGGAGACCAAGATCCTATTTCGCAGAGGATTCTCCGTCGTCACAATTTAATTCTATCTTTTCGCCCTTGTAATAATTGGGGCTAAATTTTTGGGGGTTTGTCCCCGCATTCTTTAGCTATTAGGGCTTACAATATTTCTGGTACATGCATGATTATATTTTATACTTGCTTGCTTTTAAAAACCAATAAAGAAAATATCAAGCTACCTATTTAGAAGTTGCATGCCCTTAGGTGCGTGCATTTAGGGGTGATTGAGCAGCATATTAGATCTTTTTACTGCATTGCAAGCATATTAGCACGAAGATTGCTGGAGACAGGTATATCTTTCTAACTTTTGCATCCAGCTTCTATTCACGCATTTGCATTCCAATTTAAATCCAAGACCACGAAATTGTTTGAATTTACTAATTCAGTGGTCACATAACTCAAAGCGAAACTAATAATCAGATTCAACCCTAAAAGCAATTCACATTTTGATCTGATTCTAAGGGACTTGTCTGCGATTTCAAAAGAAATTACAAAGGTTTGCGGTGTGTTGCACACTTTTGACACTGAGCATGCATATTAGGCACTGCACTAAGGCTCGATCCCTTAAGGCTATAGGCACTGATCTCTTTATCGGTGTAGACCCTCCTACTGTGCTTTGTGCTGGTGGTGATACTATCTTTTGATCAAGTGTTTTGATACTCCACGGAGGGGGACACCCCTTAAAGGAACCAAAGGGTAGTTAAGGGGCACCGCGTACACATCGCCTCAAAGGAAGGGTTCGCCCTACTTGCATCCCTTTGTTCGTCCTTGGAGTACCTTCTCCCTTGATCACCAGGGAGTATCATCCAAGCAGAGTATAGGTCTTAGGGCACTCGAAGGTTAAATTAAGGCACGTAATTACAGTGAAAAACTTGTTTGGCCATTTATTTTAACTAATTCAACATCTACAATAAAGAAGGTTAAGATTTCAAGCCACACCCTTCTTATACCACTTATGTGGGAACGGAGGGATAAGTCTTGATCTTTTGACTTATCTTTAGAGTGGAGGCTTGACTTACTCAATAGTAAAAAAAAAAATTCTGAATTGTGTTTTGTATGCTTGGTAGACGCTCTCTTAAGGGTAGTCTAGTGTTTGAACCTGAGCCTGAGAGAATTCTTAGGAGAGCTCACCTAGGAAAAGAAAGAGAAGAAATGGCTGAGCAAGGTGCAAATCAACAAAGGACCTTAAGGGACTATTTTATTCCTACCAACCAACCTACACAAGCACTAAGACGACCGGCAGGGGATAATCCATATGAGATCAAGAGCAGTACCATATCTTTATTGCCCTCTTTTTATGGTACTACTAGGGAGGACCCCTACCGGCATTTGGAGGAATTCACCGAGGTCTGTTCCACGGTGAAGCTCCAGGGCTTTACTAATGAAGCCCTGATGAGGACTCTATTTCCTTTCTCCCTAAAGGATAAGGCCAAGCACTGGTATCATACCCTCGATGCAAGGGTAAATGATTGAGCTACCCTTAAGGGAGAATTTTTAAAAAGGTATTTTCCTATTAGTAAAACCAACCATTACAGAAGAGAGATTATGGGTTTTACTCAACAGGAAGGGGAGCAATTTCATGAGACTTGGGAGCGCTTTAATGACGTTCTTAGGTTATGTCCCCACCATCAAGTGCCAAAATGGCAGTTGGTCGAAAGGTTCTATAACGGATTATCTGAAAGGCATAGGCAAACCATTGATGCAGCCTGTGCAGGAACCTTCATGACCAGAACTGAGGATGAAGCCTGGGCATTATTTGAAACTTTGAGTGACAACTCCATACATTTGTCCTCTGCATATCAAGAAAGAAAACCATCATTCTTGCAGAGGAAGATAGAGGCCCATGAAGTTGGGGCTTCTCAGGATTTGGCTTATTAGATTCAACTATTGAATAAAAACTTTGATAGGCTTTTAGAAAACCCCGGCATGAACCTGCAAGCAGCCTCTATTTTTCATGCTTCAAGAGAATGCTCCATTTGCCAAAGCACAACACACACCACTGCGGAGTGCCATCAGGAAACCCAATTTCCTGAGTTGATTCAGGCCGACTTGAACGTGGCCCAAGGTTTCCACCCCCCTCGCAATAACCCTTACTCCAACACTTATAATCCAGGGTGGCGGAACCATCCAAACTTCTCTTGGAAGCAAGCTGATGCTTCTAACTCAGGGAATACAAGACCCTTACCTCCCCAGCCCACATACCAACCTTCTTATGAAAACCCTCTTCTGAATAAGCTCCCTGAGATGGATGAACTGAAGGCCATGATGAAAGCGACGAAAGAGCATCAGAATATGGTGATCCAATCTCAGAATAAGATGATTACTAATATGCAATCCCAAATTGGTCATCTTACTGAGGCAGTTAGGCAACGTAATCCGAGGAAGCTGCCTAGCTCTTCTGAGGAGAACCCTAAGGGCAAGGGGGTTGTATTCAGGGAGCACGCCCAAGCAGTGACCGTGTTGAGGAGTGGAAAAAAGATTGACAAGCCTGATAACACTCCTATGGTTACATCTCAGAATTCCCCTTCCACACCTGACCCGACTTCCATCTCACCCGAGGAAGAGCCACACCACTCTCCCTCACAAAAAATCATCCACAATGAGGATGTCCTCCTTTCACCACCTCTTTCCCGCCATGATGACCCCTCTACTCAGAAGCTGAGGGTGCCCTATCCAGAGCACCTATCTGCTCCTGGGAAATCTTCTGTTGGCTAGTCTGGAGCCAAGGATAGGACGGAAGAGACTATGGATACTTTTAGGCAAGTCCAGATTAACTTGCCTCTGTTGGAAGCGATTAAACAGATTCCATCCTATGCCAAGTTTCTAAAGGACCTGTGCACCCAGAAGCGTAGATCTAGGAAACAAGTCCAAACCAAGGTCATCCTGCCTGACTACGTTAGCTCGGTTCTTCAGCATGGAACACCCCCCAAAATGAAAGACCCAAGGGCCCCGTATAATTCAGTGATTATAGGTAACCAACACATTGACGAGGCTTTGCTCGATCTGGGTGTGGGGGTAAACATTCTACTGAGTTCTGTCTACGACCTTTTGGGAGAAGGAAAGCTGAAGCCTAGTCTAGTAATCCTCCAGGTTGCAGACAGATCACTTAAGACACCACGGGGATTATTGGAAGATGTCCTTGTGAGAGTGGAGGATTTCTTCTTCCCCGTTGACTTTCTGGTACTTGATACTGACCCGTCTAATATGCCCACAAAGCCATCCATTATTCTGGGACGCCCATTTTTGGCCACAGCCAATGCCTCTATAAATTGTAGATCCAGGGCACTTAAAATGGGCTCTGGGAACAAGAAGATCCGGTTGAATGTTTTTGATACTTACAAGCAACTCAGATTTGAAGATTGTTGTCAGATTGAGGTCGTTGATGAAATAATTGAAGAGACTACTCCAGCACTCTTATGTAGAGATCCCCTTCAAAAGGTCATATCTCAGGACCATACCTCGATTATTAAAGAAACTGAAAGGAAAATGCCTGAACTAGAAGAGTTGCTGGGGATACACACTAAGTCTCTGTCCCCACCCTGGACTGTGAAGGTAGATCTGCTGCCTGAGGCGGGGACATCTCAACTAAAACCCTCAATCCAAAAGGCTCCTGAATTGGAGTTGAAACCCCTCCCGAGCACATTGAAATATGCTTTCCTTGGCCCTAATAACATGCTCCCCGTTATTATCTCGTCTGCATTATCTGAATTATAGGAGGGAGCTCTACTTGAGTGTTTACAAAGGCATAAGGAAGCAATTGCCTGGACAATTGCTGATATTAAGGGTGCTAATCCCTATCTTTGCATGCATCATATATACACGGATGAGTCCGTGAAGCCTTTCCGAGACATGCAGAGAAGGCTCAATCCAAATATGAGGGAGGTTGTTAAAAAGGAGATTCTGAAATGGCTAGATGCAGGGATTATCTATCCCATTTCAGATAGTAAATGGGTCAGTCTGATTCATGTAGTTCCGAAAAAGGCAGGAATCACTGTGGAGGAGAATGACCAAGGAGAACTGGTGACCACTAGACCCTCAACTGGTTGGAGGGTTTGCATTGATTACCGCCGTTTAAACACGGCTACCCAGAAAGACCATTTCCCCTTACCGTTTATCGATCAAATTTTGGAACGATTGGCGGGGAATAAGTACTTTTGTTTTCTTGACGAGTACTCTGGGCACAATCAGATAGCCATTTTTCCTGATGATCAGGAGTGTACCACCTTCACGAGTCCTTATGGCACCTTTGCATTCTGCCGAATGGCATTCGGGTTATGTAACGCTCCTGCCACTTTCCAACGTTGTATGATGGCTATCTTTTCTGATATGATCGACGAGTTCGTTGAAATTTTCATGGATGACTTCTCCATTTATGGCTCGTCATTTGACCTATGCCTTTCACACCTTAATAAAGTCTTAACCCATTGCGAAGAGGCAAAACTGGTGCTTAGCTGGGAGAAAAGCCACTTTATGGTCCAGCAGGGCATTGTGTTAGGGCATGTAGTTTCCGAGAGAGGATTAGAGGTGGACACTGCAAAAATCGATTCCATCTCTAAGCTTCCATTGCCCTCCAATGTTCGTCAGGTTAGATCTTTCCTTGGCCATGCTGGATTTTATAGGCGCTTCATTAGAGACTTCAGTAAAATCTCTAAGCCACTCTGCGACCTGTTGGCGAAGGATGTCTCCTTCGATTTTGATGATAGATGTGGCGAGGCTTTCCAAGCTTTGAAGAAAGCCCTCATTACCGCGCCGATTCTCCAAGCACCAGATTGGACCCTCCCGTTTGAGCTTATGTGCGATGCTTCTGATTTTGCAGTGGGAGCGATCTTAGGTCAAAGGCTTGATGGCAAACCTCATGTGCTGCATTATTCCAGCATGACCCTTACGGATCCTCAGCAAAACTACACGGTCACAGGAAAGGAATTACTTGCTGTAGTATTTGCTTTGGAAAAGTTTCGATCTTATCTTTTGGGATCCAAGGTTGTGGTGTTCACTGATCATTCATCCCTTAAGCATCTTCTGGCTAAAAAGGACACCAAACCTCGCCTAATTCGTTGGATTCTACTACTCCAAGAATTTGACCTAGAAATTAAAGACAAGAAAGGAGTTGAGAATGTGGTAGCAGATCATTTGTCTAGGATCCCTATTGAGGCATCAAACCCTACTGGCAGTATTCAAGAGACTTTCCCTGATGAGTCTCTAATGGCCGTGGAAACTAAAACTCCTTGGTTCGCTGACATAGTGAATTATCTGGTCACGGGCATCACCCCTAGTACTTGGGACAAGCAGAAGTGAGACAAGTTTATCGCCTATGCTAAATTTTATTGTTGGGAGGAACCCAAGCATTTTAGAATAGGCCCTGACTAGCTGTTTCGCCGTTGCGTCCCTGATAAGGAACAAAGAAGTGTTCTAAGTTTCTGCCATGACCTCCACTGTGGGGGACATTTTAGTGGGAAGAAGACTGCTCATAAGGTTCTTCAGTCTGGTTTTTGGTGGCCTACATTATTCCGAGATGCACATATATTTGTGGGCGCATGTCTACGTTGCCAGCAGACGGGAACCATTGGAAAAAGGGATGAGATGCCCCAACAACCTATCCTCCCAGTTGAAATCTTTGATATTTGGGGCATTGACTTCATGGGTCCCTTTCATGTGTCCTTCGGATATGAATACATCCTTGTGGCTGTTGATTATGTATCAAAATGGATAGAAGCCATCCCCACGCGAACCAATGACCATTCTGTGGTCTTGAGCTTTGTTAAGGCTAATATCATTTCTCGGTATGGGTGCCCAAGGACGATCATAAGTGATGGAGGACCTCACTTTAAGAATGTACACTTCACTAGGCTACTCCAAAATTTGGGAGTCAACTATAAGATAGCCACACCTTATCATCCCCAAACGAGTGGGCAAGTTGAAGTGTCTAATAGGGAGATCAAGTGAATTTTAGAAAAAACTATCAGGCCTGATCGGAAGGATTGGTCTAAAAAACTAAATGACGCTCTTTGGGCCTACAGAAATGCATATAAGACTCCCTTGGGCATGTCTCCTTTTCGTCTTGTCTACGGAAAAGTGTGCCACCTTCCCGTTGAAATCCAACATAAAGCTTATTGGGCCATTAAAAACATTAACTTAAATCTAGATAAAGCGAGAAAAGCACGTATGTTAGAATTAAGTGAGCTTGAGGACCTTCATAATGAAGCTTATGCAACTTCTCAAGCTTACAAGCAACGTACAAAAGTCTTCCATGACAAGCACATCATTAGAAAGACTTTTGAGCCCAACCAGTGGGTCTGGCTTTTCAATTCTAAACTTAAATTATTTCCTGGAATGCTCAAGTCCCATTGGGATGGGCCATACGTTGTTATCAATACCTTCCCTCATGGAGCTGTAGAGATCAGGAACCCTATTTCAGGTGCGAGCTTTAAAGTAAATGGCCAGCGACTTAAACCATATATTACTCTTTCAGATGGCCAGGTTTTGGATGCACTACGGCTTGAGGGGCCTTAGCTCCTCCCACTCTCCTCCTCAGGTGATATTCTTCTATGTCTATATTTTTCCAATGAGGACATTGTCAGTCTTAGGCATGGGGGGATATAACCTGAGAATGTTTATAGTGTTTATAGCATTTATAAATATTTGCATACATATTTATATATATATAAAAAAAAATTATTTTCTTAAGTTGATTGGGTTAGTCCCTAGTAGAATACCTTTGTCATTGGAGGTTTTTCTTCTTGAATTATTTCTTAAGTTTAGAATCCAGTACATTTATTTCACATGCATGTAGACTTGGTAATGGATCCTTGAGGAAAACCAATGAGTATTTGTAGTCTACTGAACCCTTGGACAGTTCATAGAGAGTCAGGCATACTATCTTCTAGTAAATCCACCTCATATTTGTGAGAAGAAGTAGAGAGATTATTGGTGCGCTAAGTCTAGTGCAAGGACTCTTAAGTTCTGGATAATTAGATGATGATACTTCAGAGTTAGGCGTAGTTTTCACTCTCTGTTCTTAGGTGCATACTTTGAGTGAATTCCTGAGAGTCACCAAATAAGGCAGATACACAGAGATTGAGTCATAATAAAGCTATAACTATGGTGGATGGTTACGACCGTCCTTCATAGAGTCCTCAGCTGAAGGAGGGTAAGAGCATCAAAGGTCAGAAATATGCCTGTCCTATCCATTCCTTCCTGGTGCCAAGAAAAGGCACTTCCACCAAATAACCCACACAACTTCTTCTTGACCATCATTATTCCTAATAATGCCCCGTAAATAAAAGTTTGTATCGTGTTGTGTTGATTGAAAAAGAAACAAAAATAAGAAGAAATAAGAAAAAAAGAAGGAAGAGAGAAAAGAAGAAGAAAAAGAAGAAACAGAAAGAAGAAAAAGAAGAAAAATAGTTATATTACAAAAAAAAAAGTCCAAGTTTATGATGAAACACTGTTTCTGAGGCAACAAAATACCTATCGCGTTCCACCAAATATGACCCATACCTACCTTCTAGTATTTCTGATCTCCTGAATACTGGTTGAGAACTCTAACTTAGTTGTAGAGTTATTAGGACTTTAATTGAAGTGTGGATGCCATGTGAGGCCACCAAATAGTGAGTACAATTTCTAAATCTGGCGAGATTCGTGATCTTAGAAAAATAAAAAAAGAGAGAGTGCCCAGGAACATTAACAGAGCACAATTGTGTAGCCTCTCTCAGAGTTGACTTGTCTAATAGTCTAGAGAGCTAGAGTCTGCAGTACTAGACTATATGTAGCACCAGTAGAGTGTGTACCACCAAATACAAATCCATTCAACTTGTTATCTCCTACCTAAGACAAACACCGGGGTCAAATTACAGATTATCATCTGCTTTATCCCCGAGGGAAGTAGTTGCCTATCTCAATAGAAATTTTTGCCAAGGGTGATGTACAAACTCCTAATGCAAATCTGCTCTTTCACTTGGATCTGTTACCTAGGCTATCAACACTTCACATTTGTCTAGATTTCTAAAGTTTTGAAATAAGGAAAGAAGAAGTCTTCTGATTACTTCTATTATTCACTTTTGCTAGGGACTAGCAAATCTTAGGCATTGGGGTATTTGATGAGTCCATTAAAATGGACTAATATTAAGCCTAAGTATCTTTAATTGTACAATTCAGGTGTGTTAATAATGGCAATTAAGTTGTAGAAGATGTGTACACCTCATGATTTAAGTTATAACATTCTATAACTTAATGATTCTATTATTTTTATGTGCAGGTAATAAAATACACAAAGAGAAAGGGTGAGGAGATAAATTTCCCCAACAGTTGTAACTCTTTCCCCCTCCCCCGCCGGACATTGGGGTAATCTTCCTCTCCACCGCCTTTCTCAACAACTACGTCCAGAAATAGTTAAGGGATTTGAAAATCCCTTAACTCTCGCGGGTGCAACTGAGGAGAGGTTAAAAAAAGAAGAGGTGGGGAGAGAGGAAATCCATCGAAGAGAAAAGAAGAAGCGTGCACTATGTGGCAATCTTTCCCCCTCGCGGGGAATTGCTTCACCGAGGAAAAGGCAAACCCTGAGATCCAGCAGCGTGCACTGTGTCCTTTTTTTCCTTGCAGGGAAAAAGTCTCTCCGCCGGCACAACGCCGTCGGCGCATCCTCCTTGCACGCTGCAGGAAATCGCGCGCCAGCCCCAACACCCTCTCCATCGCCTGCAGACCTGCAAAGCCATGCTACCCACAACACCCGCACGGCCTCCTTGCTGCGTCCCTGTAGCATGCACTACCTTCAGCAGGCGCGGCACCGCTCGCACCAGCGCTACTGAAGGCGCGTCCCTGCGTCCCTCTCCACCCTCTCACTACTGAAGGCAGCCTCCTGCAGAGCGCCTACCTCGCTCGCTCGCCATCACTAACACCTCCTGCTGCAGGCAGATCTCACCCGCGCGCCCGCATCCTCCCTTCCAGCAGTCCTTGCAGCACGATTCAATGCTGCATGCCCGCACCCGCAGGTGCTGCATAGCAGCTTCACGTACCTCCCTGCAGAGCGCCATCTCACCTTCGCAACCGCACACAGGCGCTCTAAACCGCGTGCACTCCACCCTGCATGCCACCACGCCACCTGCAGGCGCTCCCTGCCCTCACACCAGCGCGCACGTGCGCCCACTCGAACAACCACAGCAGTAGCTACCTTCTAGCAGACCGGCGTTCTTCACCTCCGGCCACCTCCGTCCACCGCCTCCAGCCACCTCCGCAGCCGCCGCTGCCACCGTCGGAAAGCTCTTGACCTCGCCGTCCTCTTGAGCCCTGCATCGACCCCCGCGGTTCTCTCTCTCTCTCGCGAGGAAGAGAGAGGAAGAAAGCTCTGTTTTTGTTGGAATTAGAAACTACATTCAATGCCATTGCCACCGATTTCATTTTTTTTTTTATTATTATATTGTGGCAGAATTGCAATCAAGCACTCACAGTTCTTTCTAATT
Organism: Thalassia testudinum; assembly: GCA_037157565.1. Lineage (NCBI taxonomy): Eukaryota > Viridiplantae > Streptophyta > Magnoliopsida > Alismatales > Hydrocharitaceae > Thalassia > Thalassia testudinum. The sequence goes on along the minus strand of JAZHRO010000040.1, from coordinate 8,239,282 downwards.
GCACGGTATTAATATTGGCTAGTTTAAGGATTGATTTTGGACTTGATTTAAGTACTAATCGTCTTTAGTACACATCACATGAAAATTGCACTGATTCATCCTATATTTATTGAGGATTTTTTGTGAGGGAAAATTGCACTTACACCCTTAACTTTTTAAGTTATTGCGAATCTACTTTCCTTCACATTTTAAGTCCAATTTGGAAAGGGATTTCGCACTATCTGAAATAACATTAAATAATTAAAGTATTGATTGCATCATTGCCTCCCTGTGGACACGACCCGCTCTTCTGCGAGTGGTTAATTTCATTATTTTTGATTAGTAGATTTTTCCACCATTTAAATACTATAACGCTAAGCGAAAAGTCGACCGTCAGGCACCACGATTGTTAATTTTGATGATAACAAAACACTTGTTTTTTAGCATTTGCAATTTGAGTTTACGAGTTTCCGTATATATGCAAATTGATACAAGTGCGAAGGAGCTCAAGCTCGTGTCCATAATGGATTGGAGGAGATTGATGGAGGAAAGGGAGCTTCTCATAGAGCGAAAGGTTAATATGATAGATTTCTTTTTGTCTTGTATTCTACACTTTGTTTTTGTATCTTTGTTCTTTGCTCTTTATTTTGTCTAGATTATATGTTAAAGAGGCTCAAAGTACCAAAAATGTAATCCTAGGAACACCTATACAACCCTAGAATACTTAGGCCTTTCTTAGAGAACTTACAAAGCCAAAATAGGCACTAGAAAGCCTGATCAGACGTCCAATTTGGACATCAAATGTTTGATCTTAGACTTTAAAGCATCTGACTGTTTGATCAAATGTCCAAAACACTTAGCTAGAAACATGCCCTCTATTTGCTAGTTTCAAACGTCTAGCCCTTAGTCCAGACATCTTAGAAGACGTCTGATGACCTTGCCAGATGTCCAACTAGAGGATCGCTGGCTTTGTCAGACTTAATCATTGAGGATTATCCTTTAATCTGTCCTACATTCACTTTCAGACGTCTGTAGAGATCCCTAGACATCTGATAAATAGATGTTAGGCTCAATCCTTCCCCAAATCACTTTTGTCAGTGATTATAGTAGTTTGAGCCTCAGGAAATCAATTCCTGCATTGATTCCTTTTTCCAGATGTCTAGACTTTGTGCCAGACGATCGACCTATCATCTAACCAACAAGACCTAGAACCCTATTTAGGTCTAGACAAAATAGGAAGAGAACCCATCTAGAATTAGACATCTGATTAGTATCCCAAACATCTTAAAAGTATTCTTTAGAAGTCTATTCTGACCTAACACCGTCCAGTTGATCCACCCTTCTAAATCAAACGATCGATCATAGAATCAGATGAAGACCCAGATGTCTGACCTTATGTCAGATGTCTGATAACACTGTCAGAATCATTAATAACCTAGATTCTAGCCTAATTAGCCTTGGATTTGTTTCCAACGGCTACCTAATGCTTCCATAGCCTTCCTAAGGGCTCCTAAGCCAACTATAAATAGAGGAGGACCCTTCCTTTGTTAGACACACCTAAGAATACTACTTTCATACCTTTTGTGTCATAGAAGAGACAGATCAAAGAAGTGCTCTTACTCTCAAAGCTTTCAATCTGAGAGCATCGATACTCTACCGAGATCACGCCTATGTACTTCCAACTAAGGGCAGATTTTTACCTATAGTAGCATAATGTTACATTTATTTTGTGGCTCTATAGGTTCTTGTTTTTTCTTTGTTCTTTGTTGGATATTCACTTTGTGAATTCCTATCTCCTTCATGGGACAAATTACTCTTGTTGAAGAGGAGGGTTTGAGGTACACTACCCTTGTATAAGTAATATGGTTGTAAGAGGTTGAACTACCCTTGATTGAAGTAGTTCGTTAGTGGATTTGATCGACTCAATCAATCGGGAAATCCTAAACCAAGAGGTTTAGGTGGTGGATTTTACCTAGGTTTGGGTTTCCACCTAAAAATCCTTTGTGTACTTGTGATTGCATTCTTTTGTGAGATTGTTTATTATATTTCCACATTATTTATTTATCATGCAAATCTCACCTCTTTCGTCAAAATCTACAGTTGGTATCAAAGAAGGTCTTGCGAATCGACGTAACAACGTGGCAAGGATTCAATGGAGGGAAGCATCATCCCCACGAGACATTCGGAGGGGCAGTCTACCATCCAATCACCTTACTTTGATGGGAGCAATTATGCATATTGGAAATGAATATGTGGCTTCAAGCCATTGACTTCACTCTATGTGGATGATACAAAACCCCATATGACGTTGCTTATGAAGATGTGGCTTCAAGCCACCAACTTCGCTCTATGGGGACGATGCAAAACCCCATACGATGTCCCGACGAGACCTGAGGGAGGCTATCGCAGTAGCAAACCCATGAGCTTTCCCTTAACACAAAGGCAATGAGCACGTTTTACTACACGCTAAGCCTGAAGGAGTTCAACCGGATATCTCAATGTGCCACTGCATATGAGGTATGGCACACTCTAGAGGTAACTCACGAAGGTACCTCCAAGGTAAGAGCTTCTAAAATTAACATTTTATCTCAAGAATTTAAATATTTTTTTTATGAAATCTAATGAAACTTTAAGTGAGAAGAACACTAGGTTCACTCTCATAGTGAATAATTTGAAAGCTTTTAGGAAGACCTTCATCAAGGGGGATCTTCGAGGAAAGCTTCTTCATTCTCTCGGATCGGAATGGAAACAAAGGTCACCACCATCGAGGAGGCAAATGAAGTCGAAGAGCTCAACATAAAGGATCTCTTAGGCAATATCATGGCCTATGAGATGAAGATGAAGAAGAAGGACACACCGGAGCTCAAGCCAAAGAAGACCCTCGCCTTCAAAGCCACATCGGATAGTGAGGTAAGTTCCGACGATGAGTATCTTAGATTTTTATTTAAGATTTTTTTAAAGTTTTATAGGGATTCAAAGAATGAGAAGAAGGAGATGGAGAAGAAGGAAAGCCCAAGACGTTGCTATCATTACAATGAAAAAGGGTATCTTTGACCAGAATGTCCTCTTCTCAAGAAGGAGAAGAAGAAGGAGATGGAGAAAAAGTACAAGAAGAAAGCATTTCAAGCTACTTGGGATGACTCGACCTTGGAGGAAGAAGAAGAGGAGGATACCAAAGAGAACGAAGTCGCTTGCATGGGCTTCATGGCCATCACAAGCGATAGCGGAAGGGAAGACGACAACAAGGAGGTAAACTCTAAATTATAAGATGCTTTTGATGAACTTTATGAAATTAGTAAGTCTTTAAAAATTGAAAACAAAAGTATTAAAAAGAATCCTAGTTTTCTAAAATCTAAAAATGAAAGATTAGAGATTAAAATTAAGGATCTAGAAGTTGGTTCTAGTCCTAAAAATGAGGACTTATCATTTGAAAATCATAACCTAATCAATGAAAATAGCAAATTGATTAAGGAAAATGCTAGCTTGAAAATTGAACTTTATTATTTAAAGACCAAGATGATGTTATAGAAGAACATGCATGTCTAAACGAAAATTCCAAGAATTTAATGAGTAGACTCGAAAATTTCTCTAATGAAAGAGTTAGTACTAGTCATAGGGTTGAGAAACGATCTCCATCAAGGAGACCAACTAACATAATCGGATCCAAATTGACTTGGATATTGAAAAAAGAACTCGACTCTTGTTTTGTAGGTTTCAAAGGAGACTACAATGTGAAGGATTGGACCTAGAAGCTCAAGGGTAGTCAACTCAAACTAGGTGGACCAATGCCAAGACCAAAAACGAAGACGAGGAGATTGACGAGAAGACTGACAGGTGATCGAATCACCATGCATCGATCGCTCGATTGGAGACTAGCGCTGATGCCCGAACCTCCAAGCTTCGGATGGGAGCCCCATCCATCTTGGCATCAACCTCCATTTGGGCCACGCTATTGAACCTGGTAAGTGAGGTAAATTCTTTACCCTCTACTTTATGATAATTTTAGTTGGTACCATTTAGATAGGGGGAGTTTAAAATTGATGAGCTATATGTCAATCATTAATGGGGAGAGAGATTTCCTTCATTTAGATACGGGGAGTTCTTAAATGATGTTAGCTATATTTCCATTAAAGGGGGAGTAAATTATATAGCTATCTTGTTATGTAAAAAAGATGGAATTAGAGGAGCTTGTTTTAAGGAGTATAGGATAAATAATTAAAATTGATTAAACCTTTTTGATAATGTCAAAAATGGGGAGATTTTTTTTATTAACATTTATGATTTTGTCATCATCAAAAAGGGGGATATTGTTGGTGCAAGGTGATGAGACACTCATCATGGCTTCTAATTACCCCTAATTAACTAGTTTCCCTAGTTAATTAGTTAGGAATATGTATATATAAGGGTTAATTATGAAATTAGGGAAAATCATTAAAGGACCTTAAAATAAGTTAAAAATGATAAATTATAATCCAATTAATATTATTAATAACTTTATTAATAAATGGAATCGAAATACTATTAATTAATTACTTAATTAATATCTTATTGAACTTAAGTATAACTTAAGATTTAAGCCTTAAGTAACTTAAGTTAATAAGTAAATAAATATAAATAAATGGGTCAAAAATGTGAATACAAGGATTTAATATAATATTTATCTAAATTATAAATATATATAAAAAGTTAGAAAAGAAAATAAATTAAATTAACCTTAAAAGCCTCCGTTTGTATTTCGGTCCCTATAATTTATTATATTTCAGTCCTTTCCTTTCACCTAGATCCTCATCTTTCCTCGCATACAGGTCCCTGTGAACATCTTCTTCTTCTTCAGCCACTTCAACGACTGTTGATCGGTGGTGTGTTTACCACTTGATCACTTCACATCCAGTGTCCTTCCTCCCTCGCTAAGCTCTTGGAGCTTGTGCTTACCACCTCAATTCCATCTATCGGTCCAGATTTGTCCTAAATCCTAATTAGGCCACGATGTTAACCTCACTGGAATTGGAGAGGATGTCGGAAGTTAGGCTACACCTAGACGCATACCCATCCAAATTCAAGCTCCTTAGCTATCGCCGAACCCTATAAATACCCCTTGAACCCTTCGATTTCAGCGGTTAGCTCCCTACCCTCTTCCCCAACCATAGCTAACTGATAGGCTATTCCTCCTTCTCTGGTGACCAATCTCCGTCTCTATCCTATTCCTCCATTCGTCTCCACTCACTTTCGATCTCCTCCACTGTCTGCTGCGTCCTCTGATGAAGAGCCAACGCTGGACTCTGCTTTCACACCATGAAACCACCCGCCAGAGTTCTTCCTCCAATCTTCTGATTTCGTCCTCCATTAAGGACCTTCGACGGAGACTCCTCAACCTCCTTCGTCCAAGTAACAGAAGGATAGGATAAGGTAAAAGTAGTCTAACTTAGTTCAGTAGGTTAAGTAGTCAATTAGGTTTAAATTTTCAAACTGTATGTTGTCTTCTTTAGGTCCGGCGAGCACTTTGAGCTCGTTTGAGCCATTCTTTTTCCATTTTTACACACTATTCACCTTCCTCACCTTATCATGATTCCATAACATTATTTTTCCCTCACTTTTAGAAGCTGTATCGCCTAATTCATCTTCACATTCACCGACGTACTCTGCTGTCCACGGCGGAGGTCTCTGAGCTTAGAACACAATCACTGGGGCCCTCCATCACCTCTTCATTATCTTAGGGCCTTGATCTTATACCTAATTAGTATAATTAACTCATAGAAAGTAAATGCCTAATTCCACCTCATTTTTGAGCTCCCTGTCAATGGAGGCTCAGAGATGAGTTATTCATCTAATTAAATAGTCCATTAGCATCGCCTCACCATACAAAACACTCTCTCAGCCAATTGAGTGAGGGGATACTCTCTGAGTTCCACTGAACTCAAAACTTGCACTTTCTAAATTCATTTCATATCTTCCATTTTGATCATCAACGGAGTAAATTGATGGGCTCCTGAGGTTCCTTGTGACCTTAGGAAGCTTTTCAGACCATCAATGGTTTGTTTTATTGAGTTTTATACTCTATCAGTCACTTGCTAGACTCCCTGGAGCTCCAGCGAGCTTCAGCGAGTCATTTTTCAGTTTCAGCCCTTGATAGGACTCAAAGAGTTCCAGAATGCACAAATTGAGGTTGATGGATTATGGTTTACTGATTATTTTATTAATTTATTGCTTGGAGCTCAGTAACGACCTCTATCTTCTCAAACTCCAACAGAGTTGGAGAGATCTCCCCATTAGGTTTTAGGCTTTGGTAATAGGTCTATAAGCTTAAGTAGAACCTATAGAACTCATTCATGATATCTAATTGCTCTGAAATTCCCTAGGGTGTTCCAATGAACTCAGGTCATTTTGGTCCCTAGCAAAGATGGCTGGGATCACATCAAATGAGCTCAAAACATAGTTTTGAGCTATGCAATAACCTCCTGGGGTATAATTGAGTTGATCTAGATCTTTAATTGGACCTGAGAAAGTCTGGAACAATAAGTCAACCTTATGGCCGATTTGGTCAACTTTGATCCAAAATTGAAGAATTGATGTCTTAAATTGTGATTTGATGATTTAATTCAGCCTTTAAGATGATCTGGGGTATTTTAGAGTTGGTTGGATTGAGTTTTATTGAGAAATTAGGGCAATTCAATTCATTGAACAGTATGCGTTTGTTTGAACCCATTATTGTGTTTTTGAGTTTTTGATGAGATTTGAACACCAAAACCAGCCAAACCAAATTTGAACAACATGCATAGGTTGTTCAATCCTCTTTGTAAGGTTGTTAGCTCTTTGTCGAGCTATTCAGAGCTCAAAATGGAGCTCTAAAGCTCCCGAACGAGGATCAGAAGCTCAATATCTTTCTAACGCTATATAGAGCTCTCTTCCCTCACCAATAGATGTAGAATCATCTACTGAAGTTGGTTCGGACAACAACTGGAGGTCAGAGGCTTCCCTGTAGGTCAAAAGACTTGAGATCACTTTTTGCTGGCCATGAATGGTTGTGCGGTTCTTACACCTTATCCCTTCAAATCTAAGGGTTAGAATTAATCTGAACACCAAATTGGTGTTATAATTCTGTAGAGCATCCAAAGGGCTTTCGATCAAGCCTTTTCTTGATCGATTTGGCAAATGGAGTCAGTCAGAATCGCCAGACGAAGATTGGCCAGAATTTGGGAAATAAAGTCCCACCCCGGTAAATTGTTAGCGTTGGCACTGGTATATTATGTAAAAGTGAAGATGATGTTTCAGTTGTCAACGTAGGGCGCGAAATGAAACTTGAGCTCTCGAGTGAGGGTGCGTGCGTTGCACGTACCTATACACATATGTGTGTGTGTGCACCTGTAGGCATGAGCGTGGACCCAAGGGGGCGTGTGTGGGCCTGGGAGGCCGGAGATTGTGCATTGGCTTGAAACGAAAAGGAAACACCTAATATAAACTAGTCTTGGACCTAGTAAGTTCTGGTCCCACCCTCTAGGGGGTGCCGTGTATCCCCGACCGGTCTGAGCCGCCAACTATAAAAACCAAATTTTTTGTTCAGTGTGAGTTTACATGCACAGAACTAAGGAAGAATTAGAAGAGAGTAAACCTAAGGAGAAAGCTAAGCAAAGAGAACAGAGAGGGCTTAGAAGAAGAAGAAGGGAAAAAGAAGAATAAAAGAGAGAGAATAATGACAAAGAAATAAAAGAGAAGAAGGAGACTCTTGTGACTTCTAATCCTTTACTTTTGTGTTTTCATTATAATAATGTCTCCTTTTAATATTTTGAGCTTAATTGATGTAATGAGGCATTTGTATTCACTTGTATAATTTTTCTTGCCTTAATCTTTTGTAATAAATTGTAATGAGTGAATAAACTTGTTTACTTGATTCTTAACAAAAAATCACATGTGTAAATAAGTTCTTGCTTAATGGAATGTTGCATGCTTTTAAGTGAATATCTCTTATGCAAGATTCATGTTCTTAAAGTAATCTAATTATAATCCTGATCGATTAAGTAATTAGAAATTTATGTTTAGGAGTTAATGATGAATTAAGATAAGATATGCCTTCCAGTGAATGACCTAGACTCAACAAGTTAAAAAGAATTTAAAATATAAATTGTTAGGTTAACTTAACCCTATACTACACAACTGACATTAATTCAAGTTAACCTAAGTTACTTTCTCATGTGATTAATTAAGTCTAAATAAGTTAATTAACTGTGTTGAGGAATTAAGCCACCATTTTAATGGCGCCTTTGCCGGGGAGGTAATTATATTATTACATTTGCCAATATTGTTTTGCTTTGTATATAATTTCTTTTTACTAGTTAGCTTGTTTTGTTCTATTTTCTGTCTTCTTTTCAAGGTTACCTTTGTAGGATTCTCAAGAAAGGAGGTGGGTTTTCTATTTCTATTTTTCCGATCACTATACATACCATTGTGAGTATTTCTTACTTAGTCTTTAGTGTAGCTTGTATTTTTGCATTTAGTTGGAAAAAATTTAAAAATATAAAAATACGCATACCTTTTTGACTAGCAGTAGCATGTTTTAGGCATACACTCTTAGGAGTGCACATACCTGCTGATATATTTGCGAAATCTAACTCGGGAATTTTTCTACTATTTTTCTCACATCAACAGGAAAACACGTGCAATACCCGCGTAGATCCCTGCCATTGGATAGTAAACAAGACCATATTTTTGTTTGAAATTACCTAAAAACGGTCACCTTACTTCTTTCTATCATTTTTGCAAAACAAATTAAGTAAGAAGAGGATAATTAAAATTCGTGACTCAATCTATTTGCAGAATGCATGCAAGTTTTTTCTTTTATGTCTGTTTCATGCTATCACATACACAGCGCGATCACTAGAGTCACATGAGTCTAATTCTTCTACCTCTTCTCTTTGCACCGCTTAGGGCTTTGGTCGAAGATCAACAAGTCTGTCTCACTACTTAGCCCTGGGGAGCTTGTAGTGAGCAGTCTCGATCCTAAACCTTAGACCTTTGAGCTTTAAGGATATGCACTTGTGTAGACACAGGTTTAGGATGCATATTTTGATACTAATATTATACTTATTTGCATCCAAATTATCTTTGCGTATTCTAGGACTCTCTTCTTTTCTTTGAAAGAAGAGAAAAACCCACTTTTTGCATTATTTTTGGGTTTTGTTTGCCATTGTTTTTAGTGGTGTGAGTGTGCCTTTGCACATTCTTTTGGTTTATGTACAGGAGGCGATCCTTGAAACCACCTCTCATATCTCCATTGACAGGTATTCCTAAGTCAGTTGAACTTAAGCAACCAATAATATTCCCATCTAATACATCTGCTTTTTCTGCATTTGATCCTATGGACCAAATGCAGAACTAGAATTTCGAAATCCCTTCTTCTTCTGGTCAGGGGGAGATGTTGCCTTTTGATGTTCATGAGACACTCCTGAACCAGAACCTTCAGATGCTCAAGTAGAATCCTTAAATCAATATGTTGACGGCTACTCTTCAGAATTTACAAAACCTTCAAACTCGTTCTCCACCTCGATCTGAGGTGGATTTTGAAAACCCTGATTTACTAATCCCTCATCCTAGGCCTCTACTCTGCGACTATTACAATCCATCTAATGCACAAGTAGAGCCTAATGTTAGGATTCCCATTGGGGAAAATGACCCAGAATTAAAGCCAAACATTATAGGTCCAATCCACACTTTCATGGATTTGCATCCGAGGATCCATTCCAACACATTGTAGATCTAAAAAATTTATCTCAAACTCTTGGTCCTCGAAATCAAAGCCGAGAAATCCTATTAATGAAAATGTTCTCCTTCAGCCTTAAGGACAAGCTGCCTTTTGGTATAGAATTATAGCACGACCAATCTCGACTTGGGCTGAACTCGAATCCGCATTTTTGAAGAAATTTTTCCTTATTGGTCACACAAATGTATTAAGGTGAGTCATCACCACATTTATTCAAAATCAAGGAGAACCAATTCATGAAGCGTGGGAACGCTTTCATGAATTGCAAAGGAAATGCCCACATCACGACATCCCTTGCTGGTAACCAATGCACATCTTTTACTATGGATTGCAAGAGGGCATTCGTAACCTAGTCGATGCCTCTTGTGGAGGAAATATCTTAAATCGCAACGCAGAATCCGCTTCAGAACTGTTTGAAGGGATGTTGGAAAACTCGATCAATAACACATCCATGTTGTAATTCACGTGGGGCACCAATTTAGCACATCAAAACCCGCAGAAGGGCATTCACGAGATTGGGAATCTATCCAGTTCCAAGGATTTAGAGATTATAGTAGAGAAACTGGAAAAAGTCGATATCATAGCAAGCCATCTCGACGAGGTCTGAAACACGATGAAGACTCTTACGCATCTTCTTGCTACACAGAATCCCACATGTTTACCTGTTTCGCAAATTCTCGCGGGAGGGAGATTGTGAATAATCTGGATTCCAAAGATCCATCTTCCTTGGGTTTTCTATCTACTCCTACACCAACCCAAGGAGGGACCTTTGTCCCACAATCTTTCCCACCACTATCCCCACTCCCTATTTTTGTAGAAAACATGCCCTATCCTTCTGATTTGAACGCCATTCAGGGATATGCACTAAGATCAAACCCATATTCTAATACCTATAATCCTGGATGGCGTAATCACCCTAATTTCTTTTGGTCTGACCATTCACAATGACCATCATATCCGACTCAGACTGGGCAAAACCCGCCTACATTGCCGTTTCAGCAACCAAATGCGAGGCCATTTTACGTGGGTTTGCAGAACTTCACAAGGCCAAATAGAGACTCGCAGCTCGATCAAATTTTGCGAGCTGTGACTGAGAAACAACGACAGAATGTTGAGCCTCTTGTTGAGGTACAACGACAATGTTCAACAGAACTGGTTGATCTAAGGGGCCAAATCACATAATTAGTTGAGTATCGTCAGCTAGGGGCCCTTCCATCCCAACCAGTTCCAAACCCTAGGAATATCTAGCAAAGACCACACCATGGATTTCAACATCCGAATCAGGAACAAGCCCATTTCCTTAATCAAATACCCCTGAATCAAAATCTGAATCAGAATCCACCTGCTACTCATGATTATGAGTATCAAAATCAGCAGCAATCTTTTTTGACTCAAGGCGACCAGCCTCTACTCTCTAATCTGTCTTTCCAAAATCAATCATCTCCTTCACCAGCTTCTTCTTCGCATGCGGGTATCAACTCTGTTACAACCCATCTTGGAACTTCCACTAGGGATCTAGTAGATCCACGAAGCCTATCCCAAGACTCTAGTAAATATAGAACAGTCCCTATTTCTACACCTGTAAGAGGTGATGCACCTAATCTTGCAATTCTCGCTTATTCGCGAGATCAGGGTAATACCTCAGTAGAACAAGAAATCCAAGTCCCATTCCCAGAAGCTTTGAAGAAGACTAGGAAACAAAAGCAACCTGTTACATTATATGAGGATTTGGTTAAAATTTTTGAATAGGTACATATTAATATCTCAGTCCTTGATGCTATCAAACACATTCCGGCTTACATAGGATTTCTTAAAGAGTTCTGTACTCCTAAGTGTAAGCCGAGGAAAGGAAGCACTGTGGTACTCTCGGAGCAAGTGAGCTGTATTATTTTGAGTACACTTCCTTTGAAAAAGAAAGACCCAGGTTCTCCATTTATTTCCTGTATAATTGGGGACTAGTGTTTTGATAGAGCTCTCCTAGATTTAGGAGCTTCTATTAATCTCATTCCTTCATCCTTAGTAGACCATTTCCAAATATAAAATCTTAAGTCTACCAATGTGACTTTACAATTAGCTGATAGATCTATTAAGTCACCTAAGGGAATGTTGGAGGATATTATTGTAAGAGTTCGAGACTTTTACTTTCCTGTTGATTTTATTGTACTTGATATGGAAGTACCTAAATGCATTAGAGATACCCCAATTGTTTCAGGGAGACCCTTTTTGGCCATTGCAAAGGCCAACATAGATTGTGAGTATGGAAAGATTGAGTTAAAATTTGGGGAGAAGATAATAAAATTGGATATATTTAGAGCTTCTCTAGGATTAGATTGCAATTGGATTGAGGAAATTATATCTATTTTAGCTTTTGAAGATGACCCTAGTTCCTTAGAACTAGAAAGCACATCTTTTGATATCTTATACCTTCAAGTTGAAAATCCACTATTAGAATCTGTACTCGATCCTGGATTTGAATCATATGATTCATTTCAGTCACTTTTTGCAATCGAAAATTCTGCCCCAAATCCTAATGTTGATTCGACTCCTGCAATAGAATTGAAGCCATTGCTTGATACTCTTAAATATGTCTATCTCAAACCTAATCAAACATATGCTATAATCATCAATTCCAATCTATCTGAATCACAAGAATTAAATTTGATCAAGGTTTTACGAGATTATAAGAAGGAAATTGGATGGACTCTACACGATCTCACTGGGATTAGCCCCAATTATTGTACTCATCATATTTATACAGAAGATGGGGCCAAACCTTCAAGAGAATCTCAAAGACGTTTAAATCCGAATCTGAAGGAGGTCATAAAGAAGGAAATAATCAAGTGGCTAGATGCTGACATTATATATCCTATATCCGATAGCCCTTAGGTGAGTCTAATTCAAGTGGTACCTAAAAAGGCAAGGCTCACCATAATCAAGATTGAATCTAGAGAAACCATTCCCACACGAATTGCGAATTAGTGGTGGGTTTGCATCGATTATTGCAAACTCAACACGGTTACAAAGAAGGATCACTTTCCCTTGCCATTCATTGATCAGATCCTTTAGAGATTAGCTGGTAATAGGTTCTTCTGCTTCTTGGATGGTTACTCTGGATACAATTAGGTTGCAATTTATCTTGAAGATCAAGAGAAAACAACTTTCACCTGCCCCTTCGAAACCTTTGCTTTCCGAAGAATGCCATTTGGGCTTTGCTACGCACCTATGACTTTTCAGCGTTGCATGTTAGCCATTTTCACTGAGATGGTAGGTGAAATTATGGAAGTATTCATGGATGATTTTTCAGTCTTCGGGGAAACATTTGATATTTGTTTAGATAATTTGTCGAAGATTCTTAAGAGATGTATAGAAGTGAATCTTGTCGTCAGCTGGGAGAAGAGCCATTTTATGGTTCCAGAGGGCATTGTACTTGGCCACCTTGTATCTGAGCAGGGTATCCAGGTAGATAGAGCCAAGATCAATCAAATCTCAAATCTTCCAATTCCTGACTCGATCAAGGGCATTAGATCTTTTCTCAGGCATGTGGGTTTCTATAGAAGATTTATACTCGACTTTTCAAAGATTGCCCAACCACTCACAAACTTCCTCACAAAGGATACAATTTTTGAGATGAGTGAGGAGTATATATCTGCATTTGAGACATTCAGAGACAGAGTTACACAGGCTCCAATCTTGCAACCACCTAATCGGGATTTACCGTTTGAAATCATGTGTGATGCATCATATTACGTAGTTGGTGCTATTTTCGGATAGAAAATTGAGAGAAATCCTGTAGTGATTTACTATGCTAGTAAGACTTTGAATGAAGCACAAAGGAACTACATGGTTACAGAAAAGGAATTACTAGTGATAGTATTTGGATTAGAAAAGTTCAGATCTTATATACTTGGATCTCGAATCATTGTGTACTCTGATCACTCTGCTCTTAGACACCTTCTATCCAGAAAGGACATGAAACTTAGGTTGATCAGATGGATCTTGCTTTTGCAAGAATTCGACCTAGAAATTCGTGATAAGGCGAGACGACAAAATGTTGTTGCAGACCACCTTTCCGACCTTCCTTTTGAGATTATTGAATCATCTCCTCCAATCAATGAGCACTTTCCTGATGAACATCTTTGGACTATATCATCAGATCTTCCTTGGTATGCAGACATTGTCAATTATTTGGTTACACATCAATTTTTGCCTAATTGGGATGGGAATCAGAAATCACGACTCAGATCAGAAGCCAAATACTATTTCTAGGAAGATCTATATCTGTTTCGACTCTACAATGATCAAATCATTAGGCATTGTGTTTCCTCTTCTGAGATTGATTCTATTCTTTTTTTTTGTCACGACTAGGCTTGTTGTGGTCATTTTTCTAGTCGTAAGACTGCTGCAAAAGTTCTGCAATGCGGGTTTTATTGGCCTACCTTATTTATAGATTCATAGACATTTTGTAAGGCATGTAGTCGCTGCCAAACTCTTGGTAGCATGTCCCGAAAAGATATGATGCCTTTGAACCCAATTGTAGTCTATGAGATCTTTGATATCTGGGGTATAGATTTTATGGGTCCATTTCCATCTTCTTCTAGGTTCAAGTATATTTTACTCACGCTTGATTATGTATCTCATTGGATGAAGCTGTACCCACACACACAAATGATCACCGAGTTGTCATTCCTTTCATATAGAGCCATATTATCGCTCGTTTTTGGGTACCTCATGCTATTATTTTAGATGGTAGATCTCATTTTAACAACTCCCAATTTAGGAACCTACTTAGAAAATATGGGGCTACACATCATATTTCTACACCTTATCATCCCCAAACCAATGGGCAAACCAAGATCTCTAATCGGGAGATCAAAAGGATTCTTCAAATGACAATCCGACACGATAGGAAGGATTGGTCTTCTCGTTTAGATGAGGCTTTGTGGGCTTATAGGACCGCCCACAAAACACCAATATGCATGTCACCATATAGACTTGTTTACAAGAAACCCTATCATCTTCCCGTAGAAATTGAACACAAGGCCTATTGGGCAATTAAAGCTTGTAATTTGGACCTCACAAAAGCTGGTGATCACCGTAGGTTGCAGCTTAGTGAACTTGAGGAATTATGTCATGATTCCTATGAGAGTTCAAAGCTGTATAAGGAAAAACTTAAAGCCTTCCATGATAAATACATTTCCCGCAAATCTTTCACATCTGGTCAGATGGTGTTGCTCTTTGATCCTGTCTAAAGCTCTTTCCTAGGAAAGTTAGGTCTAAATGGCAAGGTTCATTTATTGTAGTTAGAGTCTTCGACATTGGAGCTATCGAAATCACCGAACCCAACAAGGATCAACCCTTCAAAGTTAAGGGTCAACGTTTAAAACCTTTCTTGGAACCACATGTTTTGGGTCTTGTTGGAGACTATTACCTGATCCACTAGGGTTTTCATCTATCATTCCACTCACCTTGTATATAGCTGTTTCCTGTTTTCTACACTTCTCTACACATACACTCAAATCTGTACCTAAATTGTCACTTATTTTACATTGATTACCTTCACTGAGTTCGACTGACTACTCTGACCTTTGGTCAGAATAGAAATCATCCGCACAGAGATTTTTGATCTCCTCTATCCGAGTCCTTCCGTCACCCTATACTAAGTGAAGTGTAATATCTTTTTCACCCTTCTTACAATGAGGACATTGTAATATTTTGCCTTGGGGGGTGTAAAGTGATAATTTTCACTTCAAGTGTATCTGTAGATAAAAGTAAAAATATTAAAACACAAAAAAATGAAATACTCATGAAAATTTTAAAAAAAATTAGAGAAGTCAAAAATACTTTAAAAATTTTTAAAATTTTTGAAAATTCATAAAAATTTAAAAATTTTATAAAACATAAAAGTAAAAATATATAAATATAAAAATTAAAAATTACAAAATCAAAAAAATAATAAAGGGGTTTTATAGTAAGGAAGAAAAAGAAGAAGACTCCAAAAATATATTTAAACTTAATTATATTAGTAATTAAGAGCTTAATTTTGCTTTTAGGTTAGAAACCAAAAATATAAATATATATATTATAAACAGTATTGAATTCTTATTTTCACTTAAATAATTTTTCAAAACACGCATCTGATTGCGAAAATTTTGAATGAGATTTTGTTTAAGTTAGAATCTGAACCCTAAGGATATGTTTTTCCACTCTTTACCCTGAAAATAAGTAACTAAGGTGTATTAAGTTTGAAACTTGAGTTTTCGAATTAAATTGTAACTTTCTTGGTCAAGTAGACTATGTTGGTCTTTTCGCTTTATGAAAATCTATTTTTATGATCAAGTTAAGTAAAAAGGCCAGATATTCAAAGTTAATTAAGTAAAGAGTTGGTAGAATCTTAGTCTTAAGGTCTATCAGGCTATAGTTAGCTTAATCAACTAAGGACATTCGTCTAGACTTGGTGAGTTGTGTCTTGACAGATCCTGCAGGAGGAAACTAAGTTTAAAGGACCTAAGAGTGAATGGCTTTGCTGTCCAAGCTCTGGTTTGAGAGCTAAGTAACCTAAGCATCCAAAATTCACACACATAGAGTTGTCTTGTTAGCATCTAAGATCGTGAAAACACAAAGGTTAGGAGATCGATTCTAAATCCTCTTTAGTCTATGGATTTCCGCAAGGCAGCTCTTGAAAGGGTGAAGGATGTGCCACTCACCTAGAAAAAGGAATTGGAGTATAATGATAGTAGGAAAAATGAGGAGAAAAGAAAGAAAAAATACAAAAAAAATAAAACACCTTGCAGTTAAGCACCTCGCTACAAATGGGTGCTTATGCAGTTTATCCACCAAATAAAGCATCTCGGTACAAATGGATGCTACCCATCCTTCCATTAAATAAAAGAGCACCTCGCTACATATGGGTGTTCTATCCTAGAGAAAAGAGTTAAAAAAATATGGAGATAAAAATTAGGAATAAGAGATCCAGTGGTCCACCGGGGAGATATACACAAAAAGTGTTGACCTCGGGATGGAAAAATGGTGAGGAGAAAGCAACCAAATCTGAGTAAGGCCAAGCCAAAGGCTTGAATTGGAATAACCTGGATTGGAAATTGATGTCTTAAGATCTAGATTTTTGCAACTTTAGATGCCTTTAGGACAATTCTCTTCACAAGCACAAATGCTTAAAAATCATAGCTATTGAACCTTTGTATTGGGCAGTGAACCCTAAGAAATTGGGTTTTGATGACTTACAGTTGAGGCCTAAAGGAGTAAGATTGACAAAACCCTAGGTCTAGAAGTCTATCCTTGGTGCTGTGGGCTGACAGATTAGGATTTTACTACTTTGAATTTAGTTAATAATAAGTGTCTGGCTAATTTGCTAAAACTTAGATTGATAAAAATCAAATTTCATAAACTTAAGGATTAACTTAAGTCTATTAAGTTTTTGAGTTAAAATTTATTTTCCAACTCTTAAGTTTTGTTTTCTTAAAATAATTTGAATTCTGAGTTTCTAGGGTTTAGAGCAATTGCAGAAAATAATTGGGTTATTGAGATTCTGATTTTTGATAAAATTTTCGTTAAAAACTCTATTTTTAATAGAGTGTGCTTTGAGAAGGGTATTTGAGTTTTTATGTCTAGGTAAAGATTTTTTCGTAGAATGTTCTACATATTTATGGATACTTATACACAAAAATCAAAAAAATTGAATATTTAAAATTATGACCTAAGCATTCCTCTACTTAGTTTGTATTTATAATAATTTAAACCCTAGTGTTTAAATCATCATATTTTTGGTTAATTTTGCTAGGGACTAGAAAAACTTTGGCTTGGGGTATGATGAGAGGCTCATCATGGCTTCTAAGTACCCCTAATTAACTAGTTTTCCTACTTAATTAGCTAGGAATATGTATATATAAGGGTTAATTATGAAATAAGGGACAAATCATTAAAGGGCCATAAAATAAGTTAAAAATGATAAATTATAAGCCAATTAATGTTATTAATAACTTAATTAATAAATGGACTCAAAATAATATTAATTAATTACTTAATTAATATCTTATTTAACTTAAGTATAACTTAAGACTAAAGTCTTAAATAACTTAAGTTAATAAGTAAATAAATATAAATAAATGGGTCAAAAATGTGAATACAAGGCTTTAATATAATATTTAGCTAAATTATAAATATATATAAAAAGTTAGAAAAGGAAATAATTTAAATTAACCTTAAAAGCCTCTGTTTGTATTTCGGTCCCTATAATTTATTACATTTGAGTCCTTTCCTTTCACCTAAGTCCTCATCTTTCCTCGCATACAGGTCCTTGTGAACATCTTCTTCTTCATTTCTTCTTCAGCCGCTTCAACGGCTGTTGATTGGTGGTGTGTTTATCACTTGATCACCTCACACCCGGCATCCTTCCTCCCTCGCTAAGCTTCTAGAGCTTGTGCTCACCACCTCAAATCCATCCATCGATCTGGATTTGTCCTAAATCCTAATTAGGTCACGGTGTTAACCTCACCGGCATTGGAGATAACGCTGGAAGTTAGGCTACACCTAGATGCATACCCGTCCGGATTCAAGCTCCTTAGCCATTGTCGAACCCTATAAATACCCCTTGAACCCTTCGATTTCAGCAGTTAGCTCTCTACCCTCTTCCCCAACCGCAGCTAACTGATAGGCTATTTCTCCTTCTTTGACGACCAATCTCCATCTCTATCCTATTCCTCCATTTGTCTCCACTCATTTTCGATCTCTGCCACCGTCCGCTGCATCCTCTGGCGAAGCGTCGACGCTAGACTCTGCTTTCACGCCACGAAACCGCTTGCTGAAGTTCTTCCTCCAATCTTCTGATTTCGTCCTCCGTTAGGAATCTTCAACAGAGACTCCTCAACCTCCTTCGTCCAAGTAACAGTAGGATAGGATAAGGTAAGAGTAGTGTAATTTAGTTCAGTAGGTTAGGTAGTTAATTAGATTTAAATTTTCAAACTATATGTCATCTTCTTTAGCTTCGGCGAGCTCTTTGAGCTCGTCTGAGCCATTCTTTTGCCATTTTTATGCACTGTTCACCTTCCTCACCTTATCATGATTCCATAACATTGTTTTTCCCTCGCTCTTAGCAGCTGTATCCCATAATTCATCTTCATATTCACCGGCGACCTTCGTTGTCCACAGCGGAAGTCTCTGAGCTTAGAACATAATCACTGGGGCCCTCCATCACTTCTTCATTATCTTAGGGCCTTGATGTTGTACCTAATTAGTATAATTAACTCATAGAAAGTAAACGCCTAAATTCCACCTCATTTTTGAGCTCGCTGTCAATGGTGGCTCAGAGATGTGTTATTCATCTAATTAAATAGTCCATTAGTATCGCCTCACACCTCACCATACAAAACTCTTTCCCTCACTCAATTGAGTGAGTGGATACTCTTTGAGTTCCACTGAACTTAGAAGTTGGACTTTTTGAATTCATTGCATATCTTCTGTTTTGATCATCAACGGAGTAAATTGATGGGCTCCTGAGGTTCCTTGTGACCTCAGGAAGATTTTCAGACCTTCAATGGTTTGTTTTATTGAGTTTTATACTCTATCAATCACTTTCTGGACTCACCGGATCTCCGACGAGCTCCAACGAGTCATTTTTTAGTTTCAGCCCTTGATAGGTCTCAAGGAGTTCCAAAATGCACAATTAAGGTTTATGGATTATGATTTAGTGATTATTTTGTTGATTTGTTGCCTGGAGCTCAATAATGTCCTCTGTCTTCTCAAACTCCAGCAGAGTTGGAGAGATCACCCCATTAGGTTTTAGGCTCTGGTAATAGGTTTATAAGCTTAAGTAGAACCTATAGAACTCATTCATGATATCTAATTGCTCTAAAATTCCCTAGGGTGTTCCATTGAACTCAGGTCATTTCGGTCCTAGGCGATGATGCTTGAGATCACATCAAATGAGCTCAAAACATAGTTTTTAGCTATACAATAACTTCTTGGGATATAATTGAGTTGATCTAGATCTTTAATTGGACCTGAGAAAGTCTGGAACAATAAGTCAACCTTGTGGTCGATTTGGTCAACTCTGATCCGAAATTGAAGAATTGATGTCTTAAATTTTGATTTGATGATTTAATTCAGCCTTTGAGATGATCTGGGGTATTTTAGAGTTGGTTGGATTGAGTTTTATTGAGAAATTAGGGTAATTCAATTCATTGAATAGTATGCATTTGTTTGAACCCATTACTGTGTTTTTGAGTTTTTGATGATATTTGAATGCCAAAACCAGCCAAATTAAATTTTAACAACCTGCATAGGTTATTCAATCCTCTTTGTAAGGTTGTTAGCTCTCTGTCGAGCTATTCAGAGCTCAAAACGGAGCTCTAAAGCTCCTGAACGAGGATCAGAAGCTCATATCTCTTTCTAACGCTATATAGAGCTCTCTTCCCTCACTAATAGATGCGAAATCATCTACTAAAGATGGTTCAGACCTCAACTGGAGGTCAGAGGCTTCCCTGCAGGTCAAAAGACTTGAGATCACTTTCTGTAGGCCATGAATGGTCGTGCAATTCTTACACCTTCTCCCTTCAAATCTAAGGATTAGAATTAATCTGAACACCAAATTGGTGTTATAATCCTGTAGAGCATCCAAAGGACTTTCGGTCGAGCCTTTGCTCAATCAATTTGGCGAATGGAGTCGGCTGGAATTGTCAGTCGATGATTGGCCAGAATTTGGGAAACAAAGTCCAACCTTGGTAAATTGTGAGGGCTGGCACTGGTATATTATGAAAAAGTGAAGACGTGTTTTGGTCGTCAGCGCAGGGCGCGAAATGAAACTTGAGCTCTCGAGTGCGGGTGCGTACATTGCACATGCCTGGACACATGTGTGTGTGCGTGCGCCTGTGGACATGAGCGTGGACCCGAGGGGGCGTGTGTGTGCCTGGGAGGCCGGAGATTGTGCATTTGCTTGAAATGAAAAGAAAACACCTAATATAAACTAGGCTCGAACCCAGTAGAGTTTGGTCCCACCCTCTAGGGGGTGCTGTGTTCCCCGACCGGTCTGAGCCGCCAACTATAAAAACCAAATTTTGGGTTCAGCGTGAGGTTACATGCGTAGAACTAAGGAAGAATTAGAAGAGAGTAAACCTAAGGAGAAAGCTAAGAAAAGATAATAGAGAGGGCTTAGAAGAAGAAGAAGAAGAAGAGAAAAAGAAGAATAAAAGAGAGAGAGAGAGAATAACAACAAAGAAATAAAAGAGAAGAAGAAAGGAGACTCTTATGACTTCTAATCCTTTACTTTTGTGTTTTCATTAAAATGATATGTCTCCTTTTAATATTTTGAGCTTAATTGATGTAATGAGGCATTTGTATTTACTTGTATAATTTTTCTTGCCTTAATCTTTTGTAATAAATTGTAATGAGAATAAACATATTTACTTGATTCTTAATGGAAAATCACATGTGTAAATATGTTCTTGCTTAATGAAATGTTGCATGCTTTTATGTGAATATCTCTTCTGCAAGATTCATGTACTTAAAGTAATCTAATTATAATCCTAATTGATTAGGTAATTAGAAATTTATATTTAAGAGTTAATGGTGAATTAAGATAAATTATGCCTCCCAGTGAATGACCTGTACTCAACTAGTTAAAAATAATTTAAAATATAAAATGTTAGGTTAACTTGACCCTATACTACACAACTAATATTAATTCAAGTTAACCTAAGTTACTTTCTCATACGATTAATTAAGTTTAAATAACTTAATTAACTGTGTTGAGGAATTAAACCACCATAAGGGCACCATGATCGCTAATTTTTATGATAACAAAATGCTCGTTATTTAACAATTGCAATTTGAGTTTATGAATGGATACAAGTGTAAAGGAGCTCAAGCTTGAGTCTATAATGGATTGGAAGAGCTTGATGGAGGAGAAAGAGTTTCTCATGGAGCGAAAGCTTGAAGACAAGAAGGATATGATAGATTTCTTTTTGTCTTGTATTCTATACTTTATTTTTGTATCTTTGTTCTTTGCTATTTATTTTGTCTAGATTATATGTTGAGGTGACTCAAGGTAACAAACTATAATCCTAGGAACACCAACACAACCCTAGGATACTTATACTTTTTGTAGAGAACTTAAAAAGTCAAAATAGGCATCAAACAGCCTAATCAGACATCCAATCTGGACATCAGACGTTTGATCTTAGACTTTGAGACAATGGATTGTTTGATCAAACATCCAAAACACTTAGGCTTGAAACCCGCTCTCTGTCTAATAGTCTCAGATGTCCAACCCTCAGTTTAGATGTCAGATGACCTTGCCAAACGTCCAATTGGAGGACTGTTGGCTTTGTCAGACTTAATCATTGAGGATTATCCTTTAATCTATCCTACATTCACTTTCATACGTCTGTAGATATCCCTAGACGTATGATAAATAGATGTTAAGCTCAATCCTTCCCAAAATCACTTTTGTCAGTGATTTTAGCAGTTTGAGCCTCGGGAAATCAATTCTTGCAGTGAAACCTTTTTCCAGACGTACAAACTTTGCACCAAACGACTGACCAACATGACCTAGAACCCAATTTAGGTCTGGACAAAACAAGAAGAGAACCTGCCTAGAATTAGACGTATGATTAGTATCCCAAACGACTTAAAAGTAACCTTTAGACGTCTGTTCTGATCCAACAATGTCCAGTTGATCCACCCTTCTAGATTAGACAGTCGATCATAGAATCAGACAAAGACCCAGACATCTGACCTTAAGTCCAGATGTCAGATAACACTGTCAGAATCATTAATAGCCCTGATTCTGGCCTAATTAGCCTTGGATTTGTTTCAACAGCTACCTAAGGCTTCCATAGCTTTCCTAAGGGTTCCTAAGCCACCTAAAAATAGAGGACCCTTCCTTTGTTAGAGACACCTAAGAATACCACTTCCATACCTTTTGTGTCTGTAACGAACGCGTGCCCCAGACGTCTTTTAAGACGTCTGGGAGGAGGCCCAGACGTCGGTCCAGACGTCTAGGATCACCTCCAGACGTCTGAACAGACGTCTCGGATCGTTTCCAGACGTCTGGAAAACAGTTATTTTCGCACGGGAGAGTCGTCTGCGCGCCTGTGCGCGCAGACCCGCGATTCCTCTCTCTCTCTGCGGCTGCAGGCGGCCTGCCACCTTCTCTCTCCTCCTCGCGCGGCCTTAAAAGGGCCACGCCTCCCCTCCCGTCTCCACCGTCTCCTCCTTCTTCTCCTTCCTGTGCGCGAGAGCGAGCGGACGCGAGGGCGGCAGCGACGGCCGCAGTGAGCGCGGAGGTGCAGCGTGCGAGGGCGGAGCTCTGCCGTGAGGGCGAGCTCGCCGGAGCGGCTTGGCCGGCCGGCGGAGGGCGCAGGGGGCGCGGAGCGACGCGGAAAGGGACCTGCTGCGGTCTGAGCAGCAGGAGCGCGGGGTGCGACGTGGGCGGCATCGCGAGCAGAGTCCGGGTCGCGCCCTGATTCTGGAAAATTTTCCAGAATCAGATGTCTGGGTTGACAGCCAGACGGCGAGATAGACGTCTTGAAGCTCATACAGACGTCTGAAAGGTGAGTTTACCGCCTTCTCCTTCCTTCCTGTCGACTGACCGTACTGAGGGAGGGGGGTTGGCTGTGCGCAGGTTCGCTGATTCGCCATCCTTTGCGAATCAGACGTCTGGAAGTTGTACCAGACGGCGGGAGTGACCTCCAGACGTCCGGAGGGACCATCGGACGTCTGGGATCTAGGGCAGACGTCCCCGCAGACTTCTGGATGTCTGGGAAACCACGCTGAACAGGTAATTCTCTGATCCACTTTTTAAGACGTCTAGAAGGAGTTCCAGACGACTTAAAAAGTGGATCAGAGAATTACCAGACGTCTGATTTTGCACAGTATCGTCTTTGTCGACCCGTTTAAGGCCCGTTCGGGCTCCGTTTGCCGCGATTCGACTTGCGTTCTTTTCAGAATTAATTCCTCTACCCGTCTACAGTAGCTATACACTATTTTGAGACACTCCTTGTGTTTGATCCTTGTGATAGGACCTCGTTCGGTTGCAGTCTTGAGAGTCGCGGAGGCACGCGGGATTCCCGATCACGCCCCCATTACTCCCGTTGTACCTGGTAGAGTGGCTTTAAGTATTAATAAAATCTGTTAAAGTATGAAACCATAACTAGAAACTAGGACATTGCATGAATCCTAGGAATCAGAAATATATGGAATGATAGTTCCTAGGTGTTGCATGAATCCTAGGGCCGGAAAACTAGATTGTATGATAGACCCTAGGATATGGCATGAATCCTAGGATGGAAAAACTAGTAGAATGTATAATACTGCAGTCTTGGAAAAATGGAAAGGAATATATGAAGCTGCCTGTAAATTGAATTCACAGCTGCCTGTTCTGAATAAAGAAACATGATTGGGATCATGGTTTGTAAGAACGTGAAACTGGAAAGTAAGACATAAGATGTTCTGGAACCCTACGGGGAAGTAGGAGTAGAACTCCTGGAAAGCGAATGGAATAGACTTGGGGAAGTGAGCTGGCCCTTGAGTACGGAGTACCAAGGAGAGCGACTGTCCCCCTGTTTAGTGCAGAGCTGAGCTAGTCACCCCAGGGACCCGGGGGTTAGGACTGGCCACTCTGTACCGACTTGTTGGCCCTCGTGTACGTAGTACCGAGGAGAGCTAGTAGTGTTAGGAGAGTACTAGCTACCCCACGGGCCCCGGGGTTCTGCTAGCCTCCTTCACCGACTTGTTAGGCCCACTAGGGCAAACCAGGGTAGTCAGGCGAGGGTGCGCGGACTGTGGAGGGGCAAGGCCCCGGTTTGGTTACTGTGGAGGGGTTGGACCCCTGTTACTGAGAGGGCTTTGCCCTGGTTCCGTGCTGTGCTTTGGGCGCACCCGTTAACGGAAACGACTGACTGCGTGCGAGTGCGGGCTAGCTACCTGTGCGTTTATCGCACGTGCCGTAGTCACCGTTACGTCTGTCAGTGACCTTGGGGTGGTTGACTGAGGGTAGGATCACCACGGGGGACTCTCCCGGCCAGGAGAGCACCACGTGCTACTTCTACTTTTGGAAAAGACTGCAATCAAGATCGTTCCCACGAGGACATTCGAGATCAAGAAGGATCTGAGAAATAAATGAAATAGTGAGAAAAATTGAAAGATGTTAATAAAGGAAGTAATAGAACATAACAGCTACTGTGCACTCTACTATTGCCTTTAGTTAGTTTGCCACTCTACTCAGCGTTTTGCTGACGTGTTACACTCGTTACCTTTTTCAGGACCAGGTGTTGAGCAGCCAGGGTCGGCGGCTGCAGAGGACGCTGGGCCGAGTAGGGTCCAGTAGAGTTACCACAGCCTTTTGTACCTCTTTTGTTTCAGTTCTAGTGAGTAGTTTTTGTTTCCGCTGTACCTTCTTTACCTGCAGTTCTTGTTATATGATAAATGTTGTTTTACTGTTATGGTGGTACCTACTGTAGTAGTTTCTTTCCTTACTGCTGTACTTTCTTACTGTTTGTTATATTCATGCTGAACGTGGTTTATTTTACTGTCTTTTGGTTACTTCCTCGTTGGACGACTAGGTCTTGGGATTAGTCGAGTCGGTCCGGTTCTCGTGTCTCGTAGGGACTCGGGAACCGGGTCGTTACAGTGTCCTTGAAGAGAAAGATCAAAGAAGTGCTCTTGCTCTCAAACTTTTCAATCCGACAGCATCAATACTCTACCGAGATAACGCCTACACACTTCCTACTAAGGGGAGATTCTTACCTATAGTAGCATAATATTACATTTACTTTGTGGCTCTATAGGTTCTTATTTTTCCTTTGTTCTTGGTTGGGTATTCACTTTACAAATTCTTGTCTTCTTCGTGGGACAAAATACTCCTCATGAAGAGGATTTTTATGTACACTACCCTCATATAAGTAGTATGGTTGTAAGAGGTTGAACTACCCTCCATTGAAGTAGTTTATTAGTGGATTTGATCGACTCAGTCGATCGGAAAATCCTAAACCGAGAGGTTCAGGTGGTGGTTTTTACCTAGGTTTAGTTTCCACCTAAAAATCCTTTGTGTACTTGTGATTGCATTCTTTTGTGAGTTTGTTTATTATAGTTCCTCATTATTTATTTATCACGTAAATCTCAACCCCTCCATCAGAACACAAGAAAGGTCCCTAGGTCTGACCTAGAGGCCTCCATTAGAGTTGATCTTCTATGGGATTTCTGATCTGATCTAATCAATTCGATCTGAATCTCAATTTGATTTTACATCTTGATCCACCACCTGATTTGAAAATGCAACCTGACAATTTAGGAAGAATGTTTAGGAAACCTGAATCCCAAATGAGCATGAAAGAGATGATGATTGAGGTTGCTCTTAGACATCATGATGAGTATTATAAAACCTCAGATCCATCTAGGAACATTATGTTAATGTACTAGAAACAGCAACCTACATTATGAACCGTGCTGGAATGATATTGACACAAATGATACATGGTTCAACTCGGGATGATCTCTTATCAAAATACATTGAATTGGGAAAATTACATAGCAACGAGTATCTACAATGTTGGTCAAATCCCTTACTTTGGGAAATTCACCAAGATCTCATTGAGAAAGTGGAAATTTGTTGAATATGGTGTTTGAAGCCATCAATCAAAAACATCCATATATCCACTCAGAAACTAATGATGAATCTTAGAGTAATACTGAAGATCAATACGATTTCCCAGAGCTCGGGTTCGAAAATCGAGGTTGTTATGGACCCCCAACCTAAAAGGAATCTGATTCAAACTTTGTACAGATTGACATACCTGATCTTGATGTTGGTTGGGTGGATCCAGTTGCAGGTGCTCTTAATTCTGAATCAGCCCTAGAGAATCATGAAGCTAGTCCATCAAGCCTTGATTTTCCAAACACCTATGATGAATTAGAATTAGAACCTCTCAAGGATGTAATTCCTGCACCTTATCCTGTTAAGGTAATCTTCAAGAGTAATTCTGACATCCCAATAGAACCAAGTCCAGCTTCTAGTAACCCAATTCCTAACCCTGACCTAGAATCTAGATTCAAGCCTATTTGGGATGATCATGTGGCCCAAAGTGATGAGAATTAGATTTTAGATCTGAATCATGATTCTAGGCCTATATTTGATGATTATAACTCTCCAAACTCCTTAGAAATTTGAATTGATTTTCCAGAAGTCATATTGATTTATGATACAAAAATAGAGGAGTTGGACGAATTGGGATTTGATTAAGCCTATCCTAGAAGCCATGAACCTGAGCCTGTGCCTAATAAAGACACTTTTATGAGCTCAGAATTTGAGATTAGGTTACATCCAAGCCAGGTTGTTGATTCTATGCATCATGATTTATTCTATGGTGGAAAATCCAATCTGAAATCAAGTTTAGAAACTGATTTTCACAGATTCTCCAATGATTTCGAATCCTACTCTGACTTTGGAGATCCATTG
The DNA here is from genome assembly GCA_037157565.1 of Thalassia testudinum. Classification (NCBI taxonomy): domain Eukaryota; kingdom Viridiplantae; phylum Streptophyta; class Magnoliopsida; order Alismatales; family Hydrocharitaceae; genus Thalassia; species Thalassia testudinum. The sequence continues at coordinate 8,212,088 of JAZHRO010000040.1, read as the reverse complement.
TTTCCTGATGATTATGAGCCAGTTTACAACCTCAGCATCCATGACCTGTTCTTTGATTCTGATGTTGAGGCTGATGATTTGGACCTCAAAGAAGCTACACCTTCCATCATAGAACCAAAGCCTTCCAAAATCCGATCCCAACCACGACCTGCTACTGGAATCAATTTCTACTCTGATTCACCACTATCTGATCCAGTTCCATATGATTCACCTGCATCTTTTGATTGGGAATCAGACATTGATCAGACCGTTAATCATGTCTTATCCTTCTTTGATCCCAACCGTAGGGTTCCTACGTTTTCCACAAACCCTTTATCATTTGAGGACTCCTACTCTGATCAGGCTGAGCCGATTCAGCCAAACCCACGATTCACATTTCCGTACCTTTTCGAGTCACAAAGAATTTGGTGGTTTCCACATCTATTGATCCATATCCATCAACCCACCAGACTGATTGGATTTGGTCTGCATTAATAGCTTGTTGACCTGAACAAGTACCTGGTTGGACCAACTAGGCTACTAATCAAGGTTCTTGTACTACAAAACTCCTCTGATTTGACCACCCATTCTCCTTGACCACCTTCTGCTCATCTGAAGGCATTGAATTTAGTGCTTAATAGGAGGAAACCTATCATTCCAAAAACCTGAGACCTTTCTGATCATCTTTTGAGCTACACTCTTATTGCACTTTTTGGATTCAACTTTAGAATAGTCGACTCCACCTTTGGTACTTGTATCAAAGCTTGAAATTGTCTACAACAGTCATCTTGACCTGTTCACCCACCCTTTAACCCTATTCTAAACCTTGGACCAAATTAAATTTGTACCCTCCTAGTTTACAATGAGGACATTGCAAAACTTTGGTATGGGGGGGTGTTAAAGTGCAAATCAATTGGAAATTCAATTCTCTGAGGGGTTCTCACAAAAAAATACATATAAAAAAATGGAGAAAGGGGAGAAAATTTTGTGAAATAATTGAAAATATTTCTTGAGGAGGAAAGAGGAGGAAACACAAAATGTCAAAAAGGAGCAAAAATTAGAAAAAATGATAGTCATAGAAATTGATTAAGGGATCTACTTAGGTTCTAGACCAAATCAAAAGAAAGATTAAGTCCTGAAATACTAGTGACAAGGAGATTAGTAAAGAGTGCTAATCTTAGGCCTCTTGGGCTTGTTTTAGAGCTTAAGCATTCACGTATTCGTTAAGATTTGGAATAGTCCTCAAGAGGTTGACGAAAGTGCGAAGCTGATGTAGTAGGTCTAAGGCTTAGGATTATTCAACTCCGTTGCCTATCCTTTGGTTTGCGGAACTTGGTAACGTAAGCACCTAAAATCCAGGCACTAAGTTTGGTTCAGTGCGGTTAATAAAGAAATCATGCCAAAAGTGTTTTGTTATGAGAAAATCATCTTGTTTGGAGTAGCTCGAAAACACAAGTTGATTGGACGAGTTCCTGGCACGGAGAGGTGAGAAATTCCCCTCGAAGATGCATAATAACATATTGTCTCCTCGGTGCTTGTCTCCTAGGATATCTAAATATCCTACCAGGGTCATGTAAGCACCTTGTGCTAGTTCAAGTACCATGGCTGGGATTATCCTAACATGTCAATTGCCAAAGCCTGAATTTAGCTATAGAATGTCATAGGTGGCACTATCCCAAAGTGTTGAAAGCTAGGAGTTTAGGGCCAATCCAAAGTTGGATTTAATGAAATCTAAGAAGAAAAGTGAGAAAAATCTCCAAATAAAAAATCCTTCTCTATCTCTCTCTTATCAAAATGAACTGGCAAATTGAACTTGGACATGATACGTTTACGCACGGATGTTGTAACCGCTGGGTTCAACGAACTTTTGGGTAGTTTTTGCGGGCCTTAGCAACCTTCGCGGGAAACCTAGGATGAAGCTAGTCATGTTTGGATCTTGATTGATACTTGAGGACCTTTAGGCCTATTGTTGGCATTTGACTTAATTTCTTGTAACGACCCGATTCCCGAGTCCCTACGAGACACGAGAACCGGACCGACTCGACTAATCCCAAGACCTGGTCGTCCAACGAAGAAGTAACCAAAAGAGCACTAAGATAAACCACATTCAACATGAATATAACTAACAGTAAGAAAATACAGCAGTAAGGAAAGAAACCACTACAGTATGTACCACCACAACAGTAGAACAACATTCATAACTTAATATGAACTGCAGGTAAAAAAAAAAAAGTACAGCAGTAACAAGAACTACTCACTATAGTGGAACCAAAAAGAGGTACAAGAGAACAGTGGTAACTCTACTGGACCCTACTCGGCCTAGCGTCCTCTGCAGCCGCTGACCCTGGCAGCTCAACACCTGGTCATGAAAGGTAACGAGTGTAACACGTCAGCAAAAAGCTGAGTAGAGTGGCAGCTAAACTAAAGAAACAGTAAAGTGTACAGTAGCTGTTTTAATTTTCTTTCTTTCTTTATTTACGTCTTTCTATTGTTTCAAAATTTATCTATTTCTCAGATCCTTCACTTGATCTCGAATGTTCCTCGTGGGAATGATCTTGATTGCAGTCTTTTCCGAACAGTAGAAGTAGCACGTGGTGCTCTCCTGGCCGGGAGAGTCCCCCGTGGTGATCCTACTCCCAGTCAACCACCCGAAGGTCACGGACAGGCGTAACGGTGACTACGGCGCACGCAATAAACGCACAGGTAGCTAACCCGCACTTGTACGCGGTCAGTCGTTTCCATTAATGGGTGCGCCCAAAGCATAGCACGGAACCAGTACAGGGCAGAGCCCTCTCAGTAACAGGGGTCCAACCCCTCCACAGTAACCAAACAGGAGTCTTGCCCCTCCACAGTCCGCGCACCCTCGCCTGACTACCCTGGTTTGCCCAGTGGGCCTAACAAGTCGGTGTAGGAGGTTAGCAGAACCCCAGGACCCGTGGGGTAGCTAGTGCCCTCCCTACACTAGTAGCTCTCCTCGGTACTACGTATGAGAGGGCTAGCAAGTCGGTACAAAGTGGCCAGTCCTAACCCCGGGTCCCTGGGGTGGCTGGCTCCGCTCTGCACTAAACAGGTACGGGTACTTCCCTTGGTACTACGTTACCAAGAGACAGCACACTACCACGTCTTTCTTTCTCAGTTCCATTCCTTTCTCTTTCCAGGAGTTCCACTCCTAATTCCCCGTAGGGTTCCAGCTCTTTTAACTCAGAACATCCAGGTTTCACTTTCCAGTTTCACGTTCTTACAATCCATGTTCTCAATCATGTCTATTTATTCATAGCAGGCAGCTGTTAATTCAATTCACAGGTAGCTATTATTTCCTTTCCACATTTTCCAAGACTGCAGTGTTCATATATTCCACTAGTTCTTCCCATCCTATGATTCATGCCATACCCTAGGATCTATCATACAATCTAGTTTTCCAGCCCTAGGATTCATGCAACACCCTAGGATCTACCATTCATTCTAGTTTCTCATTCCTAGGATTCATGCAATGTCCTAGGTGCTATTTATGGTTCCATAATTTAACAGATTATACCAATAAACTAAAATGCCACTCTACCGGTTACAACAGGAGTACTGGGAGCGTGGTCGGGAATCCCGCGTGCCTCCGCAACCCCCGAGACTGCAACAGAACGGGGTCCTATTACAAGGATCAAACACAAGGATTTTCTCAAAATAGTATACAACTACTGTAGACTGGTAGAGGATTTAATGCCGAAAAGCACGCAACTCGAAACGTGGAAAACGAACTCCGAACGGGCCCTAAACGGGTCGAAAACGACCAAATAGTGTAAAATCAGACGTCTGGAACCTCATCCAGACGTCTTAAAAAGTGGATCAGAGGTTACCTTTATTCTGCGTGGTCCCTCAGACGTCCCGAAGCCTGCAGGGGCGTCTGGCCTAATTCCCAGATGTCCGATGGTCACCCAGGACGTCTGGAAGTCGCTCCCGTCGTCTGGCACCACTGGCAGATGTCTGATTCACGTTGGATGCAACTCCAGAACCTACACATACCCATTTCCTCTCTCTCTTAGTACAGTCAGTCGAAGAAGAGGAAGAAATACGAAAAAAACTCACCTTTCGGATGTATGTACAGTCCTCCAGACGTCGTCCCCGTTGTCTGGCTAGACTCCTAGACGTCTGATTCTGGAAAAGTTTCCAGAACTAGGGCGCCACTCGCCTTCCACTCGCGACGCTCAGCCGCGCCGCGTCCCGTCCGCCTGCTGCTCGAGCTGCAGCAGTCCTCCCGTGTCGCTCCGCGCCCGCTGCGCCGCCCGCCGGCCGGCCCTAGTAGCCCCAGCGAGCTCGCCCTCACGGCCGAGCGCCTCTATCCATGCGCAGCACATCCTCCCACGCTCACGCGGCTGTCACTGCCGCCGCTCACTCGTGCTTGCTCTCGTGCACCGGTTGGAAGGAGAAGAGGAAGGGGGCGGAGGTGACGGGAGTGAGGGGGAGGGCGTGGCCTTTTAAGGCTGCGTGAGGAGGAGAGAGAGAGAGAGAGAGCGGGACAGAGGGCGCAGGAGGGAGAGGGAAAAAGAGAGAGAGAGAGATGCTCGCAGGTCTGCGTGCTCAGGCATGCAGACGAAACACGTGTGCCGCAAATAACCGAATCCCAGACGTCTGGAAGGGGTTCCAGATGTCTGGTCAGACGTCTGGGACACCTCCCAGACATCTTAAAATCATCTGAAACCACGTGTTCGCAACAATATAACAAACTCAAAGGAGGTTTCATCCCCGAAACTTGCACTAACTAGGGTGCGGGAAAGACGTCAAAATAACCATAACAAACTCAAAGAGGACCGAAGCCGGTCCGAAAAGACGTACCCGCGAAGAGCTCTGTATACCGCTCCCACATTGCCGCCTCAGGCTCCCAGGTAGCCTCCTCGTACCGCTGGCTCCTCCACAAAACCTTTACCAGGGGCACTTGCTTTCGTCTCAAACTGCGGACGGCTCAGTCTAGAATCTGTAGTGGCCGCTCGGGGTAGGTCAGGTTGTCGTCCACCTCGACGCTCTCGTGACTCAGTACGTGACTGGGATCGGCTACGTACTTCCTGAGGTTGGATGCGTGGAACACGTCGTGCACACCAGAAAGCTACGGGGGGAGGGCAAGCCTGTAAGCAACAGGTCCAACCTGCTCTAGGACCTCAAAGGGCCCCACAAACCTCGGCGCAAGCTTCCCTCTCACCCCAAACCACTGCAGGCCCTTCATGGGCGAAACACAGAGAAAGACGTGGTCCCCAACCTCAACCCAACTCAAGGGTGCCGTACACCTCCGTCCGTACAGAGCCTCATAGGGAGCCATGCCGATGCTCGAGTGATAGCTGTTGTTGTATGCAAACTCCGCCAGGGGCAGGTGTTCCTCCCAAGAGCCCCTCCAGTCCAGTACACAGGTGCGTAAAAGGTCCTCAAGTGTCTGTATCGTGCGCTCGGACTGTCCGTCCGTTTGGGGGTGGTAAGCTGTACTAAACCTCAACCGCGTCCCCAGGGCCTGCTAAAACTCAGCCCAAAACTGGGACGTAAAGCGGGTATCCCGGTCAGATACGATCTCCCATGAAACTCCGTGTAGTCGCACCACGTCGCGGATATACCTCTCTGCCAACTGTGCTGGTCCCAAAGTGACTCGGATCGGCAGGAATCGTGCTGTCTTCGTCAGTCTATCCATAATTACCCAGACAGCGTCGTGCCCTCGCTGGGTAACAGGTAAGCCCACCACCAAGTCCATGGTGATGCTCTCCCACTTCCACTCTGGCACTGGAAGCAGCTGTAGCGGCCCTGCAGGCCTCTGATGCTTGGCTTTCACCCGCTGGCACACTAAGCACTGCTGCACAAATTCACCCACATCCCACTTCATCCCCCTCCACCAAAACTCGCGTCTCAAGTCATGGTAGATCTTCGTGTTTCCGAGATGTATGGTGAATCTGGAACCGTGTGCCTCAGTCAGGAGCTCTCTCAACAGCTCCTCGTCCCTGGGAACGCACAACCGTCCCCTCAGGCGCAGCACCTGGTCAGTGAAAGAGAAGTCCCCTGGGTCTCCTGATAGTACTCTGTCGCGCAAGGACTGTAGGTATGGATCGGCCATCTGTCCTGTGATGATGCGGTCTATCAGCTCTGGCCTGGTCTGTCGTGTCACGGTCACTGCCCCACAGTGCCCCCGTAACTCCAGGGGTCGCCAACTGCCCACCTCCTCCAAAAGGCTCCAACTCTGTAACTGTAAACTGGCCAAGTGTGCGGGTGCCTTACGGCTCAAGGTGTCAGCCACCACATCGGCCTTTCCCGGGTGGTAGGAGATGCTGCAGTCGTAGTCCTTTAGGAGCTCCAACCAACGTCTCTGTCTCATGTTGAGCTCCTTCTGATCAAAAAGGTATATGAGGCTCTTGTGATCTGTGAAAATTTCGAATTTCTCACCGTACAAGTACTGCCTCCAAGTCTTCAGCGCGAAGACAGCAGCTGCCAACTCTAGGTCGTGGGTAGGGTAGGTATGCTCATGGGGCTTCAGTTGCCTCGAAGCGTAAGCGACGACGTGACCCATCTGCATGAGCACACCTCCTAACCCCTGCAAGGAGGCATCCGTGTACACAAAGAACCCGCCACTACTGTCAAGGATGGTGAGCACGGGAGCCGAGGTCAACCTCTCCTTCAGCTCCAGAAAACATGCCTCACAGGCATCTATCCAAGCGAAGGGCACGTCCTTCCGGGTCAACTGTGTCATAGGACGCGCAATCTGTGAAAAACTTCTGATGAATCGTCTGTAGTAGCCTGCCTGTCCCAGGAAACTGCGAATCTCAGTGACTGAACGCGGTCTCTCCCACCTAAGTACTGCCTCGACCTTGGCTGGGTCCATCGCCAAGCCGTCTCCAGAGATCACATGACCTAAGAAGGTCACCTCCCCCATCCAGAACTCGCACTTGCTGTATTTGGCGTACAGCCTACGTCGTCTCAGAGTGTCCAGAACCATCCGCAAGTGCTGTCCGTGCTGCGTCTGATCCCTAGAATAGATGAGTACATCATCTATGAAAACCACCACGAACTGGTCCAAGTACGGTTTAAACACCCGGTTCATCAGATCCATGAAGGCAGCGGGGGCATTGGTCAGCACAAACGGCATGACCAAAAACTCGTAGTGTCCGTACCGGGTGCGGAAAGCTGTCTTGGAGACGTCGGTCTCCCTGATCCTCAATTGGTGGTATCCCGACCTCAAGTCGATCTTGGAGAACACCGTGGCACCCCGCAATTGGTCAAACAAGTTGTCGATCCTCGGTAGCGGATATCTGTTCTTGATGGTGACCCTATTCAGCTGCCGATAGTCCACACAAAGGCATAGGGTACCATCCATCTTCTTCACAAATAGTACTGGGGTTCCCCAGGGAGACGCACTGGGCCTCACGAAACCTTTCTCCAAAAGGTCCTGCAACTGGGACTTGAGCTCACGCAGCTCAAGCGGTGCCATCCTGTATGGCGCGGTGGAGATGGGGCTGGTCCCTAGTACTAGTGAGATCTCAAACTCGATCTCACGCTCGGGCGGTTGTCCTGGTAACTCGTCTGGAAACACGTCAGGGTACTCTCTGACCACCAGGATGCTCTGGAAGTCTGCCATAGGGCTGGGCTCTGCCGCCACACAAGCTAGGAAGCCCTTACACCCCTGGCTCAAAAGTCTCGCCGCCCGAAGTGCCGAAATGCACTTGAAACCTCCGTCCACTGGCTGTCCGTGAAACTCGAAAGAAGGCAACTCCGGCATGGAGAAGACAATCTTCCTCTCAAAACAGTCCACCAAGGCGTGGTAAGCGGACAGCCAGTCCATCCCCAGAATCACTCCAAAGTCCTCCATCTGTATCATAATCAGGTCAGCTGGCAGGCTATGTCCCCCGACGCTGACCTCGCAATCAGTGTACACCTCCTCAGCTACAAATAGCTGACCACTCGGGCCTCTGATCACGAACAGATTCTCTAACAGTGTATAATCTTGGTCCAAACTAACTGCGAAACTGGCTGCGACAAACGAGTGCGTAGCACCAGAATCAAAAAGCGTGTAAGCGAGTCTGCCGAAAACTGAAACCATACCTGCCACAACTGAGGCCGAAGCTCTGGCATCCCTATGTGTCAAGGCATTGATACGCCCCTCAGCTCTAGGTGCGGACGAAGCAACCACACTCTGCGTCGGACGAGCAGGTGCTGGCTGGTACCCTCCTCGTGACTACGCCTGGTAACCACGGCCTCCTGCTCGCCCTCCAGTGCTCTGCGTGGGAAGTATCTGCTGACCTCCTGCCCTAGACGGGCAGTCCCTCCTGATGTGGCTCGGCTGGCCACACTGGTAACAGAGGGGAACCCAGCTCCCGCCCTCAGTGGGTCCCTGCTGTCGGCTGGGTGGGGGTCCAGTGTTGGCGACTGGCCCCTGTCGAGGGCCCCCAAAGGCCACTGATGGCCCTGTAAAACGTGACGGCTCTCCTCTGGACGCCACATGTCTCCTTTGAGTTCTCCTAACACGCCTAGTGTGACGGCAGAAATCTCGTTCCACCACCAACTCCCCTGTCGTACGCTCGGAAGGGGGAGGAGGGGGTGGCGATGGGGGTGGAAGCTGAAATTCTTCTCGAACCACCTCTCGAATTAGTTGGACGAGGTCCGAAAATGGTATGCTCAGGAGAAGAGGAGGGGTAGTATGTACTCCAAGCCCGACACATCTGTCCCTCGGGACCCGACCTCAGCCGCGCCTGCAGCCCACCCTCCTAGTTCCACGACGAGGCATCTCCTACAAGGAGACACGAAACAAACGGAACACGTCACTACGGAATGATATCGAACGAAAACATCTAAGAGCTCATGTCAAAAGATATGTTGTGGTGGCTACTCTAGTTATAGACATGTGAATTGGTTATTTTCCAGTCAGTTGATTCACTTCTTGGGACGACCTTGCTCTGATACCATCTTGTAACGACCCAATTCCCGAGTCCCTACGAGACACGAGAACCGGACCGACTCGACTAATCCCAAGACCTGGTCGTCCAACGAGGAAGTAACCAAAAGAGCAGTAAGATAAACCACATTCAACATGAATATAACTAACAGTAAGAAAATACAGCAGTAAGGAAAGAAACCACTACAGTATATACGACCACAACAGTAGAACAACATTCATAACATAATATGAACTGCAAGTAAAAAAAAAAAAAGTACAGCGGTAACAAGAACTACTCACTACAGTGGAACCAAATGGAGGTACAAGAGAACAGTGGTAACTCTACTGGACCCTACTCGGCCCAGCGTCCTCTGCAGCCGCTGACCCTGACTGCTCAACACCTGGTCCTGAAAGGTAACGAGTGTAACACATCAGCAAAACGCTGAGTAGAGTGGCAGCTAAACTAAAGAAACAGTAAAGTGTACAATAGCTGTTTTAATTTTCTTTCTTCCTTTATTTACGTCTTTCTATTATTTCAAAATTTATCTACTTCTCAGATCCTTCACTTGATCTCGAATGTTCCTCGTGGGAACAATCTTGATTGCAGTCTTTTCCGAACAGTAGAAGTAGCACGTGGTGCTCTCCTGGCCGGGAGAGTCCCCCGTGGTGATCCTACTCCCAGTCAACCACCCGAAGGTCACGGACAGGCGTAACGGTGACTACGGCGTGCGCGATAAACGCACAGGTAGCTAACCTGCACTTGTACGCGGTCAGTCGTTTCCATTAATGGGTGCGCCCAAAGCATAGCACGGAACCAGTACAGGGCAGAGCCCTCTCAGTAACAGGGGTCCAACCCCTCCACAGTAACCAAACAGGGGCCTTGCCCCTCCACAGTCCGCGCACCCTCGCCTGACTACCCTGGTTTGCCTAGTGGGCCTAACAAGTCGGTGTAGGAGGCTAGCAGAACCCCGGGGCCCGTGGGGTAGCTAGTGCCCTCCCTACACTATTAGCTCTCCTCGGTACTACGTACGCGAGGGCCAGCAAGTCGGTACAAAGTGGCCAGTCCTAACGCCGGGTCCCTGGGGCGGCTGGCTCCGCTCTGCACTAAACAGGTACAGGTACTTCCCTTGGTACTACGTACCCAAGAGACAGCACACTACCACGTCTTTCTTTCTCAGTTCCATTCCTTTCTCTTTCCAAGAGTTCCACTCCTCATTCCCCGTAGGGTTCCAGCTCTTTTAACTCAGAGCATCCAGGTTTCACTTTCCAGTTTCACGTTCTTACAATCCATGTTCTCAATCACGTTTATTTATTCATAGCAGGCAGCTGTTAATTCAATTCACAGGCAGCTATTATTTCCTTTCCACATTTTCAAAGACTGCAGTGTTCATATATTCCACTAGTTCTTCCCATCCTAGGATTCATGCCATACCCTAGGATCTATCCTACAATCTAGTTTTCCAGCCCTAGGATTCATGCAACACCATAGGATCTACCATTCATTCTAGTTTCTCATTCCTAGGATTCATGCAATGTCCTAGGTGCTGATTAGCCCATAGTTGTGGGCTATTTAGGTATTTAAGTGCCTACACATTAGGTTAATTCTAACATTTATTTAGTATAAATTAGGATGTAAATAGATTAATTCATAGTTTTAATTTAATTACATAATCCATGCATTGCATTCATACTTTAAGTACATTTAGAATTAGTTTAGAATGGCATTTATCTAATTAGATAACCAATTAGGTATATTATTTTTATTAACATAAAAGTTGAGGGTCTGTATATAAATGGCCCTAATATTTTAACATTATTTTATTTTCTTCTTGCAAGAACGGTTGGCTACGCTCCAACGACGAACGGCTGGTGCAGTGAAGAACCCATTCAAGTGGGAGCGGATGTGATGGATCTGGTCGGGTGGATGATTTCAAATGTGTGCAGGTCACTACAAAAGGAGGAGGGAGTCAGCCGAGCTCGGAAGGCCTCCGCCAGCGACCCACCACTGTGCAGAGAGAACCTCTCTCTTCCACTCCACACTACCGGCCTCTACTGTGGCGACGAGTCTCCATCACCGTGGGTGTGTCGTGTGACAGGCCACACCGCCATCTGGAGCTCGCCGCATCACCGTGAGCACCTTAGCGTGTATCCTCCTCGTCGTCATCGCCAACCACCATCACCGAGCTACTGATTTAGCCACCCTCTGAGTAACTTAAGACGTCTGGGGAATTTCCCAGACGTCTGAAGTTACCCGCTCACCTCCACCCACTCACTTGCGTACCCATCTGAAGTCCACCCGCAACCGCTCTCCACGCAGCGCCCTCTTCCCACACCTACAGAGTCGCCCGCAGCATCCTCCAACAACGCCTGCAGATCAACCCATGCCACCTTCCCCGCGCCCATCAGCCTGCAGCACACCCGCACCCACCATCAGCCTTCGCCAACCACGCACGCCCTCCTCAGCCCACCGCGCTTGCAGAACCGCACGCAGCTGCAGAATGCCAACCACTCTTCCCGCACGCCCGCCACCAGCAGCAGCCACGCCCGCGCCTGCAGCTTGCACACCCGTTCCTGCGCCTGCAGTACCCTCCGCCCGCGCTTGTAGAACTGCCTGCAGCGCCCGCTTCCCCGCGCCTGCAATCCAGCGCTCACCACACCTGAGCTCCCGTGCCCACGCCAGCCGCAGCAGCACCCACGCCAGCAGCAGCAACCACCCCTGCAGCAGCAGTGCACGGCAGACTTCACGCCAACAGGCCGCACCCGCTCAACCGCCACGCGACTTGCCGCCACCACCGATTCGAAGCTATTGGTCCAAGGGACCTCCTCCGAGCTTCCCGCGCCCGGCCATCGGCTCCTCGTCGCGCAAGACAAAGGGGAAAAATTCCCCTGTTTTGCAACAGTAAACCATCAATTAAAATTTACATTTTCTGCCATTGCCACTTTTAATCATATTTTATTTATTCTGCATTGCGGAAAATATCCTCTAGTTTCCAATAATTGCCATTTCAGCATTATTTCTTGCTTAAACCTTAATCTAAAGGCAATCTTGGCTTGGTTCTTGTCCAAATTGACTACGAACAAACATTTTTAAGTGGCACAAATTTTAATACATTATTGCCTCCCTGTGGATACGACCCGCTCCTTTGCGAGTGGTTATTTCTTGTTAAAAGTTGATTAGTCGATTTTTCCACCACATTAAACTACAAACGACTTGAAAGTGAAAGATCGACTAGTCAAATGGCGCCGTTGTCGGGGAGGCAATAGATGCAATAATTTCGCCTAATTTTATTTTGATTATTTGTCAGTTGCACAGAGATTTGACCATTCATTATTTTCTTTTCTGTGCGAGAAAATTTGTGCAAGAATCAGCCACTATGAGAGGCGATCCTTGACGTCGCCAGACGAGAATTGGACGAGCCATTTTTAAATGGAGGAGAAGGACGAGGACGCGACGGACACCATTTAGTCATTAGTTTAATTAGAATAGAATTAAGATTGTAGACTTAATTTTTCATTACAGTTAGTTTGAAACCCTTGTTCTGGGGCATATTTTGAGGGATTTGTTCCCCGATTTTGTTTTGGAGTCGTGTTGGGTAATTTTTGGGAGCCTGTTCCCTTTTCTTTAGATTTAGGTTTATTTTTTATTATTTCTTTTATTTGCTTGTGCATAAGTAGTTCTAAAAAAAATAAAAAAAGAAAAAAATGAGCTGCCTGCTAGAAGCTGCCTGCCCTAGGATGAACCATTTAGGTCTGTATGAGCAGCCTCTAGATTTGCTTTTCTGCATTGCGTGCATTTTTGCATCGAAGATCGCTGGAGGCAAGGTACGCATTCTCTTACTTTGCATCATATTTTTGATCACATATTGCATTTAGGATTTAATGCAAAGACCACAAAGTCTATCTTGAAGCGATCTAACAAGTGGTCTCATATATTCAAAAAAAAAAAAAGGACTAATTAAAGGAGGGAAATCTAAAAATCAAGGACTTGATTGTAAAACGTGGTGTGCGATTAAAAATTCAAAATCATTTTGCGGTGAATGCACACTTATTTCACTTGCACCACGGCACGCTTCTAGACACTCCTTAGGTTTGGAAATACTAGGAAAAGAGCCCTCCTTTCGTTGGATTCTGAAGTGTTCGGAACTTGAGATCAAAGGTTTTGTAAATCCAAGAGGGGGATACCCTGTCACAGATTTTTGGGGGTAGCTGAGGAGCACCGCGAAATCACAGCTTCAAGGGAAGGCTTAGGCCTACTTGCATCCCTCAATCTTCCGTCTTTGGATTTACTTGACCATTTGAGATTTAGGGAAGAACACCTAAGCTCCAACTAGGTCTTCTTAGGCGAACCGTAGGTTGACAATAGGCGCGTAATTGATTGGGCAAATTGTATTGTCACCTGTAATCTGACTTAAAATCAAAAGCCTAAATTGGGAAAGACCTAAAAGGTCCTTTTTAAATTATGTTTTGCTTGGGGAATTCTGATTGAAGTGTGAGTTAGAATGGACCACATTGCTTTTCATCCTTTCACATCTTGCCCACACCCTCACCCCCACTCTGCATCCTTCGATCCCAGATGCCAAGATGGTCCATTCCTTGATGGACGTAATGACAATCATTGGGATCCATTTTATTCCTATTATAGGAGTATTGGACAGGTTAAGCCCCAAATCAGTGAGCAGAGCCTAGGAGCGGGATTTGCTTTACCCAATATCCAACATACCAAAGAAATACCCAACCCACCCTCCTTGAAAAAGTATTATGGTTGGACAAACACTCCTGGGTACTATGAGCCTGAGCCTGACTTCTCTCATGATAGAAATGACCTCTCCTCTTTGAAGATGGAAATACAGAAAATACAAAACGAAATGAGTGAATTGTTAGGAGAATCTTTGAGAGCAGGCCAACAAGAAAGAGATGAAATTAGCCACCCAATCTACCCGATTGAGGATGACGTACACCCCTCTACAATAGATGCATCTCCCGTGGGAAAGTTACACTTTAAGTTGGAGGGAAATTCTGGGGAGAATAGCTACTTTTCGAGAATCGATTTTGAAACCTCCCCATTAGATGACACTTCCTTGAGAGATCTACACTTTAGGTGGGAGGAAAATACACATGAAAGTAGCTATGCATTGGATGAAGAAAGGTGGCAACCCGAGGAAGATGATGATAAGGTTGAGTATCCACCTGAATTATATTGGAGTCAAAAAAAGGGAATGATGGTACCATTGGAAGACCTCGACCCAGATGATAGTATTTTCGTGACATTTGATGAAGTGGGTCAAAGTCAAGTTGTTAATCCTACCCTCCCTTCTGATCACGATATGGAACTCAAACCCACCCTTAGGGAACCTAACCCTATAGAAATTGACCTAGCTGAGGAGTCTGATGTAACCAATGTAAGCAATTTACCACAGATAGAGCACCCTAGGGGATCTGCTGAGATATTAAATGATTCTAGACCTCGGGTACATGATGAATTGTGTGATGAGGAGGAAGACGAATTATATGAGGAACCTACATTCAAGTTTTGGAGTGACACTAAGGGTGATTATGTCTTATTTGAAGAGTTAGCCCTTGAGGATGTCACAAATTTGACCAAATTAGGTTTCCTTAGCACACCCATTGATGATATTTCTCCTCATGATAAAATAATGGAAAATTTGGAAGCAATTTCTAAGATTTATGTGGATTCACATATAGACTCCGGGGAAGATTTGAGTAAAGAACAAAAACCCGGGGATGACATTGATAAGATAATCCCTAGATCTGTTGCTTCCAACCTGCCTTCATTCACTTCGAAGTCACCCTCTGATTCGCTTATATCTGAAAGCAAAATTGTGACTCCTGATGAAGAGCAGGAAGATCCATGTGATGGTGCAAGGAATGCTAGGGATGAAATTGAGGATTTAGAAAGAGTGTTTGGGATGGACACCAAGTTGATTAAACCCAACCTAGATCTTATGGCCATCCCACAACATCGTAACTTGGACAACCTAGACGATCCTTGCCTTAGAGAATTGCTCACTTTTGTTCTGACCAGGGGGCATAACAAACCAATATTTCCTGTAATGGGGTATTGGGTATGGATTGATGATTTATTTAGTCAGTCCATTACCCTGGGGGTTTATCTTTGTACCATTCCTTCCCCATTCTTTTTGGAGGATCCTTGTCATCCTCCCCCTACCCCTTTGGATGTTGTTTTACTTGTTTATCCTTTAGAACCTCTTCTGGTGACCTGGGAAGATTTCATTCCCATTTTAGTTGGGCGAGCATTTGCTATCGGGATTCATCATCAGCTCGCCAACATCCTAGGTTACCTATTTTCTAGGCCAACATTGCTTTGCTCATTTTTAGGGCCTATTTCTGCAATTCTTGAACCTGATTTGCAGGTTCTTTGGCTATTCAGCCCAGCTCTAACCCAGGTAATATCCTTCTATGCAATGAGGACATTGCAAATTTTAGGCATGGGGGGGTGTACTTGGGGATATACATAGCATAATTGATACATTTGTAAATATATAAAAAAAAGAGAAAAAAAAAAGGGTTTTGAACTTAACTGGCTAGATCTTGCAGTCTTAAGCAAATTAGAACTCTAGGGTAGACTAAGTTAATTCTAGGGTCAAACTTTAGAAGCTAAATGAGCTACTAGCGTTAGACCTTTATGGTCCTTTGTGGACTTAAAAACTTATGTAGGAGTTAAGTTGCGGACCATTCCTCAAGAGGTTGAGGAAGGGAAGCTAGGGTTTGAGTTAGAAGGTGGGGTAGTACCTAGAGTCTTATTCTACATTTTGGTTTACGGGTCCTTGTAACCCAGGCATCCAAATTTCACACACTTGGTCTGGTAATCAACTTAATTTCTGTCTTTCTGAAAAGAGATTTGGTTCTCTTAGTTTTGACTTAAGAGAGGCTTGAAAACACATTTTGATTGGAGGAGTTCCCGCCGCAGGAGAGGTGGAGTATATACTCACCTTGAGGATGTGATGATAACATATTACCTCCTTGGCACTTGTCTCTTAGGATATCCATCCTACTGGGGGCATGTAAGTGCATTGCGCGGTTCAGGTACCATGGGCGGCCCTATCTCGAAGTGCCGATTGCCATAGGCCTGAATTCGCTTAAGAAATCCATGGGCGATACTATCTCGAAGTGTCGATTGCCAGGAGTTCTTGGGGTCGTTATGGGCGGTGCTATCTCGAAGCATCGAAAGCCAGGCACCCTTCGAGGTATGGTAATGGGGACAATGAATCCGACACAGACCGTGTTGATAGCTGATCTGAGGTTAGACTTAGAAGAATCAAACAAAAAAAAAAAGTATATATATATATATATTAAAAAAAAAAAACCTTTAACTCAAATAACTCAGACCAATACACAGGCACGGATGCTTTAATCTCAGGGATAAACTTTAGGGTAGAGTCAGAAATCAGGGAAACTTGTGCCTGCAACTTGTCTTTAGCCAACCTAGTCTGTAACTTAGCAACTACTTAGGAACCTTTGGTCTAGAGCCTGAACTTAATATGCTTCTGAAGGAAGGCTAAGTGAGTTAACTAGTCTACTTAGAGTGCTAGGTTTCGCTTAATTTTGCTAGGGACTAGCAAAAGCTAGGCATGGGGGTATTTGATTAGCCCATAGTTGTGGGCTATTTAAGTATTTAAGTGCCTACACATTAGGTTAATTCTAACATTTATTTAGTATAAATTAGGATGTAAATAGATTAATTCATAGTTTTAATTTAATTACATAATCCATGCATTGCATTCATACTTTAAGTACATTTAGAATTAATTTAGAATGTCATTTATCTAATTAGATAACCAATTAGGTATATTGTTTTTTTTAACATAAAAGTTGAGGGTCTGTATATAAATGGCCCTAATATTTTAACATTATTTTATTTTCTTCTTGCAAGAACGACTGGCTGCGCTCCAACGACGAACGGCTGGTGCAGTGAAGAACCCATTCAAGTGGGAGCGGATGTGATGGATCTGGTCGGGTGGATGATTTCAAATGTGTGCAGGTCACTACAAAAGGAGGAGGGAGGCAGCCGAGCTCGGAAGGCCTCCGCCACCGACCCACCACTGTGCAGAGAGAACCTCTCTCTTCCACTCCACACTGCCAGCCTCTACTGTGGCGACGAGTCTCCATCACCGTGGGCGTGTGGTGTGACAGGCCACACCGCCATCCGGAGCTCGCCGCATCACCGTGAGCACCTTAGCATGCATCCTCCTCGCCTTCATCACCGACCACCATCACCGAGCTACTAATTCAGCCACCCTCTCAGTAACTTAAGACGTCTGGGGAATTTCCCAGACATCTGAAGTTACCCGCTCACCTCCACCCACTCGCCTACGTACCCATCTGAAGTCCACCCGCAACCGCTCTCCACCCAGCGCCCTCTTCCCGCACCTACAGAGTCGCCCGCAGCATCCTCCAACAACGCCTGCAGATCAACCCACGCCACCTTCCCCGCGCCCATCAGCCTGCAGCACACCCGCACCCACCATCAGCCTTCGCCAACCACGCACGCCCTCCTCAGCCCGCCGCGCTCTCCTCCAGTGCTTGCAGAACCGCACGCAGCTGCAGAACGCCAACCACTCTTCCTGCGCGCCCGCCACCAGCAGTAGCCACGCCCGCGCCTGCAGATTGCACACCCGTTCCCGCGCCTGCAGCACCCTCCGCCCGCGCTTGCAGAACCGCCTGCAGCTCCCTCTTCCCCACACCTGCAATCCAGCGCTCACCATGCCTGAGCTCCCGCGCCCACGCCAGCCGCAGTAGCGCCCACGCCAGCAGCAGCCACCCCCGCAGCAGCAGCGCGTGGCAGACTTCACGCCAACAGGCCGCACCCGCTCAACCGCCTGCATCCACCACCACCAGCACCTCCGCCGGAGCTCGTCCGGCCACCTCCGGCCGCCACGTGACTCGCCGCCACCACCGATTCGAAGCTCTTGGTCCAAGGGACCTCCTCCGAGCTTCCCGCGCCTGGCCATCGGCTCCTCGTCGCGCAAGACAAAGGGGAAAAATTCCCCTGTTTTGCTACATTAAACCATCAATTAAAATTTACATTTTCTACCATTGCCACTTTTTAATCATATTTTATTTATTCTGCATTGCGAAAAATATCCTCTAGTTTCTCATAATTGCCATTTCAGCATTATTTCTTGCTTAAACCTTAATCTAAAGGCAATCTTGGCTTGGTTCTTGTCCAAATTGACTACGAACAAACATTTTAAGTGGCGTGAATCTTAATACATTATTGCCTCCCTGTGGATACGACCCGCTCCTCTGCGAGTGGTTATTTCTTGTTAAAAATTGATTAGTCGATTTTTCCACCACATTAAACTACAAACGACTTAAAAGCGAAAGATCGACCAGCCAGGTGTTATTTATGGTTCCATAATTTAACAGATTATACCAATAAACTTAAATGCCACTCTACCGGTTACAACAGGAGTACTGGGAGCATGGTCGGGAATCCTACATGCCTCTGCAACCCCCAAGACTGCAACGGAATGGGGTCCTATCACAAGGACCAAACACAAGGAGTTTCTCAAAATAGTATACAACTACTGTATACTGGTAGAGGATTTAATGCCGAAAAGCATGCAACTCGAAACACGGAAAACGGACTCCGAACGGGCCCTAAACGGGTCGAAAATGACCAAACAGTGTAAAATCAGACATCTGGAACCTCTTCCAGATGTCTTAAAAAGTGGATTAGAGGTTACCTTTGTTCTGCGTGGTTCCTCAGACGTCCCGAAGCCTGCGGGGGCGTCTGGCCTAATTTCCAGACGTCCGATTGTCACCGAGGACATCTGGAAGTCGCTCCCGTCGTCTGGCACCACTGCCAGATGTCTGATTCACGTTGGATGCGACTCCAGAACCTGCGCGTACCCATTTCCTCTCTCTCTTAGTACGGTCAGTCGAAGAAGAGGAAGAAATACGAAAAAAACTCACCTTTTAGACGTCTGTACAGTCCTCCAGACGTCGTCCCCGTCGTCTGGCAAGACTCCCAAACGTCTGATTCTGGAAAGGTTTCCAGAACCAGGGCGCCACTCGCCCTCTTCTCGCGACGCTCGACCGTGCCGCGTCCCGTCCGCCTACTGCTCGAGCTGCAGCAGTCCTCCCACGTCGCTCCGCACCTGCTGCGCCCCCCGCGGGCCGGCCCTAGTAGCCCCGACGAGCTCGCCCTCACGGCCGAGCACCTCTATCCACGCACAGCACCTCCTCCCACGCTCACCACGGCTATCGCTGCCGTCGCTCACTCGCGCTCGCTCTCGTGCACCGGTTGGAGGGAGAAGAGGAAGGGGGCGGAGGTGACGGGAGTGAGGGGGAGGGCGTGGCCTTTTAAGGCCGCGCGAGCAGGAGAGAGAGAGAGCGGGACAGAGGGCGCAGGAGGGAGAGGGAAAAAGAGAGAGAGAGACGCTCGCAGGTCTGTGCGCTCAGGGGCACAGACGAAACACGCGTGCCGCAAATAACCTAATCCCAGACATCTGGAAGGGGTTCCAGATGTCTGGTCAGACGTCTGGGACACCTCCCAGACGTCTTAAAAATGTTTGAAACCGCGCGTTTATAACATTTCTAGAGAGGCACAAATCAGGCATCTAAACATTAAAGCATGGTCTAGAGATTTAGTTCTTCTCATAGGGTTTTTTCTAGGGACTAGCAAAAGTTAGGCATGGGGTTATGATGATAACACCATCATTAGCCATAACTAGCTTTAATTAATCAGAATTAAGAGATAAAAGCTCCTACATTATTGTCTGAGAGCAGTAGTTCCATGCAAATCCATTTTGAGAAAAAAAATAATAAAAAGGGTTAATTCTACAGTTTTAACATTACATCATAAATGCAGAGTAACCATGGGATTTTCCAGGGGTTAATTTAAGGTCAAATGAGCATTAAAGTCCAAAGAGTGAGTCCACACATACAAAAATGAGGTTTCACGCATTTTAAGAACCGAATCAGAGTACAAAACCCTAATTTCAAACCCTCTTGAATTAAAGAGGTTCTAGTCAAGATAAATTCATATAAACCTTCTAAAATTCATAGAAAAATATTCTAAGAGGTTTGGTATCCTTGATTTAATCATCTAAACCCATTTTGACCTTGAACAGAGTCAGAGATGAGATTTTGCTCTAATTTGGGTTTTTGTCCAAATTACCTAGTCAAACATTGTCAAAACTGAAATCCAAGTTCACCATTAGATTTCTTGGGTCCAAATTAGGTTAGTACCTAACTTTGGACCCAATCAGAGTCCATCTTGACCTAGTTTGCAACTTGGTCCCCAAACATCTGTTCTTCGCACTTAAACTCTCAGCTTTCATGTTTTCTTTGCAAGAAGGTCCCCAACTTCTTCATCTTCTTCGCAAAGATGCCCTTGTGGCCTTTTCTCTCTCCTCCATCTGAACACACATGCAACACCCAAACCACAGATCTTTGAAAGAAGATTTCTCCTCCAATTTAGGATTAAATCCTTCCAAATTTGGAGGAATTGATCCTGAGTTAATTCCCTTCTAGTTGCACCAAGTCTCGTGCTCTGATTTGAAGCAAGGAGCTTCCAACAAGCTTGCAAAATTAATAGGTTTAGGTTTTTGAGATCTTGAATTTTACTTGTGAATTTCTCCAATTAAGCTCGCCATTGAGCTCTATTTAAGCTCCTAGAGCTTCGACATCCAAAACTAGCTAGGTTACAAGGCCAAACCCCTCTTTTCCTTCTCCCTCCTGGCTGCTTTGGCGAGCTTTCTCCCCCATCCTCCTATGGCCTCCCAAGGGACAAATTGGGATAGCCACGACCTTCCTCTCCTTCTTCCACTCCTTGACGACCAACTCAGGAGCTGCCTCGATCCCTTCTTCCTGGTCGTTCCCCCTTCAGAGCTCTCTTCATCTTCGGTGTAGACTAATCATAACCGGTGCCAATTCCTATCCATTTCATCCCTAGCTTAGGTTCCCTCTCTTCCACTCCCTTTCTTCTTTACTTTCATCTATTTAGTTCTTAGGTTTAACCCCAAATTCATCCTCAACCCCATCGTCTTCCTTATGGCTGGTGATGCCTCTGGCGAAGTTGCATCACCGCCACACTCCACCAAATCACCCACTACCACTCCCAAAACCTCTACCACTTCACCCTCATCAAAAGCCTCTCCTTATCCACCCTTTCGCCCACCAAAACCTTCGGCCGAACTAACCCACCATATACCGACCTACCCACCACAGTTCGGCCACCATAAACACCTATTCAACAAACCAACACTGCCATCACACTCTACTCCTCACAATGGAGCTTGTGAACCTTCTAATCGGGGTTCAAAGCCTGTAGTTCACATTTCAGGTCAACACCTCCACCTTCATCAACTCCGATGTCATTCACTACTGACCATCCACCACCAACCTCGATTCGACCTTTGGCCGATTCGGTTTGACATCAGGAACCCAGCTGCAGCTCTGATTAAAGAATAGCACACGACCACAGCTTCAATTTGAAGATTTGAGCATCCTCAGCTGCACGTGAAAGAAGGTGGGATATAGTCCCACATCGGAAAATTCAAAGTGCCCAGTAGCATATAAATGGGATTAGTGTTGTTGCCTCATTGCCTCAGACACGGGGTGAGGTCCCTTATCCTCACTCATGCACTCCTCGCTCAGCTTCACCTCCACTGAGCCTGGACCCATGGCCCGTTTACACGATTACCCGCTCAAGACCATATTCAGATCTGAAGAAGAAAAGATAAGAGAATTTGTGAGGAGGGGGAAGGTTTTGCTTCAGGTTCATCTCCTCGGGGTGCATGCTGAAGAAGGCTAACACTTAGCTTCTAAGAGGAAAGGTTGTGCCTGACGCCTTTGTGCGCTTTACTGTGATTCTGTGCTTTGATACTTAAGGTGTTTGGCTCTCTGATCCGACGTCTTATTTGGTTCTGCGTACTATGGCAGTATTTGAATTCATACTTAGCATTTGATTTGGAGTGGACATTTGGAGAATAATGATTCAAAGACACTATTGAGCTATTTGATTAAATTGATATGCTTAGGATGTATTGTTAAATTGGAGGGATTAGTTGGTGATCTAAATCACCACTTTTTATAGTTCTTCCTATTCTTTTTGTTCTATCATTTCTTGAGATAATTTGGGCTATTACTGAATATATTCCAATTATTGGTTTCTATTGCATATCTGTATTATTGTGCTCATTATTTCTGATTGAGATTAGTATGTGAATTCCATATTTGCTCTCTGCAAATGACCTCGGACTCATTAGTTGTTTTCTAGCACTCTTACAAATTTAAGTATTTGTGCCAATTTTGTCCTATACTATGACACATATTTCTAAAAGATGACTCTCACGCTCAAACACTCAGGGGCTATTGATTGCTTAAAGCCAGTGTGGTAATAGCTTGAATAAATGGGATTTGGTCCTTATTGGCAAGATTACATGGTTGTAGTGGGATTTGCATTGATGAATAAAAAGTCACATCGAAGGGAGAGGTATTAGATGACATGGAACATGGATTAATTGGGTGGACACTTCAATGGATTTTACTCATGGCCATTAAAATTGTGACAACTAATGTCTTGAAGATGCATGTGGCTTTTGTGATGGGTAATAAGCATGAATGATCTTGTTTATAAGTGCTATGATGTGTGGACATCACGAGGTTGAAATTGATCACCATATGGTCAAATGCATGCAAAGTACAAGTCTAATGAGATAATTATTTGGTTTTTGTCATGCAAGTACAAGTGCCATGAATAATGTGAGGTGATGGACGTGGTTCTTGGGGATGGGGAGGTGGAGGAAGGGGGAGGTAGTAGTGATGGCGACGAGGGTGACCTTGAGGCCGTGGGGAAGGAGAGTGTGGAGGAGGGGGATGGTGTGGCGTTTCACCATGTGGGGGAAGATTACTCTCCCCTCAGCCTCCTGTCCCCTCCGCCTCCCCCTCAACCTCCTCTCCCCTCATCCGATCGCTTCTCCCACACCATCGTTGTTGTTGTCACCATCGTTGTCACCATCATCATCGTTACACTATTATCACTGTTGTCATTGTCGCCATCTCAGTCGTGGTTGCACAAGCAGGAAGGAGGTAAAGACTGAGAGGTGGAGGGGAGTGGCTATTTTAGGAAAAAAATTAACCTAGGGGTCTTTTTAAAAAATTACCTTAATTTTAACTTCAAGATTTTCTTTTAAAAGTATGTAACTTAATAAATTGAAGTTTATGGGGACATGCATGTTAATACAAAGGATATATATATGTAAATACGAAATAAACAGGGATATATATATCCTTTTGAAAGTTTACAGGGGTGTATATGTGAAAACCCCTTTATAATTCTTGCACATACACACATGACATCCCCTTCCAGTATTAAAAGGGGTCACATGACCCATGACATGTCATGTGGCAGAGAGGATGACATGTTTTCTATTTGTGTGTGTATGATTTGGTGTACAAGGTCGTGTCCCATTATCAGCATCCATAATTCTAGCTACCAAAGAGCCATCATCTTGCATAATGCTCTAAGTTTTAATTAGTAGAGCAATACTACACAACTTAGTTTTCCTTGATCAATGCCACCTACATGCTTTGGACAAGCTATGTTGTCCTAAGAGACAATAGGAAGTTTCTTATGATCTTTTGTCTCAGCCCACCAAAATGTTATGATTATTTTATCAAGCTTGTTACAATGTTTTGTGGGTGCTAAAGAGGTAAACATCAAGTAAATAGGAATTGCAAATACCATAGATTCAATGAGGACTTACTTTCTTGCCATAAAGAGAGATTATGCCTTCCAACCATGTAGAATTCTATCTGAGAAGTTTGTTTATGATAGTTGTTTTCAAAGATTTACAACCAATGGGAGCACCAAGATAAAGATTTTGATTAAGACTACCATGAATATTAAGAATATTCATAATTAGATCCATAGTAATATCATTACAATCGATATTGAAAAGCATTGAGAATTTGGTAAAGTTTACCTTTTGCCTAGATAAGACAGAGTAATAATTAAGAATGTTGTTGTAAAGCATGATAGGAGGAAGCATATTAACAAAATATGAAAGCATAATCAAAGAGTGAACATTTAAGTTTACGTTAAAACCTCACTCAAGAAGAGTAGGGAGAAAATCACGAGTGAAGTGCCCCTATGAGCATGATATGAATGTATTCTTCTCAAGAAACAAATGGAGGGTACAATGCCTATTTATAGTCTACCATACTCCAACTCTCCATATTACACGACGTGGTACCATTCTCTTATAATTGTATCTGTCAAATCCAATTACACAACTACACATTCTCTCAACAAATGTGATGAATAATATCTGCATTGTATTTGCAAGCTTTACAAGTTAATAATGTATCATCACTATATGAAGGAATGCATAATTCAAGAGTTGTTTGGGGTAAGACGGATCCCTTTTAAAAGTCAAACATCAACATTTCTTTGAAGTAATCTATGGAGTTTTGCTCCAAGAATAAAAAGAAATAAGGAGAGAGGGCAACCTTGTAGAAGACTCCTAAAGGAATAGTATATCCACGAGGAGAACCATTAACCAAAATTGAATAACTGGGTGTAGAAATGCAATGGTTGACAAGTTTAATACTTCTATAAAGGAACTTGAGCTAAGCCAAAATATCAATGATAGTTTCCCATTGCATCCAATCAAAGGCATTTTCCATATCAATTTTGATAAACATGTTGCCATCTCTAACCTCCGCTATAGATTTCTTCTTCTTCATATGATGAATGATCTCTCTAGCAATTATGATGTTATCAGTGATATGTCGATTTTTAAAAAAAGCAAATTGAGCATGCAAGATTCTAGAAGGTAAAATACCATTAATTCTATTAGCCAAAATTTTAGAGATAAGCTTGTAAAGGGAATTTGGCAGACTAATTGGCATATAAACTTTATTGAACTCATGATTGGACCCCTTTGGGATAAGAGCAAAGTAAGTGTGATTAAGTTCCTTAGAGAAGGTCACATTCATAAAATCTTCTTGGACATAGGGGATAATAGAGCCCTTGGTAATACCTTGGCATGATTGTCAAAAAGGAGGCAATTCATCTAGTTCAGGAGATTTATTAGTACCCTTAGTGAAAAGGACATTCCTAATTTCTTCCTCGGAAGGCATGGCTTCTAGCGACTTTTAGGTTTTTTGTGATTTGAGGTTTCAAGCAATTAATTACTCAAGCTAGCCTACTCAAGAATGCATTCTCCATTCACCACAAGATTAATCCCTAATCAAGAAAAGTAGGGACACACCTCTAAAAATGATTGCCTCCGCATACAAAGGCAAAAATAGAAGAATGTAGGACAGTCCCTTAATACCCTAATAACACAAGGGCTTGAAGAAAACAAGGATCAAAAAAAGCCTAAAGTTCTAAAACTAGACTAACCTAAACCTAGACCCAACTCAACCTAAACCTAAACTCAAGGAATGCGCTCTAAATTTTGATGTTCACAAGAATGTGGTTGTCCTCCTCCCTTTGTTAAAGTTGTGGGTGGGAGATTGCTTCCTTCTTCCTTAAACTTCCCCCCTTAGCTTGGTTCATGTGCCCCACCCTCCAACAAAAACCAAGGTCACAAAGAAAATGATCACCAATTACTGAAATGTGATTTGATGTCAATGAAATTTGGTAGGAATATAATATATTAAATAAGGATCATCAAAAGATTACTTTAAAATTTATAGGGTTGAACAATATTTTATTTAAAATTTCCAGTTAAAGAAGGCCAATCTACCTGAAATGATCCTTTATCAATAAAATGTGTGGACCCAACCCTTAATCAATTCTAGATCTTTCTCCAAGTTTTGATAGAAAACTAGATTTGACAGGGGAAATGTTTCAATAAATTTCAGCCCAATCCAAGGTGTGTGTGATTTTTAAAAATTCAAACAATCCGACAAAACAGTGCCAGAAATCCTAACTGACCCCCACTCTAGTACTTGATTTTTTTTCTATTTGAAGTTAGGAAATTTATATCACTAGAAAGCTCATTTGATGATTTATCTCTGGAGAATTTTTCATGATTTTTCATGTAATGAGATGATCAAAACAAGTTTTTGAAGTTGGCTCACTGATTGAGCTCACGGATCTGAACCCAATATTTCATATCTAAAAGCCTATAACCTACCAAATGCAACCTAATGCCCTAATGCAAAAACGATGTGGAATAGAAGAAAAGATGTCAACAATAAAAGATTCAATTCTTGTCAAAATAAACCCAAAATATGCAAAAATGTTCCACATCAAATTTGAAACATCTCACAAATTTTGTTTATTTAAAATTGATTTCTAAATATAGAAATTGCTTTCTTTTATGGCAAAGGGGTCAAACAGCCAGAAAACACCCCCTGTTAATGATTTACGTGGAACATAGACTTAAACTTCTAAATTTTTGGGGATTTTTTTTAATAGAAAACTAGATTTAGAAAGGAAACTCT
Organism: Thalassia testudinum; assembly: GCA_037157565.1. Taxonomy (NCBI): domain Eukaryota; kingdom Viridiplantae; phylum Streptophyta; class Magnoliopsida; order Alismatales; family Hydrocharitaceae; genus Thalassia; species Thalassia testudinum. The sequence continues at coordinate 8,185,771 of JAZHRO010000040.1, read as the reverse complement.
AAAAAATCTTTCATCCAATTTAAAGTTTCCTATTGTCCCAAAAAAATCCAGCAAGCTAGCAAAAGAGTAGTAAAATCAGATCTGACCCCCTGTTAGTATTTGATTTTTTACTTTTGTATAGAAAATCAAGAAACATGCAATACCAATTTGGAAACCTTATTTAAAGATATATATTCATGAATTTTGTCTCGATTTTTTGCCAAATAGATCATTCCAAAAATTGCATTCTTCTTCGTGCTAGAGAACAGACTCGGATCTAAATAGAAAATTGACTAACTAAAATCCTAAACACTAACCTAAGGACTCTAGATGCAAGCTAAGAAATTATAAACCCTAAATGCACCTATTTGCATCTAATATGCTATTTATAGAAGATTAAACAAAAATAAAATGGTGTCCGTATGCCTTCCCCAGCAACGACACCATTTGATCACGACTTTCATGCTATAGAAAATAAAGATGGTAATTGTTGCAGCTAGTGAAATTGCGAATCAACCAAATAAAGATAACCACGTATAAAATGAGTGTTAATTCTTAGGGAAAACATGAACATCAAATCAATTTTTATTCAATTACAAGCATCATGTTCATAAATCATGAAAAACATGAAACAAAATGAAAAACATGAAACAAAAACATGAAACAAATGTGTGATGCCTACTACATTGTGTGAATTAACACAAAATTGTGTGCAAATTATATTAGTTGGCATAATTTTTTTTTCTTATTTCATGCTAAGATACCAATATTAATGAATATTACAGTTTAGGATCTAATAATTAGGCCTACTAATGGTTAAATAAAGTGGACTCATCAACTATAATTCAAACGAACACCAAATTGCACATGTCAAGTGTCGTCGAGTTTGTTTGGGAATGTACAATTCAATTAATGTTTTGGGTCTCCAATTTAACTATTCAAAGTCTTCCTACCACACACATTACATTCTGTCTCTTTTTCCCTAATCACAATTTCATGAAAGATTTATAGTGTATCATAGATGCAGGAGCCCTACATGATTAGTTTGGGTACCAATAAATTAATGAACCATAGAACCTCTACCCCTGTATAGCCCAACACCCTACCCTGTAGCAAGTAGGTATACTACGAGGGTTGCCACCCGTAATGCATATCCTACATAGCACAATAACAAGATAGCTAGTAAAGTATCTTAATGCTACAAGGTGCTAAATTAATGGGTTGTACTTGGCAAGAAAAGGATGTTCAACCTCACACATGATTCACATCTTAAGATACTCACTGTATGGCCTCCATATAGGTTCAATCATGATTTAGGGATCTAACTACATATAAATGATGCCAACATTTAATATTTATACTTAATCACTATCCAGTCACCCTTAATTCAGTCAATCTTATTCATCCCCCACTCCTTGGAGGCCAAAAAGAAGGGGAACAGGGGGACTAAACCAAAACCTATTCCATACAAAAAAGAGGACCACGACTCGTGGCCTAATACAAAAATGCAAAATAGAACCCAAGGTGACATAGCCTAGCCAACAATATAAGGAAATTGGATCTTATCTAATCTAAGCATCCCATGACATGAAGCGAGGAGAGCCCATTCCGAGTTGAAAGTTGACAGGAATCTGCAGAAGCAGAGGCAATCGAACGCACCATGTGGTTGGCCATAGGGTGGATGTATGTAAGGTTTGTGCCTTAAGACAAAGATTTTTAGCCTCCCTTAGCGAAGGTCGGATGTGCCAAGCAACCGGGATTTTCTCGTTCCACCAATAATAAAGAAGAGTAGAATCCATTTCAAGGCAAATATTATCGATGACACCATGCCCAGAACGCACGAAATGAATGATAGCATCAATGATACCATGCTCAGGTGAGGGAGAAGGGGTCCTACAAGAAGCTGCAGCTTTCAACGCACCATAGCCATCATGGAGAATCCAAGTAATCAAGTAGGAGCCATGATGGTTACTCAATGCAAAGTTGACTTTGAAGGCAGACATCGGATGGATCCAAGAGACAACAAAACTTTTGGTTTTTGAGATCTCAACCAAGTTGACATGTTAAAATAGCTCCAATTGTGATGAAGAAAGTGGTTCATGTGAGTTAAATTGAAATTGCTATGCTTACTTTTGTTACACAACCACCAAATGTTATGCCAAATGAAGGTGGTAAGACCCTTGATCCTCTTAGTAGATTTGTCATTGGAGTTCAGGAATTTGTGGAAAAAGGAAATAGGTGGGATGGGATCGATGAGCATGTTCTTGAAGGTCCATTTGGACACAGTGACGGTGAGTTCACTGTGGTAGAAAAGGTGAATGCACGTTTCAGAGGAGGGATTGGTAGGACAATAGACACATTTGGATGGGAGGTTGATACCACACTTTTGAATAGCATCATCAGTAGCAAGTCTGCCGTGAACAATACTCCAGGCAGTGAGGCAAAGACGGAGAGGGAGTTTGAGGTTCCAGAGGCTTTGAAAAACATGGATGGGAAGAGATGGCATGATGTTGATTTTGTAGGCAAAAGAGGCGGAGAAATTTCCATCTGAGGAAGGGGACCAGATAGGAACATCTCTTCCAACCCGAATGGTTGTCCGGAAGATGTTAACCCAAATGTTCGGAGGGATATAGTGAATATGATCGATAGAATCGGGCTGATCCAAAACATCTTTAATTTTGACTCTTGGGGGCTCAGTGTCATGCGAAAGGAAGTCCTTGAGAGGGGAGTTGCCGATCCAGATATCCAACCAAAACATAAGGTCCCCTTCCTTATCCTCTCAATGGATATAAGGTTTCATAACATTATAGGCCACGAGTATGGATTTAATTATGCTAAAGCAAGTGTGGGAGGGGTTATGGGAGAGACCATAGAGGCCTTACATGAGAGACAAATAGGGAGAGGACCCAAAAAGGATATTCCAGAGCCTTTTCATCTAGAAGGCTTTGATGACCATAGGGAGATTCCTAACGCCAAGCCCGCCGTTGGCCAAAGGTTTACAAATAGTGGACCAGGCAATCCAATGATGGTGGCGTTCCTCGTTAGAGGAATTCCGAAAGAAACTGGAAAACGTGGAATCCAGAGTGGAGATGATCGACTTGGGGGTGTTAATAACTGAGAGGATGTTGATGTAAACATGTTTATATTACATAAATTGTCTAGTTATGTGTGTTCTTAAGCATAGAATTGCATCACATACTATAAATATTGTATAACATGCATCATCTTGCATTTAGATTAGTCTGAATGAAATGTAGGTTAATTGTCTCCTTTTATGGCTAGGGAAAGGGCAACTTGCTAATCAGGACCTCTGATCGAAGATCCAACCGTACAAATCTGATCAGGGCAGCGATTGGAGTTCAACGACTCCAAGATCGCCTTGATCAGACATCCGTAGCATCAGATAGACACCGATGAACCCTAGAAGATCAAGGGCCAAGATAGTGTTAATCCACACCTCAGATGACAAATCCCACGACACAAATGGGTTTGGATCAATGATCGCAGCCTAACAACGTGAAAATCGGTCCAATCCGACACCCGTGGCACATCTACAACGCTCAAAAGATGGATGGCCAAGATGGCACCACGTGGCACCATCCCAGCCGCCCAACTAGCCCCAAGGACTCGCCTCCACTTCTCTTCTTCACCCGCTCGACGAATCTGGGCCATTGGATCTCCATCCAACTTCTACGAGCGCGTGCGCCTAAAATGTAAATGCAACGAAGAAGCGGCGATAGCGTAGTGGTCGAGCGGCCTTGCGTGAACGCGAGGCGCGGGTTTGACTTGTAATCAGTGGCGTGCACGTAGTTAATCTCGACCGCGTGATTGGTGGCGGATGGTCCAGATCATCCAATCGGCTGCATGCGCTATTAGATGCCCCCACTTCATGCTCGAGAGCATGCCTAGGTGCATAGTTGAGGCACGGCGAGGAGCGATCTAAGCCATCCGATCATGAGATCGGATGGCTAAGATTTGAAGAACTTGAGCGTACGCTTTAGGCGTGGAAGAGGAGCGGGCACGTCAGCCACGTTCAGGCCTTTAGTGATGGATAAATCCATCACTAAAGGTCCTGAATTAATGCTTTTCAAGTTGTAATGTCCAAAATACCCCCACTCCTTGCAACTATAAAAGGAGACCCCTTCCATATGGATTTCTCATCCCTTCCTTCTCTTCTCTCCCTCTCCAAAGCTCAAGAGAAGCTTATCCCACACCTGGGATGCTCCTTAAGAGATAAAATCAATTTTTCGCCCCCATTCTGGAAGTAGATCCTGCGACAACGATGACGTACTACCTCATTCTTGTTCCTCTTGCCTCGACCTCCTTCTTGCTCGTCTTCCAGGCATCATCTCATCCAGCTCATCCTCCAAGCGATCGTTGAGGAGGATAACTTCTCTCTCCCATTCTTTTTTCCTGCTTTCTAGAGTAGAATTTTCCTGCTTTCTAGTTGTAATAGTTTTCCTGCTTTCTAGTGTAATTTCTTGCTTTCTTAGTTGTACAAACATTTTCCAATATCAAGTGGATGTTTTCCCTCTCTCTCTCTCTCTCTTTCTCTTATTGTCTATAGTATTTCATTTCATTGTAATTACTCCGCTTTTTAACAAAAACACAAAAGGAATATAATTGCGAATTTTGATCGACATAGCCTCCCTGAGTTCGACGTGGGATTTCTATTCCAGTATAAATTTTATTTGTTGAACCCAAGTTCTTCGCTATTCAAACTACAACGATAAGTTTTCAAAACCAAATCCGATAGTGTAGCCCTCCGTCGTTTCAACAGATGTGGATGGGAATGGAGGAATAAACGTGTTTGATGAGGAGCCTTACGATGGATGACAGAAGTTTGGCTTTCCATCCCAACAGTTTAGAGTGGATTTTATCAATGATACCATGGAAGTAGGCAACCTTGGCTCTGCTAGTGAAGATTAGGCACGCCAGGAAGATGAAGGGGAAGGACCTGAGTTGGAAGCTCGTAATGGAGAGGATCCTCGACAGTCTGCCTACTAGGAAGCGCTTCCCCACAAAGCTAAAGCTTTTGAGGTAATTAAGTCTTTGGCCAAAATTGGATTCAAAATCATGAATGAAGGCCATAAGGTTAGAAGTGGACCTCAAACTGCCATTGAGGAAAAGAATGATGTCATCGGCATAGAGGAGGGCCATGGGGGCAGGGATGCTTCATTTGATGGCAAAAGTATCCATCCAACCCAAATGGACCAACTCCTTGATTCCACGGATAAAAGGTTCCATGAAAAGGTTGAAGAGGAAAGGAGAAAGAGGATCCCCTTGTCTCAGCCCTCGGAAGACCTTGAAGAAATAAGATGGAGGACCCTTTGTGCTCCATGAAACCCTAGATAAGATCGATGACCCTAGTAGAGAATCCAAATTTGTGAAGCGTGCCATAGAGGGCTCCCCACTCCACACGATCATAGGAATTTTGAAGATCGAGCTAAAAGATGATATTGGAGCCAAACACTTTACGGTTGAGTCTTTAGACCAGCTTAAAAGTAGTTGAAATGTGATCAAATATCGATCTCAATTTGATGAAACCAGTCAATTCCAGGGAAATGAGCCTAGGAAGCAGCTTGGCCAAACGATTCGCGAATATGCCTGAAGCAATCTTGTAGATGACTGATGAGAACCTCATCATGAGCCATAACTAGCTCATTTTGACCTAATACAAAGGATAAAAGCTCCTACATATCTCAAGGAAAGGCTTAACTCTGAGAATTCTGAGTTTAAGGAGAAAACAAGTCATAAGGGGTAAAAATGAAATTTTACCAGTATAATCTGCATACAGGGTAATTCATGGCCCAAACACAGGTCAAAGCAACTTAATAAGAATAAAAGTGGGATGAAATGATCTAGCAAGGGCTACAGCAATTCCAAGAAACTAAATGACAATCTGTAACCCTAAAATAACCCACTTCAATTCACAAGGTTCGAGGCAAAGTAAAAATAGAATAAACCCTCTAAAATTCATAGAAAAATAATCTCTAGGGTTTAGAACCTTCAATTTGGCCTTCAGAACCCATTTTGACCTACATTGAGAACCATGCCCAATTAATAACTTAATTTGGGTTTTTGCGTAAATTGACCGGTCAAACAAGGTTTAATATAGAAATGAAATTCACCATCAGATTCCTTAGGTCCTAATTAGTCATGTATAAAAACTTGAGCCTAAGAAGAAACCTCCTTGACCGACTTTACACTTTGGTCCTCATATATTTACTCTTTGGCCCTCAACTTTTGAACCCTCGCATTTTGGCCCCTAACTCTCCTTCGTTCTTTGCGATCAGGTCCCCCCTGCAAAACCTGCCAGCACCATGCTCCGGCGACCTTGCGCGGAGCATGGCGCCGCGCAGGGTGAGGGGGGGGACCTGGCAAGTAAACCGGGGGTGCCCTGCGTCGTCAGCCGTCGCAGGGACACCCCCTGGTCGTTATAACCCACCATACCGGCCGTGCGAACGCACGGACGGTATGGGTTCTTGTTTCCGGCCATCCTCCGGCGAGGGAGACACGTCGTCTCCCTCCGCCCTCCTCCCTGTTTGATCCCTATAAATACCCCCCGTTGCTCCACCGACCGGGGTAGCCTGGATCTGACGGAGAAAACCCCCAACTTTCTTCTCCTCTCCCTCCGGCAGACGCCCACCAGCTCCGGCGGTTCCTCCTCCTCCTCCTCTTCGCTCTGCCGCAATACCAGCAGCAGAGACCTCCTCCCCTGCTCTTCCTGCGCCACGCCGTACCCAGCTGGCGCCTCTCCAGCCCTCTGCTCGCCGCCGCCCCTTCCCCTGGGTATCTTCTTCTCCGGCGACAGTCGATACGACTGTCGCCCTGCCCCGACCCCTTTCGTCTCCGTAGCTAGGTCAGAACTCCTCCCCATCTCCCCCTCTTTCTTTTCCTCACTGTCTTTTATTTGATTAAACCCTCGACCGCTCCTGTTCACCCTCACCTTCTCCGCCTCCGGCCATCCTCCGGCGAGCCGCTCCCATCACCTCAGCAACCCACACGGCTCGCCGACCACCGCAGGACCTCCGCCTCCTCACCCTGATCAACCCCCGCCCTGCCACTTCCCCCACATCACCCTCTGCAACCCCACCGAACAAACCCATCCTCCGACCCACAGTCCGACCTAGGGCAGCCCTTGCACGCCGCCCCTCGCCTCGCCACCACCCACACGAGCTTCGCCGCACCCTGGCGAAGCTCCTGGCACTTTCTGATTAGGCCGAGAGGCCGTTTTCTTGTGAACAGGCCACCCGACCTCCGCCGCCATTGCCGCGCAGGAGGAACTGCTTCCGCCTGCAGCTACAGGCGCGCCACGCTCAGCGCCACGCCCAGATTCAACTCCCAGGCCTTGCGAGGCGTTTCGACAAACACCAGGCTCGCAGCTAAGGCAGAAGGCTTCGCGTGACGCCGCAATCTCCCGCTGATTTCCCCGCTGCGGGCGCGCAATTGAGGTGGGACGTTTAGTCCCACCTCGGAAAAGCCTGAAGAGGCGCAGCGATATAAGATGCAAAAGTGCTGGAGGCTTACTGCCTCAGCACACGGGGTGAGGTCCCCTTCACCAGCCCGGTTACCCGGTCTCGTCCGCGCTCACGCCCCGCGGACCTGACCCGACCCGACCCGACTTAAGACTGACCTGCACTCCTCGCCCACCACGCACGCCGGTGGGCCTGGACCCGGGCCTGACCCGACCCGGTTACCCGGCAGCTCTGGGAGAGCTTTCCCAAGAGTGGTTTCAGAGAGAGAGAGAGACGCGGGGGGGGGGAGGGTAGAGTAGGTTTTGCCTCTGACGAAAAACTCTGAAGTGTGCAGGCACAGGCGAAGAAGAAGACCCGCGGAAGAAGAAGGAAGCTGACTGTAGCAACAGGTAGTTTAAGTCGTCTGATTTGGAAATCAGACGACGGCCTGAAGGGAAAAGAAGAAAGGAGGGGTGACGTCCCTGGCTAGAAAAAGAAAAGAAGGAAGAAGGAGATCTAAAGAAGAAAGAGGAGCATCACCTCTACAGCAACAAAGAAGAAGAAGGAGATCTGAAGAAAGAAAGAAAGAAGAACATCACGAGAAGAAAACGAAGAGAACAACAAATTCTTTCCCTCTCTCTTTCTTTATTTTTGTAAAAGAAACATGTATATCTCTAGAATACAACTTGCTCCCTGAGTTCGACCTCGGGAACTCTTTTCCGAGTAAAAAAAATTTATATATTTGAAATGATGGCAACAACTGGCTATACTACAACGTTATAACAATAAAACCCGGTTGAGCCAAGCACTTCATTTTGGCGCCGTTGCCGGGGAGCAACGGCTATTCTAGAGGTAAACATTCCTGTTTCTTTTCAATTTCTGATAATCTCCTCTCTTTTGTGCAGAAAACTACAGGAAATCAAGAAGACAAGCAACCGCACGACAACCACTCCGAGGACAGGTAAATCTTTCCTCTCGCTATTAACCCCTAAACTCTAAAGAGGAAGAAAAGAAAAGAACAAGCAATATAGGGCTAACCTGTCTTCCATACTTAGTAACCGTAAAGAGTTGCATGTTTTCAACTCATTAGTCCTGCACACTATTAAGGGTATTTAAGGGCTAACACATTCCTGCTTGAGCCCTAATTACCCAACAAAGAACTAACTGGACCAAGTAGAGCCAACATAAGATTCAACATTAGGGTTTTAGAGACACACTACTTAAATCAAGAATGGAGAAAAAACCAATGAAGTGTGCCCAAACCCTTGTCTGAAAATACCTATTCAAAGAAAACCTAAAACAATTGGCTCTCTAAACACTTGAACCCTAAAAGACAAGACCTAAAAGCTCTCAAAGAAAACAAGAGGTAAAGTTGACCCCTTGGGTCAACCAACCTTAAATTAGGTCACTCTTTGCACTTAAAAAGACTAAAGTTCAAGTGAAACCTTAAGCACCCTGATCTTAAAATTGGTAGACTTAAGAGGTCAAGATCCCCATTCTGGTCTACCTGGAACCGCAGTGACAAGAGAGGTCGGGTGGGGGAAACCCTGTAACCCGTGGGGACGCTCTACCGTGTAGGGGTCTTCGCGGGACTCTCCCTCTCTGGCTGCCCAGGTAATTCTCAGGTGGACGATCTTTCTGATCAAGGGGTCCATCTGCCCCGAACCTCTATAGTCACCCAACAATTTTTGGGTGTCTTGATTGGGTCCAGCACCTGCTTATCTCATCCAGCCCTTCAGTATTTTTCAGGAGGTCCTTGAAACCTCCTATAGAAATTCACTTTCCCCGAGGCTAAGCCTCGGCTCCTTTGTTTTTGCAGAAATCATGCACATAGCCCCTCTTTCCTCTGATTCTGAACAAAATCCCCTTCTTCCATCTTGATTCAAACTTTGGTTCTATATCTTGATTCCACCACCTGATCCAATTATGCAGCCTAATTACCTAGCAAGACTACCATTCAAAAAACCTGAATATCTGAGATCCATGAAAGATAAGATGATTGAGGATGCCCTTGAAATCTATGAAATCAAATATAAACCCTCAACACCAATAGGAAACATTCAGGTTGATGTTCCAACAACCACAGCTTTCATCATAAACTGTGCCCAAATTCTATTGACTGAAATTTCAAAAGGATCAACCCGAGATATGCTCATGACAGGATACATTGAGATGGAAAAATTACACCAATCTGAATACCTTCAATGCTTGACAAATCCTGTACTTTGGGAACAACACCAAGATGCCCTTATGGAACGGGTAGAAATGATGAAATCAGTTGAACAGATTATCAACCAGAAATACCCGTATATACCAGAAACAGAGGATGAACCATCTTGGAACAGTATTAAGGGACAATCCAGTTTCCCAGATCTCGGGATTGAGGCACAAAGTGGTTGTAAAATCCCAACCCAGATAGAAGACAATGTTGAATTAGGTTGGGATATTGCAGGAGAACACAATGATGAGCCAAACTTAGACCATGAATTGCCAAGCCTAGAATTCCAAAACTCCTGCAATAATGAGATCACTACTGAACCTTCTGAGGGTATAAATTCCGCCCCTTATTTCGATAAGGTGGCCCTCGAAGATTATTCGGACTTAGGTTCTAATAATTCTACCCACATCCTAAGCCTAGAACCTAGATCTGAAACTTATTGGGAAGATTATGAGGCCCTTTATGAGAAAGATCAAATTTTTACAGAATATGATTCCGGGCCTCTATTTAATGAATATCCCTCTCCAACATCCTCAGGAAATCTGATCGATTTTTCAGAAAACATGCCAATTTATGATACAGAAACTGAGGAGTTGGATGAGCAAGGTTTTAATGGGGTCTATCCTACCAGCTTAGAGCTTGAACAGAACATCTTTTTGAGCCCAGAAGTGACATATAGGCTAGAACCCAGTCAGGCTGCTGATTCCACATCTGATGATTTTTGCTGTGGTGGAATTCATGATCATTTTCGCCAACTCTCCGACAATTTCAGATCTGACTATAATTGCGGAGAGATTCCCCTTCCTGAACACGCCAGGCCTATCTACGACCTCAGTTCACATGACTCTGACTCTGACTCTGAGGTCCTGATTCCCGAGATCACTGATAACACAGAATCATTCCTTTTCGATCCTCAGGAACCAAAAATAGAAAATGCCAAGAGTGATTACAACCAAGAATCCAAATTTTTTCTCGAATCCGATTCCTTTCATCCTACAGACACTCTTCCGGCATTTGATAGTTACCCAGAGGACTCTCTACAGAAAACCACCTATCATCTGTTTCTAGAAGAGCCCTCGTACACAATGGCCACCTCGTCCGCACACACAGAACGGATCAAAACCTCTCCCAAACCCCGACCCGCAACCGGACTCAATTTCTATTCAGATTCACCTCTCACCGAGCCGATTGCATTTCCACATCGGGTTTCGAACATTGATCAGACTACATACCATGCTCTATCATCCTCTGATCACCCCTGTAGGGTTTCCGCGTCATTCATTGATTATTCTACGGGTCCCTACTCTGACCAGGCTGATTCGACTCAGCCAAACCTTGCATTTACACTTCCACATCTATCTGAGCTTCATAGTTTATGGTGGGTTCCACACCTTTTTATCCACATCTATCAACCCACCAGATTGATTGGGTTTGGGCTGCATCATCAGCCTGTTGATCTGAACAAGCACCTGGTTGGACCAACCAGGCTCTTAATCAAGGTGCTTGTCTTACAAAACTCTGCTGATTTGACCATCCCCTCTCCATCGCATTTCCCGCTTGGCTGAAGGCATCAAATTTAGCGCTCAATGGGAGGCAGCCCGTCATTCTCTTTGAAAACCTGAAACTTGTTCTGACAGTTTTTTGCACTTGAAGTTCACACTTTAGGGCAGCCGACTCCACCTCAGGTGCTTGCATCTGAGATTCATCAAAATAGCTATCCTAATGTATGAACTTAGTTGAATAAAAACCCCTAGGTTACAATGAGGACATTGCAAATCTTAGGCATGGGGGGGTAGGAAAGTACAAAAACTTGTAAGAAAAAGTTTCAAACAAAAAAAATTCACATATGCCAAAAACACCATAAAAATTAAAAAATTTTCGAAAAAGAATAAGAGGAAAAGAGGAGAAGGAAATTTTGTGAAGGAGAAAAGAAACAAAATGAAAAAGGAGCACAAAATTATAAAAAAGGTGATAGTCATTAGTCAGGAACTAAGGAATTAACCTAAGTTCTAGACCTCATTCAAGAAAATAACTGAAAAGTGCACAATGAGATTAGTAAGAATGCAAACCTTAGGCATTCTTGAATAGACTCTTAGTACCCATTAAGATCTGGACACTCCTCAAGAGGTTGAGGAAAATGAAAAGCTGAAGTATTAGGTCTAAGGCTTAGGGAGTATTCGGCCTCGTTAACTAATTTTTGGTTTACGGGACTCAGTAACCTAAGCACCCTAATCTCACACACAGCCTGGTTCAGTAAGCGTAAAAATCAGAATCACGCAGAAGCGTCGCAAAATTCTGAAAAGAACACCTAGAATAGGAGCGGCCGATCAACACAAGTTGATTTGGACGAGTTCCCAGCGCGGAGAGGCGGGAAATCCCCTCGAAGATGCGTAGCAAAATATCATCTCCTCGGTGCTTATCTCCTAGGATATTTACATATCCTACTGGGGGCATGTAAGCACTCTGCTGGTTCAGATTCCATGGATGGCATTATCTCGAAGTGTCAATTGCCAGGGTCTGGATTCGGCCACGGAACACCATGGATGGGATTATCTCGAAATCTCAATAGCCAGGGTTCCGGGGGTTGCCATGGGCGGTGCTATCTCGAAGCATCGATCGCTAGGAACCCTTGAGGATTGATGATGGGAGCAAGGAATCTGATACAGACCGTGTTGAAAAGCCAATCCTAGGCTAGAACTAAAAAGAAAAAGAGAGAGAAAACTCTCCAAACAGAAAAACTTTCTATCTCTCTCTTACAAAACACACTGCGAACTGAGCCAGGGCTAAAATCATTTCAAGCACGGGTGCTTTAACCACGAAGTCCAATAAACCTTAGGTTAGTTCTTGTGGGCCTTAAAAACCTTTGCTAAAAGACTGAGGCTAAGGCTAGACAGATTTGGATCTTGATTGGTACTAGAGTACCTTTTAGGCCTATGGTCAGCATTCTAACCTAATCTATGCTCAAATAAATAAGGCACTTATCTAAAACTATTAAAAACTTCATGGTCTAGAACAAGGGATTGAAACCTTAAGTTTTTGCTAAGAGACTAGCAAAAGCTAGGCATGGGGGTATGATGAGAACCTCATCATGAGCCATAACTAGCTCATTTTGACCTAATACAAAGGATAAAAGCTCCTACATATCTCAAGGAAAGGCTTAACTCTGAGAATTCTGAGTTTAAGGAGAAAACAAGTCATAAGGGGTAAAAATGAAATTTTACCAGTATAATCTGCATACAGGGTAATTCATGGCCCAAACACAGGTCAAAGCAACTTAATAAGAATAAAAGTGGGATGAAATGATCTAGCAAGGGCTACAGCAATTCCAAGAAACTAAATGACAATCTGTAACCCTAAAACAACCCACTTCAATTCACAAGGTTCGAGGCAAAGTAAAAATAGAATAAACCCTCTAAAATTCATAGAAAAATAATCTCTAGGGTTTAGAACCTTCAATTTGGCCTTCAGAACCCATTTTGACCTACATTGAGAACCATGCCCAATTAATAACTTAATTTGGGTTTTTGCGTAAATTGACCGGTCAAACAAGGTTTAATATAGAAATGAAATTCACCATCAGATTCCTTAGGTCCTAATTAGTCATGTATAAAAACTTGAGCCTAAGAAGAAACCTCCTTGACCGACTTTACACTTTGGTCCTCATATATTTACTCTTTGGCCCTCAACTTTTGAACCCTCGCATTTTGGCCCCTAACTCTCCTTCGTTCTTTGCGATCAGGTCCCCCCTGCAAAACCTGCCAGCACCATGCTCCGGCGACCTTGCGCGGAGCATGGCGCCGCGCAGGGTGAGGGGGGGGACCTGGCAAGTAAACCGGGGGTGCCCTGCGTCGTCAGCCGTCGCAGGGACACCCCCTGGTCGTTATAACCCACCATACCGGCCGTGCGAACGCACGGACGGTATGGGTTCTTGTTTCCGGCCATCCTCCGGCGAGGGAGACACGTCGTCTCCCTCCGCCCTCCTCCCTGTTTGATCCCTATAAATACCCCCCGTTGCTCCACCGACCGGGGTAGCCTGGATCTGACGGAGAAAACCCCCAACTTTCTTCTCCTCTCCCTCCGGCAGACGCCCACCAGCTCCGGCGGTTCCTCCTCCTCCTCCTCTTCGCTCTGCCGCAATACCAGCAGCAGAGACCTCCTCCCCTGCTCTTCCTGCGCCACGCCGTACCCAGCTGGCGCCTCTCCAGCCCTCTGCTCGCCGCCGCCCCTTCCCCTGGGTATCTTCTTCTCCGGCGACAGTCGATACGACTGTCGCCCTGCCCCGACCCCTTTCGTCTCCGTAGCTAGGTCAGAACTCCTCCCCATCTCCCCCTCTTTCTTTTCCTCACTGTCTTTTATTTGATTAAACCCTCGACCGCTCCTGTTCACCCTCACCTTCTCCGCCTCCGGCCATCCTCCGGCGAGCCGCTCCCATCACCTCAGCAACCCACACGGCTCGCCGACCACCGCAGGACCTCCGCCTCCTCACCCTGATCAACCCCCGCCCTGCCACTTCCCCCACATCACCCTCTGCAACCCCACCGAACAAACCCATCCTCCGACCCACAGTCCGACCTAGGGCAACCCTTGCACGCCGCCCCTCGCCTCGCCACCACCCACACGAGCTTCGCCGCACCCTGGCGAAGCTCCTGGCACTTTCTGATTAGGCCGAGAGGCCGTTTTCTTGTGAACAGGCCACCCGACCTCCGCCGCCATTGCCGCGCAGGAGGAACTGCTTCCGCCTGCAGCTACAGGCGCGCCACGCTCAGCGCCACGCCCAGATTCAACTCCCAGGCCTTGCGAGGCGTTTCGACAAACACCAGGCTCGCAGCTAAGGCAGAAGGCTTCGCGTGACGCCGCAATCTCCCGCTGATTTCCCCGCTGCGGGCGCGCAATTGAGGTGGGACGTTTAGTCCCACCTCGGAAAAGCCTGAAGAGGCGCAGCGATATAAGATGCAAAAGTGCTGGAGGCTTACTGCCTCAGCACACGGGGTGAGGTCCCCTTCACCCGCCCGGTTACCCGGTCTCGTCCGCGCTCACGCCCCGCGGACCTGACCCGACCCGACCCGACTTAAGACTGACCTGCACTCCTCGCCCACCACGCACGCCGGTGGGCCTGGACCCGGGCCTGACCCGACCCGGTTACCCGGCAGCTCTGGGAGAGCTTTCCCAAGAGTGGTTTCAGAGAGAGAGAGAGACGCGGGGGTGGGAGGGTAGAGTAGGTTTTGCCTCTGACGAAAAACTCTGAAGTGTGCAGGCACAGGCGAAGAAGAAGACCCGCGGAAGAAGAAGGAAGCTGACTGTAGCAACAGGTAGTTTAAGTCGTCTGATTTGGAAATCAGACGACGGCCTGAAGGGAAAAGAAGAAAGGAGGGGTGACGTCCCTGGCTGGAAAAAGAAAAGAAGGAAGAAGGAGATCTAAAGAAGAAAGAGGAGCATCACCTCTACAGCAACAAAGAAGAAGAAGGAGATCTGAAGAAAGAAAGAAAGAAGAACATCACGAGAAGAAAACGAAGAGAACAACAAATTCTTTCCCTCTCTCTTTCTTTATTTTTGTAAAAGAAACATGTATATCTCTAGAATACAACTTGCTCCCTGAGTTCGACCTCGGGAACTCTTTTTCGAGTAAAAAAAATTTATATATTTGAAATGATGGCAACAACTGGCTATACTACAACGTTATAACAATAAAACCCGGTTGAGCCAAGCACTTCAATGACATTGCAAAGGCGTATGGGGCGAAAATCAGCCAAATCAGAGGAATTCAATTTCTTGGGGATTAGGGATATAACGGTAGCGTTGAAAGATCTGGGAGCTTCCTAGGAGGAATAGAAGTGTGATATGGCATTCACCACATCCGTTTTAACAATATCCCAGTAGTGACGAAAGAACTCAGCATTGAACCCATCAGGGCTAGGGGTGTGTTGGCAGGCAAGTCATTAATGATATTACGAATCTCAGATTCATTAGGGATACTAGTTAAGTTGGCACAATCTTTGGGGGTGATGATCGGAGGTATGACATCAAGAAACCTATTGACATCACTCGTGCCACTAAAGGTAATGAGAGATTCGAAGAAATTAGTCGCTTTACAAGCAGCCAAGTCCCACGAACCATTACCAATGGAGGAGGAGAGGGAGTTTGGATTACGCTTAGCAAATCTCTTTTTGATGGTGTCAAAAAGGAAGGCATTATTGCCTTCACCATGGAGTAGCCAACCAATCTTGGTTTTCTAGGCCAGGAAGTCATAGTGTTTAGCGAGGGCATCCTCTAGTTGGATAAGAGTATCCGCAAGCTCAGAAGAGATCTGATCATCCCACTGGGATGTCAGTTTGGCTTCCAAATCATCATGATGACTCTTTAGACCTTTGAAAATCGAGTGAATGTCGCCGAAATACTACCTATTCCAAAATTGAAGGGCTTTTTTGAGACTGTAGAGCTTCAAGTAGAGGTTGTCGAGGTGATAATGAGTAGGATTAAGGGTGGGTGTATCCCAAACATGTCTGACCACATTAAGGAAGGAAGGAAGGAAGGATTTGATGAGAGATTTAGTGTGATTTGTAATTAGGGTTTTTTAGGGTCGTTGTAACACGCGAAATCGCATATGCTGTTAAAATTTGTAACCTAGGTAGTGAGGTATCTAGGGTCATCCAAGGAGGCAATATGTTTGCAAAATTCAGGTCTCTTGCTTGGAAATAGAAATCACCTTTCTTTTTGGTCTTTTCAACTATATCATTTTTTTTTTCGGGCTTTGAAATAACGAAGGAAATATACGAATTGTTGACGGAAAACAACTAACACCTAACTCACTACACTACTACAAAAGTGACAAGTAGAGCCTCACCCTAAGCTCACTCTAGGCACGTGGAGGCCTAGAGTAATTAGGTAGAGGGAGTGTAAAAGTGCTAGAACAAAGATAAAATAATTGCAACCAAAAAAAATATGAAAAGAAGGCAAATTTATTTGATAGAATTTGTGTTTTACAAAAACATGTAAAGGAATGCTTCTACTTGAAATGGAAAATATAAAGGCAATAAAAACACAAATTCTCTTGCAAAATCTGGTGAAGAAAAGAAGCTCCTTACTCCAAGTTTAGTGGCTCCTAAGCTTGAAAAGAGGCTCCTCCTCCTTCCTTGAAAATGGTGTCCTCCAAGGTGGAAGCTACCACCTTCAATGATCTCCTCTAAGGGTGGGCGTGCACCACCCTTCTCCTCCAATGCCTGGCCGTCCTCCTTGATATGGAATGCTCCTCCTTCTTGGCATGGCACAAGGTGAAAGAATGGGGAGAAGGCACCAAAGGGGTGAGTGATGTGCCCCCTTAATATTCTTCTCTACTCCTTCTTGGTCATAGATATGAGGTGGGTATAGGGAGATTTAACTAAATGGAGGTTGAAAAAAATGGTGGTAGGTGATGGGTTTTTATAGAGTGGGATGGGGGTAGGGTTGGCGTGAATAGGTGGAGGGCTAGGATGGAGTTTGGTGGTGGTTATGGGTGGTTAATTTGATCCTAGGGCTAGGGTTAGTTGGTGCCAACCAAGGGGGTGCCATGGGGGGTAGTTATGGTGGTGGTGTCCCTTGAAGTTGGCACCAAAATAGGTCTTCTAGAAGGGGGTTAGGTGCCACCATGTAAGGAAGAGTTGGGATGTATTTGGTGGATGGATGGATGGCCATGATGGGGTCTTAAGTTGGCACCGAAAGAGAGGCTTCTAGAAGGGAGGTTTTGGCGCCAACTTTAGGTGTCTTTTGGAGGAGGTTGAGGGGTGAAGGGATGGCTTGGGTTGGTGCCAAAACAAGGGTGGACTAGGTAGAGCTTAGGTGCACTATGTGGGCTTAGTTAGTGGAACTAGTTAGGGTTAAGTTGTAGGTGGTGGATGGCCAAGGGAGCTGGAGTCTAGCTAAGCTAAGCTAAGATAAGCTAGCTTAGCTAGTAATGGAGTAGAGGAGGCAATGGGAGCTAGGGTTTGTGGAGAGGAGTTGGACAGAAGAAGTCTGGAGTTGAACTGGAGCTGGCAGCTGCTGAGGAGGATGGCATGGAGCTACTTTAGCTGGCTTAGCTTTCTAGTTCTTTGCTAGCTGCTAAGCCAAGCTAAAGTAAGCTGGTTTCTGCCACAAGGAGCTGGTGAGCTAGGTTTGGTGCTCCTAGGGAGGATCAAGCTGGTAGAGGTAGCTAAGGTAGCTTAGCTCAACTGAGTTGAGCTAAGCTGAATCCCCGGCAGCTGGACTTTAGCTTCCTGAGCTGAAATGAAGTCATCTTCAGTTGGCTAGAGTTGAGTAGAGCCGGATGTAGCTGGACTTGAGCTGGGGTGAACTCCTGTCAACTCAGCTAAGCTAGCTAGAGCTCCCTATGGACTAATGGGAGCTGAGATGAGCTAGACTCAGCTAAGTTGAGCTGGATCTGAGCTGACTTGAGCTAAGGTGAGCTAAGATGAGCTCTCTTGAGCTGCCATTCAGCTGAGATGGGCTGAATGGAGCTAGTATGAGCTAACCCTAGTTCAAGTGAGCTGAATTCCAACTATGGTGAGCTGGATCAAGCTGAGTACTAGCTGGTGAGAGCTTCTCCTTCACCAGTTGCCTTCCTGAGCACTAGGGTTCTAGGGATTTAGCAATCTGTATATCCTTAACACTCACAAAAACACATTAAAAAGACAATAAAAAGTGCAATGCATGCCTAACCTAATTAATACCTAAATGCAGCCCAAAAACCTATTTGTGGAGCAAAATCCTAAGAGCTAGGTTTGTTTTAATGCATAAGAATGATGATAATCTGGCATTTATTACACTGATTGCATAGCAATAATGGGTCCTAATCAACATAAATAATGTCTGAACCTAGCTTAATTTGTGGATATTGCACTCATGTCTTGCATATCATGCATTGCATTAGTCTATTTAGAATAAAATGAGATATCCTGTTGTTTAATGGTTTTGATTACTATTTGCAGGTAATAAAGTGATCCAGGATGAAAGAGATAGTGGAGTAAAGCAATAAAGGAAGAAGAAGACTGATCCAGACAAGTGGAGAGAGGAGGATAGCCTTATCCCTACCCTTAAAAACCCTGGGACAACCTTCCCACACCCAAAACCACCTCTATTAGGACACCTCAGCCTCAAAACCCAAACATGGATAGCGCTATCCATGTTCGTATCCACCCTATGCCTCTCCCAAACACTTAGGAACAAAAACCCACCTTAGAAAAC
Source organism: Thalassia testudinum (assembly GCA_037157565.1). Taxonomy (NCBI): domain Eukaryota; kingdom Viridiplantae; phylum Streptophyta; class Magnoliopsida; order Alismatales; family Hydrocharitaceae; genus Thalassia; species Thalassia testudinum. The sequence goes on along the minus strand of JAZHRO010000040.1, from coordinate 8,166,922 downwards.
CTAAAACCCACACTCCAGCACGTTTTAAGACATCCAGACATCTGGCTGGACATCTGATTTTTGCAGAATAACAATCCAAGAAGGTAGAACTCATATTGACATAGAATTGGATGCCAAATTTAATGTCCTGACATCTAATTTTGTAATATAATATGTCTTACCACTATTCTGGAGGTCTAATACTGCTTTCTGGTTCCTGATTTTGGTGTCAGAAGCCCTAGCTTGCCTATTTCAACCTAGGACCCCACTAGACACCCTAGGAAACCCAATTAGAGACCTCCTAAGCCTAGTCCACTATCCATAGCTCTACTTATCCTTTCCCTAACCCAATTGAACCATCTCATACCTAATTGGGTGCATCTACAGTTGATTGTGTGCACCCAAGCCCAATTAGATCCACCCAGGATCTAATTGACTCATACCTATTAGGGTTACCCTAGCCTAAACATACACACATCCTTTTATACTTGACCTAGACCTAATTAGGTTCACTTCTATCAAATTAGACTCTTTTAAGATTAATTAGGTCCATACCCACCTAATCTAGGTCAACCTAATCTAGATGTACCAAAACCTACAACCTAGCCCTAAGAAAAACACACACACACACACACCTTCCTATTCTACCCCTACCAAACCCACGCACGCCCTCTTGGAAACCCTAAAACTTGTGTCAAACCTAAATCCTAAAATGGTGGCATTGGCTACTTTTGGAGCCACCAAATGTTGCAACCAAATGGAGCCTTCCCATAAGGAAAAAGAGAGAGCCACGAAATTGCACACCATTTCCATTCACTCTCTTCCTCTCTCAACTTGCGACCACACCTCCTCCTCTCCCTCTCAAGGCCGTCCTCCTCCTTAAGGCTCCCTCCATCGACGGCTAGGAAGAAGCTCTCCTCCAAGCTTCTTCAAGGGTGGCAAATAGAAGAAGAGCATAAGGATGCAACACCTTCTCCTTTCTTCTTGTGGGTGTGCCCTCTTTTTCCTACATAGAGGGTCCACACCTCCATTTTCTTTTCCTCTTAGATAGCCATAGAGAAGAGCCCCCTCAAGGTCTTCTCAAGGATGGCCATTGGTAGAGAAAGGGTGCAACACCCTCCTCTCTCCACTTAGGTGCACACATCCATCCTCCTCTCTTTAGTGGATGGTCAAGAAGGCTTCTCCTTAGCCTCTCTTGGTTGATCCCTTTCTTTAGTTTAGCTTTATTTCCATGTATCCGAATTTTATAGTGACTTAATTTTTGATGCATGATATTATTGTCTAATGGTTTTATATGCATGATATTATCTTCACGGCTTACAACTTTAATGCATGCTTATTAGTGTACTTAGGAGAGTCCCATTTAAGTTTGTCACACCATGCACGGCCACCATAGCCCCACTTAGATCCACGTAGTCACTTAGGTTTTTGCTAGCACATCTTGATCTAGGTTTCATTTCGCTTTCAAAATAAAAATAAAAAACACAAAAAGGTGTAAAATACAAAAAGACCAAAGATATTAGGTTAGATTAGATTTAGGTTAGAAAAGCCAATCCAATTTTTGACTCATTTTCACGCTTCCCAGAGACGAACGTCCAGGACTCAAATGCTAAAAAGAAAGGAAATTTTGCGTGTGTTTCGTAATCAATTAAATATTTTGATCAAGGGTTTAGTGCGACTATACTACGATTTTCGACAATTTCAAAATGCACGAAAATGTACTTGTCAAATGGCGCCGTTGCAGTGGAGGTAACGTGCAAGTTTAGATTTGGATTTGCTTAACTTCTTTTTGTTTTGATTATAGGTCAAGACAAGGATCTACGCATGCATCGACCTGTGGTGAAGACTATAGGTATTTTCTTCATCCTCTATTTGTTGCTTTCTTAGGTTAAAAATAGAAAAATAAATTCAAATTCAAATTTTCAAATTTGAATTTACAAAAAAAAATTTCTCTCTATTTAAACACACTAAAGTCAGATTTGGAAATCAGATCAGAAATTGTTGACAATTTTAAAAAATTTATTGTTGTCAAATTAGGCATCCAAAAATCTTGGGATTCAATCTAATCCTAGGGTTTCTAACAAGATTTCTAAATCCACCTTTTATTTGGAAAAATTCACACTATACGAATTTTAAAAATTTGTACAGTGGAAGGGGGTAAGAATAGTCTGTACTCTGATTTTATTGAACTTCAAACAGTAATTATAACCTCTACATAAATCAGATTGATATGAAATTTGTGGGGATGGAAAGCCGCTGAAACCTAGATTTTTCTATAAATTTTCAAGAACTTTTGGATTTCGTTTGATACTATTTCAAATTGCATTTCTCACAGAGGGTCCATCTAGTTTGTTTGGCCCCCTGGAACATAAAAATTCATGAAAAATTGCATGAAATAGTAAAAATCTTAAAAAAATATTCCTTGAAGAACTTATTGAAAAAGGAAGATCTCTACTAAATGTCATCTTATCTTGATTTATTTACTGATTTGGGGAGTGATTTCAAGTCAGAATAAGGTCTGACTGCAGATTGTTAGGAGAAGCATAAACCCTAGGTGTTTCACATTAAGGTTTAAATTTAGAGACCCAAAACAAACCTATCTGAGCCTAATTTGTGTGTGATTGCATGAGAGGGGATCTGATTTGATTGTTTGTCTTCCCCTCACCCACTTAAATTGAATTTGATCTACATTTCAACTTAGGCAACCACTTAGGTCTATTTCATTCAGTAGTGGTGCATTGGGACCATTGTTTTTCTTGATTGGATCGCACCACTTCTACCTTGTTGGACTTAAAAGAATCATATAGATCTATCAGATATTAGGGTTTCCACACTAGGGTAGAGCACATTTGCATTCCATACTTAAAGGAAATTCATATAACAAATTGGGACTTGCAAAACTTGTTGTGTGATCCACTTCAACCTTGTTTGAATTGACCTAAACAAGGAAACCCTAAATGAAAAAAATTAATACAAGCACTTGAACCATAAAATCCACTACACCAATTAAAGCTTTTATTGAAAATCCTTTGTCTATGCACTTCACACTCTAAATCAAATTTTAAGGGCAACATCCCCAAAACGTCCAATCACATTCCAAGAGCACTCTAAGCCCAAGCCTAAAACTAAGTAGGTGTGCCCTAGGTTGGAGAAATTTACTTGGTAACCAAAATTTACTTGGGTAAAAATCAAGGCCTTATCTTTTTAGACCAACTGGTGACAAGAAAGGTCGGTGCGGTAACTGCGTTAACTTCTAGTGGTGTCCTACCGTGTAGGGTGTCCTAGGGGGTCCCACCATTCTGGCCAGCAAAGTAATTCAAGGGTTGGTTTAACCCAGTTCCATTTCAGGATTCCAGGTTTAGATCCAATTAGGGTATACAATTTAAGGCTACCTTGTTTGCTTGATTTGGGGCTCTCTCATCTTTCTTCCTAGGCCTTTGCCTTAATTCCACCAGCCCCTTATAGCTGGTTGCATCTTCCTAAGGAAGACTATCTCTTATCTCTATCCGCGTCTTTTATCAAATATCCATGAACCCATATCATTCTTTTGATCCTCAGGGTCCTCCATCTCCAAACCCAACCATGATTTCGACTCCTCCTAGTTGGGAGACTCATCCTTATCCCCCAGCTTATTTAGAGCCTAAACCTCATGGATCCGACCCTTATCTAGATCAGAACCAATTGAAAGCCATAGTTGCTAAATTCCGAGAATATAACAAGGACTATATAGATCAATGTGCCAAGCTCCTGAAGCAAATTAGATGATCTCAAGCACAATCTCAATCTTATCACTCCTCCTAGGAACAAGAGACTTGGAATAACTAGCCTAGTGGCTCTAATGACCCATATTTTGGATCCACTAGCTACTCTGCTAATTCTTGCTACCATGGGGAGGCATCCTGGACTCAGCCAACCCAAAAGGCACCTTTGGACCTAATCCGTGATTTGGGTAGATCATTTGAGGAATGCACCATTTTTGATACACCTGTACCTGATGATATATCACTAAGGAATTGGAATAGTGGATCACAAGTACAGGACCGCACAATGGGTTCTCAATCAATGCCTATAGTTAGCCCCACTTAGAGTGATACACCTATTGATTCATATCCAGATTCGTATAACCTTTGGTGGAGAAACAATCTGATCTTTCATGGCCACCACAGAGACCGACTCAGATTGAACATCAATCTAGGCAGCCCAGTACTCCACTCAATCCACTTTAGGGCAACCATCTAGTCTAAGCCAACCCACAACCACCCTTGAGGATATCATGAACATTTTGTTGGACTTTGACAAGACAAATGAAGAAAGGTTGACTAATCTGGAAAATCAAGTGAAATCTCAAGGGAATCAAATCAAGAGACTTCAAGAATCACTTTATCCCCGTATGCACACTCCTCTTCGCTCCTATTCTCCACCTATTCTTCCAACCCCTCCTCCAATCTATCAAACATAACACTATACGGGGGCCAAATCTGTGGCCTCTAAAAGGAAGAGAAAAGCTAAGAGCCCACCCAAATGATGTAATTTAGGCTCAACCAAAATCATAAGACTAAACCCACATCCAGCTCTGACTCAGACTCTAGGGGCAAAAAGAAGAAAAAGGCTTCTGAAGTTGATTTGACCTATTTACCCTTTCCTGAAGCATTAAAGAAAGAGTCACAAAAGAAGAAAAGACTTGCACACCTAAAGAGGTGGTTTTATTAGCTAACATAAGTGCATTTGTTTCTAGCACTCTACCACATAAAAAGCTCGACCTTGGAAAACCATTCATATCTTGTGCCATCAAGGGATTCACCTTCAATAAAGCCCTTGTGGATCTAGGGTCTTCCATTAGCTTGATTCCTACCACCCTTTTTTGACCGCACCAGACTTGGACATCTGCACCACACACCTGTCACCATAAGAATGGCAGATGGCTCCATCAAAACACCTAAGGGGGTACTTCATGATGTGATCATCAAAGTGCAAGGTCTTAGTTTTCCAGTTAATTTTATTGTTTTGGACATGGATATGCCAAAAAAGCTAAGTAATTCACCCATCATTCTAGGTCGCCCTTTCTTGGCTATGGCCAATGCACGGATTGACTATTACTCAGGATGTATGGAAATAAGTAGCGGCAATGAGAAGATTCACTTTGATATTTATGTAGCCGTTAAGAAAACAAAGTCAGGGTATTTTCTAGATGACATGGAAAGTGATTCGGAGGACAATTCAGAAAAAACCGTGGCAATTGACACCAGGGTAGGACCACACGGCTCGAATCAAGAATCTACTAAATCACATGAGTCACCCTCAATACAAGATCAAATCCTTGATAATGTGGTTGACTATCTTGACCGACCTAGCCCAATTCAAACCCCTGCCCCTTGCAATAAATCCCAGATTACCCAATTGATCAAAATGGTTCATGAAATAAAAGAAGCTAGTGTTAAAGAATATTATGATATAAGAAAAGAGCTTCATAGAATTCAGGACGAGCAACAAAAATCAGAAACATTTGAATTTGGGTCAGGTGTGCCACAACCGATTTGTAATTCGGTGGTGGTCATGCAGGATTCTATTGATCAAACACCCGAGGTGGATGATATTGATAATCCTATTGAAGTTGAGAATAGAGATTTATTTGAGAATCTTAATCTTGATTTAGGGCTGGAATACCAATCATTTCATTTTGAGGAACCAAGCACTAAGGGACCTAAATATGATTTTGTTGTATTTGAGAATACCCATGGAGACATTGATGAATTAATTCAAATGATCTCATACACGGAACAACAAAATCAAAAAGACTGTAACAACTCCTCAATCAATGATTCAGCCCATTCCACTTTCATGGAGGGACTCACTACTAAATCTAATGCCCAATTTCATCTAGGTGAGAAGGAAATATCCCCTTATGAAATAAATATTCAAGAAATTGAAATACTATTGGGGATAGCATATGATGAGTTACCAGAGGAAGTTAAAAATTTTGGGGAATCATGTGATAATTGGGAATTAGAATTGAAAATTTTTTAAGAGATAAAAGAAGATGATACCCAAACATCTTTGGTAGAGATAGGACTGATCACTGGACCATGATTTCTAGATTTGACCACACCACTTGGGTCATGCCTTCCATTCATCACCATTATCAATACCCATATTTCTTTACCCCACACGACTCTACCCATACCCCTACCACCCACATTCTCAATCACCTCTTCGGGATGCCTTCACCTTCATTTCTTCCAAGCACCCATAATTATCCATCTTTCTTCTGTATCATCTGGTTGCAGATAATCCCAAGCCCCATCTACATATTTTTCCGATTATTTGGTCTTGGAATTCATGGACAGCTAGTCCGCATTTGTGGCCCACTGTTGGCGAACGAGATTAAAATTTTTATCATTTTACTCGCCATTTTCAATAGTGTATTGATATATCCTTTTTTAGTGTACACCCAGCTGGAGGCATTAATTTCAGCACTTATATATAGCATATTTTATTTGGCATATTTTTCTGCATATTCAATTTTAGGTGTTGGAATAAGCGGAACGTCAAATTTCAGGAGCTATTCCAGGTGATTGCTACCCATTTACCCCTATCTTAAGTAATTTTTCATTATATTCATGCATGAGGACATGCAAGAAAGAAGGCATGGGGGGGTAGTAATTGTAAACTGAAAAATTTTTCTACCGACACCTAGGAAAAACCTTTCGTACATCATGCTAATTGCACTTTAGGGTCCTTAAATTAAGAAAAACCAACTCCACCTCCAATGTTCGCATTGGAGCTAAAAATCATCCGCAACAGCCACTTTCAACTCCTCCACTCACCCTTTTCTTAGGGCGAAGCTGAATATAATCCGAATTAGGGAAATTTTTGAAGTGCAACTTTGAAAGGTTACAAATAGCATTTATATATATTGCATTCATGAATAAGATTTTTATGAAAAGAATGTATTAGGGATTTTATCCTCTAGTTGATTCCTATAATCTGGAATCCAGTACAATTTTCACTCACATGTAGATTTTGCAATGGATTCACGGTGAAGACTGATGAACGTCTTCAGTTTGTCAAGAAGAAGCAATGCTTCTTTTCCTGAACCCCTGGATAGTGTTTTGGGAGTCAAGCCGATCTTCTTCCAAAAATCCACCAAATAGTGTGAGATGAGAGTAAAGTATACTTGTGCTCAAAAATTAGTGCAAGGAATCTGGAATCTTAGAAATTAGGTAATGATACTTAGAGATTAGGCATAGTTTTCGCTCTTGGATCCTGCGTATACATTTTTGCATGAAATTTTGAGAGCCACCAAATAAGGCAAATACACAGAGAGCGAGTTTTCACAAAACTAAAGCTTAGGTGAATGGTTACAACCATTCTTTATGGAATCCTCGGCTAAAGGAGGGTATTGATGTCAAGGTCAGATATACACCATCCTATCCATCTCTCCTGGTGCCATGAGTAGGCACTTCCACCAAATAAGCCATCTAATATCTCTTGAGTACCACCAATCCCTAATAATGCCTCCTCAATAAAGTTCATGAATGTATGGTAGATTGTGTTGTGTTGAAAAAAAAAATTATACATAGGAAAAAAAGGGAAGAAAAACATGAAAAAAATTAGAAAAGGAGGAAAAAGAAAAGAAAAAGAGTGTGTGAATATTTAATGTTTATTTCAGTTGCATTGAGGTGATACCACCAAATAAATTTGAGATCCACCAAATAAGTCCTTAACCTATCTTTCTATGTTTCTGACCACCCAAATACTAGCTGAGGAATTTAGACTTAGTGTTAGGGTTATGGAACTCAATTAAAGTGTTAATGCCAAGTTAGACCACCAAATACTTTTCATATATGTGAACCTGATGTTATTGTGAGCTCTAAGAAAAAGAAAGAAAAGAAAAGAAAAAGAAAAAAAAAAAAAGAGAGACAAAGAGAGAATGAATGCAAAGGAACCAAAAGAGAGCATAGTTTTTCTCGTCTTTCTCTGAGTTGAGTTACTTAATAATTTGGGAATCTAGATTCTATGGTAACAATTTCTATGTAACACCAAGTGAGAGTGAGACACCAAATAAATAATCATTTCCCTGTAAAATTCTCTACCTTAAGCCAGGGTGGAATTCATAAAATATCTTGAATACCCCGAGGGAAGAAGTCCACCTATCCCGCTAGAATTTTACTAGGGGTTAAGCACAGACTTTAGAGGTGAATCAAGTCTTTCACTCGAATATGTTGTGAAAGCTACATAGCTGCACTTTCATGTGTTAGGATTTCAAGATTTATGGATGAAACAAAAGGAGAAAAATCTTTACTCAAGTTCTTTGATAGAAAGAATAAGTAGTCCTTTAGGGATTGAACTTGTAAATAACTTAGTCATGCATTTAGTCTTGCATTTGCTAGGGACTAGCAAAGTTTAGTCATGGGGGTATAATTGCGCAGTAATCATGGGTCCTAATAAACCTAAATAATATCTGAACCTAGATTAATTTATGGATAAACCACTCATATCTTGCATATCATGCATTGCATCAGTCTATTTAGAATAAAATGAGATATCCTGCTATTTAATGGTTTTGATTACTATTTGCAGGTAATAAAGTGATCCAGGATGGAGATAGTGGAATAAAGCAATAAAGGAAGAAGACTGATCCAAACAAGAGGAGTGAGGAGGATAGCCTTATCCTTAACCTTAGAAACCCTAGGATAGCCTTCCCAAATCCAAAACCACCTCCATTAGGACACTTTAGCCTCAAAACCCAAACATGGATAGCACTATCCATGTTCTTATCCACCCTATGCCTCTCCCAAACACTTAGGAACCAAAACCCACCTTAGAAAACCTAAAACCCACTCTCCAGCACCTTTTAAGACGTCTAGACATCTGGCTGGACGTTTGATTTCTGTAGAATAACAATCCAGGAAGGTAGAACTCATACTGACACAGAATTGGACGTCTAATTTGATGTCCAGACGTCCAATTTTGTAATATAAGACGTCTGACCACTATTCTGGATGTCTGATTTCTATAGAATAACAATCTAGGAAGGCAGAACTCATACTGAAATAGAATTGGACATCTAATTTAATGTCCAGACGTCCAATTTTGTAATATAAGATGTCTGACCACTATTCTAGACATTTGATACTGCTCTTTGGTTCCTGATTTTGGTGTTGGAAGCCCTAGCTTGTCTATTTTGCCCTAGGAACCCCACCAGACACCCTAGGAAACCTAATTAGAGACCTCCGAAGCCTAGTCCATTATCCATAGCCCTACTTATCCTATCCCTAACCCAATTGAACCATCTCATACCTAATTGGGTGCATCTACAGTTGATTGGGTGCACCCGAGCCCAATTAGATCCACCCAGGACCTAATTGACTCATACCTATTAGGGTTACCCCAGCTTAAACACACACACATCCTATTAGACTTGACCTAGACCTAATTAGGTTCACTTCTATCCAATTAGATTCTCCTAAGACTAATTAGGTCCATACCCACCAAATCTAGGTCAACCTAACCAAGATCTACCAAAACCCACAACCTAGCCATACGAAAAACACACTCCCACACACACACGCACACATACCTTCCTATTCTACCCCTACCAAACCCACGCACACCCTCTTGGAAACCCTAAAACCTGTGTCAAACCTAGATCCTAAAACGGTGGCATTGGCTATTTTTCGAGCCACCAAAAGTTGCAACCAAATGGAGCCTTCTCATAAGGAAAAAGAGAGAGCCACAAAATTACACACCATTTCCATTCACTCTCTTCCTCTCTCAACTTGCAACCACACCTCCTCTCCCTCTCAAGGCCATCCTCCTGCTCCAAGGCTCCCTCCATGGACGGCTAGGAAGAAGCTCTCCTCCAAGCTTCTTCAAGGGTGGCAAGAAGAAGAAGAGCATAAGGATGCAACAACTTCTCCTTTCTTCTTGTGGGCGTGCCCTCTTTTTCCTCCATAGAGGGTCCACGCCCCCATTTTCTTTTCCTCTTAGATGGCCATAGAGAAGACCCCGCTCAAGATCTTCTTAAGGACGGCCATTGGTAGAGAAAGGGTGCAACACCCTCCTCTCTCTACTTGGGTGCACACATCCATCCTCCTCTCTTTAGTGGATGGTCAAGAAGGCTTCTCCTTAGCCTCTCTTGGTTGATCCCTTTCTTTAGTTTAGCTTTATACCATGTATCCAAATTTTATAATGACTTAATTTTTGATGCATGATACTGTTGTCTAATGGTTTTATATGCAGGCTATTATCTTCACGGCTTACAACTTTGATTCATGCTTATTAGTGTACTTAGGAGCATCCCATTTAGGTTTGTCACTCCATGCACGGCCACCATGGCCCCACTTAGATCCACGCAGTCACTTAGGTTTTCACTAGCACATCTAGATCTAGGTTTCATTTCGCTTTTAAAATAAAAATCAAAAACACAAAAAGAGCGTAAAATACAAAGAGACCAAAAATATTAGGTTAGATTAGATTTAGGTTAGAAAAGCCGATCCAATTCTTGACTCATTTTCAGTCCTCCCAAAGATGAACGACTGAGACTCAAATTCTAAAGGAAAAAGAAATCTACGTGAGTTTCGTAATCAATTAAATATTTTGATAAGCGTGACTATTCTACGATTTTTGACAATTTCAAAACGCGTGAAAACGCACTTGTCACACACCCCAATACTTATCTTTTGCTAATCTCTTAGCAAAACTTTAATTTTTACAAAATGAAATTTTTGGGAAATCTAATTTTTTTGACTTTTGAGGAGAAAGAGATTGTGGGACCTTAGTTGGTTTAAACACAAGATGTACGTGATTTGTTACAGATAAACAACGGGATTTGTTTTCAAATCCAAAAATTAGACAAAACAGGATCAATATATCCTCCAGAAAATTTATAGATTAACCTCTTGTTAATTCAGATGACTTGAAATTTCTATTTTTAGGATTTTTCTAGCTCTTGAATTTGATTCGTAACTTGCAATAACCTTTAAAACCTTGTGTCCGTGCTTGTGAAAAGCCAACATTTATAAGGGCGTGCTTTTGGTTTAAAACTTTTTTTTTGTTCCCCATACTTATTTCTATCTTAGTCTTATAATAGATGTGTCAGGATCATCATTCCCGTTACCAATCCTCGAGGGGCTTGGGTATTAGTACTTCGAGATAGCACTGTCTATGATAGCACCTAGGAGCTCACAACCTCAAAACACAATGCGATGCAAAGGGGCGCTCCAAGCAAACTCAAGCTCTTGCTCCAACACTATAGGTAGAGCATCATCCAAGATACTTGAGCTGCTAAAATGCACTTTAATGCTCTGTCTAAAGATATGAAATATAGGTATGGACCAGTGTCAAGGCAGTAACATGTTGACATCGTGTCCTCAAAGGAGGCATTTTCTGAAGGAGCTCTGATACCACTTGATAAGCTCTGATACCACTTGTAGGATCTAAAATATGGAATATATATATGACTATGCGCACAAACACTCAAGAACAATATTAGTAATAACAAGAAAATTTGCACAATCAATTCAAACCACAAAAGGACACAAAATGTATAGTGGTTCCCCGCCCTTGGGTACTCCACTACCTAAGCCTCCCAGCTTAGGGTTTTTAACTCGATTTCCTCAACCTCAAGGAAATCAATTTACTAACTGAGGTAATTAACAGGTTACCTCAACCCAAGTACAAAAACAGGCTTGTTTTTTTTTTGAAATAGAAAGGAAAGCTATCGTCCTACGATAGCAGTCCGGAGTAGTATATTATGTGCAAAGAAGGGAGATTACAAAAAGGATCCCCAAGATTGTATGAGGGACCAGCACTCTCTTACAATATTCTCACAACATACCGGCCTCTCCTGAAAAAGTCTCTTATTCCTTGCCTTCCATACACACCAAATAGAAGCAGCCATGTGGACATGTGGTTTCCCTCTCACCTCAAATCCATGCCACAAAGAATTCCACTCTGGTAAAGGATCCTGACAAATTTTTCTCCAGATGACATCAGTGATAAGGCAAGAAGAGAAGAGGTGATTTACATTATCAGTGCTTATCTCACATAAAAAACACACATGATGATCAGTACCCAATCTTTTGTGGCGTAGATCACTTGTGATTAACCCATCTCTCCTGCACAACCAAAGGAAGATTTGTACCTTGAGAGGAATTTTTAACATCCATATCTTCTTATCAATGGAATCATGTCTCCATCCCTCTTCAAAATTTAAAATTCTATTATACCCAGATTGGGCACTATAGATCCCATCCCACAGATATCTGTCCTCCGTTCTAGGCGTAGGTCTAAAATTTTCAAGGTCTAATAAAAGCCTTCTCTTCTCATTCCATAATCGGGTAGTTCTTCTACTGCTGCTGGATTCCACATCATCCAGATTCCAACTGCTACTGCTGCAAGACCAGATCTTGCTGACTGTATCATTCTTGTCAGCTGCTGCATCAAAAGCTCTCGGATAGAGCTCCTTCAAGACCCCCAATTCAGAGCATTCCTCCTTCCAGAATCTGAAAGACTTGCCATCTCCAAGTGAAGGTTGCAGCAGATGGAAGTGATCAGCCAAAGCCTTAGTTACTGATTTCTAGAAAGGTGATGGACAGTTTGGCTGAAGTCTGGAAAACCTGCTGTTGGAAGCTCCATATCTATCTCTGATCAGATCAGACCATGGTTTCAGATCACGTTGCAGCAGCTTAACAGCCCATTTGAGTAGCAAGGCATCATTAAAATGCTGTAAGGACTTGATCCCAAGACCACCCAGCTCCTTAGGATAGCAGATTTGATCACATTTGAGAGGCTGCAAGAAGCTACCCTTGTGTCTAGCTCCCTTCAAAAAAATCTCTTCCTCATCACATCCAATCTTTTCCAAATGGATCTTGCTGCTTTGAAAATGGAGAATTAGAAAACAGGGATGGAGGTGATCACCGAATTGAGCAAGATAAGCCTTCCACGTCTAGATAAGAATCTGCTGTGCCAACCATCAAGTTTCATAGAGATCTTGTCAAAAAGGCAATTCCAATCACCTCTCTTCAACCTGGAAAACCTCAAAGGCAGCCCAAGATATCTGATTGGAAGACTGATGCGGGGAATCATCAGGATGGTTGCTAAGGCTTCTTGCTCCTCCTCAGGTAAACCAAAGCAGACCAAACCTGACTTGTCCCTATTTAACCTCGGTCCAGAAAGCTCACCAAGGATATCAACAAAGTAATGCAAAGCCAACGCTCCATCCATGGATCCTTCAACAAAAAAGACAGTATCATCTGCATACTGAAGCATGGGAGCCAGATTGTTCCTGCAAGAGAGTGAATATCCTCTAACAAGACCCGCTTCAGAAAGCTTACAAGCAAACCAAGCTAAACTGTCAATTGCCAAATTAAAGATCAATGGGGCCAGGGGACATCCTTGCCTGATGCCACTTTGAGGCTGGATTTCCCATTTATTAGAGGGGTAAAGGAGGCCATGGTAATACATCTCCTAACCCAAGCTATCCAAGTAGGGGGAAAGCCCCTTCTTTTAAGAACATCCCATAAATAAGGCCAGTTGATTGAGTCATAAGCCTTACGAAAATCAACCTTCCACATGAAGGCCTTGCATCTTCTCTTATGCCAACCACAAACCATCTCTTGGGCCAAGATAAAAGATTCTTGTAGGGATCTACCCGGGAGGAAAGCAGACTGAGCAGGATGGATCAAGTCTTGCAATACAGGCCTCAATCTATTAGCTAGGACCTTTCCAATCACCAGATACAGGGAGTTAGAAAGAGCAATGGGTCTAAATTCTTGGAAAGATTCAGCATCCAGAGTTTTAGGCAAAAGAAACAGAAAAGATCTATTAATTCTTTCAAAGCCAAAATTGCCACTTTGGAATTCACTAATTACCCCCATAACCTCTGAGCCCACAATGTCCCATAGTTCTTTGTAAAAAAAAACCTAGAATCCATCAGGACCAGGCGATCCTTCACAATTGAGATTATTAATAGCCTTCAATACTTCAACCTCAGAAATAGATTCAATCAGGCTGGCCCCTTGAGATTCATTAATCCTGGGCAAATCATATGTTGTCATTCTCCAATTTCCCCTACCTGTAGCTCTTGAAGATTCCTTGAAGTACCTGATGGCCTCAGCTCTGATATCAGATAAGGAGGAAATTCTCTGCCCCTCTACAAACATTGATGAGATCAAATTTGTTCTCCTCCTAGAGCTAGTAGCCAAATGAAAAAATTTGGTGTTTGCATCCCCCTCACTTAGCCATAGCTGTCTAGATCACTCCCTCCAATCCATCTCCAATTTCAGGTCTTCTTCAATTACCACCCCCTGCCATCTTCTTCTATTAGCAAGATCAAGTTTGGATAGATGGTCCACAGCTTCCTTGGTATCCAATTCTTGAATTTTCAGCAAGGCCTCATGACACTTCTGATGTCTAAGAACTGAGACAATATCTCCATACTCCTTCAGCATGCCTTTCAGAGCCATAAGCTTAGAAGCCAGTTTGGAGGTGGCTGTGCCCTCACCCTGCTGTGACCTCCACCAGCTGGCAAGCATGTCTCTGAACCCTATTTCCCTCAGCCAAGATCTCCTAAATTTAAAATAGGAACCAACCACCACCTGCTCACCATTTACCCACACCAGAGGTGTATGGTCAGAAAATGGACGTTCAAGACCACACACAAATGACATCTGGAAGAGATCCAACAGCTTAGCATTCCCAAAAATTCTGTCAATCTTGGACATGAGCCCATTGCCATTCCTCCAAGTGAATTCAGCCCCTGATAATGGAAATTTGCACATCCCCAAGGCCTGGACCACCAACTGAAATCCTGTGGAGGAGCTGTTGACCACCCCATTAGGTCTGTCACTCCCCACTAAAGTACAATTAAAGTCACCTCCAACAAGCCAAGCCCCCCCACCTACAAATTCTGCAGCCAGATTCCAGTCCTCCCACAGTTCCTGCCTCCTGTTAGGATCGTTTGGCCCATATACACCAGTCACATAGAAGACACTATGCCCCTGGCCTCTTGTGAATTTGTAGGTTAGAAGGTGCCTAGTCATGGAAACCTCCTGTAAGCACAGCATCTGCTTCCTCCACCAAATGGAAATTCCCCCAGATTTGCCAATGGAATTGACCACCACAAGGTCATTTGCAGATCCTGCCCTCATCTCTTCCCATGCCTTATCAAAAGCACAGTCAATGTGTGTCTCCTGAATGATGGCACAGTCGATTTCCCATTCACGCAGATATCTAATTAGCAACCCCCTCCTGCTTCTATCGCGTAGCCCATGCACATTCCAACTCAAGACCTTCATTTGGGAATCAAGTCTGTCCCCTTCACAGCTGTAGAAGTTTTGCTAACCTTCATCACAGCTGCAACGACTGATTCATCAATCTTTTATGTGGGAGTGTGCCTTCTTAACCTCATCTTATAGGGAGGTTTCCAACTCCTAGCAGTAGAAGGAGTCTTAGACTTCGAATGCATGACTTCAGCCACAGGAGAGCAAGTCTGCAAGTTCATAGGATTCACAGAGAATTCCACCATATCCGAGATAGCATGCTCATTAATCACATTCATAATCATCCCTTCATCAGGCTCACCCAGATGGGTTTTCAGATCCTCACTCACAACTTCATTTGATAAACTCATTTCCTTTCCATTAGCATCCATCACTGCAGCCGCCTCTTGGACTAGGGTTACATCATCTACAATGTCTTGAACTTCAAACCTCATCTCCATAATTCCCAGTCTCCCCACCTCATCTACCAGTTCCCTCTCTCTCGAGCATTCTGCCACCACCTCCTGACAGTCACCGTGTGGTTGCAAGGAAGGGTCTTTGGACTTCAGCACCTCAACACAGGAGGGGAGGTCTTGGATCAGAGATACTTCAGCCACACCTACTAGAGCTTCAGTCCTTGTCTCTACATCCCCCAGGTTCCCTACCCCATCCACCAATTCCCTGCCCTTAGAACATTCTACCATCATATCCTGATTAGCACAATTTGGATGCAAGGGAGGAGTTTTAGATTTCAAAACCACAGCATAAGAGGGGGGACGATGTCTAGGGAAGACCTCTCGATCTGCCACAATAAAATTCAGAAGGAGCATCCAAGAACTGCCCCCACATCTAAGGATCAGTTTATCAGGAATGGCACCAGCCCTAAAGACTTTTACCCTCACATTCAGGACACTGGCATCTCCTTCAGTCAGCCCAACAGCAGCATCCACGACCATAGATGCAAACCCAGCTATCATGTTTTCCACCACCTTCCTAGATCTCAGATGCAGAGGCAGACCTCTGATCTCAAGAACACCAGACCTGGCAGCTATTCTTTGAGGGGGACGTTCAGGCAAAGATCCATCAAAAGGGGATACCAGCCGCCAAATCACTGATAGCCCACCCAAAAAACTAGTTTGAAAGCAGTATCTTTCAACATCTCCCACACCCACATCAAACAACACAAATTGCGATGACGAAACAATCGCAATCTTCCAATCATCAGTTGATAAAGAGAGAGATCTCACCAGTTGTCGAATTCTGTCCATCGATATGGTGCCCATGATAACTTCTCCAATCAAAGCACTACATAGAGCCAGTTCCGCTACTTTGACATCCTCAGTTAGGGGAACCTCGACATCCAAAACGCAACCCCCGAGCATTTCGAGGGGAGGGGGGAGGAGCATCTGCAACTTACCCCAAGGCCACGAATGTGTATTGCAGTCCCTGTCCCCAGAAGCATCACATGCCGCCAGGCAGGCATCCCATTTGTGACCAAAACCTCTGCACGCCAGACACAGCAGTGGACGCCGACAGGTCGCCGCTAGGTGCCCTCGAAGGCGACATCGATAGCAGGTCACCTCCCTTCGACCTCTCCCCCACCCATCTCGAAAATCCCTCCTGCCCATGTTCCTAACATCCGTAGGGACACGTACACCACGCGCCTTCCTGCGCCAAGATCGCGGATGCCATACCGCCCATCCTTCAGAGTCACCGGCACCGGCGCTGGGCCCCCTCAGGCGGCCGACCATCCTACAACGGCTCTTCCCACTCAAAGGGAAATTCAAAATTCCGAGCTTCCATTCACTTCTCCAAAAATGGGTTTGTTACAACCCAACGAGCAAATGCTCAAGAACAAATGAAATACAGGTGTAAGAAAGCAAACTCTTACAACTAGAACCTAAGCCTCTCAACAAATGTAAATATAATGCTATCGATTTGAGAGCCTAGATAGGACACGAATCGTGTTGAATTGCGTGAACAAAACACGTCAATGTGTTTGCAAACCGTAGCACGATTTGAAAGTAGCAAACACGATTTCTTCTCTTGAATATGTGGTGGAAAATATGAATTATAGATCTAGGAATTTTCTTCTCTTTTCTCTTGTCTCTTGTATGCAAACAAAGAGTCCTAGGGTCATTTTATAGAGTTTAGGACCTAGGATACTCGTCTACTAGACGTTGGGATTTAATTTCCAACGTTCATATTGTTGGAATTAATATTTCTGCCATTCTATTTTGGGCCAACGGCTAGATGGTACAGGTACTAAAGTACCTGTACCGGTACTAGCAGCTCACTGCCACCAGTACATGAGTCCTGGTACCGGTACTCATCATGGGTACCGGTACTTGTGACTCCCAGGTTTGAAATTCCTTGGGCACAGTAACCTACCTGTACCAGTACTCATCATGGGTACCAGTACTTGTAAGGTTCAGGCCAGAATTAAGCCTTCAACCTGTGGCCAACATGTACCGGTACTCATGGTTAGTACCGATACTTGTTCACAGTTTGAGACGAATTCTCAAACCTATGCCTTGCAAATACCAGTACTGATGACAATACCGGTACTTGCTTACAAGTACCTATTTTAAGCGATTTAATCAATTACATTCTTTGAAAATGAATGCCATATAAATCCTAATTTATCTCTAATTGATTTTTAGGATCTAAGTTAAATTCTCTTGTTAAGAGGCATATAATCTATGAAAACCTAAACTAAAAAAACAAAGGGTCGAAGATGATCTTCTTCTTCTCAATCCATCCTTGTCATCTTGCCTCCTCCTTATCATCATTTTCTCTTTCTCATCATTATGCTTCCATCATTTCTTGTTTGCCTTGCTCCACCTAAATCTGAAAGAACTCAATTGCAAACATTAATCCATAATAATTTTGTTAACACCAAAACAAGAAGTGGAACAAGGTTCCAACATTTTCCTCCTTCTCGGTGGTGGGAACTCAAACCAATGATCTGCTCCAAACTTTTACTATGGTCAAACAAGGGGTTTTTTCTAAGATTTAGTTATTTTTAAGTGTTGGCTTGTGTGAAATTTGACACAGGAAGTTCCACATGAAAAGCAAGTTTTTGAACCAGAATCTAAGCCAAATACTTTCCATATTACAAAAGTGGATCAAGTCACCTGAACTATCATGAGTTCATGTGGAATCTTAGAGAAGGATATCTGATCCAGTCTAAAAATAGATCCTGAAATTCTAATGATCAGATCGGTATCCTCATCCCTAGTTTGTTAAAGATAAAATCCCATTATATCAAAAGTGAGTTGTCAACCTTAGTCCTGATTGCAAAATTTTCCTCAAAAAGTTTTCAACATTTTTATTTTTATTTTTTTGTGTATGCCAATAGAAAAACAAAATGACAAAAGAAAAATGCATGTTTTTAGGTTTTGAAAATCCTAAAATGATCATCAAAATTTTAAAAACACCCCCCCATGCTTATGATATGCAATGTCTTCATGCATTAGGAGGGAAAAGAGATCACCTTAGTGAAGGGCGATTGGGTTTAAGATGGTCAAAACCTGGAGAAAGAAAGGAAAAAGGAAAGTAGGAAAAATGATGGGTTACCTCCCATCCAGTACTACCTTTTATGCCATTCAACGGAGCGTGAAGGTATGCACAAAAGATGGAAAATCATGTAAATAGTTGGACACTGGATGCCTGCATACAATGTGTCTTCTTCTGGATCCCTGGAAAATTGATGAGATGAAATATAGGGATCAAAGTTGGATGGAAAATGATAAGTGTAGCCCGAGTCTAGCCATGGTTTTAAATCGGGTTGAATGCCAAACTCAGGCAGATCTGGTGGTAGGTCCAATGGAAAGGGTTTGGGGGAAGAATGGTGAAGGGTGGGTGAAATTAGTGTGGAAAGGTGGGGTGAGGGAAGAGTGGGTGGGTCAGGGTTATCAGGGGATTCATCAGGAATGGATTTTTGGTCAAGACAAGTCTCCAAATCGCAGATTTCACCAACCACTTATTCTGAATCTGATTCCTCAAAAATATTATGGTTGGTAAGGGTATCTATCAACATTGTCTCCTCCACCATATTTGAAAATTTAGTATCTGAGTCCTCATAAAAGTTGTCATCATGGAATCTCTTGGAGGATTTGAAAATATTAAGAGTGATAGTTTGGCCTGTGTAGGTGATATCCATTTTGCCTGTGTGGTAATGGATATTTGCCTTTACAGTGGCGAAAAAGGGTCATCCATGGATTATTGGGGCATTTAGTAAAGATTCGGGTACCTCAATGTCAAAGACTAGAAAGTTTGTAGGGAAGACACAATTCTAGACCATGACCAAAACATCCTCAACAATCCTACGAGGTTTGATTGTAGATCGGTCGGCTAATTGCAGGGTAATCTTGACAGGCTGAAACTCTTCAAATAAAATCATGGGAATGATATTAACTGAGGCACCAAGATCAAGGAGGGTGCGATCAAAGATAGTATCATCAATAATCACTAAAATTAATGGCACCCCCAGATCTTTCATCTTAGGAGGTAGCTTGCTCTATATGACAGATCTTACGATCTCAGAAAGATGTAAAAGTCCTAGATTTTTGGCCTGCCTTTTAGGAGTACAGATCTCCTTCAAAAATTTGCCGTAGGTAGGTATATGTTTGATGGAATCTAGGAGAGGAATATTGATTTGAACTTGCCCAACTAGATCCATGAGCTTTTCTGTGGTGGGCTCAGATTTCTTTTTTCTATTAGTGGTGGGGTGGAGAGTTTGTGGAAAAGGGATAGGAGTCATGTCTTGAGATTTTTGTGTTTCTTTTTCTTCCTGATGGGGGGGTGGAGAGTCAATTTGCACAGGGATGGGGATTTCACCAGGTTTTTGTGAAGGCCCAATACCAGTGGTGGTTTTCCCACTCCTCAATGTAACTGCATGTGCAGTCGGATTATTATTTGGAGGAGGTGGGGGGCACTGTGGTTGTGGAAACCTGGGAGGCTACTGTGGTGGTGGATTAGTAGGTGGTTGATTTGGGTAGTGTGGATTTTTGCCTGGATTTGGTTCCTTTGGTGATTAAGGATGGGAATGGGTTGTGAGGGTGGATGTCCTATAGGTCTTTGAGTGGGAGTAACCCTGATCATATTATTCAGATTTGTGATTGTGCGGGTTACTTCCGTCATCTTTGTCTGCATGTCCTATAGGGTTCTCATCATCTAGGCATTGATGTCTTGTTGGGATGGTCTAGGATGAAAGGTCGGATTAGATCCACACCCATTAAATTTATTTGGTTGGGGAGGAACCTGATTATTCCAGGAGTAGTTCAGGTAGTTCTTCCAATTGGAAGAATTTTTAAGTGTCTCCTGGAAGGCAGAAATATTTTAAGTGGGGTAAAATCAGGATAGTTGTAATTCCCCGGTGAATCATGGGCAACCTCAGAATATTGGTAATAATCAGCAAGAGTAGTGTTGAGATTGTGCAAATTTTTTCTTCGTGGAAAGTTAGGTTGGGTTAGATGTCGATTGTCTGAATCTTGGGTTGATGTGGCTGATTAGCCCATAGTTGTTGGCTATTTAAGTATTTAAGTGCCTAGACGTTAGGTTAATTCTAACATTTATTTAGCATAAACTAGGATGTAAATAGATTAATTCATATTTTTAATTTAATTACATAATCCATGCATTGCATTCTTATTTTAAGTGCATTTAGAATTAGCTTAGAATGGCATTCATCTAATTAGGTACATTATTTTAGTTAACATAAAAGTTGAGGGTTTGTATATAAATAACCATAATATTTTAATAATATCCTTTATTCTTCTTCTCAGCAACGGCTCGGCTGCCACTACAACGCCTCCGGCCGCACTAAAAGCACATTCATGGATCAGCGGAGAAGGTGGATCTGCTCCCGCCTCTCCATTCAAATTTGTGTAGGCCGCTACAAAAGGAGAGAGGATGCTGAGCGGGGGAGGCCTCCACCACCGACCCACCACTGTGCAGAGAGATCTTCTCTCTTCCATTCCACACCGCCGGCCTCAACTGTGGCGACGATTCTCCACCACCGTGGGCGTGTGGTGTGACAGGCCACACCGCCATCCGAAGCTCGTTCGCATTACCGTGAGCACCTCGCCGTGCACCTTCCGCCGTCGTCATCAACAACCACCATCGCTACAATCATCTTCTCAGTCACTTAAGACGTCCGGGAAATTTCCCAGACATCTGAAGCCCACACCCCAGTCCATTAGCAACCACCGTCCGCCTAGTTCACCTCCAGCACCTGAACCGCAACCTCACCCTCTCACTCCCGCATCCACTCCAGGCTGCGCATCGCCTCCAGCCGCACGCAAGGCATGCACAGCCTGCAGCGCCTTACCCCTCATGCCCGCTCACCTTCCGCCTGCAGCCGCACCTGCACAACCACACTCGCCCGCTCACCCGCACGCCTGCAGTACTTCACTTGCGCCCTCCAGCCATCGCGACCACCCGCCTGCGCAACCACGCCTGCAACCTCACCCGCGCTCACCGCCAACAGGCTGTGCCAGCTGCGACATTCCCCCACGCCACGCCTTCCGCCTATGCGCGCCCCTGCTGCGTCTCACCGCCACTTCCAGGGTGTGCTCGCCAGCACCAGCTGCAACGCTTCCACCAACAGAGCACGTACCTGCCTGCAGTGCACGCACTTCCCGCCAACAGCAGCTGCAGCACCTGCTGCAGCCACCTCCACCGGAGCTTCGTCCGGCCGGCTCCGGCCACCGCGCGACACAACGCCACCACCGCTTAAACACTGGACCTTCCTCCGAGCTTTCCATGTTCGGCCGTCCACTCCTCGTCATGCACGGCAAAGGGGAAAAAATCCCCTGTTTTGCTACAGTAACATGGCCATTAAAAATTACATTTTCTGCCATTGTCAATTTTTAATAATATTTTATTGATTCTGCATTGCGACAAATATCCTCTAGTTACTCAGAATTCCTATTTCAGCATGATTTCTTGATACAACCTTAATCTGAAGGAAATTTTGGATTGATTCTTGTCCAAACTAACTACGAACAAACATTTTTAACTGATGCAAATTTAAATACGTCATTGCCTCCCTATGGATATGACCCGCTCTTCTGCGAGTGGTTATTTCTTTTTAAATATTGATTAGTCGATTTTTCCACTACATAAAACTGCAAACGACTTTAAAGCGAACAATCGACTCGTCAGTGGCAAGTCTTTTTTCAAGCTTCTTTTGATTAATGTGCATTTGGTCGAGTTTTTGTGCAATCATTTAAAGATCATCTTAGGTTACAGGAATAGATTGAGTGGCTACTTCATGAACACCAAACTATTGGTTTGAAGTTCTGTAAAATGTGTTCATGGAAGCTTGATTAAATGAGTTTTCACTCATTTCTCCAAAAAGGTCATAGGCACTCTCAGCATCCTTATTCAAGAAGTTGCCGCCACATGAGGTGTCGATGAAACATCTGATTTGATCTTCTAATCCATGATAAAATATCTGCACGAGTTGACATAAAGGAATCTTGTGGTGTGGGCAACTTCTTAGGAGATCTTGAAATCTTTCCCAAGAATCATGATAAGTCTCACCAGATTTCTGTTGAAAGGTTGTAATAGATCTTCGCAGGGAATTAGTACGACCTATAGGAAAGAATTTTTTTAGGAAGGCTCTCTTGAGCTGAGGCCATGTGGTGATGGGTTGGCCAATGGTCCTGAGCCAGTAAGCAGCCTTATCTTTAAGAGATAATGAAAATAGTTGCATCAGCCATAGGTCTTCTTACACATTTCAGGAACGGGTTGTTTGTGCAAGAAGAGTTAGCTCTTCAAGGTGGCTGAATGGGTCTTC
Source organism: Thalassia testudinum (assembly GCA_037157565.1). NCBI lineage: Eukaryota > Viridiplantae > Streptophyta > Magnoliopsida > Alismatales > Hydrocharitaceae > Thalassia > Thalassia testudinum. Next base: position 8,143,873 of record JAZHRO010000040.1, on the reverse strand, counting down.
CCTAGGAAGGCCATTGAAGTGTTTAATCAGGTTCAGAACCGTCGGCTTGATCTCGAAGTCCCCTTCTGGTATGACCACCCCTGGTCGTTCCTCATAATAAGAAGGATCACAAAAATCTTTTAGAGGAATAATAGGCTGCTGACGGGGTGGTGGGTTTGGCCTTTGATTGGCTAGGTTTTGGATGTTCCTAGTCAATGTTTGTTGATTGACATTTAATTTAGCAATCTACTTAACCATCATTGTCAAGAGATCAGGCAGGGGGGCTTGATGTTGTGATTGAGGTAAATTAGCATTAGGGGGCTCTAAGTGCAGGAAGTCAAAGGTGGGGGGGTTATGGGTGGAAGGGTCAGAATTAGGGTTAGTAGTGGGGTTAGAGGTGGAAGTGGAAGGGTTAGTGGACCTATTTTGTTGATTTTTCATATTTTTAGAAGAAGAAGACAGAAAAAATGGTCTTTTTGCGCAGGGGGTGAAATCAAATGGTCCTTCCAAGTGTGGATTTTGAAATCGTTGCCCGTGCATAAAACGAAAGAACGGGAGGGGACGAGAAGAGATGGAGATGAGAGAAGTGTGCTCACAAGTAATCAAATTTTAGACCTAACTTAATTGTGCCTCCCTAGAAATTAACCTAAGACTCGGTCTACCTAGGAAATAAGTAATCAATAGTGAATGCCCGTTCTGTCAACAAATCTAGCCAAGCTACTTAAGGGGAGGTTCGGGGCCAAGCGTTTCCCAAAAAAATCCCAAGGTGCTTGTACAAGCCCATGCCTAGTCGTTTGACACGACCCCTCAGCCTGAATACTAGATATAGATGACAGAATTGGTATTAATTAAAGAAAACTTAAGACCTATATAGCAAGCCTACATTGATGAAACCTTAGGGGTCAAGTTGGTACGGATTTTAGTTAGGTCTAGGATATTATAGTGCACACAAAATGTGGAGGGCGTTAATTAGGTTATTGCCTTGTTATTTCAATTTTTGTGTGTGTGTGTAAGTATTGGAAAGTGGTTCTAATGAAAAGCAAGTTGTCATACAATTTTATGCATTTTTGTCTTTTAGGATTTGATTTAACTAAATGTGTTTTAGGGTTTCTCTTTTTAAATTTTCAAATAAGTTTGAAACTCCACAATCAAAGGAAAAAAAAACAGGTTGTATTGGTGATGGTTAATTTCCTTTAATGTGGGTCTCTAAAAAGAAAGAAAGAAACCCTAATCCAATTGTTCCTAACACAGAAAATTACTACCAACGAATTTTTTTTTAGGCTTTCTGTATTAAGTAGTGGTCCAAACAAGTCAAAAAATACCACTACGTTAAATAAAATCAAACAAGGATTCCATAAAATATTTTTTAAAGATTTTAGGAATTTGTCTAATATTTGTTTTGAATTTTTATTTGTGCTGATGTCAAAGTCCAGAAATGATACTCGTGGGCATTTTGGACTTTTTGTACCTCCACCGGCCTCCAAAAATTTTTATGAATTTATGTAGTGTGTATAATTTTATAAGAATTCTAGAAAGCTAAATTTCATAAAAATTGGATAAGTAGAAAAAATCAAAAAATTTGTGTACTGTAGAAAAATAGGAAGAACAAAGGGTGTGACCCCTATGCAGTCCATGAATTTTTAAAAATTAATTACAAATCCAATTACCCTGAAATTTAGAATAAATTTGCCTTACTTGATTTGAAATCACTGGGTGAAATTTTAAGATTTTAAGAGCTCTGTGGTGTTGGGAATTGATTTTTCAAGTCTGGACAGAAATCTGGACCCGGAAAACAGAACACCAACACTTGAATTGGAGTGGTGTTTAATGAAGCATATGATTAGTGGCTACTCATCATAGCTAAAAAGCTAAAGTTAAGCTAGAAACTGGGTTAAACAATATCAAATTAACAAATAAAAAGGGTTAAGTGTGGGAATCAAAGAAAAAGGCGTAAAACCTTGATTCTGTGTTAAAATTGCATAATTAGGTCATAAAAGGAGATATTCTTAAGATAAAAGTCAAATGGTGATCCAAGTGTTAATTGAACACACAAACAAGTTTAAAAGTCCAAATCAAAAGTACAATTAATTTCTCAAATGTTCAATTGAGCACATATAAAAACTTGAAGGCATTTGGACATCATTAAGGCCTTGAAACTTAGAGTTTACATTAGGTCCTTCATGCATCACATTTTCTTCTTTAGAAAACTTTCCTGGACCTATTTGTAACCTGCAGGGACCTTTTCAAAAGCCCTTAGGGTTTGTTTAGTTACTATTTCTTACCACTTATGGACCTGTTCATAAATTTTCTACCCCTTCATGAGGGGCCTCTCCCTGCAAATTACCCAAAAGACCAGAGCCACCTACTGCCCCTCGCACGCACTGTAGCACGCGAAGAACTTGGCGAATCTCGGTCGTCCAATCACTCTTGATTTTGATCTACAGCCCGATCTGAATCAAAGTTTCGCACGAAGCAACGCATATGCTCACCCAACTCCCCAGATCCCATCCTATGGTCAGTTTTGAATTTGGCAGCCCGTGCACTCCTCTCCTCTCATCCTTGCCGCCGGTTCCATCGACGATTATCTTCACTCACGTGGTGATCTGAGCCACTGAGATTGCTACTTAAGCACCTCAGTGGTCGCGTGCGCAAAGGATCGCTCTCTCCTACCTTCTTAGCGGTCGTTCTTCCACTCCAGCTACCCCTCCCCACCAAATCCTTGATTTCACAGCCACCGGCTGTGAAATCCTCAACTTCTCTCCAACCCTCCTCATCGCTAAGGACCTCATAGCACCTGAGGACGACCCTGAAGCTTCACTAGAAGTCTTTTCCCTCCGCTGGAGCTCACCTCCCTCCTTTCTTCCTCCTTAGCCACCGGCTAAAGACCCATAGGTCCCATTCTTCCTGTTATAATAGTTTTATTACTTTGTAGTTTAACTGTAGCAGTAGTTAAGTAGATTAGCAGTAGAATTAGAGTAAATTTTAGTGATTAATTCTATTGTTCTGTTAGTTTAGCAGTAGGAGTAGAATTAGAGTAAATCCCCCCCTCACCTCCTCTGATCATTCCAGATCAGAGGGGATGGTTTCACACAGCCATTGATCATGAATTTTCTCCCTCTTCATGTTTTCCATTTCGCTTCTGCTTCTCACGATTTATTTCTCGCAATTTCACCCACTCATTAGACCTAATTTTAGATCTGATTGTCTTCTGATATCAGATCTGAAATTAGCATCAAAGATCATGTTAGGGGCTTCTCACTCATTCAATTTTGCTCACAAAATCCCCTGATCTGAGCTTTAAAGAAAATTGGTTTGCTGGATTGATATTGAATTTGGATTGTAATGAATTTGAATCATTTGATCTTTGAACGTTTGATCTAGTAGACTAAGGATTTTGATCATGATTCACTGCTTCGCAAGGAATCTGAGGTGATTTTGAAGTCAAAATTCACCTCAGAAGAGCCATCATCTTAACTGGATTCTCCTGAGGTTTTCAATGTCCTAAATGCATGGTTGAGTCAATGAAAAATCACTTAGTTGATTTGAGACTCTATCTTGCATCCTCTAATTGATTTTGAGGAGTAAATCTATTTTCCTAACCTAAGGAATTCTCCCTATTCCTTAAGGTTCCAAAATTCTGGGATGGAGTGTTTAGTTTAAAATGACTAATTTGATTCTTTCTACATGTTGTCTATAGCATTAGAAAGAATTAGATCAGCTGCTCTTTTAATTCTGATTTGATCAGATGTTACTGACAAGAGATTGTGGTTTTGATTTGTATTCCCGAGTGGTTTTTCTATGAATTGAAACCCTTGTCAGATTGTGTTGAGTAAATTTCTGATTTGTTTGTTTTATGTGTACAAATCCCAGATTTAGAGCAAAGTGCTACAATTGTAGCTACATTTCCCCTGAAACCCAGCTATGTAATTCCTGAAACAATCACTTCAAATTCATGATCATGTTGTCTATAGCCTGATCTAGAATTTGATTGGTTGATTCAAGTTATTAGGTAGCTGGTTCTGAGTTCTCTCTATTGCAGATTTGGTTCTATGGAAGATGTCTTAACTGCAGCAGCAGTTAAGACGTCTAAAGTAGAACCCAATCTATTACAGTGAGAGGAGTTTCAACAATTGCGTACTGTTGATTACCCTTCTGTTTAGCTGCTGCAGCTGCTAGCTTTTCCCTGCTGTTCTAGCAAAAATCCCAAGTCTGAATAATCCTATGGGCTGTAGCTTAGGTTTAATTTTGTTAGAATAGACGACTGATGTGAAATGTTGTGTCACTTGTATACAAGCTTTCCTATATTGTAATTGACTTTTAATATCCTTTGAATGCTTGTAAAGAACTCTTTTTTATCCTTTGTCAGCTAACTAGTAAGTTCAATGTCCACTAAGTGAAATTGATTGAAATTTGTTTTGATTTGCATGGTTAGCTGCTTATATTCTTTCCTTAGCATATACTGAACATGTTCAAGGCAGTTCCCTGCCTTTTAGACCCTTAGGACTCATCCTAAGCCTTTAGGACACTTTAGACACCCCTTTAAAGGCTTAAGATGAGTGAACTTGGGATTTAAATAAAAATTATAAAAAAATCTTAAAAAATAAAATAAACCTATCTGATTGAAGATCATGTATTTCCTTAAATGCATACCATGTTTCATGGTATTTTGAACCCCCGACCTGGTATAATTTGTCAATTGACGGTTTTGTATACCATGTAATTTAATAAAAGAAACTACCCTTAAAAACACCAAAAACATCTCCTTCTTCTCATCCATTTCTTTCATTCTCCTCTCCTACATCCATAACACAGATAAAAACTATAAAATAGTAAAAATCCCTTGTATAATATGTATATAAGTATATATTTAAGCTATATAGTAAGCCTACTTATCTATAATGTAAAGTATACATATTTATAAGTTAGACATGCATACTAACTCTGTATAAGGTCAATTAGACCATATAATAACTAATTTATACGTAATTAAGAAGCAAAACTTAAAAATAAGTATGTATAAACTGTATATTTTAGCTAATTTATTTATATAGTAAATATAATTAAAATTCCAAATTAATTGTACATTTGTATAGTACTATATAAATAGTTTATTTTCACATAATTTATTTTTAATAACTAATAAATTATGGTCCTTGAATTGAGGGCCAAAATCGTAAATTTGTGCACAGCTACTAGATTTCCAGCGCTGCACAGGCGCTAGGAAAGCGCCACATCGTGTGCTGAGGAGCACGCAGAGCGCCTTATTATGTTTTTGTTGCATAGGATGATCAGTCATCACGGGTGCCAAGCGCCCGAACAACCGATCATTCGATGACCATTCTGAGCATGTATTGAGCATATGTATGTGGGGCCAGGGGCCTGGGTGTGTGCGGGCTTGTTAGGCCCAAATGTCTGAGCTTGAATATTTAATTAAGTGGCCTAATTAAGAAATTAGGGTGCACTTAGTAGAGGTCTGGTCCCACCCTCAAGGTGTTGTGTATCCCTTGAAAAGCGTGCCCGCAAATTAAATAAATTTTTGATTAAGTTAGAACCCTAATGATACTGTAAGCACTGTGAAGAGATAAAGCTTAAGATGCCTAAGTGCTAAGACGATAAGCGAAATTAAGAGAAGTAGTGCTGAGAAGAAAAGAAGAATAAAAGAGGGAGAAGTATGTATATGTATAGTATGTATAGAGACCCATATAAGTATTATTTGTAAATAAATATGCATAAGATAACTAAAGTATATATATATATATACGTAGTATAGCTATTTACATATATATATCATATATATATAACTTTAGACCTTTGATAAGAAAATAAAATATCACTATAGGTGAAATAATTGTCGCTATATACCGTGGTTTCCTTCTTATAGTTTGTATATAGTTTTTTGGGGTCCACGATGTTTATATTTATCGCTGTAGCTACTATATGTGTTACTATATATGTCAGTATAGTAAGTTAAGTTAGTATGCTAGGTAATATGAGTTAGTAGTGTATATTTATGTAAGCATTAGTAATATAACTTATAAATAGACAGTATAGAATATACTTATGTATTATTTGATGCTTGTTTGTAAGTAGATTTTTGCAAGCACTTTCATTGACTCTTTTTGTACATCATGGAACCATTCATTCATTCATTCATTATTGATTGTATATAAAATTAATCATTTTTGGAATTAAAGAATAATTTTGGACCTAGAGAGTGATGTAAATTAATAACTGTCTCCCAGTGAATGACCTGGAATAAACCAGTAAAAATTAGGTAATTAAATAAAACTAACGCGATAACGGTTTGTATTTACAACACATACAACAACAATGGCATTTCTCATTTTTTTTAAATGAACCATGGTTGAACGAGTCAACCGTAGCATACAAGCGAACAATGGATTTTAAATTTCACCACTCCACTTAACTAAGTTGTTTAAAGTCCTGAAAGCCAAGTTTAGCAAGTTGTTGGTAGTTTTAGCGAATTATATGACCAGAAAAGGGAACCAACCTAAAAATCCGTAGGAAGACAAGATATTGCAATCTTCTTAGAATCCTGCTTTCTTCCCTTAATGCCTGCACACACGAAAGAAAAAGATAGAAGGGGATGAGATCCACTTCAAGCAAAAGAAAAGTGACAAATGCAAAGCCATGCTTCCCAAACAATGGCACCAAAAAGTGATGAGAGATTTAGTGTGATTTGTAATTAGGATTTTTTAGGGTCATTGTAACATGTCAAATCGCATATGCTGTTAAAATTTGTAACCTAGATAATAGGGTATCTAGGGTTGTCTAAGGAGGCAATATGTTTGCAAAATTCAGGTCTCTTGCTTGGAAATAGAAATCAACTTTCTTTTTGGTCTTTTCAACTATATCATTTTTTCTAGGGTTTTGAAATAACGAAGGAAATATACGAATTGTTGACGAAAAATAACTAACACCTAACTCACTACACTACTACTAAAGTGACAAGTAGAGCCTCTTCCTAAGCTCACTCTAGGCATGTGAAGGCCTAGAGTAATTAGGTAGAAGGAGTGAAAAAGTGCTAGAACACGGATGAAACAATTGCAACAAAAAAAATATGAAAAGAAGGCAAATTGATCTGATGGAATTTATGTTTTACGAAAACATGTAGAGGAATGCTTCTACTTGAAATGGAAAATATAAAAGCAATAGAAACACAAATTCTCTGGCAAAATTTGGTGAAGAAAGGAAGCTCCTTACTCCAAGTTTAGTGGCTCCTAAGCTTGAAAAGGGGCTCTTCCTTCTCCTTCCTTGAAAATGGTGTTGTCTAAGGTGGAAGCTACCACCTTCAATGATCTCCTCTAAGGGTGGGCGTGCACCACCCTTCTCCTTCAATGCCTGGCCGTCCTCCTTGATGTGGAATGCTCCTCCTTCTTGGCGTGGCACAAGGTGAAGAAATAGGGAGAAGAAGGCACCAAAGGGGAGAGTGATGTGCCCCCTTAATCTTCTTCTCTACTCCTTCTTGGCCGTAGATATGAGGTGGGTATAGGGTAGATTTAACTAAATGGAGAATGAAGAAAATGGTGGTAGGTGATGGGTTCTAAGGGTGGGCGTGCACCACCCTTCTCCTCCAATGCCTGGCCGTCCTCCTTGATGCGGATTGCTCCTCCTTCTTGGCATGGTACAAGGTGAAGGAATGGGGAGAAGAAGGCACCAAAGGGGTGGGTGATGTGGTCCCTTAATCTTCTCTACTTCTTGTTCTTGGCCGTAGATATGAGGTGGGTATAGGGTAGATTTAACTAAATGGAGGCTGAAGAAAATGGTGGTAGGTGATGGGTTTTTATAAAGTGGGATCGGGGCAGGGTTGGCGTGAATAGGTGGAGGGCTAGGATGGAGTTTGGTCAAGGTTATGGTGGTTAATTTGATCCTAGGGCTAGGGTTAGTTGGCACCAACCAAGGGGGTGCCATGGGGGTAGTTATGGTTGTGGTGCCCCTTAAAGTTGGTGCTAAAATAGGTCTTCTAGAAGAGGGTTAGGTGGCATCATGTGAGGAAGGGTTGGGATGTATTTGGTGGATGGATGGATGGCCATGATGGGGTCTTAAGTTGGCACCAAAAGAGAGGCTTCTAGAAGGGAGGTTTTGGCACCATCTTTAGGTGTCTATTGGAGGAGGTTGAGGGGTGAAGGGATGGCTTGGGTTGGCACCAAAACAAGGGTGGACTAGGTAGAGCTTAGGTGGACTAGGTGGGCTTAGTTAGTGGAACTAATTAGGGTTAAGTTGTAGGTGGTGGATGGCCAAGGAAGCTGGAGTCTAGCTAAGCTAAGCTAACCTAAGCTAGCTTAGCTAGTAATGGATTAGAGGGGGAGGCAATGTGAGGTAGGGTTTGTGGAGAGGAGCTGGACAGAAGAAGTCTGGAGCAAAACTGGAGTTGGCAGCTGCTGAAGAGGATGGCATGGAGCAACTTTAGCTAGCTTAGCTTGCTAGTTCTTTGCTAGCTGCCAAGCCAAGCTAAAGTAAGCTGGCTTCTGCCACAAGAAGCTGAGGTGAGTTGGGTCTGGTGCTCCCAGGGAGGATCAAGCTGGTAGAGGTAGCTAAGGTAGCTTAGCTCAACTGAGTTGAGCTAAGTTGAATCCCTGGGAGCTGGACTTGTGCTTCCTAAGCTTACATGAAGTCATCTTCAACTAACTGGAGTTGAGTGGAGCTGGATGTAGCTGGACTTGAGTTGGAGTGAACTCCAGTCAACTCAGCTGAGCTAGTTAGAGCTCCCTATGGACTAATAGGAGCTAAGATGAGCTAGACTCAGCTAAGTTGAGCTGGTCTGAGCTGACTTGAGCTAGGGTGAGCTAAGATGAGCTCTCTTGAGTTTCCATTTAGCTAAAATGAGTTGAATGGAGGTAGGATGAGCTAACCCTCATTCAGGTGAGTTGAATTCTAGCTATGGTGAGCTGGATCAAGCTGAGTTCCAACTAGTGAGAGCTTCTCTTGCACCAGTTGCCTTCCTAAGTGCTAGGGTTATAGGGATCTGGCAATTTATATATCCTTAACACTCACAAAAGCACATTAAAATGACAACAAAAAGGGCAATGCATGCCTAACCTAATTAATGCCTAAATGTAGTCCAAAAACTATTTGCGAAGCAAAATCGTAAGAGCTAGGTTTGTTTTAATGCATAAGAATGATGATAAACTGGCGTTTATCAGTATCTCTGAGTCACATGTTCTGAAACCTAAAGGGACGAGGTCTAGATGCATTGTGAGCAGAAAGAGAAAAAATCATAGCCGAATGGTCCGAATTCCACCTAGAAAGGTAGGATGCGGAGGGCGAATGTGCTAAGGTAGGTGGATAAATAAATATCTTATCCAATTTTTTATAAATACACGCACCTCCATGTCTACCATTACACCAAGAAAGCTGGTTCCCATCCATAGGAAGTTCCAAAACACCTAAAGAGTCTCTCAACCTCAAGAAGTCGACGACTTGGGGTAAGTGAAAAGGGAGGCCACCACTTTTTTCGGATGCACGAAGGATATAGTTAAATTCGCCACCTATAAACCAAGGGATAGAAGACATATCCATGAGATCAAACAGTTGAAGCCAAAGGTCACGTTTGGATTCCAGATCACAGGAGGCATAGACTCCAGATTTGTAGCATGTGGCATTAGGAAGCCTGCAATGGATAGATATCGCTTGGGGCAAAGCACTGATGACGGAAGTATGGATAGTGTTCTTAGAGAAGCACCAAATGTTAGGAGCACACAGAGAGATATGAGTTTGAGAGAAGCCAATCAAGTCCATGAAAATCGGTGCTAAAGAAGCATTAGCAAAAGGCTCGAAGAGGAATATGATATCAAGATTGTGCACCTAAATTAGATATTGGATATGATTGGAGGTAGGTGTGTTAAGCACCCCTCTATAGTTCCAGAAAATCCCTTTCATTGATAAGAAGGTCTAGATAGCGATTTACTATGACTTCTCGTCAACCTATTGCTTCTCCATTCAGATCCACCCCCACGGACTCCTCTAGACCTACCGGTAGTGTGTGCCACATATGCGTCTCCAAGACCATGGGAAAAGACGGTAGTCTGGTTGTCAACAGATCTTGACTAGATCGAATCAGAACTGGAGGCCAAGGAATGGTCATCATTGCTCACCAAAAGATGCTCCTCAGACTCAACAATTTCCCGAATTAAAGGGGGGTCAGGATCTAGTGGTGTAGGGGACGAGAATGGGATATAGATTCCCTAGGTGATAGGGCCATTTTCAAGAGACAAGAATTTAGTGGAATCCTGATTGCGGTTTTGATTTTCAGCAAACAGAACCTCATCCTCTTGCTTACTAATATGAAAAAATACATTGTTGAATGAGGCAAAGCGGTTCTTGTCAACAAAGTCATAATCCAAATGTGAAATGATCACATTATGCATGCAAAATCGAGCATTGCAAGAACTGAAATCAGTTTGGGCTTGGGGGTTATGGAAGATGATTGCAAAATCATCGACTGAAAGGCATCAACTGGAAAAGGTTCACACTCCAGAGCATGAGAAGCAGCAACGCAACATTTATCAGAGCCGCTCAAAAATGCAAGCAAAGAATCAAGTGACGGCGAGTCACAAACCAGAGGCATATCAACACACGAAGGGCTATCAATAGAAGAGAATACTTGCTGGGGGGTTGAGATATTAGAGGAGCAGGTCTTCATGTACTCCACCCCTAGATCATCGATGTACAGTGGCGTGGAGGGCTTCTATGATTTTCGTTTCATTTGGACCTTGCGTTTCACTTTGGTCGAAGCCGGAGGACCTCCTGTAGCTCTTGACCCCCCCAGAGAAGAAGTAGAATTTATACAACTTGGATCAAACACCCCCCTATGGTCCTCCAACATCGAAGAAGGGAGGGGCTCATGGTGCTCAGCAGGACCCGACTCAGAGGAGGTCAGGGCCCTCTCCTTCACCGGCAGAGCTGACGACTGCCCATGGTCGGTGTAAAGCGAAGCTCCAAAAGCACCAACGCGACCTGTAGTAGAAGCAGAGGAGCGAGAATGCACAGTATGACCAAGTTTCAAACAGAGCGAACAACACAAGGGAATATGTTCGAAAACAACCTTCTAATGAACAATCAAACCCCCATTGGAAATCTGAATAAACGAAGGATGGGGCTCGAGGAGGTCCATCTCAACACACACCCGCAAATAACCTGGTCTTAAGCCTTGAACCGTGTGTGGGACCACAAACACAGGGGAACCCAGTTGATAAGCAAGGAATAGGAGCACGTTCGGATGGTGGAGATGAAGGTTGATACCAGGGAATCCTACCCAGAAAGGCACCGACATAACTGCCGCATCCGTGCGAAACAGAGTCCAACGAATGAACTGAAGCCGGATGTTGTTCAAAAATGCGGAGCCAAGAGAGGAAAGCCTAGAAAACTCCAGGTAAGAGGAGCAATTAACAAACCAGTGCCTCATATCCAAAGTCATCAAGGAAAATTTGGAGATCTTCACCTTGCGAAGAAGGAATTCATTAACTGCCTGGAAGGATGATTTTGGTCCCATCACCCGAATCATCACCGAATGATAGAAACCCTTAGAAAGGTCCACAACCTCATTGGTGAAGAGGGAAGTGCAGAGGTGGCTATCCACCATAGAGGGCAGACAAACCAGCATAGAAAGTTCCTCGAAAGGAAGGGCCACTGAGGAGCCACGGTTGTTCACCACAGAAGCATAAGAAGGTCTCCGCAACGGAGACGCTCTTGGATCTAAGGTAACTAGATCGGGGGGAGACTCAGAGGAGAACCCCATGATCCAACGACAAGATCCACACGAGGAGTGTAAAGCAAAACCAAAACCAGAATGACAAAACAAATTGGAAAAATGCACAAAGCACATGCGAGAAAAACACAACCGCAAACCCTAGCCGCGAGGGACACTCGCAGCTCCTACCCAAGGGGAGGAGCCATGGCGAGGGCCCAACCAGCTCCCCACCGGGGGAGGGGAGGACAAAGGGCCTCACCAAAAATGGAGGGCGAGGGAAACCTTTGGGGAAAGGGAAGAGCAAACGCAGGATAGGACGGGAGCGGTAGAGAGAGAGGAAAGACCCCCCGCGAGAGCGCAGCGTAGGGAGGGAGCACCGGCAAAGGTAGAGTGTAAGAATCGCCTCTCTCCCTTATTTGTTGTTCAAATCCTCTATCCTTAAAATTCATGTTTATAAGTAATTAATCTTGTGTCATATTAATAAAAGTTCTATTATTTGCAATTAGAATTAGGAAGATTAGTCTATTAGATTCACTTAATCCCAAATGAATCACCAATTAAGCTTATTTGAGTGGAAACCAAACCTTATTTAGTACTTAGTTCTGTGATTTATTAATTGGTACATTAAAAAATCTTGATTCCCTAAGTTATAGAATCATAGGCTATGTATTTACATTCTTTAATTATAATAAGTGGGCAATTTACTTTTGGCATTTAACCAACCTCATTGGTCTCCTAAGCCCTTCTTTATCTTTATTTGATTCCTAATCCAAGCTATGCACTCAATTAACAATTTTAGTTGCCCAAACCTTCATCTTTGACCCTGAACCTAGTTCTAGGTTTGGGTGCCTAGACAATCGATTTAGTTGCCCAAACTTGTAATAGAGCAAGTCCTTGTGAAGAACCATGCATGCATTGTTTTGCACTTCGTTCAGCATGGATTTCCCCCAACCTTTTTCTCATCTCCCCAATACATTCTGAGTAAATTTGAAGTAGAATTTAGACATAAATTTGAGCTTAATAAAGAAATATTAAATTTAACTTCTATTAGTGAGGCATCATCAAATTTACCTAAAACCTCAATTCTACTCATTAAGAGTCTACAAACTCAAATCCAAGGGAATAGGGCGTCTCTTCCCTACGTTGCAAAGTGTAAATGATGTGAAATTTGTTGAAGATTATTGGGTTATTTGGGTGTCTACCAAGTTTAGTTGCCCAAAATTAACCTTTGGTCACCTAAATGGGTTGGACAAATAATCTTGTGGCCTATCTCTCTTTATTTCATGCTTGCCTAAATTTGGTGAACCAAACTCAACATATTAGGCACCTAAAATCATAAGAAATGTATTTCTTTTATTTAAATCTCATGCAGTTTCCTTGTGAAGTTATTTGATGACATTGATAGACAAGCAAAATCATGGCGGGAAGGATTCACTTGTTGCTTGTCAACAAGGACGCGGCCTTTCCATAAAAATACAAAAAAGAACGCTTGATTATAACACCTAATGTTCGACACATATGGAAATAGAGAGCATGAAACTTTAGAATTCCCTCGTAATTCTTTAGATTCACATTAGAATTGGACTAGCATTCATGTTCAATTTGAATAAGGCAAGGTTCAATGTCTGTTCATTTTTCCACATTTATCAAAGTGATGAATTGCGTGAGTCTTTTACCTATATTAATTTCCCAAGTAAGAACATGAAATGCCATGTCACCCACTAAGACTTGAATTGGTTGTATGTTTTGAATGAGTAGCACTCTTTTCTTTTAACATAGGTTCTAAACTAGGGTGTTTAATTCATTGGGCCGAATAAGTTGTCAAGGACCATTTTCTCAATTAGATTTCGATTTCCTTTGGAGGTGTTTGCTAGATATAGAGGTTAAGAGAAGCAATCTTTTTGGTTTCACTTAACTTGTCTACCACTTACATTAGGTTAAAGAGGATTTAATCTAAGGTAAAATTACTCCATCTCATCTGTAGAATAACTTTAACCTATCAAATATTTTAAATGAGTTAAGTTACTTATTCCATCTTTTCATTTCACTTTTCCATATTTCTCTACTTATTTCATAAATTGATTTTCCTTAACAAACACTACCTACGAGATTATCTTAAAAGAGCGCCACTTATCTCCGCATGGCGTGAAGTACTTGAACAGAGGTGGAGAAAAACGAAAATTACATGGACCAGTTCAGCGGATAAGGTCGACTTGTTACGGTTTCTTGGCATGAAATAATAAGGAACTTCGGATTAATGCAAGCAATTACTGTCAAGTCCCCAACTTTCAAGACCATGTGCGTTGTCCACAAAGAATAAATCCTAACATCTTTGTCATATATTATGTTTATACATGACATGGACCACCACATTCTCACACCATGTTCCGAACTTTGAAGAGCATGGACCAAATCCGCTTCTTAGCATATGCAATTATCAATAACCAACGTCCTTGTCATCTTCTATATATTATCTTTAATTGTTGTCGTACTCGAGGAGGGATACATATATAAATCCAAGAGTCGAGTTTGGACGGAAGACCTAAAGCATGAAAATCATGAACCCTGAAACTCTAGAATCATTTTTTGACTTTGACCTCTTCTATTAGGAGCAATATATGCACGAACGAATATTAATGGTAACTTGTAAAGTTCGACTACTTGAACACCTGGAGAACTGATCAACGAAGGCTGCTCGATACGATACATGCATGAGAACCCATGGTTGCTTGTTTTAAGGGATCCCCTGCTCTACCTCTATAAATAAAGTCCGTTCCCGTGCTCTCGAATAATGAAAGACAATCTCAAGAATCAACACCATTCACGTTAATTAAATCCAATTAACAGAAGAGAGATGGCATCCCATATGCTCGTCAGCGTGCAGCTCCTCGTCCTCGTAGCTTTGGTTTTCTCCCAAGTGGCCTCTGCATATGATCCGAGCCCTCTCTAGGACTTTTGCGTTGCTGACAGTAGAGCGCAAGGTATGCATACCTAGCTAGCTGAGAGATACAATATTTGAAAACACATATTATACGACTTACTTAATTTATCTAATTTCACTGAAGTCGAGAGACAGTTGTAATGCTAGTTACGGAACTCTATTAGAAATATATAGACAGATGAGAAGTATTGGGTGATGATGAATTGAATTAAACATCTCTTATATATATATATTCCCTTAAATCCTCTCACTCGTCCTTGAGGATCAGATGGATACGTTTCATGCATGTATGCAATTTAGATAAGAGTACTTGGGATGCGAAGTACGTAGTCCTTTTACTTATTAGTTCATATTAATTACCTTATGTGAGTGGGGTGCAACATGAGATATGTGGGCGAGAGAGAGAGACCAGACCCGTATACATGGACGATTAATGCTAAGGCAGATATTAATAAGAAAGGAAAAGAATTTTTAAACTAGCTTTTGGATGGTGCGTATAGTTAATTTCATTGCACATATTATAAATAACCGGTGATAAGCATGCATGCATATATTAATTTGATGATGCAGTGTTTGTGAACGGATTCGTGTGCAAGAACCCCATGAAGGTGACGGCGGAAGACTTCTTCTTCTCGGGGTTGGATCGCCCTGGCGATACCGACAACCAGGTTGGCTCGAGTGTCACCCCTGTGAACGTAGCGCAGATCCCGGGCCTGAACACTCTCGGCATCTCGATGGTCCGCACTGACTTCGAGCCGATGGGAATCAACGCTCCCCACACCCATCCACGTGGCACGGAGATCCTCACCGTGCTCGAAGGGACACTGGGTGTGGGGTTCGTTACCTCCAACCAAGCCGACGGTGGCAACCGCCTCATCAGCAAGATCCTCAACAAGGGAGATGTGTTCGTGTTCCCAATCGGTCTCGTCCATTTCCAGATCAACGTCGGCCGCACCAAAGCTGTCGCTATGGCTGCATTGAGCAGCCAAAACCCCGGTGTCATCACCGTGGCCAACGCCCTCTTCGGTTCGGAGCCCTCCATCGACCCCAACGTCCTTGCAAAAGCTTTCCAACTTAAGAAGAGGGTCATTGACTACTTGCTAGCTCAATTCTAATCAATTGGATGGACTATGATCGATGTCTTAGTGTTTTTCCTTTTAAGGGTCGATTTGTGTCAAGTGGTAAAGTGCTTGCTTAACTAAGTACCTACTGTGTTTGTTTAGTTGTCGGAATATTACATTGTTCAATTCGTTTCCATCAATGTTTACCACAATAAATATGGATTCCCAAAGTCATTCTTGTAATTTGGTACTTGTAAGAATGTGATGTACTAGATGGTTTACCACGCCATCCTATATGTTACCTACAATAATGTGAGACTTAAGGTGACATTTATTTGTATCGAATGTTACTGACTATAATCACATTAATTTATTAACCTAATAAAATCGACGATAGCAACATTATTACCCTCTAAATGTCACCAAATAAATAAAAAAATAATAATTTATGAATCCCCCTTACCTCCGATTTCCCTCTTTCATGAAATAAAAAAATCCTTTCCTACTCGCCCCTCTGAGCATCGCAAAAAAAAAA
Organism: Thalassia testudinum; assembly: GCA_037157565.1. Taxonomy (NCBI): domain Eukaryota; kingdom Viridiplantae; phylum Streptophyta; class Magnoliopsida; order Alismatales; family Hydrocharitaceae; genus Thalassia; species Thalassia testudinum. Next base: position 8,127,647 of record JAZHRO010000040.1, on the reverse strand, counting down.
AAAAAAATTCACGAATCCCTCCTCTCCCCACCCTACGAAACCTCACCCAACCCCACCTAAAATCGCGTTCTTCCTTACCTATTCTGCCTCAGCACTCTTGTGGTCCTCTGCCTCGTCGTGTTCGACCTCATTGTCCAAGCCATCATTGCCCTTGACCCCCTCGTCCAAGCCATTGTTGCCCTCGTGGTCCTCGAACTCCTCATCCAAGCAATCGTTGACCTCCTACCCTCCTCCACCTCGTCCACCCTGCTACCACCCTCTTGCCATTCTTATCCCTGTCGAATCTCCTCTCCAACAATGTCTTCTACTATTGAGGTTGGTAAACTAGCTTCCTCCCCCCCGACCCCAACCATGACCCCACCTCGGATCTCACCCTCGTTGCTCCTCCTCCTCTGAAAACAAACCTCACCGGTGGATACTTCTAGCCTTTCTATATCACAAGCATATAAAATCATTGGGAATCTCTAAAACCTATGATATTTAAATTTATGGTATAGTGAAATTCTTGATGCAAAGTTGGGTCACTTTGTCACGGGGTGTGACCGTTGTAACAATAAAATCATTTGGTAGTTGCCAAAATCCTTGGTAGATTATAAGAGCATTCAATATTAGGATGTTAGAAATAACTTGTTATCCGGTTCCATTCCTGAATCAATAGGTGGCATGGAGTCTGTAAAGGGTTTGCTTCTTTCCGGTAATAGATTTCATGGGACACTTTCAAAAGTACATCTCCGCAATCTTAGACAATTAATTAGTCTACATTTATCAACAAACTCACTAAGGATTAAAGTATCTCCTAATTGGGTACCTCCTTTTAACCCTCGTGGGTTGGGAATGCCTTGCTGCAAAGTGGGGCCATGGTTCTGAAAAATTTTCCTCCATATGGTCATTAGGGAATAGTATTCCTTAATTACCGTACAAGGAAAAAAATTTGAAGTTACCCGTGTGTAACTCGCCTCTTGTAATGGCAAGTTTGAGGGGTTGTTACTTTAAACATAACTCGCGTCTTCAAGAGGCGAGTTTGGGACTTTCTCCCCCACCTTTCGTGGGAATAGGTGGTGTTGAGAAACTCGCCTTTTGTAGTGGCAAGTTTCTCATAGTTCGTTCCAGAAGTCCTTTGCCTCTTCAAGACGTCTGAGTCGTCGTCTGACACTTATATCCTAGAGCCTTGTTTAGATCCAATTGAATCAAGGAAGAATAGGATGAAAACTGGATATTTGTAGACATCCAATTTTTTGTCCGGACGTCTTATATTAGGAAAGCAGACGTCGAACAATATCAATAAATGTTTGATTCATTAGGTGGAGGGTAATATGAAACTTGCCTCTTGAAGAAGCAAGTTTGGATGTTTTGAACTAATACATAACTCGCCTATTGAAGAGGTGAGTTTGGGTGTTTTGAGCTAATACATAACTCACCTCTTAGTTTTTTTTTCTTAATGCTGCCTTCTGTTGCTTCTGGAAAAATTGCACCAGCTGCTGCTGTTATGCTACTGGTGCTATGCTAGTGCGTGCATGGTACCTCACAGCTTCATGTAAGCATCATGCTTAACTTTCTTCGATCGTATTATAAAATTGTCGCGTCGTATTAAGCATTTAAATTTATTGCTCAAATAAAAAGAAATCCGAGGTTGTCTCTAGGAGTAGTTATTCGCATAATTTATCACTATCAAAAAGGTAATATATGCTGAGTAAATAAAGTGCTTCTTTATAGAGATAAAAGAAATAGAGCAAATGTAGTGGTTTAAACCACCAAGTTCAGCACAACTATCAACTATTAATGTTTAACTCAACTCAGCACTTTACCCTCAAACTACAGAGAACAGGCATAAACACCTTAAGTCCGGAGGGCGAGGGTGTAGTGGGTACTGTTCCACGTTGCAAAACCCTCCCTTGCCCCACGCTCTCTCTCTTTCTCTTTCCTTACTCTTCCTCAATGTCCGGTTAGATGCTCGAGTAATCAAGTATCAGGGATCCGCGTACCCGGGACCAGGGCTGCCAGAGTGGGTCGCAGCCGAGGTGTGAGTATAGCTTAGGCAGGTAATCAAGTTAGGAGCCAAGCCCACGTGGAGTTGTCACGGGCGAGGCGTGTGGGGTGTATGGGGACCTCACCCCCGGTGTTGAGAAGATAAGGTTGATGCAGAAATTCTTTTTATGCGCACACACCGCCTCTTCTCTTCACGAGGTGGGACTAAATCCCACCCTCTTCTTCGTGCAGCTGGCAGTAGCACTGGTCTTCTAATTGAAGTTGAAGGAGCACACAATGCTTCCAAATGGAGATCTGGGTTGCTTCCTGGAAGGTGTCCGCATCTCCTGAAGCCAATGCCAGGGGCAGGGACCTCAAGAATAGGGTCTGGAGCTTCGCGAAGAAGCTCCAACAATGGCGCGACAGGTTTTGTACCTGAAATCAAGAAGACAGCCTCTCGACCACATTAAATTAGTTCAAAACGTTTGTCGGAGCACAGCGAACATGGCGGTGGTAGTTTCATGGTGTGAGAGTGAGTGTGGTGGTCGGACAGAGTGACGTGCCTTCGTGCGTGTGTGTTAAGAGGTGTCGTTATAGTTGCACTTGATACGTCGATTTTAAAAGAAGTAAACGGAGGTGAGTCCGAGTGTCGATCTCAGGGAGGCGTGGAAATCGGATTTTGTTTACCACTTGTTATCACGAAAAAGGTGGAGTTTTGCTTGCGAAAGAGACGGTTTTGAAAAGAGAGAGATAGAGAGAGTTTAGGGTTAGAAAGCTCTTGGTTTTGATCATGCACTTTAAACAGAAATTAAAAAGGCAACTAAATGGAAAATAATTTCATTAACATGCATTCATAGTTCACGGTTTACAATATTAAATACATGCTTCAACAAAAGTAAATGAAAGCTTAAAAGAGAGAGAGAGAGGTAGAGAGAGAGTGGAGAGCGACGAGGCAGCCACGGCGGTGGAGGAGGCTCCGTCGGCGGCTCGTCGTCTCCGGCGATTACAAGAGTGCCTAAGACTAGCTAGGAGAGGAGTGGAGTAGTTGCAAGTGGGAGAGGATGCCTTGAATGGTGGTAGAAGGGGGTTTAAATAGAGTTAAGGGCTTCCTAAAAGAAGAATGTGCTTTAGCGACATCCAGAACGTCGCTAAAACCGCTTCCATATACGTCGGTGAAGGCCTTCTGCCGCCGGTCAGCCGCCCGCCCCTCTCTCTCTTCAGGCGCGATCCGTGGCTGTCGAACGAGAGCCGTCCGATTGATGATCGGACGGCTGAGATCCTCCCGCGCCTGCGCTAGGATCGCGCTTCGGGCGCGCGTGCGCACGCGCGTTTCCGCCCGGCGTGCGCGCGCGCGTGGGAGGTGGGGCGCTGTCGTCGCGCCGCGTGGCGCAATCCTGGCCGCTCGCTTCTGATCGCGCGGCTCAATTTTGCCGCGCCCTTCGCCCGCAAATGATTTTCGCTCCGCGCGAATCGAACGCGCATCGCCGCAACGCGGGCGTGCGCGCTAACCGTTGCGCCACGCCCGCGCTTTGTCGCGGCGACCGCGGGCGAGCGCGCGGATCTCGGCCGTTCGATCGAAGATCAACGGCCGAGATGCGTCCTTGGCTGGCTTGGGGGCGTGCGGGCGGCGGGGGCGGGGCGACGTGGCGCGTTCTAGGCCGTTGATCTCCAGATCAACGGTCAGGATTTCTTGGGCCCATTGTGGGAGCTCCGGATGTCGTATTTGGCCGATTTTGAGTCCGTTAGACTCCGTTCGTCGTCCTGAATCCATCCGTGCGGTCTGATTGCTCATCTGAGGCCTGCTTTGACAAATGCTTTATACAAATGGCCATTAATACAGTTTATAAGCAATCTTGGTACTTGATGCATGCAATGCTCCTATTCTACTTTATGTTGTGCCTTTTATTCTAAAGATGGGCCATATTCAACCTAATTACTACCCCCTTGCGTGGTGTTATCATACCCCCATGCTTACTCCTTGCTAGTCCCTAGCAAGGTTTATTGTAGCCTTTATTTCTTTGGCGAATTCAAGAAGTAATTGCTTAGGTACTTCGTTACTTGTCAATAAGAGGAACTATACGAAGATCTTAATCTACAAAGACTAAGCAGCGCCCGGGTGTCTGCCAAAATACGAATCGCCCGAATCCTTGCTTTGTATATATATAACTATACTTATGTATACGTATATATCTATATATGTCTTTTTAGAATTTTTAGATTTCAGTGTGGGTTGGTAACTTTTTACGGCTACCCAACCCACCCAAAACTCGGTCAAAACCCTAAGTGCTAAGCATCTTGGTGTGAATGTTGTGATAGACTTACTTAACGGTAATTGAGACAGACTTCGAGTTTCTACGCCTCTAGGTGACCGGAAAAGAAAATAAATTTTTGCCTGAAGGTGTATTTGTTCGATTGGTAGCTTTCTCCCTGCGTTCATTTTACTTGGGGTCAACACAAGGATTTTCCAGTGTATATCTCCCCGGCTTGTACTACTTCCCCGCTTCTTCCTTAGGTGTTTTTGGTCTTCTTTTTTTTGTGCAATTATTGAGCTGGGCTCTGGACAACCGACCAGTGGGCTGTTACCCACGATCACTTACCAACCATACTTGTGCGGTGAAGTGTGGTTTATTTTCTTTTCTTCTTTTCCTTTTTTTTTTTTTTTTTTTAATTATTTTTTTTTTTTACGTAGGTGGCTTCCCTAATCTCAAATGTACCTAGAGGCAGTGAAAAAGAAATGGCCTGTGGCTGGGTTCTGGACAACCTGTCAATGGGCTGTTACCCACGACAACTTGCCAGCCATACCACCCTAGAGAGTTCATTAGCTACCCAATTTCTGTCAAAATCTCCGAGAAGTGAGTATGTGCAGAAATGTGTGCAGATGCTTAGACTCAAAGTTTTCCTGAGTTAGAGGATGAGTTGATAAGTCGTATACTTATCACCTTATTTATTAGGTGGATTAGAATAGCTTAAAGTTGCAAGGATTCACCGCTAAATCCATATTTTAATGGACACTAGGGCTGATTAAGCCTGAAGGCCTGAAAAGTCTAAGCGTTTAAGTTCTTTTTGTATTATTTCCCACTATTGACAAGTTTCTAATGCCTAAGTTTTTCTTCCTAAATTCAATTTTTTTTTTTTTTTTTAATCAATTAATTTATTCATTCAGACTGATTAATTAAACTCAGGATTATGCAATTTACCATCCCCCCCATGCTTAAGTTGGACAATGTCCTCATTGGCAGATGCATGGATGCAGAAGGGTTCAAAAAGATAGTACCTGAGTGACGTAAACTACCAGATCAGTCTGAATCCGCTGGGTTGCCTCCCAGGAAGCGCTGAGTTTAACGCCTCCAGCTGGGCGGTGCACAAACAGGAATGACTTGGGTCAAGAAGGTATGTTCAAAATTAACCAGACCTAAAATCAGAAGTCCACAGATGCGGATAAGGTTGTGGTGGAGTCCCGTTCCTAAGGGGCGGGAATTCTGTAACCGATATATCATGCATGCCCGTGTCAGATCCTCTCTTAGTTTGTGGGCATGCAAACAAGTTGCTGTGGACGAACGCACCCCAAATATGACATGCCAAACACTAAAGATGTAGGTCTTATATTCAGCTTGTGTCCCCATAAAATTGTAATCCATCGAAAGTGTATCAATTCTAGTGCAGTCGGGTTGCGGGATCTTTATTCTGGTAGGGCAAGTAACAAAGTCCAGAGTTTCATACTGAGCCCTACAACCAAGCATGAGTCTTCTCTTCAAAGACGAATCCATCTCTTCCGCAACTATGATTTCATTGCTCATTCCCTCCAAGCCCTTGATCTCAAGAATATTTTCTTCAACCTCCTTTGTATCAGATTCACTGTTTGGGGTTGCATTAGAGGTAGGGTCAATTTCATCCTCTAGATCATATTCTTTCTCTCGACCCTCCTCCAAATTTGTGATGGGGATTCTAACCGATTCATAATCAATTTCTTTGAAATTGTAACTCCATTCTCCATTTCCGACGTTGGCTGCTACTCCCACCGGATTACTTGTCTTGAGCCGATTAGATTCAGATTCCAAGGTCTCTCCCCTCACCTTCTCAGTTTCCTCCTGATGTTTGTTCTCAATGCTCCCCAAATTGTGTTCCAAGGAATCCTTACTGTCCTTATCCACTGAGCTATCCAACTCCTGAGGGGTATCAATGGTGGACTGAACCAAATCAGGATGACTAGGTGTAGTCCAATTGATCATGGTAGGTCCTTGCTTTATGAATTCCATGAATGGCGTTGTATGCAACAGCTTTCTTTGGCCTTCTTCCCCCAATTGTTGGAACAACTCCAACATGGCATGTTGCCCTTTAACCAATTCTTGATTCTGTCTGTGTAGTTCTAACTGGAGGTTATCAAGAATTGACATGGTGTCATTTGGTGTCCTTTGGATTTCCTCCTTGAAATCCAGGTTAAGAGAGTATGGTTGAGGTTGTGGATCAGAATCCATATTGGTGTTTAAGTTCTTGGGTGGGTCCTCTATTCTATCATGTTCAGGGTCCAGTTCTTCAAGAGGAACCATTCTCTGTTTGGTCCTACTCCAGAATAGTTGAGGTTCTAAGTCCTCCTCCCAGTCAGATTCTTCATCAGGGGACCAAATCAGAGGTTGATGATCCTGGGCTTGCCTAGATTTCTGATCATTTTCTGATTTCCATTTGTCTAGAACTCCTTCTAATCCAAAGGTCAAGTAGGCAAGGTTGTTGAATTCAGATGACCTTTCTTGGTTATTATCTTGAGATGGGTAGGGTTCTTGGTGTTCTCCTAAAGTGTAGGTCCTATCACAGTAGAGCGGGTCGGACCTAAATGAGGAGGCATCGTGAGGACAATCGAGATATGGAGCCCCATGATTTGAATCGTACCCTTGGGTGGCTATGTTGGGTGTATTCCAATAAGAGGTTGGTGTGGTTTGGTCATAGTTGGGCCAAGAGGGATATTCCAGGTTGCATCCCCAACTTGGTGATTGGTTAGCCCAAGTAGGCTGTGGGTATGGTCCACTTGGGTTAGCATACAAATCCTGTTGGGGGTAGTTTGGGTAAGATGGATAGGCATTGAAATCCATGGTTTGGAAGAAATGGAGGGATGCGGGAAGAACAGATGCGAGAGAGTTGTGTCCTCAACAAAGCAAACAAGCCTAGTCCTTATGGTGTACTCCTTAGGAGACCTGGAAATCTCACAAAGGTTGATTAAGTTCGTAAGCACTGGACTCCCCTTCCCTAGGCTAATCTGGCCAGGTTGATTACGAGGGGATTGCAGGGAAGGTTCTTCCTTTGGCTTGCGCCTCCGGTTCCATAGACCCCACAACCGCGGTCGTTTGACACTGCCCCGCAGCCTAGCCACCAGATTCTACCAAGGGAATGAAAGCCAAGTGCCTAGCGAACAAAACCTCACCTTTTGAGACTTAACTCAGTCCTACCTAGGGCACGTCTACTCAGTTTTAACGGGTTAGGATAGTGCTTGTGCTTAGGGTAATGTGATGAGGTGTTGATTGGGGTGGTGCCTCTTAATTTTCCACTTTTCAAGGTGTGTGCTTCTACAAAACAGGGTTTTAAAGCAAGAATTTTTAGGGTGTGGTGTCTTTTAATGTTTCATCCTTACTTTAGTGTTTTTTAGGGTTGACGTGTCTTAATGCTTTCAGACAAGTTTCAATGGGCACGTCAAGTTCTACACACAACTTGGTGAAAGTAGATTTCCTTTTTATCTTGTAGAGGCTCTAAAAACCTAGTGTACTCATCCTGATAATCATGCAGCTTCTATTAGATGAGTCAGTTTTAGGGTTGAGTGGTGCGGCCCAGGTCAACTCACGGTGGCTTCGCAAACACCACTCAAGAGAGAAAGAAAAGAACACTCCAAGAATTTGTCCAGTATTTTAGAGTGTACATTTTTTTGTAGGGTGGTGTGTTAAGAATGTGGGTCAAGCAATCATTCGCCACGCCAATTTTTTTCAGTTTTTATGATTTTTTTTTTAGCTTTTTCACGCAAGCAAACAATGAGAGAGAGAGAGAGTACTCACTATCGGTCTTCGAGGCGTCTACTTCCTTGCTACCATAGTGGAATGCGTTGCTTCGCCGTCCATGCGCCGAATTCCTGCATCCGTCAAGTAAAAAGGAAAGTAGGGCATTAGAGGATATGAGAATGAAGGTGGAATGGAGGTGATAAAACAAATCCGTTGCCTCCCCGGCAACGGCGCCAAAAACTGACGTGCCTTCGTGCGTGTGTGTTAAGAGGTGTCGTTATAGTTGCACTTGATACGTCGGTTTTAAAAGAAGTAAACGGAGGTGAGTCCGAGTGTCGATCTCAGGGAGGCGTGGAAATCGGATTTTGTTTACCACTTGTTATCACGAAAAAGGCGGAGTTTTGCTTGCGAAAGAGACGGTTTTGAAAAGTGAGAGATAGAGAGAGTTTAGGGTTAGAAAGCTCTTGGTTTTGATCATGCACTTTAAACAGAAATTAAAAAGGCAACTAAATGGAAAATAATTTCATTAACATGCATTCATAGTTCACGGTTTACAATATTAAATACATGCTTCAACAAAAGTAAATGAAAGCTTAAAAGAGAGAGAAAGAGGTAGAGAGAGAGTGGAGAGCGACGAGGCAGCCACGGCGGTGGAGGAGGCTCCGTCGGCGGCTCGTCGTCTCCGGCGATTACAAGAGTGCCTAAGACTAGCTAGGAGAGGAGTGGAGTAGTTGCAAGTGGGAGAGGATGCCTTGAATGGTGGTAGAAGGGGGTTTAAATAGAGTTAAGGGCTTCCTAAAAGAAGAATGTGCTTTAGCGACATCCAGAACGTCGCTAAAACCGCTTCCATATACGTCGGTGAAGGCCTTCTGCCGCCGGTCAGCCGCCCGCCCCTCTCTCTCTTCAGGCGCGATCCGTGGCTGTCGAACGAGAGCCGTCCGATTGATGATCGGACGGCTGAGATCCTCCCGCGCCTGCGCTAGGATCGCGCTTCGGGCGCGCGTGCGCGCGCGCGTTTCCGCCCGGCGTGCGCGCGCGCGTGGGAGGTGGGGCGCTGTCGTCGCGCCGCGTGGCGCAATCCTGGCCGCTCGCTTCTGATCGCGCGGCTCAATTTTGCCGCGCCCTTCGCTCGCAAATGATTTTCGCTCCGCGCGAATCGAACGCGCGTCGCCGCAACGCGGGCGTGCGCGCTAACCGTTGTGCCATGCCCGCGCTTTGTCGCGGCGACCGCGGGCGAGCGCGCGGATCTCGGCCGTTCGATCGAAGATCAACGGCCGAGATGCGTCCTTGGCTGGCTTGGGGGCGTGCGGGCGGCGGGGGCGGGGCGACGTGGCGCGTTCTAGGCCGTTGATCTCCAGATCAACGGTCAGGATTTCTTGGGCCCATTGTGGGAGCTCCGGATGTCGGATTTGGCCGATTTTGAGTCCGTTAGACTCCGTTCGTCGTCCTGAATCCATCCGTGCGGTCCGATTGCTCATCTGAGGACTGCTTTGACAAATGGTTTACACAAATGGCCATTAATACAGTTTATAAGCAATCTTGGTACTTGATGCATGCAATGCTCCTATTCTACTTTATGTTGTGCCTTTTATTCTAAAGATGGGCCATATTCAACCTAATTACTACCCCCTTGCGTGGTGTTATCACAGAGGTGTTAATGGTCGGAGGAAGTGGGTTTGTTCAGGGGACGTTTTGGTGGATGTGAAGGTGAATAGAGGAGGGCTTTGATGGGTGGAGTACGGTGGAGGTTATGGGCGTGTCAGTGAGGAGGATGGAGGTGTGTAGTGTGCGGAAGTTCTTACTGGAGGGGTTGTCAAAGGTGAAGATGAAGGGTACCTCCAATGGGTCCCTGTGCACAGCAAAACGAACCTCTCAGCCCTAGATCAATCCAGGAGCTTCAGGGAAGATCCACGAAGCTTTTCCCTATTTCTATGTGCTATGCGAAGCTGCTCGGTGATGTGGCGAAGACGCTCGCTAGAGCCCTTAAAGATGGTGGTCTGTGATGGCTCAAATGTGGTTGGAATTTAAAATTGGAGAGATGAGAAGGTAGAGGGAAGAAAGGGGAAGAAAAACCCTAACCTAATTTGGAGGGAAGAGAGGTGGAGACCGATGGTGGTGGAAGGACACCGGTGAAGAATCGGAGAAGGAATTGAGGCCGACGAAGGAGGTAGAGAACCAGCTGCTGGGCTGAGAAGCTCAGCCAGAGAGACGAAGGCGGTTGCACCCTTGTTTGATGGGGAGAGGTAGCAGAGCAAAGGGGTGGAGAAGACCTCAAGGTCTAATAATGGCGACACATGGAGGAAGAAGAGAAGGCAACGGTTTCCCTCGGATTCCAGATGACTTGGCTCGGAGGAGCATCGCGAGGCTTTATAGAGCCTCGGCCATGCATGAATTTGTTGCAGGAGGTAGCGAGAAGACCTTCCAAAAAATTTTATCTCCACATTTGTTTTTGACTGGAGATCACAGGTTGTTGCAACGACGGTAGCCGATGAGATGTATCTCGATTGATGCGGAACGGAACAGCAAACAACTTCGCCTCAAAGGTCGAGCTCAGCCGTTGCTCGAAGTAGCCATAAATGGCGCTAGGAAGTCATCAGTTAGTTCGATCAATGGTTCCGCGACTGCTGAAGGAGGAAGATGACGTCGAGGACGGGTTCGCAAGAAGAGAAGCACCTAAAAGTAATGAAATTGGGCCTACTTGCAAGGATTTAAGGAACTTAGGGGCCTAAATGCAAAGTAGGTGCAAACATTGTCAAATCAGGTCCAGCTTTTAGTGAAATTTCAATTAGGATCTAAGGAATCTGGTGGTCATGTCAATTTTGAGTTTTGAAGTTGTTTGGTTGGTAAATCTTCCATTTAAACTCATTTGGCATTAATTATTCGCCTAGGTTATTGTTTTAGGTTTAATTGGCTTCTTTGATGTATCTGATCAAATTAAACCTTGAGGGATGTTTATTTATAATTTTTACAAGGTTTAATTTGCAATATTTTCATCAGGATCCTATCAAACTAGGTTAAATCAAACATAGGGTTTAATTATTCTCTTTAATAGAATAATTTCAAAGGAAACCATAAATTGGTTATTCTAACCTGTTTTGCAGTCTCTTGGGAATATTATGATGAATCTTCCTCCATACGATATTGTATCATTTTTATGTATTATTTAGGTCAATTTACCTTAGGACTTAGCTAAATTAGGTGAGTTATAGAGCATGATGGCACTGCCATCACATCACATACCACAGAAGTTACAAACTCCCAAAGTGAAGTAACCTACTCCCTACCAAGATGGCTAATCAGCAATCACAAGCAAATTTGCCAGCTCTCAATCATCTTGTCCATAATGGGGCTCATAAAGAATGAAGTCTAGCAGCCTCCATTAATAATTGCTCCATCTGACTAGAAATCTACCATCAGAAAGCTCCTTTATCCTCTGTCAACACAAACAACCAAGGGTATGCCCCCCATCTTAAGAAGAGGGTCACTGACCCCAACATCCTTGCAGAAGCTTTCCAACTTAAGAGGGTCATTGACTACTTGCTAGCTCAATTCTAATCAATTGGATGGATTATGATCGATGTCTTAGTGTTTTTCCTTTTAAGGGTGGATTTGTGTCAAGTGGTTAAGTGCTTGCTTAATTAAGTACCTACCGTGTTTGTTTAGTTGTCAGAATATTAAAGTGTTCAATTTGTTTCCATCAATGTATACCACAATAAATATGGATTCTCAAAGTCATTCTTGTAATTTGGTACTTGTAAGAATGTGATGTACTAAAAGGTTAATGACGACATCCTATATGTGATTTACAAGAATGTGAGACTTAAGGTGACATTTATTTTTATTGAACGTCACTAACTATGATCACATTAATTTATTAACATAACAAATAGACGATAGCAAGATTATTACCCTCTAAATGTCACATATAAATAAAAAAATAATAATTTACGAATCCCCCTTCCCTCCAATTTCCCTCTTTCATGAAAACAAAAAACCCTTCCCTGCCCGCCCCTCCAAACGTCGTAAAATAAAAAAAAACCAATTCACGAATCCCGCCTTTCCCCACCCTACGAAACCTCACCCGACCACCCTAAGATCGCATTCTCCCTGACCTCTTCTGCCTCAACGCTCTCGTGGTCCTCTGCCTCATCGTGTTTGACAGCGTTGTCCAAGCCATCATTGCCCTCGACCCCCTTCTCCAAGCCATCGTCGTGCCTCGTGGTCCTCCTCAACCTCCTTGTCCAAGCCATCGTCGCCCTTGTTGTCCTCCTCGTCATCCTCGGACTCCTCGTCCAAGCAATCGTCAACCTCCTACCCTACTCCTCGTCTACCCCATTACCGCCCTCTTGCCTTTCTTATCCCCTATCGGATCTCCTCTCCAACGACATCTGCTACCATCGATGTTAGAAAACTAGCTTCCTTACCCCTGACCCCAACCATGACCGCTCCTCGGATCTTGCCCTCGTTGCTCCTCCTCCTCCCAAAACGAACCTCACCGGTGGATACTTCTAGGCTTTATGTATCACACACCTATAAAATCCGTAGGAATCTTTGCAACCTATGATATTTAAATTTAAGGTATAGTGAAATTCTTGATGCAAAGTTGGGTCACCTTTTCACGGGGTGTGACTGTCGTCACACTCTAGATGAGTTGCTTCTACCTAACAAAAAAATTAGTGGGTAGTTGCCAGAATCCTTGGTAGATTATAGGAGCCTTCAATATCAATATAGTAGAAATAACTTCTTATCTAGTTCCATTCCTAAATCAATAGGTGGCATGGAGTCTCTAAAGGGTTTGCTCCTTTTCGTTAATAAATTCCGTCGGACACTTTTAGAAGTACATCTCCGCAATCTTAGATAATTAATTAGTCTACATTTATCAACAAACTCACTAAGGATTAAAGTATCTCCTAATTGGGTACCTCCTTTTAACCCTCGTGGGTTGGGAATGCCTTGCTGCAAAGTGGGGCCACAGTTCTGAAAAATTTTCCTCCATATGGTCATTAGGGAATAATATTCCTTAATTACCGTACATGGGAAAAAAATTTGAAATTACCCGTGTGTAACTCACCTCTTGTAATGGTGAATTTGAGGGTTGTTACTTTAAACATAACTCACCTCTTCAAGAGGCAAGTTTGGGGCTTTCTCCCCCACCTTTCATGGGAATAGGTCACTACAAGAAATTAGGGTTTTGGTCATGGTTAAAAACCGTAACCAAATGACTCATAACCATCACCAATTAGCGATAGCAAAAGTTTTGTTGCGGAAGGGCCTTTGGTGACGATTCCATGCAAAACCGTTACCAAAGGCTTTGGTAATGGTTCTACCCAAAACCATCACCAAAGCCACAGGGTTTTGGTGATGGTTTTAGGTGGAACCATCACAAAAGATCAGGGCTTCAGTGACGGTTCCACCTAAAACCGTCACCGAAGCCTGCCGTTAGCTACGTTCTGCAACTTTGGTCATGGGGCTTTGGTGATAGTTTTAGGTGGAATCGTCACCGAAGCATAGGGATTTCGTGCCGGTTCCATCCAAAACCGTCACCGAAGTGCACTGTTAGCTAGGCTCTACAGCTTTGTTCATGAGGCTTTGGTGACGATTTTAGGTGGAACCATCACCGAAGCATAGGGCTTTGGTGATGGTTCCACCCAAAACCATCACCAAAGCCCACCGTTAGCTACATTCTACAGCTTTAGTCATGGTTGAAAACTGTGACCAAAGACTTTTACTCACAGTTGTAGAACTGTGACTGAAGAGAGAGCTTTGGTCACGGTTAATAACCATGACCAGAGGTTGGCATGGAAAAGAGAGGGTTCCTTTCGTCACAGTTCCCTAACCGTCACCAAAGGGTCATCATGACCAAAGGTTACCTTTGGTGACAGCTAACCAACCATCAACAAAGATTCTCTTTGGTAAGGCTAGTAAATTTAGCTTTCTTACTAAAAATGAGCTGGTTATTGTGAACCAAGGAGGGTCTTTAACAAAATCAGATAAGAAGCAAGTATTTCCCAGATGGTAATTTTTGGGAATATATGCCCAAGTCACTAGATTCTTCCTTCATGAAGGCGCTTCCAGCTATAAAAAGTATGCTTTTCAGCAATGTGTTATGGTTAGTTGGAGATGGGGAGAATATAAATATTTTGAGTGATCCATGGTTGAAGGATGAAGAGTCGATTAGATAGAGTATACTCCAGGAATTGACGGCGGCAGATTTGATAAATGAACAAAATTAAAATTGGAATGAAGAAAAAATTTCCAGTAGCTTTGGCTATAAGGCTGTAGAAAAATTTTAAGTACTCCAATAGACATGGGATAAGACTTACTAATATGGAAACCACATCCTAATGGGAAGTTTTTAGTTAAGTTTGCGTATATGACCTTGCTAAATGAAGAGGGAATCAACTCTACTCTTACAGAGAAACAAATAGCCTATTGTAAAATGGTTTGGAATATGAAGGATATAGCTCTGAAAACAAAGTTATTCCTCTTGGAGAGCAGTGACTGATGCTCTGCCTTTAAAGGGAACATTATTGAAAAAATTTCAGATTGAAGACTCATTGTGCCCCTTTTGTCAAATTGATAAAGAGGATTGGGTTCATATGATTAAAAATCGCCCTTTGCAAAGGCAATTTGATTTTATTAGGGTATAACAGCATGGCCTGAGCAAGATGGTTGGATGGATGAGATGGAAAAATTGACTGTGCTATTCTAATTGGCAGGGCTCAAAAAAGAACTGATAGTATATTTGTTGCACCCCTTATGGATACATAGATGCAAAGTTGTGAGAGAAGGGGAGACTATTACATTAATGGCAGTATAATTCTTAGTGTGTGGGGTATTTTATCATGTCCCTAGATCAATGCAAGATGCCACGTAAACAATCAACATAATGCAAAGGGCATTTCAAATGAAATGTTCTTTTTTCCTAAATAGGGCACTTCAAATAAAATTCAGAAATCCAAAAATACATCAGGGAAATATATCCTTTTCTATCTTGAACTAAAAATCAATATTGAATTAAGAATAAAATTTCATACTAACCATTGCAGCATCAAATACATAAAGTTTCTCCCCTAAAGGAATGTGAATTGTCTTTGGTCCTACTTCACCCTTTAGCAGCTTGTTAACAAGGCGAATATTGGCAAATGTTCCTCGACCCATTATCTCATCATTTCCACAGCGGCTTCCATAAGAAGTGAAGTCCCTACACTCAACCCCACGTTCAAGGAGGTACTTTGCTGCTGAGTTATCCTTATGAATACTTCCAGTAGGAGAATTGTGATCTGTGGTTATAATATCGCCAAAGTTGAGCAATCAATATGCATCTTTTACTCCATGTGGACAAGGAGACATTATCATATTCTTAAAATATGGAGGATCGTGGATGTAAGTTGACTTGGGATTCCATGAGTATAGCTTCGACTCTGGAACTTGTACCTGATTCCACGTTGGGTTGCCCTTTATGATGGCGTCATAGGTGCTTCTGAACATGTCTGGCAGGACACTGGACTGAACTACCTGCAATTACAGATATCATGCCAAGAATGAGCTATATCCAAAAAAATAGAACTTAAGATTTGGGTGAATTACTACTGGAGCTTCCACTTCCAGCTGCATCTGTTGCTGCTATTGCTGCACCTGCTACTGCTAGTGCTGCATCTACATCTACTACTGCTACTACTGCATCTACATCTGCTACTGCTATTGGTTCATTTGCTACTACTGCTACTGCATCTGGAAAGGTGTACCTACTATTGCTGCATCTGCATTTGCTGCTGCTACTGCTGCATCTGGAAAGGAGACTCTTTATGGAATATGGAAAAGAAGAAAAAATATATAATACCTATTAAGCTCCAAAATCTATCTACCTAGGAAATAGACCACTGAAGGAGGAGCATCTCTGCTGCATCTCTACTACTGCATTGCTAAGTTGAATACTCTAAAGGAGGAGCTGATGGCTGCAAACGAGGACTTGGTTTATCTGGAAAAGGAGCAGGTCCAGCAGCAGCAACAGCAAACTTACTTCGGTCCTGCATCATCATGTAATATGTTTGATTAAGCAGGAAAGTTAATTTGTAGCCTGCTATTTAGCAAATCTACTTTTGATACCTTTATTGGCCAGCCTAGCAAATCTACTTGAAAATATCCTATTGCAGTCCTTATTATACAAACTGAACCACTCTTGACAATGGTCCCAAAATGAAGACATTGAGCAGGGTCAAGACCTGCGAAAGGCTTTCTCCCCCTATAGTAATAGTATATCACTCCTTCCTGGGGAGCAAGAGCACCTCCTAGTGGCCCCATCCTACCCCTCCTCTAAACCAAAATCCATCTTTCTCCTCCCTCACCACTTGCATTCTCCCTAAATCCCTCCAAATGTACAATATCCTAAGTTGAGCAAACAATATGCATTTTTACTCCATGTGGACAAGGAGACATTTTCATATTCTTAAAATATGGGGGATCGTGGATTTAAGTTGACTTGGGATCCCATGAGTATAGCTTTGACTCTGGAACTTGTAGTGTGACTCAGGAAAGGGAGAAAGAGGTAGGCAAGGCATGCTTAAGGCGACGATGCGATCCCCTAGGTAAAGAGCCTCACCTTTGAGGCAATGGGCCTGTTCCTTGCCTTACGCAGTTGCTTGGTTGCCTCAGGCGACAACCTCAACAGTACTGACAAGTCATGACCATACAATTGTTTTACCTTTTTCTTGGCTAAGGAGTTACCCTACAGGCAAATCTAGAGCATATTTTCAAACCTTTTTATATCATGTAAACTGAACGACTTGCCAACATTGTACAGACTTCAGGAACCAGAAAATGATAGTGATGAATCCATGCATATACTACTCAATCATTTCATTAGCATTTAGCTTACTATTTTCCTAAACGAGTAAACATATCTAAGTTTGACAACCTGTTACAGATAGGCAGGTATTGCACATAGAACTATGTTTTGGAAACACAAATTTTATCAAGAACTAGCAAAGCATTTACCAGTCAGCTGCAAAGCCTTGTCCTTTTCCTTGAATTATCTCAAGAGCTGAAAAATATGCTACCCCGCATACAGTAAAAGTCCTATCCTTGGCCAATTTCTTTACAAATCTAAAGTCTATAAGCTACATTTTAGGACAGAAACATGAACAGAGGACAAATACTATTTCCTGTTGCAATACCAAAGTAAGTTTGTTAAATATAATTGAAATACAGACCTGTAGATGTCCACATTGGTCAAGCATAAGGATATCAAGAGAAACACATTTGTAAAGAACTGAATTCTGAATTGAAAAAAATGCAGCCATAAGTGTATTGCACCATAACACTGCAACTCCATCAAACCAGTGAACCAAATGTCTAAAGCACATGGAAGTTGGAAAATGTCAATAACCCTGTGTAATTCTTCCAATGCAATTACAATTGATGCTGCACAAAATCGTGTAGATGATTCATCAAGAGGCGAAGTGAGTATTGAAGCCAATGGGCAAGCCAGGCAAGTGCTTAGCAAAATGCCAGCATGAAACTTATCAGAACATGTGTGTAATACTTGTGGCACACAAGAAGATGGGCTCAAGCTCTTAAACAGATCTCTCTCTTTCAAAACCTATGCTTCTTTTCCAAGCTGCTTGACTTTCCACTTGGAATATCTTTTCAGGGTACGTAACTTTTTTGCTTAGTGATCAGGGAGAAGCCACGAACATGTCAATGACATTCACTAGATCATATTCCATATATTTTTTGAAAAAGGATAGGGTGATCATATTCCATATAGGTGGTAGTCATTTTGGAAGAAAATATAAAGTCAATTATAATCTATAAGGTGCTTAAGAAACCTAGGTAAGTTTAGTTAGTCTACCAGAGAAGAGCATAAAGATGTCATCGAGATTTCTCCAAGCATAGATTACATATAACAGGTAACACCTAAGTTGTGATCAAATCTTCAAGAACCCTCCTTAGTTCGGAACTTTACCGAACTAAGGACGATCAAGACTTATGACATATTATAAAGACAACACATCATGCATGTATGTGAGATACACATACATTAACACATTCTCCGTATGACATGGTTATAAGTCTTGAATGATCATGTATATTAATACAATTTTGCCTACTCTTTCAACTTGTACCCAAGGGTTATATTTCCTATTATTTGTCATCGAGTGCATCTAAGGTTGTGCAAGTGTGGATATCTACAAATTGCATAAATAAATAGTAATAAAGAAAAGAATAGTAATAACATAAGTCAGCATCATAAACGTACTACTACCAAGAATGGAATATCTTCTTAGTCAATTTGAAGTAGATTCGATCAAGATCTACTTGTTAAAAGGATGATTATATGGATTCTTATTTAGAATAATATGGCAACTGGACCAAAATTAAAACATCAAAGATTGCTTAACCCTCTAAAGCGTAACACTTCCCATCCCAGCTTGCCCATTCATGTTGAGCCACCAGTTTACCTAACTCAACCTATCCTACTCAACCTGGATAATGATGCTCCTCTCTTCCACCCTCTCTTCCCAACATTTATGATTCTATCAGGATAATATAAATGTAGCAATAACATTCATAAACTTTCAAAAGTTTATGATGTACATTGGGGAAAGAAAACAAAGGAAACCAGTTGTTTTGTTTTAATTGACCAAAAAAACCCAACCAAATCAAGAAGTATTTGAATTGTATCAAATGATAAGATAAGTTTTTTAGAATAGTAGACACTTGGATCATATTACGTGAACTTCAGGGCAAACTGTATTCAGACCTTATAGGCAAGACCAATTTTTCATTTGCATCCAATACATGATTGCAAGACAAGTACCCTTTACCCACAAAATATAAGATGCATGGTCCACCCTAATGCATATCGAAAGATCCAAGTCAATTTGTCTTTTTTCTTCTGCTATCCAGATGCTCTTCCATAACCTTATTGACATGGCCAAGGGACGTTGCCTAGATCCAAGCTTGGAATTACATGAAGGGCCACACTTTAAAGGATCTAAGCTTGAAAATAATTACAAACCTCTCCAATTGGGTCACATTTATGTAAACTCAACTCTTACCAAATGCAGTAGTGAAAAAACTTAAGGCCTCACTTAATAAATGTTTAAAGTTCAAAACTAGACAACCTTTAGAAAGATGTAGGGTTTAAAAGTGATGAAGTATGTGATGGATTAGTAAACGATAGAAGTGATGATTAAATTCTTATATTATTCTTTTTTTTTTGTTTTCATTTGTATTACGAGTAGATTAATGAAAATAGATACAATATATAAGTGAATATGATGCAAGTAATTTTTGTTTTCATTTTTAATAAAAATTTGTCAAGGTAGATGTAAAGTATACTTCAAGATGATGAAAGTAAGAATAAAAAAAAATTATATGATGTCCCTTAATACCATATATTATTCATTTATGCAGTAACTACCCTTGAGGTGAAAGATAATCCCTCATTTTTAATTCTATGACAAATGGACCCGTAGGAGCAGACCAACAATGCCTGCATCTTCCTTCAGTCCCCAAGTTAAATGAACAGAATAGGTATCCAAGCTTGCAATCATATTCCTTACATATACCTCCTTGCTGCCACCCAACTTAACAGCCATTCATAGAGACATCACACCCTGACACCCACCTCTTAGCACACAGTAACCATGCATATGATTATCAACTCACGAGAGATGGTCAAAAAGGCTGCTGACAATTTTAATTATTTCTTTGCAAAATGTTCCATTTCTCACGGCTTACACTTTCTTTTTTGTAGGCTGTAAGCTTCGATTCCTGTCTCTCCATGGATCAATGTCATAACATTTTAAGTAGACCGCATGTTTGACTCTTCCATTAATAGCTTTGGAGGTACCATTCAGATTCCTCCCCTCTGGGATCAGCTCCAACCAATGGAGATCTCCCCTCCTCCCATCACAATCTCCCTTAGCCTTTTACCCCCCCTGACCCTCCACCACCTGTGCATTGCAGTTGATCTGCTAGAACTTATTCCCTTATATTTACACCTCATTAATTACATGATACATCCATCCACCACGTCCAGCAATCAACAACCCCCTTGGAGATATTTAAAAGCACACACACACCACCAAATAGCAGCAATAAAAGAATAAAACACACAGAGCCTTGTAAAGACCTAAGATTGGAAACTCATCATGTGAACTAAAGAAAACTAGAAGTGAAAAAAGAAAGAAGGCAACAAGAGGATTTCCTTTTGGTCATGAGCAATAAACACCCTCTTCTTCTTCATCTCCACACTAACAAAACACATCTTGGGTAGAGGGATTAACTATCTAATAATGGTTTGGTTTGTGGAAAAACTACCATGATGTATATAAGATTATCTAAGAAGCTTCCTAGATGCATGTTGTTTATGACCAAAAAAAGCTTCCTAGTTTCAAAACTTGTTGGCATACCATCAAACACTTGGCGTGTGTGTAAACCCTTGAGCCAATCCAAGGTCAATAGATCTCGTTGAGCCACCTGCAGCCAATAGATCCACTAAGTACTGCAACAACAATAATAACAGGAGATCAAGAGAAGTGCAATTGGAGGAGGAGGTATGAAATAAGCGAATAAATAAAATGAAGGAAGAGTGGTGGATTAACCCTACTTGTAGCAGCAGCAGTGGTAATGGAGGTGCTGCTGGGGAAGATGAGGGAGGGAGAGAGGTAGCGATTTTGAGGGGGAGGAGACGTGCTGCTGGGAAGGGGATGGTCAGGGCAGGCACCTTCGACAGGAGAGGGAAGGGGCTTGGGGATGGTCCAGGGAGGTGATGTCGTTGGGGATTTAGTCGGAGAGTCAAAGGAGGGGGAAGGTAATGGCAGCGGGAGTTGGTTTTCGGTGTTGATCTTGGGGGGTAGGCGAGGTGCTGCTGGTGACCTTGATGGGGAGTGAGGAGAAGCACCATTGTCGGGAGAGGGAAGGGGGTAGGCGATGGTCAGGGGGGCTGACGCCATCGAAGAGGGGGTCGGCGAGTTGAGGGAGGGGGAAGGTGATAGGGGCAGGACTGGGTTTTTGGGGAAGTCAATAGTGGTGAATTTCAGAGGAGGGTGTGCGGGAGGGATGGGAAAATTTTGAAACCATCGCCAAAGGGAAATGCGGGAGAGGACGGGCAGGCGAGGGAAGGCTATGGTGGCGGTTTCACTTGAAACCGTCACCAAAGGGATATGCCGGAGAGGGTGCGCTCACGAGGGAAGGCTATGGTGATAGTTCCACTTGAAATCGTCACCAAAGGGAAGGATATGGTCACGGTTCCACTTGGAACCATCACCAAAGGTATCCTATACTCACGGTCCCACTTGGAACCGTCACCAAAGCAGAAAGCAAATCTCACTCTCCCTCTATGGTCACGGTTTTGAGTGGAACTGTCACCATAGGTTACTTTTGGTGATAGTTCCCAAAACTATCACCAAATATCAGTCACCAATTCTCCCTTTCCTAGTAGTGGGTGGTGTTGAGAAACTCAGCTTTTGTAGTGGTGAGTTTCTCATAGTTCTTTCTAAAAGTCCTTTGCCTCTTCAAGACGTCTGAATCGTTGTCTGACACTTATACACTAGAGCCTTGTTTAGATCCAATGGAATCAAGGAAGGATAGGATGACAACTGGATATTTGTAGACGTCCAATTTTTTGTCTGAAAGTCTTATATTTGGAAATTAGACATTGGACAATATTAGTAGATGTCTGATTCATTAGGCGAAGGTTAATATGAAACTCCCCTCTTGAAGAGGCAAGATTGAGTGTTTTGAACTAATACATAACTCGCCTCCTGAAGAGGCAAGTTTGGGTGTTTTAAGCTAATACATAGTTTTTGTTAATTTTTTTTAATGCAGCCTTCTACTGCTGTTGGAAAAATTGCAGCAGTAGCTGTTGCTATGCTGCTGGTGCTATGCTAGTGCGTGCAGGGTACCTTACAGCTTCATGTAAGAATCACACACCACAGAAGTTAGAAACTCCCAAAGCCAAGCAACCTGCTCCCCACTAAGATGGCCAATCAGCAATCACAAACAAATTTGCCAGCTCTGCAATCCTCTTGCCATAATGGGGCTCATGAAGAATGGAGTCTAGCAGCCTCCATTAACAACTGCTCCATCTAACTAGAAA
Source organism: Thalassia testudinum (assembly GCA_037157565.1). Lineage (NCBI taxonomy): Eukaryota > Viridiplantae > Streptophyta > Magnoliopsida > Alismatales > Hydrocharitaceae > Thalassia > Thalassia testudinum. The sequence goes on along the minus strand of JAZHRO010000040.1, from coordinate 8,105,594 downwards.
TCAACCATCAAAAAGCTCCTTTGTCCTTTGTCAACACAAACAACCAAGGGTATGCCCCCCAAGGTGTCTCTTTCAATCATTTATCCAAAAGGAAAAGTCACCCTCCTTTCAATCCTCGAGGAGAAGTGAGTCGACCCGAGAAGACAGACATAAATAGCATGGGAGGAAAAGGGGATGGTTGAGGGTGAAGATGTATAAGAGGTAAACTTGCCTCTTCAAGAGGTAAGTCTTGAAGAGGCAAGTTTCTCAGCGACTAACATCGGGAAGGGAATGAGCAGGCGGTTGAGTTACGTATAAAATCGTACTTCCACAAACTCACCACTACAAGAGGCAAGTTTGCTACAGTTCCTTCCTAACATTCTTCCCCTGTACGGTAATTAAGGAATATTATTCCCTAATTACCGTACATAGGAAAATTTTTCCCAAGATTCCGTTCATGGCTTGGAACATAGAGCAACCTGTCGTATGTAAATATGTCAAATTCAAGTATAACGGATGTCATGCCAGAGTGGATATGGAATTTCTCTCCAAATATTAAGATAATGGACCTCTCCATGAATATGATAAAGGGTGCTCTGCCAGCTACAATGAATGGTTCCAGCAAACTAGAGGGCTCCTTGTTAGGTTCTCCCACTACTAGAATTGTTGATATGTCCCAGTTGTGGTTCGTGTCTCTTTCACAAAATATTTAAGTGGTGCAATCCCTTCGTTTCTATGTGAAGCTACGAAATTAGGCTTCATGGATCTTTCAAATAATCATTTTACTGGACAGCTTCCATAGTGCCTAGGAGGATTGAGGTCATTAACTCATTCGTGTAGCATTAGATCCATGCATTTACAAAATAACAACCTACAAGGGAATCTTCCTCTATGGTTGGGGAATTGCAAAAATATGACTGTTCTTGATATAGGTTTGAACAATTTCACCAGAATCATGCCAAGATGGATTGCTGGAATGCATCTCTTACAGTTTCTTCGGCTAAGGTCAAACTTATTTAGCGGTGGAGTTCCTCGGTAACTATCCAGTTTGAAGTTCTTACAGGTCCTCGATCTTGCAAAGAATCATCTTTCAAGAGGCATTCCTAACAGTTTTGGTAAATTTGTTGCGATGATGACAACAAATAGAACAGGTGGCATTGTTTCCTCTTACCACTATAAGGGGCGCATTACAATGACATTTAGAGATCAAGTTGTGGAATATGATACCATACTTAAACATTTTAAAGGCATGGATCTCTCTGAAAATAAATTATCAGGAGAAATACTAGGAGAACTTGGGAACCTACTTGACTTGAAAAATCTCAACTTGCCTGAGAACTATTTAATTGGGTTTATCCTAAGATGTCTAGGCAATTTATTACAATCGGAGTCCCTTGATTTATCAAGAAATAATCTTTCCGATGGCATCCCACTGTCTCTGTCAAGATTAACATTCTTGAGCAAATTCAAGTCTCTTATAATAATTTATCAGGAAGAATACCAATCGGGAAGCAATTTGATACTTTTCCAAGTTCTTCATATACATGCAATCTTATGCTATGTGGAGAGCTGTTGGAGGCCTGTGAAAGTGATAAAAAGTCAGAAGTGAAGAAGTGTAATTAGAGTCAAAAAGCAAAGTGGGCAATGGCTTCTTATGGTTCTATCTTGGCATGGCACCTGGATTCGTTGTGGGATTTTGGACATTGCAACTGCACCCACTGATAGGATCTCCATTTCAATGATGTCTAATATGAGAAAGGCCTATCTAGCACGGCATAAGGGTGCAAATGGAGTATGGATATATATGTGCCACCTTACTTTTTTTTTAAGTCAACACAAATATCCATTTGTAATGTTATAGATAGGGATATGGATATATAACTTCGATTTTGATGGGTCGGGATATATAAAAATTTTAAAAATGTGGTGAAAATGGCTATAGATATCTGTGCTTTTTTTATGTGCATAAGTATTTTCAATTATTGTTGAACACATCTTTTAGTGGATATGAAGACAAATAGTTATTTCTCTATTTGGGCATGCTACTTATGTTTGTATGTATCTATGCATAAAGATGGATGGAGATTTGGGATGACGAAGATTTTCCTATAAGTACAGCTTACAAACTAGTAGATACAATTTCCTCTAAGAGTGTAGATTGATTTGGAAGATGGCTTTGTTGCTAACAAGAACAAGGAAATCCAGGCCGATGCTGCCTATGTAGATCTTAGAAGTCGATGACTGTACTTTTATGAGTTGGGTTGCAAGATTGCCCCTCTATAAGTTTTTAACTGAGATGAGTTGATGTTTATCCTTTGATAGGGTTTTCCCTAGCCAAGCCTTACAAAACCAAGCATGAGAAACAAGAACTTGCATATTGGTATCACCATTTAGATCTTAACACCGATTGAATTTTTCAACCCTAGTATTATCATAGTTACTAGCTTCAAGAGAACCTTTTAGCATAGTTTGTTTTCAAATATTTTTATTTTCCACTTAAACATAAATTGCTTGGATATTTCATTATCATGAATTTTCAGCCAAGCAGAGAATTGCTTCAAGCTTACACCTCATATTGATGATCTGTTAACGTTAGACTTTGTGATAGAAGCTCAAATCAGAAATTGGAATACCTTTAAACTTAAGACTTCACCTTGGCCTGATCTGATTCAAGGTATAAGAAAATTTAGGCATAGTAGGCTGAGACTTGGCAGCTATCGCTTCCTCATTCTGGTGATGAATTAATGACAACCTTTGGAGCTTAAAATTTTTGTAGAGATCATGCTTCTCGCAATAATTTTTTGAATATTGCATGCTGGGCTTTCTTTATGCTGTGGCACCTAGGGCCTCAACCATCCTACTAGGGCTCCTTCCTTTATGCTATGGCACCCTCTCTGGTCCTAATCTCAACCCCTTCAGCCTTTTGCTTTATCCATATCGGATCATCACTAGGGGGAGCTCCAACACCCGTGAGGCCCTCTTCGCTGTCCAGAGTGGAATGGTACTCTTAAAATAGGTCATCCTCCATTCTCATCAGGAAGCCACGTGCTCTTTGATCAATTTACTCAGTGGATTGGGGTTGACTTGGTTAATGGTGTGTAGGCACATGTAAGTAGCTCAATGACAGATTTCTACAGGGTGATCAAGTTCGACCCTTGCCAGAAGTCATGTATGCATAGCCTCCTTTTGCTATGAAGATTCTACAGCATTTGGTATTTTATTGGGATTTTTTATCCTTATGATTCTTGTTAAGTAGAAACTTTGCAAAATTTTAACAAATGCCTTTTGTGATTTATTATAATGGATTAGATAAGATAGACTTTTAGTATTAAGTCGCAAAAGTTCACTTCAAATGTGTTTCCATGATTAAATATCCCTTTCCAAATTGCCACCATGTAGGACCCTATTATTGCCTCCTATGCTACCACAACATGTAAAAGATACATGTCTCATATCTTTGTTAACAAGCTTATAATTTCATATGAGACTAATGCACATTGATGAACTCCATAGCATGTTCTCATTTGTTGAACTTTCCCTTACTGATAGTATATATTAAATCGAGTCTCTTTGCCATTTCTATGGTGTTGTTCTATGTTGTCCTTTTTTGTTGTTTGCGAAATTGGAACCATTGTATTGTCATCAACCTTGTTAAGTAATTTGGTATCAAATCATTGATACCAGATGGTAAACTTACTATTGCTTGATATGTGCATTTGTCTTGACGACCACACCTTATCGTCCGATTTCCATGATTAAATTGAGATCAGTTGGGGATATGATCCTATACATTTCTAGAGATAAGCACTCTTTTAGGTTGGATATGAACCTAATATATTAGTTATATGGTGGCTTTTTAAATTTTGGTTGTTTTAGATGGAATGTGATTTTTCCATGTTAGATTTAAGGTCATGGCTGATCATGCAATTTGGAAGTTAGTTGGTTATAGAGATAGAAAATCATAGAAACAATGAACAAAGAGGTGCATACTTAATCATCAAGGTAGTAGTATGATTCTGATGCTTTCTAGCTTCTTGGTTTGCAGCCTATAGTTAATAGGATCATGTCTAAATGCAACGTTAAGATGCTTCAAGCAAATATCAACACAAAGTTAGTTATGTAACAACATAAGTAATTGCATTATAAAGTAAAAAATTTAAGAAGAAACAAACAGAATTAGGAGGTAGAACATGAGATAGAATCTGCTTTTCTTTCAAGAATAATAATCATATGATGTTTGTTCTATAGGGCCTTATATAAAGTTAAGAATGGTAGAACATTCTAGAGGACCTTATATGAAATTAACAACGTTTAGAAATAAGAATGGTACAATATTCTTTAGAGCCATATATGAAGCTATCAATGTTCAGGAAAGGGCTCTAAACCACTGATGTACAAATTATAGATCCAAACATGGCATCTACAATTAGACACATTCTCATGGAAGCCTTCAAAATGCATAGTCTAATTTCCTAGGCTCTTCAGAATAGGGAGAAAGTTGCCATCACAGAAAACAAAAAATTAATTGAAAGCAAAGAACCTAATTTAATTGAGAATTTGGGTCATTTAATGTTTGTGGAAAACCTTTCCAAAAAATGAGAAAGAGAACATTAATTATTGAAAAAAGGAGGTGGTAAAGACTTGAGATATCTCTACTATGCATTCCTTCATTGCTCTCCTTTACACAAAATGATTCTTGAACGTTACGGGGAACCATTTCATTTTAATGTTGCTAATATATTGTTCCATATACAAGAATAGGAAATCTGAAAATTTGTGTCAACTTACACAAGTTACTTAAGTAACACTTGCCCTAACTACTAATATAACCTCTCTTCAGGAAAAAAAAACCTTGTCGCATAACCAACAATTGATTAAATTTGATCATATTACCCACTTTAAAACAGAGCATGAAAAAGTAAAACTAATTTGATACTTTAAATAGGAAACCAATGCATGCTAAAATTTATGAATGAAATTGAAACTTATAAATAGGTCCAATTGTGGTTTGTATTTCTCCAACTAAAATGTCAATTTAGAAAACCATCTCAACTTGTTAATCAGCAACACTAAATAACAAAAATCTTTCACAATAAAAACTATACTAATAAAAAATGAATTCATGTAAAATGTATTAAATAAATTGGTATGCTATAGCAAATGCAATAAATATAGGTCCAACAACTTACAGATAAGAAGAGACTCATTCCAAACACTAACGATTGAGGGGCATTGGCTACACAATCAACGTAAGGCTTTCCCTCATAAACAACTACTTTGTCCACAGGGTAAGTGGCCATAATGAAGTTATGTTCAACAACAAAGGTAGTATCCTCATGATTGATTTTTGAGACATGAAAGGAGACCTATGAGAGCAAATACACAATATCTTCTCTATCACATACTAGAGGGTAGTATTTGGACCTATAAATTAAGGTTCATTCTAGGATGATACATATTCCAGAGAAGAGAAATGGAAACTATACAAATGAGTTGCACTTAGAATGGCTAATACACATGTCATAGAGTACAAAGAAAAGGAAGTAAATTACATCTCAAAATGAATAGAATTTCCAATATATACATGAATACTCCACCAAAGGTCAATTTTTTAGAACCTTTTCACAAGGACATTAGGATTCTTAAAGAATAGCTTTATTTATTTATTTATTTACATTGAAAATCGTGGTTGAAATTGTAAATAGCCTAAATCTACAGGTTTCACCATCCAATTGGCCAGTAAGCTGAGATGATTATTCCCCAATTCGAACACTTCATATCGAATAGTAATCTGTAAAGATGGATGCAACTATCATGATGAATAGGGAAAAAGTGTAACCTTGATAAGGGAAAGGAGGTTGTGCAAAGATATGTTCCTGATATTGAATAGTTCAGTCACAGGGTTGTACCATTGGCACTCATATCATCGATAGGAAAAATCTATGAAGTAATCTAAATGCATTACAAGGAAAGGAGGTTGTGCAATGACCCAAAACCTACTGACTATGCCTACCATAGCATTTTCAGAGGAAAAAGAATACCAGTGACAACACATATCTTTCATTTCTTCTTTTTTTTTCTTTTTGATATTTGTAAGCTTTCAGTTTCTTTAGCATGACTTTTGATGACCTATCATCTTCCTGTTTATCCATTATGTGAGTTAGGAATTGACAACTAAAGTGGGGGAACATATCTATATTGTTGTTTCTCTGTCATTTTTGTCATTGTGAATTATAGGTCACCTATGTCATTTCTTTGATATTGTCCATTAACGACACAATAAGTCTTAATGCTTCATTTAACGTCAACCTACTTTGTTAAATGACATTTTTAACTTTTTTGGTGATACATGTCAACATAATTTCATAGCATGCTTCTCCTCAGTTATCTACCTTCTGTTTGGTAAAACTCATATACTTATGATATTTGACAGACTTGTTTGAGATAGCAAATTTTTTTGGTATCACTTCTTTAGATGATATAGAAGCCAAGCAAATTTTTTTGGTATCACTTCTTTAGTTGATATAAAAGCCATTCAAGTAATTATTCAAGTGCTTCATAGCTTCTTTGCAATGTCAAATGTGGTTTGGTTGCTGGATCATTCTTTTAAGTGTTATAGTATGTATTCAACATCTCAAATAAATCACTTTTATGATCATAATGTATGTGATTTTATCCAATATAATTAAGCAATGCCTACCTATTGGATGAATTGTGTTTGATTTTCTTAGTCTTTTTAAGCATTGAGTCATTCATTCCTTGTTTAATCATTTGAAATATCTTGTATTCTCATTAGGGAAGGGGGAGGAACAAGTTGAGATGCTTTATGCTATTGTAGATCTTGTGGAGGTAAGCTACCATGTTGATTGTCCTGAATGGAGGTTAGATTTTTATTTGATAGCTTATTTTGACAATTTTCCCTTTTCTGATGATTTTGGTTGCCTTTCTTGGCATGGAGATTTAAGCTCCTTCAGTAACAAAAAGCTCTCCTGCATGTTTTCAATTGTTTGTCCTGACATTTTGTTTATGTGTGTCTATATATAGAACAAGCCCTAAACACTTGGGTTTTGGTTACCCCTTGTTTTAACAATGTATTTTGCAATACAATGTAATTGCATTTTTAGTTTGGATGAGCAGTTAGCTAAAGATGTTCAATTATTAGATTCTATCTCTAAGAGACAAGCTCATATTTTCTCTGACGAATGGAAGCTTTTTCATGTAGATGTCCAGATCCAGTCCATTTTCCCTCTATATGTTTTTCTATGGAAAGTAAAGCATGAGACCGAGTTCATGAGAAATATAGAGTTGGTTACATATATATATTTAAATATTTGCAAGGAATATATAGAACTATGATGTCTAGGAATTTTGCAGCCTCATTAAATTTCCCAATTATAATGTTTTAATGGTTTCTAGCTTTCCTTTTTAATGAATTGTGTCAGTTATGAAATAGACTTGATGGTGACTCCATTAGTGCCTTTATAAAATAGAGGTTATTCAATTTTTCCTTTTGAGGGACATGGCCAAGTAGATGGACTTGTGCCTTGTTGTGTGGACAAATGGAATTTATGTTATTAGTGCCAACTGCTAAGTTTTTAATTGATCACTTGTCCCTAGTTTTGTGAATTCTTTACAAGAAATCAACTTGAATCATGAAGTAGTTATCCTTTCCGCAATGATTTTTTCATTGATACCATGCTTAAGAAAAGTTTCCAAACTGCTAAAATGGAAACTTTAGTACCAACTCCCCAAAAGTACAAATTATTAGCTACAATCTCAACTATCTACCTTTGTCCATCTTCTCCACTGGTTGGTTAAGGTAATGACAAAATAACTATGCATTATGCAGGCCTCATATTTCAGAACTTGAATTAAAGTTGACAAAGTAGTCAAAAAAACTTACCAAATTTAGCAATTATATCTCAAGAGATTCACATATAATCTCACTATAGGCCATGATACTACATTCCCAACAGTGCTCCTTTATCAATAATGGGCAACACCGACCATAAACAGTTGGAAATCTACTATTTAATCCTTTTTTTACGTCAACTTGTATGACATATAGGTAAGCTATATTTATTGTCACCCTTGTGCTTTTCTATCATGTATATATCTTTTTATTGGACTTGAAGGATGATTTTCCTAATGAAAATATGGACCAACAAATTCTCATATTGATCTAGGCGGATAGGATTTTGTCTTTTTGAACACTCTGATATATGCAAGTGTTGTAGTGGGGTGTGCCCACTTGCATCTCTCTTATAGATAATTGCATGCATGTGATGTAGTGGGGTGTGCACACTTAAATGTAAGTATAAGTATATTTTTTGTAATTGTTATGCTAAACAAGTACTTTTTTTAGTAAAATACTAGATTGTAGGGAAAATTTTGTTGAATTTTTTCTTAGAAATCATAAATTGTAGAAAACATAGTATATTTGTTACAAGTAGATATACACATTGACCACAACTTAAATACTTGTGATTAAACAATAGGAAATGAGCACATTAGGATTGTAGACATGGATCTATAGTAGACATGGATATATAGTGATTAATTATTATGTTGAAAGGTAATCACTTATACTTAACCTTTTTTACATTGCAAATATTTTTAAATCTCATTATTTTTCATTTATAGTTATTTTTACATTATAAATATTTTACTAGAATTTTCCCGCTTGGCCTTTTAACTTGGAGATTTTGCTATTGCTGTTGCTATTTTTTTACTAATTTGATAGGATTTGATTTACTTGAGGATATTTTGAGACTTTAGATTGGTTTGGATTAGCTTGAAACCTTTATTGTACTAGTTGAGCAATGTGGCCTTTTTTGTTGCCCTACATGACCCTAGACTACCATTTTTGTCCTTGCAGTGTAACTGTCATGACAGCATATTTGATGAGAAGTAACGAAAATCTTTAGAAGGTTTTGCTCATAGAACTGTTGCTGGGTTTGTGTTGAGCCCATTTTACATTCAAATTTATTTTTTCATGTTGTGTAGATACATTCGAGTTGTTGAGACAATGCTATGAAAATGTTTGTCCTAATGATAGTTTTTTAGATCAGGTTCAGGCCTTTTAATCTCAATTTTGAGTTGAAGTTTCTATATGCAATTTGAGTTTCAGAGTATGATATCGAGTAGCAGTGTAAGCCTAACACATTCTTACTAGCAGTTAAAGATGTTTGAATTTGAGGATATGGGCTTCAAAGTAGATTGTTCCAGCCCCATCTATAGCCATTTTCGACCCAAAGTATTGGGTAAGTTATCTTGTGCCCATTTTCTTTAGATTGTTCTATAATCTTTGTTCATTCTAGTACTAACATTACCTTGAATCTTCTATAAATTATCTTGGCTTGCTGTTGTCATTTTGAATTCTTTTTATGTCCCATAGCAAGATTTTCCTTCATTATCTTTTTACTCATGTAATATTTTTACTTTATTTTTTTTTTGGAGATTTTATCAATATAATAAATCTTGTGGTGTCTATTTTTGTCACGTTGTTATCTTTCTTGTCCAATAAAATAACTGTTACTATGTTGAATCACTTGTTTATACATATAGTTTTGTTTGAGAATGTCATTGCGAGTTGCACTGTAAGTTATCATATAATCTATTTGAAAATGCTGCTTGTAGTTACATACATCTTTGCAAAAATATATTTGCCAAGATTTCGGTGTCAAAAGACCCTTTTACATTATGTTTATATTTTATACACTCTGGCGCATCCAAGGTTGCACACGAGGCTCTACTGGCATTTGAAGGTAACACTTCATCTTATCATAGTAGGTGTTCGGTTAATCATGAACCTTAAGGTTGGAATTGGATGTAGATTAATATGTAAATAGATGCCAAGTGTTGTAGTGGGGCTTGTCCATTTGCTTCTCTCTCATAAATAATTGTATGATGTGATGTAGTGGGGTATGGCCACTTATTTCTAATAGAATATCATGTAAATATAAATACAAGTAGATTTTCCATAATTGTTATGTTAAATAGGTATTTCTTTTACTAAAACATTAGACTATAAGGAAAATTTTGTCAAATTTTTTTCTTAGAAGCCATAAATTGTAGGAAAACTTTGTATATTTCTTACAAGTAGATATGCACATTGGCTATAACTTAGATGCATGTGATTAAACAACATGAAATAAGAACATTAGGGTTGTAGACACGGGTCTCCATGTAGAAGACATGGATATATAGCGATTAATTATTATGTTGAAAGGTAATTATTTATTTCTTTTCCATTTATAGTTTGACTTTTATTTAATTGTTATTGACTTTATGCTATGATGTTGTAAATGTCGAGGATATGATTTAAGAGGTCACTAGAGTCAAAGCATGTTGAGGATGTTATTGACCTCAATGTTACACAAATCCTCTAGCTGGTGAGTGGAAGAGATAGAGGCTCAAGATCCATAGATCTTGACAATAGTGATGACATGCCTCCTACTTGCGTGGCTCCATATGTCTATAAATTACTTTTATTTCTTTTTGTCTATTGAACTTTTTGTTAAACTGTGCTTAAAATCTTATGTTGTAAAACATGCATATATTCTAGACTTTAAGATGTTAAGTTAGATTAGTTTAGTGTTGAATTAGAAAATTTTATTGTGAGAAACAGATGTATATATAGTGGTCTTAGATCGTGACTTTTTTGGATTGTCAAGTTCTTATTTTAGTATATGTAATGAAATGATTTCAATATTTTTTTGAATGTGAAATGTAAATGCTAATTGTGATTTCACTTTCTTTATAAGTGTTTGTTGTGATTATGGTAACATGCACATATAGGAAATATGAGTAGCAGGAATGGAAAAAAACATCTTATATGATCTTATGATGACGTTAAAATATCGTATAAAATGTTTAAATGCGATGTTTAAATGTCATCTGAAGTAGTTTAAAGTGAGGTTTAAACATTGTTAAAAATGCATAAAGTGGCATTTAAACCTCATTAAAACATGTGTAAACATTTTCAAATGATCATTGAAGGTTTCCAAATAGGATAAAGAAGATAATTAAATGTCATCAAAATAAGTATATAGATGACTTTTAAATGTTTTTTTAAGTTATCTAAAGTAACATTTAAACATCACAATAGGATGAATGAAAGGACATTTAAATGTCACTAAAAGAAGTATAAGATGACATTTAGGTGTCTTTGAAAGCTACCTGAAGTAATGTTTAAACATCATAGTAGAATGCAAATTGGGAATGTTTAAACATCACAAGAAAAAACATAAGATTACATTTAAATGTAACCAAAAGAGATATAACATGACATTTAAATGTCTTCAAAAGCTACTTAAAGTCACATTTAAGCATCAATATAGAATATGTAAGATGACATTTAAACGTTGTTAAAAGTTATATATGATGACGTTTAAGCATCAGTGAAAGTTACTTAAAATGATGCTTAAATGTCATAGTAGGATAAATAAGATGACGTTTAAACGTCACTAAAACTACTATAAATGACGTTTAGATGTCTTCAAAAGCTACTGAAGATAACATTTAAATATCAATATAAAATACGTTAGATGTTTAAACATTGTTAAAAGTTATCTAAAATAACGTTTAAGCGTTGGTGAAGGTTACCTAAAATCATGCTTAAATGTCATAGTGGGATAAATAAGTTGACGTTTTAATGTTACTAAAAGGGATATAACATGATGTTTAAAGGTTTTTAAAAGCTACCTAAGGTAACATTTAAATTTCAATATAGAATGCATAAGAGGACGTTTGAACATTGTTAAAAGTTATATAAGATGATGTTTAAATGTCTTTAAAAGCTATTTAAGGAACATTTGAACATTATGATAGTGGACATAAGGAGACGTTTAAATGTCATTAAAAATTTCGTATAAACTTAAGGAAAAGTTAAAGCGATGTTTAAACATTTTTAAAATTAATTAATGTGACATTTAAATGTTAACTTATGGAAGAAATGGTGACATTTAAACCACTTCTTTGTTATTCTTTAGCGACATTTTAACATCATCGAAAGATATCTAAGATGACGTTTGTATAGGTTTGGTTATGTGGTGGGACTTTTATGAGACATTTAAATGTTACCTTAGATGTTATAGGCGATGTTTATTTAACATTAGCTGAATTCATTTAGGTGAAATTTGATTTTTAGTGTTGCTATCGATCTAAGATGACACACCTAAGGAGACGTTTATGGTGACAGTTTTTTAATGTATACAAAAATTTATGGTGATGTTTATTTCACTTGTGGTGACATTAAATAAATGTTACCTTAGGTCTTTAATGTTGTAAATATAGGAATTTAGCCTTGGAAGCTTATATACTATATTTGAGAGCACTCTCATTCCTTTCCCTTGCTTTCTTCGAAGCACTCTCCTCTGTCCTCTTTTCCCTCTTCACTTCCCCTTGCTCTCCTTCTCTTCTCCCCTTAGACCTCTCTTCCCCTTTGCTCTGGTGAACCTTTCCTCCTCCCCCTCTTCAGAGTGGAGCCAGAAGGTTCTTCTAGATCCTATAGAAGTTCTTCATAGGTGAGGTACTGCAGGGGAGGGATCTACCTTCTTTTGAGTTTTCTTTATTTCCTTTCGATTCTTTTTGTTGTGTGTGGGGTGTGTGGTGTGGCATTGCTACTTTGTGTTCTTTCACTTTCAATCTCTTGGTTTCTTTGTGGTTTTTCGCTCTTGCATTCCTACTCTTCCTTGGTTGAGGGGATTCATCGAATCTCAGATTAGCTTCAGCCTTCCTTAGATGGTTATAGGGGAAAGGCTCCAAGAGCCCTCTAGGGTTATTCTTCTTTTTATGTTCTTGTTTGATCATTCTTTTTCCTATTTTTTGCCTCTTTTCCTTTCTTTCTTTCCTTTCTTTGGTTTGGTTCTAGTGGCTCTTGGGTGAGCCAAATCACCTATGTCGGTGTGCCTGGGTAGTGATTGATGATAATGTCATCATCAACCATAACTAGCTTTAATTAGTCAAAATCAAAAGACAAATGCTCCTACATAACCATCGGAGAGTTGTAATTCATTGCATATTCTTTTTAAGAGATACATTAAATCAAGGGTAAATCTACAGTTTTAGCATCATATCCTAAATGCAAAGTAACCATGGATTTTCCTGTGTGTTAATTAAAGGTCAAATGGTCATAAATGTCTAATAAGAGGGTTTGTGTAGATAGAAATAGGTTTTTCATACATTTCGAGAATTAACTGACACCCAAAACCTTAATTTCAGACCTACTTAATTAATAGAGGTTCTGGTTAGGATAAAATTTATCTAAACCTTCTAAAAATCATAGAAAAATATTCCATAAGGTTTGGTATCCTTGATTTGACCATCTGAACCCATTTTGACCTACAATAGAGTCTCGGATGAAAAGTTACCTAATATTATGTTTCTGCACAAATTACCCAGTCAAACTTGATTAAAACCAAAATCCGACTTCACCAATTGATTCCTTGGGTCAAAGTTAGTTTTGTATCAAATGTGGACCCAATCAGAGATCATCTTGACCTAGTTTGCATTTTGGTCTAGTCTAACTCTTCTTTTCTTAAATAGCTCCTCAACTTTCACAATCTATTGCGAACAACAACCTAAATTTGTCATCTTCTTCGCATTCAGGTCCCTGGCACCATTGCCATTTGAACACACTTGCAGCCAACCTTCAATCTAAGAGTTCTCCCTGGTTTCTTGCCCAATCTCTTCCAAAATTGGAAGAAGAACTCCTAAGAGAATCCTCTTCAATTTAAGTTGCATCTTGGGCTCTGATTTATACCCAAATCCTCATGCGAACCCTTTGAAATCAAGGGTTTCCTATTTTGTGAAAGCTCGAAGCTTCCAATCTTGGTTTCCAAGCTTAAAACGACCCCCTGAACCCTATAAAAGGACCCATAATGAAAGGTCGTGCTCCTTAGCATGGTTTGGAGGTCGGAATCCCCTTCTCTTCTCCCCAACCTCCATCTCCACCAACTCCAGTGATCCTCTTTGACTACCTTCTTTGCTCACCATCACAGACAACAGCTGGCGGGAACTTCCTCCTCTCGCTCCTCCTTGCGTCGCAATACCTGTGAGCATCGCCTAAGCCCCCTCATCGTCGCCGCTTCCCACCTGGAGATTTCGTCTTCTCCGAGTCTGGCGTACCACTAGTAAGGAACATCCTCCCCTTTCGCCCGTTAGAGTTAGGTTAGTTAGGTTTCTCTCCCTTTCTTCTTCATTTCCCTCACTTTATATCTCTGTTTCAACCTCTGATGATGCCTTACGCCCTCCGTCTTCCCCACGCATGGCCGAGCTTTGGGAAAGCCTCCACACCTCCACAGGCCACCAAACACCTTGCCATAAAGCCCAAAAGCATCACCACACCTCTGCGAACCAAACACCTCTTCCTATTTCATCTTCCACCCACTCTCGCGACCCACCGAACTCACCCACCTTCACGATCCTCCTCTAACTCTGACACACTTCCACACACACTCAGAAGCCACGAGACCACCACCACCACCTTCATCATGCTTCGACGAAGCCCAGGAGCTACTTAACGAAGGCTTTCAAGCCCGTATTCATGTCTTCAGGTCACGCCAGTCATCCACTCCCATCGTCGTTCGACCACCTCCAGTGTTAAGATCACCTGATGTAACTCCCAGGCCTTGTGGAATCATTCTAGGAAGGCTTCCAGGTCGTCAATTGAAGACCCTATCCTCAGTCGCTATGCCAATTGGAAGGAGCTTCTTCAGCTGCATTTCACAAAGAAGAGGGTGGGATATAGTCCCACCTCATGAATGCTCGAGCTGTTGGCTACACATAGAAGGCATTTGTGCCCTTACTCGGCTACCCATGTACACAGGGGTCGGGTCCCTCCTCATCTTGCCATGCAAACCTCAGTTACCTCTCACACCCAATAGCCCTATTTAATCGGATCCCCGAATACCCAATTATGCACCCGGTTATCTAAGAGAAAGAACGAAGAAAGGAAAGATAGATAGAGAGTGAGGGTAGGGGTTTTGCTCTCTGAAGGTGTGGCTTAAAACTTAGTTGCTGAAGGCCCCTTGTGCTTGTGAAGGAGAAAAGGAAGAAAGGGAAGGCTCTAAGAAGAAGAGAAGAAGGAGAAGGCTTTGAGAGCCTTGATCACTTAAGTCGTCTAGTGCTTGATTATGCCGTCTGAATATACTGTGGCCACTTATCTTGCATGGCATTTTTGATTGATGATACTGCTCGAATATTTGAATAGTTAATATATGCTTAATTAAGGCTAATAATTGGTGATCAAAATCACCGTTATTTTCTCTTAGATTACTTTTTATCATTGTGATATATTGAAATACTCGTGCTTATAATTGAATATCAGCTTGAGTAGATATTATTCATTGAATATCTCTTTTGTGCTTCGATTATGGTGCTCATTTATATGCAATTAAATATTAGCGTGTGAATTCCATATTTATTCCTCGTGTTCAACCTCGGACTTCATTTCTTGATTTCGAGTTTATAAATTTTATCTGTTTGAGAGCTATTGTTGAGTGTACTACAACGCAATTTCCTAAACTCAACGAAAAGCTCGATAACAATGATCCCCTTATCTTCGGGCGGCTTGGTGAGCATGCCCCCAACAAGCCTTCATTTGCTTCAATCATGGTTAGACCTGGTCCATCTGGGCCTTCCTCTTTTGTGAAGCTCATACTCCCTGTTTGCCAGTCAGTGTTCTAGGATGGGATTTTCGGTACGTTCTTTTCCTTTAAGGAGGTTTCTGAGCATGGACATGGGCTCTCTTCTTCGCTTGTTACCTATTGTTGGGGTCCTAAGCCCTCTTTTCAATCTCGTCAAGACTTTCTTTCCAAAAAGGTGTCTCTTTCTACTGGTTTCTCTCTACTTTCTCTTAATGGAGGCTTTGGCTAATTCGGTGCAAGTTGTATTTTGATTTTTGCAAGATCTATTTGCTGAGTTCTATGTTTGTAGACCATATGAGGCTGCAATTTGTTAAGTGGTCCCCAGGTTTTCGTATTGACATGTCGATTTTGTCTCCATCGGTTTGGGTGGGTTTTTTTTGCTTGAATCTCCATCTTTTTTATTTGAATGCTCTATTGTCTATTATTACTTATCAGATTAGGAACTCGATCTTTGTCGATCCCTATACAGTGTAGGGTTTTTGTCCAAGTTATCCTAGTGTTGTTATTGAGATAGATCTTCTTTCTTCTCGCCCTGACTTCATATGGATTTTAATGGGGAGGATATCGTTAAGCTAAGGGTGGCCTACGAATGCATTCCTCTATTTTGTTCTAAGTGGTTGAAGTTTGGCCATTCTCTTTTGTCTTGCTCATCTTTTCGAGGTGCTCCTATTCATTCTCAAACACACTCCTCTGGGTGTCACACCCCAAAAATCGTTTCAATGAATTACCAAGGGTGAAGGCAAAAAAATGGCCTAGCAGCAAGATGATTAGGATCAAAAGTAGTTCATTTTTTTAAAAAAAAGAAATAGGAATATTTCTATTCATCCCCCACTCCCTAGAGGCCAAAAAAAGGTAGGGGAACCAAACCAAAACCCACCAAGTACAAAGGAAAGAAGTGGTCCACGACTCGTGGCTTAGTACAAAATCAGAGACAAAACACACCCCACCCACACCGCAAAACAAACAAACCCCAACACAAGCCTAAAAAAGAGAACCAACAAGAGCAGCCAATAACTGACAGGGAATCACATAGGGCATCTGAATTTTATCCAAGATAATAATGCCTTGAATACATGTAGGGAGATCCCTAACTGATGAAAGGATGGCCCACAAGTCCAAGGCCAAAGCTGCCACCTTGGCTACTAAAGAATTGGCTGAAGGGTGAATATACACGAGGGAGGCCACGTGGCTTTTGATGTCACTGAGGTCCCTAAACTCCATCTTAATTATCCAAGGCAAAGGGACTTTCCCATTCCACCAAAAGTGCAAAAGGTTGGAATCAATATCCAAATGAATGGTGGAGCCACAAGGAGTGATATACAAGAAGTGCTTAATCGTTCTAATCAGGGCAAAATTATTGTTAATGTACCCAAGTTTGGCGTGCGTAGCCTTTAAGAAGTCCCCATTGCAATTGTGCATAACCCAAGAAGCATAAGTACAATGCACACAAGAAATTTCTACTAAGTTAACCTTGATCCCTTCTGAAGGACGAATCCAGGACACCATAAAAGTTTTCAGGTGCTATCTTTTAAACCATAAGGACATATTAAAGTTATCCCAGTTATGACTGAGGATAAAAATAACCCTGGTAGGATTGAGACCCTCATTTTTAGTCTTATTCCTGACCCACCAGACATTATACCAAATAAAAGAGATAAGGCCCTTTAGAATCTTGGCTCTTTGAGAGAAGGCCTGAGACTTCATGATGAGGAAAAAAATGAGACGGATGGACAAGAGCAATGAGATGCTTGGAGATAACCCAATTGGAGATATGATGCACAAGCTCACTACCAGAGAAAGTGTAAGAGAGGGTTTCCTAAGTAGGATGAGAAGGGTAACACAAACATTTAGAAGGAAGAATGAAACCAAGCCTAGAGATGTTATCGTTAATGGGAAGCTTAAAGTGAAGAATTCTCCAAGCCAACATGGAGATAGAGATAGGCAGAAGCCACAGAGGAGTAAGAGGAATTAAGGGACCAAATTGGGATGTCCGGAGAACTAACCAGAGTAGTCAAAAGATTGAACTGGTGAACCTCAGAAAGGTGGTCCAAAATGTCCTTGACAGAAATAGGGCAAGGTCAATGGATTCGAGGAGAAGACTTTTGACAGTTGTATCACTGATGTAAACACGTTTACACTACTTAAGATGTCTATTTATGCATGTTCTTAAGAATAGAATTGCATTGCATGATATAAATATTGCATAACATGCATCATCTTGCATTTAGAGTAGTTTGAATAAAATGGAGGTTAATTATCTCCTTTTATGTTCATGGATAAAGCAAACTTTTTATCGAGGCCTTGGATCGAAGATCCAACCGTACAGATGTGATCAGGGTGACAATTGGAGTTCAACGACTCCAAGATCACCCTAATCAGACATTTGTAGCATCAGATAGTGACTAGGGAACCTTAGAAGATCAAGGGCCAAGATGGTGTGAATCTGCACTTCAAACGACAAATCCAACCTCACAGATGGATTTGGATCGACGATCGCAGCCTAACGGCGTGAAAATCGACTCAATCCGACAACCATGGCACCATCTACATCATCCAGAAGATGGATGGCCAAGATGGCGCCATGTGGTGCCATCTCAGCCGTCCAACCAGCCGCATGACCGTCGCTGCCTCTCCAAAGGAATTCCAACACACGATCTGGGCCATTAGATCTTCATCCAACGGCTGTGGATGTGTGCGCCTTAAATAGTCTCCATGACCAACTCCCCTCAACAATGCAGCGGGCGAGCGCCTTATCGCGAGGCGCTGGCATGCATTCGATTCCTCGCGAGCGGGCGAGCGGTGCGGGCTAGCGAGCACGGGCAAGCGTCGGATGGCAATCGAACAGTTGTGCGTGCCCGATAGCGCTCACGCACTATTGCATGCACGGCGAAGACGTGGCATCGCACGCGATGGGGCGCGTAGCGCAGGCGGGCGGAGGCGCGATCTAAGTCGTCCGATCTCGCGATCGGACAGCTGAGATAGCTGGATGTGCGCGAGCGTTGAACGCACAGGCAAGCGAGCGAGCGCGCACGCACCACCCACTACGCCCACGTTTAGACCTTTAGCGATGATTTTATCCATCACTAAAGGTCCTGAATTAATGTTTTAAGAGTTGTAATGACCAAATTGCCCCCACTCCTTGCAACTATAAAAGGAGACCCCGTCCATACAAAATTCTCATCCCTTCCTTCTCTTGTCTCCCTCTCCAAAGTTCAAGAGAAGCTTGTCCCACACCCAGGATGCTTCTCGCGAGATAAAGTCAATTTTTCATCCCCATTCGGAAGCAGATCCCGCGACGACGATGACGTGCTGCCTCATTCCCGTTCTTCCTGCTTCACCCTCCTTCATCCTGCTTCGTCCTCCTTCATCTAGGCGTCGTCTCGTCCGGCTTGTCCTCCAAGCGACCATCGAGGAGGATATCTCTCTCCCCATTCTTTTTACTGTTTTCTAGAATAGATTTACCACTTTCTAGTGTAATCATTTTCCTGCTTTCTCATTGTGATGTTTAGTGTAATGAACAATCCTTTCGATAATGAATTTCATGTGCATTCTACATCTCTTTTGATTTTCATTTGTATTATTCTCTCTCCCTTATTCTCTCTCTCTCTTCTAATTATTATAAATATTTAGATAGTTCTAATCAATTGAATTACTTTGTGACAAATAAAATAAACGTAAATTTTTTAAATCAAATGTCTGCCTCCCTGTGTTCGACCCGGGATTTCCATTCTGGTATAAATTTTATTTGTTTAACACGAGTTCTTCGCTTTCAAACTACAACGATAGGTTTTCAAAACCAAACACATTAGCGTAGCAACCCGTACGTTCAACATTTTGGCATCGTTGCCGAGGACCACTCGGCCTTGAGACATCTCTTGGCCAAAAAGGATGCTAAACCCTGGCTTATTCGTTGGATTCTTCTGCTTCAAGAATTTGATCTTGAAATCAAGGATAAAATCGGGGTACAAAATGTGGTAGCGGATCATTTGTCGAGACTCCTAGGTGATTCCTCTCGTTCGGACATTCCGATTGTTGACACTTTTCTGACCAAACTATTCTTACAGTTTTAGGTGTCCACACCCCATGGTTTGCTGACATTGTTAACTATTTGGCCGTTGGTCAAATCCCCTAGGATTGGACCAAGCAACAATGAGATAGACTCAAATCTGAGGCCAAATACTACTTCTGGGAGGACCTTGAGCTGTGCCGCATCGGCTCTGATCAGATTATTCACCGATGTATACCGAAGA
Organism: Thalassia testudinum; assembly: GCA_037157565.1. Lineage (NCBI taxonomy): Eukaryota > Viridiplantae > Streptophyta > Magnoliopsida > Alismatales > Hydrocharitaceae > Thalassia > Thalassia testudinum. The sequence goes on along the minus strand of JAZHRO010000040.1, from coordinate 8,085,715 downwards.
ATGAATTCAACAGTATACTTCAATTCTGCCATGCATCTGGGTGTGGTGGACATTTCTCTAGGAAAAAGAAGGCTGCAAAAATCTTGCAATCTGGCTTCTATTGGCCGTCTTTATTCAAGGATGCCCAGGATTTCATAAGGTCATCTTCTCGATGTCAGGCACTCGGGAGCATAACTAAGAGAGATATGATGCCCCTAAACCCAATTCTTCCTGTCTAAATTTTCAATGTTTGGGGCATTCATTTCATGGGACCCTTTATCCCTTCATTCGGAATCAGTACATTCTTGTTGCTGTTGATTATGTGTCCAAATGGATTGAGGCGATTCCCACCCGAACCAATGACCACAAGGTGGTCATCGATTTTGTCAAGAAAAATATCTTCAGTAGGTTCAGGATTCCGAGGGCTATCATCAGTGATGGTGGCACTCATTTTACTAATGCCCAATTCTAGAATTTGTTGGCCAAATACGGGGTTAATCACCGAATTTCCACACCTTACCATCCCCAAATGAATGGACAAGCCGAGATCTCCAATCGAGAGATCAAGAACATTCTGCAGAGAATGGTTAGGCCTGATCGTAAGGGCTGGACTCAAAAGTTTGAGGATGCTCTTTGGGCCTACCGTATGACATATAAAACGCCCATCGTCATGTCTCCATTCCATTTGGTGTATGGAAGGGCATGCCATCTACCCATAGAGATTGAACACAGGGCATTCTGGGCGATCAAACATTGCAATTTAGATCTAAATGTAGCTGGGAAGACCAGGAAACTCCAACTATCTGAGTTGGAGGAGCTTAGAAATGATGCATATGAGAATGCTAAGATCTACAAGGCTCGGACCAAAGCTCTACATGATCAACTGATTTCCTGCAAGAGCTTTGAGCCGAACCAGAAGGTCTGGTTATTCGATTCTAAACTTAAGCTCTTTCCTGGCAAACTTAGATCTAAATGGAATGGCCCATTCATAATTGACCAGATTTTTCCAAATGGAGCCGTTCAGATTTCTGACCCAAAGACGAGTAACACATTTAAAGTCAATGGTCAACATCTGAAGCCTGTTATTGACCATATTCTTCCAGAACCCGTCTCAGACACGGTTGCCCTAGCCATTCTGTGACTTCTTTGGTTGGACCTCACCTAGTTGACGGCATTAAACTCAGCAGTTGTACATATGACACAAAGATGATACGAGGGTGACATCTTTCATATTCTACCCTTTCTTTCATGTCTCTTTTTCAATGTGGACATTGCATCAGCTAGGCATGGAGGGGTGGATTCATTTTTGAATCATTTGGTCAGCTTTGTGAAATTCATGTAAATTATATTTCTCTTCTTATTTATACATAAAAAAAATCAAAATTAGGAAGGAATAGTTGGACATTAGGACTTTTCAATCTTAGGAAATTTTACATTAGGATCTGAACACAAAGACCCTTCTGGTCTTTGGACTTAATCAGCCCGTGTATCAACTAAAATGTGGATTTGTCTTTCGAGTCCTCGCCATCTTAATTCTACCGTAATTGGAGTAAATAAGTTTGGGTGATAAGTACATGACTTATCAACCTGCCCTCTGATTTGAGGGAACTTTGAGTTTCTAGCATCTACACACTTTCTTTGCACTGACTCATTGTTCATCGATTTTAATGAAAAATGGGTAGCTAATGAACCTTCTAGGGTGATATGGTTGGCAAGTTATCGTGGGTAACAGCCCATAGGTAGGTTGTCTATATCCCAGTCACTGGATCTTTCTCTTTTTGCTGCCTTTAGGTAAATTTTAGACTAGGGAAGCCACCTACTTAAAAAAAAAAAAGGTCAAAAAGAAAAGGAGAAAAGAAAAAAAAGAAATAAACCACACTTCGCCGCATGAGTATGGCTGGCAAGTTGTCGGTGGTAACAGCTCATCAATCGGTTGTCCAGAACCCAGCTCAATAAATGCACTGAAAATTCCTAAAACACTTAGGAGGAAGCAGAGAAGTAGAATAAACCGAGGAGATATACACTGGATTCACTCTTGTGTTGACCCCGTGAAAAAATAAAAGTAAGGAGAAAGCTACTGGTTGTAAAGATACACCTTTAGGCAGAATTTTTTTTTAGGTTACCTAGAGGCGTAGAAATCTGAAGTCCATTTTAACTACTGGTCAACGAGTCTATCACATTCACAATAAGATGCTTAGAACTTAGGGTTATCATCAAATCTTGGGTGAGTTCAATGGCCGTAGAAAGCCACACTTAAACCCTAAAACTTGAAAATCAAAAAAAAAAATTAGAAAAGAAGGAAAAAGAGAAAAATAAAATTTTCTTTGAATAAGGCGAGGGCTTGAGGCAGTCTGCATTTTGGCAAATACTCGGGCACTGTTGTATCTTTGAAAGTTCAGATCCTAAATAGACATTTTCTTAATGACTGAAAATAAACTCAAGCCCAAATAATCCAACTTGATTCCTTTATAAATAGCATATAGTTTTTGCTAGGGATTAACAAAAGATAGGCATGGGGGTATGATGTAAACACGTTTACACTACTTAAGATGTCTATTTATGCATGTTCTTAAGCATAGAATTGCATTGCATGCTATAAATATTGCATTACATGCATCATCCTGCATTTAGAGTAGTTTGAATAAAATGGAGGTTAATTGTCTCCTTTTATGTTCATGGATAAAGCAAACTTTTTATCGAGGCCTTGGATCGAAGATCCAACCGTACAGATGTGATCAGGGCGACAATTGGAGTTCAACGACTCCAAGATCACCCTAATCTGACATCTGTAGCATCAGATAGTGACCGACAAACCTTAGAAGATCAAGGGCCAAGATGGTGCTAATCCACACTTCAAACGATAAATCCGACCGTACGGATGGATTTGGATCGACGATCGCAGCCTAACTACATGAAAATCGACTCAATCCGACAACCGTGGCACCATCTACAACATCTAGAAGATGGATGGCCAAGATGGCACCACGTGGCGCCATCTCAGCCATCCAATCGACCGCAAGACCGCCACTGCCTCTCCAAAGGAATTCCAGCGCACAATCTAGGCCATTAGATCTTCATCCAATGGCTGTGGATGCGTGCGCCTTAAATCGTCTTCGCGACCAACTCCCCTCCACAGCGTAGCGAGCGAGTGCCTTATCGCGAGGTGCTGACGCGCGTTCAATTCCTCGTGAGCGGGGAGCGGGCGCGGGCGAGCGTCTGATCGCAATAGAACGGCTGTGCGCCCCCGATAGCACTCACGCGCTATTGCACGCACGGCGAAAATGTGGCATCGCACGCGATGGGGCGCACAGCACAGGTTGGCGGAGGCGTGATCTAAGTCATCTGATCTCGCGATCGGACAGCTGAGATCGGCTGGACGTGCGCGAGCGTTGAATGCGCCGGCAAGCGAGCGGGCACGCGCGCGCCGCCCACTACGCCCATGTTTAGACCTTTAGCGACGGTTTTATCCATCACTAAAGGTCCTGAATTAATGTTTTAAGAGTTCTAATGACCAAATTGCCCCCACTCCTTGCAACTATAAAAGGAGACCCCCTCCATATGAAATTCTCATCCCTTCCTTCTCTTCTCTCCCTCTCCAAAGCTCAAGAGAAGCTTGTCCCACACCCAGGATGCTTCTCGCGAGTAAAGTCAATTTTTCGTCCCCATTCGGAAGCGGATCCCGCGAAGACGACGACGTGCTGCCCCGTTCCTGTTCTTCCTACTTCGCCCTCCTTCATCCTGCTTCATCCTCCTTCGTCCAGGCGTCGTCTCGTCTGGCTCGTCCTCCAAGCGACCGTCGAGGAGGATATCTCTCTCCCCATTCTTTTTACGGTTTTCTAAAATAGATTTACTGCTTTCTAGAGTAGATTTACCACTTTCTAGTGTAATCATTTTCCCGCATTCTCATTGTGATGTTTAGTATAATGAACAATCCTTTCGATAATGAATTCATGTGCATTCTATATCTCTTTTGATTTTCGTTTGTATTATTCTCTCTCCCTTATTCTCTCTCTCTCTTCTAATTATTATAAATATTTAGATAGTTCTACTCAATTGAATTACTTTGTGACAAATAAAATAAACATGAATTTTTTAAATCAAATGTCCACCTCCCTGTGTTCAACCCGGGATTTCCGTTCCGGTATAAATTTTATTTGTTGAACACGAGTTCTTCGCTTTCAAACTACAACGACAGGTTTTCAAAACTGAACACTTTAGCGTAGCAACCCGTACATTCAACAATCGCCAATCCAAACATCAACCGAGAAATCAACAGCCCCTTCATGAACCTCCCAACGAATATGGTGTCTCCCAAAGGGTACAAATTTGGGAAGGGAGAGGATGAGAGGCAGCAAAGATATTTCCATAAAGATATTTCATTAAGTTGGCATAAGGTGAGTCAGAGAAAAGGATGTTCCACACCCTCTTCATCCAAAGAGCTTGAACAAAAGGACCAAGATCATGAATGTCAAGGCCGCCATGAGAAATGGCTTTGGTAGCATGCTTCCAAGCAATCCAATGATGTTTATGTTCAGTATTGGAGGAACCCCAGAGGAAGTCCACAAACTTGCTCTCAAGCCTTTTGATGATAGCCCTAGGGACATCCAAAATGGATAGGATATAGATGGGCATGGAAGAGAGCACATGCTTGATAAGGAGCAATCTTGAGGCATAGGATAGGAGGTTAGCCTTCCAACCAGCTAATCTAGCTTTGATTTTATCAACAATGGGGGAAAAAATAAGAGATTTGCTCACAGCCAGGGAAGATGTGGCAACCCAAGTAGGTGAAAGGGAAGGAACCTATCTAGAAACCCATAAGATGAAGAATACGATGTAGTATGCTAGAGAGAAAATGCTTCCCAAAGAAGTAGAAACTCTTCAAATGATTGAGGCACTGACCAAAGTTGGTCTCGAAAGAGTTCACAAATTTAGAGAGATTGGAGATCGAATGCATATTGCCATTGAGGAAGAGGACAATGTCATCGGCATACTGAAGAGCAAGGGGGAGACTCCCCACTTAACAGAATAGGGAACCAAGTCACCCTAAAACTCTAATTCCTTGATACCCCATATGAAAGGTTCCATGAAGAGATCAAATAGCGAAGGGGATAGAGGGTCCCCTTGCCTAAGGCCCAGAGAGACATTGAAAAAGGAAGAGGAAGCTCCATCAATGAGGGAAGATCCTTCATGATGGACGAAACCTATAACAAGATCAATGACCTTCTCGGAAAGGCCAAATCTCCTAAGGATATTAAACAAAATGTTCCATTCTACCCTATCATAAGCTTTTTGTAGATCCAGTTGGATAATAACATTGGAACCAAACACTTTTTTGTCAATACGCTGGGCAAGCTCAAAGGTAGTAGCAATGTGATCAAAAATAGAGTAGCCCTTAGCAAAACCAGCTTGCTTCGGAGAGATAAGTTTAGGAAGGAGACCAGCCAACCTATTAGCTAAGATAGTAGAGGAGATTTCGTAAATGACATTGCAGAGGCTAATGGAGCAGAAGTCGGAGATTTCACCAACATTCCCTCTTTTGGGAATAAGGGAAATAAACATGTTGTTGAAAGATTTGGGACCCTTGCAGTTAACGTAAAAGTAGGAGATTGCGAGGGTCAAATCATCCTTAATCAGGTACCAAAAGTATCTAAAAAACTTCGTATTAAAGCCATCAAGACCTGGAGTGCGATTGGAAGGCATTTGAGAGAGTAAGAAAAATTGCCTCCTGAGAAGGAGGGACAGTGAGTTAGTCAGAGTCTAACTAGGTCACCAGGGGTTAATAAGATCAATCATCGAGAACAAACCAGAACATGATCCGAGGTGAGAAGGTTGCTATAAAAATCAATAGCAGTATTTGCAGTGATCTCCCAGGAGCCATTACCCAAGGACGCGGTGAGATTAGATCTAGACTTTTTATGAAATCTTCTTTTAATGGTAGTATAGAAAATTTTGTTATTACCCTCCCCATTTTTAATCCAATCAATTTTAGCCTTCTGAGAAAGAAAATCATTGAGCTTTGCTTAAGCATCATCTAGCTGGATTTGAATGTCATTAAGCTCAGTGGAAAGATTGTCATCCCATTGGGATGCAAGTTTAGAGTCCACATCATCTCTACGAATCTCAAGGTCTCTAATAATGGAATGAATATTTTCGAAAGTCGTCCTATTCCACGGGATAAGAGTCCTCTTAAGAATAGAGTTTTATGCACATTTTAGAGAGGGGGTCAAGTAGTTGATGGGAGTTAGCCAATCTCTAAGTGTCCACCACCAAAGAATGAAAAGACAGGTTCCTAAGCCACATATTTTGGAAGCAAAAAGGGCAAGGCTTAAAGGGAGAGATAGGAGAAGAACAAAGAATAATGGGTGAGTGTCTGAGTTCCTTCTACAAGCGTAAGAACCAAAGGAAAACAAAGGGAGAGTGTCAGCATTAAGAAAGATACAGTCAAGTTTCTTGTAGATATGAGTGGACCCTTTACAACCATTGCACCAACAGAGTTGCGAACCTTCCATCGACAAGTCGATCAAGGTAGCAGAATCGATACAGGACCTAAAGGGAGGCACTTGGGAATCATGGAAGGGAAGCCCACCCGATTTCTCCGGGATAGAAAGAATGTAGTTAAAATCACCGGTAACAACCCATGGGGTAGGGGTGTCCTGAGCAGAGGAGGTGATATAACCCAAAAGAGAGCTACAATCCTCAACATCACAAGAGGCATAAACAACAGTAATCCTAAGGATAGAATCCCCCTCACAACATTCAATCGTAAGGGCTTGATTGGTGGACAAAAGTAGAGAGATGTAAATAAGGTCATTCGACAAACACCAGATCTTAGGGGAGTTAGAATTCACCAAACCAGAGGATAAAGAGATGGAGTCCTTATTACAATCAATCAAGGAAGGGTTAGCAAAAGGCTCGAAGGAAAACCAGATTGAGACAGTGCCAGCTAATCAAATCTTTTAGACGAGAGATGGTTGGGGCATTTAGGATGCACCGATAATTCCAAAAATGACACTTCATAAGGAAATAGTTTTAGAAATGGATCTAGCATGACTATGGGTAATCCTTCCTGAACCCTCAATGCACTGACCACCACAGACTCCTCTAGCCCCTGAGGGAGAGTGTGCCTCATATGTCAAATCCTTGAGGTATAAAGGTTCCGATTCCAGAAGATCCGAAACACCCTGAGATTCGAGATCAGAAAAAGAATCTAATCTAGTTGCATCATTGCTCAGAAGGAAAATGTGCCCCTCCCCTATGATTTCCTCAATAAGAGTGGGATTTGGATCAGGTGGATGGGGGGTAACAGGGAGATAGATGCCCTAAGCAAAGCTACAATGATTATCACCATCCACTTAGGACATATGATTAGGTTCAAAGTCACATGCCGTAGGAACAACAGTATTGAAACCAAATTTAACCGTTCCAAAAACATTCTGGGCAGCAAAAATAGCAGAACATAAATCATCACCATCGCAATCTCTACCAGGAGGATTGAAAACCAAGCCGTCGAAATCTTTTGAAACTGGGCGAGCCTTAAGAAAATCAGAAGAAATTGAGATCATAATGAGCAATTTAAGCAAATGCAAATTAGAAGAAACCCCATCAGGCTTAGAGGAAGAGAATTTCACTTGAGGGGGAGAGGAGGATCATTTTACAATGATCTCCTTCCCCAATCATTCAAGCCATTGAGTGTGAAACCGAGATTGCCAATACAACCGGATGTTACGCCTCCTCCGTGAGAGATGCATCTTAGAGACAAGGAGGGAGGAAGGCCCCCCCCTAGAAGAAGAGGAAGGAGGGATTAAACAAGCCGAGTTACATTCGTCAAGAAAACCGTCTAAAGAAGAAGAAGGACCGATCTTGCGGGGAGCCTTCTCTCTTGGCGAGCTAGGGCCAGAACCAGAGGGGGCCTGCATGTCATCAGGCAAATGCCGGGGCAAAGGTTCAGTAGGGATTGGAACACCAGGAGTAGCTACTGGAGGTGGGGGCTGAGAACTTTCGCACCTGCAGGGGGAGGTAGTCAGGCAGGAAGATAACAAGTGGCCTAACTTGCAACATTTGGAGCAAAATAGGGGGACATTTTTGAAAACAACACGCTGTAAAATCATTTGATCCCCCCTAAAGATGACCACAGATTCTCTATGAACCACCATCATATCAATCTCAATGCAAACCCTAGGAAAGCTAGGTCTATGATCTTGGATCATATGTTGATTGACACAAATCGGAGTTCCCAACTGGTATACGATAGAAATCAAGGCATTTGGATGAAGAAAATGGAGATTTAGACCAGGGAATCCCACCCAAACTGGAGCGGTAGAGATAGGTTGATCCGTACGAAAATTGAGGTTCCAACAGGCAAACTGCAATCGCACACCATCAAGAACAACAGAGCCCTGCAAAAAAACCATAGCGAAATCCACATAAGTCTCGCAGCAAACCAACCAATGACGGAAATCAAGTGGCACAAGGTCAAAACTCGGAGCAAGCTTGAACTTTTGGGATAGAAGATTCTGCAGCTGTCGAGAGGAGGGTTTCCAGCCCCAAGCATGCACAACCAGAGAAGAGGCAAAGACTTTGGAAAGTTCAGAAATCTCTTCTGAGGAGAAAGAAGTGCCCAAGACACCATCATTGAAGACTGGACGATGGACTTCGAGCTTGATGATGGGAAAACCATCATGAGCCATAACTAGCTCAATTTGATCTGATTAAATCATTAAATGCTCCTACATAACCGCCAAAGAGACGTAATTCATTGTAAATCCATTTTAAGGGAAATATAGTAAAATAGGGGTAAAACTGTAGTTTTAACAATATATCTCAATTGCAATACAATGATGGGTTTTCTCAGGGGTTAATTAAAGGTCAAATGATCTTAAGAGTCTAACAAGTAGGTTAGAACAGATAAAAAAGGGTTTTTACATGTTTTGAGAATGAAATGACTTCTGAAACCCTAAAAACAGACCTACTTAATTAATTGAGGTTTTGGTCAGGATAAAATTCATCTAAACCCTCTAAAATTCATAGAAAAATATTCTCTATGGTTTGGTACTTTCAATTTGATCATCAGAACTCATCTTGACCCAAAATAGAGTCTCAGATAGACATTTGCCCTAATTTGGATAATTATGCAAATTACCTAGTCAAACTAGGTCAAAACCAATATCTAATTTCACCATTGAATTCCTTAGGTCCAAATTAGGTCTTTACCAAAATTTGGGCCTAATCTGAGATCATCTTAACCTAGTTTGCAATTTGGTCCTGTCTAATCTTTTATCTCACACATATGGCCCTAACTTTTGAATGCTTTGCATTTAGGTCCCTATCTTTATCATCATTTTCACAAATGGGTGCTTGCCACCATGAAATCCTAATCCTACATACTTCGACGACCTTAAGTTGGAAATATATTTGTGATTTCTTGACGAATCCCTCTCAAAATTGAAAGGGAAACTCATCAAGTAATTGCCTTCCAAATCAGCCCATCCAGGGATCCTAAGTCTCTCTAAAATTCTCATGAGAATGATTTGATTGAATGGGTATCCTATGCCGGTGTGGAGCTCAGAGTTTCTAAGCTTGTTTCCAAGCTTGGAACTCCATCTAGAGCCCTATAAAAGGACCTCTGTGGCCTTGCGCATCCTCTCAGCAAGTCTTGGAGAGTCAAAAGCCCTCTATTCCCCTTCCTCTGACCTTCAAGACCACTGCTCCGACAGCCTCCTCGATCTTCCTCCTTCGGCTATCCAATGACCAAATTGGTCGGCTTATCATACTCCTCTCCTTGTCGCGACCCTCCCCAGCCAAAGGGAGGGCGTACCTCCACCTACTTCATCGTCGTCATCTCACAATCATCTCCTTCGATGTTGGTCTACCACAACTGACCACCTTTGCCTCTCTACCTCGTCGCTAAGTATCTCAATCACTTTATCTCCCTCTACTTCTTTTTCTCGTGCTCACGACTCACACACGACCATCATATCACCCCGACCACCTTCACCTTCTTCCACTCCGACCACATCTCCAGCAAAGTGCCTCCACTGCTCCACACCTCCATCCGCTTCACCAACTCCAAAAGATCCGCCATGACTCACCCTCCAAAAGCCTTAAAGAAATTTAGGGTTTAACACTCTCTACCCCCCCTTCAAACACACCCACCTTCCGCCCTCGTTCTCATCACTATCAGCCCTCCACACACGCATACACGCCAAACCACGACCACCGTTGCACTCACCGTGGTCCAGTGAACCTTCTGAGCATACTAATTAGGGCATTTAGCCCGTGTTCTTGGTTTCAAGTTGCCGCTGGAGCTCCGTCCTTGCCACCTCCTTCTCCAACTCCATCCATCATCTCCCAGCCACATTCTGCAGTGCTTCCATGCCCAGGTGACACGAAGCATCTCCAGAACCCTTCCTAAGTCCTCAATTGAAGACCACAGCCACGCCTTCACCTTCAATTGGAGATGTTACCTCCTATAGCTGTACACGAAGAAAGAGGCAGGGACATAGTCCCACCTCATATGCTGATGGGTGCGCAAAGACACTTAAGTGAATTTTCTGCTACCGGCTTATCGCCTCGGCACGCACAGGGGGTGAGGTCCCTGCACGCATGCCTCATGCACGCCCTTGCCTACGGTCACGCCTCGCATGTCTGGGCCTCGGTCCGTTTACCCGGATACCCTGGTCTATTTTTGTTTGCCTGGCTCTGAGAGATAAAGAAGAGAAAAGAGAGAGAGGGGAGGGGGGTTTTGCTTTGCTGCCCTCCTCTCAACACTTGTGATCTCTGAGGGAGGCCTTTGCCTCTGCTGGCATTGTTAAGCCTTGTGTTGTGCCTTCTCTAGAGCTTAAGGAGGCAGAAGAAGAGAGAAAGGGAAGGAAGAGGAAGAGTGCCCTCTTGGCACTAAGAGTTCCATCGTCTGATCTCAGAAAGGAGTGTACTATGCACTTATCCTACGTGGATTTAAATTGATTGATACTGTTGAGATATTTTATATTATTGTAATTAGGGTAATTGGTGATTCAAATCATCTTTTTACCCTAATCTTTTTGCACTTTATTACTAAGCTTCATCTCTATATCATTTTTAATTATGTTTTGGATTGAAATTGCTCATATATTTGATTGAAATTGTGATCTTGAGATTCATATTTGCCACTTTCTCCCTGTGTTTAACCTCGAATTCTATTCGAGTATAAATTCTTTTTGTTTTCAAGCGATTTCAACCTATACTACAATGCAGCTTTTATAACCTCGATTTCGCTCGTTAACATTTTGGCACCATTGCTGGGGAGCAATGCACAATTTGATCTCTTGATTACAATATCTGATTTGTTACTAACTTGCTCTATCTCTTTTGATTGTGATCTTTGAAATGGGAGATTCATTGAAGGAAGATCAAGCCACACATCAGCCACTCTTGGGACAGGCAAAACACAAATCCAATCTCTCCAAAGCCCCTGATTCTAAAGAGCTAAAAGAAGAAATAAATTAGATCCAACTTGCATTCTATTTTTAAATTCAATCACATCGAGTTGCCTAATTTGATACATTCCATTTAGAGAACATCCAAACCCTGATTTGTGAACCTACTTAGGGTCTTAAGGTATCTAGGGCTATCACCTTCTTCCTTGAGCCCTAGGTACCATATTTTGACAAATTGAAATTGGACCAATCAAGAGCCAATTAGGGTTTCCAGTTTAGGGTTTTAGAGACACACTTGCTTAATCAAGAATTAACCTTCCCAAACAGTGTATGCCTAAGCCTTGGTTGAATTGATCTATTCAAGCAAACCCTAAAAGCAGGATCTTAATCTCATTTGAACACTAAAAGAGGGACCTAAATTTCTCAAAGGACAAAACAAGTGAAGTTGACCCACCTTATTGGGTTAACCAATCTTCAAATGAGGTCACCTTGCACAAAAACATCTTAAAGTTCAAGTGAAATCATAAAGCACCTTTGCTCTTAATTTAAAACTGGTAGACTTAAGAGGTCAAGTCCCCATTCTGGTCTACCTGGATCCTCAATGACAAGAGAGCTCGGGTAGGGGAAACCCTGTAACTCATGGGGGTGCTCTACCGTGTAGGGGTCTTCACGGGACTCTCCCTTTCTGGCTGCCTAGGTGATTCTCAGGTGGACGGCTTTCTGACTTAGGGGTATCATTCGCCCCGAACCTCTATAGTCATCCAAAATTATTGGGTGTCTTGATTGGGTCCATCACCTGCTATACCTCATCTATTCCATCAGTGCATGTTCAGGAGGAGGTCTCTAAGACCACCCTTGAGGCCTCCATTAGCTATTCACTCCCGTCAGGGCCAAGCCTCAACCTCCCTATTTATGTAACAACCCAACTAGGTCGATATCTCTTCTGATTCATCTGAACCTAGCTCTCCTTCATCCATCATCATGGAGCAATCAGCAGAAGAAAACAATCTCGAGAATCAGCTTCAGTGTCTCAACGATTTATTCCAAGCCTTTGTAAACCCACTGCAGCGTCCTATGATGCGAGATCATTATAATCTTGCTGCGGTGGCAATCGAACCTCGAGTCCAAATCCCAGTTGAAGGTCCTGATACTGAACTCAAGCCCAACATTATTCATGCTATTCCCAAATTTCATGGGTGTAATTTCAAGGATCCTTTCCAGCATATCAAACAACTCAATCATCTGGCCTAGACCTTCAGGTCAGAAGCACAAAATCGGGATATCTTGCTCATGAAAATGTTCTCCTCTCTCATGGACAAGGCTGCTCATTAGTAACAAACCCTAACGTGCCCAATCAACACATGGGCAGTACTACAATCCGAGTTTTTGAAAAGGTTCTTCCCTGTTGGTCGGACAAATGTTCCATGCACCAGATCATGCATTTTACGCAGCAAGTAGGAGAACCACTTCATGAGGCATGGGATTATTTTCTAGATCTCATGCGAAAGTGCCCCCACCACGGAGTTCCTAAATGGGAACAAGTCTAGTCTTTTTACCAGGGACTCCGTGAGGATATTCGATTATTCGTCAATGCGACCTATGGAGGAAACATCATGGGTCAACACGAAGACACCGTGTGGGAGATTCTCAAGAACATGTGTGAGAACTCCATCAATAATGAATCCATGGGCATGTTCGACTAGACGAATGCCTGTGCATTGACAAATCCAAGGGGAGCACATGAGACGCAGGGCCTGTCCTCTTCCATCGACTTGGAACTAATGGCCAGTCGCCTGGACAAGGTCTCTATTATTGAGAAGAAGGTGGATCAGCTGACTCGACACCTGCAGCGAGCCACCTCTGTGCAAAACCTGTTTACGCAACCACCTCTGTGCAAAACCCATTTACGCAACCACCCTCTGGCAAGGAGGCAATGCATAACATCTACCACCGATCTTCTCAGGAGATGGACCCGTATCCACCCCCGTCTGATTCTGGGTTCGGAGGGAACTCTGAACCCTCATATTCTGACTTTTACGAGGCTCCTTAGACCTGCGAGGTCCTCAACGTCATCCAAAATGATCCATTCTCAAACACCTACAACCTTGGATGGCATGATCACCCTAATTTCACATGGTTAGAGGATAATCAAAATCAGAGACCTCAATATCAGCCCCGACCCAACCCAACTCATGAAGATCAGATGACTCTTATCCTTCAAACTCTGGCTGACATTCAGAAACGAATGTGGCTATTCAAAAATAGCACAAAGGCGAGATTATAGAGGTTCGCAATCAACTCACCTAGATGGTAAATCCCCACCAACCTGGTGCACTTCCTTCGCAACCTCTGCCTAACCCGAATAACATGCCGAACCAGAGGCGCGTTGTGAACCTGACTCAGGGCCAAGCTCACTATGTCTATCAGGCCCCTTCTACTCCATCACCCGATGGGATGGAGGCTTCGACATCATACACAGGTTATTAGCAGCAACCACCTCTTTTGCCTGCACCAACCTAGAGCCAGGCAGGACCAAATTTGGTTACTACCCGTAGTGGCAAAGCAACATAGGACCCACCTTACCCAAGTCACTCTCAGCCTGGTAATGCAAACCCAAACCCTAGGATAGTCATCCAGGATACCCCTATCCCAGATAAAGAACCTGGACCCATTCTAGAGGAACCTGCAGAGGTCCCATTTCCAGAGGCCTTGACCAACGGAAAAAGGAAACCCCAACCCATGGCACTTGAGGAGGACCTTGTCAAGCTCTTTGAGCAAGTCCAAATAAACATCCCCTTGATGGATGCAATACGCCACGTATCGACTTATGTATGATTATTGAAAGATGTGCATGCACCCAAGCGTAAGCTGCAAACCAACGGCAAGAACTGATGGGAACACCATCATGAGCCCTAACTAGCTCATTTTGACCTAGAAAAGAGAACAAAAGCTCCTACATAACCTAGAGAAGGGCCTAATTCAAGGGATAACTGTTCTAAGAAGAAAATAAGAAACAAAGGGTAAAACTACAATTTTACCATTGCAGTACATCAACAGGATTTCTCAGGGGCTAAACATAGGCCAAACGGTCTTAACAAGATAAAAAGTGAGTTTGTTTAATCAGAAATGGGTTCATGTGCAATCTAAGAATTAAATGACATCTTGTAACCCTAAAAGAGACTCAATTCAAAAAGGTTTTGGTTAAGATAGAAATCATTACGCAAACCCCCTATCTTCCTCACCACTCTTTGCAATTAGGTCCCTCCACCATTACAGTGGAGGAGTCCTACTCCAGTGAGGATTTGAGGAGGATTTCTCCTTGATTCCTCAGAGATCCCCTCTCAGATTTGAAAGGAAGATTCTTTGAGGAATTCCCTATCATCTGAACGCAATCCCAAGATTTGATTTGCACCCAGTCTCTTGTACGAACGCTCAAGTGGCATGGGTATCCTTCACATATTCCTACTCCGGCAGGGATTTTTGCACTTGGCAGCTTGCGTTCCAAGCACAAGGACTCTGCCAATACCTATAAAAGGACCCCATGATCTGGCCGCTCAAATCCAGCTTGGCTTCGCTGGAGAAAACCCTCCAATTTCTTCCCTTCTCTTCCAGCGAAAGCATCCAGCAAGCTCTGGCGATTCCTCCTCCTCCTTCTCGTCGCTCTACCACAATACCAGTGGAAGAGCCATCTTCACCTCCTTCCTCCGCATCGCGCCGCACCAGCGTTGGTGCCAAAAGCCTCTTCGTCGTTGTCGTTCCCCCTCCACTAGAACTTTCTTCTCTGACGGCAGCAGGTATGCACCAGCCGCCCTCCTATCCCATTTCGTCTACTTAGTTAGGGTAGAACTCTTCCCCTCTATCCTCTCCTCATTTCCCCCTTCTTTATTTCTATTTTCAGCCCCTCGATGCCGTAGACCACCACCATCTTCCTCACATCCGGCCGACCACCGACGAAGGCACATCCATCTCTCCACGCTTCCACATGCCTCACCAGACCCCTCATAACCTCTACCATCATCCACTAACCACTTTCCCCATCTCCATCGACCGCCATCACCTCCAAACTTGCCTCCCGACCAAACTCACTTTCATGGTCACAGAGCGACCTAGGCACGCATGCCTAGGCTGCCCCACGGCCAGCCACCCACCTAGACACCTTCGCCATGCCACGGTGAAGCTACCTGTGTGTTCTAATGGGGCTGAAAGGCCGTATTGTTTGAAACCCAGGTCCGGCCTCCGGTGCCATTAGCGTAAGTTCGAAGAAGCTCGTAAGCTTGCTCCAGGAAGCTGCGCTCCAGGTCTCAGGTCCCAGGCAACGCGGGTTGGTCTCGCGCACGCATTCAGCCAGGAAATAGGCTTTGCAAGGTCTTACAGCTGTAGCAATTGAGCGAAGTATCCTCCATGCACACACGCGAAGAAGCAGGTGGGACTTTAGTCCCACCTCGGTAGTTTTCATCGTGGTGAGTACTTTATATTGTTTTTGTGTTTTTACCTTGTCGCCTCAGATCATGGGGTGAGGTCCCCTCGTCTGCTCACCCACCTCATCCGCAACCCATGCTACACAGACCTGGCCTGCCTGACTCGTTTACCCAACACTCCTCATGCACCACCCACGCCGATGTGCCTAGTCCCGGGTACGCGTGACCCGACCAGAATACCCAATTGGCTGGCTCTGGGAGAGCAAACCTAAGAGAGAAAAGAGAGAGAGTGTGCGCGGGGAGGGTAGAGGAAGGTTTTGCACTCGTGTGTGCAGGGAAAGGAAGATGGAAGAGGAAGCTGAGGCCAGAGGAGGAAGGAAGCTGCAGAGGAGCTAAGGAGGAAAAGCTAAGGAAGAAGCTGAAAAAGTTAAGGCAAGAAAGAAGATTAACAAAGGGTTGAAGCTGAGGAAGCTAAGGAAGAAAAGAAAAGGCACTGTAGTAGAGAAGGTTGTGGCTGAAGAAAAAGGCAAGGCAAAGCTGAAGAAAAGAAATCAAGGTAGAAGAAGATAAAGAAGAAGAAAGAGGAGCTAAGGAAGAAAAGCAAAGGACTGAAGCTGAGGAAGCTAAAGAAGAAGGAAGAAGAAGCACTGTAGCAAAGAAGGTGTGGTTGAAGAAAGGGCAAAGGTAGAAGCAAAGGCAGAGAAGAAGGATTAAGGGGGAAGGAGAAATCAAAGGAGAAGAGAGAAGGCCAAAGTCATAGAGGAAAAGAAAGAGAACCTAAGGTAAGCACGCAGAGGAAAGGAAGAAAAAGAAGGAAGAGGAAAGTTAAGGAAAGAAGAGAAGGAAGAAGAAGGAAGCATCAGAAAACTAAAGTAGAGAACCAAAGAAGAAGAAGGAAATAAAGAAAGAGGAAGAACAAAGAAGAAAGAAAGAAAAAGAAGAGAATCCAAGAAGGAGAAGGCAGAGAAGGAAAGAAGAACCAAAAGAAGAAGAGTCAAATATTTTTACATCTGATTCAATTTCTCTTTTATTCCTACAATTCAGTATTCATAAATTCCTGCATTATATTTTGAATTAGATTTTGAGTAACTTTAAGTGTTCAAATTACATTGATTGAGATTAGTGAATAAATTCCATTTGCTCCCTGTGTTTGACCTCAGACTCAACATTCGAGTAATAAAAATTCTTATTTGTTTTCAATGATTTTTCGACTATACTACAACGCGACTTATTTAAAACACTATCAAGCGTTGTAAACAGGAACCCGATCGACTGTTGGAGCAAGCTAGCTCCATCATCTTGAACAAGCTCCCGCCCAAGGCAAAGGACCCTGGTACCCCTCTAATTTCATGCAAGATCGATGATTTAGAATTTGACAAAGCCCCTTTGGATCTAGGAGCTTCCATCAATGTGATACCCACATCCCTACTAGACCACTTTGAGGAATCTGAACTTAAATCGACAGAGATGACATTGCAATTAGCTGATTGATCTATTAAGTCACCAAAATGAGTAATCGAGGACGTCATAGTTAGGGTACACAATTTCTACTTCCCCGTGGATTTCATCATCTTAGATATAGATGCTTCTGAGAACTTGAAGAATACACCGACAATATTAGGAAGACCTTTTCCGGCCGTAGCTAAGGCCAATATTAATTGCGAGGAGGACCAAATTAAGTTAAAATTTGGGAGCAAGACACTAAAGATGGACATCTTTAAGGCCCAACAAGGAATTAATTTCAGAGTTATTGAGCAAATTTGTGATATCAAGGCCGTGGTTGACTACCCATGTATTGATGAAAGGCTGATTATTTTTTATCAACCACAAGAAGATCAAAACCCACAATTAGAGGAGCCTGAACCTAACCTAGACACACCCATAGCTCCTTCCTTTGCTCCCGACACCCACCCTGAACCACCTGTTGCTGCTGATAACCCAGTTATGGAATTAAAGCCTCTTCTCGATCATCTGAAATACGTCTTTTTGGGCACCAATTAGACGTTTCCTGTGATTATCAGCTCCCGACTCACCTCTGTCCAGGAAACACGTCTGATTACTATCCTCCAACAGCATCAGAGAGCCATTGGATGGACTCTTGATGATTTGACTGGCATCAGCCCCTCATATTGCACACATCACATCTATACCGAGGAGGCTCACGACCATCTCGTGGAATGCAGAGACGCTTGAATCTAAACCTGCAGGATGTCATGAAAAAGGAGATCATCAAGTGGTTAGATGCAGGGATCATCTTCCGGATCTCCGATAGTCGGTGGGTGAGTCCAATCCAAGTTGTGCCTAAGAAGGCAGGACTCATCGTGATCATGACTGAAATCGGATAGACCAAACCGACCCATATAGCGAATGCATGCAGAGTCTTCATTGATTACAGAAGACTCAATTCCTCCATGAAGAAGGATCATTTCCCACTACCGTTCATTGATTATATCCTTGAGAAACTAGCGGGAAATCAATTCTTCTTCTTCTTGGACAGGTACTCCGATTATAACCAGGTTGCAATCAATCCTAAGGACCAAGAGAAGACTACTTTCGCCTGCCCCTTCGGGATGTACGCATTCTAAAGGATGTTGTTCGGTCTCTACAATACACCTGCTACTTTTCAGTGGTGCATGCTTGCCATATTCTCGAATATGGTAGGTGAATACCTTGAGGTCTTCATGGATGACTTCTCGATATTTGGAGAATCTTTTGATGATTGTCTCCTACACTTGGTCCAAATCCTTAGGCGGTGCATTGACATGAATTTGGTTCTTTCTTGGAAAAAGAGCCACTTCATGGTACTTGAGGGAATTGTCCTAGGACATCTCATCTCGGAAAAAGGCATCCAGGTTTATCGAGCCAAGGTGAATCAGATTTCTAGGCTCCCTATGCCTAGCTCGGTCAAGGACATCTGATTATTTCTAGGGCACGTCGATTTTTACCGTCGATTCATTCCTGATTTCTTGAAAATCATGCACCCCCTGACTAGTCTTCTCTCTAAGGATGCCCATTTCGAAATCACTGAGGAGTGCACTCAGGTGTTTGAGATCCTGCGTGATCGAGCTACCCAAGCACATATTCTGCAATCCCCTAATTGGTCTCAACCCTTTGAGATCATGTACGATGCATCCAATTATGCTGTGGGTGTGGTATTTGGGCAGAAAATAGATGGGAAACCTGTGGTCATCTACTATGCTAACAAGACAGTTTACGAGGCTCAGCATAACTACATAGTTACTGAGAAAGAGCTGCTAGCCATCATATTTGGCCTGGAAAAATTCAGATCTTATCTTTTGGGTTCCCGTGTTATCATATACTCGAATCACATTGTAGTGAGGCACCTCCTCGCGAAGGACATAAAACCTCGACTAATCCACTAGATCTTGTTGTTGCAAGAATTCGATCTCGAGATTCTTGATAAGGTGGGAAAGCAGAATGTGGTAGCTAACCATTTGTCCCGTCTTCCTTCTTTAGTCATCGACCCATCTGGTCCGATCACCGATCATTTTTCGAATGAGCACCTGCTAGCCACTCACAGTCTCCCTTGGTTTTTTGATATTGTCAACTACTTGGTTACGGGGAAAGTCCTGCCATATTGGGCAACTTCTAGGTGAGACAAATTGATTGCCGAGGCCAAGTACTATATTTGGGAGGAACCATACCTCTTCCACATTGGCAATGATCAGGTGATCTGGAGATGCATTCCTGACGATGAGGTCAATGACGTAATCTCATTCTGTCACGACTAGGCTTGCAATTTCCATTTCTCTCGGCGTAAAACTGCATCAAAAATTCTCCAATGTGGGTTCTTTTGGCCCACTTTGTTCAAAGATGCATAGATGTATTGTAGGGCATGTGCTCATTATTAGACCCTCGGCAACATGTGCCCGGGGGATATGATGCCCTTAAACTCGATTATTGTGTGCGAAATCTTTAACATTTGGGGAATTGATTTCATGGGACCCTTTCCTTGATCTAACGGCTTCGAGTACATTCTACTCACTGTTGATTATGTCTCTAAATGGATCGATGCCATCCCCACGAGGACTAGTGATCATAAAGTTGTCCTCTGATTTATCTAGGAGAACATCTTTACTAGATTTGGGGTTCCTAAGGCCATCATCGGCAATGGCGGGTCTCATTTTAACAATGTGTACTTCTAGTCCCTGATGAAAAAGTACAGGGTGTCGTATCATATCTCGACTCCTTACCACCCCCAGACTAATGGACTGGCAGGACTGTCGAATCAAGAGATCAAGAAGATCCTTCATGTCGCTATTCGGCTTGATAGGAAGGATTGGTCTACTCGCCTTCCAAAAGCCTTGTGGGCTTATAGGACCACCCAAAAGACCCAATTAGGCATGTCCCCCTTCAGATTAGTGAATGGAAAGGCATGTCATCTTCCTGTTGAGATGGAGCACAAGGCTTATTGGGTAGTATGGAAGTGCAATCTGGATCTGATGAAGGCTAGAATACACCGCTGGTTGCAATTGAGCAAGATCGAGGAACCACGCAATGATGCATATGAGAACTTGTTCATCTACAAAGAGCAGGTCAAAGCCTTCCATGACAGGCACATTGTGCGAAAATCGTTCCACCCTGGTCAAAAAGTTCTACTCTTTGATGCCAAACTAAAACTGTTTCTAGGAAAACTTAGATCAAAATGTATTGGACCATTCTTGGTGAGACGAATCTTTGGAAATGGAGCAATTGAAATTAGTGAACTCAGCCTTGATTCTGAACCTTTTGTCATGAACGGTCAGAGACTCAAACTGTTTGTCGAACTCACTGACTTGAACTTGGCTGCTATCTCTTTTGATCTCCATTCTCCCTGAGCACATTGCACCCGGTTGATGGCATTAAACTTAGCGCTTAATGAGAGGCAACCCGACTTCTTTTTGAAAACCTGAAACCCTTCTTGACACATCCCTTACTGAACTCATATTGCACTTTAGGGGTTGTCCATTAGAATAGCCATCCCCACCTCTGGTACCCATACCAGAGCTTGAAATCATCCGCAACAGTCACCCTGACCCATCCACCCACCTAAACCTGTTCTAATGTATGATCTAAGCTGAACTTAAACCCACTTAATTTACAGTGAGGACATTGTAAATTGTAGGCATGGGGGGGTATTAAAGTGCAAAACACTGTGAGAATCACTTCACAAGAAAGGGTTTCATCAGAAAAATACATATTCCAAAAAAAACCAAAAAAAAAAAAAGAACAAAAATGGAGAAGGGAGGAAACTTTGAAAGATCAAATTGCATATCATTCTTAAGGAGGAAAAGGGGAGATGATTTAAAATGTCATAAAGGATTACAATTTGAAACAAAAAGAGATAGTCATTAGTAAAAGATTAAGGAATCTACTTAGTTCTAGACCAAATCAAAAGAAAGAAATAAAAGACAAAAAGTGTTATGAAGCACAAAGGTTGGTATGAACGCTGATCTTAGGTATCTTGGGCTTGTGTTTAGGCTTAAAAATTCAAGTATTCGTTAAGATTTGGATAGTCCTCAAGAGGTTAAGGAAAATGCGAAGCTTAAGTATTAGGTCTAAGGCTTAGGGATTATTCGGCCTCGTTAATTGACCTCTGGTTTGTGGGACTTGATAACCTAAGCACCCTAATCCACACACAGTCTAGTTCATTGCGCTTAATTATCAAAATCATGCAAATGAGTTAATTGTGTTATGAAATTATACCTAGATTAAGAGAGGCTGATCAACACAAGTTAATTTGGAAGAGTTCCCAATACGGAGAGGCAGGAAATTCCCCTCGAAGATGCGAAATAACATATTATCTCCTTGGTGCTTGTCTCCTAGGATATCTAAATATCCTACTAGGGGCACATAAGCACCTTGTGCTAGTTTAGATACCATGGGCGGGATTATCCCAAAATGTCGATTGCCAGAGCCTGAATTTGGCTACATAATGCCATGGGCACCACTATCTCGAAGTGTCAAAAGCTAGGGTTCTGGGGGTTGCCATGGGCGGTGCTATCTCGAAGCGTCGAAAGCTAGGGACCCTGGGAGGATTGATGGTGGGAGCGAGGAATCCGATATAGGCTGTCTTGTAAAGCCAATCCAAAGCTAGAAATAAAGAAAAGAAAAGAGAGAGAAAACTCTCCAAAAATGCAAAAAAGAAAAAAAAAATCTTCTATCTCTCTCTTACAAAAATGCACTGCAAACTGAACCGGGACTAAACATGTTTAAGCATGGGTGCTTTAACCGTGGAGTTCAGCAAACCCTAGGTTAGTTCCTATAGGCCTTAGAAACCTTCGCAGCAGACTAAGGCTAGAGCTGGTCAGATCCAAATCTTGGCTGGTACTTGAGTACCTTTAGGCCTACTATTGGCATTTTGACATAATCTACAAAAGAAAGCATACAACAGAAATCTGAGCATAAAATGGCATGGTCTAGAATTTGAGTTAATTCCATGAGATTTTGCTAAGCGAATAGCAAAAGCTAGGCATGAGAGTATGATGGGAACACCATCATGAGCCATAACTAGCTCAATATGATCTGATTAAGTCATTAAATGCTCCTACATTACCTCCAGAGAGGCCTAACTAACTGCAAATCCATTTTGAGGGAAATATAGTAAAATAGGGGTAAAACTATAGTTTTAATAGTATATCTCAATTACAGTACAATCATGGGTTTTCTCAGGGGTTAATTAAGGGTCAAATGATTTTAAGAGTCCAACAAGTGGGTTAGAACAGACAGAAAAGGATTTTTACATGTTTTGAGAATGAAATGACTTTCGAAATCCTAAAAATAGACCTGCTTAATTAACTAAGGTTCTGGTTAGGATAAAATTCACCTGAATCACCTAAAATTCATAAAAAAATATTCTCTAGGGTTTGGTACTTTCAATTTGACTATCAGAACCTGTCTTGACCCAAAATATAGTCGCAGGCAGACATTTGCCCTAAATTGGGTAATTATGCAAATTACCTAGTCAAACTAGGTCAAAACCAATATCTAACTTTACCATTGAATTTCTTAGGTCCAAATTAGGTTTGTACCAAAATTTGGGCCCAATCTGAGATCATCTTGACCTAGTTTGCAATTTGGTCCTATCTAACTCTTTATCTCAAACATATGCCCTTAACTTTTGAATCCTTTGCATTTAGGTCCCTATCTTTATCATCATTTCCACAAATAGGTCCTTGCAACCATGAAATCCTAATCCTACAAACTCCGACGACCTTAAGTTGGCAAGATCTTTGTGATTTCTTGGCGAATCCCTCTCAAAATTGAAAGGGAAACTCGTCAAGTAATTGCCTTCCAAATCAGCCCATCCAAGGATCCTAAGTCTCTCTAGAATCCTCATGCGAATGATTTGATTGAATGGGTATCCTACGCCAGCGAGGAGCTTGGAGTTTCTAAGCTTGTTTCCAAGCTTGGAACTCCATCTAGAGCCCTATAAAAGGACCTCTGTGGCCTTGCGCATCCTCTCAGCAAGTCTTGGAGAGTCAAAAACCCTCTATTCCCCTTCCTCCGACCTTCAAGACCACTGCTCCGAGAACCTCATCGATCCTCCTCCTCCGGCCGTCAAACGACCAAATTGGCCAGCTTATCGTAGTCCTCTCCTTGTCGCAACCCTCCCCTACCAAAGGGACACCGTACCTCTGCCAACTTCATCGTCGTCGTCTCGCCATCTTCTCCTTCTCCAGCACCGGTCTACCACAACCAGCCGCCTTGACCTCTCTACATCTTCGCTAAGTATCTCTATCTCCCTCTACTTTTTCTCGTACTCACAACTCATGCATGACCGTCATATCACCCCGACCACCTTCACCTTCTTCCACTCCGGCCATATATCCGACGAAGCGCCTCCACCTCTCCACACCTCCATCTGGTTCGCCACCAACTCCAAAAGATCTACTATGACTCACCCTCCAAAATCCCAAAAGAAATTTACGGTTTAACACTCTCTTCCCCCACATCAAACACACCCACCTTCCACCCTCGTTCTCATCACTATCAGCCCTCCACACACGCATACTGGTGGGGACTCGGATAGGTTGTGTCAATATGGTGAAATTAGCGTTGAGGTGAGTATAGTGGTTAACCTAAATTGAGCCTAACCATCTTTTTACAAAATTTTTAACTTGGCCTACTTAATTTTATCTTGGTTACTTTTAGGCCCAGGGTCGAACTCAGGGAGGCGGGAATTAGAGGTGAATAAGTTTCTATGCCTTTCCTACAACGAATCTCTTCCATGTGTTTATTATGTTTTTGGTGTTTTTTTCTATTTAAGATTTTTTCTGATAATTTTTTCCTTAAGGTACACCCTCAAAATCAGGTCCTTGGCTTAGAGCCAAATTGTTCTTGGCTTTAAGCAAAATTAGGGTTCCAAAAATGGGTCTTGCTATTCGCAAGATCGAGTACCTGCAAGACAAGGATTATCTTTTCTCTTTTACTATTTCTTTTAGCTTTTTAATAGCAGGAAACAAAAGTGAAATAGAGGGTGCTTGTAAAGAAATAAATATAGTATATATAAATGGATATATATATATTATATATATAGGGGTGGGGGTGGAGGTGGAAATGGTATGTAGCACGGTGTCGAGTTGATCGACATCTAGGAAGACGCAACCAACAGGACGAAGTGCCGCTGGAGTGTAGGATGGATGTGTGGAAGTGTGTGCGGAGGCACTTTCTCTACGCGGGTATCGAGAAATATCAGCAACTAGTGCAGATATTCTCACGATATAACGTGTGGTAGGGGATATGAATGTAAATATATATATATATGTGTGTGTATATGTAAAAATATATATTTATATATATGTATAGATAGGGTTATAATTATATAGATGTATAGGTAGTTATGTATATATATGTATATAGATATGTAAATATATATATAGGTATATATATATATATGAATTTATAACTAGATATATATATGTATATATATAACTATATAGAT
Source organism: Thalassia testudinum (assembly GCA_037157565.1). Lineage (NCBI taxonomy): Eukaryota > Viridiplantae > Streptophyta > Magnoliopsida > Alismatales > Hydrocharitaceae > Thalassia > Thalassia testudinum. The sequence goes on along the minus strand of JAZHRO010000040.1, from coordinate 8,060,960 downwards.
ATAGATATATATATGTATATATATATAATAATATATGTACATAGATATATTAGTGTAAGTATCCATATATATACATATATGTAGATATGTATATATATGTACATGGATATATATATATGTATATATATATGTATATATGTATATATATGTGTATAAATATATATATATTTATGTATGTATGTATATATACTTATATATAGTTGTATAGGTACTAATATGTATATATATAAATATATATATGTATATATATATAAGTATATATATAGGCGTGTACAAGTGAGTGTGTGTGTACACGTGAGTGTGTACAAGTGGGGTGTGTGTATGTGTGTGTGTCTGCTGGAGAGTGAGGGACGGGCAGGTTTAGGCATCTGATGGGGCTGCTGGCTTAGTCTGATGCGCAAGTGCACGCGTTGGCGCAGGCACGCAAGGGTGCATGCGCACGCTGGAGCGAGCAGGCATGAGGGAGCGCAACGCAGCGCGCTACAGGCTGGAGTGGACGCGGACGAAGACGCAGACGCAAGCACGGCCAGGTGCGGGTGCTGGAGAGGAAGCGGTTGTAGACGCGGGCGCGGGCGGACGCGGGGACGGGCTTGAGGCGGTTGCGGCGTAGAGAGAGAGCGCGCGGTGACCGGATAAGTGAGAAACTTTCCGATCACCGCACTGTAGCTACAGTACCGTGCAGAAATGCGTGAACAGTAGTTACAGTGCCTGCGCTACTCGGACAACCGATTGCGGCCGGTTCTGCGTGTGCGAGCCTACGCACGCGGAAGGAGCTTGTGCCGGTTGCTGGCTTGCGTGCGGGGGCTTACGCGCGGGCTGGAGGCTGCTGGTGCCGTGCTGCTGCTGCTGTTGCTGAGTTCTGAAGCTTGGAGCTGCGGCAATGGTGTGATGGGCTTGAACGACGAAAATAGAGAATGAACCCACCACGCCCACCTGCTCTTGGATGAGCTGGGCAGTGGTGGAGCTCATAGTGGTGGTCGTGGGAGCACTGTAAGCTTGCTCCTGCCCGCAGCGTATCTCTTCAGTGGAAGAGGTGTTGCATATGGAGGGGAGAAGATGGCCTAGAGAATGTGTCTGCGGGTGTGTCTATGTGCAAGGCTGCCTACGCAAGGAAGATGGTCGATCTTTCTAAAGGAGAGAGAGAGGCATGCACAGCCATGCCCTAGGCTGCATGACCAGCCATGCGGCTGGCAGAGCATGCTGTGGCAGAGAATGGCACGAAGAAGAAGCAGCCCATGCCCTGAGCCGCACGGAGAAGAAGAAGTTCAAAGAAAATAAAAAAAAAGAGGATGGTGAAATTGCGAGGCAGCATTTGATGAAGACGTTAATTACAAGGCCAATTATTCACTTTCCTCCCCTCTCAAATAAATGCATGCATGTGTCAATTTTTACAAATGCAACTATGGCTACCTAATATGCAATGGCAATGCTAGGAAATAACACAAGATGGCATTTTTATTGGTGTATTTTTGCTGTGCAATCACATACACACCAAGCCACGGCTACTGTTGCACTCGCCATGGTCCAGTGAACCTTCTAAGCATACTAATTAGGGTGTTTAGCCTGTGTTCTTGGTTTTAGGTTGCCACCGGAGCTCCATCGCTGCCACCTCCTTCTCCGACTCCATCCATCGTCTCCCAGCCACATTCTTCAGTGCTTCCATGCCTAGGCAACACGAAGCATCTCCAGGACCCTTCCCAGATCCTCAATTGAAGACCACAGCCACGCCTTCACCTTCAATTGGAGGTGTTACCTCCTGTAACTGCACACGAAGAAAGAGGCAGGGACATAGTCCCACCTCGTATACTGATGGGTGCACGAAAACACTTAAGTGGATTTTTTGCTACCGGCTTATTGCCTCAGCACGCATAAGGGTGAGGTCCCCGTATGCACACCTCATGCATGCCCTCGCCTGCGCTTACACCTCGCTGGTCTGGGCTGTAAATCCCTGTGAGAGGGGGTAAGATATGCATGATGTAATATAAAATTCGAAATTATGTAAACAATCTCACAAATAGCACAATCATACAATATGCACAATAATTTTTAGGTGGAAACCCAAATCGGGTGAAAACCACCACCTAACTCTATCGAGTTAGGATTTTCCGAATGACCTAGACGATCAAATCCACTAAGCAAGTCACTTCAATGAGGGTGCCTTAACCTCTGACAACCACACTACTTTGAACGAGGGTAGTGTGCCTTAAAACCCCTTCTCTTTAAGAGAAGGATTTTGTCTCACGAAGGAGATGGGAGTTCGCAACGTGAATACCCAACCAATAACAAAGAAATATTACAAAATAACCTATAGAGCCAACAAAGATTAACCTAGCTACTATAGGTAAAGATACTTCCCTTTGTTGAAAGAGTGTCGACGAAACGACATGGGTGCATGAACGACGCGATGACACCTCGTCGCTCTTGCAATCGCGGAGGGAGAGCGTGAGTGCTGTGAAGCTGAAGCTCTCAAGAGTGTGGACAAAAGTTTGGAGAGCAGCACTTCTAGATGATCTTCTTCTTCTTTTGACATAAGAGATGTGGAAATGTATTGCTTGGATGTGCCTTGGTGTGTGTTTGCAAGGCAATGGTCATCCTCTATTTATAAAGGGCCTAGGAAGGCTTTAAAAGCCCTTAGAAAGCTTTTATAGCCATTGGGGTTGAACCTAAGGCAAAATAGACTGTAATCAGAATCAATTATGATTCTGACAGGGCCATCAGACATCTGGTCCAGGTATCAGTCGTCTGGAAAACTTGTTTAAGATGTCTTGGGAACTAAGTCAGACGTCTGATTCTAGGTGGGTTTTCTTCTTGACTTGGTTCAGACCTAAATAGGCTTCTAGTGTATAACCATCAGATGATGTACAGGACGTTTGGCACTAGGTCTGTATGTCTGGAAACCTATTGTACTGTGGGAGTGGATTTCCTAAGGTCCAAATGGCTAAAAAATCTCACAAAGGCAATTTTGGGTCAGTCAAGGTAAAACGGTCACATATCAGATGTCTAATATAAGCCTAACAGTTATATTCCTCAACGTTTACTTTATTTAGCCAATGTTCCACTAATTAGACGTCTGATACATCCATCAGACGTTTTCTAGGACGTCTAGACTAAGGTCTGGGTGTTTGATTTCAACAGATAGAACTAACTAAGTCCAGCCTAAGTTATTAAATGTCTGAGTGAACAGTCAGATGTCTTAAAAGTCACTATTAGACATTTGATTTTGAAATTAGATGTCCGATTAGGCTGTCAGAACCTTATTTTGATTTTATAAGCTCTCTACAGAAAACCTAAGTATCCTAGGGTAATGTAGGTGTTCCTAGGACTACTTTAAGGGTTCTTTGAGGCTCTTTAACATAAGATCTAAGAAATAAAGAGAAAAAAAACTACAAAAATGCAATGAAGGAAATCTACCCTAGTCTTCATCTCCTTCATTCTTTAAGCTTTCGCTCCTTGCGTAGCTCCTTCTCCTCTGTCAAGCTCTTCCAATCTGCCATGGATGCGAGGTCAAACTCTGTCTAAACATGTCTCTATTTTCAAATATCCTAAAATCTAAGACTTCAAATGCAAATGTTAAATAACACGTGTTTTTTTATCATCAAAATAAACAATCGTGGCACTCTAGCACCAACATGGGCCTCGATCCATTTACCTAGATACTCGGGTCTATTCTAGTTTGCCTAGTTCTGAGAGAGAAAGAAGAGAAAGGAGTGAGCGGAGGGGGGTTTTGCTTTGTCGCCCTCCTCTCAACACTTGTGATCTCTGAGGGAGGCCTTTGCCTCTGCTGGCGTTGCTGAGCCCTGTGTTGTGCCTTCTCTGGAGCTTAAGGAGGCAGAAGAAGAGAGAAAGGGAAGGAAGAAGAAGAGTGCCCTCTTGGCACTAAGAGTTCCATCGTTTGATCTCTAAAATGAGTGCAATGTGCACTTATCCTACGTGGATTTAAATTGATTGATACTATTGAGATATTTGATATTATTGTAATTAGGGTAATTGGTGATTCAAATCACCATTTTACCCTAATCTTTTTTCACTTTATTAGTGAACTTCATCTCTATATCATTTTAAATTAAGTTTAGGATTGAAATAGCTCATATATTTGATTGAAATTGTGATCTTGAGATTCATATTTGCCACTTGCTCCCTGTGTTCGACCTCGGATTCTATTAGAGTATAAATTCAATTTATTTTCAAGCGATTTTGACTTATACTACGACGCAGCTTTTATAACCTCGATTTTGCTCGTTAACACTTGAGTGCCAAGAAAGGAGAATGCTCAAGATGGCTAGCTCCAACCACCACCACAGCAAAGGAAGTCTTCAGTGGTGACATCCGATCCTCCAGTGATGAGGGAAGGGATGGCTGCAACAGAACCATCATAGCAAACATAATCTAAAATGACAAAACAGCAAACCACGCATGAAGCAAACACAAAAACAAAGCAAGAACCAGCACGAAAAACCCTAGAAAAAGGCATGCAAAGAGAAGGAGGCTAGGGGTCTGATGAGAGCCTCATCATGAGCCATAACTAGCTCATTTTCACCCAATAAAGAAGATAAAAGCTCCTACATAACCTAAAAGAAGACTTAACTGAAGGAACAAGTGCTCTGAGAAGAAAAATGAAATAATGGTTAAAACTGAAATTTTACCATTGCAGTGCATAAACGGGATTTCTCAGAAGCAAAACATAGGTCAAATGGTCCAAATAAGATAAAAAGTGGGTTGAGTTAATCAGAAATGGGTTTATGTGCAATCTAAGAACTAAGTGACACTTGGTAACCCTAAAACAGACCCGCTTAAATTAACAAGGTTCCGATCAGAATAAAAATAAAGTAAACCCTCTAAAAATCATAGAAAAACATCCTCTATGGTTTAGAACACTTAATTTGGCCTTTGGAACCTAGTTTGACCTAGATTAGGGTCCTAGATCTTCAATTAACCTAATTTGGGTTTTTACGCAAAATGTCCAGTCAAACGAGGTCAAAACTAAAATCCAACTTCACCATTGGATTCCTTAGGTCCAAATTAGGTTTCTAAGAAAATTTGGACCTAAGGAGAGGTCATCTTGACCTACTTTGCAATTTAGTACACCCAAATCATAAATTGCTCCCTATCTTTTGAATACCTTTGCAGAGAGCCCCCTAGGTTCTTCTCCTCTTTTGCAAACTGGTCCTGCCGCCATTGCTAGCGCAGAACCGAGCTCCGGCGAAGTTTCGAGAGATATTGCTCTCTAATTCCTTAGAGATTCTCTCCCAGAAATGGAAGGGGGATTCTCTGAGGAATTCCCTTCCTTCTAAAGCCAATTACAATCGCTGGTGTGAACCCAATCTCTCGTGCGAACGCACGAGAGATTTGGGTATCCACTTTCCTTCCATATCCGGTGAGCCGGCAGCGTTGATTGCGCGGTCTCCACGCGCTGGTAGGTGCGGCCAGCACCTATAAAAGACACCCCAGACCCTGCCGCAGAAGGCAAGCTTGATTTTGACGGAGATCCCTTCCAAATTCCTCCCTCTGCCGTCTCCGGCCAAATGACCCACTGATAGCGATTTCACGCAGTTTGTTAAATACGTCGTTGTAACGCACAAAATCGATCAACTCTTAAATTTATATTCCTAGATAGGGGAGTATCTAGGGTCATCCAAGGAGGCAATATGGTTGCAAAATTGATTCTCTTGCTTGGAATATATCTCAACTTTCTTTTTGGTAATTTTCAATATACCATTTTTCTTTATTTTTGAACTAAGGCAACATGCGAACTGATGGCGGGAAAAGTGTTTACACTTCCAATTAAGTAAACAACTCTAAAGTAGCAAGTAGAGCCTCTCCCTAAGCTCACTCTAGGCAAGTGGAGACCTAGAATAATTAGGGAGAGGAAGTGAAGAATGCTGAAAATAAGCAAAAAGAAATGCAAACAAGATATGCGAAGAAGGCAACTAGATAAGTGATAAAGTGTTTAACAAAAATGCCTAGTACAGGAATGCTTCTACTACTTGATAATTGAAGTAAAAGAAAACACAAATCCTCTAAATAGATGGTGAAGAAGAGGGCTTCTTGCTCCAAGGTTGGTGGCTCCCAAGCTTGAAAAGAATCCTTCAACTCCTTCCTTGCAGAACTCTGCCAAGGTGATGACCTCCAAGGAAAGCCCTAAGGGGGCATGCCCTAAGTTCTCTCCAAGGGTGGACGTCCACCCTATGTCCTTCTCCTTTGCCTGCCCGTCCTCCTTGAAGTGGAAGAGTCCTCCTCCTTGGCGTGGCTCAAGTTGAAGAGAGTGGGGAGAAGAAGGCACCAAAGGTGCTGGTGATGTGCCCCTTTAATCTCCTTCTCTACTCCTTCTTCTTAGCCGTAGGTATAGGTGGTTTAGGTAGAAAAATATACTAAGGGAGGATCGGAATTATGTGGTGGTAGGGTAGGGTATTTATAGGATGGGAAGGGGGGTGGTTATGGTGTTTTTTTGGAGGGAAATGAAGGGGTGCTTGGTTATTTTTGGAGGGAAGAATGGGAGGGAAATGAAGAGGTACCTTGGTTTTCCCTCCAAAAATACCTTCTAGAAGGCAATTTTGGAGGGAAAAAAATGGAAGGTGGAGATGGGTTTTGATGGTGGATGTAGGGTGGTGATGGAAGGGATAGTTGGCACCAAAATAAAGTAGGAGTAGGTGGTCTTTTTGCTGGAGCTTAGGTAGTAGGGTAGTAGGTTTTGGTGCCATGGAGGTGGACTAGCTAAGTTAAATAGCTTAGCTAGCTTAGCTAGTAGGGAGTAGAGTTGGAGGCATTTGGAGCTAAGGTTTTCAGGGAGAAGAGTTGGAGGTATTTATCTTGAGCTGCACTAGAGCTGGTGGCTGCTGAAGAGAGCTGGAAGGAGCTACCTTAGCTAGCTTAGCTTGCTAGTTCTTTGCTAGCTACTAAGCCAAGCTAAAGCAAGCTGGCTTCTGCTAAAAGGAGCTGAGGTGAGCTGGGTCTAATGCTCCCGGGGAGGATCAAGCTGGGTGAGGCAGCTAAGGTATCTTAGCTCAACTGAGTTGAGTTAAGCTGAGTCCCCGGGAGCTGGACTTGAGCTTCCTAAGCTGGAATGAAGTCATCTTTAGCTGGCCGAAGTTGAGTAGAGCTGGATGTAGCTGGACCTGAGCTGGGGTGAACTCCAGTCAACTCAGCTGAGCTAGCTAGAGCTCCCTGTGGACTAATGGGAGCTGAGATGAGCTATACTCAACTAAGTTGAGCTGGATCTGAGCTGACCTGAGCTAGGGTGAGCTAAGGTGAGCTCTCTTGAGCTGCCATTCAGCTGAGATAAGCTGAATGGAGCTAAGATGAGCTAACCCTAGTTCAAGTGAGCTGGAATCCAGCTATGGTGAGCTGGATCAAGCTGAGTTCCAGTTAGTTTGAGCTTCTTCATCACCAGTTGCCTTCCTGAGTGCTAGGGTTTTGGAGTTCTGACAATCTGCATATCCCTAACACTCACAAAAACACATTAAAAAGATAATAAAAAGTGCAATGCATGCCTAACCTAATTGATGCCTAAATGCAGCCCAAAAACCCGTTTGCGGAGCAAAATCCTAAGAGCTAAGTTTGTTTTAATGCATAAAAATGATGATAAACTGGCGTTTATCACACCCCCATGCTTATCTTTTGCTAGTCTCTTAGCAAAACTTAATTTTTTTTAAAAAAATGGAATTTTTGGGAAATCTAATTTTTTTCTACTTTTGTGGAGAAATAGATTAAGGGACCTTGGTTGATCTAAACACAAGAGGTACAGGATTTGTTAAAGATAAACATCAAGATTTGTTTTGGATCCAACCATTAGATGAAACGGGATCAATATATCCTCCAGAAACTCCGCAAATTAACTCCTTGTTAATTCAAATGACTTGAAATTTTTGTTTTTAGGATTTTTTCTGGCTCATGAATCTGATTCGCAACTTGCAAAAATCCTTGTGATTGCGAAAAGCCAACATTTATAGGAGCATGTTAATTTATTTATTTATTCTTTTTTTTTTTCTCTCCCCCATGCTTATTATCAGCTTAGTCTTACAACAGATGTGTCGGGATCATCATTCCCGTTACCAATCCTCGAGGGGGCTCTGGCGCCAGTACTTCGGGATAGCACTGTCCATGACACCACCCAGGAGCTCACAACCCCAGAACACGATGCGGTGAAAAGGGGCGCTCCAAACAAACTCAAGCTCTTGCTCCGACACTATAGGTAGAGCACCGTCCAAGACACTTGAGCTGCTAAAATGCGCTTTAATGCTCCATCTAAAGATATGAAATATAGATATGGAGCAACGCCGAGGCGGTAACATGTTGACATCGCGTCCTTAAAGGAGGCATTTTCCTCCTTCTCGGCGGTGGGAACTCAAACCAATGATCTGCTTCAGACTTTCACTAAGTCCAAACAAGGGAGTTTTTCAAATTTTTAGTTATTTTTAAGTGTTGGCTTGTGTGTGAAGAGTGATACAAGAAGTTTCTCAAAACATGCAAGTTTTTGAATCAGAAGCTAAGTCAAATAATTTCCATATTGCAAAAGAGGATCAAGTCACCTGAACTATTATGAGTTCAGGTGGAATTTTATAGAAAGATATCTGATCTTGTCTAAAATAGACCCTGGAATTCTAATGATCAGATCCATATCCTCATCCTTAGTTTGTTAAAGATTAAATCCATTGTACCAAAAGTGAATTTTTCGACCTTAGTCCCGATTTCAAATTTTTCCTCAAAAAGTTTTGAACATTTTTTATTATTTTTTTATTATTTTTTATTTTTTTTGGGTATGCAAGCAGGAAATAAATTAAACAAAAATGCATGTTTTTAGGTTTTGAAAATCCTGAATCGATCGTAAAAATTTAGAAACACCCCCCCATGCTTAAGATATGCCATGTCCTCATGCATTAGGAGGGAAAAGGGATCACCTTAGTGATGACGGTCGGGTTTAGGATGAATAAAACCTGGAAAAAGAAGAAAAAAGGAAAGCAAGAAAATGATGGGTTACCTCCCATCCAGTGCTATCTTTTACGCCATTCAGCCGGGCGTGAAGGTATGCACGGAAGACGTAAGATCATGTAAATAATTGGACACTTGGATTCCCGCAAAAAAGGTGTCGTCTTCTAGATCCCTAGAAAATTGATTAGAAATAATATTGGGATCAAAGTTGGATGGAAATTGATAAGTGTGGCCCGAGTCTGGCCATGGTTTTAATTCAGGTTGGGTGCCAAACTCGGGCGGGGTTGGTGGCAGGTCCACAAGAAAGGGGTCGGGGAAGGAATGGAGAGGATTGGGGGAAGTTAGTGTGGAAAAGTTAGGTGCGTGAATAGTGGGTGGGTTAGGGGGGTATCAGGAATAAATTTGGGGTCAAGACAAGTTTCCGGATCACAGATTTCGCCGACCACTGATTCTGAATCAGAGTCCTCAAAAAAATTGTGGTCGGTAAGGGTATCTATTAACATTGTCTCCTCCACCATATTGGAAATTTCAGTATCTGAGTCCTCAAAGAAGTTATCATCATGGAATCTCCTGGAGGATTTAAAAATATCTAAAGTGATAGTTTGGCCTGCACAGTTGATATCCATTTTGCCTGTGTGGCAATTGATATTTGGCTTTGCAGTGGCCAAAAAGGGGTGTCCAAGGATTATTGGGGAGTCCAGTAATGATTCAGGTGCCTCAATGTCAAGAACCAGAAAGTCTGCAGGGAAGACACAATTCTGGACCTTGATTAAAACATCCTCGATAATCCCACGAGGTTTGATTGTAGATCGGTCGGCTAATTGCAGGGTAACCTCGACGGGTTTTAATTCACCGATCTGAAATTCTTCGAATAAACTCGTGGGAATAATGTTAACTGAGGCACCAAGATCAAGGAGGGCGCGATTAAATGTAGTGTCATCAATAATTACAGAAATTAAAGGCGCCCCCGGATCTTTCATCTTAGGAGGCAGGTTACTCTGTATGACAGAGCTTACTGTCTCTGAAAGATGCACCTGTCCTAGATTTTTAGCCTGCCTTTTAGGAGTACAAATATCCTTCAAAAATTTAGCATAGGCAGGTAAATATTTGATGGCATCTAGGAGAGGAATATTGATATGAACTTGCCCAAATAGCTCCATGAGTTCTTCTGTAGTGGGCTCAGATTTCTTTTTTTTGTTGGTGGTGGGTAGAGAGCTTGTGGGAAAGGGACAGGAATCTTGTCTTGAGATTTTTGTTTTTCTTTTTCTTCCTGATGGGGAGGTGGGGAGTCAATTTGCACAGGTATCTTACCAGGTTCGTGTGAAGGCCCAGGGTCAGTGGTGGTTTTCCCACTCCTCAAAGTAACTGCATGTGCAGTCGGATTATTATTTAGAGGAGGTGGGGGGGCCTGTGATTGCAGAAACCTGGGCGGCTGCTGAGGTAGTGGATTAGGAGGAGGCTGATGTGGATAATGTGGATTTCTGCCCATATAATGGTTTCCTTGGTGATTAGGGTTGGGTATGGGTTGGGACGGAAGATGTCCTACAGGTCTTTGCGTGGGAGTAACCCCAATCTGATTGTTCAGATTTGTGATGTTGCGGGTTACTTCCGTCATTTTTGTTTGCATATCCTGCAGGGTTCGCAGCATCTGGGCATTGATATCTTGTTTGGAAGGCCCAGGATGGAAGTTTGGATTCGACCCATACCCATTAAAATGATATGGTTGGGAGGAAACTTGATTATTCCAGGAGTAGTTCGGGTAATTTTTCCAATTGGAAGAATTTTTAAATGGCTCCTTGATGGCAGAAATATTTTGAGTGGGGTTAAGATCTGGATAGTTGTAGTTCCCCAGTGAATCATGGGCAACCTCAGAATAATCAGCAGGAGTAGTGTTGAGATTGTGCAAATTTTCTCTTCGTGGAAAGTTAGGTTGGGTTAGATGTGGGTGTGGAGCTTGAGTTGATGTGGCGAGTCTTTCCTCAATTTTCTTCTGATTAATATGCATCTGGTCAAGTTTCTGAGCGATCAATTGAAGATCGTCTTGGGTGACTGGGATAGATTGAGTGCTTATTTCATGAACACCGAACTGCGGGTTTTGGGTTCTGCAAAATGTGTTCATGGAAGCTTGATTAAATGAGTTTTCACTGATTTCTTCAAACAGGTCATAGGCACTTTCAGCATCTTTATTTAAGAAGTTGCCGCCACACGAGGCGTCGACAAACTGTCGGATTTGATCTTCTAATCCATGATAGAAGATTTGCACGAGCTGCCACAAAGGAATCTCGTGGTGCGGGCAACTTCTTAAAAGGTCTTGAAATCTTTCCCAAGAATCATGGAAATTTTCACCAGATTTTTGGTGAAAGGTCGTAATAGATCTTCGTAAGGAATTGGTACGACCTATGGGAAAGAATTTCTTGAGGAAGGCACTCTTGAGTTGAGGCCATGTTGTAATGGGTCAGCCAATGGTCCTGAACCAATAAGCGGCCTTATCTTTGAGAGATAATGGAAAAAGCCGCATCAGCCATATGTCTTCTTGCACATTTCGGGAACGGGTTGTCTGTGCAAGAAGAGTTAGTTCTTCAAGGTGGCTGAAAGGGTCTTCCCTAGGAAGGCCATGAAAGTGTTTAATCACGTTCAGGACGGCTGGCTTGATCTCAAAGTCCCCCTCCGGTATGACCACCCTTGGTCGTTCCTCATAATAAGACGGATCATAGAAATCTTTTAGAGGAACAACAGGCTGCTGACGGGGTGGTGGGTTTGGCCTTGGATTGGCTAGGTTTTGGATGTTCCTAGTCAATGTTTGTTGATTGGAATTTAATTTATTAATCTGATCGGCCATCAATTTTAAAAGATCAGGTAGGGGGTCTTGATGTTGTGTGTGGGGCAACTCAAGATTAGGGAGCTCCAAGTGTGGGAAGTTACTGGTGGTTGGGTTTTGGGTGGAAGGGTTAGAATTAGGGTTAGTGGTGGGGTTAGAGGTGGACGTGGAAGGGTCAGTGGACTTATTTTGTTGTGTTTCCATTTTTTCAGGAGAAGAAGACAGAAAAAGTGGTCTTTTTGCGTGGGGGGCAAAATCAAATGGTCCTTCCAAGTGCGGATTTTGAGACCGTCGCCCGTGCGTAAAATGGAAGAACGGGAGGGGAGGAGAAGAGAAAGAGATGAGAGAAAGTGTGCAATTCAAACAAACAAAAACTAGACCTAACTTAATTGTGACTCCCTAATAATAACCTAAGACTTGGTCTATATAGGAAATAAGTAGTCAATAGTGAATACCCGTTCTATCAACAAATCTAGCCAAGTTGCTTAAGGGGAGGTTTGGGCCCAAACATTTCCCAGGGAAAACCCCAGCTGCTTGTACAAACCCGCGCCTGGTCGTTTGACACGGCCCCTCAGCCTGAACACCAGATATAGATGACAGAATTGGTACTAACTAAAGAAAACTTAAGACCTAAATAGCAAGCCTAAGTTGATAAAGCCTTAGGGTTCAAGTTGCTACAAATTTTAATTAGGTCTAGGATTCTATAGTGCACATGGAATGTGGAGGGTGTTTATTGGGATGTTGCCCTGTTATTTTGATTTTTTTTTTTTTTTTGTGTGTGTGTGGGAATTGGAGAGTAGCTCCAATGAAAATCAAGTTGTCACACAATTTTTTTTATATTTTTGTCTTTTAAGATTTGATTTAATCAAATGAGTTTTAGGATTTTTCTCTTTAAGTTTTCAAACGAGTTTGAAAGTTCACAATCAAAGGAAAGACAAGTTGTATGTGTGATTGTATATTTCCTTTTAATTGCGTCCCTAAAGAGAGAAAGAAACCCTAAGCCAATTATCCCTAAGACAGAAAATTACTACCAGTGAATTGATTTTTGGCTTTCTAAATTAAGTAGTGGTCCAAACAAGTCAAACAACACCACTACTTTGAATAAAATCAAACAAGGATTCCAGAATAGATTTTTGTAAGATTTTAGGGATCTGTTTGATAATTGTTTTGAATTTTTAATTGTACTGGTGTCAAAGTCCAGAAATGATACCTGTGGGTATTTTGGACTTTTCAGTATTACCACCGACCTCAGAAAATTTTTACGATTTTATATGATATGTAAAATTTCACAAGGATTCCAGAAAATTAAATTTCACAAAAATTGGATGAGTATAAAAAATTTAAAAATTCGCGGATAGTAGCAAAATCGGAAGATTAGAGGGTGTGACCCCTCTGCAATCCACGAATTTTTAAAAATTAAATACAAATCCAATTGATCTGAAATTTGGAATAGATGTTCCAAAATTAATTGGGAATCACTCTATGAAATTTTATGATTTTAGGAGGCCTGTGATGTTAGGAATCGATTTTTCAAGTCCGGACAGAAATTTAGACCCGAAAAACAGAACACCAATACTTGCAATGGAGTGGTGTTAAAGAAGGATACAAGCAAACAATGGATTTTAAAATGCACCACTCCACTTAATTTAAGTGTTTAGGGTCCTGAAAGCCAAGTTTAATATATTTTTGGTAGTTTTAATTATTTATGTGACCAGAAAGAAGAACCAACTTGAATTTTCGCGGGAAGAAAAGGACCTTTGAGCCCTCTCTTCCAGATTCCCGCCTTCCCGCTGTAGTTCCTGCACACACAAAAGAAAGAAAGAGAAAGGGATGAGATCCACTTCAAGCAAGAGAAAATGAGTTAATGCAAAGCCGTGCCTCCCCGGCAACGGCGCCAAAAAGTGATAGCGATTTCACGCAGTTTGTTAAATACGTCGTTGTAACGCGCAAAATCGATCAACTCTTAAATTTATATTCCTAGATAGGGGAGTATCTAGGGTCATCCAAGGAGGCAATATGGTTGCAAAATTGATTCTCTTGCTTGGAATATATCTCAACTTTCTTTTTGGTAATTTTCAATATACCATTTTTCTTTATTTTTGAACTAAGGCAACATGCGAACTGATGGCGGGAAAAGTGTTTACACTTCCGATTAAGTAAACAACTCTAAAGTAGCAAGTAGAGCCTCTCCCTAAGCTCACTCTAGGCAAGTGGAGACCTAGAATAATTAGGGAGAGGAAGTGAAGAATGCTGAAAATAAGCAAAAAGAAATGCAAACAAGATATGCGAAGAAGGCAACTAGATAAGTGATAAAGTGTTTAACAAAAATGCCTAGTACAGGAATGCTTCTACTACTTGATAATTGAAGTAAAAGAAAACACAAATCCTCTAAATAGATGGTGAAGAAGAGGGATTCTTGCTCCAAGGTTGGTGGCTCCCAAGCTTGAAAAGAATCCTTCAACTCCTTCCTTGCAGAACTCCGCCAAGGTGATGACCTCCAAGGCAAGCCCTAAGGGGGCGTGCCCTAAGTTCTCTCCAAGGGTGGACGTCCACCCTAAGTCCTTCTCCTTTGCCTGGCCATCCTCCTTGAAGTGGAAGAGTCCTCCTCCTTGGCGTGGCTCAAGTTGAAGAGAGTGGGGAGAAGAAGGCACCAAAGGTGCTGGTGATGTGCCCCTTTAATCTCCTTCTCTACTCCTTCTTCTTAGCCGTAGGTATAGGTGGTTTAGGTAGAAAAATATACTAAGGGAGGATCGGAATTATGTGGTGGTAGGGTAGGGTATTTATAGGATGGGAAGGGGGGTGGTTATGGTGTTTTTTTGGAGGGAAATGAAGGGGTGCTTGGTTATTTTTGGAGGGAAAAATGGGAGGGAAATGAAGAGGTGCCTTGGTTTTCCCTCCAAAAATACCTTCAAGAAGGCAATTTTGGAGGGAAAAAAATGGAAGGTGGAGATGGGTTTTGATGGTGGATGTAGGGTGGTGATGGAAGGGATAGTTGGCACCAAAATAAAGTAGGAGTAGGTGGTCTTTTTGCTGGAGCTTAGGTAGTAGGGTAGTAGGTTTTGGTGCCATGGAGGTGGACTAGCTAAGTTAAACAGCTTAGCTAGCTTAGCTAGTAGGGAGTAGAGTTGGAGGCATTTGGAGCTAAGGTTTTCAGGGAGAAGAGTTGGAGGTATTTATCTTGAGCTGCACTAGAGCTGGTGGCTGCTGAAGAGAGCTGGAAGGAGCTACCTTAGCTAGCTTAGCTTGCTAGTTCTTTGCTAGCTACTAAGCCAAGCCAAAGCAAGCTGGCTTCTGCTAAAAGGAGCTGAGGTGAGCTGGGTCTAATGCTCCCGGTGAGGATCAAGCTGGGTGAGGCAGCTAAGGTATCTTAGCTCAACTGAGTTGAGTTAAGCTGAGTCCCCGGGAGCTGGACTTGAGCTTCCTAAGCTGGAATGAAGTCATCTTTAGCTGGCCGAAGTTGAGTAGAGCTGGATGTAGCTGGACCTGAGCTGGGGTGAACTCCAGTCAACTCAGCTGAGCTAGCTAGAGCTCCCTGTGGACTAATGGGAGCTGAGATGAGCTATACTCAACTAAGTTGAGCTGGATCTGAGCTGACCTGAGCTAGGGTGAGCTAAGATGAGCTCTCTTGAGCTGCCATTCAGCTGAGATAAGCTGAATGGAGCTAAGATGAGCTAACCCTAGTTCAAGTGAGCTGGAATCCAGCTATGGTGAGCTGGATCAAGCTGAGTTCCAGTTAGTTTGAGCTTCTTCATCACCAGTTGCCTTCCTGAGTGCTAGGGTTTTGGAGTTCTGACAATCTGCATATCCCTAACACTCACAAAAACACATTAAAAAGATAATAAAAAGTGCAATGCATGCCTAACCTAATTGATGCCTAAATGCAGCCCAAAAACCAGTTTGCGGAGCAAAATCCTAAGAGCTAAGTTTGTTTTAATGCATAAAAATGATGATAAACTGGCGTTTATCACCCACAAGCTTCGGCGACCTCCTCCCCTCCTTCTCGTCGCTCTGCTGCCATACCAGAAGCAGAGTCATCTCCGCCGCTTCCTCCCGCGTCGCGCTGTACCCCCCGCGCGCGCTTCTGACCTCATCTTCGTCGCCGCTTCCTCCCTCAGGGTCTTTCTTCCCCGACGACGGTAGTTACGAGTCGTCCTCTCCGCCGCCTCCCTTCCTTCCAGACAACCCCAGATACGTTCTCCATCCTCTCCTCTCTCTTTTTCCCCAACTATTTTACTTGATTACCCCTTAACAGTACCTTACCGCCTCCATCTTCCTCGCCTCCGACCGCAGTCCGGCGAGCCGCCCACACCACTCCGCCACTCCACACGGCTCGCCAACCACCTCGAGAGCTCTGCCTCACCACCAGGAACTCGCTCCACCCCACAACTGCCACTCCAGACCTCCATAATCACCCCCCGACCAACCGACCATCTCCGGCCACAGGTTGACCTAGGCACGCACGCCTAGGCCGACCGGCAACCTGCAGCATCACCCACCGCCTTCGCCGTGCTACGGCGAAGGTTTCCAGCTATTCTGATTGGGCCAATAGGCCGTTCTGTTGGATGTCAGGTGTAAGCCTCAGGCGCCATTAACAGCCGAAGCAGCAGGGAGCTTGGAGCAGCAGCAGGCGTCAGGCTTCCCAGGCGGCAGGTGCAGCAGATTCTCGCAAGTATCGCGAAGCAATCGAGGCCAGCCAGTAGCTTAGAGGCGTCAACAGCTTGGGAAATTGAGCGACAAAACTCTGCGGGCACGCGTGAAGGCGAGACCAGATAGTCCCACATCGTGGGATTGCAACACTCAGATACCATATAAGTCTTTTTTGTGTTATCGTCTTAGTGCCTCCGTAAGCACAGGGGTGAGGTCCCTCACTGCCCTCACACACGCCTCGTCTACGGCTTGACCTCGCGGATCTGGCGGATCCGACCCGACCTAGACCTACGCACTCCTCGCGCATCACCACTTGCCGGTGCGCCTGGTCCCGGGTGCGAACCCGACCCGACTACCCGTGTGGCTCTGGGAGAGCGTCCATGAGTGTATTGCTTGAGAGAGAGAGACGCTTGGGTGGGGGGACTGGGGTAGGTTTTTGCTACTGTGTGGTGTGTGCAGGAAGGAAGAACTGACCCAGGCAACGAACACTTAGCCGGCTGCAGAACAGGAAGAGAAGAAAGAAGAGGCTGTGTAGCAGTGAAAGGAGAAGTCTTCGCAGAGAAGAAGAAGAAGGAAGACAAGGCAGAAGAGTGGGAAGAACGAAGAAGAAGACAAGGGAAGACTGCAAAGAGATCAGAAGAAAAAGAAGAAGAAGAAGAAAGAAGAAAGGCAAAGCAGGAGAAGAAGGAAAGATACCAGAAGCAAAGAAAGGAGAAGAGCCACGAAGAAGAAGAGAGAAAGAGAGATCACATTTAAGACGTCTGATACACAAATCAGACGTCCAATTCTATTTTTTTTCCCAAATCTTTTTTTATAAAAATTCTCTCTTTGAATGAATCATATTTGCATTTAAACAGTTGTATTCTTTGGTTTTACAAAGTACTGAGATTGCTCCCCGTGTTCGAACTCGGATACTCTAGTTGTTCGAGTAATAAAATTCTTTATATTTGTTTAGACATTTTGTCGGTTATACTACAACATAATATACTTTAAACCTGCACAAAATGTCGACAACATTTTGGCGCCGTTGCCGGGGAGCAACGGGAACTTTTAAAGCTTTTGAGTACAACTTTTCTATCTAATATCTGACTTAACTTCTCTCTTTTGTTGTGTTCAATCAAGGAAAGCAAAACAAAAAGGAAAGAATAGCAACTGCACAACAGACTCTCCAAGGAACAGGTAATCTCCATAAGCCCTCTCTCTTAACCCTCTCACAATCTAAAAAAGGAAAAAAAAAGAAGAGAGAAATCAACTTAGGGCTACCTGTTTCATATTTAGTAACTCATCAAGTTGCCTGATTTTCATTTCAACATATTTTTGTCTGTTCATCCAACTAAGGCAACTAGGGCTAAAACTTTCTTGATTGAGCCCTAGGTGCTAATTTCTAAGGCAACTAAATTGGACCCACTAGAGCCAAGTTAGGGATTGCAAAGCTAGGGTTTTTAGAGACATCTTCTCTAAAACAAAGAAACAAACTTTCCAAAAAGAGGTGTGCCTAAACCGTGTCTGAAATGATTTATACAAGAGGAACCCTAAGCAAATCAGGCTGATAACCCATTTGAACCATAAAAGGAAGGACCTAAAAGCTCTCAAAGGAACAAGAGGTGAAGTTGATCCCTTGGGTCAACCAACCTTAACATTAGGTCACTTTTTGCACTCAAAATACTTAAAAGTTCAAGTGGAACATTAAGCACATTGATCTTAAAATAAAAAAAGGTAGACTTAAGAGGTCAAGATCCCCATTCTGGTCTACCTAGAACCACAGTGACAAGAGAGGTCGGGTGGGGGAAACCCTGTAACCCGTGGGGATGCTCTACCATGTAGGGGTCTTTGCGGGACTCTCCCTCTCTGGCTGCCCAGGTATTTCTCAGGTGGACGATCTTCTGATCCAGGGGTCCATCTACCCCGAACCTCTATAGTCACCCAACAATTCTTGGGTGTCGTGATTGGGTCCAGCACCTTCTAATCTCATCACATCTTTCGGTGCATGTTCGGTAGGAGGTCCTTAAGACCACCTTTAAGACCTCCTTTAGAAATTCATTCTCGTCGAGGCCAAGCCTCGACGCCCTTGTTTGTGTAGCAACCCCACCACATAAATCTTTCATCTGATTCAGACCCTGATTCTCCTTCTTCTCCCATCATGGCACAACCCATTGAAGAGGAGAATAACCTTGAACACCAACTTCAACGCTTGAACGATCTCTTTCAGAACTTTGTAAACCCACCGCAGCGACCTATGATGCGAGATCACTATAATCCCGCTGCGGTGGCAATCGAACCTCGAGTACGAATCCTAATTGGAGGACCCGATTCTGAATTGAAGCCCAATATGATTAATGCCATACCGAAGTTCCATGGGCTTAACTCTGAGGATCCATTCCAACACATTAAACAACTCAAGCATTTGGCCAAGACCTTCGGGTCAGATGTACAAAATCGGGATATCCTACTCATGAAAATGTTTTCGTTCTCCCTCTTGGACAAGGCTGCACACTGGTATCAGACTCAGACCCACCCGATCAACACATGGGAGGATTTACAGTCCGAATTTTTGAAAAAATTCTTCCCTGTTGGCCGGACGAATGCCTTGCGCCACCAGATCACTCATTTCACTCAAAAACCGGGAGAACCTCTTCACGAAGCTTGGGATCGATTCCTAGATCTCATGCGAAAGTGCCCCCATCACGGAGTTCCTAAGTGGGAACAAGTCCAGTCTTTTTACCAGGGACTCCATGAGGATATTCGTCTATTCGTCAATGCAACATGTGGAGGAAACATCATGGGCCAACACGAGGACACGGTGTGGGAGATTCTCGAAAACATGTGCGAGAACAATAAACAATGACTCCTTGGGCTTATTCGACAGGACGAATGCCCGCGCATCGATGAATCTAAGAGGGACACATGAGACGCAGGACCTGTCCACTTCTGTCGACCTGGAATTGATGGCCAGTCGGTTGGACAAGGTCTCTACAATAGAAAAGAAGGTGGACGAGCTAACTCAACATTTGCAACAAGCCACCTCTGCACAAAACTCTTTTGCACGACCTCCTCTGGCAAGGGAAACAGTGCAAAACATCTATCACCAACCTGCCAAGGGGATGGACCCATATCCACCCCCGTCTACCTCTCGGATTGGAGTGACCTTCGATCCCTTCTACTCGAGTTGGGGGAACTCTGAACCCTCGTATTCTGACTTTCCTGAGGTTCCTCAGAACTGCGAGGACCTCAACGCCATCCAGAATGACTCATACTCCAATACCTACAACCCTGGATGGCGAAATCATCCTAACTTTCAGTGGGCGGGAAATTCTCAAAAACCACCACATCAACCCCATCCAAAAGCTCCTCGTCCATATTAGCCGCCTCAGCCTCGGCCCAATCCCACCTACCAATTCGGGCAAAATCAGGATCAACTGACTCTTATCCTTCAAACACTGGCTGACATTCAAAAGACGAATGCGGCAATGCAAAAACAGCACAAGGACGAGATCACAGAGGTTCGCAACCAACTGGCCCAGATGGCAAATTCCCGCCAACCTGGCACCCTTCCTTCGCAACCTCTGCCCAACCCAAATAACGTACCGACCCAAAGGCGCGTTATGAATCCGAATCCAGGCCATGCACATTTGATTTATCAGGCCCCTGCTACTCCATCACCAGACGGGATGGAGGCTTCAACATCTTATGCAGGATTGCAGCAGCAGCCACCCCTCCTACCTAACCCAAACCAAAGTCAGGCCGGATTAAACTCTGTAACAACACATAGTGGTAAAACAACACAGGACCCACATTATCCGAACCACTCCAAGCCTGATAATCGCCAAGACCCTAGGGTAGTCATCCAAGATACTACTGTCCCAGATCAAGAACCTGGACCTATCCTAGAGGAACCAGCTAGGATCCCATTTCCTGAGGCCTTGACCAAAGGAAAAAGGACAACCAAACCTGTGGCTCCTGAGGAGGATCTGGTCAAGCTCTTTGAACAGGTCCAAATAAACATCCCGTTGATGGATGCAATCCACCACATACCGGCTTACGCAAGGTTCTTGAAAGACATATGTACACCTAAACGTAAGCCGCGAACCAAGGATGGGAACCCAATCGTACTGTCAGAGCAAGCCAGTTCTGTCATCTTGAGCAAACTCCCACCCAAGGCTAAAGACCCAGGAACTCCCTTGATTTCTTGTAAAATTGGTGAAACCCAACTTGATAGAGCCCTACTAGACCTAGGTGCCTCCATAAATTTAATACCTACATCCCTCCTTGACCACCTTGAAGAATCTGAACTTAAACCCACTGAGGTGACATTGCAGTTAGCCGATCGATCCATCAAGTCACCCAAAGGAATACTCGAGGATGTCATTGTTAGGGTACGAGATTTTTATTTCCCAGTGGACTTCATAGTACTGGACATGGATGCACCTAAAAACCCAAGGGACACACCAATCATATTAGGGAGACCCTTTTTGGCCACTGCTAGGGCCAATATAAACTGCGAAGAGGGCCAGATAGAATTAAAATTTGGGAATCAAAATCTGAAGATTGACATTTTCAAGGCCCATCAAGGGATTAATTGCGAGGTTATAGAGGAAATTTGCGATGTCGAAGCCGTGGTTGATGAACTGCATATAAAGGACAACCTGATTATTCCCGATCAACCACTAGAAAATCAAAAACCGCTAACAGAGGAGTGCGGACATGATCTAGACACAACTATGACTCCTACCATTGCTCCCGATACAAACCCGGAACCACCCGCTGCTGCTGACAATCCTGTCATGGAACTCAAGCCCCTTCCCGAACATCTAAAATATGTCTTTTTGGATTCAAATCAGACGTTTCCTGTGATTATCAATTCTCGACTCACACCTGACCAGGAACTCCGTTTGATTTCTATTCTCCAGCAACATCGTAGAGCCATTCGATGGACTCTAGATGATTTGACTGGTATAAGCCCTTCATACTGCACACATTGAATCTACACAGAAGAAGGCTCACGACCTTCAAGAGAAATGCAAAGATGCCTAAACCCTAACCTACAGGAGGTCGTGAAAAAGGAGATCATTAAGTGGTTAGATGCAGAGATCATCTACCCGATCTCCGATAGTCGTTGGGTGAGTCCAATACAAGTGGTGCCTAAGAAGGCAGGACTTACCATCATCACGACTGAAACCGGAGAAGTCATTCCTACCCGAATAGCTAATTCGTGGAGAGTCTGCACTGATTATAGAAGACTAAATTCCTCCACGAAGAAGGATCATTTCCCACTACCGTTTATTGATCAGATCCTCGAGAAACTAGCGGGAAATAGATTCTTCTGCTTTCTTGACGGGTACTCCGGTTACAATCAGGTGGCAATCCATCTAGAGGACCAAGAAAAGACCACATTCACCTACCCCTTTGGGACGTACGCGTTACGAAGGATGCCGTTCGGTCTCTGCAATGCACCTGCAACTTTTCAGTGGTGCATGCTTGCCATATTCTCAGATATGGTAGGTGATTATCTGGAAGTCTTCATGGATGACTTTTCAGTTTTTGGACAATCATTTGACGATTGCCTCCAACACTTGGTCCATATACTCAGGCGGTACATCGAGGTGAATTTGGTTCTTTCCTGGGAAAAGAGCCATTTCATGGTGCCTGAGGGAATTGTCCTGGGACATTTAATCTCAGAGAAAGGCATCCAAGTGGATCGAGCTAAGGTTAACCTGATTTCCAAGCTCCCTATGCCTAGCTCGATTAAGGACATCCGATCTTTTTTGGGGCACGTCGGTTTCTACCGTCGATTCATCCCTGATTTCTCCAAAATCGCGCGCCCCCTAACCAATCTTCTCTCCAAGGATGTGCCTTTCGAAATTTCCAAGGAATGCACTCAAGCATTTGAGATCCTACGTGACCGAGTCACCTAAGCCCCAATCCTACAGTCCCCTAATTGGTCTCAACCCTTTGAGATCATGTGCGATGCATCTGACTTCGCTGTAGGAGTGGTTTTGGGGCAGAAAATTGACGGGAAACCTGTGGTCATTTACTACACCAGCAAAACACTGGATAAGGCTCAGCGTAACTATACGGTTACTGAGAAAGAGCTGCTGGCCGTAGTATTTGCCCTGGAAAAATTTAGATCATACCTTCTGGGTTCCTGTATTATCATATACTCGGATCACACAGCTGTAAGGCATCTCCTTGCCAAAAAGGACGCGAAACCTCGACTAATCTGCTGGATCTTGCTGTTGCAAGAATTTGACCTCGAGATTCGTGACAAGGAGGGAAAGCACAATGTGGTAGCTGATCATTTGTCCTGCCTTCCTTCTAAAATTATTGATCCTTCCGGACCTATTACAGAACATTTCCCTGATGAGCACCTCCTGACTATCAGTACAAGTCTTCCATGGTTCGCCGATATAGTTAATTACCTGGCATCACATCAGATTCCGCCCGATTAGTCGAAGGCCAAAAAGGACAAATTGCGTTCCGATGCCAAGTATTACCTATGGGAAGACCCGTATCTTTTCCGCATTGGTGCTGATCAGATAATCTGACGGTGCATCACGGAAGTGGAAATCAAAGACATACTCTCATTCTGCCATGACCAGGCATGCGGTGGACATTTTTCTGGACATAAAACCGCATCGAAAGTCCTCCAGTGTGGCTTCTACTGGCCCACAATTTTCAAGGATGCATACGATCACTGTAAGGCATGTTCCCGTTGCCAGACTCTGGGCAACATGAGCCATAGAGACATGATGCCTCTACAGCCGATCTTGGTATGCGAAATTTTTGATATTTGGGGGATTGATTTCATGGGACCCTTTCCGACCTCGGATGGCTTCGAATACATCTTACTCGCAGTTGACTATGTGTCCAAGTGGATAGAAGCCATTCCGACCCGAACCAACAATCATAAAGTCGTTATAAAATTCCTCCATCAAAACATTTTCTCAAGGTTCGGGATTCCGCGTGCTATAATTTCCGACGGAGGGACCCATTTTACGAACGCTCAGTTCAGGTCACTGATGACCAAATACGGGGTGTCACACCGAACCTCTACTCCTTACCACCCGCAAACTAATGGTCTAGCTGAGCTATCTAACCGAGAGATCAAGAAGATCCTTCAGGTTACTGTTCGACCTGATAGAAAAGATTGGTCTTCTCAGCTTCCGGAAGCATTGTGGGCCTATAGGACCGCCCACAAGACCCAATTAGGAATGTCTCCCTTCAGACTAGTGTACGGGAAGGCATGTCACCTCCCCGTCGAATTGGAGCATAAAGCCTACTGGGCAGTACGGACCTGTAATCTCGACCTTTCTACGACTGGAACCCACAGAAGACTTCAAATGAGCGAGATCGATGAATTACGCCACGACGCGTATGAGAACTCGCGAATTTACGAAGAACGGGTTAAAGCTTTTCACAACAAACACATTTCTAGAAAGGTCTTTCATCCTGGTCAAAAAGTTTTACTCTTTGATGCTCGACTCAAATTATTCCCAGGTAAGCTAAGATCCAAGTGGGTCGGACCCTACCTAATCCGACAAATCTTCGGAAATGGAGCCATTGAAATTAGCCCACTCAGTCGCGATTCTAAACCCTTTGTCGTGAACGGTCAGAGACTCAAGCCGTTCATTGACATGACCGATATAGATTTGGCTGAGTCATCCTTTACCCTCCATTACTCTTGAGCTCATTGCGCCCAGTTGATGGCGTAAAACTCATCGCTTAGTGGGAGGCAACCCGTCATTCTTTGAAAAATCCGAAACTGTTTCTGACATCTTCATGCGGAACTCATATTGCACTTTAGGGTTCATCCATTAGAACAGCCGACTTTGCCTCAGGTATACCTACCCGAGATTAGAAATCGTTTGCAACAAGTCACTTTGACCCATTCACTCACCACACATCTGTCCTAATACATGAACTAAGCTGAATTCGAACCCACCTAATTTACAATGGGGACATTGCAAATCTTAGGCATGGGGGGGTATGAAAGTGCAAAATGTCAGAAAATTCATATCAAGAAAGGGTTTCACATAAAAAAAAAAAAAGAGACTTGATAGAGGGGAGGAACAATTCAGGATCATACAAATGAGAGGAGGAAAAGAAAGAAAAATGACAA
Source organism: Thalassia testudinum (assembly GCA_037157565.1). Lineage (NCBI taxonomy): Eukaryota > Viridiplantae > Streptophyta > Magnoliopsida > Alismatales > Hydrocharitaceae > Thalassia > Thalassia testudinum. Next base: position 8,036,454 of record JAZHRO010000040.1, on the reverse strand, counting down.
AAAGGAGCACAAAATGAAAATGAAAAGAAATAGTCATTAGTAAAAGATTAAGGGGTTAATTGAAGTTCTAGATCGAATCAAGAAAAAGAAAAGAAAAGTGCTACGGAGATATAACAAGAGATTAGCGGGAACGCTGGTCTTAGGCCTTTTGGGCTAGTACCTTTAGCTTAAAAATTCACATATCCGTTAAAATCTGGATAATCCTCAAGAGGTTGAGGAAAATGCGAAGATTAAGTATTAGGTCTAAGGCTTAGGAAGTATTCGGCCTCGTTAACTGACCTCCGGTTTGCGGGATTCGGTAACCTAAGCACCCAAATTCACACACAGTCTGGTTCAGTGCGCATAAACATCCAAATCACGCGAAAAGCGTTTAATGTTCTGAAAAAGTCACCTAGATTAGGAGCGGCCAATCAGCACAAATTGATTTGGACAAGTTCCCAGTACAGAGAGGCGGGAAATCCCCCTCGAAGATGCATAACAACATATCGTCTCCTCGGTGCTTGTCTCTTAGGATATTTAAATATCCTACCGGGAGCATGTAAGCACTCTGCTGGTTCAGATACCATGGGCGGCATTATCACGAAATGTCAATCGCCAGGGTCTGGATTCGGCCACGAAACGCCATGGGCGGGATTATCTCGAAATCTCGAAAGCCAGGGTTCCGGGGGTTGCCATGGGCGGGATTATCTCGAAATCTCGAAAGCCAGGGACCCTTGAGGATTGATGATGGGGACGAGGAATCTAATACAGACCGTGTTGAGAAGTTAATCCGAAGCTAGAAATAAAAAGAAAAGAGAGAGAAAAGCTCTCCAAACAAATAAATCTTCTATCTCTCTCTTACAAAAAAAAAACGCACTGCAAACTGAACTTAGGCTAAAAATGTCTCAAGCACGGGTGCTTTAACCGCGGAGTCCAACAAACCCTAGGTTAGTTTCTGTGGGCCGTAGAAACCTTTGCGGAAGACTAAGGCTAAACCGGAATAGGTCCTGATTTTCGTTGGTACTTGAGTACCTCTAGGCCTATTGTCAGCATTCCCACCTAATCACAAAAGAAAAGAAGCACTTATCATTGTTGATAGACATTCAGGGTCTAGAACAGAAGTTAAAACTTTGAAATTTTGCTAAGGGACTAGCAAAAACTAGGCATGGGGGTATGATGAGATCCTCATCATGAGCCATAACTAGCTCATTTTGACCCAATAAAGAAGATAAAAGCTCCTACATAACCTAGAAGAAGACTTAACTGAAGGAACAAGTGCTCTGAGAAGAAAACATGAAATAAAGGTTAAAACTGTAATTTTACCATTGCAGTGCATAAACGGGATTTCTCAGAAGCAAAACATAGGTCAAATGGTCCAAATAAGATAAAAAGTGGGTTGAGTTAATCAGAAATGGGTTTATGTGCAATCTAAGAACTAAGTGACACTAGGTAACCCTAAAACAGACCCGCTTAAATTAACAAGGTTCCGGTCAGAATAAAAATCAAGACCCGCTTAAATTAACAAGGTTCCGGTCAGAATAAAAATCAAGTAAACCCTCTAAAAATCATAGAAAAATATCCTCTAGGGTTTAGAACACTTAATTTGGCCTTTGGAACCTAGTTTGACCTATATTAAGGTCCTAGATCTTCAATTAACCTAATTTAGGTTTTTACGCAAAATATCCAGTCAAACGAGGTCAAAACTAAAATCCAACTTCACCATTGGATTCCTTAGGTCCAAATTAGGTTTCTAACAAAATTTGGACCTAAGGAGAGGTCATCTTGACCTACTGTGCAATTTAGTACACCCAAATCATAAATTGGTCCCTATCTTTTGAATACCTTTGCAGAGAGCCCCCTAGGTTCTTCTCCTCCTTTGCAAACCGGTCCTGCCGCCATTGCTAGGGCAGAATCGAGCTCCGGTGAAGTTTCGAGAGAGATTGCTCTCTAATTCCTCAGAGATTCTCTCCCAGAAATGGAAGGGGGATTCTCTGAGGAATTCCCTTCCTTCTAAAGCCAATTACAATCGCTGGTGTGAACCCAATCTCTCGTACGAACGCACGAGAGATTTGGGTATCCACTTTCCTTCCATATCCGGCGAGCCGGCAGCGTTCATTGCGCGGTCTCCACGCGCTGGTAGGTGCGGCCAGCACCTATAAAAGACACCCCAGACCCTGCCGCAGAAGCAAGCTTGATTTTGACGGAGATCCCTTCCAAATTCCTCCCTCTCCCGTCTCCGGCCAAACGACCCACAAGCTCCGGCGACCTCCTCCCCTCCTTCTCGTCGCTCTGCTGCCATACCAGCAGCAGAGTCCTCTCCGCCGCTTCCTCCCGCGTCGCACTGTACCCCACGCGCGCGCTTTTGACCTCATCTTCGTCGCCGCTTCCTCCCTCAGGGTCTTTCTTCCCCGACGACGGCAGTTACGAGCCGTCCTCTCCGCCACCTCCCTTCCTTCCAGACAACCCCAGATATGTTCTCCATCCTCTCCTCTCTCTTTTTCCCCAACTATTTTACTTGATTACCCCTCGATAGTACCTAACCGCCTCCATCTTCCTCGCCTCCGACCGCACTCCGGCGAGCTGCCCGCACCACTCCGCCACTCCACACGGCTCGCCAACCACCTCGAGAGCTCCGCCTCACCACCAGGAACTCGCTCCACCCCACAACTGCCACTCCAGACCTCCATAATCACCCCCCGACCAACCCACCATCTCCGGCCACAGGTTGACCTAGGCCGACCGGCAACCTGTAGCATCACCCACCGCCTTCGTCATGCTACGGGGAAGGTTTCCAGCTATTCTGATTGGGCCAATAGGCCGTTCTGTTGGATGTCAGGTGTAAGCCTCAGCCGCCATTAATAGCTGAAGCAGCAGGGAGCTTGGAGCAGCAGCAGGCGTCAGGCTTCCCAGGCGGCAGGTGCAGTAGATTCTCTCAAGTATCGCGAAGCAACCGAGGCCAGCCAGTAGCTCAGAGGAGTCAACAGCTTGGGCAATCGAGCGACAAAACTCTGCGGGCGCGCGTGAAGGCGAGACCAGATAGTCCCACATCGTGGGATTGCAACACTCAGGTACCATATAAGTCTTTTTTGTGTTATCGTCTTAGTGCCTCTGTAAGCACAGGGGTGAGGTCCCTCACTGCCCTCACACACGCCTCGTCCGCGGCTTGACCTCGCGGATTTGGTGGATCCGACCTGACCTAGACCTACGCACTCCTCACGCATCACCACTTGCCGTTGTGCCTGTTCCCGGGTGCTAACCCGACCCGACTACCCGTGTGGCTCTGGGAGAGCGTCCGTGAGTGTATTGCTTGAGAGAGAGAGAGATGCTTGGGTAGAGGGACGGGGGTAGGTTTTTGCTACTGTGTGGTGTGTGCAGGAAGGAAGAACTGACCTAGGCAGCGAACACTTAGCTGGCTGCAGAATAGGAAGAGAAGAAAGAAGAGGCTGTGTAGCAGTGAAAGGAGAAGTCTTCGCAGAGAAGAAGAAGAAGGAAGACAAGGCAGAAGAGAGGGAAGAACGAAGAAGAAGACAAGGGAAGACTGCAAAGAGATCAGAGGAAAAAGAAAAAGAAGAAAGAAGAAAGGCAAAGCAGGAGAAGGAAAGATACCAGAAGCAAAGAAAGGAGAAGAGCCACGAAGAAGAAGAGAGAAAGAGAGATCACATTTAGGACGTCTGATACACAAATCAGACGTCCAATTCTATTTTTTTTCCCAAATCTATTTTTTTTAAAATTCTCTTTGAATGAATCATATTTGCATTTAAACAGTTGTATTCTTTGGTTTTACAAAGTACTGAGATTGCTCCCCGTGTTCGACCTCGGATACTCTAGTTGTTCGAGTAATAAAATTCTTTATATTTGTTTAGACATTTTGTCGGTTATACTACAACGTAATATACTTTAAACTCGCACAAAACATCGACAACAAGGTCCACTCCAAGGAGCTCCAAACGGAGCCATCAGAGGGCGAGGGGCATACAGGCCCCCATCGAAGGGAGGGACCAAAGGACTGCACCAGCAAGAGCCGAAACCCTAGCCAGAAAGGAGGAAAAGAGAACGGAGAGGTGCCCACATGCAACGATGCTAGTAGTGCTCTTCCTCCCCATCACCCGCCATTTCCTTACAGATAGACACAATTGCTTCTATCATGATCAAAAGTAGTTAATGACAAGTCGAAAGGCGATTAATTCTATCAAACTAAGTAAAATAAAATGAAACAGAGTAAAGTAACATTGGTAGGGGATCCATGTTAGAGGAGAGGTTTCCAAACTCCCCCACTTGCAAGAAGAACTTGTAACCGTACCATCTTAGCAGTCTGAAGACAAAGCAAAAACCATGCAAGTAGAACATCATTCACTATAAAGACAAAGAGTTCCCTGATACATACTGTCATACACACACACTTACATATACATAGTTATACAAGCCTCCTTCTTTCCCCTACCACAAAAGTAACAACATTAACCAGAGGGAAGGACCATAAAAGGGGAGCCACAACTATCAACAACCATAAAAGAAAGAGATGTCTTGCATAAGAAGGCTCCAAGTGAAAATGAGGAACCAGTCACTCAAAAGTCCTCCCATGTCCTCCTTGGTCGAAAACCTGCAAAATAGATCGCCTGCTCTAGTTGACATATGGCCCACACAAATTCTGCAACAGACTTTGAAGGGACTCAGTAGGAGGGTCCGCCCACCTTCGAGGGTATTGGGCTTCCACTATTGCCCTCTCCAAGAATATGAGTGTCATCAAGAAAAGCTAATCTGCTGCCGCTAGGCACCAGTGCTACTCGCAGGTAGGGTGGAATCCGTGAGCCCACGACATCAGAACCTGAAATGGGTCACAAGAAAATAGGGATGAGCTATCCAACTTAGTAGAGATCGTACTACATGTGAAATCCAGCAAGAAGAGGTGATATAGAGGGTTCTTTTACCTTTTTGTTTTGCCTTGTATACTCACTCTCCACCACACTCCATAAAATTCTAGTTGGATTCATAAGATGGGTTATTCTAGTGCTAACATTTGTTCTCTCCCTCGCCACAAGTGTCAGATTTAGAAGATCATCCCTCTCTATTTAGAGGAGATTTCGACATATCCTTCCCTTAGATCCTCGCATGGTGGCCTCTCCCTGATCATGGGAGGGCTAACAAGATGAGCAACCCTTGCGAAAGGCGTACCCATTCTCGACATATCAAGAATGTTGCTAACCTCCATCAGAAGAGTTGAGCCTCTTGGGAGGTACCCAGGCCAATGCCTCGTGTCGGTGAGGAGCCACCCCCATTCGCTGTCTGTAAGGCCTAGTATGTAATCTACATAGATCATGTCGCAGGGTTGGTCAAACTTGTCGAGCCACACCATTGCTACCGCTAGGAGTGTAACCATGAGGTGTGCCCTCTCAGTCCGCCGGCGGACGAGATCTCAACCAAACCCATCATGGTACCCTCGTCAATCCCTACACATGCAGGTGCCTGATGAGCCTCTCGCTCGAGTACCCTTTTGGCAGTAAGTCAGATTCGGGTACGCTCAGGTACCTTCTTTTGATGATGGCCAAGGGCTCACCACCACTCTTGGGAACTTCTCAAGTTCCAACGTAGATCTCTAGGTAGCTCCTAGCTACCGCAGTATCTCAGGTCTCCTTCCCAAGTAGTGAACCCAGTTCACCAAGTCTAAGGCCCAACCTTACTGGCCCACCAAGTAGACCTACTATATTTTTGTTTCATTGGGCCCCAAGTCTGGAATAACATCCTAAGGACCTAGTGGATTTCCTAAGGTCTGACCGCAAACCTTTGGAATCCCAGTGGGGTTTTCATTTAGATCTTATCAGAAACAACTATTTCATGTACTGGATATTTACCAAACACCTAATTTATTTATCTAGGTTTCATTCGTATCCTCCCAAGATTGATTTATTACCTCCTTTATCTAGTGGTCTTCCAGGTATTAGCAGATTTACAAATTAATCATAACCTCATGTCGCATGTCAAGGCTTGCATATTCTCCACATTTATCCAAGTGCTTAAGCGGGGGCATGCTCACTCAGGCCAGTACCGATACAGACCCTCAGTACGGGTACTGGGCTACTTCTACCCCAACTACAGCCGAATCATAGCCCTTCAAACCAATATCGGTACTGATCATCAGTACCGATACTGGACCAATTCTCTATAGTTGTCCCATCTAGGCCAGTATCAGTACTGGTCAACAGTACTGGTACTTGGCCAGTTCTATTCCCCTTGTCGAATATTGTAGGGGGTCTTAAGAACCATCTGGTACCGGTACTGATCATCAATACCGGTAGTGGGCCAGTTTTGTTCCCCTTGTCGATTATGTTAGGGGTTCTTGGGAACCATCTAGCACCAATACTGATCATCAATAACTATACTGGGTGGTTCCAGGCCCTACTCCAGCACATTTTCAGTCTTACATCACAACCTGAAGACTCCTTATATAGGTTTCATTATCCCAATAATGCTAGGTATAAAACAAGTATTTAGTGCCTGGTGAAACCTCGCAAGCAACACGATGGGGTTCCTAATCGTCCCAACGTGTCTCCAACCCTAGGCGTGTATTCCATTATACCTCTGGCCCTCATTAACTCAAAATATGAAGCGGCACTCACAGGAAAAGGAGTTAACATCCCTACCTTAAGCTTTTGGTTGCAGCTTGATCGGGAGGTTTCTTCGCTTTGCAAATGATATCAGAAAATATGTCGTCGCAATATGTAATGTGGTAGAAAAAAAACCTCGATCAAAGTTACTAAAATACTGAAATAATACCACACTTCAGGTCGTATCACAGGGAGACATAGAACCAATAAGATCACCAATAATCATGTTCAAGAAAAATAAATTGCCATTGATATCAATTCATCATGGGAGGAAAGAAAACAAAATGCATTAACTAGTAATTCCAATCCTTCAATATTGTCACAAATAACCAAGAACAGAAGGGCCTCCCACAAATTTCCCATAATAAAATAATCAATATCAAAATCCTATTCTTTGGCATTGGCAATCAATGTAATTTTTAATTAAGCCAAAAACATGGGATTTGCTACCGGTGCACGCACGTGGAGGAGGAGAGGACAGTCGGCCTTGCCGTGCTTGGAGGAGGTTGGCGTTGTCGAGAGCTTCGCATCGGAGGTTGTGCCGTGGAAAACGATGGCCGGTGGCAGTTGGCCGATGGGAAGGTTGGCTGGCGACATGGAGCCTCGCCGACGGTCGTGTGGTCTGTCGTTGGCGGATCTGAGGGTGTGGCCATGCTCGTGAGGGCCAGCGAGTTCCATGGCATCGACAGACTAAAGGATGATGGCTAAAGGAGGTGGTTGCACATGAGGGGAACCGGCGTTGATGTTGGGTTCCCTTCGGTCTATTAGAGAGGAAGACAAAGAAGAAGACGAGGGTGCTGCTGCGTGCGAGGGAGGTGTACTGCTGGTGGTGGCACAAGTAAGGCAAGTGCCCGCAAGCGCTAGAGGAAGAAGCAGAAGATGGAGAGGCCGTCGCACGTGGGCGACTGCGTGTGGGTGTCGTGTGCACTTGGCGTGGCTGAACATGACCTGCACACGAGGAGGAAGGCTGGAGGAAGGCCACAGGGTGGGTGCGTGAGGGCCTGCGTGCGTGGGGGAAGGTCGGAGGACGGGCGTGTGAGGGCCTGCACGTGGGCTGGTTATGCTGTCGGTGGTGCTGCATGTGTTGCGCACGGTAGTGGCTACGTGCAGTAGGTGCCGAGGAGAGTGGTGAATGAAGTGGTGAAGGGACGAGTCTCAGATGTCTGAGAACCTTCCTGGTCGTCTTAACTGTAGAGGTTGGCACACGGTGAGGGTGTTGGCAGTGTCGACTGACGCTCACGGTGGTGGATGGGCACATGGTGAGGGGAAGGAGATGGAGGCCATTTTTTTTTCTCCAGGGAAGCTGCCCCCCCCCTTTGTCGTTCCTTTCCTGTTAAATAAGGAGAAAATGAGACAACGAGAGAGAGAGTCAGAGAAGGAAAGAAATAATCAATCAACCGTGATTTAGTGTTGCCATTTGAGGGAGAGAGACATAAGGAATCAAAGAGATTTTAGGGCAAATAAGGAAGGGATTAAGAGATGCCAAAGAATGATTCTTTTGCCAAATTTTGCCAAGATAAAAAAAATCCCATAATGTAACACCTCAAATCTATATTTGATGTGAAGTCCTTGCCTTTAAAGTGAATAATCAGTTCTTTCACATAAATATTCAAGTAATTAATGCATGAAATGATACATTCAAAGCTTTCACATTTTGTCATTATCAGCATGCCTTAGATTAAATTATGTTCTAAATAATTCAATACTTAACCATTAAATTAGTCCACTCAAGTGGACTGATCAAATACCCCCATGCCTAAGTTTTGTTAGTCTCGAGCAAAATCATATGAACCAGACTAGGTCTCCATGCCAGATTTTACCATTAGGATGCCTTATCGTACCATACTCTAGAAATTATATTGAAATACCAACTATAGGCCTAAAGGTACTCAAGTACCAGCCAAGATACGGACCTGACTAGCCTCAGTCTTGAGTCCACCGTGAAGGTTTCTAAGTCCCGCAAAAACTGGCCAGAGGTTCGTTCACCCCAGCGGTTAAAACACCCATGCATATGTGCAGAAAGGTTAGGTTCAGTTTTACCAGTGCATTTTTAGTAAGAGAGAGGGAGAAATATTATTTTGAGAGTTTTCTCTCTTTTTAAATTCCCCTAGACTTAACATTGGATTGGTCCTACACACTATCTATATCAGATTCCTTGTCCCCACCATCAATCCTTGCAGGGTCCCTGGCAATCGATGCTTCGAGATAGCACCGCCCATGGCAACCCCCAGAACCCTAGCTTTCGACACTTCGGGATAGTGCCACCCGTGGCGTTCTGTAGCTAAATTTAGATCCTAGCAATCGACATTTTGGGATAATGCCGCCCACGGCATCTGAACCAACACAAGATGCTTCTGTGCCCCTGGTAGTATATTTAGATATCCTAAGAGACAAGCATCGAGGAGATGATATGTTATAATGCATCTTCGAGGGGCTTATTTTACATTCTCCTCTCCGCACCAGGAACTCATCCAATCAACTTGTGTCTTCAAGCCGATCCTAAGTCAACTTTTCGGGAAAACATTTTTAGAACAGACACTTTCTGGTATTATTCTTTGTTATGCACACTAAACCTGACCAGTGTATGATTTTTGGGTGCTTAGGTTACCAAGTTCCGCAAACCAAAGGGCAGGCAATGGGGCTGAATACTCCCTAAGCCTTAGACTTAATACATCAGCCTCGCAACTCCCTCAACCTCTTGAGGAATAGTCCATATCTTAACAAATATGTAAGTGTTTAAGCCCTAAAATGCACCCAAAAGGCATAAAGTCAGTATCCCTCACTTATCTCCTTTTATTTAGTACTTTAGGACTTAATTCATCATCCGATCCAGCCCGAAACTTAGGTGACTCTTTCATAATCACATGCTGGGACTAACACGATTTTTCCTTGCCTATCTTTTTCTTCTGGCTCTTTCCTTTTCATCTCTCTTCTTCTTCTCTCTTTCTTTTTTTTAGATAGAACTAAAGTCCTAACTATGCATGCAGAATATGTATAAATGCTACAAACAACCTCAGGTTATACCCCCCAATGCCTAGATCTGATAATGTCCGCATTGGAAAGCCAAAACAAGGAAAGACACAACCTGAGGTGGCGAGTAGTTAGAGTAAGGCTCCTCCAATCTGTAAGTGTCCAATAACTGGCCATCAGAAAGTGTAACATAAGGTTTCAAGCGGTGGCCATTTACCTTGAATGTCTCACCAGACGAGGGATTCTGAATTTCAACAACACCATGCGGGAACACCTACGTGACAGTGTACGGCCCATCCCAATAGAACTTCAGTTTTCCAGGAAAAGGCTTGAGTCTGGAATTGAAAAGCTAGACCCATTGGTGGGGCTCAAAGGTTTTACGAAGGATGTGTTTATTGTGAAAGACCTTAGTGCACTCCTTATAAGCTTGAGCAGTGTCATAGACCTCATTCCTCAATTCATCAAGCTCGGTTAGTTCTAATAAGCATGCATTGCCTGCTGTTCTAAATCCATGTTGACATTCTTAATAGCCCAATAAGGTTTATGCTCAATCTCAATAGGCAAATACCTTTGCCATACACTATACGAAAAAGAGACATACCTAAGGGGGTCTTATAAGCTGTTCTGTAAGCCCATAGAGCCTCATCTAGTTTCTTCGACCAATCTTTCCTATCGGGTCTTACAGTTTTTTCCAGAATTCATTTGATCTCCCTATTTGACACTTCAACCTGTCTGCTCGTTTGCGGATGATACGGGGTGGCCACCTTGTGGGTGACACCAAGACTTTTGAGGAGACGGGCAAAGTGTGCATTCCTGAAATGAGGTCCCCCATCACTAATGATCGTCCTTGGGTAGCCAAATTGGGAAATGATATTAGCCTTAATGAAAGGCAGGACCACGGAGTGATCGTTGGTCCTTGTCGGAATAGCTCCTATCCACTTTGACACATAATCAACTGCCACGAGGATATATTCAAAGCCATGAGATGATGGGAAAGGACCCATGAAATCTATGCCCCAAACGTCGAATATCTCGACCGGAAGAATAGGTTATTGGGGCATCTCATCTCTCTTGCCAATAGTTCTAATTTGTTGACAATGAAGACAAGCCTCCACAAAGGTGTGTGTGTCTTTGAAAAGTGAAGGCCACCAGAAACCAGACTGGATAACCTTATATGTAGTCTTCTTAACAGTAAAGTGTCCTCCACAGTGTAGTGTGTGGCAAAAATTCAAGACACTCTGTTGCTCCTCTTCAGGGACACATCTCCATAACACTTGATCATGACCTATTCTAAAGAGCTCTAGGTCCTCCTAGTGATAATACTTGATGCTAGCGAGAAATCTGTCTCGCTTATGCTTATTCCACGTACTGGGGTTTTCACCAGTGACCATGTAGTTGAACCATCAGCATACCACAGTGTTGAAGGTTTTACCTCCATTACCGTTTCATTAGGAAAGATGTCACGAATGTCTCCTGACAGGGTTGAAGCCTCAACTGGGATCCTAGACAAATGATCTGCAACAACATTTTTGACCCCTTTCTTGTCACGAATATTGAGGTTGAACTCTTGTAATAATAGAATCGAACGAATCAGCCTAGGTTTGGTGTCCTTCTTTGTGAGGAAATGTTTTAAGGCTGAGTGATCAGTATAAACCACAACCTTGGATCCTAGAAGATAAGACCTAAACTTCTCCAAAGCAAATACTACCGCAAGAAGTTCTTTTTCTGTCACAATGTAGTTTTGCTATGGATCCGTAAGAGTCTTACTTGCATAGTATAGCACATAAGGTATTTTATCAACCCGTTGACCAAGGATCGGACCCACAGCAAAATTAGGGGCATCACACATTAACTCAAATGGGAGGGTCCAATCACATGCTTGTAGGATCGGCGCAGTTATGAGGGCCTCCTTCAAAAATTGGAAGGCCTTGGCACACATTGCATCAAAAATGAAGGGAGTATCCTTCTCCAGTAGGTCGCAAAGTGGCCTAGAAATCTTGCTAAAGTCTTTAATGAAGGGCCTATAAAAGCCAGCATGGCCGAAGAATGAATGAATCTGCTTGACATTGGTGGGCAGTGGAAGCATAGAAATGGACTCAACCTTGGCCTTGTCCACTTCTAAACCTCACTTGGACACTACATGACCAAGAATAATGCCTTGTTGAACCATAAAATGGCTTTTCTCCTAGCTAAGCACCAATCTTGTCTCCTCACAGCGGGTGAGAACATTTTCTAAATGTGAGAGACAATGGTCAAATGACGAGCCGTATATGGAGAAATCATCCATGAAAACCTCAACGAACTCATAAATCATGTCTGAAAGGATGGACATCATACACCGCTGAAATGTTCCTGGAGCATTACATAGTACAAATGGCATTCAACGAAAGGCAAATGTGCAATAAGGACTTGTAAAAGTCATGCACTCCTGGTTGTCCGGAAAGATGGCAATCTGATTGTATCTAGAATATCCATCGTGAATCCTACCTTTTTGGGCACCACATGAATAGGACTGACCCATTTACTATTAAAAATGGGGTAGATTATCCCTACATCCAACCATTTTAAAATTTCCTTTTTCACCACTTCCCGCATGTTGGGATTTAACTGCCTTTGCATATCTTTGAAAGGTTTCACAGAGTCGTCCGTGTAAATTTGATGCATGCAGAGAGTTGAGTCAACCCCTTTGATATCAGCTATAGTCCAAGCAATGGCTTCCTTATGCCATTTTAGGCATTCAATTAGTGCTCCCTCCTGCATCTCAGATAGAGCAGTTGAGATGATGACAGGGAGCGTATCATTGGGCCTAAGGAAGACATATTTGAGGGTCTCAAGAAGTGGTTTAAGCTCCAATTCGGGAGCTTTCTAAATCGACGAAATTATGTTCGATGTCCCCACCTCCGGTAGCAGATCTACCTTGATTGTCCATGGTGGGGAGAGGGAGTCAGCTTTGACACCCAACAACTCTTCTAATTTAGGCATATCTTCCCCTCCTTCTTCAAAATTTGGAGTGCGGTCCTTGGAAATAACAATTGGGAGAGGATCATCACACAAAAGAGCTGGTGTCATCTCCTCGATAATCTCATCGATCACCTCGATTTGGGAATAATCTTCTAATCTTGGTTGTTTATAGGCATCAAACACATTGAGCCAGTCTTTCAATTCCCAAAGCCCATCTTGAGTGCCCCTGATTTGCAATTGATTGATGCATTGGCTGTAGCCAAAAAGGGATCCCCCAGGATAATTGAGGGTTTGGTGGGCATGTTGGAAGGGTCAGTGTTTAATATCAGAAAGTTGATGGGAAAGAAGAAGTCCTCTACTCTCACCAGGACATCTTCTAAGAGCCCACATCATGTATTCAGCGATCTATCAGCTACTTGGAGGATTACAGGACTAGGCTTCAAATCACCTCCTCGTAATAGCTCATAGATAGAGCTCGGAAATATATTAACCCCCGCACCTAGATTGAGGAGAGCCTCATCGATGCGTTGGTCTCCAATGACCACAGAAATATACGAGGCTCTTGGGTCCATCGTAGGGGGTGTACCTTGTTGTAGGACCGAGCTGACTAGGTCGGGTAAAACGACCTTAGCTTGGACTTGTTTCCTAGATTTCCTCTTCTGGGTGCACAGGTCCTTTAGAAATTTAGCATAGGATGGTATTTGCCTAATAGTTGACGGAGAGATTTTTGCTTATTTATGAGGATGATAGCAATAAATTAATATGTCGTTGTGTTTTATATGGTGGAAAATCTCTCAATCAAAAATTAAAGTAAATATCAAATCTAACCACAATAAAAATGTCGCATCCACAGGGAGGAATAGAACCAATAAATTCACGCATAGAGGATTATAATATTTGCAGACAACTTCGCGACTTTAATGCGAGGAATATGCTACTCTAAATGGAGCTTGCAATTTCATTAAAAGTTCAAGGCTATTTATGCAATTTTCACGTCAGGAATCAAGCTCCCAAAAATATGTATATGATGCATGTGTAGTGGCATATCATGTAAATTTGACTTGCATGCAAATCTGATTTGAATTTCAATGTTGAATGATGCACATAACACTAATTAAGTAAATTCACAAAACTATAAGTGCATGCATGCAATGTGGCCTGAATAAAATAATAATATTAAAGTGGCAATGGCATGCAATGTAAATTTTAATTGAAGCAAAAATAGAGGATTTCTCCTCTCTCTTCCTCGCTTGAACGGTCGTGCGTGGTTGGCGGTGAGTGTCGACGGGATGGTGCACCTCGACGAGTGCTTCGCGATGGTGGTGACGTGGCAGCCAGAGGTGGCCAGTGAGGAGAAGAACATCGGCGATGGGTTTTGACAGAGAGGATGAACCATGCGTGGAGTGGAGGAAGAGTTGTTGCCTGTAGGCATGCGGCTGCGCGATGGGCACGCACACAAGGTTGCGCGAGGGCACTGCCTACGGGTGGTCTACTCGCGGGCGTGCTTGGCCACGCGTGGGTGCAATGAGGGCAGCGCGGTGGGGGTGCTACGGTGGGCAGGCGGGATGGCTTGCAGGGCGTGGAGGCAGCGTGCTTACAGGGCTGTAGGGCTACGGGGTGGGGCAGGCTAGAGGAGGACGCTACGCGGTGATCTGCACGGAGGCTGCAGAGAGAAAGAGGGAGAAGGGCAGGCGCACGCATGGTGTCTGCATGGCGCGCAGTGGAGGTTGTGGCAGTGGTGCGCTTGCAGGGCTGCAGTAGGAGGATGGTGTAGGCACGTGGTGAAGGTTGGGGTGGAGCAGTAGTAGGGCTGCGGTGAGGGCATGCGGTGAGAGAGGATGGAATGCACCACTGCTGTGTGGAGTTTGGGGTGGAGGTGCACACAGTGCACACCTTCTTCGCAGTGCACGCAGTATCTTTTCTCGATGTCCTCCCTTCCAAGCCCTTCAGCTTTTCTTTTATCTCCTCCCCGACGCAAGTCAAGGGATTTTCAAATCCCTTACTAAACTTGGCCAGCGGCTATTGATGGAGTTGTTGAGGCCGGCTGGAGGTTGAGAGATTTCTGGGGGGGAAATATCTCTTCACCACCCTCTTCTTTGCATGAATTATTCCTACAATAATGAAACATAAAATAGTTACATAAAAGTTATTGAATAAATGTAAACTTAGATAATGATGCATGCAATCATTTAATGACCTAATGTGGTTATTAACAAACATAAAATGTTAGAATAGAATTACTTAGGCATAACAATAGTCCATTAAAATAGACTCATCAAATACCCCCATGCCTAAGATTTGCTAGTCCCTAGAAAAATGAAAAATAATAGAAGTAATCAGAAGGTTTCTTCTTTTCTTATTTCAAAACTTTAGAGATCTAGACAAATGTGACATGATAATAGCCTAGGTAACAGATCCAAGTGAAAAGCTAATTTGCATTTGCAGTTCGTACTTATCCCTTAGTAAATATTTCTATCAGGATAGGCAACTACTTCCCTTGGGGATAAAGCAGAAAATAATCTGTAAATTGACCCCGACTTTAGGCTTAGGTAGGAGATATCGAGTTGAATGGATTTGTATTTGGTGGCACACACTCATTTGGTGCTACATGCAGTCTAGTACTACAGACTGTACATCTCTAGACTATTAGACAAGTCAACTCAGAGAGAGGCTAAACAACTGTGCTCTCTTGATGTTCCTTGGTGCTCACTCTTTTCTTTCTTTTCTTTCTGAGATCACAAATCTTGCCAGATTCAGTAATTGTACTCACTGTTTGGTAGCCTTACATGGCATTCACACTTTAATTAAAGTCCTAATAACTCTACAACTAAGTTAGAGACCTCAGCCAGTATTCGGGCGATCAGAAATACTGAAAGGTAGGTATGGGTCATATTTGGTGGATCGCGATATGTGTTTTTGTTGCCTCAGAAGCAATGTTACAAACTTGGACTCTCTTTTTCTTTTCTCTTTCTCTTTTCTTCTTCTCTTCTCTTTCTCTTTTTTTATAATATAATTGTTTCTTCTCTCTTTTTTTTTCTTTTTTTTTCCTTTATAAATCAACATAACACGACATAGACTTTTATTTATAAGGCATGATTAGGGATGATGATGGTCAAGAGCATATTGTATGGCTTATTTGGTGGAAGTGCCTATTCTCGGCACTGGGAAGAAATGGATAGGACAAGCATATTTCTGACCTTTGATACTATTACCCTCCTTCAACCGAGGACTCTATGAAGGGCGGTCGTAACCGTCCACCATAGTCATAGCTTTATTAAGACTCAATCTCTATGTATCTGCCTTATTTGGTAACTCTCAGGAATTCACACAAAGTACACACATAGGAATAGAGAGAGAAAACTATGCCTAACTCTGAAGTATCATCATCTAATTGTCCAAAACTTAAGAGTCCTTGCACTAGACTTAGTGCACCAGTAATCTCTCTACTTTCTTATTACAAATATGGGGGTGGATCTACTAGAAGATAGTATGCCTGACTCCCTATTAACTGTCCAAGGGTTCAGTAGACTAAAAATGCTTATTGGTTTTCTTCAAGGATCCATTACCCAATCTACGTGCATGTAAAGTAAATGTGCTGGATGCTAAACTTAAGAAACAATTTAAGAAGAAAATTCATTAATGACACCTCCATGATAAGGATGTTTTGCTAGGGACTAACCAATTCAGCTCAAGAAAATAAGAGTTTTTTTTTTAAAATGTATGCAAATATTTATAAATGCTATAAACATTCTCAGATTATACTCCCCCATGCCTAAGACTGACAATGTCCTCATTGGGAAAATGCAGACATAGAAGAATATCACCTGAGGAGGAGAGTGGGAGGAGCTAAGGCTCCTCAAGCCAAAGTGCATCCAAAACCTGGCCATCTGAAAGAGTAATATAAGGTTTAAGTCATTGGTCATTTACCTTAAAGCTCGCACCTGAAGTAGGGTTCCGAATTTCTACAGCTCCATGAGGGAAAGTATTGATAACAACGTATGGCCCATCCCAGCAGGACTTAAGCTTTCCAGGAAATAATTTAAGTCTGAAATTGAAGAGCCAAACCTACTGGTTGGGCTCAAAAGTCTTTCTAATGATGTGCTTATCATGGAAGACCTTTGTACGTTGCTTGTAAGCTTGAGAAGTTTCATAGGCTTCATTACAAAGCTCCTCAAGCTCACTTAATTCTAACATACGCGCCTTTCCTGCTTTATCCAGATTCAAGTTAACGTTTTTAATAGCCCAATAAGCTTTATGTTAGATTTCAACAGGAAGGTGGCACGCTTTTCCATAGACATGATAGAAAGGAGACATGCCCAAGGGAGTCTTATACGTAGTTCTGTAGACCAAAAGAGCATCATTTAGTTTTCTAGACCAATCCTTCCGATTGGGCTTGACAGTTTTTTCTAAATTCGCTTAATCTCCCTATTAGACACTTCAACTTGTCCA
Source organism: Thalassia testudinum (assembly GCA_037157565.1). NCBI lineage: Eukaryota > Viridiplantae > Streptophyta > Magnoliopsida > Alismatales > Hydrocharitaceae > Thalassia > Thalassia testudinum. The sequence continues at coordinate 8,019,493 of JAZHRO010000040.1, read as the reverse complement.
CTCGTTTGGGGATGGTAAGGTGCGGCTATCATGTGGTTGACTCCCAAATTTTGGAGTAGTCTTGTGAAGTGTACGTTCTTGAAGTGAGGTCCTCCATCACTTATGATCATCCTTGGGCACCCATACCGAGAAATGATATTAGCCTTAACAAAGCCCAAGACCACAGAATGGTCATTGGTTCACGTGGGTATGGCTTCTATCCATTTCAATACATTGTCTACAGCCACAAGGATGTATTCATATATGAAGGACACAGGAAAAGGACCCATGAAGTCAATGCCCCAAATATCAAAGACTCAACAGGGAGGATAGGTTGTTGGGCCATCTCATCCCTTTTCCCAATAGTTCCCATCTGCTAACAACATAGACATGCGCCCACATACGTATGTGCATCTCGGAATAATGTGGGCCACCAAAAGCCAGACAAAAGAACCTTATGGGCAGTCTTCTTCAGACTAAAATGTCCCCCATAATGGAGGTCATGGCAAAAACTCAGAACACTTCTTTGTTCTTCATCAGGGATGCAACGATGAAAAACCTGGTCAGGGCCAACTCTAAGAAGCTTGGGTTCCTCCCAGCGATAAAATTTAGCATTAGCAAGAAACCTATCTCGCTTCTGCTTGTCCCAAGTACTAGGGGTAATGCCTGTGACTAGACAGTTCACTATGTCAGCGAACCAAGGAGTTTTAGCCTCTACGGCCATCAGAGACTCATTAGGGAAAGTCTCTTGAATACCGCCAGCAAGGTTTGATGCCTCAATTGGGATCCTAGACAGATGATCTACTACCACATTCTCAACTCCTTTCTTATCTTTAATTTCCATGTCAAATTCCTGGAGTAGCAGAATCCAATGAATTAGGCGAGGTTTGGTGTCCTTTTTAGCATGAAGATGCTTTAATCAGAATAATCAGTGAACACCACAACCTTGGATCCAAAAAGATAAGACCGAAACTTTTCCAAAGCAAATACTACAGCAAGAAGTTCCTTTTCAATGACGGTGTAGTTTTGCTGAGGATCCATAAGGGTCTTGCTGGCATAATGGAGCACATGAGGTTTGTGACAGAAAGCCATTTTCGTGCATTTTAAAGTTGTCGAAAATTGTAGTATAGTCGCACAAGAACGTTTGTCAAAAAATTGATTTTGTAAAAGTAACGAGACTTTGAGTCCTGGTCGTTCGTCTCTGGGAGGCATTTGTTTAATTCTGAAATCGATCGTTTATCTCTCTACTTTAGTTAAAATCACACGCTAGTTTCCAATCTTCAGATTAAGATTTCGCCACTTCTATTATGAATTCTGATTACATGCACGTGCGTTAAATAGATAACAAAGGTAAAAGTATGAGTTTCAGTGTGCACAATTCTAGTTACGTGGTGGTTGTTTACGGAAAATGTATCTATAGTTAGATCTTCCATATTTTCCCAAACCAACATGCTTGTTGCAAAATACATATATAAGTGAAAAACAGGCAACTTGAATCACACAGAAAAGATGGCAACCAATAAGCTCATGGTGATTTTAGACATAGAGATATGTATAAAAATATATCTTTTATTCATTCATTCAGAGAAGTGTTTGCAACATGGAATGTAGAGGAAAGCTTGTATAGGGATGCTTGAAAATGTAAATCTAGCTAACAGAAAATGATTGCATACAGGAATCTATAAGGGGATTTTGCATGCATCATTGGGGGAGAATAAGGACTACACTACTAAGCAGTAAATGAAAGCAGTAAATATAGAGAACTAGCTACTAATCTATCAAAAAGTGAGGGCATTCGGAGGTGGGCTCCGATGGCCTTGGAATGGTTGAGAGGAGAAGGAGGGGCCTCCAATAGTGCTTAGGCCATCCCTTGGAGAGAGGTTGGAGAGATGATCCAGCATCCTGGCATGGAGATGGTGGCCTCCATGGTGGTGCTCCTCGTGGAGGTGGAGTGGAGATGAAAGTGGCTAGCCTAAGTGCAATGAATGCCAAGGAAATGGATGGGTGCAAATGGCCACCCCTTAGGTCTTTTTATAGACCTAAGGGAGTCTCTCTAGAGAAGTGTGGAACTCTCTAGAGAGAGTCCCATGAGTGGCCGGCCAAGAGAGAGAGAGGTGGTTTCTTAGATCCACCATTTGTGGATCTAAGAATTGAATGACTCTTGGTTGCTAAATTTGGCAACCAAGAGTGGAGCCACTTCAAGAGAGTTCTAGAGAACTCTAGATGTGTGGGAGTGCATGAATGGGTGTGTGTGTGTATGTGTGTGGTCGTGCCCTAGGTGGCTAAGAGGTATAGGTTAGGTCCTAAGGGGTTTAGGTAGGTGTATGTCTTGAATTAGGGTTGCAAACCTAATTGCTAAGGGGAATTTGCAATTAAACTTAACCCAAGTTTAATTGAATGAGTGTGAACCTAATTGAGAGTGAAATAACTCAATTAGGTTGGGCTTAGGTGATAGCGATTTTGCACGGTTTGTAAAATGCGTCGTTGCAACGCGTAAATCTGCTTTCGCTTTTAAATTTATATCCTAGATAGGGGAAGTATATAGGGTCGTCCAAGGAGGCCAAATGTTTGCAAAATTAATCCTCTTGCTTACAAATAGAGCTCAACTTTCTTTTTGGTATGTTAAATATGTAATTTTTTTTGTTTTGAAAAGATGAGGGCAAAATGCAAATTGTAGCGGAAAGTACTAACACCTATAATTGCTTAACTAAAACTTAAAAGATAGATATATCTTCTTCCTAAGCTCACTCTAGGCAAGTGGAGGCCTAGAGTAATTAGGAAGAAAAGGTGAAACAAGTGCTAGAACCAAAACAACAATTGCAATAGAAAGGCAAATTGATTAACTAGAAATTGTGTTCTTTTTCCAAGAAAAGTAGAGGAATGCTTCTACTAAAATAAAAAAAATCTAAAAGCAAGAAAAGAAACACAAATCCTCTTGCAAAAATGGTGAAGAAGGGAGTCTTCTTGCTCCAAGCCTAGCTGCTCCTTGGCTTGAAAAGAGGGCCTCCTTCTTCTCCTTCCTTGAGAGCTCCTCCAAGGTGGAAGCTACCACCTTCAATGCTCTCCTCCAAGGGGTGGGCGTGCACCACCCTCAAAAGCTCCTCCAAGGTGGCGTGGACCACCTTCAAGATGTCCTCCAAATATCTTCCTTGCCTGGCTTCTCCTTTGGCTGGCATGACTCAAGAGAGAAGGGAAGAGGGGAAGGCACCAAGGGGACAGAATATCCCCTTAATCTTCTTCTTCTTCTCTGTTGGACGTGGGCTTCTAGGTGGAATATGAGAGTGAATTTGCTACCCAAGGATGCTTTGAATGGTGGTGGGTAGTGGTCTTTTTATAGGGTAGGATGGGGGTTTAAGGTGCCTGTTGAAATGGAGGGCTAAGATGGAATGATGGAGGTTGTTGGGGATCCTATGGCCAAGGGCATTTGGCGCCAACCCAAGGGGTGTTAAGGGGGTGGTTATGGTGGTGTTGGTGGCTTTTGGTGGTGGAGAGACACCACCATTTTGGCGCCAACCTAGGGTCTTTTAGAAGGGGCGTTAGGTGGATGGTGGAGATGGATTTAAGGAGAGGTGTATGGTGGAGATGAAGGGAATTTTGGAGGGAAAGTTGGTGCCAAAAGGGAAGGGTTATAGAAGGTTATTTTGGAGGGAAAATCGGTGGCTTTTGGTAGTGGTGATGAGGTGAAGGGGTGTGATGGTGGTGGCACCAACTTGGAGTAGGATAGCTAGCTTAGGTGAGCTTAGTTGATGGAGCTAGCTAGGGTTGAGTTAAAGGTGGTGGATGGCCAAGGAGTTGGATGCTAGCTAAGCTAAGCTAAGCTAGCTTAGCTAGCTATGAAGTAGAGGAGTAGGTAATGTGAGCTAAGGTTTGAAGAGAGGAGCTGAGGAGGAGAAGTCTAGAGTTGGAACTGGAGCTGGCAGCTGCTGAAGAGGCTGGCATGGAGCTACTCTAGCTGGCTTAGCTTGCTAGTTCTTTGCTAGCTGCTAAGCCAAGTTAAAGTGAGCTAGCTTCTACCATAATGAGCTGAGGTGAGCTAGGTCTAGTGCTCTCGGGGAGGATCAAGCTAGTTGAGGCAGCTAAGGTAGCTTAGTTCAATTGAGTTAAGCTAAGTTGAGTGCTCGAGAGCTAGACTTGAGCTTCTTGAGCTGGGATGAGTTCTTCTTCAGCTGGCTGGAGTTGAGTGGAGCTGGATGTAGCTGGGTCTGAGCTGGGGTGAACTCTTATCAACTCAGCTGAGCTAGCTAAAGCTCCCTGTGGACTAGTAGGAGCTGAGATGAGCTAGACTTAGCTAAGTTGAGCTGGATCTGAGCTGACTTGAGCTAGGGTGAGCTAAGATGAACTCTCTTGAGTTGCCATTCAGCTGAGATTAGCTGAATGGAGCTGGGATGAGCTAACCCCAATTCAAGTGAGCTAGGTTCCAGTTGTGGTGAGCTGGATCAAGTTGAGTTCCAGCTAGTCTGAACTTCTCCTTCACCATTTGCCTTCTTGAGTGCTAGGGTTTTAGGGATCTGTATATCTGTTCATCCCTAACACTCACAAAAACATATCAAAAAGACAATAAAAAAATGCAATGGATGCCTAACCTAATTTATGCCTAAATGTAGCCCAAAAACCTGTTTGCGGAGTAAAATCCTAAGAGCTAGGTTTGTTTTAATGCATAAGAATGATGATAAATTGACGTTTATTATTAGGTCAATTGGACTCTCACTAAGTCCAATTGGACTTGTGTGAGTTGAGATCTGAGCTCAATTAGACTCAATGAGTCCAATTGGCTTAGGTAGTGGTAATTGACTATGATCTTAGTCAATTACGTTTAGTGAGGACCTAATTAGGTCCTTAGGGAGGTCTAAAGGTGATGTACTAGGGTTAGGGAACCTTAATTTAGGTTCCTATGGGATTGGGATTAGGTCTAGAGAGCTAGAGATCCAAGATCAAGGCTTGAATCTCAAAACAGGAACTGGAGAGCAGTTCTAGACATCCAAAAATAGAATCAGACATCTTATACTAAAAAATTAGAAATCCAGACTTCAATTCTGGACGTCCAATCTGAGTCAGGGGGAATTCTAGGTTCTGTTTTGGGTATTCTACAAAAATTGGATGTCTGACAAAGTGTCTGGATGTCCAATAACACTGCAGAAGTGGGTTTGAGGTGTGAGGGAGTTGGCTAAGGGTTCTAGATGTCCTATAACTTATCTGGATGTCCAGATAAGGGTTGGAACTAGGATTTTAGGGTTTCCTAGGGTGCGGTGACCTAATCTAAGGGTGGCTAAGGCTTGGGAGAAGTCTCTAGGCTATCCTAGGGCTAGGATGGTCCTAAGCTCTTCATATTTTACTACTTTATTTCTACTTAATAGAATAGCATACCTTAACTCCCTTACATCATTATTCCTACATCTAATCTAAGTCTTCTACTCCAGCTCTGCTGCAACACCCATTATTCTTGATCCAGCCTCAGATCCAGCTCCAGATCCAGCTTCTGATCAGCTTATTGCCTGTAATTGACGTAATGCACTTAATCAGCACATTATAACATTATTTTATGCATAGCTAAAGTAAAGCAATAAAGATGCAGATAATGCTTATTCATGCATGAATTACCATAACTTATGCTAAGTTCTAGCCTAATTTAGATCAATTAAGACCTATGATTGCTGCGCAATCAGTTTGCCATCAACCCTTTGACCTAAGATCGCTCCTACTGCAAAATCAGAAGCATCGCACATTAGCTCAAACGGGAGGGTCCAATCTGGTGCTTGGAGAATCAACGTGGTAATAAGGGTTTTCTTCAAGACTTGGAAAGCCTCGCCGCATCTATCATCAAAATTGAAGGAGACATCCTTCGCTAATAGGTCTCAGAGTGGCTTAGAGATTTTACTAAAATCTCTAATGAAGCGCCTATAAAATCCAGCATGGCCAAGGAAAGATCTAACTTGACAAACATTGGCGGCCAATGGAACCTTAGAGATGGAATCAATTTTTGCGGTGTCCACCTCTAATCCTCTCTCGAAAACTATATGCCCTAACACAATGCCCTGCTGGACCATAAAGTGGTTTTTCTCCCAGCTAAGCACCAGCTTTGCTTCTTCTCAACGGGTTAAGACTTTATCAAGGTGCGAAAGGCATAGGTCAAATGGCGAGCCATAAATGGAGAAGTCATCCGTGAAAATTTCAACAAACTCATCGATCATATCAGAAAAGATAGCCATCATACAATGTTGGAAAGTGGCAGGAGCATTACATAACTCGAATGGCATTCGGCGAAACGCAAATGTGCCATATGGACTCGTGAAGGTGGTATGCTCGTGATCGTCAGGAAAAATGGCTATTTGACTATACCCAGAGTACCCGTCAAGAAAATAGAAGTACTTGTTCCCCGCCAATCGTTCCAAAATTTGATTGATAAACGGTAAGGGGAAAGGATCTTTCTGGGTAGCCGTGTTCAAACGGTAGTAATCAATGCAGACCCTCCAACCAGTTGGGGATCAAGTGGTCACCAGCTCTCCTTGGTCATTCTCCTCCACAGTGATTCCTGCCTATTTGGGTACTACATGAATAGGACTAACCCATTTACTATATGAAATGAGATAGATAATCATTTCATCCAGCCATTTCAGAATCTCCTTTTTAACAACCTCCCACATATTTGGGTTGAGCCTTCTCTGCATGTCTCGGAAAGGTTTCATGGACTCGTCCATGTATATATGATGCATGCAAAGAGAGGGATCAACACCCTTAATATCAGCAATTGACCAAGCAATTGCTTCCTTGTGCCTTTATAAACACTCAAGCAGAGCTCCCTCCTGCAATTTAGATAATGCAGATGAGATAATAATGAGGAGCGTGTTATTAGGGCCAAGGAAAGCATATTTCAATTTGCTCAGAAGGGATTTCAACTCCAACTCAGGAGCCTTTTGGATTGAGGGTTTAAGTTGAGATGTCCCCTTCTCAGGTAGCGGATCTACCTTTACGGTCCAGGGTGGGGACAGAGACTCAGTGTGTATCCCTAGCAACTCTTCTAATTCGGGCATTTCCCTTTCAGTTTCTTGAATAATCGAGGGATGGTCCTTAGATATGACCTTTTGAAGGGGATCCCTACATAAGAGTGCTGGAGTAGTCTCTTCAATTATTTCATCAACGACCTCAATCTGAGAACAATCTTCAAATCTAGATTGCTTGTAAGTATCAAAAACATTCAACCGGATCTTCTTATTTCTGAAGCCCATTTTAAGTGCCCCAAATCTACAATTGATAAAGGCATTGGCTGTGGCCAAGAAGGGGCACCCCAGAATAATGGACAGCTTTGCGAGCTTATTTGATGGGTCAATACCAAGCACCAGAAAGTCAATAGGGAGGAAGAAGTCCTCCACTCTCACAAGGACATCTTCCAACAATCCTCGTGGTGTCTTAAGTGATTTGTCTGCAACCTGGAAGATTACTGGACTAGGCTTTAGCTTGCCTCCTCCCAAAAGGTCGTAGACAGAGCTTGGTAAAATGTTCACCCCTGCACCCAGATCGAGCAGAGCCTTATCAATGTGTTGGTTACCTATAACCACTGAAATATACGGGGCCCCTGGGTCTTTCATTTTGGAGGGTGTTCCATGCTGGAGAACCGAGCTAACATGGTCAAGCAGGATGACCTTGTTTAGAACTATTTCCTAGATCGGCGCTTTTGGGTGCACAGGTCCTTCAGAAATTTGGCATAGGACGGGATCTGTTTAATAGCTTCCAATAGAGGCAAGTTAATCTGGACTTGCCTAAAAGTGTCCATAATCTCTTTCGTCCTATCCTTGGCTCCAGACGAGCCAACAGAAGATTCCCCAGGAGTGGATAGGTGCTCTGGATAGGGCACCCTCGGCTTCTGGGTAGAGGGGTCGTCATGGTAGGAAAGGGGTAGTGGAAGGATGACATCCTCATTGTGGGTGATTTTGTGTGAGGGAGAGCAATGTGGCTCTTCCTCAGTGGAGATGGAAGTCGGGTCAGGTGTAGAAGGGGAATTCTGAGATGTAACCGTAGGAGTGTTATCAGGCTTGTCAATCTTCTTTCCACTCCTCATCATGGTCACCGCTTGGGCGTGCTCCCTGAATACGACCCCCTTGCCCTAATGTTCTCCTTAGAAGAGCTAGGCAGCTTCCCCAGATCACGTTGCCTAACTGCCTTAGTAAGATGACCAATTTGGGATTGCATATCAGTAATCATCTTATTCTGAGATTGGATGACCACATTCTGATACTCTTGCATCGCTTTCATCATGGCTTTAAGTTCATCCATCTCAGAGGGCTTATTCTGAGGAGGGTTTTCATAAGATGGTTGGTATATGGGATGGGGAGGTAAGGATCTTGTATTCCCTGAGTTAGAAGCATCACCTTGCTTCCAAGAGAAGTTTGGATGGTTTCGCCACCCCGGATTATAGGTATTGGAATAAGGGTTATTGCGAGGAGTAGGGCGGAAACCTTGGGCCGTGTTCAAGTCAGCTTGAATCAACTCAGGGAATTGATTTGCTTAATGGCCACTCTGCAGTGGAGTGCGTTGTGCTTTGGCCAATGGAGCATTCTCTTGAAGCTTGAAAGATAGAGGCTGCTTGCTGGTTCATGCCGGGGTTTGCTAAAAGCCTATCAAAGTTTTTATTCAATAATTGAATATGATAAGCCAAATCCTGAGAAGCCCCACCTTCATGGGCCTCTATCTTCATCTGCAAGATTGATGGTTTTCTTTCTTGATAGGTAAAGGACAAATGTATGGAGTTGTCGCTTAATGTTTCAAATAATGCCCAAGCTTCATCCTCAGTTCTGGTCATGAAGGTTCCTACACATGCTGCATCGATGGTTTGCCTACGCCTTTCAGATAATCCGTTATAGAACCTTTTGACCAACTGCCATCTTGGCACCTGATGGTGGGGGCATAAAGTAAGAAGGTCATTAAAGCGCTCCCAAGTCTCATGAAATTTCTCCCCTTCTTGTTGAGTAAAACCCATAATCTCTCTTCTGTAATGGTTGGTCTTACTCATAGGAAAATACTTTTTCAAAAATTCTCCCTTAAGGGTGGACCAATCATTTACCCTTGCATCGAGGGTATGATACCAGTGCTTGGCCTTATCCATTAGGGAGAATGGAAATAGAGTCCTCATCAGGGCTTCATCAGTAAAGCCCTGGAGCTTCACTGTGGAATAGACCTCAGTAAATTCCTCCAAATGTCGGTAGGGGTCCTCCCTAGTAGTACCATAAAAGGAGGGCAACAAAGATATGGTACTACTCTTGATCTCATATGGATTATCCCCTGCCGGTTGTCTCAGTACTTGTGTGGGTTGGTTAGTTGGAATAAAATAGTCCCTTAGGGTCCTTTGTTGATTTGCTCCTTGATCAACCATGCCTTCTCTTTTCTCTCCTAGGTGAGCTATCCTAAGAATTCCCTCGGGCTCAGGATCAAACACTAGACTACCCTCAAGAGAGCATCTACCAAGCATACAATATCAATCACAATTTAGGTTCTTATTGATTAAGTGAAACCTCCACTCCAAAGATAAGTCAAAAGGTCAAGGCTTATCCCTCTGTTCCTACGTAAGTGGTATAAGAGGGGTGATGTCTTGAAATCTTAACCTTCTTTGTTGCAGAGGTAGAATTGGTTGATATAGATGGCCAAACAAGTTTTTCACTGCAATTACGTGCCTTAATTCAACCTTCGAGTGCCCTAGGACCTATACTTTGCTTGGATGATACTCCCAGGTGATCAAGTGAGAAGTTACTCCACGGACGAACAAAGGGATGCAAGTAGGGCGAACCCTTCCTTTGAGGCGATGCGTATGCAGTGCCACTTAACTACCCTTTTATTCCTTTAAGGGGTGTCCTCCTCAGTGAAGTATCAAAACACTTGGTCAAAAGATATTACCACCACCACCACAAAGCACAATAGGAGGGTTTGCACCGATAAACAGATCGGTGCCTATAGCCTTAAGGGATCGAGCCTTAGTGCGGTGCCTAATGTGCGTGCTCAGTGTTAAAAGTGTGCATCACACTGCAAATCTTTTTATTTTTTGAAAATGCTGACAAGTCCATTAGAATCCGATCAAATGTGAATTGATTTTAAGGTCAAATCTGATTATCAGTCCCACTTTTAGTTAGGCAACCACTGAATTAGTAAATTCAAACAATTTGGTGGTCTTCAATTTTAATTTGAATGCAAATGTGTGAACAGGAGCTGGATGCAAAAGTTAGAAAGGTGTACCTATCTCCAGCAATCTTCATGCTAATATGCTTTCAATACAATAATAAGATCTAATGTGCTGCTCAATCACCACTAAATGTGTGCACCTAAGGGCATGCAACTCCTAAACATGCAGCTCGATATTATCTTTTCTTCATTTTAAAGGCAAGCAAGCAGAAAATGGAATCATGCACGCAGAAAAATGTAAACCTTAGTAGCTAAAGAATGTGGGGATAGACCCCCAAAAATTTAACCCCGATTACTACAAGGGCGAGAAGACAGAAATAAATTTTGTGATGATGGAGAATCCCCTATGAAAGCAGGATCCAGGTCTTCTGCATCTTTTCCTTGTGTGGCTTAGCTTGAGGTTGATGTCACCGCTTTGTTGCACCTGTCGTCCATCAGATTCCTCGCACAATAAGATAAAGAATGATCAGATATTTGCGTAGCTCAGAATATTCAAAAATAATAAAGTGAATCTATTGTGTCTATTGCCTCCACAGCAACGGTGCCATTTGACGGAGAGATTTTCGCTTATTTATGAAGATGATAGCAATAAATTGATATGTCATTGTGGTTTATGTGATGGAAAATCTCTCAATCAAAAATTAAAGTAAAAATCAAATTTAACTACAATAAAAATGTCGCATCCACAGGGAGGAATAGAATTAATAAATTCATGAGTAGAGGATTATAATGTTTGCAGACAACTTCGCGACTTCAATGCAAGGAATATGCTACTTTAAATGGAGCTTGCAATTTCAGTAAAAGTTCAAGGCTATTTATCCAATTTTTACATCAGGAATCAAGCTCCCAAAAATATTTATATGATGCATGTATAGTGGCATATCATGCAAATTTGACTTGCATGCAAATCTAACTTGAATTTCAATGTTGAATGATGCACATAACACTAATTAAGTAAATTCATGAAAGTATAAGTGCATCCATGCTATGTGGGTTGAATAAAATAATAATATTAAAGTGGCAATGGCATGCAATGTAAATTTTTAATTGAAGCAAAAACAGAGGATTTCTCCTCTCTCTCTTCCTCGCTTGAATGACTATGCGTGGCTGGCGACGAGAGTCGACGGGATGGTGCACCTCGACGAGTGCTTCGTGATGGTGGTGACACGGTGGCCGGACGTGAGGAGAAGAACGCCGGCGATGGGTTCTGACAGAGAGGATGAACCATGCGTGGAGAGGAGGAAGAGCTGCTGCCTGCGGACGTGTGGCTGCGCGATGGGCGCACGCACAAGGGCAAGTAAGGGCACTGCCTGTGGGCAAGGCTGCCTGCAGGTGGTCTGCCTGCGGGCGTGCTTGGCCATGCGCGAGTGTGATAAGGGCACCGCGGTGAGGACAGCGCAGTGAGGGGGCCCTTTGCGCACGGTGGGGGTGCAGCAGTGGGCAGGCGAGATGGTTTGCATGGCGTGGAGGCGGCGTGGAGGCAGCGTGCTTGCAGGGCTGCAGGGCTGCGGGGTGGGGCAGGCTGGAGGAGGACGCTGTGCGGTGATCTGCATAGAGGTTGCAAAGAGGGAGAGGGAGATGAGCAGGCACGTGCGTGGTGTCTGCAGGGTGCACGGTGCAGGTTGTGGCAGTGGTGCACATGCAGGGCTGCAGTGGCAGGATGGTGCAGGTGCGTGGTGAAGGTTGGGGTGGAGCGGTAGCAGGGCTGTGGTGAGGGCAGCATGGTGAGAGAGGATGGAACGCGCCGCTATTGTGTGGAGTTTGGGGTGGAAGCGTGCACAGTGCATGCCTTCTTCACAGTGAACGCAGTATCTTTTCCCGTTGTCCTCCCTTCCAAACCCTTCAACTTTTCTTTCATCTCCTCCCTACTGCAAGTCAAGGGATTTTCAAATCCCTTACTAAACTTGGCCAGCGGCTGTTGATGAAGTTGTTGAGGCTGGCCGGAGGTTGAGAGATTTGTGGGGGGAAAATATCTCTTCACCACCCTCTTCTTTGCACAAATTATTCCTACAATATTGAAACATAAAATAATTACATAATATGTTATAGAATAAATGTAAACTTAAATAATGATGCATGCAATCATTTAATGACCTAATGTGGTTATTACCAAACATAAAATGTTAGAATAGAATTACTTAGGCGTAACAATAGTCCATTAAAATGGACTCATCAATAGCATCCAAGAGAGGCAAGTTAATGTGAACTTGCTTGAATGTCTCCATTATTTCGTCCATCCTATCCTTGGCTCCAGATGAGCGATCAACAGGTGCCATAGGGGCGGATAAGCGCTCAGGAAAAGGCACTCTCGGCCTCTGAGTGGAGGGGTTGTCATGGCGAGATAAGGGTGGAACGGGAACAACATCCTCTGGATGGGTGATTTCAAGTGAGGAATGGCTAAGTGGTTCTTCCTTGGTGGATGTGTAGATGCTAGTTGGAGTGGTAGGAGGGGTGACTGTAGGAGCGAGTTCAGGTTTGGAGAGTTGCTTACCACTCCTCAAAACGGTCACAGCCTTAGCATGCTCCCTTATGAAGGTCCCTTTACCCATTGAGTTCTCCTCAGATGAGCTGGGCAATTTCCCAGGGTCACATTGTCTAACAACCTCAACAAGATGGCCAATTTGAGATTGTATTTCTTGGATAGCCTTATTCTGAGATTGAATGATCATACTTTGATTTTCTTGCATGGCCTTCATCATTGCTTTCAGATCGTCCATCTCATAATTGTTAGGCTGAGGAGGGGACTGGAATTGTTGTGACTGAAAGGGTTGGGTGGGTTGGGCTCTTATATTCCTCGAATTTGAAGCATCACCTTGCTTCCAAGAGAATTTAGGATGGTTTCTCCATCTAGGATTGTAGTTGTTTCCAAAAGGATTATTCTTGGGCGGTGGATGAAACCCTTGGGCAGCATTTAGGTCTGCCTGTACTAAATTGGGGAATTGATTAGCCAAATGGCACTCAACAGTGGCGTGAAGAGTGCTTTGGCAAATGGAGCATGCAGAAAGAGTCTGGACATGGGAAGCAATTTGTGGGACAGTGTGTGGGTTAGTCATGAGTCTTTCAAAGTTTTGGTTCAATAATTGTATCTAAAAAGCCAAATTCTGAGCTGCCGCCTCGGCTTCACTAGCTTCAGCTTTCCTTTGGAGGATGGATGGTTTCCTATCTTGATAAGCTGAGGTCAAGTGGATAGAATTGTCGCTTAGTGACTCAAATAATATCCAAGCCCCATCCTCCATTTTGGTGAGAAAGGTTCTGGCACAAGCAGCATCCATGGTTTGCCTATGTCTATCAAATAGTCCAGTATAAAACCTTTCTACCAACTGCCATTTAGGCACTTGATGGTGGGGACATAGTCGAATCAGATCATTGAATTGCTCCCAAGTCTCATGGAAGTGTTCCCCATCTAATTGAGTAAAACCCATGATTTCCCTCCTTAAGTGGTTGGTTTTGCTCATTGGGAAGTATTTTTTCAAGAATTCTCCCTTAAGAGTGTTGCAATCATTCACCCTTGCATCCAAGGTGTGATACCAGTGTTTTGCCTTGTCTTTAAGGGAGAAGGGGGAGAGGGTTCTCATCAGAGCTTCATCAATAAAGTTCTGAAGTTTCACCATAGAGTAGACCTCGGTGAATTCCTCTAAATGCCAGTAGGGGTCCTCCCTAGTAGTACCATAAAAGGAGGGCAACAAAGATATGGTACTGCTCTTGATCTCATATGGATTATCCCCTGTCGGTCGCCTCAGTGCTTGAGCATTTTGGTTGCTTGGAATAAAATAGTCCCTCAGGGTCCTTTGTTGATTTCCTCCTTGATCAGCCATGTCTTCTCTTTTCTCTCATTGGTGGGCTCTCCTAGGAATTCTCTCGGGTTCAGGATCAAACACTAGATTGCCCTCAAGAGAGTGTCTACCAAGCATACAATAGCAATCACAATTCAAGTTCTTGTTGATTGAGTAAGTGAAACCTCCACTCCAAAGTTAGGTCAAAAGGTCAAGGCATTATCCCTCCATTCCCACATAAGTGGTATAAGAGGGGTAATGACTTAAGATCTTGACCTTCTTTGTTGTTGAGGTAGAATTGGTTGATATAGATGGCCAAACAAGTTATTCACTGCAATTACGTGACCTAATTCAACCTTCAAGTGCCCTAGGACCTATACTTTGCTTAGATGATACTCCCAAGTGATCAAGTGAGAAGTTACTCCATGGACAAACAAAGGGATGCAAGTAACGCGAACCCTTCCTTTGAGGCGATGCGTGTACGATGCCTCTTAACTACTCTTTTGTTCTTTAAGAGATGTCCCCGTCCGTGAAGTATCAAAATACTAGGTCAAAAGATAGTACCACCACCACAAAGCACTATAGGAGGGTCTGCACAGATAAAGAGATTGGTGCCTATAGCCTTAAGGGATCGAGCCTTAGTACGGTGCCTAATGTGCGTGCTTAGTGCCAGGCATGTGCATCACATAGAAAATCATTTTTATTTTGAAAATGCAGACAAGTCCCTTTGAATCAGATCAAGTGTGATTTGGTTTTAAGGTCAAATCTGATTAGTAGTCCCAATTGCAGTTAGGTGACCACTAGATTAAGTAATTTCAGTCAGCTTTGTGGTCTTGAATTTTAACCCTAATGTAAATGCGTGAACAGGAGCTGGATGCAAAAGTTAGAAAGGTGTACCTGTCTTGAGCAATCTTCAAGCAAATATGCTCGCAATGCAACAATGAAATCTAATATGCTGCTCAATCACCCCTAAATGTGCGCACCTAAGGGCATGCAACTCCTAGACAGGTAGCTCGATATTTTCTTTTGTTTGTTTTAGAGGCAAGCAAGCAGAAAAATGAATCACGCGAGTAGCAAAAATATAGCTCCTAGTCTCTAAAGAATGTGGGGACAGACCCCCAAAAATTAGCCCAAATTACTACAAGGGTGAGAAAGCAGGAATAAAACTTGTGACAAAGGAGAATCCCCTATGAAAGTGGAATCCAGGTCTCTAGCGTCTTCCCCGCGTGTGGACGTCGCTCAAGGTCAACGTCGTGTACCAGCTACACCTTTCACTTCGTCAGATTCCTTGCACAGAAAAAAAGAAATAACAACTGGTCAGATCACTATGCAACTCAGAATCATCAGAAATAAAAATCAGGTGAAACTATTTCGTCTGTTGCCTCCCCAGCAATGGCGCCAATTGATCGGGAGTTTTTTCGCTTTGCAAATGATATCAGAAAAATATGTTGTTGCAATATGTAATGTGGTAGAAAAAAAAACTTGATCAAAGTTACTAAAATACTGAAATAATATCACACTTCAGGTCGTATCATAGGAAGACATAGAACCAATAAGATCACCAATAATCATGTTCAAGAAAAATAAATTGCCATTGATATCAATTCATCATGGGCGGAAAGAAAGCAAAACGCATTAACTAGTAATTCCAATCCTTCAATATTGTCATAAATAACTAAGAACAGAAGTGCCTCCCACAAATTTCCTGTAATAAAATAATCAATATCAAAATCCCATTCTTTGGAATTGGCAATCAATGTAATTTTTAATTGAGCCAAAAATAGGGGATTTTCTACCGGCGCACGCACGTGGAGGAGGAGAGGATGGTTGACCTTGCCGTGCCCGAAGGAGGTTGGCATTGTCGGGAGCTTCGCATTGGAGGTCACACCGAGGAAAACGATGGCCGGTGGCGGCCAGCTGGTGGGAAGGTTGGCCGGCGATGTGGAGCCTCGCTGACGGTCGTGTGGTCCATCGTTGGCAGATTTGAGGGCATGGCCGTGCTCGTGTGGGCCGACGAGTTCCATGGTGTCGATAGACCGAAGGATGATGGTTGAAGGAGGTGGCTGCACATGAGGGGAACCGGTGTTGATGTTGGGTTCCCTTTTGTCTGTTGGAGAAGAAGATGAAGAAGAAGAAGACGAGGGCTGTACTGCATGCGAGGGAGGTGTGCTGCTGGTGGTGGAACAAGTGAGGTAGGTGCCCGCAAGCACTAGAGGAAAAAGTAGAAGATGGAGAGGCCATGGCACGTGGGCGTCTGTGTGCGGGTGTCGTGTGTGCTTGGTGTGGCTGAATAGGACCTGCGTAGGAGGAGGAAGGCCGTGAGGCAGGTGCGTGAGGGCCTGTCCGTGCGGGGGAAGGCCGAAGGACGAGCGCATGAGGGCCTGCGCATGGGCTGGTTGCACTGTCGGTGGTATTGCGCGTGTTGCGCATGTGAGTGGATGCATGTAGTAGGTGCTGAGGAGAGCGGTGAACGCAGTGGCGGTGGGATGAGTCCCAAATGTCCGGGAACCTTCCCAATCGTCTTAACTAAAGAGGCTAGCGCACGGTAACGGTGTTGGCAGTGTCGACGGAGGCTCGCGGTGGTGGATGGGCGCACGGTGAGGGGAAGGAGATGGAGGCCATTTTTTTTACTCCAGGGAAGCCACCCCTCTCTTTGTCATTCCTTTCTTGTTAAATAAGGAGAAAATGAGAGAACGACAGAGAGAGTTAGAGAAGGAAAGAAACAATCAATCAACCATGATTTAGTGTTGCCATTTGAGGGAGAGAGACATAAGGAATCAAAGAGATTTTAGGGCAAATAACGAAGGGATTAAGAGATGCCAAAGAATGATTCTTTTGCCAAATTTTACCAAGATAAACAAAATTTCGCAATGTAACACCTCAAATCTATATTTGATGTGAAGTCCTTGCCTTTAAAATGAATAATCAGTTCTTTCACATAAATATTCAAGTAATTAATGCATGAAATGATACATTCAAAGCTTTGACATTTTGTCATTATCAGCATGCCTTAGATTAAATTATGCTCCAAATAATTCAATACTTAAGCACTAAATTAGTCCACTCAAGTGGACCCATCACAACTCCTATCTTCTACTCCTTCCCACCTGTTGAAATCACAGCAGCGACCACCACACAACATGAACAAGTGCAGCAGCTACTCCTGCACTTCAACCTCTTCTCCTATTCCTTCCCCCCACGTCAGCAACACCATCAGCAAAGCATTGGCAACAGCTAGAATAGCCACCAAGGGAGTATGGTGATGGTTTCTCCTCTCCTCTTACCAAAAGGTTAAGCCAAGAGTAGCCGTTGGGTTTCCAAGGAAACCAACACCTAAATATTTAAAGGGTCATTTTGCCCATACCCCCTCCCACTTCTTACTTGAGGGGCAAGCAAGCCCCTCAAACCAACTTCTCTTGTAAAGGGCCCCTCACCACCACAAAAAGGTAAAGGCTTAGTTGACAAAATGAATGTCATGGTTTTAAGGCTTCTTTAACTCATTAAACACCCTACTTAACTGGGTTAAAAATGTTACCCAAACTTTTCGGGTGGTTACACTGGGAGTCCTTCTTCGAAGCATTCTGATCCTTCTCTACAATTGGAGATCCTTGGTCCTTCGATGATGAACCCCCTTCCCTTGGTTCTAGAGGAGGGTCATCCTTTTGCTGGCAAGTCTGACATGCCACTTCGTAAGTCTCCATCAAAGGTTGAGGGGGGGATGATTCATTGTCTAATCAACCATGTAATAATTCCTTCTCTTCTTCTTTAGGGGGTTCTGCTTATGTTAATATCTCTTTCGTCGCTCCAATGGAGAAGAAGAAAAAGCATCGTCATATATGCATTTGTTGGCAACGCTATCAAACTCGGTTCGATGCTGGAAAGGGGAAAGAAGTCCTAGTGGATTCATCACCAACTCCTTCTAACCCCGCTCAGGTGAAATCTTTAGCTACCCCTGTGGATGATTTTTCGTTTGAAGTTGTGGATGCCTATGTTTCAATGATTCATGATTTGTTTGACACTTTTCTGAGTTCGAGCAATACCTCTGTGGCATTTGAAAGATTTTCCTATTTAGATATGTTAGGTACATCTTCTCAAACTTTTTGATTTTATGACTGATGATAACATCATCATTAGCCAAATCTAGCTTTATTAGTCATAATTAAGGAATAAATGCTCCTACATAACCGCCAAAGGACCATAACTCATTGCATAATTATTTTGAGAGAAATACAGTAAAATAGGAGTAAAAATATAGTTTTAACAACATATCTCAATTGCAGAACAAGCGTGGGTTTCTCTAGGGTTTAATCAAAGGTCAAATGGTCTTAAATGTCTAACAAGTAGGATCGTGCAGATAGAAGTGGGTTTTTTGCACATTTCGAGGATTAAATGACATCTGAAATCCTAAAAGACTCACTTAATATACTAAGGTTATGGTTTGGATCAAATTCACATAAACCCTCTAAAAATCATAGAAATATATTCTCTAGGGTTTGGTATGCTTGATTTGACCATTGGAACCCAATTTGACCTAAAACAGAGTCTTAGACAGACAGTTGCCCTAATTTGGGTTTTTCACAAATTACCTAGTCAAAGATAGTCAAAACCTAAATCCAACTTTACCATTGGATTCCTTAGGTCCAAATTAGGTTTGTACCAAAATTTGGGCCCAATCTGAGATCATCTTGACCAAATTTGCATTTTAGTCCAGTCAGACTCTTTCCATCTCATTCAAACCCTTAACTTTCGAATTATTTACAAATAGCCCCCCAACTTTATCATCTTCTTCACCAAAAGGTCCCCTCCGCCTGCAAATCCTAAACTTACTTCGCCGACGACCTTTGATTGAAGAAATCTCCCTGATTGATAAACAAAGCTCTCCCAAAATACATACGGGGATTCCTTGTGAAATTGCCTTCCATTTGAACTGAATCTTGGGCTCTTCTGCTTTCCCAAAAGGTCATGCAGCCCTTTCAAAGGTTTGGGTTTCCTTTTTGCATGAGCCTCCCAAGCTTGGAAGCTTCTTTCCAAGCTTGGGAAGGCTTCCTATGGCCTATAAAAGAACCCCTATTGCATTTCGCATCTTCTCAGCTTGGCCAAAATACCCTCTTCAAACTCCTTCCCCGGCCATCTCTGACTTACCTCCGGCGAGCTCATCCCTTCGTCACTCTCTGACCTCCCAACTGCTAAATTTGGAGTGCCATCATCTTCGTCTCCTTCGTCCACGCCTAGTGTGCCAAAGCTAGGGTCGTCCTCCCCTCTCTTCCTTGCCGTCCACCTCAACGGAGAAGTTCTCTTCCACAGCATCGGCCAATCAAAGCCAACGTCCTTCTACCCTTTTCATCTGGTTAGTTTAGTTAGTTAGGTCCCTCTCCCTCTCTACTTCATTTCTAGCTTCTTTCCTATCCCTTTCGACCATCGACTATGCCGTTCACCCTCATCTCCTCCATCTCCAGCAACCACTCCGGCGAGGCGTTTCCACAGCTACACAACTTCATCCACCTCACCGACACACCCACAAGAACCACCATCCCTCTACGAACAAAACCACTCTATCTATTCACTATTCCACCCACTAAAATCCTCCATCGACCTACCCACTTTCGCATAGCCATCTCCACCTTCGTCCAGCCACCTCACGCACTCCCACACCACGAAATCACCGCTATTCACTTCCTCACCTCACGACAGCTCTGGTGAACTTTTTAACCAGGGCTTTTAGCCCATATTTCATGTTTTCAAGTTCTATGCCAGAGCTCCACCGCCACTGTCATCTCCTCCTGTTCTCATTGTTCTCCGGTTGTTCCTCATCCAGGCAGCATCCTTAGGACTTGCAGACTACATCTAGGCTTCGCTCCAGGATCTCAATTAGAGCTTGTGTTCCCACCTGCTACCCCGATCAAGGCGTTCAACATCAGCTACTGCACTAAGACGAAGGGAGACTAAGATAGTCCCACATTGTGTAGGACAAAGTAGCTGGAGCCAAATATATTGCTTCTATGATTGTGGCTTATCACCTCCAACCACGGGGTGAGGTCCCATTACACACTCACCCGACCCGCCTAAGCCTCTATCACTCCTCGGTCACTACACCACACCGGTGACCCTGGACCCAAGTGCGCGCATCCCCCGATTACCCGATAACCCGATACTATGCATGGCCTTGTGAAGGTGGGAAAGAGGTTGACCTAGAGAGAGTGCGAGGAAGGGTTGGGTTTTGCTATGGAGAAGAACAGCTAACACTTAACCATTTGAGAAGGTGTCCTCTCTGTGCGTGAAGAAGAAGGGCCAAGGCAAGGAAGAAAGAAGAAGAGGAAGGAACAAGACCATAGAAAGAAAGAACAAAAGGCAAGGAAGAAGAAGAGCAGCAGCAAGAAGAAAATCAAAAGAGTACTGTAGCAACGTCTTTTAAGACGTCTGCTTGCAAAATCAGATGTCTAATTATCAGCTCCTTCATATTAATTGTATTGAGTAATTGTTTTATATGTTAGACTTATAATTGGTAATCCAAATCACCATTCTTTTGTCTAGATTACTTTTTACTCTTCATATACTCATGCCATACATTGCATATTAGATTTTGAGTAATTAATTGTGCTCATTTACATTATATATTGAGATTAGTGCGTGAATGCAATACTTGCTCCCTATGTTCAACCTCGGATACTCTTTTGAATTCGAGTAATAAATTGTATTTGTTGTTTTCGCGATTTATTGGCTATACTACAGCGCAACGACTTTTAAAATACTGATTTATCATGTTCAACATTTTGGGAGTTCTAAAGGAAGGTTCTGTCTTTCAACAAATATTGAGTGCTTGAGGTGATTTCTATAGACAACTTTCAAATTTTAAGTTCATACAAATATCCTATCACTGATTCGTATGGGTTTTCTCTAGGTTATGATGGGAAGAGAACTAGAGTGCCTGAAAAAAAGTGGACTAATCAGAAAGAAAGTAAACAATTATGTTAGGGAATTTATCTTCCTCTCCCTATGCCTCCTCCTGATCCAAACACTCGTATTGTTGAGTTACAGGAGGTGGATAGGATTGTCTTATTAAGCGATGATGGGAACCGTGATAATGTTCAGTCGGATGAGGAATCTCTACACTCATCAGATTTTTACATCCTTGATTCCCAGCCTTGTCATGAGTCAACACACAAGGCACCCTCTCCCATTAGTGCTAGAGGAGCCCATAAGGGTCATTCTATGATGGGCTCGGGAAGGGTCACCAGAAGTTGATCTAGAGCTAGATCCTCCTCTTTGATTTGATGAAGTGTCATTTTTGGAATTGTAGGGGCATTTTAAATGTCCCCAACCTAAATGTCTAAGCATATTGGTTAAGGATATTCAGGTTGACATCATTTTCCTTTTAGAGCCTTTTGTTGATGTTTTGGTTGTGCATCAAATAAAAAATGCTATCCACTTTGATCAAAGTTTTGTGGACTCTTCTACTCCTAAAACCTGGTGTCTTTGGAAGAATACTATGGCCATTATTCCTCTAGACATTATTCCACAATCCTTGTTAGTGGTCTGTTCCACCCAAGGAAAATCTCTAAATATATCTGGTATTTATGCATCCTATGATCCATATCTTAGAGTAAGTCTGTGGAGTCATTTGACCAACTTCCTGTCTTCCAATTCATGTTCATGGATGCTTAGTGGAGATTTTAACTTCACTCTTCATTAGTCAGAGAAGATTAGGGGCCTTTCATACCTTAAGGTTTAATCAACATCCTTTCAATCCTTTATTAATCAATTGCCCCTCATAGATCTCCCCATGGGAGGTAATAAATTATCTTGGTGTAATGGTCGGCACCGTAGTTCCTAGATTTATCAGAAACTTAATTGAATTCTTGTTAATTCTGATACTATGTCTTTACATCCTATAGCTAAATACCTTTCCCGCCGCAATTCTAATCATGCCCCTATGCTCATATCTGTCACCCCTTTTCAAGATTTCCAGCCTTGTCCTTTTCAATTTCATAATATGTGGTTGAGAGATAAAGGCTTCAACAACTTTGTCTCCTTAGTCTGGGTCCAACCCTTTGTTGTCCATTTGTATCTGATGATAACGTCATCATCAACCATATCTACTTTAATTAGTTATAATCAATAGATAAATGCTCCTACATAACTGCTAGAAGACCATAATTCATTGTATATCCATTCTGAGAGAAATGCATTAAAGTAGGGGTAAATTTGTAGTTTTAACAATATATTCTAAATGCAGATCAATCACGGGGTTTCTAGCAGTTAATTAAAACTCAAATGGTCATAAATGTCTAATAAGTGGGTTCATGCTGATAGAAATGGGTTTTCACGCATTTTGAGAATTAATGGACATCTGAAACCCTAAAAGCATATCAGCTTAATTAACTGAGGTTATGGTCAGGATAAAATTCACATAAACCTTCTAAAAATCATTAAAAATATTTTCTAAGGTTTGGTACCTTTGATTTGACTATTACAACCCAATTTGACCCAAAATAGAGTCTCAGATAGACAATTGCCCTAATTTAGGTTTCTACACAATTTACCCAGTCAAACTTGGTCAAAACCAAACTTTAACTTCGCCATCAGATTCCTTGGGTCCAAATTAGGTTTGTATCAAAATTTGGATGCAATCTGAGATCATCTTGACCTAGTTTGCATTTTAATCCTATTTTGACTCTTTTTCTTACAAGATGCCCCTCAACTTTTGAATTCTTTGCAAATAACCCCCCAGCTTTGTCTTCTTCTTCACAAGTAGGTCCCCACCACCTCCATAACTACAAAACTCCTAAACCCACTTCACCGGTGACCTTCAATCAGGGATTACTCCCTGATTTCACAGCCAATCCCTTCCAAAATTGGAAGGAAGATTCACGATGAGATCCTCTTCAATTTGGACCTACTCCTACCTTCTAGATCCATTCATGGAGCTCATGCAAACTCCTTGAATCCGCATGTCCTACTTGTGAAAATCATGGAGTTACAAGCTTGTTTCCAAGCTTGAAACTCCTCCTTAGGGCCTATAAAGCCCACCCAGGGCATGCCTTACCTCCTTAGCTTGGTTTGGAGTTGAACACCCCCTCTTCCCTTCTTCCCAACCTCCATCTCTACCAACTCCGGTGAGCCCCTCCATCCACCTTCCTCGTCTGCCATCACGGACAATAGCTGGCAGATTCTTTCTTCCCACGTTCGTTTGCATCTTGCAATACCGGCGAACGCTTCCTACCTCATCTTCTTGACCCTCCTTCATCACCGAAGGCTTCACCTTCCATGGCATCGGCCATACCACAACCGACGCCATCCTACCCCCTTCGTTCAATTAGATTAGGTAGTTAGGTTAGTTAGATTTTTAGGTTAATTTCTACCACTCAAAACCCAAAAATACCCCTCGACCTCCATGCATGCCAGCTTCGTCCTCCAGTTTGACCGCATCTCTGGCGAGGTCCATATCACACCACAAGCTGCCAACTGCCTTGCCACCTACTCCACAACCTTCGCCACAACACCACAAACAAAACCCTTCTACCTATTCACAACTCCACCCACCCAAACCCTCCGTCGACCAACCCATCTTCGCACCTCCGTCCTCGACTCCGTCCAACCACCACGCACCCTCACATAGCACTCCACCACCACCCACACACTTGTCGTGATCCGACGATGCTCCTGAACGCTTTTGATTAGGCTGAGAGGTCATGTTCTTGTTTTTCAAGTTTCGCCCTTCACTGCCATTAACGAGGAAGCTCCGAGCAAGCTTGGAGTTGTGTTCGAGGGCATGCTTTCTCTAGGTGACATCCCCAGGGAGTGCGGAGTAGTCCCAGGACCCTTCCCAGGTCCTTGATTGAGGGAGCCAATCTCAACAGCCATGCCAATTGAAGGAAGACCTCACTGCAGTAGCATGAGAAGAAAATGAATGTGGATTTAGTCCCACATCATTAATGAAGGTGACACTTGAGCATCATAGATTGAATTTCCATCAGGCCTTGTTGCCTCAGACACCGGGGGTGAGGTCCCCTTATTACGAGTGCTTGATTGGGTTTTAAAAAGGTCGCATTGTAGTATAGTCAAAAAAGCATTCAAAACAAATACAATTTTAGTACTCTAATTTAAAGTCCGAGGTTGAACACAGGGAGCAAATGGAATTCACGCATTAAGCTCAATAATGAATGTAATTTGAACACATAATCTACTCAAAAATCTAATTAAAAATATAAAGCATGAGTATATGAATAATAAGAACAAATGTAGCTAAAACAATATAATGGACTTATGAAGGATTGAAAATTAGACGTCTTAAAAATGAAGTGCTACAGTGTCCTTTTATCTAATTCCTTTCTTCTGCTTCTTCTCCTGTTCTTCTTTCTTTTCCTTGGCATCTTCCTTCTTTTTCTTTCTCTATTCTTTGTCTTCTTCTTCTGATTTCTCTTGTGTCTCTTTTCTTTTCTTTCTTCTCTGGCCTCTCTGGCTTCTTTCTCCTTCTTCTCTTTCTTCTACCTTTTCTGCCTTAGCTTCTTCCTTCTTCTCTTCTTTCAACCTTTTCCTCTTCAGCTTTTTGCCTTGCGAACCACAACTTCTTCTCCTTCCGTCTTCTTCTTTGGATTTGGCCAAGTGTGGAGCGAAGCTTTCTACAGCAAAACACCCCTTCCCCTACGTAGCATTCCTCTCTTCTCTCTTCTCTATTTCAGTTCGCTCTCCTAGAGCAACATTCGGGTTGGGTAATCGAGCCTAAAGGAGACTCAGGTCCAGGCCCGCCGACGTGGGTGGTGAGTGAGGAGTGAGTCAATTCGGGTAAATGAGTCATGGCTAGGTCCGTGTGGGCAATACCGCGGACGAGGCCGTGAGATGGGGAGAGAGGGACCTCACCCTATGAGTAGGAGGCGACAAGGCTTATGCTCAAAATCAATTTATGTGCATACGACTGCTTGCCCACTTCCAAGGTGGGACTAAACGTCCCACCTCCCTTGCATGCGCTGCAGCAGCAAGTGTCTAGCATAATTGGTGAGGCTACTTGGTCTGTTGACTCCAATTGGCAGCCTAGATGCACTCGTGCCTCAAGTCCGCGTCGCCTAGGACTCACGCCTAGAGTAGCAGCAGCTGAAACACAGGAAGCAGCTTCAAGCTTCTTCATCCATGGTGGCCGGTGTTGTGCGAACCTAAAATCATGAGCATGGCCTTGCGGCCACTTTAAAACATCTAGGTAGATTCGCCAAGGCACAGTGAAGAGGTGGCGGTGGTCGGCGTGGCGTGGGACTGCCTGTGGTGGTGTGCCTAGGGCACACTGCGGCCGTGTGAATGGGTGTGTTCGGGGGCCCTTTTGGGTGAGTGGTGGAGTGATTGGAGTAGTGGGAGATGACCAATGGGGTGTTGCAAAGGTCGTAGGGTGGTTGGCGAGCCAGGTGGAGGTGCGAAGCGACAGGGGTGCCTCGCCGGAGGTCTGGCTAGAGGTGGAGAAGGTGATGGTGATCGGTGGCGTCGAGGGGTATTTTCAAGAAATAAAGAGGGAGAAAGAGAGTAGGAGATAGGGAGAAGCTAACTGACCTAAACTAAGGATGAAGGAGACAAGAGAGGCATCTGGGCTAGTACGGTTGACAACAGAGAAGAAGATCTCCTTAGATGAGGCGGCGACGAAGATGAGGGCAGTGACAGCGTCATGGCTGGTACGGCCAATGCAGATGAATGAGAGGAAGGCAACCCAACCACTGGTATTGTGGTTGGGCGACAAGAGGGAGAGGGACGGAATCACCAGAGCTTGCAGAGATGTTGTGGCCGACGAGGAGAGATGAATTGAGGGTGGATCGGTCCAATTTCAAGCTAGGGAGATGCAGCTAGATCAGGGGTTGCTTAAATAGTCCTTTGGGGATGGCTTTGTGCTTCCTACCGAAGTTGGAAGCTTCAAAAAGACCCAAATCTCTCATGCATTCGCATGAGAGATTGGGTACAAATTGGGGCTCACCAATGGGTTTAGAGGATTACTCAGAGAATCTCCCTTCTAATTTTGGGAGGGATTTCTGAGAAATCAATGAGAATCCTCCTTCTAAAGCTTGCCAGAGTAGGATTCCCTTTGCTATAATGGTGGAGGGACCTATTTGCAAGGGTGATGAAGAAGATAGGGGCCCAAATGAAAGGGTTTTCGAAAGATAGGGGCAGAAATGTAATCAGGTTGGACTTATTTGCAAAGTAGGTCAAGATGAGTTCTCCTTAGATCCAAATTTTGGTACAAACCTAATTTGGACTTAAGGAATCCAATGGTGAGGTTGGATTTTGGGTTTGATCATGTTTGACTAGATAATTTGCGTAAAAACCTAATTTAGAGCAAATATTTGTCTGAGACCCCATTTTTGGTCAAAATAGGTTCCAATGGCCAAATTGAAGGTTCTAAGCTCTAGATATTATTTTTATATGATTTTTAGAGGGTTTAGGTGATTTTTATCTTGACTAGAACATTTTTTAATCAAATAAGTCTGTTTTAGGGTGACAAGAAGTCATTCAATTCCCAGAATTCACATGAACCCTTTTCTGTCTGATTCAACTCATTTATTATCTTGTTAAGACCAATTAACCTGTGTTTAGCCAATGAGAAAACCTGCTGTTATACTACAATGATAAAATTATAGATTTACCCCTTGTTTCTTGCTTTTATCTCAGAATGATTATTCAGTGAATTAGGATCTCCAGTTGATTATGTATTAGCTTTTGTTCTATTTTATGGGTCAAAATGGGCTAGTTAGGGATCATGATTGTGTTTCCATCACCCCTTCGCACCCACACATACTCGACCTGACTAGCCTCTCACTCCTCGATTGCGACACCCCGCATGCAGCCCTGGACCCGGTTATGTGTTCCAGAATACCCGATTACCCAGTTATCTGAGAGAATAGGAGAGGAGGAAGGAAAGAAAGAGAGAGCAGGGGAGGGGTGGGTTTTGCTCCTTCGTTCAGCTGTGTGACACGTAATCGCTGAGAGAGAAAGAAGAGGCTAAGGTAGAAAGACAAGGCTGAAGAG
Source organism: Thalassia testudinum (assembly GCA_037157565.1). Classification (NCBI taxonomy): domain Eukaryota; kingdom Viridiplantae; phylum Streptophyta; class Magnoliopsida; order Alismatales; family Hydrocharitaceae; genus Thalassia; species Thalassia testudinum. Next base: position 7,992,581 of record JAZHRO010000040.1, on the reverse strand, counting down.
CTGTGCCTAAGGAGAGAAGAAGAGAGCAATAATATAGGAAGGAGAAGAGAAGCAAAGGAAGAAGAAAAAGATAAAAAAGCATTGTAATAGGCGACATTTAAGTCGTCTGACTTGATATTCAGATGTCTGATCACTGTTCATTTATTTCAAACATTTGAGTAATTGATATGTGCTTAATTAAGGCTAATAATTGGTGATCTAAATCACCATTATTTTTTCTTTTCTATTCTTTTTGTCTTGAAATACATTGAGCTTCATTGAATATTTAATGTAACAGATTAATATTCATTGAAATATCTTTATAGTGCTTCATTTATTATGCTCATTTATATTTTAATTGAAGATTAGCGCATGAATTTCATATTTGCTCCCTATGTTCAACCTCAGACTTCATTTAAATATTCGAGTTATAAATTGTATTTGTTGACAAGCGATTTCGACTTTATTGCAACGCAATGATTCTAAAACATCGATCTCACCCTGTTCAACAGTATCCTCTATCAAGACTTTACTCTAAGCTTTTTGCTCTCAAGAAAGTGCTAAAATCCTGCAATATATCAACTTTTGGATATATTCAGTTGGTGGTTCAAAGCCTAGAGACCCTCCATGAAGACCTCGATAGTAGATTAGCCTCCCAATGAGATGAGGATGTTTCTACTAAGATCAATGACACCCATATCCTACTTGGTGATGCCCTGGCTAAACTAAATGACTTTCGTATGCAAAATGATAAGATTAATTGTCTTAACAATGGGGAAATTTGCAATAAATTCTTCTTCACTACCATTAAAAGATAATTTGCTAAGCGTGCTCATTTCTTGCTTTCCTCTACGAGTGGTGATGGTTCTTGGCTATTGCAACTTCAAAAGCTTTTGGATATTTCAAGTCCCCTTTTGTCTTCTTCTCCTCCTACCCATGTCGAACACTTCCTTGAGGTCATCTCGCCCTTGGTTACTATGGAAGAATGTCTTACCCTATTAAGTCCTCCATTGGAATTGAAAATTTATAAGTGTTTATCTCAAATGCCATCAAATAAAACCCTGAGAGTTGATGGTTTTCAAGCCAAGTTTTTCATCCACTTTTGGGACCTCATTAAATCGAACGTTTGTAAGTCTATTCTCTATTTCTTCTCTTCCCAAAGTGCCACCATATCTTTCAATAGCACTTTTATCTCCCTTGTATAAAGAAAACTAAAGTGTTTGACCTCCCTGATTGTCGATTAATCGGATTGTGTAACGTTATGTATAAAATTGCTTTCGGTATCCTTGCTAATAGACTTGCTATGATTCTCCCCAAAATTATCTCCCAAGAATAGGCAAGGTTTATGAAGGGTAGATCCATATTTGATCATATCGCAACTACCTTTGAACTCACCCAGTGTCTTGATTGAAAGGTTCATGGATCTAATGTCATTCTTCAGTTGGATCTTGAAAAAGCTTATGATCATGTTCAATGGGTAGTTATCTACAAAATTCTACATCAATTTGGTTTTTCCTCCTAAGTCAATGGTCTTATCAAGGCCTTTGTCGAACATGAGGGTTCCTCCATTCTTATAGATGGGAGCTCCTCTCCTTTCTTTAAGGTTTCTAGAGGTCTTCATCAAGGGGATCCTCTATCCCCATTCCTATTTGACATTTTCATAAAGCCCTTCATTCGTGGTTTGAAGGAATTGGCTTATGGTGGAAAAATTCACCCATTCTCGATTAAACGAAATGTCGTTCCCCCAGTGGTTCTTCATTATGTTGATGACATCATCCAATTCATTAATAGTAACCTCAACTCATAGCAAAATGTGGAGGACTTCATTCGAACCTTTGAAAGTGCCTTTTCTTGGAAAGATAGCCTATCCAAAAGCCTCTGTTACATTGATCGCAACTTTCCTTTTAGGAGACTAATGCATATCCTCTCAATCATTGGATATCAATTAGGAGCCTTCCCATTTACCTATCTTGGTTGGTTGATCTTTTCTGTAAGAGCTAAGATCTCATATTTTTCTAATATCATTGATAAAGTTTAAGCTAAGCTTGCAGGCTGGAAGACTAATCTTCTCTCCTCTGCTGCTAGACTACTTTTTTATAAAGCATGTTCTCTCTTCTATCCCAGTCCATGTTCTTTTAGTTTTAGAAGTGACTAAATCTCTTATCCAGAAACTACATTCTATATTTGCAGGTTTCTTTTGGGTCAATTCCGAGTCAGTGCATTGTCATCATTGGTTTACATTCGATAAGATTGCTAGGCCTAAGGAATGTGGTTGTTTAGGAGTTCATAATTTATTGCCCTTTATAAAAGCCTTAACGATGAAAAGGGCCTAGAATGTGATGTTTGGAGATTCCCCTTTTGCTAAACTAGTTTGTGATTTGCTTGGAACCTTAACTTTCATCCCTCCAACCTTCCTTCTAGACTCAAGGTTCTTTGTGTGGCCTATATATATTCATATGAGTCCCTATGTTCATTGGGAGGTTCATGAAGGTAACATGGATTTTTGGCTTGATATTCGGGTTGGAAATTCTCCTCTTAAGGACTTTTTTCCTAGCGATCTCAATCTGACCCCTATCTCTGTAAAGGACACAATCTCGAACCCTCCACATAACTTCCTTATGCTTAAAATTTTATCTGACATCCGAGCAACTATTGAAACTACTAATATTGATGACCATTAATTGTTCCCATTTGGTCTGCTACCCCTTTCGAATTGTTCTTGGTGGCCACAACTTATTCTTTAAATTGCAAACACATGCATGTAGATGTTGCTACCTGCAATATGTGGCATATTCGCTTACCCCTTCATATTTCTATCTGTGTTTGGTGTGTCATGAATCTTAGGCTTTCAACTGATGATAATATTTCTAAGCTTGGGATTTCTACTATCTTGAAATGTTGGTGTTTCAAATATTGAAACATCCTCCCATCTATTCTCTAATAGTGAGTTGGTCCATTTGGTTGTTAGATGGGCATTCGATATTAACTACCTCAAGCCAATCAATCTTGGGTCCTTTTTTTTCTATCATGCAAAGTGTATCTTAATCCTAAAGGGGCAATGCCATCAAGAGAATCATATGTTTTGTGTGTGGTTTAATGTTTAGTGGATTAGGAATAAATTGAAGAATGAATCCTTCCGCATTCAACAAATTTCAAATTTCCTACTTAAAAACTGTCATAATTTTGAAATGTCAAAATGGTTCTCTAATTAGAGAACTATGACCTGTTTTCTTACCTGGACCCATCACTCCTCAATGTAGCTTAATATTGCTTCTTCAGATGATAATTTATCAACTTGTTTAGGCTAAGTTATCCGTGATCAGTCGAATGAGGTCTTGTATGCGACTACGGGGAGATTTTCTAGGATGCCTATGGAGGTGGCTATTCTCAAGGCCTTATATCATTCATTATCCTCCTGCTCAATCACTGCCCCCTTGCAAATGAAGGTAGGCCCAACGTTGCTCTATGATCTAACCACATTTTGTATTGCCCATATTTATAGTTTGCTAACTCCGCATTCGTCTTAGTCTGATTTCATGAGCATATTGCATGCATTAACATAAATTGCATTTTAGATAGGCTTGCATCATAATTTACATAATTTTGTGTTCTTGCACTGATTGATGATATTTAATGATCATAAGACTGAAGGTTGGGTAGAAAAAAGTAGGAATTGAAGAATTTGAGTTGAAGATTTGAACTTAGGAGACTTGCAAACCTAGGCTCCAGGTCAACAAAGCAAAAAAAATGTCATGTGTTAATAATCAATGAACTCTACCTCATTTATTTAGCTCGTCCACCAAGAGCCACCTTTGCACATCCTTGATAAATGCCAGTTTATCAACATTCTTTTGCATTAAAACAATTCTAGCTCTTAGGGTTTTGCTTTGCAAATGGGTTTTTGGGGTTGCATTTAGTTATAAATTAGGATAGGCATGCATTGCATTTTTCTTGTCTTTTTAATATGTTTTTGTGAGTGTTAGGGATGAACAGATGTATAGATCCCTAAAACCCTAATACTCAGGAAGGCAACTGGTAAGAAGAAGCTCAGACTAGATGGAACTCAGCTTGATCCAACTTACTTGGACTAGGGTTAGCTCATCCTAACTCCATTCCGCTCATCTCAGCTGAATGGCAGCTCATGAGAGCTCATCTTAGCTCACCCTAGCTTAGGTCAGCTCAGATCCAACTCAACTTGGCTGAGTCTAGCTCATGTCAACTCCCACTAGTCCACAAGGAGCTCTAGTTAGCTCAGCTGAGTTGATTGGAGTTCACCCAGCTCAGGTCCGGCTATATCCAGCTCCACTCAACACCAGCCAGCTAAAGTTGAATTCATTCTAGCTCAGGAAGCTCAAGTCCAGCTCTCGGGGACTTAGCATAGCTCAACTCAGTTGAGCTAAGCTACCTTAGCTGCCTCAACCAGCTCAATCCTCCCTGGGAGCACCAGACCCAGCTCACCTCAGCTCCATTCAATAGAAGCCAGCTCACTTTAGCTTTGCTTAGTAGCTAGCAAAGAACTAGCATGCTAAGCTAGCTAGAGTAGCCCCATGTTGACCTCTTCAGTAGTTGCCAACTCCAATTCAGCTCCAGACTCTTCATATCCAGCTCCTCTCCTAAAACCCTAAGCTCCACATGCATACTCCACTCCAATACTAGCTAAGCTAGCTTATATTAGCTTAGCTTAGCTAGCATCCAGCTCCTTGGCCATCCATCAGCCATAACTTAACCCTAGCTAGCTCCATTTACTTAATAAACTCAAGTCCACCTAGTTAGTTCCACCTCTACTCAAGCTGGAACCACCTTCTTCACCACCCTTCACCCCTCAATCACCACCAAAAGACACCTAGATGTTGGCACCAAAACCACCCTAACCACCCCCCTTTTTGCCGCCAACTTCAACCCCCATATCCACCCTACACATAGCCCCTCCAAGCCACATCCACCATCCACCTCAACCCCCTTCTAGAAACCTAGAAGTTGATGCCAACCCATGGCACCTCTCCATAGTTGGCACCACATTTAGGTGTCCCTTGGCCACCCATAACTACCCCCTTACATCCCTTAGGTGGCGCCAACTCCCCTTAGCCTTAGGATCACCTAACCACCCCCATCTTCCCATCTTAGCCATCCATCTCAAGAGTCACCTTAACCCTCTCATCCTACCCTATAAAAAGACCAACACCCACCACCTTACAACCCATCCTTGGCTAGCAAAATACCTCTCATATTCTACTTAAAGCTCACGCCCAAGAGAGAAGAAGAAGAAGATTAAGGGGATATTCTATCCCCTTGGTGCCTTCCCCTCTTCCCTTCTCTCTTGTGCCCACACCAGCCAAAGGAGAAGCTTGGCAAGGAAGACCTTTGGAGGAGGTCTTGAAGGTTGTCCACGCCACCTTCGAGGAGAAGCTTAAGGGTGGTACATGCCCACCCTTAGAGAAGGACAGTTAAGGTGGAAGCTTCCACCTTGGAGCAGCCTTTCAAGGAAGGAAAAGGAGAAGCCCTTTTCAAGCCTAGGAGCCACTAAGCTTGGAGCAAGGAGCTTCCCCTATTCACCATCATTTCAGGAGGATTTGTGTTTTACTTTATTTATTACATTTATTCTAGTAGTAGAAGCATTCCTCTACTAGGTTTTTATGTAAAACACTTTTTCATCAATCAAGTTGCCTTCAATTCTATTTCATTTTGTTGCAATTTTTTTTTATAATCTAGTTTCTGGCACTTTTCACTCTTTCTCCCTAATTACTCTAGGCCTCCACGTGTCTAGTGTGAGCTTAGGGAGAATCTCTACTTGTCACTTTAGTAGTAGTATAGGGAGTTAGGTGTTAGTCGTTTTCCATTGCCAACAAAATTAGTGTTGCCATTATTTCAAAACCCTAAGAAAACTACATATTTAAAAAGACCAAAAAGAAAGTTATTTCCATTTCCATGTAAGAGACCAATTTTTGCAATCAAATTGCCTCCTTGGATGACCCTAGATACCCCACTATCTAGGTTATAACTTTTAAAAGCATTTACGATTTGGCTTGTTACAACGACTTAAAAACTCGCTTTCACAAATCACGCCAAATTTCCCATTCACACTTGCTTGATCCAGCTCACCACAGCTGGAATCCAGCTCACTTGGACTAGTGTTAGCTCATCCTAACTCCATTCAGCTCATCTTAGCTGAATGACAGCTCAAGAGAGCTCATCTTAGCTCACCCTAGCTCAGGTCAGCTCAGATCCAGCTCAACTTAGCTGAGTCTAGCTCATCTCAACTCCCACTAGTCCACAGGGAGCTCTAGCTAGCTCAATTGAGTTGACTGGAGTTCACCCAACTCAGGTCTAGCTACATCCAGCTCCACTAAACTCCAGCCAGCTGAAGATGAATTCATTCCAGCTCAGGAAGCTCAAGTCCAGCTCCCGGGGACTCAGCTTAGCTCAACTCAGTTGAGCTATGCTACCTTAGCTACCTCAACTAACTCAATCCTCCCTGGGAACACTAGACCCAGCTCACCTCAGCTCCATTCAATAGAAGCCAGCTCACTTTAGCTTGGCTTAGCAGCTAGCAAAGAACTAGCAAACTAAGCCAGCTAGAGTAGTGTATGGTCGGACTCGAATAGGTTGTTAATATGGTGATTTTATTGCTGAAATGTGTATAATGGTTAACCTAAATCGGACCTAACCATCTTTTTACAAAAAATTTTCTTTTTACCTGGCCTACTTGATTTTATCTTGTTACTTTTAGGCCCAGGGTCGAACTCAGGGAAGTGGGGTACAAGTCGAGTTTCTACGCCTTTCCTATAATGAGTCTCTTCAGTTCGTTTATTGTGTTTTTGGTGTTTTTCTTATTTAGATTTTTTTCTGGTAATCTTTGTCCTTGAGGCATACCTCAAAATTGTGCTCTTGTCTTTGAGCCAAAATAGAGTTCCAAAACGAATCTTGCTATTCGCACGATGGGGTACCTGCAAGTCAAAGATTATCTTTTCTCTTTTATATATATATTTTTTATCTTTTTACTAAGACGAAAGCGAAACAGAAATAAAGTAAATACAGTATATATATATGTATATATTATGTATATAAAGGGGTGGGGGTGGAGGCAGAGATGGAGTGTAGCACGGTGTCAAGTTAGTCGTCGTCTAGAAAGATGCAACCAACAGGACTAGGTGCTGCGTGGAGTGTGGGATGGATGGTGGATGATGTATGCGACCACGCTTTTTGTACGCGTGGATCGGGGAATATCAGCAACTGGTGCAGATATTCCCGCGATACAGCGTATGGTAAATAATGTGAAAATATATATTTATGTATATATGTAAATATATCTATATGTATATATATATATGGTTATAAATATACAGGTATATATATATGTAGATATATATGTATAAGTGTATATATATATATATATCTGTGTGTGTGTGTGTGTGCGTGTGTGTATGTATATATAACTATATAGAGGTATATATATATGTATCTATAGTAATATATGTATATATAGATATATGTAGCTAAGTATATATATATATATATATATGTATATGTATGTATGTATATAATACTATATAGATGTATATATATAGGTATATAGGTATATGTATCTAGATATGTATATATATGTATATATATATATAAGTATATATATAAGTATATAGATATATATATGTATATAAGTATACTAATACTACTATATATATAGATGTAAGTATATATATATATATATGTATGTATATGCATAGTAATATATGTATATATGTATATATATATATGTATGTATGTATATAGGTCTATAGATTTATACATATATATATATATATGTATGTATGTATGTATGTATGTAGGCACTACTATATGTATAAATATAAGTATATGTATATATATATATAGATATATATATGTATATATATATATGTATATCAATATATGTATATATATATCACTATATATAAGTATACGTATATATATATATATATATGTTTATAATAGTGTTTATGTGCGTGTGGGTGTCTGGAAGAGTTGGTGTAGGTGTGTGTGTGCGTCGGTGTAACGAGAGAGTGAGTGTTTTGAGAGAGAGAGAGAGAGAGAGAGAGGAGCTGCAGGTTAAGTCGTCTGCAGGTGAAGGTCGCCGTCTGATGGTCTTCAACGCACGCGGGCGCTTATTCACGTAGAGGAGAGCGCCTGTGCTAACCGGTTGCGAGCGCGGAGAGCTCACGACAGAGTGAGCTGGGCTGTCGGGCGAGGGCGCCTGTAGCTTGCGCGGAAGCTTGCAGGTGCCACAGGGGGGCGGGGAGGCGCTTGGCCGGCCACTGCAAAGTCGCGCAGTGGCCGGTTGCGGGCGACAGGGCATGCGACAGAGTGGAGAAAGCAGAGGCGGAGAAGACCTGCAGGCGCACGCGGAGGGCTGGGGTGCCTGTAGGCGTGCGCGGAAGGAGCTGCTGCTGCCGCTGCTGTAGCTTCCTTGCCGCTGCTGCTGCTTCAAGCTTCAGACCTTGAAGCTGCTCCAATGGTGGGAAGATGTGAGAACGCAAAAAAAATGAAAACAAACCCACCACGCCCACCAGCTCTTTGAAGAGCTAGGCGGTGGTGGTCTCACTGTGGTGGTGTGCACCACAGTGAGGGCTCCTGCCCGTTGGGTATCTCCTTGGAGGAGGACTGGCGTATGGAGGGGAATGGAGGAGAAGGTGGTGGCCTGGAGAAGAGAAGGTGTGCTGTTGCATTTCTTTTTGGTTGCTGGGACCAGGCCTTCTTTGCAAAGGCAGGAGCTGCGATCTTTAAATAGAAGAGGAATGGCATGGCCGCATGCAGCTGCAGGGAGAGGGATGGAATGGCTTGGCAGGGAATGGCAAGTTGCAGGGAAGGGCTACTGCAGCATGGCGCGAGGAGAAGATGCATGCAGCCGTAGGGAAAATTAAAAATCAAGTGGAAATAAAAATAGAGGTGGTGGATTTTTGCAAAGAGGCACTTGAGGAAAAAAGGTAAAATGCAAGGCCACTTATTTCATTCTTTCCTCTCAATTAGGTGCATGTATACATGTGTTTTTACAAATGCAACTAAGGAATCCTAATATGCAGAGGTAATGCTAGGAAATAGCACAAGAAGGCACTATTGCAGGTTTATTTTTGCGGTGCAATCATACCCCCATGCCTATCTTTTGCTAGTCCCTAGCAAAACAGTATTTAGAAATGATCTTGAGCTGAAGATTTTCTTCTGAGGTGCTATAGGTGTGTTTATTGTTGGGTATTGTGAGAACCAATTGTAGACAAGACTACCAGTACTTTAAGTCTCACATGACATAGATCATCTCTCAACTAACCAGGACTCTTGGTATTTAAACCTTAAGTACAGTTTCCAGGACCCAAGAGGTTTTCGCCATACTCGAGAGCTCAAGAGATTATGGCTTGTGCATAGTGAAGGATCAAGACTGACCAGATGAATATTAAGACTCAAGCCCAGGATTTCACGAGTTTTTAAGTACAGGTTAGTCCCGGTTTCAGCTCATGTCTTCTGATTGACCCTTAAGAGGATGATGGAAAACTCAACTCCCATTTTCTGACATTTGTGGCTCATAGGAAAACAAGGTATTTGTAACCTGCCCTGAAGAACTTCTTGTGGGGCGAAGACTTTACAGACATTTGTGAGATATACTAACTTTTTTGCATTTTTTTTTTGAACACGTGTCAGTATATCTCTTACAACATTTTATTGAAGGAGCACACTTTTTTTCTTGTTGGTGGGAGAGTTTCCTTTTGGTGGAAAGAGTCGCTCCTAAACACAAGACTAAAGCCTGGGATAAAAAGTCTACCTGCGCACACAGGTAAGGACTCCACCTTCCCTAATGAACACTAGGTTTGGATCTTATGTCCACCTGGTCTTTCCTGAAATGTGTAGTGTGAACCAAGTTTACTTAAGCTCTTAAGTAGAAGAAAACCAACGAATCCTGTACTGGTGTCTCAGGTACAAGAATACGTCCTTAGTTAGGAGAGGTTCCGATCTATCTTGTCAATGCTCAAGTGAATTAAGCCGAGCCTGAGCGAATCAAGCTTCTGTGGCCTGGAAAGTCTTCAAAATAGAGGTTGAATATCCATAAACACTTATTGTATTTTTTTGTTTCAGCTTTTAGATCATTACTAAACACCATTTATTTAGATATATATATATTCTTTTTCTTTTTCTTGCATATTTATAAATAGGTGGGAACTGTATGATACCATAAAATACCCAGATCCTATGGATGCCTATCCAACCCCCCATGCCAAACAATGCTATGTCCTCATATGCATGCAGGGAAGGGTAGAGAAAGGACAAAAGATCCGGTAGCGAGAGCTGAAGTGCAGGGCATACAGTAGGGTGGTAGGGTGGGTGGTGAAGTGAAGAGTGTGATAGTGGCGTGAAAAGTGATGGTGGATGGTGAAAGGTCTGGCATTTCATAGGACGAGAGTGTCCCAGGCAGATCGGAGAACAAGTCAAGAAGAAGAAGTTGGCCCTCAGATTGGCCAACAAGAGGGGCTTTTTGGATAGATGCATCCAAAAAGGAACAGCCCTAGTGAGTAAGATGTGGGCTAAAGGTCCCAATGTGGAATTGCAAATCCGCCTGATTTGGCGGGAAAGAAAGGGCAATCCAGTCCTCAAGAGTGTGGACCGGCGGTGAGCAACCCGGATATGACTCAGACCACGAGGTATGGGAAGCAGAGAAAACCTCGTCAGAAGTCTGGTCAGGAGAAGGTATGGGACAAGGGAGGGATGGGGGAACGTCACAGTTTGTGTTGGTCAGGCAGTCATCAGTGTTTATAGGTAATCCGCAGCAATCCGAGTAGATCCCAAATAGTCTGATACACGCACTGACGGTCATGTCCTCGTCAGACGTGTCATCCTTGATGCAATCGCAATCAACATAAGAGTGCGGTGCTACAGCGGGATTAGCCTGAAATCCCGGTGGAATGCTCGGAGCTTGCAGAATTTGATGAACCTGTCCTTGAGAAGGTTGTACCTGTGGTTGAGGACCTGATGGAACGTCGGTTTTCGTTGTTAATTCGTTGTAGTAAAGCCGGTTGTTACCAACGTTTCATATAAAAATTTTTTACTCGGAAAAATAAAAGAGTTCCCGAGGTCGAACTCAGGGAGCAAGTTGTATTCTAGAGATATACAAATTCTATTACAAAAATAAAGAGAGAGAGAGAGAGATGAAAAATTGGCTTCTGCTTCTTTTCTTCTTTCTTCCTCTTTGTCTTTGGTTCTTCCTGTTCTTCTTCTTCTTCTTCTTTTTCTTCTGCTTTCTTCAGATTTTCCCCTCGTGCTCTTCTTCTTCTGTTCTTCCTTGTTTCCTTTCTTTCTTTTTCTTCAGATCGTCTTCTTCTTTTCTTCTTCTGCAATCGTGGTGCTTCTGCCTTCGGCTACTAAGTCTCCCTTCCTTCTTCTTCAGCCTGCCTTCTGTGTTGCTCTGGCTGCTGGCTGTCCGTCGTCTGGCCCCGTGCTTCGACGACTTAACTGAGCAGTTGCTACAGTGCAGCTGCTTCTTCTTCCGCAGTCCTTCACCTGTGCCTGCACGCTCAAGAGTTCATCAGAAGGCAAAAACCTACTCTACCCCCTTCCCCCGCGTATCTCTCTCTCTCTGAAATCACTCTTCGGAAGCTCTCCCAGAGCGCTATCGGGTAATCGGGTTCGGATCAGGCCCGGGTCCAGGCCCACCGGCGTGCGTGGTGGGCGAGGAGTGCAGGTCAGTCTAATCGGGTCGGGCCAGGTCCGCGGAGCGTGGTCACGGACGAGGCCGAGTCGGGTCGGGTCGGGTGAGAGGGACCTCACCCCGTGGTAACTGAGGCAAACAGCATACAGCAGTTTTTCAATTTATGTGTCCGCGCGCCTTTGAGAGCTTCCGAGGTGGGACTAAATGTCCCACCCCAATTCTCTTACGCCTGCAGCAGGGATGGTGCTCCCAATTGCGTCGGCTGTTGAGGCGTACAACTCCAATCGAGGGCCAGGGTGTGTGCGTGAGTCTCTTCCGCGCTGGCCGTGGCTATTCAATCTGGGATATCTCGGCTTGGAGCAACCTCGAGCAGGCTTCGAGCTTCCTCGCCAATGGCGGCCAAGGCCTGGAACCTGAAACCAATGGCACGGCCTCTCGGCCAAATCAGACAGGCGGAGGACCTTCGCCGTGGCACGGCGAAGGTGGTCAGGGGGTCTGCAGGGGGTGTGATGGAGCTGTTAGGTCGTCCTAGGTCAGACTGTGAGCGAGGGAGTGGGTGTGTTCGGTGGGTCTGCAGAGGGTGTTTGGTGGGAAGTGGAGGGGCGGAAGAGGATCAGGGTGAGGAGGCGGAAGTTCTGCGGTGGTCGGCGAGCCGTGTGGGTCGCTGAGGTGATGGGAGCGGCTCGCCGGAGGGTGGTCGGAGGCGGAGAGGATGAGGGTGAACAGGGTCGGTAGAGGGCTTAATTGACTAAATCGAAAGCGGGGAAAGAAAGAGGAGGAGAAGGGGAGTAAGTCTAACTTAACTGCAGGGACGAAGGGGGAGGAACAGGGCGACAGTCGTATCGACTGTCGCCGGAGAAGATGATGCTCAGGGAGAGGGGCGGCGGCGAGCAGAAGGCTGGAGAGGCGCCAGCTGGGTGCGGCGTGGCGCGGGAAGAGCAGGGGAGGAGGTCTCTGCTGCTGGTAGTGCGGCAGAGCGAAGAGGTGGAGGGAGAGGAAGTCGCCGGAGCTGGTGAGCGTCTGCCGGAGAAAGAAGAGACGAAAGCTGGGGGTTTTCTCCGTCAGATCCAGGCTGCCTTGGTCGGTGGAGCGGCGGGGGGTATTTATAGGGTTGTAGCAGGGAGGAAGGCGGAGGGAGACGACGTGTCTCCCTCGCCGGAGCATGGTCGGAATTCGAACCCATACCGTCCGTGCGTTCGCACGGCCGGTATGGGGGGCTACAGTGACCATGGGGGTGCTCCTGCGACGGCTGACGACGCAGGGCACCCCCGGTACACTTGCCAGGTCCTCCACCTCACCCTGCGCGGCGCCATGCTCCGCGCAAGGTCGCCGGAGCATGGTGCTGGCAGGGTTTTGCAGGAGGGACCTGTTTGCAAAGAACGAAGGAGAGTTAGGGGCCTAAATGCGAGGGTTCAAAAGTTGAGGGCCAAAGAGTAAATATATGAGGACCAAAGTGTAAATTCGGTCAAGGAGGTTTCTTCTTAGGCTCAAGTTTTTATACATGACTAATTAGGACCTAAGGAATCTGATGGTGAATTTTATTTTCATATTAAACCTTGTTTGACCGGTCAATTTGCGCAAAAACCCAAATTAAGTTATTAATTGGGCATGGTTCTCAATGTAGGTCAAAATGGGTTCTAAAGGCCAAATTGAAGGTTCTAAACCCTAGAGATTATTTTTCTATGAATTTTAGAGGGTTTATTCTATTTTTACTTTGCCTCGAACCTTGTGAATTGAAGTGGGTTGTTTTAGGGTTACAGATTATCATTTGGTTCCTTGGAAGTGCTGTAGCCCTTGCTAGATCATCTCATCCCACTTTTATTCTTATTAAGCTGTTTTGACCTATGTTTGGGCCCTGAATTACCCTGTATGCAGATTATACTGGTAAAATTGCACTTTTTCCCCTTATGACTTGTTTTCTTCTCAAACTCAGAATTCTCTGAGTTAAGCTTTTCCTTGAGATATGTAGGAGCTTTTATCCTTTGTATTGGGTCAAAATGAGCTAGTTATGGCTCATGATGAGGTTCTCATCATACCCCCATGCCTAGCTTTTGCTAGTCCCTTAGCAAAAAAAACTTAAGGTTTCAACCCTTGTTCTAGACCATGAAGTTTTCAATGGTTTTAGATAAGTGCTTTTTTATTTGAGCATAGATTAGGTTAGAATGCTGACCATAGGCCTAAAAGATACTCTAGTACCAATCAAGATCCAAATCTGTCTAGCCTTAGCCTCAGTCTTTTAGCAAAGGTTTTTAAGGCCCACAAGAACTAACCTAAGGTTTATTGGACTTCGTGGTTAAAGCACCCGTGCTTGAAATGATTTTAGCCCTGGCTCAGTTCGCAGTGCGTTTTGTAAGAGAGAGAGATAGAAAGTTTTTTTCTGTTTGGAGAGTTTTCTCTCTCTTTTTTCTTTTTAGTTCTAGTCTAGGATTGGCTTTTCAACACGGTCTGTATCAGATTCCTTGCTCCCATCATCAATCCTCAAGGGTTCCTGGCGATCGATGCTTCGAGATAGCACCGCCCATGGCAACCCCCGGAACCCTGGCTGTTGAGATTTCGAGATAATCCCATCCATGGTATTCCGTGGCCGAATCCAGACCCTGGCAATTGACATTTCGAGATAATGCCATCCATGGAATCTGAATCAGCAGAGTGCTTACATGCCCCCCGTAGGATATGTAAATATCCTAAGAGACAAGCACCGAGGAGATGATATTTTGTTACGCATCTTCGAGGGGATTTCCCGCCTCTCCGCGCTGGGAACTCGTCCAAATCAACTTGTGTTGATCGGCCATTCCTATTCTAGGTGTTCTTTTCAGATTTTTGCGACGCTTCTGCGTGATTCTGATTTTTATGCTTACTGAACCAGGCTGTGTGTGAGATTAGGGTGCTTAGGTTACTGAGTCCCGTAAACCAAAAATTAGTTAACGAGGCCGAATACTCCCTAAGCCTTAGACCTAATACTTCAGCTTTTCATTTTCCTCAACCTCTTGAGGAGTGTCCAGATCTTAATGAGTACTAAGAGTCTATTCAAGAATGCCTAAGGTTTGCATTCTTACTAATCTCATTGTGCACTTTTCAGTTATTTTCTTGAATGAGGTCTAGAACTTAGGTTAATTCCTTAGTTCCTTACTAATGACTATCAACTTTTCTTATAATTTTGTGCTCCTTTTTCATTTTGTTTCTTTTCTCCTTCACAAAATTTTCCTTCTCCTCTTTTCCTCTTATTCTTTTTCGAAAAATTTTTTAATTTTTATGGTATTTTTGGCATATGTGAATTTTTTTGTTTGAAACCTTTTCTTACAAGTTTTTGCACTTTCCTACCCCCCATGCCTAAGATTTGCAATGTCCTCATTGTAACCTAGGGGGTCTTAGTTCAGGGTGAACTTCGAGTGCTGAAAGGTGTCAGAACAAGTTTCAGGTTTTCAAAGAGAATGACGGGCTGCCTCCCGTTAAGCGCTGAGTTTTATGCCATCGGCTGGGCGCAATAAGCTCAAGGGGAAAGGAGGATATGAGATGCCTCAGCCAAATCAGTAGAAGTTACATCAATGAACGGCTTGAGTCTTTGACCATTCACGATGAAAGGTTCAGAATCGTGGCTGAGTGGACTGATTTCGATTGCTCCATTTCCAAAAACCTGTCGGACCAAATATGGTCCGACCCACTTAGATCTCAGTTTTCCTGGGAAGAGTTTGAGTCGGGCATCAAAGAGTAGGACCTTTTGACCAGGATGGAAGATCTTTCTTGAGATGTGTTTGTCGTGGAAAGCTTTAACCCGCTCCTTGTAGATTTGCGAGTTCTCGTACGCGTCTGTGCGTAATTCATCGATCTCGCTGATTTGGAGTTTTCTGTGGGTCCCAGCCTTAGAAAGATCTAGATTACAGTTCCGTACTGCCCAATAGGCTTTATGCTCCAGTTCGACGGGAAGGTGGCATGCCTTTCCGTACACCAATCTAAAGGGAGACATGCCCAATTGGGTCTTGTGGGCGGTCCTATAGGCCCACAATGCTTCCGGAAGTCGGGACGACCAGTCCTTCCTGTCAGGTCGAACAGTGACCTGTAGGATTTTCTTGATCTCCCGATTTGACAGCTCAGCTAGACCATTAGTTTGGGGGTGGTAAGGAGTAGAGATTCGGTGAGACACCCCGTATTTGGTCATCAGTGACCTAAACTGAGCATTTGTGAAATGGGTCCCCCCATCAGAGATTATTGCACGAGGAATCCCGAACCTTGAGAAAATGTGTTGATGAATGAATTTGAGAACGATTTTGTGATCACAGGTTCGGGTCGGTATGGCTTCGATCCATTTGGACACGTAGTCCACAGCCAACAGAATGTATTCGAAACCATCCGAAACAGGAAAGGGGCCCATAAAATCAATCCCCCAAACATCAAAGATTTCGCATACTAGAATCGGTTGCATAGGCATCATGTCGCGATGGCTCATGTTGCCCAAAGTCTGGCAACGACTGCATGCCTTGTAATGACTGTATGCGTCTTTGAACAGTGTGGGCCAGTAAAAGCCGCACTGGAGGACTTTTGATGCGGTTTTATGCCCGGCAAAATGGCCACCGCATGCCTGGTCATGGCAGAAAGAGAGGATATTGTTGACTTCCCCTTCCGGGATACATCTCCGGATGATCTGATCGGCACCTATGCGGAAGAGGTACGGGTCTTCCCAAATGTAATACTTGGCATCGGAGCGTAATTTGTCTTTCTTGGCCTTCGGCCAATCGGACGGGGTCTGATGAGATGCCAAGTAATTTACAATATTAGCAAACCATGGAAGGCTAGTACCAATAGTCAGCAGGTGCTCATCGGGAAAATGCTCAGTGATGGGTCCGGAAGGGTCTATCATTTCAGAAGGAAGACGGGACAAGTGATCAGCTACCACGTTTTGTTTTCCCGCTTTATCGCGAATCTCGAGGTCAAACTCTTGCAACAGCAAGATCCATCGGATCAATCGAGGCTTCGCGTCCTTCTTTGCAAGGAGATGCCTCACAGCCGTGTGATCCGAGTATATGATGACATGGGAACCCAGAAGGTATGATCTGAATTTCTCTAGGGCAAATACTACAGCTAGCAGCTCTTTCTCAGTAACTGTATAGTTACGCTGAGCCTCATCGAGTGTTTTGCTGGCGTAGTAAATGACCACAGGTTTCTTGTCATTTTTCTGCCCCAAAACCGCTCCTACAGCGAAGTCGGATGCATCACACATGATCTCAAAGGGTTGAGACCAATCAGGGGACTGTAGGATCGGGGCTTGGGTGACTCGGTCACGCAGGATTTCAAATGCTTGAGTGCATTCCCTGGAGATTTCGAAGGGAACATCCTTGGAGAGAAGAGTGGTCAGGGGGCGTGCGATTTTTGAAAAATCAGGGATAAATCGTCGATAAAAACCGACATGCCCTAAAAAGGATCGGATGTCCCTGATCGAGCTAGGCATAGGAAGGCGAGAAATCAGATTAACCTTAGCTCGATCCACTTGGATACCTTTCTCCGAAATTGAGTGTCCCAGGACAATTCCCTCAGGCACCATGAAATGGCTCTTTTCCCAGGAAAGAACCAAATTCACGTCGATGCACCGCCTGAGTATCTGGACCAAGTGCTGGAGGCAATCGTCGAATGATGCTCCGAAAACTGAAAAGTCATCCATGAAGACTTCCAGATAATCACCTACCATATCTGAGAATATGGCAAGCATGCATCGCTGAAAAGTAGCGGGTGCATTGCAAAGACCGAAAGGCATCCTTCGGAAAGCGTATGTTCCGAAGGGGCAGGTGAATGTGGTCTTTTCTTGGTCCTCAGGATGGATTGCCACCTGGTTATAACCGGAGTACCCGTCAAGAAAGCAGAAGAACCTATTTCCCGCTAGTTTTTCGAGAATTTGATCAATGAAGGGTAGTGGGAAATGATCCTTCTTCGTGGAGGAATTGAGTCGACGGTAATCTATACAGACTCTCCACGAGTTGGCTAATCGGGTAGGAATGATTTCTCCGGTCTCAGTCGTTATAGTGGTGAGTCCTGCCTTCTTAGGCACGACCTGAATTGGGCTCACCCAACGACTATCGGAGATCGGGTAGATGATCCCGGCATCTAACCACTTGATGATCTCCTTTTTCACGACCTCCTGCAGATTGGGATTTAAGCGTCTCTGCATTTCACGAGAAGGTCGTGTGCCCTCTTCTGAATAGATATGATGAGTACAATAAGAGGGACTTATTCCAGTCAAATCATCGAGGGTCCATCCGATGGCTCTGCGATGTTGCTGGAGGACAACAATCAGACGGGATTCCTGTTCAGGACTAAGGTTGGAATTGATGATCACAGGAAGGGTCTGATTAGAACCCAAAAAGATGTATTTCAAATGAGCAGGAAGGGGTTTCAGTTCGAGGATGGGGTTTTCAGCAGCAGCGGGTGGTTCAGTATAGATGTGAGGTTCAAGGGTGGGAGTTACTGGGTTGTTCACATCCGGATTGGACTCCTCTATTTGCGGGTCAAGATCCTTCTGTGGTTGATGAGGAATACTCAAGTCATTCTGGAGGTGTGATTCATCAACCAAAGTCTTGATGTCACAAATTTGCTCGATGACGCCGCAATTAATTCCTTGTTGGGCCTTAAATATATCAATTTTCAGTGTTTGATCTCCAAACTTAAGCTCTATTTGGCCCTCCTCACAGCTGATGTTGGCTCTAGCAGTAGCCAAGAAAGGTCTCCCTAGAATGATTGGTGTATCCCTAGGGTTCTCAGGTGCATCCATGTCTAAGACTATAAAGTCCACTGGAAAATAGAAATCCCGCACTCTTACGATAACATCCTCGAGAATCCCTTTTGGTGACTTTATAGATCGATCTGCTAATTGTAATGTCACCTCAGTTGGTTTCAGCTCAGATTCTTCCAGATGGTCAAGTAAGGATGTGGGTATCAGATTTATAGATGCACCTAAGTCTAACAATGCTCTGTCCAATTGGGTACCACCTATCTTACAGGAGATCAGGGGAGTTCCAGGATCTTTTGCCTTGGGTGGGAGTCTACTAAGGATTACAGAGCTGGCTTGCTCTGACAGAACAATTGGGCTCCCTCCCTTGGTTCGCGGCTTACGCTGGGGTGTACATATATTCTTTAGAAATCGTGCGTAAGCTGGTACGTGGCGGATTGCATCCATCAAGGGGATGTTTATGTGGACCTGCTCAAAGAGCTTGACCAGGTCCTCCTCAGGGGCCACGGGTTTGGTGGTCTTCTTTCCCTTGGTCAGGGCTTCGGGAAACGGGATCTTGGTTGGTTCCTCTAGGATAGGTCCTGGTTGTGGGTCTGGAACAGCGGTACCTTGGATAACTATCCTAGGGTCATGATCATCAGGCTGGGAGTGGTTTGGATAACGCGGGTCCTGAGTTGTCTTACCACTACGTGTTGTTACAGAATTTAATCCGGCCTGATTTTGGTTTGGATTTGGGAGGAGGGGTGGCTGCTGCTGAAATCCCGTACGAGAAGTAGAGGCTTCCATCTCGTCTGGAGATGGGGCAGTAGGGGCCTGATAAATCCATTGAGCGTGGCCTAAATTTGGATTCATAACGCGCTTCTGGGTTGGCACGTTATTTGGGTTAGGAAGGGGTTGGGAAGGGAGTGTGCCTGGCTGGCGAGAATTTGCCAACTGGGCCAGCTGAGTTTTAACTTCAGTAAGCTCGTCCTTGTGCTGTTTTTGAATGGCCGCATTCGATTTTTGAATGTCAGCCAGAGTCTGAAGGATTAAGGACATTTGATCTTGATTTGGCCCTGATGGATAAGTAGGGTTGGGCCGAGGCTGAGGTGGCTGGTAGTGATGAGAGGGCTGTGGGCGGGACTGAAAAGGTGGTCTTTGGGTTTGAGAATTTCCCGCCCACTGAAAATTTGGATGGTTTCGCCATCCAGGGTTGTAAGTGTTGGAGAATGGGTCGTTCTGGATGGCGTTGAGGTTCTCGCAGGTCTGAGGAACCTCCTGAGAATCAGGGAAAGGGGGAATGGAGTTCCCCCGGCTGGTGAAGAAAGGATCGGATGATCTTCCAGTCCAAGAATCAGATGGGGACGGATATGGATCCATCCCAGGGGAGGATCGGTGTAGGATGTTTTGCACAGTCTCCTGTGTGGAAGGAGGTTGTGCAAAGGAGTTACGCGCAGAGGTGGCTCGCTGCAAGTGCTGAGTCAGCTCATCCACCTTCTTTTCAATAATTGAGACCTTGTCCAATCGACTGGCCATTAATTCCAGGTCGACTGATGCGGACAGGCCCTGCGTCTCATGTGCTCCCTTAAGATTCGTCGCTGCGCGGGTATTCGTCCTGTCAAATAATCCCATGGAGTCATTGTTGATGGAGTTCTCGCACATGTTTTCGAGAATCTCCCATACGGTGTCTTCATGTTGACCCATGATGTTTCCTCCGCAGGTTGCATTGACGAAAAGGCGGATGTCCTCACGGAGTCCCTGGTAAAAAGATTGGACTTGTTCCCATTTAGGAACTCCGTGATGGGGGCACTTCCTCATGAGATCCTGAAAACGATCCCATGCCTCATGGAGAGGTTCTCCTGATTGTTGAGTGAAGTGTGTAATCTGATGGCGCAAGGCGTTGGTCCGACCAACGGGAAAGAACTTTTTCAAAAACTCGGATTGAAGTTCTTCCCAAGTGTTGATCGGCCGGGTCTGAGTTTGATACCAATGGGCGGCCTTGTCCATAAGAGAAAAGGAGAACATCTTCATGAGAAGAATATCCCGATTTTGCGCATCTGATCCAAAAGTGTGGGCCAGATGCTTAAGCTGTTTGATGTGCTGGAAGGGATCTTCAGAATTAAGCCCATGGAATTTAGGTATAGCGTGAATCATGTTGGGCTTTAGTTCGGAATCAGGTCCTCCAATCGGGATTCTAACTCGAGGCTCAATTGCCACCGCAGCAGGATTGTAGTGGTCCCGCATCATAGGACGCTGTGGTGGGTGCACGAAGTTTTGGAAGAGGTCATTGAGTCGCTGGAGCTGGTGTTCCAGATTATTTTCTTCCTCAACTGGCTGAGCCATGATGGGGGAAGAAGAAGAACTTGGTTCTGAATCAGAAGAGAGAATAATGTGAGGGTGTTGCTGCACAAACACGGGCGTCGAGGCTTGGCCTTGACGAGAGTGAATTTCTAAAGGAGGTCTTAAGGGTGGTCTTAGAGACCTCCTTCCGTACATGCACAGTTGGGAGAGGTAAAGTTTAGAAGGTGATGGACCCAATCAAGACACCCAAAAATGTGTTGGGTGACTATAGAGGTGCGGGGCAGATGGACCCCTTGATCAGAAAGATCGTCCACCTGAGAATTACCTGGGCAGCCAGAGAGGGAGAGTCCCGCGAAGACCCCTACACGGTAGAGCGTCCCCACGGGTTACAGGGTTTCCCCCACCCGACCTCTCTTGTCACTGCGGTTCCAGGTAGACCAGAATGGGGATCTTGACCTCTTAAGTCTACCAATTTTAAGATCAGGGTGCTTAAGGTTTTCACTTGAACTTTAGTCTTTTTAAGTGCAAAGAGTGACCTAATTTAAGGTTGGTTAACCCAAAGGGGTCAACTTTACCTCTTGTTTTCTTTGAGAGCTTTTTGGGTCCTGTCTTTTAGGGTTCAAGTGTTTAGAGAGAGCCAATTGTTTAGGATTTTTCTTGTTAATTATTTTCAATCAATGGTTTGGGCACACCTCTTTTGGATTTTCTCCATTCTTGATTAAGGAGTGTGTCTCTAAATCCCTAGTGTTGGATCCTAGGTTGGCTCTACTTGGTCCAGTTAATTCTTTGTTGGGTAATTAGGGCTCAAGCAAGAATGTGTTAGCCCTTAAATACCCTTAATAGTGTGCAGAAATAATGAGTTGAAAACATGCAACTTTTATGGTTACTAAATATGGAAGACAGGTTAGCCCTATATTGCTTGTTCTTTTCTTTTCTTCCTCTTTAGAGTGTAGGGGTTAATAGTGAGAGAAAAGATTTTACCTGTCTTCGGAGTGGTTGTGTGTGGTTGCTTGTCTTCTTGAGTTCCTGTAGCTGCATAAAAGAGAGGAGATTATCAGAAATTAAAAGATACAGGAATGTTTACCTCTAGAATAGCCGTTGCTCCCCGGCAACGGCGCCAAAATGATGGAACGTCGGTTTTCGTTGTTAATTCGTTGTAGTAAAGCCGGTTGTTACCAACGTTTCATATAAAAATTTTTTACTCGGAAAAATAAAAGAGTTCCCGAGGTCGAACTCAGGGAGCAAGTTGTATTCTAGAGATATACAAATTCTATTACAAAAATAAAGAGAGAGAGAGAGAGATGAAAAATTGGCTTCTGCTTCTTTTCTTCTTTCTTCCTCTTTGTCTTTGGTTCTTCCTGTTCTTCTTCTTCTTCTTCTTTTTCTTCTGCTTTCTTCAGATTTTCCCCTCGTGCTCTTCTTCTTCTGTTCTTCCTTGTTTCCTTTCTTTCTTTTTCTTCAGATCGTCTTCTTCTTTTCTTCTTCTGCAATCGTGGTGCTTCTGCCTTCGGCTACTAAGTCTCCCTTCCTTCTTCTTCAGCCTGCCTTCTGTGTTGCTCTGGCTGCTGGCTGTCCGTCGTCTGGCCCCGTGCTTCGACGACTTAACTGAGCAGTTGCTACAGTGCAGCTGCTTCTTCTTCCGCAGTCCTTCACCTGTGCCTGCACGCTCAAGAGTTCATCAGAAGGCAAAAACCTACTCTACCCCCTTCCCCCGCGTATCTCTCTCTCTCTGAAATCACTCTTCGGAAGCTCTCCCAGAGCGCTATCGGGTAATCGGGTTCGGATCAGGCCCGGGTCCAGGCCCACCGGCGTGCGTGGTGGGCGAGGAGTGCAGGTCAGTCTAATCGGGTCGGGCCAGGTCCGCGGAGCGTGGTCACGGACGAGGCCGAGTCGGGTCGGGTCGGGTGAGAGGGACCTCACCCCGTGGTAACTGAGGCAAACAGCATACAGCAGTTTTTCAATTTATGTGTCCGCGCGCCTTTGAGAGCTTCCGAGGTGGGACTAAATGTCCCACCCCAATTCTCTTACGCCTGCAGCAGGGATGGTGCTCCCAATTGCGTCGGCTGTTGAGGCGTACAGCTCCAATCGAGGGCCAGGGTGTGTGCGTGAGTCTCTTCCGCGCTGGCCGTGGCTATTCAATCTGGGATATCTCGGCTTGGAGCAACCTCGAGCAGGCTTCGAGCTTCCTCGCCAATGGCGGCCAAGGCCTGGAACCTGAAACCAATGGCACGGCCTCTCGGCCAAATCAGACAGGCGGAGGACCTTCGCCGTGGCACGGCGAAGGTGGTCAGGGGGTCTGCAGGGGGTGTTTGGTGGGAAGTGGAGGGGCGGAAGAGGATCAGGGTGAGGAGGCGGAAGTTCTGCGGTGGTCGGCGAGCCGTGTGGGTCGCTGAGGTGATGGGAGCGGCTCGCCGGAGGGTGGTCGGAGGCGGAGAGGATGAGGGTGAACAGGGTCGGTAGAGGGCTTAATTGACTAAATCGAAAGCGGGGAAAGAAAGAGGAGGAGAAGGGGAGTAAGTCTAACTTAACTGCAGGGACGAAGGGGGAGGAACAGGGCGACAGTCGTATCGACTGTCGCCGGAGAAGATGATGCTCAGGGAGAGGGGCGGCGGCGAGCAGAAGGCTGGAGAGGCGCCAGCTGGGTGCGGCGTGGCGCGGGAAGAGCAGGGGAGGAGGTCTCTGCTGCTGGTAGTGCGGCAGAGCGAAGAGGTGGAGGGAGAGGAAGTCGCCGGAGCTGGTGAGCGTCTGCCGGAGAAAGAAGAGACGAAAGCTGGGGGTTTTCTCCGTCAGATCCAGGCTGCCTTGGTCGGTGGAGCGGCGGGGGGTATTTATAGGGTTGTAGCAGGGAGGAAGGCGGAGGGAGACGACGTGTCTCCCTCGCCGGAGCATGGTCGGAATTCGAACCCATACCGTCCGTGCGTTCGCACGGCCGGTATGGGGGGCTACAGTGACCATGGGGGTGCTCCTGCGACGGCTGACGACGCAGGGCACCCCCGGTACACTTGCCAGGTCCTCCACCTCACCCTGCGCGGCGCCATGCTCCGCGCAAGGTCGCCGGAGCATGGTGCTGGCAGGGTTTTGCAGGAGGGACCTGTTTGCAAAGAACGAAGGAGAGTTAGGGGCCTAAATGCGAGGGTTCAAAAGTTGAGGGCCAAAGAGTAAATATATGAGGACCAAAGTGTAAATTCGGTCAAGGAGGTTTCTTCTTAGGCTCAAGTTTTTATACATGACTAATTAGGACCTAAGGAATCTGATGGTGAATTTTATTTTCATATTAAACCTTGTTTGACCGGTCAATTTACGCAAAAACCCAAATTAAGTTATTAATTGGGCATGGTTCTCAATGTAGGTCAAAATGGGTTCTAAAGGCCAAATTGAAGGTTCTAAACCCTAGAGATTATTTTTCTATGAATTTTAGAGGGTTTATTCTATTTTTACTTTGCCTCGAACCTTGTGAATTGAAGTGGGTTGTTTTAGGGTTACAGATTATCATTTGGTTCCTTGGAAGTGCTGTAGCCCTTGCTAGATCATCTCATCCCACTTTTATTCTTATTAAGCTGTTTTGACCTATGTTTGGGCCCTGAATTACCCTGTATGCAGATTATACTGGTAAAATTGCACTTTTTCCCCTTATGACTTGTTTTCTTCTCAAACTCAGAATTCTCTGAGTTAAGCTTTTCCTTGAGATATGTAGGAGCTTTTATCCTTTGTATTGGGTCAAAATGAGCTAGTTATGGCTCATGATGAGGTTCTCATCAGGACCACAGGGTATGAAGTTTCGCAGGTTTGGAACAGGTTGGGTGGGAAGAGTGCCCTGAGATCGAGTCGCCATGCGTAGTTGACTGATCTCAGCATTCTGCTACGCCAAATGGTGCTGAAGAGAGGTCATGTTCTCTTTATGGCGCTTTGACATTTCCATCATCATTCGCATCAGTTTATCAAGAGGCCTTGATGAGTGTTCGATTTGTGGTACGCAAGGGCCTGATGGCGAATTCGCCATAGGATTAGACTGGGCCCTTGGGATGACGGGTGCGGACGGTCGCATTGGTCCCCCAGCGGGATTTTGGCACTGCGGGTTGTTGGACCATGCGAAGTTTGGATGATTACGCCACCCTGGGTTATAAGTGGCAGAGAACGGGTTGTTCCTCAGGGCGCAAGCATCTTCTATGCCAGAAGACGTGTCCGCATGTAAATATGATTCCGAGCACACGGAGGCTTGGTCCTCTATGTCGAAATACTGGCTTGCAGAAGCCAGATCCACATGGCTTACCGAGTCGCTTGGCGCGACACTCGGTAAGGAAGGTCTTACAAGGTTTCTCGGGGTAAGCCTGGTGTTGGAAGAATTGGAATTGTGACGAAGTGGTGAAGAGGTGTTTGCCATGTTTGCGGAGGAGGAGGACGATTCGGCTTTTTTTCTAAATTTATTAGTCAATTCAAACAGTTTAGGGTTTTGTGACCTCCTCCAAAACATGCACTACCACAGGAAGAATAGGGGAGATGAGAAGGGAAAAGAGACGAGAGAAACGATGCCGCAAAGGTACACTTGATTACAAATCAATTCAATCAAATTCCTAACCTCTATAGTGTGCCCTTAGACCTAAAGATCTAAGTTACCTACTATCACGAACTACGAAATCGAATGCAAGCACCGCGGAACCACCGGGCCAGATTGAAAGGCCGTTTGCCCCAGTCTTAGACACCCGATAGCATGCGGGAACTCTCACCAGCACGTAGACACTACACGCAGGTAGTTAGACCTCCAATCCGTAAGAAGGGTCAAGTTACTACCAGTTTTAGTTAGAGGCTTAGGATCAAGTGCTTCTGGAATGTGGAGGGCGTTGTTTACGGGTAACGCCCAAGTGATTGATTTTCAGAGTGTGTAAAACAAGCATGTAATAGGAAAATCTCCCTGAATTGAAGTTTTTATTGGTGAATGATTTTTAGAGTTCAGCCTTAAGTAGTATGGATTTTAAGATTTAGCTGTATTACCAATTCAACCAATCTCCGGGTTTTTGTTAGAATACAAATTTTCTTTCTAAGCCCAACAAGCCCTTCTTCAATATCAGTTAGTTAATGCATGCTAAAATGCAATGGGCTACCCTAAATGGAGATTTCTATGTGTGGATGCACAAATCAGTTTTATATTAATGTGAAAGGGAGCCAAGCACTTCAATTCAAGTGCTCCCAATCACCAAAAAATGTCCACACACAAGGCTCAACCAAAAGAAAATCAAATTGTTGGGGGTTGAGGTATTCGGGATCGAATCTTAGGCAAGTTGACAAGTCGTGGTGGGGTTGGAATTAACTCAATTCCAAGTCTCCCCACCAAAAATGTGATCCCGAATTGTAGATAAGTGAGGCAAAAGAGGGGTGCAATCAATCTTTTTATTTGCCTCAAAGAATACTTCCCACGGTGAAAAATTCAAGAATCAAGATTCTAAGATTTTCGCTATAAGAAGTAGGGTGGGAAATCCCAGGGCGGTGGGAGTGAAGACAATCAACCAAACAAGTGAATTTTAATCCACTTGCCCCAAGAGATCCCAGGAAGTTTTTCTAGTTTTTTAGTTTTTATTTTTTTTATTTTTTATTAAGGTGGCAAGTTAACCCTAGTTTGCTAAGAAAAGAAAACCTACTTGTTCGGCAACGTGTGCGAAGCTCCAATGTGGTGTCAGCGTCTTCACGCTCTCATTCCCACCTTGGATCTACCCACATTCCCAACTTCGTCTGCCTGCCTTCTCCTTGCACCAGGTTCACCAGCACACTAAAAACAAAGATACCCGTGAAGAGGGAAGAGAAAAAAGAATTATAGGAATGGAGTAAAAGCTTACTTGAAGGCGCACTTCCCTGGCAACGGCGCCAGAAAAGATGTATGGTCGGACCAGAATAGGTTGTTAATATGGTGATTTTATCATTGAAATGTGTATAGTGGTTAACCTAAATCGGACCTAACCATCTCTTTACAAAAATTTTCTTTTTTTACCTGGCCTACTTGATTTTATCTTGTCACTTTTAGGCCCAGGGTCGAACTCAGGGAAGTGGGGTACAAGTTGAGTTTCTACGCCTTTCCTACAACGAGTCTCTTCCGTTTGTTTATTGTGTTTTGGTGTTTTTCTTATTTAGATTTTTTTCTGATAATCTTTGTCCTTGAGGCACACCCTCAAAATTGTATTGTTGGCTTTGAGCCAAAACAGAGTTCCAAAACGAATCTTGCTATTCGCACGACAAGGTACCTGCAAGTCAAAGATTATCTTTTCTCTTTTATATATTTTTTTTTATCTTTTTACTAATAGGAAAGCGAAACAGAAATAAAGTAGATACAGTATATATATATGTATATATTATGTATATAAAGGGGTGGGGGTGGACGCGGAGATGGAGTATAGCATAGTGTTGAGTTAGTTGTCATCTAGAAAGACGCAACCAATAGGATTAGGTGCCGCGTGGAGTGTGGGATGGATGGTGGATGATGTATGCGACCACGCTTTTTGTACACGTGTATCAGGGAATATCAGCAACTGGTGCAGATATTCCCGTGATATAGCGTTTGGTAAATAATGTGAATATATATATATATATATTTATATATGTATATGGTTATAAATATACAGGTATATATATATGTAGATATATATATGTATAAGTGTATATATATATATATGTGTGTGTGTGTATGTATATACAACTATATAGAGGTATATATATATGTATGTATAGTAATATATGTATATATAGATATATGTAGCTAAGTATATATATATATATATATATATATATATATATGTATGTATGTATGTATGTATGTATGTATGTAAGTATATATATATATATATGTGTGTGTATATATATAAGTATATATATAAGTATATAGATATATATATGTATATAAGTATGCTAATACTACTATATATATAGATGTAAGTATATATAAATATATATATATAAATCTATATACCTATATACATACATACATATATATATATAGATTTATATATATATATATATGTATGTATGTATACTAATACATAAGTATATAGGCACTACTATATGTATAAATATAAGTATATATATATATGTATATATATATATGTATATCAATATATGTATATATATATATCATTATATATAAGTATACGTATATATATATGTTTATAATAGTGTTTATGTGTGTGTGGGTGTGTGGAAGTGTTGGTGTAGGTGTGTGTGTGCGTCGGTGTAAAGAGAGAGTGAGTGTTGTGAGAGAGAGAGAGAGGAGCTGCAGGTTAAGTTGTCTGCAAGTGAAGGCCATCGTCTGATGGTCTTCAACGCACGCGGGCGCGTATTCGCATAGAGGAGAGCGCCTGCGCCGACTGGTTGTGAGCGCGGAGAGCTCGCAACGGAGCGTGCAGGACTGGAGGGCGAGGGCGCCTACAGCTTGCGCGGAAGCTTGCAGGTGCGACAGGGGGCGGGAAGGCGCTTGGCCGGCCACTGTAGAGGCGTGCAGCGGCTGGTTGCGGGTGACAGGGCATGCGACAGAGCGGAGAAAGCGGAGGTGGAGAAGACCTGCAGGCACGCACAGAGGGCTGGGGAGCCTACAGGCGTGTACGGAAGGAGCTGCTGCTTCAAGCTTCAGACCTTGAAGCTACTCCAATGGCGAGAAGGTGCGTGAACGCAAAAAAAATGAAAACAGACCCACCACGCCCACTGGCTCTTTGAAGAGCTGGGCGGTGGTGGTCTCACTGTGGTGGTGTGCACCACAGTGAGAGCTCCTACCTGCCGGGTATCTCCTTGGAGGAGGACCGGCGTATGGAGGGGAATGGAGGAGAAGGTGGTGGCCTGGAGAAGAGAAGGTGTGCTGCTGCGTTTCTTTTTGGTTGCTGGGACCAGGCCTTCTTTGCAAAGGCAGGAGCTGCGGTCTTTAAATAGAAGAGGAATGGCATGGCCGCATGCAGCTGTAGGGAGAGGGATGGAATGGCTTGGCAGGGAATGGCAAGTTGCAGGGAAGGGCTGCTGCAGCATGGCACAAGGAGAAGATGCATGCAGCCGTAGGGAAAATTAAAAATCAAGTGGAAATAAAAATAGAGGTGGTGGATTTTTGCAAAGAGGCACTTAAGGAAAAAAGGTAAAATGCAAGGCCACTTATTTCATTCTTCTTCCCTCTCAATTAGGTGCATGTATACATGTATTTTTACAAATGCAACTATAAAATCCTAATATGCACAGGTAGTGCTAGGAAATAGCGCAAGAAGGCACTATTGCAGGTGTATTTTTGCGGTGCAATCAAGTAGCCCCATGTTAACCTCTTCAGTAGCTGCCAGCTCCAATTCAGCTCCAGACTCTTCATATCCAGCTCCTCTCCTCAAACCCTAAGCTCCACATGCCTACTCCACTCCACTACTAGCTAAGCTAGCTTAGATTAGCTTAGCTTAGCTAGCATCTAGCTCCTTGGCCATCCATAAGCCATAACTTAACCCTAGCTAGCTCCATTTACTAAATAAACTCAAGTCCACCTAGTTAGCTCCACCTCTATTCTAGCTAGCACTACCTTCTTCAGCACCCTTCACCCCTCAATCACCACCAAAAGACACCTAGATGTTGGCACAAAAACCACCCTAACCACCCCCCTTTTTGTCGCCAACTTCAACCCCCATATCCACCCTCCACATAACCCCTCCAAGCCACATCTACCATCCACCTCAACCCCCTTCTAGAAACCTAGAAATTGGCGCCAACCCATGGCACCTCTCCATGGTTGGCACCACTTTTAGGTGTCCCTTGGCCACCCATAACTACCCCCCTTACATTGCTTAGGTGACGCCAACTCCTCTTAGCCCTAGGATCACCTAACCACCCCCATCTTCCCATCTTAGCCATCCATCTCAAGAGTCACCTTAACCCTCTCATCCTACCATATAAAAAGACCAACACGCACCACCTTACAACCCATCCTTTGCTAGTAAAATACCTCTCATATTCTACCTAAAGCTCACACCCAAGAGAGAAGAAGAAGAAGAAGATTAAGGGGAAATTCTATCCCCTTGGTGCCTTCCCCTCTTCCCTTCTCTCTTGTGCCCACGCCAGCGAAAGGAGAAGCTAGGCAAGGAAGACCTTTGGAGGAGGTCTTGAAGGTGGTCCATGCCACCTTGGAGGAGAAGCTTAGGGGTGGTACATGCCCACCCTTAGAGAAGGACAGTTAAGGTGGAAGCTTCCACCTTAGAGGAGCCTTTCAAGGAAGGAAAAAAAGGAGCCCTTTTCAAGCCTAGGAGCCACTAAGCTTGGAGAAAGGAGCTTCCCCTCTTCACCATCATTTCAGGAGGATTTGTGTTTTACTTTATTTATTGCATTTATTCTAGTAGTAGAAGCATTCCTGTACTAGGTTTTTATGTAAAATACTTTTTCATCAATCAAGTTGCCTTCAATTTTATTTCATTTTGTTACAATTTTTTTTTATAATCTAGTTTCTAGCAATTTTCACTCTTTATCCCTAATTACTCTAGGCCTCCACATGTCTAGAGTGAGCTTAGGGAGAATCTCTACTTGTCACTTTAGTAGTAGTATAGGGAGTTAGGTGTTAATCGTTTTCCATTGACAACAAAATTAGTGTTGCCGTTATTTCAAAACCCTAAAAAAACTACATATTTGAAAAGGCCAAAGAGAAAGTTGATTTCCATTTCCGAGCAAGAGATTGATTTTTGCAATCAAATTGCCTCCTTGGACAACCCTAGATACCCCACTATCTAGGTTATAAATTTTAAATGCGTTTGCGATTTGGCTTGTTACAATGACTTAAAAACCCGCTTTTACTAAACATGCCAAATTTCACATCAATCCTCCATGTCACATGTTAGTCCCTCTCCTCAATTCAAGCAAAGCCACCCTCATTATGGATGTACATTTCACTACACCTAGATCCCTCCGCCAATTAATAGCCACCCAACCCAATTCCAAGACATCATTATTAAATCTCAACACATCTACCCATAATCATAATTGTTGGCACACCCTTCCCTCCTTCCCTTTTTACCCCTCTCCACCTCTATATAAGGTCATCCATTCCATCCTTCTAAACCATCTTTCACTATCCCATCTCTTGAGCACTCTAAGAGAGAAAGGGAAGGCTTAAAGACTCATAAACGTCAGTTTACCATCATTCTTATGTATTAAAATAAACCTAGCTCTTGGAATTTTGATTCACAAATGTGCTTCTAGGTTGCATTTAGGCATAAATTAGGTTAGGCATGCATTGCATTTGTTATTTTATTTTTTGATGTGTTTCTTTGAGTGTTAGGGATAAGCAGAGAGTCAGATCCTCAGAACCCTAACACTCGGGAAGGCAACTGATGAAGAGGAAGCTCAATTAGGTTAGGGCTCAGCTAATTTTAGCTCATCATGGCTGGATATCAGCTCCCTTAGACTAGGTTTAGCTCCATTCAGCTCACCTTAGATGAATGGTAGCTCAAGAGAGCTCATCTTAGCTCACCCTAGCTCAGCTCAGCTCAGATCCAACTCAACTGAGTTGACTTGAGTCCACCTCAGCTCAAGCTCAGCTTACCTTAGCTCTAGCCAGCTCACAATAGCTAAGAAGAAGAAGATTAAGGGGATACTCTGTCCCCTTGGTGCCTTCCCCTCTTCTCTTCTCTCTTGTGCCCACGCCAGCCAAGGGAGGAGGCTAGGCATTGGAGAACAACCTAGGGTACACGCCTACCCTAGGAAGAGGAGGATTTGAGGGTGGTACACTACCACCCTTGGAGGAAGAATCAGAGGTGGTACAGGAGGAGTTCTTAGAGTGGGAGCCATCCACTCTAGGAAGGGGAAGGCACGCCCATCTAGGCTTTGCCTTTGGAGGATGTCAAGGAAGGAGAAGGAGGAGCCCTTTCCAAGCCTAGGAGCCACTAAGCTTGGAGCAAGGAGTTTCCCCTCTTCACCATCATTTCAGGAGGATTTGTGTTTCTTTTGTTATTTGTTATATTTATTCTAGTAGTAGAAGCATTCCGCTACTAGGGTTTTTGTAAAACACTCTTTCTCAATTAAAAGTTGCCTTCTTTTTAATATAGCTTTTGTCGCAATTCCTTTTGTTGTTTTTGTCGCATTACTCCTAGTGCACAAACACACTTTCTTTCTAATTACCTTAAGCCTCCACGTGCCTAGGGTGACCTTAGAAAGAATCAATTTTTGTCACGTAGATATTAGCTATAGGGTTAGTCTTTTTCAACAAAACTTTAGTGTTCCCATTATTTCAAAAACAAAAAAAACATATATATAAAACACTAAAAAGAAAGTTGAGTCCCCTTTAAAGCAAGAGATTTGATTTAGCAAATGATTTTTCCTTCTTAGATGACCCTAGATACCCCACTATCTAGGTTTAAAAATTAAAGAGTTGATCGATTTTACGTGTTACAACAACATATTTTACAAACCACGTAAAATCTGGATCACTTTTTGGTGGCGTTGCCGGGGATTTATAAAGACCAAACAAAGAAATTTCATGATAAATACATTGTTCAGAAACATTTTAACATTAATCAACCCATTTGGCTTTTCGATGCACGATTATGTATTTTTCCTGGAAAGTTGAAATAGAAATGGACTAGCCCCTTTATTATCATAAAAACATACCCGTACAACACTATTACTCTTTTTGATCCCAAAAACTAATATGACTTTTCAAGTCAACGGCCAACGTTTGAAGCCTTATTTTGATCATGCCCTGAATCTTCCATCTCAATCTTTTGATTTAACCAAACTGTAACGAACGCGTGCCCCAGACGTCTTTTAAGACGTCTGGGAGGTGGCCCAGACGTCTGACAAGATGTCTGGGAGCACATCCAGACGTCTGACCTGACGTCTGGGATCATTTCCAGACGTCTGTAAAACAGTTATTTTTCTCACGAGAGATTCGTCTGCGCGCCTGTGCGCGCAGACCCGCGATTCCTCTCTCTCTCTCTTTTTCCCTCTCTCTCTGCGGCTGCAGACCTGCCGCACTCTCTCTCCCTCCTCCTCGCGTGGCCTTAAAAGGCCACGCTTCCCCTTCTGTCGTCTCCACCGTCCCCTTCCTCTTCTCCTTCCTGTGCGCGAGAGCGAGCGAGCGCGAGGGCGGCAGCGGCGGCCGCAGTGAGCACGGAGGAGGTGCGGCGTGCGAGGGCGGAGCTCTGCCGTGAGGGCGAGCTCGCCGGAGCAGCTTGGCCGGCCGGCGGAGGGCGCAGGGGGCGCGGAACGACGCGGAGAGGGACCTGCTGCGGTCTGAGCAGCAGACGCGCGAGGTGCGACGCAGGCGACGTCGCGAGCGGAGGCCGAGCGGTGCCCTGTTCTGGAAAATTTTCCAGAATCAGACGTCTGGGTTTATAGCCAGACGGCGAGGGAGACTTCTGGAAGATCATACAGACGTCTGAAAGGCGAGTATTCCTCTTTCTTCTTCCTTCCTGTCGACTGACCATACTGAGGGAGGGAGTTGGCTGTGCGCAGGCTCGCTGATTCGCCATCCTTTGCGAATCAGACGTCTGGAAGTTGTACCAGACGGCGGGAGTGACCTCCAGACGTCCGGGGTGACCATCGGACGTCTGTGAGCTAGGCCAGACGTCCCCGCAGACTTCTGGACATCTCGGAAACCACGCTGAGCAGGTAATTCTCTGATCCACTTTTTAAGACGTCTGGAAGAATTTCCAGACGTCTTATTTTACACAATGTCGTCGTTTTCGACCCGTTTAGGGCCCGTTCGGGCTCTGTTTTCCGCGATTCGAGTTGCGTTCTTTTCAGAATTAATTCCTCTACCCGTTTACAGTAGCTATACACTGTTTTGAGACTTTCCTTGTGTTTGATCCTTGTGATAGGACCTCGTTCAGTTGCAGTCTTGGGAGTCGCGGAGGCACGCGGGATTCCCGATCATGCCCCCATTACTTCCGTTGTACCTGGTAGAGTGGCTTTAAGATATTAAAATCTGTTAAATTATGAAACCATAAATAGAACCTAGGACATTGCATGAACCCTAGGAATGAGAAATAGATGGAATGATAGCTCCTAGGTGTTGCATGAATCCTAGTACTGGTAAACTAGATTGTATGATAGATCCTAGGATATGGCATGAATCCTAGGATGGGAAAACTAGTGGAATGTATAATACTGCAGTCTTGGAAAATGGAAAGAGATATAAAGCTGCCTATAATTTGAATTAACAGCTGCCTGTTGTGAATAGATAACGTGGTTGAGAACATGGATTGTAAGGATGTGAAACTGGAAAGTGAAACCTGGATGTTTGAGTAAAAAGGATGGAACCCTACGGGGAAGTAGGAGTAGAACTCCTGGAAAGTGAATGGAATAGTTTTGGGGAAGTGAGCTGGCCCTTGAGTACGGAGTACTAAGGAGAGCGACTGTCCCCCTGTTTAGTGCAGAGCGGAGCCAGCCGCCCCAGGGACCCGGGGTTAGGACTGGCCACTCTGTACCGACTTGCTGACCCTCGCGTACGTAGTACCGAGGAGAGCTACTAGTGTAGGGAGATACTAGCTACCCCACGGGCCCCGGGGTTCTGCTAGCCTCCCACACCGACTTGTTAGGCCCGCTGGGGCAAACTAGGGTAGTCAGGCGAGGGTACGCGGACTGTGGAGGGGCAAGGCCCCAGTTTGGTTACTGTGGAGGGGTTGGACCCCTGTTACTGAGAGGGCTCTGCCCTGGACTGGTTCCGTGCTGTGCTTTGGGCGCACCCGTTAATGGAAACGACTGACCGCGTGCCAGTACGGGTTAGCTACCTGTGCGTTTATCACGCATGCCGTAGTCACCGTTACGTCTGTCAGTGACCTTGGGGTGGTTGACTGAGGGTAGGATCACCACGGGGGACTCTCCCGGCCAGGAGAGCACCACGTGCTACTTCTACTTTTTGGAAAAGACTGCAATCAAGATCATTCCCATGAGGAACATTCGAGATCAAGTAAAAGATCTGAGAAATAAATGAAATAGTGAGACAATTGAAAGATGTAAATAAAGAAAGTAATAGAACATAATAGCTACTGTATACTCTACTGTTGTCTTTAGCTTTAGTTGCCACTCTACTCAGCGTTTTGCTGACGTGTTACACTGGTTACCTTTTTCAGGACCAGGTGTTGAGCAGCCAGGGTCAGCGGCTGCAGAGGACGCTGGGCCGAGTAGGGTCCAGTAGAGTTACTACTGTCTTTTGTACCTCTTTATTTCCGTTATAGTGAGTAGTTCTTGTTTCCGCTGTACTATTCTTTACCTGCAGTTCATGTTATATGATAAATGTTGTTCTACTATTGTGGTGGTATCTACTGTAGTAGTTTCTTTCCTTACTGCTGTACTTTCTTACTGTTAGTTATATTCATGCTGAATGGGGTTTATTTTACTGCTCTTTTGGTTACTTCCTCATTGGACGACTAGGTCTTGGGATTAGTCGAGTCGGTCCGGTTCTCGTGTCTCGTAGGGACTCGGGAACTGGGTCGTTACACAAACCAACCACAACTAGTCACTGATGCACACTACACCGGTTGAATGGCATAAAAGATAGCACTGGATGGGAGGTAACCCATCATTTTTCCTGCTTTCCTTTTTCCTTTCTTTTTCCAGGTTTTGACCATCTTAAACCCGACTGCCCTTCACTAAGGTGATCCCTTTTCCCTCATAATGCATGAGGACATTGCACATCTTAAGCATGGTGGGGTGTTTTTAAAATTTTGACAATTGATTCAGAATTTTTAAAACCTAAAAACATGCACTTTTCTTTAGTCATTTTAATTTCTTGCATGTATACCCACAAAAATAAAAATACTGAAAATCTTTTTTAAGGAAAATTTTGAAATCGAGACTAAGTCTGAAAACTCACTTTTGGTAAAATGGGATTTAATCTTTAACAAACTAAGGATAAGGATACAGATCTGATCATTAGAATTTCAGGGTCTATCTTTGGATTAGATCAGATATCCTTCTCTAAATTTCCGCCCGAACTCATGATAGTTTAGGTGATTTGATCCTCTTTTGTAATATGGGAAGTATCTGGCTTAGTTTTTTATTCAAAAACTTGCATTCCATGCAAAACTTCCTGTGTCAAATTTCACACACAAGCCAACTCCTTAAAATACTAAAAATTAGAGAAAAACCCTTGTTTGGCCTTAGTAAAAGTCTGAAACAGATCATTGGTTTGAGTTCCCACCGTCGAGAAGGAGGAAAATGTCTCCTTTGAGGACACGATGTCAACATGTTACCGCATCAGAGCTGCTCCATATCTATATTTCATATCTTTAGATGGAACATTAAAGCTTATTTTTACAGCTCAAGTGTCTTGGACGGTGCTCTACCTATAGTGTCGGAGCAAGAGCTTGAGTTTGCTTCGAGCGCCCCTTTGCACTGCATTGTGTTTTTGGGTTGTGAGCTCCTGGGTGGTGTCATGGATAGTGTTATCTCAAGGTACTAGAACCAGAGCCCCCTTGAGGATTGGTAACGAAAATGATGATCCCAACATATCTGTTCTAAGACTAAGCTAAAAATAAGCATGGGAAAAAAAAAAGAGTTTTAAACCAAAAGCATGCCCTTATAAATGTTGGCTTTTCACAAGCTCAGGCACAAAGTTTTAAAGGTTATTGCAAGTTGCGAATCAGATTCAAAAGCCAAAAAATCCTGAAAATAAAAATTTTAGGTCATCTGAACTAATAAGGGGTTAATCTGTGAATTTTTTGGAGGATATATTGATCCCATTTTTGTCTAATTTTTTGATCTGAAAATAAATCCCGATGTTTATCCTTAAAAATCCCGTACCTCCGGTATTTGGATCAACCTATGTCCCGTAATCTCTTTCTCCTCAAAAGTCAAAAAAATTAGATTTCCCAAAAATTTCGATTTGTAAAAATTAAAGTTTTGCTAAGAGACTAGCAAAAGATAAGCATGGAGTGTGATAAATGACAGTTTATCATCATTCTTATGCATTAAAACAAACCTAGCTCTTAGGATTTTGATCCGCAAATAGGTTTCTGGGTTGCATTTAGGCATAAATTAGGTTAGGCATGCATTGCATTTGTTATTTTATTTTTTGATGTGTTTCTTGGAGTGTTAGGAATAAGCAGTGAGTCAGATCCCCAGAACCCTAGCACTTGGGAAGGCAACTGATGAAGAGCAAGCTCAATAAGGTTAGCACTCAGCTAATTCCAGCTCATCATGGCTGGATACCAGCTCCCTTGTACTAGGGTTAGCTCCATTCAGCTCACCTTAGATGAATGGTAGGTCAAGAGAGCTCATCTTAGCTCACACTACCTTAGCTCAGCTCAGATCCAGCTCAACTGAGTTGACTTGAGTCCACCTCAGCTTAAGCTCAGCTCACCTTAGCTCAAGCGTAGCTCACCTCAGCTCCAGCCAGCTCGCAATAGCTAGACTCTAAGCTAGCTGAGCTACTACTTGTCAACTAGTAGCTTAGCTAGCTCTGGAGTTCTCCTTAGAGGCAATTCCAACTCAACATAGCTCCAACTAGGTTAGGGCCAGCTCAACTGAGCTCAACTACCGAAGCTTGGCTACTTGCATATGAACAGAGTAGCAAAGCTCAGTAGTTGAGCTCCCCTTGAAGCTGCCTCAGCAGTCCCAAATCAAGAGTACCTGATACCAGCTCCACAATTCTCTTCTTCAACTCTCCTCCATGAAACCCTAGCTCCACCCCTACTCTACTAGCTAACCTAGCTTAGCTAGCTTAGCTAAACTCTACTCCACCAAAAACCTCCATGGCCGACCACCACTCCACCTTAACCCTAACCAACCCTAACTGAACCCAACCCCTTTTGGCACCAACCCACCATAACTACCACCCTAAACACCCCTTCAAGTTGGTGCCAAAATGGCATAGCCACCCCTTCATTTTGGCCCCAACAAAAGCCCCTATCCTAGCCCTACACCTCTCCCTTTATCCCCATCTAAACCCTACACCTAACCCCTTCAAGAAGCCCACTAGTGGCGCCAACCTAAGCCACCATAACCAACCCTAAACCACCACCCACACCGTTCCAATTTGGCGCCACCTATATCCACCCTTAATCCCATAACCACCACCATAAAAAGCCAACCTACCCTTCCCTTATGTCCACGCCAACCCTACCCCTTTAACCACACTAAAGTTGGTGCCAACTCTCCCCTAATCACACCTACACACACCCCTTAAGTCCACGCAAATAACCCTATCCCCTTATCTCATAACCACCACCATATAACTCCATCTCCACCCTACAACACACCTAACCAAACCCTTAACCCTAGCAACCACCTAGGGTTGGCACCAACGACCAAGTGCCCTTCCATTTTGGCACCAACAACCCTAGCCCTAAGATCCTATAACCACCATCTAACCCCCATCATAGCCGTCCATCCTATAACTAACCCTACTGGTTGGGAGGTTCTCCTCTATAGTTCTATTATTTCATCATAGTATAGCATAGAGAAGTGGTTACTAGTTTAATACAATTTGTTACTCGGAAATAAAAGAGTTCCCGAGGTCGAACTCAAGGAGCAAGTTGTATTCTAGAAGTACAATATTTCTATTACAAAAATAAGAGAGAGAGAGAGGGAGAAATGAATCTGAGTCTTATAGCTTCTCTTCTCTCTCTTAGCTCATCTTCTTCTTTTCTCGGATCTTCTTCCTTGATCTTCTGCCTTCAGCTCCTCTTCTTGTTTTTCTTCTATTTCTTTTCTTATTTAGAGCTTCTCGTCTTCGTCTCTTTATCTTCTCTTTTCTTCTCTTCTTTCAGCTCTGTCTTTCTTGCGTTTCTCTTTTCTTCTTCAGCTTCTCTTTTCTTCCTTCTTCTTTCTGCCTCAGCTTGCAGAGCTCCCTCTTCTTCTTTCTTTCTTTTTCTTCTCGCAGTCCTTCTTCTGCAGAGCGTCGTCTGATTTTCCAATCAGACGACTTAAGTCGCCGCTGCTACAGTGCTGCTTGGTGCTCCTCCTTCTTCCTTCAGTCTTTCTTCGTCGGCCTTCTTCTTCTCTGCCTCACCTTTCTTCAAGCAACCACAGCTCTGGCTGCTCCTTTCTTCTTTCTCTTCTTCTTCCTCTGTGGTCTGCCTTCTCTTCTTCCTCCTCTGTGCCTGCACACTCACAGATTGGTCAGGGCAAAAACCTACCCTACCCTCCCCCGCGTCTCTCTCTCTCAGATTTCGCTCATAGGATGCTCTCCCAGAGCTGCCGGGTATTCGGGTACGGGTCGCGCCTAGGTCCAGGCCCACCGGCGTGCGGTGGTGGGTGAGGAGTGCAGGTCGGGTAAAAGGGTCGGGCCAGGTCCGCGGGGGTGGTCGCGGATGAGGCCGGGTGAGCGGGTGAGAGGACCTCACCCCGTGTGCTGAGGCGATAAGCCTATAGCACTTTTTACCTTTATATAGGTGCGCGGCTGCAGAATCTTCCGAGGTGGGACTAAATGTCCCACCCCAATTGGGCGCCTGCAGCTGAGAGAGCTGCAGGCAATTGCTACTGTGCGCGAGGCTCTCGCCCCAGCTGCAGGCCTGGGCGAATGCTGGAAGGCGAAGCGCGCAGCCTGGAGAGTCGAGGCTGGGCAGGGTGAGGCTGCAGCTGCAGGCGGAAGGAGCTCCACCTGCTCAGCAATGGAGGCGGATGGCAGGTGACCTATTCACAGTAAAACGGCCTCTCGACCTAATCAGACAAGCGGGGGACCTTCGCCGTGACACAGCGAAGGTGGTGCAGGGTCTGGCAGGTCGTGGGGCGGTGTCTGGCGGTGGCCATGGATCGGACTGCGACCGAAAAAGTGCATTTGTTCGAGGGAGTGTTGTGGGGATGTGGAGTGGTAGTGGAGGGGCGGGGGGTGTCGGGTGAGGTGGGGCGGAGCTTTTGGGGTAGGTGGCGAGTTGTGTGGAGTGGTGGATTGACGGGGGCAACTCGCTGGAGAGTGGCCGGAGATAGAGAAGGTGAGGGCGGTCAGGTCGGTCGAGGGTTTAATCAAATGTAAAATAGTGAGGAAAAGAAAGAGGGGGAAGTGGGGAGAAGTTCTGACCTAGTTGTAGAGTCGAAGGGGGCCGGAGTAGGGCGACAGTCATATTGATTGTCGCCGGAGAAGAAGGTGCCTAGAGAGAAGGGGCAGCGGCGAGGAGAGCGGGAGAGCGTGCGCTGGGTACGGCGCGACGCGGGAAGAGTGGGCGAAGGCGGCTCTGCTGCTGGTATTGCGGCAGAGCGACGAGGAGGAGGAGGAAGAACCGCCGGAGCTGGAGGGCCTCTGCCGGAGTGGGAAGAGAGGAAAGGGGGGGAGTTTCTCCGTCAGAACCGAGCTGCTGAATGTGGCAGACGGTGGCGGCTTTTATAGAGGCGAAATCAGAGAGGAGGGCGGAGGGAGGCGACATGCCTCCCTCACCGGAGGATGGCCGGATTGCAACCTATACCTTCCACGCGTTCGCACAGAAGGTGTGGGCGATGGCAGAGATTGTGGAGGTGTCCCTGCGACAGCAGACGCCGCAGGGAACACCCCGTTGTCTTGGCAGGGGGTCGCCTTCACCCTGCACGGCGCCATGCCTCTCCGGAGCATGGCACTGCTCAGGGTTTTGCAGGGAGGACCCAAATGCAAAAACGATGAAGACTTAGGGGCCAAAATACGAGGGTTTCAAAAGTTGAGGGTCAAAAAGTAATGGATGAGGACCAAAATGCAAAGTCGGTCAAGAAGGTCTCTTCTTAGGCTCAAGTTTTTATGCATGACTAAATGGGACCTAAGAATTCTAATGGTTAATTTTATTTCTAGGTCAGACCTTGTTTGACTGGCCAATTTACGTAAAAACCCAAATTAAATCATTAATTGGGCATGGTTCTCAATGTAGGTCAAAATGGGTTCCTAAGGCCAAAATGAAGGTTCTAAACCCTAGAGATTATTTTTCTATGAATTTTAGAGGGTTTAGTAGATTTTTGCTTTGCCTCGAACCTCGTGAATTGAAGTGGGGTTTATTTTAGGGTTACAGATTATCATTTAATTCCTTGAAGTTGCTGTAACCCTTATCAGATCGGATCATCCCACTTTCCTTCTTATTAGGTTAGTTTGACCTATGTTTGGACCCTGAGTTACTCTGTTTGCAGATTGTGCTGGTAAAATTGCATTTTTACCCCTTATTACTTGTTTTCTTCTTAAACTCAGAATTCTCTGAGTTAAGCCTTTCCTTGAGTTATGTAGGAGCTTTTATCCCCTGTATTAGGTCAAAATGGGATAGTTATGGCTCATGATGAGGTTCTCATCACCTACCCCCTCCTACTCCTATAAAATCCCCCTACCACCACCATTAAAATCCAACCTTGGCTACATTTTTTCTACCCATATTTCCACCTACATAGAAGGTCAAGAAAAGAAGAAGAAGAAGAAGAAGATTAAGGGGATACTCTATCCCCTTGGTGCATTCCCCTCTTCTCTTCTCTCTTGTGCCCATGCTAGCCAAGGGAGGAAACTAGGCATTGGAGGACAACCTAGGGTACACGCCTACCCTAGAAAGAGGAAGATTTAAGGGTGGTACACTGCCACCCTTGGAGGAAGAATCAAAGGTTGTCCATGCCACCTTAATGAGGAGTTCTTGGAGTGGGAGCCATCCACTCTATGAAGGAGAAGGCACGCCCATCAAGGGTTTGCCTTTAGAGGACGTCCAAGAAGGAGAAGGAGCCCTTTTCAAGCTAGGAGCCACTAAGCTTGGAGCAAGGAGCTTCCCCTCTACACCATCATTTCTGGAGGATTTGCGTTTCTTTTGTTATTTGTTATATTTATTCTAGTAGTAGAAGCATTCCTCTACTATGATTTTTGTAAAACACACTTTCTCAATTAAAAGTTGCCTTCTTTTGAATATAGCTTTTGTCTCAATTCCTTTTGTTGTTTTTGTTGCATTATTCCTAGTGCACAAACACTCTTTCTTTCTAATTACCCTAAGCCTCCATGTGCCTTAGGTGAGCTTAGAAAGAACCAAATTTTGTCACATAGATATTAGCTATTAGGGTTAGTCTTTTTCACAAATCTTTAGTATTCCTATTGTTTCAAAAATTTTTAAAAAAATCATATATATAAAACACCAGAAAGAAAGTTGAGTTCCCTTTAAAGCAAGAGATTTGATTTAGGAAACAATTTTGCCTCCTTAGACGACCCTAGATAGCCCACTATCTAGGTTTAAAAATTAAATAGTTGATCGATTTTACCCTTTACAACGACATATTTTACAAACCACGTAAAATCCAAATCATGGACTACCTAAATCCAAATTTTAGGCATTGAGTGGGAGTCACTCCACAACTCTTCAATTGCCAATCCATTATCATTTTATTACACTGCCATCATCCCACGCCACTATTGGAGGAGATTCTTGAGAGCACGCCAAGCTTGAGAGGGGGTCCATGCCAGGAACAAGCTACCTTGGTGGACATCTTCACCGCCACCTTTTCACAAGTCTCCTCTTCCTTTCTCTCTCATTTTGATGTTCATGTTTCATTTTTATCTCTTATTACCAGTAGCCATTTTGAATAGTGCCTTAATTGCTCTCAGTGAATCTTGTCTTGTAATCTCTTGTTGAACTTGCTTATGCTATTAATGAAGATCTCAATGTTATTTTCTTTCTAGGCTTGTTGGTTGTATATATTCAGGTTAAGTAGTGATTACAAGAAAGATATCATGATATCTTGATCTTCTCTTGTTGATTATCACATTACTCTTTCCCTTAGTTTTCATTCATTAGATTGGCGTAATAGAAGTCTTGATCATCACTTGTATTTTCCTTTACTTTCATTATATCCAAAAGACCAAAAAATTGTTAAAAAGATAAAAACAAAAAAAAAGAGATACGGCAAAGCTAATGGTTTTGAACGTAACACCGCACCTCCTTGAGACAACCCTATTACTCCCAAGGTTTCCGAATTACAAATTTTAAAAGTTGAACTTCGATTTTGCGTTACAAAGACGCGTACGCCTTTATCAAATCGTGATTTCGATGCTTCACTCTATTAGTGGTGGATTGGGAAGATACAAGTCACTTGGTAGGCTAGGAGGGATTTTCATGTGGTTCAGTCTTGTAGCAATCAAATTCAAACCTTATCTTATGTGCATTTGGTAGTGAATTTCTTGGCGAGGAGTACTGCGAAGCTTAGAGACAGGGGCTGGAGGTTGTTTCAACCTGCTTCCGAGCTCCCTCATAGAATTCTTAGCATCATTCGAATGGATAGGATTCAAATGTCCTTTATTGTTCTGTAAGAGGGTCTTTGCACTCCTTGGTGTTTTTGATTTTTTTCTTGCTGTTATGTACTAATTCACGAGTTATGGTTCTTATCTTTTTGATGTACCGATAGGTATTGGCCTAGTACCTCTATCATCTTTTCTTTTTTTTTGAGAGCCTCTAGGAAGTGGGGGATGAATAAGAAAGACTACTGCTTTTGTGAAAAAAAAAAGGAACTTAACCTTTGCTATTAGTACCAATCTCTATAGATACCTACCCTACACATGCTGCAAAGTTTGAAAATCCAAATGTTTAAACATTCGTAATAAATTTAAAAGTAGTCGCACTTGTTACATTTTCTTATCATGATATATATAATAATAAACACCTTCAGATTATTAATTACTGCAAGCAATCACTACCACTGCAACAAAATGTACATACAATAACAAAATAATTATGAGTAGCAATATTCATCGTTATATTTTAAACATAAGCGTCATTTAAATTATCCGTCATTATTTATTTTAAAAATAGTAACTTTATGTATTCATCGTTAAACCTATCAAACAATTAAAATATCGTCATCATTATTTATTGGTGGCGATGAATAATCCTTGTTCTATTAGTATTTATTGATAAAAAAATATAAAACCCAATATAGAAGTTTTCCGAATAAAAATCATCCCACTGCCCTCTCTCAATCGATCGCCTCTCCACTACCCGCTGCCGTCTCTACTAAGCCCTCTCGTAATCACCTCTGAGAAGCTCTCTCATCATCATCGTCGCAACCATTGCCGATCCCTTGATTGACACCAATCGTGATCTCTTCCAATTGTTCCTCATTCACCACACCCACTGGAGATCGATGCCGAGGTCGACGCATTGGTTCGCCTCCACCTTGAGGGCCTGCGGGCGATGCTGGAGGATCAGGGGAGTCGTAGCAGAGGCTTTGGGAGGCCAATGCGGTGACGTTGCGGCTCGAGCAGCGGTGGCTGGGGGAGAAGGACGCGGAGCTCAAGGCGGCGATGTCTTGGTGGTGCGATGGTTTTGATGGTGATGGGAGGGTTGTTGTGGTGGTGGCGGTGGTTACAGTAGGGTGTTCGAATGAAGGATGAAGGTCGTGTAGTGCACTGGAATTGTTCGATGAAATGCTACAGTAGGAATGTTGCTAGTTTAATTCCCAAACTCAAGCATTTCAACTCTTGGGTTTGCCACCTACCGTGCATAGTGATTTTGGAACTTGACTAGGACAGTTTTCAAAAAAGGTTGAGAAAGAACATAATTACGTAACTATTAGGACTAGTTTACTTGAAGGGTTAAGAAAGTAGTGTTAAGATATGTAAAATTGATATTAACATGTAATTGTGTTTACTTGTTGTATAGTGTTAACATTAGTTTATGTTTACTTGAATTGGTGTTAAGTTGTTGTGTTAATCCTTATAGCATTTACTTGGTAGTGGTGTTGTTATATAAAATATGAGGGATGTTAGAGACATAAGTAGTGTAGAATTTTAACATGAGTTTAACTAACACCAGTTTAGACAAACCCGTGTTAAAGTTACTAAACCCCAGTTAGCAAATGAGGGGTTAAGTAGTCAAGTAAGTAGGGGTTAACCCCTCTTTTGAGGAGCTAACCCTCCAAGTAAACTAGACCTTAGATGTACACACAAGTGAACAGCATATTTTCATCGATAGACATTTGTTCCACAAGCAAAATTAAATCACCCATCTTTCTATAGCTAAATGGAATCACTAATATCTTTCTACAAGTGAACATGTATGTGCCCTAAACATCTTTTCTTTTACTTTCGGTTTGAGTTTCTATGCTATGAACTACTCAGATTTTTATTTG
The DNA here is from genome assembly GCA_037157565.1 of Thalassia testudinum. Classification (NCBI taxonomy): domain Eukaryota; kingdom Viridiplantae; phylum Streptophyta; class Magnoliopsida; order Alismatales; family Hydrocharitaceae; genus Thalassia; species Thalassia testudinum. Next base: position 7,947,978 of record JAZHRO010000040.1, on the reverse strand, counting down.
CATCTATGACTCTAGTCATCATGTATTCTTTGTAATTACTTACCAATTTAAGTTTGTCTTATCTTTATAGATTTTTTGCATTCTCGTTGGCCTCCCGCTGAATCTCTTCTAATTCATTGAGCTGGAGCTTCCTTTCATAACCTCCCGCATCAAGGTTAAAATTACACTTACGGACCGACCAAAAGGCATGATGCTTCAGCTCGTCAAGAAGGTGACAGGCCTTTCCATATACCATATGATATGGGGACATTCCGAGTGGAGCCTTGTATGGGATCCGATATGCTCAAAGTGCATTAATTAATCTATTAGACCAGTCCTTCCTATTTGGTCTAACCATCTTTCGGAGAATTAGCTTGATTTGACGATTAGACACCTCAGTCTGCCCATTGGTCTACGAATGATACAAGGTGGCTATACGATGATTGACCCCATATTTCTTTAATTATACCTGAAGTGGAAGTGGATGAAGTGGCTACCCCCGTCGCTAATTAGAGTGTAGGGTACACCAAATCTTGCAAAACTACATTCTCGTGCGAAAGAGATGACAGTCTTATGATCAGCCTATCTCACCGAGATGGCTTCGACCCACTTTGAGACATAATCAACAGCGAGAAGTATGTACTCGAAGCCATGCGAGTTCAGGAAAGGGCCCATGAAATCGATGCCCCATACATCGAAACTTCTATGACCAGAATGGGTTGGAGAGCCATCATGTCTCTCCTGGTCATAGAATCGACCGACTAGCATCTTTTGCAGCACTTGGAAAAATCATGTCTATCTATAAAAATGGTCGACCAGAAAAATTCCAACTACAAAATCTTCGTAGCAGTTTTTCACCCCAAGAAATGACCACCATAGGCGTCGCTGTGGCAAAAAGATAACACACTAGAGATTTCAGAGTCTAGGACGCACCTCCAGATAATTTGATTGGCTCTATGCAGAAGAGCAATAGGTCATCCCAAAAATAGAATTTGGCCTTAGAAATAAATTAAGTTTCTGGTCCTTGGATAAATTCACAAGCATCTTACCTATGACAAGATAATTCATGATATCTAGTACCAGGGAAACTTGATAGAATGGATTGCCAACAGAGACTCATCCAAGAATTGATCTGAAATGGGTAGGGAATAAGGGATGTGTGCTAGGTCTAATCTTGATAATTGATCTGCCACAACATTTTGTGCTCCATCTTTATCGCATATTTCAACACCAAATTCTTGCAAAAGAATGATCCATCTAATAAGACAGGGTTTGGCATCCTTATTTTCAAACAAATGCCAAAGGGTAAAATGGTCTATGAAAATTATCACTTTAGACCCAAGGAAGTATGATCGGAATTTCTCCAACTCGAATACTACCGCTAGTAGTTCTTTTTCAGTGATAGTATAATTATGTTGAGCCTCATTCAGCATCTTGCTAGCATAGAATATTACAAAAGGCTGTCACCCCCGATGTTGGCCTAAAACAGCTCTTACAGTGAAATCGAAGTCATCGCACATCTCAAAGTGGAGAGACCAATTGGGTTGTTGGAGAATCGGGGAATTAGAAATAGTGATTCGCAAGGTCTTGAAGGTGCTAAGACACAAGGCATTGAAATCAAATGGGACATCGGCTACCAGAACATTTGTCAATGGGCGTGTAATTTTTGAGAAATCACATATAAATCTCCAGTAAAATCCAACGTGACCAAAAAATGATCTGATCTGTTTAGTCGAGCTAGGTGGAGGTAATCGAGATACTTTTGACATAGCTCGGTCAACCTCGAGTCCATTGGATGAGATCTTATAACCTAGTATAATGCCATCCCTCACCATAAAATGGTTTTTCTCCCATGAGAGTATTAGGTTTACTTCTATGCACTATTTCAGGATCTTTGTGAGGTTATCAAGACAAGATAAAAAGTCATCTCCAAAAATGGAGAAATCATCCATAAACACTTCCACATAATCCCCAATTATGTTAGAGAAAATGGCCATCATACAACGCTAAAATGTCCTTGGTGTGTTGCAGAGGTTGAAGGGCATTCGCTTAAAAGCGAATGTTCCAAAAGGACATGTGAAAGTGATCTCGTCTTGATCTTCCAGGCTAATCGCTACCTGATTTTACCCAAAGTCTCCATCCAAAAAGCAAAAGAAACTGTGCCCGACTAACCGCTCTAAAATTTTATGAATGAACGGTAAAGGAAAATGATTCTTCTGGGTAGCTGTATTCAGTTTCCTATAGTCTATACAAACCCACCATGAGGTCACAGTGCGGGTTAGGATGGATTTTCCCTTGTCATTTTTTATGACAGTGAGTCCTACTTTCTTAGGCACGATTTGGATAGGACTCACCCATTGGCTGTTAGAAATAGAGTATACAATGCCTGCATCCAGCCATTTAATGATCTTCTTAACCACTAGCATATTCGAGTTCAGTCGCCTTTAAGGTTGTCTCAAAGGTTTCACCCCCTCATCCGTGTAAATGTGATGAGTGTAATACAAGGGGCAAATCCCACAAAGATTAGTAATACTCCACCCAATAGCGGCCCTATGGTCTTGTAAAATAGAAATCAATTAATGCTCCTATTCTTACGTTAAGTGAGCACTAATAATAATAGGATATGTCTCACTTTCATGCAAAAACACGTATTTGAGTGAGTCAAGCAAGGGCTTTAGTTCAATCACAAGTGGATCAGAATCAGAATTGTGAGTGGGAGGAGCAAAAACAATAGCGGGAATTTGATGATCCTGATATGCAGGAATTCCCACTGATTTGCCACCAGCAAAATAGTCAGTTGTGACTGCATTAATGGGGAACTCGTTTGTAGTAATCACACCTTCCTATGTCAACAGGGGCAATTCAGTAATATATGGATCAGGATAATCAGAATCAGGGGTGTCATGATCAGATGAGTACCCCAGACAATCAGATCTGTGGGAAAAAATGTGCAATGCGGTGGTCTCAATCCTGTGTGGATCGAGGTCTAAAAACCCTGACAATGAAGATGAATGCAACGTTGGGTCATCACAAAGGAGCCCAATGTTACCACAAAAAGTCGATTCCTCATCTTCACCATCCTCCTCGATGTGATCATAGTCAAAGTTCCTTAATGCCCTGAATATATCTAGTCTCAGTCTTTCATTTCCTAAGGCAATCTCCATACACTCGAATGCACAATTTATGTTCACTTGGGCTGTCACCAAAAACAGGAAACCTAAAATGATTAGTGCATCATGGAGATTAAAAGGAACCTCCATATCGAGAATGAAAAAATCCACGGGAAATCAGAATCCACAGACCTTAATGATCATGTTCTCAACCACCCCCTTGGTGTTTTCACTGATCGATTAGCCAGCTGAATAGTAATTGAGGTGGGTTTTAACTCTCCAAATCGAAAGTGATTATATACAATAGTGGGAGTTAGGTTGATGGATGAACCTTGATCAAGAAGGGCCCAATCAAATGGAGAATCCTGCAAAAAGTAGGAAATGAGTGGGGTACCAGGGTCTTTCTTCTTAGGTGGTAGGTCAGCTTGAATCATGGCGCTAGCTTCCTTTGACAATACTACCTGTCGTCCGTTCTTCTGCTATCGGTTCGGGGTACAGTAGTCTTTAAAGAACCTGGCGACAACGACGATGTAATCTATGGCCTCGAGGAGAAGGACCTGAATATGAACTTCGTTAAACATTGATTTTACGTCCTCGAAATTCCAAATACCCTTTTTCCGTGCTATATCTCATGTTAAAGCCTCAGGAAAAGGGACAGGAATCTTAGGGTCAATTGGCCTCTTGTCCTTATCTACCGTAGGTGGCTCCTGAGAAGGAGTCGAACCATCTTTCGGTGAAAGGCGCGAAAAATCAGGACTCGCCTGCCTAAATGGTGGATCATATGTCTTCTTCTCACTCCTTAATGAAATAGCTTTCTCATCGGCATGCTGTCCATAAGATGGTGGAGGAGCGGAAGGGGTAGAGTATGCAAGGTTCTGCATCAAAGGCGGCTAGCCTTGAGCATAACCAAATGGTACAAGAGGCGCCTGTAATATAGCATGTGCATGTTCCTATGGTGCTTGAAACCTAGGCAAGGCGCCTTGGTTCTGCACATATCGTAGGTTAAGGACAGGTTGGGAGGGCAAGGCTCCCTGAGTCCTATTCTCCTGCAACAGTTGGTTCTATGTGTTTTGGATGCTTTGTATTTGGTCAACCATTGCCTTCATTATCTACAAGCTATCCTGTGTAGATTTCCACATTGATTCTCGCAGTTCCTTTTTTAGTGCCTCTAAAGGGTCAGCCTGCTTTGGAGGGTGACCGACAGCTTGATGTAGCGGCTGATATATAGAACAAGATTGCTACTGAGATGGGAATGGCTATTGCCTTGGATACACATTTTGCACATTCTTGTATTGTCTGGTCTGGTAGTGTGGATCTTGATGTGGTCACTGCGAGTTACCAGACCAGGAGAAATTCAGATGCTGGTGCCAACCAGGGTTATACGACTCCAAGTACGAGTTATTATGTCCGTATCCCTGAATGGCATTGACATCTTTGTAGGCCGATGACATCTGAGACGTATATTCATCAAGGGAATACGAATTAAAATCATCATGTGGTGCATAACCCCAATTATGCAATGCCAAATCGAGATTATTCATGGGGTCCCATTATGCGGGATCCTGTGAATATGGAGAAGATGCATCCCGAGTGAGTAAATTAACTTTAGCAGAAGGGGCTCGGGTTGCATAGGAGGATCTAGATATAGTAGAATTTCTAGAGACTTCGAGTCAAGCTCAAATTAGTTCGTCGAGCTTCTTATCTAGCAGATCCACCTATCCAGCTTCTTGGTGATGATGTCCATATTAGCTCGAGTAGATTTGGTGTGAGCCTTATGGACACTAACCCATTGTTGTCTAGGTCGGTGGAATTGGTTCATCAATGCGGCATTCATTGAGTTCTCCGCCAAGGACTCGAACAACTTAAATATGTTGTTCTAGTCTTTTGCAAAGAAATTCCTACCACTAGATGCATCGGCCAGATACCGATGTGTGTCATCTAACCCATGGTAAAAGATCTGAGCCAGGTGCCATCTGGACACACCATGGTATGGCCATTTCCTAAGGATATCATGAAATCGATCCCAAGCGTCATGTAACTTCTCCCCTGGTCCTTAGGAGAAAGTTGTAATCACGTGCCTGATTGTGTTCATTCAATCGATCGGGAAGAACTTTTGGAGGAATTCACGTCGTAATTCTGCCCAAGTTCCAATTGGCCTCCCAATCGTCTTGAACCAATACGAAGCTTTATCCTTGAGAGAGAACGGAAAAGGCTTCATGAGAATAATTCCTAAATCAACATTCCTGGTCAAACCATTTCCACGATTTGGCTCAAGTCCTCTATATGCTGGAAAGGATCCTCATTCGAGTTCCCATAAAAATAATTCTGGATCAAATTGATCACATTTGACTTCAACTCAACTGCATCTCTACCTGCGAGAATTCAGACTTGAGGTGCTAGAATCGGTGCCACTGGATCGCAGAAATCTCGTAGCTATTCTCCTCGGGGTGGATGCTGCATCCTATCCAATGTCGTCAGAATTCTGTCAATATTCTATTGATATTGTTCCTCTGATTTGATGACCCAGGCTTCCAGGCCATCCATCGGGTCCAGATTCGTTAGATCTTGACTAAGTCCAAGTCCAGTCTTAGCCATCTCAGCTAAATGAGTAGAAGAAGGGTGAGAAGAGGGTCCAGGCGATGCGACGAATTGACTTCGCCTCCTTGGGATTGACTCCCAAGGTCGAACCAATTGAGGTCTAACTGACCTCCTCCCTTGAATACACCAACCAACTGGGGTTGGTGTAGCCAAGACAAACAAGGCTAAGGCCTTGTCAATCAAGTGGTCCTTAAGATTGGGTGACCAAAATTTTCGTTAAGGTTCTAATTATTGAAGACAAATTTGTTATAAAGCCAATTGAAAGTAATCCCAACCCCCAAGCTAACCCAGCCAATCTATACAAGGGGACTAAGGGGAAGGTTCTTCCTTTCATTTTTGCCTTTGGTTCCTTTGTAACCCTTAGATGCAGTCGTTTGACACTGCTCCACAGATTTGTCTATGGGTTTGACTAGGGCTATTGTGATGACCCAGTAGTTCGATAACAAATGTAGGTTGTTTAATGTATTTTATGAAAATTTTTTAACCTTTTTCTTCAAATTGGGGTTTTGGTGAGTGCTCCACAAGGTGACCAAGCTCATCGGCTAGCCACTAGAATTGATTAAGTTTAGGCTAGTCAAGTGTGGTCTCTAAATTGTAACCCTAAAAGTTAAGTCCCAATGTTTATGCAATAGACTAAGTGTTCAAGTAAATCACATTTCAAGTTAAAAACATTCTGTACAGCATAATTTGAATCTAATGATTTCAAATTTGACAAGCAGATTCCCTTTTTAATTAGCTTTTCAGAAATTTTTTTTAAATTTTTACTGTTTCAAGTGAATAAATACAAATTTTTAACTATCGGGGGGTCAAATCTGGAATTTTTACCCCTTGTCGATTTTTCGATTTGAAACAGTATCAATTTAACTCAAAAAATTTGGAAAAAATATGAAAATGAAAGCTAATTTGATAACCGTTCTAACCCCACCAATTTTAGTCAAATCTAATTTGTGTGCTATTCAGAATCACTTTTTGAAATTAAAAATTATTCGAAAAATCAACATCTAGATGTAAAAATGAGGTGGTCCTATATTAGACTAGCCAGGTGGCACATAAGAACTACCAAAGATCATGAAATTACACTAAATCGAGAGTGGAAAAATTAAAAATTAAATAAATCGAAAATCTAAATTAAAATATAAAATGTCTAAATAAGAAATACGAATGACAAAGAAGTGATTCATTAATTTATTATGCAATTAGGTATGTTCTATAAAAAAATTCGAACTACAATAGCCAGAAAGAGAGAAAATTAAATAGGAGGTCAATACCCGAGTCTCAACACCCAAATTTGATATGGCCAGATGATTGTGGTATGTTGATGGCAAGGTGGTTGATCGCTTGTAATTATACCCCCCAAATTTGATATGGGGGGTTTGTTGATGTCTCAACACCTAAATGATAGATAATTACATGACATTAATTTCTTTCATGTTTCATGACTGTGATGTAGCTTGTAATTTAAATTCTGGAAAAATGTTATATTCATCGTAGGATATTTGGTTATTTTTATTGGCTTGTGTTTCTTATTTTTACTATTTGAAAAGATAGATACTTAAAAATTTGTTTCAATATTTATTCACTTTTTATTGATTCTCTTGTAAGGAGACTATATATACTTCTGGCTTACTAGAATCAATTTGATTTTTATCAGCTCTCACAATTCTTTTTCTTTTCTTGTAGTATATGAAAAGGTCATATTTGTGTAACTTATGTAATATAGAAAACCTAGACCTAACAATACCTAATAATACATTTGTATATTAGCATATTAAGAAACTATGCCAATGATAATGGAAAAAATGTCACTATATGTGTTTATCAAAACTTCATCTTTCTATAGTGATGATAATACTAACTTTTTTTACTATTATCAAATATTAATTTAAACATGGAGTACTTATCTATAGCGATGGTAGTGCTGATGTTTTACATTTTTAGGGTTGATAATTTTGATCTACACCAACGGATAAAACCGTTGTTGTTAGAATGAAAGCTGAATTAGACAACCTTTGGAATTGGGTGTAACACTGATGATTTTTACCAACGAGATAGCCTACAACAACGCCTCTTAAGAGGACGGAAAAGTTGACCGTTGGAATAGGCCTTTGTAGCTATAGCGATAGTATTTTAAACCTACATTGACGGTTTTAACAATCGATGTACGTTCAGGCTATTGTCGTTGGAGGCACAATTATTTACCAATTTATGCTCACTAATGATTTGCCAAATCAAATAGTTTGCAATGGGAACATCAAAACCATGATTATGCTCATCAATCCAAGTGAATGAAAATGAACATCTAGATGTAAAAATAAGGTGGTCCGATATTGTACTAGATAGGTGGCACATAAGAACTACCAATGATCATGAAATTACACTAAATCAAGAGTGGAAAAATTTAAAAATTAAATAATTCGAAAATCTAAATTAAAATATAAAATGTCTAAACTAGAGATAGTAATGACTAAGAAGAGATTCATTAATTTATTAAGCAACTAGCTATGTTCTATAAAAAAAATTCGGACTACAATAGCTAGAAAGTAAAAGAAAATTAACTAGGAGATCGATACCTGACACCTAAATTTGATATGGCCAAATGACTACGGCAGGTCGGTGGCAAGGTGGTTGATGGGCAAATGACGGTGATGGTGGAGTCATGGTCAATGAGATAAAGTCACAGAATCCAGCAACGAAACTTGGATTAAGGAGGGTGATGGTGATGTTACGTAATAAGTACTTAACTAACAAAGATGAAAACTACTCGTGAAATTTTATGCCCTTAAGAGAAGAAATGGTGTCTCCTTTTATAATGTGATATGGGAGAGAATATGGCATGAAAACATTGGATTAATAACATGAAGGATACGAGTACGAAAATGGGCATTGTAACATGTTTTGCAATGCGTGGTCAAGAATCAACCGATTGAAAATCAAGAAGACCAAAATACATCGGTTGAAAATGGTTTTCTACCAGTTGAATATCAAAATAAATCAGTTTAAAATCAAAATATACTAGTTGAAAATCAAAATATATCAGTGTGTTTTGCCTTTTTATCGTTGGAAAATGATTTTTCACTTGGAACATAATTTTTCACCTATAGGAAGTGATTCTTTACTTGAAAAGTGGTTTCCACTGGTGGAAACCCAAAATACATTGGTTGAAATCATAATTCTCATCGGTGCATTGTAAAATGCATTCTAGAGTGCATTTGTTCACTTTTCCTCTAATATGAATTAAGATTAAATAAAGGTTATTACTAGATCAAAAAGGGCCACCCATGGGTTGGTAATGACACTAATATAAATTATTGCAGCTGGAATTTAAATCATAATGACCTATGGCATTTATCTTGAAGCCAAAGGAAAAAGCTCAATGATGGTAACACCATCATTAGCTATAATTAGCTTTAATTAATCAGAATCAAGAGATAAGATTTTTTACATAATCACCTGAGAGCAGTAATTCCATGCAAATCCATTTTGAGAAAGAAAATAATACAAAGGGTTAATTCTACAGTTTTAACATCACATCATAAATGTAGAGTAGCCATGGCATTTTCCAGGGGTTAATTTAAGATTGTATGAGCATTAAAGTCCAAAGAGTAGGTCCACACAGACAGAAACAGGGTTTCACATGTTTCAAGAACCGAATCACAACACAAAATCCTAATTTCTAACCTGCATGAATTGAAGAGTTTCTAGTTAGAATAAAATTCATCTAAACCTCTAAAATTTATAAAGAAATATTTTGAGAGGTTTGGTATCCTTCATTTGACCATCTGAGCCCATTTTGACCTAGAATAGAGCCGGAGATGGGATTTTGCCCTAATTTAGGCTCCTATACAAATTGCCCAGTCAAACATGGTCAAAACTGAAATCCAATTCATCATTAGATTTCTTAGGTCAAAATTAGGTTATTACCAAAATTTTAGCCCAATCAGAGTCCATCTTGACCTAGTTTTCAACTTGGTCCCCAGACATCTCTTCTTTACACTTAAACCCTTGGCTTTCATGTTTTCTCTGCAAGAAGGTTCCCAACTTCTTCATCTTCTTCACAGAAATGCCCTTGTGTCCTTTTCTCTCTCCTCCGTTTGAACACACACCCAACACCCAAACCACGGATCTTTGGAAGAAGATTTCTCCTCTAATTTAGGATTAAATCCATCCAAACTTGGAGGAATGGATCCTGAGTTGATTCCCTTCCAATTGCACCAGGTCTCGTGCTCTGATTTGAAGCAAGGGGCTTACACCAAGCTTGCAAAATTGATGGGTTTAGGCTTCCAAGTTCTTGAATTTTACTCCTAAATTTCTCCAATTAAGCACGCCATTGAGTTCTATTTAAGCTCCTGGAGCTTCGACATCCAAAACTAGCTAGGTTACAAGGCCAAACCCCTCTTCTTCTTCTCCCTTTTGCTTGCCTTGGAGAGCTTTCTCCACCATCCTCCTATGGCATCCCAAGGGCTAATTTGGGAGCACCATGACCTTCTTCTCCTTCCACTCCTCGATGGCCAACTCAGGAGTTGCCTCAACCCTTTCCTCCTCGCCATTCCGCCTTCGGAGCTCTCTTCGTCTCCGGAGTCGGCCAATCATAACCGGCGCCAATTCCTATCCCTTTTGTCCCTAGCTTAGGTTTCCTCTCTTCCTCTCCCTCTCTACATCAATTTCATCTATTTAGATCTTAGGTTTGACCCCAAAATCACCCTCAACCCCATCGTCTTCCCTACAGCCAGCAACACCTCTGGTGAAGTTGCGTCAGTGCCACACTCCACCAAATCACCCACTACCACTCCCAAAACCTCCGTCGCTTCACCCTCATCAAAAGCCCTCTCCTTATCCACTCTTCTGCCCACCAAAACCTCCAACCGGACTAACCCACAATATACCGACCTACCCACCATAGTCTGGCCACCATAAGCACCTATTCACCAAACGAACACCACCATCACACTCTACTCCTCACGACGGAGCTTGTGAACCTTCTAATTAGGGCTCAAAGCCTGTAATTCACATTTCAGATCACTGCCTCAACCTTCGTCAACTCCAACGCTATTCTCTACCGACCGTCCACCACCAACCTTGATTCGGCCTTCGGCCAATGCGGTTTGACATCAGTAACCCAGCTACAACTCTGATTAATGAACAACACACAGTCACAGCTTCAATTCGAAGATTGAGCATCTGCAACTGCACACGAAAGAAGTGGGATATAGTCCCCTTGGACTCATTAGTTATTTTCGAGCACCCTTATAAATTTACGTGTTTGTGCAAATTTTGTTCTATACTCAGGCGCGCATTTCTAAAAGATGACTCTCGCACTCAAATATTTTCGCACCGTTGCCGAGGAGCAACGTGCAATTCACCACTATTCCTGTTTTATTTGATTGAGTTGATGACTAATTTGCCTTATATATTTTGCTTGTGTTTTTGTGAGGTACATCACGAGAAGATCTTCCGTGTAATCAACCACTCCAGAGCAAAGTAAAATTTCTCTTCTTCCCTAATCATCTCCTAATATTGCAAAAGAGAAAAAGGAAACAAATGAGTTAGGATCCACTTGCCTTATTTTTCTAGTAATCATCATTGAAAGGCAAAGTTTCCCGATTTACGAACTTAATTTACTATCTGATTGAAGTGTGACGATTTCATTAGAGATTCTTTATCCTAATTTCCTGTACCTATTAGGGATTTACGCTTAATTTTCTAAACATCTTGGACTACTCACTTTCTTGTTTGAGTCCAAGGTGTTACATTTGAGATCAAATTGGACTTGAAATAGAGCCAATTAGGGTGTTTCAACTTTAGGGTTTTGAAGTGTTAGTACACACTTGCATGCATTAAAGGAAATTGACCCTCCCATATTTTTGTGCTACCCAAGCCCTTGATTGAAAAGATCTATTCAAGAGAACCCTAACAATCAGGCTCTAATTTCACTTGAACCCTAAAAATTTTTGGACCTAATAACCTGAGAGTCAATTCAAGGTGAATTTTTAGCTCTTGATCCAAATTTCATCCTCCATCTTTAGGGCAAGTCAGGTGAAGTTGGTCCACCTTGTGGGCCAATCAACCTCCAAATTTGGTCACCAATTGAATCAACTTCTAATAAAATGAAATTTAAAGTACAAATTAGGACTAAAATTGGTAGACTTAAGGTCTCAATTCTCACATTCCAGTCTACTTGGAACCGCAGTGACAAGGAAGGTCGGTGAGGGAAACCCTGTAACCCATGGGGATGCTCTACCGTGTAGGGGTCTTTGTGGGGCTCTCCATTCCTGGCTGCCCAAGTAATTCTCGAGTGTATGGATTTCCGATTTAGATGTATCATCCGCCTTGAAATAGCCTTAGTCATCCAAAAATCTTTAGGTGCCTTGACTGAGTCCAATTCACATCCAGTCCCTTATCTATTCTCTAGAGCACATACATAGGATGTTGTTGTAAGGGCACTATGATCGTTAATTTTAATGATAACAAAACACTTATTTTTTAACATTTGCAATTTAAGTTTATGAGTTTCAGGATATATGCAAATTGGTACAAGTGTGAAGGTAATCAAGATCACGTCCATAATGGAATGGAGGAGCTTGATGGATGAAAGGGAGCCTTGTATGGAGCGAAAGCTTAAAGACAAGAAGAATATGATAGATTTCTTTTTGTCTTGTATTCTATACTTTAATTTTGTATCTTTGTTCTTTGTTCTTTATTTTATCAAGATTATATGTTAAAAAGGCTCAAAGTAACAAAACTATAATTCTAGGAACACCTACACAACCCTAGGATACTTAGGCTTTTCGTAGAGAACTTGCAAAGCCAAAATAGGCATTAGACAACCTGATCTGACATCCAATCTGGACATCAAACATCTGATCTTAGACTTTAAGACGTCTAACTGTTTGATCAAACATTCAAAACACTTAGGCTGGAAACCTACCCTCTATCTACTAGTTTCAAATGTCCAGCCCTTAGTCCAGATGTCTTAGAAGACGTCTGATGACCTTGCCAGATGTCCAACTAGAGGACCGTTGGCTTTGTCAGACTTAATCATTGAGGATTATCCTTTAATCTATCCTACATTCACTTTCAGATGTTCGTAGAGATCCCTAGATGTTTGATAAATAGGCGTTAGGCTCAATCCTTCCCTAAATCACTTTTGTCAGTGATTATAGCAGTTTGAGCCTCAGGAAATCAATTCTAGCAGTGAATCCTTTTTCTAGACGTCCATACTTTATGCCAGACAACCGACCTGTTGTCTGACCAACAAGACCTTGAACCCTGTTTAGGTCTGGACAAAATAGGAAGAGACTTGTCTAGAATTAAACGTCTGATTAGTATCATAGACATCTTAAAAGTAATCTTTAGACGTCTGTTCTGATCCAACACCATCCAGTTGATCCACCCTTCTAAATCAAACGACCGATCATAGAATCAGATGAAGACCCAAGCATCTGACCTTAAGTCTAGAGGTCTGATAACACTGTCAAAATCATTAATAACCCTGATTTCAGCCTAATTAGCCTTGATTTTATTTCCAATGGCTACCTAAGGCTTCCATAGCCTTCCTAAGAGTTCCTAAGCCACCTATAAATAGATGAGGACCCTTCCTTTGTTAGACACACCTGAGAATACTACTTCCATAACTTTTATGTCCTAAAAGAGAAAGATCAAAGAAGAAGTGCCCTTGCTCTCAAAGCTTTCAATCCGAGAGCATCGATACTCTGCCGAGATCACGCCTATGCACTTCCTACTAAGGGAAAATTCTTACCTATAGTAGCATAATATTGCATTTACTTTGTGGCTCTATAGGTTATTATTTTTCCTTTGTTCTTGGTTGGATATTCGCTTTGCATATTCCTGTCTCCTTTGTGGGACAAAACACTCCTCGTGAAGAGGATGGTCTGAGGTACACTACCCTCATATAAGTAATATGGTTGTAAGAGGTTGAACTACCCTCAATTGAAGTAGTTCGTTGTTGATTTGATTGACTGGGTCGATCAAGAAATCCTAAGCCGAGAGATTTAGGTGGTGGCTTTTACCTGGGTTTGAGTTTCCACTTAAAAGTCCTTTGTATACTTGTGATTGCATTCTTTTATGAGATTGTTTATTATATTTTCACATTATTTATTTATTACGCAAATCTCACCCCCTCCGTCAAAATCTACAATTGGTATCAGAGTAGGTCCTGCAAATCGACGTAACAACCTGGCAAGGATTCAATGGAGGGAAGCATCATCGCCATGAGACATTTGGAGGGGCGGTCTACCATTCAACCGCCTTACTTCGATGGGAGCAATTACACACATTGGAAATTGCATATGAAGATGTGGCTTCAAGCCACCGACTTCGCTCTATGGGGACGATGCAAAACCCCATATGAAGTTTCGTATGAAGATGTGGCTTCAAGCCACTGACTTCGCTCTATAGAGATGATGCAAAACCCCATACAAAGTCTCGACGAGACTCAAGGGAGGCTACTTGCAGCAGCAAACCCACAAGCTTTCCCTCAACGTAAAAGCAATGAACGCGTTTTACTACATGCTAAGCCCGAAGGAGTTCAACCGGCTATCTTAATGCGCCACAACAAATGAGGTATGGCACGCTCTATAGGTAATTCACGAAGGTACCTTCAAGGCAACAGCTTCTAAAATTAACATTTTATCTCAAGAATTTTAATCTTTTTCTTTGAAATCTAATGAAACTTTAAGTGAGATGAACACTAGGTTCATTCTCATAGTGAATAATTTGAAAGCCTCAGGGAAGAACTTCATCAAGGGGGAGCTTCAAGGAAAGCTTCTTCATTCCCTCATATCGGAATGGAAACAAAAGGTCACCGCCATTGTGGAGGCAAATGAAGTCGAAGAGCTCAACATAGAGGATCTCTTAGGCAATCTCATGGCCTATGAGATGAAGATGAAGAAGAAGGACACACCGGAGCTCAAGCCAAAGAAGACCTCGCCTTCAAAGCCACATCGGATAGCAAGGTAAGTTTCGACGACAAGGATCTTAGATTTTTATTTAAAAAAATTTATAAGTTTTATAGGGATTCAAAGAAAGAGAAGGAGAAGATGGAGAAGAAGAAAAGCCCAAGACGTTGCTATCATCGCAATGAAAAAGGGCATCTTCGACCTGAATGTCCTCTTCTCAAGAAGGAGAAGAAGAAGAAGGAGAAGAAGTACAAGAAGAAAGCATTCCAATCTACTTGGGATGACTCGAGCTCAGAGGAAGAAGAAGAGGAGGATACCAAGGAGAACGAAGTTGCTTGCATGGGCTTCATGGCCATCACAAGCGATAGCGAAAGTGTAACGACCCAATTCCCTACGAGACACGAGAACCGGACCGACTCGACTAATCCCAAGACTTGGTCGTCCAACGAGGAAGTAACCAAAAGAGCAGTAAAATAAACCACATTCAGCATGAATATAACTAACAGTAAGAAAATACAGCAGTAAGGAAAGAAACCACTACAGTATATACCACCACAACAGTAGAACAACATTCATAACATAATATGGAACTGTAGGTAAAGAAAAGTACAGTGGTAACAAGAAGTACTCACTACAGTGGAACCAAAAAGAGGTACAAGAGAACAGTGGTAACTCTACTGGACCTTACTCGGCCCAGCATCCTCTGCAGCCTGGCTGCTCAACACCTGGTCCTGAAAGGTAACGAGTGTAACACGTCAGCAAAACGCTGAGTAGAGTGGCAACTAAAACAAAAGAAACAGTAGAGTGTACAGTAGCTGTTATGTTCTGTTACTTTCTTTAATTACGTCTTTCTATTTTCCCACAATTTATCTATTTCTCAGATCCTTCACTTGATCTCGAATGTTCCTCGTGGGAACGATCTTGATTACAGTCTTTTCCGAACAGTAAAAGTAGCACGTGGTGCTCTCCTGGCCGGGAGAGTCCCCCGTGGTGATCCTACTCTCAGTCAACCACCCCAAGGTCACGGACAGGCGTAACGGTGACTATGGCACGCACGATAAGCGCACAGGTAGCTAACCCGCACTGGCACGCGGTCAGTCATTTCCGTTAACGGGTGCGTCCAAAGCACAGCACGGAACCAGTATAGGGCAGAGCCCTCTCAGTAACAGGGGTCCAACCCCTCCACAGTAACCAAACAGGGGCCTTGCCCCTCCACAGTCCGCGCACCCTCGCCTGACTACCCTGGTTTGCCCAGTGGGCCTAACAAGTTGGTGTAGGAGGCTAGCAGAACCCTGGGGCCCGTGGGGTAGCTAGTGCCCTCCCTACACTAGTAGCTCTCCTCGGTACTATGTACACGAGGGCCAGCAAGTCGGTACAAAGTGGCCAGTCCTAACCCCGGGTCCCTGGGGCGGCTGGCTCCGCTCTACACTAAACAGGTACAGGTACTTCCCTTGGTACTACGTACCCAAGAGACAGCACACTACCACGTCTTTCTTTCTCAGTTCCATTCATTTCTCTTTCCAGGAGTTCCACTCCTAATTCCCCGTAGGGTTCCAGTTCTTTTAACTCAGCACATTCAGGTTTCACCTTTCCAGTTTCACGTTCATACATCCCATATTCTCAGACATGCTCATTTATTCATAACAGGCAGCTGTTAAACCAATTTACAGGAAGCTATTATTTCCTTTCCACATTTTCCAAGACTACAGTATTCATATATTCCACTAGTTCTTCCCATCCTAGGATTCATGCCATACCCTAGGATCTATCATACAATCTAGTTTTCCAGCCCTAGGATTCATGCAACACCCTAGGATCTACCATTCATTCTAGTTTCTCATTCCTAGGATTCATGCAATGTCCTAGGTGCTATTTATGGTTCCATAATTTAACAGATTATACCAATAACTTAAAAGCCACTCTACCGGTTACAACAGGCGAACTGGGGGCGTAGTCGGGAATCCTGCATGCCTCCGCAACCCCCGAGACTGCAACGGAACAGGATTCTATCACAAGGATCAACACAAGGAGTTTCTCAAAACAGTATATAGCTACAGTAGATGGGTAGAGGATTTAATTTCGAAAAGAACGCAACTCAAAATGCGGAAAACGGAACCCGAACAGGCCCTAAACGGGTCGAAAATGACGAAATAGTGCAAAATCAGACGTCTGTAACTTATTCCAGACGTCTTAAAAAGTGGATCAGGGGTTACCTTGCTCTGCGTGGGTTCTCAGACATCCAGAAGCCTGCGGGGGCATCTGGCCTAGTTCCCAGACGTCCGATGGTCGTCTCGGACATCTGGATGTTGCTCCCATCGTTTGGTGCTACAGCCAGACGTCTGATTCACGTTGGATGGCGAATCACCGAACCTGTGCGTACCCATCTCTCTCTCTCAGTACGGTCAGTCGAAGAAAACGAAGAAGACGGAAATAACTCACCTTTTAGACGCCTGGACTGTCTCCCAGACGTCGTGCCCGTCGTCTGGCTAGAAGCCCAGACGTATGATTCTGGAAAAGTTTCTAGAAACAGGGCGTGACTCGCCCTCCGCTCGCGATGCCCAGCCGCACTGCGTCTCATCCGCCTGCTGGTAAAACTGCAGCAGTCCCCCCCGCATCGCTCCACGACCGCTGCGCCCCCCGCCGGCCAGCCCTAGCAGCCCCGGCGAGCTCGCCCTCACGGCCGAGCGCCTCTTCCACGCGCAGCACCTCCTCCCATGCTCACCGCGGCTGTCACCGCCTCCGCTCACTCGCGCTCGCTCTCGCGCACTGGCTAGAAGGAGAAGAGGAAGGGGGCGGAGGTGACAGGAGCGAGGGAGAGGGTGTGGCCTTTTAAGGCCGCACGAGGAGGAGAGAGATAGCAGACAGGGTTGGTCTGCGGCCGCAGGAGAGAGGGAAAAAGAGAGGGAGAGAGAGCATATGCAGGTCTGCACGCTCAAGCGCGCAGACGATACACGCGTGCCAAAAATAACCGATTCCCAGACGTCTGGAAGTGGTTCCAGACGTCTTGTCAGACGTCTGGGCCACCTCCCAGATGTCTTAAAAGACGTCTGAAGCGCGCGTTCGTAACAGAAAGTGAAGACGACAACAAGGAGGTAAATTTTGAATTACAAGATGCTTTTGATGAACTTTATGAAATTAGTAAGTCTTTAAAAATTGAAAACAAAAGTATTAGAAAGAATCCTAGTTTTCTAAACTCTGAAAATGAAATACTAGAGATTAAAATTAAGGATCTAGAAGTTGGTTCTAGTCCTAAAAATGATGACTTATTATTAGAAAATCATAACCTAATCAATGGAAATAGCAAATTGATTAAGGAAAATTTTAGCTTGAAAACTGAACTTTCTTGTTGAAAGACCAAGATGCATATTATAGAAGAACTTGCATGTCTAAAGGAAAATTCTGGGAATTTAATAAGTAGCATAGAAAATTTCTCTAATGAAAGAGTTAGTACTAGTCATAGGGTTGAGAAAGGATCTCCATCAAGGAGACCAACTAACACAATCGGATCCAAATTGACTTGGATATTGAAAAAAGAACTCAACCCTTGTTTTGTAGGTTTCAAAGGAGACTACAACATGAAGGATTGGACCTACAAGCTCAAGGGCGGTCTACTCAAACTAGGTGGACCAACGTCAAGACTAGAAAGGAAGATGAGGAGATCAACGAGAAGACTGACGCGTGATTGAAACGACATGCATTGATCGCTCGATTGGAGACCGGCACCAATGCCTAGACCTTCAGGCTTCGGATGGGAGCCCCATCCATCTTGGCATCGACATCCATTTGGGCCATGCTATTGAACCTGGTAAGTAAGGTAAATTCTTTACCCTCTACTTTATGATAGTTTTAGTTGGTAGCATTTAGATAGGGGGAGTTTAAAATTGATGAGCTATATGACAATCATTAATGTGGAGAAAGATTTCCTTCATTTAAATATGGGGAGATCTTAAATGATGTTAGTTATATTTCCATTAAAGGGGGAGTAAATTATATAGCTATCTTGTTATGTCAAAAAGATGGAATTAGAAGAGCATGTTTTAAGGAGTATAGGATAAATAATTAAAATTGATTAAATCTTTTTGATAATGTCAAAAAGGGGGAGATTTTTTTTATTAACATTTATGGTTTTGTCATCATCAAAAAGGGGGAGATTGTTGGCATAAGGGCACCATGATCGTTAATTTTTATAATAACAAAACACTTGTTATTTAACATTTGCAATTTGAGTTTATGAGTTTCAAGATATATGCAAATGGATACATGTGTAAAGGAGCTCAAGCTCGCATCTATAATAGATTGGAGGAGCTTGATGGAGGAAAAGGAGCTTTGCGTGGAGCGAAAGCTTGAAGATAAGAAGAATATGATAGATTTCATTTTGTCTTATATTTTGTACTTTATTTTTGTATCTTTGTTCTTTGCCCTTTCTTTTGTCTAGATTATATGTTAAAGAGGCTCAAAGTAACAAAACTATAATCCTAGGAACACCTACACAATCCTAGGATACTTAGGCTTTTCGTAGAGAACTTAAAAAGTCAAAATAGGCATCTGACAGCCTTATCAGGCATCTGATCTTCGACTTTAAGACATCTAACTGTTTGATCAAATGTCTAAAACACCTAGGCTGGAAACCCGCTCTTTGTTTGCTTTTCAGACGTCCAACCCTTAGTCTAGACGTCTGATGACCTTGCCAGGTGTCCAACTAGAGGACCGTTGGCTTTGTCAGACTTAATCATTGAGGATTATCCTTTAATCTGTCCTACATTCACTTTCAGGTGTCCGTAGAGATCCCTAGACATCTGATAAATAGGCGTTAGGCTCAATCCTTCCCTAAATCACTTTTGTCAGTGATTTTAGCAATTTGAGCCTTGGGAAATCAATTCCCACAGTGAATCCCTTTTCCAGATGTCCTGACTTTGTGCTAGATGGTTGACCTATCATCTGACCAACAAGACTTAGAACCCTGTTTAGGTCTGGACAAAAGAAGAAGAGAACCCATCTAGAATTAGACGTCTGATTAGTATCCCACACGTCTTAAAAGTAATCTTTAGACATCTGGTTTGATCCAATACCATCCAGTTGATCCACCCTTCTAAATCAAAGGACCGATCATAGAATAAGACAAAGACCCAAATGTCTGACCTTAGGTCTAGATGTCTGATAACACTATTAGAATCATTAATAACCCTGATTTTGGTCTGATTAGCCTTGATTTTGTTTCCAATGGCTACTTAATGCTTCCCTAGCCTTCCTAAGGGTTCCTAAGCCACCTATAAATAGATAAGGACCCTTCCTTTGTTAGACACACATAAGAATACTACTTCCAAACCTTTTGTGTCCTAGAAGAGAAAGATCAAACAAGAGCTCTTGCTCTCAAAGCTTTCAATCCGAGAGCATCGATACTCTACCGTGATAATGCCTATGCACTTCCTACTATGGGGAGATTCCTACCTATAGTAGCATAATATTACATTTACTTTGTGGCTCTATAGGTTCTTGTTTTTCCTTTGTTGTTGGTTGGGTATTCACTTTGCAAATTCTGGTGTTCTTCATGGGACAAAATACTCCTCGTGAAAAGGGTTTGAAGTACACTACCCTTGTATAAGTGTATGGTTGTAAGAGGTTGAACTACTCTCGATTGAAGTAGTTCATTAGTAGATTTGATCGACTCGGTCGATCGGGAAATCCTAAATCGAGAGGTTCAGGTGGTGATTTTTACTCGGGTTTGGTTTCCACCTAAAAATCCTTTATGTACTTCTCATTGCATTCTTTTGTGGGTTTGTTTATTATATTTCCTCATTATTTATTTATCACTCAAATCGCACCCCTCCATCAGAACCTACACAGGAAAGGTCCATAGGTCTGACCTTGAGGCCTCCATTAGAGTTGATCTTCTGTGGGATTTCTGATATGATCTAATCAATTTAATCTTAACCTGAATTTGATTTTACATCTTGATCCACCACCTGATTTGAAAATGCAACCTGACAATTTAGGAAGAATGTTTAAGAAACCTGAATCCCAAATGAGCATGAAAGAGAAGATGATTGAGGCTACTCTTAGACATCATGATGAGTATTTCAAAACCTCATATTCATCTAGGAACATTATGTTAATGTACAAGAAACAACAACCCACATTATGAACCGTGATGGAATGATATTGACATAAATGATATATGGTTCAACCAAGAATGATCTATTATCAAAACACATTAAATTGGGGAAATTATATAGCAACCAGTATCTACAATGTTTGTCAAATCCCTTACTTTGGGAAATTCAACAAGATCTCATTGAGAAATGTGGAAATTTGCTGAATATGGTGTTTGAAGCCATCAATCAAAAATATCCATATATCCACTCAAAAACTAATGATGAATCTTAGTGTAATACTAAAGATCAATATGATTTCCTAGAGCCCGGGTTTGAAAATCAAGGTCGTTATGGACCCCCAACCCAAAAGGAATTAGATTCAAACTTTGTGTAGATTGACATACATAATCTTGAAGTTGGTTGGGTGGATCCAATTGCAGGTGTTCTTAATTCTGAATCAACCCTAGAGAATCATGAAGCTGGTCCATCAAGCCTTGATTTTCCAAACACCTGTGATGAATTAGAATCAGAACCTCTAGAAGATGTAATTCCCGTACCTTATCCTGTTAAGGTAATCCTCAAGAGTAATTCTGACATCCCAATAGAACCAAGTCCAACATCTAGTAACCCAATTCCTAACCATGACCTAAAATCTAGATTTGAGCCTATTTGGGATGATCATGAGGCCCTATGTGATAAGAATCAGAGTTTAGATCTGGGCCTATATTTGATGATTATACCTCTCCAAACTCAGAAATACGAATTGATTTTTTAGAAGTCATATCAATTTATGATACAAAAATAGAGGAGTTGGAAGAATTAGGATTTGATTGTGTCTATCCTAGGAGCCAAGAACCCGAGCCTATTCCTAATAAAGACACCATTATGAGCTCGAAATTTGAGATTAGGTTAGATCCAAGTCAGATTGTTGATTCTATGCATCATGATTTATTCTGTGGTGGAAAATCCAATCTGGAATCAAGTTCAAAAACTGATTTTTACATATTCTCCAATGATTTCGAATCCTACTCTGACTTTGGAGATCCATTATTTCCTGACGATTACGAGCCAACTTACGACCTCAGCATTAATGACCCATTCTTTGATTCTGATGCTGAGGTTGATGATTTGGACCTCAAAGAAGCCACACCTTCCATCACAGAGCCAGAGCCTTCCAAAATCCAATCCCAACCCTAACTCACCACCGGAATCAATTTCTACTCTGATTCTCCACTCTCTGATCCAGTTGCATATGATTCACCTGCATCTTTTGATCGGGAATTAGACATTGATCAGACCGTTAATGATGTCTTATCCTTCTTTGATCCCAACCGTAGGGTTCCTACATTTTCCATAAACCCTTTATCATTTGAGGACCCCTACTCTGATCAGGCTGAGTCGATTCAACCAAACTTGTGATTCGCATTTCCATACCTTTTCGAGTCATAAAGACTCTAGTGGGTTCCACATCTATTGATCCATATCTATCAACCCACCAGACTAACTGGATTTGGTCTGCATCGACAGGCTGTTGACCTAAACAAGTACCTAGTTGAACCAACCAAGCAACTAATAAAGGTGCTTGTACTATAAAACTCCTCTGATTTGACCACCCTTTCTCCTTGACCACCTTCTGCTTGACTAAAGGCATTCAATTTAGTGCTTAACAGGAGGTAACCTGTCATTCCAAAAACACTAGACCTTTCTGATCGTCTTTTAAGCTACACTTCTACTGTACTTTTTGGATTCAACTTTATAACAGTCGACTCCACTTTGGTACTTGTATCAAAGCTTGAAATCATCTGCAACAGTCATCCTGACCTGTTCACCCACCCTTTAACCCTATTCTAAACCTTGGACCAAATTGAATTGTATGTTGTTTATACAGCTAGATTAGAGGGGATTTAAGAGATGCATTCGTTATAGTAATAATTCCTCAAAAATAGCTTGAACAACAGATAAAATTTATTACTCGAATAATAGAAATGAAGTTTGAGGTCATTTGCTGGGAGCAAATATGGAATCTCAATATATAATGTAAATGAGCACACTTAATTACTCAAAATCTAATATGCAATATATGGCATGAGTATATGAAGAGTAAAAAGTAATCTAGACAAAATAATGGTGATTTGGATCACCAATTATTAGTCTAGCACATGTAGCAATTACTCAAATAATGTCAACTACTCAAACCAAGTGCACAGTGCACTCCATCAGACGACAGAGTCTTTAACAAGATGGCTTAAGTTAGCCTTGCTACAATGCTAAGAGGGCACTGTACTTCTTCTTCAACCTCCTCTTCTTTCTCTGCTCTGTCTTCTTTCTTCTTTTTTCTCTACGTGCACATGCCTTCTTCCATCTCCTTTCTTTCTTCCTTAGCTTCTCTGCCTTGCCTCTTCTTTCCTTAGTTCTGTCTCTTATGCACAGGGGGGGAAGGCTTCGATTTTTAGCTAAGTATTAGCCAATACACAAGAAAGCAAAACCCCCCTTAACCCTATGCTCTCTGTCTCCTTTTCTCTCTATGGGTTTCTCCTCTTTCACGCCCTCCTAGGGCCACGCACAGTATCGGTGTAACGACCCGGTTCCCGAGTCCCTACGAGACACGAGAACCGGATCGACTCGACTAATCCCAAGACCTAGTCGTCCAACGAGGAAGTAACCAAAAGACAGTAAAATAAACCACATTCAGCATGAATATAACTAACAGTAAGAAAGTACAGCAGTAAGGAAAGAAACTACTACAGTAGGTACCACCACAACAGTAAAACAACATTTATCATATAACAAGAACTGCAGGTAAAGAAGGTACAGCGGAAACAAAAACTACTCACTAGAACAGAAACAAAAGAGGTACAAAAGGCTGTGGTAACTCTACTGGACCCTACTCGGCCCAGCGTCCTCTGCAGCCGCCGACCCTGGCTGCTCAACACCTGGTCCTGAAAAACGTGACGAGTGTAACACGTCAGCAAAACGCTGAGTAGAGTGGCAAACTAACTAAAGGCAACAGTAGAGTGTACAGTAGCTGTTATGTTCTATTACTTCCTTTATTCACCTCTTTCAATTTTTCTCACTATTTCATTTGTTTCTCAGATCCTTTACTTGATCTCGAATGTCCTCGTGGGAACGATCTTGATTGCAGTCTTTTCCAAAAGTAGAAGTAGCACGTGGTGCTCTCCTGGCCAGGAGAGTCCCCCGTGGTGATCCTACCCTCAGTCAACCACCCCAAGGTCACTGACAGACGTAACGGTGACTACAGCACGCGCGATAAACGCACAGGTAGCTAGCCCGCACTGGCAGATGGTCAGTCGTTTCCGTTAACGGGTGCGCCCAAAGCACAGCACGGAACCAGGGCAGAGCCCTCTCAGTAACAGGGGTCCAACCCCTCCACAGTCCGCGCACCCTCGCCTGACTACCCTGGTTTGCCCTGGTGGGCCTAACAAGTCGGTGAAGGAGGCTAGCAGAACCCCGGGGCCCGTGGGGTAGCTAGTACTCTCCTAACACTACTAGCTCTCCTCGGTACTACGTACACGAGGGCCAACAAGTCGGTACAGAGTGGCCAATCCTAACCCCCGGGTCCCTGGGGTGGCTAGCTCAGCTCTGTACTAAACAGGGGGACAGTCGCTCTCCTTGGTACTCCGTACTCAAGGGCCAGCTCACTTCCCCAATTCTATTCCATTCGCTTTCCAGGAGTTCTACTCCTACTTCCCCGTAGGGTTCCAGAACATCTTATGTCTTACTTTCCAGTTTCACGTTCTTACCAACCATGATACCAATCATGTTTCTTTATTCATAACAGGCAGCTGTGAATTCAATTTACAGGAAGCTTCATATATTCCTTTCCATTTTTCCAAGACTGCATTATTATATATTCCACTAGTTTTTCCATCCTAGGATTCATGCCATATCCTAGGGTCTATCATACAATCTAGTTTTCCGGCCCTAGGATTCATGCAACACCTAGGAACTATCATTCCATATATTTCTCATTCCTAGGATTCATGCAATGTCCTAGGTTCTAGTTATGGTTCCATACTTTAACAAATTTTATTAGTACTTAAAGCCACTCTACCAGGTACAACAGGAGTAATGGGAGCGTGATCGGGAATCCCGCGTGCCTCCGCGACTCTCAAGACTGCAACCGAACGAGGTCCTATCACAAGGATCAAACACAAGGAGTGTCTCAAAACAGTGTATAGCTACTGTAGACGGGTAGAGGAATTAATTCTGAAAAGAACGCAACTCGAATCGCGGAAAACGGAGCCCGAACGGGCCCTAAACGGGTCGAAAAAGATGATACTGTGCAAAATCAGACGTCTGGAACTCCTAGACGTCTTAAAAAGTGGATCAGAGAATTACCTGTTCAGCGTGGTTTCCCAGACGTCCAGAAGTCTGCGGGGATGTCTGCCTAGCTCCCAGACGTCCGATGGTCACTCCGGACGCCTGTAGGTCACTCCAGCCGTCTGGTACAACTTCCAGATGTTTGATTCGCAATGGATGGCGAAACAGCGAACCTGCGCACAGCCAACTCCCTCCCTCAGTACGGTCAGTCGACAGGAAGGAAGGAGAAGGCGGAAAACTCACCTTTCAGACGTCTGTATGATCTTACAGACGTCTACCTTGCCGTCTGGCTATCAACCCAGACGTCAAATTCTAGAAATTTTTCCAGAATCAGGACCCTGCTCGGCCTCCGCTCGCGACGCCGCCCGCGTCGCACCTCGCGCTCCTGCTGCTCAGACCGCAGAAGGTCCCTCTCCGCATCGCTGCGCGCCCCCTGCGCCCTCCGCCGGCCGGCTAAGCCGCTCCGGCGAGCTCGCCCTCACGGCAGAGCTCCGCCCTCGCACGCCGCACCTCCGCGCTCACTGTGGCCGCCGCTGCCACACTCGCGTCCGCTCGCTCCCGCGCACAGGAAGGAGAAGAAGGAGGAGATGGTGGAGGCGGGAGGGGAGGCGTGGCCCTTTTAAGGCCGCGAGAGGAGGAGAGAGGAGGTGGCAGGCCGCCTGCAGCCGCAGAGAGAAAAAGAGGGAATATGCGGTCTGCGCGCTCAGGCGCGCAGGCGACTCGCGTGTGTCGAAAATAACGGATTTCCAGACGTCTAGAAACGATCCCAGACGTCTTATCAGACGTCTGGTCCGACGTCTGGGCCACCTCCCAGACGTCTTAAAAGATGTCTGGGGCACACATTCGTTACAATATAACAAACTCAAAGGAAGTTTCATCCCCGAAACTTGCGCCAACTAGTGTGCGGGAAAAAGATGTCCAATAAACCATAACAAACTCAAAGAGGACCGAAGCCGGTCCGAAAAGACGTACCTGCGAAAAGCTCCGGGTACCGCTCCCGCATTGCCGCCTCAGGCTCCCAGGTAGCCTCCTCGTACCGCTGGCTCCTCCACAAAACCTTTACCAGGGGTACTTGCTTTCATCTCAACCTGTGGACGGCTCGGTCTAGGATCTGCACTGGCCGCTCGGTGTAGGTCAGGTCGTCACTCACCTCGACGCTCTCGTGACTCAGTACGTGACTGGAATCGGCTACGTACTTCCTGAGGTTGGACACGTGGAACACGTCGTGCACACCAGAAAGCTGCGGGGGAAGGGCAAGTCTATAAGCAACGGGTCCAACCCGCTCCAGGACCTCAAAGGGCCCCACGAACCTCGGCGCGAGCTTCCCTCTCACCCCAAACCGCTGTAAGCCCTTCATGGGCGAAACACGAAGGAAGACGTGGTCCCCAACCTCGAACTGCACCTCTCTGCGCCTGCGATCCGCGTAGCTCTTCTGTCTGCTCCTGACAGTGCGGAGTCGTCTGTGGATCTGCTCAACTACCTCCTGACTCTGCCGGATCAACCTGGGGCCAACCTCCCACTTGGTCCCCACCTCAACCCAACTCAAGGGTGCCGTGCATTTCCGTCCGTACAGAGCCTCGTAGGGAGCCATGCCGATGCTCGAGTGATAACTGTTGTTGTATGCAAACTCTGCCAGGGGCAGGTGCTCCTCCCAAGAGCCCCTCCAGTCCAGTACGCAGGCACGCAAAAGGTCCTCAAGTGTCTGTATCGTGCATTCCGACTGTCCGTCCGTCTGGGGGTGGTAAGCCGTGCTAAACCTCAACCTCGTCCCCAAAGCCCGCTGAAACTCAGCCCAAAACTGGGACGTAAAGCGGGTATCCCGGTCGGATATGATCTCCCGCGGAACTCCGTGTAGTCGTACCACATCACGGATATACCTCTCTGCCAACTGTGCTGGTCCCAAAGTAACTCGGATCGGCAAGAATCGTGCTGTCTTCGTCAATATATCCACTATTACCCAGACTGCGTCGTGTCCTCGCTGGGTAACAGGTAAGCCCACCACCAAGTCCATGGTGATTGATGAGAACCTCATCATGAGCCATAACTAGCTCATTTTGACCCAATACAAAGGATAAAAGCTCCTATATAACTCAAGGAAAGGCTTAACTCAGAGAATTCTGAGTTTAAGGAGAAAACAAGTCATAAGGGGTAAAAATGCAATTTTACCAGTATAATCTGCATACAGGGTAATTCAGGGTCCAAACATAGGTCAAAGCAACTTAATAAGAATAAAAGTGGGATGAGATGATCTAGCAAGGGCTATAGCAATTCCAAGGAACTAAATGATATTCTGTAACCCTAAAACAACCCACTTCAATTCACGAGGTTCGAGGCAAAGTAAAAATAGAATAAACCCTCTAAAATTCATAGAAAAATAATCTCTAGGGTTTAGAACCTTCAATTTGGCCTTCAGAACCCATGTTGACCTACATTGAGAACCATGCCCAATTAATAACTTAATCTGGGTTTTCGCATAAATTGACCGGTCAAACAAGGTTTAATATAGAAATAAAATTCACCATTAGATTCCTTAGGTCCCAATTAATCATGTATAAAAACTTGAGCCTAAGAAGAAACCTCCTTGACCGACTTTACACTTTGGTCCTCATATATTTACTTTTTGGCCCTCAACTTTTGAACCGTCGCATTTTGGCCCCTAACTCTCCTTCGTTCTTTGCATTCAGGTCCCCCCTGCAAAACCGGCCAGCACCATGCTCCGGCGACCTTGCGCGAAGCATGGCGCCGCGCAGGGTGAGGGGGAAAGCCTGGCAAGTAAACCAGGGGTGCCCTGCGTTGTCAGCCGTCGCAGGGACACCCCCCTGGTCGCTGTAGCCCACCATACCGGCCGTGCGAACGCACGGACGGTATGAGTTTTCGTCTCCGACCATCCTCCGGCGAGGGAGACACGTCGTCTCCCTCCGCCTCCCTCCCTGTTTTGATCCCTATAAATACCCCCCGTTGCTCCACAGGCCAGGGCAGCTCGGATCTGACAGAGAAAATCCCCAACTTTCCTCTCTTCTCTCTCCGGCAGATGCTCACCAGCTCCGGCGGTTCCTCCCCCTCCTCCTCTTCGCTCTGCCGCAATACCAGCAGCAGAGACTTCCTCCCCTGCTCTTCCTGCGCCACGCCGCACCCAGCTGGCGCCTCTCCGGCTCTCTGCTCGCCGCCGCCTCCTTCCCTGAGCATCTTCTTCTCCGGCGACAGTCGATACGACTGTCGCCCTACTGCTCCCCCTTCGTCCCTGCAAGTAAGTTAGAACTATTTCCCTTCTTCTCCTCTTTCTTTCCCCGGTTCCAATTTGTTCAATTAAGCCCTCGACCGACCCTGACCATCGTCACCCCCTTCGACTCCGGCCACCCTCCGGCGAGATGTTCCCATCGCTCCACAGCCTCACACACCTCGCCGACCCTCACCGAACCTCCGCCTCATCACACTGAGCACCCCCCACCCCTCCACTGCCACTCCACACCTCCGTAACGCTCCCCCGAACAAACCCATTCCTCCGGTTGCAGTCCAACCTAGGGCTGCCGCCAGACACCACCTTGCGGCCTGCCGCGCAGCTCCTCACCTTCGCCGTGCCACGGCGAAGGTTCCCCAGTTGTTTGATCAGGCCGAGAGGCCATATTCATGTCCGACAGGTTTTGAGGTTCGACCGCCATTAACGCACATTGAAGCAGCTTCTCCCGCGCTCCAGGCTTGAGGACTCCAGGTCTCCAGCTGCTGCGGAGTACGGGGAGTCTTGCGAAGGCAGCCAGCCAGCAACCTACGCAAATCGAAGCCGCAGCTGCAGAAGCCAGGCCGCGGTCTCCCTGCAGGCGCACGCGAGGAAAGGTCTGCGTTTAGTCCCACATCAGTAAGCCTCACACCCTTTCCACTGTTTAAATTGATTTTGTGCACTAGCCTTACTACCTCAGCACACGGGGTGAGGTCCCCTTTCACCCGCCCGGTTACCCGGTCTCGTCCGCGCTCACGCCCCGCGGACCTGACCCGACCCGACTTAGACTGACCTGCACTCCTCGCCCACCACGCACGCCGGTGGGCCTGGACCCGGGCGTGACCCGAACCCGATTACCCGGCAGCTCTGGGAGAGCTTTCCCAAGAGTGGTTTCAGAGAGAGAGAGACGTGGGGGGGAGAGGGTAGAGTAGGTTTTGTTCTCTGACGTAAGCTCTGAAGTGTGCAGGCACAGGTGAAGAAGAAGAACCGCAGAAGAAGAAGGAAGTTGACTGTAGCAACAGGCAGTTTAAGTCGTCTGATTTGGAAATCAGACGACGTCCTGAAGGGAAAAGAAGACAGACGGAGGAAGATCTGAAGAACAACAGAAGAAGGCGAGGCAGAGGAGAACACAAAAGAACAAGGGAAGAACTGAAAGAAAAACAAAGAAGAAAGAAGAAGATCTGAAGAAAGACAGAAGAAAAAGGAGGAGCAGGAACAGCTGGAAGAAGAAGAAGAGCATCACCATTGCAGAAGAAAGACATCACCTCTGCAGACAAAGAAGAAGAAGATCTGAGACGAGGAGAAAACAAAGAGAAAAGAAGACAACAAATTCTTTCCCTCTCTCTTTCTTTATTTTTGTAAAAGAAACATGTATATCTCTAGAATACAACTTGCTCCCTGAGTTCGACCTCGGGAACTCTTTTATTTTCCGAGTAAAAAAATTATATTTGAAATGTTGGCAATAACTGGCTATACTACAACGCTATAACAATAAAACCCGGTTATCTCTCGAAGCCAACGTCCCCATTATTTGCCGCCGCTGCCGGGGAGCAACGGCTATTCTAGAGGTAAACATTCCTGTTTCTTTTTTTTTTAATTTCTGATAATCTCCTCTCTTTTGTGCAGCTACAGGAACTCAAGAAGACAAGCAACCACACGACAACCACTCCGAAGACAGGTAAATTTTTCCTCTCGCTATTAACCCCTAAACTCTAAAGAGGAAGAAAAGAAAAGAACAAGCAATATAGGGCTAACCTGTCTTCCATACTTAGTAACCATAAAGAGTTGCATGTTTTCAACTCATCACTCCTGCACACTATTAAGGGTATTTAAGGGCTAACACATTCTTGCTTGAGCCCTAATTGCCCAACAAAGAGTTAAATGGACCAAGTAGAGCCAACATAAGGTCAAACATTAGGATTTCAGTAGAGACACACCCCTTAATCAAGAATTGAGGAAATCCAAAAGAGGTGTGCCCAAGCCATTGATTGAAAATAATTAACAAGAAAAATCTTAAACAATTGGCTCTCTCTAAACACTTGAACCCTAAAAGACAAGACCTGAAAGCTCTCAAAGAAAACAAGAGGTAAAGTTGACCCCTTGGGTCAACCAACCTTAAATTAGGTCACTCTTTGCACTTAAAAAGACTAAAGTTCAAGTGAAACCTTAAGCACCCTGATCTTAAAATTAGTAGACTTAAGAGGTCAAGATCCCCATTCTGGTCTACCTGGAACCGCAGTGACAAGAGAGGTCGGGTGGGGGAAACCCTGTAACCCGTGGGGACGCTCTACCGTGTAGGGGTCTTTGCGGGACTCTCCCTCTCTGGCTGCCCAGGTAATTCTCAGGTGGACGATCTTTCTGATCAAGGGGTCCATCTGCCCCGCACCTCTATAGTCACCCAACAAATTTTTGGGTGTCTTGATTGAGTCCAGCACCTGCTTATCTCATCCAGTCCTTCAGTATTTTTCAGGTCCTTGAAACCTCCTATAGAAATTCACTCTCCCCGAGGCTAAGCCTCGGCTCCTTTGTTTTTTTTCAAAAATCATTCACACAGCCCTTCTTTCCTCTGATTCTGAACAAAATCCCCTTCTTCCATCTTGGCACAACATGAGTCTACATCGAAGCCTTTGATTCCACATCTTGATTCCACCACCTGATTCAATTATGCAGCCTAATTACCTAGCAAGACTACCATTCAAAAAACCAGAATATATGAGATCCATGAAAGATAAAATGATTGAGGATGCCCTTGAAATCTATGAAATCAAATATAAACCCTCAACACCAATAGGAAACATTCAGGTTGATGTTCCAACAACCACAGCTTTCATTATAAACTGTGCCCAAATTCTATTGACTGAAATTTCAAAAGGATCAACCCGAGATATGCTCATGACAGGATACATTGAGATGGAAAAATTACACCAATCTGAATACCTTCAATGCTTGACAAATCCTGTACTTTGGGAACAACACCAAGATGCCCTTATGAAACGGGTAGAAATGATAAAATCAGTAGGACAAATTATCAACCAGAAATACCCGTATATACCAGAAACAGAGGATGAACCATCTTGGAACAGTATTAAGGAACAATCCAGTTTCCCAGATCTCGGGACTGAGGCACAAGGTGGTTGTCGACTCCCAACCCAAATAGAAGATAGCATTAAAATAGGTTGGGAAGTTGCAGGAGAACACAATGCTGAGCCAACCCTAGGCCATAAATCACCAAGCTTAGAACTCCAAGACTCCTGCAATAACAAGATTAGAATTGAACCTCTGGAGGGTATAAATTCCGCCCCTTGTTTTGATAAGGTGACCCTCGAAGGTTATTCGGACTTAGGTTCTAATAATTCTACCCACATCCTAAGCTTAGAACCTAGATCTGAAACTTATTGGGAAGATTATGAGGCCCCTTATGAGAAAGAACAAATTTTTACAGAATATGATTCCGGGCCTCTATTTGATGAATATCCCTCTCCAACATCCTCAGGAAATCTGATCGATTTTTCAGAAAACATGCCAATTTATGATACAGAAACTGAGGAGTTGGATGAGCAAGGTTTTAATGGGGTCTATCCTACCAGCTTAGAGCTTGAACAGAACATCTTTTTGAGCCCAGAAGTGACATATAGGCTAGAACCCAGTCAGGCTGCTGATTCCACATCTGATGATTTTTGTTGTGGTGGAATTCATGATCATTTTCGCCAACTCTCCGACAATTTCAGATCTGACTATAATTGCGGAGAGATTCCCCTTCCTGAACACGCCAGGCCTATCTACGACCTCATTTCACATGACTCTGACTCTGACTCTGAGGTCCTGATTCCCGAGATCACTAATAACACAGAATCATTCCTTTTCGATCCTCAGGAACCAAAAATAGAAAATGCCAAGAGTGATTGTAACCCAGAATCTAAATTTTTTCTCGAATCCGATTCCTTTCATCCTACAGACACTCTTCCGGCATTTGATAGTTACCCAGAGGACTCTCTACAGAAAACCACCTATCATCTGTTTCTAGAAGAGCCCTCATACACAATGGCCACCTCGGCCGCACACACAGAACGAATCAAAACCTCTCCCAAACCCCGGCCCGCAACCGGACTCAAGTTCTATTCAGATTCACCTCTCACCGAGCCGATTGCATTTCCACATCGGGTTTCGAACATTGATCAGACTACATACCATGCTCTATCATTCTCTGATCACCCCTGTAGGGTTTCCGCATCATTCATTGATTATTCTACGGGTCCCTACTCTGACCAGGCTGATTCGACTCAGCCAAACCCTGTGTTTACACTTCTACATCCATCTGAGCTTCATAGTTTATGGTGGGTTCCACACCTTTTTATCCACATCTATCAACCCACCAGATTGATTGGGTTTGGGCTGCATCATCAGCCTGTTGATCTGAACAAGCACCTGGTTGGACCAACCAGGCTCTTAATCAAGGTGCTTGTCTTACAAAACTCTGCTGATTTGACCATCCCCTCTCCATCGCATTTCCCGTTTGGCTGAAGGCATCAAATTTAGCGCTCAACGGGAGGCAGCCCGTCATTCTCTTTGAAAACCTGAAACTTGTTCTGACAGCTTTTTGCACTTGAAGTTCACACTTTAGGACAGCCGACTCCACCTCAGGTGCTTGCATCTGAGATTCATCAAAACAGCTATCCTAATGTATGAACTTAGTCGAATAAAAACCCCTAGGTTACAATGAGGACATTGCAAATCTTAGGCATGGGGGGGTATGGAAGTGCAAAACTTGTAAGAAAAGGTTTCAAACAAAAAAAATTCACATATGCCAAAAACACCATAAAAATTAAAAATTTTTCGAAAAAGAATAAGAGGAAAAGAGGAGAAGGAAATTTTGTGAAGGAGAAAAGAAACAAAATGAAAAAGGAGCACAAAAATTAAGAGAAAAGGTGGCAGAAGAAAGACATCACCTCTGCAGACAAAGAAGAAGAAGATCTGAGATGAGGAGAAAACAAAGAGAAAAGAAGACAACAAATTCTTTCCCTCTCTCTTTCTTTATTTTTGTAAAAGAAACATGTATATCTCTAGAATACAACTTGCTCCCTGAGTTCGACCTCGGGAACTCTTTTATTTTCCGAGTAAAAAAATTATATTTGAAATGTTGGCAATAACTGGCTATACTACAACGCTATAACAATAAAACCCGGTTATCTCTCGAAGCCAACGTCTCAATTAGTGATGCTCTCCCACTTCCATTCTGGTACTGGAAGCGGCTGAAGCGGCCCTGCAGGCCTCTGATGCTCGGCTTTCACCTGCTGGCACACTAAGCACTGCTGCACGAACTCACCCACATCCCGCTTCATCCCTCTCCACCAAAACTCGCGTCTCAAGTCATGGTACATTTTCGTGTTTCCGGGATGTATGGTGAATCTGGAACCGTGTGCCTCAGTCAGGAGCTCTCTCAACAGCTCCTCGTCTCTGGGAACGCACAACCGTCCCCTCAAGCGTAGCACCTGGTCTGTGAAAGAGAAGTCCCCTGGGTCCCCTGATAGTACTCTGTCGCGTAAAGACTGCAAGTACGGATCGGCCATCTGTCCCGTGATGATGCGGTCTATCAACTCTGGCCTGGTCTGTCGTGTCACCGTCACTGCCCCACAGTACCCTCGTAACTCTAGAGGTCGCCAACTGCCCACCTCCTCCAAAAGGCTCCAACTCTGTAACTGTAGACTGGCCAAGCATGCGGGCGCCTTACGGCTCAAGGCGTCGGCCACCACATTGGCCTTTCCCGAGTGGTAGGAGATGCTGCAATCGTAGTCCTTTAGGAGCTCCAACCAACGTCTCTGTCTCATGTTGAGCTCCTTCTTGTCAAAAAGATATCTGAGGCTCTTGTGATCTGTAAAAATCTCGAAGGTCTCACCGTACAAGTAGTGCCTCCATGTCTTCAGCGCGAAGACAACAGCTGCCAACTCTAGATCATGGGTAGGGTAGGTATGCTCATGGGGCTTCAGTTGCCGCGAAGCGTAAGCGACCACGTGACCCCTCTGCATGAGCACACCTCCTAACCCCTGCAAGGAAGCGTCCGTGTACACAACGAACCCGCCACTACTGTCAGGGATGGTGAGCACGGGAGCCGAGGTCAACCTCTCCTTCAGCTCCAGAAAACACGCCTCACAGGCGTCTGTCCAAGCGAAAGGCACATCCTTCCGGGTCAACTGTGTCATAGGACGTGCAATCTGTGAAAATCCTCTGATGAACCGTCTGTAGTAACCTGCCAATCCCAGGAAACTGCGAATCTCAGTGACTTAACGCGGTCTCTCCCACCTGAGCACTGCCTCGACCTTGGCGGGGTCCACCGCCAGGCCGTCTCCAGAGATCACATGACCCAAAAAGGTCACCTCCCTCAACCAGAACTCGCACTTGCTGTATTTGGCGTACAGCCTGCGTCGTCTCAGAGTGTCCAGAACCATCCGCAAGTGCTGTCCGTGCTGCGTCCGATCTCTAGAATAGATGAGTACATCATCTATGAAAACCACCACAAACTGGTCCAAGTACGGTCTAAACACCCGGTTCATCAGGTCCATGAAAGCAGCGGGGGCATTGGTCAGCCCAAACGGCATGACCAAAAACTCGTAGTGTCCGTACCGGGTGCGGAAAGCTGTCTTGGAGACGTCGGTCTCCCTGATCCTCAACTGGTGGTATCCAGACCTCAAGTCGATCTTGGAAAACACCGTGGCACCCCGCAACTGGTCAAACAAATCGTCAATCCTCGGCAGCGGATATCTGTTCTTGATGGTGACCCTATTCAGCTGTCGGTAGTCCACACAAAGGCGTAGGGTCCCATCCTTCTTCTTCACAAACAGTACCGGGGCTCCCCAGGGAGACGCACTGGGCCTCACGAAACCTTTCTCCAAAAGGTCCTGCAACTGGGACTTGAGCTCTCGCAGCTCAAGTGGTGCCATTCTGTATGGCGCGGTGGAGATGGGGCTGGTCCCTGGTACTAGTGAGATCTCAAACTCGATCTCACGCTCGAGCGGTAGTCCTGGTAACTCGTCTGGAAACACGTCGGGGTACTCTCTAACCACCGGGATGCTCTGGAAGTCTGCCACGGGGCTGTGCTCTGCCACCACACAAGCTAGGAAGCCCTCACACCCCTGGCTCAAAAGTCTCGCCGCCCGAAGTGCCGAAATGCACCTGAAACCTCCGTCCACTGGCTGCCCGTGAAACTCGAAAGAAGGCAACTCCGGAATGGAGAAGACAATCTTCCTCTCAAAACAGTCTACCAAGGCGTGGTAAGCAGACAGCCAATCCATCCCCAGAATCACTCCAAAGTCCTCCATCTGTATCATAATCAGGTCAGCTGGCAGGCTATGTCCCCCGATGCTGACCTCGCAACCCGTGTACACCTCCTCAGCTACAAACAGCTGACCACTCGAACCTCTGATTACGAACGGATTCTCTAACAGTGTATAATCCTGGTCCAAACTAACTGCGAAACTGGCTGCGACAAACGAGTGCGTAGCGCCGGAATCGAAAAGCGTGTAAACGAGTCTGCCAGAAACTGAAACCATACCTGCTACCACGGATCCCGAAGCTCTGGCGTCCCTGTGTGTTAGGGCGTTGATATGCCCCTCAGCTTTAGGTGCGGACGAAGCAGCCACACTCTGCGTCGGACAGGTAGGTGCTGGCCGGTACCCTCCTCGCGACTGCCGTCCTCCTCCTCGTGCCTGGGAACCGCGGCCTCCTGCACGCCCTCCAGTGCTCTGCACGGGAAGTATCTGCTGACCTCCTGCCCTAGATGGGTAGTCCCTCCTGACGTGGCCCGGCTGGCCACACTGGTAGCAGAGGGGAACCCGACTCCCGCCCTCAGTGAGTCCCTGCTGTCGGCTAGGTCGGGGTCCGGTGCTGGCGACTGGCCCCTGTCGAGGGCCCCCAAAGGCCACTGATGGCCCTGCACAACGTGACGGCTCTCCTGCGGACGCCACGTGTCTCCGTTGAGTTCTCCTAACACGCCTGGTGTGGCGGCGAAAATCTCGTTCCACCACTAACTCCCCTGTCGTACGCTCGGAAGGGGGAGGGGGTGGCGACGTGGGTGGAAGCTGAAATTCTTCTCGAACCACCTCTCGAATCAGTTGGACGAGGTCCCGAGATGGTATACTCAAGAGAAGAGGAGGGGTAGTATGTATTCCAAGCCCGACACATCTTTCCCCCGGGCCCTGACCTCGGCCGCGCCTGCGGCCCACCCTCCTAGCTCCACGACGCGGCATCTCCTACAATGGAGACGTGAAACAAAATGAAAAGCATCAAAACAGACGGTACCTAATGAAACTTCTAAGAGCTCATGTCAAGAGGTATGTTGTGGTGGCTACTCTAGTTATAACATGTGAATTGGTTATTTTCCAGTCAGTTCATTCACTTCTCGGGACGACCTTGCTCTGATACCATCTTGTAACGACCCGGTTCCCGAGTCCCTATGAGACACGAGAACCGGACCGACTCGACTAATCCCAAGACCTAGTCGTCCAACGAGGAAGTAACCAAAAGATAGTAAAATAAACCACATTCAGCATGAATATAACTAACAGTAAGAAAGTACAGCAGTAAGGAAAGAAACTACTACAGTAGGTACCACCACAACAGTAAAACAACATTTATCATATAACAAGAACTGCAGGTAAAGAAGGTACAGCGGAAACAAAAACTACTCACTAGAACAGAAACAAAAGAGGTACAAAAGGCTGTGGTAACTCTACTGGACCCTACTCGGCCTAGCGTCCTCTGCAGCCGCCGACCCTGGCTGCTCAACACCTGGTCCTGAAAAAGGTGACGAGTGTAACACGTCAGCAAAACGCTGAGTAGAGTGGCAAACTAACTAAAGGCAACAGTAGAATGTACAGTAGCTGTTATGTTCTATTACTTCCTTTATTCACCTCTTTCAATTTTTCTCACTATTTCATTTGTTTCTCAGATCCTTTACTTGATCTCGAATGTCCTCGTGGGAACGATCTTGATTGCAGTCTTTTCCAAAAGTAGAAGTAGCACGTGGTGCTCTCCTGGCCGGGAGAGTCCCCCGTGGTGATCCTACCCTCAGTCAACCACCCCAAGGTCACTGACAGACGTAACGGTGACTACGGCACGCGCGATAAACGCACAGGTAGCTAGCCCGCACTGGCACGCGGTCAGTCGTTTCCGTTAACGGGTGCGCCCAAAGCACAGCACGGAACCAGGGCAGAGCCCTCTCAGTAACAGGGGTCCAACCCCTCCACAGTCCGCGCACCCTCGCCTGACTACCCTGGTTTGCCCTGGTGGGCCTAACAAGTCGGTGAAGGAGGCTAGCAGAACCCCGGGGCCCGTAGGGTAGCTAGTACTCTCCTAACACTACTAGCTCTCCTCGGTACTACGTACACGAGGGACAACAAGTCGGTACAGAGTGGCCAATCCTAACCCCCGGGTCCCTGGGGTGGCTAGCTCAGCTCTGCACTAAACAGGGGGACAGTCGCTCTCCTTGGTACTCCGTACTCAAGGGCCAGCTCACTTCCCCAATTCTATTCCATTCGCTTTCCAGGAGTTCTACTCCTACTTCCCCGTAGGGTTCCAGAACATCTTATGTCTTACTTTCCAGTTTCACGTTCTTACCAACCATGATCCCAATCATGTTTCTTTATTCATAACAGGCAGCTGTGAATTCAATTTACAGGCAGCTTCATATATTCCTTTCCATTTTTCCAAGACTGCATTATTATATATTCCACTAGTTTTTCCATCCTAGGATTCATGCCATATCCTAGGGTCTATCATACAATCTAGTTTTCCGGCCCTAGGATTCATGCAACACCTAGGAACTATCATTCCATATATTTCTCATTCCTAGGATTCATGCAATGTCCTAGTTTCTAGTTATGGTTCCATACTTTAACAAATTTTATTAGTACTTAAAGCCACTCTACCAGGTACAACGGGAGTAATGGGGGCGTGATCGGGAATCCCGCGTGCCTCCGCGACTCTCAAGATTGCAACCGAACGAGGTCCTATCACAAGGATCAAACACAAGGAGTGTCTCAAAATAGTGTATAGCTACTGTAGACGGGTAGAGGAATTAATTCTGAAAAGAACGCAACTCAAATCACGGAAAACGGAGCCCAAACGGGCCCTAAACGGGTCGAAAAAGACGATACTGTGCAAAATCAGACGTCTGGAACTCCTTCCAGACGTCTTAAAAAGTGGATCAGAGAATTACTTGTTCAGCATGGTTTCCCAGACGTCCAGAAGTCTGCGGGGACGTCTGCCTAGCTCCCAGACGTCCGATGGTCACTCCGGACGTCTGTAGGTCACTCCAGCCGTCTGGTACAACTTCCAGACGTCTGATTCGCAATGGATGGCGAAACAGCGAACCTGCGCATAGCCAACTCCCTCCCTCAGTACGGTCAGTCGACAGGAAGGAAGGAGAAGGCGGAAAACTCACCTTTCAGACGTCTGTATGATCTTACAGACGTCTACCTTGCCGTCTGGCTATCAACCCAGACGTCTGATTCTGGAAATTTTTCCAGAATCAGGACCCTGCTCGGCCTCCACTCGCGACGCCGCCCGCGTCGCACCTCGTGCTCCTGCTGCTCAGACCGCAGCAGGTCCCTCTCCGCGTCGCTCCGCGCCCCCTGCGCCCTCCGCCGGCCGGCCAAGCCGCTCCGGCGAGCTCGCCCTCACGGTAGAGCTCCGCCCTCGCACGCCGCACCTCCGCGCTCACTGCGGCCGCCGCTGCCGCCCTCGCGTCCGCTAGCTCTTGTGTACAGGAAGGAGAAGAAGGAGGAGACGGTGGAGGCGGGAGGGGAGGCGTGGCCCTTTTAAGGCCGCGCGAGGAGGAGAGAGGAGGTGGCAGGCCGCCTGCAGCCGCAGAGAGAAAAAGAGGGAATATGCGGTCTGCGCGCTCAGGCGCGCAGGCGACTTGCATGTGTCGAAAATAACGGATTTCCAGACGTCTAGAAACGATCCCAGACGTCTTATCAGACGTCTGGTTGTGATCCCAGACGTCTGGTCCGACGTCTGGGCCACCTCCCAGACGTCTTAAAAGATGTCTGGGGCACACATTCGTTACAATCAGGTTGTCGGGTTGAATCAAAGCGCACTCGAGACTAGGGTTGCAGGTGTGGGTCGCAACCGAGGTGTGAGTACAAGGTTAGGCGGGTATACGGGTCGAAACTAGGACTACGTGGTGGTATCACAGGAGAGACATGTGAAGGGGTGCTGGGGACCTCACCCCCAAGTGTTGAGGCAAACAACCCTCAACACTTTTTCCTTTTATGCGGGGTTACGGCTCCACTGATTTCCGAGGTGGCACTAAATGTCCCACCATCTTCGCGTATGTAATTGCGGCTGAACTTCTTCACCAATTGGAGCACTGCTGACGGGGAAGATTTACTCCAAGACCTGGAGCAGATTCTAGGACGTAGCCGCATTTATTGAGGGTAGCATTAGGTCGTCTCGATGCCAGAGGAGCTTGGTCATGGTCAGGGATGGTGGCGACAGCGGCGGCAAACCAGCGAAAACCTAGAACACAAATATGGGCTTGAAGGCCCTAGTTAAATGGCTCCTTAGCTTCGCAGTAGCACGGCGAAGGTGATGGTGACGGTCTTGTGGAGGATGGCAGTGTGTAGAGGGTGGTCAGTGAATGAGAAGGCGGCGTGAAGGTGCGTTGTTTGGTGGTGGTTGTGAGTAGGCAAAAGGTGGAATAAATGTGGGGGCTTTATGCGGTAAGGCGAGGCGGAGGTTGTAGTTCGGTTGGCGAGGGGTTTGAATGTGTGAAGAGAGCGGAAACCCTCGCCAGTGATGTTGCTGAAGGTGGAAATGAAGGCAGCTTGCGTAGATGTCGAGGGGATATTTTTGGTTATTGAGGGTGTAAAACTAACCTAAGAGCTATAAGGAACTAATCTAACCTAAGCCAATCAGACGAAAGGGGAGGATTCTCCTTACCAGGGGTACGTCGACTCTGGAGAAGCCAAAGGCTCCGGTGAGGTTGAAGTGGCAACGACAATGGAGGGAGAGATGCCTGCTAGTATGGCGTGATGCAGAGGAAGACGAGGAAGAAGAATCCATCATCAATATTGCGAGTGCACAATAAAGGAGATTGGGAGGAGTCACTGGAGCTCGAGGAGCTATTCGGCTGAAATAGGAGAGAGGAATGTGGAGGATTTCCGACCAAATTCGAGCTTGGAGTAGACGGTGTGCACTGGGGTTCCTTATATAGGTAGCAGGGGGTTGGTTGAAGGTTGGAATCCAAGCTTTCAACCTTGGAAGGTCACCGGAGTTGGAAACCCAAATCTCTCATGTGTTCGCATGAGAGATTGGGAAGTTCTTGGAGGGCAAGATCTGATTCGTTGGAAAGGGAATTCCATAAGAAGTCTCTGGTTCTAATTTGAGACAGTTTCATCAATCAATCAAGGTGAAATCCTTGGTTGATTGTCGCTGGAGTTTTAGGATTAGGAGTTCATGTGTGGCAGGAACCTTTTTGTGAAGAAGACAAAGAAGCTGGGGGGCATTTTGTGAGGAATCCAAAAGCTGACGAGCTATTGGAGATAAAGAAAGTCAAAATAATCTCAGATTGGGCCCAAATTTTGATACAAAGCTAATTTGGACCTAAGGAATCCAATGGTGATGTTGGATTTTGGTTTTTACCTCATTTGACTAGGTAATTTATGCAAAAATAGAAATTATGGCATAGGTCTGTCTGTGACTCTATTTTGGGTCAAGACGTGTTCTGATAGTCAAATTGAAGGAACCAAACCCTAGAGAATATTTTTCTATGATTTTTAGAGGGTTTAAGTGAATTTTATCCTGACCAGAACCTCAGTGAATCAAGCATGCCTGTTTTTAGGGTTTTAGATGTCATTTAATTCCTGAAATACATGAAAATACTTTTCTATCTGTATGGACTCACTTGTTAGACACTTAAGATAATTTGACCTTTATTTAAACCCTGAGAAAATCTATGATTGTACTACAATTGAGATATACTGTTAAAACTGCAGTTTTACCCCTATTTTACTGTCTTTCCTTTAGAATGGATTTGTAGTAAATTATGGTCCTCTGGCTATTATGCAGGAGCATTTAATGATGGAATATGATTAAATAAGGCTAGATATGACTGATTATGATGTTATCATTATATCCTCCTAGTTTATAATGAGGACATTGCAAAACTTAGGGATGAGGGGTGTTAAAGTGCAAATCAATTGGAAATTCAATTCTCTGAGGGGTTCTCACAAAAAAATACATATAAAAAAAATGGAGAAAGGGAAGAAAATTTTGTGAAATAATTAAAAATATTTCTTGAGGAGGAAAGAGGGAAAACACAGAATGTCAAAAAGGAGAAAAAATAGGAAAAAATGACAGTCATAGCAATTGATTATGGGATCTACTTAAGTTCTAAACCAAATCAAAAGAAGATTAAGTCCTAAAATGCTAGTGACAAGGAGATTAGTAAAGAGTGCTGATCTTAGGCCTCTTGGGCTTGTTTTAGGGCTTAAGCATTCACGTATTTGTTAAGATTCGGATTAGTCCTCGAGAGGTTGATGAAAGTGTGAAGCTGATGTAGTAGGTCTAAGGCTTAGGATTATTTGACTCTGTTGCCTACCCTTTGGTTTGCAGGACTTGGTAACCTAAGCACCCAAAATCCATACATTAAGTCTAGTTCAATGCGCTTAATAAAGAAATCATGCCAAAAGTGTTCAATTCTGAGAAAATCATCTTGAAAATCTATCTTGGAGCAGCTCGTAAACATAAGTTGATTGGATGAGTTCCAGGTGCGGAGAGGTGAGAAATTTCCCTTGAAGATGCATAATAACATATCGTCCCCTCGATGCTTGTCTCCTAGGATATCTAAATATCCTACTAGAGGCATGTAAGCACCTTATGCTGGTTCAGGTACCATGGGTGGGATTATCCTGAAATGTCGATTGTCAGGGCTTGAATGTAGCTATAGAATGCCATGGGCGGTAATATCTCAAAGTGTCGAAAGCTAGGAGTTCTGGGGGTTGCCATGGGCGGTGCTACCTCAAAGCATCGAAAGCCAAGGACCCTTTGAGGATTGATGATGGGGATAAGGAATCCGATACAGTCCGTGTTTAGGGTCAATCCAAAGCTGCATTTAGGGAAATCATCTCCAAATAAAAAATCCTTCTCTATCTCTTTAAACTGGCAAACTGAACCTGCACATGATACGTTTATGCACGGGTGCCTTAACTGCTGGGTTCAATGAACTTCTGGACAGTTTTTGTGGGCCTTAAAAACCTTCGCGGTAGACACAGGCTGAAGCTGGTCAGTTTTGGATCTTAATTGATACTTGAGTACCTTTAGGCTTATTGTTGGCATTCGATCTAATTTCTGAAGAGGCACAAATCAGGTATCTAAACATCAATGCATGGTCTAAAGATCTACTTCTTTTCATAGGGTTTTTGCCAGGGACTAGCAAAAGTTAGGCATGGGGGTATGATGGTGACAAAGCATGTTTCTCATGCATGTTTTGAAAACAGAGATCTTGTCATAGTATAGTGCATGAAAATGCTCGTAAAAAATAATTTATAAAGATAATGAGACTTGGAGTCCCAGTCATTCGTCTCTGGGAGGCATTTATGGAAATGCAGATTTGAAATCAATCTCTTTTGCTCTACTTGCTTAAAGTCTCATGCCGATTTATGGTGATTTACATATTGATGTACGACTTGCTAGTTGCAACAGATAATAATTAAAAGCAGGCAACTTTAATCACACAAAATATATTGCAATAAGCTCATGGTGATTTTCACACATAGATATATATATATATAGAAAAATATTTTTATTCATTCAATTCATGATGGTGGCTATAGCATTAAGCTCGTGGAAAGCTTATAGAGGAATGCTTGGAAATACAAATCTATCTAGCAGAAAACGATCGCATACATGAATCTAAGGGGGAATTATGCATGCATCATTGGAGGAGAATATGGAGCTACACTACTAAGTAGTAAATAAAGCATGCAAATCTAAGGAGAACTATAATCTAGTCTAGCAGAATTAAAGGCATTCGGAGGTGGCTCCAATGGCCTTTGAGTGGTTGAGAGGAGAAGGAGGGGCGGCCAATGGAGCTTAGGCTGGCCCTTGGAGAGAGGCTGGAGAGGTAATCCAGCATCTTGGAGTGGAGGTGGTGGTGGCCATGGTGAAGCAACTCGTGAAGGTAGAGTGGAGGTGGAATGTAGCTAAGCTAAATGGAAGCCAAGAGTGAATGAAGCCAAGAGTGGATGGGTGCAAATGGCCACCCCTTAGTGCTTTTTATAGACCTAAGGGAAGTTCTCTAGAGAATTATGGAA
The DNA here is from genome assembly GCA_037157565.1 of Thalassia testudinum. Classification (NCBI taxonomy): domain Eukaryota; kingdom Viridiplantae; phylum Streptophyta; class Magnoliopsida; order Alismatales; family Hydrocharitaceae; genus Thalassia; species Thalassia testudinum. The sequence goes on along the minus strand of JAZHRO010000040.1, from coordinate 7,904,418 downwards.
TTCTCTAGAGAGGCCTATGGTGGGAGCTTGTGGGAGAGGGAGAGAGAGAGGGTGGATGGTGTTTTTAGATCCACCAAATGTGGATCTAAAAATTGAATGACTCTTGGTTGCTAATTTTAGTAACCAAGGCAAAAACACATGGTAGAGAGTTATAGAGAACTCTATCCTAGGTATTTTCATGTGGATGGTGTGTGTGGGTCAAAACTTAGGTGGCTAGGTTGATTAGGTTAGGTTCTAGTGGGTTTAGGTCAAGGTAGGTCGTAAATTAGGGTTGTAAACCCTAATTCACTAACATAAAGTGCAAATAAACTTAATACAAGTTTAATTGGGTGTGTGAAAACTTAATTGAGAGTAAAATAACTCAATTAAGTTAGGTCTAGGTTAATTGGACTCTCACTAGGTCAAATTGGATAATGTGTGCTGAGATCAGTGCTCAATTGAACTCAATGAGTCCAATTGAATAGGTTGATGGAATTGACTAATATCCAAGTCAATTAGGTTTATTGAGGACCTAATTAGGTCCTTAAGGATGTCTGGAGGTGATGTACTAGGGTTAGGGCACCTTAATTTATGTTCCTACAAGGTTAGAATTGGGTTTAAGGGGTTAGAGATCCAAAATCAAGGCTTGAATTCCAAAATAGGAACTGGAGGACAGTATTAGACATCTAATAAAGTTGTCAGACGTCTTATAGTGAAAAATCAGAAGTCCGGACTTGTTGTCTGGACGTCCAATCAGAGTCAAGAGGGATTTGGGGTTCTTTTTCAGGTATTCTGCGAAATTGGACATCTGACCAAGTGTTTAGACGTCCAATAACACTGGAGAAGTGGGTTTAGGGAGTGCAGGAGTTGGCTAAGGGTTCTGGATATCCTATAACTCGTATGGATGTCCAAATAGAGGCTAGAATTAGGGTTTTGAGGTTTCCTAGGGTGTGGTGACCTAATCTAAAGGTGGCTAAGGCTTGGGGAAGCTTCTTGGCTATCCTAAGGCTAGGATGGTCCTAAGTTCTTCACAATTTATTGCTTTATTCCTACTTAATAAAATAGCATACCTTAACTCCCTTACATTATTATCTACTGTATCTGATCTTGGTCTTCCGCTCCAGCTCTGCTGCAACACCAGTTATTCATTATTCTTCAGATCCAGCTTTAGATCCAGCTTTAGATCTAGCTTTTGATCAGCTTATTACCTGCAATTGACATAATGCACCTAATCAGTACATTATAGAATTATTTTATGCATAGCTAAAAGAAAGCAGTAAAGGTGCTAATAATGGTTATGCATGCATGAATTACCCTAACTTATGCTATGTCCTAGCCTAATTTAGGTCAATTAAGACCTATGATTACTGCGCAATCAGATTGTAACACCATCATTAGCCATAAATAGTTTTAATTAATTAGAATCAAGAGATAAACGCTCCGACATAATCTCCTGAGAGTAGTAATTTCATGCAAATCCATTTTAAGAAAGAAAACAATAAAAAGGGTTAATTCTACAGTTTTAACATTTCATCTTAAATGAAGAGTAACCATGGGATTTTACAGGGGTTAATTTAAGGTCAAATGAGCATAAGGTTCAAAGGATGGGTCCACACAAATAGAAACGGGGTTTCACGCGTTTCAAAAATCGAATCAAAACACAAAACCTTAATTTCAAGCCCTTTTGAATTGAAGAGGATCTGGTCAGGCTAAATTTTCCTAAACCTCCTAAAATTCATAAGAAAATATTTTGAGAGGTTTGATATCCTTGATTTGACCATCTGAACCTATTTTGACCTTGAATAGAGCCAGAGATAGGATTTTGCCCTAATTTAGGCTTCTATACAAATTTCCCAGTCAAACATGGTCAAAACTAAAATCCAATTTCACCATTAGATTTCTTGGGTACAAGTTAGGTTAGTGCCAAAATTTGGGCCCAATTAGAGTCCATCTTGACCTAGCTTGCAAGTTGGTCCCCAGACATCTATTCTTTACACTTAAACCCTCAGCTTTCATGTTTTCCCTATAAGAAGGTCCCCAACTTCTTCATCTTCTTCGTGGAAATGCCCTTATGGCTTTTTCTCTCTCCACCATCTGGACATACATGCAACACCTAAACCATGGATCTTTAGAAGAAGATTTCTCCTCCAATTTAGGATCAAATCCTTCCAAACTTGAGGAATTAATCCTGAGTTGATTCCTTTCCAGTTGCACCAGGTCTCGTGCTCTAATTTGAAGCAAGGAGCTTCCACCATGCTTGCAAAATTTAAAGGTTTAGGTTTCCAAGATCTTGAATTTTACTCCTAAAGTTCTCCAATTAAGCTTGCCATTGAGCTCTATTTAAGCTCCTAGAGCTTCGATGTCCAAAACTAGCAAGGTTACAAGGACAAACCCCTCTTCTTCTTCTCCCTCCTACTTGCTCTGGCGAGCTTTCTCCCCCATCCTCCTATGGCCTCCCAAGGGCCAAATTTGGAGTGCCACGACCTTCCTCTCCTTCTTCCACTCCTCGATGGTCAACTCAGGAGCCACCTCGACCGCTTCATCCTCGTCGTTCCCCCTCTAGAGCTCACTTCATCTTCGACGTTAGCCAATCATAACCGACGCCAATTCCTATCCATTTCGTCCCTAGCTTAGGTTCCCTCTCTTCCTCTCCCTCTCTACTTCAATTTCATCTATTTAGATCTTAGGTTCGACCCCAAAATCACCCTCAACCCCATCGTCTTTCCTATGGCCGACAACTCCTCTGGTGAAGTCGTGTTGCCGCCACACTCCTAAGGGATTGATTATTTTATCAAGTGTATGGCTAGAGTTTTTTCTCCTTTTTGTTTTCATCCTATGTTCTAGAAATCCAGACAATCGTGATAGTGTAGCTATGTACCTTTTGCAACGGATTTGAGTGAAAAACTTATTCACCTCTAAAGCCTGTACTTGACCCTTAGTAAAAATTCTAGTAGGATAGGCGGACCTCTTCCCTTAGGGTATTCAAGATATTCTATGAATTCCACCCCGGCTTTAAGCTTGGGTAGAGAATGACTGTGGGATACGGGTGTTTATTTGGTGGCTGGTCACCCGTGTTTCACGTGTTAGAAATTGAGGTTACAAGTAACCCATCGTCGTAGTTGCAAAACACGTCGATTAGATAAAATTTATACCAAAACTCCAAGGTAGTCCCAGGTCAAACACAGGGAGGCGATGTTTACTTTATTGAAAACCGTGCTTCGATTCATTTCTTTTTGATATTTTGGGGTTTTGTTATTATTTTTGTATTTTTGAAATAAAAGAAAACAAGCAAACGTATCACAAGATAGAGATGTGGAACAAATCTGATATATATTACTTCCAATGTTGATTACAAGAAATTATGAAAGCCTATAAAGAGAGAGAGGTGAGAGGAAATCTCCCTAATTGGCTATTCAGCGAGACGACGACACCTAGCAGAAGCTCGAACAAAGGAGGTGAGGAGCGGGATGACGGAGGTGAGATGTAGGAGGATGTCATGTTGAGGAAAGCTTCGGTGTAGCTCCAGAATGGAGGTGAGAAGACGGAGTTGATCTGCTTCTGGAAAGGAGGTGGGAGGATGGCTCCAAGGTGACCTATGAAGGGAGATGGGAAGTTAGAGGAGTATTTGGTGCGGCAGAGGTTCGCTACAGTAATAGGCACCTTGGGAGCTTGAGAATAAGCTCTAATGGTGCATTGGTAGGCTTGCTAGAGCTTGGGAGTAGGTGGGAGTAGAGTAGGTAGAGATGGCATGGAAGGGAGGGGGTGTAGGTCCTTTTATAGAGGAGAAGAGGCAAAAAATAGGTATGGGACCATTAGTGACATCCAGGCCATCACTGGAAACGTCGTTGTAGGCAGCTCATTCCCGCTGGAGCCCACAACTGGCTTTGCTGGCATTCGATGAATTACTGCCGACTGTAAGTCCAGCTTATGCGTCGTTGTAGGTCCAGCTCACGCTACGTTGGCATCGCGCTCTTGCCTTGCTGCGCGCGCATGCGCACCCACATGCTGGTGCCGCGCTGCGCTGAGCTGTGTGCAGGCGTGCATGTGTTGCTGCGTGCATGCGCTGGCGGCCTGAGCTGCTCCACGTGGCGCAGTATGGGCCGTCCATCTTCTTCTTGTTGTAGGGGCTGCTACAGAGGTCGGATTTAGTCGATTTTCATGCCATTAGGCTACGATCATTGACCCGAATCCATCTGCGTGGTCGGATTTGTCATTTGAAGCTCTGAATTATGTCTCCTAGTCCCTTGGCCGTTGATCTTCCTCGTACTGCATATGGTGCTACAGGACTCCAATCGAGGAGATTTCAGAGGCATTGGACTCCGATCGTCGTCTAGATCAAATTTGTATAGTCGGATCATCAATCCGAGGCTTTGAAATAAATATCCTTCTCTCCTAACAACAAAAAGGACGCAATTAACCTTAATTATATACAACTACTCTAAATGCAGAATGATACATGCTATGTAATATTTATAACATGAAATGCAAATCTAAGCCTAGGAACATGCATGAATAGGCATTTTGCCCTCAACAAATGTATTTACATCATACCCCTATACTTATCTTTTGGTAGTCCCTAGCAAAATTAAACTATATGCTTTGTATAAAAGTACAATTAGGATTAGATAACTTAGGCCTAAGTCATTTATTAACAATAGAAAATTTCAACTAAGGTCCTAAACTACGAAAACTCAACAGTACCCGGGTGTCTGCCAGAATGCAGATTGCTCAAGTTCTCGCCTTATTTGAGAAGGAAAGATATATATTTTTTTTTTCTTCTTTTCTAATTTTTTTGTACTTTTGGAGTTTGAAAGTTCCGGGATAACTTTTTACGGCTACCCGTCCTGCCCAAGACTCAAAAAGGACTCTAAGTACTAAGCATCTTTGTGAAAAAGTGATAGATTGACAAAACGATTGTTAAGAAAGACTTTGGGTTTCTACGACCCTAGGTGACCTTGCCTAAAGGTTTATCTTTACAATTGGTAGCTTTCTCCCTACTTCTTTTATTTATGGGGTCAACACAAGCGCGAATCCAGTATATATCTCCCTAGTTTATTCTACTTCCTTGCTTCTTTCCTAAGTGTTTTGGGAATTATTGTGCTTTTTTTTTTGTGAGCTGGGCTCTAGACAACCAGCCGATGAGCTGTTACCACTGACAACTTACCAGCCATACTCATACAGTGAAGTGTGGTTTTATTTATTTTTTTATTTTCTCCTTTTTCTTTTTTTTTATTTTCTTTTTGAGTGTTTCTCTTTTTCTTTTTTAAGTAGGTGGCTTCCCTGATATAAGATTTACCTAAAGGAAGTACAACGAAAATGGTCTTGTGACTGGGCTTTGGACAGCCGGCCGATGAGCTGTTATCACCGACATCTTGCCAGCCATACCACCCAAGTCAGTCCATTAGTTAGCCAATTTCCATAAAAACCATCGGAAAGTGAGTCAGTGCAAAATTGTGTGTAGATGCTCAGTCTTAAAGTCCCCCCAAATCAGAGGGCAGGTTGATAAGTCGCATACTTATCGTCCCAAATTATTTACCAAATTAAAATAAATTTTAATTGGCGAGGACTCAAGACTAAATCCACATTCGAGTGGACACCCGGGCTAATTAAGCCCAGAGACCTGAAGAGTATAAGTATTTAGGCCCTCTCGTATCATTTCCTAAAGTTAATAACTTCCAAATGCCTAAGTTCTCTTTTCCTAATTTCTTTCTTTTTTCTTTTTTCAAATTTTTAATTTTTTTTTAATTTTATAAGAAACTAAAAGAAATTCTACGGAGTTAACATACTGATTTCAGGAATCGATTATCCACGCCCCATGCCTAAATGATGCAATGTCATCATTGTAAAAATAAAGACATGAAAAGGGCTGAGTAGACAGAATATCACCTGAGTGTCGTGAAAATTCGATCAGCTCCGCAGAGTGAAGAGTGTATACACACGCGCTAAGTTTAATGCCTTCAGCTAGGCATAACATACATACAAAAAGGAAATTGAGAATTCACAAGTGCGGTTCAGAATCAAAATCAAAATATTGATCCTGAAACCCTCCAACAGAATATGTCCACAGATGTGGACCAGATTATGGTGCAAACCCATGCCCCAGGGTCGAGTGGTTCTCAGGTTCTGGATGAAAATCACCCAAAATCGAAGATTGTTGTGTTTGTAGGGCCGAACCTGCAGCTTAGTGGTGTGCAACCCAAGACCAAAGTGTCGAACAACGGGTAAAGATGGTTCAATAGGTGGGGTTGTCCACTTAACATCTAGCTCAGAAAAATAATAAGATATTTCAAGCTTGGGTTGCACGTGAAAGATATCATAAGGGTCCTGTTAGAAAGTAGGTGGTTTTAGGTCAATAGGTACCCTTAGATCCAAAATCAAACTTCCCTCAGAATTAGCCTCCCAAATTTTTATTTCAACAATTCTATCCTCCAACATCAGGTGCTCAGGTTTTGGGACCTCTAGCATATCATTGACCCCATAATATTCTCCCAAGTCCAGAAATCGTGGCTGACTCAAGATTGACTTGGATGCAATGATTTCCAACTCAAAAATCAATCCCTTTCGGGTGTCGTTGAGGAATGGGGCTATTTATTGACTCTTCTAATAAATGAGGATTCGAATCCTCCAAGTTAGCCCCAACCGAATCCAAATCTTCAATAATTGGGCTATCACTGGTTCGTCAGATTCCTTAAGCCCATTTGTCTCACTAAAATCCTCTTCCTTAAGTTCAAGTGAGACTTCACCAAAAGATTCTTCACCCTCAGAGTCAAAGAATCCATGATCCTCATTGATATATGTCTCAAAATCATATGTCATTTCATTGTCCATGGAGACATATTTTTCCTTGATCCCTAGCTAGTGGATCTAGGGTGAATCAATTGGTTCATCCTCAAATGGTTGCTCTAGCCCAACCTGGTCATCCCCAGTCTCAGAAAATGTATCCCCCCGACAGGTGCTTGAGCGGGTTCAGACATTGGCTCTCCTGAAGGGGGTTCATCTTGAGAATCATCCCAAGATTTGACTAGTGCAACCACAAATTTCATCCTCAACCTCGACAATTTCCCAAGAAGAAACTCACCCAAGTCCTTATCCCTAACACTTTGGAGCAAATCCAATAGAGAACTATTAAGTTCATCGATCATTTTGATCATAGGCTCTATGCTTCAGTGCATGGTGTTGGCTAAGCTTCTAAAGATTTTATAGTGTTCCTCAAATTAGCCAACACCCTATCCTGGATCTGGTTCACCTGAACCGACTAGTTTGGTTCAGGTTTGGGTGGGTTCAAGTTAAATCTAAGGGAGTCAAGATGTTTAGGTTCTCGGGTCCCTCCTTGATAGTAGGTCATTTTAGGTTGTTTAAAGGTTGGTGGAGACCGAAATTTAGCATAATTCTGGGGAGGGCAAGTGTTATAATTAGCATATCTTTCACGGTTGTAGATTTGGTTAGGTTGATCATCAAATGATAGAGATCTATAATCATTGTAGCTCTAGGAAGGATAGTAATCATAGTCTTGTTGTCCAGGGTTAGGCCCTGGACACTGAGGTTTGGATTCATATCCCCAATCAAAGTCATCCCGACTAGTGGATGGATAATTACAAGTTAAGTCAGGATAGTAGTCATCTTGGGGGTAAGTGGTGGTAGGAGGATAGGCTGTGAAAGGTGTGTAGGATGTGGAAGGGTACATGGTGAAGTAAGGAGGGACATCAGAAGAGAAAGGAGCCCTGCAATACAAAAATACAAGCCTGTCCTTAGGTTGGGTAGCCTAAAGTTTTACAGACTCTCAGAATTTGTCCTAAGATTATGGACGATTTACTCTATTTATGTCCTAGCAATCCAACCAGTTAGAAGGAGGGATTGGGGTGAAGGTTCTTCCTTTGGCTTACGCCTCCGGTTCCTAGTGTACCCCCCAGCCATGGTCGTTTGACGCTACTCCCTTAGCTAGACATTAGATTGACTAGTATAAGTAGGTTAATCGTGAACAATCTCAATTTGGATCCCGACGAGCGAACCAGTCCTTAGGGCCAACGTCTAATCAATTTTAGTTAGTCTTGGGACAATGGTGCTTTAGGAATGTGATGGACCCTTTAGATGGGTTGTGCCCTTAATGATCAGTTAAAATGTGTGTGCGTGCACAACTAGGGTTCTCAAACAAGGTTATTTGATGATGTGTCTTTCAGGATTTAACATTGTTTAGTAGATTTTAGGGTTTAATTCTTAGGTTGGTTCAATCAAGGTTTAGTAGAACACTCCAAGTTTTGAAAGCACGGGTGATGATATGTTCCTTTAAAAATCAAAAATAATGTGGAGTGCCTGGTTCAGCCCTAAGAATCAACCCTAAGTGGCAAGCTACTTGATGGATTAGTTTTAGATTGAGTGGTGCAGCCCAAACAACTCAATCATTGGCCTATTGCACCACTTAGTTAAGGTACACAAGAATGCTTAACCTATTCAGATTTCTACTCACTTATGTGTATTTAGTTGAAGTGTACCGAGTCCACAGGTTAGATCCTAGTTAAGTGGTAGAATCAAAGTGATTGCGCACCTTAGGATAAGAAGTTGTGGGTGTTAAGTGTGTAGCTTTCAGAAAATCCCACAATTAGATAACACTTTTTTTTAATTTTTTTTATTTATGTGGATGGCGAGGTGAGTGGAGGTGGCAAACAAACAACCAAATTTATCCTAAGGTTTATAAAAAGCACCTAAGTTGATTTGGGTTTGAGCTATTTGGTTATGGAATGAAAACTAAGGTGGGGGTGGTGTGGGGGACACTTAGAAAACACTCTACCCGCACTTTACTCCGGTCTACCACACTTGGATCTCCATGCTAGGGTACCTACAAGACAGTAGATCAAAGACAAGTAGGGTTAGTGCTATGTAAATGCAAAGAAATGCAATAAACAATAAAGTAAATTCCGTTGCCTCCCCGACAATGGCACCAAAATGGTCGGATGTGTGGTACTGCATGCGTGCGCTGGTGGCTTGGGCTGCGCCACGTGGCTCAGTCTAGGCCGTCCATCTTCTTCTTGTTGTAGGGGCTACTACAGAGGTCGGATTGAGTCGATTTTCACGCCGTTAGGCTGCGATCATTGACCTGAATCCATCCGCGTGGTCGGATTTGTCATTTGAAGCTATGCATTATGTCTCCTAGTTCCTTAGCCGTTAATCTTCCTCGGACTACATATGGTGCTACGGGACTCCAATCAAGGTGATTTTAGAGGCGTTGGACTCCACTCATCGTCTTGATCAACTTCGCACAGTAGGATCGTCAATCCGATGCTTCAAATTAAATATCCTTCTCTCCTAACCACAAAAGGGACGCAATTAACCTTAATTATATACAACTACTCTAAATGCAGAATGATGCATGCTATGCAATATTTATAACATGAAATGTAAATTTAAGCCTAGGAACATGCATGAATAGACATTTTACCCTCAACAAATGTGTTTACATCAGTGGCTCACTCTCACTTAGTGCTACATAGAAATTAGTACTATAGAATCTAGATTCCCAATTTATTACATAACTCAACTCAGAGAAAGATGAGAAAAACTATGCTCTCTTTTGGTTCCGTTGTATTCATTCTCTCTTTTTCTTTTTCTTTTTATTTTCTTTTCTTTCTTTTTCTTAGAGTACACAATCTCACCAGATTCACATATATGATCCATATTTGGTGGTCTCACTTGGCGTTAATACTTTAATTGAGTTCCATAACCCTAACACTAAGTTGGAACTCCTCAGCCAATATTCGGGCGGTCAGAAGCACAAAAAGATAGGTTAAGACCTTATTTGGTGGATCTCAAATTTATTTGGTGGTATTGCCTCAATGCAAATGAAATAAACACTAAATATTCATTCTTTTTTCCTTGCTTTTTCTTCTTTTCCTATTTTTTTTTTCAATTTTTCTTTCTTTTCATCACTTTTTTTCCTTTTTTTTCTTTATTTTTTTTCAACATAACAGAACTAGCACACATCCATGAGCTTTATTGAGGAGGTATTATTAGGGATTTGTGGTACTCAAGAGACATTAGGTGGTTTATTTGGTTGAATTGCCTACTCACGGCACCAGGAGAGACGGATAGGATGGTGTATTTCTGACCTTGACATCAATACCCTCCTTCAGCCAAGGATTCTGTAAAGAATGGTCGTAACCATCCACCCTAGCCCTAGTTTTATGAAGACTCATTTTCCACGTATTTGCCTTATTTGGTGGCTCTCAAAATTCACATAAAATGTATACGCAGGAACCAAGAGCGAAAGATATGCCTAATCTCTAAGTATCATCACCCAATTATCTAGGATTCCAGATTCCTTGCACTAATCTTAGAGCACCAGTACACTCTACTCTCATCTCACACTATTTAGTGGATTTTTGGAAGAAAATCTGCCTAGCTCCCAAAACACTGTCCAAGGGTTTAGGAAAAGAAGCACTACTTCTTCTCAACAAACTAAAGACGTTTATCGGCCTTCACTGTGAATCCATTGCAAATTCTACGTGTGTGTGAAAAATTGTACTGGATTCTAGATTGTAGGAATCAACTAGAGGATAACATCCCTAATGCATTCTCTTAATAAGATAATCTTATTCATGGATGCACTATGTATATATGCTATAAACAAGTAACCTCGTATAATTTGTACTTCGTAAAATTCCCGTATCGGGTTACATTCAGCTTGATCTAAAATTTTAGAATAGGTTGGGTGAGCGGGTGAGTCGAAAATGGCTATTGCAGACGATTTCTAGCTCCAATGCGAGCATTGGAGGTGGAGTCCGGTTGTTCTTTTATTTAGGATCTTAAAGTACGTGCAACATGCAGCTCCGAGGTTTTCCTAAGGGTTGGCATAAAAATTTTTCAGTTTTACTGTATCTACCCACCCATGCCTAAGTTCTTGCATGTCCTCATGCATGAATATAAAAGTAAATAAATACAGCAGGGAGTAAAGGGGTAGAAATCACCTGTAATTGCTCTTGAAATTATACATTCAGCATCGGCCAACTTGACAGTATGCAATATGCAGAAAAAAGATATGCTAAAAGAAAAATATGCTATATATAAAAATGAATATGTATAGGGTGATGGATGTAGAGTAGATGCTGAGTTTAATGCCTCCAGCTGGGCGAAAACTCAATCACATGTCCTCAATAAGATGAACGATCTCGTCAGCTGGAGGAGGTTCCTGGGCCAAAAATGGCTTGAGGCGCTGGCCATTTACTGTAGATATATGCCCAAATTTTGGATCCCTGATCTGGACTGCCCCATTAGGATATGGGTGAATCACAACATATGGGCCAGTCCACTTGGACTTGAGCTTCCCTAAAAAATGTTTCAGTCGCGAATCAAACAACCAGACTTGCTGCTTGGGCGTGAATTTTTTTCTCTGGATGTGGCGGTCATGAAAGGCCTTGGTGTTGTCCTTGTATATCAATGCATTCTCATAGGCCTCCTGCCGAATCTCTTCTAATTTGCTGAGCTGGAGTTTCCGTTCTTGACCTCCTGCATCGAGGTCAAGGTTACATTTTTGCACCGCCCAAAAGGGGTGGTGTTCCAGCTCTACAGGAAGGTGACAGGCCTTGCCATATACCAGACGATATGGTGACATTCCGAGTGGGGCCTTGTACGTGGTCCGATATTCCCAGAGTGCATCAACTAATTTATCAGGCCAGTCCTTTCTGTCTGGTTTAACCGTCTTCTGGAGAATTAGCTTGATTTAACGGTTAGACACTTCAGCCTGCCCATTGGTCTGCGGGTGATACTGGGTGGCTATACGGTGATGTACCCCGTATTTCTTTAATAATTTCCTGAAATGAGCATGGATGAAGTGGCTTCCCCCGTCGCTAATCAGAATGCGGGGTATTCTGAATCTCGTGAAGATGTATTGCCATACGAAAGAAATGACGATCTTATAATCAACCCATCTCGCCGCGATGGCCTCGACCCACTTCAAGACATAGTCAATGGCTAGTAATATATACTCGAAGCCATGCGAGTTCGGAAAAGGGCCCATAAAATCAATGCCCCAGACGTCGAACACTTCTACAACAATGATGGGCTGGAGTGGCATCATGTCTCTCCTGGTCATAGAACCGACCGACTGGCATCGTTTGTAGTGTTGGGCATATTTGTGTGTAGCTCAGAAAATAGCTAGGTAGAAAAATCCCGACAGCAAAATTTTTGCAGCGATTTTCTGTCCCGAGAAATGACCACCACAAGCGTCATTGTGGCAAAAAGATAACACACTGGGGAACTCAGAATCTGGGATTCATCTTCCAATAATCTGATCCGCTCCAATGTAGAAGAGCAGTGGGTCATTCCAAAGGTAAGAATTTGTCCTCCGCAGTAAATTTGAGTTTCTGGTCCTTGGATAGGTTCGTGATATCCATGTACCAGGGGAACTCAACAGAGTGAACTGCCAAAAGGGATTCATCCAGAAATTGGTCGTGGATAGGCAAGGAATAAGGAATGTTGGCTGGGTCCAGTCTGGATAGGTGATTCGCCACAACATTCTGCTTTTCGACTTTGTCACAAATTTCAATATCAAATTCTTACAATAGAAGGATCCATCTGATGAGCTGGGGTTTGGCATCCTTCTTTGCCAACAAATGCCGAAGGGTGGAGTGGTCAGTGAAGATGATGACTTTGGACCCTAATAAATAAGATCTGAATTTCTCCAACCCAAATACTATTTCTAGCAGTTCTTTTTCGGTGATAGTATAATTGCACTGAGCCTCATTCAGCATCTTGCTAGCATAGTATATGACAAAAGGTTGTTTTTCCTGATGCTGGCCTAAAACAGCACCGATGACAAAATCAGAAGCGTCGCACATCATCTCGAAATCAAGCGACCAATCGAGTGGTTGGAGAATCGGGGAATCAGAGACAACTCTTCATAAAGTCTCGAAGGCACTGAGACACGAGATGTCAAATTCAAATGGCGCATCGGCAACAAGGAGATTCATCAAAGGTCGTGCAATTTTCAAGAAATCACTTATAAATCTCCGATAGAAGCCAACGTGACCCAAAAATGATCTGATCTGCTTGACCGAGCTAGGTGGCAGTAAGTGGGAAATAATCTTAGATTTAGCTCGATCGACCTCGAGTCCATTTTTAGAGATCCTGTGCCCTAGTACTATGCCATCCCTCACCATGAAATGGCTTTTCCCAGGATAGTACTAAGTAGGTTTACCTCAATACACCGTTTCAAGATTTTGGTGTGGTTATAAAGACAAGATACGAAATCATCTCCAAAAATGGAGAAGTCATCCATGAACACCTCCACATAGTCCCCAATCATGTCAGAGAAGATGACCATCATACAATGTTGAAATGTTGCTGGTGCGTTGCAGAGGCCAAAGGGCATCCGCTTGAAAGCAAATGTTCCAAAGGGGCATGTGAATGTGGTCTTATATTGATCTTTTGGGCTAATCGCTACTTGATTATACCCGGAGTATCCATCCAGAAAGCAAAAGAAACTACATCTGGCTAACCTTTCCAATATTTGATCAATGAAAGGCAAAGGAAAGTGATCCTTCTGGGTAGCCATGTTCAATTTCCTATAGTCGATGCAGACCCACCATGATGTCACAGTGCAGGTCGGGATGAATTCACCTTTATTATTTTTCACTACGGTGAGTCCTGCTTTCTTCGGCACTATTTGGATTGGACTCACCCATTGGCTATCCGAGATTGGGTATACAATACCTGCATCCAACCATTTGATGATCTCCTTCTTAACAATCTCTAGCATATTCGGGTTTAGTCTTCTATGAGGTTGTCTCGAAGGTTTCACCCCCTCATCCGTGTAAATGTGATGAGTGCAATACGAGGGGCGAATACCGCAGAGATCAGCAATGCTCCACCCTATAACATCCCTATGTTCTTGTAGCATAGAAATCAACTGATGCTCCTATTCTTGGGTTAAGTGGGCACTAATAATGATAGAGTATGTCTCACTTTTGCCCAAGAACACATACTTAAGTGAGTCTGGTAAGGGTTTCAATTCAATCACGAGTGGGTCAGAGTCAGAAATGGGAATAGGAGGAGCAAACTCAAAGGTGGGAATCTGATGATCCGTATGCATGTGAATTCCTGCTGATTCGCTACCTATGAGATAATCGGTTGTGACTGCGTTAACTGGAAACCCGTTAGCTGTGGTCATGTCTTCTTGTAACAACAAGGACGATCCAGTAGTGTATGGATCAGGATAGCTAGATTCAGGGGTGCTGTGGTCAGAAACACACCCTAAACAATCGGATGCTCGGGGAGATATGTGTAGTGCAGTGGTCTCAGTCCTGTGTGGATCGAGGTCCGAGAACCCTGATTGTGCAAACAAATGAGACATTGGGCCATCACAAAGGAGCCCAATGTTACCGCAGTATGCCGAATCTTCGTCTTCACCATCCTCCTCTATGCGATCACAGTCAAAATTCCTTGATGCATTGAATATGTAAGTCGAAGTCACTCATTACCTAGGGCTATCTCCAAACGCCTAGGTGCACAATCAATGTTTGCTTGGGTTGTCACTAGAAATGGGCGACCCAAAATGATTTGTGCATCTCGGAGATTAGGAGGAACCTCCATATTGAGAACGAAAAAGTCTATGGGAAAGCAGAATCCGCAAACTTTTACGATTACGTTCTCAACCACCTCCCTCAGTGTTTTTACTGATCTATCAGCTAGCTGAATCGTGACCGAGGTAGGCTTTAACTCCCCAAATCGAAATGGATCAAATACGACAATGGGAGTTAGGTTGATGGACGAACCTAGATCTAGAAGGGCCCGATCAAATGGAGAATCCTGCAAGAAGCAGGATATGAGTGGGGTACCAATGTCTTTCTTTTTCGACAGCAAGTCGACTAGAATCACGACACTAGCTTCTTTTGACAGTATCGCTTGTCATCCAATTCTAGGTTGTCACTTCGGGGTACAATAGTCCTTGAAGAACCTAGCGACAGTGGGGATGTGATCACTTGCCTCGAGGAGAGGGACCTGAATATGTACTTCCTTGAACATTGACTTCAGGTCCTCAAAATTCCGTGTGTCCTTCCATACTACATTTCGCGTCAGAGCCTTAAGAAAAGGGACGGGAATCTCAAGGGCAAGTGGCCTCTTACCCTTATCTACCGTAGGTGGCTCCTGAGATGGAGTCGAACCTGCCTGCGGCGATGGGTGAGAAAAATCAGGACCTGCCTGCCTATGTGGTGGGTCGAATGTCTTCCTTCCACTCCTTAATGAGATAGCATTTGCATCGGCTTGCTGTCCATGAGGTGGTGGGGGAGGGGAAGGGGCAGAGTATGCGGGGTTCTTCATCAAAGGCGACTGACCTTGAGCATAACCAAGTGGTGTAGGAGGCGCCTGTAATATGGCATGTGTCTGTCCCTGTGGTGCCTAAAACCTAGGCGGGGTGCCCTGGTTCTGCACATACCAAGGGTTCAGGATGGGTTAGGAGGGCAAGGCTCCCTGAGTCTTATGCTCCTGCAATAGCTGGTTTTGCATGTTCTATATAGTCAATATCTGGTCAACCATTGCCTTCATTATTTGCAAGCTATCCTGTGTAGATTTCCTCATCGATTCTTGCAGCTCCTCTTTCAGTGACTCCAGAGGATCAACCTGCTTTAGAGGGTGACTAGCAACTTGATGCAACGGCTGGTATATAGAATGGGGTTGCTGCTGACATGGGAATGGCTGCTGCCCAGGGTAAGTGTTTTGTGCATTCCGGTATTGCCTGGTCTGGTAGTGTGGATCTTGATGTGGTCTCTATGAGTTACCAGACCAGGAGAAGTTCGGATGCAGGTGCCAACCAAGGTTATACATCTCTGAATACGGATTATTACGCCGTATCCTTGGATAGCACTGACGTCCTCGTAGGCTAAAGATGTCTGAAATGTACATCCATCAAGGGGATAGGTATTAGAGTCAGTAGGTGGTGCGTAACCCTGGTCATATGGGGCCAAATCAGGATTGTTTACAGGATCTTGATAAGCAAGATCTCATAAATAAGGAGAAGATGCATTCCGAGTGAGTAGATTAACTCGAGCAGGAGGGGCTCAGGGTGCATAGGAGGGTCTTGGAGTAGTAGAGTTTAGGTCAGATTGACTCTGACTAATTTGGTCAATCTTTTTCTTGATTAAGTTCATTCTATCCAGCTGCTTGACGATGATATCCATGTCGGCTCGAATAGACTAGGTGTGAGACTCATGGACACCAACCCACTGCTGACCAGGCCGCTAGAACTAGTTCATGGACATGGCATTCATCGAGTTCTCCGCCAAAGATTCGTACAACTCAAATTCATTGTTCTCATCTTTCGCGAGGAAATTCCTGCCACTAGATGCATCGGCCAGATACCGACGTATGTCATCCAGCCTATGGTAAAAGATCTGACCTAGGTGCCATCTAGGTATACCATGGTGCAAGAATTTCTGGAGAAGGCTGTGAAATTGATCCCAGGCATCATGCAACTTCTCCCCAGCTCCTTGGGAGAAAGTTGTGATCGCACACCTCATCTCGTTCGTTTGACTGATCGGGAAGAACTTTTGCAGGAATTCACGTCGTAATTCCAGCTAGGTTCCGATTGGCTTCCCAATGGTCATGAATCAGTATGAAGCTTTGTCCCTCAGAGAAAATGGAAAAAGCTTCATCAAAACAATCCCAAGATCAACATTCCTGGGTCAAATCATTTCTGCGAGTTGACTCAGGTCCTTTAAGTGCTAGAACGGATCTTCACTTGAGTTTCCATAAAAACGACTGCTGATCAAACTGATCACTTTGGGCTTGAGCTCAAACGCATCTCCGCCTACAGGAATCCTGACTAAGGGTGCGACGATCGGTGCAGCTGGATCATAGAAATCCCAAAGTTGCTCTCCTCGCGGTGGATGCTGCATTCTGTCAAGCGTCGTCAAGATACGGTCCATGCTCTGTTGATGCCGCTCCTCTGATTCAACCACTCGGGCTTCCAAACGAGCCATCGGGTCCATATTACCAGCATCCTGACTTGGTCTAGGTCCAGGTCTAGGATTAGCCATTGCGGCTAAGGGAGTAGAAGAGGTGGGGGGAGAAGATGGTCCTAGCGTGGTGACTTGCCTCCTTGGGAGCGGCTCCCAAGGTCCAACCAGTTGAGGTCTAAGTGACCTCCTTCCTTGCATACACCACCCAACCCCTAGGTTGGTCTAGCCAAGCCAGACAAGGCTAAGGCCCTATCAATCAGATGGTCCTTATGATCGGGTGACCAGAATTTTTGTTCTAAGTTTGAATCCCTAAAGAAAAATTCGTCGTACAACTGACTAAAAGTGATTCCCGCCTCTCAAGCTAACCCAGCCAGTCTGGTTACTAGGGGACTAAGGGGAAGGTACTTCCATTGGCTTCCGTTGACCCAGAGCCACAGTCGTTTGACACTACCCTGCTGACTTAGTCACCAGGTTTGGCAAGAGAGGTTGAAAACACCTAGTAGTATGACAACAAATTCAGGTTGATTTCGTGTCTTAAAATTAATTTAAGCTCGTTTTTCTTCAGTTGGGGTTTATGGTGAGTGTCCCACAAAGTGACCAAGCTCACCAGCTAAACACTAGATTTGACTAAGTCTAGGCCAACCTAAATGTGGTCTTTAGAGTGTAATCCTAAAGATGTAACCTAGGGTTCATGCAATTCTAGGATTTTTTTATTTTTTCTTCTTTAGCAGACCATTGAAATTAAGATCAATTTTCTGATAAAAATTGGAGTCAGAATAAGTTAAAATTTTGCAAGTAGATTCCTTTTTCAATTATCTTTCTAGGGAATATTTTTTTGTAATTTTTACTATTTCAACCAAATTTCTATAGATTTTTAAATGTCAAGGGGTCAGATTTGGAATTTTAACCTTTGGTCGGTATTTCAAATTGAAACAGTAACAAATGATCTTTAAAAATTTGGGAAAAATATGAAAATTAAAGCCAATGAGATCAGCTTTCAAACCCTACCATTTTTAGTCAAAACAAATTCATGGATTGCTCGAAATTGCTATTTGAATTTTGAAAAATCTCAAATCTGGGTCAGTCTGACCCCCTTGCACTTCGTAAATTTTTAAAATTTTTCTACTTGAAAGTTTTTCAAATGAATGGTTCTGTTTAAAAGATGGTTTGAAAATGAAGGTCTAACTTGAATTTCAGAATTTTTTCTCATTAAATTTTCGGCAATTGAATTTTTAAATCGAAACATGAAATCTACCCGAAAATCAGAGGGTGGTGGAGAAACTTTTGACAGAGTTTGAATTTGAATTCAAACTTTCCACCAAAACAAAATTTCTTTTTTCAAAAACTTTGAGATTTATTTTTTCAAGAAGGATTCTTTTTTTCAAAGGATTTTCAAAAGTCTTTTTTTTTTTGCTTTTTCAAAACAAACCTAGGATTCAAAAAGAAACCTAATCAAACTACCTAGATTTTTTTCTTTGATTTTTTTTTCTCTTTCTCGAAAATAAATAGGCTTTTTTTTATTTTTTTTTTCAAATAAATCTAACCTAGGGTTCAGAAAGGGAAATCCTAACTAAGATGAGATGTGCACCTGATTTTTTTAATCTGCGCTCGTTGCGTGTGCATATTCCCGTTTTTCCTGTTTTCCTGCATATCAAAAAGACAAGCAGAGGAAGATTTGTAAGTGATAACTTAGAAGATCAAAATCAAAAAATGACGTTGCCTCCTCGACAATGGTGCCATTTGATAGAGGGTGTTTCTCGCGCGTGTTTTGAAAATAGAGATTTCGTCGTAGTATAGTGCGGTAAAACGCTCGTCAAAAATAATTTATAAAGATAACGAGACTTGGAGTCCCAGTCGTTCGTCTCTGGGAAGCGTTTATGGAAATGCATATTTAAAATCGATCTCTTTCGCTCTACTTACTTAAAATCTCATGTCGATTTATGGCGATTTACGTATTGATGTACGACATGCTAGTTGCAACATATAATAATTAAAAGCAAGCAAATTTAATCACACAGAATATATTGCAATAAACTCATGGTGATTTTCACACATAGAAATATATATAGAAAAAGATTTTTATTCATTCAATTCATGATGGTGGCTACAACATTAAGCTTGTGGAAAGCTTATAGAGGAATGCTTGGAAATACAAATCTATCTAGCAGAAAACGATCGCATACATGAATCTAAGGGGGGATTATGCATGCATCATTGGGGGAGAATATGGAGCTACACTACTAAGCAGTAAATAAAGCATGTAAATCTAAGAAGAACTATAATCTATTCTACCAAAAATAAGGGCATTTGGAGCTGGCTCCGATGGCCTTTGAGTGGTTGAGAGGAGGAGGGGCGGCCAATGGTGTTTAGGCTAGCCCTTGGATAGAGGTTGGAGAGGTGATCCAGCATCTTGGCGTGGAGGTGGTGGTGGCCATGGTAAAGCAACTCGTGAAGGTGGAGTGGAGGTGGAATGTAGCTAAGCTAAATGGAGGCCAAGAGTGAATGAAGCCAAGAGTGGATGGGTGCAAATGGCCACCCCTTAGGTCTTTTTATAGACCTAAGGGAATCTCTCTAGAGAATTATGGAATTCTCTAGAGAGGCCTATGGTGGGAGCTTGTGGGAGAGAGGAGAGAGAGGGTGGATGGTGGTTTTTAGATCCACCAAATGTGGATCTAAAAATTGAATGGCTCTTGGTTGCTAATTTTAGCAACCAAGGCAACAACACATGGTAGAGAGTTATAGAGAACTCTAGGCTAGGTATTTTCATGTGGATGGTGTGTGTGGGTGTGTGTGGGTTGAAACTTAGGTGGCTAGGTTGATTAGGTTAGGTTCTAGTGGGTTTAGGTCAAGGTAGGTCGTAAATTAGGGTTGTAAACCCTAATTCACTAACATAAAGTGCAAATAAACTTAATACAAGTTTAATTGGGTGTGTGAAAACTTAATTGAGAGTAAAATAACTCAATTAAGTCAGGTCTAGGTCAATTGGACTCTCATTGGGTCAAATTGGATAATGTGTGCTGAGATCAGTGCTCAATTGGACTCAATGAGTCCAATTGAATAGGTTGATGGAATTGACTAATATCAAAGTCAATTTGGTTTAGTGAGGACATAATTAGGTCCTTAAGGAGGTCTAGAGGTGATGTACTAGGGTTAGAGCAACTTAATTTAGGTTCCTATGGGGTTAGAATTGGGTTTAGGGGGCTAGAGATCCAATATCAAGGCTTGAATTCCAAAATAGGAACTGGAGGACAGTATCAGACAACTAATAAAGTTGTCAGATGTCTTATAGTGAAAAATCAGAAGTCCAGACATGTTGTCTGGACATCCAATCAGAGTTAGGAGGGATTTTGGGTTCTGTTTTGGGTATTTTGGAGAAATTGGACGTCTGACCAAGTGTTTGGACGACCAATAACACTGCAGAAGTGGGTTTAAGGTGTGTAAGAGTTGGCTAAGGGTTTTGGATGTCCTATCACTCATCTGGATGTCCAGATAAAGGCTAGAATTAGGGTTTTAAGGTTTCCTAGGGTGTGGTGACCTAATCTAAGGGTGGCAAAGGCTTGGGGAAGCTTCTAGGCTATCCTAGGATTAAGGTGGTCCTAAGTTCTTCACAATTTATTGCTTTATTGCTACTTAATAGAATAGCATACCTTAACTCCCTTACATTATTATCTGCTGTATCTAATCTAGGTCTTCCGCTCCAACTCTATTGCAACACCAGTTATTCATTATTCTTCAAATCCAGCTTTAGATCTAGCTTCTGATCAGCTTATTACCTACAATTTACATAATGAACCTAATTAATACATTATAGCATTATTTTATGCATAGCTAAAAGAAAGCAGTAAAGGTGCTAGTAATGCTTATGCATGCATTAATTACCCTAACTTATGCTAAGTCTTAGCCTAATTTAGGTCAATTAAGACCTATGATTGCTGTGCAATCAGATGGTAACACCATCATTAGCCATAAATAGTTTTATTTAATCAGAATCAAGAGATAAAAGCTCCTACATAATCTCCTGAGAGTAATAATTCCATGCAAATCCATTTTAAGAAAGAAAATAATAAAAAGGGCTAATTCTGCAGTTTTAACATTACATCATAAATTCAGAGTAACCATGGGATTTTATAGGGGTTAATTTAAGGTCAAATGAGCATTAAAGTTCAAAGGGTGGGTCCACATAGATAGAAACGGGGTTTCACGTGTTTCAAGAACTGAATCAAAACACAAAACCTTAATTTTAGGCCCTTTTGAATTGAAGAGGTTTTGGTCAGGCTAAATTCATCTAAGCCTCTTAAAATTCATAAGAAAATATTTTGAGAGGTTTGGTATCCTTGATTTGACCATCTGAACCTATTTTGACCTTGAATAGAGTCAGAGATAGGATTTCGCCCTAATTTAGGCTTTTATGCAAATTTCTCAGTCAAACATCGTCATAACTAAAATCCAAGTTCACCATTAGATTTCCTAGGTACAAATTAGGTTAGTACCAAAATATGGGCCCAATCAAAGTTTATCTTGACCTAGTTTGCAACTTGGTCCCCAGACATCTATTCTTTGCACTAAACCCTCAGCTTTCATGTTTTCTCTGCAAGAAGGTCCCCAACTTCTTCATCTTCTTCGTAGAAATGCCCTTATGGCTTTTTCTCTCTCCTCCATCTGAACATACATGCAACACCTAAACCATGGATCTTTGGAAGAAGATTTCTCCTCCAATTTAGGATCAAATCCTTCCAAACTTGGAGGAATTAATCTTGAGTTGATTCCTTTCTAGTTGCACCAGGTCTCGTGCTCTAATTTGAAGCAAGGAGCTTCCACCAAGCTTACAAAATTGATAGGTTTAGGTTTTTAAGATCTTGAATTTTACTCCTGAATTTCTCCAATTAAGCTTGCCATTGAGCTCTATTTAGGCTCCTAGAGCTTCGACATCCAAAACTAGCTAGGTTACAAGGCCAAACCCCTCTTCTTCTTCTCCCTCCTGCTTGCTCTGGTGAGCTTTCTCCCCCATCTTCCTATGGCCTCCCAACGGCCAAATTGGGAGCGCCACGACCTTCCTCTCCTTCTTCCACTCCTCGACGGCCGACTCAGGAGCTGCCTCGACAGCTTCTTCCTCGTCGTTCCCCCTCTGGAGCTAACTTCGTCTTCGGTGTTAGCCAATCATAACCAACACCAATTCCTATCCATTTCGTCCCTAGCTTAGGTTCCCTCTCTTCCTCTCCCTCTCTACTTCAATTTCATCTATTTAGATCTTAGGTTCGACCTCAAAATCACCCTCAACCCCATTGTCTTTCCTATGGTCGACAACACCTCTGGTGAAGTCGCATCGCTGCCACACTCCACCAAATCACCCACTACCACTCCCAAAACCTCCACGCTTCACCCTCATCAAAAGCCCTCTCCTTATCTGCCATTCCCCCCACCAAAACCTTTGGCAAGACTAACCCACCATATATTGACCTACCCACCACAGTCCGACCACCATAAGCACCTATTCACCAAACCAACACCGCCATCACACTCTACTCACGACGGAGCTTGTGAACCTTCTAATCGGGACTCAAAGCTCGTAGTTCATGTTTCAGGTCACCACCTCCACCTTCATCAACTCCGACGTCGTTCTCTACCAATCGTCCACCGCCAACGTCAATTAGACCTTTGGCCGATGCGGTTTGACATCAGGAACCCAACTGCAGCTCAGATTAAAGAACAGCACACAGTCATCGATTCAATTTGAAGATTTGAGCATCTGCAACTGCACGTGAAAGAAGGTGGGATATAGTCCCACATCGGAAAATTCAAAGCACCTAGTAGTATATAAAAGGGATTAGTGTTGTTGGCTCCTTGCCTTAGACACGAGGTGAGGTCCCTTATCCTCACTCATGCACTCCTCACTCAGCTTCACCTCTTCTGAGCCTAGACCCATGACCCCTTTACCCAATTACCAGCCTAAAGCCATATTCGGATCTAAAGAAGAAAAGATAAGAGAATTTGAGGAGGGGGAGGGTTTTGCTTCAGGTTCATCTCCTTGGGGTGTTTGCTAAAGAAGGCTAACACTTAGCTTCTGAGAAGAAAGGTTGCGCTTGGTGCCTTTGTGCACCTTGCTGTGGTTCTGTGCCTTGATACTTAACATATCTGGCTCTCTAATCTAACGTCTGATTTGGTTTTGCATACTGTGGCACTATTTGAATTGATACTTAGCATCTGATCTGGCGTGGACATTTGGAGAATAATGATTCAAAGACACTGTTGAGTTATTTGATTAAATTGATATGCTTGGGATGTATTCTTAAATTGGAGGGATTAGTTAGTGATCTAAATCACCACTTTTTATAGTTCTTCCTATTATTTTTGTTCTATCATTTCCTGAGACACAATTTAGGCTATTATTGAATATATTCTGATTATTGATTTCTATTGCATATCTGTATTATTGTGCTCATGATCTCTACTTGAGATTAGTGTGAGAATTCCATATTTGCTCCCTGCAAATGACCTCAGACTCATTAGTTGTTTTTGAGAACTCTTACAAATTTAAGTGTTTATGTGAATTTAGTCCTATACTAAGACGTGTATTTCTAAAAGATGACTCTCGTTCTCAAACGCTCATGGGCTATTGATTGCCTAAAGCCATGTGGTAATGGCTTGAATAAATGGGATTTGGTCCTTATTTAAGATTACATAGGTTGTAGTTGGATTTGCATTAATGAATAAAAAGTCACATCGAAGGGAGAGGTATTGGCTAACATGGAACATGGATTAATTGGGTGGACACTTTAATAGATTTTACTCATGGGCATTAAAATTGTGACAACTAATGTCTTGAAGATGTACGTGGCTTTGGTGATGGGTAATAAGCATGAATGATCTTGTTTATAGTGCTATGACGTGTGGACATCACAAGGTTGAAATTGATCACCTATGGTCAAATGCATGCAAAGTATTAGTCTAATGAGATAATTATTTGGTTTTTGTCATGCAAGTGCAAGTGCCATGAGTAATGGGAGGTGTTGGATGTGGTTGTTGGGGATGGGGAGGTGGAGGAATGGGAGGTAGCAGTGATGGTGAGGAGGGTGACCTTGAGGCCGTGGGGAGGGAGAGCGTGGAGGAGGGGGATGGTGTGGCGTTTCACCATGAGGGGGAAGATTACTCTCCCCTCAGCCTCCTGCCCCCTCCACCTCCTCCTCAACCTCCTCTCCCCTCATCCGATCGCTTCTCCCACACTGTCACTGTTGTTATCACCATCGTTGTCACCATCATTGTCATCACGCTATTGTAACTGTTGTCATTGTTGCCATCACAGCTGTGGTCACACAAGCAGGGAGGAGGTAAGGACTGAGAGGTGGAGGGGAGTGGCTATTTTGGGAAAAAATTTAACCTAGGGGTCTTTTTAAAAAATTACCTTAATTTTAACTTCAAGATTTCCTTTTAAAGGTATGTAACCTAATAAATTGAAGTTTATGGGGACATGCATGTTAATACAAAGGGTATATATGTAAATACAAAATAAACAGGGATATATACGTCTTTCTTAAAGTTTACAGGGGTGTATATGTGAAAACCTCTTTATAATTCTTGGACATACACACATGTCATCCCCCTCCGATATTAAAAGGGTCCACATGACCCATGACGTGTCATGTGGCCGAGAGGATGACATGTTTTCTGTCTGTGTGTGTATGATTTGGTGTACAAGGCCATGTCCCATTATCAGCGTCCATAATTCTAGCTACCAAAGTGCCATCATCTTGCATAATGATCCAAGTTTTAATTACTAGAGTAATACTACACAACTTAGTTTTCCTTGAACAATGCAACCTGCATGCTTTGGACAAGCTATGTTGTCCTAAGAGACAATACGAAGTTTCTTATGATCTTTTGTCTCAGCCCACCAAAATGTTATGATTATTTTATCAAGCGTGTTACAATGTTTTGTGGGTACTAAATAGGTAGACATCAAGTAAATAGAAATTGCAAATACCATAGATTTAATGAGGACTTACTTTCTTGCCATAAAGAGAGATTGTGCCTTCCAACCATGTAGAATTCTATCTAAGAAGTTTGTTTATGATAGTTGTTTTCAAAGATTTACAACCAATGGGAGCACCAAGATAAAGATTTTGATTAAGACTACCATGAATATTAGGAATATTCATAATTACACTACAATAAGTTCCACTTTTGCCATCAGCGTCATTGTTTCTTTTTCCTGTTCGTTACATGGAACATTCGATGTCAAAATATTGTTCGTCCAACAGACAAATTGGATTTTTGCCATCGATTCATAATCGACGGTAATTAGATTTGTCGTCGCTTATCAAAAAAAGCGATGGCGTTGTTACGTTACTTTTTCCTGCGTTAACGTGCCATTTTTTATGTTTTGCCATTGTTTAAAAGAAAATGCCATCGCTTGTACAAGCGATGGCAAAAATATCTGTAATAAGTGACTGAAAAAACCTTTCATTCTCAAAAAAACTTACCTTTTTCTGCCATCACTTTCTACAATAAGCGACGGCAAAAACCTTTCATTTGCAAAAAAACTTACCTTTTTTGTTGTCGGTTATTATATAAAGCAATGGGAAAAATATTTTTGCCATCGCTTTCTGTAATAACCAACGGAAAATAGTCACCTTTGTTAAAAAAAATTACCTCCTACTGGCATCGGTTACTACAAGAACTAATGACAAAAGTAAAGGTATTTTTTTTTTAGTTCTTAAAATTAGGATCCTTATACAATCTTTAAAAAAATATGACTTTTTAAAAATTCTATACATAAAGGAATTACATACGAAAGTAAGGAGCTCAAAAGAAGTAACAGACCTTAACTACATGGTGGATCTCAAAAGTACAGTATATAATTAAATGTTGAAAGGGTAATCAAACATTCTAATTGACTATAACAGGTTGGTTCCTTCTAGAATTGTAACGACCCGGTTCCCGAGTCCCTACGAGACACGAGAACCGGACCGACTCGACTAATCCCAAGACCTAGTCGTCCAACGAGGAAGTAACCAAAAGACAGTAAAATAAACCACGTTCAGCATGAATATAACTAACAGTAAGAAAGTACAGCAGTAAGGAAAGAAACTACTACAGTAGGTACCACCACAACAGTAAAACAACATTTATCATATAACAAGAACTACAGGTAAAGAAGGTACAGTGGAAACAAAAACTACTCACTAGAACTGAAACAAAAGAGGTACAAAAGGCTGTGGTAACTCTACTGGACCCTACTCGGCCCAGCGTCCTCTGCAGCCGCCGACCCTGGCCGCTCAACACCTGGTCCTGAAAAAGGTAACGAGTGTAACACGTCAGCAAAACGCTGAGTAGAGTGGCAAACTAACTAAAGGCAACAGTAGAGTGTACAGTAGCTGTTATGTTCTATTACTTCCTTTACTCACATCTTTCAATTTTTCTCACTATTTCATTTATTTCTCAGATCCTTCTTGATCTTGAATGTCCTCGTGGGAACGATCTTGATTGCAGTCTTTTCCAAAAGTAGAAGTAGCACGTGGTGCTCTCCTAGCCGGGAGAGTCCCCCGTGGTGATCCTACCCTCAGTCAACCACCCCAAGGTCACTGACAGACGTAACGGTGACTACGGCACGCGCGATAAACGCACAGGTAGCTAGCCCGCACTGGCACGCGGTCAGTCGTTTCCGTTAACGGGTGCGCCCAAAGCACAGCACGGAACCAGGGCAGAGCCCTCTCAGTAACAGGGGTCCAACCCCTCCACAGTAACCAAACCGGGGCCTTGCCCCTCCACAGTCCGCGCACCCTCGCCTGACTACCCTGGTTTGCCCTAGTGGGCCTAACAAGTCGGTGAAGGAGGCTAGCAGAACCCCGGGGCCCGTGGGGTAGCTAGTACTCTCCTAACACTACTAGCTCTCCTCGGTACTACGTACACGAGGGCTAACAAGTCGGTACAGAGTGGCCAGTCCTAACCCCCGGGTCCCTGGGGCGGCTAGCTCAGCTCTGCACTAAACAGGGGGACAGTCGCTCTCCTTGGTACTCCGTACTCAAGGGCCAGCTCACTTCCCCAAGTCTATTCCATTCGCTTTCCAGGAGTTCTACTCCTACTTCCCCGTAGGGTTCCAGAACATCTTATGTCTTGCTTTCCAGTTTCACGTTCTTACAAACCATGATCCCAATCATGTTTCTTTATTCAGAACAGGCAGCTGTGAATTCAATTTACAGGCAGCTTCATATATTCCTTTCCATTTTTCCAAGACTGCAGTATTATACATTCTACTAGTTTTTCCATCCTAGGATTCATGCCATATCCTAGGGTCTATCATACAATCTAGTTTTCCGGCCCTAGGATTCATGCAACACCTAGGAACTATCATTCCATATATTTCTGATTCCTAGGATTCATGCAATGTCCTAGTTTCTAGTTATGGTTTCATACTTTAACAGATTTTATTAATACTTAAAGCCACTCTACCAGGTACAACGGGAGTAATGGGGGCGTGATCGGGAATCCCGCATGCCTCCGCGACTCTCAAGACTGCAACCGAACGAGGTCCTATCACAAGGATCAAACACAAGGAGTGTCTCAAAACAGTGTATAGCTACAGTAGACGGGTAGAGGAATTAATTCTGAAAAGAACGCAACTCGAATCGCGGCAAACGGAGCCCGAACGGGCCCTAAACGGGTCGAAAAAGACGATACTGTGCAAAAGCAGACGTCTGGAACTCCTTCCAGACGTCTTAAAAAGTGGATCAGAGAATTACCTGTTCAGCGTGGTTTCCCAGACGTCCAGAAGTCTGCGGGGACGTCTGCCCTAGATCCCAGACGTCCGATGGTCCCTCCGGACGTCTGGAGGTCACTCCCGCCGTCTGGTACAACTTCCAGACGTCTGATTCGCAAAGGATGGCGAATCAGCGAACCTGCGCACAGCCAACCCCCCTCCCTCAGTACGGTCAGTCGACAGGAAGGAAGGAGAAGGCGGTAAACTCACCTTTCAGACGTCTGTATGAGCTTCAAGACGTCTATCTCGCCGTCTGGCTGTCAACCCAGACGTCTGATTCTGGAAAATTTTCCAGAATCAGGGCGCGACCCGGACTCTGCTCGCGACGCCGCCCGCGTCGCACCCCGCGCTCCTGCTGCTCAGACCGCAGCAGGTCCCTCTCCGCGTCGCTCCCCGCCCCCTGCGCCCTCCGCCGGCCGGCCAAGCCGCTCCGGCGAGCTCGCCCTCACGGCAGAGCTCCGCCCTCGCACGCCGCACCTCCGCGCTCACTGCGGCCGTCGCTGCCGCCCTCGCGTCCGCTCGCTCTCGCGCACAGGAAGGAGAAGAAGGAGGAGACGATGGAGACGGGAGGGGAGGCGTGGCCCTTTTAAGGCCGCGCGAGGAGGAGAGAGAAGGTGGCAGGTCGCCTGCAGCCGCAGAGAGAGAGAGGGAAAAAGAGAGAGAGAGGAATCTCGGGTCTGCGCGCACAGGCGCGCAGACGACTCTCCCGTGCGAAAATAACTGTTTTCCAGACGTCTGGAAACTATCCCAGACGTCTGTTCAGACGTCTGGAGGTGATCCCAGACGTCTGGACCGACGTCTGGGCCTCCTCCCAGACGTCTTAAAAGACGTCTGGGGCACGCGTTCGTTACAATATAACAAACTCAAAGGAAGTTTCGTCCCCGAAACTTGCGCCAACTAGGGTGTGGGAAAAAGATGTCCAGATAACCATAACAAACTCAAAGAGGACCGAAGCCGGTCCGAAAAGACGTACCCGCGAAAAGCTCCGGGTACCGCTCCCGCATTGCTGCCTCAGGCTCCTAGGTAGCCTCCTCGTACCGCTGGCTCCTCCACAAAACCTTTACCAGGGGTACTTGCTTTCGTCTCAACCTGCGGACGGCTCGGTCTAGGATCTGCACTGGCTGCTCGGGGTAGGTCAGGTCATCGCTCACCTCGACGCTCTCGTGACTCAGTACGTGGCTGGGATCGGCTACGTACTTCCTGAGGTTGGACACGTGGAACATGTCGTGCACACCAGAAAGCTGCGGGGGAAGGGCAAGTTTGTAAGCAACGGGTCCAACTCGCTCCAGGACCTCAAACGGCCCCACGAACCTCGGCGCGAGCTTCCCTCTCACCCCAAACCGCTGTAAGCCCTTCATGGGCGAAACACGAAGGAAGACGTGGTCCCCAACCTCGAACTGCACCTCTCTGCGCCTGCGATCCGCGTAGCTCTTCTGTCTGCTCCTGACAGTGCGGAGTCGTCCGTGGATCTGCTCAACTACCTCCTGACTCTGCCGGATCAACCTGGGGACAACCTCCCACTTGGTCCCCACCTCAACCCAACTCAAGGGTGCCGTGCATTTCCGTCCGTACAGAGCCTCGTAGGGAGCCATGCCGATGCTCGAGTGATAACTGTTGTTGTATGCAAACTCTGCCAGGGGCAGGTGCTCCTCCCAAGAGCCCCTCCAGTCCAGTACATAGGCACGCAAAAGGTCCTCAAGTGTCTGTATCGTGCGTTCCGACTGTCCATCCGTCTGGGGGTGGTAAGCCGTGCTAAACCTCAACCTCGTCCCCAAAGCCTGCTGAAACTCAGCCCAAAACTGGGACGTAAAGGGGGTATCCCGGTCGGATACGATCTCCCGCGGAACTCCGTGTAGTCGCACCACATCACGGATATACCTCTCTGCCAACTGTGCTGGTCCCAAAGTGACTCGGATCGGCAAGAATCGTGCCGTCTTCGTCAGTCTATCCACTATTACCCAGACTGCGTCGTGTCCTCGCTGGGTGACAGGTAAGCCCACCACCAAGTCCATGGTGATGCTCTCCCACTTCCACTCTGGCACTGGAAGCGGCTGAAGTGGCCCTGCAGGCCTCTGATGCTCAGCTTTCACCTGCTGGCACACTAAGCACTGCTGCACGAACTCGCCCACATCCCGCTTCATCCCTCTCCACCAAAACTCGCGTCTCAAGTCATGGTACATTTTCGTGTTTCTGGGATGTATGGTGAATCTGGAACCGTGTGCCTCAGTCAGGAGCTCTCTCAACAGCTCCTCGTCTCTGGGAACGCACAACCGTCCCCTCAAGCGTAGCACCTGGTCTATGAAAGAGAAGTCCCCTGGGTCCCCTGATAGTACTCTATCGCGCAAAGACTGCAAGTATGGATCGGCCATCTGTCCCGTGATGATGCAGTCTATCAACTCTGGCCTGGTCTGCCGTGTCACCGTCACTACCCCACAATACCCTCGTAACTCTAGAGGTCGCCAACTGCCCACCTCCTCCAAAAGGCTCCAACTCTGTAGCTGTAGACTGGCCAAGTGGGCGGGCGCCTTACGGCTCAAGGCGTCGGCCACCACATTGGCCTTTCCCGGGTGGTAGGAGATGCTGCAATCGTAGTCCTTTAGGAGCTCCAACCAACGTCTCTGTCTCATGTTGAGCTCCTTCTGGTCAAAAAGATATCTGAGGCTCTTGTGATCTGTAAAAATCTCGAAGGTCTCACCGTACAGGTAGTGCCTCCATGTCTTCAGCGCGAAGACAACAGCTGCCAACTCTAGATCGTCGGTAGGGTAGGTATGCTCATGGGGCTTCAGTTTCCGCGAAGCGTAAGTGACCACGTGACCCCTCTGCATGAGCACACCTCCTAACCCCTGCAAGGAAGCGTCCGTGTACACAACGAACCCGCCACTACTGTCAGGGATGGTGAGCACGGGAGCCGAGGTCAACCTCTCCTTCAGCTCCAGAAAACACGCCTCACAGGCTTCTGTCCAAGCGAAAGGCACGTCCTTCCGGGTCAACTGTGTCATAGGACGCGCAATCTGTGAAAATCCTCTGATGAACCGTCTGTAGTAACCTGCCAGTCCTAGGAAACTGCGAATCTCAGTGACTGAACGCAGTCTCTCCCACCTGAGCACTGCCTCGACCTTGGCGGGGTCCACCGCCAGGCCGTCTCCAGAGATCACATGACCCAAAAAGGTCACCTCCCTCAACCAGAACTCGCACTTGCTGTATTTGGCGTACAGCCTGCGTCGTCTCAGAGTGTCCAGAACCATCCGCAAGTGCTGTCCGTGCTGCGTCCGATCTCTAGAATAGATGAGTACATCATCTATGAAAACCACCACAAACTGGTCCAAGTACGATCTAAACACCCGGTTCATCAGGTCCATGAAAGCAGCGGGGGCATTGGTCAGCCCAAACGGCATGACCAAAAACTCGTAGTGTCCGTACCGGGTGCGGAATGCTGTCTTGGAGACGTCGGTCTCCCTGATCCTCAACTGGTGGTATCCAGACCTCAAGTCGATCTTGGAAAACACCGTGGCACCCCGCAACTGGTCAAACAAATCGTCGATCCTCGGTAGCGGATATCTGTTCTTGATGGTGACCCTATTCAGCTGTCGGTAGTCCACACAGAGGCGTAGGGTCCCATCCTTCTTCTTCACAAACAGTACCGGGGCTCCCCAGGGAGACTCACTGGGCCTCACGAAACCTTTCTCCAAAAGGTCCTGCAACTGGGACTTGAGCTCTCGCAGCTCAAGCGGTGCCATTCTGTATGGCGCGGTGGAGATGGGGCTGGTCCCTGGTACTAGTGAGATCTCAAACTCGATCTCACACTCGGGCGGTAGTCCTGGTAACTCGTCTGGAAACACGTCGGGGTACTCTCTGACCACCGGGATGCTCTGGAAGTCTGCCACAGGGCTGTGCTCTGCCACCACACAAGCTAGGAAGCCCTCACACCCCTGGCTCAAAAGTCTCGCCGCCCGAAGTGCCGAAATGCACCTGAAACCTCCGTCCATTGGCTGCCCGTGAAACTCGAAAGAAGGCAACTCCAGAATGGAGAAGACAATCTTCCTCTCAAAACAGTCTACCAAGGCGTGGTAAGCGGACAGCCAATCCATCCCCAGAATCACTCCAAAGTCCTCCATCTGTATCATAATCAGGTCAGCTAGCAGGCTATGTCCCCCGATGCTGACCTCGCAACCCATGTACACCTCCTCAGCTACAAACAGCTGACCACTCGGACCTCTGATTATGAACGGATTCTCTAACAGTGTATAATCCTGGTCCAAACTAACTGCGAAACTGGCTGCGACAAACGAGTGCGTAGCGCCGGAATCGAAAAGCGTGTAAACGAGTCTGCCAGAAACTGAAACCATACCTGCTACCACGGATCCCGAAGCTCTGGCGTCCCTGTGTGTTAGGGCGTTGATACGCCCCTCAGCTCTAGGTGCGGACGAAGCAGCCACACTCTGCGTCGGACGGGTAGGTGTTGGCCGGTACCCTCCGCGCGACTGCGGTCCTCCTCCTCGCACCTGGGAACCGCGGCCTCCTGCGCGCCCTCCAGTGCTCTGCGCGGGAAGTATCTGCTGACCTCCTGCCCTAGATGGGCAGTCCCTCCTGACGTGGCCCGGCTGGCCACACTGGTAGCAGAGGGGAACCCGACTCCCGCCCTCAGTCAGTCCCTGCTGTCGGCTAGGCGGGGGTCCGGTGCTGACGACTGGCCCCTGTTGAGGGCCCCCAAGGGCCACTGATGGCCCTGCACAACGTGACGGCTCTCCTGTGGATGCCACATGTCTCCGTTCTCACCGGCCCTGTGAGAAGTCTGGCTGAAAGGGCCTCTTCCGCCCACCGTCGGTCTCTCGCGCGGACGGGTTGGTCTCCTCGTAAGTCATAGCTGCCTCTACCACCCTCGAAAACGTCGGCAGCTTCAGGGGTTTGACATACCCCCGGATCGCAGGCCGGAGCCCCTCGGTGAACCTCCAAAGGCGCTCCTCCTCAGTGGCTACCACTGTCGCTACAAAGCGGGACAGCTCCAAGAAACGCGTGCGGTATGCGCTCACGGTCATCGTCCCTTGGCGGAGAGTGTGGAACTCCCGCCTCCTCTGGTCCTGCCATGTCTGGGGAAAGTACTGCTCGCAGAAGAGGGTGACGAACTGGTCCCACGTCGGCTCGTCCCTCTCCTGTCCCCGGACCACCCTCCACCACCGGTGTGCCGCACTCTCCAGCTGGTACGTGGCAAAGGCCACGCGGCACTCCACCGGGGGGCGAAGGGTGTCGAAGATCTTCTCCAGCTGCTCAAGCCAGTCCTCTGCCTCGGTCGGGTCCTCATCCCCCTTGAAGGAGGGGGGCTTCAGCTTCCGGAACTGTCCGAAAAGCTCGAAGTGGCGCTGTAGGGGAGGTGCTGGTGCACCTCCAGGCGAAGGTGCCTCGTGTACAGAAGTGTCGGAGGAAGGTGGGGGCGGCAGGGGCCCATCCCCTCCCTCGTGTCCAGCGTCGCGTCCGTCGCGTGGTCCCACAGAGGACTCCCCCTCTGCAACCCCAGGAGGAGGTGCTCGGGGCGGTGGGTGGAGCTCCTCTCGTACAATATCCCGTATCAGTCTGGCGAGGTCCTGGGCCTGGATGCCAGGGAGTGGTGGCTGGTCCACCGAGACGTCAACGACAGCACGTCCACCTCGCCGACCTCGCCCTCGGCCGCGCCCGCGGCCAGTCTCGCCAGTCCCGCGACGAGGCATCTCCTGCAAGGAGACGCGAAACAAAACGGAAACGTCAAAACAGACGGTACCTAACAAAACTTCTAGGAGCTCATGTCAAGAGACATGTTGTGGTGGCTACTCTAGCTATAAACATGTGAATTGGTTATTTTCCAGTCAGCTGATTCACTTCTCGGGACGACCTTGCTCTGATACCATCTTGTAACGACCCGGTTCCCGAGTCCCTACGAGACACGAGAACCGGACCGACTCGACTAATCCCAAGACCTAGTCGTCCAACGAGGAAGTAACCAAAAGACAGTAAAATAAACCACGTTCAGCATGAATATAACTAACAGTAAGAAAGTACAGCAGTAAGGAAAGAAACTACTACAGTAGGTACCACCACAACAGTAAAACAACATTTATCATATAACAAGAACTGCAGGTAAAGAAGGTACAACGGAAACAAAAACTACTCACTAGAACTGAAACAAAAGAGGTACAAAAGGCTGTGGTAACTCTACTGGACCCTACTCGGCCCAGCGTCCTCTGCAGCCGCCGACCCTGGCTGCTCAACACCTGGTCCTGAAAAAGGTAACGAGTGTAACACGTCAGCAAAACGCTGAGTAGAGTGGCAAACTAACTAAAGGCAACAGTAGAGTGTACAGTAGCTGTTATGTTCTACTACTTCCTTTATTCACATCTTTCAATTTTTCTCACTATTTCATTTATTTCTCAGATCCTTCTTGATCTCGAATGTCCTCGTGGGAACGATCTTGATTGCAGTCTTTTCCAAAAGTAGAAGTAGCACGTGGTGCTCTCCTGGCCGGGAGAGTCCCCCGTGGTGATCCTACCCTCAGTCAACCACCCCAAGGTCACTGACAGACGTAACGGTGACTACGGCACGCGCGATAAACGCACAGGTAGCTAGCCCGCACTGGCACGCGGTCAGTCGTTTCCGTTAACGGGTGCGCCCAAAGCACAGCACGGAACCAGGGCAGAGCCCTCTCAGTAACAGGGGTCCAACCCCTCCACAGTAACCAAACCGGGGCCTTGCCCCTCCACAGTCCGCGCACCCTCGCCTGACTACCCTGGTTTGCCCTAGTGGGCCTAACAAGTCGGTGAAGGAGGCTAGCAGAACCCCGGGGCCCGTGGGGTAGCTAGTACTCTCCTAACAGTACTAGCTCTCCTCGGTACTACGTACACGAGGGCCAACAAGTCGGTACAGAGGTGCCAGTCCTAAACCCCGGGTCCCTGGGGCGGCTAGCTCAGCTCTGCACTAAACAGGGGGACAGTCGCTCTCCTTGGTACTCCGTACTCAAGGGCCAGCTCACTTCCCCAAGTCTATTCCATTCGCTTTCCAGGAGTTCTACTCCTACTTCCCCGTAGGGTTCCAGAACATCTTATGTCTTGCTTTCCAGTTTCACGTTCTTACAAACCATGATCCCAATCATGTTTCTTTATTCAGAACAGGCAGCTGTGAATTCAATTTACAGGCAGCTTCATATATTCCTTTCCATTTTTCCAAGACTGCAGTATTATACATTCTACTAGTTTTTCCATCCTAGGATTCATGCCATATCCTAGGGTCTATCATACAATCTAGTTTTCCGGCCCTAGGATTCATGCAACACCTAGGAACTATCATTCCATATATTTCTGATTCCTAGGATTCATGCAATGTCCTAGTTTCTAGTTATGGTTTCATACTTTAACAGATTTTATTAATACTTAAAGCCACTCTACCAGGTACAACGGGAGTAATGGGGGCGTGATCGGGAATCCCGCGTGCCTCTGCGACTCTCAAGACTGCAACCGAACGAGGTCCTATCACAAGGATCAAACACAAGGAGTGTCTCAAAACAGTGTATAGCTACTGTAGATGGGTAGAGGAATTAATTCTGAAAAGAACGCAGCTCGAATCGCGGCAAACGGAGCCCGAACGGGCCCTAAACGGGTCGAAAAAGACGATACTGTGCAAAATCAGACGTCCGGAACTCCTTCCAGACGTCTTAAAAAGTGGATCAGAGAATTACCTGTTCAGCGTGGTTTCCCAGACGTCCAGAAGTCTGCGGGGACGTCTGCCCTAGATCCCAGACATCCGATGGTCCCTCCGGACGTCTAGAGGTCACTCCCGCCGTCTGGTACAACTTCCAGACGTCTGATTCGCAAAGGATGGTGAATCAGCGAACCTGCGCACAGCCAACCCCCCTCCCTCAGTACGGTCAGTCGACAGGAAGGAAGGAGAAGGCGGTAAACTCACCTTTCAGACGTCTGTATGAGCTTCAAGACATCTATCTCGCCATCTGGCTGTCAACCTAGACATCTGATTCTGGAAAATTTTCCAGAATCAGGGCGCGACCCGGACTTTGCTCGCGACGCCGCCCGCGTCGCACCCCGTGCTCCTGCTGCTCAGACCGCAACAGGTCCCTCTCCGCGTCGCTCCATGCCCCCTGCGCCCTCCGCCGGCCGGCCAAGCCGCTCCGGCGAGCTCACCCTCACGGCAGAGCTCCGCCCTCGCACGCCGCACCTCCGCGCTCACTACGGCCGTCGCTGCCGCCCTCGCGTCCGCTCGCTCTCGCGCACAGGAAGGAGAAGAAGGAGGAGACGATGGAGACGGGAGGGGAGGCGTGGCCCTTTTAAGGCCGCGCGAGGAGGAGAGAGAAGGTGGCAGGTCGCCTGCAGCCGCAGAGAGAGAGAGGGAAAAAGAGAGAGAGAGGAATCTCGGGTCTGCGCGCACAGGCGCGCAGACGACTCTCCCGTGCGAAAATAACTGTTTTCCAGACGTCTGGAAGCTATCCCAGACGTCTGTTCAGACGTCTGGAGGTGATCCCAGACGTCTGGACCGACGTCTGGGCCTCCTCCCAGACGTCTTAAAAGACGTCTGGGGCACGCATTCGTTACAAGAATTCACACAATAAAAAGCCTAACATACACAAAAATGATACAAGCAAATGATCCTAACGATCCTCCAAAAGGGGCAACATCTCCTTTCTTTCGAAAAGTCAAACCCTAATTGGTGGGCAGGTTGTATAGCAATTTTCACAAAAAGAGGAGACAATTAGAACATTGGAAATGAAATAATATTGGATTACTCCACTATATTTAACTATCAAAACAATGTCACGCTTCTCAACTCCTACGTACATATATTCTGAGAATATAAATGGATGTGTAGAAGCTTGTAAGATGAATCTTTTATTTATAAAACAGATAAGAAATGAAAAGAAACAGAAAAAAAGAAGTAGAAGAAGAAGAAGAAGAAGAAACAAGATTGCTACTTGCCTGCCACAAAGCCTGAAAAGAAAGTTGACCTAAGCAAAAGTAAGTGTCTGGGGGAAAATAGTCAAATATGATGAGTAATCACATTTAGAAAAGGATAAAAATTGACCAGTCAAAAAATTTACTAGCCTGTGGTATGACCATTGATAGATTATTCTTCATCATATCCATAGCCATGTTTGGATCAGAAAACATTTGTGCCTGGGGATTCTGGCCCTACCCTTTGGGGACATGAAGGAGACCATTTTCCTACCAAAAGCAATTAAAATGGATTCGTTAATGTTACAAGAAAAAATAACAAGGTGTAAATTACAAGCTGATATTCACGTGAATCAAATGCAACACATTTATAGAAAACAAAAGGGATAACTAGTCGCCACCAAGGGATGGCTCAGTGGTAGAGCCCCTCATTAATATCTAAGAACGTACAATCTATAACCAATCAGTTGGTTAGCCCATAAAAATGACGTTTCCATTCTTAACAAACACCATGCTCCCCAAACTAGCTAGAATGAATCGTTCTATAGTCATAATAAGCTTTCAGCATGCCTCGAGGGACCCTTGATGGGAACACCATCATGAGCCTTAACTAACTCATTTTGACCCATAAAAGAGAATAAGAGCTCCAACATAACCAACTGGAGGTCCTAATTCACTGAATAACCATTCTGAGATAAAAGCAAGAAACAAGGGGTAAAATTGTAATTTTACCATTGCAGTGCAAGAACAGGTTTTCTCAAGGGCTAAACAAAGGTCTAAAAGTCTTAACAAGATAAAAAATGAGTTGGATCGGACAGAAAAGGGTTCGTGTAAGTTCTGGGAATTAAATGACTTCTTGTAACCCTAAAATAGACCCGCTTGATTACCAAGGTTCTAGTCAGGATAAAATTCACCTAAACCCTCTGAAAATTATATACAAATATTATCTATGGTTTAGAACTTTCAATTTGCCCTTTGGATCCTATTTTGACCTAGAATGGGGTCTCATCTAGATATTTACCCTAGATTGGTTTTTTGCATAAATTTCCTAGTAAAATGTGATCAAACCAAAAATCCAACTTCACCATTGGATTTCGTAGGTCCAAATTAATTTTTTACCAAACTTTGGACCAAAGGGGAACTCATCTTGACCTACTTTGCAAATAAGTCCAACCTGATTACATTTCAGCCCCTATCTTTTGAAAACCTGTGTAGAAACCCCCTAGCTTCTTCATCATCCTTGAAAATAGGTCCCTCTGCCATTATAGCAGAAGAAATCCTACTCTGGCGAACTTTAGAAGGCGATTCCTCCTTGATTACTCAGAGAATCCCTCCCAAAATTGGAAGGGAGATTCTTTGAGTAATCTCCTCCAGTATGAACCCATCACTAAGCCTTAATTTGTACCTAATCTCTCATGCAAACGCATGAGAGATTTGGGTCTTTCTGAAGCTTCCAACTCCGGCGGACATGCCTTGCTTCGAAGCTTGGCTTCCAGGCACAAATCCGTCCATAGAGGCCTATTTAAGCAACCCCTGATTCTTCCGCATCTCAGCTTGGAATTGGGCACCCTCAATTCTTCTCTCCTCGCCGGCCACAACATCTCCACAAGCTCCAGCAGTTCCTCCCCCTCTCTCTCGCTGCCCAACCACAATACCAGTGGTTGGGTTGCCTTCCTCTCAATCGTTCGCGTCGGCCATACCAGCCCTGATGTCACCATTGCCCTCATCTTCACCGTCGCCCAATCTACAGAGATCTTCATCTCCAGCATCGACTGTACTAGCCCAGATGCCTCTCCTATCTCCTTCATCTTTAGAATAGGTCTGTTAGCTTCCTTCTCCCTTCTACTCTTGTTCCCCCTCTTTATTGCTCAAAAACACCCCTCGACGCCACCGATCACCATCACCTTCTCCACCTCCGGCCATACTCCGGCAAGGCATCCTCGTCGCTCCACACCTCCACCCGCCTTGCCAACCACCTTACAACCTCAGTCTAGACCCACTGATCATCTCACACTACTCCAATCTCTCCGCCACTCACCGAATAGCACCCCCGAACACACCCACTCACACGGCCACAAAGAACCCTAGGCACGCCACCACAGCCGTTCCCACGCCATGCTAACCACCACCACATATTCGTCGTGCCATGTCGAATCTCCCTGGACATTTTAACGTGTCCGCAAGGTCGTGCTCATGATTTCAGGTTCAGGCACACCGGCTGCCATGGATGAAGAAGCTTGGAGTTTGCTTCCTATGCTCCAGCTTCTGCTGCTCCAGGCGTGAGTCCCAGGCGACACGGACTTGAGGCACGAGTGTGCTCAGGTTCCCAATTGGAAACACAAGCCCATACAGCCTCGCAAATTGAAAGTGCTACCTGCTGCTGCGGCGCATGCAAGGGAGGTGGGATGTTTAGTCCCACCTCGGAATTGGACGAACGAGTGTAGCCGCATAAATTGTCTTCTTGCCAAAGGCTTATCGCCTCCAACTGACGGGGTGAGGTCCCTCTCTCCCCCTCTCACAACCTCGTCTACGGTACTACCCACGCGGACCTGGCCACGACCCGTTTACTCGAACCAACTCACTCCTAACTCACCACCCACGCTGGTGAGCCTGGACCCGAGTCTTCGTTATGTCTGATTACCCGACCCAAATGTGGCTCTAGGAGAGTGAACCGAAATAGAGAAGAGAGAAGAGAGGAACGCTACGTAGGGGAAGGGGGGTTTTGCTGTGGAAAACTTCGTTCCACACTTAGCCAAATCCAAAGAAGGAAGAAGAAAAGGAAAAAGAAGCAAAGGAAGAGAAAGAAGATAGAGAAGGTAAAGAAAAGAGAAGACAAACAGAAGAAGGAGCCAATGACAGAAAGAAAGGAAGGAGAGGCCAGAGAAGAAAGAGAAATCAAAGAAAGATGGCAGAGAAAGAAGGAAAAAACACTATAGCACATAATTTTAAGACGTCTAATTTTATAATCAGACGTCCAATTCTTCTTAAACTCTATTATTTTTAGCTACATTTATTCTTATTATCCATATACTCATGCTTTATATTTTTTAATTAGATTTTTGAGTAGTATTATATGTTCAAGTTTCATTCATTATTGAGCTTAGTGCGTGAATTCCATTTGCTCCCTGTGTTCGACCTTGGACTTTAAAATTTTAGTAATAAATTATATTTGTTTTGAATGCTTTTTCGACTGTACTACAACGCAACCTTTTTAAAACCCGATCAAGGGCCCTTAACAACCCCAAAAAAACACAAGCCACTCCAAGGTTTTCAGTTTTCCAAGGCTTAGCACCACTCCACCTGCCATTGAAAGTAAGATTGATGGCCAGTTATTCTACAGCAGAGAAAATAAAGGTACAAGAGGGAAAATGCATAAAACTAAGGGACCAAAACCTATCGAAAATCTGGCAGAGTTTCCCCTTTTTTCTCAATATTTTCCAAAATCCTATACCTAAAATGAAGCCTGTGCATTCATACCACAACAATTAGTGGGTACACCCCACTTTCCAAACACACAAAGCAAAAAACTTGATGCTCTTAACTCACCCTAACACGTGCATTTGGTTCTCGTACCCACCATCTCCAAGGCCCATGATAATTACAAGAATATTCCATATCACTAAGTGGAAATAAACACTTAAGAAAAGAAATCAACTCAGATATTTAATATTCTTGATAAAGATTTATTTAATTCAACACATTCCATGTTTGTGAAGAAACATTACCAAAAAAATGCAATAGAGATTTATCTACAAGAACAATTTTAGGGGCCTTAGTTTACACTAAAAAAACATCTACCTCAAAGAACCTTTTGAAGTAGGACCTTTCAATGCTGCTAGATACTCTTGCATTGAACTTTCTGCATGATTGGCATACAAGAAGCTCACATTACATATGTACAGTGCATACAAAGAATCATCTACGTAAAAGATTTTCTCTGGGTTTTCACAAGGGTTAATTAATTTCAGCTATTTGTGTTTGGGATTCTGTAAAGGTACTGTGATGCAATACGTGAATTCAATAAGAACCTTATTTATATTCTGAAGGCCAAACAATATCACCAGAACAGGCCACAGTATGATCAAATTCTCAAGAAAAATGTGTAGATGCATGCCTTGTTGGCTATTTGTTTGTCACTGTGCTCTCCTTCTAAACTGGTTGATAAGAATGTAAATAATTAGCTAAGAGAGAAGTATAATGATAAGATGATAAGAGTGCATAGGTATGACAAAGAATGACTAAAAAAGTCTGAATTTGGGTTAATGCTAACTTCAAAATGTGTTGTGCTATCTTGACCCACTTCAAATGTTACTATTATAACACCCAAGGGATGACCTTGATAGAATTATAGAGATTAGGGACAATGTTGAGACATTCTATATTTGGGGATCATATTGAGATATGAGCATATGCTTAGGGATTTTTATGTAAATAGATTTCAATGGTATGAAATTAAATAGGATGACATGGTTGGTGGTGAAATCTACTAGATCTGAAGTACTTCAATCCTTTTTCTTTTTTGGCTGTAGAAACCTAGCATTTTTTTTCGTAAGCTTTCAGAGAACAAAAGGGAAAAGAAAAGAAAGGAACCAAAATGCACATTTCTCTCTCCCTTACATGATGGATAAATAGGTTTGGGTAAACTATTTCCTCGTTGTAAGGTTGAAAGTTTGAAACCACAGGATTTCAACTTTCTTCCTGGGGGAAAAACAAATAAGGAAACAACATTTTTTATTTTATAGAAATTAAAGCAAAATATAGAACACAGTAACATAATATCTCTAAATTACTGTCAATGTAGTATAAAACATACAATATGGAAAAAAAGGAGCATTCCACATAGATAGGTAAAACTTACATTGGCAAGTGCTTCTCTTCTACAAGCATATCATTGTTCAACTTTATGTCATACCAGCACAATAGAAGCCATAAGATAAAGCAAGAAAATAATAAACAACATTCTAAATAATAAACAACATTCATACATGATTGTATATTCTGCTAAGAAATATGACCATTTTAAAGTTTGGTAAAAAAATTGAAATATACTTGTGCCCTTGCACTCTCCTCTAAACTTCTTGCAATGAAGTTACCATCCCCC
The DNA here is from genome assembly GCA_037157565.1 of Thalassia testudinum. Taxonomy (NCBI): domain Eukaryota; kingdom Viridiplantae; phylum Streptophyta; class Magnoliopsida; order Alismatales; family Hydrocharitaceae; genus Thalassia; species Thalassia testudinum. The sequence continues at coordinate 7,862,715 of JAZHRO010000040.1, read as the reverse complement.
TACAGCATCACCAAAGAGATCATATCACAAAGCTATGCACATCATCCAGTAGTTTGAATCATGCTGCATGATATCAGACCATCATATTCAACAAGGCAAGTCTGATAGTCACATTACCATTAAAGAAGGATCGAGAAAATAGTCAAATATTACATGACATTGGTGGGGTCCAAGTGGGATGACTAGATTGGTATCCATCCAAGGGCCATATCTACAAGACATGGAGCCTCTAGGAACATCACAAAAGTGGTTGCCAAACCTTGATTATCTAACAGATGTATTAACATGCATGATTATGGCCATACGAAGAAAGATTGTATAATCATTGATTAATTTTGCATAATCTATACATATAGTTTAATGATATCCATCTTGTGAACATCCAACGACAACAAAAATTGGAGAAGGGAGAGCACATTATGTCATGTGGCATGATTTTTGTTGGAGAAAGTGCATGAGCTTATTTAGAAACTCAAACCTAGATGTCAACAAAAATTGGAGAAAGTGCACATTATGTCATATGGCCTATTCTTGTTGAAGTTTGTAACTTTAGTTTTCCCTTTGATCTTGGAATTTACGAAGACCAAGTATCAGAAATAATATTACAAAAGGTATTGATAACATGGACCTTGAATCAACTTTAACCATGGAAATTTCCTAATCAATTTGGATAGATGCTCTCATGATATGAAGACTAAATGCATATAGCTTTGCAATTCCTAAAGCTAAATTTGTTGTACTCGTTAAAGCCACTAAAATAAAATCCAAATAAAGAGGTAAAGCTTCAGATATCAAATTCAAAACAATACAAAGTCTGATAATACATTTACCTTAAGGAACATTGTTGGTGAGGAGGAGGGCAACAAAATACGAGGAGGAGAAGAGTTGATGGCGAGGAGGTGTTGGCACAATAGGAGAAGGAGGAGGGGGTGGGGTGGCAAGGAAAAGGAGACCTATCCTACATAGTATATCTACAAATTCATTCAAAAACAACCATATCTTGGGTTTCATTGAAAGCATTCTACAAATCCAACCATATCCTACATAGCATACCTACAAATTCATTCAAAAACAACGACAATCTGCATTCAGCAACCTTCTCTAGCTAGCCAACAATGCTCAATAGCCATTTTTGTCATTAACACAACCACACACCCATAAACATATAACTCTGTAGCAACATTCTCTACAGGGGGTAGGGAGGAGGAGGAGGATGAGGGGGCTGGTCAGGAGGAAGAGGAGGGGGAGGGGGTGTTGGCCAAGAAGGGTAGGGAGAAGGATCGGAGGAGGAGAGGCGGAGGGGGGCAGGAGGAGGACGAGGAGGTGGAGAAGCAGAGGGGGGGGGTGGTGGTGGTGGGCGTTGCTGGAAGATAGGTTGTGGTGGTGGTGGTCGAGGGGTTGACAGGAGGGGGGTAGGGAGGAGGAGGAGGAGGGTGGCGGCGAGGAGGATGAATAGCAAGGCGGCGAGGAGGAAGAGGACGGCGACAAGGAAGAGGAGTAGGAAGAGTAGGAGTAGGAAGAGGCGAGGGGCAAGGAGAAGGAGGTAGACAGGGAGGAGGAGGGCAGCGGGGAGGAGGAAAAGGAGGGGGAGTGGATGAGGAGGAGGAAGACGACGATGAGGAGGGTTGCAGGGAGGAGGAAGAGGAGGGGGTGTGGACAAGGAGGAGGAAGACGGCGAGGAGGGAAGTGAGGAGGAGTTACCTGGGGAGGAGGATGAGGGACGATCGACGACAACGGCCGGTGATCGAGGAGGGGCGACGACAAGGAGAGGCAGCGATCGATGACGGGCGACGACGAGGAGAGGCAGCGATCAAGGGGGGGCTACCACCGACAAGGAGGAGGGTTTGCGCAATGTGTGGGGGGAGGAGGGGGCTTTGTGAGGTGATAGATTGATCGAAATTTGCCATCGATTTTATTATAAAGTGATGGCAAATGTCTAACTTTATCCCAATCCTCACGCCCAAATTTTGGTGGCCTCCGCTGGTAAATTTTATCCACATTTTTGTCGTCACTTCTTACAATAAACGATGACAAATATTTATTACATATTGCTTCTTTGCAAGAGTGGAGGGGGTTAGTTTTAATAATGTTTTCACCGTCGCTTATATAAATAAGCGACGGCAAAAACATTTTGCCGTCGCTTGTAAAACCGACGGCAAGTAACCGATGGTAAAATAGCTTTTTCTAGTAGTGTTAGATCCATAGTAATATCATTACAATTTGTATTGAAAAGGATTGAGAATTTGGTAAAGTTTACCTTTTGCCTAGATAATACAGAGTAATAATTAAGAATGTTGTTGTAAAGCATGATAAGAGGAAGCATATTAACAAAATAAGAAAGCATAATCAAAGAGTGAACATTTAAGTTTACGTTAAAACCTCACTGAAGAAGAGTAAGGAGAAAATCATGAGGAAAGTGCCCCTATGAGCATGATATGAATGCATTCTTCTCAAGAAACAAATGGAGGGTACAATGCCTATTTATAGGCTACCACACTCCAACTCTCCATATTACACGATGTGGTACCATTCTCTTATAATTGGATCTCTCATATCCAATTACCCAACTACACATTCTCGCAAAAAATGTGATGAATAATATCCGCATTGTATTTGCAAGCTTTACAAGCCAATAATGTATCATCACCATATGAAGGAATGCATAATTCAAGAGTTGTTGGGGTAAGACGGATCCCTTTTAAAAGTCAAACATCAACATTTCTTTGAAGTAATTATGAAGTTTAGCTCCAAGAATAAAAAGAAATAAGGAGAGAGGGCAACCTTGTAGAAGACTCCTAAAAGGAATAGTATATCCACGAGGAGAACCATTAACCAAAATTGAATAACTGGGTGTAGAAATGCAATGGCTGACAAGTCTGATAATTCTATAAAGGAACTTGAGCTAAGCCAAAATATCAATGATAGTTTCCCATTGCATCCAATCAAAGGCATTTTCCATATCAATTTTGATAAACATGTCACCATCTCTAACCTTCTCTATAGATTTCTTCCTCTTCATATGATGAATGATCTCTCTAGCAATTATGATGTTATCAATGATATGTCGATTTTTAAAAAAAGCAAACTGAGCATGCAAGATTCTAGAAGATAAAATACCGTTAATTCTATTAGCCAGAATTTTAGAGATAAGCTTGTAAAGGGAATTTGGCAGACTAATTGGCATATAAACTTTATTGAACTCACGATTGGGGCCTTTTGGGGTAAGAGCAAAGTAAGTGTGATTAAGTTCCTTAGAGAAGGTCACATTCATAAAAGCTTCTTGGACATAGCGGATAATAGAGCCCTTGGTAATACCTTGGCATGATTGTCAAAAAGGAGGCAATCCATCTAGTTCAGGAGATTTATTAGTACCCTTAGTGAAAGGGCATTCTTAATTTCTTCCTCTGAACGCATGGCTTCTAGTGACTCTTTTAGGTTTGTTGTGATTTGAGGTTTCAAGCAATTAATAACTCAAGCTAGCCTACTCAAGAATGCACTCGCCATTCACCACAAGATTAAGCCCTAATCAAGAAAAGTAGGGGCACAGCTCTAAGAATGATTGCCTCCACATACAAATGCAAAAATAGAAGAATGTGGGATAGGCCCTTAATACCCCAACAACACAAGGGCTTGAAGAAAACAAGGATCAAAAAGACTCTAAAGTTCTAAAACTAGACTAACCTAAACCTAAACTCAAGGAATGCACTCTAAATTTTGATGCTCACAAGAATGTGGTTGTCCTCCTCCCTTCCTTAATGCTGTGGGTGGGAGTTTGCTTCCTTCTTCCTTAAACTTCCCACATAGCTTTGTTCGTGTGCCCCACCCTCCTATAAAAACCAAGGTCACAAAGAAAATGATCACCAATTGATGAAACATGATTTAATGTCAATGAAATTTGGCAGGAATATAATATATTAAATAAGGATCATCAATAGATTGCTTTAAAAATTTTATAGGGTTGAACAATATTTTATTTAAAATTTCCATTTAAGGAAAATCAATCTACCCAAAATGATCCTCTATCAATAAAATGCGTGGACCCAACCCTTAATCAATTCCAGATCTTTCGCCAAGTTTTGATATAAAACTAGATTTGACAAGGGAAATGTTTCAATAAATTTCAGCCCAATCTAAGGTGTGTGTGTGATTTTTAAAAATTCAAACAATCTGACAAAATAGTACCAGAAATCCTAATCGACCCCCCTCTAGTATTTGATTTCTTTTTCTATTGAAGTTAGGCAATTTATATCATTAGAAAGCTCGTTTGATGATTTATCTCCAGAGAATTTTCAAGATTTTTCATTTAATGAGAAGATAAAAAATTTTTTTTGAAGTTGGCTCACAGATTGAGCTTGTGGATTCGAACCCAATATTTCATATCTAAAAGCCTATATCCTACCAAATGCAACCTAATGCCCTAATGTAGAAAAGATGTGGAACAGAAGAAAAGATGTCATCAATAAAAGATTCAATTCCTGTCAAAATACCAAAATATGCAAAAATGTTCCTCCTCAAATATAAAGCATCTCACAATTTTTCTGAATTTAAAATTGATTTCTAAATATAGAAATTGATTTCTTTTATGGCAAGGGGGTCAAATAGTCAAAAAACACCCCTGTTAATGATTTGCGTGGAACATAGACTTAACCTTCTCTTAATTTTTCAAGGACTTTTTTATAGAAAACTAGATTTAAAATGGAAACTCAAAAAATCTTTCATCCAATTTGAAGTTTCCTATTGTCCCAGAAAAATCCAACAAGTTAGCCAAAGAGTACTGAAATCAGATCTGACCCCTGTTAGTATTTGATTTTTCATTTTTTTCTATAGAGAATCAAGAAACATGAAAAACCAATTTGGAAACCTTATTTAAAGATATTTCTTCATGAATTTTGTCTTCGTTTTTTGCCAAATAGATCATTCCAGAAATTGCATTCTTCTTCGGGCTAGAGATTAGACTTGGATCTAAATAGAAAATCGACTAACTAAAATCCTAAACACTAACCTAAGGACTCTAGATGCAAGCTACGAAATTATAAACCCTAAATGCACCTATATGCATCTAATATGCTATTTATAAGAGATTAAATAAAAATAAAATGGTGTCCGTATGCCTTTCCCAGCAACGACACCATTTGATCACGACTTTCACACTATAGAAAATAAAGACGGTAATTGTTGCAGCTAGTGAAATTGCGAATCAACCAAATAAAGATAACCACGTATAAAATGAGTGCTAATTCTCAGAGAAAACATGAACATCAAATCAATTTTTATTCAATTATAAACATCATGTTCATAAATCATGAAAAACATGAAACAAAATAGCAAGATAGAAATGCAACCTAATTAGATGGTGTCGCTTGGTTTGTCACCACAGGCAATGTGGTGTTCCTCCTCTTTAACGTGGTGGTGGCGGCAACATTGGCGGTTCTTCTTCTCCTCTAAGATGCTTGATGTGTCGTAGGAACCATTGTGCAGTGAGGGGGCAGTGAGGCGGTGCCTCATGCACACAACCACTTGGCATGGAGAGGAGATGGTGGGGTAGATGCCTCCCTCACCAAGGTCTTGGAGATAAGGTGAACCTGTGGTGGTGGAAGAGGAGAGGAGGAGGAGGGTGGTTGTGGAGGGAGGAGAGACAGCCTCCCTCTTCTTCGTTGGTTGAATGGGAGCATAGAGAATTTGAATGGGAGGAGTCCTTTTTGAGTGCCACCCATCTTCCCTACAAAAGTGGCGATTGCCACTTTTGTTCCCAAAGGCAGCACACCCACCAAGATATTAGGTGGAATTGTGGATGTCCAAAGACTCTAGGAATTTTTTTCGAGCCATGCTTCCAAATATGGCTCCCTTTATTTCCTGCAATTAACATTAATAGATATGATTATTTATAATCTATAGGAAGATGCATGATACTATAAAATGTAAACAAGCCACATACAATTATTCTAAATATGAATGCATCCTACATTGTGCAAATTAACACAAAATTGTGTGCAAATTATATTATTTGGCATACTCTTATTTCCTGCTGAGATACCAATATTAATGAATATTAAGGTTTAAAATCTAATAATTAGGCCTACTCATAGTTCAATAAAGTGGACTCATCAACTATAATTCAAACGGACACCAAATTGCACATGTCGAGTGTCGTCGAGTTTGTTTGGGAATGTGCAATTCAATTAATGTTTTGGGTCTCCAATTTTACTATTCAAAGTCTTCCTACCACACACATTACATTCTATCTTTTTTTCCCTAATCACAAACATGGAAGATTTATAGTGTATCATAGATGCAGGTGCCCTACATGATTAGTTTGGGTACCAATAAAGTAATGAACCATAGAACCTCTACCCCTGTATAGCCCAACACCCCACCTGGTAGCTAGTAGGTATACTACGAGGGTTGCCACCCTTAATGCATATCCTACATAGCACAATAACAAGATAGCTAGTAAAGTATCTTAATCCTACAAGGTGCTAAATTAATGGGTTGTACTTGGCAAGGAAACGATGTGCATCCTCACACGTGATTCACATCTTAAGATACTCGCCATATGGCCTCCATATAGGTTCAATCATGATTTAGGGATCTAACTACATATAGATGATGCCAACAATTAATTTTTATACTTAATCACTATCCATCAACATGTTGAAAGAAAATTATGGGATTGCATCTTATATGAACCTGATCACATTCTTGATTTCTATCTTAGTATTTGACATGTATTTCTTTTAAGATTCCTTCCTTGGAATTTGTGCTTGTGAATTATCGAAGTCCCACTTCTATAAAATTGGAATGCTGATGATCTTATTTCCTTTAGTGATCATGTGATTCGCAAGCTGATAAGAAAATGTCATTGTGCACAAAAGCACGATTGTTTATAAAATTACTAAACTTTCAAAATAAATAAAAATAAATATAGCAAGAGTCCAAATCATCCTCAAGGAGACAAAATCGTATAAATTACTTTCTATTAATCTAAGTTTTTTTTTGTATTTTTGAGTATTTTTCATATTTTTGAAATGTTATAATAAGAGATGAGAAGTATTGGTAATTCTAACAATTAATCCTAAATTAACAAAATATAAATACAAGAAAGGTGGAAAAAAACTAACTATGGATTAAATTAGAAACTAGAAAATTGATGCACATAAAAATAAAGCACTAAAATAAAATTTTATTAATGAATTATATTGTCAAATTACAAGTAAAGAAAGAGAGATGAATTATAGGGAGAGAGAGAGAGAGAGAATGAGTAAATGGAGAATCTCGGTGCGGAGATGATGACATGAGGGTGTCGTGGACTTGCTTACGATGATAGGATGCAAAATTACACCCAATGCTTCCTGTGCTCCAGAGAGAGGAAGTAGGAGAGGTAAGGAGAGCAAGATAGGAAGAAGAAGAATAATGTGAGATGTGTTTGTAAAATGGGGGGATCTTTGGGGAGTATTTATAGCCCTCTTGAATCCCAAAATATTTGGTATTAAGACAAATTTGTGCTCCATTAATTTGATAATTTTTGAAATACCAAAATATTCTTAATCCCAAAAGAAATAGAAATAATCCTTTAATTTTCACATGCCCACTTATTTACTTTCTTTTTAGCTCAATTCTTTCCTTTCTTCTTAGCCCAATTGGAGAGGTGTGAGTGGTGTGCATCCATGCAAGGAATTGGGGGGGGGGGGGGGGGGGGGGGGGACAAATGCATGGAGAGAGAGAAAGTCCATGAATCCATTCTCTTCCCATTCCCACTCTCTATTTTTTTATATTTCTTTCTTTCTCCTCTTTTCTTTTCCTCTCATGTTTTTTGTTTTATTGTTGCGTGTTGCACGATCATCTTTTCCATCTCATGTTGTTTGCCGTGAAATCAAAATTGGGTATATCTTGCTTATATTTTCTTTCACAACATTAAAAATTAAATAAATTATATTATTAAAAAATGTAAAATAAAAATATGAAAATATTAGAAAATGGCAAAAAATAGATAAAAGAATTATGTAAAATCATGATCCGATCATTAAATTATAGTATCATAGGTACATATACATTCTTTATAATAAGTGGGCAACTAAATTTTGGCATCCAACCAACACCCTTAGTTGCCTAAGCTAATTATTTATCTTTAGTCAATTTCATGACCAATTTAGGCACCCAATCAATTATTTTAGCTTCAAGCCTTCATCTTCCACCCTCAACCTAGTTTTAGGTCTAGGTGCCTGGACAACCAATTTGATCACCTGAACTTGTAATAAAGTAAGTCCTAGTGAAGAACAATACACTATTCCTAAATTCATTGACTATGGATTTGCCTTAACTTTTTCCTCAACTCCCCCATACATCATGACTAAATTTACACCAGAAGTTTAACAAAATTCAATCTTAATTAAAGAAATATTAAATTAAACATCTATGAACAAGACATCAAGAATATTTAGCTAAAAATTCAATTATATATACTTGATGAGAGTCTACAAGCTAGAATCAAAAGAAATATGGGGTCTCTTATTTACATGGAAGGGTTATTGTATCCCAACTATCTCAATGAATCAATCGATTAGGGTGGGAAACACATTCACCTTTGAATAATCAAGTTCAAAAGGATATAAGCCTCTAAGAGTAATAATCCCTTACCTCTTCTATTATTTACTAAGCTATCATATCATGTATCACCCTTCCACCTAAAGATTCTCCTTAAATCCATGACTCATAAGGGGATTATATAACCAAATTCATGATAATAAAAGGTTGGTCTTTAGTTGGAAGATAGAAGAGATCTTTGAGCATGCCTAAAGGATTAGTTGAGGATGTTGTGGTTAAGGTTGAAGAATTTTTCTTCTTAATTAGTTGACTTCATCACCCTTAACATAGACCCATTCAATCAACCCTATAAGTCATCCATAATTCTTGGATGACCATTCTTAGCAACAATCAATGCTAATATCAGCTGTAAATTGGGAGCCTTGGAACTTGGGATAAGAAACAAAAAGCTCTTACACACTCACTCAGCTTTTACACTTGTCTTAATTTCTCCTCATGGTTACTATCTTTTCTCTTTGGCCAATTCGTGGACAATTATTTTATATTAAAATCCTTATCAACCATCTAGTAGTCCTATACAATGATGCTAATCCTTTTGTACACTTATACCTTAACCTTACCATAGAAAGCATATTCCATAACCCATTCTCTGACTCAAGATTTCATAGTCTATCTAGTGTGAAATAGGCTCTCCTAGGTCTACTACTGAAGTAATTAAGGTCATAGCATACCTCACTATTACATGATAGACTTGCCAAGTCTCATTGAACTACTTATTCTCAATCTTCTTAGTTTATACACCCAAGTTTGATACTCAAGAAACTACCCACCTTGAACATGGCTTATATATAGCTTATTACATTCCATAGTCCCTATTTTCATAATCATAATCTCATGGGATATTTATAGTGTACTATAGCTGGTAGCCTAGCGAGAACCTTGTATGAACAGTCAAGACACCAACACCCCAACAAACTATAGAAACCCTACCCTTTTATAGTTCCAACAACCCACCTAGTAGCTAGTAGGTGTAGTATGACAATCGTCACCCTTCATATCCTAAGTCGTATAGTAACAAGTTGGCTAATAAAGTATCTTTATCTTACAAAGTTGCTAGGATAACATGTGCTTGGTCAAAAAAAGGATCTGCATCCTCATACAAGATTTACAATTGGACATGCATTTTGAGATGCCGATCGCATGACATTTATATAGGTGCAATCATGATTGAGGAATACTAATTGAATAAAGATGATCCCAACATCTCTATTGCATACTTAATCACTACCCATTAGCATGAGAAGAACAAGTTATGGGATTGTATCCCATATCAACATGATCACATTCTCAGTTTCTAACTTAGTATTTGATATCTATTCATTTTAAGATTCCTTCTTGGAATCTGTGCCTGTGAATAATGGGAGTATCTCTTCCAAACCATTAGCGAATGCACTCTAAGTACACGCTATAATATCTCAATTTTGTCATTATCAACATGTAAATGGATGGCCAATTTTAAATCTTAGAACCTAATAATAAATTTATAGAATGATTTTGTATAGTGGTTAGCAAGGTGGAGATCCATTGGGAGGCACAATTATTTTCCAATTTAAGCTCACTAATGATCTACCAAATCCAATAATTTGCAATGGGAACATCAAAACCATGATTATGCTCGTCAATCCAAGTGAATGAAAATCAACATCTAGACGTAAAAATAAGGTGGTCCTATATTGTACTAGATAGGTGGCACATAGAACTACCAAAGATCATGAAATTACACTAAATCTATCTTGGAAAATTTTGAAAATTAAATAATCTGAAAATCTAAATTAAAATCTAAAATTGTCTAAACAAGAAATACTAATGACAAAGAAGTGATTCATTATTTTACTAAGCAACTACCTATGTTCTATAAAAAAAATTCGGACTACAATAGCCAAAAAGTAAAAGAAAATTAAATAGGAGGTCGATACTCGAGTCTTGACACCCAAATTTGATATGGCCAGATGACTGTGGTATGTTGATGGCAAGGTGGTTGATGGGCTTGTAATTACTCCCCCCATATTTGATATGGGGGGTATGTTGATGTCTCGACACCCAAATTGTAGATAATTACATGACAATATTAATTTCTTTCGTGTTTCATGATAATGATGTAGCTTGTAATTTGAATTTTGAGAAAATGTTATGTTCATCTTAAGATATTCAATTATTTTTTATTAGCTTGTGTTCTTATTTTTTACTACTTGTAGAGATAGATACCTAAAAATTTGTTTCAATATTATTCACTTTTTATTGATTCTCTTGTAAGGAGACTATATATAAATACTTTTGGCTTACTAGAATCAATTTTACTTTTATTAGCTCCACAATTCATTTATTTTTGTTGTAGTATATGAAAAAGTCATACTTGTGTATCTTATATAATATAGAAAAAATAGAGCTAACAATACCTAATAATACCTTTGTCTATTAGCATATTAAGAAACTATGCCATTGATAATGGAAAAATGTCACTATATGTATTTATCAAAACTTCATCTCTCTATATTGATGATAATAGTAACATTTTTTACTGTTATCAAATATTAATTTAAATATGGAGTACTTATCTATAGTGACAGTAATGCCGTGTTTTACATTGTTAGAGTTGACAATTTTCATCTACACCAACGGACAAAACTGTTATTGCTGACATGAAAGCCGAATTGGACAACCTTTAGAATTGGTGCAACACTGACGATTTTTACCCTCGGGATAGCTTATAGCAATGCCTCTTAAGAGGACGGCAAAGTTGACCATCAGAATAGGCCTTCGCAGCTATAGTGACAATATTTTAAACCTACACCGATGGTTTTAAGCGTTGGTGTAGGTACAGGTTGTTGTCGTGGGAGGCACAATTGTTTACCAATTTAAGCTCACAAATGATCTACCCAATCAAATAGTTTGCACTGGGAACATCAAAACCATGATTATGCTCATCAATCCAAGTGAATGAAAATCAACATCTACATGTAAAAATAAGGTGGTCCTATATTGTACTAGATAGGTGGCACATAAGAACTACTAAAGATCATATAATTACATTAAATCGACCTTGGAAAAATTAGAAAATTAAATAATCCGAAAATCTAAATTAAAATCTAAAACTAAGTAAACAAGAAATACTAATGACAAAGAAGCGATTTATTAATTTATTCAGCAACTAGCTATGTTCTATAAAAAAAATTTGGACTACAATAGCTAGAAAGTTAAAGGAAATTAACTAGGAGGTCGATACCTGACACCCAAATTTGATATGTTTAGATGACTACGGTAGGTTGGTGGCAAGGTGGTTGATGGGCAAATGATAGTGATGGTGGAGTCATGGTCAATGAGGTAAAGTCGCAGAATCCAGCGATGAAACTTGGATTAAGTAGGACGATGGTGACGTTACGTAATAAGTACTTGACTAAAAAAGATGAAAACTACTTGTGAAATTTTCTGCCCCTAAGAGAAAAAATGGTGTCTCCTTTTATAATGTGATATGGGAGAGAATAAGGCATGGAAACATTGGATTATTAATATGAAGGAGGTGAGTACAGAAGCGCACGTTGTAACGTGTTTTGCAATGCATTGTCAAGAATCAACCGATTAAAAATCAAGCAAACCAAAATACATTGATTGAAAATCAAAATAAATCTGTTTAAAATCAAAACATACCAGTTGAAAATCAAAATACGTTAGTATGTTTTGCCTTTTCACCGGTGGGAAATGATTTTTCGTTTGGAACGTGGTTTTTCACCATTGGGAAGTGATTCTTTACTTGAAAAGTGATTCCCATCAATGGAAACCCAAAATACATTGGTTGAAATCACAACTCTTATCGATGCATTGTAAAATGCATTCTAGAGTTTGTTTGTTCACTTTTCCTCAAATATGAATTAAAATCAAATAAAGGTTATAGCTGGATTGAAAAAGGCGACCTATGGGTTGGTAATGATGCCAATATAAATTATTGCAGCTGGAATTTAAATTATAATGTCTTATGGCGTTTATCTTGAAGCCAAACGAAAAATCTCATTGGGCTATTGATTGCTTAAAGCCAGTGTGTTAATGGCTTGAATAAATGGGATTTGGTCCTTATTTGGCAAGATTACATAGGTTGTAGTGGGATTTGCATTGATGAATAAAAAGTCACATCGAAGGGAGAGATATCGGTTGACATTGAACATGGATTAATTGGGTGGACACTCTAATGGATTTTACTCATGGGCATTAGAATTGTGACAACTAATGTCTTGAAGATGCACGTGGCTTTTGTGATGGGTAATAAGCATGAATGATCTTGTTTATAAGTGCTATGACGTGTGGACATCACAGGGTTGAAATTGATCACCATATGGTCAAATGCATGGAAAGTATTAGTCTAATGAGATAATTATTTGGTTTTTGTCATGCAAGTTCAAGTGCCATGAGTAACATGTATAAAACTAAGGAGTGTACATAGGTTCAAATAGACATGTAGGCCCTTAATTTGGGTTTGGTTTACATTTGGTTGGTTAGGTTGAGCTTAGGATTTTATTCGAGGTGACCAAGATTTTCCTCCATGCCATTTGTCATTGGCTCTAGAGCTTGTAAAAGCATTCCCTCTCTCCCTTTCTTTTTTTCAAAATACGGCAGTCAATCTTATTCATCCCCCACTCCTTGGAGGCCAAAAAGAAGGGGACTAGACCAAAACCTGCTCCATACAAAAAAGAGGACCATGACTCGTGGCCTAGTACAAAAATGCAAAACAGAACCCAAGGTGACACAACCTAGCCAACATTATAAGGAAATTGGATTTTATCTAATCTAAGCATCCCGCGACATGAAGCAGGGAGAGCCCATTCCGAGTTGAAAAGTTGTAGGGAATCCGTAGAAGCAGAGGCAATCGAACGCACCATGTGGTTGGCCATAGAGTGGATGTATGTAAGCTTTGTGCCTTGAGGAAAAAGATTTTTAGCCTCCCTCAGCGAAGGTTGGATGCGCCCAGCAACCGAGATTTTCCCATTCCACCAATAATAAAGAAGAGTAGAATCCATTTCAGGGCAAATATTATCCATGACGCCATGCCCAGAACGCAGGAAATGAATGATAGCTTCAATGATACCATGCTCAGGTGAGGGGGAAGGGGTCCTATGAGAAGCCACGGCTTTCAACGCACCATAGCCATCACAAAGAATCCAAGCAATCAAATAGGAGCCATGATGGTAACTCGACACGAAGTAGAATTTGAAGACAGACATTGGATAGATCAAAGAAACAGCAAAAACTTTAGGTTTTTGAGATCTCAACCAAGTAGACATGTTAAAATAGTTCCAATTGTGACGAAGAAAGTGGTTTGTGTGAGCTAAATTAAAATTGTTGTGCTTGATCTTGTTACGCAACCACCAAATGTTATGCCAAATGAAGGTGGTAAGACCCTTAATCCTCTTAGTAGATTTGTCATTGGAGTTCAGGAATTTGTGGAATAAGGAAACAGGAGGGATGGGATTGATGAGCATGTTCCTGAAGGTCTAATTGGACACAGTGAGAGCGAGTTCACTATGGCAGAAAAGGTGGATGCACATTTCAGAGGAGGGATTGGTAGGACAATAGACACATTTGGATGGGAGGTTGATACCACGCTTTTGAATAGTGTCATCAGTAGGAAGTCTGCCGTGACCAATCCTCCCGGCAGTGAAGTAAAGACGAAGAGGGAGTTTAAGGTTCCAGAGGCTTTGAAAAACATGGATGGGATGAGATGGCCTGATGTTGATTTTGTAGGCTGAAGAGACGAAGAAATTGCCATCTGAGGAAGGGGACCAAACAAGAACATCTCTTCCAACCCGAATGGTGGTCCGAAAGATGTTAAACTGAATGTCAGGAGGTATATGTGAATATGATTGATAGAATCAGGCTGATCCAAAGCATCTTTGATTTTGACCCTTGGGGGCTCAATGTCATGTGGAAGGAAGTCCTTAAGAGGGGAGTCGCCGATCCAAATATCCAACGAAAACATAAGGTCCCCTTCCTTAACCTCCCAATGGATATAAGGTTTCATAACATTATAGGCCGTGAGTAAGGATTTGATTTTGCTGAAGCAAGTGTAGGAGGGGTTATGGGAAAGACCATAGAGGCCTTTCATGAGAGACGAATAGGGAGAGGACCCAAAAGGGATATTCTAGAGCCTTTTCATCTAGAAGGCTTTGATGACCACAGAGAGATTCCTAACGCCAAGCCAACCATTGGCCAAAGGTTTACAAATAGTGGACCAGGCAATCCAATGATGGTGGTGTTCCTCGTCAAAGGAATTCCAAAAGAAATTGGCAAATGTGGAATCCAGAGTGTTGATGATCGACTTGGGGGTGTTAATAACTGAGAGGATGTGGATGGGAATGGAGGATAAAACATGTTTGATGAGGAGCCTAGCAACGGGCGACGGAAGTTTGGCTTTCATCCCAATTGTTTAGAGTGGATTTTATCAATGAGACCATGGAAGTAGGTAGTCTTGGCTCTTCCAGTGAAGATCGGGCACCCCAGGTAGATGAAGGGGAAGGACCCAAGTTGGAAGCCCGTAATGGAGAGGATCCTCGACAGTCTGCCTACCGAGAAGTGCTTCCCCACAAAGCATAAGCTTTTGAGGTAATTAAGTCTTTGGCCGAAATTGGATTCAAAATCATGAATGAAGGCCATAAGGTTAGAAGTGGGCCTCAAACTCCCATTGAGGAAAAGAATGATGTCATCGACATAGAGGAGGGTCGTGGGGGCGAGGACGACCCATTTGATGGAAAAAGTATCTAGCCGACCCAAATGGACCAACTCCTTGATTCCACAGATAAAAGGTTCCATGAAAAGGTCGAAGAGGAAAGGAGAAAGAGGATCCCCTTATCTCAACCCCTGGGAGACCTTGAAGAAAGGAAAGGAGCACCCATCAACTAAGATGGAGAACCCTTCGTGCTCCATGAAACCCTTGATAAGATCAATGACCCTAGTGGAGAACCCAAATTTACGAAGAGTGCCGTAGAGGGCTCCCCACTCCACAAGATCATAGGCTTTTTGAAGATTGAGTTGAAAGATGATAATGGAGCCAAATACTCTACGGTTGAGTCTTTGGACCAACTCAAAAGTAGTCAAAATGTGATCAAATATCGATCTCCTTTTGATGAAACCAGCCTGTTTTGGGGAAGTGAGCCTAGGAAGCAGCTTGGCCAAACAATTCATGAATATGCCAGAAGCAGTCTCGTAGATGACATTGCAAAGGCTTATGGGGCGAAAATCAGCCAAATCAGAGGAATTCGATTTCTTGGGGATGAGGGATATAAAGGTAGTGTTGAAACATCTAGGAGCTTCCTGAGAGGAATAGAACTACGATATGGCATTCACCACATCCGTTTTAGTGATATCCCAACATGACGAAAGAACTCAGCATTGAACCCATCAGGGCTAGGGGTGCTATTGCCAGGCAAGTCATTAATGGCATTGCGAATCTCAGATTCATTGGAGATACTAGTTAAGTTGGCACAATCTTCAGGGGTGATGATTGGAGGTATGACATCAAGAAACCTATTGATATCACCCATGCCATCGGAGGTAAGGAGAGATTGGAAGAAATTAGTCGCTTTGGAAGCAACCAAGTCCCACAAACCATTACCAATGGAGCAGGAGAGGGAGTTCCGATTATGCTTAGCAAATCTCTTTTTGATGGTGGAAAAAAAGAAGGCAATATTGCCTTCACCATGGAGTAGTGAACCAATCTTGGCTTTCTGGGCCACGAAGTCATAGTATTTAGCAAGGCCGTCCTCTAGTTGGATACGAGTATCCGCAAGCTCAAAATAGATCTGATCATCCCAATGGGATGCCAGTTTGACCTCTAAATCATCATTACAACTCTCTAGATCTTTGGAAATCGAGTGAATGTCGCCAAAATACCACCTATTCCATGATTGAAGGGCTTTTTTGAGACTGTAGAGCTTTAAGTAGAGATTATCAAGGTGATTATGAGTAGGATTAAGGGTGGGTGTATCCCAAACATGTCTGACCACATTAAGGAATGAAGGATCTCTGAGCCACATGTTTTGAAACCTAATGGGACGAGGTCTAGATGCATTATGAGCAGAAAGAGAAAAAATCATAGGCGAATGGTCCGAATTCTACCTAGAAAGGTAGGATGCAGAGGGCAAAAGGGCTAAGGTAGGTGGAGAAACGAATATCCTATCCAATTTTTTATAAATACGTGCACTTCCATGTCTACCATTACACCAAGAAAGCTGGTTCCCATCCATAAGAAGTTCCAAAACACCTAAAGAGTCTCTCCACCTCAAGAAGTCAGTGGCTTAGGGTAAGTGAAAAGGGAGGCCACCAACTTTTTCAGACGCACGAAGGATATAGTTAAAGTCGCCACCTATAAACCAAGGGACAGAAGATGTATCCATGAGATAAGAGAGGTGAAGCCAAAGGTCCCGTCTGGAGTCCGAATCACAGGAGGCATAGACTTCGAATATGTAGCACGTGGCATTAGGAATCCCACAGTGGATGGATATTGCTTGGGGCAAAGCACTAATGACAGAAATATGGATAGTGTTCTTAGAGAAGCACCAAATGTTAGGAGCACATGGGTGGGATGATATGAGTTTGAGAGAAGCCAATCAAGTCCATGGAAATCGGAGCTAAAGAAGCTTCAGCAAAAGGCTCGAAGAGGAATATGATATTGATGGGAATACCATCATGAGCCCTAACTAGCTCATTTTGACCCATAAAAGCGAATAAAAGCTCCTACATAACCAACTGGAGGTCCTAATTCCATGAATAACCATTTTAAGATAAAAGGAAGAAACAAGGGATAAAATTGCAATTTTACCATTGCAGTGCAACAATGGGTTTTCTCATGAGCTAAACATAGGTCAAATGGTTTTAATAGGACAATAAGTGGGTTGAATCAGACAGAAAAGGGTTCATGTGAATTCTGGGGATTAAATGACTTCTTGTAACCCTAAAACAGACCCACTTGATTTAACAAGGTTTTGGTCAGGATAAAATTCACCTAAACCCTCTAAAAATCATATAAAAATATTATTTAAGATTTAGAACCTTCAATTTGGCCATTGGAACCTATTTTGACCTAAATTGGGGTCTCAGACAAATATTTACCCTAAATTGGGTTTTTACATAAATTGCCCAGGTGAACGTGGTCAAACTCAAAATCCAAACTTACCATGGGATTCCTTAGGTCCAAATTAGGTTTGTACCAAAATTTGGACCTAAGGAGAACTCATCTTGACCTACTTTGCAAGTAAGTCCAACCTAATACATTTCTACCCATAGCTTTCAAAATCCCTTGCATTTGGCCCCCTAGATTCTTTGTTGTCCTTGAAAATAGGTCCCTCCATCATTATAGCAAAGGAAATCCTACTCTGGCAAGCTTTAGAAGGAGGATTCTCCTTTTTTGCTTTGAGAATCCCTCCTAAAATTGGAAGGGAGATTCTCTGAGTAATCCTTTTCAATCTAAACCCATTGATGAGCCCTAATTTGTACCTAATCTCTCATGCGAATGCATCAGAGATTTGGGTCTATTTGAGCTTCCAACTTCGGCGAACTTGCAATGCTTGGAAGCTTGGCTTTCAAGCACAAACCCAACCTTCAGGGCCTATTTAAGAAACTACAACTCATTCCGCATCTCCTCAGCTTGGAATTGGGCCGGTTTCCCCACATTCTTCTCTCCTCACCGACCACAACACC
Organism: Thalassia testudinum; assembly: GCA_037157565.1. Lineage (NCBI taxonomy): Eukaryota > Viridiplantae > Streptophyta > Magnoliopsida > Alismatales > Hydrocharitaceae > Thalassia > Thalassia testudinum. The sequence continues at coordinate 7,844,433 of JAZHRO010000040.1, read as the reverse complement.
TCCGCAAGCTCCGATGGTTCTTCCCTCACCCATTTGTCACCCAACCACAATCCCAGTGGTTGGGTTGTCTTCCTCTCAATCATTCGACGCTGCCCCTACCCTCTTCTTTGCCACTGCCTCATCTACGGAGGTCTTCATCTCCAGTGTCGGCCGTACCAACCCAGACACCTCCCTTGTCCCCTTCATCTTTAGATTAGGTCAGATAACTTCTCTCTCTCTTATACTCCTTTTTCCCCTTTTATCTTTCAAAAATACCCCTCAACGCCACCGATTACCCCCACCTTCTCCACCTCCGGCCAGACCTCCAACGAGGCGTCCCTATCACTCCGCACCCCCATCCACCTCGCCAACCACCCCATAAGCTCAGCAACACCTCATTGAACATAACCCCTCACTCCATAAATGCCATCACTCACCCACAAGGGCCCCCAAACACACCCACTCACACGCACACAGGGTGCCCTAGGCACGCGCACTCAAGCAGTCCCACGCCACGTCGACCACCGCAACACACTCGTCGTGCCTCGGTGAATCCTCCTGAGCATTCTGATGTGGCCACGAGGCTGTTTGTGTGATTGCAGGTACAGGAGGGTCACTGCCATTGATGAACAGCAAGGAGCTTGCTTGCGAGCTCTCTCCAGTTCTGCCCGCTCCAGGCTTGTGTCCCAAGTGTGCGGAAGCCCCTTGCGCACGCACTCAATCCCTTGATTCGAGTCGACAACCTTCACAGCAGCTGCAATTGAGTGCTCAACCTTTGCGAGTGCACACAAAAGGAAGGTGGGGCATTTAGTCCTACCTTGGAAGAGGGAGACCGCCCACACCTGCATAAAAGGAAAAACTGCAAAGGCCTTATCGCCTCAGTACCACAGGGTGAGGTCCCATTCACCCTTCACTGGCCTCATCCGTGACCTTGCCTCCGCGGACCTGGCCTCAACCCGTTTACTCGATCCAACACACCTCGCCCACCACCGCATGCTAGTGGGCCTAGTCTGGGGCACGTACCTGACCCGATTACCCAAGAAGGTGGCTTTGAGAGAGAAAACCTAAGAGAGAAAGAGGAGAAGAGAGCACGTGCAGGTAAGGGTAGGTTTTACTCTGCAGGAAAAGGAGAAGAAGAAGAAGCCAAGGGCTAAAGCTGATAAGACAGTTTTCGCTTTCGAATAATGTGAATAAGATGATTTGTCGTTTTAGTAACAAAGTAGTGGAAAATCGCTTAACAAAATAATTAAAATAAAAATTAGACCACTCACAAAAGAGCAGGTCATGTCCACAAGGAGACAATGATGCAATAAATTCACGAATATTTTTCTTGTATTCGTTCAATCGAGTGCGAAATCCATAGTCAAATTTGACATGAAATGCGATGAAAAGAAGACACACAATAACTTGAGAATGTAAGGTTATATGTGTAATTTTTCCTTAGTGAAATATTCAATAAATATGTGATCAATCTCTGTAATTTCCAATTGCACATTTATTAAAGAGAATTTGTGTACATCTTAATCCAAAACCAAAGTCAAAAGATGTGAATAACAAAAGCTAAGCAGTTATGAGAAAGCATGAGCATGAAGTTGCAATTTCAATCAATATATCAAATATTAAAATAAAAATGAAAATTTGGCAATGGCATTCAAATGTAAATATTAATTAACCCAAAAATAGAGGATTTGGTTCCTTTGTGTGTGCGCGAAGAGAAGGTGATGGCAGCCCGCGGGAAGCTCAGAGAAGGATAAGCACGACGAAAGCTTTCTGATGGTGGTGGTGGCACGCTGAACGGCCATCGGTGGTTGCCGATTGGAGTGGAAGAAGCTGCTGACGGTGAGGCTCTCCGATCGGCCTTCGGGTGGTCGATTGGTGCAGCTGGAAGCGTGGTTGTGCTCGGGGAGTCGAGGCTAGTCCGATGGAGTTCTCGACACAAAGTTTCGTGGTCAGATTTGATGGCTACGTTTGTGGTGGCTTTGGGTACCTTTGGTCGGCAGAGAAGAAGAAGAAGAAGAAGGAGGAGGAGCCGGGCATGTGCACAGGCGGCGACACCGGCTGAAGTAGAGCATGCTATGCATGCGCTGCTGGTGGGCATGGCTGGTTGCTGCTGCAGGGCACGCGGCTTTGGCTGCGAGGAGCGCACGACGGTTGATGTGGGCAGAGGTGTGCATGCAGCAACAGCGGGCACAGGAATGGTGCTGGAGGGCGCACAGCTGTGCGTGCTGCATGCGGTAAGGGGCTGAGGCGCGGGGGGTGCGTACGCACGCAGAGGGGCAGGCGATTGCTGTGTGCGGTAGGGGCACGTGCAGCTGGTGGGGAGCAGGTGCACGCAAGGTGCATACTGCAGGAGGTGCCGGGGTGGGGAGCTGGTGAGGTGCGTGCAGCAACTAGGAGCTGCGCGTGGAAGGGAAGATGAAGCACAGTGATGCAGGGACCCTTGGCGGTGTGGGCTGTCACACCACATGCCCACGGTGGTGGAGTCGCACTGCCGCAGTTGAGGCCGGTGGTGAGGAGTGGATGAGAAACGAAGTTCTCTACACAGTGAGGAAAGGGGTGGTGGCCTCCGCAAGCACAGCTGCCTCCTCTCCCTTGTAGTCGCAACTGCCCTCGACCAGATCCATCTCTCCCGTTCCTCCTTGAATGGGGTCTTGAGAGTAGGCAGCTGGCGAAGATTGAATGCGCAGGTGGAGGAATTGGAGCAGTTGCCTGTGGGAAGAAGAAGAATTAATAAAATAAAATATTCAGATTATTTATACACAAATCTTTAAGTTCTATGTTAATTGAAACTATGCATGTAATGCGCCTAATGCCATTCTAAGTCAATTCCAAATGGCTTTAATTATGGATGCAATGATGAATTATGTAATTAAATCAGAAATATAAATTAATCTATTTACATCCTAATGCATGCTAAATAAATGTTAGAATTAACTTAATGTCTAGGCACTTAAATACTTAAATAGCCCACAAATATGGGTTAATCAAATACCCCCGTGCTTAGTTTTTGCTAGTCCCTAGCAAATCTAAGCAATGACCTAGCACTCTAAGTAGACTAGCCAACCCAATCGGTATTCCTTTAGAAGCATGTTGAGTTCAGGCCTTAGACCTAAGGTTCCCAAGTAGTTGCTAAGTTACATACTAGGTCTACTAAAGACGAGTTGCAGGTACAAGTTTCCTTGATTTCTGACTCTACCCTAAGGTTTATTGATCCCAGAGATTAAAGCATCCGTGCATGATGAGAACCTCATCATGAGCCATAACTAGCTCATTTTGACCCAATACAAAGGATAAAAGCTCCTACATAACTCAAGGAAAGGCTTAACTCAGAGAATTCTGAGTTTAAGGAGAAAACAAGTCATAAGGGGTAAAAATGCAATTTCACCAGTATAATCTGCATACAGGGTAATTCAGGGCCCAAACATAGGTCAAAGCAGCTTAATAAGAATAAAAGTGGGATGAAATGATCTGGCAAGGGCTACAGCAATTCCAAGAAACTAAATGATAAATCTGTAACCCTAAAACAACCCACTTCAATTCACAAGGTTTGAGGCAAAGTAAAAATAGAATAAACCCTCTAAAATTCATAGAAAAATAATCTCTAGGGTTTAGAACCTTCAATTTGGCCTTTAGAACCCATTTTGACCTACATTGAGAACCATGCCCAATTAATAACTTAATTTGGGTTTTTGCGCAAATTGACCGGTCAAACAAGGTTTAATATGAAAATGAAATTCACCATCAGATTCCTTGGGTCCTAATTAGTCATGTATAAAAACTTGAGCCTAAGAAGAAACCTCCTTGACCGACTTCACACTTTGGTCCTCATATATTTACTCTTTGGCCCTCAACTTTTGAACCCTCGCATTTTGGCCCCTAACTCTCCTTCGTTCTTTGCAATCAGGTCCCTCCTGCAAAACCTGCCAGCACCATGCTCCGGCGACCTTGCGCGGAGCATGGCGCCGCGCAGGGTGAGGTGGGGGACCTGGCAAGTAAACCGGGGGTGCCCTGCGTCGTCAGCCGTTGCAGGGACACCCCCCTGGTCGTTGTTACCCACCATACCGGCCGTGCGAACGCACGGACGGTATGGGTTCTTGTTTCCGACCATTCTCCGGCGAGGGAGACACGTCGTCTCCCTCCGCCTTCCTCCCTGTTTCATCCCTATAAATACCCCCCGCTGCTCCACCGACCAGAGCAGCCTGGATCTGACGGAGAAAATCCCCAACTTTCTTCTCTTCTTCCTCCGGCAGACGCTCACCAGCTCCGGCGGTTTCCTCCCCCTCCACCTCTTCGCTCTGCCGCAATACCAGCAGCAGAGACTTCCTCCCCCGCTCTTCCCGCGCCACGCCGCACCCAGCTGGCGCCTCTCCGGCTTTCTGCTCGCCGCCGTCCCTTTCCCTGAGCATCGTCTTCTCCGGCGACAGTCGATACGACTGTCGCCCTGTTCCTCCCCCTTCGTCCCTGCAAGTAAGCTAGAGCCACTCCCCTTCTTCTCCTCTTTCGTTCCCCGCTTTCAATTTATTCAATTAAGCCCTCTACCGACCCTGATCACCTTCACCCCCTTCGCCTCCGACTACCCTCCGGCGAGCCGCTCCCATCACCTCAGCGACCCACACGGCTCGCCGACCCTCGCAGAACCTCCGCCTCATCACACTGAGCACCCCCCACCCCTCCACTGCCACTCCACACCTCCGTAACACCCCCCCGAACAAACCCATTCCTCCGGTTGCAGTCCGACCCAGGGCTACCGCCAGACACCACCTTGCGGCCTGCCGCGCAGCTCCTCACCTTCGCCGTGCCACGGCGAAGGTTCCCCAGTGGTTTGATCAGGCCGAGAGGCCATATTCGTGTCCGACAGATTTTGAGGTTCGACCGCCATTAACGCACATTGAAGCAGCTTCGCCCGCGCTCCAGGCTTGAGGACTCCAGGTCTCCAGCTGCTGCGGAGTACAGGGAGTCTGGCGAAGGCAGCCAGCCAGCAACCTATGCAAATAGAAGCCGCAGCTGCAGAAGCCAGGCCGCGGTCTCCCTGCAGGCGCACGCGAGGAACGGTCTGAGTTTAGTCCCACATCGGTAAGCCTCACACCCGTTCCACTGTTTAAATTGATTTCGTGCACTAGCCTTACTGCCTCAGTACACGGGGTGAGGTCCCCTTCACCCGCCCGGTTACCCGGTCTCGTCCGCGCTCACGCCCCGCGGACCTGACCCGAACCGACCCGACCCGACTCGACTGACCTGCACTCCTCGCCCACCACGCACGCCGGTGGGCCTGGACCCGGGCCTGATCCGAACCCGGTTACCCGGTAGCTCTGGGAGAGCTTTCCCAAGAGTGGTTTCAGAGAGAAAGAGAGACGCGGGGGGGGGGGGGGGGTAGAGTAGGTTTTGCCTCTGACGAAAAACTCTGAAGTGTGCAGGCGCAGGCGAAGAAGAAGACCCGCGGAAGAAGAAGGAGCTGCACTGTAGCAAATGCATAGTTAAGTCGTCGAAGCACCGGGTCAGACGACGGAAGGTCAGCAGCCAGAGTAGGAAAGAAGGCAGGCTGAAGAAGAAGGAAGAGCAACGGCCAAAGCAGAAGAAGAAGAAAGAGATCTGAAGAGGAGCATCACCTCTGCAGAAAGAAGAAGAAGAACAAGGAGCTCTGAAGAAAGAAGAACATCACCAAAGAAAGAAGGCAGGCTGAAGAAGAAGGAAGAGCAACGGCCAAAGAAGAAGAAGAAGAGCATCACCATTGCAGAAGAAGAACATCACCTCTGCAGAACAGAGAGAAAGAAGGAGATCTAAAGAAAGAGAGAAAGAAGAGCATCCCCTCTGCAGAACAAAGAGAAAACAACAAATTCTTTCCCTCTCTCTTTCTTTTTGTAAAAGAAACATGTCTATCTCTAGAATACAACTTGCTCCCTGAGTTCGACCTTGGGAACTCTTTTATTTTTCCGAGTAAAAAATTTATATTTGAAATGTTGGTAACAACCGGCTTTACTACAACGTTATAACAAAACCAAAACCCGGTCACATCCACCGACGGTTTCATTTTTGGCGCCGCTGCCGGGGAGCAACGGCTATTCTAGAGGTAAACATTCCTGTTTCTTTTAATTTCTGATAATCTCCTCTCTTTTGTGCAGCTACAGGAACTCAAGAAGACAAGCAACCACACGACAACCACTCCGAAGACAGGTAAATTTTTCCTCTCACTATTAACCCCTAAACTCTAAAGAGGAAGAAAAGAAACGAACAAGCAATATAGGGCTAACCTGCCTTCCATACTTAGTAACCATAAAGAGTTGCATGTTTTCAACTCATCACTCCTGCACACTATTAAGGGTATTTAAGGGCTAACACATTCTTGCTTGAGCCCTAATTGCCCAACAAAGAGTTAAATGGACCAAGTAGAGCCAACATAAGGTCAAACATTAGGATTTCAGTAGAGACACACCCCTTAATCAAGAATTGAGGAAATCCAAAAGAGGTGTGCCCAAGCCATTGATTGAAAATAATTAACAAGAAAAATCCTAAACAATTGGCTCTCTCTAAACACTTGAACCCTAAAAGACAGGACCTAAAAGCTCTTAAAGAAAACAATAGGTAAAGTTGACCCCTTGGGTCAACCAACCTTAAATTAGGTCACTCTTTGCACTTAAAAGACTAAAGTTCAAGTGAAAACCTTAACACCCTGATCTTAAAATTGGTAGACTTAAGAGGTCAAGATCCCCATTCTGGTCTACCTGGAACCGCAGTGACAAGAGAAGTCGGGTGGGGGAAACCCTGTAACCCGTGGGGACGCTCTACCGTGTAGGGGTCTTCGCGGGACTCTCCCTCTCTGGCTGCCCAGGTAATTCTCAGGTGGACGATCTTTCTGATCAAGGGGTCCATCTGCCCCGCACCTCTATAGTCACCCAACACATTTTTGGGTGTCTTGATTGGGTCCAGCACCTTCTAAACTTACCTCTTCCAAACAGTGCATGTACGGAAGGAGGTCCCTAAGACCACCCTTAAGACCTCCATTAGAAATTCGCTCTCGTCAAGGCCAAGCCTCGACGCCCGTGTTTGTGCAGCAACACCCTCACATTATTCTCTCTTCTGATTCAGAACCAAGTTCTTCTTCTTCCCCCATCATGGCTCAGCCAGTTGAGGAAGAAAATAATCTGGAACACCAGCTCCAGCGACTCAATGACCTCTTCCAAAACTTCGTGCACCCACCACAGCGTCCTATGATGCGGGACCACTACAATCCTGCTGCGGTGGCCATTGAGCCTCGAGTCAGAATCCCGATTGGAGGACCTGATTCCGAACTAAAGCCCAACATGATTCATGCTATAACTAAATTCCATGGGCTTAATTCTGAAGATCCCTTCCAGCACATCAAACAGCTAAAGCATCTGGCCCACACTTTTGGATCAGATGCGCAAAATCGGGATATTCTTCTCATGAAGATGTTCTCCTTTTCTCTTATGGACAAGGCCGCCCATTGGTATCAAACTCAGACCCGGCCGATCAACACTTGGGAAGAACTTCAATCCGAATTTTTGAAAAAGTTTTTTCCCGTTGGTCGGACCAACGCCTTGCGCCATCAAATTACACACTTCACTCAACAATCAGGAGAACCTCTCCATGAGGCATGGGATCGTTTTCAGGATCTCATGAGAAAGTGCCCCCATCACGGAGTTCCTAAATGGGAACAAGTCCAATCTTTTTACCAGGGACTCCGTGAGGACATCCGCCTTTTCGTCAATGCAACTTGCGGAGGAAACATCATGGGTCAACATGAAGACACCGTATGGGAGATTCTCGAAAACATGTGCGAGAACTCCATCAACAATGACTCCATGGGATTATTCGACAGGACGAATACCCGCGCAGCGACGAATCTTAAGGGAGCACATGAGACGCAGGGCCTGTCCGCATCAGTCGACCTGGAATTAATGGCCAGTCGATTGGACAAGGTCTCAATCATTGAAAAGAAGGTGGATGAGCTGACTCAGCACTTGCAGCGAGCCACCTCTGCGCGTAACTCCTTTGCACAACCTCCTTCCACACAGGAGACTGTGCAAAACATCCTCCACCGATCCTCCCATGGGATGGATCCATATCCATCCCCTTCTGATTCTTGGACTGGAAGATCATCCGATCCTTTCTTCACCAGCCGGGGGAACTCCATTCCTCCTTTCCCTGATTCTCAGGAGGTTCCTCAGACCTGCGAGGACCTCAACGCCATCCAGAACGACCCATTCTCCAACACTTACAACCCTGGATGGCGAAACCATCCCAATTTTCAGTGGGCGGGAAATTCCCAAACCCAAAGACCACCTTTTCAGTCCCGCCCACAGCCCTCTCATCACTACCAGCCGCCTCAGCCTCGGCCCAACCCTACTTATCCATCAGGGCCAAATCAAGATCAAATGTCCTTAATCCTTCAGACTCTGGCTGACATTCAAAAATCGAATGCGGCTATTCAAAAACAGCACAAGGACGAGCTTACTGAAGTCAAAACTCAACTGGCCCAGTTGGCAAATTCTCGCCAGCCAGGCACACTCCCTTCCCAACCCCTTCCTAACCCAAATAACGTGCCAACCCAGAGGCGCGTTATGAATCCAAATTTAGGCCACGCTCAATGGATTTATCAGGCCCCCACTGCTCCATCTCCAGACGAGATGGATGCCTCAACTTCTCGTGCGGGATTTCAGCAGCAGCCACCCCTCCTACCAAACCCAAACCAAAATCAGGCCGGATTAAATTCTGTAACAACACGTAGTGGTAAGACAACTCAAGACCCGCATTATCCAAACCACTCCCAGCCTGATAACCATGACCCTAGGATAGTTATCCAAGGTACCGCTGTTCCAGATCCACAACCTGGACCTATCCTAGAGGAACCAACCAAGATCCCGTTTCCCGAGGCCCTGACCAAGGGAAAGAAGACCACCAAACCCGTGGCCCCTGAGGAGGACCTGGTCAAGCTCTTTGAGCAGGTCCACATAAACATCCCCTTGATGGATGCAATCCGCCACGTACCAGCTTACGCACGATTTCTAAAGAATTTATGTACACCCCAGCGTAAGCCGCGAACCAAGGGAGGGAGCCCAATTGTTCTGTCAGAGCAAGCCAGCTCTGTAATCCTTAGTAGACTCCCACCCAAGGCAAAAGATCCTGGAACTCCCCTGATCTCCTGTAAGATAGGTGGTACCCAATTTGATAGAGCATTGTTAGACTTGGGTGCATCTATAAATCTGATACCCACATCCTTACTTGACCATCTAGAAGAATCTGAGCTGAAACCAACCGAGGTGACATTACAATTAGCAGATCGATCTATAAAGTCACCAAAAGGGATTCTCGAGGATGTTATCGTGAGAGTGCGGGATTTCTATTTTCCAGTGGACTTTATAGTCCTAGACATGGATGCACCTGAGAACCCTAGGGATACACCAATCATTCTAGGGAGACCTTTCTTGGCTACTGCTAGAGCCAACATCAGCTGTGAGGAGGGCCAAATAGAGCTTAAGTTTGGAGATCAAACACTGAAAATTGATATATTTAAGGCCCAACAAGGAATTAATTGCGGCGTCATCGAGCAAATTTGTGACATCAAGACTTTGGTTGATGAATCACACCTCCAGAATGACTTGAGTATGCCTCATCAACCACAGAAGGATCTTGACCCGCAAACAGAGGAGTCAAATCCAGATGTGAACAATCCAGTAACTCCCACCCTTGAACCTCACATCTATACTGAACCACCCGCTGCTGCTGAAAACCCCATCCTCGAACTGAAACCCCTTCCTGCTCACTTAAAATACATCTTTTTGGGTTCTAATCAGACCCTTCCTGTGATCATCAATTCCAACCTCAGTCCTGAACAGGAAGCCAGTCTGATTGTTGTCCTCCAGCAACATCGAAGAGCCATCGGATGGACTCTCGATGATTTGACTGGAATAAGTCCCTCCTATTGTACTCATCATATCTATTCAGAAGAGGGCACACGACCTTCTCGTGAAATGCAGAGACGCTTAAACCCCAATCTGCAGGAGGTCGTGAAAAAGGAGATCATCAAGTGGTTAGATGCCGGGATCATCTACCCGATCTCCGATAGTCGTTGGGTGAGCCCAATTCAGGTCGTGCCCAAGAAGGCAGGACTCACCACTATAACGACTGAGACCGGAGAAATCATTCCTACCCGATTAGCCAACTCGTGGAGAGTCTGTATAGATTACCGTCGACTCAATTCCTCCACGAAGAAGGATCATTTCCCACTACCCTTCATTGATCAAATTCTCGAAAAACTAGCGGGAAATAGGTTCTTCTGCTTTCTTGACGGGTACTCCGGTTATAACTAGGTGGCAATCCATCCTGAGGACCAAGAAAAGACCACGTTCACCTGCCCCTTCGGAACATACGCTTTCCGAAGGATGCCTTTCGGTCTTTGCAATGCACCCGCTACTTTTCAGCGATGCATGCTTGCCATATTCTCAGATATGGTAGGTGATTATCTGGAAGTCTTCATGGATGACTTTTCAGTTTTCGGAGCATCATTCGACGATTGCCTCCAACACTTGGTCCAGATACTCAGGCGGTGCATCGACGTGAATTTGGTTCTTTCCTGGGAAAAGAGCCATTTCATGGTGCCTGAGGGAATTGTCCTAGGACACTCAATTTCGGAGAAAGGTATCCAAGTGGATCGAGCTAAGGTTAATCTGATTTCTCACCTTCCTATGCCTAGCTCGATCAGGGACATCCGATCCTTTTTAGGGCATGTCGGTTTTTATCGACGATTTATCCCTGATTTTTCAAAAATCGCACGCCCCCTGACCACTCTTCTCTCCAAGGATGTTCCCTTCGAAATCTCCAAGGAATGCACTCAAGCATTTGAAATCCTACGTGACCGAGTCACCCAAGCCCCGATCCTACAGTGCCCTGATTGGTCTCAACCCTTTTGAGATCATGTGTGATGCATCCGACTTCGCTGTAGGAGCGGTTTTGGGGCAGAAAAATGACAAGAAACCTGTGGTCATTTACTACGCCAGCAAAACACTCGATGAGGCTCAGCGTAACTATACGGTTACTGAGAAAGAGCTGCTAGCTGTAGTATTTGCCCTAGAGAAGTTCAGATCATACCTTTTGGGTTCCCATGTCATCATATACTCGGATCACACGGCTGTGAGGCATCTCCTTGCAAAGAAGGACGCGAAACCTCGATTGATCCGATGGATCTTGCTGTTGCAAGAATTTGACCTCGAGATTCGCGATAAAACGGGAAAACAAAACGTGGTAGCTGATCACTTGTCCCGTCTTCCTTCTGAAATAATTGACCCTTCCGGACCCATCACTGAGCATTTTCCCGATGAGCACCTGCTGACTATTGGTACTAGCCTTCCATGGTTTGCTAATATTGTAAATTACTTGGCATCTCATCAGACCCCATCCGATTGGCCGAAGGCCAAGAAAGACAAATTACGCTCCGATGCCAAGTATTACATTTGGGAAGACCCGTACCTCTTCCGCATAGGTGCCGATCAGATCATCCGGAGATGTGTCCCGGAAGGGGAAGTCAACAATATCCTCTCTTTCTGCCATGACCAGGCATGCGGTGGCCATTTTGCCGGACATAAAACCGCATCAAAAGTCCTCCAGTGCGGCTTTTACTGGCCCACGCTGTTCAAAGACGCATACAGTCATTGCAAGGCATGCAGTCGTTGCCAGACTTTGGGCAACATGAGCCATCGCGACATGATGCCTATGCAACCGATTCTAGTATGCGAAATCTTTGATGTTTGGGGGATTGATTTTATGGGCCCCTTTCCTGTTTCGGATGGTTTCGAATACATTCTGTTGGCTGTGGACTACGTGTCCAAATGGATCGAAGCCATACCGACCCGAACCTGTGATCACAAAATCGTTCTCAAATTCATTCATCAACACATTTTCTCAAGGTTCGGATTCCTCGTGCAATAATCTCTGATGGGGGGACCCATTTCACAAATGCTCAGTTTAGGTCACTGATGACCAAATACGGGGTGTCTCACCGAATCTCTACTCCTTACCACCCCCAAACTAATGGTCTAGCTGAGCTGTCTAATCGGGAGATCAAGAAAATCCTGCAAGTCACTGTTCGACCTGACAGGAAGGACTGGTCGTCCCGACTTCCGGAAGCATTGTGGGCCTATAGGACCGCCCACAAGACCCAATTAGGCATGTCTCCCTTTAGACTGGTGTACGGAAAGGCATGCCACCTTCCCGTCGAACTGGAGCATAAAGCCTATTGGGCAGTACGGAACTGTAACCTAGATCTTTCCAAGGCTGGGACCCACAGAAAACTCCAAATCAGCGAGATCGATGAATTACGCATAGACGCGTACGAGAACTCGCAAATCTACAAGGAGCGGGTTAAAGCCTTCCACGACAAACACATCTCGAGAAAGATCTTTCATCCTGGTCAAAAGGTCCTACTCTTTGATGCCCGACTCAAACTCTTCCCAGGAAAACTGAGATCTAAGTGGGTCGGACCATATTTGGTCCGACAGGTTTTTGGAAATGGAGCAATCGAAATCAGTCCACTCAGCCACGATTCTGAACCTTTCATCGTGAACGGTCAGAGACTCAAGCCGTTCATTAATGTAACTTCTACTGATTTGGCTGAGGCATCTTATATCCTCCTTTCCCCTTGAGCTTATTGCGCCCAGCCGATGGCGTAAAACTCAGCGCTTAACGGGAGGCAGCCCGTCATTCTCTTTGAAAACCTGAAACTTGTTCTGACACCTTTCAGCACTCGAAGTTCACCCTTATAGACAGCCGACCCCAACTCAGATGTTCGCATCTGAGATTCGAAATCGTCCGCAAAAATTCAACCCGACCCATCCACTCACCCAAATTTCTGTCTTAAGGAATGAACTAAGACCCCCTAGGTTACAATGAGGACATTGCAAATCTTAGGCATGGGGGGGTATGAAAGTACAAAAACTTGTAAGAAAAGGTTTCAAACAAAAAAATTCACATATGCCGAAAACACCATAAAAATTAAAAAATTTTTTTCGAAAAAGAACAAGAGGAAAAGAGGAGAAGGAAATTTTGTGAAGGAGAAAAGAAACAAAAGGAAAAAGGAGCACAAAATTATGAGAAAAAGTGATAGTCATTAGTAAGGAACTAAGGAATTAACCTAAGTTCTAGACCTCATTCAAGAAAAGTGCACAATAAGATTAGTAAAGAATGCAAACCTTAGGCATTCTTGAATAGACTCTTAGTACCCATTAAGATCTGGACACTCCTCAAGAGGTTGAGGAAAATGAAAAGCTGAAGTATTAGGTCTAAGGCTTAGGGAGTATTCGGCCTCGTTAACTAATTTTTGGTTTACGGGACTCAGTAACCTAAGCACCCTAATCTCACACACAGCCTGGTTCAGTAAGCGTAAAAATCAGAATCACGCAGAAGCGTCGCAAAAATCTGAAAAGAACACCTAGAATAGGAGCGGCCGATCAACACAAGTTGATTTGGACGAGTTCCCAGCGCAGAGAGGCGGGAAATCCCCTCGAAGATGCGTAACAAAATATCATCTCCTCGGTGCTTGTCTCTTAGGATATTTACATATCCTACTGGGGGCATGTAAGCACTCTGCTGGTTCAGATTCCATGGATGGCATTATCTCGAAGTGTCAATTGCCAGGGTCTGGATTCAGCCACGGAATACCATGGATGGGATTATCTCGAAATCTCAATAGCCAGGGTTCCGGGGGTTGCCATGGGCGGTGCTATCTCGAAGCATCGATCGCCAGGAACCCTTGAGGATTGACGATGGGAGCAAGGAATCTGATACAGACCGTGTTGAAAAGCCAATCCTAGGCTAGAACTAAAAAGAAAAAGAGAGAGAAAACTCTCCAAACAGAAAAACTTTCTATCTCTCTCTTACAAAACGCACTGCGAACTGAGCCAGGGCTAAAATCATTTCAAGCACGGGTGCTTTAACCACGAAGTCCAATAAACCTTAGGTTAGTTCTTGTGGGCCTTAAAAACCTTTGCTAAAAGACTGAGGCTAAGGCTAGACAGATTTGGATCTTGATTGGTACTAGAGTACCTTTTAGGCCTATGGTCAGCATTCTAACCTAATCTATGCTCAAATAAAAAAGGCACTTATCTAAAACCATTAAAAACTTCATGGTCTAGAACAAGGGTTGAAACCTTAAGTTTTTGCTAAGGGACTAGCAAAAGCTAGGCATGGGGGTATGATGAGAACCTCATCATGAGCCATAACTAGCTCATTTTGACCCAATACAAAGGATAAAAGCTCCTACATAACTCAAGGAAAGGCTTAACTCAGAGAATTCTGAGTTTAAGGAGAAAACAAGTCATAAGGGGTAAAAATGCAATTTCACCAGTATAATCTGCATACAGGGTAATTCAGGGCCCAAACATAGGTCAAAGCAGCTTAATAAGAATAAAAGTGGGATGAAATGATCTGGCAAGGGCTACAGCAATTCCAAGAAACTAAATGATAAATCTGTAACCCTAAAATAACCCACTTCAATTCACAAGGTTCGAGGCAAAGTAAAAATTGAATAAACCCTCTAAAATTCATAGAAAAATAATCTCTAGGGTTTAGAACCTTCAATTTGGCCTTTAGAACCCATTTTGACCTACATTGAGAACCATGCCCAATTAATAACTTAATTTGGGTTTTTGCGCAAATTGACCGGTCAAACAAGGTTTAATATGAAAATGAAATTCACCATCAGATTCCTTGGGTCCTAATTAGTCATGTATAAAAACTTGAGCCTAAGAAGAAACCTCCTTGACCGACTTTACACTTTGGTCCTCATATATTTACTCTTTGGCCCTCAACTTTTGAACCCTCGCATTTTGGCCCCTAACTCTCCTTCGTTCTTTGCAATCAGGTCCCTCCTGCAAAACCTGCTAGCACCATGCTCCGGCGACCTTGCGCGGAGCATGGCGCCGCGCAGGGTGAGGTGGGGGACCTGGCAAGTAAACCGGGGGTGCCCTGCGTCGTCAGCCGTCGCAGGGACACCCCCCTGGTCGTTGTTACCCACCATACCGGCCGTGCGAACGCACGGACGGTATGGGTTCTTGTTTCCGACCATTCTCCGGCGAGGGAGACACGTCGTCTCCCTCCGCCTTCCTCCCTGTTTCATCCCTATAAATACCCCCCGCTGCTCCACCGACCAGAGCAGCCTGGATCTGACGGAGAAAATCCCCAACTTTCTTCTCTTCTTCCTCCGGCAGACGCTCACCAGCTCCGGCGGTTTCCTCCCCCTCCACCTCTTCGATCTGCCGCAATACCAGCAGCAGAGACTTCCTCCCCCGCTCTTCCCGCGCCACGCCGCACCCAGCTGGCGCCTCTCCGGCTTTCTGCTCGCCGCCGTCCCTTTCCCTGAGCATCGTCTTCTCCGGCGACAGTCGATACGACTGTCGCCCTGTTCCTCCCCCTTCGTCCCTGCAAGTAAGCTAGAGCCACTCCCCTTCTTCTCCTCTTTCGTTCCCCGCTTTCAATTTATTCAATTAAGCCCTCTACCGACCCTGATCACCTTCACCCCCTTCGCCTCCGACTACCCTCCGGCGAGCCGCTCCCATCACCTCAGCGACCCACACGGCTCGCCGACCCTCGCAGAACCTCCGCCTCATCACACTGAGCACCCCCCACCCCTCCACTGCCACTCCACACCTCCGTAACACCCCCCCGAACAAACCCATTCCTCCGGTTGCAGTCCGACCCAGGGCTACCGCCAGACACCACCTTGCGGCCTGCCGCGCAGCTCCTCACCTTCGCCGTGCCACGGCGAAGGTTCCCCAGTGGTTTGATCAGGCCGAGAGGCCATATTCGTGTCCGACAGATTTTGAGGTTCGACCGCCATTAACGCACATTGAAGCAGCTTCGCCCGCGCTCCAGGCTTGAGGACTCCAGGTCTCCAGCTGCTGCGGAGTACAGGGAGTCTGGCGAAGGCAGCCAGCCAGCAACCTATGCAAATAGAAGCCGCAGCTGCAGAAGCCAGGCCGCGGTCTCCCTGCAGGCGCACGCGAGGAACGGTCTGAGTTTAGTCCCACATCGGTAAGCCTCACACCCGTTCCACTGTTTAAATTGATTTCGTGCACTAGCCTTACTGCCTCAGTACACGGGGTGAGTTCCCCTTCACCCGCCCGGTTACCCGGTCTCGTCCGCGCTCACGCCCCGCGGACCTGACCCGAACCGACCCGACCCGACTCGACTGACCTGCACTCCTCGCCCACCACGCACGCCGGTGGGCCTGGACCCGGGCCTGATACGAACCCGGTTACCCGGTAGCTCTGGGAGAGCTTTCCCAAGAGTGGTTTCAGAGAGAAAGAGAGACGCGGGGGGGGGGGGGGGGGGTAGAGTAGGTTTTGCCTCTGACGAAAAACTCTGAAGTGTGCAGGCGCAGGCGAAGAAGAAGACCCGCGGAAGAAGAAGGAGCTGCACTGTAGCAAATGCATAGTTAAGTCGTCGAAGCACCGGGTCAGACGACGGAAGGTCAGCAGCCAGAGCAGGAAAGAAGGCAGGCTGAAGAAGAAGGAAGAGCAACGGCCAAAGCAGAAGAAGAAGAAAGAGATCTGAAGAGGAGCATCACCTCTGCAGAAAGAAGAAGAAGAACAAGGAGCTCTGAAGAAAGAAGAACATCACCAAAGAAAGAAGGCAGGCTGAAGAAGAAGGAAGAGCAACGGCCAAAGAAGAAGAAGAAGAGCATCACCATTGCAGAAGAAGAACATCACCTCTGCAGAACAGAGAGAAAGAAGGAGATCTAAAGAAAGAGAGAAAGAAGAGCATCCCCTCTGCAGAACAAAGAGAAAACAACAAATTCTTTCCCTCTCTCTTTCTTTTTGTAAAAGAAACATGTATATCTCTAGAATACAACTTGCTCCCTGAGTTCGACCTCGGGAACTCTTTTATTTTTCCGAGTAAAAAATTTATATTTGAAATGTTGGTAACAACCGGCTTTACTACAACGTTATAACAAAACCAAAACCAGGTCACATCCACCGACGGTTTCAATGCATGTGCATTGGTTTGAGTTATTTGAGGTTGGTATGATTGCCAACCTAAAGAGGAAAAAGAATATATATATATATATATATTTATTTAATATATATATTTTTTTGTTTGATTCCTCTAAGTCTAACCTTGGATCAGCTATCAACACTGTCTATGTCGAATTCATTGTCCCCATCACCGTACCTCAAAGGGTGCCTAGCTTTCGATGCTTCGAGATAGCACCGCCCATAGCGACCCCAAGAACTCCTGGCAATCGACACTTCGAGATAGTATTGCCCATGGATTTCTTAAGCGAATTCAGACCTGTGGCAATCGACACTTCGAGATAGGGCCGCCCATGGTACCTGAACCACACAATGCGCTTACATGCCCCCAGTAGGATGAATATCCTAAGAGACAAGTGTTGAGGAGGTAACATGTTATTATCGCATCCTCAAGGTGAGTATATACTCCACCTCTCCTGCGGCAGGAACTCTTCCAATCAAATTATGTTTTCAAGCTTCTCCTATGTCAAAACTAAGAGAACCAAATTTTCTTTTAAGAAAGGAATTAAGATGATCACTTACTTACACAAGACCAAGTGTGTGAAATTTGGATGCTTGGGTTAGAAGGACCCGTAAACCAAAAGGTAGAACATGACTCTAGGTACTACCCTGCCTTTAACTCAATCCCTAGCTTTCCTTCCTTAACCTCTTGAGGAATGGTCCGCAACTTAACTCCTATTTAAGGTTTTAAGTTCACAAAGGACCGTAAAGGTATAAAGCTAATAGCTCACTTAGCTTCTAAAGTTCGACACTTAGAATCAACTTAGTCTAACCTAAAGTTCTGATTTGCTTAAGAATGCAGGGCCCAGCCAGTTAAGCTCAAATTTTTTTTTTTGAATGAAATATGCATGAATGAATGCAAAATGTAGACATGCTATAAACAGATGCCTCAAGTCCTCTCCCCCATGCCTGGTTCAAACAATGTCCTCATTGGAAGCAAAATAGTTAAAGGAAGACATTACCTAAGGTGGAGAGTGGCAGGAGCTAAGTCTCCTCAAGAGTGACCTCGTCAACCAGATGGCCATCCAAAGTAATGTATGGTTTTAACCGTTGACTGTTGACAATAAAGGGAGTTGCTGAAGAGGAAGGGATTTTAATCTCCACAACTCCATATGGAAACACTTTAGTGATTATGTAAGGCCCATCCCAACGAGATTTTAATTTCCCTGGAAAAAGCTTAAGTCTGGAATTGAAAAGCCAGACTTGTTGGTTGGGTTCAAAGGTCTTTCTAAGGATATACTTATCATGCAAGACCTTAGTTCTCTCTTTATAAGCTTGAGAGGTGTCATAAGCATCATTCTTCAGCTCCTCAAGCTCACTTAATTCCAGAAGTCGTGCTTTACCCACCTTTTCTAAATCCATGTTAACACTTTGAATAGCCCAAAGTGCCCTATGTTCTAGCTCAACGAGTAAATGGCACGCTTTCCCATACACAATCCGAAGGGGAGATGTACTTAAAGGGGTCCTATAGGCCATTCGATACACCCACAAAGCATCTTCGAGCTTTTGGGGCCAGTCTTTTCTATCAGGTCCAACGGTCTTTTCTAAAATATTTTTTAGCTCCCTATTTGACACTTCAACCTAGCCACTCGTCTGAGGATGGTAAGGGGTAGCAACCTTGTGAGTCACTCCCAGATTCCTGAATAGCTGATTGAAGTGGTGGTTTCGGAAATGAGGTTCCCCATCACTTATAATGGTCTTGGGGCAACCAAAATGAGATATGATATTGGCCTTCACAAATTTCAAAACCACTGAGTGGGCATTTGTGCACGTAGGAATGGCCTCTATCCATTTAGAGACATAATCAACTACCACCAAGATATATTCATAACCATGGGATGAAGGGAAGGGGCCCATAAGGTCAATTCCCCAGACATCAAAAATTTCAACAGATTGAATAGGGTGTTGAGGCATCTCATTCCTCTTCCCAATCGTTCCAATCCGTTGACATCTAAAACAGGCCTTAACAAAATTCTGAGAATTCTTAAATAACGAAGGCCACCAAAAATCAAAGTGGAGAACCTTAAAAGCAATTTTCTTATCGCCAAAGTGTCCTCCACAATGAAGTTCATGGCAAAAACTTAGCACACTTTGTTGTTCCTCTTCAGGTACACATCTTCTCAATACTTGGTCTTGTCCAATTCTAAGTAATTCCGGCTCTTCCCAATTAAAGTATCTAGCTTGGGAAATGAATCTCTTTCTTTTCTGCTCATCCCAAGAGCCAGGAGTTTCTCCAGCGACCAAGTAATTTACAGTATCAGCATACCAAGGTGAAGTTGGTGTTACCACCATAAAGGTTTCATCGAGAAATGTCTCACGGATGTCCCCAGATAGAAAGTCATTAAGTGGAAGGTGAGACAGGTGGTCAACCACAACATTTTCTACTCCTTTCTTTTCATGTATCTCCAAGTCAAATTCTTGAAGGAGTAGGATCCACCTAATCAGACGTGGTTTAGAATCTTTCTTAGCAATGAGATGTTTCACTACCGCATGATCAGTGAAAATAACCACCTTAGACCCAAGAAGATAAGGCCTAAACTTCTCCAAAGCAAAAACTACAGCAAGTAATTCCTTTTCAGTGATGGTGTAGTTTTGCTATGATTCAGTTAAAGTCTTGCTGGCATAATGCAGCACATGAGGTCTTCCCTCAACCCTTTGTCCAAGGACTGCTCCTACCGCATAATCCAAAGCATCACACATCAGCTCAAATGGGAGTGTCAAATCAAGAGCTCGAAGAATAGGCGTAGAGATCAAGGCCTCCTTCAGAGTTTGAAAGGCCTCGGCACACTTTGAATCAAAATTGAAGGAAGATTCCTTCGCCAATAGGTCACAAAGTGGCCTAGAAATTTTACTAAAATTTTTAATAAAGCGCCTATAAAAGCCGGTATGGCCCAGAAAGGATCTAATCTATTTGACATTCGTGGGCAATGGGAGTTTGGAAATAGAATCAATCTTGGCTTTATCTACTTCCAAGCCTGGCTTAGACACAACATGCCCAAGTACATTTCCTTTCTGTACCATGAAGTGACTTTTCTCCCAACTGAGGACTAAACCAGTCTCCTTACATCGCTTTAACACATTCTCCAAGTGCGAGAGACACCGGTCGAAAGATGAGCCATAAATGGAGAAGTCATCCATAAACACTTCAACACACTCATCTATCATATCAACAAAAATGGACATCATACACCACTGGAAGGTTGCAGAGGCATTACATAATCCAAATGGCATATGCCTGAATGCAAAGGTACTGTAAGGACTCATGAACGTCATCTTATCCTGGTCATTAGGGAAGACTGCAACCTGGTTGTACCCAGAATATCCATCGAGAAAGCAATAGTACTTATTCCCCACTAATTTCTCGAGAATTTGATCAATAAAAGGCAAGGGAAAGTGATCCTTCTAGGTAGCGGTGTTCAACTTGCGGTAATCAATACAGACCCTCCATCCAGTTGAGAGTCTAGTCACAACTTATTTGCCTTGGTCATTAAATTCCACAGTAAAGCTTGCCTTCTTTGGCACCACATGAATACAACTTACCCATTTACTATCTGCAATGGGATATATGATCCCAGCATCCAGCCATTTCAAGATTTCCTTTTTAACCACCTCCCTCATATTAGGGTTCAGATGTCTCTGCATGTCCCTATATGGATTGATGGAATCATTAGTATAAATGTGGTGCATGTAGAGTGTAGAGTTTATACCCTTACTATTAGCAATGCTCCAAGCAATAGCTTCCTTGTGCCTAGACAAGCATTCAATCAAGGATCCCTTCTATGCCTCAGATAGCAAAGTTGAAATGATAATGGGGAGCATATCATTGGCACCCAGGAAGACGTACTTGAGAGTGTTAGGGAGGGGTTTCAACTCAAGGTCGAGGGCTTGTATGGTTGAGGGTTTCATAATAGATGTCCTCATCTCAGGTAGTAGATCTACCTTAGGTAGAGATGATGGGGAAAGAGACTTAGCAGAAACACCCAGCAACTCCTCAAGTTCTAGTATATCCCATTCACATTCCTCCAAGAGATGGGAATGCTCATTTAGCATGACATGCTAAAGGGGGTCATCACATAACATTGTAGGGGTTGCCTCTTCAATCAGGTCATCTATCACCTCAACTTGAGAACAATCCTCAAGCCCAGCTTGTTTGTAAGCATCAAATACATTAAGCTAGATTTTCCTATTCCCAAAGCCCATTTTCAATGCCCTAGTATTGCAATTGATTGAAGCATGCAAAGTTGCTAGGAAGGGGAGGCCCAAATGATGGAGGGTTTGGTTGGCATGTTGGTAGGGCCAGTGTCCAAAACTAAGAAGTCAACAGGGAAGAAGAAATCCTCCACTCTTACGAGGACATCTTCCAAAATTCCCTATGGTGTCTGAAGTGATCAATCAGCAACTTGGAGGATTACTGGGCTAGGCTTTAGATTGCCTCCCTCAAGCTGTTCATACATGTAGCTCGGAAGGATGTTCACACCCACACCCAAATCAAGTAGAGTCTCATTGATGTAAACACATTTACACTACTTAAGATGTCTATTTATGCATGTTCTTAAGCATAGGATTGCATTTCATGATATAAATATTGCATTACATGCATCATCTTGCATTTAGAATAGTTTGAATAAAATGGAGGTTAATTGTCTCCTTCTATGTGCTTGGACAGGGCAAACATTTTATCGGAGCCTCGGATCAAATATCCAACCGTATGGATGTGATCAGGGCGACGATTGGAGTTCAACGACTCCAAGATCACCCTAATCAGGCATCCATAGCATCAGATAGTGACCCAGGAACCCTAGAAGATCAAGGGCCAGGATGGTGTAAATCCACACTTCAGATGATAAATCCGACTGCACGGATGAATTCGGATCGACGATCGCAGCCCAACGACACAAAAATCGAGTCAATCCGACATCTGTGGCGCCATCACAACTTCCAGAAGATGGACGGCCAAGATAGCACCACGTGGCGCCATCTCAGCCACCCAAACGGTCGCTTCATCTTGTGAAGGCTCCGCGCCCGATCGCTCTCCGCCATTGGATCTTAATCCAACGGCTGTGGGCGCTCGCATTTAAAAACGTGCGCTCGACCATCCGCGCCCCATAGCGCAGCAGTCGAGCGCGCTATCGCGAGCGTGGGGTGCGGGTTCGATTCGCGGCGAGGCGCTGGAGGACGCGATCAATTGAGGTGCGTGGAGCGTCCGATAGCGTCGACGCACGATTGGACACGCAATCGAACGCGCAATCACATGCGTGGGGGGGCACAGCGCGCGGGCGCGGATGCATCTTAAGCCGTCCGATCTCGCGATCGGATGGCTGAAAATCAATGGACGTGCGCGGGCGTTGCGCACGCGGGCAGCCGAGCGGGCACGCACGAGCCGCCCACGTCGCCCACGAAGGGAGCTTTAGTGACGGATTTATCCGTCACTAAAGACCCCTCATTTACTTTTTTGAAGTTGTAATGTCCATTTTGCCCCCACTCCTTGCAACTATAAAAGGAGACCCCCTCCATACGAAATTCTCATCCCTTCTTTCTCCTCTCTACCCCTCCAAAGCTCAAAAGAAGCTTGTCCCACACCCGGGATGCTTCTTGCGAGATAAAGTCCAATTTTCGTTCCCCTTCGGAAGTGGATCCCGCGACGACGATGGCGTGCTGCTCCGTTCCCGTTCTTTTGCTTCGTCCTCCTTCATCTTGCTTCGTTCTCCTTCGTCCAGGCGTCGTCCCGTCCGGCTTGTCCCCCAAACAACCGTCAAGGAGGATTTCTCTCTCCCTATTCTTTTTACTGCTTTTTAATATAGATTTACTGCTTTCTAGATTAATCTACTCGTCCTCCAAGCGACCGTCGAGGAGGACATTTCTCCCTCCATTCTTTTAATGCTTTCTAGAGTAAATTTATCGCTTTCTAGTGTAATTGTTTCATGCATTCTAATTGTAATGAATAGTCTCTTCTATGATAAATTCTTTGTTTATTCTACATCTCATTTTGATTTCCATGTGTAATACTCTCTCTCTCTTACCCTCTCTCTCTCTCTTTTATTAATTGTAAATAATTAGATAGTTTAAATTGAATTATTTCGTGACAAATAAAAAGAAACGCGAAGTTTTTAAATCAAACGCCCGCCTCCCTGTGTTCGACCCGAAATTCTTTTCGGTATAAATTTTATTTGTTGAACATGAATTCTTCGCTTTCAAACTACAACGATAGGTTTTCCCAAAACCAAACACGTAAGCGTAGCGATTCGAGAAACCTGTTCAACATTTCGGCACCGTTGCCGGGGAGGCAACGATTTCCGATCTTTTCTTCGCATTTCTTGCACTTTATTTGTTTTCTAACTAGCTTTCTCTTCTGTCTATTGCTTTGCAGAAACCTCCATCAAGGAATCAACAAGCGGTAGACTAGAGTAAAGTGCAGCTGAAGACAACTGTAAGTGCTCCCCCATTCTTTCCCCCTCCATAGATTTCATTCGCCACATTAAATCCAAATCCAATTAACCTAGGTGTTTTGCATAAATCTTAGGAATAGTTTGGTTGTTTGGATTTCCACTCACATTCATTCCACCCTCATTCATAAAAAAAATAACAAAAAGATAATCTTGTGGGGTAATTTTCAACAAACACACAACACACACCCACATTCAAGGCACTTGATCAACTTGATTTGTTTTCTACTCAACCGGGTTCTGATCTGTGGAACCGGTACACACAAAGCAACATATAACAGAGTAGAAATTATTCTAGGTTAACCATTTTTGAGTGCCTAACTTAGTGGTGCATTTCAGGCCAATTGTTTGAGTTGATTGAGCCGCACCACTTCAAATAAAATAAACTCATCAAGTAGCTGCCAATTAGGTTCAACTCTTAGGGATTTACCAGGCACTCCACATTTTTTTTTAAACTTTAAAGGAAAACATCTTCACCTGTGCTTGCAAAACTTGGTGTGCCAATGAAACCTGTTTGAAAATACCTAAAGTTGAATCTTAAAAGTTACTAAGCAAGATTTGAACCTTAAAATTCACCACATCAAAAATAATCTTGCTTGAAAATCATTGGTTGTGCACGCACACACAAATCAATCAATCATTAAGGGCATAACCCATTTAAAGGGCCCATCACATTCCAAAGCACATTCAAACCTAGCCCTAAATAAAATAGAGTAGACGTTGGCCTTAAGGATTGAACTCGCTCTTCAGAACTCAGAACGAGATTATTTTCAATTAGTCTGTTTCTACTGTTCAATCTGATGTCTAGCTAGGGGAGCAGAGTCAAACGATCGCGGCTGGGGGGTACACTAGGAACTGGAGGTGCAAGCCGAAGGAAGAACCTTCTCCCTAGTCCCTCCTTCTAACTGGTTGGATTGAATAGACAGAAGTAGATTAAATCGTTCCTTTATCTCAAGACGGGTTTTGAGAGTCTGTAGGTCTGTAGGCTAATCCATTTAAGGACAGGTTTGATTGTTTGTATTGCAGGGTGCCTTTCTTCCTCCCAAGTCTCATGAATCCTTCCTCATATTTCACACATTCCCGCTCTTTCCCTCCTACTGTGAATTATCCTCAACATGACGATTATCCCAACTTGTATTGTAATCAACCATCAATTAGTTGGGATAATTCAGATTGGAGATACAATTCCGAACCCCCGTGTTTAGGGTCTAACCCTGAACACTTTGATTCTAATTTCTATCCTTCTCAGAGCTACATCGATTATAGATCGTCTTCCTTTCATGCACAACCTAATACGATCTATAATCAAGAAGGATACACTGATCCTTACCCATCTTCTGATTTCACTGCCTTTAGGTCATCACCATCTTTTCAACAATCTGAAATGACCTATTATCAGGAAGGGTATAACGAATCTCAATTCGTTAATTCCTCTGCATTGATGTCTAACCCACCCAACCCTGAACCAACTCATTTGGTTTAGGTTAATCAGGTTCAAGATAAGGTTCTGGCTAACTTGAGGAATATCATTCAATCTTTAAAACTTCAGCCAATACCTTGCATTAAGAGATTGGAGCCCCTGATTGAAATGATTGATGATTTAAACAAGTTTTTGTTGGATTGGCTCCAGGATGTTAAGGATAAGAACCCGAGTGAGTTTCTACTTGGGAAATTAGCGAAATTGAGGATGAGATTCGTGGTTGCTTTGATTCAATCTTGGAATAATTCCCAGGATGAACCCTCTTCAGGAAAGCCAATGACAGAACCCGCTCCAGCACCTGTTGGGGGGGACACGTGTTATGAAGCTGACCAAATTGAATTAAAACAACCAATTAAGGATGATCTAATTTCTTCACCTGAGATCCCTAAGCTGGGTTACGAGGAAACGTATGTCTCCTTAGAACAGAAAGTGACAAATGATTTTAGGACATACATTGATACGGATCCTGATGGTGAAGATTCAAGTTGCGAAGTCTCACGCGAGTTTTCTAAAAATGATTTCTGTGAGACGATTGGGCCTGAGGAATCTGATAGATCAATTGATAGCCCAATAACTACACTGATCCTATTAGGGCACACATTACGGATCCAGAATCGCATTTTCTGGAGGAATCAATTCAATGCCCTGATTATCAGTTACACCCTGTTGAGCCTATTGATGATTCTAATTCTGAGATAATTAAACCCAAGTCAATTTTGATTCTGCCAAATCATTTAGACTTGGAGATTTCAGACGGGGTGATGAATATACAAGAGGTCCTGGAATTTGATAAGCTGAATGAAGAGAATAGGAGCTGGGAAGTTCTGATTTGGGAAGTCAATTTTGGAGGAAATAGAAGATTGAGTCGAAGGGTTCCTTTTAAGCTGAAACCATCAAATCAGAACCCTTACGACATTTGTTTCGAGGATGTCAAACCCAAGCACACATTCAACGATTATCCTTTTGAGCTTCAATTCTCTGTAACCCTTCTTTTTGGCCTTGGGTTGCATTCTCATAAATCGCAGGCCCGACCCCGCTTGCATTCTGATTTTAGGTTTTGGGTAATTTTTATCCAGAACCTAAGATATTCTCGATTATGGCGTGTGGGTCTGCACCACAATCTGGTCCACATCTGTGGACCTCTGTTGACAGGTCGGAGGATTATTCTATTTATTCTAATTCTGACCAGCACTTGTGAATTCTTCATTTCTTTTCCTTGTATAGTGTGCCTAGCTGAAGGCACTAAACTCAGCACATATACAGTTTTTCTTAGTTTTCATCTCGGAGCGGACCTGACATTCACGTAATTCAGGTGCTTTCTTCACTTTTCCACTCTGTTTTATGTCTTTTTAACACAATGAGGACATTGCATTAGATAGGCATGGGGGGGTGGATATTTATCTCTGAATTCATTCGTCAGCTCCGTAGATTTGTTTTATTTTGATTAAAAAAAAAAGCGAAATTAGGAAAGAGAATTTGGGTTTAAGAAAATTTTCAATCTTAGGAAAAACTACATTAAGATCTGAACACAAAGACCCTTCAGGTCTTTAAACTTAATCAGCCCGTGTATCCACTAAAATGTGGATTTGTTTTTCGAGTTCTCGCCAACTTGAATTTTATTTTAATTGGAGTAAATAAGTTTGGGTGATAAGTACACGACTTATCAACCCACCCTCTGATTTGAGGGAATTTTGAGTCTTAAGCATCTACACACTTTCTTTGCACTGACTCATTGTTCGGCGATTCTAACGGAAATTGGGTAGCTAATGAACCTTCTAGGGTGATATGGCTGGCAAGTTATTGTGGGTAACAGCCATAGGTAGGTTGTCCAGAGCCCAGTCACTGGACCTTTCTCTTTTTCCTACCCTTAGGTAAATCTTAGACTAGGGAAGCCACCTACTTTAAAAAAAAAAAAAGGAGGAAAAGAACAAAAAGAAATAAGCCACACTTCGCCGCACAAGTATGGCTGACAAGTTGTCGGTGGTAACAGCTCATCGATCGGTTGTCTAGAACCCAGCTCAGAAAATGCACTAAAAATTCCCAAAACACTTAGGAAGAAGGGGAGAAGTAGAATAAACTGGGGAGATATACACTGGATTCACCCTTGTGTTCACCCCGTAAAAAAATAAAAGTAGGGAGAAAGCTACCGATTGTAAAGATACACCTTTAGGTAGAAGTCTTTTTGAGGTCACCTAGAGGCGTAGAAATCCGAAGTTTGTTTTAATTGCCGGTCAACGAGTCTATCACAATCACAATAAGATGCTTAAAACTTAGGGTTCTCATCAAATCTTGGGTGAGTTGAATGGCCGTAGAAAGCCACTCTTAAACCCTAAAATTTGAAAATCCAAAAAAATTAGAAAAGGGAAAAAGAAACTTTTTCTTTTAATAAGGCGAGGGCTTGAAGCGGTCGGCATTTTGGCTGATACCCGGGCACTGTTGTGTCTTTGAAAGTTCAGTTCCTAAGTAGGCAATTTCTTAATGATTGAAAAATAACTCAAGTCCAAATAATCTAACCTAATTCTTTTATAAATAGCATAAAGTTTTTGCTAGGGACTAGCAAAAGATAGGCATGGGGGTATGATGTAAACACATTTACACTACTTAAGCTATCTATTTATGCTTGTTCTTAAGCATAGGATTGCATTTCATGATATAAATATTGCATTACATGCATCATCTTGCATTTAGAATAGTTTGAATAAAATGGAGGTTAATTGTCTCCTTTTATGTGCTTGGATAGGGTAAACATTTTATCGGGGCCTCGGATCAAAGATCCAACCGTATGGATGTGATCAAGGCGACGATTGGAGTTCAACGACTCCAAGATCACCCTAATCAGGCATCCATAGCATCAGATAGTGACCCGGGAACCCTAGAAGATCAAGGGCCAGGATGGTGTAAATTCGCACTTCAGATGATAAATCCGACCACACGGATGAATTCGGATCGACGATCGTAGGCCAACGACACAAAAATTGAGTCAATCCGACATCCGTGGCACCATCTACAACTTCCAAAAGATGGATGGCCAAGATAGCACCACGTGGTGCCATCTCAGCCGCCCAAACGGCCGCTTCATCTTGTGAAGGCTCCGCACCCGATCGCTCTCCGCCGTTGGATCTTAATCCAACGGATGTGGGCACTCGCATTTAAAAACGTGCGCTCGACCATCCGCGCCCCATAGCGCAGTGATCGAGCGCGCTATCACGAGTGCGGGGAGGGGGTTCGATCCGCGGTGAGGCGCTGGAGGGCGCGATCAATTGAGGCACGTGGAGCATCAGATGAAGATCGGACGGCTGCGCGCGTCCGATAGCGTCGACGGGCGATTGGACTCGCAATCGAACGCACAATCACACGTGTGGGGGGCGCGCAGCGCGCGGGCGCGGACGCATCTTAAGCCGTCCGATCGCGATATCGGACGGCTTAAGATGCGTCCGCGCCTGAAAATCAATGGACGTGCACGGGCGTTGCGCACGCCAGCAGCCGAGCGGGCACGCATGAGCCGCCCACATCGCCCACGAAGGGAGCTTTAGTGACGGATTTATTCGTCACTAAAGACCCCTCATTTACTTTTTTGAAGTTGTAATGTCCATTTTGCCCCCACTACTTGCAACTATAAAAGGAGACCCCCTCCATACGAAATTCTCATCCCTTCTTTCTCCTCTCTACCCCTCCAAAGCTCAAAAGAAGCTTGTCCCACACCCGGGATGCTTCTTACGAGATAAAGTCCAATTTTCGTTCCCCTTCGGAAGTGGATCCCGCGACGACGACGGCGTGCTGCTCCGTTCCCGTTCTTCTGCTTCGTCCTGCTTCGTTCTCCTTCATCCAGGCGTCGACCCGTCCGGCTTATCCTCCAAACAACCGTCGAGGAGGATTTCTCTCTCCCTATTCTTTTTACTACCTTTTAATATAGATTTACTGCTTTCTAGATTAATCTACTCGTCCTCCAAGCGACCGTCGAGGAGGACATTTCTCCCTCCATTCTTTTAATGCTTTCTAGAGTAAATTTATCGATTTCTAGTGTAATTGTTTCATGCATTCTAATTCTAATGAACAGTCTCTTCTATGATAAATTCTTTGTTTATTCTACATCTCATTTTGATTTCCATGTGTAATACTCTCTCTTACCCTCTCTCTCTCTTTTATTAATTGTAAATAATTAGATAGTTTAAATTGAATTATTTCTTGACAAATAAAAGGAAACGCGAAGTTTTTAAATCAAACGTCCGCCTCCCTGTGTTAGACCCGGAATTCTTTTTGATATAAATTTTATTTGTTGAACACGAATTCTTCGCTTTCAAACTACAACGATAGGTTTTCCCAAAACCAAACACGTAAGCGTAGCGATTCGAGAAACCCGTTCAACACTCATCAATCTGTAAGTCATCAATAACCACTGAGATGTACGGGGCTCCTGGGTCCTTAAGTTTCTGGGGTGTGCCATGTTGAATAATTGAGCTAACAGAATCAGGTAGGACAACTTTTGATTGGACCTGTTTCCTAGATTGCTGCTTTTTCGTGCACAGGTCCTTTAAGAAGTGGGCATAAGATGGAATCTGCCTGATAGCTTCAAGCAAAGGCAGGTTAATCTGCACTTGCTTGAATGTTTCCATGATCTCATCTGTCTTATCTTTGGCTCCAGATGAGCCAGCAGAAGTTTGCCCAGAGGTGGATAAGTGCTCTGGAAAGGGCACTCTCAATCTCTGGGTGGAAGGGTTGTCATGTCGAGTAAGGGGTGGAACGAGGACAACTTCTTTTGGTGAAGTGATTTCAAGTGGAGAAGATTTAGGCAAGTCTTCTCTGGTGGGGGTGAAAGTCGGGATGGATGGTTTTTCAGAGGGTGAGACTATAGGAGCATCGGGTTTGAAAATTTCTTTCCCACTCCTCAGAATAGTCACCGCCTGGGCATGCTCCCTAAAGACAATTCCTTTTCCTTTAGAATTCTCCTCAGCAGCACTGGGAAGCTTCCTAGCTTCCCTCTATCTAACGGCCTCAACAAGGTGTCCTATCTACGATTTCATCTCATATATAGCCTTGTCATGAGATTGGATGATGGCAATTTGACTCTCTTGCATAGTTCTCAACATTGCCTTCAATTCATCCATCTCAAAGGTCTTAGGTTGGGCAAAGGTCTGAGGTTGGTTCATTTGATGGTTTTGAAAGGATTGTGGTTTATAATTTCCTGAATTTGAGACATTTCCTTGTCTCCATGAAAAGTTTGGGTGGTTCCTCGATCCCTCACTATAAGTGTTGGAAAAAGGGTCATTACAAGGTCTTCGACGGAACCCTTGAGCGGCATTCAGATATGCCTGTACAAGCTAAGGGAATTGGGAGGCCAAGTGGAAATCCACAGTGACGTGTGTATTGCCTTGGCAAATGGAGCATTCAAAAGCTTGGGATGTGGAGGTGTTAGATACAAATTGGCTCAGGCTCGACATAAGTCTTTTCATGTTTTGATTCAATAATTGAATCTGATAGGCTAAATTCTGGGTGTCCCTTGCCTCATTCGCCTCCAAGTTTCTTTGCATGAGAGTGGGTTTTCTATCCATGTAGGCAGAATTCAAGTGAATAGAATTCTCACTCAAAGTATCAAAAAGGTTCCAAGCTTCATCCTCAGTCTTAGATAGAAGGGTTCCTACACAAGCACCATCAGTAGTCTGCCTGTGCGAATCATTAAGTCCGGTGTAGAACCTTTCAACTAGTTGCCACTTAGGCACCTGGTGATGTGGGCAAAGTCTCAACAGGTCATTAAAGTGCTCCCACGCATCATAGAAAGCTTCCCCATCCTTTTGAACAAAACTCATAATTTCCCTCCTAAAGTGATTGCTTTGCTCAAGGGGAAGTACTTCTTCAAAAACTCCTTCTTCAGGACATCCCAAGTGTTAATATCATCAAGGATATGATACCAATACTTGGCTTTGTCCCTGAGGAAGAAAGGAAAGAGGGTCCACATTTGAGCGTCATCAGTAACGCCCTGTAGCTTCACTGTGGAACAGACCTCGATGAATTCCTCTATATACATGTAAGGGTCTTCCCTAGCAATACCATAAAAGGAGGGCAGCAAAGATATAGTACTGCTTTTGATCTCATAAGGATTGTCCCCTTCAGGTCTACGTAGTGTAGGGCCAGCTTGATTGGTTGGAATGAAATATTCCTTAAGGCTCCTTTGACCAGCCATTTCTTCCCTTGGAAGGTTTCTTCTTAAGATTCTTTCAAGTTTAGGATCAAACACAAGTTGTCTCCTAAGAGATCGCCTACCAAGCATGCACTACAAACACAATTCGAAAGGACTTGTTCAGTCTTTACAAATTTAGGCTTTTGACTTTAGTTCAAATTATAGGTGACAAAGCAAGTTTCCCAATCAATTATGCGCCTATGTCAACCTTCGAAATGCCAGAAAAGACCTAATTGGAGCTTAGGTGTTCTTCCCTAAATCTCAAATGGTAGAGCAACTCCAAAGATGAAAGATCGAGGGATGCAAGTAGGCCTAAGCCTTCCTTTGAAGCTGTGCTTTCGCGGTGCTTCTTAACTACCCCCAAAAATCCATGACAGGGTATCCCCCTCTTTGGATTTACAAAACCTTTGATCTCAAGTTCCGAACACTTCAAATTCCAATGGTAGGAGGGCTCTTGTCCTAGTAGTTCCAAGACCTTGGAGTGTCTAAATGTGTGCCACGGTGCAAGAGATAAAAGTGTGCATACACCGCAAAAGATTTTAAATTTTGAATCACACGTCACATTTGAAAATCAAGTCCTTGATTTTTAAATGTCCCTCCTTTAATTACTCCTTTTTCAAAAATTAAATGTGACCACTCTTTTAGATTGCTTCAAGACAGATTATGTGGTCTAAAATTAATCCAAATGTATTTGTATGATAGGTAGAAATGTAAAGTTAGAAGTGCATACCTGACTTCAGCATTCTTCATGCAATATGCAAGACAAGAAGTTAGATCTAGATGCTGCTCATTCAATCCTAAATGATTCGATCTAAGGGCAGGCAGCTTCTAGCAAGTAGCTCGTGTTGTTTTTTTTTTTTAGCTACTTATGCACAAACAATGTAAGGATAAACAACTCACAAAATAAATTAAAAACCTAGATCTAAAGAAAAGGGAATAGGCTCCCAAAAATCAGCCCCAATTACTACAAGGGCAATAAAACAGGAATAAAACTTGTGACAAAGGAGAATCCCCTATGGAAGTGGGATCCAAGTCTCCTGCATCTTCCCTGTGTGTAGGCATCGCTCAAGGTCGACATCGTCTCCCAGATGCACCTGTCACCTAGAAAAGATAACAAATGGTCTGATCACTATGCAACGAAAAATATTCAGAAATAAAAATTAGGTGAAATTATTGCATCTATTGCCTCCCCGACAATGGTGCCATTCGATAAGATGATTTTTGCTTTCGAATAATGTGAATAAGATGATTTGTCGTTTAAATAACAAAGTGGTGGAAAATCGCTTAACAAAATAATTAAAATAAAAATTAAATCACTCACAGAAGAGCGAGTCGTATCCACAAGGAGACAATGATGTAATAAATTCATGAATATTTTTCTCGTATTCATTAAATCGAGTGCGAAATCCATAGTCAAATCTGACATGAAATGCGACGAAAAAAAGACACACAATACTCGAGAATGTAAGGTTATGTGTGCAATTTTTCCTCACTGAAATATTCAATAAATATGTGATCAATCTCAGTAATTTCCAGTTGCACATATCATAAAGATAATTTATGTACATCTTAATCCAAAACCAATGTCAAAAGATGTGAATAACAAAAGTGAAGCAATTATGAGAAAGCATGAGCATGAAGTTGCAATTTCACTCAATATATCAAATATTAAAATAAAAATGAAAATTTGGCAATGGCATTCAAATGTAAATATTAATTAACCCAAAAACAGAGGATTTGGTTCCTTTGTGCTTGCGCGAAGAGGAGGCGATGGTGGCTTGCGGGAAGCTCGAAGAAGGATAAGCATGACAAGAGCTTTCCGATGGTGGTGGTGGTGCTCCAAACGGCCATTGGTGGTCGCTGGCTAGAGTGGAAGAAGCCGCCAGCGTTGAGGCTCTTCGACCAGCCTTCGAGTAGCCGATTGGTGCGGCTGGAAGTGTGGTTGTGCTCGGGGAGTCGAGGCGAGTCCGATGGAGTTCCCGACGCAAAGTTTCATGGACAGATTTGATGGCTACATTTGTGGTTGCTTTGGGTACCTTCGGTCGACAAAGAAGAAGAAGAAGAAGGAGGAACTGGGCGTGTTCACAGGCAGCAACACCGACTAGAGTAGAGCACGCTATGTGCATGTTGCTGGTGGGCGAGGCCGATTGCTACTGCTGGGCATACAGCTTTGGCTGCGAGGAGCGCACGATGGTTCTGCGGGCAGAGGTGCGCACGCAGTAGCAGCGGGCATGGGAATGGTGCTGGAGGGCACACGGCTGTGCGTGCTACGTGCGGCTGGTGGAGTGCGGGTGCGTGCAAGGTGCGTACTGTAGGAGGTGCGTGGGTGGGGAGCTAGCGAGGTGCATGCAATAGCTAGGAGCTGCACGTGGAAGGGAAGATGAAGCACGGTGATGCAGGGACTCTTGGTGATGTGGGCTGTCACACCACACGCCCACGGTGGTGGAGTTGCACTGTCGCAGTTGAGGCCGGTGGTGAGGAGTGGATGAGAAACGAAGTGAAGTTTCGTCTAACAGGAGGGGGTGACGTAATAATTGCGGAAATAAATATAAACAATCTCAAAAATAGATAATCACACAAGTACACAAGTATTTTTTAGGTGGAAACCCAAACCGGGTGAAAACCACCACCTAACCCTCTCGAGTTAGGATTTTCCGATCAACCAAGTTGATCAAAATCCACTAAATGAATCACTTTAAATGTAACGAACGCGTGCCCCAGACGTCGGACTAGACTTCTGGGATCGTTTCCAGATGTCTGGAAATCCGTTATCTTCCACACGCGCGGGTCGTTTGCGCGCCTCAGCGCGCAGACCTGCATATTCGTTTATTCCCTGCGGCTGCAGACGCCCTGCCGCATCCTCTCTCCTCCTCACACGGCCTTAAAAGGCCACACCTCCCCTCACTTCCGTCACCACCATCTCCTCCCTCTTCTCCTTCAGCCAGTGAGCGTGAGCACGAGCGCGAGGGCGGCAGCGGTGGCCGCAGTGAGCGCGAAGGAGGTGCTGCATGCGAGAGCGGAGCTCTGCTGTGAGGGCGAGCTCGCCGGGCTGCTAGGGCCGGCCGGCGGAGGGTGCAGGGGGCGCGGAGCGACGCGGAGGGGGGACTGCTGCGGTCTGAGAAGCAGGCGCGCGAGGTGCGACGCGGGCGGCGTCGCGAGCGGAGGCCGAGTGGCACCCTGATTCTGGAAAAATTTCCAGAATCAGACGTCTGGGTTGATAGCCAGACGGTGAGGGAGACGTCTGCAAGACCATCCAGACGTCTGAAAGGTGAGTTTTCCGTCTCCTTCTTCCTTCCTGTCGACTGATTGTACTGAGGGAGGGAGATGGGTGTGCGCAGGCTCGGTGATTCGCCATCCATCGCGAATCAGACGTCTGGCAGTAGTGCCAGACGGCGGAAGCGACCTCCAGACGTCCGGGGTGACCATCGGACGTCTGGGAGCTAGGCCAGATGTCCCCGCAGACTTCTGGACGTCTGGGAAACCACGCTGAACAAGGTAATTCTCTAATCCACTTTTTAAGACGTCTGGAAGAAGTTCCAGACGTCTGATTTTGCACAGTGTCGTCGATTTTGACCCGTTTAGGGCCCGTTCGGGTTCCGTTTTCCACGATTCGAGTTGCATTCTTTTCAGAATTAATTCCTCTACTCGTCTACAGTAGCTATACACTGTTTTGAGACACTCCTTGTGTTTGATCCTTGTGATTGTACCTGGTAGAGTGGATTTAAGTTATTAATAAAATCTGTTAAATTATGAAACCATAAATAGAACCTAGGACATTGCATGAATCCTAGGAATGAGAAATAGATGGAATGATAACTCCTAGGTGTTGCATGAATCCTAGGGCTGGAAAACTAGATTGTATGATAGATCCTAGGATATGGCATGAATCCTAGGATGGGAAAGCTAGTGGAATGTATAATACTGCAGTCTTGGTAAATGGAAAGAGATATATAGCTGCCTGTAATTTGAATTAACAGCTGCCTATTGTGAATAAATAACATGGTTGAGAACATGGATTGTAAGAATGTGAAACTGGAAAGTGAAACCTGGATGTTTGAGTAAGAAGGATGGAACCCTACGGGGAAGTAGGAGTAGAACTCCTGGAAAGTGAATGGAATAGTATTGGGGAAGTGAGCTGGCCCTTGAGTACGGAGTACCAAGGAGAGCGACTGTCCCCCTGTTTAGTGCAGAGCGGAGCCAGCCGCCCCAGGGACCCGGGGTTAGGACTGGCCACTCTGTACAGACTTGCTGGCCCTTGCGTACGTAGTACCGAGGAGAGCTACTAGTGTAGGGAGGTACTAGCTACCCCACGGGCCCCGGGGTTCTGCTAGCCTCCCACACCGACTTGTTAGGCCCGCTGGGGCAAACCAGGGTAGTCAGGCGAGGGTGCGTGGACTGTGGAGGGGCAAGGCCCCGGTTTGGTTATTGTGGAGGGGTTGGACCCCTGTTACTGAGAGGGCTCTGCCCTAGACTGGTTCTGTGCTGTTCTTTGGGCGCACCCATTAACGGAAACGACTGACCGCGTGCCAGTACGGGTTAGCTACCTGTGCGTTTATCGTGCGTGCCGTAGTCACCGTTACGTCTATCAGTGACCTTGGGGTGGTTGACTGAGGGTAGGATCACCACGGGGGACTCTCCCGGCCAGGAGAGCACCACATGCTACTTCTACTTTTTGGAAAAGACTGCAATCAAGATCGTTCCCACGAGGAACATTCGGGATCAAGAAAAAGATCTGGGGAATAAATGAAATAGTGAGACAATTGAAAGATGTGAATAAAGAAAGTAATTGAACAAAACAGCTACTGTACACTCTACTGTTGTCTTTAGTTTAGTTGCCACTCTACTCAGCATTTTGCTGACGTGTTACACTCGTTACCTTTTTCAGGACCAGGTGTTGAGCAGCCAAGGTCAGCGGCTGCAGAGGACGCTGGGCCGAGTAGGGTCCAGTAGAGTTACCACTGTCTCTTGTACCTTGGTGGGATGCCTTCCTCTATAGTTTTATTATTTCGTCGTAGTATAGTATAGAGGGAGGTGATTACCAGTTTAATACAATTTGTTACTTGGAAATAAAGAGTTCCCGAGGTCGAACTCAGGGAGCAAGTTGTATTCTAGGGGTACAAGTTTCTTTTACAAAAATAAAGAAAGAGAGAGAGAGAGAATTTGTTGGCTTTTCTTCTTTTCTCTTTGCTTCTCCTCTTCTTCTCATGCTCTTTTTCTTCTTTCAGTTCTTGTCTTGGCCTCTCTGCGTTCTCCTCTGCCTCGCCTTCCTTCTCCTTCCTTGCCTTCAGGACGTCGTCTGATTTTCCAATCAGACGACTTAAACCGCCGCTGCTACAGTGCCGCTCGGTGATCCTCCTTCCTTCAGCCTTCGTCTTCTTCTACGGTTCTTCTTCACCTGTGCCTGCACACTTACACAGCTTGATCAGAGAGGGGCAAAACCTATCTCTACCCTCCCCCCCCGTCTCTCTCTCTCACAGAATCCGCTCATAGGATAGCTCTCCCAGAGCTGCCGGGTAGCCGGGTACGGGTCGCGCCCGGGTCCAGGCCCACTGGCGTGCGTGGTGGGCGAGGAGTGCAGGTCAGTCTAAGTCGGGTCGGGCCAGGTCCGCGAGGCGTGAGCGCGGACGAGACCGGGTCGAGCGAGCGAGTGAGTGAGAGGGACCTCACCCCGTGCTCAGGAGGCAACGAGCATAAGGCGCTTTTTGCCTTTATGCAGGCGCTCTCCTCTGAAAGGTTACGAGGTGGGACTAAATGTCCCACCCCAATTTGGGTGCCTGCGCGTAGGAAGCAGCGACAGTCGAGGCGAAGCGCGGGGGCTTCGCACGAGAGCTTCGACTCAACTGCAGCCTAACGCTTTGCCGAAGTGCCCCCGCACAGCCTGGGAGGGTGACCTGGGCGCTTCGCATGAGAGGCAGCAGGTGAAGAAGCTGCTTCACTTCAACAATGGCGGCGATGAGCGCAGGTACCTGCCCACAGAAAAACGGCCTCTCGGCCCAATCAGAAACGCGGAGGACCTTCGCCGTGGCACGGCGAAGGTGGTCGGGGGGTGTGCAGGCGGCGGGGCAGAGCCTAAGGGCTGCCCTAGGTCGGACTGTGGGTCGGAAGATGGGTTTGTTCGGTGGAGTTGCAGAGGGTGATGTGGGGGAAGTGGAAGGGCGGAGGTTGATCAGGGTGAGGAGGCGGAGGTTCTGCGGTGGTCGGCGAGCCGTGTGGGTTGCTGGAGTGATGGGAGCGGCTCGCCGGAGGATAGCCGGAGGCGGAGAAGGTGAGGGTGAGTGGTCGGAATCGAGGGCGACAGTAGATGTTTAAAGTGAGGAAAAGGAAGAGGGGAGGAAGAGGAGGAGTTCTACCTACTTAGCAGGACGAGGAGGGGTCGGAGCGGGCGACAGTCGTATCGACTGTCGCCGGAGAAGAAGATGCCCGGGGGAAGGGGCGGCGGCGAGCAGAGGGCCGGAGAGGCGCCAGCTGGGTGCGGCGTGGCGCGGGAAGAGCAGGGGAAGAAGTCTCTGCTGCTGGTATTGCGGCAGAGCGAAGAGGAGGAGGAGGAAGAACCGCCGGAGCTGGTGGGCGTCTGCCGGAGTGAGAAGAGAGGAAAGTTGGGGGTTTTCTCCGTCAGATCCGAGCTGGGAAGAACGGTGGAGCGACGGGGGTATTTATAGGGACCGAATCAGGGAGGAAGGCGGAGGGAGACGACGTGTCTCCCTCGCCGGAGGACGCCGGAGATGGAAACCCATACCGTCCGTGTGTTCGCACGGCCGGTTCGGTGGGTTACAGGGACCAGGGGGGTGTCCCTGTGACGGCTGACGATGCAGGGCACCCCCGGTTTACTTGCTAGACTCTCCCCCTCACCCTGCGCGGCGCCATGCTCCGCGCAAGGTCGTCGGAGCATGGTGCTGGCAGGTTTTGCAGGGGGGACCTGAACGCAAAGAACGAAGGAGAGTTAGGGGCCAAAATGCGAGGGTTCAAAAGTTGAGGGCCGAAAAGTAAATATATGAGGACGAAAGTGTAAAGTTGGTCAAGAAGGTTTCTTCTTAGGCTCAAGTTTTTATACATGACTAATTAGGACCTAAGGAATCTGATGGTGAATTTTATTTCTAGATTAAACCTTGTTTGACTGGTCAATTTACGCAAAAACCCAAATTAAGTTATTAATTGGGTATGGTTCTCAATGTAGGTCAAGATGGGTTCCTATGGTCAAATTGAAGGTTCTAAACCCTAGAGATTATTTTTCTATGAATTTTAGAGGGTTTATTCCATTTTTGCTTTGCCTTGAACCTCGTGAATTGAAGTGGGTTTGTTTTAGGGTTACAGATTATCATTTAGTTCCTTGGAATTGCTGTAGCCCTTGCTAGATCATCTCATCCCACTTTTATTCTTATTAAGTTGCTTTGACCTATGTTTGGACCCTGAATTACCCTGTATGCAGATTATACTGGTAAAATTGCATTTTTACCCCTTATGACTTGTTTTCTCCTTAAACTCAGAATTCTCTGAGTTAAGCCTTTCCTTGAGTTATGTAGGAACTTTTATCCTTTGTATTGGGTCAAAATGAGCTAGTTATGGCTCATGATGAGGTTCTCATCATACCCCCATGCCTAGCTTTTGCTAGTCCCTTAGCAAAAACTTAAGGCTTCAACCCTTGTTCTAGACCATGAAGTTTTTAATAGCTTTAGATAAGTGCTTTTTTATTTGAGCATAGATTAGGTTAGAATGCTGACCATAGGCCTAAAAGGTACTCTAGTACCAATCAAGATCCAAATCTGTCTAGCCTTAGCCTCAGTCTTTAGCAAAGGTTTTTAAGGCCCACAAGAACTAACCTAAGGTTTATTGGACTTTGTGGTTAAAGCACCCATGCTTGAAATGATTTTAGCCCTGGCTCAGTTCGTAGTGCATTTTGTAAGAGAGAGATAGAAAGTTATTTTGTTTGGAGAGTTTTCTCTCTCTTTTTCTTTTTAGTTCTAGCCTAGGATTGGCTTTTCAACACGGTCTGTATCAGATTCCTTGCTCCCATCATCAATCCTCAAGGGTTCCTGGCGATCGATGCTTCGAGATAGCACCGCCCATGGCAACCCCCGGAACCCTGGCTATTGAGATTTCGAGATAATCCCATCCATGGAATCTGAACCAGCAGAGTGCTTACATGCCCCTAGTAGGATATGTAAATATCCTAAGAGACAAGCACCGAGGAGATGATATTTTGTTACGCATCTTCGAGGGGATTTCCCGCCTCTCCGCGCTGGGACTCGTCCAAATCAACTTGTGTTGATCGGCCGCTCCTATTCTAGGTGTTCTTTTCAGAATTTTGCGACGCTTCTGCGTGATTCTGATTTTTACGCTTACTAAACCAGGCTGTGTGTGTGGTTAGGGTGCTTAGGTTACTGAGTCCCGTAAACCAAAAATTAGTTAACGAGGCCAAATACTTCCTAAGCCTTAGACCTAATACTTCAGCTTTTCATTTTCCTCAACCTCTTGAGGAGTGTCCAGATCTTAATGGGTACTAAGAGTCTATTCAAGAATGCCTAAGGTTTGCATTCTTACTAATCTCATTATGCACTTTTCAGTTATTTTCTTGAATGAGGTCTAGAACTTAGGCTAATTCCTTAGTTCCTTACTAATGACTATCACCTTTTTCTCATAATTTTGTGCTCCTTTTTTCCTTTTGTTTCTTTTCTCCTTCTTCACAAAATTTCCTTCTCCTCTTTTCCTCTTATTCTTTTTCGAAAAATTTTTAATTTTTATGGTGTTTTTGGCATATGTGAATTTTTTGTTTGAAACCTTTTCTTACAAGTTTTGCACTTTCATACCCCCCCCCCATGCCTAAGATTTGCAATGTCCTCATTGTAACCTAGGGGTTTGTATTTAACTTAGTTCATACATTAGGACAGATGTTTTGATGAGTGAATGGGTCAGGGTGACTGTTGCGGACGATTTCTAATCCCAGATGCAAGCACCTGAGGTGGAGTCGGCTGTCCTAAAGTGTGAGCTTTAAGTGCAAAAAGGTGTCAGAACAAGTTTCAGGTTTTCAAAGAGAATGACGGGCTGCCTCCCGTTGAGCGCTAAATTTGATGCCTTCAGCCAAGCGGGAAATGCGATGGAGAGGGGATGGTCAAATCAGCAGAGTTTTGTAAGACAAGCACCTTGATTAAGAGCCTGGTTGGTCCAACCAGGTGCTTGTTCAGATCAACAGGCTAATGATGCAGCCCAAACCCAATCAATCTGGTGGGTTGATAGATGTGGATAAAAAGGTGTGGAACCCACCATATACTACGAAGCTCATATGAATGTGGAAGTGAAAATGCAGGGTTTGGCTGAGTCGAATCAGCCTGGTCAGAGTAGGGATCCGTAGAATAATCAATGAATGACGCGGAAACCCTACAGGGGTGATCAGAGAATGATGGAGCATGGTATGTAGTCTGATCAGTGTTCCAAACCCGATGTGGAAATGCAATCGGCTCGGTGAGAGGTGAATCTGAATAGAAATTGAGTCCGGTTGCGGGTCGGGGTTGGGAAGAGGTTTTGATTAGTTCTGTGTGTGCAGACGAGGTGGCAACTGTGTATGAGGGCTCTTCTAGAAACGGATGATAGGTGGTTTCCTGTAGAGAGTCCTCTGGGTAACTATCAAATGCCGGAAGAGTGTCTGTAGGATGAAAGAAATCGGATTCGAGAAAAAATTTGGATTCTGGGTTACAATCACTCTTGGCATTTTCTGTTTTTGGTTCCTGAGGATCGAAAAGGAATGATTCTGTGTTATCAGTGATCTCGGGAATCAGGACCTCAGAGTCGGAGTCAGAGTCATGAGAACTGAGGTCGTAGATAGGCCTGGCGTGTTCAGGAAGGGGAATCTCTCCGCAATTATAGTCGGATCTGAAATTGTCGGAGAGTTTGTGAAAATGAGATTCATGATCATGAATTCCACCACAGCAAAAATCCTCAGATGTGGAATCAGCAGCCTGATTGGGGTCTAGCCTATATGTCAATTCTGGGCTCGAAAAGGTATTCTGTCTAGGCTCAAGCTCCA
The DNA here is from genome assembly GCA_037157565.1 of Thalassia testudinum. Lineage (NCBI taxonomy): Eukaryota > Viridiplantae > Streptophyta > Magnoliopsida > Alismatales > Hydrocharitaceae > Thalassia > Thalassia testudinum. The sequence goes on along the minus strand of JAZHRO010000040.1, from coordinate 7,803,296 downwards.
AGATGGTAGGATAGACCCAATTACAATCCAACTCGTCCAACTCCTCCGTCTCTGTATCATAAATTGGCATGTTCTCTGGAAAATCGATCAGATTTGCTGAAGATGTTGGAGAGGGATATTCATCAAATAGAGGCCCGGAATCATATTCTGTAAAAATTTGATCTTTCTCATAAGGGGCCTCATAATCTTCCCAATAAGTTTCAGATCTAGGTTCTAGGCTTAGGATGTGGGTAGAATTATTAGAACCTAAGTCTGAATAACCTTCGAGGGCCACCTTATCAAAATAAGGGGCGGAATTTATACCCTCAAAAGGTTCAGTAGTGATCTCATTATTGCTGGAGTTTTGGAATTCTAGGCTTGGCAATTCATGGTCTAAGTTTGGCTCGTCATTGTGTTCTCCTGCAATATCCCAACCTAATTCAACATTGTCTTCTATCTGGGTTGGGATTTCACAACCACTTTGTGCCTCAATCCCGAGATCTGGGAAACTGGATTGTTCCTTAATACTGTTTAGAGATGGTTCATCCTCTATTTCTGGTATATACGGGTGTTTCTGGTTGATAATTTGTTCTACTGATTTCATCATTTCTACCCGTTTTATAAGGGCATCTTGGTGTTGTTCCCAAAGTACAGGATTTGTCAAGCATTGAAGGTATTCAGATTGGTGTAATTTTTCTATCTCAATGTATCCTGTCATGAGCATATCTCGGGTTGATCCTTTTGAAATTTCAGTCAATAGAATTTGGGCACAGTTTATGATGAAAGTTGTGGTTGTTGGAACATCAACCTGAATGTTTCCTATTGGTGTTGAGGGTTTATATTTGATTTCATAGATTTCAAGGGCATCCTCAATCATTTTATCTTTCATGGATCTCAGATATTCAGGTTTTTTACATGGTAGTCTTGCTAGGTAATTAGGCTGCATCTTCGGATCAGGTGGTGGAATCAAGATATAGAATCAGAAGTTTGAATCAAGATGGAAGAAGGGGATTTTGTTCAGAATCAGAGGAAAGAGGGGCTATGTGAATGATTTCTGCAAAAACAAGGGAGCCGAGGCTTAGCCTCGGGAGAGTGAATTTCTATAGGAGGTTTCAAGGACCTCCTGCAAAATACTGAAGGACTGGATGAGATAAGCAGGTGCTGGACCCAATCAAGACACCCAAAAATGTGTTGGGTGACTATAGAGGTGCGGGGCAGATGGACCCCTTGATCAGAAAGATCGTCCACCTGAGAATTACCTGGGCAGCCAGAGAGGGAGAGTCCCGCGAAGACCCCTACACGGTAGAGCGTCCCTACGGGTTACAGGGTTTCCCCCACCCGACCTCTCTTGTCACTGCGGTTCCAAGTAGACCAGAATGGGGATCTTGACCTCTTAAGTCTACCAATTTTAAGATCAGGGTGCTTAAGGTTTCACTTGAACTTTAGTCTTTTAAGTGCAAAGAGTGACCTAATTTAAGGTTGGTTGACCCAAGGGGTCAACTTTACCTCTTGTTTCCTTTGAGAGCTTTTAGGTCCTGTCTTTTAGGGTTCAAGTGTTTAGAGAGCCAATTGTTTTAGGTTTTCTTTGAATAGGTATTTTCAGACAAGGGCTTGGGCACACTTCATTTGGTTTTCTCAATTCTTGCTTAAGGAGTGTGTCTCTAAATCCCTAGTGTTGGATCCTAGGTTGGCTCTACTTGGTCCAGTTAATTCTTTGTTGGGTAATTTGGGCTCAAGCAAGAATGTGTTAACCCTTAAATACCCTTAATAGTGTGCAGGAGTAATGAGTTGAAAACATGCAACTCTTTATGGTTACTAAGTATGGAAGACAGGTTAGCCCTATATTGCTTGTTCTTTTCTTTTCTTCCTCTTTAGAGTTTAGGGGTTAATAGCAAGAGGAAAAAATTTTACCTGTCCTCGGAGTGGTTGTCGTGCGGTTGCTTGTTTTCTTGATTTCCTGTAGCTGCACAAAAGAGAGGAGATTATCAGAAACTAAAAAGAAACAGGAATGTTTACCTCTAGAATAGCCGTTGCACCCCGGCAACGGCGCCAAAAACTGGTGGGATGCCTTCCTCTATAGTTTTATTATTTCGTCGTAGTATAGTATAGAGGGAGGTGATTACCTGTTTAATACAATTTGTTACTCGGAAATAAAGAGTTCCCGAGGTCGAACTCAGGGAGCAAGTTGTATTCTAGGGGTACAAGTTTCTTTTACAAAAATAAAGAAAGAGAGAGAGAGAGAATTTGTTGGCTTTTCTTCTTTTCTCTTTGCTTCTCCTCTTCTTCTCGTGCTCTTTTTCTTCTTTTAGTTCTTATCTTGGCCTCTCTGCGTTCTCCTCTGCCTCGCCTTCCTTCTCCTTCCTTGCCTTCAGGACGTCGTCTGATTTTCCAATCAGACGACTTAAACCGCCGCTGCTACAGTGCCGCTCGGTGATCCTCCTTCCTTCAGCCTTCGTCTTCTTCTACGGTTCTTCTTCACCTGTGCCTGCACACTTACACAGCTTGATCAGAGAGGGGCAAAACCTATCTCTACCCTCCCCCCGCCGTCTCTCTCTCTCACAGAATCCGCTCATAGGATAGCTCTCCCAGAGCTGCCGGGTAGCCAGGTACGGGTCGCGCCCGGGTCCAGGCCCACCGGCGTGCGTGGTGGGCGAGGAGTGCAGGTCAGTCTAAGTCGGGTCGGGCCAGGTCCGCGAGGCGTGAGCGCGGACGAGACCGGGTCGAGCGAGCGAGTGAGTGAGAGGGACCTCACCCTGTGCTCAGGAGGCAATGAGCATAAGGCGCTTTTTGCCTTTATGCAGGCGCTCTCCTCTGAAAGGTTACGAGGTGGGACTAAATGTCCCACCCCAATTTGGGTGCCTGCGCGGAGGAAGCAGCGGCAGTCGAGGCGAAGCGCGGGGGCTTCGCGCGAGAGCTTCGACTCAACTGCAGCCTAACGCTTTGCCGAAGTGCCCCCGCACAGCCTGGGAGGGTGACCTGGGCGCTTCGCACGAGAGGCAGCAGGTGAAGAAGCTGCTTCGCTTCAACAATGGCGGCGACGAGCGCAGGTACCTGCCCACAGAAAAATGGCCTCTCGGCCCAATCAGAAACGCGGAGGACCTTCGCCGTGGCACGGCGAAGGTGGTCGGGGGGTGTGCAGGCGGCGGGGCAGAGCCTAAGGGCTGCCCTAGGTCGGACTATGGGTCGGAAGATGGGTTTGTTCGGTGGAGTTGCAGAGGGTGATGTGGGGGAAGTGGAAGGGCGGAGGTTGATCAGGGTGAGGAGGCGGAGGTTCTGCGGTGGTCGGCGAGCCGTGTGGGTTGCTGGAGTGATGGGAGCGGCTCGCCGAAGGATAGCCGGAGGCGGAGAAGGTGAGGGTGAGTGGTCGGAATCGAGGGCGACAGTAGATGTTTAAAGTGAGGAAAAGGAAGAGGGGAGGAAGAGGAGGAGTTCTACCTACTTAGCAGGACGAGGAGGGGCCTGAGCGGGCGACAGTCGTATCGACTGTCGCCGGAGAAGAAGATGCCCGGGGGAAGGGGCGGCGGCGAGCAGAGGGCCGGAGAGGCGCCAGCTGGGTGCGGCATGGCGCGGGAAGAGCAGGGGAAGAAGTCTCTGCTGCTGGTATTGCGGCAGAGCGAAGAGGAGGAGGAGGAAGAACCGCCGGAGCTGGTGGGCGTCTGCCGGAGTGAGAAGAGAGGAAAGTTGGGGGTTTTCTCCGTCAGATCCGAGCTGGGAAGAACGGTGGAGCGACGGGGGTATTTATAGGGACCGAATCAGGGAGGAAGGCGGAGGGAGACGACGTGTCTCCCTCGCCGGAGGACGCCGGAGATGGAAACCCATACCGTCCGTGTGTTCGCACGGCCGGTTCGGTGGGTTACAGGGACCAGGGGGGTGTCCCTGTGACGGCTGACGATGCAGGGCACCCCCGGTTTACTTGCTAGACTCTCCCCCTCACCCTGCGCGGCGCCATGCTCCGCGCAAGGTCGTCGGAGCATGGTGCTGGCAGGTTTTGCAGGGGGGACCTGAACGCAAAGAACGAAGGAGAGTTAGGGGCCAAAATGCGAGGGTTCAAAAGTTGAGGGCCGAAAAGTAAATATATGAGGACGAAAAGTGTAAAGTTGGTCAAGAAGGTTTCTTCTTAGGCTCAAGTTTTTATACATGACTAATTAGGACCTAAGGAATCTGATGGTGAATTTTATTTCTAGATTAAACCTTGTTTGACTGGTCAATTTACGCAAAAACCCAAATTAAGTTATTAATTGGGTATGGTTCTCAATGTAGGTCAAGATGGGTTCCTATGGTCAAATTGAAGGTTCTAAACCCTAGAGATTATTTTTATATGAATTTTAGAGGGTTTATTCCATTTTTGCTTTGCCTTGAACCTCGTGAATTGAAGTGGGTTTGTTTTAGGGTTACAGATTATCATTTAGTTCCTTGGAATTGCTGTAGCCCTTGCTAGATCATCTCATCCCACTTTTATTCTTATTAAGTTGCTTTGACCTATGTTTGGACCCTGAATTACCCTGTATGCAAATTATACTGGTAAAATTGCATTTTTACCCCTTATGACTTGTTTTCTCCTTAAACTCAGAATTTTCTGAGTTAAGCCTTTCCTTGAGTTATGTAGGAGCTTTTATCCTTTGTATTGGGTCAAAATGAGCTAGTTATGGCTCATGAGGAGGTTCTCATCATACCTCTTTTTGTTACGTTGTAGTGAGTAGTTCTTGTTTCCGCTGTACTTTCTTTACCTGCAGTTCAAATTATATTATGAATGTTGTTCTACTGTTGTGGTGGTTCATACTGTGGTAGTTTCTTTCCTTACTGCTGTACTTTCTTACTGTTAGTTATATTCATGCTGAATGTGGTTTATTTTACTGGTCTTTTGGTTACTTCCTCGTTGGACGACTAGGTCTTGGGATTAGTTGAGTCGGTCCGGTTCTCGTGTCTCATAGGGACTCGGGAATCGGGTCGTTACATTAAACGAGGGTGATTCAACCTCAAATACAACCACGCTACTTAGACGAGGGTAGCGTACCTCAACCCCTTCTCTTCAGGAGAAGGATTTTGTCCCTCGAAGGAGACGGGAATTCGCAAAGCGAATACCCAACCAAATAACAAAGATAAAATAAACAAGTAATCCTATAGAGCCAACAAAGTAATTTTAAACCTAAGCTTCTGTAGGAATTAGGAAACTCCCCTTTGAAAGGAGTGCGTCAACGACGCGGATGCGTGTGCCACGCGACGGCGCAACGTCGCTCTCGTGAACAACGGCGGGAGAGCGGGTGCGCAACAGCTTGATGCTCTCAAGATGTAGAACTTGAGCTTAGAGAGCAAGAGAGACACAAAAAGGTTTGAAAGTGTATTGCAAGGTGTGTCTTGGTGTTTCTTGGTGTGTGTTTGTGTTGCAAAGGTTCCCCTCTATTTATAGAGGCCTTAGGAAGGCTTTGGAAGGCTTAGGAAAGGTTCTATAGCCGTTGGGTGCAAAGCCCAAGAGAATTAGCCCGAAATCAGGAACAATCATTACTCTGACAGGTTTATCAGACGTCTAATTCTGGCATCAGACGTCTGGAAGATCACTTTAAGACGTCTGATTTCAAGGTCAAACGTCTAATTTTGGGTGGGTTCCTTCCTGACTTGAATCAGATCTAAACAGGGTTCTTGTGCAAGTCCATCAGACGACATATAGGACGTCTGGCACTATGTCTGGATATCTGGAAACCTACTTTTTCTGTGGGAATGGATTTCCAAATGTTGCAACGGCTAGAAAATCTCTGAGAAGAGATTTTGGGTCAGCCGAGGCAAAACAGTCAATTATCAGACGTCTGTAAAGTCCTATGGACGTCTGATAAGGCTCTAACGGTCACATTCTTGATTGTTCGCTAAGCCAGCCAACGGTCCACTAATTGGACGTCTGGCAAAGTCATCGGATGTCTCCTAAGATGTCTGGTTTAAGGTCTGGACGTCTAATTTCATCAGACAGAACTAACTATGTCCAGCCTAATAGTTATCAGACATCTGAATCAATAGTCAGATGTCTTAAAACACTTTATCAGACGTCTGATTTGGGAATTAGACGTCTGGAAACTTTGTTTGAACCCTATATTGGTTTTCTAAGTATTCTACAGAAAACCTAAGTATCCTAGGGTTGTGCAGGTGTTCCTAGGACTACTGTTAGGGTACTTTGAGGCTCTTTAACATAATGTTCTAAGGAAATAAAAAGAGCAATCAAAATAAAGATAAAAGTACATGAAAGGATTAAACAAAATTCTATCCTATTCTTCTTGTCCTTCCATCTTCAATCTAGCGCTCCTCGCGAATCTCCTCTGTTCTCCATCAAGCTCCTCCAATCTGTCCTGGATGCGAGCTCGAATTCCGTCTAAACACGTATACATTTGCAATTGACCTGAAATCTAAGACTCCAAGTGCAAATGTTAAATAACACATGTTTTGTTATCATCAAAACAAATGATCGTGGTGCTCTAGCACCAACACGAAGTTCTCTATGCAGTGAGGAAAGGGGTGGTGGCCTCCGCGAGCATAGCTGCCTCCTCCTCTCCCTTGTAGTCGCAACTGCCCTGATCAGATCCATCTCTCCCGCTCCTCCATGAATGGGGTCTTGAGTGCTGGCAACTGGCGAAGATTGTATGCGTAGGCAGAGGAAGTGGAGCTGTTGCCTGCAGGAAGAAGAAGAAGAATTAATAAAATAAAATATTCAGATTATTTATACACAAATCCTTAAGTTCTATGTTAATTGAAATAATGCATGTAATGCGCCTAATGCCATTCTAAGTCAATTCCAAATGCCTTTAATTATGAATGCAATGCATGAATTATGTAATTAAATCAGAAAGATAAATTAATCTATTTACATCCTAATGCATGCTAAATAAATGTTAGAATTAACTTAATGTCTAGGCACTTAAATACTTAAATAGCCCACAAATATGGGCTAATCAGAAGCCAAGGAAGAAGAAGAAGGAGGCCAAAGAGGAAGCTAGGGAAGGAGAAGACAAGGCTGAAGAGGAAGCTGAAGAGCTAAAGAAGAAAGAGAAGGAAGGACTGAAGGTAGAAAAAGGAGCTGCCAGAGAAAGAGAAAGAGAAAGAAAAGAAGAAGAAGACATAAGGTAAAGACAGAAGATAAAGAAAGAAGAAATTAGAAGACAAGGCAGGAAGAAGCCAAAGAAAGAAAGGAGAGGCCAGAGAAGAAAGAGAAATCAGAGAAAGAAGGCAGAGAAAGAAGAAGAAAAAAAGCACTGTAGCACTTCATTTCTAAGACGTCTGATTACAAAATCAAACGTCTAATTCTTCACAAGTCCTCAATTATATTTTTTGCTACATTTATTTTTATTATCCATACACGCATGCTTTATATTTTTCATTAGATTTTTGAGTAATATTATGTGTTCAAATTGCATTCATTGAGCTTAGTGCATGAATTCCATTTTCTCCCTGTGTTCGACCTCAGACATTAAATTCGAGTAACAAAATCTATTTGTTTTCAAAGTGATTTTGACTATATTACAACACTTTATTTTAAAACTCGATTTCGCCTTGTTAACAGATATCAAGATTATGCACCTGAGTCAAATATTGATATGATTGGAGGTGGGCAAGTTAAGCACCCCTCTACAGTTCCAGAAAAGCCCTTTCATTGATAAGAAGGTCTAGATAGCGATTTACTGTGACTTCTCGTCAACCTACCACTTCCCCATTCAGAGCCACCCCCACGGACTCCCTTAGACCTACCAATAGAGTGTGCCACATATGCTTCTCCAAGACCATGGGAAAAGATGGTAGTCTAGTTGTCAACAGATCTCGACGAGATCGAATTAGAATTGGAGGCCAAGGAATGGTCATCATTGCTCACCAAAAGACACTCCTCAGACTCAAAAATTTCCTGAATTAAAGGGGGGTCAGGATCTGGTGGTGTAGGGGATAGGAATGGGATATAGATTCCCCAGGTGATAGGGCCATTTTCAAGAGACAAGCATTTAGTGGAATCCTGATTACGGTTTTGATTTTTAGCAAACAGAACCTCATCCCCTTGCTTACTAATCTAAAAAAATGCATTTTTGAAGGAGGCAAAGTGGTACTTGTCAACAAAGTCATAATCCAAATGTGAACTGATCACATTATGCGTGAAAAATCGAGCATTGCAAGAACTGAAATAAGTTTGGGCTTGGGGGTTTATGGAAGACGATTGCAAAATCATCGACTGAGAGGCATCAACTGAAAAATGTTCATGCTCCAGAGCACGGGAAGCACGGGTGCAACATTTATCAGAGCCGCTCGAAAATGCAAGCGAAGAATCAAGCGACGGCGAGTCACTAACCAGAGGCATATCAACACATGAAGGGCTATCAATAGGGGAAGAGAATACCTACTAGGGGATCAAGATATTAGAAGAGTAAGTTTTCGTGTACTCCACCCCCAAATCATCGATGTGTAGCGACGTAGAGGGCTTCTTTGATTTTCATTTCATCCGGACCTTGCGTTTCACTTTGGTCAAAGCTGGAGGACCTCCTGTAGCTCTAGACCCCCCCAGAGAAGAAGGAGAATTTATACAACCAGGATCAAACACCCCCCACGGTCCTCCGACATCGAAGAGGGGAGGGGCTCACGATGGTCAGCAGGACCCAACTCAGAGGAGGTCGAGGCCCTCTCCTTCGCCGGCAAAGCTGACGATTGCCTATGGTCGATGGAGTGGGAAGCTCCAGAAGCGCCGGTGCTACTTGTAGCAAAAGCAAAGGAGCAAGAATGCACAGTATGACCAGGTTTCAAACAGAGTGAATAGCACAAGGGAATCAATTCAAAAACAACCTTCTGATGAACCATCAAACTCCCATTGAAAATCCGAACAAACGAAGGGCAGGGATCGAGGAGGTTCATCTCAACACATACCCATGGATACCCCAGTCTCAAGCCTTGAACCGTGCGTGGGTCCACAAACACAAGGGAACCCGATTGATAAGCAAGGGATAGGAGCACGTTCGGATGGTTGAGATGAAGATTGAGACCGGGGAATCCCACCCAGACAGGCACCAACGTAACCGTCACGTCCATGCAAAATGAAAGAGTCCAACGAATGAACTGAAGCCGGACATTATTCAAAAATGCGAAGCCAAGAGAGAAAAGCCTAGAAAACTCCATGTAAGAGGAGCAATTAACAAACTAGTGCCTCATATCCAAAGCCGTCAAGGAAAACTTGGAGATCTTCACCTTGCAAAGAAGGAATTCATTAACCACCTGGAAGGATGGTTTCGGTCCCATTGCCCGAATCACCACCGAATGAGAGAAACCCTTAGAAAGGTCCGCAACCTCATTGGCAGAGAGGGAAGTGCAGAGGCGACCATCCACCCTAGAGGGCAGACAAACCGGCATAGAAAGTTCCTCGAAAGGAAGGGCTGCCAAGGAGACACGGTTGTTCACCACATAAGTATAAGAAGGTCTCCGCGATGGAGATGCTATTGGATCTGAGGTAACCGAATCAGGGGGAGACTCAGAGGAGGACCCCATGATCCAACGACAAGATCCACACGAGGAGCGCAAAACAAAACCAAAACCAACAAACAAAGCAGAAAAACACACAAAGCACATGCGAGAAAGACACAACTGCAAACCCTAGCCCCGAGGGACACCCGCACTCTTACCCAAGGGGTGGAGCCATGGCGAGGGGCCAACCAGCTCCCCTCCGAGGGAGGGGAGGACGAAGGGCATCACCAGAAGAGGAGGGTGAGGGAAACCCTAGGGGAGAGGGGAGAGAAAACGTAGGAGAGGACGGGAGCGGTAGAGGGAGAGAGGAAAGACCCCTCGCGAGAGCGCAGCAAAGGTAGGGCGCTGATGTAAACACATTTACACTACTTAAAATGTCTATTTATGCATATTCTTAAGCATAGGATAGCATTTCATGACATAAATATTGCATAACATGCATCATCTTGCATTTAGAGTAGTTTGAATAAAATGGAGGTTAATTGTCTCCTTTTAAGTGCTTGGACAGGGAAAACATTTTATCGGGGCCTCGGATTAAAGATCCAACCATATGGATGTGATCAGGGTGACGATTGGAGTTCAACGACTCCAAGATCACCCTAATCAGGCATCTGTAGCATCAGATAGTGACTAGGGAACCCTAGAAGATCAAGGGCCAGGATGGTGTAAATCCACACTTCAGATGACAAATCCAACCGCACGGATGAATTCGGATCGACGATCGCAGCCCAAAGACACAAAAATCAAGTCAATCCGACATCCGTGGCACCATCTACAACTTCTAGAAGATGGACGGCCAACATGGCGCCACGTGGTGCCATCTCGGTCGCCCAAACGACCGCATGCAACCTCTGAAGATCCTGCACCCGCTCGCTCTCCGCTGTTGGATCTTGATCCAACGGCTGTGGTCAGTCGCGCTTAAAAGCGTCCGCTCGACCATCCACGCCTCATAGCGCAGCTGTCGAGCGCGTTTACGCGAGCTGCGAGCGCGAGTTCGAGCCACAGCAAAGGGCTGGAAGGCGCGGGCGATTGAGCCCGGGCAGGCGTTGGATCTTGATCGGACGGCCACGTACGCCCGATAGCGTTCAAGCACGATCTAACGTGCGGCATGGACACGCGATCGCACGCGCAAGGCGGGCGCACAGTGAGCGGGCGGAGACGTGTCTTAAGCCGTCCGATCTCGCGATCGGACGACTGTGAATCGAAGAACATGCGTATGTGTTGAGGAAGCAGGCAACTGAGGCGGCGTGCGTGGGTGCGATAGCTACGCCCACGTTGGGGGCTTTAGTGACGAATTTATCCGTCACTAAAGACCCCTCATTTATTATTTTAAAGTTGTAATGTCCATTTTGCCCCCACTCCTTGCAACTATAAAAGGAGACCCCCTCCATACGAAATTCTCATCCCTTCCTTCTCCTCTCTACCCCTCCAAAGCTCAAGAGAAGCTTGTCCCACACCCGGGATGCTTCTCGCGAGATAAAGTCCAAATTTTCGTCCCCCTTCGGAAGTCGATCCAGCGACAATGACGGCGTGCTGCTCCATTCCCGTTCTTCTGCGTCGTCCTCCTTCGTCCTACTTCATCCTCCTTCGTCCAGCCGTCGTCCCGTCCGGCTCGTCCTCCAAGCGACCGTCAAGGAGGATTTCTCTCTCCCTATTCTTTTTACAGCCTTCTAGTATAGATTTACTGCTTTCTAGTGTAGTTCTGCTCGTCCTCCAAGCGACCGTCGAGGAGGACATTTCTCCCTCCATTCTTTTAATGCTTTCTAGAGTAAATTTATCGCTTTCTAGTGCAATTGTTTTATGCTTTCTAGTTGTAATGAACAATCTCAATGATAAATTCTTTGTTTATTCTACATCTCATTTTGATTTCTCTGTGTAATATTCTCTTTCTCTCTTGCCCTCTCTCTCTCTTCTATTTGTTGTAAATAATTAGATAGTTTTAAATTGAATTACTTCGTGACAAATAAAAAGAAACGTGTAGTTTCTAAATCAAACGTCAGCCTCCCTGTTTTCGACTCGGAATTTCAATTTCGGTATAAATTTTATTTGTTGAACACAAATTCTTCGCTTTCAAACTACAACGACAGGTTTTCCAAAACTGAACACGTTAGCATAGCGATTCGTGCGCTCAACATTTTTGTGTCGTTGACGGGGAGGCAACGCTCTTTGATTGCTCTTCGCATTTTGTAACTTACAAATCATTTACCTCACTTTTTCTCCTTTCTTATTGTAATTGCAGGTACTCTTTCCAGACAGGCAAAAGCGGTAGATCGGAATAAAGTGCTGTGGAAGGTTCTGTGAGTTATCCCCCACCCCCCACCCATTAGATTTCATTCCACAAGATAATAATTCAAACATCAATCAACCTATGTGTTTTTATAAACTCTAAGGTTAGATTGTTTGTTGTTTGACACCCATACTCACCCCAACCCCCACATTAAAAAAAAGAAAAATTTAAAAAAATCTCAAAGAGGTACACAACCTCATCTGATTTTCAAACTCAATCGATAAACCGACCTCAGGAGCCGGTACACACAATCAAACACATAATTGAGTAGAAATCAGATTAGATAATCATTTGTGTGCCTAATTAAGTGGTGCATCAGGCCAATTGTTTGAGTTGATTGGGCCGCACCACTTCAAATAAAATCAACTCATCAAGTAGCTGCCAATTAGGTTCAACTCTTAGGGATTTACCAGGCACTCCACATTCTTTTTAAAACTTTAAAGGAAAACATTTTCACCCGTGTTTGTAAAACTTGGTGTGCCAATGAAACTTGATTGAAAACACCTAAAGTTGAATTCTAAAAGCTACTAAGCAAGATTTGAACCTTAAAATTCACCACATCAAAAATAATCTTGCTTGAAAACCACTGGTTGTGCACGCACACACAAATCAATCAATCATTAAGGGCACAACCCATTTAAAGGGCCCATCACATTCCAAAGCACATTCAAACCTAGCCCTAAATAAAACAGAGCAGACGTTGGCCTTAAGGATTGAACTCGCTCTTCAGAACTCAGAACGAGATTATTTTCAATTAGTCTGTTTCTAGTTTTCAATCTGATGTCTAGCTAGGAAAGCAGAGTCAAACGATCACGGCTGGGGGGTACACTGGGAACCGAAGGCGCAAGCCGAAGGAAGAACCTTCTCCCCAGTCCCTCCTTCTAACTGGTTGGATTGAATAGACGGAAGTAGATCAAATCATTCCTTTATCTCAAGACGGGTTTTGAGAGTCTGCAGGTCTTTAGGCTAACCCATTTAAGGACAGGTTTGATTGTTTGTATTGCAGGGCACCTTTCTTCCTCCTGTGTCTCATGAATCCTTCCACATATTTCACGCATTCCTGCTCTTTCCCTCCTGTTGTGAATTATCCTCAACATGACGATTATCTCGACTCATATTGTAATCGACCATCAATTAGTTGGGATAATTCGGATTGGGGATACAATTCCGGACATCCGTGTTTAGGGTCTAACCCTGAACACTTTGATTCTGATTTCTATCCTTCTCGGAGCTACATCGGTTATAGATCATCTTCCTTTCATGAACAACCTAATACGATCTACAATCAAGAAGGATACACCAATCTCTACCCATCCTTTGATTTCACTGCCTTTAGGTCATCACCATCTTTTGAATAATCTAAATTGACCTATTATCAGGAAGGGTATAACGAATCTCAATTCGTTAATTCCCCTGCTTTGAGCCCAAACCCGCCCAACCCTGAACCAAATCATTTGGTTCAGGTTAACCAGGTTCAAGATAAGGTTTTGGCTAACTTAAGGAATATCATTCAATCTTTAGAAGTTCGGCCAATACCTTGCATTGAGAGATTGGAGCCCTTGATTGAAATGATTGATGATTTGAATAAGTCTTTGTTGAATTGGCTCCAAGACGTTGAGGATAAGAACCCGGGTGAGTTTCTACTTGGGAAATTAGCAAAATTGAGGATGAGATTCGTGGTTGCTTTGATTCAATCTTGGGATGATTCCCAGGATGAACCCTCTTCAGGAAAGCCAATGACAGAACCTGCTCAGGCACCTGTTGAGGGGGATATGTGTTATGACCAGATTGAATTAAAGCGACCAATTAAGGAAGATCTGATTTTTTCACCTGAGATCCCTGAGCCGGGTTACGAGGAAACGTATATCTCGTTGGAACAGAAAGTGACAAATGATTTTGGGATATACATTGATACGGATCCTGATTTCTTTGATGGTGAAGATTCAAGTTGCGAAGTCTCACGCGAGTTTTCTGAACATGATTTCTGTGAGACGATTGGGCCTGAGGAATCTGATAGATCATTTGATAGCCTAATAATTAAGGAAACTGATCTTAGGGCACACATTACGGATCCAGAATTACATTTTCTAGAGGATTCAATTCAATGCCCTGATTATCAGTTACACCCCGTTGAGCTTATTAATGATTCTAATTCTGAGATAATTAGACCCAAGTCAATTTTGATTCTACCACATCATTTAGACTTGGAGATTTCAAACAGGGTGATTAATATACAAGAGGTCTTGGAATTTGATATGCTAAATGAGGAGGATAGGAGTGGGAAGTTATGATTTGGGAAGTTAATTTTGGAGGAAATGGAAGATTGAGTCGAAGGGTTCATTTTAAGCTGAAACCATCAAATCAGAACCCTTACGACATTTGTTTCGAGGATGTTCAACTCAAGCACACATTCAACGATTATCCTTTTGAGCTTCAATTCTCTGTAACCCAACTTTTTGGTCTTGGGTTGCATCCTCATAAATCGCAGGCCCGACCCCACTTGCATTCTGATTTTAGGTTTTGGGTAATTTTTATCCAGAACCTAAGATATTCTCGATTATGGGGGATGGGTCTGCACCACAATTTGGTCCACATCTATGGACCTCTATTGACAGGTCGGAGGATTCTTCTATTTATTCTGACTTGCACTTGTGAATTCTTTATTTCTTTTCTTTGTATAGTGTGCCTAGCTGAAGGCACTAAACTCAGCACATATACAGTTCTTTTTCGTTTTTATCTCGGAGCGGACCTGACATTCATGCAATTCAGGTGCTTTCTATGCTTTTCCACTCTGTTTTATGTCTTTTTAATACAATGAGGACATTGCATTAGATAGGCATGGGGGGGTGGATATTTATCTCTGAATTCATTCGTCAGCTCCATAGATTTGTTTTATTTTCTTTTATAAAAAAAAATTGGAATTAGGAATGAGAATTTGAGTTTAAGAAAATTTTCAATCTTAGGAAATACTACATTATGATTTGAACACAAAGACCCTTCAGGTCTTTGAACTTAATCAACCCGTGTATCCACTAAAATGTGGATTTGTTTCTCGAGTTCTCGCCAACCTGAATTTTATTTTAATAGGAGTAAATAAGTTTAGGTGATAAGTACACGACTTATCAACCCGCCCTCTGATTTGAGGGAATTTTAAGTCTTAAGCATCTACACACTTTCTTTGCACTGACACGTTGTTCGGTGATTTTAACGGAAATTAGGTAGCTAATGAACCTTCTAGGGTGATATGCCTGGCAAGTTATCGTGGGTAACAGCCCATAGGTAGGTTGTCCAGAACCCAGTCACTGGACCTTTCTCTTTTTGCTGCCTTTAGGTAAATCTTAGACCAGGGAAGCCACCTACTTAAAAAAAAAAAAAAAAAATCAAAAAGAAAAGAAGAAAAGAAAAAAAGAAATAAGCTACACTTCGCCGCACGAGTATGGCTGGCAAGTTGTCGGTGGTAACAGCTCATCGACCGGTTGTCCAAAATCCAGCTCAGTAAATGCACTAAAAATTCCCAAAACACTTAGGAAGAAGCGGAGAAGTAGAATAAATCGGAGAGATATACACTGGATTCACCCTTGTGTTGACCCCGTAAAAAAATAATAAAAGTATGGAGAAAGCTACCGGTTGTAAAGATACACCTTTAGGCAGAAGTCTTTTTGAGATCACCTAGAGGCGTAGAAATCCGAAGTCCATTTTAATTACCGATCAACGAGTCTATTACAATCACAATAAAATGCTTAAAGCTTAGGGTTCTTATCAAATCTTGGGTGAGTTGAATGGCCGTAGAAAGCCACTCTTAAACCATAAAATTTGAAAATCCAAAAAAAATTAGAAAAGAGTAGAAAGAGAAAGAAAATTTTCTTTGAATAAGGCGAAGCTTGAGGCGGTCTGCATTTTGGCTGATACTCGGGCACTGCTGTGTCTTTGAAAGTTCAGTTCCTAAGTAGACAATTTCTTAATGATTGAAAATAACTTAGGTCCAAATAATCCAACCTAATTATTTTATAAATAGCATATAGTTTTTGCTAGGGACTAGCAAAAGATAGGCATGGGGGTATGATGTAAACACATTTACATTACTTAAAATGTCTATTTATGCATGTTCTTAAGCATAGGATTGCATTTCATGATATAAATATTACATAACATCCATCATCTTCCATTTAGAGTAGTTTGAATAAATTGGAGGTTAATTGTCTCCTTTTATTTGCTTGGACAGGGCAAACATTTTATCGGGGCCTCGGATTAAAGATCCAATCGTATGGATGTGATCAGGGCGACGATTGGAGTTCAACGACTCCAAGATCACCCTAATCAAGCATCTGTATCATCAGATAGTGACCAGGGAACCCTAGAAGATCAAGGGCCAGGATGGTGTAAATCCACACTTCAGATGACAAATCTGACCACATGGATGAATTTGGATCGACGATCGCAGCCCAAAGGCACAAAAATCGAGTCAATTCGACATTCGTGGCACCATCTACAACTTCTAGAAGATAGACGACCAAGATGGCACCATGTGGCACCATCTCGGCCGCCCAAACGGCCGCATGCAACCTCTGAAGATCTCGCACCGGCTCGCTCTCCATCGTTGGATCTTGATCCAACGGCTGTGGTCAGCCATGCTTAAAAGTGCCCGCTCGACCATCCGTGCCTCGTAGCGCAGCGGTTGAGCGCGCTTACGCAAGCGGCGGGCACGGGTTCGAGCCGCAGCGAAGGGTTGGAAGGTGCGGGCGATTGAGCGCGGGCAGGCGTTGGATCTTGATCGGACGGCTGCGTGCGCCCGATAGCGTTCACGCGTGATTGAACACGCGGCATGGACGCGCGATCGCACGCGCTAGGCGGGCGCACAGCGAGCAGGCGGAGATGCGTCCTAAGCCATCCGATCTCGCGATCAAACTGCTGAGAATCAAAGAACATGCGTATGCGTTGAGGAAGCAGGCAGCTAAGGCGCCGTGCGTGGGCGCGGGAGATACGCCCACATTGGGGGCTTTAGTGACGGATTTATCCGTCACTAAAGACCCCTCATTTATTATTTTAAAGTTGTAATGTCCATTTTGCCCCCACTCCTTGCAACTATAAAAGGAGACCCCCTCCATACGAAATTCTCATCCCTTCCTTCTCCTCTCTACCCTCCAAAGCTCAAGAGAAGCTTGTCCCACACCCGGGATGCTTCTCGTGAGATAAAGTCCAAATTTTCGTCCCTCTTCGGAAGTCGATCCCGCGACGACGACGGCGTGCTGCTCCGTTCCCGTTCTTCTGCTTTGTCCTCCTTCGTCCTGCTTCGTCCTCCTTCGTCCTGCTTCGTCCTCCTTCGTCCAGGCGTCGTCCCGTCCAGCTCGTCCTCCAAGCGACCGTTGAGGAGGATTTCTCTCTCCGTATTCTTTTTACTGCTTTCTAGTATAGATTTACTGCTTTCTAGTGTAGTTCTGCTCGTCCTCCAAGCAACTGTCAAGGAGGACATTTCTCCCTCCATTCTTTTAATGCTTTCTAGAGTAAATTTATCGCTTTCTAGTGCAATCGTTTTATGCTTTCTAGTTGTAATAAACAATCTCAATGATAAATTCTTTGTTTATTCTACATCTAATTTTGATTTCTCTGTGTAATATTCTCTTTCTCTCTTACCCTCTCTCTCTTCTTTTTGTTGTAAATAATTAGATAGTTTTAAATTGAATTACTTCATGACAAATAAAAGGAAACGCGTAGTTTTTAAATCAAACATCCACCTCCCTGTGTTCGACCCGGAATTTCAATTTCGGTATAAATTTTATTTTTTGAACACGAATTCTTTGCTTTCAAACTACAACGACAGGTTTTGCAAAACCGAATACGTTAGCGTAGCAATTCGTGTGCTCAACAGGCGCACCAGCGAAGGTAGAGTATAAGAATCCCCTCTCTCCCATATTTGTTGTTCAAATCCTCTACCCCTTAAATTCAATTTTATAAGTAAGTAATCTCATATCGTAGTAATAAAACTTCTATTATTTGCAATTAGAATTAGGAAGATTAGTCTATTAGATTCACTTAATCCCAAATAAATCACTAATTAAGCTTATTTGAGTGGAAACCAAACCTTATTTAATACTTAGTTCTGTTATTTATTAATTGCCACATTAAAAAATCTTGATTCCCTAAGTTATAGAATCATAGGCTATGTATTTACATTCTTTAATTATAATAAGTGGCAATTTAATTTTCGCATTTAACCAACCTCATTGGTCTCCTAAGCCCTTCATTATCTTTATTTGCTTCCTAATCCAAGCTATGCACTCAATTAACAATTTTAGTTTCCCAAACCTGCATCTTTGACCCTTAACCTAGTTCTAGGTTTGGGTGCCTAGACAATCGATTTAGTTGCCCAAACTTGTAATAGAGCAAGTCCTTTTGAAGAACCATGCATGCATTGTTTTGCAATTCGTTCAGCACGGATTTCCCCCAACCTTTTCCTCAACTCCCCAATACATTCTGAGTAAATTTGAAGTAGAATTTGGACATAAATTTGAGCTTGATAAAGAAATATTAAATTTAACTTCTATTAATGAGGCATCATCAAATTTAGGTAAAACCTCAAGTCTACTCATTAAGAGTCTACAAGCTCAAATCCAAGGAAACAAGGGGTCTCTTCCCTACATTGCAAAGTGCAAATGATGTGAAATTTGTTGAAGAAGATTATTGGGTTATTTGGGTGTCTACCAAGTTTAGTTGCCCAAAATTAACCTTTGGTCACCTAAATGGGTTGGACAAATAATCTTGTAGCCTATCTCTCTTTATTGCATGCTTGCCTAAATTTGGTGAACCAAACTCAACATATTGGGCACCTAAAATCATAAGAAATGTATTTCTTTTATTTAAATCTCACACATTTTCCTTGTGAAGTTATTTGATGACAATAACTGACAAGAAAAATCATGGGGAGAAGGATGCACTTGTTGCTTGTCAACAAGGACGTGGCCTTTCCATAAAAATACAAAAAAAACACTTGATTATAACACCTAATGTTCGACACATATGGAAACAGAGAGAAACAAACTTTAGAATTCCCTCCTAATTCTTTAGATTCACATTAGAATTGGACTAGCATTCATGTTCAGTTTGAATAAGGCAAGGTTCAACGTCTATTCATTTTTCCACGTGAATTGGTTGTATGTTTTGAATGTGTAGTACCCTTTTCTTTTAACATAGGTTCTAAACTAGGGTGTTTAATTCACTAGGCCAAATAAGTTATCAGGGACCATTTTCTCAATTAGATTTCTATTTCCTTTGGAGGTGTTTGGTAGATATAGAGGTTAAGAGAAGCAATCTTTTTGGTTTCACTTAACATGTCTACCACTTAGGTTGGGTTAAGGAGGATTTAATCTAAACTAAAATTACTCCATCTCATATGTAGAATAATTTTAACCTGTCAAATATTTTAAATCAGTTAAATTACTTATTCCATCTTTTCATTTCACTTTTCCATATTTCTCTACTTATTTCATAAATTGATTTTCCTTAACAAACACTACCTACGAGATTATCTTAAAAGAGCGCCACTTATCTCCGCATGGCGTGAAGTACTTGAACAGAGGTAGAGAAAAACGAAAATTACATGGACCAGTTCAGCAGATAAGGTCGACTTGTTACGGTTTCTTGGCATGAAATAATAAGGAACTTCGGATTAATGCAAGCAATTACTGTCAAGTCCCCAACTTTCAAGACCATGTGCGTAGTCCACAAAGAATAAATCCTAACATCTTTGTCATATATTATGTTTATACCTAGCTAGCTAAGAGATACAATATTTGAAAACACATATTATACGACTTACTTAATTTATCTAATTTCACTGAAGTCGAGAGACAGTTGTATGCTAGTTACGGAACTCTATTAGAAATATATAGACAGATGAGAAGTATTGGGTGATGATGAATTGAATTAAACATCTCTTATATATATATTCCCCTAAATCCTCTCAGTGCAGAAACTCCACCTTGAGGATCAGATGGATACATTTCATGCACGTATGCAATTTAAGTAAGAGTACTTGGGATGCGAAGTACGTAGTCCTTTTACTTATTAGTTCATATTAATTACCTTATGTGAGTGGGGTGCAACATGAGATATGTGGGCGAGAGAGAGAGACCAGACCCGTAAACATGGACGATTAATGCTAAGGCAGATATTAATAAAAAAGGAAAAGAATTTTTAAACTACCTTTTGGATGGTGCGTATAGTTAATTTCATTGCACATATTATAAATAACTGGTGATAAGCATGCATGCATATATTAATTTGATGATGCGTGTTTGTGAACGGATTCGTGTGCAAGAACCCCATGAAGGTGACGGCGGAAGACTTCTTCTTCTCGGGGACGGATCGCCCTGGCGATACCGACAACCAGGTTGGCTCGAGTGTCACCCCTGTGAACGTAGCGCAGATCCCAGGCCTTAACACTCTCGGCATCTCGATGGTCCGCATTGACTTCGAGCCGATGGGAATTAACGCTCCCCACACCCATCCACGTGGCACGGAGATCCTCACCGTGCTCGAAGGGACACTGGGTGTGGGGTTCGTTACCTCCAACCAAGCCGACGGTGGCAACCGCCTCATCAGCAAGATCCTCAACAAGGGAGATGTGTTCGTGTTCCCAATCGGTCTCGTCCATTTCCAGATCAACGTCGGCCGCACCAAAGCTGTCGCTATAGCTGCATTGAGCAGCCAGAACCCCGGTGTCATCACCGTGGCCAACGCCCTCTTCGGTTCGGAGCCCTCCATCGACCCCAACGTCCTTGCAAAAGCTTTCCAGCTTAAGAAGAGGGTCATTGACTACTTGCTAGCTAAATTCTAATCAATTGGATGGACTATGATCGTTGTCTTCGTGTTTTTCCTTTTAAGGGTCGATTTGTGTCAAGTGGTAAAGTGCTTGCTTAACTAAGTACCTACCGTGTTTGTTTAGTTGTCAGAATATTACATTGTTGAATTCGTTTCCATCAATGTATACCACAATAAATATGGATTCCCAAAGTCATTCTTGTAATTTGATACTTGTAAGAATGTGATGTACTGAAAGATTTACCATGTCATCCTATATGTGATGTGCATGAATGTGAGATATTTATTTTTATCGAATGTCACTGACTATAATCACATTAATTTGTCTTCGCTGACTCTGTCATTTCATAACACTGTTTAGGACCAGGAGTTGAGCAGCCCGAGCTTCCAGCTGCAGAGGATGCTGGGCCCAATCGAGCTCAGCCGTAGTTTCAGCACTTTCTCGTTGTTTCCCCTTACTGTTGTAGTGAGTTTCAGACTTTTAGCTACTATTGTTGAATGTTTGGAATGGAATTTGGTCTGAATTCGAACCAGCCGCTGGCCCACTTATTATATCTCCAGATCGGAATGAGGCCCTTAACATACATTTAATTTCCAGCCCTTATATTGAAAAACTCTCGGCGCTATGTTATGGAATGTTTGGAAGGAGAGAAATTAGAGGAGGCATGGCGAAGCACCTAATCTATCATATGCTTTGATCACTCGCATATTCCTTAATTTTTGAGTTGTTTCTGCCTCCCTTTTGTTGGAATGTTTGTATTGTATTGACTCCATCTCTCTGAGATTGTATTACGACTTGGTTGTACTAGGTTGATGGTCAATTTTGAGTAATATATTATCTTTTATTAAAAAAATAAAGAAAACAAAAATTACATGGACCAGTTCAGCAGATAAGGTCGACTTGTTACGGTTTCCTGGCATGAAATAATAGACAGCTTCAGATTAATGCAAGCAATCGCTGTCAAGTTCCCAACTTTCATGACCATGTGCGTAGTCCACAAAGAATAAATCCAACATCTTTGTCATATATTATGTTTATACATGACATGGACCACCACATGCATACACCATGTTCCGAACTTTCAAGAGCATGGACGTACCAAATCCGCTTCTTAGCAAATGCAAATTTCAAAAACCAACGTCCCTGTCATCTCCTATATATTGTCGTTAATTGTCGACGTACTGGAGAAGGCATATATATATAAATCCAAGAGTCAAGTTTGGACGGAAGACCTAAAGCATGAAAATCTTGAACCCTCGAACTCTGGAATCATTTTTTGACTTTGACCTCTTCTATTAGGATCCATATATGCACGAATGAACATACATGGTAACTTGTAAAGTTCGAATACTTGAACGAACACTAGGAGAACTGATCAACGAAGGCTGCTCGATACGATACATGCATGAGAACCCATGGTTGCTTGTTTTAAGGGATCCCCTGCTCTACCTCTATAATTAAAGTCCCTTCCCGTGCTCTCGAATGACTACAGCCAATCTCAAGAATCAACACCATTCACGTTAATTAAATCCAATTAACAGAAGAGAGATGGCATCCCATATGCTCATCAGCGTGCAGCTCCTCGTCCTCGTAGCTTTGGTTTTCTCCCAAGTGGCCTCTGCATATGATCCGAGCCCTCTCCAGGACTTTTGCGTTGCTGACAGTAGAGCGCAAGGTATGCATACCTAGCTAGCTAAGAGATACAATATTTGAAAACACATATTATACGATTTACTTAATTTATCTAATTTCACTGAAGTCGAGAGACAGTTGTAATGCTAGTTACGGAACTCTATTAGAAATATATAGATAGATGAGAAGTATTGGGTGATGATGAATTGAATTAAACGTCTCTTATATTTATATATATTCCGTTAAATCCTCTCAGTGCAGAAACTCCTCCTTGAGGATCAGATGGATACGTTTCCTGCATGTATGCAATTTAAGTAAGAGTACTTGGGATGCGAAGTACGTAGTCCTTTTACTTATTAGTTCATATTAATTACATTATGTGAGTCGGGTGCAACATGAGATATGTGGGCGAGAGAGAGAGAGACCAGACCCGTATACATGGACGATTAATGCTAAGGCAGATATTAATAAAAAAGGAAAAGAATTTTTAAACTAGCTTTTGGATGGTGCGTATAGTTAATTTCATTGCACATATTATAAATAACTGGTGATAAGCATGCATGCATATATTAATTTGATGATGCAGTGTTTGTGAACGGATTCGTGTGCAAGAACCCCATGAAGGTGACGGCGGAAGACTTCTTCTTCTCGGGGTTGGATCGCCCTGGCGATACCGACAACCAGGTTGGCTCGAGTGTCACCCCTGTGAACGTAGCGCAGATCCCAGGCCTTAACACTCTCGGCATCTCGATGGTCCGCATTGACTTCGAGCCGATGGGAATTAACGCTCCCCACACCCATCCACGTGGCACGGAGATCCTCACCGTGCTCGAAGGGACACTGGGTGTGGGGTTCGTTACCTCCAACCAAGCCGACGGTGGCAACCGCCTCATCAGCAAGATCCTCAACAAGGGAGATGTGTTCGTGTTCCCAATCGGTCTCGTCCATTTCCAGATCAACGTCGGCCGCACCAAAGCTGTCGCTATAGCTGCATTGAGCAGCCAGAACCCCGGTGTTATCACCGTGGCCAACGCCCTCTTCGGTTCGGAGCCCTCCATCGACCCCAACGTCCTTGCAAAAGCTTTCCAGCTTAAGAAGAGGGTCATTGACTACTTGCTAGCTAAATTCTAATCAATTGGATGGACTATGATCGTTGTCTTCGTGTTTTTCCTTTTAAGGGTCGATTTGTGTCAAGTGGTAAAGTGCTTGCTTAACTAAGTACCTACCGTGTTTGTTTAGTTGTCAGAATATTACATTGTTGAATTCGTTTCCATCAATGTATACCACAATAAATATGGATTCCCAAAGTCATTCTTGTAATTTGATACTTGTAAGAATGTGATGTACTGAAAGATTTACCATGTCATCCTATATGTTACGTACAAGAATGTGAGATTTAACGTGATATTTACTTTTATGGAAAGTCACTAATTATAATTATATTAATTTATTAACATAGTTAAATCGACGATAGCAAGATTATTATCCTCTAAACTTCACCAAATAAATAAAAAAATAATAATTTACGAATCTCCCTTCCCACCGATTTCCTTCTTTCATGAAACAAAAAAACTCTTCCCCACTCGTCCCTCAAAGTGTAGCAAAATAAAAAAGAATAATAATACACGAATCCTACCTTTCCCCATCCTACGAAACCTCACCCGACCGCCCTAAGATCGTGTTCTTCCTTACCTCTTCTGCCTCAGCACTCTCGTGGTCCTCTGCCTCGTCGTGTTCGACCTCGTTGTCCAAGCCATCGTCGCCCTCGACCCCCTCGTCCAAGTCATCGTCACACCTCGTGGTCCTCCTCGACCTCCTCATCCAAGCCATCATCGCCCTCGTGGTCCTCCTCATCGTCCTCAAACTCCTCGTCCAAGCAATCGTCGACCTCCTACCCTCCTCCTCCTCATCCACCCCACTGCCGCCCTCCTACCATTCTTATCCCTGTCGGATCTCCTCTCCAACAATGTCTACTACCATCGAGGTTGGTAAGCTCGCCTCCTTCCCCTCGACCCCAACCATGACCCTACCTCGGATCTCGTGCTCGTTGCTCCTCCTCCTCCCAAAACGAACCTCACCGGTGGATACTTCTAGGCTTTCTATATCACACGCCTATAAAATCTTTGGGATTCTTTGCAACATATGATATTTAAATTTAACGTATAGTGAAATTCTTGATGCAAAGTTGGGTCACTTTTTTATGGGGTGTGACCGTCGTTACACTCTAGTTGAGTTGCTTCTATCTAACAATAATATCATTGGGCAGTTGCCAGAATCCTTGGTAGATTATAAGAGCCTTCAATATCAAGATGTTGGAAACAACTTGTTATCCGGTTCCATTCTTGAATCAATAGGTGGCATGGAGTCTCTAAAGGGTTTGCTTCTTTCCGGTAATAGATTCCATGGGACACTTTCAGAAGTACATCTCTGCAATCTTGGACAACTAATTAGTCTACATTTATCAACAAACGCACTAAGGATTAAAGTATCTCCTAATTGGGTACCTCCTTTTAACCTTAGTGGGTTGGGAATGGCTTGCTACAAAGTGGGGCCATGATTCCAAAAAATTTTCCTCTGTATGGCCATTAGGGAATAATATTCCGTAATTACCGTACAGGGGAAAAAATTTGAAGTTACTTTAAACATAACTCACCTCTTCGAGAGGCGAGTTTGGGGCTTTCTTCCCCACCTTTTGTGGGAATAGTTGGTGTTGAGAAACTCGCCTTTTGTAGTGGCGAGTTTCTCATAGTTCTTTCCAGAAGTCCTTTGCCTCTTAAAGACATCTGAATTGTCGTCTGACACTTATACACTAGAGCCTTGTTTAGATCCAATGGAATCAAGGAAGAACATGATGAAAATTGGATATTTGTAGACGTCCAATTTTTTGTCTAGACGTCTTATATTAGGAAATCAGACGTCGAACAATATCAGTAGATGTCTGATTCATTAGGCGGAGTGTAATATGAAACTCGCCTCTTGAAGAGGCAAGTTTGGGTGTTTTGAACTAATACATAACTTGCCTGTTGAAGAGGCGAGTTAGGGTGTTCTGAGCTAATACATAACTTGCCTCGTGAAGAGGCAAGTTTTCGTTGTTTTTTTTTAATGCTGCCTTCTGCTGCTGCTAGAAAAATTTTAGCAATTGCTGCTGCTATGCTACTGGTGCTATGCTAGTGCGTGCAGGGTACCTTACAGCTTCATGTAAGCATCACACACCACAGAAGTTACAAACTCCCAAAGCCAAGCAACCTGCTCCGCACCAAGATGTCTAATCAGCAATTACAAGCAAATTTGCCAGCTCTGCAATCCTCTTGTCCATAATGGGGCTCATGAAGAATATAGTCTAGTAGCCTCCATTAACAACTGCTCCATTTGACTAGAAATCAACCATCAAAAAGCTCCTTTGTCCTCTATCAACACAAACAACCAAGGGCATGCCCCCCAAGGTGTCTCTGTTAATCATTTATCCAAAAGCAAAAGTCACCCTCCATTCAATCCTCAAGGAGATGTGAGTCCACCCAGGAAGACAAACACAAATAGCAAGGGAGGAGAAAGGGATGGCCGAGGGTGAAGATGTATAAGAGGTAAACTAGCCTCTTCAAGAGAGGCGAGTTTCCCCCTTCCACTCCTGCCCACTCATTCCCTTCCTGACGTTAGTCACTGAGAAACTTGCCTCTTCAAGAGGTGAGTCTTGAAGAGGCAAGTTTCTTAGTGACTAATGTTGGGAAGTGAATGAGTGGGCGGGAGTGGAAGGGGGAAACTCGCCTCTTAAAGAGGTGAGTTTCATATAAAATCGTACTTCCACAAACTCGCCACTACAAGAGGCAAGTATGCTACGGTTCCTTCCTAATATTCCTCCCCTATATGGTAATTAGGGAATATTATTCCCTAATTACCGTAGTTAGGAAATTTTTTCCCATGATTCCCTTCATGGCTTTAAACATAGAGCAACCTATCATATGTAAATATGTCAAATTCAGGTATATCGGATGTCATGCCAGAATGTATATGGAATTTCTCTCCAAATATTAAGCTAATGGACCTCTCCATGAATATGACAAAGGGTATTCTGTGGTCGGGCCCAGATAGGTTGTGTTAATACGGTGATTTTATCGTTGAAATGAGTATAGTGGTTAACCTAAATCGAGCCTAACCATCTCTTTACAAATTTTTTTACCTGGCCTACTTGATTTTATCTTGGTCACTTTTAGGCCCAGAGTCGAACTCAGGGAAGTGGGATTAGAAGTGAACAAGTTTCTACGCCTTTCCTACAACGAATCTCTTCTGTTCGTTTATTATGTTTTTGGTGTCTTTCTATTTAAGATTTTCTCTGATAATTTTTGTCCTTGTGGTACACCCACAAAATCAGGTTCTTGGATGTAAGCCAAATTAGGGTTCCAAAACTGGTCTTGCTATTCGCAAGACTGAGTACCTGCAAGTCAAGAATTATCTTTTCTTTTTTTATATATATTTTTTATCATTTTTTACTGGCAGGAAAGAGAAACAAAAATAAAGTAAATATAGTATATATATATTTATATATTATATATGTATATAGGGGTGGGGGTGGAGGTGGAGATGGTGTGTAACATGGTGTCGAGTCGGTCGTCATCTAGGAAGACGCAACCAACAGGAGGAAGTGCCGCGTGGAGTGTAGGATGGATGGGTGAAAGATGTGTGCGAAAAACGCTTTCTGTACGCGTGTATCGGGGAATATCAGCAACTGGTGCGGATATTCCCGTGATACAACGTATAGTAAGTGATATGAAAATATATGTATATATATATGTATATATATATATGTTTATATGTAAATATATATCTATATGTATATATATATATGTATATACATATAGGTATGTAAATATATGTATAGATAGATGTATGTATATGTATATATATATATAATGGTATATATATGTATGTATATATAAGTATATATGTAGATATAGATATGTATATATATATATATAGTAATATATGTATATAGTTATATATATGTGTATATGTATATATATATATTAGTATAAGTATCTATGTATATAGATATATGTAGCTAGATATATGTATGTATATTTGTATGTATATAGATATAGGTATATTTATAGTTATAGATATAGGTATATATGTATGTATATTTGTATATATATATATATATGTATAAATATATGTGCACATATATATATATATATAGTTATATAGGTACTAATATATGTATAGATATATGTATGTATATATATATATGTATATAAATATATATAGATATAAATATATATATGTATATATATATATAAGTATATAGTAGTGTATAAGTGAGAGTGTGTGTGTGCGAGAGTGTGAGTGTGTGCATGTATGTGTTTGTAGAGAGAGTGAGAGAGTGCTGTGAGAGAGAGAGAGAGAGAGATCGTCTGCTGAGGAAGAAGGCGCGGATGAGTTAAGTCATCCGCATGCAGCTACCGTCGTCTGATGCTGCGCGCAAGAGCATGCATGCACACGCGTAGGCGCACGAAGACGCAGGCGCACGCAGGAGGGAGTGAGCGCGAGGGAGAGACCGCAGTGCATTACGCTGCGTGGTGAGGCGGGTGCGGATGCGAAGAAGCGGGCACTGAAGCGGGCGGGTGCGTACGCGGGAGCGGGTGCGGGCGTACGCGGGAGCAGGTGTGCGAAGACGGGTTGGCGCCGGTAGTGGTGTGGAGAGAGAGCGTCGGGTGACCGGATAAGTGAGAAACTTACTGGTCACCACACTGTAGCCACAGTGTTCCACTGAAATGCGTGAACAGTGGCTATAGTGCACGCTTGGCTTGTGCGACCAGGTGCTGGCAGTTCTGTGAGTGCGGGCACTGTTGAGTGAGCTGGCGTGAGCTCGGAAGGACTGCGTCGGCTGGGCTGTGGGCAGAACTTCGCGACAGGGCATGCGGACAGGGCAACCTGCTGGTGTGCGTGGAAAGAGAGCACCTGGCTACTGGCGTGCGTGGTGGCCTGCGTGCGGGCTAGCGGTGGCCGGTTGAGCTTCAAAGCTTGAAGCTCCTGTGGCAATGGCAGGGTTGGCTTGGAATGATGAAATAGGGAAGAGAACCACCATGCCCACCGACTCTTTGATGTGCTAGGCAGTGGTGGGACTCACAGTGGTGGTTGTGCACCACTGTGAGTTGCTCCTGCCCGCAGCGTGGCTCTTCAAGGAGAAGAGAGGCTACGTATGGAGGGGAGAGGGGAGGAGATGGCCTGGAGAAGAAGATGCTGTCTCTGTGGTTTGGCGAGTGGATTAGGCTCAGCCGCAAGGAAGAAGGCTGAGCTCTTTTTAAAGAGGAAAGAGGCATGCACAACCATGCCCTGGCTGTGCATGGCTGTGCTTGCGGCTGGCAGGGAGAGCCTGTTGCAGAGAATGGCGTGGAGAAGGAAGCTGCCATGCCTTGCAGCCGCGGAGAAGAAATTCAAAGTCAAATGAAAATAAAAAATAAAGATGGAGATTTTGCGAGGCAGCACTTGAAGAATTACTTAATTACAAGACCATTTATTTCACTCTCCTCCCCTCTCAAATAAATGCATGCATGCGTTCATTTTTACAAATGCGACTATGGTTACCTAATATGCACTGGCAATACTAGGAAATAGCACAAGATGGCACAATTGTTGGTGTATTTTTGCTGTGCAATCATACCCCCGTGCCTATCTTTTGCTAGTCCCTAGCAAAACATTTTTGTATTGTATTTAGGAATGATCTTTAGCTGAAGATTTTCTCCTGAGGCGACATAGGTGTGTTTATTGTTGGATATTGTGAGAACCAATTACAGAGAAGACTACCAGTACTATAAGTCTTACATGACATAGACCATCTCTCAACTAACCAGGGCTCTTGATATTTAAACTTTAAGTATGATTTCAAGGACCCAGGAGGTTTTTGCCGTACTCGAGAGCTCAAGAGATTATGGCTTGTGCTTAGTGAAGGATCAAGACTGACCAGATGAACATTAAAACTCAAGCCCAAGGTTTCATGAATTTTTAAGTACAGGTTGGTCCCAATTTCAGCTCGTGTCTTCGGATTGACCCTTAAAAGGATGACGGAAACTCAACTCCCATTTTCTGACATTTGTGGCTCAAAGAAAACAGGGTATTTGCCCTAAAGAACTTTTTTGTAGGAAGATTTTACAGACATTTGTGAGATATATTGACTTATTTGCATCTTTTCTTTTTTTTTTTGAAACACGTGTCAGTATATCTCTTACAACATTATTTGGAGGAGCACATTTTTCCTTTTGGTGGGAGAGTTCCTTCTTGGTGGAAAGAGTCTTTCCTAAATATAAGACTAACGCCTGGGATAAAAAGTCTACCTGCGCTTACAGGTAAGGACTCCACCTTCCCTAATGAACACTAGGGTTGGATCTTATGTTCACCTGGTCTTTCTTGATATGTGTAGTGTGAACCAAGATTACTTAGGCTCTCGAGTAGAAGCAAACCAACGGATCCTGTACTGGTGTCTCAGGTATAAGAATACGTCCTTAGTTAGGAGAGATTCCGATCTATTTTGTCAATGATCAAGTGAATTAAGCCGAGTCTGAGCGAATCAAGCTTTTGTGGCCTGGAAAGTCTTCAAAATAATGGTTGAATATCCATAAACACTTATTGTATTTCTGTTTCAGCCTTCAGATCATTACTAAACACCATTTTTTTTATAGATAGATAAATGGAAACTGCATGATACCATAAAATACCCAAATCCTATGGATGCCTATCCACCCCCCCATGCCAAACGATGCTATGTCCTCATATGCATGGAGGGAAGGGTAGAGGAAGGATGAAAGATCGGGTAACGAGAGGTGAGGTGCAGGGTATACAGCAGGGTGGTTGGGTGGGTGGATGGTGGGTGGTGAAGAAAAAGTGAAGTGAGCATGACAGTGAAGTGAAAAGTGATGGTGGATGGTGAGTGTTGTTGGGGTGCCTCCCAATGAGCGCTAAATTTAACGTCCCCAGCTAGACTCAGGATGAGGCACAACATTAGTTACCCTCCAACAGGGTAATAGATTCTCCAACGGGGGCAGGTTCATGAGTAAGATAGGGTTTCAAACGCTGCCCATTGACCGAAAATTTATGCCCAGATTTGGGATCTTCAATCTCAACGGCCCCATTGGGAAATGGTCTCGAGACCAGGAAAGGACCAGTCCATTTGGACTTCAGTTTTGTAGGAAAGAATTTGAGCCTGGCATTGTAGAGCCAAACTTGCTGAGATGGCTCAAATTCTTTCTGCCAAATACGGCTGTCGTGAAAAGCCTTAGTGCATTGTTTGTAAGTTAAAGTAGAATCATAAGCTTCACGACGGAGCTCTTCCAACTCCTGGAGTTGGAGTTTCCTTTCTCGACCACACAGGTCTGGGTCGAGGTTACATTGGCGAACCGCCCAATAAGCGGTGTTCCAACTCCACGGGCAAATGACAAGGCTTCCCGTAAATGATTCTATAAGGAGACATACCAAGGGGAGCCTTAAAGGCAGTCCGATACGCCCAAAGTGCGTCAATTAGCATGTTGGACCAATCCTTACGGTCAGGCCGAACCATTTTCTGGAGAATTTACTTGATTTGCCTATTCGACACCTCTGCCTAGCCGTTCGTCTGAGGATGATACGGAGATGCTATACGATGGTGAACTCCATATTTCCTCAGAAGTGCCCGAAAAAAAGCATGGGTAAAGTGGCTTCCTCTATCCGAGATAATGGCTCGAGGGATCCCAAAGCGTGCAAATATGTGGTCTTTGACAAAAGGAGTGGATATAACATGGTCAGCACGGTGCATGGGAATAGCCTCGATCCATTTCGAAACATAATTAACAGCCACGAGAATGAATTCGAAGCTGTTGGAAGGAGGAAAGGGACCCATGAAATCAATTCCCCAGATGTCGAAGATTTCCGCAGCTAGGATGGGCTGTAAGGGCATCATGTCACAATGTGACATTGACCCTAATGACTGGCACCTAGTGCAATGCTTGGCACACTTGTGTGCATCCTAGTGAAGGGAGGGCCAAAAGAAACCGCATTGCAACACCTTGGCTGCAGTTTTCCTCCCAGAGAAATGGCCTCCGCAGGCCTAATCGTGGCAGAAGGATAGCACACTGGGGAATTCGCTGTCAGGAATACAGCGATGGATGATTTGATCAGCACCTATCCGAAAAAGAAGTGGATTATCCCAGAAATAATACTTTGCTTCTGTCATGAGATGCTCGCACTAGTTTTTAGGCTAGTCACGTGAAAGGGATACAGAAGCAAGGTAATTGGCAATGTCGGCATACCACGGTCCACTTGCCACATTAATTGCCAATAGGTACTTATCAGGAAAAATCCCATTAATCGGCAGAGTAAGTCCAATATGGTTAGGTTCCAGTCTAGAAAGGTGATCAGCCACAACATTCTGGGCTCCGGCCTTATCGCGGATCTCAATGTCAAATTCTTGGAGCAGAAGGATCCAACGAATCAGTCTAGGCTTGGCATCCTTCTTGTGCATGAGATGGCGAATGGCCGCATGATCAGTGAAAACAATAACGTGTGAGCCCAGAAGGTAAGAGCGGAATTTGTCCAGCCCAAAGACAACCGCCAGTAGTTCTTTCTCAGTGGTAGTATAATTACGCTGGGCCTCGTCCAACGTCTTACTGGAGTAGTACACCACAAAGGGGTGTCTATCGCATCTTTGTCCCAAGATGGCTCCAACTGCAAGGTCGGAAGCGTCACACATGAGTTCAAAGTCGAGGGACCAATCAGGTGGCTGGAGAATAGGGGCCTTGGTGACAGCATTACGCAGCTGCGTGAATGCTCGTATGCAGTCGGGGCCCATATCGAAGGATACGTCGATCGATAGGAGATGAGTTAAAGGTTGAGAAATCTTGGAGAAATCTTTGATAAATCTCCTATAGGAATCAACGTGTCCCAGGAAGGAACGGATTTTTTTGACAGAGCCAGGCACAGGTAAATCAGCAATTACATCGAGCTTAGCTCTGTCAACCTCGATACCCCTATCGGAGATGATATGTCCGAGAACAATTCCCTCTTGTACCATAAAATAACTTTTTTCCCAAGAAAGCGCGAGGTTTACATCAATACATCTCCTAAGGATACGGGTCAGGTTGGCAAGACATTCATCAAAAGATGGTCCAAAGATCGAAAAGTCATCCGTGAAGACCTCGAGAAAGTCACCCATCATGTTATGAAATATCGCCAATATACATCTCTGAAAAGTTGCTAGCGCATTACAAAGTCCGAAGGTTATTCTTCTAAATGCAAAGGTGCCGAAGGGGCAGGTAAAAGTGGTTTTCTCTTGGTCCCGAGGGTTAATTGCCACCTAGTTATATCCTGAGAATCCATCCAGGAAACAAAAAAAATTATTTCCTGCTAACCGCTCCAGGATTTGGTCAATGAAAGGTAGCGGAAAGTGATCTTTCTTAGTTGTAGCATTGAGTTTCCTATAATCTACACACTCTCCAAGATGTGGGAGTGCGTGTAGGGATGGATTCGCCCCTGTCATTGACACGGATGGTGAGTCCCGCCTTTTTGGGCATGACGTGAATCAGACTCACCCAGGGGCTATCGCTGATCGGGTAGATTATACCCGCATCCAGCCACTTAATAATTTCCTTCTTAACGACCTCCCACATGTTAGGGTTTAGACATCGCTGCATCTCGCGGGAAGGTCGAGCCTCCTACTCCGTATATATAGGTGAGTGCAGTAGGAGGGGCTAATGCCAGTTAAGTCTGATAGAGACCATCCAATGGCTGCCTTGTGTTCCATGAGGACCTCAGTTAGTTTGCACTCTTGCTCCCTGGTCAATTTTGAACTGATGATTACGGGGAGCATTTCATTTGGTCCTAGGAAAACATACTTAAGTGTACTAGGCAGCTCTTTCATCTCGGGAGTGGATGGTGAAAGGTCTGGCATTTCTTGGGACGAGAGTGTCCCAGGCGAATCGGAAAACAAGTCAGGAGGAAGAAGTTGGCCCTCAGATTGGCCAAGAAGAGGGGCATCTTGGATAGATGGATCCAAGAAGGAATAACCCCAGTGAGTAGTATATGGGCTCAAGGTCCCAGTGTGGAGTTACAACTCCGCCTGATTTGGCGGGAAAGAAAGGGCAATCCGGTCTTCAAGAGTGTGGACCGGCGGTGAGTAGCCCAAATATGACTCAGACCACGAGGTATGGGAAGCGGAGAAAACCTCATCAGAAGTCTGGTCAGGAGAAGGTGCGGGACAAGAGAGGGATGGGGGAATGTCACAATATGTGTTGGTCAGGCAATCGTTAGTGTTTACAAGTAATCCACAGCAATCAAAATAGGTCCCAATTAGTCCGATACACGCGCTGACGGCCATGTCCTCATCAGACGTGTCATCCTCTATGTAATCGCAATCAAAGTTCTTGGCTGCCTTGAAGATGTTAAGCTTGAGCTTTTCAGATCCAACGGCAATCTCAATACAGCCTGACTTACAGTCGATATGGGCGCGGGCTGTGGACAAGAAAGGTCGTCCAAGGATGATTGGACAATCAGAAATTGAGCTAGGAACTTCCATATCTAAAATAAGAAAGTCAACAGGAAAACAGAGACTGTTGACCCTAACCACCACGTCTTCCACCACACCCTTTGGGATTTTGACAGAACAATCTGCCAACTGTAACGTGACAGGGGTGGGTTTCAGATTTCCCAAGGAAAATTTTTTGAGCATGATGGTTGGTATAAGATTGATGGAAGATCCTAAATCAATTAGGGCATGGTTAAAATTGCAACCTTGGATGCTACAGGAAATAAGCAGTGTGCCCGAATCTTTTTGCTTCTGTGGTAGATTTGACAGTATAGCATAACTCACATGAGGCGAGAGAACCATCGGATTCTTAGTTTTCTTTGACTGTCGCTTGGGTGTTGTGTAGTCTTTGAAAAATCGGGCGACAGTAGGTATATGGTCGATAGCCTCGAGCAGGGGTACCTTGATTTCAACATCCCTGAACAAATTATGCAGGTTATCAAAGGCCTGCGTATCTTTCTTTCTTCCTTTTGTATCCCTCAGTAGAGCCTCAGGGAATGGGACTGATTCTGTCACCAATTTGGGTGTATTTTCCTCTCGCAAATGAGGTGTGCATCCCGAATGAGAGGGCGATGAAGAGGACGGGCTAGGATCAGGTCGAGGCGGATCGACAGTCTACTTGCCGCTCCTCGTAGTGATCGCATTGGACAATGCGGGTCCAGTGGGATCATACGGTGGAGGAGGGTTCGCAATAGGGACATAAGAGTGAGGTGCTGCAACGGGATTGGCTTCAATCCCGGTGGAATGCTCGGAGCTTGCAGAATCTGATGAACCTGCCCCTGAGAAGGTCGTACCTGTGGTTGAGGACCACGGGGTACGAAATTTTGCGAGTTGGGAACAGGTTGGGCTGGGAGAGTGCCCTGAGATCGAGTCGCCATGCGTAGTTGACTGATCTCAGCATTCTGTTGCGCCAATTGGTGCTGAAGAGAGGTCATGTTCTCTTCGTGGCGCTTTGACATTTCCGTCATCATTCGCATTAATTTGTCAAGAGGACTTGATGCGTGTTTGGTTTGCGGTATTCAAGGGCCTGATGGCGGATTCGCCATAGGATTAGACTGGGCCCTTGGGATGACGGGTGCGGACGGTCGCATTGGTCCACCTGTTGGGTTTTGGCGCTACGGGTTGTTGGACCATGCAAAATTTGGATGATTTTTCCACCCTGGGTTATAAGTGGCAGAGAACGGGTTGTTCCCCAGGGCGCAAGTGTCTTCTATGCCAAAAGATGCGTCCACATGTAAATATGCGTCTGAGCACGTAGAGGCTTAGTCCTCCGTGTTGAAATACTGGCTCGTAGAAGCCAGATCCACATGGCTTACCGAATCGCTCGGTGCGACACTCTGTAAGGAAGGTCTTACGGGGTTTCTCAGGATAAGCCTGGTGTTGGAAGAATTGGGATTGTGACGAAGTGGTGAGGTGGGGGTGTTTGCCATAGAATGGGCGGGGTTGGCCAGAAGCTCATCTAGCTTCTTGTGCACGACGGAGACTTCATCCAATTTTTGTGCGATAAGGCTGAGATCTGTGGATGAATGGGAGGGTCCCGTGTCAACTTCGTGGACATTTTGGGGCAGGATGGTACAATTAAAGGCGACAATGGAGGCATTGTTCATTGAGTTTTCACTCATATTTTCAAGTAATTCGAATGCTCCATTCTCGTCTTTATTCATGAAATTCCCTCCGCAGGAAGCGTCTGCAATTTGCTTCAAAGTCTTATTTAGCCCATAGTAGAAAATCTGGGCTATATGCCACTTAGGCAAACCGTGGTGCGGACACTTTATGAGAAGGTCATTATATCTCTCCCATGCCTCATGAAATTTTTCACCGTTTTGTTGCATAAAGGAGGTGATAGCATGGCGAAGCGCATTGGTTCCCCTGATTGGGAAGAACTTCTTGAGAAACGTTGTTCGCATCTCTTCCCAAGAGTGGATGGTTCTCCCAAGGGTGCGTAACCACTGCGACACTTTATCCCACAATGAAAATGGGAACATTTTCATGAGGACTATAGGTAACCCGATATTTCTTGGTTTAACAGTTTCAGCCAATCGCGTTAGGTCTTCCAAGTGGAGAAAAGGATCTTCACTTGCAAGACCATGGAAGTGAAAATTTATCAGGCCAATTATGTTAGGTTTCAGTTCAAAGTCGTCCCCGCCCATGGGGACCCGAATTTGTCCTATGGTCTCTGTAGCAGCGGGATTCTGATAGGAGCTAAGAGACCTAGGCTCCTCCCATTCGGGAGGGTTCTGCATTTCCTCCAATGTTTCCCTAATGGCTTCAATTTGCTCATTATACATTTTCATTTGGGCTTGGAGGCGGGTTATGGGATCTAAGGCTCCACCACCTGGTGGGTTTTGAGGGCATTTTCCTCCCTCGAGATTTGGGGGTGGGCGTGCAGCCATGTTTGTGGAGGAGGAGGACGATTCGGCTTCTTTTCTAAAATTATCAGGCAATTCACACAGTTCAGGGTTTTGTGACCTCCTCCCAAACATGCACTACCGCAGGAAAAATTGGGGGGATACGAAGGGAAAAGAGATGAGAGAATTGCCGCCGCAATGGTACACTTGATGACAAATCAATATAGTCAAACTCATAACCCCTACAGTGTGCCCTTAGACCTAAAGATCTAAGTTACCTACTATCACGGACTACGGAACCGAATGCGAGCACCGCGGAACCACCGGGCCAGATTGAAAGGCCGTTTGCCCCAGTCTTAGATACCCGATAGCATGCGGGAACCCTCACCAACACGTAGGCGCTACACGCAGGTAGTTAGACCTCCAATCCTTAATAAGGGTCAAGTTGCTACCAATTTTAGTTAGAGGCTTAAGATCAAGTGCTTCTGGAATGTGAAGGGCGTTATTTATGGGTAATGCCCAAGTGATTGATTTTGTAGAGTGTGTAAACCAAGCATGCAACGGGGAAATCTCCCCGAATTGAAGTTTTAATTGGTGAATGATTTTTAGAATTCAACCTTAAGTAGTATGGATTTTAGGATTTCGCTGAATTACCAATTCAACCAATCTCTGGGTTCTGAGGGAATTCAAGTTTTCTTCTAAGCCCAACAAACCCTTCTTCAATGTCAGTTGGTTAATGCATGCTAAAATGCAATGGGCTTCTCTAGATGGAGATTTCTATGTGTTGATGCACGAATCAATTTTAGATTAATGTGAAAGGGAGCCAAAGCACTTCAGTTCAAGTGCTCCCAATCACCAAAATAATTGTCCACACACAAGGCTCAACCATAAGATAAGGAAAATTAAATTGTTGGGGTTGAAGTATTCGGGATCGAATCTTCGGCACGTGAAAGGTCGTGGTGGGGTTGGAATCAACTCAATTCCAAGTCTCCCTACCAAAAAGGTGATCTCGAATTGCAGATAAATGAGGCAAAGAGGGGTGTAATCAATCTTTTTATTTTTTCCTCAAAGAATACTTCACACGGCGAAAGATTCAAGAATCAGGATTCTAGGATCTTCGCTATGCGAAACTTGGCGGGAAATCCCAGGGCAGTGAGAGTGATGGCAAATAATCAAATAAGTGATTTTTAGTCCACTTGCCCCAAGAGATCCCAAGAAGTGTTTTTTTTAGTTTTTTTTTTATTAAGGTGACAAGTTGACCTAAGTTGCTAAGAAAGAAAGACTTACTTGTTCAGCAATGTGTCCGAAGCTCCAGTACAGTGCTGGCGTCTTCACGCTCTCATTCCCGCCTTGGATCTGCCCATGTCTCCGACTTCGCCTGCCTGTCTTCTCCTTGCAACGGGTTCACCTACACAGCAACAAACAGAAACACCTATGAAGAGAAGGGTGTGAGAAGAGAAAAATTAAAGGAATGGAGTAAAAACTTACTTGAATGCGCACTTCCCCGGCAACAATGCCAGAAAAGAGCTATGGTCGGGCCCGGATAGGTTGTGTTAATACAATGATTTTATCATTGAAATGAGTATAGTGGTTAACCTAAATCGAGCCTAACCATCTCTTTACAAAAATTTTTACCTGGCCTACTTGATTTTATCTTGGTCACTTTTAGGCCCAGGGTCGAACTCAAGGAGGTGGGATTAGAAGTGGACAAGTTTCTACGCCTTTCCTACAACGAATCTCTTCCGTTCGTTTATTATGTTTTTGGTGTTTTTCTATTTAAGATTTTTTCCAATAATTTTTGTCCTTGAGGTACACCCTCAAAATCAGGTTCTTGGCTGTGAGCCAAATTAGGGTTCCAAAACTAGTCTTGCTATTTGCAAGACTGAGTACCTGCAAGTCAAGGATTATCTTTTCTTTTTTGTATATTTTTTTTATCTTTTTTTACTAGTAGGAAAGAGAAACAGAAATAAAGTAAATATAGTATATGTATATGTATATATTATATATGTATAGAGGGGTGGGGGTGGAGGTGGAGATGGCATGTAGCACGTTGTCGAGTCGGTTGTTGTCTAGGAAGACGCAACCAACAGGACGAAGTGCCGGATGGAGTGTAGGATGGATGGGTGAAAGATGTGTGTGAAAAACGCTTTCTGTACGCATGTACCGGGGAATATCAGCAACTGGTGCGGATATTCCCGCGATACAAAGTATGGTAAGTGATATGAATATATATATATGTATATATGTAAATATATATCTATATGTATATATATATATATGGTTATAATTATATAGGTATATGTGTACTTATATATGTATATATATATATATGCATATATATATAGGTATGTAAATATATGTATAGATAGATGTATGTATATGTATATATATATAATGGTATATATATGTATGTATATATAACTATATATGTAGATATAGATATGTATATATAAATATGTATATATTTATAATAATATATGTATATAGTTATATATATGTGTATATGTATATATATATATATATATATTAGTATAAGTATCTATGTATATAGATATATGTAGCTAGATATATATGTATATATATATATATATTAGTATAAGTATCTATGTATATAGATATATGTAACTAGATATATATATATATATATATGTATTTATAGTTATAGATATAGGTATATATGTATGTATATTTGTATATATATATATGTATAAATATATGTGTATATATATATATATGTATATATATATAAGTATATAGTAGTGTGTAACTGAGAGTGTCTGTGTGCGAGAGTGTAAGTGTGTGTGTGTATGTGTCTGCAAAGAGAGTGAGAGAGTGCTGTGAGAGAGAGAGAGAGAGATCGTTTGCTGAGGAAGAAGGTGAGGGCGAGTTAAGTCGTCCGCACATAATTGCCGTCATCTGATGTTGCGCACAGGAGTGTGCACGCGCACGCGTAGGCGCGTAGGCGCACGAAGACGCAGGCGCATGCAGGAGGGAGTGAGTGCAAGGGAGAGACCGCAGTGCACTGCGCTGCGCGGTGAGGCGGGTGCGGACGCGAAGAAGCAGGCGCTGAAGCGGGCGGGTGCATACGCTGGAGCAGGCGTGCACAGACGGGTTGGCGCCGGTAGCGGCGCGGAGAGAGAGCACCGAGTGACCGGATAAGTGAGAAACTTACCGGTCACCGCACTGTAGCCACAGTGTTCCGCTGTAATGCATGAATAGTGGCTACAGTGCGCTCTCGGCTCGCACGACCGGGTGCTGGTGGTTCCGTGAGTGCGGGCACCGCTGAGCAAGCTAGCGTGAGCGCAGAAGGACTGTGCCGGCTGTGCTACGGGTGAAACTTCGCGACAGGGAGCATGAAGAGGTGCGCGGGCGACCTGCTGGAGCACACGGAAAGAGAGTACCTAGCTGCTGGCATGCGCGGTGGCCTGTGTGCGGGCTAGCAGTGGCCAGTTGAGCTTCAAAGCTTGAAGCTCCTGTGGGAATGGCAGCGTTGGCTTGGAACGATGAAACAGGGAAGAGAACCACCACTCCCATCGGCTCTTTGATGAGCTGGGAGGTGGTGGGACTCACAGTAGTGGTTGTGCACCACTGTGAGTTGCTCCTGCCCGCAGCGTGGCTCTTCAAGGAGAAGAGAGGCTACGTATGGAGGGGAGAGGGGAGGAGACGGCTGGAGAAGAAGATGCTATCTCTGTTGTTTGGCATGTGGACTAGGCTCAGCTGCAAGGAAGAAGGCTGAGCTCTTTTTAAAGAGGAAAGAGGCATGCACAGCCATGCCCTGGCTATGCATGGCCGTGCATGCAGTTGGCAGGGAGAGCCTGTTGCAGAGAATGGCACAGAGAAGGAACTGCCATGCCTTGCAGCCGCGGAGAATAAATTCAAAGTCAAATGAAAATAAAAAATAAAGATGGAGATTTTGTGAGGCAGCACTTGAAGAATTTGTTAATTACAAGGCCATTTATTTCACTCTCCTCCCCTCTCAAATAAATGCATGCATGTTTCATTTTTACAAATGCGACTATGGCTACCTAATATGCACTGGCAATGCTAGGAAATAGCACAAGATGGCACAGTTGTTGGTGTATTCTTGCTGTGCAGTCATTCTGCCAACTACACTGAATGGTTCCAACAAACTAGAGGGCTCCTTGTTAGGTTCTCCCACTGCTAGAATTGTTGATATGTTGCAGTTGTGGTTCTTGTCGCTTTCACAAAATAATTTAAGTGGTGCAATCCCTTCATTTCTATGTGAACCTACGAAATTAGGCTTCTTGGATCTTTTAAATAATCATTTTATTGGACAGCTTCCACGGTGCCTAGGAGGATTGAGGTCATTAACTCATTCGTGTAGCATCAGATCCATGCATTTACGGAACAACAACCTACAAGGGAAACTTCCTCTATGGTTGGCGAATTGCAGAAATATGACTATTCTTGATATAGGTTAGAACAATTTCACTAGAATGATGCCAACATGGATTGCTGGAATGCATCTCTTACGGTTTCTTCGGCTAAGGTCAAACTTATTTAGCAGTGGAGTTCCTCGGTAACTGTCCAGTTTGACGTTCTTACAGGTCCTCGATCTTGCGGAGAATCATCTTTCAAGAGGCGTTCCTAATAGTTTTGGCAAATTTGTTGCGATGATGACAATAAATGGAACTGGTGGCAATGTTTCCTCTTACCACTATAAGGGGCGCATTACAATGACATTTAGAGATCAAGTTGTGGAATATGATACCATACTTAAACTTTTTAAAGGCATGGATCTCCTTGGAAATAAATTATCAGGACAAATACCAAGAGAACTTGGGAACCTACTTGTCTTGAAAAATCTCAACTTGTCTGAGAGTTATTTAACTAGGTTTATCCCAAGATGTCTTGGCAATTTATTATAATCGGAGTCCCTTGATTTATCAAGAAATAATCTTTCCGATGGCATCCCACTGTCTCTGTCAAGATTAACATTCTTGAGCATATTCAATGTCTCTTATAATAATTTATTAGGAGGAATACCAATCGGGAAGCAATTTGATACTTTTCCAAGTTCTTCATATACATGCAATCTCATGCTATGTGGAAACTTGTTAGAGGCCTGTGTAAGTGATAGAAAGCTATAAGTGAATGAAGTCAATTATTTAGAGTCAAAAAATAAAGTGGACAATGGCTTCTTATGGTTCTATCTTGGCATGGCACCTGGATTCGTTGTGGGATATTGGACATTGCAACTGTAGCCACTGATAAGATCTCCATTTCAATGATGTCTAATATGAGAAAGGCCTATCTAGCATGGCATAAGGGTGAAAATGGAGTATGGATATATATGTTCCAACTTACTTTCTTTTTAAGTCAACACAAATATCCATTTGTAATCTTATAGATAGGGATATGGATATATAACTTCAGTTTTGATGGGTAGGGATATATAAAAATTTTAAAAATGTGGTGAAAATGGATATAGATATCTATGTTTTTTTATGTGCATAAGTATTTTCAGTTATTGTTGAACACATCTTTTTAGTGGATATGAAGGCAAATAGTTATTTCTCTATTTGGGCATGCTACTTTTGTTTGTATGTTTCTTTGCATAAAGATGGATGGAGATTTGGGATGACGAAGATTTTCTGGTAAGTACAGCTTACAAACTAGTAGATACAATTTCCTCCAAGAGCGCAGATTGATTTGGAAGATGGCTTTGCTACTAACAAGAACAAGGAAATCCAGGCCGATGCTCCCTGTGTAGATCTTAGAAATCGATGCTTGTACTTTTATGAGTTGGGTTGCAAGATTCCCCCTCTACAAGTTTTTAATTGAGATGAGTGATGTTTATCCTTTGATAGGGTTTTCCCTAGTCAAGCCTTACAAAATCAAGCATGAAAAACAACTTGCATATTGGTATCACCATTTGGATTTTAACTCCGATTGAATTTTTCAACCTTAGTATTATCATAGTTACTAGCTTTAAGAGAACCTGTTAGCATAGTTTGTTTTCCGATATTTTTATTTTCCACTTAAACATAAATTGCTTGGATATTTCATTATCATCATTTTTCAACCAAGCAGAGAACTGCTTCAAGCTTACACCTCATATTGATTTTCTGTTAACATTAGACTCTGAGATAGAAGCTCAAATCAGAAATTGGAATGCCTTGAAACTTGACTCTTCACCTTGGTCTGATCTGATTCAAGGTATAAGAAAATTTTAGCATAATAGGTTGAGACTTGGTGTTACAATCCGATTCCCAAATCCCTACAAGACCCAAGATCAACTCGCCCCGACTAATCTCAAGACCTAGTCGTCCAACAAGAAATAACCAAAAGCAGGATAGTAAGCCACATTCACATATGCAATATAACTAAGCAGAAAAAATGTACAAAGAAAAAAAGAAAAAAAAGATCTGTTGTTTCAGTACATACCACCATAACGACAAAAACAACGGAACGCGGAAAGTAAATAGTAGTAGCAAAACAGTGACTAAAAGTCCATTACCTACTACAACAGTAGAGAAAAGTAAAGGGAGTGCTGACGAAACTATGACTGGACTCGACTGGGCCCAACACCCTCCGCAGCTGGAAACTCGGACAGCTCAACTCTTGGTCCTGAACAGTGTTATGAAAAGACAGAGTCAGCGAATGCTGAGTAGAGTGGTATCTATATTGTCTAAGTACAGAACAGTAAAAATAACAGGTTTAATTCTAATTTCCATTTATCTATTTTATATGTTTCAGTTTCACCCATTTCTCAAAGTATCCAAATGTTTCTTGATCTTGCATGTTCCTTGTGGGAATGATCTTCATTGCAGTATTTTCCGTAAAGTAGAAGGTACACGTGGTGCTCTTCTGGCTTGGAGAGTCCCCCATGGTAGTCTTACACCCAGTCAACCACCCCGAGGTCACTGTCAAGACGTAGCGGTGACTATGGCATGCGTGATAAGCACATGGGTAGCTACCCCGCACTGATGGTCAGTCATTTCCACTAATGGGTAGGCCTAAAGTACAGCACGGAACAGTATAGGGCCTTGCCCTCTCAAAAGAGGGGTCTCGCCCCTCATAACCAAACAGGGGTCTCGCCCTTCCACAGTCCGCACACCCTTGTTTGACTACCCCGGTTTGCCCAAAGGGCCTTATAAGTCGATGTAGGGTGGCTAATTGAACCCCGGGCCCTGTGGGGTGGCTAGCTCCCTCCCTACATGAGTAGCTCGCCTCGGTACCATGTACGCGAGTGCCAACAGGAGTCGGTGTAAAGTGGTTAATCCTAACCCTGGGTCTCAACCCAAGGGAGGCTAGCTCCACTCTACACAAAAGGGGACAGTTGCTCTCCTTAGTACCATGTACTCAAGGGCCAGCACAATTGTTAAGACCCGTATTGTTAAGCTTTTTAAGACGTCCGTACTTTAGGTCAGGCGTCTGGTAAGATGTTTGTACTGAGGGTCAGATGTCTTGTAAGACATCTGGACTCCTTCCCAGATGTCTGAAAATCAAAATTTTCGTGTACAAGCTCGCGTCTGAGTGCATGCTGCGCGCAGACAGTACACGTTCCTCGTTTCTTCTTCTTCTCTCTCCTTCCGCCCGACAAAAACCCTAACCCCACACCTTATATAAGCCCCCTCCTCTCCCTTGTTTCACCCCACTTCCCAGCCACCTTCATCTACCCTCCAACGAGAGCAGTCGAGCTAGAGCGGCGAAGAGAAGGATCAGCATGAGAGGAGAGGAGGAGCAGCGTGAGAAGGAGAGGAGAGAAGGCTTGCGAGCTCACGTGGGAGCTTGCCGGTGAGCTCACGGCCGGTCAGCACGTGCACAAGGCGGAGGAGTGTGTCGGGGAGGTCCTCCCCGACACTACTGCAGCTAGACCATCTGGTGAGTGGGCGCAACGCAAGAAGGCAAAGGCAAGTTCTGGTTCTGGGATTTTCCCAGAATCAGACGTCTGGAGTGACTGCCAGACAACAGTGCGGACGTCTGCAGGTGG
Organism: Thalassia testudinum; assembly: GCA_037157565.1. Taxonomy (NCBI): domain Eukaryota; kingdom Viridiplantae; phylum Streptophyta; class Magnoliopsida; order Alismatales; family Hydrocharitaceae; genus Thalassia; species Thalassia testudinum. Next base: position 7,759,262 of record JAZHRO010000040.1, on the reverse strand, counting down.
TGCCAGACGTCTGAGAAGGAGGCTTCATGAAGGTACGTCTCCTTTGCGGATACGGCCATGCAAGCCACTCCACTGAGACATTGTTCCTTACCTTTTTGAGAAAATTTCAGTTGATTCATGCAGGTGTTGCTTCGGGAAGACGTGGGACACACCCTCCTACCCACTTCGAATGCCTGGGCGAGGGACCAGACGACGGGAAGCGCTTCTAGACATCCGGAGAGGTTGTCGGACGTCTGGAACTAGGTCTAAACGGTCCAGCGGAGTTCCTGGACGTTTGAGGAGTAGCGCAGGAATTGAGGTATGGCTCTGGACTCTTTTAAGATGCTTGGATGTTGTTTCAAACGTCTGATTTGAGTCAGAATCACTGTTTTGACCCGTTTAGGGTCCGTTTGATGTTCGATTTTCACAATTAAGATACTGTTGTTTCCCTTATGAATTCCTCTACTTGTTGGAATACTTTCTATACTGTTCTGAGTGTTCTCGTGTGATTGATCCTTTTGCTAGGACATGTTCCCGTTGCGGGTTCAGGGTTTACTAAGGCACGTGAGCCTGCCGTTCGAGCCCCCACTACTCTTGAGTTTATTGGTAGAGTGGCTTCCTCTTAATTTAATTGAAATTAAAATGCATATGTGGAATGAATGATTAGAACTTAGGATATGGCATGAATCTTAGGTCGAGAAACATTTGAAATGTCTATAATGGATGATTGAATTACAGTCTTGAATGTGTAGATAGAAGGATAACAATTGCCTGTAAATAAATAACAGCTGCCTGTGAAATGTAAAGTACTTGTGCTAGCAAACTGTTGCATGTGAATTCCTGTTGTTTACGTTAAATGACATACTATGAGCTGCATATATATAAATTGAAAATGGAAAGGTGAATGTTAGAAACATGAGCTATCTGTGAATAAACTGAATATGGAATAGAGTTAAAAATTGCATGTGTATAACCTGAGAATGGAAATAGAAATGATGAAACTTGGTATGGAATGGCCTGAGTAATATGAGCATGAACCCTACAGGAATTAGGAATTGAGCTCCTAGAAATAAATGGAATGGATCTGGGAATGTGCTGGGAAGTGTGCTGGCCCTTGAGTACGTGGTACCAAGGGGAGCACATGTTACCTCTTAGTATAGAGGGGAGCTTGCCGCCTTCCGGTCGAGACCCGGGGTGAGTTTGGCTACTTTGCACTGACTCTCTGGTCCTCGTGTGCACTGTACCAGGGGGAGCTACTAGTGTAGGGAGGGAGCTAGCCACCCCATGGGCCCAGGGTTCAGCTAGCTGCCCTACACTGACTTGTAAGGCCCACTGGGAAAACCAGGGTAGTCAGGCGAGGGTGCGCAGACTGTGCAGGGGAGAGACCCCTGTTTGGTTCTTAGGGGCTAGACCCCTGTTACTGAGAGGGCTAGGCCCCATACTGGTTCCGTGTTGTACTTTAGGCGCACCCGCTGACGGAAATGACTGACCACGTGCCAGTGCGGGGTAGCTATCCGTGCGCTTATCACGCGTGCCATAGTCACCATTGCGTCTGTCTATGACCTTGGGTGGTTGACTAGGTGTAGGATCACCACGGGGTACTCTCTCGACCAGGAGAGCACCACGTGTGTCTTCTACTTCTCTGAAAAGACTGCAATCAAGATCGTTCCCAAGAGGAACATTCGAGATCAAGAAAGAGACCTGATAAATAAAATAAATGGTGAAAAAGATTATGTAGTTAAAGAAAGTAATCGAAAAACAACAGCTACTTGTCCACCTTTACTGTTTAGTTAGTTGGTTGCCACTCTACTCAGCGTTCGCTGACTTTGTGTACTCATAACCCTTTTCAAGTCCAGGTGTTGAGCAGCTAGAGCCTACGGCTGTTGAGGGTGCTGGGCCCAGTAGAGCCCAGTAGTGGTAGCTTTCTATTGTATCCTTTTCCAGTTGTAGTGAGTAGTTTATTGCACTTCTGTACTCTTTCATTTTGAACATTATATTCTTGTACCTGTTTACTTTCCTACTATTGTGGTGGCATGTACTGTAGTAGTTTTACTTCTTTACTGCTGTACATTTGTTACTGTTAGTTACTTAGCATAGTGAATGTGGTTTACTTCCTGCTTTTTGGTTACTTTCTCGTTGGACGACTAGGTTTTGGGATCAGTTGAGTCGGTCTGGTCTCGTGTCCTGTAGGGATTTGGGAACCGGGTCGTAATAACACTTCCCATCTACCTTCTATATTTCCGTCTATCCATAGAAGTTCTAATCCTAAGTCCCCGTAGGATTCATGCTCATGTTCACCTCATTATCTAGATCCAGATCTCAGGTTTCATAATTCATTTTTCATCCATATACAGGCAGCTCATATTCTAACAGGTAACTCATAATTATATTACAGGCAATTGCTAGCAGTTTATCTCAATCATGCATGTAGGCACACCATACAGTACAAATGGTTCATTCATTTCTCTACCCTAGGGTTCATGCCACATCCTAGGGTTCCATTCGGCTACTTCCACAGGCACATTCTTATTCAATATTTTATTTAACGGAATTAAACCACTCTACTAGGAAACTCGAGAGTAATTGGAGCTTGAACCGCAGACCCAGATGTCTCTACGACCCCCAAAAGCGCAGCAGGCTAAAACCATATACCAGGGAATACATCACAAAAGGAGAGTTCAAAACAGTCTAAAACAGACTCTAGTACATAGAGGAACTCACGAGGAAAGTACAGGTATTTCGTTTGCTTAAAACAAACCCCGATCGGACCCTAAACGAGTCAAAAATGTGCATACTGTGCAAAATCAGACATCTGGGAATAATCCCAGATGTCTTAAAAGGCGTCAGTTCTTACCTTATGCACCTGTGGTATCCTCACTCATCCAGACCTTCTTTGCGATCGTTTGAAGGTAGTTCCAGACGTTGGACAATGCCTTCGGTCGTCTGAATGCACCTCCGGACGTCTGGTGATGCAATCAGACGTCCAACAACGTGTAGAAAAGAGTACCGTGTGCCTTCCCAAGGGCCTTTACCTGCATACGATATCGTAGGTCCAAAATCAGGCTTGACCAGCTTCTATGGTGAGGCCTGCATGGCCATAACTATAGAAAAGAACATATCTTGCGATATAAGTGCTTTCATACATTCAGTCTCAGACCCGAATGTCTAGATGCCTCCACGGTCGTCTGGTCGACTCTCCATACGTCTGATGCTGGAAAAATCCCAGTATTAGGGACTCCCCACAGCTCGCTCCGCCCACTCGCCTCGCGCCACAACAGCTCCAACTGCTGCAGAGGGCCGACAGGCCACCTCCCCAAGCCCTCTCCTCCTCCCGCACGCGTTCGCTAGTGGCAGTGCGAGCTCCACTGTGCTTCCACCGAAGCTCCTCCGACATTGGACCTCCTCCTCCCTCACTCTCCTCCTTCCTCCCTCTCGCTCTCCCTTACTCGCCCCCTCTCACCGCTCCCGCACAAACACTAAAGGTGGTGGTGGCTGGTGTGTGGAGTGGTGAGGAAATACGAGGGGGGTGGTTTATATAAGAGGGTGAGGGATTTAGGGCTCGGGGGAGGTGAGGAAGAGAGAAAGGAGCGGTTCTGCACGTTGCCTGCGTGCAGTACAAAAATTCCACTTTCAGACATCCTAGAATGGGTCCAGACGTTTAGACAGATGTCTGACTGAGACCCCAGATGTCTTAAATGGCTAAAAAGTAACGGGTCCTTACATCATAACAAACATAAAGGAAGTTTCGTCCCCGAAACTTGAGCTAGCAAGGGTGAGGAAAAAGAACATAAAACGCAAAACACACTTAAAGAGGACCAGAGTAGGTCCAAAAAGACGTACCCTCAAAAGGCTCCGGGTACCACTCTCGTATCGCCGCCTGAGGCTCCCACGTAGCCTTCTCGTACCGCTGGCTTCTCCATAGGACCTTCACCAGTGGTACTTGCTTCCATCTCAGACTCCAGACGGCTCTGTCTAGTATCTGCACTGGTCTTTCAGGGTAGGTCAGGTCATCACCCACCTCGATGCTCTCATGGCTTAGAACATGACTAAGATTAGCGATGTACTTCCTGAGGTTGGACAATGGAACACGTCATGCACTCCAGAAGGCTAGGGAGGAAGGGCAAGCTGGTAAGCTCCTGAAGGTCCTCCGACCTTCCACGCTCTCCTCCTCCCTCTCTCTCGTTCTCCCTCGCTCGTCCCCTCTCGCCGCTCCCGCACAAGAAACTCAAGGTGGTGGTGGCTGTGGTGTGTGGAGTGGAGAGGAGAAAGGAGGGGGCGTACATATAAGAGGGTTTAGGGTTTTATAGGGTGAGGGCAAAGGTGAGAGCGGGTCTCTGCGTGCCACCCGCGTGCAGAGCGCAAAGTGCAGTATGAAAAATTTCACTTTCAAATGCCCATAAATGTGTCCAGACGTCTGATTGAAACTCCAGACGTCTTAAAATGCTACAAAGTAACGGGTCATTACAGAGGGCTTGGTTTTTGTGATGTCGAGGAATGTCAAAAACTTGCCTATGTGAAAATGACACAGGCTTTTCACCTCTGACAAAATATGGGCGGATCTGATGCAGCAAAGATATGGAGACCTTCATGCATCTACGATATAAAGCCATCAGTTTAAAATCTGGTCCACACACTTCTCTGTAAAAAATTGGATGGTGGGTACTTTCAACAATGGTAGTGATTGGGTATGGCCCCTATCACTAAGCGGACAGTTATGTTCTCATTATGCATGGAATTTAATCCACGATAAGGGGGAGAAGCATCCCATGTGGAAGTTTGTATGGTCAAATTCTATTCCTCAAAAATGGAGCTTCTGCATGTGGGTTTTTCTCAAAGGCCAAATCCTTGCCACTTCGAGACTCCAAGCTTTGGGAATTAATATTGATGCCACCTATTATTTGTGTACAATAGCAACGGAAATGACATATCACCTTCTTCAACATTGTCCATACATGTTGAATGTTTGGAATAGAATTTGGTCTGAATTCGAATCGGCCGCTGGTCCACTTATTATATCTCCAGCTCGGAATGATGCCCTTAACATACATTTAATTTCCATCCCCTATATTGAAAAACTCTCAATGCTATGTTATGGAATGTTTGGAAGGAGATAAATCAGAGGAGGTATGGCGAAGCACCTAATCTATCATATGCTTTGATCGCTCGCATATTCCTTAATTTTTGAGTTGTTTCCGCCTCCCTTTTGTTGGGATGTTTGTATTGTATTGACTCTTTCATCTCTATGAGATTGTATTACACCTTGATTGTACTGGGTTGATGGTCAATTTTGAGTAATATATTACCTTTTATTAAAAAAATAAAGAAAACAAAAATTACACGGACCGGTTCAGCAGATAAGGTCGACTTGTTACGGTTTCCTGGCATGAAATACTAAACAGGTTCAGATTAATGCAATCAATCGCTGTCAAGTTCCCAACTTTCATGACCATGTGCGTAGTCCTCAAAGAATAAATCTAACATCTTTGTCATATATTATGTTTATACATGACATGGACCACCACATGCATACACCATGTTCCGAACTTTCAAGAGCATGGACGTACCAAATCCGCTTCTTAGCATATGCAAATTTCAATAACCAACGTCCTTGTCATCTTCTATATATTATCTTTAATTGTTGACGTATTCGAGAAGGGATATATATATATAAATCCAAGAGTCGAGTTTGGACCGGAGACCTAAAGCATGAAAATCTTGAACCCTCAAACTCTGGAATCATTGTTTGACTTTGACCTCTTCTATTAGGATCGATATATGCACGAACGAACATACATGGTAACTTGTAAAGTTCGAATACTTGAACGAACACTAGGAGAACTGATCAACGAAGACTGCTCGATACGATACATGCATGAGAACCCATGGTTGCTTGTTTTAAGGGATCCCCTGCTCCACCTCTGTAAATAAAATCCCTTCCCGTGCTCTCGAATAATTACAGCCAATCTCAAGAATCAACACCATTCACGTTAATTAAATCCAATTAACAGAAGAGAGATGGCATCCCATATGCTCATCAGCGTGCAGCTCCTCGTCCTCGTAGCTTTGGTTTTCTCCCAAGTGGCCTCTGCATATGATCCGAGCCCTCTCCAGGACTTTTGCGTTGCTGACAGTAGAGCGCAAGGTATGCATACCTAGCTAGCTAAGAGATACAATATTTGAAAACACATATTATACGACTTACTTAATTTATCTAATTTCACTGAAGTCGAGAGACAGTTGTAATGCTAGTTACGGAACTCTATTAGAAATATATAGATAGATGAGAAGTATTGGGTGATGATGAATTGAATTAAACGTCTCTTATATTTATATATATTCCGTTAAATCCTCTCAGTGCAGAAACTCCTCCTTGAGGATCAGATGGATACGTTTCCTGCATGTATGCAATTTAAGTAAGAGTACTTGGGATGCGAAGTACGTAGTCCTTTTACTTATTAGTTCATATTAATTACATTATGTGAGTCGGGTGCAACATGAGATATGTGGGCGAGAGAGAGAGAGACCAGACCCGTATACATGGACGATTAATGCTAAGGCAGATATTAATAAAAAAGGAAAAGAATTTTTAAACTAGCTTTTGGATGGTGCGTATAGTTAATTTCATTGCACATATTATAAATAACTGGTGATAAGCATGCATGCATATATTAATTTGATGATGCAGTGTTTGTGAACGGATTCGTGTGCAAGAACCCCATGAAGGTGACGGCGGAAGACTTCTTCTTCTCGGGGTTGGATCGCCCTGGCGATACCGACAACCAGGTTGGCTCGAGTGTCACCCCTGTGAACGTAGCGCAGATCCCAGGCCTTAACACTCTCGGCATCTCGATGGTCCGCATTGACTTCGAGCCGATGGGAATTAACGCTCCCCACACCCATCCACGTGGCACGGAGATCCTCACCGTGCTCGAAGGGACACTGGGTGTGGGGTTCGTTACCTCCAACCAAGCCGACGGTGGCAACCGCCTCATCAGCAAGATCCTCAACAAGGGAGATGTGTTCGTGTTCCCAATCGGTCTCGTCCATTTCCAGATCAACGTCGGCCGCACCAAAGCTGTCGCTATAGCTGCATTGAGCAGCCAGAACCCCGGTGTCATCACCGTGGCCAACGCCCTCTTCGGTTCGGAGCCCTCCATCGACCCCAACGTCCTTGCAAAAGCTTTCCAGCTTAAGAAGAGGGTCATTGACTACTTGCTAGCTAAATTCTAATCAATTGGATGGACTATGATCGTTGTCTTCGTGTTTTTCCTTTTAAGGGTCGATTTGTGTCAAGTGGTAAAGTGCTTGCTTAACTAAGTACCTACCGTGTTTGTTTAGTTGTCAGAATATTACATTGTTGAATTCGTTTCCATCAATGTATACCACAATAAATATGGATTCCCAAAGTCATTCTTGTAATTTGATACTTGTAAGAATGTGATGTACTGAAAGATTTACCATGTCATCCTATATGTGATGTGCATGAATGTGAGATATTTATTTTTATCGAATGTCACTGACTATAATCACATTAATTTGTTAACGTAGCCAAATCGACCATAGCAAGATTATTATCCTCCAAACGTCACCAAATAGATAAAAAAATAATAATTTATGAATCCCCCATCCCTCTAATTTCCCTCTTGCATAAAAATAAAAAATCCTTCCCCACCCACCCCTCCTAACGTTGCAAATTAAAAAAAAAAAAAAATTCACGAATCCCACCTTTCCCCATCCTACGAAACCTCACCCGACCCCCCTAAGATCGCGTTCTTCCTTACCTCTTCTGCCTCAGCACTCTCGTGGTCCTTTGCCTCGTTGTGTTCGACCTCATCATCCAAGCCATTGTCGCCCTCGAGCCCCTCGTCCAAGCCATCGTCGCGCCTCGTGGTCCTCCTCAACCTCCTCCAAGCCATCGTCGCCCTCGTGGTCCTCCTCGTCATCCTTGAACTCCTCGTCCAAGCAATCGTCGACCTCCTACCCTCCTCCTTGTCCACCCCACTGTCGCCCTCCTACCATTCTTATCCCTATCGGATCTCCTCTCCAATGATGTCTACTACCATCGAGGTTGGTAAACTCGCTTCCTTCCCCCAGACCCCAACCATGACCTCGCCTCGAATCTCACCCTCGTTGCTCCTCCTCCTCCCAAAACGAACCTCACCGGTGGATACTTCTAGGCTTTCTGTATCACATTCCTATAAAATCTTTGGGATTCTTTGCAAACTATGATATTTAAATTTAACGTATACTGAAATTCTTGATGCAAAGTTGGGTCACTTTTTCACGGGGTGTGACTGTCGTCACACTCCAGTTGAGTTGCTTCTATCTAACAATAATATTATTGGGTAGTTTCCAAAATTCTTGGTAGATTATAAGAGCCTTCAATATCAAGATGTTGGAAACAATAGGTGGCATGGAGTACCTAAAGGGTTTGCTTCTTTCCGGTAATAGATTCCATGGGACACTTTCAGAAGTACATCTCTGCAACCTTGGACAACTAATTAGTCTACATTTATCAACAAACTCACTAAGGATTAAAGTAACTCCTAATTGGGTACCTCCTTTTAACCATAGTGGGTTGGGAATGGCTTGCTACAAAGTGGGGCAAGGTTTTCGAAAAATTTTCCTCTGTATGGTAATTAGGGAATAATATTCCATAATTACCATGCACGGGGGGAAAATTTGAAGTTACCTGCATGTAACTCGCCTCTTGTAATGGCGAGTTTGAGGGGTTATTACTTTAAACATAACTCGCCTCTTCAAGAGGCGAGTTTGGGGCTTTCTCCCCCACCTTTCATGGGAATAGGTGGTGTTGAGAGACTCGCCGTTTGTTGTGGCAAGTTTCTCATAGTTCTTTCCAAAATCCTTTGCCTCTTCAAGACGTCTGAATCATCGTCTGACACTTATACACTAGAGCCTTGTTTAGATCCAATGGAATCAAGGAAGAACATGATGAAAATTGGATATTTGTAGACATCCAATTTTTTGTCTAGATGTCTTATATTAGGAAATCAGACGTCGAACAATATCAGTAGATGTCCGATTCATTAGGTGGAGTGTAATATGAAACTCGCCTCTTGAAGAGGCAAGTTTGGGTGTTTTGAACTAATACATAACTTGCCTGTTAAAGAGGCGAGTTAGGTTGTTCTGAGCTAATACATAACTCGCCTCTTGAAGAGGCAAGTTTTTGTTGTTTTTTTTTTAATGCTGCCTTCTGCTGCTACTAGAAAAATTGTAGCAACTGCTGCTGCTATGCTACTGGTGCTATGCTAGTGCGTGCAGGGTACCTCATAGCTTCATGTAAGCATCACACACCACAAAAGTTACAAACTCCCAAAGCCAAGCAACCTACTCCCCACCAAGATGTCTAATCGGCAATTACAAGCAAATTTGCCAGCTCTGCAATCCTCTTGTCCATAATGGGGCTCATGAAGAATAGAGTCTAGTAGTCTCCATTAACAACTGCTCCATTTGACTAGAAATTAACCATTAGAAAGCCCCTTTGTCCTCTGTCAACACAAACAACCAAGGGTATGCCCCCCAAGGTGTCTCTGTTAATCATTTATCCAAAAGCAAAAGTCACCCTCCATTCAATCCTCAAGGAGATGTGAGTCCACCCAGGAAGACAAACACAAATAGCAAGGGAGGAGAAAGGGATGGCCAAGGGTGAAGATGTATAAGAGGTAAACTTGCCTCTTCAAGAGAGGCGAGTTTCCCCCTTCCACTCCCGCCCACTCATTCCCTTCCTGACGTAGTCACTGAGAAACTTGGCTCTTCAAGAGGTGAGTCTTGAAGAGGAAAGTTTCTCAGTGACTAACGTCGGGAAGCGAATGAGTGGGCGGGAGTGGAAGGAGGAAACTCGCCTCTTGAAGAGGCGAGTTTCGTATAAAATCATACTTCCACAAACTCGCCACTACAAGAGGCAAGTATGCTACGGTTCCTTCCTAATATTCTTCCCCTGTACGGTAATTAAGGAATATTATTCCCTAATTACCATACCTAGGAAAATTTTTCCCACGATTCCCTTCATGGCTTGGAACATAGAGCAACCTGTCGTATGAAAATATGTCAAATTTAGGTATATCGGATGTCATGCCAGAATGTATATGGAATTTCTCTCCAAATATTAAGCTAATGGACCTCTCCATGAATATGATAAAGGGTGTTCTGCCAACTACAATGAATGGTTCCAACAAACTAGAGGGCTCCTTGTTAGGTTCTCCCACTGCTAGAATTGTTGATATGTCCCAGTTGTGGTTCTTGTCTCTTTCACAAAATAATTTAAGTGGTGCAATCCCTTCGTTTCTATGTGAACCTACGAAATTAGGCTTCTTGGATCTTTCAAATAATCATTTTACTGGACAGCTTCCACGGTGCCTGGGAGGATTGAGGTCATTAACTCATTCGTGTAGCATCAGATCCATGCATTTACAGAATAACCTACAAGGGAATCTTCCTCTATGGTTGGGGAATTGCAAAAATATGACTATTCTTGATATTGGTTAGAACAATTTCGCCGGAATCATGCCGAGATGGACAATCTCTTACAGTTTCTTTGGCTAAGGTCAAACTTATTTAGTGGTGGAGTTCCTCGGTAACTGTCCAGTTTGAAGTTCTTACAGGTCCTCGATCTTACAGAGAATCATCTTTCAAGAGGCATTCCTAACAGTTTTGTCAAATTTGTTGCAATGATGACAACAAATAGAACAGGTGGCAATGTTTCCTCTTACCACTATAAGGGTCGCATTACAATGACATTTAGAGATCAATGTGTGGAATATGATACCATACATAAAATTTTTAAAGGCATGGATCTCTCTGGAAATAAATTGTCAGGAGAAATACCAGGAGAACTTGGGAACCTACTTGGCTTGAAAAATCTCAACTTGTCTGAGAATTATTTAACTAGGATTATACCAAGATGTCTTCGCAATTTATTACAATTGAAGTCCCTTGATTTATCAAGAAATAATCTTTCCGATGGCATCCCAGTGTCTCTGTCAAGATTAACATTCTTGAGCAAATTCAATGTCTCTTATAATAATTTATTAGGAAGAATACCAATCAGGAAGCAATTTGATAGTTTTCCAAGTTCTTCATATATAGGCAACCTTATGCTATGTGGAAAGCTGTTAGAGGCCTGTGAAAGTGATAAAAAGCCAGAAGTGAATGAAGTCGATTATTCAGAGTGAAAAAAAAAAGTGGACAATGGCTTCTTATGGTTCTATCTTGGCATGGCACCAGGATTCGTTGTGGGATTTTGGACATTGCAACTGCAACCACTGATAAGATCTCCATTTCAATGATGTCTAATATGAGAAAGGCCTATCTAGCATGGAATAAGGGTGCAAATGGAGTATGGATATATATGTGCCAACTTACTTTCTTTTTAAGTCAACACAAATATCCATTTGTAATCTTATAGATAGGGATATGGATATATAACTTCAGTTTTGATGGGTAGGGATATATAAAAATTTAAAAAGTGTGGCAAAAATGGATATAGATATCTGTGTTTTTTTATGTGCATAAGTATTTTCAATTATTGTTGAACACATCTTTTTAGTGGATATGAAGACAAATAGTTATTTCTCTATTTGGGCATGCTACTTATGTTTGTATGTATCTATGCATAAAGATGGATGGAGATTTGGGATGACGAAGATTTTCCTCTAAGTGCAACTTACAAACTCGTAGATACAATTTCCTCCAAGGGTGTAGATTGATTTGGAAGTTGGCTTTGCTGCTAACAAGAACAAGGAAATCTAGGCTGATGCTACCTGTGTAGATCTTAGAAGTCAATGTCTGTACTTTTATGAGTTGGGTTGCAAGATTGCCCCTCTATAAGTTTTTAACTGAGATGTGTTGATGTTAATCCTTTGGTAGGGTTTTCCCTAGTCAAGCCTTACAAAACCAAGAATGAAAAATAAGAACGTGCATATTGGTATCACCATTTAGATCTTAACACCAGTTGAATTTTTCAACCCTAGTATTATCATAGTTACTAGCTTCAAGAGAACCTTTTAGCATAGTTTGTTTTCCGATATTTTTATTTTCCATTTAAACATAAATTGCTTGGATATTTCATTATCACGAATTTTCAGCCAAGCAGAGAAATACTTCAAGCTTACACCTCATATTGATGATCTGTTAACGTTAAACTCTGAGATAGAAGCTCAAATCAGAAATTGGAATACCTTGAAACTTGAGACTTCATCTTGGCCTGATCTGATTCAAGGTATAGGAAAATTTTGGCATAGTAGGCTAAGACTTGGCAGCTATCCCTTCCTCATTCTGGTGATGAATTAATGACATCCTTTGGAGCCTAAAATTTTTGTAGAGATCATGTTTCTAGCACTAATTTTTTGAATATTGCATGCTGGGCTTTCTTTATGCTGTGACACCCAAGGCCTCAACCATCCTACTAGGGCTCCTTCCTTTATGTTGTGGCACCCTCTCTGGTCCTAATCTCAACCCCTGCAACCCCTTCAGCCTTTTGCTTTCTCCATATGGGACCATCACTGGGGGGAGCTCCAACACCTGTGAGGCCCTCTTCGTTGTCCAGAGCAGAATGGTACTCTTAAAATAGGTCATCCTCCATTCTCATCAAGAAGCCATGTGCTCTTTGATCTATTTACTCAATGGATTGGGGTTGAGTTGGTTAACGGTGTGTAGGGACATGTAAGTGGCTCAATGACGGATTTCTATAGGGTGATCAAGTTGGACCCTTGCCAGAAGGCATGTATGCATAGCCCTCCTTTTGCTATGAAGATTCTATAGCATTTGGTATTTTATTGGGATTTTTTATCCTTATGATTCTTGTTAAGTAGAAACTTTGCAAAATTTTAACAAATGCCTTTTGTGATTGATTATAATGGATTAGATAAGATAGACTTTTAGTATTAAGTCACAAAAGTTCACTTCAAATGTGTTTCCATGATTAAATATCCCTTTCCAAATTGCCACCATGTATGGCCCTATTATTGCCTCTTATGCTGCCACAACCATGTAAAGGATGCATGTCTCGTATCTTTGTTGACAAGCTTAGAATTTCATGTGAGACTAATGCACATTGATGAAATCCATAGCATGTTCTCATTTGTTGAACTTTCCCTTCCCAATAGTATATATTAAATCAAGTTTCTTTGCCATTTCTATGGTGCTGTTCTATGTTGTCCTTTTTTGTTGTTTGCGAGATTGGAACCATTGTATTGTCATCAACCTTAAGCAATTTGTTATCGAATCATTGATACCAATTGGTAAACATACTATTTCTTGATATGCACATTTGTCTTGACGACCACACCTTATTGTCCGATTTCCATGATTAGATTGAGATCAGTTGGGGATATGATCCTATACATTTCTGGAGATAAGCACTCTTTTAGGTTGGATATCAACCTAATATATTGGTTATATGGTGGCTTTTCTAATTTTGGTTGTTTAGATGGAATGTGATTTTCTCGTGTTAGATTTGAGGTCATGGCTGATCATGCAATTTGGAAATTAGTTGGTTATAGAGATAGAAAATTATAGAAAATAAGAACAAAGAGGTGCATACTTAATCATCAAGGTAGTAGGATGATTTCGATGCTTTCTAGCTTCTTGGTTTGCATCCAATAGTTAATAGGATCATGTCTAAATGCGACGTTAAGATGCTTCAACCAAATATCAACACCAAGTTAGTTATGTAACAACATAAGTAATTGTATTATAAAGTAAAAGATTTAAGAAGAAACAAACAGAATTAGGTGGCAAAACATGAGACAGAATCTGCTTTTCTTTCAAGAATAATAATCATATGATGTTTGTTCTATAGGGCCTTGTATAAAGTTAAGAATGGTAGAACATTCTAGAGGGCCTTATATGAAATTAATAATGTTTAGAAATAAGAATGGTATAATATTCTTTAGAGCGGTCTATGAAGCTATCAATGTTCAGGAAAAGGCTCTAAACCACTGATGTACAAATTATAGATCCAAACATGGCATCTGCAAGTAGATGCATTCTCATGGAAGCCTTCAAAATGCATAGTCTAATTTCCTAGGCTCTTTAGAACAGGAAGAAAGTTGGCATCATGGAAAACACAAAATTAAATGAAAGCAAAGAACCCAATTTAATTGAGAATTTGGGTCATTTAATGTTTGTGGAAAACCTTTTCAAAAAATGAGAAAGAGAACATTAATTATTGAAAAAGGAGGTGGTAAGGACTTGAGATATCTCTACTGTGCATCCCTTCATTACTCTCCTTTACACATAACGATTCTTGAACCATATGGGGAACCATTTCATTTTAATGTTGCTAATAGATTATTCCATATAAAAGAACAGGCAATTTGAAAATTTGTGTCAACTTACACAAGGTACTTTAGTAAAACCTACTCTAACTTCTAATATAACCTCTCTTCAGGAAAAAAAAAACCATCTGATATAACCAACAATCAATTAAATATGATCTTATTACCCACTTTAGAAGAGAGCATAAAACTTAAAACTAATTTGATACTTTAAATAGGAAACCAATGCGTGCTAATATTTATTAATGAAATTGAAACTTATAAATAGGTCCAATTTTGGTTTGTATTTCTCCAGCTAAAATGTCAATTTAGAAAACCGTCTCAACTTGTTAATCAGCAACACTAAATAACAAAAATCTTTCACAATAAATACTAGACTAATAAAAAATGAATTCATGTAAAATGTATTAAATAAATTTGTATGTTATAGTAAATGCAATAAATATAGGTCCAACAACTTACAGATAAAAAGAGATTCATTCCAGACACCAAAGATTGAGGGGCATTGGCTACACAATCAACGTAAGGCTTTCCCTCATAAATAGCTACTTTGTCCACAAGGTAAGTGGCCATAATGAAGTCATGTTCAACAACAAAGGTAGTATCCTCATGATTGATTTTTGAGACATGAAAGGAGACCTAGGAGAGCAAATACACAATATCTTCTCTATCACATACTAGAGAGTAGTATTTGGACCTATAAATTAAGGTTCATTCTAGGATGATCCATATTCAAGAGAAGAAAAATGGAAACTATACAAATGAGTTGCACTTAGAATGCCTAATACACATGTCATAGAGTACAAAGAAAAGGAAGTAAATTACATCTCAAAATGAATAGAATTTCCAATATATACATAAATACTCCACCAAAGGTCAATTTTTTAGAACCTTTTCACAAGGACATTGGGATTCTTAAAGAATAGCTTTATTTATTTATTTATTTCCATTGAAAATAATGGTTGAAATTGTAAATAGCCTAGATCTGCAGGTTTTACCATCCAATTGCTAGTAACCTAAGATGATTATTCCCCAATTCGAACACTTCATATCGAATAGTAATCTATAAAGATGGATGCAAATATCATGTTGAACAGCGAAAAAGTGAAACCCTGATAAGGGAAAGGAGGTTGTGCAAAGATATGTTCCTGATATTGAATAGTTCAGTCACAAGGTTGTACCATTGGCACCCATATCATGGATAGGAAAAATCTATGAAGTAATCTGATGCATTACAAGGAAAGGAGGTTGTGCAATGACCCAAAATCTATTGACTATGTCTACCAGGGAATTTTCAAAGGAAAAAGAATACCGGTGACAACACATATCTTTCATTTCTTCTTTTTTTTCTTTTTGATATTTGTAAGCTTTCGGTTTCTTTAGCATGACTTTTTTATGACCTATCATCTTCCTGTTTAACCATTATGTGAGCTAGGAATTGACAACTAAAGTGGGGGAACATATCTATATTGTTGTTTCTATGTCATTTTTGTCATTGTCAATTATAGGTCATCTATGTCATTTCTTTGAATTTGTCCACATTGACAGCACAATAAGTCTTAATGCTTCATTTAACGTCAACCTACTTTGTTAAATGACATTTTTCACTTTTTGGTGATACATGTCAACATAATTTCATAGCATGCTTCTCCTCAATCATCTACCTTTTGTTTGGTAAAACTCATATACTTAGGATATTTGACAGACTTGTTTGAGATAGAAAATTTCTTTGGTATCACTTCAGTTGATACAGAAGCCATTCAAGTAAGTAGTCAGGTGCCTCATAGCTTCTTTGCAATGTCAAATGTGGTTTGGTTGCTAGATCATTCTTTTAAGTGTTACAGTATGTATTCAACATTTCAAATAAATCTCTTTTATGATCATAATGTATGTGATTTTATCCAATATAATTAAGCAATGCCTACCTATTGGATGAATTGTGTTTGATTTTCTTAGTCGTTTTAAGCATTGAGTCATTCATTCCTTGTTTAATCATTTGAAATATCTTGTATTCTCATTAGGGAAGGGTCACTTATGAGGAACGAGTTGAGATGCTTTATGTTATTATAGATCTTGTGGAGGTAAGCTACCATGTTGATTGACCTAAATGGAGGTTAGATTTTTATTTGATAGCTTATTCTGACAATTTTCCCTTTTCTGATGATTTTGGTTGCCTTTCTTGTCATGGAGCTTTAAGCTGCTTCAGTAACAAAAAGCTCTCCTACATGCTTTCAAGTGTTTGTCATAACATTTTGTTTATGTGTGTCTATATATAGAACAAACCCTAAACACTTGGGTTTTGGTTACCCCTTCTTTTTAACATTGTATTTTGCAATACAATGTAATTGCTTTTTTAGTTTTGATGTTCAATTATTAGATTCTATCATTGAGAGACAAGCTCATATTTTCTCTGACGAATGGAAGCTTTTTCATGTAGATATCCAGATCCAGTCCATTTTCCCTCCATATGTTTTTCCACGGAAAGTCATGAGACCGAGTTCATGAGAAATCTAGACTTGGTTACATATATATATATTTAAATATTTATGAGGAATAGATAGAACTATGATGTCTAGGAATTTTGCAGCCTCATTAAATTTCCCAATTATAGTGTTTTAATGGTTTCTAGCTTTCTTTTTTAATGAATTGTGTCAATTATGAAAAGGACTTGATGGTGGCTCCATTAGTGCCTTTATAAAATAGAGGTTATTCTATTTTTGCTTTTGAGGAACATGGCCAAGTAGATGGCCTTGTGCCTTGTGTGGACAAATGGAATTTATGTTATCAGTGCCAACTGCTAAGGTTTTAATTGATCACTTAGCCCTGGTTTTGTGAATTCTTTACAAGAAATCAACTTGAATCATGAAGTAGTTACCCTTTCCGCAATGATTTTTTCATTGATACCATGCTTAAGAAAAGTTTCCAAACTACTTAAATGGAACCTTTAGTACCAACTCCCCAAAAGTACAAATTATTACCTAGAACCACTTTAGTTTCAATCTCAACTATCTACCTTTGTCCATTTTCTCCACTGGTTGGTTAAGGTAATGACCACATAACTATGCATTATGCAGGCCTCATATTTCAGAACTTGAATTAAACCTAACAGAGTAGTCAAAAAAGCTTACAAAATTTAGCAATTATATCTCAAGAAATTCACATATAATCTCACTATAGGCCATGTTACTTCATTCCTAACAGTGCTCCTTTATCAATAACGGGCAACACCGACCATAAACAGTTGGAAATCTACTATTTAATCTTGATTTTACGTCAAGTTCTGTGACATATAAGCAAGCTATATTTATTGTCATCCTTGTGCTTTTCTATCATGTATATATATTTTTATTGGACATGAAGGATGATTTTCCTAAATAAAATATGGACCAACAAATTCTCATATTGATCTAGGCAGATAGGATTTTGTCGTTTTGAACACTCTGATATATGCAAGTGTTGTAGTGAGGTGTGCCCACTTGCATCTCTCTTATAGATAATTGTATGCATGTGATGTAGTGGGGTGTGCACACTTAAATGTAAATATAAGTATATTTTTTGTAATTGTTATGCTAAACAAGTACTTTTTTGAGTAAAATACTAGATTGTAGGAAAAATTTTGTCGAATTTTTTCTTAGAAATCATAAATTGTAGGAAAACTTAGTATATTTGTTACAAGTAGATATGCACATCGACCACAACTTAAATTCATATGATTAAACAATAGGAAATGAGCAAATTAGGATTGTAGACATGGATCTATAGTAGACATGGATATATAGTGATTAATTATTATGTGGAAAGGTAATTACTTATACTTAGCCTTTTTTACATTGTAAATATTTTTAAATCTCATTGTTTTTCATTTACAGTTATTTTTACATTATAAATATTTTACTAGAATTTCCCCCCTTAGCCTTTTAACTTGGAGATTTTGCTATTGTTGTTGCTATTTTTTTACTAATTTGACAGGATTTGATTTACTTGAGGAGATTTTAAGACATTAGATTGGTTTGGATTAGCTTGAAACCTTTATTGTACTAGTTGAGCAATGTGGCCTTTTTTGTTGCCCTACATGACCCTAGACTACCTTTTCTATCCTTACAGTGTAGCTGTCATGACAACATATTTGATGAGAAGTAACAGAAATCTTTAGAAGGTTTTTCTCATATAACTGTTGCTGGATTTGTGTTGAGCCCATTTTACATTCAAATTGATCTTTTCATGTTGTGTAGATGCATTCGAGTCGTTGAGACAATTTTGTGACAATGTTTGTCCTAATGATGGTTTTTTAGATCATGTTGAGGCCTTTTAATCTCAATTTTGAGTTGAAGTTTCTATATGCAATTTGAGTTTCGAAGTATGATATCAAGTAGCAGTGTAAGCCTAACACATTCTTACTAGCGGTTAAAGATGTTTGAGTTTGAGGATATGTGTAACGACCCGAATCCCTACGAGACACGAGAATCGGACCGACTCGACTAATCCGAAGACCCAGTCGTCCAACGAGAAAGTAACCAAAAGAGCAGTAAAATAAACCACATTCACCTTGTATATAACTAGCAGTAATAAAATACAGCAGTAAAGAAAGGAAATACTACAGTATACACCACCACAACAAAAGAGAAATAAACATGTACATAACATGAAGCTTACAATAAAGAGAGTACAGGGAGTAACAGAAAACTACTCACTACAGCGAAAAGAAAAGTACAGAAGCTACTACAGGTAACACTACTGGGCTCTACTAGGCCCAGTGCCCTCTGCAGCCGCTGACTCTGGCTGCCCAACACCTGGTCCTGAAAGGGTAACAAGGGTGACACGTCAGCGAAACGCTGAGTAGAGTGGCAACTAAAAGCCAAAAGAAGCAGTAGAGTGTACAGTAGCTGTTATATTTTTACTTTCTTTATTTATATTTTTTCATTTATTCACTGTTGATTTATTTCTCAAATCCTTCTCTTGATCTTGAATGTTCCTCGTGGGAACGATCTTGATTGCAGTCTTTTTCGAAAAGTAGAAGTAACACGTGATGCTCTCCTGGCTGGGAGAGTCCCTCGTGGTGGTCCTACCCTCAGTCAACCACCCCAAGGTCGCTGACAGACGTAACAGTGACTACGGCACGCGCGATAAGCGCACGGGTAGCTACCCCGCACTGGCACGCGGTCAGTCATTTCCATTAACGGGTGCGCCCAAAGCATAGCACGGAACCAGTATAGGGTAGAGCCCTCTCAGTAACAGGGGTCCAGCCCCTCCACAGTAACCAAATAGGGGTCTTGCCCCTCCACAGTTCGTGCACCCTCGCCTGACTACCCTGGTTTGCCCAGTGGGCCAAACAAGTCGGTGTAGGAAGGCTAGCAAGACCCCGGGGCCCGTGGGGTAGCTAGGCCTCTCCCTACACTGGTAGCTCTCCCTGGTACGGTGTACACGAGGGCCAAGAGTCGATACAAAGTTGCCAGACCTAACCCTGGGTCCCTAGGACAGCTGGCTCTCCTCTGCACTAAGAGGTAACAGGTGCTTTCCCTGGTACTACATACCCAAGGGACAACAAACTTTCCCATTCACTTTTCCATCTCCATCCCATTTATTTCCAGGAGCTCTACTCCTAATTCCCTGTAGGGTTCATGCTCATGTTTCTCTGGCCAAGCCATACTAGGTTTCATCATTTCAGGTTGATACGCGTATAATACGTGTTCCAACATTCAACTTCCTTTGTCTTTCCAATTTGTATACAAACAGCTCGTATTTAGTTTCAACCAACAGAATTTACATGCAACAGTTACTAGTAATAGTACTCTACATTCCACAGGCAACTGTTATCCAATTTCACGCAATTATTATTATTTTATCCACTTATCCAAGACTGCAATGTATATATATATATATATACAGCTAGTTTTCCTGTCCTAGGATTCATGCCATACCCTAGGATCCATCATTCAATCTAGTTTTCCAGTCCTAGGATTCATGCAATTCCCTAGGATCTATCATTCAATCTAAGTTCTTAGTCCTAGGGTTCATGCAATGCCCTAGACTCTATTAAGTGTTGCATAATTGTATAAATTTTGTTAACTAAATTAAAGGGCCACTCTACCCACGAAACTAGGAGTACTGGGGGCGTGGTCGGCAATCCCGCGCGCCTTTGCAACCCCCAAAACCGCAACAGAATGGGGTCCTAACACAAGGATCAATCACAAGGAGTTTCTCAGAATAGTATACAATTACTGTAAACAGGTAGAGGAAATAAATTTGGAAAGAATGAAACTGGAAACGCGAAAAACGGACTCTGAACGGACCTTAAACGGGTCAAAAACGACGAGTCTTCCCAAAATCAGACGTCTTAAAAGGTCGATCATGCCATACCTCGGTCTACGCAGTCTTCAGTCGTCTAGAAGCCCACTGGATCGTCTAGTCCTAGTTCCCAGACGTCCGATTGTCACCCCGGACGTCTGGAGGTCCTCTCCGTCGTCTGCTACTGTGCCCAGACGTCTAATCCGTGTGGGATGGCGAGCCCTCCCGCCCTCCCGAACAGAACCTGCGCACACACACACCCGCTCTCATCACGAAGAGGCGCAAAATAGCGCAGCGGACGGCTGCATGGCCGTACACACGTAAAAAGTAGGAAAATGTTATACCTGTCAGACTTCTGGACATTCCTCCAGACGACTTCGGCGTCGTCTGGACGTAAGTCCAGACGTCTGATTCTAGGAAATTTTCCCAGAATCAGGACCCTTTTCTCTCTCCACCCGCATCGCACAGCCGCGCTGTGCCCCGTCTGCCTGCTGCCCGAGCTGCAGCAGCTCCTCCGCACCACCCCACGCTCGCTGCTCTCCTGCCGGCTGGCTCTAGCTGCCCCGGCAACACTCACTCCTCCTTCCCGCATGCTCGCAGCAGCCGCTGCTGCCGCACTCGCTCACTCTCTCCCTGAAGCTCTCGCTGGCAGGGAGAAGGAGAAGAAGGCGGTGGAGTGAGGGTGAGGGAGTGGGCGGTGGTATTTAAAGGCAGTGTAGGGAGAGAGAGAAAGAAGAAACATCGTCTGCAGGTAGGGAGAGAAAAGCGAAGAACGAAGGTGGCAGGTTCAGTCTGCGTGCGCAGGTGCACAGACGCGAGCCCATACGCTGAAAAAATTTAATACCAGACATCTGGGAAGGGTTCCAGACGTCTGGGCCACTTCCCAGACGTCTTAAACTACGTCTGATGCCCATGTTTGTAACAATATAACAAACTCAAAGGAAGTTTCATCCCTAAAACTTGTACTAACTAGGGTGCGAGAAAGAACAATATATACATAACAAACTCAAAGAGGACCGAAGCCAGTCCGAAAAGACGTACCCGTGAAAAGCTCCGGGTACCGCTCCCGCATCGCCACCTCAGGCTCCCAGGTAGCCTCCTCGTACCGCTGGCTTCTCCACAGAACCTTCACCAGGGGTATTTGCTTCCGTCTCAGACTATGGACGGCTCTGTCCAAAATCTGCACTGGCCGCTCGGGGTAGGTCAAGTCGTCGCCCACCTCGATGCTCTCGTGGCTCAGGAGGTGACTGGGATCGGCGACATACTTGCTGAGGTTGGACATGTTGAACACGTCGTGCACACCAGAAAGCTGGGGAGGGAGGGCAAGCCTGTAAGCAACGGGTCCAACCCACTCCAGGACCTCAAAGGGCTCCACAAACCTCGGTGCAAGCTTCCCTCTCACCCCAAACTGCTGTAGGCCCTTCATGGGCGAAACACGAAGGAAGACGTGGTCCCCAACCTCGAACTGCACCTCTCTGCATTTACGATCCACGTAGCTCTTTTGCCTACTCCTGACAGTGCGGAGTCACCTGTGAATCTGCTCGACTACCTCTTGACTCTACCGGATCAGCCTGGGGCCAACCTCCCACTTGGTCCCCACCTCAACCCAACTCAAGGGTGCCATACATCTCCGTCTGTACAGAGCCTCATAGGGAGCCATGCCGATGCTTGAGTGATAACTATTGTTGTATGCAAACTCCGCCAGGAGCAAGTGCTCCTCCCAAGAGCCCCTCCAGTCCAGTACATAGGCATGCAAAAGGTCCTCAAGTGTCTGTATCGTGCGCTCCGAATGTCCATCCGTCTGGGGGTGGTAACCTATACTGAATCTCAACCGCGTCCCCAGGGCCTGCTGAAACTCAACCCAAAACTGGAACGTAAAGCCAGTATCCCGATCGGATACGATCTCCCACGGAACTCCGTGTAGACGTACCACGTCGCGGATATACCTCTCTGCCAACTGTGCTAGTCCCAAAGTGACTCGGATCGGCAAGAATCGCACCGTCTTCGTCAATCTATCAACGATTACCCAGACTGCGTCGTGTCCTCACTGGGTAACAGGTAGGCCCACCACCAAGTGCATGGTGATGCTCTCCCACTTCCACTCTGACACTGGAAGTGGTGTAGCAGCCCTGCAGGCCTCTGATGCTCGGCTTTCACCTGCTAGCACACTAAACACTGCTACACGAATTCACCCACATCCTGCTTCATTCCCTTCCACCAAAACTCGCGTCTCAAGTCATGGTACATCTTCGTGTTTTCGGGATGTGTGGTGAATCTGGAACCGTGTGCCTCAGTCAGGAGCTCTCTCAATAGCTCCTCGTCTTTGGGAATGCACAGACGTCTCCTCAGGCGCAGCACCTGGTCTGTGAAAGAAAAGTCCCCCGGGTCTCCTGACAGTACTCTATCGCTCAAGGACTACAGGTACGGGTCAGCCATCTGTCCTGTGATGACGCGATCTATCAGCTCTGGCCTCGTCTGTCGTGTCACAGTCACTGCCCCACAGTGCCCCCGTAACTCTAGGGGTCGCCAACTGCCCATCTCCTCCAAAAGGCTCCAACTCTGCACCTGTAAACTGGCCAAGTGTGCGGGTGCCTTCCGGCTCAAGGCGTCTGCCACCACATTGGCCTTTCCTTGGTGGTAGGAAATGCTGCAGTCATAGTCCCTCAGGAGCTCCAGCCAACGTCTCTATCTCATGTTGAGCTCCTTCTGGTCAAAAAGGTATCTGAGGCTCTTGTGATATGTGAAAATCTCGAAGGTCTCACCGAACAAGTAGTGCCTCCAGGTCTTCAGGGCGAAGACAACAGCTGCGAGCTCTAGGTCGTGGGTAGGGTAGCTATGCTCATGGGGCTTCAGTTGCTGCGAAGCGTAGGCGACAACGTGACCCCTCTACATGAGCACACCCCCAAACCCCTGCAAGGAGGCGTCCGTGTACACAACGAACCCGCCACTACTATCAGGGATGGTGATCACGAG
The DNA here is from genome assembly GCA_037157565.1 of Thalassia testudinum. Taxonomy (NCBI): domain Eukaryota; kingdom Viridiplantae; phylum Streptophyta; class Magnoliopsida; order Alismatales; family Hydrocharitaceae; genus Thalassia; species Thalassia testudinum. The sequence goes on along the minus strand of JAZHRO010000040.1, from coordinate 7,735,728 downwards.
GGCCGAAGTCAGCCACTCCTTCAGCTCCTGAAAACATGCCTCACAGGCGTCTGTCCAAGTGAAGGGCACGTCCTTCCGAGTCAACTGTGTCATAGGACGTGCAATCTGTGAAAAGCCCCTGATAAACCGTCTGTAGTAGCCTGCCAGTCCCAGGAAACTGCGAATCTCAGTAACCGTACGCGGTCTCTCCCACCTGATCACTGCCTCGACCTTGGCTGGGTCCACCGCCAAGTCATCTCCAGAGATCACATGACTTAAGAAGGTCACCTCCCTCAACCAGAACTCGCACTTGCTGTATTTGGCGTACAGCCTACGTCGTCTCAGTGTGTCCAGAACCATCTGCAAGTGCTGTCCGTGCTGCGTCTGATCTCGAGAATAGATGAGCACATCGTCAATGAATACCACAACCAACTGGTCCAAGTACGGTCTAAACACCCGATTCATCAGGTCCATGAAGGCAACGGGGGCATTGGTCAGCCCAAATGGCATGACCAAAAACTCGTAGTGTTCGTACCGGGTGCGGAAAGCTGTCTTGGAGACGTCTGCCTCCTTGATCCTCAACTAGTGGTATCCAGACCTCAAGTCGATCTTGGAGAATACCGTGGCACCTCGCAGCTGGTCAAACAAGTCATTGATCCTCGGTAGCGGATATCTGTTCTTGATGGTGACCCTATTCAGCTGTCGGTAGTCCACACAAAGGCGTAGGGTACCATCCTTCTTCTTTACAAACAATACCGAGGCTCCCCAGGGAGATGCACTGGGCCTCACAAGGCCCTTCTCCAAAAGATCCTGCAACTGAAACTTGAGCTCTCGCAGCTCAAGTGGTGCCAACCTGTATGGTGCGGTGGAGATGGGGCTGGTCCCTGGTACTAGTGAGATCTCAAACTCGATCTCACGCTCGGGCGGTAGTCCTGGCAACTCGTATGGGAACACGTCGGGGTACTCTCTGACCACCGGGATACTCTGGAAGTCTGCCACAGGGCTAGGCTCTGCCACCACACAGGCTAGGAAGCCCTCACACCCCTCGCTCAAAAGTCTCGCCGCCCGAAGTGTAGAAATGCACCTGAAGCCTCCATCCACTGGCTGATCGTGGAACTCGAAAGAAGGCAACTTCGGTATGGAGAAGAAGATCTTCCTCTCAAAATAGTCCATCAAAGAGTGGTAAGCGAACAGCCAATCCATTCCCAGAATTACGCCAAACTCCTCCATCTGTATCATAATCAGGTCATCGGGAAGGCTATGTCCCCTAATACTGACCTCGCAACCCGTGTATACCTCCTTAGCTACAAACAGCTGACCACCTAGATTTCTAATTACCACTAATCCCCTAATGGAGTGCTATCAGACTCCATAGTAGCAACAACTCGTGTGGCAAGATGGTACATCGTACTAGAATGCAGGAATTACATACTCCAGAAAAAAAAACAAACAAACCATGTAACCATACCTGTCACCGTATGGATTGAAGCTATGATGTCTCCATGGGTCACGACATCACGACACTCCTCGGTACTGGGGGTGGACAAAACAGGTAGGCCTGGGGTGGAGCTAGTGACAATGGGCCAGTATCCTCCTCGTGGCGGCTGTCCTCCCTCAGGTACCTCGAACCCACGACCACCCAACTGGCCCTCAATGCTCGAAGCGATGAGCGTCTGCTGTGCCCCAGCCCTAGACGGGTAGTCCCTCCTGAAATGGCCCTACTGGCCACACTAGTAGCAGAGGGGAACTCGATGCCTCCTCTCGGTGGGTCCCTGCTAGTGGCTGGGCGGGGGTTCGGTGCTAGCAGCTGGCCCCTGTCAAGGGCCTCCAAAGGTCACTGATGGCCCTGCAAAACGTGACGGCTCTCCTGCGGGTGCCACGTGCCTCCATTGAGCTCTCCTAACCCGCCTAGTGTGACGGCGGAAATCTCGTTCGACGATAAACTCCCCTGTTGTACCCTCGGAAGAGAGATGAGGGGGTGGCAAAGTGGGTGGAAGCTGAAATTCTTCTCGAACCACCTCATGGATCAGATGGACGAGGTCTGGAAATGGTATGTTCAGGAGAAGAGGAGGGGTAGCATGTACTCCAAGCTCGACACATCTGTCCCTCGGACCTTGACCTCGGCCACGCCCGCGACCCACCCTCCTAGCTCCACGACAAGGCATCTCCAGCAATGGAGACGCGAAAGCAAAATGGAAACACGTCAATAAGAAACGATATCTAACAAAGAAATCTAAGAGCTCATGTCAAAAGAACGTTGTGGTGGCTACTCTAGTTGAAAACACGTGAATTGGTTATTTTCCTATCAGTTGGTTCACTTCTCGGGACCACCTTGCTCTGATACCATCTTGTAACAACCCGATTCCTAAATCCCTACGAGACATGAGAATCGAACCAACTCGACTAATCCCAAGACCCAGTCGTCCAATGAGAAAGTAACCAAAAGAGCAGTAAAATAAACCACATTCACCATGTATATAACTAGCAGTAAGAAAATACAGTAGTAAAGAAAGGAAATACTACAGTATACACCACCACAACAGAAGAGAAATAAACATGTACATAACATGAAGCTTACAATAAAGAGAGTACAGGGAGTAACAGAAAACTACTCACTATAGCGGAAAGAAAAGTACAAAAGGTACTACAGGTAAGACTACTGGGCTCTACTAGGCCCAGCGCCCTCTGCAGCCACTGACTCTGGCTGCCCAACACCTGGTCCTGAAAGGGTAACAAGGGTGGCACGTCAGCGAAACGCTGAGTAGAGTGACAACTAAAAGCTGAAAGAAGCAGTAGAGTGTACAGCAGCTGTTATATTTTTACTTTCTTTATTTATATTTTTCCATTTATTCACAGTTGATTTATTTCTCAGATCCTTCTCTTGATCTTGAATGTTCCTCGTGGGAATGATCTTGATTGCAGTCTTTTCTGAAAAGTAGAAGTAACACGTGGTGCTCTCCTGGCCGGGAGAGTCCCTCGTGGTGGTCCTACCCTCAGTCAACCACCCTAAGGTCGCTGACAGACATAACGGTGACTACGGCACTCACGATAAGCGCATGGGTAGCTACCCCGCACTGGCACGCGGTCAGTAGTTTCCGTTAACGGGTGCGCCCAAAGCACAGCACGGAACCAGTATAGGGCAGAGCGCTCTCAGTAACAGGGGTCCAGCCCCTCCACAGTAACCAAACAGGGGTCTTGCCCCTCCACAGTCTGCGTACCCTCGCCTGACTACCCTGGTTTGCCCAGTGGGCCTAACAAGTCGGTGTAGGAAGGCTAGCAGAACCCCGGGGCCCGTGGGGTAGCTAGTGCTCTCCCTATACTAGTAGCTTTCCCTGGTACGGTGTACACGAGGGCCAAGAGTTGGTACAAAGTGGCCAGACCTAACCCCGGGTCCCTAGGACGGCTGGCTCTCCTCTACACTAAGAGGTAACAGGTGCTTTCCCTGGTACTACGTACCCAAGGGACAACAAACTTTCCCATTCACTTTTCCAGCTCCATCCCATTTATTTCCAGGAGCTCTACTCCTAATTCCCCGTAGGGTTCATACTCATGTTTCTCAGGCCAAGCCATACTAGGTTTCATCATTTCAGGTTGATACGCATATAATACGTGTTTCAACATTCAACTTCCTTTTTCTTTCCAATTTGTATAAAAACAGCTCATATTTAATTTCAACCAACAGAATTTACATGCAACAGTTACTAGTAATAGTACTCTACATTCCACAGGCAGCTGTTATCCAATTTCATGTAATTATTATTATTTTATCCACTTATCCAAGACTGCAATGTATATATATATACAGCTAGTTTTCCAGTCCTAGATTCATGCCATACCCTAGGATCCATCATTCAATCTAGTTTTCAAATCCTAGGATTCATGCAATGCCCTAGGATCTATCATTCAATCTAAGTTCTCAGTCCTAGGGTTCATGCAATGCCCTAGACTCTATTAATTGTTGCATAATTGTACAAATTTTGTTAACTAAATTAAAGGGCCACTCTACCCGCGAAACTGGGAGTACTGGGGGCGTGGTCGACAATCCCGCGCGCCTCTGCAACCCCCAAAATCGCAACAGAACGGGGTCCTAACACAATGATCAATCACAAGGAGTTTCTCAGAACAGTATACAATTACTGTAAACAGGTAGAGGAAATAAATCTGGAAAGAACGAAACTGGAAACGCGGAAAAGGGACTCCAAACGGACCCTAAACGGGTCAAAAACGACGAGTCTGCCCAAAATCAGACATCCGGAACTTCTTCCAGACGTCTTAAAAGGTTGATCATGCCATACCTCGGTCTGCGCAGTCTTTCAGACGTCCAGAAGCCCACTGGATTGTCTGGTCCTAGTTCCCAGACGTTCGATTGTCACCCCAGACGTCTGGAGGTCCTCTCCAACGTCTGGTACTGTGCCCAGACGTCTGATCCGTGTGGGATGGCGAGCCCTCGCGCCCTCCCGAACAGAACCTGTGCACACACACACTCACTCTCATCACGAATAGGCGCAGAAGAACGTGGCGGACGGCTGAATGGCCGTACACACATAAAAAGTAGGAAAATATTGTACCTGTCAGACATCTGGACCTTCCTCCAGACAACTTTGGCGTCATCCGGACGTAAGTCCAAATGTCTGATTCTAGGAAGTTTTCCTAGAATCAGGACCCTTTTCGCTCTCCGCCCGCGACGCACGGCCGTGTCGCGCCGTGTCCGCCTGCTGCTCGAGCTGCAGCAGCTCCTCCGCGCCACCCCACGCTCATTGCTCTCCCGCCGGCAGGCTCTAGCTGCCCCGGCAAGCTCGCACCTTCGCAGTCAAGCTTTCTTCTTCCTCTCGCAACACTCCTTCCCTCACGCTCGCAGCAGCCGCTGTTGCCGCACTTGCTCACTCGCTCGCTCACGCTCTCACTGGCAGGGAGAAGGAGAAGAAGAAGAAGAAGGCGGTGGAGTGAGGGTGAGGGAGTAGGCAGTGGTATTTGAAGGCAACGCGGGGAGAGAGAGAAAGAAGCGACGTCGTCTGCAAGGAGGGAGAGAAAAGCGAAGAACGAAGGCGGCAGGTTCAGTCTGCGCGCGCAGGCATGCAGACACGAACCCGTACGCCGAAAAAATTTAATACCAGACGTATGGGCCACTTCGCAGACATCTTAAACTACGTCTGATGCCCATGTTCATAATAATATGGGCTTCAAAGTAGATTGTTCAAGCCCCATCTATAGGTATTTTGAGCTGAAAGTATTGGGTAAGTTATCTTGTGCCAATTTTCTTTAGATTATTCAACAATCTTTGTTCATTCAAGTATTAACATTACCTTGAATCTTCTATAAATTATCTTGGCCTACTGTTGTCATTTTGAATTCTTTCTATGTCCCTTAGCAAGATTTTCCTTCATTATCCTTTTACTCATGAAATTTTTTTACTTTATTTTGTTTTTGGAGACTTTATCAAAATAATAAATCTGGTGGTGTTTATTTTTATCACATTGTTATCTTTCTTCTCCAATAAAATAATTATTACTATGTTGAATCACTTGTTTATAAATATAGTTATGTTTGAGAATGTCATTGTGAGTTGCACTATAAGTTATCATATAGTCTATTTGAAAATGTTGCTTGTAGTTACATACATCTTTGCAAAAACATATTTGCCAGGATTTCGGTGTCAAAAGACCCTTTTGCATTATGTTTATATTTTATACACTCTGGTGCATCCAAGGTTGCACATGAGGTTCTACTGGCATTTGAAGGTAACACTTCATCTATTATAGTAGGTCATAGCTTAATCATGAATCTTAGGGTTGGAATTGAATGTAGATTAATATGTAAATATATGCAAGTGTTGTGGTGGGGTTTGTCCACTTGCTTCTCTCTCATAAATAATTCTATGCATGTGATGTAGTGGGGTGTGCCCACTTATTTTTAATAGAATATCATGTAAATATAAATATAAGTAGATTTTCCATAATTGTTATGTTAAATAGGTATTTCTTTGAGTAAAACATTAGACTATAAGGAAAATTTTGTCAAATTTTCTTCCTAGAAGCCATAAATTGTAGGAAAACTTAGTATATTTCTTACAAGTAGATGTGCACATTGACTACAAGTTAGATGCATGTGATTAAACAACATGAAATAAGAACATTAGGGTTGTAGACACGGGTCTCAAAGTAGAAGACATGGATATATAGTGATTAATTATTATGTTGAAAGGTAATTATTTATTTCTTTTTTCATTTATAGTTTGACTTTTATTTAATTGTTATTGACTTTATGTTATGATGTTGCAAATGTCGAGGATATGCTTTAATATGTCACTAGAGCCAAAGCATGTTGAGGATGTTATTGACCTCAACGTTAGTCACACAAATCCTCTAGCTGGTGAGTGGAAGAGATAAAGGCTCAAGATCCATAGATCATGACAATAGTGATGACATGCCTCCTTCTACTTACATGGCTCAATAGGTTTATAAATTGTTTTTATTTCTTTGTCTATTGAACTTTTTGTTAAACTATGCTTAAAATATTATGTTGTAAAGCATGCATATATTCTAGACTTTAAGATGTTAAGTTAGATTAGTATAGTGTTGAATTAGAAAAATTTATTGTCAGAAATAGATGTATATATGGTGGTTTTAGATCGTGACTTTTCTGGATTGTCAAGTTCTTATTTTAGTATATGTAAAGAAATTATTTCAATATTTTTTTGAATGTGAAATGTAAATGTTAATTATGATTTCACTTTCTTTATAAGTGTTTGTTGTGATTATGGTAACATGCACATATAGGAAATATGAGTAGTAGGAAAGGAAAAAAAAACATCTTATATGATCTTAAGATGACGTTAAAATATCGTTTAAAATGTTTAAATGAGATGTTTAAATGTCATCTAAAGTAGTCTAAAGTGAGGTTTAAACATTGTTAAAAATGCTTAAAGTGATGTTTAAACCTCATTAAAATATGTGTAAACAATATCAAATGATCATTGAAAGTTTCCAAATAGGATAAAAAAGATAAATAAACGTCGTCAAAATAAGTATAAGATAACTTTTAAATGTTTTTTTAAGTTATCTAAAGTAACATTTAAACATCACAATAGGATGAATAAAAGGACATTTAAATGTCGCTAAAAGAAGTATAAGATGACATTTAGGTGTCTTTGAAAGCTACCTAAAGTAATGTTTAAACGTAATACTAGAATGCATATTGGGAATGTTTAAACATCACAAAAAAAGACATAAGATTACATTTAAACGTAACTAAAAAAGATATAACATGACTGTTACGACCCGTTTCCCGAATCCCTACGAGACACGAAAATCGAACCGACTCGACTGATCCCAAGACCTAGTCGTCCAATGAGAAAGTAACCAAAAGAGTAGTAAAATAAATCACATTCACCATGCATATAACTAGCAGCAACAAAAGTACAGCAGTAAAGAAACGAACTACTACAGTACACACCACCACAACAGTAGAGAATTAAACAGGTACATAAACATGATGCTCACAATAAAAGAGTACAGTGGTAACAGAAAATACTCACTACAACAGAAGAAATGGTACAATAGGTACAACACAAGTAAAACTACTGGGCTTTACTAGGCCTGGCACCCTCTACAGCCGTAGGCTCTGGCTGCTCAACACCTGGTCCTGAAAAGGTGACAAAGGTGACACGTCAGCGAAACGCTGAGTAGAGTGGCAACCAACTAGCTAAGAAAATAGTATGGTGGACAAGTAGCTATTATTTTTAATTTCTTTCTTTATTTTCTACTTACTCATTCTTGAATTATTCCTCAGATCTTTCTCTTGATCTCGAATGTTCCTCGTGGAAACGATCTTGATTGCAGTCTTTTCCGAAAAGTAGAAGTAGCATGTGGTGCTCTCCTGGCCGGGAGAGTCCCCCGTGGTGGTCCTACCCATAGTCAACCACCCCAAGGTCACTGACAGACGTAACGGTGACTACGGCACGCGCTATAAACGCACGGGTAGCTATCCCGCACTGGCACGCGGTCAGTCATTTCTATTAACGGGTGAGCCCCAAAGCACAGCACAGAACCAATATAAGGTAGAGCCCTCTCAGTAACAGGGGTCTAGCCCCTCCACAGTAACCAACCAGGGCCCCTCCACAATCCGCGCACCCTCGCCTAACTACCCTGGTTTGCCTAGTGGGCCTAATAAGTAGGTGTAGGAAGGCTAGCAGAACCCCGGGGCCCATGGGCATATTTCTTTAACTAAGCCAATTTAGGATTCATCATTTCAGCTTTATATTCATATAGCCCATGTTCTCAACAGTTAATATCCATTCATAAGCAAGCAACTGTTATCCAACTACAGGCAATTATCATTTGTCTTTCTACCTTTCCAAGACTACAATCCATATATTCACGACATTCATTTCAGTGTTTCTGTTCCTAGGATTCATGCCACACCTTAGGATCTATCATTCAATCTAGTTTTCCAATCCTAGGATTCATGCCATACCCTAGGATCTATCATTCAATCTAGCTTTCCAATCCTAGGGTTCATGCCATACCTTAGAATCTATTAATTATCTCACAAGTGCATAATTGTTGATAAACAATTAAAGGGAGCCACTCTACCTGCAAAACTAGGAGTACTGGGGGCATGATCGGCAGATCCTCGTGCCTCCTCAACCCCCAGAGCCGCAATGGAACGGGGTCCTAACACAAGGATCAAACACAAGGAACTACTCAGAACATGATACAAGTACTGTAAACAAGTAGAGGAACTAATTCTGAGAAGAATGAAATTTGAAACGCGGAAAACGGACTTTGAATGGATCCTAAACGGGTCAAAAACAACCAGTCTGTCCCAAATCAGATGTCTGGAACATCTTCCAGACGTCTTAAACGATGGTTCAGGTCATACCTTACTTCTGCACGGTTCGTCAGACGTCCAGAATCCTGCTGAACCATCTGGACCTAGTTTCAGACGTCCGACTATCACTCCGGACGTCTGGAGACCCTATCCATTGTCTAGTGCTGTGGCCAGAAGTCTAATCTGTGTGGGAGGGCGTGCCCTTGTGCCTTCTCGAACGAACCCTACACGCGTACGTAATCGATCTCAGCACGGCAAAGAAGTAGATCCTTCGGCGGAACGGCCTGCATGACCGTACACGCGAAAGGAGAAGGAAAAGAAATATTGTACCTTTCAGACGTCTGGATCTCACTCCAGACGTCCCCCGCGCCATTTGGACGTAGGTCCAAACGTCTGATTTTGGGAAATTTTTCCAGAATTAGGACCTCCTCGAACTCCTCCTGCTACGCATGGCCGTGCCGCGGCCGCTCGCCTGCTGCCTGAGCTGCAGTAGCACCTCCCCAGTGCCACGCTCCCTCTGCACGCCCGCCGGCCGACCTTGGCTGCTCCATAGAGCTTGCACAGTCCCGTTCTACCTCTTCTCCCTCTCGCTGCACCTCCTCCTCCCCGCGCACATCCGGCAGCAACGGCTACCCTCGCCCTCTCACTCTCACGCTAACAAGAAGAAGGAGATGGTTGTTACGAACAGGCGCTCCAAACGTCCTTTAAGACGTCTGGGAGGTGGCCCAAACGTCGTACAAGACGTCTGGAATCACTTATAGACGTCTGACCAGAAGTCTGGGATCATTTCCAGACGTCTGGAAATCGACTATTTTGGCATGCTACTGTTCGCTTGCATGCCTGAGAGCGCAGACCTACGTTTTCTCTCTCTCTCCCTCCTTTTCCCTCTCTCCTGCGGCCGCAAACGCCTCTGCCGCATTCTCTCTCTCCTCCTCGCGCGGCCTTAAAAGGGCCACGCCTCTCCCTCACTCCCATCATCTCCGCCTCCTTCCTCTTCTCCTTCAGCCAGTGCGCGAGAGCGAGCGCGAGGGTGCAGCGGCAGTGACAGCTGCGGTGAGCGTGGGAGGAGGTGCTACGCATGGAGAGGCGCTCGGTCGTGAGGGCGAGCTTGCCAGGGCTGCTAGGGCCGACCGACGGGGGGCACAGCGGGCGCGGAGCGATGCGGGAGGACTGCTGTGGCTCGAGCAGCAGGAGGAGCACTCGCAGTGCGGCCGGGCATCGCGAGCGGAGGGCGAGTGGCGCCCTGGTTCTGGAAAATTTTCCAGAATCAGACGTCTGTGCTTCTAGACAGACGACGGGAACGACGTCTGGAAGACTGTCCAAATGTCTGAAAGGTGAGTTTTTCCATCTTCTTCCTTCCCTTCGATTGACCGTACTAAGAGAGAGAGGAAATGTGTACGCGCAGGGTCGGAGATTCCCATCCAACACGAATCAGACGTCTAGCTACAGTGCCAGACGGCGGGAACGACTTCCAGACGTCCTGGGTGACCATCGGACGTCTGGGAACTAGGCCAGACGCCCCCGCAGGCTTCTGGACGTCTGAGAGCCCATGCAGAGCGAGGTAATTCCCTGATCCACTTTTTAAGACGTCTGGAAGAAGTTCCAAATGTCTGATTTTGCACTGTTTCGTCGTTTTCGACCCGTTTCGGGCCCCGTTCGGGCTCCATTTTCCGCGTTTTGAGTTGCGTTCTTTTTGTAATTACATCCTCTACCTGTCTACAGTAGCTGTATACTGTTTTGAGAAGTTCCTTGTGTTTGATCCTTGTGATAGGACCCCATTCCATTGCAGTCTCAGGGGTTGCGGAGGCACGTGGGATTCCCGACCACGCCCCCAGTTCGCCTGTTGTAACTGGTAGAGTGGCTTTAAGTATAATCCGTTAAATTATGAAACCATAAATAGAACCTAGAACATTGCATGAATCTTAGGAATGAGAAATAGATTGAATGGTAGATTCCTAGGGTGTTGCATGAATCCTAGGGCTGGAAAACTAGATTGTATGATAGATCCTAGGATATGGCATGAATCCTAGGACGGCAAAACTAGTGGAATGTATGAATACTGCAGTCTTGGAAAATGTGGAAAGGAAATAATAGCTGCCTGTGAATTGAATTAACAGCTGCCTGTTATGAATAAATGAACATGATTAAGAATATGGGATGTATGAACGTGAAACTGGAATGGTGAAATCGGAATGTTCTGAGTTAAAGAGCTGGAACCCTACGGGGAATTAGGAGTAGAACTCCTGGAAAGTGAATGGAATAGAATTGGGGAAGTGAGCTGGCCCTTGAGTACGGTGTACTAAGGAGAGCGACTGTCCCCCTACTTAGTGCAGAGCGGAGCCAGCCGCCCCAGGGACCCGGGGTTAGGATTGGCCACTCTGTACCGACTTGCTGGCCCTCGTGTACGTAGTACCGAGGAGAGCTACTAGTGTAGGGAGGTACTAGCTACCCCACGGGCCCCGGGGTTCTGCTAGCCTCCACACCGACTTGTTAGGGCCCACTGGGGCAAACCAGGGTAGTCAGGCGATGGTGCGTGGACTGTGGAGGGGCAAGGCCCCTGTTTGGTTACTGTGGAGGGGTTGGACCCCTATTACTGAGAGGGCTCTACCCTGTACTGGTTCCGTGTTGTGCTTTGGGCGCACCCGTTAACGGAAATGACTGACCGCATGCCAGTGCGGGTTAGCTACCCGTGCGTTTACCGTGCGTGCCGTAGTCACTGTTATGTCTGTCAGTGACGTTAGGGTGGTTGACTGAGAGTAGGATCACCACGGGGGACTCTCCCGGCCAGGAGAGCACCACATGCTACTTCTACTGTTTGGAAAAGACTGCAATCAAGATCGTTCCCATGAGGAACATTCGAGATCAAGTGAAGGATCTGAGAAATAGATAAATTGTGAAACAATAGAAAGACGTAAATAAAGGAAGAAAGAAAATTAAAAAGCTACTGTACACTTTACTGTTTCTTTAGTTTAGCTGCCACTCTACTCAGCGTTTTGCTGATGTGTTACACTCGTTACCTTTCAGGACCAGGTGTTGAGCAGCCAGGGTCAGCGGCTGCAGAGGACGCTGGGCCGAGTAGGGTCCAGTAGAGTTACCACTATTCTCTTGTACCTCTTTTTGTTCCGTTATAGTGAGTAGTTCTTGTTTCCGCTGTACTTTTCTTTACCTGCAGTTCATATTATGTTATGAATGTGGTTCTACTGTTGTGGTGGTATATGCTGTAGTGGATTCTTTCCTTACTGCTGTATTTCCTTACTGTTAGTTGTATTCATGCTGAATGTGGTTTATTTTACTGCTCTTTTGGTTACTTCCTCGTTGGACGACTAGGTCTTGGGATTAGTCGAGTCGGTCCGGTTCTCGTGTCTCATAGGGACTTGGGAATCGGGTCGTTACAAGATGGTATCGGAGCAAGGTCATCCCGAGAAGTGAATCAACTGACTGGAAAATAACCAATTCACATGTCAATAACTAGAGTAGCCACCACAACATATCTCTTGACATGATCTCTTAGACGTTTTCGTTAGGTACTGTTCCGTACTGACATATTTCGTTGTTTTGCGTCTCCTTGTAGGAGATGCCTCGTCGTGGAACTAGGAGGGTGGGCCGCGGGCACGGCCGAGGTCGGGGCCCGAGGGACAGATGTGTCGGGCTTGGAGTACATACTACCCCTCCTCTTCTCCTGAGCATACCGTCTCCGGACCTCGTCCAACTAATTCGAGAGGTGGTTCATGAAGAATTTCAGCTTCCATCCACATCGCCACCCCCTCCTCCCCCTTCCGAGCGTACGACAGGGGAGTAGGTGGTGGAACAAGATTTCCGCCGTCACACTAGGCGTGTTAGGAGAACCCAAAGGAGACACGTGGAATCCGTAGGAGAGCCGTCACGTTTTACAGGGCCATTAGTGGCCTTTGGGGGCCCTCGACAGGGGCCAGTCGCCAGCACCGGACCCTCGCCCAGCCGACAGCAGGGACCCACTGAGGGCAGGAGTCGGGTTCCCCTCTGTTACCAGTGTGGCCAACCAGGCCACATCAGGAGGGACTGCCCGTCTAGGGCAGGAGGTCAGCAGATACTTCCCGCGCAGAGCACTGGAGGGCGCGCAGGAGGCCGCGGTTCCCAGGCACGAGGAGGAGGACAGCAGTCACGAGGAGGGTACCGACCAGCACCTACCCATCCGACGCAGAGTGTGGCTGCTTCGTCTGCACCTAGAGATGAAGGGCGTATCAATGCCCTGACACACAGGGACGCCAGAGCTTCGGGATCGGTGGTGGCAGGTATGGTTTCAGTTTTCGGCAGACTCGTTTACACGCTTTTCGATTCCGACGCTACGCACTCGTTTGTCGTAGCCAGTTTCGCAGTTAGTTTGGATTGGGATTATACACTGTTAGAGAATCCGTTCGTAATCAGAGGTCTGAGTGGTCAGCTGTTTGTAGCTGAGGAGGTGTACACGGATTGCGAGGTCAGCGTCGGGGGACATAGCCTGCCAGCTGACCTGATTATGATACAGATGGAGGACTTTGGAGTGATTCTGGGGATGGTTTGGCTATCCGCTTACCACGACTTGCTGGACTGTTTTGAGAGGAAGATTGTCTTCTCCATGCCGGAGTTGCCTTCTTTCGAGTTTCACGGACAGCCAATGGACGGAGATTTCAGGTGCATTTCGGCACTTCGGGCGGCGAGACTATTGAGCCAGGGGTGTGAGGGCTTCCTAGCTTGTGTGGTGGCAGAGCTCAGCCCTGTGGTAGACTTCCAGAGTATCCCGGTGGTTAGAGAGTACCCTAACGTGTTTCCAGACGAGTTACCAGGACTACCACCCGAGCGTGAGATCGAGTTTGAGATCTCACTAGTACCAGGGACCAGCCCCATCTCCACCGCGCCATACAGGATGGCATCGCTTGAGCTGCGAGAGCTCAAGTCCCAGTTGCAGGACCTTTTGGAGAAGGGTTTCGTGAGGCCCAGTGCATCTCCCTGAGGAGCCCCGGTACTGTTTGTGAGGAAGAAGGATGGTACCCTACGCCTTTGTGTGGACTACCGACAGCTGAATAGGGTCACCATCAAGAACAGATATCCGCTGCCGAGGATCGACGACTTGTTTGACCAGTTGCGGGGTGCCACGGTGTTTTCCAAGATCTAATTGAGGTCTGGATACCACCAGTTGAGGATCAGGGAGACCGACGTCTCAAAGACAGCTTTCCACACCCGGTACGGACATTACGAGTTTTTGGTCATGCCATTTGGGCTGACCAATGCCCCCGCTGCTTTCATGGATCTGATGAACCGGGTGTTTAGACTATACTTGGACCAATTCATGGTGGTTTTCATAGATGATGTACTCGCCTATTCTAGAGATCGGACGCAGCACGGACAGCATTTGCGGATGGTTCTGGACACTCTGAGACGACGCAGGCTGTACACCAAGTACAGCAAGTGCGAGATCTGGTTGAGGGAGGTGACCTTCTTAGGTCATGTGATCTCTGGAGATGGCTTGGCGGTGGATCCAGCCAAGGTCGAGGCAGTACTCAGGTGGGAGAGACCGCGTTCAGTCACTAAGATTCGCAGTTTCCTGGGACTGGCAGGCTACTACAGACGATTCATCAGAGGATTTTCATAGATTGCGCGTCCTATGACACAGCTGACCTGGAAGGACGTGCCCTTCGCTTGGACAGATGCCTGTGAGGCATGTTTTCTGGAGCTGAAGGAGAGGTTGACCTCGGCTCCCGTGCTCACCATCCCTGACAATAGTGGCGGGTTCGTTGTGTACACGGACGCCTCCTTGCAGGGGTTAGGAGGTGTGCTCATGCAGAGGGGTCACGTTGTCGCTTACGCTTCGCGGCAACTGAAGCCCCATGAGCATACCTACCCTACCCACGACCTAGAGTTGGCAGCTGTTGTCTTCGCGCTGAAGACCTGGAGGCACTACTTGTACGGTGAGACCTTCGAGATTTTCACAGATCACAAGAGCCTCAGATACCATTTTGATCAGAAGGAGCTCAACATGAGACAGAGATGTTGGTTGGAGCTCCTGAAGGACTATGACTGCAGCATCTCCTACCACCCGGGAAAGGCCAATGTGGTGGCTGACGCCTTGAGCCGTAAGGCGCCCGCACACTTGGCCAGTCTACTGTTACAGAGTTGGAGCCTTTTGGAGGAGGTGGGCAGTTGGCGACCTCTAGAGTTACGAGGGTACTGTGGGGCAGTGACGGTGACACGACAGACCAGGCCAGAGCTGATAGACCGCATCATCACAGGACAGATGGCCGATCCGTAGTTGCAGTCCTTGCGTGACAGAGTACTGTCAGGAGACCTGGGGGACTTCTCTTTCACAGACCAGGTGCGGCGCTTGAGGGGATGGTTGTGTGTTCCCAGAGACGAGGAGCTATTGAGACAGCTCCTGACTGAGGCACATGGTTCCAGATTCACCATACATCCCGGAAACACGAAGATGTACCACGACTTGAGACGCGAGTTTTGGTGGAGGGGGATGAAGCGGGATGTGGGTGAATTCGTGCAGCAGTGCTTAGTGTGCCAGCAGATGAAAGCCGAGCATCAGAGGCCAGCAGGGCCGCTACAGCCCCTTCCAGTGCCAGAGTGGAAGTGGGAGAGCATCACCATGGACTTGGTGGTGGGCTTACCTATTACCCAGCGGGGACACGACACAGTCTGGGTAATAGTGGATAGACTGACGAAGACGGCGCGATTCTTGCCAATCCGACTCACTTTGGGACCAGCACAGTTGGCAGAGAGGTATATCCGTGATGTGGTACGACTACACGGAGTTCCGTGGGAGATCGTATCCGACCGGGATACCCGCTTTACGTTCCAGTTTTGGGCTGAGTTTCAGCAGGCCTTGGGGACATGGTTGAGGTTTAGTACATCTTACCACCCCCAGACGGACGGACAGTCTGAGCGCACGATACAGACACTTGAGGACCTTTTGCGTGCCTGTGCACTGGACTGGAGGGCTCTTGGGAGGAGCACCTGCCCCTGGCGGAGTTTGCATACAACAACAGTTATCACTCGAGCATCGGCATGGCTCCCTACGAGGCTTTGTACGGACGGAAGTGTACAGCACCCTTGAGTTGGGTTGAGGTCGGGACCAAGTGGGAGGTTGGCCCCAGGTTGATCCGGCAGAGTCAGGAGGTAGTCGAGCAGATCGACAGGCGACTCCGCACTGTCAGGAGTAGACAGAAGAGCTACGCGGATCGGAGACGCAGAGAGGTGCAGTTTGAGGTTGGGGACCATGTCTTTCTTCGTGTTTCGCCCATGAAGGGCCTGGAGCGGTTTGGGGTGAGAGGGAAGCTCACGCCAAGGTTTGTGGGGCCCTTTGAGGTCTTGGAGCGGGTTGGACCCGTTGCTTACAGGCTTACCCTCCCCCCGCAGCTTTCTGGTGTGCACGGCGTGTTCCACGTGTCCAACCTCAGGAAGTACGTAGCCGATCCCAGTCACGTACTGAGTCACGAGAGTGTCGAGGTGAGCGACGACCTGACCTACCCCGAGCGGCAAGTGCAGATTCTAGACCGTGCCGTCCGCAGTTTGAGATGAAAGCAAGTACCCCTGGTAAAGGTTTTGTGGAGGAGCCAGCGATACGAGGAGGCTACCTGGGAGCCAGAGGCGGCAATGCAGGAGCGGTACCCAGAACTCTTCGTGGGTACGTCTTTTCAGACCGGCTTCGGTCCTCTTTGAGTTTGTTATGATTTTTATGACGTTTTCCCGCACCCTAGTTAGTGCAAGTTTCGGGGATGAAACTTCCTTTGAGTTTGTTATATTGTTATGAATGGGTGTTCCAGACGTCCTTTAAGACGTCTGGGAGGTGGCCCAGACGTCGTACAAGACGTCTGGAATCACTTGCAGATGTCTGACCAGACGTCTGAAAATTGGTTATTTTGGCACACTACTGTTCGTCTGCGCGCCTTAGCGCGCAGACCTGCATTTTCTCTCTCTCTCCCTCTTTTTCCCTCTCTCCTGCGGCCGCAGACGCCTCTGCCGCATTCTCTCTCTCCTCCTCGCGCAGCCTTAAAAGGGCCACGCCTCTCCCTCACTCCCGTCAACTCCGCCTCCTTCCTCTTCTCCTTCAGCCAGTGCGCGAGAGCGAGCGCGAGGGTGAGGCGGCAGCGACAACCGCGGTGAGCGTGGGAGGAGGTGCTGCACGTGGGAGAGGCGCTCGGCCGTGAGGGCGAGCTCGCTGGGGCTGCTAGGGCTGGCCGGGGGGGGCACAGCGGGCGCGGAGCGACGCGGGAGGACTGCTGCGGCTCGAGCAGCAGGCGGAGCACTCGCAGCGCGGACGGGCATAGCGAGCAGAGCGCGAGTGGCGCCCTGGTTCTGGAAAATTTTCCAGAATTAGACGTCTGTGCTTCTAGATAGATGACGGGAACGACGTCTGGAAGACTGTCCAGACGTCTGAAAGGTGAGTTTTTCCATCTTCTTCCTTCCCTTCGATTGACCGTACCAAGAGAGAGAGGAAATGGGTACGCGCAGGGTCGGAGATTCGCATCCAACGCAAATCAGACGTCTGGCTGCAGTGCCAGACGGCGGGAACGACTTCCAGACGTCCTGGGTGACAATCGGACGTCTGGGAACTAGGCCAGACGCCCCCGCAGGCTTCTGGATGTCTGAGAGCCCACGCAGAGCAAGGTAATTCCCTGATCCACTTTTTAAGATGTCTGGAAGAAGTTCCAGACGTCTGATTTTGCACTGTTTCGTCGTTTTCGACCCGTTTCGGGCCCGTTCGGGCTCCGTTTTCCGCGTTTCGAGTTGCATTCTTTTCGGAATTACATCCTCTACCTATCTACAGTAGCTGTATACTATTTTGAGAAGTTCCTTGTGTTTGATCCTTGTGATAGGACCCCGTTCCGTTGCAGTCTCAGGGGTTGCGGAGGCACGCGGGATTCCCGACCACGCCCCCAGTTCGCCTGTTGTAACCCGTAGAGTGGCTTTAAGTATAATCCGTTAAATTATGAAACCATAAATAGAACCTAGGACATTGCATAAATCCTAGGAATGAGAAATAGATTGAATGGTAGATTCCTTGGGTGTTGCATGAATCCTAGGGCTGGAAAACTAGATTGTATGATAGATCCTAGGATATGGCATGAATCCTAGGACGGGAAAACTAGTGGAATGTATGAATACTGCAGTCTTGGAAAATGTGGAAAGGAAATAATAGCTGCCTGTGAATTGAATTAATAGCTGCCTGTTATGAATAAATGAACATGATTAAGAATATGGGATGTATGAACGTGAAACTGGAATGGTGAAACCGGAATGTTCTGAGTTAAAGAGCTGGAACCCTACGGGGAATTAGGAGTAGAACTCCTGGAAAGTGAATGGAATAGAATTGGGGAAGTGAGCTGGCCCTTGAGTACGGTGTACCAAGGAGAGCGACTGTCCCCCTGCTTAGTGCAGAGCGGAGCCAGCCGCCCCAGGGACCCGGGGTTAGGACTGGCCACTCTGTACCGACTTGCTGGCCCTCGTGTATGTAGTACCGAGGAGAGCTACTAGTGTAGGGAGGTACTAGCTACCCCACGGGCCCCGGGGTTCTGCTAGCCTCCCACACCGACTTGTTAGGCCCACTGGGGCAAACCAGGGTAGTCAGGCGATGGTGCGTGGACTGTGGAGGGGCAAGGCCCCTGTTTGGTTACTGTGGAGGGGTTGGACCCCTATTACTGAGAGGGCTCTACCCTGTACTGGTTCCGTGCTGTGCTTTGGGCGCACCCGTTAACGGAAACGACTGACCGTGTGCCACTGCGGGTTAGCTACCCGTGCGTTTTCCGCGCGTACCGTAGTCACCGTTACGTCTGTCAGTGTCCTTTGGGTGGTTGACCGAGAGTAGGATCACCACGGGGGACTCTCCCGGCCAGGAGAGCACCACGTGCTACTTCTACTGTTCGGAAAAGACTGCAATCAAGATCGTTCCCATGAGGAACATTCAAGATCAAGTAAAGGATCTGAGAAATAGATAAATTGTGAAACAATAGAAAGACGTAAATAAAGGAAGAAAAAAAATTAAACAGCTACTGTACACTTTACTGTTTCTTTAGTTTAGCTGCCACTCTACTCAGCGTTTTGCTGTTGTGTTACACTCGTTACCTTTCAGGACCAGGTGTTGAGCAGCCAGGGTCAGCGACTGCAGAGGACGCTGGGCCGAGTAGGGTCCAGTAGAGTTACCACTATTCTCTTGTACCTCTTTTTGTTCCGTTATAGTGAGTAGTTCTTGTTTCCGCTGTACTTTTCTTTACCTGCAGTTCATATTATGTTATGAATGTTGTTCTACTGTTGTGGTGGTATATACTGCAGTGGTTTCTTTCCTTACTACTGTATTTCCTTACTGTTAGTTATATTCATACTGAATGTGGTTTATTTTACTGCTCTTTTGTTTACTTCCTCGTTGGACGACTAGGTCTTGGGATTAGTCGAGTCGGTCTGGTTCTCGTCTCGTAGGGACTTGGGAATCGGGTCGTTACAACGATGGAGTCATTGTGAGGGAGAGGAGAGGGGGGAGGTATTTGAAGGAGCCGTGGGGAGAGAGAGAGGAAGAAAAGATGCGCCTACAGGACGGGGAGGGAAGAGAGAGAAGAAAAGAGGGCGGCGGGTCAGTCTACGCGCGCATGCTCGCAGACGCGAATTCGTACACCGCAAAAATTAATTTCCAGACGTCTCACCATATGTCTGGACCAACTCCCAGACATCTTAAAAGGCGTTTGATGCCGGGGTCCTAATAACATAACAAACTCAAAGTTTCATCCCCGAAACTTGTGCTAACTAGGGTGGGGAAAAGAACGATATATGCATAACAAACTCAAAGAGGACCGAAGCCGGTCTAAAAAGACGTACCCTCAAAAAGCTCTGGGTATCGCTCCCATATCGCCCCCTCAGGCTCTGTTCTAGCTTCCTCGTACCGCTAGCTCCCCCACAAAACCTTCACCAGGGGTACTTGCTTCCGTCTCAAACTGCGGACGGCTCTATCGAGAATCTGCACTGGCCACTTGGGGTAGGTCAGGTCGTCACCCACCTCGACGCTCTAATGACTCAGGACGTGACTGGGATCGGCGACGTACTTCCTGAGGTTGGACACGTGGAACATGTCGTGCACACCAGAAAGCTGGGGAGGAAGGGCAAGCCTGTAAGCAACGGGTCCAACCCGCTCCAGGACCTCAAAGGGTCCCACGAACCTTGGCACGAGCTTCCCACTCACCCCAAACCGCTGCAGGCCCTTCATGGGCGAAACGTGAAGGAAGACGTGGTCCCCAACCTCGAATTGTACCTCTCTACATTTCCTATCTGCATAGCTGCTCTGCCTGCTCCTGAAAGTGCGGAGTCGCCTGTGAATCTGCTCGACTACCTCTTGACTCTGTCGGATCAGCCTGGGGCCAAGCTCCCACTTGGTCCCCACCTCAACCCAACTCAAGGGTGCCGTACATCTCCGTCCATAAAGAGCCTCGTAGGGAGCCATGCCGATGCTCGAGTGATAACTATTATTATATGCAAACACCGCCAGGGGCATGTGCTCCTCCGAAAAGCCCCTCCAGTCCAGTACACAAGCACGCAAAAGGTCCTCAAGTGTCTGTATCATGCACTCGGGTTGTCCGTCCGTCTGGGGGTGGTATGCTGTACTGAACCTCAACTGCGTCCCCAAGGCCTACTGAAACTCAGCCCAAAATTAGGACATAAAACGGGTATCCCGGTCGGATACGATCTCCCGCAGAACTCCGTGTAGATGTACCACGTCACGGATATACCTCTCTACCAACTGTGCTGGTCCCAAGGTGACTCAGATCGGCAAGAAACGTGCCATCTTCGTCAATCTGTCAACGATCACCCAGACTACGTCGTGTCCTTGCTGGGTAATGGGCAAGCCCACCACCAAGTTCATGGTGATGCTCTCCCACTTCCACTCTGGCACTGGAAGTGGCTGCAACGACCCAACAGGCCTCTGATGCTTTGCCTTCAGCTGCTGGCACACTAAACACTGCTGCACGAATTCACCCACATCCCGCTTCATTCCCCTCCACCAAAAGTCACGCCTCAAATCATGGTACATCTTTGTGTTTCCTGGATGTATGGTGAATCTGGAACCATGTGCCTCAGTCAGAAGCTCTCTCAATAGCTCCTCGTCTCTGGGAACACACAAGCGTCCCCTCATGCGTAGCACCTGGTCTGTAAAAGGGAAGTCCCCAGGGTCCCCTGACAGCACTCTGTCACGTAATGACCGTAAGTATGGGTCGACCATCTGCCCTGTGATGATGCGATTTATTAGCTCTGGCCTCATCAGTCGTGTCATAGTCACTGCCCCACAGTGCCCCAGTAACTCTAGGGGTCACCAACTACCCATCTCCTCCAAGAGGCTCCAACTCTGTGCCTGTAAACTGGCCAAGTGTGCGGGCGTCTTCCGGCTCAAGGCGTCAGCCACCATGTTGGCCTTTCCCTGGTGGTAGGAAATGCTACAGTATAGTCCATCAGGAGCTCCAACCAAAGTCTCTGTCTTATGTTGAGCTCCTTCTGATCAAACAGGTATCTGAGGCTCTTGTGATCTGTGAAAATCTAAAAGGTTTCACCGTATAAGTAGTGCCTCCATGTCTTAAGCGCGAAGACGACAGCTGCCAGCTCCAGGTCGTAGGTAGGGTAGCTATGCTTAAGGGGTTTCAGTTGCCACGAAGCGTAAGCGACAACGTGACCCGTCTGCATGAGCACACCCCCTAACCCCTGCAAAGAGGCATCCGTGTACACAACGAACCTGCCACTACTGTCAGGGATGGTGATCACGGGAGCTGAAGTCAGCCTCTCCTTCAGCTCCTGAAAACACGCCTCACAGGAGTCTGTCCAAGTAAAGGGCACGTCCTTCCGGGTCAACTGTGTCATAGGATGTGCAATCTGTGAGAAGCCCCTGATAAACCGCCTGTAGTAGCTTGCTAGTCCCAAGAAACTACAAATCTCAATGACCGTATACGATCTCTCCCACCTGAGCACTACCTCGACCTTGGCTGGGTCCACAGACCTCCCTCAAACAGAACTCGCACTTGCTGTATATGGCGTACAGCCTACATCATCTCAGTGTGTCCAAAACCATTCCCAAGTGTTGTCCATGCTGTGTCAGATCTCGAGAATAGATGAGCACATCATCAATGAATACCACCACGAACTGGTCCAAGTATGGTCTAAACATCCGGTTCATCAAATCCATGAAGGCAGTGGGGGCATTAGTCAGCCCAAACGGCATGACCAGAAACTCGTAGTGTCCGTACCGGTGGCAGAAAGCTGTCTTAGAGACATCTGCCTCCTTGATCCTCAACTGGTGGTATCCAGACCTCAAGTCGATCTTGGAGAATACCGTGGCACCTCGCAGCTGGTCAAACAAGTCATCAATCCTCGGCAGCGGATACCTATTCTTGATGGTGACCCTATTCAGCTGTCTGTAATCCACGCAAAGGCGTAGGGTACCATCCTTCATTTTTACGAACAATTTCGAGGCTCCCCAGGGAGACGCATTGGGCCTCACAAAGCCCTTACCTAGAAGATCCCGCAAACTAAGACTTGGGCTCTTGCAGCTCAAGTGGTGCCATCTTGTACGGTGCTGTGGAGATGGAGCTGCTCCCCGGTACCAATGAGATCTCAAACTCGATCTCACGCTCAGGCGGTAGTCCTGGCAACTTGTCTGGAAATACGTCGGGGTACTCTCTAACCACCAGGATACTCTGGAAGTCTACCACAGGGCTGGGCTCCGCCACCACACAAGCTAGGAAGCCCTCACACCCCTAGCTCAAAAGTCTCACCGCCCGAAGTGCAGAAATGCACCTGAAGCCTCCGTCCACTGGCTGCCTGTGGAACTCGAAAGAAGGCAACTCCGGTATGGAGAAGATGATCTTCCTCTCAAAGCAGTCCACCAAGGCATGGTAAGCGGACAACCAGTCCATCCCCAGAATTATGCCAAAGTCCTCCATCTGTATCATAATCAGGTCAGCGGGAAGGCTGTGTCCCCCAACACTGACCTCGCAACCTGTGTACACCTCCTCGCTACAAACAGCTGACCACTCGGACCTCTGATCACAAACGGATCCTCTAACAACATACAGTCCTGCCCCAAACTACCCGTGAAACTGGCAGCGACAAATGAGTGCGTAGCGTCGGAATCGAAAAGTGTGTAAACAAGTCTGCCGGAAACTGAAACCATACCTACCACCACTGATCCCGAAGCTCTGGCATCCCTGTGAGTCAGGGCGTTGATACGCCCCTCAGCCCTAGATGCGGACGAAGCAGCCATGCTCTGCATCGGATGGGTAACTACTAGCTGGTACCCGCCCCGTGACTGCTGTCCTCCTCCTCGCGCCTGGAAACTGCGGGCTCCTACTCGCCCTCCAGTGCTCTATGCGGGAAGCATCTGCTGACCTCCTGTCCTAGACGAGTAGTCCCTCCTGATGTGGCTCGGCTGGCCACACTGGTAGCAAAGGGGAACTTGACTCCTACCCTCAGAGGGTCCCTATTGTCGGCTGGGTGGGGGTCCGGTGCTAGCAGCTGGCCCCTGTCGGGGGCTCCCAAAGGCCACTGATGGCCCCGCAAAACGTGACGGATCTCCTGCGGGTGCCACGTGTCTCCTCTCTCGTCGGCCCTATGAGAAGTCTGGCTGATAGGCCTCTTCCGCCCACTGTCAGTGTCGCGTAAGGTCGGGTTGGTCTCTTCGTATGTCATAGCTACCTCTACCACCCTCAAGAACATAGGCAGCTTCAAGGGTTTAACATACCCCCGAATCACCGGCCGGAGTCCCTCAGTGAACCTCCAAAGGCGCTCCTCCTCAGTGGCCACTGCTGTCGCTGCGAAGCGAGACAGCTCCAGGAAACGCGTGCAATACATGCTCACGATCATCATCCCCTGGAGGAGAGTGTGGAACTCCCACCTCCTCTGGTCTTGCCATGTGTGGGGAAAGTACTACTCGCAGAAGAGGGTGACGAACCAGTCCCAAGTCAGCTCGTCCCTCTCCTATCCCCTAACCGCCCTCCACTACCTGTGTGTTGCACTCTCCAGCTGGTACGTGGCAAAGCCCACGTGGCACTCCATAGGGGCGAAGGGTGTCAAAAACCTTCTTTATCTGCTCGAGCCAGTCCTCTACCTCGGTCGGGTCCTCATCCCCCTTGAAGGAGGGGGACTTCAGCTTCCGGAACTGTCCGAAAAGCTCAAAGTGGCGCTGAAGTGGAGATGCTGGTGCACCTCCAGGTAAAGAAGCCTTGTGCTCGAAAGTGCCAGAGGAAGGTGGGGGTGGTGGAGGCCCATCCCCTCCCCCGCGTCCAGTGCCATGTCCGTCGCGTGGTCCCACAGAGGACTCCCCCTCTGCAACCCCAGGGAGAGGCGCTCGTGGTGGCGGGTGGAGCTCCTCTCGCACGATATCCCATATCAGCTAGGCGAGATCCTGGGCCTGAATGCTCGGGAGCAGTGGCTGGTCCACTGAGGCGTCGACCTCAACGTGCCCGCCCCTCCGACCTCGTCCTCGACCACGTCTGTGGCCCACCTCGCTAGTCCCACGTCAAGGCATCTCCTGCAAGGAAACACGAATACAGAATGGAAAAATGTCAATACGAATCGATATCTAACGGAGAAATCTAAGAACAGATGTCAAAAGATACGTTGTGGTGGCTACTCTAGTTATAGACACGTGAATTGGTTATTTTCCAGCCAGTTGGTTCACTTCTCGGGATGACCTTGCTCTGATACCATCTTGTTATGACCCGTTTCCTGAATCCATACGAGACACGAGAATCGGACCGACTCGACTGATCCCAAGACCTAGTCGTCTAATGAGAAAGTAACCAAAAGAGTAGTAAAATAAACCACATTCACCATGCATATAACTAGCAGTAACAAAAGTACAGCAGTAAAGAAAAGAACTACTACAGTACACACCACCACAACAGTAGAGAATTAAACAGGTACAAAAACATGATGTTTACAACAAAAGAGTATAGTGGTAACAGAAAATACTCACTACAACAGAAGAAACGGTACAGTAGGTACAACACAAGTAAAACTACTGGGCTCTACTAGGCCCGGCACCCTCTGCAGCCGTAGGCTCTGGCTGCTCAACACCTGGTCCTGAAAAGGTGACAAAGGTGACACGTCAGCGAAACGCTGAGTAGAGTGGCAACCAACTAGCTAAGAAAATAGTATGGTGGACAAGTAGCTATTATTTTTAATTTCTTTATTTTCTATTTACTCATTCTTAAATTATTCCTCGGATCTTTCTCTTGATCTTGAATGTTCCTCATGGAAACTATCTTGATTGCAGTCTTTTCCGAAAAGTAGAAGTAGCACATGGTGCTCTCCTGGCCGGGAGAGTACCCCGTGGTTGTCCTACCCTCAGTCAACCACCCCAAGATCAGTGACAGACGTAACGATTTCTACGGCAAGCGCGATAAATGCATGGGTAGCTACCCCGCACTGACACGCAGTCAGTCGTTTCCTTTAACGGGTGCGCCCCAAAGCATAGCACGGAACCAGTACAAGGCATAGCCCTCTCAATAACAGGGGTCTAGCCCCTCGACAGTAACCAACCAGGGGGCTTTCCCATCCACAGTCCGCGCATCCTCGCCTGACTACCCTGGTTTGCCCAGTGGGCCTAACAAGTCGGTGTAGGAAGGCTAGCAGAACCCCGGGGCTCGTGGGGTGGCTAGTGCACTCCCTACACTAGTAGCTCTCCCCAGTACTGTGTACGCGAGGGCCAAAAGTCGGTACAAAGTGGCCAGACCTAACCTCAGGTCCCTGGGGCGGCTAGCTCCGCTCTGCACTAAATAGGGGGACAGTCACTCTCCTTGGTACTCCGTACTTAAG
This sequence comes from Thalassia testudinum, assembly GCA_037157565.1. NCBI lineage: Eukaryota > Viridiplantae > Streptophyta > Magnoliopsida > Alismatales > Hydrocharitaceae > Thalassia > Thalassia testudinum. Next base: position 7,710,114 of record JAZHRO010000040.1, on the reverse strand, counting down.
GGCCAGCTCACTTCCCCAATTCCATTTCATTCACCTCTCAGGAGCTCTACTCCTAATTCCCCGTAGGGTTCATGCTCATATTTCATTAACTAAGCCAATTTAGGTTTCATCATTTCAGCTTTATATTCTTATAGCCCATGTTCTAAACTGTTAATATCCATTCATAAACAAGCAACTGTTATCCAATTACAGGTAATTATCATTTTTCTTTCTACTTTTCCAAGACAGCAATCCATATATTCACGACATTCGTTTTGGTGTTTCTGTTCCTAGGATTCATGCCACACCCTAGGATCTATCATTCAATCTAGTTTTCCAATCCTAGGGTTCATGCCATACCTTAGAATCTATTAATTATCTCAAAAGTGCATAATTGTTGATAAACAATTAAAGGGAGACACTCTACCTGCAAAATCGGGAGTACTGGGGGTGTGATCGGTAGATCCTCGTGCCTCCGCAACCCCAAGAGCCGCAACGGAACAGGGTACTAACACAAGGAACTACTCAGAATAGGATACAAGTACTGTAAACAAGTAGAGGAACTAATTCTGAGAAGAACGAAATTTGAAACGTGGAAAACGGACTTCGAACGGACCCTAAACAGGTCAAAAACAACCAGTCTGCCCCAAATCAGACGTCTGGAACATCATCCAGATGTCTTAAACGATGGTTCAGGTCATACCTTGTTTCTGCGCAGTTCTTCAGAAGTCCAGAATCCTGCTGAACCGTCTGGACCTAGTTTCAGACATCCGACTATCACTCCGAATGTTTGGAGACCCTATCTGCCGTCTGGTGCTGTGCCCAGACGTCCGATCTGTGTGGGAGGGTGTGCCCTTGCACCCTCCCGAACGAACCCTACACGCGTATGCAATCGATCTCAGCACGGCAAAGAAGCAGATTCTTCGGCGGAACGGCCTGCATGGCCGTACACACGAAAGGAGAAGGAAAAGAAATATTGTACCTTTCAGACGTCTGGACCACATTCCAAACGTCCCCCGCGCCGTTTGGACGTAGGTCTAGACGTCTAATTCTGGGAAATTTTACCAGAATCAGGACCTCCTCGCCCTCCTCCTACTGCGCACGGCCGTGCTACGCCGCGCTCACCTGCTGCCTGAGCTGCTGCAGCACCTCCCCAGCGCTACGCTCCCACTGCGCGCCCATCGGCCGGCCCTGGTGTTTGCACCTCAAAACACGCCTATAAGAACGCCTTCTTATGCTATTTTCTAGCATTAACTATGTATATTATAATCCTGTAGTTGCATTTGTAAAAACGCTTGCATGCATGCATTTAATTGAGAGGAGAAGAGAATGGAATAAATGGCTTGCATTTTTACATTTTTCTTCAAGTGTCTCTTTGCAAAAGTCCCCTCTCCATATTTTATTTTCATCTTTCATTCTTCTTCCCACGATTTTTCTTCTTCCCGCAGCTGAATTTCGTCCACGCCATGCGCCTTCCCGCAGCCGCATGCAGCACTCCCGCCTCTCCCTGCTGTCCTTCCCGCGCCTCTCCCTGCAGCAGCCACTCTCCAACGCCTCTCCCTGCTGCTGCCATGCCTCCCCGCCATGCTCTCCTCTATAAAGCCGCAGCTCTTCCTCGCGACGAAGGGAGGGGGAACATTGCTGCAATACGCAGCTGCGGCGAGCTGCTGCAAAACGCCACCCTGCAGTCCACCACCTTCCTCTCCACCGTTCTCCCCTCCCATACGTCGGCCCTCCGTCGAGGAGGCACCCGGCGAGCAGGAGAACCCACTGTGGTGCTCACCACCACAGTGGGAACACCACCGCCCAGCTCTTCAACGAGCAGGTGGGCGTGGTGTCTTCTTTTCTTTTCGGTTTCATCTCCACGCCATTGCTGCCGCTTCAAGGTCCGAAGCTTGAAGCAGCAGCAGCAGCAGCAGCAGCCCAGCGGCGACAACAGCAGCAGCAGCACCCCCGCCTCCTCCGCGACCTTCCCCGCAGGCGCTCAGCTCTCCGCGCGCGCCTGCAGGGCACTTCCCCGTCTCCGCCTCTGCTGTGTCGCCTCTGCAATTCCAGCCGCAGCAGGCCGCTGCGCGCACTGCAGCGGCCGGCCAGGCCCTCGCGCCGACCCCCGCGAACCTCTGCAACCCTCCGCGACCGACTGCAGACTCCCCGCCGCCTTCTCCGAGCGCGCCATCGCCCGCTCTCCGTCCTCGCACCCGGCCTGCAGACGCGTCACCTTCTCCGCGCGAAGACGCGCCTGCATCCGCGATCTTCAGACGTCCGCCGCCGCGAGCAGACGCCTTAACTCGCTGCCATCGTTCGCGCGTCCGCGATCTCTCCCGCCCGCTCCCTCTCTGTCTGCCGCTCTCTCTCTCTCACGTATTCTCTATCTCTCCCTCTCTCTCTCTCTCTCTTTTTTTTTTCACTTACAGCAACACACACACACCTATTCACCGACACACACACTCACACACTAATAGTAACTTATATACATACATATATATATATATATATATATATATATATACATATACATATATCTATATATATATACTTATATATACATAGTATATCTATATAGTTATGTATACATACATATAATATAATATATATATACATATACATATATAATATATATATATATATATACACATACTCATATACATATATATATATATACATATCTATATACTTATACATATACACATATATATATACATATATATCTAGATACATATATACTTATATACATATATATATATATATCTATATAGTATTATATATATATATACTTATATACATATATACATAGCTATATACATATATACATACATATATATATATATATATATATATATATATACACCTATATATATATATATATATCTATATATATCTATACATATATACTTATACATTTATATACATACATATGTACATATATTTTCACGTTATTTATTATACGCTGTATCGCGGGGATATCTGCACCAGTTGCTGATATTCCCTGATACACGCGTACAAAAAGCGTGGTCCCATACATCATCCATCCTCCATCCACACTCCACGCGGCACCTAGTCGTGTTGGTTGCGTCTCTCTAGACGTCGGCTGACTCGACATAGTGCTACACTCCATCGTCACCTCCACCCCCACCCCTTTATATATATACTACATATAAATATATATCTATAGCTACTATATTTACTTTCTATCTGATAGCTTCCTTAGTAAAAAAGATAAAAAAAGGTATAAAAGTGAAAAGATAATCTTTGATTTGCAGGTACCCCGTCTTGCAAGTAGCAAGATGTGTTTTGAAACTCTGTTTTGGCTAAAAGCCAAGGACACAATTTTGAGGGTGTGCCTCAAGAACAAGGATTACCAGAAAAAAACCTAAATAAGAAAAATACCAAAAACAGAATAAACGAACGGAAGAGACGCGTTTTAAGGAAAACGTAGAAACTCGACTTGAACCCCACTTCCCTGAGTTCGACCCTGGGCTTAAAAGTGACAAGATAAAATCAATTAGGCCAGGTTAAAAATTTTGTAAAGAGATGGTTAGGTCTGAATTAGGTTAACCACTATACACATTTCAACGATAAAAATATCATATTAACAACCTATCCAGGCCGACCATCATAACTTTTCTGGCGCCGTTGCCGGGGAGGTGCACTTTCGAGTAAGTTTCTATCCAATTCCTTTAAATTTGTCTCTTCTCTCTTCATGGGTATTGTTGTTTTTGGTGTGCAGGTGAACCTGGTGGAAGGAGAAGAAGGCTGACGAAGTCGAGGACGTGAGCAGATCCAAGGCGGGAACGAGAGCGTGAAGACGCCGACATCGCATTGGAACTTCGCACACGTTGCCGAACAAGTAGGTTTTCTTTTCTCATCAAATTAGGGTTAACTTGCCACCACACAAAAAAAAAAAAAAAAAAAAAAAAAAAGAAAAAAAAATTTTAAAACTAAAAATTAGAAAAACTTCTTGGGATTTCTTGAGGGCAAGTGGATTAAAATTCACTTGATTGATTGGTTGTCTTCACTCCCACTGCCCCAGGATTTCCCGCCTTACTTCGCATAGCGAAAATTCTAGAATCTTGATTCTTAGATTTTTCGCCATGGGAAGTATTCTTTGAGGCAAAGAAAAAGATTGCTTGTATCCCTCTTTTGCCTCAATTATCTTTAATTCAGGATCACATTTTTGGTGGGGAGATTTGGAATTGAGTTGATTCCAACCCCACCACGACTTTTCAAACTTGCCTGTGATTCGATCCTGAATACTTCAACCCCAACAGTTTTAGTTTCTTTATCTGTTGGTTGAAGCCTTGTGTGTGGATATCTTTCTGGTGATTGGGAGCACTTGAATTGAAGTGTTTTGGCTCCCTGTCACATTGATATAAAATTGATTCGTGCATCCACACTTAGAAATCTCCATTTAGGGTAGCCCATTGCATTTTAGCATGCATTAACTAATTGATAATTGAAGAAGGGTTTCTTGGGCTTTAGAAGGAAAACCTGTATTTTTGCAAAAACCCGGAGATTGGTTGAATTGGTAATTCAGCAAAACCCTAAAATTCATACTACTTAAGGCTGAACTCTAAAAACCATTCGCCAATAAAAACTTCAATTCGGGGAGATTTCCCCGTTGCATGCTTGTTCTTACACACTCTTAAAATCAATCACTTGGGCATTACCCGTAAACAACGCCCTTCACATTCCAAAAGCACTTGACCCTAAGCCTCTAATTAAAACTGGTAGTAACTTGACCCTTTTAAGGATTGGAGGTCTAACTACCTACGTGTAGCGGCTACGTGCTGGTGAGGGTTCCCGCGTGCTATCGGGTGTCTAAGACTGGGGCAAACGGCCTTTCAATCTGGCCCGGCGGTTCCGCGGTGCTCGCATTCGGTTCCGTAGTTCGTGATAGTAGGTAACTTAGATCTTTAGGTCTAAGGGCACACTGTAGAGGTTAGGAACTTGACTGTATTGATTTGTAATCAAGTGTACCTTTGCGGCGTCATTTCTCTCATCCCTTTTCCCTTCTCATCTCCCCAATTCTTCCTGCGGTAGTGCATGTTTGGGAGGAGGTCACAAAACCCTGAATTGCTTGTATTGACTGATAAATCTAGAAAAAGAGCCGAATCATCCTCCTCCTCCACAAACATGGCACACACCCCCGCCTCACCACTTCGTCACAATTTCAATTCTTTCAACACCAGGCTTATCCCGAGAAACCCTGCAAGACCTTCCTTATCAAGTGTCGCGCCAAGCGACTCGGTAAGTCATGTGGAACTGGCTTCTGTGAGCAAGTATTTCAACACGGAGGACCAAGCCTCCGTGTACTCGGACACATATGCGGACACGTCTTCTGGCATAGAAGATGCCTGCACCCTGGGGAATAACCCGTTTTCTGCCACGTATAACCCAGGGTGGCATAATCATCCCAACTTTGCATGGTCCAACAACCCGCAGCGTCGAAACCCCGCTGGTGGACCAATGCGATCGTCCGCACCCGTCATCCCAAGGGCCCAGTCTAATCCTATGGCAAATCTGCCATCAGGCCCTTGTGTACAGAAAACCAAACACGCATCAAAACCTCTTGATAAATTGATGCGAATGATGACGGAAATGTCAAAGCGCCATAAAGAAAACATGACCTCTCTTCAGCATTTGGCGCATCAGAATGCTGAGATCAGTCAACTAAGCATGGTGACTCGATCTCAGGGCACTTTTCCCGCCCAACCTGTTCCAAACCCGCAAAACTTTGTACCCTGTGGTCCGCAACCACAGGTACAACCTTCTCAGGAACAGGTTCATCAAATTCTGCAAGCTCCGAGTATTCCTTCGGGATTTCAGGTTAATCCCGCTGCAGCACCGCACTCTTATGATGATAGTGATCACATCAAGGATGACACGTCTGACGAGGACGTGACTGTCAGTACGTGTATCGAACTAATTGGAGCCGATTCAGACTGCTGCAAATTACCTGACGACTGCCTGACCAACACAAACTGTGACGTTCCCCAATCCCTCCCTATTCCTGTACCTTCTCCTGACCAGACTTCTGACGAGGTTTTCTCCGCTTCCCATACCTCGTGGTCTGAGTCATTGCCGGGCTGCTCACCGCCGGTCCACACTATGGAAGACCGGATTGCCCTTTCTTTCCCGCTAAATCAGGCGGATTTGCAAATCCACACTGGGACCTTGAGCCCACAGCTTACTCACCGGGGCTATTCCCTTTTGGATCCATCTATCCAAAAAGCCCCCCATCTTGGCCAATCTAAGGGCCAACTTCCTCTTCCTGATCTGTTTTCTGATCCGCCTGGGACACTCTCGTCCCAGAAAACGCCAAATCTCTCACCATCCACCATTACTTTTCACGCCTCTATCGCGATTACTTCGCTTTTCTCTTCACCACCCACCATCCACCCACCCTTCCACCCTGATTTATACCCTAAACCTCAGCTCCTGTTACCCGATCTGTCGTCCGTTCTCTGCCTTTCCTTGCATGCATATGAGGACATAGCATTGTTTGGCATGGGGGGGTGGATAGGCATCCATAGGATCCGGGTATTTTATGGTATCAGACAATTACCACCTATTTATAAATATGCAAGAAAAAGAAAAAAGAAAAGAAAAAAAAAAAAAAAAATATATATATATATATATATATATTAGTAATAAATGGTGTTTAGTAATGATCTAAAAGCTGAAACAAAAATACAATAAGTGTTTATGGATATTCAACCTCTGTTTTGAAGAATTTCCAGGCCACAGAAGCTTGATTCGCTCAGGCTCGGCTTAATTCACTTAAAGCATTGACGAAATAGATCAAAATCTCTCCTAACTAAGAACGTTTCTTGTACCTGAGACACCAGTACAGGATTCGTTGGTTTGTTTTTTCTTGAGAGCTTAAGTAAACTTGGTTCACACTACACATATCAGGAAAGATCAGGTGAACATAAGATCCAACCCTAGTGTTCATTAGGAAAGGTGGAGTCCTTACCTGTGCGTGCAGGTAGACTTTTTATCCCAAGCTTTAGTCTTGTGTTTAGGAGTGGCTCTTTCCAAAAAAAAAAAAAAAAAAAAAAGTGTGCTTCAAAATGTGTTGTAAGAGATATACTGACACGTGTTTCGAAAAAAAAAAAAAAAATCAGAAAAGAGATGTTTTAAAAGAGTCAGTATATCTCATAAATGTCTGTATACTTTGTTTTTCGGTGAGTCAAAAAAAAAAAAAAAAATCAGAAAATGGGAGTTGAGTTTTCCGTCATCATCTTAAGGGTCAATTCGAAGACATGAGCTGAAACTGGGACCAACCTGTACTTAAAAATTCGTGAAACCCTGGGATTGAGTCTTAATGTTCATATGGTCAGTCTTGATCCTTCACTATGCACAAACCATAGCCTCTTGAGCTCTCGAGTACGGCAAAAACCTCCTGGGTCCTGGAAATCGTACTTAAGGTTTAAATATCAAGAGTCCTGGTTAGTTGAGAGATGATCTATGTCATGTGAGACTTAAAGTACTGGTAATCTTCTTTACAATTGGTTCTCACAATATTCGATAATAAACACACCTATATCACCTCAGAAGAAAATCTTCAGCTTAAGATCATTTCTAAATACGGTTTTGCTAGGGACTAGCAAAAGATAGGCATGGGGGTATATGTTTGCACCTCAAAACACGCCTATAAGAACGCCTTCTTATGCTATTTTCTAGCATTAACTATGTATATTATAATCCTGTAGTTGCATTTGTAAAAACGCTTGCATGCATGCATTTAATTGAGAGGAGAAGAGAATGGAATAAATGGCTTGCATTTTTACATTTTTCTTCAAGTGTCTCTTTGCAAAAGTCCCCTCTCCATATTTTATTTTCATCTTTCTTTCTTCTTCCCACGGTTTTTCTTCTTCCCGCGGCTGAATTTCGTCCACGCCATGCGCCTTCCCGCAGCCGCATGCAGCACTCCCGCCTCTCCCTGCTGTCCTTCCCGCGCCTCTCCCTGCAGCAGCCACTCTCCAACGCCTCTCCCTGCTGCTGCCATGCCTCCCCGCCATGCTCTCCTCCTCTATAAAGCCGCAGCTCTTCCTCGCGACGAAGGGAGGGGGAACATTGCTGCAATACGCAGCTGCGGCGAGCTGCTGCAAAACGCCACCCTGCAGTCCACCACCTTCCTCTCCACCGTTCTCCCCTCCCATACATCGGCCCTCCGTCGAGGAGGCACCCGGCGAGCAGGAGAACCCACTGTGGTGCTCACCACCACAGTGGGAACACCACCGCCCAGCTCTTCAACGAGCAGGTGGGCGTGGTGTCTTCTTTTCTTTTCGGTTTCATCTCCACGCCATTGCTGCCGCTTCAAGGTCCGAAGCTTGAAGCAGCAGCAGCAGCAGCAGCAGCCCAGCGGCGACAACAGCAGCAGCAGCACCCCCGCCTCCTCCGCGACCTTCCCCGCAGGCGCTCAGCTCTCCGCGCGCGCCTGCAGGGCACTTCCCCGTCTCCGCCTCTGCTGTGTCGCCTCTGCAATTCCAGCCGCAGCAGGCCGCTGCGCGCACTGCAGCGGCCGGCCAGGCCCTCGCGCCGACCCCCGCGAACCTCTGCAACCCTCCGCGACCGACTGCAGACTCCCCGCCGCCTTCTCCGAGCGCGCCATCGCCCGCTCTCCGTCCTCGCACCCGGCCTGCAGACGCGTCACCTTCTCCGCGCGAAGACGCGCCTGCATCCGCGATCTTCAGACGTCCGCCGCCGCGAGCAGACGCCTTAACTCGCTGCCATCGTTCGCGCGTCCGCGATCTCTCCCGCCCGCTCCCTCTCTGTCTGCCGCTCTCTCTCTCTCACGTATTCTCTATCTCTCCCTCTCTCTCTCTCTCTCTTTTTTTTTCACTTACAGCAACACACACACACCTATTCACCGACACACACACTCACACACTAATAGTAACTTATATACATACATATATATATATATATATATATATATATACATATACATATATCTATATATATATACTTATATATACATAGTATATCTATATAGTTATGTATACATACATATAATATAATATATATATACATATACATATATAATATATATATATATATATATATACACATACTCATATACATATATATATATATACATATCTATATACTTATACATATACACATATATATATACATATATATCTAGATACATATATACTTATATACATATATATATATCTATATAGTATTATATATATATACTTATATACATATATACATAGCTATATACATATATACATACATATATATATATATATATATATATATATATACACCTATATATATATATATATATATATCTATATATATCTATACATATATACTTATACATTTATATACATACATATGTACATATATTTTCACGTTATTTATTATACGCTGTATCGCGGGGATATCTGCACCAGTTGCTGATATTCCCTGATACACGCGTACAAAAAGCGTGGTCCCATACATCATCCATCCTCCATCCACACTCCACGCGGCACCTAGTCGTGTTGGTTGCATCTCTCTAGACGTCGGCTGACTCGACATAGTGCTACACTCCATCGTCACCTCCACCCCCACCCCTTTATATATATACTACATATAAATATATATCTATAGCTACTATATTTACTTTCTATCTGATAGCTTCCTTAGTAAAAAAGATAAAAAAAGGTATAAAAGTGAAAAGATAATCTTTGATTTGCAGGTACCCCGTCTTGCAAGTAGCAAGACGTGTTTTGAAACTCTGTTTTGGCTAAAAGCCAAGGACACAATTTTGAGGGTGTGCCTCAAGAACAAGGATTACCAGAAAAAAACCTAAATAAGAAAAATACCAAAAACAGAATAAACGAACGGAAGAGACGCGTTTTAAGGAAAACGTAGAAACTCGACTTGAACCCCACTTCCCTGAGTTCGACCCTGGGCTTAAAAGTGACAAGATAAAATCAATTAGGCCAGGTTAAAAATTTTGTAAAGAGATGGTTAGGTCTGAATTAGGTTAACCACTATACACATTTCAACGATAAAAATATCATATTAACAACCTATCCAGGCCGACCATCACCTGGCTACTCCGGCGAGCTCGCACACTCACGCTCTACCTCTTCTCCCTCTTGCTGCACCTCCTCCTCCCCGCGCACACCCGGCAGCAGCGACCACCCTCGCCCTCTCACTCTCACGCTAACAGGATGAAGAAGGAGGAGACGGTGGAGTGATGGTGAGGGAGAGGAGAGGGGGGAGGTATTTGAAGGCGCCGTGGGGAGAGAGAGGGGAAGAAAAGATGTGCCTGCAAGACGGGGAGGGAAGAGAGAGAAGAAAAGAGGGCGGCGGGTCAATCTGTGCGTGCATGCGCATAGACGCGAATTTGTACGTCGCAAAAATTAATTTCTAGACGTCTGGGAAGGCTTCCAGACGTCTGACCAAACGTTTGGACCAACTCCCAGACGTCTTAAAAGACATTTGATGCCGGAGTCTTAACAATGACGTTTAAATGTCTTCAAAAGCTACTTAAAGTCACATTTGAACGTTAATATAGAATACGTAAGATGACATTTAAACGTTGCTAAAAGTTATATATGATGACATTTAAGCATCAGTGAAAGTTACCTAAAATGATACTTAAACGTCATTGTAGGATAAATAAGGTGACGCCTAAACGTCACTAAAAGTGATATAAATGACGTTTAAATGTCTTCAAAAGCTATTGAAGTTAACATTTAAAAATCAATATAAAATATGTAAGATGTTTAAACGTTGTTAGAAGTTATCTAAGATGACATTTAATCGCCGATGAAAGTTACCTAAAATCATGCCTAAACATCATAGTGGGATAAATAAGATGACGTTTTAACGTTACTAAAAGAGATATAACATGATGTTTAAAGGTTTTTAAAAGCTACCTAATGTAACATTTAAATGTCAATATAGAATGCGTACGAGGACGTTTAAACATTGTTAAAAGTTATATAAGATGATATTTAAACGTCTTTAAAAGCTATCTAAAGTAACGTTTAAACATCACGATAGTATACATAAGGAGATGCTTAAACGTCACTAAAGATTTCATACAAACTTAAGGAAAAGTTAAAGCAATGTTTAAACGTTTTCAAAATTACTTAATGTGACGTTTAAATGGTACCTTATGTAAGAAATGGTGACATTTAAATGTCTTCTTAGTTATTCTTTAGAGAATTTTAACATCATCGAAAGATATCTAAGATGACATTTGTATAGGTTTGGTTATGTGGTGGGACTTGTATGAGATATTTAAATGTTACCTTAAATGTTATAGGTGATGTTTATTTAATGTCAGCCAAATTCATTTAGGTGACATTTGATTTTTGGCATCGAAATCGATCTAAGACGATGCACCTAAGGGGATGTTTATGGTGACATTTTCTTAATGTCTACAAAAATTTATGGTGATGTTTATTTTACTTGTGGTGACATTAAATAAATGTCACCTTAGGTCTTTTTTGTTGTAGTCTAAATATAGGCATTTAGCCTTGGAAGCTTGTATACTATATTTGAGAGTGCTCTCATTCCTTTCCCTTGCTTTCTTTGGAGCACTCTCCTCTATCCTCCTTTCCCTATTCACTTCCCCTTGCTCTCCTCTTCTCCCCTTGGACCTCTCTTCCCCTTTGCTTTAGTGAACCCTTCCTCCTCCCCATCTTCAGAGGGGAGCCAGAAGGCTCTTCTAGCTCCTATGGAAGTTCCTCCTGGGTGAGCTACTGCAGGGGAGGGATCTACCTTCTTTTGAGTTTTCTTTATTTCCTTTCGATTTCTTTTGCTGTGTGTGGGATGTGTGGTGTGGCATTGCTGCTTTTGTTCTTTCACTTTCAATCTCTTGGTTTCTTTATGGTTTTTCACTCTTGCATTCCTACTCTTCCTTGGTTGAGGGGATTCGTCGAATCTCAAATTAGCTTCAACCTTCCTTAGTTGGTTGTAGGGGAAAGGCTCCGAGAGCCCTCTAGGGTTCCTCTTCTTTTCATGTTCTTGTTTGATTGTTCTTTTTCCTATTTTTGCCTCTTTTCCTTTCTCTCTTTCCTTTCTTTTGTTTGGTTCAAGTGGCTCTTGGGTAAGCCAGATTGCCTATGTCGGTGTACCTAGGTAATGATTGGTGATAACGTCATCATCAACCATAACTAGCTTTAATTAGTCAGAATTAAAAGACAAATGCTCCTACATAACCGTCGGAAAGTCGTAATTCATTTCATATTCTTTTTGAGAGAAATACATTAATGTAGGGGTAAATCGGTAATTTTAACATCATATCCTAAATGCAAAGTAACCACGGGTTTTCCTAGTGGTTAATTAAAGTTCAAATGAACATAAATGTCTAATAAAAGGGTCCGTGCAGACAGAAATGAATTTTTCACGCATTTCAAGAATTAATGGATACCCGAAACCTTAATTTCAGACCTGCTTAATTAACAGAGGTTTTGGTCAGGATAAAATTTATCTAATTCTTCTAAAAATTATATAAAAATATTCCATAAGGTTTGGTATCCTTTATTTGACCATCTAAACCTATTTTGACTTAAAATAGAGTCTCAGACGAAAAGTTACCCTAATTTGGGTTTCTACGCAAATTAGCTAGTCAAACTTGATTAAAACCAAAATCTGACTTCACCAACAATTCCTTGGGTCAAAATTAATTTTTTACCAGAATTTGGGCCGAATCAGAGATCATCTTAACCTAGTTTGCATTTTGATCCAGTCTGACTCTTCTTCTCTCAAATAGCCCCTCAACTTTTAAAATCTACTGTGAACAGCCCCCTAAATTTTTCATCTTCTTTGCATTAAGGTCCCTACCGCCATTTCCATGTGAACACACCTGCAGCCGACCTTCAATCATGGAGTGCTCTCTGATTTCTCACCCAATCTCTTCCAAAATTGGAAGAACTCCTGAGAGAATCCTCTTCAATTTGAGCTACATCTTGGGCTCTGATTTGTACCCAAATCCTCATGCGAACTCTTTGTAATCAAGGGTTTCCTATTTCATGAAAGCTCCAAGCTTTCAATCTTGGTTTCCAAGCTTGGAACGACCCCCTGAACCCTATAAAAGGACCAACAATGCAAGGCCGTGCTCCTTAGCTTGGTTTGGAGGTCAGAATCCCCTTCTTTTCTCACCGACCTCCATCTCCACCAACTCCGACAACCCTCTTTGGCTACCTTCTTCGCTCGCCATCACAGACAATAGCCAATAGAAACTTCTTCCTCTCGCTCCTCCACACGTCGCAATACCAGCGAGCATCACCTAAGCCCCCTCGTCGTCGCCGCTTCCCCCCACCCCCCTGGAGATTTTGTCTTCTCCGAGTCTGACATACCACCAGCAAGGACCATCCTCCCCTTTCGTCTGTTAGAGTTAGGTTAGTTAGGTTTCTCTCCCTTTCTACTTCATTTCCCTCACTTTATATCTCTGTTTCGACCTCCGATGTCGCCTTACGCCCTTCGTCTTCCCTATGCACGACCGAGCTCCGACGAAGCCTCCACACCTCCACAGGCCACCAAACACCTTGCCATAAAGCTCAAAAGCATCGCCACACCTCTGCAAACTAAACACCTCTTCCTATTTCATCTTCCACTTGCTCTCGCGACCCACCGAACTCACCCACCTTCACGCTCATCCTTTGACTCCGACACACCGCCACACGCACTCACAAGCCACGAGACCACCACCACCAAATTTGTCATTCTCCGACGAAGCCTAGGAGCTGCTTAACAAGGGATTTCAACACTGTATTCATGTCTTCAGGTCAAGCCAATCAACCGCTGTCACCGCCTCCATCCCCGACTCCGTTTGACCTCCTCCAGCCTTGAGACAACTTGATGCAACTCCCAGGCCGTGTGTAATCCTTCCTGGAAGGCTTCCAGGTCGTCAATTGAAGACCCTGTCCTCAGCAACTGTGCCAATTGGAATGAGTTTCTTTAGCTTCATTTCGGGAAGAAGAGGGTGGGATATAGTCCCACCTCATGAATGCTCGAGTTGCTGGCTACACATAAAAGGCATTTATGCCCTTACCCAACTACCCATGTACACAGGGGTCGGGTCCCTCGTCATCTTAACCACGCACACCTCGGCTACCTCTCACACCCAATAGCCCTGGTCAACCAGATCCCCGAATACCCAATTATGCGCCTGGTTATCTGAGAGAAAGAATGAAGAAAGGAAAGAGAGATAGAGTGCAGGGGTGGGGGTTTTTCTCTCGGAAGGTGTGGCTTAACACTTAGTTGCTGAAGGCCCCTTGTGCTTGTAAAGGAGGAAAGGAAGAAAGGGAAGGCCCTGAGAAGAAGAGAAGAAGGAGAAGGCTCATGCAAAAAGAAAAAGAAGGCTTTGAGAGCCTTGATCACTTAAGTCGTCTGGTGCTTGATCCTGTCATCTAAAGATACTGTGGCCACTTATCTTGCATGGCATTTATGATTGATGATACTGTTAGAATATTTTAGTTAATACATGCTTAATTAAGGCTAATAATTGGTGATCTAAATCACCATTATTTTGTCTTAGATTACTTTTTATCATTGTGATCTATTGAAATATTTATGCTTATAATTGAACATCAATTTGAGTAGATATTATTCATTGAATATCTCTTTTGTGCTTCAATTATGGTGCTCATTTATATGCAAATAAAGATTAGCACGTGAATTCCATATTTGCTCCATGTGTTCGACCTCGAACTTCATTTCTTGATTTCAAGTTTATAAATTTTATCTGTTTGAGAGATATTTGTCGAGTGTACTACAATGCAATTTCCTAAACTCAATGAAAAGCTTGATAACAATGATCTGCTTATCTTTGGGTGGCTTGGTGAGTCTGCCGTTGACAAGCCTTCATTTGCTTCGGCCGTGGTTGGACCTAGTCCATCTGGACCTTCCTCTTTTGTGGAGCTCACACTCCTTGTTTGCTAGTCGATGTTCCAGGATGGGATTTTCGGTATGTTCTTTTCCTCGATGGAGGTTTCTGAGCAAGGACATGGGCTCTCTTCTTCACTTGTTCCCTATTGTTGGGGTCCTAAGCCCTCTTTTCAATCTCTTCAAGACTTTCTTTCCAAAAAGGTGTCTCTTTCTGCTGGTTTCTCTCTACTTTCTCTTAATTGAGGCTTTGGCTAATTCGTTACAAGTTATATTTTGATTTTTGCAAGATCTATTTGTTGAGTTCTGTGGTTGTAGACCATATGAGGCTGTAATTTGTTAAGTGGTCCCTAGGTTTTCGTACTGACACGTCGATTTCGTCTCCTCCTGTTTGGCTGGGCTTTTTTTGCTTGAATCTCCATCTTTTGTATCTAAATGCTCTGTTATCTATTACTTATCAGATTAGGAACTCGATCCTTGTCGATCCCTATACAGTGTAGGGTTTTCGTCCAGGTTATCCTAGTGTTTCTATTGAGATAGATCTTCTTTCTTCTTGCCCTGACTTCGTATGGATTTTAATGGGGAGGATATCGTTAAGCTAAGGGTGGCCTATGAATGCATTCCTCTATTTTGTTCTAAGTGGTTGAAGTTTGGCCATTCTCTTTTGTCTTGCTCATCTTTTCCAGGTGCTCCTATTCATTCTCAGACACACTCCTCTGGGCGTCATGCGCTAATTGCACAGTAAGTTACGCCAACAAATATACCATCTTATGTTATTTCCTAGCATTACCCATGCATCTTATGTATCCATACTTGCATTTGTAAATATTTACTTGCATGCATTTATAAAGAGGGGAAGAGAGTAAGAATAAATGGTCATTCAATCCACTTCTATAATTAACATCTTCACTGTGTGTCGCATTGCAATTTTGCCATTTTCAATTTCTTATTCCACGGCTGCTGTGCACGTCTCCTTACACCCTACCCTGCTACAGAGTGGTGAGAGGTGTGCACTCCTATAAAAGATCATGCACCCTTCCCTGCTGTGGTAGCCGACCTCCACCCTCAGACACATCCATTGCCACCCCTCAAACAACACACACAACACCACACACACCCGCCAGCCACTCTCTCTCCCTCTCCCTCTCCATACACAGCACCTCTTCTCACAAGTTGAGAAGGGGTACACTGTGTGCAGGAGAGAGTTCATAGTGGTCTCAGACCCCAACTGTGAGCTCCACACCGCCTAGCTCCGTCATGAGCAGGTGGGCATAGTGGATTCTTGTTTGTTTTTTTCATTTGCATTTTTTTTTATTTTTCTTCTTCATTTTTGTTTGCTATTTCCTTTCCTCTGCCATTAGTGCAGGGCATCAAGCTCTGAAGCTCGCAAGCCCAGCACCTCCCAACACCTCTGCGCACCCCCGAGCACCACCGCATGCGCAAGCAGACCGCTCGGGCTTTCTTTCTGCACGCGTGTGCGCTCCACAGCACCATCCGCGCATCGCACCACCTCAGCCAATCGCCTTCTCACCACACGCACTGTAGCGCACTGTTCACACCTCTCTATGCGACACTGTAGCCACCGGCTCGTTTCTCACTTAGCCGATGGCTTTACACTCTCTCTCCTCTATGCTACCGCCTCCAACCGGCCACCACAGCCACGCGTCCACGTGCCCGCACGCCCACACGTCCCTCAGCACTGCGTAGCCCTTGTGCACTGCGTCTCACCCTCTTTGCGCGCGTGCGTGTTCACCATCACTTCTGCGCCCGCGTGCCTGCACGCCCAGATGATGGTCGCTGACCCTAGACGGCTTAACTGCTTCCGCCCTCTCACACACAATAGGCACTCCCCCTCACTCTCACTCTCTCACACTCACACACTCACATGCATACATGCATAAATATATATATTCACACACTCTCATCCTCACATATATCTATATATTTATATACATATTTATATATATATAGATAGATATATATATATACATATACACATATATATATAGTTATAGATACATATATATACATATATACTCATATATCCACATATCCACGTTCTCCCATACACACATTCACCTCATATCTGCTACCCACATACCCGTGCACTCACCCCTTCACAGCGCATCGTATCGTGGGAACATTCGTACCAGTTGTTGATATTTCCCGATACTCGTGCAAAGCAAGCGCTTCCACCCACACTCACACACATCCACTCCACACTGCATGCGGCACTTAGTCTTGTTGGTTGCATCTTGCTAGACGTGGACAAACTTGATACTGTGCTACATTCCATCTCCATTTCCTCCTCCACCCCTATCTATATAATATATAACTAAATATATATATTATATATCTACTACATATATATACATATATATATATACTAAGCTAAGTATTTCTTTTCATTTCTTTCCTTGCAATTTATTCTACTTTCATTTGTCATTTATTTCTTACTATTTAACGGACCAAAAAAGAGTATAAAAGAGAAAAGATAATTCTTGTCTTGCAGGTACTCGATCTTGTGAGTAACAAGATCAATTTTGGAACCCTAAGTTGGCTTCAAGACAAGGACCATTTGGCTCAAGGCCAAGGACTTCATTTTTGAGGGTGTGCCTCAAGAACAACATTATCACAAAAATAATCTTAAAAGTAGAAAAACCAAAAATATAATAAATGCAAGGAAGAGATACATTTTAGGAAAGGCGTAGAAACTCCTTGATCTCCTAATCCCCGCCTCCCTGAGATCGACCTTGGACCTAAAAGTGACCAAGATAAAATCAAGTAGGCCAGGTTAAAAATTTTGTGAAACTAGTGTAGACTCAATTTAGGTTAACTCATTATACTAATTTCAACGATAATATCACCATATTAATAAGACCTATTCGAGTACGCATCACGCTTTTCTAGTGCCGTTGCCGGGGATGCACTATTTAGAGTAATGTTTCTACTCTCTCCCTTTGATTTTCTCTTTTCTTCACAAGTGTTTTGTTTGTTTTTGTGCAGGTGTACCTGTTGCAAGGAGGAGACATGTAGAGGAGGTCGGAGATGTGGGTAAATCGAAGGCGGGTGTGAGAGCATGAAGTCGTCGATGCCTCAATTGGAGCTTCTCCCACGTTGCTGAGGAGGTAAGTGTCTTCCTCCTAGTAACTTAGGTCATCTTGTCACCTTGAAAAAAGAAAATCTAAAAATTCCAAAATAAAAAAAACCTAAAAAACACTTCTTGGGAATTTCGTGGGGCAAGTGGGCTAAAACCACTTATTGATTGTTTGCTATCACCCCCACTGCCCCTTGATTTCCCGCAACCTTCGCATAGCGAAAATCCAAGAATCTTGATTCTTGCCATTTTCGTTGTATGAAGTTTTCTTTGAGGCAAGATAAAAATTGACTGATTGCCATCCTTCCTTGCCTCATTTATTAGCATTTCGAGATCACATATTTGGTGGGGAGGCTTAGAATTGAGTTGATTCCAACCCCATCATGACTTTACATTTGCCTTAGATTCGATCCTGAATATTTCAACCCCAACATTTTCATTTTCTTTACATCATTTGGTGGTTGAGCCTTGTGTGGATTATCATTTTGGTGATTGGGAGCACTTGAATTAAAGTATTTTGGCTCCCTTTCACATTGAATTAAAATAGACTCGTGCATCTACACATAGAAATTTCCATCTAGGGAAGCCCATTGCATTTTTAGCATGCATTAACTAATTCACATTGAAGAAGGGTTTGTTGGGCATTAAGAACTGGTATTTTCTGAAAACCAAGAGATTGGTTGAATTGGTAATTCAATGGATCATAAAATTCATACTACTTGAGATTAAAATTCTGAAAGCCATTCACCATCTAAAACATCATTTCAGGGAGATTTCCTCGCTACATGCTTGATTTACACACTCTTAAAATCGACGCACTTGGGCATTATCTGTATACAACGCCCTTCACATTCCTTAAGCACTTGATCTTAAGCCTTTAAATTAAAACTGGTAGCAACTTGACCCCTCTTAAGGATTGGAGGTCTAGCTACCTATGTGTAACACCTACGTGTTGGTGTGGGTCCCACGTGCTATCGAGTGTCTAAGACTGGGGCAAACGGCCTTTCAATCGGGCCCGATGGTTCCGTGGTTCTCTTATTCGATTCCATAGGTTGTGATAGTAGGTAACTTAGATCTTTAGGTCTAAGGGCACATTGTAGAGGTTAGGAAATTGATTGCTTTGATTTGTCATAAAGTGTATCCCTACGGCGTTGTTTCTCTCATCCCTTTTCCCTTCTCATCTCCCTAATTCTTCCTGCGGTAGTGCAGGTTTGGGAGGAGGTCACAAAACCCTAAATTGTTTGAATTATCCGATAATTCTAGAAGGGTAGAAACTGGTGAATCATCATCCTCCTCCACAAACATGGCTACATGCCCACCCCCAAATCCCAAGGGAGGAAATCACCCCCCTCAAATCCCACCAGGTGGTGGTGGAGCCGTAGACCCTATAACCTGCCTCCAAGCCCAAATGGCACTGTATAACGAACAAATCAAGGCCATAAGGGAAACATTGGAGGAAATGAATCGCCCTCCCCCTAAAAGGGAGGAACCCAGGTCGCTTAGTTCCTATCAAAATCCTACTGCTATAGAGACCATTGGACAAATTCGAGTCCCCATAGGTGGGGATGATTTTGATTTAAACCTAATGTCATTGGCCTAATTAACTTCCACTTCCATGGTGTTGCAAGTGAAGATCCCTTTCTTCATTTGGAAGACTTAACTCGATTAGCTGAAATTGTTAAACCAAGGAACATTGAGTTGTCAATAGTCCTCATGAAAATGTTCCTGTTTTCGTTGCGAGACAAAGCGTCGCAATGGTTGTGCACCCTTAGGAGGCCCATCCACTTTTGGGAAGAGATGCGCACAGCATTTCTCATGAAATTCTTCCCAATCGGGCGAACCAATGCACTTCACCGGGCTATAAGTTCATTCATGCAACAAAATGGTAAGCAATTTCATGAGGCTTCGGAGAGGTATAATGACCTCCTATGGAAGTGCCCACACCATGGTCTTCCAAAGTGGCATATAGCCCAAATCTTCTTTTATGGGCTAAATGAGACATTGCGACAGATCGCCGATGCTTCCTACGGAGGGAACTTTATGCATAAAGACGAGAATGGAGCATTTGAATTATTTGAGAGCATAAGTGAAAACTCAATGAACAATGCCTCCATTGTCGCCTTTAATTGTACCAGCATGCCCCGTAATGTTCACAAAGTTGACACGGGACCATCTCATTCATCCATAGATCTTAACTTAATTGTACAAAAAGTGGATGAAGTCTCCATCGTACACAAAAAGTTGGACAAGTTTCTGACCAACCCTGTCTGCTCTATGGCAAACGCCTTCACACCATCATTCCATCACAACCTTAATCCTTCAAATGCCAGGCAGATTCCAAAGAATTCCGTGAGACCATCCTTATCGAGTATCGTGTGGAGCAATTCAGTAAGCAATGTGGACCAAGCTTCTGCAAGCCAGTATTTTGACATGGAGGACCAAGCCTCCATGTGCTCGGATGCATATACACATGCGGACTCGTCTTCTGGCTTAGAAGATGCTTGTGCCCTGGGGAACAACCCGTTCTCTGCTACTTATAACCCAGGGTGGTGAAATCATCCTAACTTCGCATGGTCCAGTAACCCGCAACACCAAAACCCCATGGGTGGACCAATGTGACCATCTGCACCTGTCATCCGAAGGGCCCAGTATAATCCTGTGGCAATTCCGCCATCGGGTCCTTGTGTACATCAAATAGAACACGCATCAAGTCCTCTTGATAAATTGATGCGAATGATGACAGAAATGTCCAAGCGCCATGAAGAAAACATGACCTCTCTTCAGCACTAATTGGCACAGCAGAGTGTTGAGATCAGTCAACTACGCATGATGACTCGATCTCAGGACACTCTTCCTACCCAACTGGTCCCTAACCTGCCAAGTTTTGCACCCCATGGTCCACAACCATAGGTATGACCTTCTTAGGGGCAAGTTCATTAGATTCTGCAAGCTCCGAGCACTCCACCAGGATTTCAAGCTAATTCCGCTGCAGCACATCACCCTTATGTCCCTTTTGTGAACCCTCCTCTGCCTTATGATCCCACTAGACCCGTGACGTCCAATGCGATTACTATGAGGAGTGGTAAGAAATCTGTCGATCCGCCTCAACCTAATTTTGGCCCATCTTCTTCATCGCCCTCTCATTTGAGATGCGCACCGCATTCTCATGAGGACGATATGCCCAAACTAGTTCTAGAATCGGTCCCATTCCCTGAGGCTCTACTAAGGGAGCCAAAAGGCAAGAAAAAGAATACGCAGGCCTTTGATAACTTACATAATTTATTCAGGGATGTTGAGATCAAAGTACCCTTGTTGGAGGTTATCGACCGTATACCAACTGTCGCTGAATTCTTCAAAGACTACACTACACCCAAGCGACAGTCAAAGAAAATAAAGAATCCGATGGTCCTCTCGCCTCATGCGAGTTGTGCTATACTGTCAAATCTACCACCAAAGCAGAAAGATTTGGGCACACCTCCTATTTCATGTAGCATCTAAGGCTGCAATTTTAACCGTGCTCTGCTTGATCTAGGATCTTCCATCAATCTTATACCAACCATCATACTCGAGAAATTTGCCTTAGGAAATCTAAAACCCACCCCTGTCACATTTTAGTTGGCAAATCGTTCTGTTAAAATCCTGAAGGGTGTGGTGGAAGACGTGGTGGTTAGGGTCAACAGTCTCTATTTTCCTGTTGACTTACTTGTTTTGGATATGGAATTTCCTAGCTCACTTTCTGATTGTCCAATCATCCTTGGTCGACCTTTCTTGGCCACAACCCGTGCCCATATCGATTGTGAGTTAGGTTACATTGAGATCGTCATTGGCTCTGAGAAGCTAAAGCTAAATATTTTCAAGGTCACTAAAAATTTTGATTGCGATTGCATCGAGGATGACACGTCTGACGAGGACATGGCTGTCAGTGCATGTATCAGACTAATAGAGACCTATTCTGATTGTTGTGGATTGCCCCTGAACACTGACCATCGCCTGACAAACGTATATTGTGACATTTCCCCATCCCTCCCCTTACCTGTACCTTCTCCTGACCAAACATCTAACGAGGTTTTCTCCACTTCCCACACCTCAGAATCTGAGTCATATCCAGGCTACTCACTGCTGGTCCACCCTCTTGAAGACCGGATTGCCCTTTCCTGCCCACTAAATCAGGTGAAAATGTGACTCCACACTGGGACCTTGAGCCAAAATGCTGATCACTAGGGCTCTCCTTTCTCGGATCCATCAATCCAAGATGCCCCTCTTCTTGGCCAATTTGAGGGCCGACTTCTTTCTCCTGCCCTTCTTTCTTCTAATCCTTTTGGGACACTCTTGTCCCAAGAAATGCCAGATCTTGCACCATCCACTCTCGAGCTGAAAGTGCTACCTGACACGCTTAAATATGCTTTTTTGGGACCAAATGAAATGCTCCCCGTAATTATTAGTTCAAAACTGACCAAAGAGCAAGAGTGCAAGCTAATGAAGGTACTCATGGAACACAAGGCAGCCATTGGATGGTCCTTATCTGACTTAACTGGCATTAGCCCCTCCTACTATACTCACCGTATATATACAGAGCAGGAGGCTCGACCTTCCCGCGAGATGCAGCAACATCTCAACCCTAACATGCGGGAAGTCGTTAAAAAGGAAATCATTAAGTGGCTAGATGCAGGTATAATCTACCCAATCAGCAACAACCCCTAGGTGAGCTTGATTCATGTCGTGCCCAAAAAGGTAGGGCTCACCACCCGTGTCAATGACAAGGGCGAAGCCATCCCTACACGTACTCCTACATCTTGGAGAGTGTGTGTAGATTATAGGAAACTAAATGCTGCAACAAAGAAAGATCATTTTCCGCTACCTTTTATTGACCAAATCCTTAAGCAGTTAGCAGGAAATAAATTTTTCTATTTCCTGGATGGATTCTCTGGATACAACCAGGTGGCTATTGACCCCCGGGACTAAGAGAAAACCACCTTCACCTGCCCCTTTGGCACCTTCACATTTAAAAGGATGCCATTCGGACTTTGTAATGTGCCAACAACTTTCCAGAGATGTATGCTGGCGATATGTCATGATATGGTGGGTGACTTTCTTGAGGTCTTCATGGATGACTTTTCAGTCTTTGGACCTTCATTTGATG
Source organism: Thalassia testudinum (assembly GCA_037157565.1). Taxonomy (NCBI): domain Eukaryota; kingdom Viridiplantae; phylum Streptophyta; class Magnoliopsida; order Alismatales; family Hydrocharitaceae; genus Thalassia; species Thalassia testudinum. The sequence continues at coordinate 7,687,048 of JAZHRO010000040.1, read as the reverse complement.
ATTGTCTAGCCAACCTAACTCACATCCTTTGGAGATGTATTGATGTGAACCTCATGCTTTCTTGGGAGAAAAGTCATTTTATGGACACAAGGGGATTGTTGACGAGTCGACTTTCCGCTTTACGTTATAGTATTTAAGTGGTGGAAAAATCAACTAATCAACAATAAAAATAACCACTCACAGAAGAGTGGATCTTGTCCACAGGGAGGTAATTATGAAATAAACTCTTGATTATTTTATATTCTTTCGGTATAGTGCGAAATCCCTATTCAAATCTGCCATATAATGCGATGGAAAGTAGATTCACAATAACTTAAAAAGATAAGGGTATATGTGCAGTTTTCCCTCACTAAAATCTTCAATAAATATATGATGATTTTATGTAATTTTCACTTGACATATACTAGAGAAAATTAGTGCACAGGTTAAGCCCAAAACCAATCTTAAAATAGGTGAATATCAATAACATGCAATTATCAGAAAATATGAGTGTGCATGCGCAATTCTACCATAATAAAATAATAATAAATCAAAATTAATTTCTGGTGGCAATGGCAGTGAATGTAATTTTTAATCTCAGAGAAAACAGAGCATTTTCTCTCTCTCCTCCTCGTGAGAGAGAGAGAGCACCGGCAGGGCTTTCACAAGCAAGGGAGGTTGGTGAGGACGAGGCTGATCCGATGGAGGTTGCGGCGTCGACGGAGATGGCCAGAGGTGGATAGTAGGTGGAGGAGAAGAACGCCGGAGAAGGCGCTGCTATCTCTGTTGTGGAGGCACTGCGGCGAGTTGGATGCATTGCGGAGAGGAGGGCGCACTGCAGGAAGGAGGGTGCGGCAGTGGTGAAGGCACGCAACGCCTGTGGGCGCGGCTGGAGGATGAAGGCGGGTGTGCCTGCGAGTGCGGGTGGCGGTGCGGAGCAGCGCCTGCGGGCGCCTGCAGGGGCGAGGGTGGTGCGGTGCAGTGCCTGCGGGTGCCTGCAGGGGAACGGGTGAGGTGAGGGCTGTGCTTACAGGCTACGGAGAGGCGCTGTACGGGTGCACAAGGTGGTGAGGGCAGTGCAGTGTAGTGCCTATGGGCGCCTGCAGGGGCGCGGGTGAGCGGAGGCGGGCGTTGGAGGCTGAGTCGCGCAGTGCCTGCGGGGAGCGCTAGGTGCTGGAAGGTCTGGGCTTGAAGGCGGGTGCAGGTGCTTGGTGCTACGCCTGAACAGGTCCTACGGGTGAAGGCGCTTGGTGCTGCCGGGGTGATCAGTATCTTCAATTATTTCTAACGGAGGATCAATCTTAATATTTTGGAGCAAGTCTATATCATTGAATTTGTTATTGTTCTCTAGGTATAAATCCTCAATTGACGTGTTTTGTCCTCGAGAGTCTCCCATAGACTTCTCATTATTTTGTTTGTCCTCCTCTAATATCAACTCCTATTTTGATGGAGGATGACTCTCAAAAGAAAAGAGGAATCTGGATTTAATCATATTATTTCTATCCTTTGGAGGTAAATCCTCAAATGATAGATAATTCCCCTGTGATTCACTCCAGATTTTCAGTCCAGGTTCCCCTACGGGGGCATCTTCATTTTCTGAATTAGACTCTTCATATCCCTGAGACCAAAATTGATCTAATTCATCCTCCATTCTGTTAGGGTCACCTTCATTGAGTGCATTTAAATCCTCCAGATACTGAATGACAGGTGTTGATTCCCTAAGTGGAGGGTTATGGGTAGGCTCACTAAGGGTAGAATGAGATTCCACCAAATAATCAATAGGGGAAGTGATAGGAACAATATAACCTTGACTCGGGTTGGTAGGGGTAAGGAGAATACTGTCATTGGGGTCAAGGTCATCAAGAGGTACCATCTTCCCTTGCTTTTGACTCCAATAAAGCTCGGGTGGATAATCACTATGATCGTTGTCCTCTAGTAGCCGTGTCTCATTGGGAGAGTCTAAGTGATAGCCACATAAAATTGGATCGCTATTGTCATTAGGTTCCTCAGAATTATTTTCATGATCATGATCGGATGGGTAGGGATCAGGATTATTGGAAAGCATGTAGCTAAGTTGTCTTATTTCTTCATTTAACTGTTGACTATTCCTCAACATCTCTCCCATTGATTCCATCATTTCCTTTTGTTGCTTTTGCATTTCTATCATAAAATAGGAGAGGGTACTATTATCAGGTTGGGGAGGATAGTCAATTTCAGGCTTTGGTTGCCTAGGAGTATCGGTCCAACCTTGATACAGAAAATCATGAAGGGTGGGAGGGTTGGGTGTTTGCATGGAAGTAGGGATTTCAGGGTTGGGAAATCCTACTCCTAGGCTCTGCTCAAAAGTGGGAGTTATCAAGCCAATACTCCCAGGATAAGAATAAGAATGATCCCATGAATTGTCAATGTACCCATCAAAGGATGGATACGCTCGGGGCATGGGATCCTGATTAAAAGATGGGAAGTATTGACTCTGATAATTTAATTGGTAGGAGTAAGGGTAATCCATTTCTTTAAGCAAAACAGTATTAACTCTCTTAGGATTTAGCAAAATTCAGAATATAAGCAGAAAACTTCCTAGAGAGTTCTACTGTCAAAGCAAATGCAAATTCAAAGGGATCTGTTTTTAGTAGATTGAAGGTCTTAGAATTAAATGTTCAATTGGTGGCCAAACAAGTTTTGCAAAAAATTACTCTTCCTAGGCCAACCTCCGCTGGTGCTTATAACCTACTCGCAAGGGAAGTCTCAAATCGAGCCCACACACGAGGAACCGAAGTAACTTGGTGGATAGGCATGTTGATTTCCAACTAACTTCCCTTGTGGTGCAAAAGAGGAGAGGTAGAAATTTATCTAGTGACCTTATGTGTGAGGTGCACAGTGTCTCAAGTATGCAAGTATACGATCGTGTTTTGATTTTTGAAATTTCGCAAACAATATCCTTTTGCACATAATTTTTAGTCACAGATTTTAAGATCCAACCTCTTAGCAGTCCCAATTTTTAAAGTGACCACTGAATTAGTTTGATTCAAGCACTTTAGTGGTCTTAGATTTAGGTTCAATGCATATGCATGATAGGTAATTGATGCTCAAGAAAAGATGTACCTTACTCCAGCTTTCTTCGTGCAATGCATGCAATGCAGTAAAAATAAACTAGATGCTACTCATTCAGTCCTATATGATCGTCTTATAGATATGCAGCTTGTAGCAGGCAGTTCGATTTTTTTTTTTAATAACAAATAGACATAATCTAACTAACTAACTGAAATTCAGTTCAAACAGTTCAAATAATCCTATAATCTAAATAAATGGGAACACGCTCCCGAAAATACGCTCCCACATACAAGAGCGATAAGAAATAAAATGGCATTGGGAACACGTTCCCAAAAATACCCGACAAGGGTCCAAAAGACAGTAATTAAATTCTAATGTCTATCTAAACTAAATCTAACTAAATCAGAAATAGGCTTCTTCGTAAGCCTATGTGCCTGGGATCAAGGCCCATGTGTTCCTATTGCCGTCGTCCAGGTGGCATCAAGGTCCACCAAAAAGATCATCTCCGCCGTGCGGGTCGTTCAGGGTCAATTTCGTCTCTTTGCTGCCCCTGTCGCCATGTCAGATTCCTCACACAATAATAAAATTGATTAGATGATTGCGCAACTCAAAATATTCAAAAAAATAATAACGTGAATCTATTGAGTCTGTTGCCTCCCCAGCAATGGTGCCAATTTGACGAGTCGACTTTCCACTTTGCATTGTAGTATTTAAGTGGTGGAAAAATTGACTAATCAACAATAAAAATAACCACTCACAGAAGAGCGGGTCATGTCCACAGGGAGGCAATTATGCAATAAACTCTCGATTATTTTATATTCTTTCGGTAAAGTGCGAAATCCCTATTCAAATCTGACATAAAATGCGATGGAAAGTAGAGTCACAATAACTTAAAAAGATAAGGGTATATGTGCAGTTTTCCCTCACTGAAATCTTCAATAAATATAGGATGATTTTATGTAATTTTCACTTGACATATACTAGAGAAAATTAGTGCACAGGTTAAGCCCACAACCAATCTTGAAATAGGTGAATATCAATAACATGCAATTATCAGAAAATATGAGTGTGCATGTGCAATTCTGCCATAATAAAATAATAATAAATCAAAATTAATTTCTGGTGGCAATGGCAGTGAATGTAATTTTTAATCTCATAGAAAATAGAGCATTTGCTCTCTCTCCTCCTCGCGAGAGAGAGAGAGCACCGGCAGGGCTTTCACAAGCAAGGGAGGTTGGAGAGGATGAGGCCGATCCGATGGAGGTTGCGGTGTCGACGGAGATGGTCGGAGGTGGCTGGCAGGCAGAGGAGAAGAACGTCGGAGAAGGCGCTGCTGTCTCTGCTGTGGAGGCGCTACGGCGAGGTGGATGCACTGTGGAGAGGACGGCGCACTGCAGGAAGGAGGGTGTGGCAATGGTGAAGGCACGCAACTCCTGCAGGCGTGGCTGGAGGATGAAGGCGGGCGCGCCTGCGGGTGCGGGGGGCGGTGCGAAGCAGTGCCTGTAGGGGCGAGGGAGGTGCAGTGCAACGCCTACAAGGGTGCGGGTGAGGCGAGGGTGGTGCTTGTAGGCTGCGGAGAGGTGTTGTGCGGGTGCGCAAGGTGGTGAGGGCAGTGCGGTGCAGCGCCTGCAGGTGCCTGCAGGGGCGCAGGTAAGCGGAGGCGGGTGCTGGAGGCTGAGGCGTGCAGTGCCTGCTGGGAGAGCTAGGAACTGGAAGGTCTGGGCTTGAAGGCGGGTGCAGGCGCTTGGTGCTGCACCTGAACAGGTCCTGCGGGTGAAGGTGCTTGGTGTTGCGGGGGTGAAGGCGGGTGAAGCGTTGGAAGGTCTACAGTGCTGTGCTTGGTGCTGGAGATGGGTGCGCTCCTGCGGGCACGCAAGGTGGAGAAGGAGCAGGCATGGACACAGTGCATGCGGTGGAGCAATTCCCTGCAGGGGGGACGATGCAGATCCACAGTGCACACTGGAGTTGCTCCCCGCAAGGGGGAAGATGGCCTGCCCCTCTCCTTTCTCCGCCTCCTCTTTAACTCCTCCTAGTTTGCGCATGCATGAGTTAATGGATTTTCAAATCCTCAACTATTTCTAGCCAGCGGCTGTTGAGGGTGCCCGGAGGATGGGGAAAAGAACAGCCGCCGGTTGTTTAAAAGGGTAATTTACCCTCCCCTCCTTATTCTTTTTCCAAATATTTTTCCTACACATAAAAAGAACATCATTAGATATTAAGTTATATAATAGATGTAAACCTAAATCATGATGCATGCAAATATTCTATAACTTAATGTAGTTATTAGCAAACCTAAAAGATACAATTAAAGTTACTTAGGCATAATATTAGTCCATTAAAATGGACTCATCAATTGTTCTCAGTCACATCATCTCCAATAGGGGTATCTAGGTGGACAGAGCTAAGCTTGATGTGATTGTTGATCCACCGATGCCTAGCTCTGTATGGCAAATCTGCTCCTTCTTAGGACACGTCAGTTTCTATAGGATATTCATCAAAGACTTCTCCAAGATTTCTAGATCTTTAACTCATCTCCTATCGACCGATGTACCCTTTGATATGGGCCCCGACTGTATACGAGCATTCACGCAATTGCATGATGCTGTCACCAATGCCCCTATTCGCCAGCCACCTGATTGATCCCTCGACTTTGAACTCATGTGTGACGCTTCCGACCATGCAGTCGGAGCCATCATGGGACAAAGATGTGATAGATACCCCTTCGTGGTATACTACACCAGTAAGACTCTGGATGAGGCCGAGTGTACTTATACAACTATTGAGAAAGAACTACTGGCGGTCGTCTTTGGGTTGGAGAAATTCTGCTCTTACCTTCTGGGCTCGCACGTTACAGTATTCACTGATCACGCGGCCATTCTTCATCTCATGCACAAGAAGGATGCCAAGCCAAGACTGATTCGTTGGATCCTTTTGCTCCAAGAATTTGACCTTGAGATCCGTGATAAGGTCGGAGCCCAGAATGTTGTTGCTGATCGTCTCTCGAGACTGGGCCCTAACCACATTGGACTTGCCCTACCGATTAATGAGGTTTTTCCCGATGAGTACCTACTGGCAATTAATGTAGCAAGTGGACCTTAGTATGCCAGCATTGCCAATTACCTTGCTTCAGGCTCCCTTCCACGTGGCTGGCTTAAAAACCAGCGTGAGCGTTTCATCGTAGAAGCAAGGTATTATTTCTGGGATAATCCACTACTTTTTCGAGTAGGTGCTGATCAGATCATCCGTCGCTGTATTCCTGACAGCGAGGTCACCAGTGTGCTATCCTTCTGTCACGATCAGGCCTATGGAGGCCATTTCTCTGGGAGGAAAACTGCAGCCAAGTTGTTGCAGTGTGGTTTCTTTTGGCCCCCCCTTCACCCGGATGCACACAATTATGCTAAACAGTGCACTAGGTGTCAGTCATTAGGGTCAATGGCACGTTGTGACATGATGCCCTTGCAACCCATCCTAGCTATTGAAATCTTTGACATATGGGGAATTGATTTCATAGGTCCCTTTCCTCCTTCCAACGGCTTTGAGTACATCATCGTTGCTGTTGACTATGTTTCAAAATGGATCGAGGCTATTCCCACGCGCCATGTTGACCATGTCATATCTACTCCATTTGTCAAAGATCACATTTTTGAGTGCTTTGGGATGCCTCGAGCCATTATCTCTAATGGAGGAAGTCATTTTACCCATGCTTCTTTTCAGGCACTTTTGAGGAAATATGGAGTCCACCATCGTTTCGCATCTCCGTATCATCCTCAGACGAATGGCCAAGCTGAGGTGTCGAACTGGCAAATCAAGCATATTGTCCAGAAAATGGTTCGGCCTGACCATAAGGATTAGTCCGACAAGTTGATTGACGCACTTTGGGCGTATCGGAGTGCCTTCAAGGCTCCCCTTGGTATGTCTCCTTATATAATTGTTTACGGGAAGCCTTGTCATTTACCCTTTGAGCTGGAGCACCACACTTATTGAGCGGTTTGCCAATGTAACCTTGACCCAGACCTGTGTGGTAGAGAAAGAAAACTCCAACTCTAGGAGCTGGAAGAGCTCCGTCATGAGGCCTATGATTCTACCTTAACTTTCAAACAACGCACTAAGGCCTTTCACGACAACCGCATTCAGTGGAAGGAATTTGAGCCATCTGAGCAAATCTGGCTTTACAATGGCCAGCTTAAATTCTTTCCAGGGAAATTAAAGTCCAAATGGACTAGTCCCTACTTGGTCTTGAGACCATTTTCCAACGGGGCCATCGAAATTGAAGATCCCAGATTTGGGCATAAATTTGCAGTCAATGGGCAGCAGTTAAAACCCTATCTTACTCATGAACCTACCTCCGTTGGTGAAACTGTTGCCCTGTTGGAGGGTAACTGACTTCGTGCCTCACTTTGAGTCTAGCTGGGAACGTTAAATTCAGCGCTCGTTGGGAGGAACCCCATCAACTCTCCTCCACTTTCGCCTACACAATTCCATTTCACTTCACTTCACACTTCTTCACTTTTCACGTCACTTCTCCACCCACCATCTACCCACCCTACCACCCTGTTGTATACCTTGTACCTCAGCTCTCGTACCAAGACCCTTGGACCTTGCTTTACCCTACATGCATATGAGAACATAGCATCATTTGGCATGGGGGGGTGGATAGGCATCCATAGGATCTAGGTATTATATGGGTATCATGCAGCTTCTGCATTCATTATACATATCCATCTATAAATATGTACATAGCCTAAAAAAAAAAAAGTGTGTAAAGTGTTTAGCAATGATCTGAAAGCTGAAACAAAAATAGAATAAGTGTTTAAGGATATTCAACCTTTGTTTTGAAGACTTTCCAAGCCACAGAAGCTTGATTTGCTCAAGCTTAGCTTAATTCACTTGAGCACTGATAAGATAGATCAGAATCTCTCCTAACTTAGGACATATTCTTGTACCTGAGTCACCAATACAGGATTCGTTGGTTTGCCTCTAGTTAAGAGTCGAAGTAATCTTGGTTTACACTACAGATATTGAGAAAGACCAGGTGAACATAAGATTCAACTCGAGTGTTCATTAGGGATGGTGGAGTCCTTACCTGTGCACGCAGATAAACTTTTTATCTCAGTCTTTAGTCTTGTGTTTAGAAGAAACTCTTTCCACCAAAAAAGTACTCACCCACCAAATAAGTGTGCCCTTCCAAATAAAGTTGTAGGAGATATACTGACACTTGTTTCAAAAAAAAAAAATCTTGCGAATAAGACAATATATCTTCCAAATGTGTGTAAATTCTTCTCCCCTAAAGTTTTTCAGGGCACGTTACAAATACCCTGTTCTACCATATATTCTTTGAGCAATTAAAGTGGGATTGAGTTTCCCCATCATCTTTTTGAGGGTTAATCCGAAGACATGAGCTGATGCTGGGACCAACCTGTACTTAAAAATTCGTGAAACCCTGGGATTGAGCCTTAATGTTCATCTAGTCAGTCTTGATCCTTCACTATGCACAAACCATAATCTCTTAGCTCTCGAGTATGGCAAAACCCTCTGAGTCCTGGAAATTGTACTTGAGGGTTAAATATGAAGAGTCCAGGTTAGTCGAGAGATGGTCTATATCATGTAAGACTTGAGTACTAGTAGTCTTCTTTGCAATTGCTTCTCACAATATCCAACTGATAAACATATTAATGTTGCTTCAGAAAAAAATCTTCAGCTTAAGATGATTTCTAAACACAATACAAATGTTTTGCTAGGGACTAGCGAAAGATAGGCATGGGGGTATGATTACATAGTAAGTTACGCCAATAAATATGTCATCTTATGTTATTTCCTAGCATTATCCATGCATCTTATGTAGCCATACTTGCATTTGTAATTATTTACTTACATGCATTTACAAAGAGGGGAAGAGAGTGGGAATAAATGGCCATTCAATCCATTTCTATAATTAACATCTTCATTGTATGTTGCATTGCAATTTCACCATTTTCATTTTCTTATTCCAAGGCTGCTGTGCACGTCTCCTTGCACCCTACCCTGTTGCAACATGGCGAGAGGTGTGCACTCCTATAAAAGATCATGCACCCTCCCTTGCTGTGGTAGCTGGCCTCCACCCTCAGACACACCCATCGCCACCCCTCAGACACACCCATCACCACCACACACACCCACCAGCCACTCTCTCTCCCTCTCCCTCTCCATACACAACACCTCTTCTCACAAGTTGAGAAGGGGTACACTGTGTGCAAGAGAGAGTTCACAGTGGTCTCAAACCCCCACTGTGAGCTCCACCACCGCCCAGCTCCGTCGTGAGCAGATGGGCGTGGTGGATTCTTGTTTGTTTTCTTTATTTGCATATTTCTTTTCTTTTCCTTTTTTGTTTTTGTTTGTTGTTTCCTCTCCTCCGCCATTAGTGCAGAGCTTCAAGCTCTGAAGCTCACGAGCCCAGCACCTCCTAGCAACTCTGCGCACCCCCGAGCGCCACCACGTGCGCAAGCAGACCGCTCGGGCTCTCCTTCCGCGCACGCGTGCGCTCCATAGCACCATCTGCGCATCGCACCGCCTCAGTTGGTTGCCTTCTCACCGCGCGCACTGTAGCGGACTGTTCACACCTCTCTACGCGACACTGTAGCCATCGGCTCGTTTGTCACTTAGTTGATGGCTCTACGCTCTCTCACCTCTATGCTACCGCCTCTAGCCGATCGCCGAGCCCACGCGTCTGCGCACCCGCACGTCCCTCAGTGCTACGCAGCCCTTGTGCGCTGCATCTCACCCTCTCTGCACACACGTGAGTTCACCATCACCTCTACGCAAGCGCACCTGCATGCCCAGACGACGATCGCTAACCCCAGATGGCTTAACCGCTTCCACCCTCTCACACACACAGCAGGTGCTCACCCCCACTCTCACTCTCTCACACTTACACTCACACACACAGACACTCACGTACTCTCACGCATACATACATAAATATATATATTCACACACTCTCATCCTCACATATATCTAAATATATATATAAATATATATACATATTTATATATATATATAGATATATATATATATACACATATACACATATATATATAGTTATAGATACATATATATACATATATACTCATATATCCACATATCCACATTCTTCCACACACACATTCACCTCATATCTACTACCCACATACCCATGCACTCACCCCTTCACCGCACATCGTATCGCAGGAACATTCGCACCAGTTGTTGACATTTCCCGATACTCGTGCAAAGCAAGTGCTTCCACCCACACTTACACACATCCGCTCCACACTCCACGCGGCACTTAGTCTTGTTGGTTGCATCTTGCTAGACATGGACCAACTTGATACCGTGCTACATTTCATCTCCATTTCCACCTCCACCCCTATCTATATAATATTTAACTATATATATATTCCATATCTACTACACGCATATACATATATATATACTAAGCTAAGTATTTCTTTTCATTTCTTTCCTTGTAATTTATTCTACTTTCATTTGTCTTTTATTTCTTGCTATTAAAAAGACAAAAAAAAAAGTATAAAAGAGAAAAGATAATTCTTGTCTTGCAGGTACTCGATCTTGTGAGTAACAAGATCGATTTTGGAACCCTAAGTTGGCTTCAAGCCAAGGATCATTTGGCTCAAGGCCAAGGACTTCATCTTTAAGGGTGTGCCTCAAGAATAGCATTATAACAAAAAAAATCTTAAAAGTAGAAAAACCAAAGACATAATAAACGCAAGGAAGAGATACGTTTTAGGAAAGGCGTGGAAACTCCTTCATCTCCTAAGCCCCGCCTCCTTGAGATCGACCCTAGGCCTAAAAGTGACTAAGATAAAATCAAGTAGGCCAGGTTAAAAATTCTGTGAAACTGGTGTAGACTCGATTTAGGTTAACTCACTATACTAATTTCAACGATAATATCACCATATTAATATGACCTATTCTAGTAAGCATTATGCCCTGAAAATCATTTTAATGGATTACCGAGGGTGAAGGCGAGAAAATGGCCTAGCAAAAGGATGATTAGGATCAAAAGCAGTTCATTAAAGAAAAAAAGGGAGTATTTCTATTCATCCCCCACTCCCTGGAGGCCAAAATAATGATAGGGGGGCCAAACCAAAACCCGCCTAGTACAAAGGAAAGAAGTGGACCATGACTCGTGGCTTAGTACAAAATCAGAGACAAAGCACGCCCCACCCATGCCACAAAACAGACAGACCCCAACACAAGTCTAAAAAAGAGAACCAGCAAGAGCAGCCAATAACAGACAGGAAAACCACAATCAAGAAATCACATAGGGCATCTGAATTTTATCGAAAATAATAATGCCTTGAATACTTGTAGGGAGATCCCTAATTGATGAAAGGATGGCCCACTGGTCCAAGGCCAAAACAGCCACCTTGGCTACTAAAGAATTGGTTGAAGGGTGAATATACGTGAGGGAGGCCACGTGGCTTTTGATGTCACCGAGGTCCCCAAACTCCATCTTAATTTTCCAAGGCAAAGGGACTTTCCCATTCCACCAAAAGTGCAAAAGGGTGGAATCAATCTCCAATTGAATGGTAGAGTCACAAGGAGTGATATACAAGAATGCTTAATCGCTCAAATCAGAGTAATATTACTATCAATGTACCTAAGTGGCGTGCATAGCCTTAAGAAGTCTCCATTGCAATTGCGCATAACCCGAGAGGCATAAGTACAATGCACACAAGAAATCGCCGTTAAGTTAACCTTGATCCCTTCTGAAGGATGAATCCAAGACACCACAAAAGTTTTCAGGCACTGTCTTTTAAACCATAAGGACATATTAAAGTTATACCAGTTATGATTGAGGACAAAAATAATCCTGGCAGGATTGAGACCCTCATTTTTAGTCTTATTCTTGACCCACCAGACATTATACCAAATAAAAGAGATAAGGCCCTTAAGAATCTTGGATCTCTGAGAGAAGGCCTTAGACTTCATGATGCGGAAAAAATGAGGTGGATGGATAGGAGCAATGAGATGCTTGGAGATAACCCAATTGGAGATATGATGCATAAGCTCACTACCAGAGAAATGGTAAGAGAGGGTTTCCTGAGCAGGATGAGAAGGGCAATGCAAACATTTAGAAGGAAGCTTGAAACCAAGCCTAGAGATGTTATCGTCAGTGGCAAGTTTAAAGTGAAGAATTCTCCAAGCCAACATAGAGATAGAGATAGGCAGAAGCCACCGAGAAGGAGCAAGAGGAACTGAGGGACCAAATTGGGATGTCCAGAGAACTATCCAGAGTAGTTTGAAGGATACGCGATCTAATATTGGAAGGAAGAAGATTGAACTGGGGAACCTCAGAAAGGTGGTCCAAAATGTCCTTGACAGAAATAGGGGCAAGGTTAATGGGTTCGAGGAGAAGACTTTAGACAGTCGTATTGCCAATCAAAATATCAACCCAAAAATCAACAGCCCCTTTATGAACCTCTTAGCGAATATAGTGTCTCATTGAGAGAAAGGTCTCCCAAAGGGTACAAATTTGGGAAGAGGGAGGACAAGAGGCGGCATAGATATTGCCATAAAGATATTTCATTAAGTTGGCATAAGGCATGACAAAGAAAAGGATATTCCACACCATCTTCATCCGCAGAGCTCGAACAAAAAGACCAAGATCATGAATGTCAAGACCGCCATGAGAAATGGGTTTAGTAACATGCTTCCAAGCAATCCAATGATGTTTATGTTCGATATTGGAGGAACCTTAGAGGAAATCTGCAAATTTGCTCTCAAGCCTTTTGATGATAGCCTTAGAGACATCCAAAATGGATATGATATAGACGGCCATGGAAGAGAGCACATGCTTGATAAGGAGTAGTCTTGAGGCATAGGACAGGAGGTTAGCCTTCCAACCAGCCAATTTAGCTTTGATTTTATCAACAATGGGGGAAAAATAAGAGATTTCCGCACGGCCGAGGAAGATGGGGCAACCCAAGTAGGTGAAAAGGAAGGAACCTATCTAGCACCCTGTTGGTGATGCGTAGAGCGCATGTTTGCTAGAAAAATGTCATAGTATAGTGCGCAATACGATCAAACAAAGATATTCAAGAAAAGATAACGAGACTTGAGTCCCGGTCATTCATCTCTAGGAGGCATTTGCTTAAATCTGAAATCTATATTTATCACTCTACTTTATTTAGAATCACATGTTGGTTTATGATTATTACATATTGAATTACGACATGCTTAGTTACAAATATATCAGGAATTAAAAATAGGCAACATTAATCACTCAAAAGATATTACAATAAGCTCATGGTGATTCTCAACACATAGACATATATATATGGAAAATATACTTTTCATTCATTCATGAAGAGGAAGGTGTTTGCAACATGGAAGTAGAAGAATGCTTATAAAGGAAGGCTTAAAACATAAATCTAACTAACCGAAAACGATCGCATACAGGAATCTACGGGAGGATTTTGCATGCATCATGGGGGAGAATAAGGACTACACTACTAAGCAATAATTAAAAGTAGTAAATGTAAAGAACTAGCTACTAATCTATCAGAAGTGAGGGCATTCGGAGGTGGGCTCCGATGGACTTGGAGTGGTAGAGAGAAGAATGAGGGGCGGCCAATGGAGCTTAGGCTAGCCCTTGGAGAGAGTTTGGATGAGTGATCCAGCATTCTGGCATGGTGTCCTTCATGATGGTGCTCAGCTCTTGGAGATGGAGTGGAGATGGTGGTGGCTAGCCTAAGTGGAGGTGGATGGAGCCAAGCAAGTATGACCAAAAAGTGGATGGATGCAAATGGCCACCCCGTAGGTCTTTTTATAGACCTAAGGGAAGCTTTCTAGAGAATTATGGAATTCTCTAGAGAGGCCTACGGTGGGAGCTCGTGGGAGAGTGAGAGAGAGAGGATGGATGGTGGTTTTTAGATCCACCAAATGTGGATCTCAAAATTGAATGGCTCTTTGTTGCTAATTTTAGCAACCAAGGCAACCACACATGGTAGAGAGTTCTAGAGAACTCTAGGCTAGGTATTTTCGTGTGGATGGTGTGTGTGGGTGTGTGTGGGTCGAAACTTAGGTGGCTAGGTGTCCTAGATGTCCTATAACCTATCTGGACTTCCAGATAAGAGTTGGAACTAGGGTCTTAGGGCTTCCTAGGGTGCTATGACCTAATCTAAGGGTGGCTAAGGCTTGGGGAAGTCTCTAGGCTATCCTAGGGCTAGGATGGACCTAAGCTCTTCACATTTTATTGCTTAATTCCTACTTAATAGAATAGCAAACCTTAACTCCCTTACATCATTATTCCTACATCTAATCTAAGTCTTCTGCTCCAGCTCTGCTGCAACACTCGTTATTCCTGATCCAGCTTCGGATCTTGCTCCAGATCCAGCTCTTGATCAGCTTATTGCCTGTAATTGACATAATACACTTAATCAGCACATTATATTATTATTTTATGCATAGCTAAAGGAAAGCAGTAAAGATGCAGATAATGCTTATGTATGCATGAATAGCCCTAACTTATGCTAAGTCAGCCTAATCTAGGTCAATTAAGACCTATGATTGCTGTGCAATCACACCCTATAAGATGAAGAATATGGTGTAGTCTGCTAAAGAGAAAATGCTTCCCAAAGAAGTAGAAACTCTTCAAATGATTGAGGTGCTGACCAAAGTTAGTCCAGAAAGAGTTCACAAATTTAAAGAGATTGGAGATTGAATGCACATTGCCATTGAGGAAGAGGATAGTGCCATCGGCATACTAGAGAGCAAGGGGGAGGGGAGACTCCCTGCTTAACAGAATAGGGAACCAAGTCACCCTGAAACTCTAATTCCTTGATACCCCATATGAAAGGTTCCATGAAGAGATCAAACAACAAAGGGGATAGAGGAACCCCTTGCCTATGGCCCCGAGAGACACTGAAAATGGAAGAGGAAGCTCCATCAATGAGGAGGGAAGATCCTTCATGATGGACGAAACCCGTAACAAGATCAATGACCTTCTCGGGAAAGCTAAATCTCCTAAGGATATTAAACAAAACATTCCATTCTACCCTATCATAAGCTTTCTGGAGATCCAACTGGATAATAACATTGGAACCAAAAACTTTTTTATTAATACGCTGGGAAAGCTCAAAGGTAGTAGCAATGTCATAAAAAATAGAGCAGCCCTTAAAAAAATTGGCTTGCTCCGGAGAGATAAGTTTAGGAAGGAGACCATCCAGCCTATTAGCCAAGATAGCAGAGGAGATTTTGTAAATGACATATCAGAGGCTAATGGGTGGAAGTCGGAGAGATCACCAGCGTTCCCTTTTTTGTGAATAAGAACATAAATGTGTTGTTGAAAGATTTGGGTCCCTTGCAATTAATGTAAAAGTAGGAGATCACGAGGGTCAAATCATCCTTAATCAAGTCCCAAAAGTATCTATAAAACTCCATATTAAAGCCATCAAGACCCGAAGTGCGATTGGAAGGCATTTGAGAGAGAGTAGGAAAAATTTCCTCCTGAGAAGGAGGGACAGTGAGAGAGTCAGAGTCTAACTGGGTTAGCAAGGGGGGAATATGATCAATCATCAAGAACAAACTAGAACATGATCCAAGGTGAGAAGGTTGCTATAAAAATCAATAGTGGTATTCGCGGCTACCTCCCAGGAGCTATTCCCAAGGACGAGGTAACATTAGATCTAGACTTTTTAGCAAATCTTCTTTTAATGGTAGTATAGAAAATTTTGTTATTACCCTCCCCATTTTTAATCCAATCAATTTTAGCCTTCTAAGAAGGAAAATCATTGAGCTTTGCATAAGCATCATCTAGCTGGGTTTGAGTGTCATTGAGCTCAGCGGGAAGATTGTCTTCCCATTGGGATGCAAATTTAGAGCACTACTAGGGAAGGGAGAATTGGTGACAGAAATTTGGTGACGGTTTTGGGAACTATCACCAAAAATAACCAATGGTGATAGTTCCACACAAAACCGTGACCATAAAGGGAGAGTGAGATTTGCTTTTTGCTTTGGTGACGGTTCCAAGTGGGACCATGACCAAGGATTGAGGTTGGATGTGTCCATGTCTATCCTATAAGCGTCTTTTTTTTTCTGAGGGGGTTGGTGTGTTTGGTAGTGCATATTTAGTGTTGTCCCAAGAGTTTATAATGCAGTTATTCAAATTTAAAAGCTTAATTAATCAACTTGTAAAAGTTTATTTTCAATAGTAAATTTAAATGTTCCTATCTTCCATTGGTTTCAGTTTGATGCCATTATATTCTCCTAGCTTTCTCTTTTAGAAAGAATGGTCTTCTCATTTGTGAACATTTTGTGACAGTACTACCACGAACAAAATCTTATACTTGAGCTCCACATCCAAGGTAGAAAGCTTGATCTATGCCTACTAGTTTGGCTAGAAAGGAACATGTTGGTAAAGAGACAATTGGTCTCATGTTGAGAATGAATTCTCAGTGCTAATGCTCTCTAGACTCTACCCATTTTTATCTCCAGACTCTGCCAAACAGTACCTTGTGTGGTGACCCTCCTTCATAGCATTCAACTCAGCAATGCAGTAGTAGAGATGCAGCAAAGATGCTCCTCCTTTTCAGTGGTCTATTTCCTAGGTAGATAGATAGATTTTGGAGCTTAATAGGTATTATATATATTTTCTTCTTTTCCATCCTTATTCCATAAAGGGTCGCCTTTCCAGATGCAGAGTAGCAGCAGCAAATGCAGATGTAGCAACAGTACTATCAAATGCAACAATAGCAGTAGCAGATGTAAATGCAGCAACAGCAGTAGCAGATGCAGTAATAGCAGCAGCAGATGCAGCTGGAAGTGGAAGCTCCAGTAGTAATTCACCCAAATCTTAAGTTCTATTTTTTTGGATGGAGCTCATTCTTGGCATGAGGTTTTTTGAAAGGATCATTCTTGGCATGATATCTCTAATTGCAGGTAGTTCAGTCCGGTGTCCTGCCAGACATGTTCAGAAGCACCTATGAGGCCATCACAAAGGGAAACCCAACGTGGAATCAAGTACAAGTTCCAAAGTCGAAGCTATACTCATGGGATCCCAAGTCAACTTACATTTGCCAATATTTGCCTTGTTAACAAGTTGTTAAAGGGTGAAGTACGACCAAAGACAATTCACATTCCTTCAGGGGAGAAACTTTATGTATTTGATGCTGCAATGGTTAGTATGAAATTTTATTCTTAATTCGATGTTGACTTTTAGTTCAAGATAGAAAAGGATATATTTCCTTGATGTATTCTTGGATTTCTGAATTTTATTTGAAGTGCCCTGATCAGGAAAAAAAAACATTTCATTTGAAATCCCTTTGCATTATGTATATTGTTTACGTGACATCTTGCATTGATTTAGGGACATGATAAAATACCCCGCACACTAAGAATTATACTGCCATTAATGAAATAGTCTCCCCTTCTCTCATAACTTTCCATCTATGTATCCATAAGGGGTGGAACAAATATACTATCAGTTCTTTTTTGAGCCCTGCCAGTTGGAATAGCTCAGTCAATTTTTCCATCTCATCCATCTAGCCATCTTGGTCATACCATGCTGCTATACCCTAATAAAACCAAATTGCCTTTGCAAAGGGGTGATTTTTAATCATATGCACCCAATCCTCTTTATCAATTCGACAAAAGGAGCACAATGAGTCTTCAATATGAAATTTTTTCAATAATGTTCCCTTTAAAGGCAGAGCATCTGTCACTGCTCTCCATGAGGAACAACTTTGTTTTCAGAGCTATATCCTTCATATTCCAAACCTTTTTACAATAGGCTATTTGTTTCTTTGTAAGACTAGAGTTGATTTCCTCTTCATTTAGCAAGGTCATATACGCAGACTTAACTAAGAACTTCCCATTAGAATGTGGTTTCCATATTAGTAAGTCTTATCCATGTCTATTGGAGTACTTAAAATTTTTTCTACAGCCTTACAGTCAAAGCTACTGGAAATTTTTTCCTCATTCCAGTTCTAATTTTGCTCATTTGTTAAATCTACTACCTTTAATTCTTGGAGTATACTCTATCTAATCAACTTTTACTCTTCAGCCTTCAACCATGGATCACTCCAAATATTTATATTCTCCCCATCTCCAACTAACCATAGCACATTGCTTAAAAGCATACTTTTTATAGTTGGAAGCTCCTTCATGAAGGAAGAATCTAGTGACTTGGGCAGATATTCCCAAAAATTACCATCTGGGAAATACTTGCTTCTTATCTGATTTTATTAAAGACCCTCCTTGGTGCACAATAACCAGCCCATTTTTAGTAAGAAAGCTAAAATTACTAGCCTTACCAAAGAGAATCTTTCTTGATGGTTGGTTAGCTATCACGAAAGGTAATTCCTTTGGTCACGATAACCCTTTGGTGATGGTTAGGGAACCATGACCAAAGGAACCTTCTTTCTTCCACACCAACCTCTGGTCATGGTTATTAACTATGACCAAAGCTCTCTCTTCGGCCACGATTCTACATCTGTGACTAAAAGTCTTTGGTCACAGTTTATAACCATGACTAAAGCTGCAAAACGTAGCTAATGGTGGGCTTTGGTGACGGTGGCAAGTTGGAACCATCACCAAAGCCTTATGCTTCGGTGACAGTTCCACCAAAACCATCACTAAAGGCTCGTGAACAAAGCTGCTGAGCCTATCTAACAATACTCTTCGATGACGATTTTGTGTGGAACTGGCACCGAAGCATAGGGCTTTGGTGACGGTTCCACCTAAAACCGTCACCAAAGCCCCGTGATAGAAGTTATATAACGTAGCTAACGGCGGGCTTCGGTGACGGTTTTGGGTTTAACCATCACCAAAGCTTAGGGATTTGGTGTCAGTTCCACCAAAAATTGTCACCAAAACCCTGTAGCTTTGGTGACGATTTTAGGTGGAACCACTACCAAAGCCTTTGGTAATGGTTTTGCATGGAACCGTCACCAAAGAACCTTCCACAATGCAACTTTTGCTGTCATTAATTGGTGACAATTATGAGTCATTTAGTCACAGTTTTTAACCGTGACCAAAACCCTAATTTCTTATAGTGGAGTCCACGTCATCTCTACGAATCTCAAGGTCTCTAATAATGGAATGAATATTCCCGAAAGTCATCCTATTCCACTGGATAAGAGTCCTCTTTAGAATAGAGAGTTTTACACACATTTTAGAGAGGCGGTCAAGAAGCTGATAGGAGTTAGCCAATCTCCATGTGTCCACCACCAAAGAGCGAAAAGATGGGTTCCTAAGCCACATATTTTGGAAGCAAAAAGGGCGAGGATTAAAGGGAGAGATAGGAGAAGAACAAAGAATTAATCATGAGTGACTGGTCTGAGTGACTTCTGCAAGCGTAAGAACCAAAGGAAAACAAAGGGAGAGCATCAGCATTAAGAAAGATACGGTCAAGTTTCTTGTAGATACGAGCGGACCCTTTACAACCATTGCACCAAGAGAGCTACGAACCTACCATCGGTAAGTCGATCAAGGCAGCAAAATCAATACAGGACCTAAAGGGAGCCACTTGGGAATCACAGAAGGGAATCCCACCCGATTTCTCTGAGGCAGAAAGAATGCAGTTAAAACCACCGACAACAACCCATGGGGTGGGGGTGTCCTAAGCAGAGGAGGTGATATAATCCCAAAGAGAGCAAGGATCATTAGCATCACAAGAGGCATAAACAACAGTAATCCTAAGACAGAATACTCCTCACAACATTTAATCGTAAGGGCCTGATTAGTGGACGAAAGTAGAGAGACGTAAATAGGGTCCTTCGACAAACACCAGATCTTAGAGGAGTTAGGATTCGCAAAACCAGAGGAGAAAGAGATGGAGTCCTTATTGCAATCAATCAAGGAAGGGTTAGCAAAGGCTCTAAAAGGAAAACCAAATTGAGATGGTGCCGGCTAATCAAATCTTTTATACGAGAGATGGTTGGGGCATTTAGGATGCCCCAGCAATTCCAAAAAAGGCACTTCATAAGGAAATATTTTTAGAAATGGATCTAGAATGACTACAGCTAATCCTTACAAAACCCTCAATGGATTGACCACCATGGACTCCTCTAGCCGCTGAGGGAGAATGTGCCTCATATGCCAAATCCTTGAGGTATAAAGGTTCCAATTCTAGAAAATCCGGAACACCCTGAGATTCGATATCAGAAAAAGAATATAATCTAGTTGCATCATTGCTCAAAAGGAAAATGTGCCCCTCCTCTGGGATTTCGTCAATAAGAGCGGGATCCGGATCAGGTGGATGGGGCATAATAGGGAGATAGCTTCCCCAAGCAAAGATATAACTATTATCACCATCCACTGAGGACAAAAGATTAGGTTCAGAGTCACACACCAAAGAAACAGCATGACTAAAACCAAATTTAATCGATCCAGAAACATTTTGGGGAGCAACAATAGTAGAACATAAATCATCACCATCGCAATCTCTACCAGGAGGTTTGAAAACCAAGCCGTAAAAATCTTTTGAAACCAGGCGAGACTTAAGAAAATCAAGAGAAATTGAGATCATAACGAGAGGTTTAAGCAAATGCAAATCAAAAGAAACCCCCATTAGGCTTAGAGGAAGATAATTTCACCTGAGGAGGGGAGGAGGATCATCTTACAATGATCTCCTTCCCTAATCGTTCAAGCCATTGAGTGTGCAACAGAGATTGCCACCGCAAATGGATGTTATTCCTCCTTCTTTGCGAGAGATGCATCTCAGAGACAGGGAGGGAGGACAGAGCCCCCCCCCCCCCTCCCCCCCCCCAGAAGAAGAGGAAGGAGGGATTAAACAAGCTTAGTTACATTCATCAAGCAAACCCCTCCGAAGAAGAAGGACTGATCTTGCGGGGAGCCTCCTCTCTTGGAGAGCTAAGGCCAGAAGCATAGGGGGCCTGCAGGTCGTCAGGCGAATGCCGGGGCAAAGGTTTGGCAGGGATTGGCACACCTGGAGCAGCTACTAGAGGCGGGGGCTGAGGAACCTTTGCAACAATAGGGGGGAGGTAGTCGAGCAGGAAGATAACAAGTGGCCTAGCTTACAACATATGGAGCAAAAAAGGGGGACATTTTTGAAAACAACACGCTTCAAAGCTGTTTGATCCCCATTAAAGATGATCACAAAATCTCTATGAACCACTGTCAAATCAATCTCAATGCAAACCCTAGGAAAGCCAGGTCTATGACCTTGGATTGTACGTTGATCAACACAAATCAGAGTTCCCAACTGGTATGCGATAGAAATCAAGGCATTCGGATGGAGAAAATGGAGATTTAGACCAAGGAATCCCACCCAACTCTGAGCGGTAGAGATAGGTCAATTCGTATGAAAATCGGGGTTCCAACAGGCAAACTACAACTGCACACCATCAAGAACAATAGAGCCCTACGAAAAAACCCTAGCAAAATCCGCATAAGTCTCGCAGCAAACCAACTAATGATGGAAATCCAGCAGCACAAGGTCAAAATATAAAGCAAGCTTGACATTCTGGGATAGAAGGTTCTGCACCTGTCGAGAGGAGGGTTTTCGTCCATTGGCACGCACAACCAGAGAAGAGGCAAAGCCTTTGGAAAGCTCAGAAATCTCTTCTGGGGAGAAAGAAGTGCCTAAGACACCATCCTTGAAGATTTGACGAAGAACCTGGAGCTTGAGCTCCAAGAAATGAGAAGGCTCAAGATGGCCAGCTCCAACCACCACTGAAGCAAAGGAGGGCTTCGGTGGTGACGTCCGATCCTCCAGTGACGAGGGAAGGGACGGTTGCTACGAAACTATCGTAGGAAACACAATCGAAAATGACAAAAGTGGCAAACCACACACGACTCAAACACAAAAACAAAGCAAGAACTAGCACAACAAACCCTAGAAAAAGTTACGCAAAGAGAAGGTGACTAGGGGTCCACTCCAAGTAGCTTTAAACGTAGCCATTAGAGGGCGAGGGGTGCACAGGCCCTCCACAGGGGGGAAGGACCAAAGGACCCCACCAGAAAGAGCCAAAACCCTAGCCAGAAAGGAGGAAAAGAGAATGGAGAGGCACCCACATGCAACGATGCTAGTAGTCCTCTTGCTCCCTGCAACCTGCCTTTTCCTTACAAATAGACACAATTGTTTCTATCATGATCAAAAGCAGTTCATGACAAGTCAAAAGGTGCTTATTTCTATCAAACTAAGTAAAATAAAATGAAACAGATTAAAGTAACATTGACAGAGGATCCCTATTAGAGGGGAGGTTTCCAAACTCCCCCACTTGCAAGAAGAACTTGTAACCGTACCATCTTAGCAATCTGAAGACAAAGCAAAAGCCATGCAAGTAGAACATCATTCACTATAAAGACACACAGAGTTCCCTAATGCATACTGTCATACACACACTTACATATACATAGTTATACAAGCCTCATTCTTTCCCTTACCACAAAAGTAACAACAACAACCTGAGGGAAGGACCACAAAAGGGAAGCCTCAACTGTCAACAAACACAAAAGAAAGAGATGGCTTGCATAAGAAGGCTCCAAGTGAAAAGGAGGAACTAGTCACTCAAAAGTCCTCCCATGTCCTCCTAGGTCAAAAACCTGCAAAACAGATCGCCTGCTCTAGTTGACAGGCAGCCCACACAAATTCTGGAGCAGCACTTTGAAGGGACTCAGTAGGAGGATCAGCCACCTTCCTGGGTATTGGGCTTCCACTATCGCCCTCTCTAAGCATATGAGTGTCATCATGAAAAGCTGATCTGCCGTTGCTAGGCGCCGACGTTGCTTGTGGGTAGGGCGGAATCCACTAGCCCACGGCATCAGAACCTAAAATGGGTCACAAGAAAATAGGGATGAGCTATCCAGCTCAGTAGGGATCGGACTACATGTGAAATCCAGCAAGAAGAGGTGATATAGAGGGTTCTTTTACCTTTTTGTTTTGCTTTTTATACTCACTCTCCACCACTCTCCATCATAAAATTCTAGTTGGATTCATTAGATGGGTTATTTTAATGCTACATTTATTCTCTCCCCCGCCACAGGTGTCAGATTTAAAAGATCATCCCTCTCTATTTAGAGGAGATTTCGATGTATCCTTCCCTTAGATCCTCACCTGGAGGCCTCTCCTTGATCAGGGGAGGGGCTAACAGGATGAGCAAGCCTTGCGAAAGGCGTACCCATTCTCGACGTATCAAGAATGTTGCTAACCTCCGTCAGAAGAGTCGGGCCTCTTGGGAGCTATTCAGGCTAGTGCCTCGTGTCGACGAGGAGCCACCCCCATTCGCTATCAGTAAGGCCTAGTATGTAATCTACATGGATCATGTCGCAGGGTTGGCCAGAATTGTTGGGCCACACCATTGCTCCCGCTAGGAGCATAACTGATTAGCCCATAGTTGTGGGCTATTTAAGTATTTAAGTGCCTACACATTAGGTTAATTCTAACATTTATTTAGTATAAATTAGGATGTAAATAAATTAATTCATAGTTTTAATTTAATTACATAATCCATGCAATGCATTCATACTTTAAGTACATTTAGAATTAGTTTAGAATGGCATTTATCTAATTAGATAACCAATTAGGTATATTATTTTTATTAGCATAAAAGTTGAGGGTCTGTATATAAATGGCCCTAATATTTTAACATTATTTTATTTTCTTCTTGAAAGAACGGCTGGCTGTGCTCCAACGATGAACGGATGGTGCAGTGAAAAACCCATTCAAGTGGGAGCGGATGTGATGGATCTGGTCGGGTGGATGATTTCAAATGTGTGCAGGTCACTACAAAAGGAGGAGGGAGGCAGCCGAGCTCGGAAGGCCTCCGCCACCGACCCACCACTGTGCAGAGAGAACCTCTCTCTTCCACTCCACACGGCCTCTACTGTGGCGACGAGTCTCCATCACTGTGGGCGTGTGGTGTGACAGGCCACACCGCCATCCAGAGCTCGCCACATCACCGTGAGCACCTTAGCGTGCATCCTCCTCGCCGTCATCGCCGACCACCATCATCGGGCTACTGATTCAGCCACCCTCTCAGTAACTTAAGTTGTCTGGGGAATTTCCCAGACGTCTGAAGTTACCCGCTCACCTCCACCCACTCACCTACGTACCCATCTGAAGTCCACCTGCAACCGCTCTCCATGCAGCGCCCTCTTCCCACACCTACAGAGTCGCCCGCAGCATCCTCCAACAACGCCTGCAGATCAGTCCACGCCACCTTCCCCGCACCCATCAGCCTGTAGTACACCTGCGCCCACCATCAGCCTTCGCCAACCACGCACGCCCTTCTCAGCCAGCCGCGCTCTCCTCCAGCGCTTGCAGAACCACACGCAGCTGCAGAACGCCACCAGCAGCAGCCACGCCCGCGCCTGCAGCTTGCACACCCGCTCCCGCGCCTGCAGCACCCTCCGCCCGCGCTTGCAGAACCGCCTGCAGCGCCCTCTTCCCCGCGCCTGCAATCCAGCGCTCACCACGCCTGAGCTCCCGTGCCCACGCCAGCCGCAGCAGCGCCCACGCCAGCAGTAGCAGCCACCCCCGCAGCAGCAGCGCGCGGCAGACTTCACGCCAACAGGCCGCACCCGCTCAACCGCCTGCAGCCACCACCAGCAGCACCTCCGCCGGAGCTCGTCCGCCCACCGTGCGACTCGCCGCCACCACCGATTCGAAGCTCTTGGTCCAAGGGACCTTCTCCGAGCTTCCCGCACCTAGCCATCGGCTCCTCGTCGCGCAAGACAAAGGGGAAAAGTTCCCCTACTTTGCTACAGTAAACCGTCAATTAAAATTTACATTTTCTGCCATTGCCACTTTTTAATCATATTTTATTTATTCTACATTGCGGAAAATATCCTCTAGTTTCTCATAATTGCCATTTCAGCATTATTTCTTGCTTAAACCTTAATCTAAAGGCAATCTTGGCTTGGTTCTTGTCCAAATTGACTACAAACAAACATTTTTAAGTGGTGCAAATTTTAATACGTTATTGCCTCCCTGTGGATACGACCCGCTCCTCTGCGAGTGGTTATTTCTTGTTAAAAATTGATTAGTCGATTTTTCCACCACATTAAACTACAAATGACTTAAAAGCGAAAGATCGACCAGTCAAATGGCGCCGTTGTCGGGGAGGCAACAGACGCAATAATTTCACCTAATTTTATTTTGATTATTTGTCAATTGCACAGAGATTTGACCATTCATTATTTTCTTTTCTGTGTGAGAAAATTTGTGCAAGAATCAGCCACTGTGAGAGGCGATCCTTGACGTCGCCAGACGAGAATTGGACGAGCCATTTTTAAATGGAGGAGAAGGACGAGGATGCGACGGACACCATTTAGTCATTAGTTTAATTAGAATAGAATTAAGATTGTAGACTTAATTTTTCATTACAGTTAGTTTGAAACCCTTGTTCTGGGGCATATTTTTAGGGGTTTGTTCCCCGATTTTGTTTTGGACCCATGTTGGGTAATTTTTGGGAGCCTGTTCCCTTTTCTTTAGATTTAGGTTTACTTTTTATTATTTCTTTTATTTGCTTGTGCATAAGTAGTTCTAAAAAAAAATAGAAAAAGAAAAAAATGAGCTGCCTGCTAGAAGCTGCCTGCCCTAGGATGAACCATTTAGGTCTGTATGAGCAGCCTCTAGATTTTCTTTTCTGCATTGCGTGCATTTTTCCATCGAAGATCGCTGGAGGCAAGGTACGCATTCTCTTACTTTGCATCATATTTTTGATCATGCATTGCATTTAGGATTTAATGCAAAGACCATAAAGTCTGTCTTGAAGCGATCTAACAAGTGGTCACATATATTCAAAAAAAAAAAAAAAAGGACTAATTAAAGGAGGGACATCTAAAAATCAAGGACTTGATTGTAAAACGTGGTGTGCGATTCAAAGTTCAAAATCTTTGACGGTGTATGCACACTTATTTCACTTGCACCACGGCACGCTTCTAGACACTCTTTAGGTTTGGAAATACTAGGACAAGAGCCCTCCTTTCGTTGGATTCCGAAGTGTTCGGAACTTGAGATCAAAGGTTTTGTAAATCCAAAGAGGGGGATACCCTGTCACGGATTTTTGGGGGTACTTGAGGAGCACCGCGAAAGCATAGCTTCAAAGGAAGGCTTAGGCCTACTTGCATCCCTCGATCTTCCATCTTTGGATTTACTTGACCATTTGAAATTTAGGGAAGAACACCTAAGCTCCAACTAGGTCTTCTTAGGCGAACCGTAGGTTGGCAATAGGCGCATAAATTGACTGAACAAATTGTATTGTCACCTGCAATCTGACTTAAAATCAAAAGCCTAAATTGGGAAAGACCTAAAAGGTCCTTTTTGAATTGTGTCTTGCTTGGGGAATTCTGATTGAAGTGTGAGTTAGAATGGACCACATTGATTTTCATCCTTTCACATCTTACCCACACCCTCACCCCCACTCTGCATCCTTCGATCCCAGACGTCGAGATGGTCCATTCCTTGATGGACATAATGACAATCATTGGGATCCGTTTTACTCCTATTATAGGAGTATTGGCCTAGTTAAGCCCCAAATTAGTGAGCAGAACTCAGGAGCGGGATTTTCTTTGCCCAATATCCCACATACCAAAGAAATACCCAACCCACCCTCCCTGAAAACTTATAATGGTTGGACAAACACTCCTGGGTACTATAAGCCTAAGCCTGACTTCTCTTATGATAGAAATGACCTCTCCTCTTTGAAGATGGAAATACAGAAAATGCAAAATGAAATGAGTGAATTGTTAGGAGAATCTTTGAGAGCAGACCAACAAGAAAGAGATGAAATTAGCCACCCAATTTACCCCATTGACGATGACGTACACCCCTCTACAATAGATGCATCTCCCGTGGGAAAGCTACACTTTAAGTTGGAGGGAAATTCTGGGGAGAGTAGCTACTTTTCGAGGATCGATTTTGAAACCTCCCCATTAGATGACACTTCCTTGAGAGATCTACACTTTAGGTGGGAGGAAAATACACATGACAGTAGCTATGCATTGGATGAAGAAAGGTGGCAACCTGAGGAAGATGATGATAAGGTTGAGTATCCACCTGAATTATATTGGAGTCAAAAGAAGGGAATGATGGTACCATTGGAAGACCTTGACCCAGATGATAGTATTTTCGTGACATTTGATGAAGTGGGTCAAAGTCAAGTTGTTAATCCTACCCTCCCTTCTGATCACGATATGGAACTCAAACCCACCCTTAGGGAACCTAACCCTAAAGAAATTGACCTATCTGAGGAGTCTGATGTTACCAGTGTAAACCATTCACCTCAGATAGAGCAGCCTAGGGGTTCTGCTGAGATATTAAATGATTCTAGACCTCGGGTACATGATAAATTGTGTGATGAGGAGGAAGATGAATTATATGAGGAACCTACATTCAAGATTTGGAGTGACACTAAGGGTGATTATGTCTTATTTGAAGAGTTAGCCCCTGAGGATGTCACAAATTTGACCACATTAGGTTTCCTTAACACACCCATTGATGATATTTCTCCTCATGATAAAATGATGGAAAATTTGAAAGCAATTTCTAAGATTTATGTGGATTCACATATAGACTCCGGGGAAGATTTGAGTAAAGAACAAAAACCCGGGGATGACATTGATAGGATAATCCCTAGATCTGTTGCTTCCAACCTGCCTTCATTCACTTCGAAGTCACCCTCTGATTCGCTTATATCTGAAAGCGAAATTGTGACTCCTGATGAAGAGCAGGAAAATCCATGTGATGGTACAAGGAATGCTAGGGATGAAATTGAGGATTTAGAAAGAGTGTTTGGGATGAACACCAAGATGATTAAACCCAACCTAGATCTTATGGCCATCCCACAACCTCGTAACTTGGACACCCTAGACGATCCTTGCCTTAGAGAATTGCTCATTTTTGTTCTGAGTACGGGGCCTAACAGACCAATATTTTCTGTAATGGAGTATCGGGTATGGATTGATGATTTCTTTAGTCAGTCCATGACCCTGGGGGTTTATCTCTATAACATTCCTTCCCCATTCTTTTTGGAGGATCCTTGTCATCCTCCCCCTACCCCTTTGGAGGTTATTTTACCTGTTTATCCTTTAGAACCTCTCCTGGTGACCTGGGAAGATTTCATTCCCATTTTAGTTGGGCGAGCATTTGCTATCGGGATTCATCATCAGCTCGCCAACATCCTAGGTTACCTATTTTCTAGGCCAACTTTGCTTTGCTCATTTTTAGGGCCTATTTCTGCAATTCTTGAACTTGATTTGCAGGTTCTTTGGCTTTTCAGCTCAACGCTAACCCAGGTAATATCCTTCTATACAATGAGGACATTGCAGATTTTAGGCATGGGGGGGTGTACTTGGGGATATACATAGCATAATTGCATACATTTGTACATAAAAAAAAAAGGTTTTGAGCTTAACTGGCTAGATCTTGCAGTCTTAAGCAAATCAGAACTCTAGGGTAGACTAAGTTAATTCTAGGGTCAAACTTTAGAAGCTAAATGAGCTACTAGCTTTAGACCTTTAGGGTCCTTTGTGGACTTAAAAACTTATGTAGGAGTTAAGTTGCGGACCATTCCTCAAGAGGTTGAGGAAGGGAAGCTAGGGTTTGAGTTAGAAGGTGGGGTAGTACCTGGAGTCTTATTCTACCTTTTGGTTTATGGGTCCTTGTAACCCAAGCATCCAAATTTCACACACTTGGTCTGGTAATCAACTTAATTTCTGTCTTTCTGAAAAGAGATTTGGTTCTCTTAGTTTTGACTTAAGAGAGGCTTGAAAACACATTTTGATTGGAAGAGTTCCCGCCGCAGGAGAGGTGGAGTATATACTCACCTTGAGGATGCGATGATAACATATTACCTCCTCGGCACTTGTCTCTTAGGATATCCATCCTACTGGGGGCATGTAAGTGCATTGCGCGGTTCAGGTGCCATGGGCGGCCCTATCTCGAAGTGCTGATTGCCATAGGCCTGAATTCGCTTAAGAAATCCATGGGCGATACTATCTCGAAGTGTCGATTGCCAGGAGTTCTTGGGGTCGTTATGGGCGGTGCTATCTCGAAGCATCGAAAGCCAGGCACCCTTCGAGGTATGGTAATGGGGACAATGAATCCGACACAGACCATGTTGATAGCTGATCTGAGGTTAGGCTTAGAAGAATCAAACAAAAAAAAAAAAGTATATATATATATATATAAAAAAAACCTTTAACTCAAATAACTCAGACCAATACATAGGCACGGATGCTTTAATCTCAGGGATCAATAAACTTTACGGTAGAGTCAGAAATCAGGGAAACTTGTGCCTGCAACTTGTCTTTAGCCAACCTAGTCTGTAACTTAGCAACTACTTAGGAACCTTTGGTCTAGAGCCTGAACTTAATATGCTTCTGAAGGAAGACTAAGTGAGTTAACTAGTCTACTTAGAGTGCTAGGTTTCGCTTAATTTTGCTAGGGACTAGCAAAAGCTAGGCATGGGGGTATTTGATTAGCCCATAGTTGTGGGCTATTTAAGTATTTAAGTGCCTACACATTAGGTTAATTCTAACATTTATTTAGTATAAATTAGGATGTAAATAGATTAATTCATAGTTTTAATTTAATTACATAATCCATTCATTGCATGCATATTTTAAGTACATTTAGAATTAGTTTAGAATGGCATTTATGTAATTAGATAACCAATTAGGTATATTGTTTTTATTAACATAAAAGTTGAGGGTCTGTATATAAATGGCCCGAATATTTTAACATTATTTTATTTTCTTCTTGCAAGAACGGCTGGCTGCGCTCCAACGACGAACGGCTGGTGCAGTGAAGAACCCATTCAAGTGGGAGCGGATGTGATGGATCTGGTCGGGTGGATGATTTCAAATGTGTGCAAGTCACTACAAAAGGAGGAGGGAGGCAGCCGAGCTCAGAAGGCCTCCGCCACCGACCCACCACTGTGCAGAGAGAACCTCTCTCTTCCACTCCACACTGCCGGCCTCTACTGTGGCGACGAGTCTCCATCACCGTGGGCGTGTGGTGTGACAGGCCACACCGCCATCTGGAGCTCGCCGCATCACCGTGAGCACCTTAGCGTGCATCCTCCTCGCCGTCATCGCAGACCACCATCACCGAGCTACTGATTCAGCCATCCTCTCAGTAACTTAGGACGTCTGGGGAATTTCCCAGACGTCTGAAGTTACCCGCTCACCTCCACCCACTCACCTGCGTACCCATCTGAAGTCCACCCGCAACCGCTCTCCACGCAGTGCCCTCTTCCCGCACCTACAGAGTCGCCCGCAGCATCCTCCAACAACGCCTGCAGATCAGTCCATGCCACCTTCCCCGCGCCCATCAACCTGCAGCACACCCGCGCCCACCATCATCCTTCGCCAACCACACACGCCCTCCTTAGCCCGCCGTGCTCTCCTCCAGCACTTGCAGAACCGCACGCAGCTGCAGAACGCCACCAGCAGCAGCCACGCCCACGCCTGCAGCTTGCACACCCGCTCCCGCACCTGCAGCACCCTCCGCCCGCTCTTGCAGAACCGCCTGCAGCGCCCTCTTCCCCATGCCTGCAATCCAGCGCTCACCACGCCTGAGCTCCCGTGCCCATGCCAGCCGCAGCAGCGCCCACGCCAGCAGCAGCAGCCACCACCCCCACAGCAGCAGCGTGCGGTAGACTTCACGCCAACAGGCCGCACCCGCTCAACCGCCTGCAGCCACCACCAGCAGCACCTCCGCCGGAGCTCGTCCGGCCACCTCCGGCCGCTGCGCGACTCTCCGCCACCACCGATTCGAAGCTCTTGGTCCAAGGGACCTCCTCCGAGCTTTCCGCGCCCGGCCATCGGCTCCTCGTCGCGCAAGACAAAGGGGAAAAATTCCCCTATTTTGCTACAGTAAACCGTCAATTAAAATTTACATTTTCTGCCATTGCCACTTTTTAATCATATTTTATTTATTCTACATTGCGGAAAATATCCTCTAGTTTCTCATAATTGCCATTTCAGCATTATTTCTTGCTTAAACCTTAATCTAAAGGCAATCTTGGCTTGGTTCTTGTCCAAATTGACTACGAACAAACATTTTTAAGTGGAGCGAATTTTAATACGTTATTGCCTCCCTGTGGATACGACCCGCTCCTCTGCGAGTGGTTATTTCTTGTTAAAAATTGATTAGTCGATTTTTCCACCACATTAAACTACAAACGACTTAAAAGCGAAAGATCGACCAGTCAATAACCACGAGGTGTGCCCTCTAAGTCAGCGGTAGGACGAGATCTCAACCAGGCCCATCATGGTACCCTCGGCAATCTTCGTACATGCAGGTGCCTGATGAGCCTCTCACTCGAGTACCCTTTTTGCAGTGAGTCAGATTCGGGTACGCTTAGGTACCTTCTTTTGATGATGGCCCAAGGCTCGCCACCACTCTTAGGAACTTCTCAAGTTCCAAGGTAGATCTCTAGGTAGCTCCTAGCTACTGCAGTATCTCAGGTCTCCTTCCCAAATAGTGAACTCGGTTCACTAAGTCTAAGGCACAACCTTACGAGCCCACCTAGCAGATCTACTATATTTTTGTTTCATTGGGTCCCGAATCTGAAATAACATCCTAAGGACCTGTGGATTTCCTAAGGTCTGACTGTAGACCTTTGGAATCCAAGTGGGGTTTTAATAAACACCAGTTTATCATTATTCTTATGCATTAAAACAAACCTAGCTCTTAAGATTATGCTCCGCAAATGGGTTTTCTGGGTTGCATTTAGGCATAAATTAGGTTAGGCATGCATTGCATTTTTTATTGTGTTTTTAATGTGTTTTTGTGAGTGTTAGGGATAAATAGATTGCCAGATCCCTAGAACCCTAGCACTCAGGAAGGCAACAGGTGAAGGACAAGCTCAAACTAGCTGGAACTCAACTTGATCCAACTCACCATAGCTAGAATCCAGCTCACTTGGATTAGGGTTAGCTCATCCTAGCTCCATTCGGCTCATCTCAGGTGAATGGCAGCTCAAGAGAGCTCATCTTAGCTCACCCTAGCTCAGGTTAGCTCAAATCCAGCTCAACTTAGCTGAGTCTAGCTCATCTCAGCTCCCATTAGTCCACAGGGAGCTCTAGCTAGCTCAACTAAGTTGACTAGAGTTCACCCGAGCTCAGATCCAGCTACATCCAACTCCACTCAACTCCAGCCAGCTGAAGATGACTTCATTCCAGCTCAGGAAACTCAAGTCCAGCTCCCGGGGACTCAGCTTAGCTCAACTCTGTTGAGCTAAGCTACCTTAGCTGCCTCAACCAGCTTGATCCTCCCTAAGAGCACTAGACCCAGCTCACCTTAGCTCATTATGGTAGAAGCCAGCTTACTTTAGCTTGGCTTAGCAACTAGCAAAGAACTATCAAGCTAAGCCAGCTAAAGTAGCTTCATGCCAGCCTCTTCTGTAGCTACCAGCTCCATTTCAAGCTCCGGACTTCTCCTCCTCAGCTCCTCTCTTCAAACCTTAGCTCACATTACCTACTCCTCTACTCCATATCTAGCTAAGCTAGCTTAGGTTTCTTAGCTTAGCTAGCATCCAACTCCTTGGCCATCCACCACCTTCAACTCAACCCTAGCTCAGCCTCCATCAACTAAGCTCACCTAAGATAGCTATCCTACTCCAAGTTGGCGCCACCACCATCACACCCCTTCACCCCATCATCACTACCAAAAGCCACCTATTTTTCCCTCCAAAATAACCTTCTAGAACCCTTCCCTTTTGGCACCAACTTTCCCTCCAAAATCCCCTCATCTCCACCACATATCTTCCCCTTAAATCCATCTCCACCATCCACCTAATCCCCTTCTAGATGACCCTAGGTTGGCACCAAATTGGTGGTGTCTCTCCACCACCAAAAGCCACCAACACCACCATAACCACCCCCTTAACACCCTTTAAGGTGGTGCCAACTAACCCTAGCCCTAGGATCATTCTAACCACCCATAACCACCACCAAACTCCATCCTAGCCCTCCACCTATTCACGCCAATTACCCCCCTCTCAACCTCTATATAAACCCACCATATCACCACATAAAAATCATCCTCCACTAATGTTTAATTCCACCTAAACCCACCTACACCTACGGCCAAGAAGAAGGAGTAGAGAAGAAGATTAAGGGGGCACATCACCCGTCCCTTTGGTGCCTTCTTCTCCCCACTCTCTTTAACTTGTGCCACGCCAAGGAGGAGGAGCATTCTACTTCAAGGAAGACGGCCAGGCAAAGGAGAAGGACCTAGGGTGGACGTCCACCCTTGGAGGAGTAGAATTGAAGGTGGTAGCTTCCACCTTGGAGGAGCATAGTAAGGAAGGAGAAGGAGGAACCCTTTTCAAGCCTAGGAGCCACTAAGCTTGGAGCAAGGAGCTTCCCCTCTTCACCAACAATTGAAGAGGATTTGTGTTTTATTTTATTTGTTGCAATTATCTAATAGTAGAAGCATTCCCCTACTAGGGCTTGTAAAACATTTTTTCTCCTTGAGTAAAGTTGCCTTTTCTTAATTATTTTCTTTTACTTCTACCTTAGTGTAGTCACACCCTCTCTCTAATTACTCTATGTTCCACCCACTTAGCAGGGGGAGCTTAGAGAGAGGAATTACTTGTCACTTAGGTTCTAGTTTAGTAAATTTAGGTGTTAGCCATCTTCCCACCATCAATTTTATGTTGCTTTAGTTATTTCAAAACAAAAATTAAATATTTTAAAACACCAAAAAGAAAGTTGAGATTTATTTTCCAAGTAAGAGATTTAATCTCTACAAACTTGCCTCCATGGATGACCATAGATACCCCACTATCTAGGTCTTATAAATTTTAAAAGCGAAAGCGAAATTACACGTTGCAATGACACTAATTGCCTAATTAACAAACCGCATATTTTTGCATCAGGTTTTCATTTAGATCTAATCAAAAACAACGATTTCATGTATTGGATATTTACCATACACCTGATTATTTATCTAGTTTTCATTCGTACCCTCCTAGGATTGATTTATCACCTCCTTTATCTGGTGCTCTTCCAGGTATTAGCAGATTTACATATTCTTCTTAACCTTGTATCGCATGTTAAGGCTTGCATATTCTCCACATTTATCCAAGTGCTGAAGCAAGGGCATGCTCACTCAGGCCAGTACTGGTACTGACCACTGAGCTACTTTTGCCCTAACTATAGCTGAATCATAGTCCTTCAAACTAGTACCGGTACTGATCATCAGTACTGGTACTGGACCAGTTCTGTATAGTGGTCCCATCTAGGCCAGTACTGGTACTTGGCCAGTTCTGTTCCCCCTGTCGAACACGTTAGGGGGTCTTGGGAACCATCTAGTACCGATACTGATCATCAATACCGGTACTGGGCAAGTTATGTTCCCCCTGTTGAATATGTTAGGGCGTCTTGGGAACCATCTAGTACCGGTACTGATCATCAATACTGATACTGGGTGGTTCCAGGATCTACTCTAGCACGTTTTCAATCTTACATCACAACCTGAAGTCTCCTTATATAGGTTCCATTATCCTAATAATGCTAGGTATAAAACAAAAATTTAGTGCTTGGTGAAACCTCGCAAGCAACACGATGGGGTTCCTAATCATCCCAACATGTCTCCAACCCTAGGCGTGTATTCCATTATACCTCTGGGCCCCATTAACTCGAAATCTGAAGCAGCACTCACAGGAAAAGGAGTTAACATCCCTACCTAAAGCTTTTGGCTGCAGCTCCTACCTTCTACTCCTTCCCACCTGCTGAAATCATAGCAGCAACCACCACACAACAAGAACAATTGCAGCAGCTGCTCCTACACTTCAGCATCTTCTCTTGTTCCTCCCCCCCACGTCAATACCACCAGTAGAAAGGCACTAGCAGCAGCTGGAACAGCCACTAAGGGAGGATGTGATGGTTTCTCCTCTCCTCTTGCTAAAAGGTTGAGCCAAGAGCAGCCGTTGGTTTTTCAAGGAAGCCAACACCTAAATATCTAAAGGGTCATTTTGCCATACCCCCTCCCACTTCTTACTTGAGGGGCAAGCAAGTCCCTCAAACCAACTTCTCTTACAAAGGGACCCTCACCACCACAAAAAGGTAAAGGCTTAGTTGACAAAATGAATGTCATGGTTTTAAGGGTCCTTTAACTCATTAAACACCCTACTTAACTGGGTTAAAAATGTTACCCAAAATTTTTGGGTCGTTACACTGGGAGTCCTTCGAAGCATTCTGATCCTTCTCTACAATTGGAGATCCTTGGTCCTTCGATGATGAACCCCCTTCCCTTGGTTCTAGAGGAGGGTTTTCCTTTGAATTTTAAGTTCATACAAATATCCTATCACTGATTCATATGGGTCTTCTCGAGATTATGATGGGAAGAAAACTAGAGTGCTTGAAAAAAAGTGGACTAATCAAAAAGAAAGTAAACAATTATGTTGGGGAAGTTATCTGCCTCTCACTACGCCTCCTCCTGATCCAAACCCTCATCTTGTTGAGTTGTAGGAGGAGGATAGGATTGTCTTATTAAGTGATGATGGGAACCACGATAATGTTCGATCGGATGAGGAATCTCTACACTCAACAAATTTTTACATCCTTGATTCCTAGCCTCGTCATGAGTCGGCACACGAGGCACCCTCTCCCATTAGGGCTAGAGGAGCCCGTAAGGGCCATTCTGTGATAGGATCGAGAAGGGTCACCATAAGTCTATCTAGAGCTCGATCCTCCTCTTTGATTTGATGAAGTGTCATTTTTGGAATTGCAGGGGCATTTTAAATGTCCCAACCCTAAACTGTCTAAGCATATTGGTTAAGGATATTCAGATTGACGTCAATTTCCTTTTAGAGACTTTTGCTAATGTTTTGGTTGTGCATCAAATAAAAAATGCTATCCACTTTGATCAAAGTTTTGTGGACTCTTCTACTCCTAAAACCTGGTGCCTTTGGAAGAATATATTGGCCATTATTCCTCTAGACGTTATTCCCCAGTCCTTGTTAGTGGTCTATTCCACCTAAGGAAAATCTCTAAATATATCTGGTATTTATGCATCCTATCCATATCTTAGAGTAACTCTGTGGAGTCATTTGACCAACTTCCTATCTTCCAATTCATGATCATGGATCCTTAGTGGAGATTTTAACTTCATTCTTCATTAGTCAGAGAAGATTGGGGGCCTTCCATACCATGAGGTTTAATCAACATCCTTTCAGTCCTTTATTAATCAATTGCCCCTCATAGATCTCCCCATGGGAGGTAATAAATTATCTTGGTGTAATGGTCAGTACAGTGGTTCCCAGAATTATCAGAAACTTAATCGAATTCTTGTTAATTCTAATACTATGTCTTTACTTCCTATAGCTAAATACCTTTCCCACCACAATTCTGACCATGCCCCTATGCTCATATCTGTCACCCCTTTTCAAGTCTTCCAGCCTCGTCCTTTCAGATTTCATATTATGTGGTTGAGGGATAAATGCTTCAACGACTTTGTCTCCTCACTCTAGGTCCAACCCTTTGTTGTCCATCCTCTGCATCTGATGATAACGTCATCAGCCATATCTAGCTTTAATTAGTTATAATCAACAGATAAATGCTCTTACATAACTGCCAGAAGATCGTAATTCATTGCATATCCATTTTGAGAGATGCATTAAAGTAGGGGTAAATTTATAGTTTTAACAGTATATCCTAAATGCAGAGTAATCACGGGATTTCCTAGGGGTTAATTAAAGTCAAGTGGTCATAAATGTCTAATAAGTGGGTTCATGCAGACAGAAACAGGTTTTCACGTATTTTAAGAATTAATGGACATCTAAAACCCTAAAATTAAACCTGCTTAATTAACTGAGGTTCTGGTTAGGATAAAATTCAGATAAACCTTCTAAAAATTATATAAAAGTATTCCTTAAGTTTTGGTACCTTTGATTTGACCTAAAATAGAGTCTTAGATAGACAATTGCCCAAATTTGGTTTCTTTGCAATTTACCTAGACAAACTTG
Source organism: Thalassia testudinum (assembly GCA_037157565.1). Classification (NCBI taxonomy): domain Eukaryota; kingdom Viridiplantae; phylum Streptophyta; class Magnoliopsida; order Alismatales; family Hydrocharitaceae; genus Thalassia; species Thalassia testudinum. Next base: position 7,650,092 of record JAZHRO010000040.1, on the reverse strand, counting down.
GTCAAAACCAAAATTATACTTCACCATCAAATTTCTTGGGTCCAAATTAGGTTTGTACCAAAATTTGGGCCCAATCTGAGAGCATCTTGACCTAGTTTGCATTTCAATCCTGTTCTGACTCTTTTTCTTACAAGAAGCCCCTCAACTTTTGAATTCTTTGCAAATAACCCCCCAACTTTCTCATCTTCTTCACAAGTAGGTCCCTACTGCCTCCATACCTACAAAACTACTAAACCCACTTCATCGGCGACCTTCAATCAGGGATTAATCTCTGATTTCGCGCCCAAACCCTTTGTTGACGAGGCAAGATCGTGTTTTCAAAAGATGTTCATTGCAATATAAATGAAATCGCCACGAAAACAAATAAGAATTTATTACTCAAAAATCAAGGTATCCGAGGTTGAACACAGGGAGCAATTGGATATTTAAAAGCTTAAGAGCACAACTCTCAATTTAATAAAAATCAATAGCCAATTCAATCAAAACTGAGAAGTAATGTCAATGTAGAAATAATGCTAAAAAATTGGAGGTCTGATGAAAAATCAGACGTCTTAAAAGCTCTTGCTACAATGCTTGATTTATCCTTCTCTTTCTGATTTTCGCCTTCTTTTTCTCTCTTCTTTCTCTTTTTCTTTCTCTGCGGCTGTGCTTCTTTTGCCTTCTTTGGCTTCCTCTTCTTCTTTTCTTCTTTCTTCTTTTGTGGCTAAGTCCCTGCTTGGCTTGGGCTTCCTTTACCTTCAGCAACAATCTTCCTCTTCTTCTTTCTTTTCCTTTACCACTCCTCTGCTACAGTGCTTCTCTTTTCTTCTTCTTTTCCCTTCCTTGCTGTGGCAAAGTCCTTCCTTCTTCAGCCTTTACCTTCATCCGCACCTTCTTCCTTTGCTTCTTCGCTGCGCCTCTTCTTTCCTTAGCTCCTTCTTCTTTCCTGCACAGCATAATGCAGCAAAACGTACCCCTACCCTCCCCACGTCTCTCTCTCTTTCTTTCGCTCTTGGGAACAGTCTCCCAGAGCCAGGTAATCGGGTTGGGGGCGCGCCTGGGTCCAGGCACACCGACGTGGTGTAGTGTGCGAGGAGTGCTACGTCTAGGTAATCGGGTCGGGTGCCAGGTCTGCGGGGGCAGGGGTCGCGGACAAGTCTTAAGCGAGTGAGGGCGAGGGACCTCACCCCTGTGTGACTTAAGGCAACCAACGGTAAACACAAATTCAATACATGGCACGCCGCTTACCCCTGAGTTTACTAGGTGGGACTAAATGTCCCACCCACTTCTGCTGGCACTCACAGGAATAGAAGCCATGAAATTGGAGCGGTTGGGAGTCTCACGAAGTCCGCTCTCAGGCTGGATACACTCTCACACTCAACGTGTGTAGCCTGGAGCCCTGAAGCCTGGAGTATGCGACCTGGAGCTCTGAAGCAAGCAAGCTTACTTCAGCGCTAATGGTCGAAGAAGGCTCAGACTAGCATGACACAAAGACGTCCTTGCGGCCCTGTCAAACAATATGGAAAGCTTCGTCGTATCACAGCGAAGGTGATGTGGGGGTCCGTGTGGTGCAGAACGACCTTGGCGTGCGTGCCTAGGTCGGACTGTGACCGTGCGTGTGGGTTTGTTCGGTGGAAGTATGGGGCATGTGTGGCAGTCAGTGGATGGGCGGAAAGTAATCAGTGGTTGATGGTGGAGGTGAAGAGGTTGGTGGCGAGGAGTGTGGAGGTGCGAAGTGGTGGATGCATCTCACCGGAGGTCGGCTGGAGATGGGGAAGATGGAGGTGGACAGTGGCAGTCAAGGGGCGGTTTTTGAAATAAAATGAGGGAAAATGATGAGTGGAAGGAAAGAAACTTATCTGTGGGTATTGGGACGAAGGGGAGGTCGAGGAGATGAGCGCTGCATATGTGCCATCATCAAGGAAGAAGGCCCTGAGGTGGAGATGACAGCAATAAGAAGGTCGGAGAGGCATGCGCAGGTGCGGTGCAACATGGAGGAACGAGACGAAGCTAACTCTGCCACTGGTATGGTGGCATAGCGATGAGAGGAGGGAGGGGAGATCATTGGAGCTTGCAGGCGTTTGACTGGAGATGAGGAAGGAGGAAATTGAGAGGGTATCTGTGGCCAAATCAAGCTTGGAAGATGCGCAAAGGACCAGGGGTCCTTTTATAGCCACTGGTCGAGCCCTTTATGCTTGGAAGGCAAGCCTTCCAGCACAAAGTCCTCATTGGAGAAGGAAGGTGCATAGTACACCCAAATCTCTCGAGCATTCGCATGAGAGATTGGGTGTAAATCTAATATGGAGATCTCGTTCAAACGACGGAGAAATCCTCAGAGAATCTCCCTTCCAAATCTGGGAGGAGATCTCTGAGGATTCGAGGAGATATCAGCCTCAAATCCTCGCCAGAGTGGGATTCCTCCGCTATAATGGCGGAGGGACCTGAATGTAAGGTTGGCGAGGAAGTTAGGAGGCTCTACATAAGGGTTTTCAAAAGTTAGGGGCCAGAATGTAATTGGGTGGATCATTTTGCAAAGTAGTTCAAGATGACCTTCCGTTGGGCCCAAATTTTGGTATGAACCTAATTTGGACCTAAGAAATTCAATGGTGAAGTTGGATTTTATGTTTGACCATGTTTGAATGGACATTTTGCACAAAAACCTAAATTAGGTTAAATACTGAGCTAGGACCCCAATCTAGGTCGAAATAGGTTCCAAAGAACAAATTGAAGGTCCTAAACCCTAGGGGATACTTTTCATGAATTGTAGAGGGTTTAGTTGATTTTTATCCAGACAGAAACCTTGCTGAATTAAGCGGGTCTGTTTTAGGGTTACAGAATGTCATTTAATTCTTAAATCTCACAATAACCCTTTTCTGACTGAACCATCCCACTTTTCCTCTTATTAAGTCGAATTGACCTATGTTTATCCCCTGGGAAATCCCATTGATGTATTACAATGGTAAAATTATAGTTTTACCCTTTAGTTCATGTTTCCTTCCTAGAATAGTAATCCCTTGACTTAGGCCTTCCTTTAGGTTATGTAGGAGCTTTTGTTACTTTCTCAAGTCAAAATGAGGTAGTTAGGGCTCATGATGAGGCTCTCATCATACCCCCATGCCTAGCTTTTGCTAGTCCCTTCACAAAAGTTTAAGGTTTTAACATTTGTTCTAGACCATAAGTTTCTTCTACTAGTTGTGATAAGTGCTTTTTCTTTTTCTTTTATGATTAGGTCAAAATGTCGACAATAGGCCTAGAGGTACTCAAGTACCAACCAAAATCCGAGCTTGACCCGCTTTAGCCTCAGTCCTCTGCAAAGGTTTTTAAGGCCCGCAAAAACTATCCTAAGGTTCATTGGACTCCACAGTTAAAGTACCCGTGCTTAAGACATTTTTATCCTAGGTTCAGTTTGTAGTGCATTTTTGTAAGAGAGAGATAGAGGATTTATTTGTTTGGAGAGTTTTCTCTCTCTTTTCTTTTTTTTTCTAGCTTCGGATTGGCTTCTCAACACAGTCTGTATCGGATTCCTCGTCCCCATCATCAATCCTCAAGGGTCCCTGGCAATCGATGCTTCGTGATACCACCGTCGATGGCAACCCCTAGAACCCTGGCTTTCGAGATTTCAAGATAATCCCACCCATGGTGTTCCATGGCTAAATCCAGACCCTAACAATCGACATTTTGGGATAATGCCGCCCATAGTATCTGAACCAGCAGATTGCTTACATGCCCCCGATAGGATATTTAAATATCCTAAGAGACAAGCACCGAGGAGATGATATGCTGTTACGCATCTTCGAGGGGAATTTCCCGCCTCTCTGCGTCGAGAACTCATCCAAATCAACTTGTGTTGATCGGCTGCTCCTAATCTAGGCAAATTTTTTAGAACATTAAAGCACTTTTTACGTGATTTTGATAGTCATGCTCACTGAACCAGACTGTGTGTGGATTGGAGTGCTTAGGTTACCGAATCCCGCAAACCGAAGGTTAGTTAACGAGGCCAAATACTCCCTAAGCCTTAGACGTAATACTTAAGCTTCGCATTTTCCCCAACCTTTTGAGGAGTATCCAAATTTTAGGGGGTACTTGAATTTTTAAGCCTAAGAGTTTAGCCCAAAAGGCCTAAAGTCAGCGTTCTTACTAATCTCTTTTATGTCTCCTTAGCACTTTTTTTTTCTCATTTTTCTCTTTTTTCTTGTTGTGGTCTAGAACTTTAGTCAATCCCTTAATCTTTTACTAATGACTATTCTTTTTTTCTTTTTTATTTTGTGCTCCTTTTTGACATTTTGCTCTTTTCCTCCTCATATTTTGTATAGCCCAAAAATTTTTTCTCTCCCCCCTCCTTAGTTTTTTTTGTTCTTTTTCCAGATTTTTCAATTTTTTGTGTGTTTTTTGTGATATGTGAATTTTTTGTTGAAACCTTTTCTTGATATGAGTTTTCCTAACATTTTGCACTTTCATACCCCCATGCCTACGATTTGCAATGTCCCCATTATAAATTAGGTGGGTTTGGATTCAGCTTAGTTCATTCATTAGGACAGGTGTTGGGTGAGCGAACGGGTCGAGGTGACTATTGCAAACAATTTCTAGACTCAGGTACGGGTACCTGAGGTGGAGTCGGCTGTGCTAATGGATGAACCCTAAAGTGCAATATGAATTCAGCATGGAAATGTTAGAAAAGGTTTTGGGTTTTTCAAAGAATGATGCGTTGCCTCCCGTTAAGCGCTGAGTTTTACGCCATTGGCTGGGAGCAATGAGCTCAAGGAGAATGGAGGATAAAGGATGACTCAGCCAAATCTGTATTGGTCATGTCAATGAACGGTTTGAGTCTCTGACCATTCACAATGAAGGGTTCAGAATCGTGGCTAAGTGGACTGATCTCAATGGCTCCATTTCCAAAGATTCTTCGGACTAGGTAGGGTCTAATCCACTTAGATCATAGCTTTCCTAGGAATAATTTGAGTCGGGCATCAAAGAGTAGAACCTTTTGACCAGGATGAAAGATCTTTCTAGAAATGTGTTTGTTGTGAAAGGCTTTAACCTGTTCTTTGTAAATTCGTGAGTTCTCATACGCGTCGTGGCGAAATTCATCGATCTCGCTCATTTGAAGCCTTCTATGGGTTCCAGCCTTAGAAAGATCTAAGTTGCAATTCCATGCTGCCCAATAGGCTTTATGCTCCAATTCGACGGGGAGGTGACATGCCTTCCTGTACACCAGTCTGAAGGGATACATGCCTAATTGGATCTTGTGGGCGATCCTATAAGCCCACAATGCTTCCGGAAGCTGGGATGACCAATCCTTCCTATCAGGTCGAACAGTAACCTAGAGGATTTTCTTGATCTCCCAATTTGATAGCTTAGCTAGATCATTAGTTTTGGGGTGGTAAGGAGTAGAGATTCGATGTGACACTCTGTATTTGGTCATCAGTGATCTGAACTGAGCGTTTCTAAAATGGGTCCCTCCGTCGGAAATTATGGCTCGTGGAATCCCGAACCTTGAGAAGATGTTTTGATGAATGAATTTGATAACAACCTTGTGATCATTGGTTTAGGTCAGAATGGCTTCTATCCACTTGGACACATAATCAATGGCGAGTAAGATGTATTCGAAGCCATCCGAGATAGGAAAGGGTCCCATAAAATCAATCCCTAAATGTCAAAAATCTCGCATACCAGGATCGGCTGTAAAGGCATCATGTCTCGATGGCTCATGTTGCCCAAGGTCTGGCAATGGGTACATGCCTTACAGTGATCATATGCATCCTTGAAAATTGTGGGCCAGTAAAAGCCACATTGGAGGACTTTTGATGCAGTTTTGTATCCTGAAAAATGTCCACCACATGCCTGGTCATGGCAGAAGGAGAGTATGTCTTTGATTTCTACTTCCGCGACACATCGTCGAATTATTTGATCAGCACCAATGCGGAATAGATACGGGTCTTCCCAAAGGTAATACTTGGCATCAGAATGCAATTTGTCCTTCTTGGCCTTCGACCAATCAGACAGGATCTAATGTCATGCCAAGTAGTTCACTATGTCTGTGAACCATGGAAGCCTTGTATCGATTGTCAGGAGGTGCTCATCAGGAAAGTGTTCTGTGATGGGTCCGGAAGGGTCAATCATCTCAGAAGGAAGGCAGGACAAGTGATCAGCTACTACATTCTATTTTCTCAGTTTGTCACGAATCTCGAGGTCAAATTCTTGCAACAGCATGATCCATCAGATTAATCAAGGTTTCGCATCCTTCTTTGCAAGGAGATGCCTCACAACCGTGTGATCCGAGTAGATCATAACACGGGAACCCAGGAGGTATGATCTAAATTTTTCTAAGGCAAATACTACAGCCAGCAGCTCTTTCTCAGTAACCGTGTAGTTACACTGAGCCTCGTCTAGTGTTTTGCTAGCATAGTAAATGACCACGAGTTTCCCATCAATTTTTTGCCCCAAAACTGCTCCTACAGCGAAGTCAGATGCATCACACATGATCTCAAAGGGTTGAGACCAATCAAGGGACTGTAGGATCAGGGCTTGGGTAACTTGGTCACGAAGGATCTCAAATGCTTGAGTGCATTCCTTGGAGATTTCGAAAGGCACATCCTTGGATAGAAGAGTAGTCAGGGGACGCACGATTTTTGAAAAATCAGGGATAAATCGATGGTAAAAATCGACGTGCCTTAGAAAAGATCAAATGTCCATGATCGAACTAGGCATAGGGAGTTTGGAAATCAAGTTAACCCTGGCTCGATCGACTTGGATGCCTTTCTCCGTAATTAGATGTCCCAGGATGATTCCCTCAGGCACCATGAAATGGCTCTTTTCCCAGGAAAGAACCAAATTCACATCAATGCACCGCCTAAGTATTTGGACCACGTGCTAGAGGCAATCATCAAATGATGCTCGAAAAACTGAAAAGTCATCCATGAAGACTTCCAGATAATCACCTACCATAACTAAGAATATGGCAAGCATGCACCGCTGAAAGGTCACGGATGCATTTCAGAGATCGAATGGCATCCTTCGAAATGCGTATGTCCTGAAGGGGCAGGTGAACGTGGTCTTTTCTTGGTCCTCTGGATGGATTGCCACTTGGTTATAACCGGAGTACCCGTCAAGAAAGCAGAAGAACCTATTTCCCGCTAGTTCCTTAAGGATCTGATCAATAAACGGTAGTGGGAAATGGTCCTTCTTCGTGGAGGAATTGAGTCTTTTGTAATCTATGCAGACTCTCCACGAGTTAGCTATTCGGGTAGGTATGACGTCTCTAGTTTCAGTCGTAATGATGGTGAGTCCGGCCTTCTTAGGCACAACCTGGATTGGACTCACCCAATGACTATCGGAGATCGGGTAGATGATCCCTACATCTAACCACTTGATGATCTCCTTTTTCACGACTTCCTGCAGGTTAGGGTTTAAACGTCTCTGCATCTCTTGCGAAGGTCATGCACCTTCTTCCATGTAGATTCGATGTGTGCAATACGAGGGGCTTATGCCAGTCAAGTCATCAAGAGTCCATCCAATGGCTCTACGATGTTGCTGGAGAACAGACGGGATTCTTGGTCAGGTGTGAGTCGGGAATTGATAATCACAGGAAATGTTTGATTGGAACCCAAAAAGACATACTTTAGATGCTCGGGAAGGAGCTTGAGTTCCAGGATGGGATTATCAGCAGTAGAAGGCTGTTCAGGGTCTGTATCAGGGATAAGGGTTGGAGTTATGGGCGTGTCTAGATCAGATTTAGACTCCTCTATTTGCGGGTTTTGATCTTCTGGTGGCTAATCGGGGATAATCAGGTTGTCCTCAACATGCAATTCATCAACCACGGCATTGATATCACATATTTGCTCTATAACCCCGTAATTAATCCCTTGTTGGGCCTTAAAGATGTCAAGCTTCAGAGTTTGATTCCCAAATTTTAATTCTATTTGGCCCTCCTCACAGTTTATGTTGGCCCTAGTAGTGGCCAAAAAAGGTCTCCTTAATATAATTGGTGTATCCCTTAGGTTCTCTGGTGCATCCATATCTAGAACTACGAAATCCACCAATAAGTAGAAATCCTGTACCCTAACAATGACATCCTCGAGTATTCCTTTAGGTGACTTGATGGATTAATCGGCTAACTGCAATGTCACCTCAGTGGGTTTAAGTTCGGACTTTTCAAGGTGGTCAAGGTGGGTTGTACGTATTAGGTTTATGGAGGCACCTAGGTCTAGCAAGGCTATATCAAATTGGATTCCACCAATTTTACATGAAATCAAGGGAGTTTTTGGGTCTTTAGCCTTGGGTGGGAGTTTACTCAAGATTACAGAGTTGGCTTGCTCTGACAGTATGATCGGATTCCAACTTTTGGTTCACGACTTACGCTTGGGTGTACACACGTCTTTCAGGAATCGTGTGTAAGCTGATATATGGTGGATTGCATCCATTAAGGGGATGTTTATCTGGACCTGTTCAAAGAGCTTGACCAGATCCTTCTCAAGTGCCACGAGTTTGGTTATCCTTTTTCCCTTGGTCAAGGCCTCGGGAAATGGAACCCTAGTTGGTTCCTCTAGAATAGGTCCAGGTTCTTGATCTGGGATAGGGGTATCCTGGATAACTATCCTAAGGCTTGGGTTACTACCAGGCTTAGAGTGGTTTGGATAATATGGTTCTTGGGTTGCTTTACCACTACGAGTGGTTACGAGTTTAATCCTGCCTGGTTTTGGTTTGGGTTTGGTAGAATGGGTGGTTGCTGCTGAAATCCCGCATAAGATGTCAAAGTTTCCATCCTATTTGGTGATGGGACAGAAGGGGCTTGATAAATCATATGTGCGTGGCCTGAATTTGGGTTCATAACGCACCTCTAGGTCGACACGTTATTTGGGTTTGGCAGAGGTTGTGAAGGAAGGGTGCTAGGTTGGCAGGAATTTGCCATCTGGGCAAGTTGATTGCGAACCTCTGTGATCTCGTCTTTGTGCTATTTTTGCATTGCCACATTCGTCTTCTGAATGTCAACCCGTGCTTGAAGGATAAGTGTCATTTGATCCTGGTTTGGCCCAGATTGATAGGTGGGATTGAGCCGAGGCTGAGGCAGCTGATATGGACGAGGAGTTTGTGGACAGGGTTGATAAGGTGGTCTTTAAGTCTGAGAATTTCCCATCCACTGGAAGTTGGGATGATTTCGTCATCCAGGGTTGTAGGTATTGGAGAATGGGTCATTTTGGATGGCATTGAGGTCCTCACAGGTCTGAGGAGCCTTAGGAAAGTCAGAATACGAGGGTTTAGAGTTCCCCCAACTAGAATAGAGTAGATCGGAGGTCCCTCCGGTCTGAGAGTCAAACAGGGGTGGATACAGGTCCATCCCCTGAGATGATTGGTGATAGATGTTCTACATAGTTTCCCTCGCAAGAGGTGGCTGTGCAAAAGAGTTCTACGCAGAGGTGGCTCGCTGCAAATGCCGAGTTAGCTAGTCCACCTTCTTCACTATGATAGAGACCTTGTCCAACGACTAGCCATCAATTCCAAGTCGACGGATGTGGACAGGTCCTGCATCTCATGTGCTCCCTTAAGATTTCTCGATGCACGGGCATTCATCCAGTCGAATAAGCCCATGTAGTCATTATTGATGGAGTTCTCGCACATATTTTCGAGAATCTCCCACACCGTGTCCTTGTGTTGACCCATGATGTTTCCTCTGCAGGTTGCATTGACGAATAATCGAATGTCTTCACAGAGTCCCTAGGAAAAAGACTGGACTTGTTCCCATTTAGGAACTCCGTGATGGGGGCACTTTCGTATGAGATCTAAGAATCGATCCCATGCCTCATGAAGAGGTTCTCCCATTTGTTGGGTGAAATGAGTGATCTGGTGGCTCAAGGCATTTGTCCGGCCAACGGGAAAGAACTTCTTCAAAAATTCGGACTGAAGTTCATCCCATGTGTTGATCGGACGAGTCTGAGTTTGATACCAATGAGTAGCCTTGTCCATGAGGGAGAAAGAAAACATCTTCATGAGCAGAATATCCCAATTTTGTGCATCTGACCCGAAGGTCTGGGCTAGATGCTTGAGCTGTTTAATGTACTAGAATGGATCCTCGAATTAAGCCCATGGAATTTTGGTATGGCATGAATCATATTGGGCTTAAGTTTACAATTAGGACCTCCAGCTGGGATTCGGACTCGAGGCTCGATTGCCATCGCAGCGGGATTATAGTGATCTCGCATCATAGGATGCTGCAGTGGGTTTACAAAATTTTGGAAGAGATCATTTAGGTGCTGAAGCTGGTGCTCAAGGTTGTTCTCTTCTTCAATGGGTTGTGCCATGATGGAAGAAGGAGAACTTGGTTTTGAATTAGAGGAAAGATCTATGTGGTGGGGTTGCTGCACAAAAAAGGGCGTCGAGGCTTGGCCTCGATGAGAGTGAATTTCTAAAGGAGGTCTTAAGGACCTCCTACCAAACATGCACTGAAGGATTTGGTGAGATCATAAGGTGCTGGACCCAATCGAGACACCCAAAAATTGTTGGGTGACTATAGAGGTTCGGGGCGGATGATATCCCTTAGTCAAAAAGGTCATCCACTTGAGAAGTACCTGGGCAGCCAGAGAGGGAGAGTCCTGCAGAGACCCCTACACGGTAGAGCATCCCCATGAGTTACAGGGTTTCCCCCACCCGACCTCTCTTATCACTGAGATTCCATGTAGACCAGAATGGGGACCTTGACCTCTTAAGTCTACCTTTTTTAATTAAGATCAAGGTGCTCAGGGTTCCACTTGAACTTTAGGCCTTTTGAGTGCAAAAAGTGACCTAATGTTAAGGTTGGTTGACCCAAAGGATCAACTTCACCTCTTTGTTCCTTTGAGAGCTTTTAGGTCCTTGCTTTTATGGTCCAAATGGATTAAGAGCCTGATTTGCTTTGGGTTTCTCTTGTATAGATCTTTTCAAACAAGGCTTAGGCACACCTCTTTTTGAATGTTTTTCTTCTTTGCTTAAGAGAAGATGTGTCTCTAAAAACCCTAGCTTTGCAATCCTTAGGTTGGCTTTAGTTGGTCCAATTTAGTTGCCTCAACAATTGGTATCTAGAGCTCAATCAAGAAGGTTTTAGCCCTAGTCACCTTAATTGGTTGTGCAATTCAAAATGTGTTGAAACAAAAATCAGGCAACTTTGGTGAATTACTAAATATGGAAGCAGGTCGCCCTAGATTGATTTTTCTTTATTTTTTCCTTTTTAGACTTGAGAGGATTAAGAGAGAGAGCTAATGAAAGTTTACCTGTTCCTTGGTGTGGTTGTTGTGCGGCTGCTTTTCTTTCCTCGACTTTCCCTGAGACAAACACAACAAAAGAGAGAGATTAAGTCAGTATTGAATCAGAAGTTGTGATCAAAGCTTCTAAAATGCCCGTTGCTCCCTGGCAACGGCGCCAAAATGTGGACGAGGCGAGATCGTGTTTTTAAAAGATGTTCGTTGCAGTATAAATGAAATCGCCATGAAAACAAATAAGAATTTATAACTCAAAAACCAAGGTATCCAAGGTCAAACACAGGGAGTAATTGGGTATTTAAAAACTTAAGAGCACAACTCTCAATTTAATAAAAAGCAATAACCAATCCAATCAAAACTGAGAAGTAATGTCAATGTAGAAATAATGCTCAAAAATTGGATGCCTAATGAAAAATCAGACATCTTAAAAGCTCTTGCTATAGAGCTTGATTTATCCTTCTCTTTCTTCTTTTCTTCTTTCTTCTTCTGTGGCTAAGTCCCAGCTTGGCTTTGGCTTCCTTTACCTTCAACAGCTACCTTCTTCTTCTTCTTTCTTTTCCTATGCCACTCCTCTACTACAGTGCTTCTCTTTTCTTCTTCTTCTTTTTCCTTCCTTGCTGTGGCTAAGTCCTTCCATCTTCAGCCTTTACCTTCAGCCTCACCTTCTTCCTTTGCTTCTTCGCTGTGCCACTTCCTTCCTTAGCTCCTTCTTCTTGCCTGCACAACACAATGCAGCAAAACCTACCCCTACCCTCCCCGCGTCTCTCTCACTCTTTCTTTCGCTTTTAGGAATGCTCTCCCAGAGGTGGGTAATCGGGTCGGGTGCGCACCCGGGTCCAGGCGCACCGACATGGTGTAGTGCACGGGGAGTGCTAGGTCTAGGTAATCGGGTCGAATTCCAGGTCTGCGAGGGCAAGGGTCGCAGACGAGGCGTGAGTGAGTGAGGGCGAGGGACCTCACCCTTGTGTGACTTGAGGCAACTAACCGTAAACACAAATTCAATATATGGCACGCTGCTTACCCCTAAGTTTATGAGGTGGGACTAAATGTCCCACCCGCTTCTGCTGGTGCACACAGGAGAAGAAGCCACGCAATTGGAGTGGCTGGGAGTCTCACGAAGACCGCTCTCAGGCTAGATACACTCGCACGCTCAACGCGTGTAGCCTGGAACACTGAAGCCTGGAGCACATGGCCTGGAGCTCTGAAGCAAGCAAGCTTGCTTCAGCGCTAATGGTGGAAGAAGGCTCAGACCGGCATGACACGAAGACGGTCTTGCGGCCCTGTTAAACAACAGGGAAAGCTTCGCCGTATCACAGCGAAGGTGAGGTGGGGGTCGGCATGGCACAGAATGGCCTAGGCTTGCGTACCTAAGTCAGACTGTGACCGTGCATGTGGGTTTGTTTGGTGGAAGTGTGGGGCGTGTGTGGCGGTCAGTGGATGGGCGAAAAGTAATCAGTGGTTGATGGCAGAGGTGAAGAGGTTGGTGGTGAGGCATGTGGAGGTGCGGAGTGGTGCATGCATCTCGCCAGAGGTCGGCCAGAGATGGAGAAGATGGAGGTTGACAGTGGCAGTCAAGGGGCGGTTTATGAAATAAAATGAGGGAAAATGATGAGTGGAAGGAAAGAAACTTATCTATGGGTATTGGGACGAAGGGGAGGTCAAGGAGACGAGTGGCGCATATGTGCCATCTTCGGGGAAGAAGGCCCTGAGGTGGAGATGACGGTGACGAGGAGAGGGTCGGAGAGGCGTGCGTTGGTGCAGCGCAACGCGAAGGAATGAGACGAAGCTAACTCTGCCATTGGTATGCTGGCAGAGCAACAAGAGGAGGGAGGGGAGATCACCGGAGCTTGTCGGCGTTTGACCAGAGATGAGGAAGGAGAAAATTGATAGGGTATTTATAGCCAAATCAAGCTCGGAAGATGCGCAAAGGACCGGGGGTCCTTTTATAGCCGCTAGCCGAGCCCTTTGTGCTTGGAAGGCAAGCCTTCCAGTGCAAAGTCCTCGCTGAAGAAGGAAGGTGCGTAGGACACCCAAATCTCTTAAGTGTTCGTACGAGAGATTGGGTGTAAATCTGATCTGGAGATCTCGTTCAGACGATGGAGAAATCCTCAGAGAATCTCCCTTCCAAATCTGGGAGATCTCTGAGGATTCGAGGAGATATCAGCCTCGAATTCTCACTGGAGTGGGATTCCTCTGCTGTAATGGCATAGGGACCTGAATGTAATGGTGGCAAGGAAGTTAGGGGGCTCTGTGCAAGGGTTTTCAAAAGTTAGGGACCAGAATGTAATTTGGTGGATCATTTTTCAAAGTAGGTCAAGATGACCTCCCTTAGGCCCAAATTTTGGTACAAACCTAATTTGGACATAAGGAATACAATGGTGAAGTTGGATTTTAGGTTTGACTACGTTTGCCTAGACATTTTGCATAAAAACCCAAATTAGGTTAAATACTGAGCTAAGACCCCAATCTAGGTCAAAATAGGTTCCAAAGGCCAAATTGAAAGTTCTAAACCCTAGGGGATATTTTTCCATGAATTTTAGAGGATTTATTTATTTTTTATTCAGATCGAAACCTTGTTAAATTAAGCAGGTTTGTTTTAGGGTTACAAAATGTCATTTAATTCTTAAATCTCACAATAACCCTTTTCCGACTGAACCATTCCACTTTTCCTCTTATTAAGTTCAATTGACCTATGTTTAGCCCTTGGGAAATCCCGTTAATGTACTGCAATGGTAAAATTATAGTTTTACCCTTTAATTCATGTTTCCTTCCCAGTATTGTAACCCCTTGACTTAGGCCTTCCTTTAGGTTATGTAGGAGCTTTTGTTTACTTTTTCAGGTCAAAATGAGCTATTTAGGGCTCATGATGAGGCTCTCATCACCATTCCAAAATTAGAAGGAAGATTCACGACGAGATCCTCTTCAATTTGGACCTACTCCTACCTTCCAAATCCATTCATGGAGCTCATGCGAACTCCTTGAATCTACATGTCCTACTTGCGAAAATCATGGAGTTAAAGTCTTGTTTCCAAGCTTGAAACTCCTCTTTAGAGCCTATAAAAGCACGCCCAGGGAATGCCTTACTTCCTTAGCTTGGTTTGGAGGCCGAACATCCCCACTTCCCTTCTCCCCAACCTCCATCTCCACCAACTCCAAGGAGCCCCTCCATCAACCTTCCTCGTCCATCGTCACGAAAAATAGCCAGCAGATTCCTTCTTCCCACATTCGTCCACGTCTCGCCATACCGGCGAATGCTTCCTAACTCGTCTTCCTCACCGCTCCTTCATCATCGGAGGCTTCACCCTCCACGGCGCCAGCCATACCACAACCAGAGCCATCTTACCCCCTTCGTCCAATTAGATTAGGTAGTTAGGTTAGTTAGATCTTTAGGTTAATTTCTACCACTCAAAACCCAAAAATACCCCTCAACCTCCACGCACCCCACCTTTGTTCTCCACTCAGACCGCATCTCCGACGAGGTCCATCTCACACCATAAACCACCAACCGCCTCGCCACCTACTCCACAACCTTCGCCACAACACCGCGAACAAAACCCCTCTACCTATTCACTACTCCACCCACCCAAACCTTCGATCAACCCATCTTCGCACCTCCATCCCCGACTCCGTCCAACCACCACGCACCCTCACACAGCACACCACCACCACCCACACACTCACCGTGGCCCAGCGATGCTTTTGAATGCTTTTGATTGGGCCAAGAGGCCGTGTTCTTGTTTTTTAGGTTTTGTCGTTCACCGCCATTAACGAGGAAGCTCTGAGCAAGCTTGGAGTTGTGTTCGAGGGCATGCTTGCTCCAGGTGACATCCCCAGCTAGCGCGGAGTAGTCCCAGGACCCTTCCCAGGTCCTTGATTAAGGGTGCCAATCTCAGCAACCATGCCAATTGAAGGAAGGCCTCACTGCAGTAGCGTGCGAAGAAAAGGGATGTGGATTTAGTCCCACATCTTTAACGAAGGAGATGCCTGAGCTGCATAAATTGAATTTCCTCTCAGGCCTTATTACCTCAGACACCGAGGATGAGGTCCCCTTCACACCTGCACATACCCAACCTGACTAGCCTCTCACTCCTCAACTACGACACCCATGCACGCAGCCCTGGACCCGGTTACGCATTCCCGAATACCCGATTACCTAGCTATCTGAGAGAAGAGGAGAGTAGGAGGAAAGAGAGAGAGCGAGGGAGGGTGGGTTTTTCTCCTTCGTGCAATTGTGCGACACATAGTCACTAAGAAAAAATAAGAAACTAAGGTAGAAAGACAAGGTCGAAGAGCCATGCCTAAGGAGAGAAGAAGAAGAGAGCTGCAGCAGAGGAAGGAGATGAAAAGCAAAGGCAGAAGAAGAAGATCAAAGGAAAGGCACTATAGCAGGCGACATTTAAGTCGTCTGACTTGATATCCAGATGCCTGATCACTATTCATTTATTTCAAACATTTGAGTAACTGATATGTGCTTAATTAAGGCTAATAATTGGTGATCTAAATCACCATTATTTTATCTTTTCTATTCTTTTTGTCTTGAAAGACATTGAGCTTCATTGAAAATTTAATGTGACAGATTAATATTCATTGAAATATCTTTATAGTGCTTCATTTATTATGCTCATTTATATTTTAATTGAAAATTAGCGCGTGAATTCCATATTTGCTCCTTGTGCTCTACCTCGGACTTCATTTAGATATTTGAGTTATAAATTGTATTTGTTGACAAGCGATTTCGACTATACTGTAACGCAATGATTCTAAAACATCGATCTCGCCCTATTCAACAGTATCCTCTATCTAGACTTTACTCTAAGCTTTTTGCTCTCAAGAAAGTGCTAAAATCCTGGAATATATCAACTTTTGGATATATTCAGTTGATGGTTCAAAGCCTAGAGACCCTCCATGAAGACCTCGATCGTAGATTAGACTCCCAATGAGATGAGGATGTTTCTACTAAGCTCAATGACACCCATATCCTACTTGATGATGCCCTGGCTAAACTAAATGACTTTCTTATGCAAAATGCTAAGATTATTTGTCTTAAAAATGGGGAAATTTGCAATAAATTCTTCTTCACTACCATTAAAAGATAATTTGCTAAGCGTGTTCGTTTCTCGCTTTCTTCTACGAATGGTGGTGGTTCTTGTCTATTGCAACTTCAAAAGTTTTTGGATATTTCAAGTCCCCTTTTGTCTTCTTCTCCTCCTACCCATGTTGAACACTTCCCTGAGGTTATCTCACCCTTGGTTACTATGGAAGAATGTCTTACCCTATTAAATCCTCCATTGGAATAAAAAATTTATGTGTATATCTCAAATGTCGTCAAATAAAACCCCAAGACCTGATGATTTTCAAGCCAAGTTTTTCATCCACTTTTGGGACCTGAATAAATCGAACCTTTGTAAGGCTATTCTCTATTTCTTCTCTTCCCAAAGTGCCCCCAAATCTTTCAATAGCACTTTTATCTCCCTTGTATAAAAAAAAACTAAAGTGTTTGACCTTTTTGATTATCAATCAATCAGATTGTGTAACATTGTGCATAAAATTTCCTGTGGTATCCTTGGTAATAGACTTGTTGTGATTCTCCCCAAAATTATCTCCCAAGAACAAGCAAGGTTTATGAAGGGTAGATCCATATTTGATCATATTGCAACTACCTTTGAACTCGCCCAGTGTCTTGATTGAAAGGTTCATGGATCTAATGTTATTCTTCAGTTGGATCTTGAAAAAGCTTATGATCATGTTTAATGGGTAGTTCTCTACAAAATTCTACATCAATTTGGTTTTTCCTCTTAAGTCAATGGTCTTATCAAGGCCTTTGTCCAACATGAGGGTTCCTCCATTCATATAGATGGGAGCTCCTCTCCTTTCTTTAAGGTTTCTAGAGGTCTTCATCAGGGGGATCCTCTATCCCCATTCTTGTTTAACATTTTCATAGAGCCCTTCATTCATGGTTTGAAGGAATTGGCTTATGGTGGAAAAATTCACTCATTCTCGATTAAACGTAATGTCGTTCCCCCTATGGTTCTTCATTATGTTGATGACATCATCCTGTTCATTAATGGCAACCTCAACTCATAGCAGAACGTGGAGGACTTCATTCAAACCTTTGAAAGTGCCTTTTCTCGGAAAGATAGCCTATCCAAAAGCCTCTATTACATTGATCGCAACATTCCTTTTAGGAGACTAACATGTATCCTCTCAATCATTGGATATCAATTAGGAGCCTTCCCATTTACCTATCTTGGTTGATTGATCTTTCCTGCAAGAGCTAAGATCTCATATTTTTCTAATATCATTGATAAAGTTCAAGCTAAGCTTGCAGGCTGGAAGACTAATCTTCTCTACTCTGCTGCTAGACTACTTTTTATAAAGCATGCTCTCTCTTCTGTCCTAGTCCATGTTCTTTTAGTTTTAGAAGTGCCTAAATCTCTTATCCAGAAGCTACATTCTATATTTGCAAGTTTCTTTTGGGGTAGTTCCGAGTCAGTGCACTGTCATCATTGGTTTTCGTGGGATAAGATTGCTAGGCCAAAGGAATGTGGTGGTTTAGGGGTTCATAATTTATTGCTCTTTATAAAAGCCTTAAGGATGAAAAGGGCCTGGAATGTGATGTTTGGAAATTCCCCTTTTGCTAAACTAGTTTGTGATTTGCTTGGAACCTTAACTTTCATCCCTCTAACCTTCCTTCTAGACTCAAGGTTCTTTGTGTGGCCTATATATATTCAGATGAGTCCCTACATTCATTGGGAGGTTCATGAAGGTAACATGGATTTTTGGCTTGATATTTGGGTTGGAAATTCTCCTCTTAAGGACTTTTTGCCTACCGATCTCAGTCTGACCCCTATCTCTGTAAAGGACACAATCTCGAACCCTCCACATAACTTCCTTATGCTGAATATTTCGTCTGACATTCGAGCAACTATTGAAACTAGTAATCTTAATGAACATCAAGATGTTCCCATTTGGTCTCCTACCCCTTTTAGATTATTCTTGGTGGCCTCAACTTATTCTTTAAATTGCAAACACATGCATGTAGATGTTGCTACTCGCAATATGTGGCATCTTCGCTTACCCCTTCATATTTCTATCTATGTTTGGTGCGTCATGAATCTTAGGGTTCCAACTGATGATAATATTTCTAAGCTTGGGATTTCTACTATCTCAAAATGTTGGTGTTCCGAATACCGAAACATCCTCCCATTTATTCTCTAACAGTGAGATGGTCCGTTTGGTTGCTAGATGGCTTTCGATTTTAACTACCTCAAGCCAGTAAATCCTAGGTCCTTTCTTTTCTATCATGCGAAGTGTATCTCAATCCAAATGGGCAATACCATCAAGGGAATCATATGTTTTTGTGTGGGGTTTAATGTTTAGTGTATTAGGAACAAATTGAAGAATGAATCCTTCAACATTCAACAAATTTTAAAATTTCCTACTTAAAAACTGTCATAATTTTGAAATGTCAAAATGGTTCTCTAATTAGAGAACTATGACCTGTTTTCGTAGCTGGGCCCATCACTCCTCAATGTAGCTTAATATTGTTTCGTCATATGACAATTTATCAACTTGTTTAGCTAGGTTATCCACGATCAGTTAGGTGAGATCTTGTGTGAGACTACAGGGAGATTTTCTAGGATGCCTGTGGAGGTGGCTATTCTCAAGGCCTTATATCATGCATTATCCTCCTGCTCAATCACTGCCCCCTTGCAAACGGAGGTAGACTCAACGTTGCTCTATGATCTAACCACATTTTGTATTGCTCATGTTTATAATTTGCTAACTCCACATTCATCTTAGTCTGATTTCATGAGCATATTGCATGCATTAGCATACATTGCATTTTAGATATGCTTGCATCATAATTTGCATAATTCTGTGTTCTTTCACTGATTGATGATATTTAATGATCGTAGGATTGAAGGTTTGGTAGAAAAGAGAAGAAGGAATTGAAAAATTTGAGCTTAGGAGACTTGCAAACCCAAGCTCCAGCTCAACAAAGCAAAAAAAAATGTCATGCATTAATAATCAATGAGCTCCTTCATTTATTTAGCTCCTCCACCTAGAGCCACCTTTGCACATCCTCCATGGTACATTTAAGTCCCTCTCCTCAATTCCAACAAAGCCACCCTCATTATGGATGTACATTTCACAACACCTAGATCCCTCCACCAATTAATAGCCACCCAACCCAATTCCAAGACATCATTATTAAATCTCAACACATCTACCCATAATCATAATTGTTGGCACACCCCTCCCTCATTCCCTTTTTACCCCTCTCCACCTCTATATAAGGTCATCCATTCCATCCTTCTAAACCATCTTTCGCTATCCATCTCTTGAGCACTCTAAGAGAGAAAGGGAAGGCCTAAGGGACTACCTAAGTCCAAATTTTAGGCATTGATAGGGAGTCACTCCACAACTCTTCATTTGCCAATCCACTATCATTTTATTCCACTGCCATCATCCCACGTCACTATTGCAGGAGATTCTTGAGAGCACGGCAAGCTTGAGAGGAGGTCCATGCCAGGAACAAGGTACCTTGGAGGACATCTTCACTGCCACTTTTTCACGAGTCTCCTCTTCCTTTCTCTTTCATTTTGATATTCATGTTTCATTTTTAGCTCTTATTACCAGTAGCCATTTTGAATAGTGCCTTAATTGCTCTCAGTGAATCTTTTCTTATAATCTCTTATTGAATTTGCTTATGCTATTAATGAAGATCTCAATGTTATTTTCTTTCTAGGCTTGTTGGGTGTATATTTTCAGGTTAAGTAGTGATTACAAGAAAGATATCATGATATCTTGATCTTCTCTTATTGATTATCACCTTGCTCTTTCCCTTAGTTTTCATTCATTGGATGTGTGCAATAGAAATCTTGATCATCACTTGTGTTTGCCTCTACTTTCATTATATCCAAAAGACTAAAAAATTGTTAAAAGGATAAAACACAAAAGAAGAGATAAGGAAAAGCTAATGGTTTTGAACGTAACACCGCACCTCCTTGAGATGACCTTATTACTCCCAAGGTTTCCAGATTACAAATTTTAAAAGTTGAACTTCGATTTTGCATTACAAAGACACGTACGCCTTTATCAAATCATGATTTCGATGCTTCACTCTATTACCGGTGGATTGGGAAGATACAAGTCTCTTAGTAGGATAGTAGGGACTTTCATGTGGTTCAATCTTGCAGCAATCAGATTCAAACCTTATCTTATTTGCATCTGGCGGTGAATTTCTTAGCGAGGAGTACTGTGAAGCTTAGAGATGGAGGCTGTTTCAACTTGTTTCCGAGCTCCCTCATAGAATTCTTAGCATCATTCAAGTGGATAAGATTCAAACGTCCTATGTTGTCCTGTAAGAGGGTTTTTGCACTCCTTGGTGTTTTTGGCTTTTTTCTTGCTCTTATGTACTAAGTCACGAGTCATGGTTCTTATCTTTTTGATGTACTGATAGGTATTGGCCTAGTACCCCTATCATCTTTTCTTTTTTTTGAGAGCCTCTAGGAAGTGGGGGATGAATAAGAAAGACTCCTACTTTTTGTGAAAAGAAAAGGCTTTTAACCTTTGCTATTGGTATTGATCTCTATAGATACTTAGCCTACACACACATTGCAAAGTTTGAAAATTCAAATGTTTAAACATTCATAATAAATTTAAAAGTAGCCTCACTTGTTACATTTTCTTATCATGATACATATAATAATAAACACCTTCATATTATTAATCAATGCAAGCAATCACTACCACTACAACAAAATATACATACAATAACAAAGAAATAATTACGATTAGCAATATTCATCATTATATTTTAAACATAACCACAATTTAGATTATTCATCATTATTTATTTTAAAAATAATAACTTTATATATTCATCGTTAAACCTATCAAACAATGATAAATATCAGCATCATTATTTATTGGTGGTGACGAATAATCCTTGTTATATTAGTATTTATTAATAAAAAAATGTAAAACCCAATATACAAGTTTTTCAAATAAAAAACCATCCCCACTGCCCTCTCTCGATTGATCCACCTCTCCGCTACCCGCTGTCGTCTCTCCTAAGCCCTCTCGTAATCACCTCTGAGAAGCTCTCTCGTCATCATTGTCGCAACCATTGCCGATCCCTTGATTGACACCGATCGTGATCTCTTCCAATCGTTCCTCATTCACCATCACCCACTGGAGATCGACGCTGAGGTCGACGCATTGGTACGCCTCCACCTTGAGGGCCTGTGGGCAATGCTGCAGGATCAGGGGAGTTGTTGCAGAGGCTTTGGGAGGCCAATGCGGCGGCATTGCGGCTCGAGCAGCGGTGGCTGGGGGAGAAGGACACGAAGCTCGAGGCAGCGATGTCTTGGTGGTGCGATGGTTTTGATGGTGATGGGAGGGTTGTTGTGGTGGTGGCGGTGGTTACAGTGGGATCGAACGAAGGATGAAGGTCGTGTGGTGCACCGGAAGTGTTCGATGAAATGCCATAGTAGGAATGTTGCTAGTTTAATCCCCAAGCTCAAGCATTTCAACTCTTGGGTTTGCCACCTACTGTGCATAGTGATTTTGGAACTTGACTGGAAAGTTTTCATAACATAATTAACTATTAGGGTTAGTTTAATTGAGGGGTTAGAAAAATAGTGTTAAGAAATATAAAATTGATATTAATCCTTAATTGTGTTTACCTACTGTGTGATGTTAATATCAGCTTGTGTTTACTTGAATTGGTGTTAAGTTGAGATGTTAACCCTGATGGTGTTTACTTGGTAGTGGTGTTGGTATATAAAATATGAGAGATGTTAGAGATATAAGTAGTGTAGAATTTTAACACGAGTTTAAATAACACCAGTTGAAACTGATGTTAGACAAACACATGTTAAAGTTACTAAACCCGAGTTAGCAATGAGGGGTTAAATAGTCAAGTAAATAGGGGTTAACCCCTCTTTTTAGGAGTTACCCTCCAAGTAAACTAGACCTTAGATGTACACACAAGTGTACAACATATTTCCATCGATAGACATTTGTTCCACAAGCAAAATTAAATCACCCATCTTTCTACACCTGAATGGAATCACTGATATCTTTCTACAAGTGAACATGTATGTGCCCTAAATGTTTTTTCTTTTACTTTCGATTAGAGTTTCTCTGCTATGAGCTACTCAGATTTTTATTTGCATCTATGACTCTAGTCATCATGTATTCTTTGTAATTACTTACCAATTTAAGTTTGTCTTATCTTTATAGATTTTTGCATTCTCGTAAGCCTCCCATCAAATCTCTTCTAATTCACTGAGTTGGAGCTTCCTTTCATAACCTCCCGCATCGAGATTAAAATTACACCTTCGCACTAATCAAAAGGCACAATGCTCCAACTTGACAGAAAGGTGATAGGCCTTTCCATATGCCATACGATATGGGACATTCTGAGTGGAACCTTGTATGCAATCCGATATGCCCAAAGTACATCAATTAATCTATCAGACCAGTCCTTCTTATCTGGTCTAACCGTCTTTTAGAGAATTAGCTTGATTTGACGGTTAGACACCTCAACCTGCCCATTGGTCTAACGGATGATACAAGGTGGCTATACGATGATGTACCCTGTATTTCTTTAATAATACCTGAAGTGGGCATGGATGAAGTGGCTACCCCCGTTGCTAATCAAAGTGCGGGGTACAACGAATCTCGCAAAAATATATTCCCGTATGAAGAGATGATAGTCTTATGATCAGCCCATCTCGTCGAGATGGCTTCGACCCACTTTGAGACATAATCAACAGCGAGAAGTATGTACTCGAAGCCATGCGAGTTCAAGAAAGGGCCCATGAAATCAATGCCCCATATATTGAAAACTTCTATGACTAGAATGGGTTGGAGAGCCATCATGTCTCTCCTGGTCATAGAACCAATCGACATGAATCTTTTGCAGCACTTAGCAAAATCGTGTGTATCTCTAAAAATGGTCGGCCAAAAAAAAATTCTGATTGCAAAATCTTCGTAGTAGTTTTTCCCCTGAGAAATGACCACCATAGGCTTCACTGTGGCAACAAGATAACACACTAGAGATTTCGGAGTTTGGGATGCACCTCCTGATAATTTGATTGGCTCTAATGCGAAAGAGCAATGGGTCATCCTAAAAATAGAATTTGGCCTTAGAAATAAATTTGAGTTTTTGGTTCTTGGATAAATTCGCAAGAATCTTGCCTATGACAAGATAATTCGTGATATCCGCATACCAGGGAAACTTGATAGAATGGGTTGCAAACAAAGACTCATCCAGGAATTGATCTGAAATAGGTGGGGAATAAGGGATGTGGGTTAGGTCTAAACTTGATAAGTAATCTGCCACAACATATTGTGTTCTAGCTTTGTCACGTATTTCGACATCAAATTCTTGCAACAGAAGGATCCATCTGATAATACAGGGTTTGGCAACCTTATTTTCCAACAAATGCTGAAGGGCGAAATGGTCTATGAAAATTATCACTTTGGACCCAAGCAAGTACGATTGGAATTTCTCCAACCCGAATACTACTGGTAGTAGTTCTTTTTCAGCGACAGTATAATTACATTGAGCCTCATTCAGCGTCTTGCTAGCATAGTATATTACAAAAGGTTGTCGCTCCCAATGTTGGCATAAAACAACTCCTACAGTGAAATCGGAGGCACCGCACATCTCGAAGTGGAGAGACCAATCGGGTGGTTAGAGAATCAGGGAATTAGAAACAGTGCTTCGCAAGGTCTTAAAGGCACTGAGACACAAGGCATTGAAATCAAATGGGACATCGATTACCATAAGATTTGTCAATGGGCGTGCAATTTTCAAGAAATCACATATAAATCTCCGATAAAATCCGATGTGACCAAAAAATGATCTGATCTGTTTAGCTGAGCTAGGTGGAGGTAATGAAGATATAACTTCTGACTTAGCTCGATCAACCTCAAGTTCGTTGGATGAGATCTTGTGATCTAGTACAATGCCATCCCTCACCATAAAATAGTTTTTTTCTCACATGAGAGTACCAGGTTTACTTCTATGCACCATTTCAGGATCTTAGTGAGGTTATCAAGACAAGATGAAAAGTCATCTCCAAATATGGAGAAATCATCCATAAACACTTCTACATAATCCCCAATCATGTCAAAGAAAATGGCCATCATACAACGCTGAAATGTCCCTGGCGCGTTGCAAAGGCTGAAGGGCATCCACTTAAAAGCAAATGTTCCAAAGGGACATGTGAAAGTGGTCTTGTCCTAATCTTCCGGGCTAATCGCTACCTGATTTTACCTGAAGTCTCCATCCAAAAAGCAAAAGCAACTATGCCTATCTAATAGCTGTAAAATTTGATCAATGAACGGTAAAGGAAAATGATCCTTCTAGGTAGCCGTATTCAGTTTCCTATAGTCTATGCAAACCCACCATGAGGTCACACTGCGGGATGGGATGGATTCGACCTTGTTGTTCTTTATGACAGTGAGTCCTACTTTCTTAGGCACGATTTGGATAAGACTCACCCACTGGTTTTCAGAAATCGGGTATACAATGCCCTCATCTAGCCATTTAATGATCTCCTTAACCTCTAGCATATTTGGGCCCAACCATCTTTTAGGTTGTCTCAAAGGTTTCACCCCCTCATCCGTGTAAATGTGATGAGTGTAATACGAGGGGCGAATCTCATGGAGATCAGTAATACTCCACACAATAGCGACCCTATGGTCTTGTAAAATAGAAATCAATTGACACTCCTGTTCCTGCGTTAAGTGATCACTAATAATAACAGGATATCTCACTTTCACCCAAAAACACGTATTTGAGTGAGTCAGGCAAGGGCTTCAGTTCAATCACAAGTAGATCAAAATCAGAATTGTGAGTGGGAGGAGCAGAATCAATGGCGGGAATCTGATGATCCTGATATGCAGGAATTCCCACTGATTTGCCACCAGCAAAATAGTCAGTTGTGATTCCATTAACAGGAAACTCGTTTGTCGTAGTCATGCCTTCCTATGTTAGCAGAGGAGATTCAGTAATTTATGGATCAGGATAATCAGAATCAGGGGTGTGACGTGCCTTCGTGCGTGTGTGTTAAGAGGTGTCGTTATAGTTGCACTTGATACGTCGATTTTAAAAGAAGTAAACGGAGGTGAGTCCGAGTGTCGATCTCAGGGAGGCGTGGAAATCGGATTTTGTTTACCACTTGTTGTCACGAAAAAGGTGGAGTTTTGCTTGCGAAAGAGATGGTTTTGAAAAACGAGAGATAGAGAGAGTTTAGGGTTAGAAAGCTCTTGGTTTTGATCATGCACTTTAAACAGAAATTAAAATGGCAACTAAATGGAAAATAATTTCATTAAACATGCATTCATAGTTCATAGTTTACAATATTAAATACATGCTTCAACAAAAGTAAATGAAAGCTTAAAAGAGAGAGAGAGAGGTAGAGAGAGAGTGGAGAGCGACGAGGCAGCCACGGCGGTGGAGGAGGCTCCGTCGGCGGCTCGTCGTCTCCGGCGATTACAAGAGTGCCTAAGACTAGCTAGGAGAGGAGTGGAGTAGTTGCAAGTGGGAGAGGATGCCTTGAATGGTGGTAGAAGGGGGTTTAAATAGAGTTAAGGGCTTCCTAAAAGAAGAATGTGCTTTAGCGACATCCAGAACGTCGCTAAAACCGCTTCCAGATACGTCGGTGAAGGCCTTCTGCCGCCGGTCAGCCGCCCGCCCCTCTCTCTCTTCAGGCGCGATCCGTGGATGTCGAACGAGAGCCGTCCGATTGATGATCGGACGGCTGAGATCCTCCCGCGCCTGCGCTAGGATCGCGCTTCGGGCGCGCGTGTGCGCGCGCGTTTCCGCCCGGCGTGCGCGCGCGCGTGGGAGGTGGGGCGCTGTCGTCACGCCGCGTGGCGCAATCCTAGCCGCTCGCTTCTGATCGCGCGGCTCAATTTTGCCGCGCCCTTCGCCCGCAAGTGATTTCCGCTCCGCGCGATTCGAACGCGCGTCGCCGCGACGCGGGCGTGCGCGCTAACCGTTGCGCCACGCCCGCGCTTTGTCGCGGAGACCGCGGGCGAGCGCGCGGATCTCGGCCGTTCGATCGAAGATCAACGGCCGAGATGCGTCCTTGGCTGGCTTGGGGGCGTGCGAGTGGCGGGGGCGGGGCGACGTGGCGCGTTCTAGGCCGTTGATCTCCAGATCAACGGTCAAGATTTCTTGGGCCCATTGTGGGAGCTCCGGATGTCGGATTTGGCCGATTTTGAGTCCGTTAGACTCCGTTCGTCGTCCTGAATCCATCCTTGCGGTCCGATTGCTCATCTGAGGCCTGCTTTGACAAATGCTTTACACAAATGGCCATTAATACAATTTATAAGCAATCTTGGTACTTGATGCATGCAATGCTCCTATTCTACTTTATGTTGTGCCTTTTATTCTAAAGATGGGCCATATTCAACCTAATTACTACCCCCTTGCGTGGTGTTATCATACCCCCATGCTTACTCCTTGATAGTCCCTAGCAAGGTTTATTCTAGCCTTTATTTCTTTGGGGAATTCAAGAAGTAATTGCTTCGGCACTTCGTTACTCGTCAATAAGAGGAAATATACGAAGATCTTAATCTACAAAGACTAACCAGCGCCCGGGTGTCTTCCAAAATACAAATCGCCCGAATCCTTGCTTTGTATATATAACTATACATATGTATACGTATATGTCTATATATGTCTTTTTAGAATTTTCGGAATTCAGTGTGGGTTGGTAACTTTTTACGACTATCCAACCCACCCCAAAACTCGATCAAAACCCTAAGTGCTAAGCATCTTGGTGTGAATGTTGTGATAGACTCACTTAACGGTAATTGAGACAGACTTCGAGTTTCTACGCCTCTAGGTGTCCGGAAAAGAAAATAAATTTTTTCCTGAAGGTGTATTTGTTCGACTGGTAGCTTTCTCCCTACGTTCATTTTACTTGGGGTCAACACAAGGATTTTCCAGTGTATATCTCCCCGGCTTGTACTACTTCCCCGCTTCGTCCTTAGGTGTTTTGGTCTTTTTTGTGCAATTATTGAGCTGGGCTCTGGACAACCGACCAATGGGCTGTTACCCACGATCACTTGCCAGCCATACTTGTGCGGTGAAGTGTGGTTTATTTTCTTTTCTTCTTTCTTTTTTTTTTTTTTTTTTTTTCGTAGGTGGCTTCCCTAATCTCAAATGTACCCAAAGGCAACGAAAAAGAAATGGCCTGTGGCTGGGTTCTGGACAACCTGCCAATGGGCTGTTACCCACGACAACTTGCCAGCCATACCACCCTAGAGAGTTCATTAGCTACCCAATTTCTGTCAAAATCTCCAAGAAGTGAGTCTGTGCAAAAATGTGTGTAGATGC
The DNA here is from genome assembly GCA_037157565.1 of Thalassia testudinum. NCBI lineage: Eukaryota > Viridiplantae > Streptophyta > Magnoliopsida > Alismatales > Hydrocharitaceae > Thalassia > Thalassia testudinum. The sequence goes on along the minus strand of JAZHRO010000040.1, from coordinate 7,622,513 downwards.
TTAGACTCAAAGTTTTCCTGAGTTAGAGGGTGAGTTGATAAGTCGTATACTTATTACCTTATTTATTAGGTGGATTAGAATAGCTTAAAGTTGCAAGGGTTCGCCGCTAAATCCATATTTTAATGGACACCAGGGCTAATTAAGCCTGAAGGCCTGAAAAGTCTAAGTGTTTAAGTTCTTTTTGTATTATTTCCCACTATTGACAAGTTTCTAATGCCTAAGTTTTTCTTCCTAAATTCATTTTTTTTTTTTTTTAATCAATTAATTTATTCATTCAGACTGATTAATTAAGCTCAGGATTATGCAGTTTACCATCCCCCCCATGCTTAAGTTGGACAATGTCCTCATTGGCAGATGCATGGATGCAAAAGGGTTCAAAAAGATAGTACCTGAGTGACGTAAACTACCAGATCAGTCTGAATCCGCTGGGTTGCCTCCCAGGAAGCGCTGAGTTTAACGCCTCCAGCTGGGCGGTGCCTGGTGTCAGCCCTCAACAAGGGTGACACTTTCCTTGGGGGGTACCTGGGCCAGGAAATGCTTCAATCTTTGACCATTGACTGTAAAGGTGTGCCCGGTATTAAGATCGGCGATTTCGACTGCCCCATTGGAATAGGGCTTGACCACCCGAAATGGTCCTGTCCATTTGGACCTAAGTTTCCCTGGAAAGAGTTTCAGGCGTGCATCAAATAGCCAGACTTGTTGGTTTGGCTCAAAGGTTTTCCTATGAATGAGTCGGTCGTGGACGGCTTTCATTTTCTCCTTATATAGCCGACTATTGTCAAAGGCGTCCCGACGAATTTCTTCAAGCTCAGATAATTGAAGAGTCCTTTGCGCACCAGCTAACTGGGGATCCATGTTACATTGCTTAACAGCCCAGTAAGCCCGGTGTTCCAATTCGACAGGGAGATGGCAAGCTTTGCCAAAGACCAAGCGGTAAGGTGACATGCCTATCGGGGTCTTAAAAGCGGTCCTGTATGCCCACAGGGCATCATCAAGTCGTGTGGACCAGTCTTTCCTGTCAGGTCTCACAGTCTTCTGTAAAATGTTCTTGATTTGTCTGTTTGAGACCTCAGTCTGCCCATTTGTTTGTGGATGATACGGGGTGGCAATGCGGTGGTTTACCCCGTATTTTCTAAGTAGGGCACGGAACTGGGAATGGATAAAATGGCTTCCACCATCACTGATCATGGCCTTGGGTATTCCAAAATGGGAAAATATGTTCTTCTTTACAAAGTCCATGACCGTCTTGTGATCGCATCGTCGGGTGGCGACGGCTTCAATCCATTTGGAAACATAGTCTACCGAGACCAAGATATACTCGAAGCCGTTGGATGGTGGAAAGGGGCCCATAAAATCGATACCCCAAACGTCGAAAATTTCGACAATCAAAATGGGCTGAAGGGGCATCATATCTTTTTTGGTCATTGTCCCTAGTGTTTGGCATCGTGAGCAAGTCTTGGCAAAGATGTGTGCATCCTTGAATAGGGACGGCCAATAAAATCCAGACTGCAAAACTTTTGCAGCTGTTTTCTTGCCAGAGAAATGGCCGCCACATGCTTGGTCATGACAAAAGGAAAGCACACTCTGAACTTCGTCTTCGGGGAGGCACCTCCTGATGATCTGATCAGCACAGAGGCGAAACAGCATGGGATCATCCCAGAAATAGTGCTTGGCCTCAGCCAAGAACCTGTCCCGTTGCTGTCTGGACCAGCTGTGCGGGGTTTGTCCTATAACCAGGTAGTTGACATAGTCAGCATACCATGGCATTTTCTTGTCTTGCACGGCTAGGATGTGTTCATCAGGGAAGGTATCAGATAGAGGTAGGGAGGGTCCAATGTGGTCTGGATGAAGTCTTGACAGGTGGTCAGCCACCACATTTTTCGATCCGGCCTTGTCTTGGATTTCCAGGTCAAATTCCTGCAAAAGCAGGATCCATCTGATGAGCCTGGGTTTTGCGTCCTTTTTGGCCAACAGGTGCCAGATGGCTGAATGGTCGGTGTAGATAGTCACGTGGGATCCCAGCAAGTATGATTGGAATTTTTCCAGTCCAAAGACTACAGCAAGCAACTCTTTTTCTGTGACCGTATAATTACGCTGGGCCTCGTCCAACGTTTTGCTCACGTAGTAGATCACCACGGGCTTCTTGTCTTGCCTTTGTCCCAGGACAGCGCCTATGGCAAAATCTGATGCGTCACACATAATCTCAAAATCCTGGGACCAGTCTGGGGGTTGAAGTACAGGTGCGGTGGAGACTAAGTCCCGGAGGGTATGATAAGCCTGGGTGCAATCAGGAGACATGTGGAAAGTTGCGTCATTGGCTAGAAGGTCGGTCAAGGGTTTGGAAAGTTTGGAAAAGTCTTTGATGAACCTTCGGTAGAAGCCAACATGTCCTAGGAAAGAGCGAATCTGTCAGACCGAACTAGGTGGAGGAAGTTTGGAAATTAAATCAACCTTAGCTCGATCTACCTCGATGCCCTTATGCGAAACGATGTGTCCGAGGACAATTCCTTCTTGAACCATAAAATGGCTCTTTTCCCAACTTAACACCAAGTTAACCTCGATACATCGTTTCAGGATTTTCTCCAAGTTGCTCAAACAATGGTCGAATGAATTCCCGAATACAGAGAAATCATCCATAAAGACCTCCAAGTATTCACCCACCATTTCTGAAAAAATGGCTAGCATGCAACGCTGGAAGGTCGCGGGTGCGTTGCATAACCCGAACGGCATTCGACGGAATGCAAACATGCCATACGGGCAAGTGAATGTGGTCTTTTCCTGATCTTCCGGAGCAATTGCGACTTGGTTATATCCTGAATATCCATCCAGGAAGCAAAAATACTTCTGCCCTGCCAATCTTTCAAGGATTTGGTCAATGAATGGCAAGGGGAAGTGGTCCTTCTTAGTGGCTTCGTTAAGCTTCCTATAATCAATACACACCCGCCGTGCGGTGGTGGTGCGGGTGGGAATGGATTCGCCATGATCATTAGTGACAACGGTGAGCCCAGCCTTCTTTGGAACCACTTGAGTGGGGCTCACCCAGTGGCTATCAGAGATAGGGTAGATGATGTCGGCGTCGAGCCACTTGATAATTTCTTTTTTAACGACCTCCCGCATGTTAGGGTTCAACCGTCTCTGCATCTGGCGGGAAGGTCGGGCCCCGTCTTCCAGGTAAATCTTGTGGGTGCAATAGGTGGGGCTAATTCCTCTTAGATCTGAGATGGTCCAACCAATGGCAGCCCGATGTTTTGAAAGAGTTGCAGTCAACCTTAGTTCCTGATCCTTGGTTAGATGGGAATTAATAATCACTGGGAAGGTCTGGCCAGGTCCCAAGAAGACGTACTTGAGATTCTCGGGCAATGGTTTAAGTTCAGGTGCGGGTGGGACCACAGTCGATGGGAATGGAAAGGGCGGTAGTTGATCAACATTGATTTCTTCAAATGGTGTCATGTGATGATACTCAGCCTTACAGAGGTCCACAGGTAATGATGGTGACGAGTCAGAACTACGGGTTTGGTGGTCTGAGACAGAATTTAGGGTAAGGCATTCCTCGATTAAAGTTTCCACGGGATCATGTTCCTCAATGTAATCACAATCAAAAGACTTTGTTGCCCGGAAGATATCTAATTGCATTTTCCTGTCTCCGAAGGCGATTTCCATACATCCCGTGTCGCAATCGATGTTTGCTTTAGCCGTGGCTAAGAAAGGTCTGCCTAAGATTATGGGTGCGTTCTGTAATTTTTCAGGGACTTCCATGTCGAGCACCAAAAAGTCGACTGGGAAATAGAAGTCCTTGACCCGTACAATCACGTCCTCGACAACCCCCTTCGGTGTTTTCACTGATCTATCCGCCAGCTGGATGGTGACAGGGGTTGGTGCCAGCTCCCCAAAACCAAATTGGTGGTACAAGGTTGTGGGAATTAGGTTGATAGAAGCACCTAGGTCCAGGAGCGCTCTATTAAATGTCATGTCCCCGATGTTGCAGGAAATCAAGGGTGCTCCTGGGTCAGTTCGTTTGAGTGGAAGGTTGCTTGATATCACGGAACTGGCTTGCTCAGAGAGTACAACCTTCTTAGGTGCTTGAGGTCTCGGCTTACGCTTGGGTGTACAGGCATCCTTTAAGAACTTGGCGTAAGCGGGGATGTGTTTGACAGCTTCTAGAAGCGGAATATTAATCTGTACTTGTTTAAAAATTTCTATCAGCTCCTCAGTTTCCACAGTATTCTTTTTTCTCTTGATTGTTTCCAAGGCCTCAGGATAGGGTGTCTGGATTGGTTCCATGTTTGGGTCCTTGGTTGGTGCTTCTTCTAAGTCGGGTAAAGTCTCGGGGAGAGTCGGCCATTTGGGATCCTAGGTTTTGGTGCCGCTTCTCAAGGTCACCGCATTCGCAGAGGCATTGGGGCCATGGGGTGATCCTTGAGAAGATGAGGATGAAGAGGCGCCAAACCCAGGAGGTGTTTGTGGAGCCGGTTGGACCATATGAGCCTGCCCGGGGTTGCCTTGGAACCCTTGCGAATTGGGGCCTCTGTTAATTATGTTTCGCGGGTTTGGTTGTGGTTGGGAAGGTAGAGATCCTTGCTGTTTACAGTCCAAGAGTTGGCTTAACTGTCCCTTTACCAAGGCCATTTCTTCCTGATGTTTTTGGTTCATGTCAGCCATCATCTTTATTAGGGTGTCCATTTGGTTTTGTGGGGGAGGGGCCGCCCTATTTTGGTTATATTGGGGTCTAACTGGTGGTCCTTGCTGATAGGGGGCAAGTGTGGCTGTTGGTTTGGCCTGGGCTGGTTTTGGAATTGCGGTAGTTTCTGGTTTGTCCAACCAAAGTTGGGGTGATTACGCCAGCCGGTGTTGTAAGTGTTGGAGAAAGGGTCAGGTTTTGCATATCCTTGGACGGCTTGCACATCTTCTAGAATAGCCGATGTTGATGAAGAAGGAAGGGAGTAATCAAGGGTCGAGGGAGCAAAGGTCCCTCCTTGGAACATGGTTGGGGGTTGTTCCAGGTTTAGTTGGGTGAAGGGTTGGACCAGGTCAACATTATGTGCTCCTTTTGCTAGGGTGAAAGTCTGCAAGGGGTTCCTGGTCTGGTTTAGAAGCTCATCAATCTTCTTGTCCACCAATTCCACTCGATCCAACTTTTTGGCAATAATGTCCATGTCAACCATTCCAGAATTTGCTTGCACCTCATAAATCCCACCACGGGGTTGACTGGATCTGTTAAACTGGTTCATGGAGGCATTGTTGAGCGAATTCTCGCTCATAGACTCAAAGAGCTCAAACGCGCTCTCCTCGTCTTTGTTTAGGAAGTTTCCCCCGCATGAGGCATCGACGAAGTTCCGTAGGTTGCTATCCAGACCGTGGTAGAAGATCTGGGCCAATTGCCACCTTGGAACTTCGCGGTGTGGGCATTTCCTCAAAAGTTCATTGAATCTTTCCCACGCCTCATGAAATTGTTCCCCACCCTGGAGTGTGAAGGTAGTGATAGCTCTTCTGAGGGCATTGGTCTTTCCTATGGGGAAGAATTTCTTTAAAAATGCATGCCTCAGTTCCTCCCAGGTGGTGATGGGTCTACCTAGGGTTCTAAGCCAATGAGAAGCCTTGTCTCTTAATGAGAAAGGGAACATCTTGATTAGAACAATGTCAAGGCTAATGTTCCTAGGTTTTACTGTTCTTGCTATGCGATCGAGATCTTCTAGGTGCTGAAAGGGGTCTTCATTTGAGCTTCCATGAAAGTGGCTCTGGATTAGACTTAATACATTAGGTTTTAGCTCAAAATCGTCTCCCCCTTCGGGGATCCTAAGGTGTGGCTCGACTCTAATGGCAGAAGGGTTATAGAAATCACGGAGGGGTCTTGGCTGGTTCTGAAATGGTGGTAAATCAAGTGGTGGTTGTCCTGGTATGTCATTGAAAGGTGGTGGTTGTTCTTGCGGGTTCTGTAACCGTTGTATGGCTTGCATGATGGTGTGGATTTGTTGTTGCTGAAGCCGATGGTTAGCATTGATTTGAGCCTGGACGACAGCCATAGCATCTGGTGGGGGTTGATCTTCAGCCTCATCTACCCTAGGTTCAGCCATGTTTTCAACAGAATTACGTCGCCTAGATTCCTGCCCCAAAACACACAATTCGGGATGCAGTGAGCGCCTCCCGTGCATACACTAGAGAAGAACTGGAGGGGATGCGGAGGGCGACAGATGCGAGAAATGTGTTTCAATCAAGCACGCAAGCCTAATCCTTATGGTGTATTCCTTAGGAGACCTAGAAATCTCACAAAGGGTGATTAAGTCCGTAAGCACTGGACTTCCCTTCTCAAGGCTAATCTGGCCAGGTTGATTACGAGGGGATTGCAGGGAAGGTTCTTCCTTTGGCTTGCGCCTCCGGTTCCATAGACCCCACAACCACGGTCGTTTGACACTGCCCCGCAGCCTAGTCACCAGATTCTACCAAGGGAATGAAAGCCAAGTGCCTAGCAGACAAAACCTCACCTTTTGAGACTTAACTCAGTCCTGCCTAGGGCACGTCTACTCAGTTTTAAAGGGCTAGGATAGTGCTAGTGCTTAGGGTGATGTGATGAGGCGTTGATTGGGGTGGTGCCTCTTAATGTTCTACTTTCAAAGTGTGTGCTTCTAGCAAAACATGATTTTCAAGCAAGGATTTGTTAAGATATAGTGTCTTTTTAGTGTTTCATCCTTACTTAAGTACTTTTTAGGGTTGACGTGTCTTAATTTTTTCAAACAAGTTTCAGTGGGCACGTCAAGTTCTGCACACAACTTAGTGAAAGTAGATTTCCTTTTATTTTGTAGAGGCTCTAAAACCCTAGTGTACTCATCCTGATAATCATGCAGCTTCTATTAGATGAGTCAGTTTTAGGGTTGAGTGGTGCGGCCCAGGTCAACTCACGGTGGCTTCGCAAACACCACTCAAGAGAAAGAGAAAAGAGCACTCCAAAAATTTATCCAGCATATTAGAGTGTACATTTTTTTGTAGGGTGATGTGTTAAGAATGTAGGTCAAGCAATCATTCACCACGCCAATTTTTTTAGTTTTTATGATTTTTTTTTAGCTTTTTCACGCAAGCAAACAATGAGAGAGAGAGTACTTACTATCGGTCCTCGAGGCGCCTACTTCCTTGCTACCATAGTGGAATGCGTTGCTTCGCCGTCCATGCGCCGAATTCCTGCAACCGTCAAGTAAAAAGGAAAATAGGGCATTAGACGATATGAGAATGAAGGTGGAATGGAGGTGATAAAACAAATCCGTTGCCTCCCCGGCAACGGCGCCAAAAACTGACGTGCCTTCGTGCGTGTGTGTTAAGAGGTGTCGTTATAGTTGCACTTGATACGTCGGTTTTAAAAGAAGTAAACGGAGGTGAGTCCGAGTGTCGATCTCAGGGAGGCGTGGAAATCGGATTTTGTTTACCACTTGTTGTCACGAAAAAGGTGGAGTTTTGCTTGCGAAAGAGACGGTTTTGAAAAGCGAGAGATAGAGAGAGTTTAGGGTTAGAAAGCTCTTGGTTTTGATCATGCACTTTAAACAGAAATTAAAATGGCAACTAAATGGAAAATAATTTCATTAAACATGCATTCATAGTTCATGGTTTACAATATTAAATACATGCTTCAACAAAAGTAAATGAAAGCTTAAAAGAGAGAGAGAGAGGTAGAGAGAGAGTGGAGAGCGACGAGGCAGCCACGGCGGTGGAGGAGGCTCCGTCGGCGGCTCGTCGTCTCCGGCAATTACAAGAGTGCCTAAGACTAGCTAGGAGAGGAGTGGAGTAGTTGCAAGTGGGAGAGGATGCCTTGAATGGTGGTAGAAGGGGGTTTAAATAGAGTTAAGGGCTTCCTAAAAGAAGAATGTGCTTTAGCAACATCCAGAACGTCGCTAAAACCGCTTCCAGATACGTCGGTGAAGGCCTTCTGCCACCGGTCAGCCGCCCGCCCCTCTCTCTCTTCAGGCGCGATCCGTGGATGTCGAACGAGAGCCGTCCGATTGATGATCGGACGGCTGAGATCCTCCCGCGCCTGCGCTAGGATCGCGCTTCGGGCGCGCGTGCGCGCGCGCGTTTCCACCCGGCGTGCGCGCGCGCGTGGGAGGTGGGGCGCTGTCGTCGCGCCGCGTGGCGCAATCCTAGCCGCTCGCTTCTGATCGCGCGGCTCAATTTTGCCGCGCCCTTCGCCCGCAAGTGATTTCCGCTCCGCGCCATTCGAACGCGCGTCGCCGCGACGCGGGCGTGCGCGCTAACCGTTGCGCCACGCCCGCGCTTTGTCGCGGAGACCGCGGGCGAGCGCGCGGATCTCGGCCGTTCGATCGAAGATCAACGGCCGAGATGCGTCCTTGGCTGGCTTGGGGGCGTGCGAGCGGTGCGGGCGGGGCGAAGTGGCACGTTCTAGGCCGTTGATCTCCAGATCAACGGTCAGGATTTCTTGGGCCCATTGTGGGAGCTCCGGATGTCGGATTTGGCCGATTTTGAGTCCGTTAGACTCCGTTCGTCGTCCTGAATCCATCCGTGCGGTCCGATTGCTCATCTGAGGCCTGCTTTGACAAATGCTTTACACAAATGGCCATTAATACAGTTTATAAGCAATCTTGGTACTTGATGCATGCAATGCTCCTATTCTACTTTATGTTGTGCCTTTTATTCTAAAGATGGGCCATATTCAACCTAATTACTACCCCCTTGCGTGGTGTTATCAGGGTGTCGTGATCAGATGAACACCCCAGATAATCAGATCCATGGGAGAAAATGTGCATTGCGGTGGTCTCAGTCCTATGTGGATCGAGGTCTAAAAACCCTGACAATGAAGACGAATGCGACATTGGGTCTTCATAAAGGAGCCCAATGTTACCATAGAGAGCCAATTCCTCGTCTTCACCATCCTCGATGTGATCACAGTCAAAGTTCCTTGATGCCCTGAATATATCTAGTCTCAGTCTTTCATTTCCTAGGGCAATCTCCATACACCCGGATGCACAATTGATGTTCGCTCGGGCTGTCGCCAAAAATGGGAAACCTCAAATGATTGGTGCATCACAGAGATTAAGAGGAACCTCCATATCGAGAACGAAAAAATCCGCGGGAAATTAGAATCCACAAACCTTATCGATCACGTTCTCAACCACCTCCTTGGTGTTTTCACCGATCGATCACCCAGCTGAATAGTAACTGAGGTGGGCTTTAACTCCCCGAATCGAAAATGATCATATACGGTAGTGGGAGTTAAGTTAATGGACGAACCTTGATCAAGAAGGGATCAATCAAATGGAGAATTCTGCAAAAAGCAAGAAATGAGTGGGGTACCAGGGTCTTTCTTATTAGGCGGCAGGTTAGCTAGAATCACGATGCTAGCTTCCATCAACAGTACCGCCTATCATCCTTTCTTCTGCTATCGGTTCGAGGTACAGTAGTCCTTAAAGAACCTAGCGACAACGAGAATGTGATCTATGGCGTCGAGGAGGACCTGAATATGAACTTCCTTAAACATTAATTTCAGGTCCTCAAAATTCCACGTACCCTTTTTCCGTGATATATCTCATGTCAAAGCCTCAAGAAAAGGGATGGGAATCTTAGGGTCAATTGGCCTCTTGCCCTTATCTACCATAGGTGGCTCCTGAGAAGGAGTCGAACCATCTTGCGGTGAAAGGCACGAAAATCTAGACCCGCCTACCTAAATGGTGGGTCATATGTCTTCTTCCCACTCCTCAATGAAATAGCTTTCTCATCAGCATGCTATCATGAGGTGGAGGAGCGAAAGGGGTAGAGCATGTGGGGTTCTGCATCAAAGGCGGCTGGCCTTGAGCATAACCCGGTGGTGCAAGAGGCACCTGTAATATAGCATGCACCTGTTCCTATGGTGCTTGAAACCTAGGCAGGGCACCTTGGTTCTGCACATATCGCGGGTTAAGGATAGGTTGGGAGGGCAAGGCTCCCTAGGTCCTATGCTCCTACAACAGTTGGTTCTACGTGTTTTGGATGCTCTGTATTTGTCAGCCATTGCCTTCATTATCTGCAAGCTATCCTATGTAGATTTCCTCATTGATTCTTGCAGTTCCTCTTTCAGTGCCTCCAAAGGGTCAGCCCGCTTTGGAGGGTGACCGGTAGCTTGATGCAGCGGTTGATATATAGAACAGGATTGCTGCTAAGATAGGAATGGCTGCTACCTTGGATACGTGTTTTGCGCATTCCTGTATTATCTGGTCTGGTAGTGTGGATCTTGATGTGGTCTCTGTGAGTTACCAGACCAGGAGAAATTCGGATGCTGGCGCCAACTAGGGTTATACGTCTCCGAGTACGGGTTATTACTCTTGTATCCCTGAAAGGCATTGGTGTCTTTGTAGGCCGATGACGTCTAAGACATATATTCATCAAGGGAATATGCATTAAATTCATCATGTGGTGCGTAACCCCGATTATGCGGTGCTAAATCGAGATTATTCATGGGGTCCCGTTATGCGGGATCCCATGAATATGGAGAAGATGCATCCCAAGTGAGTAAATTAACTTTAGCAAGAGGGGCTTGGGGTGCATAGGAGAATCTAGATATAGTAGAATTTCCAGAGAATTTGCGTCAAGCTCGAATCAGTTCATCGAGCTTCTTATCTAACAGATCCACCTTATCTATCTTCTTGGTGATGATGTCCATATCAGCTCAAGTAGATTCGGCATGAGTCTCATTGACACTAAGTCGTTGCTGTCTAGGTCACTGGAATTGGTTCATCGACTCGACATTCATCGAGTTCTCCGCCAAGGACTCGAACAACTTAAATGCATTGTTCTAGTCTTTTGCGAGGAAATTCTCGCCACTATATGCATCGACCAGATACCAACGTGTATCATCTAATCCATGGTAAAAGATCTGAGCCAGGTGCCATCTGGGCACACCATGGTGAGGGCATTTCCCAAGGAGATTGTGAAATTGATCCCAGATGTCATGCAACTTCTCCCTTAGTCCTTGGCAGATTCCTTTTTTAATTATCTTTTTAGAAAATATTTTTTTGAAATTTTTACTGTTTCAAGTGAATAAATACAAATTTTTAACTGTAAGGGGGTCAAATCTAGAACTCTGACCCCTTGTCGATTTTTCGATTTGAAATAGTATTTTAACTTCAAAAATTCAAGAAAAATATAGAAATAAAAGCTAATTTGATAAACATTCAAACCCCACCATTTTTTGTCAAATTTGATTTATGTGCTATTCGAAATCGCTTTTTGAAACTCAAAAATGTTCAGAAAATCAACATCTAGATGTAAAAATGAGGTGGTCCTATATTGTACTAGACAGGTGACACGTAAGAACTACCAAAGATCATGAAATTACACTCAATTGAGAGTGGAAAAATTAGAAATTTAAATAATATGAAAATCTAAATTAAAATCTAAAATTGTCTAAATAAGAAATACGAATGACAAAGAAGTGATTCATTAATTTATTAAACAACTAGCTATATTCTATAAAAAAATTCGAACTACAATAGCCCCAAAGCAAAAGAAAATTAAATAGGAGGTCGATACTCAAGTCTCGACAACTAAATTTGATATATCCAGATGACTGCGGTATGTTGATGGCAAGGTGGTTGATGGGCTTGTAATTATACCCCCCAAATTTGATATGGGGGGTATGTTGATGTCTCGACACCCAAATGATAGATAATTACATGACATTAATTTATTTCACGTTTCATGACAGTGATGTAGCATGTAATTTAAATTTTGGAAAAATATTATGTTCATCTTAGGCTATTTGGTTATTTTTATTGGCTTGTGTTTCTTATTTTTTACTATTTGCAAAGATAGATACTTAACAATTTGTTTCAATATTCACTTTTTATTGATTCTCTTATAAGGAGACTATACACTTCTGGCTTACTAGAATCAATTTGATTTTTATCAACTCTAGCAATTCTTTTATTTTTGTTGTAGTATATGAAAAAGTCATATTTGTGTAACTTATATAATATAGAAAAACTAGAGCTAACAGTACCTAATAATACATTTGTATATTAGTATATTAAGAAACTATGCCAATGATAATGGAAAAATGTCACTGCATGTGTTTATCAAAACTTCATCTTTCTATAGTGCCGATAATACTAACATTTTTTTACTGTTATCAAATATTAATTTAAACATTGAATACTTATCTATAGCAATGGTTATGCCGATGTTTTATATTTTTAGAGTTGATAATTTTGATCAACACCGACGGATAAAACCATTGTTGTTAGCATGAAAGCTGAATTGGACAACCTTTGGAATTGGGTGCAACACTGACGGTTTTACCGTCGGATAGCCTACGGCAATGCCTCTTAAGAGGATGGCAAAGTTGACCATCAGAATAGGCCTTTGCAGCTATAACGACAATATTTTAAACCTACACTGACAGTTTTAACCATCGATGTAGTTATAGGCTATTATCCTGGGAGGCACAATTATTTACCAATTTAAGCTCACTAATGATTTACCAAATCAAATAGTTTGCAATGGGAACATCAAAACCATGATTATGCTCATCAATCCAAGTGAATGAAAATCAACATCTAGATGTAAAAATAAGGTGGTCCTATATTGTACTAGAAAGGAGGCATATAAGAACTACCAAAGATCATAAAATTACACTAAATTGAGCTTGGACAAGTTAGAAAATTAAATAATCCAAAAATCTAAATTAAAATATAAAACTGTCTAAACAAGAAATACTAATGACAAAGAAGAGATTCATTAATTTATTAGGCAACTAGCTATGTTCTATAAAAAAATTCGGACTACAATAGCTAGAAAGTAAAAGAAAATTAACTAGGAGGTCGATACCCGACACCCAAATTTGATATGGCCAAATGATTGCGGTAGGTCAGTGGCAAGGTGGTTGATGGGCAAATGACGGTGATGGTGGAGTCATGGTCAATGAGATAAAGTCGCAAAATCCAGCGACGAAACTTGGATTAAGGAGGGAGATGGTGACATTACGTAATAAGTACTTCACTAACAAAGATGAAAACTACTCGTGAAATTTTATGCCCCTAAGAGAAGAAATGGTGTCTCCTTTTATAATGTGATATGGGAGAGAATAAGTCATAGAAACATTGGATTAATAACATGAAGGATATGAGTACGAAAATATGTGTTGTAACGTGTTTTGTAATGCGTGGTCAAGAATCAACCGACTGAAAATCAAGAAGACCAAAATACATCGATTGAAAATGATTTTCTACCGGTTGAAAATCAAAACGTACCAATTAAAAATCAAAATATATCGATGTGTTTTGCCTTTTTATCGGTGGAAAATGATTTTTCACTTGGAATATGATTTTTCACCTATGGGAAGTGATTCTATACTTAAAAGGTGGTTTCCACTAGTGGAAATCGAAAATACATTGGTTGAAATCACAACTCTCATCCGTGCATTGTAAAACGCATTCTACAGTGTGTTTGTTCACTTTTCCTCTAATATGAATTAAGATCAAATAAAGGTTATAGTTGGATCAAAAAGGGCCACCCATGGGTTGGTAATGATGCTAATGTAAATTATTGCAACTGGAATTTAAATCATAATGACCTATGGCATTTATCTTGAAGCCAAAGGAAAAAGCTCATTGATGGTAACACCATCATTAGCTATAATTAGCTTTAATTAATCAAAATCAAGAGATAAAAGGTCTTACATAATCGCCTGAGACCAATAATTCCATGCAAATCCATTTTGAGAAAGAAAATAATAAAAGGGTTAATTCTACAATTTGAACATCACAGCATAAATGTAGAGCAACCATGGGATTTGCTGTCAGAAATCAGGTATACAATGCCCTCATCCAGCCATTTAATGATCTCCTTAACCTTTAGCATATTCGGGTCCAACCGCCTTTGAGATTGTCTCAAAGGTTTCACCCCCTCATCCATGTAAATGTGATGAGTGTAATACGAGGGGTGAATCTCATGGAGATCAGTAATACTCCACACAATAGCGACCCTATGGTCTTGTAAAACAGAAATCAATTGACGCCCCTGTTCCTGCGTTAAGTGAGCACTAATAATAACAGGATATGTCTCACTTTCACCCAAAAACACGTTTTTGAGTGAGTCAAGCAAGGGCTTCATTTCAATCACAAGTGGATCAAAATCAAAATTGTGAGTGGGAGGAGCAGAATCAATAGTGGGAATCTGATGATCCTAACATGCAGGAATTCCCACTGATTTGTGTTATGACCCCAGCATCAAACGTCATTTAAGACGTCTGGGAATTGGTCCAAACATCTGGTCAAACGTCTGGAAGCCTTCCCAGAGGTCTGGAATTTAATTTTTTCAACGTACGGGTTCACGTCTGCGCTCATGCGTGCGTAGACTGAACCGCCGCCCTCCTTTCTTCTCTTTCCTTCCTCCCTGCAAGCACAGCCATCTTTTTCTCTCTCTCTCCCCACGGCAGTCTTCAAATACCCCCCTCTCCTCTCCCTCACCCTCACTCCACCGCCTTCTCTTTTTCTTCTTCCTGTTAGCGAGAGAGTGAGCGGGCGAGGGCAGCAGCAGCTGCTGCCGTGAGTGCGTGGGGAGGAGGGGTTGCTACGAGAGGGAGAGAGCTAGATCGCGAGGGTGCGAGCTCACCGGAGTAGCCAGGGCCGGCCGACGGGTGCGCAGCAGGAGCGTGGTGCTGGGGAGGAGCTGCTGCAGCTCAGGCAGCAGGCGAGCGCGGTGTGGCACGGCCGTATGCTATAGGCGGAGGGCGAGGAGGTCCTGATTCTGGGAAAATTTCCCAGAATCAGACGTCTGGACATACGTCCAGACGACGCGAGAGACGTCTGGAGGAAGGTCCAGATGTCTGAAAGGTACGATATTTTTCCTCCCTTCTTCTTTCGCATGTACGGCCATGCAGCCGTTCCGTCGAAGGGTTCTACTCGTTCAGTGTTGAGGACGGTCGCATATGTGTGCAGGTCTCATTCGGGAAGGCGTAAGGGCACGCCCTCCCACACAAATCAGACGTCTCGGCACAACACCAGACGACGGAGAGGGTCTCCAAACGTCCAGAGTGACAATCGGACGCCTGGAAACTAAGTCCAAATGGTTCAGCGGGATTCTTGATGTCTGAAGGACTGCGCAGGATCAAGGTATGACCTGAGCCATCGTTTAAGACGTCTGATTTTGGGTAGACTTGTCGTTTTTGACCCATTTAGGGTTCGTTCGAAATCCGTTTTCCACGTTTCAAGTTTCGTTCTTCTCAGATTTAGTTCCTCTACCTATTTATAGTAATTGTATCCTGTTCTGAGTAGTTCATTGTAATTGATCCTTGTGACCCCGTTCAGTTGCGGCTCTGGGGGTTGTGGGGGCACGCGGGCTTGCCGATCACGCCCCCAGTACTCCTGATTTTACGGGTAGAGTGACCCCTTCAATTATTTACCAAAAATTATGCACTTGTGAAATAATTAGTAGATTCTAGGGTATTGTATGAATCCTAGGACTGAAAAACTAGATTGAATGATAGATCCTAGGGTATGACATGAATCCTAGAACTGAAAAACTAGATTGAATTATAGATCCTAGGATATGGCATGAATCCTAGGACTGGAAAACTAGATTGAATATATATATTGCAGTCTTGGAAAAGTAGAAAGGAAAATGATAACTGCCTGTAATTGGTTAACAGTTGCTCGGTTATGAATGGATAATTACTGTTGAGAACATGGGCTATATGAATATAAAGCTGAAATGATGAAACCTAAATTGGCCGAGTTAAAGAAAAATGAGCATGAACCCTACGGGGAATTAGGAGTGGAGCTCCTGAGAAGTGAATGGAATAGAATTGGGGAAGTGAGCTGGCCCTTGAGTATAGAGTACCAAGGAGAGCAACTGTCCTCCTGTTTAGTGCAGAGCAGAGCTAGCCACCCCAGGGACCCGGGGTTAGCCCTGGCCACTTTGTACCAACTTTTGGACCTCGTGTACACAATACCAAGGAGAGCTACTAGTGTAGGGAGAGCACTAGCCACCCCACTGGCCCCGGGGTTCTGCTAGCCCTCCTACACCTACTTGTTAGGCCCACTGGGCAAACCAGTGTAGTCAGGAAAGGGTGCGCGGACTATGGAGGGGCAAGACCCCTATTTGGTTACTGTGGAGGGGCTGGACCTCTGTTACTGAGTGGGTTCTGCCCTATAATGGTTCTGTGCTGTGCTTTGGGGCGCACCCGTTAACGAAAATGACTGACCGCGTGCTAATGCGGGGTAGCTACCCGAGCGTTTATTGCGCGTGCCGTAGTCACCGTTACGTCTGTCAGTGACCTTGGGGTGGTTGACTGAGGGTAGGACCACCACGAGGGACTCTCCCAGCCAGGGGAGCACCACGTGTTACTTCTACTTTTCGAAATAGACTGCAATCAAGATCGTTCCCACGAATAACATTCAAGATCAAGAGAAAGATTTGAGGAATAATTCAATAATGAGTAAATGGAAAAATAAAGAAAGAGATTAAAAATATAACAGCTACTGTCCACCTTACTGTTTTTCTTAACTTTTGGTTGCCACTCTACTCAGCGTTTCGTTGACGTGTCACCTTTGTTACCTTTTCAGGACCAGGTGTTGAGCAGCCAAAGTCGGCGGCTGCAGAGGGTGCTGGGCCTAGTAGAGCCCAGTAGTTTTACTTATGTAGTACCCACTGTACCTTTCCTTCTGTTGTAGTGAGTATTTTCTGTTACCACTGTACTCTTTTATTGTAAGCGTCATGTTTATGTACCTATTTATTTCTTTACTGTTGTGGTGGTGTATACTTTAGTAGTTCTTTTCTTTACTGCTGTATTTTGTTACTGCTAGTTATATACATGGTGAATGTGATTTATTTTACTGCTCTTTTGGTTACTTTCTCGTTGGACGACTGGGTCTTGGGATCAGTCGAATTGGTCCGATTCTCGTGTCTCGTAAGGATTCGGGAATCGGGTCGTAACAAGATGGTATCAGATCAAGGTCATCCCGAGAAGTGAACCAGCTGACTGGAAAATAACCAATTCACGTGTCTATAACTAGAGTAGCCACCACAACGTTCCTTTTGACATATGTTCTTATACTTCTCCGTTAGATATCGTTTTGTATTAACGTGTTTCCGTTTTGTAATCGCGTCTCCTTGCAGGAGATGCCTCGACGTGGGACTAGCGAGACGGGCCGTGGGCGCGGCCGAGGATGAGGCCGGAGGGGTGGGCTCGTTGAGGTCGACGTTTCAGTGGACCAGCCACTGCTCCCGGGCATTCAGGACCAGGACCTCGCCCAGCTGATATGGGACATCGTGCGAGAGGAGCTCCACCCGCCGCCACGAGCGCCTCTCCCTAGGGCTGCGGAGGGCAAGTCCTCTGTGGGACCACGCAACCGACATGGCACTGGACGCGGGGGAGGGGATGGGCTGCCACCGCCCCCACCTTCCTCCGACACTTCCGAGCACGAGGCTCCCTTACCTGGAGGTGCACCAGCATCTCCACTTCAGCGCCACTTCGAGCTTTTTGGACAGTTCTGGAAGCTGAAGCCCCCCTCCTTTAAGGAGGATGAGGACCCGACCGAGGCGGAGGATTGGCTCGAGCAGATCGAGAAGGTTTTTGGCACCCTTCGCCCCCCGATGGAGTGTCGCGTGGCCTTTGCCACGTACCAGCTGGAGAGTGTGGTGCACAGGTGGTGGAGGGTGGTCAGAGGACAGGAGAGGGACGAGCCGACTTGGGACCGGTTCGTCACCCTCTTCTGCGAGCAGTACTTTCCCCAGACATGGCAGGACCAGACGAGGCAGGAGTTCCACACTTTCCGCCAGGGGACCATGACCGTGAGCATGTACTGCACGCGTTTTCTAGAGCTGTCTCGCTTCGCCGCGACAGCAGTGGCCACTGAGGAGGAGCGCCTTTGGAAGTTTACCAAGGGGCTCCGGCCTACGATTCGAGGGCATGTCAAACCCCTGAAGCTGCCTACGTTCTCGAGGGTGGTGAAGGCAGCTATGACATACGAAGAGACCAACCCGTCCGCACGAGATATTGACAGTGGGTGGAAGAGGCCCTATCAGCCAGACTTCTCACAAGGACGACGAGAGAGGAGACACGTGGCACCCACAGGAGAGCCATCACGTTTTGTAGGGCCATCAGTGGCCTTTGGGGGCCCTCGACAGGGGCCAGCTGCTAGCACCGGACCCCTGCCCAGCCGACAGCAGGGACCCACTGAGGGCGAGAGTCGAGTTCCCCTCTGCTACCAGTGTGGCCAGTTGGGGCACATCAGGAGGGACTACCCGTCTAGGGTAGGAGGTCAACAGATGCTTCTCGCGCCGAGCACTGGAGGGCGAGTAGGAGGCGACGGTTTCCAAGCGTGAGGAGGAGGACAGCAGTCACGGGGAGGGTACCGGCCAGCAGCTACCTGTCCGACGCAGAGTGTGGCTGCTTCGTCTGCACCTAGGGCTGAGGGGCGTATCAACGCCCTGACACACAGGGATGCCAAAGCTTCGGGATCAGTGGTAGCAGGTATGGTTTCAGTTTTCGGCAGACTCGTTTTCACGCTTTTCGATTCCGACGCTACGCCCTCGTTTGTCGCTGCCAGTTTTGCGATTAGTTTGAGGCAGGACTATATGCTGTTAGAGGATCCGTTCGTGATCAGAGGTCCGAGTGGTCTGCTGTTTGTAGCTGAGGAGATATACACGGGTTGCGAGGTCAGTGTTGGGGGACACAGCCTTCCTGCTGACCTGATTTTGATACAGATGGAGGACTTTGGCGTAATTCTGGGGATGGACTGGCCGTCCATTTACCACGCCTTGGTGGACTGCTTTGAGAGAAAGATCATCTTCTCCATACCGGAGTTGCCTTCTTTCGAGTTTCACGGGCATCCAGTGGATGGAGGCTTCAGGTGCATTTCTGCACTTCGGGCGGCGAGACTTTTGAGCCAGGGGTGTGAGGGCTTCCTAGCTTGTGTGGTGGCAGAGCCCAGCCATGTGGCGAACTTCCAGAGTATCCCGGTGGTCAGAGAGTACCCCGACGTGTTTCCAGACGAGTTGCTAGGACTACCGCCCGAGCGTGAGATCAAGTTTGAGATCTCGCTGGTACCGGGGACTAGCCCCATCTCCACACCACCATACAGGATGGCACCACTTGAGCTGTGAGAGCTCAAGTCTCAGTTGCAGGATCTTTTAGAGAAGGGCTTTGTGAAGCCCAACGCTTCCCTGGGGAGCCCCAGTACTATTTGTAAAGAAGAAAGATGGTACCCTATGCCTTTGTGTGGACTACCAACAGCTGAATAGGGTCACCATCAAGAACAGGTATCCGCTTCCGAGGATTGATGACTTGTTTGACCAGCTGCGAGGTGCCATGGTATTTTCCAAGATCGACTTGAGGTCTGGATACCACCAGTTGAGGATTAAGGAGGCAGACGTCTCCAAGATAGCTTTCCGCACCTGGTACGGACACTACAAGTTTTTGGTCATGCCGTTTGGGCTGACCAATGCCCCCGCTGCCTTCATGGACTTGATGAACTGGGTGTTTAGACTGTACTTGGACCAGTTCATGGTGGTATTCATTGATGATGTGCTCATCTATTCTCGAGATCAGATGCAGCACGGACAGCACTTGCGGATGGTTTTGGACACACTGAGACGACGTACGCTGTACGCCAAATACAGCAAGTGCGAGTTTTGGTTGAGGGAGGTGACCTTCTTAGGTCATGTGATCTCTAGGGATGGCTTGGCTGTGGACCCAGCCAAGGTCGAGGTAGTGCTCAGGTGGGAGAGACTGCGTACGGTTACTGAGATTCCCAATTTCTTGGGACTGACAGGCTACTACAGGCGGTTTATCAGGGGCTTTTCACAGATTGCACGTCCTATGACACAGTTGACCCGGAAGGACGTGCTCTTCACTTGGACAGATGCCTGTAAGGCGTGTTTTCAGGAGCTGAAGGAGAGGCTGACTTCGGCTCCCGTGCTCACCATCCCAGACAGTAGTGGCGGGTTCGTTGTGTACACGGACACCTCTTTGCAGGGGTTAGGGGGTGTGCTCATGCAGAGGGGTCACGTTATCTCTTACGCTTCGCAGCAACTGAAGCCCCATGAGCATAGCTACCCTACCCACGACCTGGAGCTGGCAGCTGTCATCTTCACGCTGAAGACCTAGAGACACTACTTGTACGATGAGACCTTCGAGATTTTCACAGATCACAAGAGCCTCAGATACCTATTTGATCAGAAGGAGCTCAACATGAGATAGAGACGTTGGTTAGAGCTCCTGAAGGACTATAACTGTAGCATTTCCTACCACCCGGGAAAAGCCAACGTGGTGGCTGACGCCTTGAGCTGGAAGGCACCTGCACACTTGGCCAGTTTACAGGTGCAGAGTTGGAGCCTCTTGGAGGAGATGGGCAGTTGGCGACCCCTAGAGTTACGGGAGCACTGTGGGGCAGTGACTGTGACGCGACAGACGAGGCCAGAGCTGATAGATCGCATCGTCACAGGACAGATGGCCGACCCGTACTTGCAGTCCTTGCGTGATAGAGTACTGTCAGGAGACCCTGGGGACTTCTCTTTTATAGACCAGGTGCTGCACATGAGGGGACGTCTGTGCGTTCCCAGAGACGAGGAGCTGTTGAGAGAGCTCCTGACCGAGGCACACAGTTCCAGATTCACCATACATCCTGGAAACATGAAGATGTACCATGACTTGAGATGTGACTTTTGGTGGAGGGGAATGAAGCAGGATGTGGGTGAATTCGTGCAGCAGTGTTTTGTGTGCCAGCAAGTGAAAGCCGAGCATCAGAGGTCTGTAGAGCCGCTACAGCCACTTCTAGTGCTAGAGTGGAAGTGAGAGAGCATCACCATGGACTTGATGGTGGGCTTACCTATTACCCAGCGAGGACACGACGCAGTCTAGGTAATCGTTGATAGATTGATGAAGACGGTGCGTTTCTTGCCAATCCGAGCCACCTTGGGACCAGCACAGTTGGCAGAGAGGTATATCCATGACGTGGTACGTCTACACAGAGTTCCGCTAGAGATCGTATCCGACCGGGATACCCGCTTTACGTCCCAGTTTTAGGCTGTGTCTCAGCAGGCCCTAGGGACGCGGTTGAGGTTCAGTACATCTTACCACCCCCAGACAGACGGACAGTCTGAGCGCATGATACAGACACTTGAAGACCTTTTGCGTGCATGTGTACTGGACTAGAGGGGCTCTTGGGAGGAGCACTTGCCTCTGGCGGAGTTTGCATACAATAACAGTTATCACTCGAGCATCGGCATGGCACCCTATGAGGCTCTGTACAGACGGAGGTGTACGACACCCTTGAGTTGGGTTGAGGTGGGGACTGAGCCCATAGTTGTGGGCTATTTAAATATTTAAGTGCCTAGACATTAGGTTAATTCTAACATTTATTTAGCATAAATTAAGATGTAAAGAGATTAATTCATATTTTTAATTTAATTACATAATCCATGCATTGCATTCATATTTTAAGTGCATTTAGAATTAGCTTAGAATGACATTCATCTAATTAGTTAACCAATTAGGTATATTATTTTCATTAACATAAAAGTTGAGGGTCTGTATATAAATGACCATAATATTTTAACATTATTTTATTTATTCTTCTTCTTGCAGGAACGGTTGGCTGCCGCTCCAATGCCACCAGCTGCCGCAGTGAAGAACCCATTCAAGGAGGAGCGGATATGTTGGATCTGGTCGGGCAGCTAATTTCAAATTGGTGCAGGCCACTACAAAAGGAGGAGGGAGGCAACCGAGCTCGGGAGGCCTCCACCACTGACCCACCACTGTGCAGAGAGATCTCCTCTCTTCCATTCCACACCGCCGGCCTCAACCGTGGCGGCAAGTCTCCACCACCGTGGGTGTGTGATGTGACAGGCCACACCACCATCCGGAGCTCGTTCGCATTACCGTGAGCACCTTAGCGTGCATCTCCCTCGCCGTCGTCACCAACAACCACCGCCGCAGCTACTATGCAATCACCCTTTCAGTCAGTTAAGACGTCCAGGAAATTTCCTAGACGTCTGAAGTCCACCCCCCACTCCAGCAGCAATCTCCATCCTCTCACTTCACTTCCACCACCAACGCCGCAGCAGCCACCCGCTCATCTCCAGCCGCACGTAAGGCGTGCACAGCCTCCAGCCCTCACGCCCGCTCACTCCACCTTCCCCGCGCTTGCAACCTTCGCCATCTCCACGCGCAACCGCCGACGCACCCGTCTGAAGTCCACCCGCTCACCTTCAGCCTGCACCTCACCGTTCACCCGCGCGTATCAGCCTGCGCACACGTCTGAAGCCACCCCCACCATTCCAGCAACGCCCAACAGTCCGCGCACGCCCTACTCCCATGCCTGCAGAACCTCACGCGCACGCTCCCACACCCGCAGCACCTTCCCCGCACTGACTGCAGTGCCCGCCCATGCCAGCTGCAGCCGCACCTGTAGAACCATCTGCCTGCACCCTCCCGCCAGCAGTCCCGCGCATGCCTCACCACCAACAGAACGCGCAGCAGTCCGCCCACACCTCCTGCAGCGCGCGCCACGCCCAACAATAGCAGCTGCAGCACCAGCTGCAGCCACCTCCATCGAAGGTCGTCCGGCCACCTCCAGCCATCGCGTGACATGCCGCCACCACCGTTTCGAAGCCCTCGATCCAAGGGACTTCCTCCGAGCTTCCCACGTCCGGCCGTCCACTCCTCTTCGTGCACGGCCAAGGGAAAGAAATCTCCTATTTTGCTACAATAAAAGGGCCATTAATATTTACATTTTCTGCCATTGCCAACTTTTATTGATATTTTATTGAATTGCATTGCAAGAAATATCCTCTAGTTGTTAAAAATTGCCATTTCAGCATGTTTTCTTGATATTACCTTAATCTGAAGGCAGATTTGGCTCGATTCTCATCTAAACTAACAACGAACATACGTTTTTAATTGGTGCAAACTTAAATACGTCATTGCCTCCCTGTGGATACGACCCGCTCTTCTACGAGTGGTTATTTTAATTGTTGATTAGTCGATTTTTCCACCACATCAAACTACAAATGACTTTAAAGCGAACAATCGACTCGTCACTGGAACGATTGGGAAGAAGAATGAAATGCCTCAACATCCTATTCAATCTATTGAAATTTTTGATGTGTGGGGAATTGACTTTATGGGCCCCTTCTCGTCGTCCCATGGTTTTGAATATATCTTGGTGGCAGTTGATTATGTCTCTAAATGGATAGAGGCCATTCCTACGCGCACAAATGACCACTCTGTGGTTTTGAAATTTGTGAAGGCCAATATCATATCCCGTTTCGGCTGCCCCAAGAATATTATAAGTGATGGGGGACCTTATTTCCGAAACCACCACTTCAATCGGTTAATCAAGAGTTTGGGACTGACTCACAACGTTGCTACCCCTTACCACCCTCAGACAAGTGGCCAGGTTGAAGTATCAAATAGGGAGATAAAGAATATTTTGGAAAAGACCGTTAGACCTGATAGGAAAGACTGGTCCCAAAAGCTCGATGATGCTTTGTGGGCTTATCGAACGGCCTATAAGACCCCTTTGGGTACTTCTCCCTTTCGGATTGTGTATGGAAAAGAGTGCCATTTACCTGTTGACTTGGAACATAAAGCACTTTGGGCTATTCGAAGTGTTAACATGGATTTAGAGAAGGCAGGTATGGCACGACTTCTAGAATTAAGTGAGCTTGAGGAGCTGAGGAATGATGCTTATGACACCTCTCAAGCTTATAAAGAAAGAACTAAGGTCTTGCATGATAAGTTTATTCTTCGAAAGACCTTTGTGCCCAACCAACAAGTCTGGCTTTTCAATTCTAGACTTAAGCTTTTTCCTGGGAAGTTAAAATCTCGTTGGGATGGGCCTTACATAATCACCAAAGTGTTTCCGCATGGAGCTATGGAGATCAAAAATCCTTCCTCTTCAGCAACTCCCTTTATCGTCAACGGTCAACGGTTAAAACCGTACATAACTTTAGATGACCATCTGGTTGACGAAGTCACTCTTGAGGAGCCTTAACTCCTACCATTCTCCGCCTCAGGTAATATCTTCCTTTAGCTATTTTTGTTTTTCAATGAGGACATTGTTTGAACCAGGCATGGGGGAGAGGACCTGAGGTATTTTGTTTATAGCATGCATATAAAAAAAAAAAAGGGAGAAGAGAAAATGAAAAAAAAAAAAAGTTTTGAGCTTAACTGGCTAAGTTCTGCAGTCTTAAGCAAATCAGAACTCTAGGGTAGACTAAGTTAATTCTAGGGTCAAACTTTAGAAGCTAAATGAGTTGTTAGCTTTAGACCTTTAGGGTCCTTTGTGGACTTAAAAATTTAAGTAGGAGTTAAGTTGCGGACCATTCCTCAAGAGGTTGAGGAAGGGAAGCTAGGGTTTGAGTTAAAAGGTGGGGTAGTACCTGGAGTCTTGCTCTACCTTTTGCTTTATGGGTCCTTGTAACCCAAGCATCCAAATTTCACACAAATGGTCTGGTAATTAATTTAATTTCTGTCTTTCTAAAAAGAGATTTGGTACTCTTAGTTTTGACTTAAGAGAGCCTTGAAAACACATTTTGATTGGAAGAGTTCCCGCCGCAGGAGAGGTGGAGTATATACTCACCTTGAGGATGCGATGATAATATATTACCTCCTCGGTGCTTGTCTCTTAGGATATCCATCCTACTGGGGGCATGTAAGCGCATTGTGCGGTTCAGGTACCATGGGCGGCCCTATCTCGAAGTGCCGATTGCCATAGGCCTGAATTCGCTTAAGAAATCCATGGGAGATACTATCTCGAAGTGTCGATTGCCAGGAGTTCTTGGGGTCGTTATGGGTGGTGCTATCTCGAAGCATCGAAAGCTAGGCACCCTTTGAGGTATGGTAATGTGGACAATCCGACACAGACCGTGTTGATAGCTAATCTAAGGTTAGACTTAGACGAATAAATATATATATATATATAAATTTCTTTAACTCAAATAACTCAGACCATTGCACAAGCACGGATGCTTTAATCTCAGGGATCAATAAACTTTGGGGTAGAGTCAGAAATCCGGGAAACTTGTGCCTGCAGCTCGTCTTTAGCCGACCTAGTCTGTAAATTAGAAACTACTTAGGAACCTTGGGTCAAGAGTCTGAACTTAATATGCTTCTGAAGGAAGACCAAGTGGGTTGACTAGTCTACTTGGAGTGCCAGGTTTCGCTTAATTTTGCTAGGGACTAGCAAAAACTAGGCATGGGGCTATTTGATTAGCCCATAGTTGTGGGCTATTTAAATATTTAAGTGCCTAGACATTAGGTTAATTCTAACATTTATTTAGTATAAATTAAGATGTAAATAGATTAATTCATATTTTTAATTTAATTACATAATCCATGCATTGCATTCATATTTTAAGTACATTTAGAATTAGCTTAGAATGACATTCATCTAATTAGTTAACCAATTAGGTATATTATTTTCATTAACATAAAAGTTGAGGGTCTGTATATAAATGACCATAATATTTTAACATTATTTTATTTATTCTTCTTCTTGTAGGAACGGCTGGCTACCGCTCCAACGCCACCAGCTGCCGTGATAAAGAACCCATTCAAGGAGCAGCGGATATGTTGGATCTGGTCGGGCAGCTGATTTGAAATTGGTGCAGGCCACTACAAAAGGAGGAGGGAGGCAACCGAGCTCGGGAGGCCTCCACCATCGACCCACCACTGTGCAGAGAGATCTCCTCTCTTCCATTCCACACCGCCGGCCTAACTGTGGCGGCGAGTCTCCACCACCGTGGGCGTGTGATGTGACAGGCCACACTGCCATCCAGAGCTCGTCCGCATTACCGTGAACACCATAGCATGCATCTCCCTCATCGTCATCACCAACAACCACCGCCACAGCTACTGTGCAATCACCCTTTCAGTCAGTTAAGACGTCCGGGAAATTTCCCGGACGTCTGAAGTCCACCCCCCACTCCAGCAGCAATCTCCATCCTCTCACTTCACTTCCACCACCCACGCCGTAGCCGCCACCCGCTCATCTCCAGCCGCACGCAAGGCGTGCATAGCCTCTAGCCCTTACGCCCGCTCACTCCACCTTCCCCGCGCCTGCAGCCTTCGCCATCTCCACGCGCAACCGCCGGCGCACCCGTCTGAAGTCCACCCGCTCACCTTCAGCCTGCACCTCACCGCTCACCCGCGTGCATCAGCCTGCGCACACATCTGAAGCCACCCCCACCATTCCAGCAACTCCCAACAGTCAGCACACGCCCTCCTCCCACGCTTGCTGAACGTCACGCGTGCGCTCCTGCGCCCGCAGCACCTTCCCCGCACCTACTGCAGTGTGCGCCCACGCCAACTGCAGCCGCACCTGCAGAACCACCCGCCTGCGCCCTCCCGCCAGCAGTCCCGCGCGCACCTCACCGCCAACAGAGCGCGCAGTAGTCCGCCCACACCTCCAGCAACGCGCGCCACGCCCAACAAAAGCAGCTGCAGCCACCTCCGCCGGAGGTCGTCCGACCGCCTCCGGCTGCCGCGCGACACGCCGCCACCACCGTTTCGAAGCCCTCGGTCCAAGGGACTTCCTCCGAGCTTCCCGCATCTGGCCATCCACTCCTCTTCGCACACGGCCAAGGGGAAGAAATCTCTTATTTTGCTACAGTAAAAGGGCCATTAATATTTACATTTTCTACCATTGCCAACTTTTATTGATATTTTATTGAATTGCATTGCAAAAAATATCCTCTAGTTGTTAGAAATTACCATTTCAGCATGTTTTCTTGATATTACCTTAATCTGAAGGAAAATTTGGCTCGATTCTCGTCTAAACTAACTACGAACATACGTTTCTAATTGGTGCAAACTTAAATACATCATTGCCTCCCTGTGGATACCACCCACTCTTCTACGAGTGGTTATTTTAATTGTTGATTAGTCAATTTTTCCACCACATCAAACCACAAACGTCTTTAAAGTGAACAATCGACTCGTCAGGGACCAAGTGGGAGGTTGGCCCCAGGATGATCTGACAGAGTTAGGACGTGGTTGAGCAGATTCACAGGTGACTCTGCACTGTCAGGAGCAGACAGAAGAGCTATGTAGATCGGAAATGCAGAGAGGTGCAGTTTGAGGTTGGGGACCACGTCTTCCTTCGTGTTTCGCCCATGAAGGGCCTACAGTGGTTTGGAGTGAGAGGGAAGCTCACGCCGAGGTTCGTGTGATCCTTTGAGGTCCTGGAGCGGGTTGGACCCGTTGCTTACAGGCTTGCCCTTCCTCCCTAGTTTTCTGGTGTGCACAACGTGTTCCACGTATCCAACCTTAGGAAGTACATCGCCGATCCCAGTCACGTCCTGAGTCACGAGAGCGTCGACGTAAGCGACAACCTGACCTACCCCGAGCAGCCAGTGTAGATTCTCGACAGAGCCGTCCGCAGTCTGAGACGAAAGCAAGTACCCCTAGAGAAGGTTTTGTGGAGGAGCCAGCGGTACGAGGACGCTACTTGGGAGCTTGAGGCGGCGATGTGGGAGCAGTACCTGGAGCTTTTTGCGGGTACATCTTTTCGGACCGGCTTCGGTCCTCTTTGAGTTTGTTATGCATATATCGTTCTTTTCCATACCCTAGTTAGCGCAAGTTTCGGGAACGAAACTTCCATTGAGTTTGTTATGTTGTTATGACCCCAACATCAAACATCGTTTAAGACGTCTGGGAATTGATCTAGATGTCTGGTCAAACGTTTGGAAGCCTTCCCAGACGTCTGGAATTTAATTTTTTCGGTGTACAGGTTCTCGTCTACCCACATGCATGCGCAGACTGAACCGCCACCCTCCTTTCTTCTCTTTCCTTCCTCCCTACAGGCGTAGCCATCTTTTTCTCTCTCTCTCCCCATGGCATCCTTCAAATACCCCCCTTTCCTCTCCCACACTCTCACTCCACCGCCTTCTCTTCTTCTTCTTGCTAGTGAGAGAGTGAGCGGGCGAGGGCAGCAGCAGCTGCTGCCATGAGTGCATGGGGAGGAGGGGTTGCTGCGAGAGGGAGAGAGCTAGATCGCGAGGGTGCGAGCTCGCTGGAGCAGCCAGGACCGACCGGCGGGTGTGCAGCGAGAGCGTGGTGCTGGGGAGGAGCTGCTGCAGCTCAGGCAGCAGGAGAGCGTAGCACGGCACGGCCGTGCACTGCAGGCGGAGGGCGAGGAGGTCCTGATTCTAGGAAAATTTCCCAAAATCAGACTTCTGGACATACATCCAAACGACGCGAGAGACGTCTGGAGGAAGGTCCAGACATCTGAAAGGTAATATATTTTTCCTCCCTTCTTCTTTCGCGTGTACGGCCATGCAGCAGTTCTGCCGAAGGGTTCTGCTTCGTTCCGTGTTGAGGACGGTCGTATATGTGTGGAGGTCTCGTTCGGGAAGGCGCAAGGGCATGCCCTCCCACACAGATTGGACGTCTGGGCACAGTACCAAACGACGGAGAGGGTCTCCAGACGTCCGGAGTGACAATTAGACGTCTGGAAACTAAGTCTAGATGGTTCAGTGGGATTCTGGACATCTGAAGGACCACGTAGGATCAAGGTATGACCTAAGCCATCGCTTAAGACATCTGGAAGATGTTCCAGACGTCTAATTTTGGGCAGACTTGTCATTTTTGATCCGTTTAGGGTCCGTTCGAAGTCTGTTTTCCGCGTTTTAAGTTTCGTTCTTCTCAGTTTTAGTTCCTCTACCCATTTACAGTAATTGTATCCTGTTGTGAGTGGCTCATTGTAATTGATCCTTGTGTTAGGACCCCATTCCGTTGCGGCTCTGGGGGTTGCGAAGGCACGCGGGCTTGCCGATCACGCCCCCAATACTCCCGGTTTTGCGGGTAGAGTGGCCCCTTTAATTATTTATCAAAAATTATGCACTTGTGAAATAATTAGTAGATTTTAGTGTATTGCGTGAATCCTAGGACTGAAAAACTAGATTGAATGATAGATCCTAGGGTATGGCATGAATCCTAGGATTGAAAAACTAGATTGAATGATAGATCCTAGGATATGGCATGAATCCTAGGACTGGAAAACTAGATTGAATATATATATTGCAGTCTTGGAAAAGTAGAAAGGAAAACGATAACTGCCTGTAATTGGTTAATAGTTGCCCGGTTATGAATGGATAATTACTGTTGAGAACATGGGCTATATGAATATAAAGCTGAAATGATGAAACCTAAATTGGCTGAGTTAAAGAAAAATGAGCATGAACCCTACGGGGAATTAGGAGTGGAGCTCCTGAGAAGTGAATGGAATAGAATTGGGGAAGTGAGCTGGTCCTTGAGTACAGAGTACCAAGGAGAGCAACTGTCCCCCTGTTTAGTGCAGAGCAGAGCTAGCCATCCCAGGGACCTGGGGTTAGCCCTGGCCACTTTGTACCGACTTTTGGCCCCCGTGTACATAGTACAGAGGAGAGCTATTAATGTAGGGAGAGCACTAGCCACCCCATGGGTCCTGGGGTTCTGCTAGCCCTCCTACACCGACTTGTTAGGCCCACAGGGCAAACCAGGGTAGTCAGGCGAGGGTGCGCGGACTGTGGAGGGGCAAGACCCCTGTTTGGTTACTATGGAGGGGCTGGACCCCAGTTACTGAGTGGGTTCTGCCCTATAATGGTTCCGTGCTGTGCTTTGGGGTGCACCCGTTAACGAAAATGACTGACTGAGTGCCAATGCAGGATGGCTACCCGTGAGTTTATCGCGCATGACATAGTCACTGTTACGTCTGTCAGCGACCTTGGGGTGGTTGACTGAGGGTAGGACCACCACGGGGGACTCTCCCGGCCAAGGGAGCAGCACGTGTTACTTCTACTTTTCGGAAAAGACTGCAATCAAGTTCGTTCCCACGAGGAACATTCAAGATCAAGAGAAAGATTTGAGGAATAATTCAATAACGAGTAAATGGAAAAATAAAGAGATAAAAAATATAACAGCTACTGTCCACCTTACTGTTTTTCTTAGCATTTGGTTGCCACTCTACTCAGCATTTCGCTAACGTGTCACCTTTGTCACCTTTTCAAGATCAGGTGTTGAGCAGCCAGAGTCAGTGGCTGCAGAGGGTGCTGGGCCTAGTAGAGCCTAGTAGTTTTACTTGTGTAGTACCCACTGTACCGTTCCTTCTATTGTAGTGAGTATTTTCTATTACCACTATACTCTTTTATTGTAAGCATCATGTTTATGTACCTGTTTATTTCTTTACTGTTGTGGTAGTGTATATTGTTGTAGTTCTTTTCTTTACTGTTGTACTTTGTTACTGCTAGTTATATACATGGTGAATGTGGTTTATTTTACTACTCTTTTGGTTACTTTCTCGTTGGACAACTAGGTCTTGGGATCAGTTGAGTCGATCCGATTCTCATGTCTCGTAAGGATTCGGGAATCGGGTCGTAACAATTTGGCACCAGCAAAATAGTCAGTTGTGACTGCATTAACAGGAAACTTGTTTGTCGTAGTCATGCCTTCCTATGTTAGCAGGGGCAATTCAGTAATTTATGGATCAGGATAATCAGAATCAGGGGTGTCGTGATCAGATGAACACCCCATATAATCAGATCCATGGGAAAAAATGTGCATTGCGGTGGTCTCAGTCCTATGTGGATCGAGGTTTAAAAACCCTGACAATGAAGACGAATGCGGCATTGGGTCTTCACAAAGGAGCCCAATGTTACCATAGAAAGCTAATTCCTCGTCTTCACCGTCCTCCTCGATGTGATCACAGTTAAAGCTCTTTGATGCCCTAAATATATCTAGTCTCAGTCTTTCATTTCCTAAGGCAATCTCCATACACCTGGATGCACAATTGATGTTCGCTCGGGCTGTCGCCAAAAATGGGCAACCTAAAATGATTGGTGCATCACAGAGATTAGGAGGAACCTCCATATCGAGAACGAAAAAATTTGTGGGAAATTAGAATCCACAAAGCTTATCGATCACGTTCTCAACCACCCCCTTGGTGTTTTCACCGATCGATCACCCAGCTGAATAGTAACTGAGGTGGGTTTAACTCCCCAAATCGAAAACGATCATATACGGTAGTGGGAGTTAAGTTGATGGACGAACCTTGATCAAGAAGGGATCGATCAAATGGAGAATCTTGCAAAAAGCAGGAAATGAGTGGGGTACCAGGGTCTTTCTTATTAGGCGGTAGGTCAGCTAGAATCACGGCGCTAGCTTCCTTTGACAGTACCGCCTGTCGTCCTTTCTTCTGTTGTCGGTTCGAAGTATAGTAGTCCTTAAAGAACCTAGTGACAACAAAAATGTGATCTATGGCGTCGAGGAGGACCTGAATATGAACTTCCTTAAACATTGATTTCAGGTCCTCGAAATTCCACGTACCCTTTTTCCATGCTATATCTCATGTCAAAGCCTCAAGAAAAGGGATGGGAATCTTAGGGTCAATTGGCCTCTTGCCTTTATCTACCGTAGGTGGCTCCTAAGAAGGAGTTGAACCATCTTATGGTGAAAGGCACGAAAAATCTGGACCCGCCTACCTAAATGATGGGTCATATGTCTTCTTCCCACTCCTCAATGAAATAGCTTTCTCATCGGCATGCTATCGTGAGGTGGAGGAGCGAAAGGGGTAGAGTATGCAGGGTTCTGCATCAAAGGCGGCTGGCCTTGAGCATAACCGGGTGGTGCAAGAGGCGCCTGTAATATAGCATGCACCTATTCCTGTGGTGCTTGAAACCTAGGCAAGGCGCCTTGGTTCTGCACATATTATGGGTTAAGGATAGGTTGGGAGGGCAAGGCTCCCTGAGTCCTATGCTCCTACAACAGTTGGTTCTACGTGTTTTGGATGCTCTGTATTTGGTCAGCATTGCCTTCATTATCTGCAAGCTATCTTGCGTAGATTTCCTCATTGATTCTTGCAGTTCCTCTTTCAGTGCCTCCAAAGGGTCAGCCTGCTTTGGAGGGTTACCGACAGCTTGATGCACCGGCTGATATATAGAAAATGATTGCTACTGAGATGGGAATGGCTACTACCGTGGATACGTGTTTGTGCATTCCCGTATTGTTTGGTCTGGTAGTGTGGATCTTGATGTGGTCTCTGCGAGTTACCAGGCCAGGAGAAATTCGGATGTTGGGCCAACTAGGGTTATACGTTTCTGAGTACGGGTTATTACTCTCGTATCCTTGAAAGGCATTGGTGTCTTTGTAGGCCGATGACGTCTGAGACGTATATTCATCAAGGGAATACACATTAAAATCATCATGTGGTGCGTAACCCCGATTATGCCGTGCCAGATCGAGATTATTTGCGGGGTCCCATTATGCGGGATCCTGTGAATGTGGAGAAGATGCATCCCGAGTGAGTAAATTAACTTTAGCAGGAGGGGCTTGGGGTGCATAGGAGGATCTAGATATAGCAGAATTTCCAGAGAATTTGGGTCAAGCTCGAATCAATTCATCAAGCTTCTTATCTAGTAGATCCACCTTATCCATTTTCTTGGTGATGATGTCATATCAACTCGAGTAGATTCGGTGTGAGCCTCATGGACACTAACTCATTGCTGTCCAAGTCGTTGGAATTGGTTCATCAACATGACATTCATCGAGTTCTCCGCCAAGGACTCGAATAACTTAAATGCGTTGTTTTAATCTTTTGTGAGGAAATTCCCGCCACTATATGCATAGGCCAGATACCAATGTGTCATCTAACCCATGGTAGAAGATCTGAGCCAGGTGCCATCTGGGCACACCATGGTGAGGGCATTTCTTAAGGAGATCGTGAAATTGATCCCAGACGTCATGCAACTTCTTCCCTAGTCCTTGGCTGATTCCTTTTTTAATTATCTTTTTATAAAATATTTTTTTGAAATTTTTACTGTTTCAAGTGAATAAATACGATTTTTTAACTATCGGGGGGTCAAATCTAGAACTTTGACCCCTTGTTGATTTGTTGATTTGAAATAATATCAATTTAACTCCAAAAATTCAATAAAAATATGGAAATGAAAGCTAATTTGATAAACGTTTAAACCCCACCATTTTTTGTCAAATCTGATTTATGTGTTATTCGAAATCACTTTTTGAAATAAAAAATGTTCAGAAAATCAACATCTAGATGTAAAAATGAGGTGATCCTATATTGTACTAGATAGGTGACACGTAAGAACTACCAAAGATCATGAAATTACACTAAATCGAGAGTGGAAAAATTAGAAAATTAAATAATCTGAAAATCTAAACTAAAATCTAAAACTGTCTAAATAAGAAATACTAATGACAAAGAAGTGATTCATTAATTTATTAAGCAACTGGCTATGTTCTATAAAAAAATTCAAACTACAATAGCTAGAAAGCAAAAGAAAATTAAAGAGGAGGTTGATACTCGAGTCTCGACACCCAAATTTGATATGGGCAGTCACTATGTTGATAGCAAGGTGGTTGATGGGCTTGAAATTATGCCGCCCAAATTTGATATGGGGGGTATGTTGATGTCTCGGCACCCAAATGATAGATAATTACATGACATTAATTTCTTTCGTGTTTCATGACAGTGATGTAGCTTGTAATTTAAATTTTGGAAAAATGTTATGTTAATCCTAGGATATTTGGTTATTTTTATTGGCTTGTGTTTCTTATTTTTTACCATTTGCAAAGATAGATACTTAAAAATTTGTTTCAATATTATTCACTTTTTATTGATTCTCTTATATGGAGACTATGTATACTTCTGGCTTACTAGAATCAATTTGATTTTTATCAGCTCTTGCAATTCTTTTATTTTTGTTGTAGTATATGAAAAAGTCATGTTTGTGTAACTTATATAATATAGAAAAACTAGAGCTAACAATACCTAATAATACATTTGTATATTAGTATATTAAGAAACTATTCAATGAT
This sequence comes from Thalassia testudinum, assembly GCA_037157565.1. Lineage (NCBI taxonomy): Eukaryota > Viridiplantae > Streptophyta > Magnoliopsida > Alismatales > Hydrocharitaceae > Thalassia > Thalassia testudinum. The sequence continues at coordinate 7,588,723 of JAZHRO010000040.1, read as the reverse complement.
AATGGAAAAATGTCACTGTATGTGTTTGTCAAGACTTCATCTTTCTATAGTGCCGATAATACTAACATTTTTTTACTATTATCAAATATTAATTTAAACATTGAATACTTATCTATAGCGATGGTAGTGCCGATGTTATACATTTTTAGAGTTGACAATTTTGATCAACACTGACGGATAAAACCATTGTTGTTAGCATGAAAGCTGAATTGGACAACCTTTGGAATTGGGTGCAACACTGATGGCTTTTCCCGTCGAGATAGCCGGTAGCAATGCCTCTTAAGAGGATGGCAAAGTTGACCATCAGAATAGGCCTTTGCAGCTATAGCAACGATATTTTAGACCTACACCAACAGTTTTAACCATCGGTGCAGGTACAGACTGTTGTCCTGGGAGGAATAATTATTTACCAATTTAAGCTCACTAATGATTTACCAAATCAAATAGTTTGCAATGGGAACATCAAAACCATGATTATGCTCATCAACCAAGTGAATGAAAATCAACATCTAGATGTAAAAATAAGGTGGTCCTATATTGTACTAGATAGGTGGCACATAAGAACTACCAAAGATCATAAAATTACTCTAAATAGAGCTTGGACAAGTTAGAAAATTAAATAATCCGAAAATCTAAATTAAAATATAAAACTGTCTAAACAAGAAATACTAATGACAAAGAAGAGATTCATTAATTTATTAAGCAACTAGCTATGTTCTATAAAAAAATTCGGACTACAATAGCTAGAAAGTAAAAGAAAATTAACTAGGAGGTCGATACCCGACACCCAAATTTGATATAGCCAAATGATTGCGGTAGGTCAGTGGCAAGGTGGTTGATGGGCAAATGACGATGATGGTGGAGTCATGGTCAATGAGATAAAGTCGCAAAATCCAGTGACGAAACTTGGATTAAGGAGGGAGATGGTGACGTTACGTAATAAGTACTTAACTAACAAAGATGAAAACTACTCGTGAAATTTTATGCCCCTAAGAGAAGAAATGGTGTCTCCTTTTATAATGTGATATGGGAGAGAATAAGGCATAGAAACATTGGATTAATAACATGAAAGATATGAGTACGAATATACGTATTGTAATGTGTTTTGCAATGCGTGGTCAAGAATCAACCGATTGAAAATCAAGAACCAAATACATCGATTGAAAATGGTTTTCTACCGGTTGAAAATCAAAATAAATCGATTTAAAATCAAAACATACTAATTGAAAATCAAAATATATCGGTGTGTTTTGCCTTTTTTATCGGTGGAAAATGATTTTTTACTTGGAACATGATTTTTCATCTATGGGAAGTGATTCTTTACTTAAAAGGTGGTTTCCACAATGTATTTTCGGTATCCACTAGTGGAAATCGAAAATACATTGGTTGAAATCACAACTCTCATCCGTGCATTGTAAAACGCATTATACAGTGTGTTTGTTCACTTTTCCTCTAATATGAATTAAGATCAAATAAAGGTTATAGCTGGATCAAAAAGGGCCACCCATGGGTTGGTAATGATGCTAATGTAAATTATTGCAGCTGGAATTTAAATCATAATGACCTATGGCATTTATCTTGGAGCCAAAGGAAAAAGATCATTGATGGTAACACCATCATTAGCTATAACTAGCTTTAATTAATCAAAATCAAGAGATAAAAGGTCTTACATAATCGCCTGATAGCAGTAATTCCATGCAAATCCATTTTGAGAAAGAAAACAATAAAAAGGGTTAATTTTACAGTTTTAACATCACAGCATAAATGTAGAGTAACCATAGGATTTTCCAAGGGTTAATTTAAGTTCATATGATCATTAAAGTCCAAAGAGTGGGCCCAAACAGACAGAAATAGGGTTTCACATGTTTCAAGAATCGAATCACAACACAAAATCCTAATTTCAAACCTGCTTGAGTTGAAGAGGTTCTGATAAGAATAAAATTCATCTAAACCTCCAAAAACTTATAGAGAATAATTCTGAGAGGTTTGGTATCCTTAATTTGACCATCTTAATCCATGTTGACCTTGAATAGAGTCGGAGATAGGATTTTGCCCTAATTTGTGCTCCTGTGCAAATTTTCCAGTCAAATAAGGTCAAAACTGAAATCCAAGTTCACCATTAGATTCCTTGGATCCAAATTAAGTTAGTACCAAAATTTGGGCCCAATCAGAGTCCATCTTGACCTAGTTTGCAACTTGGTCCCCTAACATCTGTTTTTTTTTTAGAAGGAAAGGAATTTTGTCGAATCACCGATAGCAAACCAAGAGAGCTTTTATTTATAAAAAATAATGAAACAATTACATAACCAAACCCCATTAATGTATGAGATTCCAGCAACTATTGACAATCTTATCCACATTCACTAGACTCTCCTGAAACACACACTCATTTCTAGCCCTCCTAATAGACCATAAAACAGCCATCATAGATAAACATGGCTTATTCACCCTTAGGAGAGAATTCTAGAGATTCTCCCACATGGGAAGAGATTCTCTACAAACTCTCCTCCAAACATAATCTATGATCACACAAGAAGAAAAAATATGAGTGCTGGAATCGTTATGCATCCCACATAAATGGCAAAACTACACAGGAGTTCCCATTCTCCTATGCCTCAGATCTCCGGTAATCAAGCCATCCCTTCTGCATAACCACAAAAAAATTTGTATCTTCAGTGGTACCTTCAATTTCCATAATTTTTTCCCCACCTCATCAACTTCCACCATCTTGGATGAGTTAACCAGCTTGTCGTAGGCAGTCGCTAAGGAAAACTTACCCTCCCACTTGTATGTGTCATATTCATTAGGTGTGGATTTGAAGGTAGCAAGTTCTTGCATGAGGCGCTCATTCTCTACTCGTGTTCTGGTTTCATGATTATTCCACATTGCATTATTCGATGACCACTTTTCAGAAGCCATGTCCCAATAATCATAAACCACAACATTCTTATCAGAAGCAGCTGCAAAAGCAAGGGGGTACCTATCTTTAATCACCCCCCAGGGAACCAATTCTCAAGCCAGAATTTGAAGCTTTTTCCATCACCTAAAGTAGATTTGAATAAATTCCAATTATCCGCCAAAGCACGCATCACTGAAGACAAAAAGGGAGAGGGTTTGTGGGGATTTAGGCGATTCTTCTCGTCATTGGTAGCCCCATAGCTATCCTGAACGATCTCTGTCCACATTTTTTTTCCCCTTGCAGTAGTCGAATAGCCCACTTCAACAACAGAGCATCATTAAATTCTTTGAGGGATCTAATTCCCATGCCACCAATCTTTTTTGGCCTGCAGATCGAATCCCATTTTATTGGTTGAAGGAAAGCCCCATGGTGAGAGGCCCCTTTCCAAAAGAATCTCTTACGCATCACATCGAGTTTTTTCCAAATTGATTTTGGGGCACTGAGAACAAAAAAGAAAAAAATTGGAATTGATGTAATAATGACCGAGTTCAATAAAATATACCTCCCACCCTTTGATAAGTAGCGACTGCTCCAACCCTCTAATTTCGTAGCCACCTTTTCATATAGGAAGGACCAGTCAGTTTTCCTCAGTTTAGTGCACTTCAGAGGCAACCCCAGATATTTGATAGGTAGTGTGACCATAGGCGTGCCGAAGATGGTGGAAATGTCATTATGGATCATTCCATTCATACCAAAACAGACTGATGTAAACGTGTTTACATTGCTTAAGATGTTTATTTATGCATGTTCTTAAGCATAGGATTGCATTACATACTATAAATATTGCATAACATGCATCATCTTACATTTAGATTAGTTTGAATAAAATGGAGGTTAATTGTCTCCTTTTATATTCATGGACAGGGCAAACTTTTTATCGGGACCTCAGATCGAAGATCCAACCATACAGATGTGATCAGGGCGATGATTGGAGTCCAATGACTCCAAGATCGCCCTAATCAGACATTTGTAGCATTAAATAGAGACTGAGGTACCCTAGAAGATCAAGGGCCAAGATGGTGTGAATTTGCACTTCAAACAATAAATTCGACTGCATGGATAGATTCAGATCGACGATCGCAGCCTAACAGCGTGAAAATCGACTCAATCTGACAACCGTGGCACCATCTACATCATCCATAAGATGGACGGCCAAATCTCAGCCGCCAACAGGCCGCTGCACTCGCCGCACCCTCTCTTCTTCGTCACTTCTCCACCTTTGGATGCGCATCCAACGGCTATGGATGCACGCACCTGAATTCATCTCCACGACACAAGAGCCGCTGTAGCATAGTGGGTGAACATGCTCGCGAGAAGGTGAGGCACACGTTCGAGCCTGCGCGAGAGGCATCTAAGGCGCGGGTGAGCGGGCTCCATGATCGCTCTAGCACGATCAAGCAGCTGCTGGCGCTCAATCTGTCCCACGTGCTAGCGCACGCCTGCGCCTCACGTGAGATCAGATGCGGGCGGGCACGCAGAGGAGGCGCTACGAGGCACGAGATAAGCCGTCCGATCTCATGATCAGATGGCTAGGATTAGCTGAACATGGAGCGCACGTTACGCGTGAGCAAGAGAGCAGGCACGCGGGCGGCACCCCACTACGCCCACGATGGGGCTTTAGCGACGGTTTTATCCATCACTAAAGAACCCTGATTTAATGTTTTTCAATTAAATTGACCAAATTGCCCTCACTCCTTACAACTATAAAAGGAGACCCCCTCCACATGAAATTCTTATCCCATCCTTCTCTTCTCTCCCTCTCCAAAGCTCAAGAGAAGCTTGTCCCACACTCGGAATGCTTCTCGCGAGATAAAGTCAAATTTTCATCCTCCTTTCGGAAGTGGATCCCGCGACGACGATGACGTGCTGCCCTGCTCCCATTCTTCTTGCTTTGTCCTCCTTCGTCCTGCTCTGTTCCCCGTCTTCCAGGCGTTGACCCATCCGACTTGTCCTCCAAGCAACCGTCAAGGAGGATATCTCTCTCCCCATTCTTTTACTGCTTTCTAGAGTAGATTTACTGCTTTTTAGTGTAATCATTTTCCCGCTTTCTAGTCGTAATGTTTAGTGTAATGAACAATCTCTTTGATGATGAATTCCATGTTCATTCTTCATCTGTTTTATTTTTTTTGTAATATTCTCTCTCTCTCTCTTTCTCTCTCTTCTATTTATTGTAAATAGTTAGATAGTTCTTAATCAATTAATCTACCTTGTGACAAATAAAACAAACGCGTATTTTAAATCAAACGTCCACCTCCTTGAGTTCGTCCCGGGATTTTTATTCCGGTATAAATTTTATTTGTTGAACACGAGTTCTTCGCTTTCAAACTATAACGACAGGTTTTCAAAACCAAACATGTTAGCGTAGAAACCCATGCATTCAACATTTTGGTGCCGTTGCTGGGGAGGCGATGCTCTTTGATTTTTTTTTTTGCGTTTTTACAACTTACGAATCATTTACCTCACTTCTCTCCTTTCTTATTGTGATTGCAGGTACTCTTTCAAGACGAGGAAATGCAGTAGATCGGAGCAAAGTGCTGTTGAAGATTCTATAAGTTATCCCCCACCTCCCACCCATTAGCTTTCATTTCACCACATAATAACACAAACATCAATTAGCCTAGGTGTTCTTATAAACTCTAATGTTAGTTTTGTTTGTTTGTTTGATGCTCACACTCACCTCAACCTCCACATTTAAAAAAAAAAAAACTCACAGAGGTACACAACCTCATCTGATTTTCAAACTCAACAGGTAAACTGATCTTTAGAGCCGATACACACAACCAAACACATAATTGAGTAGAAATCAGATTAGGTAATCAATTGTGTGCCTAATTAAGTGGTGCAACAGGCCAATTATTTGAGTTGATTGGGCTGCACCACTTCAATTAAAATCAACTCATCAAGTAGCTGCTGCTTAGGTTCAACTCTTAGGGATTTACCAGGCACTCCACATTCTTTTAAGTTTTAAAGGAAAACATCTTCACCTGTGCTTTCAAAACCTGTTGTGCCAACAAAATTGGATTGAAAACACCTAAAGTTGAATCTTAAAAGCTACTAAGCAAGATTTGAACCTTAAAATTCATCGCATCAGTAGTAATCTTGCTTGAAAACCACTGGTTGTGCACGCACACACACATCAACCAGTCATTAAGGGCACAACCCAGATAAAGGGCCCATCACATTCCAAAGCACATTCAAACCTAGTCCTAAATAAAACAGAGTAGATGTTGGCCTTAAGGATTCAACTCGCTCTTTAGAGCCCAAAACGAGATTATTTTTATTAGGTTGTTTCTACTGTTCAATCTGATGTCTAGCTAGGGGAGCAGAATCAAACGATCATGACTGGGGGGTACACTAGGAACCAGAGGTGCAAGCCGAAGGAAGAACCTTCTCCCCAGTCCCTCCTTCTAACTGGTTGAATTGAACAGACAGAAGTAGATCAAATTGTTTCTTTATCTTAAGATGGGTTTTGGGAGTCTGTAGGTCTTTAGGCTAGCCCACTTAAAGACAGGTTTGATTGCTTGTATTGCAGGGAACCTTTCTTCCTCCCATTTATCATGAATCCTTCCACATATTATACGCATTCCTGCTCTTTCACTCTTGTTTTGAATTATCCTCAACATGACGATTATCCTGACTCGTACTGTAATCAACCATCAGTTAGTTGGGATAACTCAGATTGGGGATACAGTTTCGGACCTCCGTGTTTAGGGTCTAACCTTGAACACTATGATTGCAATTTCTATCCTTCTCAGAGCCACATCGATTATAGATCGTCATCATTTCATGGACAACCTAATTCTATCTACAATCAGGAAGGATACATTGATCCTTACCCATCCTCTGATTACACTACCTTTAGGTCATCACCACCTTTTGAACAATCTGAAATGACCTATTATCATGAAGGGTATAACGAATCTCAATTCGTTAACTCCTCTACATTGATCCTAAACCCGCCCAACCCTGAACCAACTCATTTGGTTCAGGGTAACCAGGTTCAAGATAAGGTTCTAGCTAACTTGAGGAATATCATACAATCTTTAGAAGTTTAGTCAACACCTTGCATTGAGAGATTGGAGCCCCTGATTGAAATGATTGATGATTTGAATAAGTATTTATTGGATTGGCTCTAGGATGTTAAGGATAAGAACCCGGATGAGTTTCTACTTGGGAAGTTAGAGAAATTGAGGATGAGATTTGTGGTCGCTTTAGTTCAATTGTGGGATGATTCCCAGGATGAACTCCCTTCAGGCGAGCCAATGTCAGAACCCATTCAGGCACCTGTTGGGGGGAACACGTGTTACAAGGCTGACCAGATTGAATTAGAGCAACCAATTAAGATGATCTAATTTCTTCACCTGAGATCCCTGAGCCGGGGTACGAGAAAACATATGTCTCCATGAATCAGAAAGCGATAGATGATTTTGGGACATACATTAATAAGGATCTTGATTTCTTTGATTCTGATGGTGAAGATTCAATTTGCGAAGTCTCACGCGAGTTTACAGAATATGATTTCTGTGAGATGATTGGGCTTGAGGATCTAATAAATCATTTGATAGCCCAATAACTGAGGAAACTGATCTTATTGGAGCTCACATTACGGATCCAGAATCACATTTTCTAGAGGATTCAATCCAATGCCCTGATGGTCAGTTACACCTCATTGAGCTTATCGATCATTCTATTTTTGAGATAACTAGACCCAAGTCAATTCTGATTCAGCCACATCTTTTAGACTTGGAAATTTCAGATGGGGTGATTAATATGCAAGAGGTTCCGGAATTTAACATTCTGAATGAGGAGGATAGGAGCTGGAAAATTCTGATTTGGGAAGCAAACTTTGGAGGAAATAGAAGACTAAGTCTAAGGGTTCCAATTCATCTGAAACCATCAAACCAGGACCCTTACGACATCTGTTCTGAGGATGTCCAACCCAAGCACATTCATTGATTATCCTTTGGAGCTTGAATTCTCTGTAACCCGACTTTTTGGTCTTGGGTTGCATCCTCATATATCGCAGGCCCGACCCCACTTGTATACTGATTTTAGGTTTTGGGTAATTTTTATCCAGAACCTGAGATATTCTCGATTATGCGATATGGGTCTACACCACAATCTGGTCCACATCTGTGGACATCTGTTGGTAGGTCAGAGGTTTCTTCTCTTTATTCTGATTTTGACCTACACCTGTGAATTCTTTATTTCTCTTCTTTGTATAGTGTGCCTAGCTGAAGGCACTAAATTCAGCACGTATATAGTTCTTTTTAGTTTTTATCTCAGAGCGGACCCGACATTCATGCAATTTAGGTGCTTTCTAAGCTATTCCACTATGTTTTGTCTTTTTAATACAATGAGGACATTGCATTAGATAGGCATGGGGGGTGGATATTCATCTCTGAATTTATTCGTCAGCTCCATAGATTTATTTTATTTTCTTTTGTATAAAAAAAACTGAATTAGGAAAGAGAACTTGTGTTTAAGAAAATTTTCAATCTTAGGAAATACTACATTATGATCTGGACACAAAGACCCTTCAGGTCTTTGGACTTAATCACCCTATGTATCAACTAAAATGTGGATTTGTCTTTCGAGTCCTTGCCATCTTAATTCTATCGTAATTGGAGTAAATAAGTTTAGGTGATAAGTACACGACTTATCAACCTACCCTCTGATTTGAGGGAATTTTGAGTTTTAAGCATCTACACACTTTCTTTGCACGGACTCATTATTCGGTGATTTTAACGGAAATTGGGTAGCTAATGAACCTTCTAGGGTGATATGGCTGGCAAGTTATCATTGGTAATAGCCCATAGGTAGGTTGTCCAGAGCCCAGTCACAGGACCTTTCTCTTTTTTGCTGCCTTTAGGTAAATCTTAGACCAGGGAAGTCACCTACTTAAAAAAGAGAAAAGAAAGTCCAAAAAAAAAAAGAAAAGAAAAGAAAAAGAAAAGGAGAAAATAAAAATAATAATAATAAGCCACACTTCGCCGCATGAGTATGGCTGGTAAGTTGTCGGTGGTAACAGCTCATCGACCAATTGTCCAGAACCCAGCTCAATAATTGCACTGAAAATTCCCAAAACACTTAGGAAGAAGTGAAGTAGAATAAACTGGGGAGAATACACTGGATTCACCCTTGTGTTGAACCCGTAAAAATAAAAGTAGGGAGAAAGCTACCGGTTGTAAAGATACACCTTTGGGCAGAATTCTCTTTTTAAGGTCACCTAGAGGCATAGAAATCCGAAGTCCGTTTTAACTGTCGATCAACGAGTCTATCACATTCACAATAAGATGCTTAGAACTTAGGGTTCTCATCAAAGCTTGGGTGAGTTGAATGGCCGTAGAAAGCCACTTTTAAACCCTAAAACTTGAAAATCCAAAAAAATTAGAAAAGAGGAAAAAGAGAAAAAGAAATTTTTCTTTGAATAAGTTGAGGGCTTGAAGCAGTCTGCATTTTGGCAGATACCCAAGCACTGTTGTGTCTTTGAAAGTTGAAATCCTAAGTAAACATTTTCTTAATGATTGAAAATAACTCATGTCCATGTAATCCAACCTAATTCTTTTTTAAATAGCATATAATTTTTGCTAGGGACTAGCAAAAGATAGGCATGAGAGTATGATGTAAACATGTTTACATTGCTTAAGATGTCTATTTATACATGTTTTTAAGCAAAGGATTGCATTACATACTATAAATATTGCATAACATGCATCATCTTACATTTAGATTAGTTTGAATAAAATGAAGGTTAATTGTCTCCTTTTATGTTCATGGACAAGGCAAACTTTTTATCGAGGCCTTGGATCGAAGATCCAACTGTACAGATGTGATCAAGGCGATGATTGGAGTCCAACGACTCCAAGATCGCCCTAATCAGACATCTGTAGCATCAAATAGAGACTGAGGTACCCTAGAAGATCAAAGGCCAAGATGGTGTGAATTTGCACTTCAAACGACAAATCCGACCACACGGATGGATTCGGATCGACGATCACAGCCTAACGACATGAAAATCGAATTAATCCGACAACCGTGCACCATCTACATCATCCAGAAGATGGATGGCCAAGATGGCACCATGTGTAGCCATCTCAGCCGCCCAACCGGCCGCTGCATTCCCTGCACCCTCTCTTCTTCTTCGCTTCTCCGCCGTTGGATGCACATCCAACGGCTGTCGATGAGCGCTCCTGAATTCATCTCCGCAACACAAGAGCCACTATAGTGCAGTGGGTGAATGCACTTGCGAGAAGGCGAGGCGCACGTTCAAGCTTGCGCGAGTGGCATCTGAGGCGCGGGTGAGCGGGCTCCGTGACCGCTCGATCATGATCGAGCGGCTATGGGTGCTCAATCCATCCCACTCGCTAGAGCACGCCCGTGCCTCACGTGAGATCAGGCGTGGGCGAGCGCGCAGAGGAGGTGCTGTGAGGCACGAGATAAGCCGTCCGATCGTGGATCAGCTGAACGTGGTGCGCACGTTATGCACAAGCAAGTGAGCAGGCGCGTAGGCGGCACCCCACTATGCCCACGATGGGGCTTTAGCGACGGTTTTATCCATCACTAAAGACCCCTGATTTAATGTTTTTCAATTAAAATGACCAAATTGCCCTCACTCCTTGCAACTATAAATGGAAACCCCCTTCACACGAAATTATTATCCCTTCCTTCTCTTCTCTCCCTCTCCAAAGCTCAAGAGAAGCTTGTCCCACACCCGAGATGCTTCTCGTGAGATAATGTCAAATTTTCATTCCCCTTTCGGAAGCGGATCCCGCGACAACGACGTACTGCCCCGTTCCCATTCTTCCTGCTTCATCCTCCTTCGTCCTGCTCCATTCCCCGTCTTCCAGGCATCGTCCTGTCCGGCTCGTCCTCCAAGCAACCATCGAGGAGGATATCCCTCTCCCTATTCTTTTTACTACTTTCTAGAGTATATTTACTGCTTTGTAGTGTAATCATTTTTCCGCTTTCTAGTCATAATGTTTAGTGTAATGAACAATCTCTTTGATGATGAATTCCATGTTCATTCTTCATCTGTTTTATTTTTTTTGTAATATTCTCTCTCTCTCTCTTTCTCTCTCTTCTATTTATTGTAAATAGTTAGATAGTTCTTAATCAATTAATCTACCTTGTGACAAATAAAACAAATGTATATTTTAAATCAAACGTCCGCATCCTTAAGTTCGACCCAGGATTTCTATTCCGGTATAAATTTTATTTGTTGAACACGAGTTCTTCGCTTTCAAACTATAACGATAGGTTTTCCAAGCTCAACACGTTAGCGTAGCAACTCGTAGCATTCAACACAGACCAAGGAAGATTTGTTTCCATTAAGTCTAAGACCAGAAATCTCACCAAAAATATTTACCATATAAAATAGCACTTGCGCTTCCCTCTTCCCCCTTCCATGAAAAAGACAGTGTCATCTGCGTATTGGAGAATGGGAGCTAAGGCCCTGTTATTAAACATTGAATACCCCCTTATCAATCCATCAGCTGCTAGTTTGCATGCATATCTTGCTAATGTATCCACTGCAAGGTTAAATATCAAAGGGGCAAGTGGACACCCTTGCCTTACCCCACATTGGGGTTGAATCCATGCTCGACATGGTTTCCCATTTATCAAAGGGGAAAAGGAGGCAGTCATGATACACCTCTTCACCCACTGTATCAACTGAGGGGGAAATTTTCTCCTTTTGAGGATTTCCCACAAGTACGGCCAGGAGACTGAATCATAGGCTTTGAAGAAGTCGACTTTCCATAGAAAGGCCTTGGTCTTTTGCTTGTGCCATCCCATCACCATCTCTTGTGCCATAATGAAGGATTCTTGTAGCGACCTCCCAGGAAGAAAGGCAGACTAGACCGGCATTATCAAATCCTTTAGTACCTCACGTAATCTGCTGGCTATAATCTTACTGATAATAAGATAAATAGAATTTGACAAGGCAATGGGTCTATAATTAGAGAATTTCTCTGCACTTGATTTTTTTGGTAACAAGAACAAGTAAGATTTATTCAATCTCTCAAACCCAGAGTTGCCCAATTCAAATTCATGAATAACCTTCATTACATCCATTTTGACAACATTCCACATTTCTCTGTAGAAGAATACCTGAATCCCATCCGATCCAGGAGCCCCCTCATTATTCAAATCTTTAATTGCTTTCAATGTTTCTTGTTTAGAAATAGGAGCAACTAGCATGGCCATCTGATCACTATTGACACTTGGGAAATCAGCCGATGCCATCCTCCAAGAGCCCCTTGGTGTAGCCTTGGCAAGTTCTTTGAAATATTTGCCAGCTTCACTTCTGATTTCATTAATAGAAGTAATAGTTCTCTCATCCACTCTAATTGATGAGATGAGATTGAACCTTCTCCTAGCACTGGCCGCTAGATGGAAGAACTTCGTGTTAGCATCACCTTCCTTGAACCACAGTTGTCTAGATCTTTCATGCCAGTCCACTTCTTTTTTCAAATCTTCCTCCCCAACTGCCTGCTGCATCTACTATCTTTGTTGTTGTTCTTGAGAACTCAAATGCTGCCTACACTCCTTCAAATCCAGATCTCTGATGATTGCCAATGCCTCCACCCTCCTTTGTTCCCTGATCAGTGCCACTGTCTATCCATATTCTTTCAACATGGAGCGCAGACCTACCAACTTTGAAGCCAACTGTTGTGTGGCAGATCGCTGCACTTCCTTGTTCTGCCACCAATTAGTTACCATCTCCACAAAGCCCTCCTCCCTAAACCAAGACTTCTTGAGTTTGAAATATGACCCAATGTCAGAATTCACCCCACGGTCCCACACAAGTGGAGTGTGATCAGAAAAGGGCCTATCAAGGCTTATAACTGCCAATAATTGATGTCTCTCCAGTAGGCTTGGGCTACCAAAGAACCTATCCAACTTAGAGCACTGTCCACTGCTATTTCTTCAAGTGAATTCAACTCCACTGATAGGATACTCAGTGATACCCAAACTCTGCACAGCCATCTGGAAGCCAGCCATTGAGCTGTCAATCCTACCCTCAGGTCTGTCATCATTTGATAAATGACAATTGAAGTCGCCTCCTATAAGCCAAGGCACCTCCTGCACTCTTTGGTGCATTGCAGACAATTCTTCCCACAGATCTGCCCTGTCTATAGCAGCACATGAGCCATAAATGCACGAGACATACCATTCCAAATTTCCTTGGAGGGATTAGCATCTGTAGGTAAGCACATGCCTATCACGAAAGACTTCAATTACCATGAGACAGGACTTTCTCCACCATATGGCCATTCCACCAGACCTTCCAGCTTTCACCACACAATCTGCATATCCAAACTACCTAAAGAAGTCCCATACCTGACCATTCTCCTCCTCCACATGTGTCTCTTGAATGAGAGCACAATCAATTTCCCACTTAGAAAGGTATCTACATAAGGAATCCCTTCTCACCTTATTGCGCAGCCCACGCACATTCCAAGTTAACACTCTCATTCCTTGCCTGGTTGATCCCCTTGTGCCAAACAACCCACATACTCAACCATGATCGAGTTTGCAATGGTCTGCTCCACAATGGGGGTCAAGTTTTCCTTCCTTCTCCTTCTGAGAATGTAAGGGGAGCGACCCACCCCCCTTTTCTGGTTTGATCCACTACCAAATTTCAAATCAGCTGGAACAGTGAACTGCACCTGGTTCACTTCCTTGAGGGCTCTGTTGTCACTGCTGAGCATAATTTCCATGCCTGACTTCCCCTTATCTTTATTGCTAGGAACATCTGAATCTCTCTCAAAGGCATCAGCATCATCCATAGAACCATCACCTTTGGCCACTAAGACTTGGCTACAACCTCCTAAGGCATTAACATCTTCCATATGCATCAAGTCCTTCTCTGCATAGCCCAGATGATAGTCCTTCCTCTTTTATGACTCAGGGGCTTCATCTGAAGAAATGTGGCCCAACCTTTCAACCTGTTGCACCTCCTTAGAGCTAGCCACAGACGTCTTAACATGCCCCTACTCTGGATGCACAGACACTTGTCCAACCATTGCTAGGCGAATAAGCCATGAAGAGCCCCCACATCTAATTGTAACTAGACTTAAAGACATCAGCCTCAATTCTAAGTGATCGAATATCACCTTCTCCAATCATGACCTAAGATCCTTCACAGATAGATGCAAAGCCTGCAACCATCTTGGCAACAACTCCCTTGGATCTTAAGTGCAATGGCAGTCCCTTGATCTCGAGATGCACCCTTCTAGAACCCATTCTTTGAGAAGGTCGATTAGGGAGAGCCCCGTCAAAGGAGGACACCATTCTCTAGACCACATTGATATCTTCAAAAGAACTCGACCGAAATCTCAGCCTTTCCACATCCATCATCCCCAAACCAAAGACTAGAAAGCGAGACTGAGACAACATTGCAACCTTCCAGCCCACAGACAAAGGTTGTAGGGAACATACCAGATTTTGAAATCTATCGATCGAGGGTATGCCTGTCATAATCTCACCAATCAAATCACCCCTCAGCATGATCGTCGCAGAAGAGATCTCCTCAGATAACGTGATCTCCACTTCAATTGAGTGTTTGCCAAGCACCGGCAGAGGTGGCAGTCGGGGCTCCTTCATCGCTTCCCAGCCTGGACGTAGAGAGGCCATCTTTGTATGCGGCAGCTTCATCCTAGGGCAAGAATCACATTTGTGTGCTTCACCCCCACATGCCAGGAAGACTAGAGGGTTTCTACAGATCACAGCCATGTGCCCCCTTTGTCTACATCTAAAGCACAAGACCTTGCCATTAGCTTTCCTCCAAGGCCTTCTTGGGTAGTTATAGGTCGTCCTACCATCACGCGCTTGCCAGACCCTCTCCCTTCTCCTCCAGTTCCTCAACCTCTATGTCTTCCATTCACCCCCTTCCTCAGCCCAAGCCACTTCCACGCTATCGTCACCTGCCACCCAATGCCATCCTCCCTCTCTCCCTCTCTCTCATTTTTTCACCCCTCATGATTTTGATAGTTATGCATACTCAGGTCCCCAGACATCTGTTCTTTGCACTTAAACCCTCAGCTTTCATGTTTTCTTTGCAAGAAGGTCCCCAACTTCTTCATCTTCTTCGCAGAAATGCCCTTGTGTCCTTTTCTCTCTCCTCCGTCTGAACACACACCCAACACCCAAACTGTAGATCTTTGGAAGAAGATTTCTCCTCTAATATAGGATCAAATCATTCCAAACTTGGAGGAATTGATCTTG
Source organism: Thalassia testudinum (assembly GCA_037157565.1). NCBI lineage: Eukaryota > Viridiplantae > Streptophyta > Magnoliopsida > Alismatales > Hydrocharitaceae > Thalassia > Thalassia testudinum. Next base: position 7,573,533 of record JAZHRO010000040.1, on the reverse strand, counting down.
AGTTGATTCCCTTCCAGTTGCACCAGGTCTTGTGCTATGATTTGAAGCAAGGAGCTTCCACCAAGATTGCAAAATTGACGGGTTTAGGTTTCCAAGATCTTGGATTTTACTCATAAATTTCTCCAATTAAGCTCGCCATTGAGCTCTATTTAAGCTCCTGGATCTTCAACGTCCAAAACTAGCTAGGTTACAAGGCCAAACCCCTCTTCTTCTTCTCCCTCTTGCCTACTCTACCAAGCTTTCTCCCTCATTCTCCTATGGCCTCCCAACGGCCAAATTGGGAGCGCCACGACCTTCCTCTCCTTCTTCCACTCCTCAATGGCCAACTCAAGAGCCACCTCAACCCCTTCTTCCTTGTCGTTCCCCCTCAGGAGCTCTCTTCGTCTCCGACGTCGGCCAATCATAGCCGAAGCCAATTCCTATCCCTTTCGTCCATATCTTAGGTTCCCTCTCTTCCTCTCCCTCTCTACTTCATTTTCATCTATTTAGATCTTAGGTTCAACCACAAAATCACCCTCAACCCCATCGTCTTCCCTACGGCCAATGACGCCTCCAGTGAAGTCGCATTGCTACCACACTCCACCAAATCACCCACTACCACTCCCAAAACCTTTGCCACTTCACCCTCATCAAAAGCCCTCTCTTTATCCACCCTTTCGCCCACCAAAACCTCCAGCCGGGCTAACCCACCATATACCGACCTACCCACCATAGTTCAACCACCATAAGCACCTATTCACCAAACCAACACCGACATCACACTCTACTCCTCACGACGGAGCTTGTGAACCTTCTAATCAGGGCTCAAAGCCCATAGTTCATGTTTCAAGTCACCACCTCCACCTTCATGAACTCCGATGTCATTCTCTATCGACCGTCCACCACCAACCTCGATTCAACCTTTGGCCAATGCGGTTTGAAATCAGGAACCCAGCTGTAACTCTGATTAAAGAATAGCACACGGCCACAACTTCAATTCGATGATTTGAGCATCTGCAACTGCACGCGAAAGAAGGTGGGATATAGTCCCACATCAAAAAATTCAAAGTGCCCATCAGCATATAAAAGGGATTAGTGTTGTTGCCTCGTTGCCTCAGACACGGGGTGAGGTCCCTTATCCTCACTCAGCTTCACCTCGACTGAGCTTGGACCCATGACCCGTTTACCTGATTACCCGCTTAAATCCATATTCGGATCTGAAGAAGAAAAGATAAGAGAATTTGTCAGGAGGAGGGGGAGGGTTTTGCTTCAGGTCCATCTCCTCGGGGTGTGTGCTGAAGAAGGCTAACACTTATCTTCTGAGAAGAAAGGTTGTGCTTGGCGCCTTTGTCCGCCTTGCTGTGGTTCTGTGCTTTGATACTTAAGGTGTCTAGCTCTCTGATCTGACATCTGATTTGGTTTTGCATACTGTGGCACTATTTGAATTGATACTTAGCATCTGATCTAGCATGGACATTTGGAGAATAATGATTCAAAGACACTGTTGAGTTATTTGATAAAATTGATATGCTTGGGATGTATTCTTAAATTGGAGGGATTAGTTGGTGATCTAAATCACCACTTTTTATAGTTCTTCCTATTCTTTTTATTCTATCATTTCTTGAGACACAATTTGGGCTATTACTGAATATATTATGATTATTGATTTCTATTGCATATCTGTATTATTGTGCTCATTTTTTTTATTGAGATTAGTGTGTGAATTCCATATTTGATCCCTACAAATGACCTCGGACTCATTAGTTGTTTTCGAGCACTCTTACAAATTTAAGTGTTTGTGCAAATTTCATCCTATACTACGACGTGCATTTCTAAAAGATGACTCTCGCGCTCAAACACTCATGGGCTATTGATTGCTTAAAGCCAGTGTGGTAATGGCTTGAATAAATGGGATTTGGTCCTTATTTGGCAAGATTACAAAGGTTGTAATGGGATTTGCATTGATGAATAAAAAGTCACATCGAAGGGAGAGGTATTGGATGACATGGAACATGGATTAATTGGTTGGACACTTTAATGGATTTTACTCATGGGATTAAAAGAGTGACAACTAATGTCTTGAAGATGCACATGGCTTTTGTGATGGGTAATAAGCATGAATGATCTTGTTTATAAGTACTATGACATGTGGACATCACAAGGTTGAAATTGATCACCATATGGTCAAATGCATGCAAAGTATTAGTCTAATGAGATAATTATTTGGTTTTTGTCATGCAAGTGCAAGTGCCAAGAGTAATGGGAGGTGGAGGAAGGAGGAGGTAGCGGTAATGGCGAGGAGGGTGACCTTGAGGCCGTGGGGAGGGAGAGCATGGAGGAGGGGTATGGTGTGGCATTTCACCATGAGGGGGAAGATTACTCTCCCCTCAGCCTCCTGCACCCTCCGCCTCCCCCTCAACCTCCTCTCCCCTCATCCAATCGCTTCTCCCACACCATCGTCGTTGTTATCACCGTCGTTGTCACCATCATCATTGTCACGCTATTGTCACCGTTGTCGTTGTCGCCATCGCAGCCGTGGTTGCACAAGGAGGAAGGAGGTAATGACTGAGAGGTGGAGGGGAGTGGCTATTTTAGGAAAAAAATTAACCTAGGTGTCTTTTAAAAAATTACCTTAATTTTAACTTCAACATTTTCTTTTAAAGGTATGTAACTTAATAAATTGAAGTTTATGGGGACATGCATTGTTAATACAAAGGATATATCTGTAAATATGAAATAAACAAGGATATATACATCTTTTTTAAAGTTTATAGGGCTGTATATGTGAAAACCCCTTTATAATTCTTGGACATACACACATGACATCCCCTTCCGGTATTAAAAGGGGTCACATGACCCATGACATGTCATGTGACCGAGAGGATGACATGTTTTATGTCTGTGTGTGTATGATTTGGTGTACAAGGCCGTATCCCATTATCAGCGTCCATATTTCTAGCTACCAAAGAGCCATCATCTTGTATAATGCTCCAAGTAAGTTTTAATTAATAGAGAAATACTACACAACTTAGTTTTCCTTGAACAATGCCACCTACATGCTTTGGACAGGCTATGTTGTCCTAAGAGACAATACGAAGTTTCTTATGATCTTTTCTCTCAGCCCTCCAAAATATTATGATTATTTTATCAAGCTTGTTACAATGTTTTGTGGGTACTAAAGAGGTAGACATCAAGTAAATAGGAATTGTAGAAACCATAGATTTAATGAGGACTTACTTTCTTGCCATAAAGAGAGATTGTGCCTTCCAACCATGTAGAATTCTATCTGAGAAGTTTGTTTATGATAGTTGTTTTCAAAGATTTACAACCAATGGCAGCACCAATATAAAGATTTTTATTAAGACTACCATGAATTTTAAGAATATTCATAATTAGATCCATAATAATATCATTACAATCAGTATTGAAAAGGATTGAGAATTTGGTAAAGTTTACCTTTTGCCTAGATAAGATAGAGTAATAATTAAGAATGTTGTTGTAAAGCATGCTAAGAGGAAGCATATTAACAAAATATGAAAGCATAATCAAAGAGTGAACATTTAAGTTTACGTTAAAACCTTACTCAAGAAGATTAGGGAGAAAATCATGAGTGAAGTGCCCCTATGAGCATGATATGAATGTACTCTTCTCAAGAAACAAATGGAGGGTACAATGCCTATTTATAGGCTACCACACTCCAACTCTCCATATTACACGATGTGGTACCATTCTCTTATAATTGGATCTCTCATATCCAATTACCCAACTACACATTCTCTCAACAAATATGATGAATAATGTCCGCATTGTATTTGCAAGCTTTACAAGCAAATAATGTATCATCACCATATGAAGGAATGCATAATTGAAGAGTTGTTGGGGTAAGACGGATCCCTTTTGAAAGCCAAACATCAACATTTCTTTGAAGTAATCTATGAAGGAGTTTAACTCCAAGAATAAAAAGAAATAAGGAGAGGGGGCAACCTTGCAGAAGACTCCTAAAAGAAATAGTATATCCACGAGGAGAACCATTAACCGAAATTGAATAACTAGGTGTAGAAATGCAATGGTTGACAAGTCTAATAATTCTATAAAGGAACTTGAGCTAAACCAAAATATCAATGATAGTTTCCCATTGCATCCAATCAAAGGCATTTTCCATATCAATTTTGATAAACATGTCACCATCTCTAACCTTTGCTATAGATTTCTTCCTCTTCATATGATGAACGATCTCTCAAGCAATTATGATGTTATCAGTGATATGTTGATTTTTAAAAAAAGCAAATTGAGCATGCAAGATTCTAGAAGGTAAAATAACGTTACTTCTATTAGCCAGAATTTTAGAGATAAGCTTGTAAAGGGAATTTGGCAGACTAATTGGCATATAAACTTTATTGAACTCACGATTGGGGCCCTTTGGGATAAGAGCAAAGTAAGTGTGATTAAGTTCCTTAGAGAAGGTCACATTCATAAATGCTTCTTGGACATAGGGGATAATAGAGCCCTTAGTAATACCTTGGCATGATTGTCAAAAGGAGGTAATCCATCTAGTTCAGGAGATTTATTAGTACCCTTAGTGAAAAGGGCATTCGTAATTTCTTCCTCAGAAGGCATGGCTTCTAGCAACTCTTTTAGGTTTGTTGTGATTTGAGGTTTCAAGTAATTAATAACTCAAGCTAGCCTACTCAAGAATGCACTCGCCATTCACCACAAGATTAAGCCCTAATCAAGAAAAGTAGGGACACACCTCTAAAAATGATTGCCTCCACATACAAAGGCAAAAATAGAAGAATGTGGGACAGGCCCTTAAAACCCCAACAACACAAGGACTTGAAGAAAACAAGAATCAAAAAGAGTCTAAAGTTCTAAAACTAGACTAACCTAAACCAAGACCCGACTCAACCTAAACCCAAGGAATGCGCTCTAAATTTTGATGTTCACAAGATTGTGGTTGTCCTCCGCCCTTCCTTAAAGTTTGTGGGTGGGAGAATGCTTCCTTCTTCCTTAAACTTCCCTCCTTAGCTTGGTTCATGTGCCCCACCCTCCTACAAAAACCAAGGTCACAAAGAAAATTATCACCAATTGCTAAAATGTGATTTGATGTCAATGAAATTTGGCAGGAATATAATATATTAAATAAGGATCATCAAAAGATTACTTTAAAAATTTTATAGGGTTGAACAATGTTTTATTTAAAATTTCCAATTAAGGAAGGTCAATCTACCTGAAATGATCCTCTATCAATAAAATGCGTGGACCCAACCCTTAATCAATTCCAAATCTTTCGCCAAGTTTTGATAGAAAACTAGATTTGACAAGGCAAATGTTTCAATAAATTTTAGCCCAATCCAAGGTGTGTGTGATTTTTAAAAATTCAAACAATCTGACAAAATAATACCAGAAATCCTAATCGACCCCCCTCTAGTATTTGATTTTTTTTCTATTTGAAGTTAGGCAATTTACATCATTAGAAAGCTCGTTTGATGATTTATCACTAGAGAATTTTTCATGATTTTTCACGTAATGAGATGATCAAAATAATTTTTTGAAGTTGGTCCACTGATTGAGCTTGCAGATCTAAACCCAATATTTCATATCTAAAAGCCTATAACCTACCTAATGCAACCTAACGCCCTAATGCAGAAAAGATGTGGAACAGAAGAAAAGATGTCATCAATAAATGATTCAATTCCTATCAAAATAAGCCCAAAATATGCAAAATTGTTACACATCGAATACAAAGCATCTCACAACTTTTTTGAATTTAAAATTGATTTCTAAATGTAGAAATTGAATTCTTTTATGGAAAGGGGGTCAAACAGCTAGAAAACACCCCTGTTAATGATTTGCGTGAAACATAGACTTAACCTTCTCCTAAATTTTTAGGGATTTTTTAATGGAAAACTAGATTTAAAAAGGAAACTCTAAAAAAATCTTTCATCCAATTTAAAGTTTCTTATTGTCCAGAAAAATCTAGCAAGTTAGCAAAAGATTACTGAAATCAGATCTGGCCCCCTGTTATTATTTGATTTTTCTTTTTTTGCTATAGAGAATCAAGAAACATGCAATACCAATTTGGAAACTTATTTAAAGATAAATCTTCATGAACTTTGTCTCGATTTTTTGCCAAATAGCTCATTCCAGAAATTGCATTCTTTTTCATCCTAGAGAACAGACTCGAATCTAAATAGAAAATCGACTAACTAAAATCCTAAACACAAACCTAAGGACTGTAGATGCAAGCTACGAAATTATAAACCCTAAATGCACCCATATGCATCTAATATGCTATTTATAAGAGATTAAACAAAAATAAAACGATGTCCATATGCCTTCCCTGGCATCGACACCATTTGATCACAACTTTCATGCTATAGAAAATAAAGATGGTAATTGTTGCAGCTAGCAAAATTGCAAATAAACCAAATAAAGATAACCACGTATAAATGAGTGTTAATTCTTAGGGAAAACATGAACATTAATTCAATTTTTATTCAATTACAAACGTCATGTTCATAAATCACGAAAAACATGAAAACATGAAACAAAATAGCAAGATGGGAATGCAGCCTGATTAAATGGTGTCGCTTGGTCTGTCACCACAGGCAACGTGGTGTTCCTCCTCTTTGACGTGGTGGTGACGACAACATTGGTGGTTCTTCTTCTCCTCTAAGATGCTCGATGTGTTGTGGGCACCATTGTGCAGTGAGGGGGCAGTGAGGCGGTGCCTCGTGCACACAACCACTTAGCGTGGAGAGGAGACGGTGGGGTAGGTGCCTCCCTCGCCGAGGTCTTGGAGATAAGGTGAACCTATGGTGGTGGAAGAGGAGAGGAGGAGGAGGGTGGTTGTGGAGGGAGGAGAAACGGCTTCCCTCTCTTCTTCCTTGGTTGAATGGGAGCATAGAGATCTTGAATGGGAGGAGTCCTTTTTGAGTGCCGCCCATCTTCCCTACAAAAGTGGCGATTGCCACTTTTGTTCCCAAAGACAGCACAACCACCAAGATATTTGGTGGAATTGTGGACATCCAATGACTCTGGGAATTTCTTTCGAGCCATTCTTCCAAATATGGCTCCTTTATTTCCTGCAATTAACATTAATAGATATGATTATTTATAATCTATAGGAAGATGCATGATACTATAAAATGTAAACAAGACACATACAATTATTCTAAATATGAATGCATCCTACATTGTGCAAATTAAAACAAAATTGTGTGCAAATTATATTAGTTGGCATACTCTTATTTCATGCTAAGATACCAATATTAATGAATATTAAGGTTTAGGATCTAATAATTAGGCCTACTAATAGTTCAATAAAGTGGACTCATCAACTATAATTCAAACGGACACCAAATTGCACATGTCAAGTGTCATCAAGTTTGTTTGGGAATGTGCAATTCAATTAATGTTTTGGGTCTCCAATTTAACTATTCAAAGTCTTCCTACCACACACATTACATTCTGTCTTTTTTCCCCTAATCACAATTTCATGGAAGATTTGTAGTGTATCATAGATGCAGGAGCCCTACATGATTAGTTTGGGTACCAATAAACTAATGAACCATAGAACCTCTACCCCTGTATAGCCCAACACCCCACCCGGTAGCTAGTAGGTATACTACGAGGGTTGCCACCCTTAATGCATATCCTACATAGCACAATAACAAGATAGCTAATAAAGTATCTTAATCCTACAAGGTGGTAAATTAATGGGTTGTACTTGGCAAGGAAACGATGTCCATACTCACACATGATTCACATCTTAAGATACTCACCATATGGCCTCCATATAGGTTCAATCATGATTTAGGGATCTAACTACATATAGATGATGCCAACAATTAATTTTTATACTTAATCACTATCCATCAACATGTTAAAAGCAAATTATGGGATTGCATCTTATATGAACCTGATCACATTCTTGATTTCTATCTTAATATTTGACATGTATTTCTTTTAAGATTCCTTCCTTGGAATTTGTGATTGTGAATTATCGAAGTCCCTCTTCCATAAAATTGGAATGCTGATGATCTTATTTCATTTAGTGATCATGTGATTCACAAGCTGATAAGAAAATGTCATTTTGCACAAAAGAACGATTGTTTATAAAATTACTAAACTTTCAAAATAAATAAAAATAAATATAGCAGGAATCCAAGTCATCCTCAAGGAGACAAAATCATATAAATTGCTTTCTATTAATCTCTATTTTTTTTGGATTTTTGAGTATTTTTCATATTTTTTGAAATGTTATAATAAGAGATGAGAAGTATTCGTAATTCTAACAATTAATCCTAAATTAACAAAATAGAAATACAAGAAAAGTGGAAAACAAACTAACTATGAATTAAGTTAGAAACTATAAAATTGATGCAAATAAAAATAAAGCACTAAAACAAAATTTTATTAGTGAATTATATTGTCACATTACAAGTAAAGAAAGAGAGATGAATTATAGGGGAGAGAGAGAGAGAATGAGTAAGGGGAGAATCTTGGCACGGAGATGACGACGTGAGGGTGTCGTGGACTTATGATGATAGGAGGCAAAATTACACCCAATTCTTCCTGTGCTCCAAAGAGAGGAAGTGGGAGAGGTAAGGAGAGCAAGAAAGGAAGATGAATAATATGAGATGTGTTGTAAAATGGGGGGATCTTGGGGGAGTATTTATAGCCCTCTTGAATCCCAAAATCTTTGAGATTAAGACAAATTTGTGCTCCATTAATTTAATAATTTTTGAAATGCCAAAATATTCTTAATCCCAAAAGAAATAGAAATAATCCCTTAATTTTCACACTAATATCAATTTTAGCCCACTTATTTATTTTCTTTTTAGCGTAATTTTTTCCTTTCTTCCTTTCTTCTCAACCCAATTGAGGGGGTGTGAGTGGTGTGCGTCCAAGAAAGGAGTTGGGGAGGGAGGGGGAGCAAATGCATGGAGAGAGAGAAAGTCCATGAATCCATTCTCTTCCCATCCGCACAATATTTCTTTATGTTTCTTTCTTTCTCATCTTTTATTTTCCTCTCATGTTTTTTGTTTTATCGCTGAGTGTTGCACGATCATCTTTTCCATCTCATGTTGTTTGGCATGAAATCAAAATTGGGTATATCTTGCTTACATTTTCTTTCTCTACATTAAAAATTAAATAAATTAGACTATTTAAAAATGTGAAATAAAAATATGTGAAAATAGCAAAAAATAGATTAAAAAATTATGTAAAATTGTGATTCGATCATTAAATTATAGTATCATAGGTGATACATATACATTCTTTATAATAAGTGTGCAACTTAATTATGGCATCCAACCAGCACCCTTACTTGCCTAAGCTAATTATTTATCTTTATTCAATTTCTTGACCAATTTAGGCACCCTATCAATTATTTTAGTCTCGAACCTTCATTTTCCGCCCTCAACCTAGTTTTAGGTCTAGGTGCCCAGACATCCAGTTTGATCACCTGAACTTGTAATAGAGTAAGTCCTAGTGAAGAACAATACACTATTCCTAAATCCATTGACTATGGATTTGCCCTAACTTTTTCCTCAACTCCCTCGTACGTCATGACTAAATTTACACCATAAGTTTAACAAAAATTCAATCTTAATTAAAGAAATATTAAATTAAACATCTATGAACAAGGCATCAAGAATGTTTAGCTAAAAATTCAATTATATATACTTGTTGAGAGTCTACAAGCTCGAATCAAAAGATACATGGAGTCTCTTATTTACATGGAAGGGTTATTGCATCCCAACTATCTTAATGAATCAATCGATTAGGGTGGGAAGCACATTCACCTTTGAATAATCAAGTTCAAAAGGATATAAGCCTCTAAGAGTAATAATCCCCTACCTCTTCTATTATTTATTAAGCTATCATATCATGTATAACCCTTCCACCAAAAGATTCCCCTTAAATCCACGACTCATAAGGGGATTATCTAACCAAATTCATGATAAAAAAAGGTTGGTCTTTAGTTGGCAGATAGAAGAGATCTCTGAGAACGCCTAAAGGATTAATTGAGGATGTCGTGGTTAAGGTTGAAGAATTTTTCTTCTTAATTAGTTGACTTCATCACCCTTGACATTGACCCGTTCAATCAACCCTATAAGCCATCCATAATTCTTGGATGACCATTCTTAGCAATGATCAATGCTAATATCGACTGTAAATTGGGAGCCTTGGAACTTGGGATCAGAAATAAAAAGCTCTTACACACTCACTCAGCTTTTACTCTTATCTTAATTTCTCCTCATGGTTACTATCTTTTCTCTTTGGCCAATTCGTGGCCAATTATTTTATATTAAAACCTTTATCGACCATCTAGTAGTCCTATACAATAATGCTAATCCTTTTGTACACTTGTACCTTAACCTTACCATAGAAAGTATATTCCATAACCCATTCTCTGACTCAAGATTTCATAGTCTATCCAGTGTGCAATAGGCTCTCCTAGGTCTCCTACTGAAGTAATTAAGGTCATAGCATACCTCACTATTTACATGATAGACTTGCCAAGTCTCCTTGAACTACTTATTCTCAATCTTCCTATTTTATACACCCAAGTTTGATACTGAAGAAACTATCCACCTTGAACATGGCTTATATATAGCTTATTACATTCCATAGTCCCCATTTTCATAATCATAATCTCATGGGATATTTATAGTGTACTATAGCTGGTTGCCTGGCGAGAACCTTGTATGAACAGTCAAGGCACCAACACCCCAACAAACTATAGAAACCCTGCCCTTTTATAGTCCAACAACCCACCTGGTAGCTAGTAGGTGTAGTATGACAATCGTCACCCTTCATATCCTAAGTCGTATAGTAACAAGTTGGCTAATAAAGTATCTTTATCTTACAAGTTTCTAGGCTAACATGCTGTGCTTGGTCAAAAAAAGGATGTGCATCCTCATGCAAGATTTACAGTTGGACATGCATTTTAAGATGCCGATCGTATGACATTTATATAGGTACAATCATGATTGAGGAATACTAATTGAATATAGATGATCCCAACATCTCTATTGTATACTTAATCACTACCCATTAGCATGAGAAGAACATGTTATGGGATTGTATCCCATATCAACATGATCACATTCTCAGTTTCTAACTTAGTATTTGATATCTATTCATTTTAAGATTCCTTCTTGGAATCTATGCCTGTGAATAATGGGAGTATCTCTTCCAAACCATTAGCGAATGCACTCTTAAGTACACGCTATAATATCTCAATTTTGTCATTGTAGACGTGTAAATGGATAGCTAATTTTAAATCTTAGAACCTAACAATAAATTTATAGAATGATTTTGTATAGTGGTTCGCAAGGTGGAGATCCATGGGGAGGCACCATTGTTTTCCAATTTAAGCTCACTAATGATCTACCAAATCCAATAATTTGCAATGGGAACATCAAAACCATGATTATGCTCGTCAATCCAAGTGAATGAAAATCAACATCTACATGTAAAAATGAGGTGGTCCTATATTGTACTAGATAGGTGGCACATAAGAACTACCAAAGATCATAAAATTACACTAAATCGAGCCTGGAAAAATTAGAAAATTAAATAATCCGAAAATCTAAATTAAAATCTAAAACTATCTAAATAAGAAATACTAATGACAAAGAAGTGATTCATTAATTTATTAAGCAACTACCTATGTTCTATAAAAAAATTCAGACTACAACAGCCAGAAAGTAAAAGAAAATTAAATAGGAGGTTGATACCCAAGTCTTGACACCCAAATTTGATATGGCCAAATGACTACGGTATGTTGATGGCAAGGTGGTTGATGGGCTTGTAATTATACCCCCAAATTTGATATGGGGGGTATGTTGATGTCTCGACACCCAAATTGTAGATAATTACATTACAATATTAATTTCTTTCGTGTTTCATGATAGTGATGTAGCTTGTAATTTAAATTTTGGGAAAATGTTATGTTCATCCTAGGATATTCAATTATTTTTTATTGGCTTGTGTTTCTTATTTTTTACTATTTGTAGAGATAGATACTTAAAAATTTGTTTCAATATTATTCACTTTTTATTGATTCTCTCGTAAGGAGACTATATATAAATACTTTTGGCTTACTAGAATCAATTTGATTTTTATTAGCTCCGCAATTAATTTATTTTTGTTGTAGTATATGAAAAAGTCATACTTGTGTATCTTATACAATATAGAAAAAATAGAGCTAACAATACCTAATAATACATTTGTCTATTAGCATATTAACAAACTATGCCAATGATAATGGAAAAAATGTCACTATATGTGTTTATCAAAACTTCATCTTTCTATAGTAATGATAATAGTAATATTTAAATTATCAAATATTAATTTAAATATGGAGTACTTATCTATAGCGACGGTAATGCCGATGTTTTACATTGTTAGAGTTGACAATTTTCATCTACACCAACGGATAAAACCGTTGTTACTGGAATGAAAGTTGAATTGGACAACCTTTGGAATTGGGTGTAACACTGACGATTTTTACCATCGGGATAGCTTATAGCGACGCCACTTAAGAGGACAGCAAAGTTGATTGCCAGAATAGGCCTTCGCAGCTATAGTGACAATATTTTAGTCCTACACGGATGGTTTTAACCGTTGGTGTAGGTACAGGCTGTTGTCGTGGGAGGCACAATTGTTTACCAATTTAAGCTCACAAATGATCTACCAAATCAAATAGTTTTCAATGGGAACATCAAAACCATGATTATGCTCATCAATCCATGTGAATGAAAATCAACATCTAGATGTAAAAGTAAGGTGGTCCTATATTGTACTAGATAGGCGACACATAAGAAGTACCAAAGATCATATAATTACATTAAATTGAGCTTGGAAAAATTAGACAATTAAATAATCCGAAAATCTAAATTAAAATCTAAAACTGTATAAACAAGAAATACTAATGACAAACAAGCGATTTATTAATTTATTCAGCAACTAGGTATGTTCTATAAAGAAATTCGAACTACAATAGCTAGAAATTCAAAGAAAATTAACTAGGAGGTTGATACCTGACACCCAAATTTGATATGGCCAAATGACTATGGTAGGTCGATGGCAAGGTGGTTGATGGGCAAATGATGGTGATGGTGGGGTCGTGGTCAATGAGGTAAAGTCGCAAAATCCAGCGATGAACTTGGATTAAGGAGGGTGATGGTGACGTTCTGTAATAAGTACTTGACTAAAAAAGATGAAAACTGCTCATGAAATTTTCTGCCCCTAAGAGAAAAAATGGTGTCTCCTTTTATAATGTGATATGGGAGAGAATAAGGCATGGAAACATTGGATTAATAATATGAAGGATGTGAGTATAGAAACGCGCATTGTGATGTGTTTTGTAATGCATTGTCAAGAATCAACCGATTGAAAATCAAGCAGATCAAAATACATCGGTTGAAAATGATTTTCTCCCAGTTGAAAATCAAAATAAATCTGTTTAAAATCAAAACATACCAGTTGAAAATCAAAATACATCGGTATGTTTTGCCTTATCACCGGTGGGAAATGATTTTTCATTTGGAACGTGGTTTCTCACCATTGGGAAGTGTTTCTTTACTTGAAAAGTGATTTCCACCAATGGAAACCCAAAATACATTGGTTGAAATCACAACTCTTATCGGTGCATTGTAAAATGCATTCTAGAGTTTGTTTGTTCACTTTTCCTCTAATATGAATTAAAATCAAATAAAGGCTATAGCTGGATTGAGAAAGGCCACCCGTGGGTGGGTAATGATGCCAATATAAATTATTGCAGTTGGAATTTAAATCATAATGTCCTATGGCATTTATCTTGAAGCCAAATGAAAAATCTCATAGGGCTATTGATTGCTTAAAGCCAGTGTGGTAATGGCTTGAATAAATGGGATTTGGTCCTTATTTGGCAAGATTACGTAGGTTGTAGTGGGATTTGTATTGATGAATAAAAAGTCACATCGAAGGGAGAGATATCAGTTGACATTGAACATGGATTAATTGGGTGGACACTCTAATGGATTTTACTCATGGGCATTAGAATTGTGACCACTAATGTCTTGAAGATGCACATGGGTTTTGTGATGGGTAATAAGCATGAATGATCTTGTTTGTAAGTGCTACGACGTGTGGACATCACAAGGTTGAAATTGATCACCATATGGTCAAATGCATGGAAAGTATTAGTCTAATGAGATAATTATTTGGTTTTTGTCATGCAAGTGCAAGTGCCATGAGTAACATGTCTAAAACTGAGTGTACGTAGGTTCAAATAGACATGTAGGCCCTTAATTTGGGTTTGGTTTACATTTTGTTGGTTAGGTTGAGCTTAGGATTTTTATTCGAGGTGACCAAGATTTTCCTCCATGCCATTTTGTCATTGGCTCTAGAGCTTGTAAAAGCATTCCCTCTCTCCCTTATTTGTTGTTCAAATCCTCTATCCCTAAAATTCAAGTTTATAAGTAATTAATCTCATATCATAGTAATAAAACTTCTATTATTTGCAATTAGAATTAGGAAGATTAATCTATTAGATTCACTTAATCCCAAATGAATCACCAATTACACTTATTTGAGTGGAAACCAAACCTTATTTAGTACTTAGTTCTGTGATTTATTAATTGCCACATTAAAAAATCTTGATTCCCTAAGTTATAGAATCATAGGCTATGTATTTACATTCTTTAATTATAATAAGTGGGCAATTTAATTTTGGCATTTAACCAACCTCATTGGTCTCCTATGCCCTTCTTTATCTTTATTTGATTCCTAATCCAAGCTATGCACTCAATTAACAATTCTAGTTGCCCAAACCTTCATCTTTGACACTTAACCTAGTTCTAGGTTTGGGTGCCCAGACAATCGATTTAGTTGCCCAAACTTGTAATAGAGTAAGTCCTTGTGAAGAACCATGCATGCATTGTTTTGCAATTCGTTTAGCACGAATTTCCCCCAACCTTTTCCTCAAATCCCCAATACACCCTGAGTAAATTTGAGCTTAATAAAGAAATATTAAATTTAACTTCTATTAGTGAGGCATCATCAAATTTAGCTAAACACTCAATTTTACTCATTAAGAGTCTACAAGCTCAAATCCAAGGAAACAAGGGGTCTCTTCCCTACGCTACAAAGTGTAAATGATTCACTTGTTGCAAAAAAAACTCTTGATTATAACACCTATATTATATGATTCACTTGTAAATGATTCACTTGCTTGTCAGCAAGGCAGTGACTTTTCCATAAAAATACAAAAAAAAAATCTTGATTATAACACCTAATGTTCGACACATATGGAAATTAAAGCCTAGGAGATGCCAATTGAGGGGAACCCAATGTATAAATGTGTCATGAAATTAAAGCTTGTCAAGTAAAAGTTGAAAGAATGGGCTTCAGCTGATCGATCCAGGATATCTGATTTGGCTCAACTTGAATTCGAGCTTAACAACGTTCATGATAAATTGGCTAGTGATCCTGATTGTTCCACTCTACAAGAGGATGACGTGAGGATTAGACATCAATTATGACAATTCAGGCATGAAGAAGATGAATATTGGAGACAATGTAGCAGATGTGATTGGCTGGAAAAGGGGGATTGTAACACCGAATTCTTTGTAAGAGCCACAAAAATCAGACAGAACCTTAATGCTCTCACCGCACTCTTGAATGATAAAGGAGAGGTGATCGACAAGGAAAAAGACATTGCTCATGAAGCTGCTACATACTTTGCCCATTTATTTGCTCGGGAACCGCTATCTCCTATTCAAGGTTCTACCTCTTGGAAGGTTTATACTGGCATTTCTTCTAAAGAGAAATCCAATCTCACAAAAATCCCTACAGAGGAGCAAATCAAAGAAGCTTTGTGGTGTATTAGACATGATAAAGCCCCCAGCCCAGATGGCTTTAATGTTTTTTTCTTCCAGAAATCTTGGCCCATAACTAAAGATGACATTATTTCTGGTATCCAGTACTTCTTTGAAGATGGTGTGGGCCTAGTACTTCTTTTCTTACTTTAATTCTTAAGTCCCCATCTATTAGAGATTTCAGACCAATTGCCTATTGCAATACTTTATATAAAACTATTTCAAAGGTGTTAGCGAACCACCTAAGCAATGTCATGCCAAAGCTGGTGAATCCTTGCAAGGGTGCCTTTATTAAAGGAAGGTGCACATCTGACTGCTCACTTCTAGCCCAGGAATTCCTCAAGGGCTTCCATTCAGTTGGCTCCTCCTCAAGAATGTGTGTGAAGATTGATATTTTGAAGGCCTTTGATTCTATTAGAAGGGATTTCATTCTTGATGTTTTGGCCTCCCATGGTTTTCCCAGATTATGGCTAAAATGGACTTCTATGTGTATCTGAGACCCCTCTTATTCTCCCCTCGCTAATGGTCTCCCGACGGGCTTTTTTATTTCGAGTAGAGGACTGAGACAAGGGGATCCCCTTTCTCCTCTCCTCTTTTCCCTTGCTATTAATGTCCTATCTGTCTTCATTGACAAGCAATCTAGCTCGGCCAGACTACATCTTGCTTTGGTTAGAGGTACTTCATTCCCTACACATTTATTCTTTGCTGATGATATAGTGTTATGCTTTAAAGAGGATTTAGATTCTGCAAGAGCCATTGGCAATGCCCTTTATGCGTTTCCACTCATCTCGGGGTTGAAACTCAATGGAGCAAAAACTAGAGTTTATTTACCCAAAAGATGCAAAAGGAAATTACCCATTTGTCTATTACTGGGAGTCCTAGAGGGAAGATTTCCTTGTCGATACTTGGGTATCCAACTTGTTGCTGGTCGTGATGGTAACCCAGATGCTGCCTTGGAAGATAAAATTCTCTTACTACTTCAGGGGTGGAGGAAAAATACTCTTTCAAGAATGGGGTGTGTATGTTGGGTGAAATGGTAAGTTGAAGGTATTTTGCATTTCTGGCTTTCTAATGCATTTGTCAAGAAGTCTACACTCCAAAAAATCAAAGCCTAGGTTGTGGATTTTATCTGGGATAGTAAGTCCCATCTAATTGCATTGAAGGATATTTGTAAACCCAAGGATGAAGGAGGGCTTGGTCTTTGTGATGTCGAGGAACTTCAAAAACTTGCTTATGTGAAAATGACATAGGCTTTTCACCTCTGACCAAATATGGGCAGATCGGATGCGGGAAAGATATGGAGACCTTCATGCATCTACGATATCAAGCCGTCAGTCTAAAATCTGGTCCACACTCTTCTCTATAAAAAATTGGATGATGGATACTTTCCACAGTGGTAGTGATTGGGTATGGCCCCTATCACTAGGCGGACAGTTATGTTCTCGTGATGCATGGAATTTAATCCGCGATAAGGGGGGGGAAGCATCCCATGTGGAAGTTTGTATGGTCAAATTCTATTCCTCAAAAATGGAGCTTCTGCATGTGGCTTTTTCTCAAAGGCCAAATCCTTGCCACTTCGAGACTCCAAGCTTGGGGAATTAATATTGATGCCACCTGTTATTTGTGTACAATAGCAACGGAAACAACAGATCACCTTCTTCAACATTATCCATGCATGTTGAATGTTTGGAATGGAATTTGGTCTGAATTCAAATCGGTCGCTGCTCTACTTATTATATCTCCAGATAGGAATGGCGCCATTAACTTACATTTAATTTCCATCCCCTATATTGAAAAACTCTCGGCGCTATGTTGTGGAATGTTTGGAAGGAGAGAAATCAGAGGAGGCATGGCGAAGCACCTAATCTATCATATACTTTGATTGCTCGCATATTCCTTAATTTTTGAGTTGTTTCCACCTCCCTTTTGTTGGGATGTTTGTATTGTATTGACTATTTCATCTATCTGAGATTGTATTACGCCTTGGTTATACTGGGTTGATGGTCAATTTTGAGTAATATATTACCTTTTATTAAAAAACCAAAGAAAACAAAAATTACATGGATCAGTTCGGCAGATAAGGTCGACTTGTTACGGTTTCCTGGCATGAAATAATAAACAGCTTCAGATTAATGCAAGCAGTCGCTGTCAAGTTCCCAACTTTCATGACCATGTGCGTAGTCCACAAAGAATAAATCCAACATCTTTGTCATATATTATGTTTATACATGACATGAACCACCACATGCATACACCATGTTCCGAACTTTCAAGAGCATGGACGTACGAAATCCGCTTCTTAGCATATGCAATTTTCAATAACCAACATCCTTGTGATCTTCTATATATTATCTTTACTTGTTGTCGTACTCGAGAAGGGATATATATATAAATCCAAGAGTCGAGTTTGAACGGAAGACCTAAAGCATGAAAATCTTGAACCCTCAAACTCTGGAATCATTTTTTGACTTTGACCTCTTCTATTAGGATCGATACATGCACGAACGAACATACATGGTAACTTGTAAAGTTCGAATACTTGAATGAACACTAGGATAACTGATCAACGAAGGCTGCTCGATACGATACATGCATGAGAACCCATGGTTGCTTGTAGAATAATTTTAACTTGTCAAATATTTTAAATCAGTTAAATCACTTATTCCATCTTTTCATTTCACTTTTCCATATTTCTCTACTTATTTCATAACTTGATTTTCCTTAACAAACACTACCTACGAGATTATCTTAAAAGAGCGCCACTTATCTCCGCATGGCGTGAAGTACTTGAACAGAGGTGGAGAAAAACGAAAATTACATGGACCAGTTCAGCAGATAAGGTCGACTTGTTACGGTTTCTCGGCATGAAATAATAAGGAACTTCGGATTAATGCAAGCAATTACTGTCAAGTCCCCAACTTTCAAGACCATGTGCGTAGTCCACAAAGAATAAATCCTAACATCTTTGTCATATATTATGTTTATACCTAGCTAGCTAAGAGGTACAATATTTGAAAACACATATTATACGACTTACTTAATTTATCTAATTTCACTGAAGTCGAGAGACAGTTGTATGCTAGTTACGGAACTCTATTAGAAATATATAGACAGATGAGAAGTATTGGGTGATGATGAATTGAATTAAACATCTCTTATATATATATATATATATTCCCCTAAATCCTCTCATGCAGAAACTCCACCTTGAGGATCAGATGGATACATTTCATGCATGTATGCAATTTAAGTAAGAGTACTTGGGATGCGAAGTACGTAGTCTTTTACTTATTAGTTCATATTAATTACCTTATGTGAGTGGGGTGCAACATGAGATATGTGGGCGAGAGAGAGAGACCAGACCCGTAAACATGGACGATTAATGCTAAGGTAGATATTAATAAAAAAGGAAAAGAATTTTTAAACTAGCTTTTGGATGGTGAGTATAGTTAATTTCATTGCACATATTATAAATAACTGGTGATAAGCATGCAGGCATATATTAATTTGATGATGCAGTGTTTGTGAACGGATGCGCGTGCAAGAACCCCATGAAGGTGACGGCGGAAGACTTCTTCTTCTCGGGGTTGGATCGCCCTGGCGATACCGACAACCAGGTTGGCTCGAGTGTCACCAAAGTCATTCTTGTAATTTGGTACTTGTAAGAATGTGATGTACTGAAAGGTTTACCACGTCATCCTATATGTGATGTGCAAGAATGTGACATTAAAGGTGACATTTATTTTTATGGAAAGTCACTAATTATAATTATATTAATTTATTAACGTAGCCAAATCGTTCATAGTAAGATTATTACCTTCTAAATGTCACTAAATAAATAAAAAAATAATAATTTATGAATCTCCCTTCCATACGATTTCCCTTTTTCATGAAACAAAAAAACCCTTCCCTACTCGCCCCCCAAAGCGTCGCAAAATTTAAAAAAAAAACAATTCACGAATCCCGCCTTTCTCCATCCTACAAAACCTCACCCGAACCCCCTAAGATCGCATTCTTCCTTACCTCTTCTGCCTCATCATGTTCGACCTCGTTGTCCAAGCCATCATCGCCCTCAACCCCCTCGTCCAAGCCATCGTCTCACCTCGTGGTCCTCCTCGACCTCCTCGTCCAAGCCATCGTCGCCCTCGTGGTCCTCCTCATCATCCTCGAACTCCTTGTCCAAGCAATCGTCGACCTCCTACCCTCCTCCTCCTCGTCCACCCCACTGCCGCCCTCCTGCCATTCTTATCCCTGTCGGATCTCCTCTCCAACGATGTCTACTACCATCGAGGTTGGTAAACTCTCTTCCTTCTCCTAAACCCCAACCATGACCCCGCCTCAGATCTCGCCCTCGTTGCTCCTCCTCCTCCCAAAACGAACCTTACCGGTGGATACTTCTAGGCTTTCTATATCACACGCCTATAAAATCTTTGGGATTCTTTGCAACCTATGATATTTAAATTTAACGTATAGTGAAATTCTTGATGCAAAGTTGGGTCACTTTTTTATGGGGTGTGACCGTCGTTACACTCTAGTTGAGTTGCTTCTATCTAACAATAATATCATTGGGCAGTTGCCAAAATCCTTGGTAGATTATAAGAGCCTTCAATATGAAGATGTTGGAAACAACTTGTTATCCGATTCCATTCTTGAATCAATAGGTGGCATGGAGTCTCTAAAGGGTTTGCTTCTTTCCGGTAATAGATTCCATGGGACACTTTCAGAAGTACATCTCTGCAATCTTGGACAACTAATTAGTCTGCATTTATCAACAAACACACTAAGGATTAAAGTATCTCCTAATTGGGTACCTCCTTTTAACCTTAGTGGGTTGGGAATGGCTTGCTGCAAAGTGGGGCCACGATTCCAAAAAATTTTCCTCTGTATGCTCATTAGGGAATAATATTCCATAATTACCGTACAGGAGAAAAAATTCAAAGTTACTTTAAACATAACTCACCTCTTCGAGAGGCGAGTTTGGGGCTTTCTGCCCCACCTTTCGTGGGAATAGGTGGTGTTGAGAAACTCACCTTTTGTAGTGGCAAGTTTCTCATAGTTCTTTCCAGAAGTCCTTTGCCTCTTCAAGACGTCCGAATCGTTGTCTGACACTTATACACTAGAGCCATGTTTAGATCCAATGGAATCAAGAACATGATGAAAATTGGATATTTGTAGACATCCAATTTTTTGTCTGGACATCTTATATTAGGAAATCAGATGTCGAACAATATCAGTAGATGTCTGATTCATTAGGCGGAGGGTAATATGAAACTCACCTCTTGAAGAGGCAAGTTTGGGTGTTTCGAACTAATACATAACTTGCCTGTTGAAGGGCGAGTTAGGGTGTTCTGAGCTAATACATAACTTGCCTCTTGAAGAGGCAAGTTTTTGTTGTTTTTTTCTTAATGCTACCTTCTGCTGCTACTAGAAAAATTGTAGCAACTGTTGCTGCTATGCTACTAGTGCTATGCTAGTGCGCGCAGGGTACCTCATAGCTTCATGTAAGCATCACACACCACAGAAGTTACAAACTCCCAAAGCCAAGCAACCTGCTCCCCACCAAGATGTCTAATCAACAATTACAAGAAAATTTGCCAGCTCTGTAATCCTCTTGTCCATAATGGGGCTCATGAAGAATAGAGTCTAGTAGCCTCCATTAACAACTGCTCCATTTGACTAGAAATTAACCATCAGAAAACTCCTTTTTCCTCTGTCAACACAAACAACCAAAGGTATGCCCCCCAAGGTGTCTCTGTTAATCATTTATCCAAAAGTAAAGGTCACCCTCCATTCAATCCTCAAGGAGATGTGAGTCCACCTAGGAAGACAAACACAAATAGCAATGGAGGAGAAAGGAATGGCCGAGGGTGAAGATGTATAAGAGGTAAACTCGCCTCTTCAAGAGAGGCGAGTTTCCCCCTTCCACTCCCGCCCACTCATTCCCTTCCCGACGTTAGTCACTGAGAAACTTGGCTCTTCAAGACTTGTCTTGAAGAGCCAAGTTTCTCAGTGACTAACGTCGGGAAGGGAATGAGTGGGCGGGAGTGGAAGGGGGAAACTCGCCTCTTGAAGAGGCGAGTTTCGTATAAAATCGTACTTCCACAAACTCGCCACTACAAGAGGCAAGTTTTCTACGGTTCCTTCTTAATATTCTTCCCCTGTACGGTAATTAAGGAATATTATTCCCTAATTACCGTACTTAGGAAAATTTTTCCCACGATTCCCTTCATGGCTTGGAACATAGAGCAACTTGTCGTATGTAAATATGTCAAATTCAGGTATATCGGATGTCATGCCAGAATGTATATGGAATTTCTCTCCAAATATTAAGCTAATGGACCTCACCATGAATATGATAAAGGGTGTTCTACTAGCTGCAATGAATGGTTCCAACAAACTAGAGGGCTCCTTGTTAGGTTCTCCCACTGCTAGAATTGTTGATATGTCCCAGTTGTGGTTCTTATCTCTTTCACAAAATAATTTAAGTGGTGCAATCCCTTCATTTCTATGTGAACCTACGAAATTAGGCTTCTTGGATCTTTTAAATAATCATTTTACTGGACAGCTTCAACGGTGCCTGGGAGGATTGAGGTCATTAACTCATTCGTGTAGCATCAGATCCATGCATTTACGGAATAACAACCTACAAGGGAATCTTCCTTTATGGTTGGGGAATTGCAAAATTATGACTGTTCTTGATATAGGTTAGAACAATTTCACCGGAATCATGCCAAGATGGATTGCTGGAATGCATCTCTTACTGTTTCTTCGGCTAAGGTCAAACTTATTTAGTGGTGGAGTTCCTCGGTAACTATCCAGTTTGAAGTTCTTACAGGTCCTTGATCTTGCAAAGAATCATCTTTCAGGAGACGTTCCTAATAGTTTTGGCAAATTTGTTGCGATGATGACAACAAATGGAACTGGTGGCAATGTTTCCTCTTACCACTATAAGGGGCGCATTACAATGACTTTTAGAGATCAAGTTGTGGAATATGATACCATACTTAAACTTTTTAAAGGAATGGATCTCTTTGGAAATAAATTATTAGGACAAATACCAGGAGAACTTGGGAACCTACTTGGCTTGAAAAATCTCAACTTGTCTGAGAGTTATTTAACTAGGTTTATCCCAAGATGTCTCGGCAATTTATTACAATCAGAGTCCCTTCATTTATCAAGAAATAATCTTTCTAATGGCATCCCATTGTCTCTATCAAGATTAACATTCTTGAGAATATTCAATGTCTCTTATAATAATTTATCAGGAAGAATACCAATCGGGAAGCAATTTGATACTTTTCCAAGTTCTTCATATACAGGCAATCTTATGCTATGTGGAAACCTTTTAGAGGCCTGTGAAAGTGATAGAAAGCCAGAAGTGAATGAAGTCGATTATTCAGAATCAAAAAATAAAGTGGACAATGGCTTCTTATGGTTCTATCTTGGCATGGCACCCAGATTCATTGTGGGCTATTGGACATTGCAACTGTAGCCACTGATAGGATCTCCATTTCAATGATGTCTAATATGAGAAAGGCCTATCTAGAACAACATAAGGGTGCAAATGGAGTATGGATATATATGTGCCACCTTACTTTTTTTTAAGTCAACACAAATATCCATTTGTAATGTTATAGATAGGGATATGGATATATAACTTCAGTTTTGATGGGTAGGGATATATAAAAATTTAAAAAATGTGGTGAAAATGGATATAGATATCTATGTTTTTTTATGTGCATAAGTATTTTCAATTATTGTTGAACACATCTTTTTAGTGGATATGAAGGCAAATAGTTATTTCTCTATTTAGGCATGCTACTTATGTTTGTATGTTTCTATGCATAAAGATGGATGGAGATTTGGGATGACGAAGATTTTCTTGTAAGTACTGGTTACAAACTAGTAGATACAATTTCCTCCAAGAGTGTAGATTGATTTGGAAGTTGGCTTTGCTGCTAACAAGAACAAGGAAATCCAGGCCGATGCTGCCTGTGTAGATCTTAGAAATCGATGCCTATACTTTTATGAGTTGGGTTGCAAGATTGCCCCTCTAAAAGTTTTTAACTGAGATGAGTGATGTTTATCCTTTAATAGGGTTTTCCCTAGTCAAGCCTTACAAAATCAAGCATGAGAAACAACTTGCATATTGGTATTACCATTTAGATTTTAACTCTAGTTGAATTTTTCAACCCTAATATTATCATGTTACTAGCTTCAAGAGAACCTTTTAACATAGTTTGTTTTCTGATATTTTTATTTTCCACTTAAACATAAATTGCTTGGATATTTCATTATCATCACTTTTCATCCAAGCAAAGAATTGCTTCAAGCTTACACCTCATATTGATTTTCTGTTAACATTAGACTCTGAGATAGAAGCTCAAATCAGAAATTGGAATGCCTTGAAACTTGAGACTTCACCTTGGTCTGAGCTAATTCAAGGTATAAGAAAATTTTGGCATAGTAAGCTGAGACTTTGTGTTACGACCCGATTCCCGAATCCCTACAGGACCCAAGACCGACTCGCCTCGACTAATCCCAAGACCTAGTCGTCCAACAAGAAATAACAAAAGCAGGATAGTAAACCACATTCACATATGCAATATAACTAAGCAGAAAAAACGTACAAAGCAGTAAAGAAAAAAAAGATCTATTGTTTCAGTACATACCACCACAGCAACAAAAACAACGGAACGCGGAAAGTAAACAGTAGTAGCAGAACAGTGACTAAAAGTCCATTACTTACTACAACAGTAGAGAAAAGTAAAGGGAGTGCTGAAGAAACTACGATTGGACTCGACTAAGCCCAGCACCCTCTACAGCCAGAAACTCGGGCTTCTCAACTCTTAGTCCTAAACAGTGTTATGAAAAGATAGAGTAGCGAAAGCTGAGTCGAGTGGTATCTATATTATCTAAGTACAGAACAGTAAAAATAACAGGTTTAATTCTCATTTCCATTTATCTATTTTATATGTTTCAATTTCACCCATTTCTCAAAGTATCCAAATGTTTCTTGATCTTGCATGTTCCTCGTGGGAATGATCTTCATTGCAGTCTTTTCCGTAGAGTAGAAGGTACACGTAGTGCTCTTCTGGCAAGGAGAGTCCCCCGTGGTAGTCCTACACCCAGTCAACCACTCCGAGGTCACTGTCAAGACGTAGTGGTGACTACAGCACGCGTTATAAGCGCACGGGTAGCTACCTTGCACTGACACGCGGTCAGTCGTTTCCGCTAACGGGTAGGCCCAAAGTGCAGCACGAAACAATATAGGGCCTTGCCCTCTCAGAACAGGGGTCTCGCCCCTCATATCCAAACAGGGGTTTCACCCTTCCACAGTCTGCGCATCCTCGTCTGACTACCCCGATTTACCCAGAGGGCCTAATAAGTCGGTGTAGGGTGGCTAGCTGAACCCCGGGCCCCATGGGGTGGCTAGCTCCCTCCCTACACTAGTAGCTCGCCTCGGTACCACGTACGCAAGGGCCAACAGGAGTCAGTGTAGAGTGGTCAATCCTAACCCTGGGTCTCAACCCAAGGGAGGCTAGCTTCAATCTACACAAAAGGAGACAGTTGCTCTCCTTGGTACCATGTACTCAAGGGCCAACACACTTCCCATCTACCTTCCAGATTTTCGTCTATCCATAGGAGTTCTACTCCTAATTTCCCGTAGGGTTCATGCCCATGTTCACCTCATTATCCAGATCCAAATCTCAGGTTTCATAATTCATTTCTCATCCATATACAGGCAGCTCATATTCTAACAGGTAACTCATAATTATATTACAGGCAATTGCTAGCAGTTTATCTCAATCATGCATGTAGGCACACCATACAGTACAAATGGTTCATTCATTTCTCTACCCTCGGGTTCATGACACATCCTAGGGTTCCGTTCGGCTACTTCCACAGGCACATTCTTATTCAATATTTTACTTAATGGAATTAAACCACTCTACCAAGAAACTCGGGAGTAATTGGGGCTTGAACCGCAGACCCAGACGTCTCTGCGACCCCCAAACATGCAACAGGCTGAAACCATATACTAGGGGATACATCACAAAAGGAGAGTTCAAAACAGTGTAAAACAGACTCTAGTACATAGAGGAACTCGCGAGGAAAGTACGGGTATTTCGTTTGCGTAAAACAAACCCCGATCGGACCCTAAACGAGTCAAAAACTTGTCTACTGTGCAAAATCAGACATCTAGGAATAATCCCAGATGTCTTAAAAGGTGTTAGTTCTTACCTTATGCTCCTGCAGTATCCTCAAATGTCCAGACCTTCTCTACGATCATCTGAAGGTAGTTCCAGATGTCGAACAATGCCTTCGGTCGTCTAGACGCACCTCCGAACGTCTAGTGATGCAATTAGATGTCCAAAAATGCGTGGAAAAGAGTACTGCATGCCTTCTCATGGGCCTTTACCTACATACGAAATCACAGGTCGAAAATCAGGCCCGACCAGCTTCTACGGTGAGGCCTGCATGGCCGTAACTGTGGAAAAGAACGTACCTTGCAATATTAGTGCTTTCAGACGTCTGGTCTCAGACCCGAACGTCTAGATGCCTCCACGGTCGTCTGGTCGACTCTCCAGACGTCTGATACTGGAAAAATCCTAGTATCAGGAACTCCCCGCAGCTCGCTTTGCCCGCTCGCCTCGTGCCGCAACAGCTCCA
Organism: Thalassia testudinum; assembly: GCA_037157565.1. Taxonomy (NCBI): domain Eukaryota; kingdom Viridiplantae; phylum Streptophyta; class Magnoliopsida; order Alismatales; family Hydrocharitaceae; genus Thalassia; species Thalassia testudinum. The sequence continues at coordinate 7,547,005 of JAZHRO010000040.1, read as the reverse complement.
GCCGCTGCATAGGGCCAACAGGCCACCTCCCCGAGCCCTCTCCTCCTCCCGCACGTGCCTGCCAGTGGCCGTAAGAGCTCCACCGAGCTTCCACCGAAGCTCCTTCGACCTTGGACCTCCTCCTCCTCCCACGCTCTCCTCCTTCCCCCCTCTCGCTCTCCCTCGCTCGCCCCCTCTCGCCGCTCCCGCACAAACACTGAAGGTGGTGGTGGCTGGTGTGTGGAGTGGAGAGGAAATAGGAGGCGAGTGGTTTATATAAGAGGGTGAGGGGTTTAGGGTTAAGGGGAGGTGAGGAAGAGAGAAAGGAAGGAGCGGTTCTACAAGCCGCCTGCGTGCAGAGTGTAGTGGGTAATACAAAAATTCCACTTTCAGACGTACGGGAACGGGTCCAAATGTCTGGACAGATGTCTGACTGAGACTCCAGACATCTTAAAAGGCTAAAAAGTAACGGGTCCTTACATCATAACAAACTTAAAGGAAGTTTCATCCCCGAAACTTGAGCTAGCAAGGGTGCGGAAAAAGAACATAAAACGCATAACTTAAGGAGGACCGAAGTAGGTCCGAAAAGACGTACCCTCAAAAGGCTCTGGGTACCGCTCTCGCATCGCTGCCTCAGGCTCCCAAGTAGCCTCCTCGTACCGCTGGCTTCTCCATAGGACCTTCACTAGTGGTACCTGTTTTCGTCTCAGACTCCAGACGGCTCTGTCTGGTATCTACACTGGTCTCTCAAGGTAGGTCAGGTTGTCACCCACCTCGACGCTCTCATGGCTCAGAACATGACTAGGATCAACGGCATACTTCCTAAGGTTGGACACGTGGAACACGTCATGCACTCTAGAAAGCTGGGGAGGAAGGGCAAGTCGGTAAGCTCCCGAAGGTCCTCCGACCTTCCACGCTCTCCTCCTCCCTCTCTCTCGTTCTCCCTCTCTTGCCCCCTCTCGCCGCTCCCACACAAGAAACTAAAGGTGGTGGTGGCTGTGGTGTGTGGAGTGGAGAGGAGAAAGGAGGGGGGGTACATATAAGAGGGTTTAGGGTTTTACAGGGTGAGGGCGAAGGTGAGAGCGGGTCTCTGCGTGCTGCCCGCGTGTAGAGCGTAAAGTGCAGTATGAAAATTTTCACTTTCAAACGTCCAGAAATGTGTTCAGACGTCTAGACTGACGTCTGATTGAAACTCCAAATGTCTTAAAAGGCTAAAAAGTAACGGGTCATTATAGAGGGCTTGGTCTTTGTGATGTTGAGGAACGTCAAAAACTTGCTTATGTGAAAATGACACAGGCTTTTCACCTCTGACAAAATATGGGTGGATCGGATGCGGCAAAGATATGGAGACCTTCATGCGTCTACGATATAAAGCCGTTAGTCTAAAATATGGTCCACACACTTCTCTGTAAAAAATTGGATGATGGGTACTTTCCACAATGGTAGTGATTGGGTATGGCCCCTATCACTAAGCGGACAGTTATGTTCTCATGATGCATGGAATTTAATCCGCGATAAGTGGGAGAAGCATCTCATGTGGAAGTTTGTATGGTCAAATTCTATTCCTAAAAAATGGAGCTTCTGCATGTGGCTTTTTCTCAAAGGCCAATTCCTTGCCACTTCGAGACTCCAAGCTTGGGGAATTAATATTGATGCCACCTGTTATTTGTGTACAATAGCAACGGAAATGCATATCACCTTCTTCAACATTGTCCATACATGTTGAATGTTTGGAATGGAATTTGGTCTGAATTCGAACCAGCCGCTGGCCCACTTATTATATCTCCAGATCGGAATGAGGCCCTTAACATACATTTAATTTCCAGCCCTTATATTGAAAAACTCTCGGCGCTATGTTATGGAATGTTTGGAAGGAGAGAAATTAGAGGAGGCATGGCGAAGCACCTAATCTATCATATGCTTTGATCACTCGCATATTCCTTAATTTTTGAGTTGTTTCTGCCTCCCTTTTGTTGGAATGTTTGTATTGTATTGACTCCATCTCTCTGAGATTGTATTACGCCTTGGTTGTACTAGGTTGATGGTCAATTTTGAGTAATATATTATCTTTTATTAAAAAAATAAAGAAAACAAAATTACATGGACCAGTTCAGCAGATAAGGTCGACTTGTTACGGTTTCCTGGCATGAAATAATAGACAGCTTCAGATTAATGCAAGCAATCGCTGTCAAGTTCCCAACTTTCATGACCATGTGCGTAGTCCACAAAGAATAAATCCAACATCTTTGTCATATATTATGTTTATACATGACATGGACCACCACATGCATACACCATGTTCCGAACTTTCAAGAGCATGGACGTACCAAATCCGCTTCTTAGCAAATGCAAATTTCAAAAACCAACGTCCCTGTCATCTCCTATATATTGTCGTTAATTGTCGACGTACTGGAGAAGGCATATATATATAATCCAAGAGTCAAGTTTGGACGGAAGACCTAAAGCATGAAAATCTTGAACCCTCGAACTCTGGAATCATTTTTTGACTTTGACCTCTTCTATTAGGATCCATATATGCACGAATGAACATACATGGTAACTTGTAAAGTTCGAATACTTGAACGAACACTAGGAGAACTGATCAACGAAGGCTGCTCGATACGATACATGCATGAGAACCCATGGTTGCTTGTTTTAAGGGATCCCCTGCTCTACCTCTATAATTAAAGTCCCTTCCCGTGCTCTCGAATGACTACAGCCAATCTCAAGAATCAACACCATTCACGTTAATTAAATCCAATTAACAGAAGAGAGATGGCATCCCATATGCTCATCAGCGTGCAGCTCCTCGTCCTCGTAGCTTTGGTTTTCTCCCAAGTGGCCTCTGCATATGATCCGAGCCCTCTCCAGGACTTTTGCGTTGCTGACAGTAGAGCGCAAGGTATGCATACCTAGCTAGCTAAGAGATACAATATTTGAAAACACATATTATACGACTTACTTAATTTATCTAATTTCACTGAAGTCGAGAGACAGTTGTAATGCTAGTTACGGAACTCTATTAGAAATATATAGATAGATGAGAAGTATTGGGTGATGATGAATTGAATTAAACGTCTCTTATATTTATATATATTCCGTTAAATCCTCTCAGTGCAGAAACTCCTCCTTGAGGATCAGATGGATACGTTTCCTGCATGTATGCAATTTAAGTAAGAGTACTTGGGATGCGAAGTACGTAGTCCTTTTACTTATTAGTTCATATTAATTACATTATGTGAGTCGGGTGCAACATGAGATATGTGGGCGAGAGAGAGAGAGACCAGACCCGTATACATGGACGATTAATGCTAAGGCAGATATTAATAAAAAAGGAAAAGAATTTTTAAACTAGCTTTTGGATGGTGCGTATAGTTAATTTCATTGCACATATTATAAATAACTGGTGATAAGCATGCATGCATATATTAATTTGATGATGCAGTGTTTTGTGAACGGATTCGTGTGCAAGAACCCCATGAAGGTGACGGCGGAAGACTTCTTCTTCTCGGGGTTGGATCGCCCTGGCGATACCGACAACCAGGTTGGCTCGAGTGTCACCCCTGTGAACGTAGCGCAGATCCCAGGCCTTAACACTCTCGGCATCTCGATGGTCCGCATTGACTTCGAGCCGATGGGAATTAACGCTCCCCACACCCATCCACGTGGCACGGAGATCCTCACCGTGCTCGAAGGGACACTGGGTGTGGGGTTCGTTACCTCCAACCAAGCCGACGGTGGCAACCGCCTCATCAGCAAGATCCTCAACAAGGGAGATGTGTTCGTGTTCCCAATCGGTCTCGTCCATTTCCAGATCAACGTCGGCCGCACCAAAGCTGTCGCTATAGCTGCATTGAGCAGCCAGAACCCCGGTGTCATCACCGTGGCCAACGCCCTCTTCGGTTCGGAGCCCTCCATCGACCCCAACGTCCTTGCAAAAGCTTTCCAGCTTAAGAAGAGGGTCATTGACTACTTGCTAGCTAAATTCTAATCAATTGGATGGACTATGATCGTTGTCTTCGTGTTTTTCCTTTTAAGGGTCGATTTGTGTCAAGTGGTAAAGTGCTTGCTTAACTAAGTACCTACCGTGTTTGTTTAGTTGTCAGAATATTACATTGTTGAATTCGTTTCCATCAATGTATACCACAATAAATATGGATTCCCAAAGTCATTCTTGTAATTTGATACTTGTAAGAATGTGATGTACTGAAAGATTTACCATGTCATCCTATATGTTACGTACAAGAATGTGAGATTTAACGTGATATTTACTTTTATGGAAAGTCACTAATTATAATTATATTAATTTATTAACATAGTTAAATCCACGATAGCAAGATTATTATCCTCTAAACTTCACCAAATAAATAAAAAAATAATAATTTACGAATCTCCCTTCCCACCGATTTCCTTCTTTCATGAAACAAAAAAACTCTTCCCCACTCGTCCCTCAAAGTGTAGCAAAATAAAAAAGAATAATAATACACGAATCCTACCTTTCCCCATCCTACGAAACCTCACCCGACCGCCCTAAGATCGTGTTCTTCCTTACCTCTTCTGCCTCAGCACTCTCGTGGTCCTCTGCCTCGTCGTGTTCGACCTCGTTGTCCAAGCCATCGTCGCCCTCGACCCCCTCGTCCAAGCCATCGTCACACCTCGTGGTCCTCCTCGACCTCCTCATCCAAGCCATCATCGCCCTCGTGGTCCTCCTCATCGTCCTCAAACTCCTCGTCCAAGCAATCGTCGACCTCCTACCCTCCTCCTCCTCATCCACCCCACTGCCGCCCTCCTACCATTCTTATCCCTGTCGGATCTCCTCTCCAACAATGTCTACTACCATCGAGGTTGGTAAGCTCGCCTCCTTCCCCTCGACCCCAACCATGACCCTACCTCGGATCTCGTGCTCGTTGCTCCTCCTCCTCCCAAAACGAACCTCACCGGTGGATACTTCTAGGCTTTCTATATCACACGCCTATAAAATCTTTGGGATTCTTTGCAACATATGATATTTAAATTTAACGTATAGTGAAATTCTTGATGCAAAGTTGGGTCACTTTTTTATGGGGTGTGACCGTCGTTACACTCTAGTTGAGTTGCTTCTATCTAACAATAATATCATTGGGCAGTTGCCAGAATCCTTGGTAGATTATAAGAGCCTTCAATATCAAGATGTTGGAAACAACTTGTTATCCGGTTCCATTCTTGAATCAATAGGTGGCATGGAGTCTCTAAAGGGTTTGCTTCTTTCCGGTAATAGATTCCATGGGACACTTTCAGAAGTACATCTCTGCAATCTTGGACAACTAATTAGTCTACATTTATCAACAAACGCACTAAGGATTAAAGTATCTCCTAATTGGGTACCTCCTTTTAACCTTAGTGGGTTGGGAATGGCTTGCTACAAAGTGGGGCCACGATTCCAAAAAATTTTCCTCTGTATGGCCATTAGGGAATAATATTCCATAATTACCGTACAGGGGAAAAAATTTGAAGTTACTTTAAACATAACTCGCCTCTTCAAGAGGCGAGTTTGGGGCTTTCTTCCCCACCTTTCATGGGAATAGTTGGTGTTGAGAAACTCGCCTTTTGTAGTGGCGAGTTTCTCATAGTTCTTTCCAGAAGTCCTTTGCCTCTTAAAGACATCTGAATTGTCGTCTGACACTTATACACTAGAGCCTTGTTTAGATCCAATGGAATCAAGGAAGAACATGATGAAAATTGGATATTTGTAGATGTCCAATTTTTTGTCTAGACGTCTTATATTAGGAAATCAGACGTCGAACAATATCAGTAGATGTCTGATTCATTAGGCAGAGTGTAATATGAAACTCGCCTCTTGAAGAGGCAAGTTTGGGTGTTTTCAACTAATACATAACTTGCCTGTTGAAGAGGCGAGTTAGGGTGTTCTGAGCTAATACATAACTTGCCTCGTGAAGAGGCAAGTTTTTGTTGTTTTTTTTAATGCTGCCTTCTGCTGCTGCTAGAAAAATTTTAGCAATTGCTGCTGCTATGCTACTGGTGCTATGCTAGTGCATGCAGGGTACCTTACAGCTTCATGTAAGCATCACACACCACAGAAGTTACAAACTCCCAAAGCCAAGCAACCTGCTCCGCACCAAGATGTCTAATCAGCAATTACAAGCAAATTTGCCAGCTCTGCAATCCTCTTGTCCATAATGGGGCTCATGAAGAATATAGTCTAGTAGCCTCCATTAACAACTGCTCCATTTGACTAGAAATCAACCATCAGAAAGCTCCTTTGTCCTCTATCAACACAAACAACCAAGGGCATGCCCCCGAAGGTGTCTCTGTTAATCATTTATCCAAAAGCAAAAGTCACCCTCCATTCAATCCTCGAGGAGAAGTGAGTCCACCCAGGAAGACAGACACAAATAGTAAGGGAGGAGAAGGGGATGGGCATGGGTGAAGATGTATAAGAGGTAAACTCACCTCTTCAAGATGTGAGTCTTGAAGAGGCAAGTTTCTCAGCCACTAACGTCGGGAAGGGAATGAGTGGGCGGGAGTGGAAGGGGGAAACTCACCTCTTGAAGAGGCATGTTTCGTATAAAATCGTACTTCCACAAACTCGCCACTACAAGAGGCAAGTTTGCTACGGTTCCTTCCTAATATTCATCCCCTGTACGGTAATTAAGGAATATTATTCCCTAATTACCGTACTTAGAAAAATTTTTCCCACGATTCCCTTCATGGCTTGGAACATAGAGCAACCTATCGTATGTAAATATGTCAAATTCAGGTATATCGGATGTCATGCCAGAATGGATATGTAATTTCTCTCCAAATATTAAGCTAATGGACCTCTCCATGAATATGATAAAGGGTGTTCTACCAGTTGCAATGAATGGTTCCAACAAACTAGAGGGCTCCTTGTTAGGTTCTCCCACTGCTAGAATTGTTGATATGTCCCAGTTGTGGTTCTTGTCTCTTTCATAAAGTAATTAAGTGTTGCAATCCCTTCGTTTCTATGTGAAGCTACGAAATTAGGCTTCTTGGATCTTTCAAATAATCATTTTACTGGACAGCTTCCACGGTGCCTGGGAGGATTGAGATCATTAACTCATTCGTGTAGCACCAGATCCATGCATTTACAGAATAACCTACAAGGGAATCTTCTTCTATGGTTGGGGAATTGCAAAAATATGACTGTTCTTGATATAGGTTAGAATAATTTCACCGGAATCATGCCAAGATGGATTGCTGGAATGTATCTCTTACGGTTTCTTTGGCTAAGGTCAAACTTATTTAGCGGTGGAGTTCCTCGGTAATTGTCCAGTTTGAAGTTCTTGCAGGTCCTCGATCTTGTAGAGAATCATCTTTCAAGAGGCATTCCTAACAGTTTTGGCAAATTTGTTGCAATGATGACAACAAATAGAATAGGTGGCAATGTTTCCTCTTACCACTATAAGGGGTGCATTACAATGACATTTAGAGATCAAGTTGTGGAATATGATACCATACTTAAACTTTTTAAAGGCATGGATCTCTCTGGAAATAAATTATCAGGAGAAATACGAGAACTTGGGAACCTACTTGGCTTGAAAAATCTCAATTTGTCTGAGAATTATTTAACTAGGTTTATCCCAAGATGTCATGGCAATTTATTACAATCGAAGTCCCTTGATTTATCAAGAAATAATCTTTCCGATGGCATCCCATTGTCTTTGTCAAGATTGACATTCTTGAGCAAATTCAATGTCTCTTATAATTATTTATTAGGAAGAATACCAATCGGGAAGCAATTTGATAGTTTTCCAAGTTCTTCATATACAGGCAATCTTATGCTATGTGGAAAGCTGTTAGAGGCCTATGAAAGTGATAAAAAGCAAGAAGTGAATGAAGTCGATTATTCAGAATCAAAAAACAAAGTGGACAATGGCTTCTTATGGTTCTATCTTGGCATGGCACCTGGATTCGTTGTGGGATTTTGGACATTGCAACTGCAACCACTGATAGGATCTCCATTTCAATGATGTCTAATATGAGAAAGGTCTATCTAGCACGGCATAAGGGTGCAAATGGAGTATGGATATATATGTGCCACCTTACCTTTTTTTTAAGTCAACACAAATATCCATTTGTAATGTTATAGATAGGGATATGGATATAAAGCTTCAATTTTGATGGGTAGGGATATATAAAAATTTTAAAAATGTGGCGAAAATGGATATAGATATCTTTGTTTTTTTTATGTGCATAAGTATTTTCAATTATTGTTGAACACATCTTTTTAGTGGAAACGAAGACATAGTTATTTCTCTATTTGGGCATGCTACTTATGTTTGTATGTATCTATGCATAAAGATGGATGGAGATTTGGGATGACGAAGATTTTCCTGTAAGTACAACTTACAAACTAGTAGATACAATTTCCTCTAAGAGTGTAGATTGATTTGGAAGTTGGCTTTGTTGCTAACACGAATAAGGAAATCCAGGCCGATGCTACCTGTGTAGATCTTAGAAGTCGATGCCTGTACTTTTATGAGTTGGGATGCAAGATTGCCCCTCTATAAGTTTTTAACTGAGATGAGCTGATGTTTATCCTTTGGTAGGGTTTTCCCTAGTCAAGCCTTACAAAGCCAAGCATGAAAAATAAGAACTTGCATATTGGTATCACCATTTAGATCTTAACACTGGTTGAATTTTTCAACCCTAGTATTATCATAGTTACTAGCTTCAAGAGAACCTTTTAGCATAGTTTGTTTTCCGATATTTTATTTTCCACTTAAACATAAATTGCTTGGATATTTCATTATCATGATTTTTCAGCCAAGCAAAGAACTGCTTCAAGCTTACACCTCATATTGATGATCTGTTAACGTTGGACTCTGAGATAGAAGCTCAAATCAGAAATTGGAATACGTCGAAACTTGAGACTTCACCCTGGACTAATCTGATTCAAGGTATAAGAAAAATTTGGCATAGTAGGCTAAGACTTGGCAGCTATCCCTTCCTCATTCTAGTGATGAATTAATGACATCCTTTGGAGCTTAAAATTTTTGTAGAGATCATGTTTCTAGCACTAATTTTTTGAATATTGCATGCTGGGCTTTCTTTATGCTGTGGCACCCAAGGCCTCAACCATCCTACTAGGGCTCCTTCCTTTATGTTGTGGCACCCTCTCTGGTCCTAAACTCAACCCCTGCAACCCCTTCAGCCTTTTGCTTTCTCCATATGGGACCATCACTAGGGGGAGCTCCAACACCCATGAGGCCCTCTTCGCTGTCCAGAGCATAATGGTACTCTTAAAATAGGTCATCCTCCATTCTCATCAAGAGGCCATGTGCTCTTTGATCTATTTACTCAGTGGATTGGGGTTGACTTGGTTAACGGTGTGTAGGGACATGTAAGTAGCTCAATGACAGATTTCTATAGGGTGATCAAGTTGGACCCTTGCCAGAAGGCATGTATGCATAGCCCTCCTTTTGCTATGAAGATTCTACAGCATTTGGTATTTTATTGGGATTTTTTATCCTTATGATTCTTGTTAAGTAGAAACTTTGCAAAATTTTAATAAATGCCTTTTGTGATTTATTATAATGGATTAGATAAGATAGACTTTTAGTATTAAGTCACAAAAGTTCACTTCAAATGTGTTTCCATGAATAAATATCCCTTTCCAAATTGCCACCATGTATGGCCCTATTATTGCCTCCTATGCTGCAACAACCATGTAAAAGATACATGTCTCGTATCATTGTTGACAAGCTTAGAATTTCATGTGAGACTAATGCACATTGATGAACTCCATAGCATGTTCTCATTTGTTGAACTTTCCCTTCCCAATAGTATATATTAAATCGAGTTTCTTTGCCATTTCTATGGTGTTGTTCTATGTTGTCCTTTTTTGTTGTTTGTGAGATTGGAACCATTGTATTGTCAGCAACCTTGTTAAGCAATTTGGTATCGAATCATTGATACCAATTGGTAAACATACTATTTCTTGATATGCGCATTTGTCTTGACGACCACACCTTATCATCCGATTTCCATGATTAGATTGAGATCAGTTGGGGATATGATCCTATACATTTCTAGATATAAGCACTCTTTTAGGTTGGATATGAACCTAATATATTGGTTATTTGGTGGCTTTTTAAATCTTGGTTGTTTTAGATGGAATGTGATCTTTTCGTGTTAGATTTGAGGTCATGGTTGATCATGCAATTTGGAAATTAGTTGGTTATAGAGATAGAAAATCATAGATAATAAGAACAAAGAGGTGCATACTTAATCGTCAAGGTAGTAGGATGATTCCGATGCTTTCTAGCTTCTTGGTTTGCATCCTATAGTTAATAGGATCATGTCTAAATGCGACGTTAAGATGCTTCAAGCAAATATCAACACAAAGTTAGTTATGTAACAACATAAGTAATTGTATTATAAAGTAAAAAATTTAAGAAGAAACAAACAGAATTAGGAGGCAGAACATGAGACAGGATGTGCTTTTCTTTCAAGAATAATAATCATATGATGTTTGTTCTATAGGGCCTTATATAAAGTTAATAATGGTAGAACATTCTAGAGGGCCTTATATGAAATTAACAATGTTTAGAAATAAGAATGGTATAATATTCTTTAGAGCCATCTATGAAGCTATCAATGTTCAAGAAAAGGCTCTGAACCACTGATGTACAAATTATAGATCCAAACATGGCATCTGCAAGTAGATGCATTCTCATGGAAGCCTTCAAAATGCATAGTCTAATTTCCCAGGCTCTTTAGAACAAGAAGAAAGTTGGCATCATGGAAAACACAAAATTAATTGAAAGTAAAGAACCCAATTTAATTGAGAATTTGGGCCATTTAATGTTTGTGGAAAACCTTTTCAAAAAATGAGAAAGAGAACATTAATTATTGAAAAAAGGAGGTGGTAAGGACTTGAGATATCTCTACTATGCATCCCTTCATTACTCTCCTTTACACAGAACGATTCTTGAACCTTACGGGGAACCATTTCATTTTAATGTTGCTAATAGATTATTCCATGTAAAAGAACAGGCGATCTGAAAATTTTTGTCAACTTACACAAGGTACTTTAGTAACACCTGCTCTAACTTCTAATATAACCTCTCTTCAGGAAAAAAAAAACCTTGTGACATAACCAACAATCGATTAAATATGATCATATTACCCACGTTAGAAGAGAGCATGCAAAACTAAAACTAATTTGATACTTGAAATAGGAAACCAACGCGTGCTAATATTTATGAATGAAATTGAAACTTATAAATAGGTCCAATTTTGGTTTGTATTTCTCCAGCTAAAATGTCAATTTAGAAAACCGTCTCAACTTGTTAATCAGCAACACTAAATAACAAAAATCTTTCACAATAAAAACTATACTAATAAAAAATGAATTCATGTAAAATGTATTAAATAAATTGGTATGTTATAGCAAATGCAATAAATATAGGTCCAACAACTTACAGATAAGAAGAGATTCATTCCAGACACCAAAGATTGAGGGGCATTGGCTACACAATCAACGTAAGGCTTTCCCTCATAAACAGCTACTTTGTCCACAAGGTAAGTGGCCATAATGAAGTCATGTTCAACAACAAAGGTAGTATCCTCATGATTTATTTTTGAGACATGAAAGGAGACCTAGGAGAGCAAATACGCAATATCTTCTCTATCACATACTAGAGGGTAGTATTTGGACCTGTAAATTAAGGTTCATCCTAGGATGATCCATATTCAAGAGAAGAAAAATGGAAACTATACAAATGAGTTGCACTTAGAATGCCTAATACACATGTCATAGAGTACAAAGAAAAGGAAGTAAATTACATCTCAAAATGAATAGAATTTCCAATATATACATGAATACTCCACCAAAGGTCAATCTTTTTAGAACCTTTTCACAAGGACATTGGGATTCTTAAAGAATAGCTTTATTTATTTATTTATTTCCATTGAAAATAGTGGTTGAAATTGTAAATAGCCTAGATCTACAGGTTTCACCATCCAATTGGCTAGTAAGCTGAGATGATTATTCCCCAATTTGAACATTTCATATCGAATAGTAATCTGTAAAGATGGATGCAAATACCATGATGAACAGGGAAGAAGTGAAACCCTGATAAGGGAAAGGAGGTTGTGCAAAGATATGTTCCTGATATCAAATAGTTCAGTCACAGGGTTGTACCATTGTCACCCATATCATGGAGGTTGTGCAATGACCCAAAATCTATTGACTATGCCTACCAGGGCAATTTCAAAGGAAAAAGAATACCAGTGACAACACATATCTTTCATTTCTTCTTTTTTTTCTTTTTGATATTTGTAAGCTTTCAGTTTCTTTAGCATGACTTTTTGATGACCTATCATCTTCCTGTTTAACTGTTATGTGAGCTAGGAATTGACAACTGAAGTGGGGGAACATATCTACATTGTTGTTTCTCTGTCATTTTTGTCATTGTGAATTATAGGTCACCTATGTCATTTCTTTGAATTTGTCCACATTGACAGCACAATAAGTCTTAATGCTTCATTTAACGTCAACCTACTTTGTTAAATGACATTTTTCACTTTTTTGGTGATACATGTCAACATAATTTCATAGCATGCTTCTCCTCAATTATCTACCTTCTGTTTGGTAAAACTCATTTACTTAGGATATTTGACAGACTTGTTTGAGATAGCAAATTTCTTTGGTATCACTTCTTCAATTGATACAGAAGCCATTCAAGTAAGTAGTCAAGTGCCTCATAGCTTCTTTGCAATGTCAAATGTGGTTTGGTTGCTGGATCATTCTTTTAAGTGTTATAGTATGTATTCAGCATTTCAAATAAATCTCTTTTATGATCATAATGTATGTGATTTTATCCAATATAATTAAGCAATGCCTACCAATTGGATGAATTATGTTTGGTTTTCTTAGTCGTTTTAAGCATTGAGTCATTCATTCCTTATTTAATCATTTGGAATATCTTGTATTCTCATTAGGGAAGGGGCACTTATGAGGAACGAGTTGAGATGCTTTATGTTATTGTAGATCTTGTGGAGGTAAGCTACCATGTTGATTGTCCTGAATGGAGGTTAGATTTTATTTGATAGCTTATTCTGACAATTTTCCCTTTTCTGATGACTTTGGTTGCCTTTCTTGCTGTGGAGCTTTAAGCTGCTTTAGTAACAAAAAGCTCTCCTACATGTTTTCAAGTGTTTGTCCTAACATTTTGTTTATGTGTGTCTATATATAGAACAAACCCTAAACACTTGGGTTTTGGTTACCCCTTCTTTTTAACATTGTATTTTGCAATACAATGTAATTGCTTTTTTAGTTTTGATGAGCAGTTAGCTAAAGATGTTCAATTATTAGATTCTTTCACTGAGAGACAAGCTCATATTTTCTCTGACGAATGGAAGCTTTTTCATGTAGATGTCCAGATCCAGTCCATTTTCCCTCCGTATGTTTTTCTATGGAAAGTAAAGCATGAGACCGAGTTCATAAGAAATCTAGAGTTGGTTACATATATATATATTTAAATATTTGTAAGGAATATATAGTGTAATTTGCCCTACTAGGAGGGGGTGACGAAATAATTGCGAAAATAAATATAAACAATCTCACAAAATAGACAATCACACAAGTACACAAGTATTTTTAGGTGGAAACCCAAACCGGATGAAAACCACCACCTAACCCTCTCGAGTTAGGATTTTCCGATCAACCAAGTTGATCAAAATCCACTAAACGAATCACTTTAAACGAGGGTGATTCAATCTCAATTACAACCACGCTACTTAAACGAGGGTAGCGTACCTCAACCCCTTCTCTCCACGAGAAGGATTTTGTCTCGCGAAGGAGACGGGAATTCGCAAAGCAAATACCCAACCAAATAACAAAGATAAAATAAACAAGTAATCCTATAGAGCCAACAAAGTAATTTTAAACCTAGCTTCTATAGGAATTAGGAAACTCCCCTTTGCAAGGAGTGCGTCGAGTTGATGACGCGGTGCGTGAGCCACGCGACGGCGCAACTTCGCTCTCGTGAACTACGGCGGGAGAGCGGGTGCGCAAAGCTTGATGCTCTCAAGATGATGGAACTTGAGCTTGGAGAGCAAGAGCTTGTTTTCTTGGACACAAAAGAGTGGAACTATGTTGCTTAGGTGTGTCTAGGTTTCTCTTGGTATGTGTTGGTATGTAAAGGCTCCCCTCTATTTATAGAGGCCTTAGGAAGGCTTTGGAAGGCTTAGAAAAGCTTCCATAGCCGTTGGGTACAAAGCCCAAGTGAATCAGCCCGAAATCAGGAACAATTATTGCACTGACAGGCTTATCAGACGTCTAATTCTGGCATCAGACGTCTGGAAGTTCACTTTAAGACATCTGATTTCAAGGTCAGACGTCTGATTTTGGGTGGGTCACTTCCTGACTTGGATCAGATCTAAACAGGGTTCTAGCGCAAGTCCATCAGACGACATACAGGACGTCTGGAACTATGTCTGGATATCTGGAAACCTACTTTTTCTGTGGGAATGGATTTCCAAACGTTGCAATGGCTAGAAAATCTCTGAGAAGAGATTTTGGGTCAGCCGAGGCAAAACGGTCAATTATCAGACGTCTGGAAAGTCCTATGGACGTCTGATAAGGCTCTAACGGTCACATTCTTGACTGTTCGCTAAGCCAGCCAACGGTCCACTAATTGGACGTCTGGCAAAGTCATCAGAAGTCTCCTGAGACGTCTGGTCTAAGGTCTGGACGTCTGATTTCATCAGACAGAACACTAAGTCCAGCCTAATAGTTATCAGACGTCTGAAACAACAGTCAGACGTCTTAAAACCCTTTATCAGACGTCTGATTTGGGAATTAGACGTCTGGAAACTCTGTTTGAACCCTATATTGGTTTTCTAAGTTCTCTACAGAAAACCTAAGTATCCTAGGGTTGTGCCGGTGTTCCTAGGACTACTGTTAGGGTACTTTGAGGCTCTTTAACATAATGTTCTAAGGAAATAAAAAGAGCAACCAAAATAAAGATAAAAGTACATGAAAGGATTAAACAAAATTCTATCCTATTCTTCTTGTCCTTCCATCTTAAATCTAGCGCTCCTCGCGAATCTCCTCTGTTCTCCATCAAGCTCCTCCAATCCGTCCTGGATGCGAGCTCGAATTCCGTCTAAATACGTCTACATTTGCAATTGACCTGAAATCTAAGACTCCAAGTGCAAATGTTAAATGACACGTGTTTTGTTATCATCAAAACAAATGATCGTGGTGCTCTAGCACCAACAATCTCCCCCTTTTTGATGATGACAAAATCATAAATAATAGTAGAAAATCCTCCCCCTTTTTGACATTATCAAAAAGGTTTAATTAATTTTACATTTCCTATAACTCCCCCTTAAAACATACTCTTCTATAAATTTCTTTTGACAAAGGTAATGTCCTCCCCCTTTTTTATAACAACAAGATAGCTATTATTTTTCTCCCCCTTTCTAAAGAAAATTTAGCTAACTTGCATCTCCCCCTTAAAAATTAGCTCATAAATTTTAACTCCCCCTATCTAAATGCTACTGATAAACAAAGATAGGGTCAAGAATTTTTACCTCACCTACCATGACCAATAAAATGGCCCGAATGGTGGTGGTGGATGCCACATCGGATGGAGCTCCCATCCGTAGCTTGGAGGCCCGGGCATCGGCGTCGGTCTCCAGTCTGGTGGTCGACGTGCAGCGGGTCCATCGTTTGTTCGCCGTCTCGTCGGTCTTCTTGTTCTCCTCCTTGGTCTACTCTTTGGTTCTCCCAACTTGAGTTGACCAGCTTTGAGTTTGTAGGTCCAGTCCTTTGTGTTGTAGTTATTATGACCTACAAAATAAGATTATAATTCTTTCTTTGGTATCCAAGTGGGCTTGGATCCGGATCTGTTAGCGGGTCTCCTTGACGGAGATCCTTTCTCAACCTTAGGGTTATATAGGTTATCTACCCTATTTATCAATTTATTTGATTTCTCCCTAAGACATGCAAGTTCATTTTCTATAATATTCATCTTAGTCTTTAAATCAGAAATTTCTATTTTTAGATTAACATTTTCCTCATTCAATTTATTATTTTCATTGATGAGGTTTTGATTTTCTAATAATAGGTTATCATTCTTAGGACTAGCTTCTAGATCCTTAAGTTTTATTTCTAACCTATCATTTTCAGATTTAAGAAAACTAAGATTCTTTTTCATGTTTTTGTTTTCTATTTTTAGTGATTTACTAAGCTCATACAACTCATTAAAAGCATCTTGTAAATCCGAGTTTACCTCATTATCGCTGTCGCCATTGTCGTCGTCACTATCTCCGATTGCCATGAAACCAAGGCACGCGGTTTCCTTCTCCCCGAGATCTTCTTCCGAGCTCGTCTCCTCATGAGTGCCTTCCAACCTCGTCCATATCTCGTGGGCGGTGGTGCACTCTTGGATTCGTTTGAATTCCTTTGGACTCAACGCGCAATACAAGGCATTCATTGCCTTTGCGTTGAGGTTGAGATTCCGAACCTGATCTTCTGAGTAACCTCTTGCGGGTTTCTTGGGAATCACAAATGCGGATTCGCATTTTTCCCACACCCAGAAGTCGTAGGCCTACAACCACATAGTCATACGATTTTTCCAATAAACAAAATCTATACCTGCAAAGTATGGTGGTCGCGAGGTATCGTGTCCTTCAGTGCACACGAACGCTTTTCCCTCTATATCTGGATCCTCGCCGGTTTGTAATGCCGATAACGCGAGACTTGCTCTGATACCAATTGTAATTTGCCCTACTAGGAGGGGGTGACGAAATAATTGCGGAAATAAATATAAACAATCTCACAAAATAGACAATCACACGAGTACACAAGTATTTTTAGGTGGAAACCCAAACCGGGTGAAAACCACCACCTAACCCTCTCGAGTTAGGATTTTCCGATCAACCAAGTTGATCAAAATCCACTAAACGAATCACTTTAAACGAGGGTGATTCAATCTCAATTACAACCACGCTACTTAAACGAGGGTAGCGTACCTCAACCCCTTCTCTCCACGAGAAGGATTTTGTCTCGCGAAGGAGATGGGAATTCGCAAAGCGAATACCCAACCAAATAACAAAGATAAAATAAGCAAGTAATCCTATAGAGCCAACAAAGTAATTTTAAACCTAGCTTCTATAGGAATTAGGAAACTCCCCTTTGCAAGGAGTGCGTCGAGTTGATGACGCGGTCCATGAGCCACGCGACGGCGCAACTTCGCTCTCGTGAACTACGACGGGAGAGCGGGTGCGCAAAGCTTGATGCTCTCAAGATGATGGAACTTGAGCTTGGAGAGCAAGAGCTTGTTTTCTTGGACACAAAAGAGTGGAACTATGTTGCTTAGGTGTGTCTAGGTTTCTCTTGGTATGTGTTGGTATGTAAAGGCTCCCCTCTATTTATAGAGGCCTTAGGAAGGCTTTGGAAGGCTTAGAAAAGCTTCCATAGCCGTTGGGTACAAAGCCCAAGTGAATCAGCCCGAAATCAGGAACAATCATTGCACTGACAGGCTTATCAGACGTCTAATTCTGGCATCAGACGTCTGGAAGTTCACTTTAAGACGTCTGATTTCAAGGTCAGACGTCTGATTTTGGGTGGGTCACTTCCTGACTTGGATCAGATCTAAACAGGGTTCTAGCGCAAGTCCATCAGACGACATACAGGACGTCTGGCACTATGTCTGGACATCTGGAAACCTACTTTTTCTGTGGGAATGGATTTCCAAACGTTGCAATGGCTAGAAAATCTCTGAGAAGAGATTTTGGGTCAGCCGAGGCAAAACGGTCAATTATCAGACGTCTGGAAAGTCCTATGGACGTCTGATAAGGCTCTAACGGTCACATTCTTGACTGTTCGCTAAGCCAGCCAACGGTCCACTAATTGGACATCTGGCAAAGTCATCAGACGTCTCCTGAGACGTCTGGTCTAAGGTCTGGACGTCTGATTTCATCAGACAGAACACTAAGTCCAGCCTAATAGTTATCAGACGTCTGAAACAACAGTCAGACGTCTTAAAACCCTTTATCAGACGTCTGATTTGGGAATTAGACGTCTGGAAACTCTGTTTGAACCCTATATTGGTTTTCTAAGTTCTCTACAGAAAACCTAAGTATCCTAGGGTTGTGCCGGTGTTCCTAGGACTACTGTTAGGGTACTTTGAGGCTCTTTAACATAATGTTCTAAGGAAATAAAAAGAGCAACCAAAATAAAGATAAAAGTACATGAAAGGATTAAACAAAATTCTATCCTATTCTTCTTGTCCTTCCATCTTAAATCTAGCGCTCCTCGCGAATCTCCTCTGTTCTCCATCAAGCTCCTCCAATCCGTCCTGGATGCGAGCTCGAATTCCGTCTAAATACGTCTACATTTGCAATTGACCTGAAATCTAAGACTCCAAGTGCAAATGTTAAATGACACGTGTTTTGTTATCATCAAAACAAATGATCGTGGTGCTCTAGCACCAACAATCTCCCCCTTTTTGATGATGACAAAATCATAAATAATAGTAGAAAATCCTCCCCCTTTTTGACATTATCAAAAAGGTTTAATTAATTTTACATTTCCTATAACTCCCCCTTAAAACATACTCTTCTATAAATTTCTTTTGACAAAGGTAATGTCCTCCCCCTTTTTTATAACAACAAGATAGCTATTATTTTTCTCCCCCTTTCTAAAGAAAATTTAGCTAACTTGCATCTCCCCCTTAAAAATTAGCTCATAAATTTTAACTCCCCCTATCTAAATGCTACTGATAAACAAAGATAGGGTCAAGAATTTTTACCTCACCTACCATGACCAATAAAATGGCCCGAATGGTGGTGGTGGATGCCACATCGGATGGAGCTCCCATCCGTAGCTTGGAGGCCCGGGCATCGGCGTCGGTCTCCAGTCTGGTGGTCGACGTGCAGCGGGTCCATCGTTTGTTCGCCGTCTCGTCGGTCTTCTTGTTCTCCTCCTTGGTCTACTCTTTGGTTCTCCCAACTTGAGTTGACCAGCTTTGAGTTTGTAGGTCCAGTCCTTTGTGTTGTAGTTATTATGACCTACAAAATAAGATTATAATTCTTTCTTTGGTATCCAAGTGGGCTTGGATCCGGATCTGTTAGCGGGTCTCCTTGACGGAGATCCTTTCTCAACCTTAGGGTTATATAGGTTATCTACCCTATTTATCAATTTATTTGATTTCTCCCTAAGACATGCAAGTTCATTTTCTATAATATTCATCTTAGTCTTTAAATCAGAAATTTCTATTTTTAGATTAACATTTTCCTCATTCAATTTATTATTTTCATTGATGAGGTTTTGATTTTCTAATAATAGGTTATCATTCTTAGGACTAGCTTCTAGATCCTTAAGTTTTATTTCTAACCTATCATTTTCAGATTTAAGAAAACTAAGATTCTTTTTCATGTTTTTGTTTTCTATTTTTAGTGATTTACTAAGCTCATACAACTCATTAAAAGCATCTTGTAAATCCGAGTTTACCTCATTATCGCTGTCGCCATTGTCGTCGTCACTATCTCCGATTGCCATGAAACCAAGGCACGCGGTTTCCTTCTCCCCGAGATCTTCTTCCGAGCTCGTCTCCTCATGAGTGCCTTCCAACCTCGTCCATATCTCGTGGGCGGTGGTGCACTCTTGGATTCGTTTGAATTCCTTTGGACTCAACGCGCAATACAAGGCATTCATTGCCTTTGCGTTGAGGTTGAGATTCCGAACCTGATCTTCTGAGTAACCTCTTGCGGGTTTCTTGGGAATCACAAATGCGGATTCGCATTTTTCCCACACCCAGAAGTCGTAGGCCTACAACCACATAGTCATACGATTTTTCCAATAAACAAAATCTATACCTGCAAAGTATGGTGGTCGCGAGGTATCGTGTCCTTCAGTGCACACGAACGCTTTTCCCTCTATATCTGGATCCTCGCCGGTTTGTAATGCCGATAACGCGAGACTTGCTCTGATACCAATTGTAATTTGCCCTACTAGGAGGGGGTGACGAAATAATTGCGGAAATAAATATAAACAATCTCACAAAATAGACAATCACACGAGTACACAAGTATTTTTAGGTGGAAACCCAAACCGGGTGAAAACCACCACCTAACCCTCTCGAGTTAGGATTTTCCGATCAACCAAGTTGATCAAAATCCACTAAACGAATCACTTTAAACGAGGGTGATTCAATCTCAATTACAACCACGCTACTTAAACGAGGGTAGCGTACCTCAACCCCTTCTCTCCACGAGAAGGATTTTGTCTCGCGAAGGAGATGGGAATTCGCAAAGCGAATACCCAACCAAATAACAAAGATAAAATAAGCAAGTAATCCTATAGAGCCAACAAAGTAATTTTAAACCTAGCTTCTATAGGAATTAGGAAACTCCCCTTTGCAAGGAGTGCGTCGAGTTGATGACGCGGTCCATGAGCCACGCGACGGCGCAACTTCGCTCTCGTGAACTACGACGGGAGAGCGGGTGCGCAAAGCTTGATGCTCTCAAGATGATGGAACTTGAGCTTGGAGAGCAAGAGCTTGTTTTCTTGGACACAAAAGAGTGGAACTATGTTGCTTAGGTGTGTCTAGGTTTCTCTTGGTATGTGTTGGTATGTAAAGGCTCCCCTCTATTTATAGAGGCCTTAGGAAGGCTTTGGAAGGCTTAGAAAAGCTTCCATAGCCGTTGGGTACAAAGCCCAAGTGAATCAGCCCGAAATCAGGAACAATCATTGCACTGACAGGCTTATCAGACGTCTAATTCTGGCATCAGACGTCTGGAAGTTCACTTTAAGACGTCTGATTTCAAGGTCAGACGTCTGATTTTGGGTGGGTCACTTCCTGACTTGGATCAGATCTAAACAGGGTTCTAGCGCAAGTCCATCAGACGACATACAGGACGTCTGGCACTATGTCTGGACATCTGGAAACCTACTTTTTCTGTGGGAATGGATTTCCAAACGTTGCAATGGCTAGAAAATCTCTGAGAAGAGATTTTGGGTCAGCCGAGGCAAAACGGTCAATTATCAGACGTCTGGAAAGTCCTATGGACGTCTGATAAGGCTCTAACGGTCACATTCTTGACTGTTCGCTAAGCCAGCCAACGGTCCACTAATTGGACATCTGGCAAAGTCATCAGACGTCTCCTGAGACGTCTGGTCTAAGGTCTGGACGTCTGATTTCATCAGACAGAACACTAAGTCCAGCCTAATAGTTATCAGACGTCTGAAACAACAGTCAGACGTCTTAAAACCCTTTATCAGACGTCTGATTTGGGAATTAGACGTCTGGAAACTCTGTTTGAACCCTATATTGGTTTTCTAAGTTCTCTACAGAAAACCTAAGTATCCTAGGGTTGTGCCGGTGTTCCTAGGACTACTGTTAGGGTACTTTGAGGCTCTTTAACATAATGTTCTAAGGAAATAAAAAGAGCAACCAAAATAAAGATAAAAGTACATGAAAGGATTAAACAAAATTCTATCCTATTCTTCTTGTCCTTCCATCTTAAATCTAGCGCTCCTCGCGAATCTCCTCTGTTCTCCATCAAGCTCCTCCAATCCGTCCTGGATGCGAGCTCGAATTCCGTCTAAACACGTCTACATTTGCAATTGACCTGAAATCTAAGACTCCAAGTGCAAATGTTAAATGACACGTGTTTTGTTATCATCAAAACAAATGATCGTGGTGCTCTAGCACCAACATATAGAACTATGATGTCTAGGAATTTTGCAACCTCATTAAATTTCCCAATTATAGTGTTTTAATGGTTTCTAGCTTTCTTTTTTAATGAATTGTGTCAATTATGAAAAGGAATTGATGGTGGCTCCATTAGTGCCTTTATAAAATAGAGGTTATTCTATTTTTGCTTTTGAGGAACATGGGCAAGTAGATGGACTTGTGCCTTGTTGTGTGGACAGATGGAATTTATGTTATCAGTGCCAACTGCTAAGTTTTTAATTGATCACTTGGCCCTGGTTTTGTGAATTCTTTACAAGAAATCAACTTGAATCATGAAGTAGTTATCCTTTCTGCAATGATTTTTTCATTGATACCATGCTTAAGAAAAGTTTCCAATCTGCTTAAATGGAACCTTTAGTACCAACTCCCCAAAAGTACAAATTATTACCTAGAACCACTTTAGTTTCAAGCTCAACTATCTACCTTTGTCAATCTTCTCCACTGGTTTGTTAAGGTAATGACCACATAACTATGCATTATGCAGGCCTCATATTTCAGAACTTGAATTAAAGCTGATAGAGTAGTCAAAAAAGCTTACCAAATTTAGCAATTATATCTCAAGAAATTCACATATAATCTCACTATAGGCCATGTTACTTCATTCCTAACAGTGCTCCTTTATCAATAATGGGCAACACCGACCATAAACAGTTGGAAATCTACTATTTAATCTTGATTTTACGTCAAGTTCTGTGACATAGGGGAAAGCTATATTTATTGTCACCCTTGTGCTTTTCTATCATGTATATATCTTTTTATTGGACTCGAAGGATGATTTTCCTAATGAAAATATGGACCAACAAATTCTCATATTGATCTAGGCAGATAGGATTTTGTCTTTTTGAACACTCCGATATATGCAAGTGTTGTAGTGGGGTGTGCCCACTTGCATCTCTCTCATAGATAATTGTATGCATGTGATGTAGTGGGGTATGCACACTTAAATGTAAATATAAGTATATTTTTTGTAATTGTTATGCTAAACAAGTACTTTTTTGAGTAAAATGCTAGATTGTAGGAAAAATTTTGTCGAATTTTTTCTTAGAAATCATAAATTGTTGGAAAACTTAGTATACTTGTTACAAGTAGATATACACATCGACCACAACTTAAATACATATGATTAAACAATAGGAAATGAGCACAATAGGATTGTAGACATGGATCTATAGTAGACATGGATATATAATGATTAATTATTATGTGGAAAGGTAATTACTTATACTTAGCCTTTTTTACATTGTAAATATTTTTAAATCTCATTGTTTTTCATTTATAGTTATTTTTACATTGTAAATATTTTACTAGAATTTCCCCCCTTAGCCTTTTAAATTGGAGATTGTGCTATTGCTACTGTTATTTTTTTACTAATTTGATAGGATTTGATTTACTTGAGGAGATTTTAAGACTTTAGATTGGTTTGGATTAGCTTGAAACCTTTATTGTACTAGTTGAGCAATGTGGCCTTTTTTGTTGCCCTACATGACCCTAGACTACCTTTTCTGTCCTTGCAGTGCAGCTGTCATGACAACATATTTGATGAGAAGTAACAGAAATCTTTAGAAGGTTTTTCTCATAGAACTGTTGCTGGATTTGCGTTGAGCCCATTTTACATTCAAATTGATTTTTTCATGTTGTGTAGATGCATTCAAGTCGTTGAGACAATTTTGTGAAAATGTTTGTCCCAATGATGGTTTTTTAGATCAAGTTGAGGCCTTTTAATCTCAATTTTGAGTTGAAGTTTCTATATGCAATTTGAGTTTTGGAGTATGATATCAAGTAGCAGTGTATGCCTAACACATTCTTACTAGCGGTTAAAGATGTTTGAGTTTGAGGATATGGGCTTCAAAGTAGATTATTCAAGCCCCATCTACAGGTATTTTCAGCTGAAAGTATTGGGTAAGTTATCTTGTGCCCATTTTCTTTAGATTATTCTACAATCTTTGTTCATTCTAGTATTAACATTACCTTGAATCTTCTATAAATTATCTTGGCCTACTGTTGTCATTTTGAATTATTTTTATGTCCCTTAGCAAGATTTTCCTTCATTATCTTTTTACTCATGAAATTTTTTTAGTTTATTTTATTTTCGGAGACTTTATCAATATAATAAATCTGGTGGTGTTTATTTTTGTCACATTGTTATCTTTCTTCTCCAATAAAATAACTGTTACTACATTGAATCACTTGTTTATACATATAGTTATGTTTGAGAATGTCATTGTGAGTTGCACTATAAGTTATCATATAGTCTATTTGAAAATGTTGCTTGTAGTTACATACATCTTTGCAAAAACATATTTGCCAAGATTTCGGTGTCAAAAGACCCTTTTGCATTATGTTTATATTTTATACACTCCGGCGCATCCAAGGTTGCAAATGAGGTTCTACTGTTATTTGAAGGTAACACTTCATCTTATTATAGTAGGTCTTAGGTTAATCATGAACCTTAGGGTTGGAATTGAATGTAGATTAATATGCAAATATATGCAAGTGTTGTCCACTTGCTTCTCTCTCATAAATAATTGTATGCATGTGATGTAGTGGGGTGTGCCCACTTATTTCTAATAGAATATCATGTAAATATAAATATAAGTAGATTTTCCATAATTGTTATGTTAAATAGGTATTTCTTTGAATAAACATTAGACTATAAGGAAAATTTTGTCAAATTCTTTTCTTAGAAGCCATAAATTGTAGGAAAACTTAGTATATTCCTTACAAGTAGATATGCACATTAACTACAAGTTAGATGCATGTGATTAAACAACATGAAATAAGAACATTAGGGTTGTAGACACGGGTCTCGATGTAGAAGACATGGATATATAGTGATTAATTATTATGTTGAAAGGTAATTATTTATTTCTTTTTTCATTTATAGTTCGACTTTTATTTAATTGTTATTGACTTTATGTTATGATGTTGCAAATGTCGAGGATATGCTTTAAGAGGTCACTAGAGCCAAAGCATGTTGAGGATGTTATTGACCTCAACGTTAGTCACACAAATCATCTAGCTAGTGAGTGGAAGAGGTGGAGGCTCAAGATCCATAGATCGTGACAATAGTGATGACATGCCTCCTACTTGCATGGCTCCGGAGGTCTATAAATTGTTTTTATTTCTTTGTCTATTGAACTTTTTGTTAAACTATGCTCAAAATCTTATGTTGTAAAACATGCATATACTCTAGACTTTAAGATGTTAAGTTAGATTAGTATAGTGTTGAATTAGAAAATTTTATTGTGAGAAACAGATGTATATATGGTGGTCTTAGATCGTGACTTTTTTGGATTGTCAAGTTCTTATTTTAGTATATGTAAAGAAATGATTTCAATATTTTTTTGAATGTGAAATGTAAATGTTAATTGTGATTTCACTCACTTTATAAGTGTTTGTTGTGATTATGGTAACATGCACATATAGGAAATATGAGTAGCAGGAATGGAAAAAAAAAGCATCTTATATGATCTTAAGATGACGTTAAAATATCGTATAAAATGTTTAAATGCGATGTTTAAATGTCATCTAAAGTAGTCTAAAATGAGGTTTAAACATTGTTAAAAATGCATAAAGTGACATTTAAACCTCATTAAAATATGTGTAAACATTATCAAATGATCGTTGAAAGTTTAAAATAGGATAAAAAAGATAATTAAACATCATCAAAATAAGTATAAGATAACTTTTAAATGTTTTTTTAAGTTATCTAAAGTAACATTTAAACATCTCAATAGGATGAATAAAAGGACATTTAAATGTTGCTAAAAGAAGTATAAGATGACATTTAGGTGTCTTTGAAAGCTACCTAAAGTAACGTTTAAACATAATAGTAGAATGTATATTAGGAATGTTTAAACATCACAAAAAAAGACATAAGATTACATTTAAACGTAACTAAAAAAGATATAACATGACGTTTAAATTCTTCAAAAGCTACTTAAAGTCACATTTAAACGTTAATCTAGAATGCATAAGATGACATTTAAACGTTGTTAAAAGTTATATATGATGACGTTTAAGCGTTAGTGAAAGTTACCTAAAATGATACTTAAACGTCATTGTAGGATAAATAAGGTGACATCTAAACTTCACTAAAAGTGATATAAATGACATTTAAATGTCCTTAAAAGCTATTGAAGTTAACATTTAAATATCAATATAAAATACATAAGATGTTTAAACGTTGTTAAAAGTTATCTAAGATGACGTTTAAGCATCGATGAAAGTTACCTAAAATCATGCTTAAACGTCATAGTGGGATAAATAAGGTGATGTTTTAACGTTACTAAAAGAGATATAACATGACGTTTAAGGGTTTTTAAAAGCTACCTAATGTAACATTTAAATGTCAATATAGAATGTGTAAGAGGACGTTTAAACATTGTTAAAAGTTATATAAGATGACGTTTAAACATCTTTAAAATCTATCTAAAGTAACGTTTAAACATCACGATAGTATACATAAGGAGACGTTTAAACGTCACTAAAGATTTCGTACAAACTTAAGGAAAAGTTAAAGCAATGTTTAAATGTTTTCAAAATTACTTAATGTAACGTTTAAATGTTACCTTATGTAAGAAATGGTGACATTTAAATGTCTTCTTAGTTATTCTTTAGAGACATTTTAACATCATCGAAAGATATCTAAGACGACGTTTGTATAGGTTTGGTTATGTAGTGGGACTTTTATGAGACATTTAAATGTTACCTTAAATGTTATAGGCGATGTTTATTTAACATCAGCCAAATTCATTTAGGTGACGTTTGATTTTTAGCATCGAAATCGATCTAAGACGATGCACCTAAGGAGCCGTTTATGGTGACATTTTCTTAATGTCTACAAAAATTTATGGTAATGTTTATTTTACTTGTGGTGACATTAAATAAATGTCACCTTAGGTCTTTTTTGTTGTAGTGTAAATATAGGCATTTAGACTTGGAAGCTCGTATACTATATTTGAGAGCGCTCTCATTCCTTTCCCTTGCTTTCTTTGGAGCACTCTCCTCTGTCCTCCTTTCCCTCTTCACTTCCCCTTGCTCTCCTTCTCTTCTCCCTTTGGACCTCTCTTCCCCTTTGCTCTGATGAACCCTTCCTCCTCCCCATCTTCAGAGGGGAACCAGAAGGCTCTTCTAGCTCCTATGGAAGTTCCTCCTGGGTGAGGTACTGTAGGGGAGGGATCGACCTTCTTTTGAGTTTTCTTTATTTCCTTTCAATTTCTTTTGCTATGTGTGGGGTGTGTGGTGTGGCATTGCTGCTTTTGTTCTTTCACTTTCAATCTCTTGGTTTCTTTGTGGTTTTTCACTCTTGCATTCCTACTCTTCCTTGGTTGAGGGGATTCATCGAATCTCAGATTAGCTTCAGCCTTCCTTAGTTAGTTGCAGGGGAAAGGCTTCGAGAGCCCTCTAGGGTTCCTCTTCTTTTCATGTTCTTGTTTGATCATTCTTTTTCCTATTTTTGCCTCTTTTCCTTTCTTTCCTTTCTTTTGTTTGGTTCTGGTGGCTCTTGGGTGAGCCAGATCGCCTATGTCGGTGTACCTAGGTAATGATTGATGATAACGTCATCATCAGTCATAACTAGCTCAAATTAGTTAGAATCAAAAGACAAATGCTCCTACATAACCGCCAGAGAGTCGTAATTCATTTCATATTCTTTTTTAGAGAAATACATTAAAGTAGGGGTAAATCTACAATTTTAACAACACATCCTAAATGCAAAGTAACCATGAGTTTTCCTAGTGGTTAATTAAAGTTCAAATGATCATAAATGTCTAATAAAAGGGTTCGTGCAGACAAAAATGGATTTTTCATGCATTTCGAGAATTAACGGACACCCAAAACCTTAATTTCAGACCCACTTAATTAATAAAGGTTCTGGTCAAGATAAATTCATCTAAATCTTCTAAAAATTATATAAAATATTCCATAAGATTTGGTATCCTTTATTTGACCATTTGAAACTATTTTGACCTAAAATAAAGTCTCGAACGAAAAGTTTCCCTAATTTGGGTTTCTACGTAAATTACCAAGTCAAACTTGATCAAAAACAAAATCTGACTTCACTAACAAAATCCTTCGGTCAAAATTAGTTTTTAACCAAAATTTGGACCCAATTAGAGATCATCTTGACCTAGTTTGCATTTTGGTCCAGTTTGACTCTTCTTCTCTAAAAAAGCCCCTCAGCTTCCAAAATCTACTGCGAACAGCCCCCTAACTTTTTCATCTTCTTTGCATTCAGGTCCCCACAGCCATTTCCCTGTGAACACACCTGCAGCCAACCTTCAATCAAGGAGTTCTCCCTGATTTCTCACCTAATCTCTTCCAAAATTGGAAGAACTCCTGAGAGAATCCTTTTCAAATTGAGCCACATCTTAGGCTATGATTTATACCCAAATCCTCATGCGAACCCTTTGAAATCAAGGGTTTCCTATTTCGTGAAAGCTCCAAGCTTTCAATCTTGGTTTCGAAGCTTGGAACGACCCCCTGAACCCTATAAAAGGACCGACAATGCAAGGTCGTGCTCCTTAGCTTGGTTTGGGGGTCGGAATCCCCTTCTTTTCTCCCCGACCTCCATCTCCACCAACTCCGACGACCCTCATTGACTACCTTCTTCGCTCACCATCACAAACAATAGCCAACAAAAACTTCTTCCTCTCGCTCCTCCACGCATCGCAATACCAGCGAGTGTCGCCTAAACCCCCTCGTCATTGTCGCTTCCCCTTACCCCCTGGAGATTTCGTCTTCTTCCAGTCCGACGTACCACCAGCAAGGACCATCCTCCCCTTTCGTCTGTTAGAGTTAGGTTAGTTAGGTTTCTCTCCCTTTCTACTTCATTGCCTCACTTTATATCTCTGTTTCGACCTCCGATGCCGCCTTACGCCCTCTATCTTCCCCACGCACAACCGAGCTCCGACGAAGCCTCCACACCTCCACAGGCCACCAAACACCTTGCCATAAAGCCCAAAAGCATCACCACACCTCTGCGAACTAAACACCTCTTCCTATTTCATCTTCTAGCCACTCTCGCGACCCACCGAACTCACCCACCTTCATGCTCCTCCTTCGACTCCGACACACCGCCACACGCACTCACAAGCCACGAGACCACCACCACAAAATTTGTCATTCT
The DNA here is from genome assembly GCA_037157565.1 of Thalassia testudinum. Classification (NCBI taxonomy): domain Eukaryota; kingdom Viridiplantae; phylum Streptophyta; class Magnoliopsida; order Alismatales; family Hydrocharitaceae; genus Thalassia; species Thalassia testudinum. Next base: position 7,518,160 of record JAZHRO010000040.1, on the reverse strand, counting down.
TCAACGAAGCCCAAGAGCTGCTTAATGAGGGCTTTCAAGCCCATATTCATGTCTTCAGGTCACACTGGCCATCCGCTGCCACCGCCTCCTTCCCCGACTCCATTTGACCTCCTCCAGCCTTGAGACAACTTGATGCAACTCCCAGGCCATGTGGAATCATTCCAGGAAGGCTTCCAGGTTGTCAATTGAAGACCCTGTCCTCAACAGCTACGCAAATTGGAAGGAGCTTCTTCAGCTACATTTCGGGAAGAAGAGGGTGGGATATAGTCCCACCTCATGAATGCTCGAGCTGCTGGCTACACATAAAAGGCATTTATGCCCTTACCTGACTGCCCATGTACACAAGGGTCAAGTCCCTCCTCATCCTAGCCACGCACACCTCGGCTACCTCTCACACCCGGTAGCCCTGGTCAACCGGATCCCCGAATACCCAATTATGCGCCTGGTTATCTGAGAGAAAGAACGAAGAAAGGAAAGAGAGATAGAGAGCAGGGGTGGGGGTTTTGCTCTCTGAAGGTGTGGCTTAACACTTAGTCGCTGAAGGCCCCTTGTGCTTGTAAAGGAGAAAAGGAAGAAAGGGAAGGCCCTAAGAAGAAGAGAAGAAGGAGAAGGCTCGTGTAGAAAGAAAAAGAAGGCTTTGAGAGCCTTGATCACTTAAGTCGTCTGGTGCTTGATCCTGTCGTCTGAAGATACTGTGGCCACTTATCTTGCGTGGCATTTATGATTGATGATACTGTTAGAATATTTGAGTAGTTAATATATGCTTAATTAAGGCTAATAATTGGTGATCTAAATCACCATTATTTTATCTTACATTACTTTTTATCATTGTGATCTATTGAAATATTCAAGCTTATAATTAAATATCAATTTGAGTAGATATTATTCATTGAATATCTCTTTTGTGCTTCGATTATGGTGCTCATTTATATGCAATTAAAGATTAGCGTGTGAATTCCATATTTGCTCCATGTGTTCGACCTCGGACTTCATTTCTTGATTTCAAGTTTATAAATTTTATCTGTTTGAAAGCTATTTGTTGAGTATACTACAACGCAATTTCCTAAACTCAACAAAAAGCTCGATAACAATGATCCGCTTATCTTCGGGCGACTTGGTGAGTCTGCCCCTGACAAGCCTTCATTTTCTTCGGCCATGGTTGGACCTGGTCCATCTGGACCTTCCTCTTTTGTGGAGCTCACACTCCCTATTTGCCAATAGGTGTTCCAGGATGGGATTTTTGGTATGTTCTTTTCCTCGATGGAGGTTTCTGAGCAAGGACATGGGCTCTCTTCTTCACTTGTTGCCTATTGTTGGGGTCCTAAGCCCTCTTTTCAATCTCTTCAAGACATTCTTTCCAAAAAGGTGTCTCTTTCTGCTGGTTTCTCTATACTTTCTCTTAATTGAGGCTTTGGGTAATTCATTGCAAGTTATATTTTGATTTTTGCAAGATCTATTTGTTGAGTTCTGTGGTTGTAGACTATATGAGGCTGCAATTTGTTAAGTGGTCCCTAGGTTTTCGTACTGACACGTTAGTTTCGTCTCCTTTGATTTGGCTGGATTTTTTTTGCTTGAATCTCCATCTTTTGTATCTGAATGCTCTATTGTCTATTACTTATCAGATTAGGAACTCGATCTTTGTTGATCCCTATACGGTGTAGGGTTTTCATCCAGGTTATCCTAGTGTTTCTATTGAGATAGATCTTCTTTCTTCTTGCCCTGACTTCGTATGGATTTTAAAGGGGAGGATATTTTTAAGCTAAGGGTGGCCTATTGTAAAGACCCGTCCCACTTTTAACCTTTTAAGACGTCTGGAGTCTCAGTCAGACGTCTGTCTAGACGTCTGGACCCTTTCCCGAACGTCTGAAAGTGAAATTTATGTACGCATACTGCGCCGCACACAGGGCCTTCTCCTCTCTCCTTTTTCCTCCTTTTTCCCCCGAACCCTAAGCCCCCACTCCATCTATAAAAACCCCTCCCCTCCTCTCCACTCCACACACTGCCACCACCCCCACCTTTACAGCCGCGAGAGGAGGTGAGCGAGGGAGAGCGAGAGGGTGAGGAGGAGAGTGCAACAGGAGGAGGAGGAGGCCGAGGTCGGAGAGCTCTGGTGGAACCTCAACGGAGCTCGCACAGCCACCACAGGTGCATGCAAGAGGAGAGAGTCCGGAGAGGCGGCCTCGACCACCTGCAGCAGCTGGAGCTGCGGCGGAGCGAGGAGAAGTGCGGCGAAAAGCACTGAGAGCGGGTTCTGGTACTGGAAATTTTCCAGTATCAGACATCTGGAGTGGAGTCCAGACGGCTGGTGGAGCATCTGGACGTCTAGAGTTAAGACCAGATGTCTGAAAGCTCATTTATTGCGTAGCTATGTTCTTTTCGCGGTTACGGCCATGCAGGCCGCACCACAGAAGGATTTGTCAAGCCTAATTTTGGTGGTTGCGACTGTCATACGCAGGAGCATCCTTGGGAAAGAGCGCAAAACGCTCTCCTACGCACTTTCAAATGTCTGATCAGCTCACCAGATGACCGGAGGTGTTTCTAGACGACCGGAGAAGTGGTCCGACATCTGGAACTGCTTTCAGACGATCGCAAAGGAGGCCTAGACATCTGAGGACACCGCAGGGACTTGAGGTGAGGTTCTGTATCTTTTAAGACGTCTGGACTTGTTCCCAGACGTCTGATTTTGGTCAGTAGACACATTTTTGACCGGTTTGGGGTCCAATCGGGATCCGTTTTAAGCAAACGAAGTACCTGTAGTTTCCTTGCGAGTTTCTCTACGTACTAGAAACATTTATACACTGTCCTGAATCCTCCTTTTGTGATGTATTCCTTGATATAGGGTTTCGGCTTACTGCTTGTCTGGGGCTCGCAAAGACTCCCGGGTCTATGGTTCGAGCCCCTAGTACTCCCGAATTGTCTGGTAGAGTGATTTAATACTTTTAATAATGTTCAAATAAGCATGTATTGTAGAATTAACTAACTGGAACCCTAGGATGTGGCATGAACCCTAGGGTAGAGAAATGAATGCACTGTTTGGTACTTATATGCAAAATTGAGATAAACTACAAGCAATTGCCTGTGAAATAATTATGGGTTGCCTGTTAGAATTTGAGCTGCATGTATTTTATAATCAATTTCCTGTGAAATCACCAGTGGCATGTTTTGAATTATGGGAACACGAGCTGCCTGCATATAATGAGAACTGAATTGTAAATGGTGGAATCTGGATCAGAATAAACGTGGAGAATGTAAGCATGAACCCTACGGGGAATTAGGAGTAGAACTCCTGTGGTTAGTTGGAAACCTAAAATGGTAGGTGGGAAGTGTGCTGGTCCTTGTGTACATGGTACCATGGAAAGCAACTATCCCCTTTTAGTGTAGAGCGGAGCTAGCCTCCCTTGGATTGTGACCCAGGGTTAGGATTGGCCACTCTACACCGACTCCTGTCGGCCCTCGCGTACGCAGTACCGAGGCGAGCTACTAGTGTAAGGAGAGAGCTAGCCACCCCACGGGACCCGGGGTTAAGCTAGCCAACCTACACTGACTTTTTTTGGCCCTCTTGGCAAACCGGGGTAGTAAGACGAGGGTGCACAGACTGTGGAGGGGCAAGACCCCTGTTTGGTTCTGAGGGGCGAGACCCCTGTTTCTGAGAGGGCTAGGCCCTATACTGTTCCATGCTGTACTTTGGGCGTACCCGCTAGTGGAAACGACTCACCGCGTGTTAATGCGGGGTAGCTACCCATGCACTTATCACGCATGTCGTAGTCACCGCTACGTCTTGACAGTAACCTCGGGGTGGTTGACTGGGTGTAGGACTACCATGGGGGACTCTTTCAGCCAGGAGAGCACCACGTGTACCTTCTACTCTTCGGAAAAGACTGCAATCAAGATCGTTCCCACGAGGAACATGAAAGATCAAGAATATCTGAAAGTTTGAGAAAAATGGGTGAAAAGGAAATACACATAAAACAAATAAATAGAAAAAAAAAGAATTAAACTTGCTGCTTTTATTATTTGAGATAGTGTAGATACCACCCTACTCAGCATTCGCTGACTCTGTCATTTCATAACACTGTTTAGGACCAGGAGTTGAGCAGCCCGAGCTTCCAGCTGCAGAGGATGCTGGGCCCAATCGAGCTCAGCCGTAGTTTCAGCACTTTCTCGTTGTTTCCCCTTACTATTGTAGTGAGTTTCAGACTTTTAGCTACTATTGTTGAATGTTTGGAATGGAATTTGGTCTGAATTCGAACCAGCCGCTGGCCCACTTATTATATCTCCAGATCGGAATGAGGCCCTTAACATACATTTAATTTCCATCCCTTATATTGAAAAAGTCTCGGCGCTATGTTATGGAATGTTTGGAAGGAGAGAGATTAGAGGAGGCATGGCGAAGCACCTAATCTATCATATGCTTTGATCACTCGCATATTCCTTAATTTTTGAGTTGTTTCTGCCTCCCTTTTGTTGGAATGTTTGTATTGTATTGACTCCATCTCTCTGAGATTGTATTACGCCTTGGTTGTACTAGGTTGATGGTCAATTTTGAGTAATATATTATCTTTTATTAAAAAAATAAAGAAAACAAAAATTACATGGACCAGTTCAGCAGATAAGGTCGACTTGTTACGGTTTCCTGGCATGAAATAATAGACAGCTTCAGATTAATGCAAGCAATCGCTGTCAAGTTCCCAACTTTCATGACCATGTGCGTAGTCCACAAAGAATAAATCCAACATCTTTGTCATATATTATGTTTATACATGACATGGACCACCACATGCATACACCATGTTCCGAACTTTCAAGAGCATGGACGTACCAAATCCGCTTCTTAGCAAATGCAAATTTCAAAAACCAACGTCCCTGTCATCTCCTATATATTGTCGTTAATTGTCGACGTACTGGAGAAGGCATATATATATAAATCCAAGAGTCAAGTTTGGACGGAAGACCTAAAGCATGAAAATCTTGAACCCTCGAACTCTGGAATCATTTTTTGACTTTGACCTCTTCTATTAGGATCCATATATGCACGAATGAACATACATGGTAACTTGTAAAGTTCGAATACTTGAACGAACACTAGGAGAACTGATCAACGAAGGCTGCTCGATACGATACATGCATGAGAACCCATGGTTGCTTGTTTTAAGGGATCCCCTGCTCTACCTCTATAATTAAAGTCCCTTCCCGTGCTCTCGAATGACTACAGCCAATCTCAAGAATCAACACCATTCACGTTAATTAAATCCAATTAACAGAAGAGAGATGGCATCCCATATGCTCATCAGCGTGCAGCTCCTCGTCCTCGTAGCTTTGGTTTTCTCCCAAGTGGCCTCTGCATATGATCCGAGCCCTCTCCAGGACTTTTGCGTTGCTGACAGTAGAGCGCAAGGTATGCATACCTAGCTAGCTAAGAGATACAATATTTGAAAACACATATTATACGACTTACTTAATTTATCTAATTTCACTGAAGTCGAGAGACAGTTGTAATGCTAGTTACGGAACTCTATTAGAAATATATAGATAGATGAGAAGTATTGGGTGATGATGAATTGAATTAAACGTCTCTTATATTTATATATATTCCGTTAAATCCTCTCAGTGCAGAAACTCCTCCTTGAGGATCAGATGGATACGTTTCCTGCATGTATGCAATTTAAGTAAGAGTACTTGGGATGCGAAGTACGTAGTCCTTTTACTTATTAGTTCATATTAATTACATTATGTGAGTCGGGTGCAACATGAGATATGTGGGCGAGAGAGAGAGAGACCAGACCCGTATACATGGACGATTAATGCTAAGGCAGATATTAATAAAAAAGGAAAAGAATTTTTAAACTAGCTTTTGGATGGTGCGTATAGTTAATTTCATTGCACATATTATAAATAACTGGTGATAAGCATGCATGCATATATTAATTTGATGATGCAGTGTTTGTGAACGGATTCGTGTGCAAGAACCCCATGAAGGTGACGGCGGAAGACTTCTTCTTCTCGGGGTTGGATCGCCCTGGCGATACCGACAACCAGGTTGGCTCGAGTGTCACCCCTGTGAACGTAGCGCAGATCCCAGGCCTTAACACTCTCGGCATCTCGATGGTCCGCATTGACTTCGAGCCGATGGGAATTAACGCTCCCCACACCCATCCACGTGGCACGGAGATCCTCACCGTGCTCGAAGGGACACTGGGTGTGGGGTTCGTTACCTCCAACCAAGCCGACGGTGGCAACCGCCTCATCAGCAAGATCCTCAACAAGGGAGATGTGTTCGTGTTCCCAATCGGTCTCGTCCATTTCCAGATCAACGTCGGCCGCACCAAAGCTGTCGCTATAGCTGCATTGAGCAGCCAGAACCCCGGTGTCATCACCGTGGCCAACGCCCTCTTCGGTTCGGAGCCCTCCATCGACCCCAACGTCCTTGCAAAAGCTTTCCAGCTTAAGAAGAGGGTCATTGACTACTTGCTAGCTAAATTCTAATCAATTGGATGGACTATGATCGTTGTCTTCGTGTTTTTCCTTTTAAGGGTCGATTTGTGTCAAGTGGTAAAGTGCTTGCTTAACTAAGTACCTACCGTGTTTGTTTAGTTGTCAGAATATTACATTGTTGAATTCGTTTCCATCAATGTATACCACAATAAATATGGATTCCCAAAGTCATTCTTGTAATTTGATACTTGTAAGAATGTGATGTACTGAAAGATTTACCATGTCATCCTATATGTTACGTACAAGAATGTGAGATTTAACGTGATATTTACTTTTATGGAAAGTCACTAATTATAATTATATTAATTTATTAACATAGTTAAATCGACGATAGCAAGATTATTATCCTCTAAACTTCACCAAATAAATAAAAAAATAATAATTTACGAATCTCCCTTCCCACCGATTTCCTTCTTTCATGAAACAAAAAAACTCTTCCCCACTCGTCCCTCAAAGTGTAGCAAGATAAAAAAGAATAATAATACACGAATCCTACCTTTCCCCATCCTACGAAACCTCACCCGACCGCCCTAAGATCGTGTTCTTCCTTACCTCTTCTGCCTCAGCACTCTCGTGGTCCTCTGCCTCGTCGTGTTCGACCTCGTTGTCCAAGCCATCGTCGCCCTCGACCCCCTCGTCCAAGCCATCGTCACACCTCGTGGTCCTCCTCGACCTCCTCATCCAAGCCATCATCGCCCTCGTGGTCCTCCTCATCGTCCTCAAACTCCTCGTCCAAGCAATCGTCGACCTCCTACCCTCCTCCTCCTCATCCACCCCACTGCCGCCCTCCTACCATTCTTATCCCTGTCGGATCTCCTCTCCAACAATGTCTACTACCATCGAGGTTGGTAAGCTCGCCTCCTTCCCCTCGACCCCAACCATGACCCTACCTCGGATCTCGTGCTCGTTGCTCCTCCTCCTCCCAAAACGAACCTCACCGGTGGATACTTCTAGGCTTTCTATATCACACGCCTATAAAATCTTTGGGATTCTTTGCAACATATGATATTTAAATTTAACGTATAGTGAAATTCTTGATGCAAAGTTGGGTCACTTTTTTATGGGGTGTGACCGTCGTTACACTCTAGTTGAGTTGCTTCTATCTAACAATAATATCATTGGGCAGTTGCCAGAATCCTTGGTAGATTATAAGAGCCTTCAATATCAAGATGTTGGAAACAACTTGTTATCCGGTTCCATTCTTGAATCAATAGGTGGCATGGAGTCTCTAAAGGGTTTGCTTCTTTCCGGTAATAGATTCCATGGGACACTTTCAGAAGTACATCTCTGCAATCTTGGACAACTAATTAGTCTACATTTATCAACAAACGCACTAAGGATTAAAGTATCTCCTAATTGGGTACCTCCTTTTAACCTTAGTGGGTTGGGAATGGCTTGCTACAAAGTGGGGCCACGATTCCAAAAAATTTTCCTCTGTATGGCCATTAGGGAATAATATTCCATAATTACCGTACAGGGGAAAAAATTTGAAGTTACTTTAAACATAACTCGCCTCTTCAAGAGGCGAGTTTGGGGCTTTCTTCCCCACCTTTCATGGGAATAGTTGGTGTTGAGAAACTCGCCTTTTGTAGTGGCGAGTTTCTCATAGTTCTTTCCAGAAGTCCTTTGCCTCTTAAAGACATCTGAATTGTCGTCTGACACTTATACACTAGAGCCTTGTTTAGATCCAATGGAATCAAGGAAGAACATGATGAAAATTGGATATTTGTAGATGTCCAATTTTTTGTCTAGACGTCTTATATTAGGAAATCAGACGTCGAACAATATCAGTAGATGTCTGATTCATTAGGCGGAGTGTAATATGAAACTCGCCTCTTGAAGAGGCAAGTTTGGGTGTTTTCAACTAATACATAACTTGCCTGTTGAAGAGGCGAGTTAGGGTGTTCTGAGCTAATACATAACTTGCCTCGTGAAGAGGCAAGTTTTTGTTGTTTTTTTTAATGCTGCCTTCTGCTGCTGCTAGAAAAATTTTAGCAATTGCTGCTGCTATGCTACTGGTGCTATGCTAGTGCATGCAGGGTACCTTACAGCTTCATGTAAGCATCACACACCACAGAAGTTACAAACTCCCAAAGCCAAGCAACCTGCTCCGCACCAAGATGTCTAATCAGCAATTACAAGGAAATTTGCCAGCTCTGCAATCCTCTTGTCCATAATGGGGCTCATGAAGAATATAGTCTAGTAGCCTCCATTAACAACTGCTCCATTTGACTAGAAATCAACCATCAGAAAGCTCCTTTGTCCTCTATCAACACAAACAACCAAGGGCATGCCCCCCAAGGTGTCTCTGTTAATCATTTATCCAAAAGCAAAAGTCACCCTCCATTCAATCCTCGAGGAGAAGTGAGTCCACCCAGGAAGACAGACACAAATAGTAAGGGAGGAGAAGGGGATGGGCATGGGTGAAGATGTATAAGAGGTAAACTCACCTCTTCAAGATGTGAGTCTTGAAGAGGCAAGTTTCTCAGCCACTAACATCGGGAAGGGAATGAGTGGGCGGGAGTGGAAGGGGGAAACTCACCTCTTGAAGAGGCATGTTTCGTATAAAATCGTACTTCCACAAACTCGCCACTACAAGAGGCAAGTTTGCTACGGTTCCTTACTAATATTCATCCCATGTACGGTAATTAAGGAATATTATTCCCTAATTACCGTACTTAGAAAAATTTTTCCCACGATTCCCTTCATGGCTTGGAACATAGAGCAACCTATCGTATGTAAATATGTCAAATTCAGGTATATCGGATGTCATGCCAGAATGGATATGTAATTTCTCTCCAAATATTAAGCTAATGGACCTCTCCATGAATATGATAAAGGGTGTTCTACCAGTTGTAATGAATGGTTCCAACAAACTAGAGGGCTCCTTGTTAGGTTCTCCCACTGCTAGAATTGTTGATATGTCCCAGTTGTGGTTCTTGTCTCTTTCATAAAGTAATTAAGTGTTGCAATCCCTTCGTTTCTATGTGAAGCTACGAAATTAGGCTTCTTGGATCTTTCAAATAATCATTTTACTGGACAGCTTCCACGGTGCCTGGGAGGATTGAGATCATTAACTCATTCGTGTAGCACCAGATCCATGCATTTACAGAATAACCTACAAGGGAATCTTCTTCTATGGTTGGGGAATTGCAAAAATATGACTGTTCTTGATATAGGTTAGAATAATTTCACCGGAATCATGCCAAGATGGATTGCTGGAATGTATCTCTTACGGTTTCTTTGGCTAAGGTCAAACTTATTTAGCGGTGGAGTTCCTCGGTAATTGTCCAGTTTGAAGTTCTTGCAGGTCCTCGATCTTGTAGAGAATCATCTTTCAAGAGGCATTCCTAACAGTTTTGGCAAATTTGTTGCAATGATGACAACAAATAGAATAGGTGGCAATGTTTCCTCTTACCACTATAAGGGGTGCATTACAATGACATTTAGAGATCAAGTTGTGGAATATGATACCATACTTAAACTTTTTAAAGGCATGGATCTCTCTGGAAATAAATTATCAGGAGAAATACGAGAACTTGGGAACCTACTTGGCTTGAAAAATCTCAATTTGTCTGAGAATTATTTAACTAGGTTTATCCCAAGATGTCATGGCAATTTATTACAATCGAAGTCCCTTGATTTATCAAGAAATAATCTTTCCGATGGCATCCCATTGTCTTTGTCAAGATTGACATTCTTGAGCAAATTCAATGTCTCTTATAATTATTTATTAGGAAGAATACCAATCGGGAAGCAATTTGATAGTTTTCCAAGTTCTTCATATACAGGCAATCTTATGCTATGTGGAAAGCTGTTAGAGGCCTATGAAAGTGATAAAAAGCAAGAAGTGAATGAAGTCGATTATTCAGAATCAAAAAATAAAGTGGACAATGGCTTCTTATGGTTCTATCTTGGCATGGCACCTGGATTCGTTGTGGGATTTTGGACATTGCAACTGCAACCACTGATAGGATCTCCATTTCAATGATGTTTAATATGAGAAAGGTCTATCTAGCACGGCATAAGGGTGCAAATGGAGTATGGATATATATGTGCCACCTTACCTTTTTTTTAAGTCAACACAAATATCCATTTGTAATGTTATAGATAGGGATATGGATATATAACTTCAATTTTGATGGGTAGGGATATATAAAAATTTTAAAAATGTGGCGAAAATGGATATAGATATCTTTGTTTTTTTTATGTGCATAAGTATTTTCAATTATTGTTGAACACATCTTTTTAGTGGAAACGAAGACATAGTTATTTCTCTATTTGGGCATGCTACTTATGTTTGTATGTATCTATGCATAAAGATGGATGGAGATTTGGGATGACGAAGATTTTCCTGTAAGTACAACTTACAAACTAGTAGATACAATTTCCTCTAAGAGTGTAGATTGATTTGGAAGTTGGCTTTGTTGCTAACACGAATAAGGAAATCCAGGCCGATGCTACCTGTGTAGATCTTAGAAGTCGATGCCTGTACTTTTATGAGTTGGGATGCAAGATTGCCCCTCTATAAGTTTTTAACTGAGATGAGCTGATGTTTATCCTTTGGTAGGGTTTTCCCTAGTCAAGCCTTACAAAACCAAGCATGAAAAATAAGAACTTGCATATTGGTATCACCATTTAGATCTTAACACTGGTTGAATTTTTCAACCCTAGTATTATCATAGTTAATAGCTTCAAGAGAACCTTTTAGCATAGTTTGTTTTCCGATATTTTATTTTCCACTTAAACATAAATTGCTTGGATATTTCATTATCATGATTTTTCAGCCAAGCAAAGAACTGCTTCAAGCTTACACCTCATATTGATGATCTGTTAACGTTGGACTCTGAGATAGAAGCTCAAATCAGAAATTGGAATACGTCGAAACTTGAGACTTCACCCTGGACTAATCTGATTCAAGGTATAAGAAAAATTTGGCATAGTAGGCTAAGACTTGGCAGCTATCCCTTCCTCATTCTAGTGATGAATTAATGACATCCTTTGGAGCTTAAAATTTTTGTAGAGATCATGTTTCTAGCACTAATTTTTTGAATATTGCATGCTGGGCTTTCTTTATGCTGTGGCACCCAAGGCCTCAACCATCCTACTAGGGCTCCTTCCTTTATGTTGTGGCACCCTCTCTGGTCCTAAACTCAACCCCTGCAACCCCTTCAGCCTTTTGCTTTCTCCATATGGGACCATCACTAGGGGGAGCTCCAACACCCATGAGGCCCTCTTCGCTGTCCAGAGCATAATGGTACTCTTAAAATAGGTCATCCTCCATTCTCATCAAGAAGCCATGTGCTCTTTGATCTATTTACTCAGTGGATTGGGGTTGACTTGGTTAACGGTGTGTAGGGACATGTAAGTAGCTCAATGACAGATTTCTATAGGGTGATCAAGTTGGACCCTTGCCAGAAGGCATGTATGCATAGCCCTCCTTTTGCTATGAAGATTCTACAGCATTTGGTATTTTATTGGGATTTTTTATCCTTATGATTCTTGTTAAGTAGAAACTTTGCAAAATTTTAATAAATGCCTTTTGTGATTTATTATAATGGATTAGATAAGATAGACTTTTAGTATTAAGTCACAAAAGTTCACTTCAAATGTGTTTCCATGAATAAATATCCCTTTCCAAATTGCCACCATGTATGGCCCTATTATTGCCTCCTATGCTGCAACAACCATGTAAAAGATACATGTCTCGTATCATTGTTGACAAGCTTAGAATTTCATGTGAGACTAATGCACATTGATGAACTCCATAGCATGTTCTCATTTGTTGAACTTTCCCTTCCCAATAGTATATATTAAATCGAGTTTCTTTGCCATTTCTATGGTGTTGTTCTATGTTGTCCTTTTTTGTTGTTTGTGAGATTGGAACCATTGTATTGTCAGCAACCTTGTTAAGCAATTTGGTATCGAATCATTGATACCAATTGGTAAACATACTATTTCTTGATATGCGCATTTGTCTTGACGACCACACCTTATCATCCGATTTCCATGATTAGATTGAGATCAGTTGGGGATATGATCCTATACATTTCTAGATATAAGCACTCTTTTAGGTTGGATATGAACCTAATATATTGGTTATTTGGTGGCTTTTTAAATCTTGGTTGTTTTAGATGGAATGTGATTTTTTCGTGTTAGATTTGAGGTCATGGTTGATCATGCAATTTGGAAATTAGTTGGTTATAGAGATAGAAAATCATAGATAATAAGAACAAAGAGGTGCATACTTAATCGTCAAGGTAGTAGGATGATTCCGATGCTTTCTAGCTTCTTGGTTTGCATCCTATAGTTAATAGGATCATGTCTAAATGCGACGTTAAGATGCTTCAAGCAAATATCAACACAAAGTTAGTTATGTAACAACATAAGTAATTGTATTATAAAGTAAAAAATTTAAGAAGAAACAAACAGAATTAGGAGGCAGAACATGAGACAGGATGTGCTTTTCTTTCAAGAATAATAATCATATGATGTTTGTTCTATAGGGCCTTATATAAAGTTAATAATGGTAGAACATTCTAGAGGGCCTTATATGAAATTAACAATGTTTAGAAATAAGAATGGTATAATATTCTTTAGAGCCATCTATGAAGCTATCAATGTTCAAGAAAAGGCTCTGAACCACTGATGTACAAATTATAGATCCAAACATGGCATCTGCAAGTAGATGCATTCTCATGGAAGCCTTCAAAATGCATAGTCTAATTTCCCAGGCTCTTTAGAACAAGAAGAAAGTTGGCATCATGGAAAACACAAAATTAATTGAAAGTAAAGAACCCAATTTAATTGAGAATTTGGGCCATTTAATGTTTGTGGAAAACCTTTTCAAAAAATGAGAAAGAGAACATTAATTATTGAAAAAAGGAGGTGGTAAGGACTTGAGATATCTCTACTATGCATCCCTTCATTACTCTCCTTTACGCAGAACGATTCTTGAACCTTACGGGGAACCATTTCATTTTAATGTTGCTAATAGATTATTCCATGTAAAAGAACAGGCGATCTGAAAATTTTTGTCAACTTACACAAGGTACTTTAGTAACACCTGCTCTAACTTCTAATATAACCTCTCTTCAGGAAAAAAAAAACCTTCTGACATAACCAACAATCGATTAAATATGATCATATTACCCACGTTAGAAGAGAGCATGCAAAACTAAAACTAATTTGATACTTGAAATAGGAAACCAACGCGTGCTAATATTTATGAATGAAATTGAAACTTATAAATAGGTCCAATTTTGGTTTGTATTTCTCCAGCTAAAATGTCAATTTAGAAAACCGTCTCAACTTGTTAATCAGCAACACTAAATAACAAAAATCTTTCACAATAAAAACTATACTAATAAAAAATGAATTCATGTAAAATGTATTAAATAAATTGGTATGTTATAGCAAATGCAATAAATATAGGTCCAACAACTTACAGATAAGAAGAGATTCATTCCAGACACCAAAGATTGAGGGGCATTGGCTACACAATCAACGTAAGGCTTTCCCTCATAAACAGCTACTTTGTCCACAAGGTAAGTGGCCATAATGAAGTCATGTTCAACAACAAAGGTAGTATCCTCATGATTTATTTTTGAGACATGAAAGGAGACCTAGGAGAGCAAATACGCAATATCTTCTCTATCACATACTAGAGGGTAGTATTTGGACCTGTAAATTAAGGTTCATCCTAGGATGATCCATATTCAAGAGAAGAAAAATGGAAACTATACAAATGAGTTGCACTTAGAATGCCTAATACACATGTCATAGAGTACAAAGAAAAGGAAGTAAATTACATCTCAAAATGAATAGAATTTCCAATATATACATGAATACTCCACCAAAGGTCAATCTTTTTAGAACCTTTTCACAAGGACATTGGGATTCTTAAAGAATAGCTTTATTTATTTATTTATTTCCATTGAAAATAGTGGTTGAAATTGTAAATAGCCTAGATCTACAGGTTTCACCATCCAATTGGCTAGTAAGCTGAGATGATTATTCCCCAATTTGAACATTTCATATCGAATAGTAATCTGTAAAGATGGATGCAAATACCATGATGAACAGGGAAGAAGTGAAACCCTGATAAGGGAAAGGAGGTTGTGCAAAGATATGTTCCTGATATCAAATAGTTCAGTCACAGGGTTGTACCATTGTCACCCATATCATGGAGGTTGTGCAATGACCCAAAATCTATTGACTATGCCTACCAGGGCATTTTCAAAGGAAAAAGAATACCAGTGACAACACATATCTTTCATTTCTTCTTTTTTTTCTTTTTGATATTTGTAAGCTTTCAGTTTCTTTAGCATGACTTTTTGATGACCTATCATCTTCCTGTTTAACTGTTATGTGAGCTAGGAATTGACAACTGAAGTGGGGGAACATATCTACATTGTTGTTTCTCTGTCATTTTTGTCATTGTGAATTATAGGTCACCTATGTCATTTCTTTGAATTTGTCCACATTGACAGCACAATAAGTCTTAATGCTTCATTTAACGTCAACCTACTTTGTTAAATGACATTTTTCACTTTTTTGGTGATACATGTCAACATAATTTCATAGCATGCTTCTCCTCAATTATCTACCTTCTGTTTGGTAAAACTCATTTACTTAGGATATTTGACAGACTTGTTTGAGATAGCAAATTTCTTTGGTATCACTTCTTCAATTGATACAGAAGCCATTCAAGTAAGTAGTCAAGTGCCTCATAGCTTCTTTGCAATGTCAAATGTGGTTTGGTTGCTGGATCATTCTTTTAAGTGTTATAGTATGTATTCAGCATTTCAAATAAATCTCTTTTATGATCATAATGTATGTGATTTTATCCAATATAATTAAGCAATGCCTACCAATTGGATGAATTATGTTTGGTTTTCTTAGTCGTTTTAAGCATTGAGTCATTCATTCCTTATTTAATCATTTGGAATATCTTGTATTCTCATTAGGGAAGGGGCACTTATGAGGAACGAGTTGAGATGCTTTATGTTATTGTAGATCTTGTGGAGGTAAGCTACCATGTTGATTGTCCTGAATGGAGGTTAGATTTTATTTGATAGCTTATTCTGACAATTTTCCCTTTTCTGATGACTTTGGTTGCCTTTCTTGCTGTGGAGCTTTAAGCTGCTTTAGTAACAAAAAGCTCTCCTACATGTTTTCAAGTGTTTGTCCTAACATTTTGTTTATGTGTGTCTATATATAGAACAAACCCTAAACACTTGGGTTTTGGTTACCCCTTCTTTTTAACATTGTATTTTGCAATACAATGTAATTGCTTTTTTAGTTTTGATGAGCAGTTAGCTAAAGATGTTCAATTATTAGATTCTATCACTGAGAGACAAGCTCATATTTTCTCTGACGAATGGAAGCTTTTTCATGTAGATGTCCAGATCCAGTCCATTTTCCCTCCGTATGTTTTTCTATGGAAAGTAAAGCATGAGACCGAGTTCATAAGAAATCTAGAGTTGGTTACATATATATATATATTTAAATATTTGCAAGGAATATATAGTGTAATTTGCCCTACTAGGAGGGGGTGACGAAATAATTGCGAAAATAAATATAAACAATCTCACAAAATAGACAATCACACAAGTACACAAGTATTTTTAGGTGGAAACCCAAACCGGATGAAAACCACCACCTAACCCTCTCGAGTTAGGATTTTCCGATCAACCAAGTTGATCAAAATCCACTAAACGAATCACTTTAAACGAGGGTGATTCAATCTCAATTACAACCACGCTACTTAAACGAGGGTAGCGTACCTCAACCCCTTCTCTCCACGAGAAGGATTTTGTCTCGCGAAGGAGACGGGAATTCGCAAAGCAAATACCCAACCAAATAACAAAGATAAAATAAACAAGTAATCCTATAGAGCCAACAAAGTAATTTTAAACCTAGCTTCTATAGGAATTAGGAAACTCCCCTTTGCAAGGAGTGCGTCGAGTTGATGACGCGGTGCGTGAGCCACGCGACGGCGCAACTTCGCTCTCGTGAACTACGGCGGGAGAGCGGGTGCGCAAAGCTTGATGCTCTCAAGATGATGGAACTTGAGCTTGGAGAGCAAGAGCTTGTTTTCTTGGACACAAAAGAGTGGAACTATGTTGCTTAGGTGTGTCTAGGTTTCTCTTGGTATGTGTTGGTATGTAAAGGCTCCCCTCTATTTATAGAGGCCTTAGGAAGGCTTTGGAAGGCTTAGAAAAGCTTCCATAGCCGTTGGGTACAAAGCCCAAGTGAATCAGCCCGAAATCAGGAACAATCATTGCACTGACAGGCTTATCAGACGTCTAATTCTGGCATCAGACGTCTGGAAGTTCACTTTAAGACGTCTGATTTCAAGGTCAGACGTCTGATTTTGGGTGGGTCACTTCCTGACTTGGATCAGATCTAAACAGGGTTCTAGCGCAAGTCCATCAGACGACATACAGGACGTCTGGCACTATGTCTGGACATCTGGAAACCTACTTTTTCTGTGGGAATGGATTTCCAAACGTTGCAATGGCTAGAAAATCTCTGAGAAGAGATTTTGGGTCAGCCGAGGCAAAACGGTCAATTATCAGACGTCTGGAAAGTCCTATGGACGTCTGATAAGGCTCTAACGGTCACATTCTTGACTGTTCGCTAAGCCAGCCAACGGTCCACTAATTGGACCTCTGGCAAAGTCATCAGACGTCTCCTGAGACGTCTGGTCTAAGGTCTGGACGTCTGATTTCATCAGACAGAACACTAAGTCCAGCCTAATAGTTATCAGACGTCTGAAACAACAGTCAGACGTCTTAAAACCCTTTATCAGACGTCTGATTTGGGAATTAGACGTCTGGAAACTCTGTTTGAACCCTATATTGGTTTTCTAAGTTCTCTACAGAAAACCTAAGTATCCTAGGGTTGTGCCGGTGTTCCTAGGACTACTGTTAGGGTACTTTGAGGCTCTTTAACATAATGTTCTAAGGAAATAAAAAGAGCAACCAAAATAAAGATAAAAGTACATGAAAGGATTAAACAAAATTCTATCCTATTCTTCTTGTCCTTCCATCTTAAATCTAGCGCTCCTCGCGAATCTCCTCTGTTCTCCATCAAGCTCCTCCAATCCGTCCTGGATGCGAGCTCGAATTCCGTCTAAACACGTCTACATTTGCAATTGACCTGAAATCTAAGACTCCAAGTGCAAATGTTAAATGACACGTGTTTTGTTATCATCAAAACAAATGATCGTGGTGCTCTAGCACCAACAATCTCCCCCTTTTTGATGATGACAAAATCATAAATAATAGTAGAAAATCCTCCCCCTTTTTGACATTATCAAAAAGGTTTAATTAATTTTACATTTCCTATAACTCCCCCTTAAAACATACTCTTCTATAAATTTCTTTTGACAAAGGTAATGTCCTCCCCCTTTTTTATAACAACAAGATAGCTATTATTTTTCTCCCCCTTTCTAAAGAAAATTTAGCTAACTTGCATCTCCCCCTTAAAAATTAGCTCATAAATTTTAACTCCCCCTATCTAAATGCTACTGATAAACAAAGATAGGGTCAAGAATTTTTACCTCACCTACCATGACCAATAAAATGGCCCGAATGGTGGTGGTGGATGCCACATCGGATGGAGCTCCCATCCGTAGCTTGGAGGCCCGGGCATCGGCGTCGGTCTCCAGTCTGGTGGTCGACGTGCAGCGGGTCCATCGTTTGTTCGCCGTCTCGTCGGTCTTCTTGTTCTCCTCCTTGGTCTACTCTTTGGTTCTCCCAACTTGAGTTGACCAGCTTTGAGTTTGTAGGTCCAGTCCTTTGTGTTGTAGTTATTATGACCTACAAAATAAGATTATAATTCTTTCTTTGGTATCCAAGTGGGCTTGGATCCGGATCTGTTAGCGGGTCTCCTTGACGGAGATCCTTTCTCAACCTTAGGGTTATATAGGTTATCTACCCTATTTATCAATTTATTTGATTTCTCCCTAAGACATGCAAGTTCATTTTCTATAATATTCATCTTAGTCTTTAAATCAGAAATTTCTATTTTTAGATTAACATTTTCCTCATTCAATTTATTATTTTCATTGATGAGGTTTTGATTTTCTAATAATAGGTTATCATTCTTAGGACTAGCTTCTAGATCCTTAAGTTTTATTTCTAACCTATCATTTTCAGATTTAAGAAAACTAAGATTCTTTTTCATGTTTTTGTTTTCTATTTTTAGTGATTTACTAAGCTCATACAACTCATTAAAAGCATCTTGTAAATCCGAGTTTACCTCATTATCGCTGTCGCCATTGTCGTCGTCACTATCTCCGATTGCCATGAAACCAAGGCACGCGGTTTCCTTCTCCCCGAGATCTTCTTCCGAGCTCGTCTCCTCATGAGTGCCTTCCAACCTCGTCCATATCTCGTGGGCGGTGGTGCACTCTTGGATTCGTTTGAATTCCTTTGGACTCAACGCGCAATACAAGGCATTCATTGCCTTTGCGTTGAGGTTGAGATTCCGAACCTGATCTTCTGAGTAACCTCTTGCGGGTTTCTTGGGAATCACAAATGCGGATTCGCATTTTTCCCACACCCAGAAGTCGTAGGCCTACAACCACATAGTCATACGATTTTTCCAATAAACAAAATCTATACCTGCAAAGTATGGTGGTCGCGAGGTATCGTGTCCTTCAGTGCACACGAACGCTTTTCCCTCTATATCTGGATCCTCGCCGGTTTGTAATGCCGATAACGCGAGACTTGCTCTGATACCAATTGTAATTTGCCCTACTAGGAGGGGGTGACGAAATAATTGCGGAAATAAATATAAACAATCTCACAAAATAGACAATCACACGAGTACACAAGTATTTTTAGGTGGAAACCCAAACCGGGTGAAAACCACCACCTAACCCTCTCGAGTTAGGATTTTCCGATCAACCAAGTTGATCAAAATCCACTAAACGAATCACTTTAAACGAGGGTGATTCAATCTCAATTACAACCACGCTACTTAAACGAGGGTAGCGTACCTCAACCCCTTCTCTCCACGAGAAGGATTTTGTCTCGCGAAGGAGATGGGAATTCGCAAAGCGAATACCCAACCAAATAACAAAGATAAAATAAGCAAGTAATCCTATAGAGCCAACAAAGTAATTTTAAACCTAGCTTCTATAGGAATTAGGAAACTCCCCTTTGCAAGGAGTGCGTCGAGTTGATGACGCGGTCCATGAGCCACGCGACGGCGCAACTTCGCTCTCGTGAACTACGACGGGAGAGCGGGTGCGCAAAGCTTGATGCTCTCAAGATGATGGAACTTGAGCTTGGAGAGCAAGAGCTTGTTTTCTTGGACACAAAAGAGTGGAACTATGTTGCTTAGGTGTGTCTAGGTTTCTCTTGGTATGTGTTGGTATGTAAAGGCTCCCCTCTATTTATAGAGGCCTTAGGAAGGCTTTGGAAGGCTTAGAAAAGCTTCCATAGCCGTTGGGTACAAAGCCCAAGTGAATCAGCCCGAAATCAGGAACAATCATTGCACTGACAGGCTTATCAGACGTCTAATTCTGGCATCAGACGTCTGGAAGTTCACTTTAAGACGTCTGATTTCAAGGTCAGACGTCTGATTTTGGGTGGGTCACTTCCTGACTTGGATCAGATCTAAACAGGGTTCTAGCGCAAGTCCATCAGACGACATACAGGACGTCTGGCACTATGTCTGGACATCTGGAAACCTACTTTTTCTGTGGGAATGGATTTCCAAACGTTGCAATGGCTAGAAAATCTCTGAGAAGAGATTTTGGGTCAGCCGAGGCAAAACGGTCAATTATCAGACGTCTGGAAAGTCCTATGGACGTCTGATAAGGCTCTAACGGTCACATTCTTGACTGTTCGCTAAGCCAGCCAACGGTCCACTAATTGGACATCTGGCAAAGTCATCAGACGTCTCCTGAGACGTCTGGTCTAAGGTCTGGACGTCTGATTTCATCAGACAGAACACTAAGTCCAGCCTAATAGTTATCAGACGTCTGAAACAACAGTCAGACGTCTTAAAACCCTTTATCAGACGTCTGATTTGGGAATTAGACGTCTGGAAACTCTGTTTGAACCCTATATTGGTTTTCTAAGTTCTCTACAGAAAACCTAAGTATCCTAGGGTTGTGCCGGTGTTCCTAGGACTACTGTTAGGGTACTTTGAGGCTCTTTAACATAATGTTCTAAGGAAATAAAAAGAGCAACCAAAATAAAGATAAAAGTACATGAAAGGATTAAACAAAATTCTATCCTATTCTTCTTGTCCTTCCATCTTAAATCTAGCGCTCCTCGCGAATCTCCTCTGTTCTCCATCAAGCTCCTCCAATCCGTCCTGGATGCGAGCTCGAATTCCGTCTAAACACGTCTACATTTGCAATTGACCTGAAATCTAAGATTCCAAGTGCAAATGTTAAATGACACGTGTTTTGTTATCATCAAAACAAATGATCGTGGTGCTCTAGCACCAACATATAGAACTATGATGTCTAGGAATTTTGCAACCTCATTAAATTTCCCAATTATAGTGTTTTAATGGTTTCTAGCTTTCTTTTTTAATGAATTGTGTCAATTATGAAAAGGAATTGATGGTGGCTCCATTAGTGCCTTTATAAAATAGAGGTTATTCTATTTTTGCTTTTGAGGAACATGGGCAAGTAGATGGACTTGTGCCTTGTTGTGTGGACAGATGGAATTTATGTTATCAGTGCCAACTGCTAAGTTTTTAATTGATCACTTGGCCCTGGTTTTGTGAATTCTTTACAAGAAATCAACTTGAATCATGAAGTAGTTATCCTTTCTGCAATGATTTTTTCATTGATACCATGCTTAAGAAAAGTTTCCAATCTGCTTAAATGGAACCTTTAGTACCAACTCCCCAAAAGTACAAATTATTACCTAGAACCACTTTAGTTTCAAGCTCAACTATCTACCTTTGTCAATCTTCTCCACTGGTTTGTTAAGGTAATGACCACATAACTATGCATTATGCAGGCCTCATATTTCAGAACTTGAATTAAAGCTGATAGAGTAGTCAAAAAAGCTTACCAAATTTAGCAATTATATCTCAAGAAATTCACATATAATCTCACTATAGGCCATGTTACTTCATTCCTAACAGTGCTCCTTTATCAATAATGGGCAACACCGACCATAAACAGTTGGAAATCTACTATTTAATCTTGATTTTACGTCAAGTTCTGTGACATAGGGGAAAGCTATATTTATTGTCACCCTTGTGCTTTTCTATCATGTATATATCTTTTTATTGGACTCGAAGGATGATTTTCCTAATGAAAATATGGACCAACAAATTCTCATATTGATCTAGGCAGATAGGATTTTGTCTTTTTGAACACTCCGATATATGCAAGTGTTGTAGTGGGGTGTGCCCACTTGCATCTCTCTCATAGATAATTGTATGCATGTGATGTAGTGGGGTATGCACACTTAAATGTAAATATAAGTATATTTTTTGTAATTGTTATGCTAAACAAGTACTTTTTTGAGTAAAATGCTAGATTGTAGGAAAAATTTTGTCGAATTTTTTCTTAGAAATCATAAATTGTAGGAAAACTTAGTATACTTGTAGATATACACATCGACCACAACTTAAATACATATGATTAAACAATAGGAAATGAGCACAATAGGATTGTAGACATGGATCTATAGTAGACATGGATATATAATGATTAATTATTATGTGGAAAGGTAATTACTTATACTTAGCCTTTTTTACATTGTAAATATTTTTAAATCTCATTGTTTTTCATTTATAGTTATTTTTACATTGTAAATATTTTACTAGAATTTCCCCCCTTAGCCTTTTAAATTGGAGATTGTGCTATTGCTACTGTTATTTTTTTACTAATTTGATAGGATTTGATTTACTTGAGGAGATTTTAAGACTTTAGATTGGTTTGGATTAGCTTGAAACCTTTATTGTACTAGTTGAGCAATGTGGCCTTTTTTGTTGCCCTACATGACCCTAGACTACCTTTTCTGTCCTTGCAGTGCAGCTGTCATGACAACATATTTGATGAGAAGTAACAGAAATCTTTAGAAGGTTTTTCTCATAGAACTGTTGCTGGATTTGCGTTGAGCCCATTTTACATTCAAATTGATTTTTTCATGTTGTGTAGATGCATTCAAGTCGTTGAGACAATTTTGTGAAAATGTTTGTCCCAATGATGGTTTTTTAGATCAAGTTGAGGCCTTTTAATCTCAATTTTGAGTTGAAGTTTCTATATGCAATTTGAGTTTTGGAGTATGATATCAAGTAGCAGTGTATGCCTAACACATTCTTACTAGCGGTTAAAGATGTTTGAGTTTGAGGATATGGGCTTCAAAGTAGATTATTCAAGCCCCATCTACAGGTATTTTCAGCTGAAAGTATTGGGTAAGTTATCTTGTGCCCATTTTCTTTAGATTATTCTACAATCTTTGTTCATTCTAGTATTAACATTACCTTGAATCTTCTATAAATTATCTTGGCCTACTGTTGTCATTTTGAATTATTTTTATGTCCCTTAGCAAGATTTTCCTTCATTATCTTTTTACTCATGAAATTTTTTTAGTTTATTTTATTTTCGGAGACTTTATCAATATAATAAATCTGGTGGTGTTTATTTTTGTCACATTGTTATCTTTCTTCTCCAATAAAATAACTGTTACTACATTGAATCACTTGTTTATACATATAGTTATGTTTGAGAATGTCATTGTGAGTTGCACTATAAGTTATCATATAGTCTATTTGAAAATGTTGCTTGTAGTTACATACATCTTTGCAAAAACATATTTGCCAAGATTTCGGTGTCAAAAGACCCTTTTGCATTATGTTTATATTTTATACACTCCGGCGCATCCAAGGTTGCAAATGAGGTTCTACTGTTATTTGAAGGTAACACTTCATCTTATTATAGTAGGTCTTAGGTTAATCATGAACCTTAGGGTTGGAATTGAATGTAGATTAATATGCAAATATATGCAAGTGTTGTCCACTTGCTTCTCTCTCATAAATAATTGTATGCATGTGATGTAGTGGGGTGTGCCCACTTATTTCTAATAGAATATCATGTAAATATAAATATAAGTAGATTTTCCATAATTGTTATGTTAAATAGGTATTTCTTTGAATAAACATTAGACTATAAGGAAAATTTTGTCAAATTTTTTTCTTAGAAGCCATAAATTGTAGGAAAACTTAGTATATTCCTTACAAGTAGATATGCACATTAACTACAAGTTAGATGCATGTGATTAAACAACATGAAATAAGAACATTAGGGTTGTAGACACGGGTCTCGATGTAGAAGACATGGATATATAGTGATTAATTATTATGTTGAAAGGTAATTATTTATTTCTTTTTTCATTTATAGTTCGACTTTTATTTAATTGTTATTGACTTTATGTTATGATGTTGCAAATGTCGAGGATATGCTTTAAGAGGTCACTAGAGCCAAAGCATGTTGAGGATGTTATTGACCTCAACGTTAGTCACACAAATCATCTAGCTAGTGAGTGGAAGAGGTGGAGGCTCAAGATCCATAGATCGTGACAATAGTGATGACATGCCTCCTACTTGCATGGCTCCGGAGGTCTATAAATTGTTTTTATTTCTTTGTCTATTGAACTTTTTGTTAAACTATGCTCAAAATCTTATGTTGTAAAACATGCATAAACTCTAGACTTTAAGATGTTAAGTTAGATTAGTATAGTGTTGAATTAGAAAATTTTATTGTGAGAAACAGATGTATATATGGTGGTCTTAGATCGTGACTTTTTTGGATTGTCAAGTTCTTATTTTAGTATATGTAAAGAAATGATTTCAATATTTTTTTGAATGTGAAATGTAAATGTTAATTGTGATTTCACTCACTTTATAAGTGTTTGTTGTGATTATGGTAACATGCACATATAGGAAATATGAGTAGCAGGAATGGAAAAAAAAAGCATCTTATATGATCTTAAGATGACGTTAAAATATCGTATAAAATGTTTAAATGCGATGTTTAAATGTCATCTAAAGTAGTCTAAAATGAGGTTTAAACATTGTTAAAAATGCATAAAGTGACATTTAAACCTCATTAAAATATGTGTAAACATTATCAAATGATCGTTGAAAGTTTAAAATAGGATAAAAAAGATAATTAAACATCATCAAAATAAGTATAAGATAACTTTTAAATGTTTTTTTAAGTTATCTAAAGTAACATTTAAACATCTCAATAGGATGAATAAAAGGACATTTAAATGTTGCTAAAAGAAGTATAAGATGACATTTAGGTGTCTTTGAAAGCTACCTAAAGTAACGTTTAAACATAATAGTAGAATGTATATTAGGAATGTTTAAACATCACAAAAAAAGACATAAGATTACATTTAAACGTAACTAAAAAAGAGATAACATGACGTTTAAATTCTTCAAAAGCTACTTAAAGTCACATTTAAACGTTAATCTAGAATGCATAAGATGACATTTAAACGTTGTTAAAAGTTATATATGATGACGTTTAAGCGTTAGTGAAAGTTACCTAAAATGATACTTAAACGTCATTGTAGGATAAATAAGGTGACATCTAAACTTCACTAAAAGTGATATAAATGACATTTAAATGTCCTTAAAAGCTATTGAAGTTAACATTTAAATATCAATATAAAATACATAAGATGTTTAAACGTTGTTAAAAGTTATCTAAGATGACGTTTAAGCATCGATGAAAGTTACCTAAAATCATGCTTAAACGTCATAGTGGGATAAATAAGGTGATGTTTTAACGTTACTAAAAGAGATATAACATGACGTTTAAGGGTTTTTAAAAGCTACCTAATGTAACATTTAAATGTCAATATAGAATGTGTAAGAGGACGTTTAAACATTGTTAAAAGTTATATAAGATGACGTTTAAACATCTTTAAAATCTATCTAAAGTAACGTTTAAACATCACGATAGTATACATAAGGAGACGTTTAAACGTCACTAAAGATTTCGTACAAACTTAAGGAAAAGTTAAAGCAATGTTTAAATGTTTTCAAAATTACTTAATGTAACGTTTAAATGTTACCTTATGTAAGAAATGGTGACATTTAAATGTCTTCTTAGTTATTCTTTAGAGACATTTTAACATCATCGAAAGATATCTAAGACGACGTTTGTATAGGTTTGGTTATGTAGTGGGACTTTTATGAGACATTTAAATGTTACCTTAAATGTTATAGGCGATGTTTATTTAACATCAGCCAAATTCATTTAGGTGACGTTTGATTTTTAGCATCGAAATCGATCTAAGACGATGCACCTAAGGAGCCGTTTATGGTGACATTTTCTTAATGTCTACAAAAATTTATGGTAATGTTTATTTTACTTGTGGTGACATTAAATAAATGTCACCTTAGGTCTTTTTTGTTGTAGTGTAAATATAGGCATTTAGACTTGGAAGCTCGTATACTATATTTGAGAGCGCTCTCATTCCTTTCCCTTGCTTTCTTTGGAGCACTCTCCTCTGTCCTCCTTTCCCTCTTCACTTCCCCTTGCTCTCCTTCTCTTCTCCCTTTGGACCTCTCTTCCCCTTTGCTCTGATGAACCCTTCCTCCTCCCCATCTTCAGAGGGGAACCAGAAGGCTCTTCTAGCTCCTATGGAAGTTCCTCCTGGGTGAGGTACTGTAGGGGAGGGATCGACCTTCTTTTGAGTTTTCTTTATTTCCTTTCAATTTCTTTTGCTATGTGTGGGGTGTGTGGTGTGGCATTGCTGCTTTTGTTCTTTCACTTTCAATCTCTTGGTTTCTTTGTGGTTTTTCACTCTTGCATTCCTACTCTTCCTTGGTTGAGGGGATTCATCGAATCTCAGATTAGCTTCAGCCTTCCTTAGTTAGTTGCAGGGGAAAGGCTTCGAGAGCCCTCTAGGGTTCCTCTTCTTTTCATGTTCTTGTTTGATCATTCTTTTTCCTATTTTTGCCTCTTTTCCTTTCTTTCCTTTCTTTTGTTTGGTTCTGGTGGCTCTTGGGTGAGCCAGATCGCCTATGTCGGTGTACCTAGGTAATGATTGATGATAACGTCATCATCAGTCATAACTAGCTCTAATTAGTTAGAATCAAAAGACAAATGCTCCTACATAACCGCCAGAGAGTCGTAATTCATTTCATATTCTTTTTTAGAGAAATACATTAAAGTAGGGGTAAATCTACAATTTTAACAACACATCCTAAATGCAAAGTAACCATGAGTTTTCCTAGTGGTTAATTAAAGTTCAAATGATCATAAATGTCTAATAAAAGGGTTCGTGCAGACAAAAATGGATTTTTCACGCATTTCGAGAATTAACGAACACCCAAAAGCTTAATTTCAGACCCACTTAATTAATAAAGGTTCTGGTCAAGATAAATTCATCTAAATCTTCTAAAAATTATATAAAAATATTCCATAAGATTTGGTATCCTTTATTTGACCATCTGAACCTATTTTGACCTAAAATAAAGTCTCGAACGAAAAGTTTCCCTAATTTGGGTTTCTACGTAAATTACCAAGTCAAACTTGATCAAAAACAAAATCTGACTTCACTAACAAAATCCTTCGGTCAAAATTAGTTTTTAACCAAAATTTGGACCCAATTAGAGATCATCTTGACCTAGTTTGCATTTTGGTCCAGTTTGACTCTTCTTCTCTAAAAAAGCCCCTCAGCTTCCAAAATCTACTGCGAACAGCCCCCTAACTTTTTCATCTTCTTTGCATTCAGGTCCCCACAGCCATTTCCCTGTGAACACACCTGCAGCCAACCTTCAATCAAGGAGTTCTCCCTGATTTCTCACCTAATCTCTTCCAAAATTGGAAGAACTCCTGAGAGAATCCTTTTCAAATTGAGCCACATCTTAGGCTATGATTTATACCCAAATCCTCATGCGAACCCTTTGAAATCAAGGGTTTCCTATTTCGTGAAAGCTCCAAGCTTTCAATCTTGGTTTCGAAGCTTGGAACGACCCCCTGAACCCTATAAAAGGACCGACAATGCAAGGTCGTGCTCCTTAGCTTGGTTTGGGGGTCGGAATCCCCTTCTTTTCTCCCCGACCTCCATCTCCACCAACTCCGACGACCCTCATTGACTACCTTCTTCGCTCACCATCACAAACAATAGCCAACAAAAACTTCTTCCTCTCGCTCCTCCACGCATCGCAATACCAGCGAGTGTCGCCTAAACCCCCTCGTCATTGTCGCTTCCCCTTACCCCCTGGAGATTTCGTCTTCTTCCAGTCCGACGTACCACCAGCAAGGACCATCCTCCCCTTTCGTCTGTTAGAGTTAGGTTAGTTAGGTTTCTCTCCCTTTCTACTTCATTGCCTCACTTTATATCTCTGTTTCGACCTCCGATGCCGCCTTACGCCCTCTATCTTCCCCACGCACAACCGAGCTCCGACGACGCCTCCACACCTCCACAGGCCACCAAACACCTTGCCATAAAGCCCAAAAGCATCACCACACCTCTGCGAACTAAACACCTCTTCCTATTTCATCTTCTAGCCACTCTCGCGACCCACCGAACTCACCCACCTTCATGCTCCTCCTTCGACTCCGACACACCGCCACACGCACTCACAAGCCACGAGACCACCACCACAAAATTTGTCATTCTTCAACGAAGCCCAAGAGCTGCTTAATGAGGGCTTTCAAGCCCATATTCATGTCTTCAGGTCACACTGGCCATCCGCTGCCACCGCCTCCTTCCCCGACTCCATTTGACCTCCTCCAGCCTTGAGACAACTTGATGCAACTCCCAGGCCATGTGGAATCGTTCCAGGAAGGCTTCCAGGTTGTCAATTGAAGACCCTGTCCTCAACAGCTACGCAAATTGGAAGGAGCTTCTTCAGCTACATTTCGGGAAGAAGAGGGTGGGATATAGTCCCACCTCATGAATGCTCGAGCTGCTGGCTACACATAAAAGGCATTTATGCCCTTACCTGACTGCCCATGTACACAAGGGTCAAGTCCCTCCTCATCCTAGCCACGCACACCTCGGCTACCTCTCACACCCGGTAGCCCTGGTCAACCGGATCCCCGAATACCCAATTATGCGCCTGGTTATCTGAGAGAAAGAACGAAGAAAGGAAAGAGAGATAGAGAGCAGGGGTGGGGGTTTTGCTCTCTGAAGGTGTGGCTTAACACTTAGTCGCTGAAGGCCCCTTGTGCTTGTAAAGGAGAAAAGGAAGAAAGGGAAGGCCCTAAGAAGAAGAGAAGAAGGAGAAGGCTCGTGTAGAAAGAAAAAGAAGGCTTTGAGAGCCTTGATCACTTAAGTCGTCTGGTGCTTGATCCTGTCGTCTGAAGATACTGTGGCCACTTATCTTGCGTGGCATTTATGATTGATGATACTGTTAGAATATTTGAGTAGTTAATATATGCTTAATTAAGGCTAATAATTGGTGATCTAAATCACCATTATTTTATCTTACATTACTTTTTATCATTGTGATCTATTGAAATATTCAAGCTTATAATTAAATATCAATTTGAGTAGATATTATTCATTGAATATCTCTTTTGTGCTTCGATTATGGTGCTCATTTATATGCAATTAAAGATTAGCGTGTGAATTCCATATTTGCTCCATGTGTTCGACCTCGGACTTCATTTCTTGATTTCAAGTTTATAAATTTTATCTGTTTGAAAGCTATTTGTTGAGTATACTACAACGCAATTTCCTAAACTCAACGAAAAGCTCGATAACAATGATCCGCTTATCTTCGGGCGACTTGGTGAGTCTGCCCCTGACAAGCCTTCATTTTCTTCGGCCATGGTTGGACCTGGTCCATCTGGACCTTCCTCTTTTGTGGAGCTCACACTCCCTATTTGCCAATAGGTGTTCCAGGATGGGATTTTTGGTATGTTCTTTTCCTCGATGGAGGTTTCTGAGCAAGGACATGGGCTCTCTTCTTCACTTGTTGCCTATTGTTGGGGTCCTAAGCCCTCTTTTCAATCTCTTCAAGACATTCTTTCCAAAAAGGTGTCTCTTTCTGCTGGTTTCTCTATACTTTCTCTTAATTGAGGCTTTGGGTAATTCATTGCAAGTTATATTTTGATTTTTGCAAGATCTATTTGTTGAGTTCTGTGGTTGTAGACTATATGAGGCTGCAATTTGTTAAGTGGTCCCTAGGTTTTCGTACTGACACGTTAGTTTCGTCTCCTTTGATTTGGCTGGATTTTTTTTGCTTGAATCTCCATCTTTTGTATCTGAATGCTCTATTGTCTATTACTTATCAGATTAGGAACTCGATCTTTGTTGATCCCTATACGGTGTAGGGTTTTCATCCAGGTTATCCTAGTGTTTCTATTGAGATAGATCTTCTTTCTTCTTGCCCTGACTTCGTATGGATTTTAAAGGGGAGGATATTTTTAAGCTAAGGGTGGCCTATTGTAAAGACCCGTCCCACTTTTAACCTTTTAAGACGTCTGGAGTCTCAGTCAGACGTCTGTCTAGACGTCTGGACCCTTTCCCGAACGTCTGAAAGTGAAATTTATGTACGCATACTGCGCCGCACACAGGGCCTTCTCCTCTCTCCTTTTTCCTCCTTTTTCCCCCGAACCCTAAGCCCCCACTCCATCTATAAAAACCCCTCCCCTCCTCTCCACTCCACACACTGCCACCACCCCCACCTTTACAGCCGCGAGAGGAGGTGAGCGAGGGAGAGCGAGAGGGTGAGGAGGAGAGTGCAACAGGAGGAGGAGGAGGCCGAGGTCGGAGAGCTCTGGTGGAACCTCAACGGAGCTCGCACAGCCACCACAGGTGCATGCAAGAGGAGAGAGTCCGGAGAGGCGGCCTCGACCACCTGCAGCAGCTGGAGCTGCGGCGGAGCGAGGAGAAGTGCGGCGAAAAGCACTGAGAGCGGGTTCTGGTACTGGAAATTTTCCAGTATCAGACATCTGGAGTGGAGTCCAGACGGCTGGTGGAGCATCTGGACGTCTAGAGTTAAGACCAGATGTCTGAAAGCTCATTTATTGCGTAGCTATGTTCTTTTCGCGGTTACGGCCATGCAGGCCGCACCACAGAAGGATTTGTCAAGCCTAATTTTGGTGGTTGCGACTGTCATACGCAGGAGCATCCTTGGGAAAGAGCGCAAAACGCTCTCCTACGCACTTTCAAATGTCTGATCAGCTCACCAGATGACCGGAGGTGTTTCTAGACGACCGGAGAAGTGGTCCGACATCTGGAACTGCTTTCAGACGATCGCAAAGGAGGCCTGGACATCTGAGGACACCGCAGGGACTTGAGGTGAGGTTCTGTATCTTTTAAGACGTCTGGACTTGTTCCCAGACGTCTGATTTTGGTCAGTAGACACATTTTTGACCCGTTTGGGGTCCAATCGGGATCCGTTTTAAGCAAACGAAGTACCTGTAGTTTCCTTGCGAGTTTCTCTACGTACTAGAAACATTTATACACTGTCCTGAATCCTCCTTTTGTGATGTATTCCTTGATATAGGGTTTCGGCTTACTGCTTGTCTGGGGCTCGCAAAGACTCCCGGGTCTATGGTTCGAGCCCCTAGTACTCCCGAATTGTCTGGTAGAGTGATTTAATACTTTTAATAATGTTCAAATAAGCATGTATTGTAGAATTAACTAACTGGAACCCTAGGATGTGGCATGAACCCTAGGGTAGAGAAATGAATGCACTGTTTGGTACTTATATGCAAAATTGAGATAAACTACAAGCATTTGCCTGTGAAATAATTATGGGTTGCCTGTTAGAATTTGAGCTGCATGTATTTTATAATCAATTTTCTGTGAAATCACCAGTGGCATGTTTTGAATTATGGGAACACGAGCTGCCTGCATATAATGAGAACTGAATTGTAAATGGTGGAATCTGGATCAGAATAAACGTGGAGAATGTAAGCATGAACCCTACGGGGAATTAGGAGTAGAACTCCTGTGGTTAGTTGGAAACCTAAAATGGTAGGTGGGAAGTGTGCTGGTCCTTGTGTACATGGTACCATGGAAAGCAACTATCCCCTTTTAGTGTAGAGCGGAGCTAGCCTCCCTTGGATTGTGACCCAGGGTTAGGATTGCCCACTCTACACCGACTCCTGTCGGCCCTCGCGTACGCAGTACCGAGGCGAGCTACTAGTGTAAGGAGAGAGCTAGCCACCCCACGGGACCCGGGGTTAAGCTAGCCAACCTACACTGACTTTTTTTGGCCCTCTTGGCAAACCGGGGTAGTAAGACGAGGGTGCACAGACTGTGGAGGGGCAAGACCCCTGTTTGGTTCTGAGGGGCGAGACCCCTGTTTCTGAGAGGGTTAGGCCCTATACTGTTCCATGCTGTACTTTGGGCGTACCCGCTAGTGGAAACGACTCACCGCGTGTTAATGCGGGGTAGCTACCCATGCACTTATCACGCAAGTCGTAGTCACCGCTACGTCTTGACAGTAACCTCGGGGTGGTTGACTGGGTGTAGGACTACCACGGGGGACTCTTTCAGCCAGGAGAGCACCACGTGTACCTTCTACTCTTCGGAAAAGACTGCAATCAAGATCGTTCCCACGAGGAACATGAAAGATCAAGAATATCTGAAAGTTTGAGAAAAATGGGTGAAAAGGAAATACACATAAAACAAATAAATAGAAAAAAAAAGAATTAAACTTGCTGCTTTTATTATTTGAGATAGTGTAGATACCACCCTACTCAGCATTCGCTGACTCTGTCATTTCATAACACTGTTTAGGACCAGGAGTTGAGCAGCCCGAGCTTCCAGCTGCAGAGGATGCTGGGCCCAATCGAGCTCAGCCGTAGTTTCAGCACTTTCTCGTTGTTTCCCCTTACTATTGTAGTGAGTTTCAGACTTTTAGCTACTATTGTTGAATGTTTGGAATGGAATTTGGTCTGAATTCGAACCAGCCGCTGGCCCACTTATTATATCTCCAGATCGGAATGAGGCCCTTAACATACATTTAATTTCCATCCCTTATATTGAAAAAGTCTCGGCGCTATGTTATGGAATGTTTGGAAGGAGAGAGATTAGAGGAGGCATGGCGAAGCACCTAATCTATCATATGCTTTGATCACTCGCATATTCCTTAATTTTTGAGTTGTTTCTGCCTCCCTTTTGTTGGAATGTTTGTATTGTATTGACTCCATCTCTCTGAGATTGTATTACGCCTTGGTTGTACTAGGTTGATGGTCAATTTTGAGTAATATATTATCTTTTATTAAAAAAATAAAGAAAACAAAAATTACATGGACCAGTTCAGCAGATAAGGTCGACTTGTTACGGTTTCCTGGCATGAAATAATAGACAGCTTCAGATTAATGCAAGCAATCGCTGTCAAGTTCCCAACTTTCATGACCATGTGCGTAGTCCACAAAGAATAAATCCAACATCTTTGTCATATATTATGTTTATACATGACATGGACCACCACATGCATACACCATGTTCCGAACTTTCAAGAGCATGGACGTACCAAATCCGCTTCTTAGCAAATGCAAATTTCAAAAACCAACGTCCCTGTCATCTCCTATATATTGTCGTTAATTGTCGACGTACTGGAGAAGGCATATATATATAAATCCAAGAGTCAAGTTTGGACGGAAGACCTAAAGCATGAAAATCTTGAACCCTCGAACTCTGGAATCATTTTTTGACTTTGACCTCTTCTATTAGGATCCATATATGCACGAATGAACATACATGGTAACTTGTAAAGTTCGAATACTTGAACGAACACTAGGAGAACTGATCAACGAAGGCTGCTCGATACGATACATGCATGAGAACCCATGGTTGCTTGTTTTAAGGGATCCCCTGCTCTACCTCTATAATTAAAGTCCCTTCCCGTGCTCTCGAATGACTACAGCCAATCTCAAGAATCAACACCATTCACGTTAATTAAATCCAATTAACAGAAGAGAGATGGCATCCCATATGCTCATCAGCGTGCAGCTCCTCGTCCTCGTAGCTTTGGTTTTCTCCCAAGTGGCCTCTGCATATGATCCGAGCCCTCTCCAGGACTTTTGCGTTGCTGACAGTAGAGCGCAAGGTATGCATACCTAGCTAGCTAAGAGATACAATATTTGAAAACACATATTATACGACTTACTTAATTTATCTAATTTCACTGAAGTCGAGAGACAGTTGTAATGCTAGTTACGGAACTCTATTAGAAATATATAGATAGATGAGAAGTATTGGGTGATGATGAATTGAATTAAACGTCTCTTATATTTATATATATTCCGTTAAATCCTCTCAGTGCAGAAACTCCTCCTTGAGGATCAGATGGATACGTTTCCTGCATGTATGCAATTTAAGTAAGAGTACTTGGGATGCGAAGTACGTAGTCCTTTTACTTATTAGTTCATATTAATTACATTATGTGAGTCGGGTGCAACATGAGATATGTGGGCGAGAGAGAGAGAGACCAGACCCGTATACATGGACGATTAATGCTAAGGCAGATATTAATAAAAAAGGAAAAGAATTTTTAAACTAGCTTTTGGATGGTGCGTATAGTTAATTTCATTGCACATATTATAAATAACTGGTGATAAGCATGCATGCATATATTAATTTGATGATGCAGTGTTTGTGAACGGATTCGTGTGCAAGAACCCCATGAAGGTGACGGCGGAAGACTTCTTCTTCTCGGGGTTGGATCGCCCTGGCGATACCGACAACCAGGTTGGCTCGAGTGTCACCCCTGTGAACGTAGCGCAGATCCCAGGCCTTAACACTCTCGGCATCTCGATGGTCCGCATTGACTTCGAGCCGATGGGAATTAACGCTCCCCACACCCATCCACGTGGCACGGAGATCCTCACCGTGCTCGAAGGGACACTGGGTGTGGGGTTCGTTACCTCCAACCAAGCCGACGGTGGCAACCGCCTCATCAGCAAGATCCTCAACAAGGGAGATGTGTTCGTGTTCCCAATCGGTCTCGTCCATTTCCAGATCAACGTCGGCCGCACCAAAGCTGTCGCTATAGCTGCATTGAGCAGCCAGAACCCCGGTGTCATCACCGTGGCCAACGCCCTCTTCGGTTCGGAGCCCTCCATCGACCCCAACGTCCTTGCAAAAGCTTTCCAGCTTAAGAAGAGGGTCATTGACTACTTGCTAGCTAAATTCTAATCAATTGGATGGACTATGATCGTTGTCTTCGTGTTTTTCCTTTTAAGGGTCGATTTGTGTCAAGTGGTAAAGTGCTTGCTTAACTAAGTACCTACCGTGTTTGTTTAGTTGTCAGAATATTACATTGTTGAATTCGTTTCCATCAATGTATACCACAATAAAAATGGATTCCCAAAGTCATTCTTGTAATTTGATACTTGTAAGAATGTGATGTACTGAAAGATTTACCATGTCATCCTATATGTTACGTACAAGAATGTGAGATTTAACGTGATATTTACTTTTATGGAAAGTCACTAATTATAATTATATTAATTTATTAACATAGTTAAATCCACGATAGCAAGATTATTATCCTCTAAACTTCACCAAATAAATAAAAAAATAATAATTTACGAATCTCCCTTCCCACCGATTTCCTTCTTTCATGAAACAAAAAAACTCTTCCCCACTCGTCCCTCAAAGTGTAGCAAAATAAAAAAGAATAATAATACACGAATCCTACCTTTCCCCATCCTACGAAACCTCACCCGACCGCCCTAAGATCGTGTTCTTCCTTACCTCTTCTGCCTCAGCACTCTCGTGGTCCTCTGCCTCGTCGTGTTCGACCTCGTTGTCCAAGCCATCGTCGCCCTCGACCCCCTCGTCCAAGCCATCGTCACACCTCGTGGTCCTCCTCGACCTCCTCATCCAAGCCATCATCGCCCTCGTGGTCCTCCTCATCGTCCTCAAACTCCTCGTCCAAGCAATCGTCGACCTCCTACCCTCCTCCTCCTCATCCACCCCACTGCCGCCCTCCTACCATTCTTATCCCTGTCGGATCTCCTCTCCAACAATGTCTACTACCATCGAGGTTGGTAAGCTCGCCTCCTTCCCCTCGACCCCAACCATGACCCTACCTCGGATCTCGTGCTCGTTGCTCCTCCTCCTCCCAAAACGAACCTCACCGGTGGATACTTCTAGGCTTTCTATATCACACGCCTATAAAATCTTTGGGATTCTTTGCAACATATGATATTTAAATTTAACGTATAGTGAAATTCTTGATGCAAAGTTGGGTCACTTTTTTATGGGGTGTGACCGTCGTTACACTCTAGTTGAGTTGCTTCTATCTAACAATAATATCATTGGGCAGTTGCCAGAATCCTTGGTAGATTATAAGAGCCTTCAATATCAAGATGTTGGAAACAACTTGTTATCCGGTTCCATTCTTGAATCAATAGGTGGCATGGAGTCTCTAAAGGGTTTGCTTCTTTCCGGTAATAGATTCCATGGGACACTTTCAGAAGTACATCTCTGCAATCTTGGACAACTAATTAGTCTACATTTATCAACAAACGCACTAAGGATTAAAGTATCTCCTAATTGGGTACCTCCTTTTAACCTTAGTGGGTTGGGAATGGCTTGCTACAAAGTGGGGCCACGATTCCAAAAAATTTTCCTCTGTATGGCCATTAGGGAATAATATTCCATAATTACCGTACAGGGGAAAAAATTTGAAGTTACTTTAAACATAACTCGCCTCTTCAAGAGGCGAGTTTGGGGCTTTCTTCCCCACCTTTCATGGGAATAGTTGGTGTTGAGAAACTCGCCTTTTGTAGTGGCGAGTTTCTCATAGTTCTTTCCAGAAGTCCTTTGCCTCTTAAAGACATCTGAATTGTCGTCTGACACTTATACACTAGAGCCTTGTTTAGATCCAATGGAATCAAGGAAGAACATGATGAAAATTGGATATTTGTAGATGTCCAATTTTTTGTCTAAACGTCTTATATTAGGAAATCAGACGTCGAACAATATCAGTAGATGTCTGATTCATTAGGCGGAGTGTAATATGAAACTCGCCTCTTGAAGAGGCAAGTTTGGGTGTTTTCAACTAATACATAACTTGCCTGTTGAAGAGGCGAGTTAGGGTGTTCTGAGCTAATACATAACTTGCCTCGTGAAGAGGCAAGTTTTTGTTGTTTTTTTTAATGCTGCCTTCTGCTGCTGCTAGAAAAATTTTAGCAATTGCTGCTGCTATGCTACTGGTGCTATGCTAGTGCATGCAGGGTACCTTACAGCTTCATGTAAGCATCACACACCACAGAAGTTACAAACTCCCAAAGCCAAGCAACCTGCTCCGCACCAAGATGTCTAATCAGCAATTACAAGCAAATTTGCCAGCTCTGCAATCCTCTTGTCCATAATGGGGCTCATGAAGAATATAGTCTAGTAGCCTCCATTAACAACTGCTCCATTTGACTAGAAATCAACCATCAGAAAGCTCCTTTGTCCTCTATCAACACAAACAACCAAGGGCATGCCCCCCAAGGTGTCTCTGTTAATCATTTATCCAAAAGCAAAAGTCACCCTCCATTCAATCCTCGAGGAGAAGTGAGTCCACCCAGGAAGACAGACACAAATAGTAAGGGAGGAGAAGGGGATGGGCATGGGTGAAGATGTATAAGAGGTAAACTCACCTCTTCAAGATGTGAGTCTTGAAGAGGCAAGTTTCTCAGCCACTAACGTCGGGAAGGGAATGAGTGGGCGGGAGTGGAAGGGGGAAACTCACCTCTTGAAGAGGCATGTTTCGTATAAAATCGTACTTCCACAAACTCGCCACTACAAGAGGCAAGTTTGCTACGGTTCCTTCCTAATATTCATCCCCTGTACGGTAATTAAGGAATATTATTCCCTAATTACCGTACTTAGAAAAATTTTTCCCACGATTCCCTTCATGGCTTGGAACATAGAGCAACCTATCGTATGTAAATATGTCAAATTCAGGTATATCGGATGTCATGCCAGAATGGATATGTAATTTCTCTCCAAATATTAAGCTAATGGACCTCTCCATGAATATGATAAAGGGTGTTCTACCAGTTGCAATGAATGGTTCCAACAAACTAGAGGGCTCCTTGTTAGGTTCTCCCACTGCTAGAATTGTTGATATGTCCCAGTTGTGGTTCTTGTCTCTTTCATAAAGTAATTAAGTGTTGCAATCCCTTCGTTTCTATGTGAAGCTACGAAATTAGGCTTCTTGGATCTTTCAAATAATCATTTTACTGGACAGCTTCCACGGTGCCTGGGAGGATTGAGATCATTAACTCATTCGTGTAGCACCAGATCCATGCATTTACAGAATAACCTACAAGGGAATCTTCTTCTATGGTTGGGGAATTGCAAAAATATGACTGTTCTTGATATAGGTTAGAATAATTTCACCGGAATCATGCCAAGATGGATTGCTGGAATGTATCTCTTACGGTTTCTTTGGCTAAGGTCAAACTTATTTAGCGGTGGAGTTCCTCGGTAATTGTCCAGTTTGAAGTTCTTGCAGGTCCTCGATCTTGTAGAGAATCATCTTTCAAGAGGCATTCCTAACAGTTTTGGCAAATTTGTTGCAATGATGACAACAAATAGAATAGGTGGCAATGTTTCCTCTTACCACTATAAGGGGTGCATTACAATGACATTTAGAGATCAAGTTGTGGAATATGATACCATACTTAAACTTTTTAAAGGCATGGATCTCTCTGGAAATAAATTATCAGGAGAAATACGAGAACTTGGGAACCTACTTGGCTTGAAAAATCTCAATTTGTCTGAGAATTATTTAACTAGGTTTATCCCAAGATGTCATGGCAATTTATTACAATCGAAGTCCCTTGATTTATCAAGAAATAATCTTTCCGATGGCATCCCATTGTCTTTGTCAAGATTGACATTCTTGAGCAAATTCAATGTCTCTTATAATTATTTATTAGGAAGAATACCAATCGGGAAGCAATTTGATAGTTTTCCAAGTTCTTCATATACAGGCAATCTTATGCTATGTGGAAAGCTGTTAGAGGCCTATGAAAGTGATAAAAAGCAAGAAGTGAATGAAGTCGATTATTCAGAATCAAAAAACAAAGTGGACAATGGCTTCTTATGGTTCTATCTTGGCATGGCACCTGGATTCGTTGTGGGATTTTGGACATTGCAACTGCAACCACTGATAGGATCTCCATTTCAATGATGTCTAATATGAGAAAGGTCTATCTAGCACGGCATAAGGGTGCAAATGGAGTATGGATATATATGTGCCACCTTACCTTTTTTTTAAGTCAACACAAATATCCATTTGTAATGTTATAGATAGGGATATGGATATATAACTTCAATTTTGATGGGTAGGGATATATAAAAATTTTAAAAATGTGGCGAAAATGGATATAGATATCTTTGTTTTTTTTATGTGCATAAGTATTTTCAATTATTGTTGAACACATCTTTTTAGTGGAAACGAAGACATAGTTATTTCTCTATTTGGGCATGCTACTTATGTTTGTATGTATCTATGCATAAAGATGGATGGAGATTTGGGATGACGAAGATTTTCCTGTAAGTACAACTTACAAACTAGTAGATACAATTTCCTCTAAGAGTGTAGATTGATTTGGAAGTTGGCTTTGTTGCTAACACGAATAAGGAAATCCAGGCCGATGCTACCTGTGTAGATCTTAGAAGTCGATGCCTGTACTTTTATGAGTTGGGATGCAAGATTGCCCCTCTATAAGTTTTTAACTGAGATGAGCTGATGTTTATCCTTTGGTAGGGTTTTCCCTAGTCAAGCCTTACAAAGCCAAGCATGAAAAATAAGAACTTGCATATTGGTATCACCATTTAGATCTTAACACTGGTTGAATTTTTCAACCCTAGTATTATCATAGTTACTAGCTTCAAGAGAACCTTTTAGCATAGTTTGTTTTCCGATATTTTATTTTCCACTTAAACATAAATTGCTTGGATATTTCATTATCATGATTTTTCAGCCAAGCAAAGAACTGCTTCAAGCTTACACCTCATATTGATGATCTGTTAACGTTGGACTCTGAGATAGAAGCTCAAATCAGAAATTGGAATACGTCGAAACTTGAGACTTCACCCTGGACTAATCTGATTCAAGGTATAAGAAAAATTTGGCATAGTAGGCTAAGACTTGGCAGCTATCCCTTCCTCATTCTAGTGATGAATTAATGACATCCTTTGGAGCTTAAAATTTTTGTAGAGATCATGTTTCTAGCACTAATTTTTTGAATATTGCATGCTGGGCTTTCTTTATGCTGTGGCACCCAAGGCCTCAACCATCCTACTAGGGCTCCTTCCTTTATGTTGTGGCACCCTCTCTGGTCCTAAACTCAACCCCTGCAACCCCTTCAGCCTTTTGCTTTCTCCATATGGGACCATCACTAGGGGGAGCTCCAACACCCATGAGGCCCTCTTCGCTGTCCAGAGCATAATGGTACTCTTAAAATAGGTCATCCTCCATTCTCATCAAGAGGCCATGTGCTCTTTGATCTATTTACTCAGTGGATTGGGGTTGACTTGGTTAACGGTGTGTAGGGACATGTAAGTAGCTCAATGACAGATTTCTATAGGGTGATCAAGTTGGACCCTTGCCAGAAGGCATGTATGCATAGCCCTCCTTTTGCTATGAAGATTCTACAGCATTTGGTATTTTATTGGGATTTTTTATCCTTATGATTCTTGTTAAGTAGAAACTTTGCAAAATTTTAATAAATGCCTTTTGTGATTTATTATAATGGATTAGATAAGATAGACTTTTAGTATTAAGTCACAAAAGTTCACTTCAAATGTGTTTCCATGAATAAATATCCCTTTCCAAATTGCCACCATGTATGGCCCTATTATTGCCTCCTATGCTGCAACAACCATGTAAAAGATACATGTCTCGTATCATTGTTGACAAGCTTAGAATTTCATGTGAGACTAATGCACATTGATGAACTCCATAGCATGTTCTCATTTGTTGAACTTTCCCTTCCCAATAGTATATATTAAATCGAGTTTCTTTGCCATTTCTATGGTGTTGTTCTATGTTGTCCTTTTTTGTTGTTTGTGAGATTGGAACCATTGTATTGTCAGCAACCTTGTTAAGCAATTTGGTATCGAATCATTGATACCAATTGGTAAACATACTATTTCTTGATATGCGCATTTGTCTTGACGACCACACCTTATCATCCGATTTCCATGATTAGATTGAGATCAGTTGGGGATATGATCCTATACATTTCTAGATATAAGCACTCTTTTAGGTTGGATATGAACCTAATATATTGGTTATTTGGTGGCTTTTTAAATCTTGGTTGTTTTAGATGGAATGTGATCTTTTCGTGTTAGATTTGAGGTCATGGTTGATCATGCAATTTGGAAATTAGTTGGTTATAGAGATAGAAAATCATAGATAATAAGAACAAAGAGGTGCATACTTAATCGTCAAGGTAGTAGGATGATTCCGATGCTTTCTAGCTTCTTGGTTTGCATCCTATAGTTAATAGGATCATGTCTAAATGCGACGTTAAGATGCTTCAAGCAAATATCAACACAAAGTTAGTTATGTAACAACATAAGTAATTGTATTATAAAGTAAAAAATTTAAGAAGAAACAAACAGAATTAGGAGGCAGAACATGAGACAGGATGTGCTTTTCTTTCAAGAATAATAATCATATGATGTTTGTTCTATAGGGCCTTATATAAAGTTAATAATGGTAGAACATTCTAGAGGGCCTTATATGAAATTAACAATGTTTAGAAATAAGAATGGTATAATATTCTTTAGAGCCATCTATGAAGCTATCAATGTTCAAGAAAAGGCTCTGAACCACTGATGTACAAATTATAGATCCAAACATGGCATCTGCAAGTAGATGCATTCTCATGGAAGCCTTCAAAATGCATAGTCTAATTTCCCAGGCTCTTTAGAACAAGAAGAAAGTTGGCATCATGGAAAACACAAAATTAATTGAAAGTAAAGAACCCAATTTAATTGAGAATTTGGGCCATTTAATGTTTGTGGAAAACCTTTTCAAAAAATGAGAAAGAGAACATTAATTATTGAAAAAAGGAGGTGGTAAGGACTTGAGATATCTCTACTATGCATCCCTTCATTACTCTCCTTTACACAGAACGATTCTTGAACCTTACGGGGAACCATTTCATTTTAATGTTGCTAATAGATTATTCCATGTAAAAGAACAGGCGATCTGAAAATTTTTGTCAACTTACACAAGGTACTTTAGTAACACCTGCTCTAACTTCTAATATAACCTCTCTTCAGGAAAAAAAAAACCTTGTGACATAACCAACAATCGATTAAATATGATCATATTACCCACGTTAGAAGAGAGCATGCAAAACTAAAACTAATTTGATACTTGAAATAGGAAACCAACGCGTGCTAATATTTATGAATGAAATTGAAACTTATAAATAGGTCCAATTTTGGTTTGTATTTCTCCAGCTAAAATGTCAATTTAGAAAACCGTCTCAACTTGTTAATCAGCAACACTAAATAACAAAAATCTTTCACAATAAAAACTATACTAATAAAAAATGAATTCATGTAAAATGTATTAAATAAATTGGTATGTTATAGCAAATGCAATAAATATAGGTCCAACAACTTACAGATAAGAAGAGATTCATTCCAGACACCAAAGATTGAGGGGCATTGGCTACACAATCAACGTAAGGCTTTCCCTCATAAACAGCTACTTTGTCCACAAGGTAAGTGGCCATAATGAAGTCATGTTCAACAACAAAGGTAGTATCCTCATGATTTATTTTTGAGACATGAAAGGAGACCTAGGAGAGCAAATACGCAATATCTTCTCTATCACATACTAGAGGGTAGTATTTGGACCTGTAAATTAAGGTTCATCCTAGGATGATCCATATTCAAGAGAAGAAAAATGGAAACTATACAAATGAGTTGCACTTAGAATGCCTAATACACATGTCATAGAGTACAAAGAAAAGGAAGTAAATTACATCTCAAAATGAATAGAATTTCCAATATATACATGAATACTCCACCAAAGGTCAATCTTTTTAGAACCTTTTCAC
Organism: Thalassia testudinum; assembly: GCA_037157565.1. Lineage (NCBI taxonomy): Eukaryota > Viridiplantae > Streptophyta > Magnoliopsida > Alismatales > Hydrocharitaceae > Thalassia > Thalassia testudinum. The sequence continues at coordinate 7,475,652 of JAZHRO010000040.1, read as the reverse complement.
AAGGACATTGGGATTCTTAAAGAATAGCTTTATTTATTTATTTATTTCCATTGAAAATAGTGGTTGAAATTGTAAATAGCCTAGATCTACAGGTTTCACCATCCAATTGGCTAGTAAGCTGAGATGATTATTCCCCAATTTGAACATTTCATATCGAATAGTAATCTGTAAAGATGGATGCAAATACCATGATGAACAGGGAAGAAGTGAAACCCTGATAAGGGAAAGGAGGTTGTGCAAAGATATGTTCCTGATATCAAATAGTTCAGTCACAGGGTTGTACCATTGTCACCCATATCATGGAGGTTGTGCAATGACCCAAAATCTATTGACTATGCCTACCAGGGCATTTTCAAAGGAAAAAGAATACCAGTGACAACACATATCTTTCATTTCTTCTTTTTTTTCTTTTTGATATTTGTAAGCTTTCAGTTTCTTTAGCATGACTTTTTGATGACCTATCATCTTCCTGTTTAACTGTTATGTGAGCTAGGAATTGACAACTGAAGTGGGGGAACATATCTACATTGTTGTTTCTCTGTCATTTTTGTCATTGTGAATTATAGGTCACCTATGTCATTTCTTTGAATTTGTCCACATTGACAGCACAATAAGTCTTAATGCTTCATTTAACGTCAACCTACTTTGTTAAATGACATTTTTCACTTTTTTGGTGATACATGTCAACATAATTTCATAGCATGCTTCTCCTCAATTATCTACCTTCTGTTTGGTAAAACTCATTTACTTAGGATATTTGACAGACTTGTTTGAGATAGCAAATTTCTTTGGTATCACTTCTTCAATTGATACAGAAGCCATTCAAGTAAGTAGTCAAGTGCCTCATAGCTTCTTTGCAATGTCAAATGTGGTTTGGTTGCTGGATCATTCTTTTAAGTGTTATAGTATGTATTCAGCATTTCAAATAAATCTCTTTTATGATCATAATGTATGTGATTTTATCCAATATAATTAAGCAATGCCTACCAATTGGATGAATTATGTTTGGTTTTCTTAGTCGTTTTAAGCATTGAGTCATTCATTCCTTATTTAATCATTTGGAATATCTTGTATTCTCATTAGGGAAGGGGCACTTATGAGGAACGAGTTGAGATGCTTTATGTTATTGTAGATCTTGTGGAGGTAAGCTACCATGTTGATTGTCCTGAATGGAGGTTAGATTTTATTTGATAGCTTATTCTGACAATTTTCCCTTTTCTGATGACTTTGGTTGCCTTTCTTGCTGTGGAGCTTTAAGCTGCTTTAGTAACAAAAAGCTCTCCTACATGTTTTCAAGTGTTTGTCCTAACATTTTGTTTATGTGTGTCTATATATAGAACAAACCCTAAACACTTGGGTTTTGGTTACCCCTTCTTTTTAACATTGTATTTTGCAATACAATGTAATTGCTTTTTTAGTTTTGATGAGCAGTTAGCTAAAGATGTTCAATTATTAGATTCTATCACTGAGAGACAAGCTCATATTTTCTCTGACGAATGGAAGCTTTTTCATGTAGATGTCCAGATCCAGTCCATTTTCCCTCCGTATGTTTTTCTATGGAAAGTAAAGCATGAGACCGAGTTCATAAGAAATCTAGAGTTGGTTACATATATATATATATTTAAATATTTGCAAGGAATATATAGTGTAATTTGCCCTACTAGGAGGGGGTGACGAAATAATTGCGAAAATAAATATAAACAATCTCACAAAATAGACAATCACACAAGTACACAAGTATTTTTAGGTGGAAACCCAAACCGGATGAAAACCACCACCTAACCCTCTCGAGTTAGGATTTTCCGATCAACCAAGTTGATCAAAATCCACTAAACGAATCACTTTAAACGAGGGTGATTCAATCTCAATTACAACCACGCTACTTAAACGAGGGTAGCGTACCTCAACCCCTTCTCTCCACGAGAAGGATTTTGTCTCGCGAAGGAGACGGGAATTCGCAAAGCAAATACCCAACCAAATAACAAAGATAAAATAAACAAGTAATCCTATAGAGCCAACAAAGTAATTTTAAACCTAGCTTCTATAGGAATTAGGAAACTCCCCTTTGCAAGGAGTGCGTCGAGTTGATGACGCGGTGCGTGAGCCACGCGACGGCGCAACTTCGCTCTCGTGAACTACGGCGGGAGAGCGGGTGCGCAAAGCTTGATGCTCTCAAGATGATGGAACTTGAGCTTGGAGAGCAAGAGCTTGTTTTCTTGGACACAAAAGAGTGGAACTATGTTGCTTAGGTGTGTCTAGGTTTCTCTTGGTATGTGTTGGTATGTAAAGGCTCCCCTCTATTTATAGAGGCCTTAGGAAGGCTTTGGAAGGCTTAGAAAAGCTTCCATAGCCGTTGGGTACAAAGCCCAAGTGAATCAGCCCGAAATCAGGAACAATCATTGCACTGACAGGCTTATCAGACGTCTAATTCTGGCATCAGACGTCTGGAAGTTCACTTTAAGACGTCTGATTTCAAGGTCAGACGTCTGATTTTGGGTGGGTCACTTCCTGACTTGGATCAGATCTAAACAGGGTTCTAGCGCAAGTCCATCAGACGACATACAGGACGTCTGGCACTATGTCTGGACATCTGGAAACCTACTTTTTCTGTGGGAATGGATTTCCAAACGTTGCAATGGCTAGAAAATCTCTGAGAAGAGATTTTGGGTCAGCCGAGGCAAAACGGTCAATTATCAGACGTCTGGAAAGTCCTATGGACGTCTGATAAGGCTCTAACGGTCACATTCTTGACTGTTCGCTAAGCCAGCCAACGGTCCACTAATTGGACCTCTGGCAAAGTCATCAGACGTCTCCTGAGACGTCTGGTCTAAGGTCTGGACGTCTGATTTCATCAGACAGAACACTAAGTCCAGCCTAATAGTTATCAGACGTCTGAAACAACAGTCAGACGTCTTAAAACCCTTTATCAGACGTCTGATTTGGGAATTAGACGTCTGGAAACTCTGTTTGAACCCTATATTGGTTTTCTAAGTTCTCTACAGAAAACCTAAGTATCCTAGGGTTGTGCCGGTGTTCCTAGGACTACTGTTAGGGTACTTTGAGGCTCTTTAACATAATGTTCTAAGGAAATAAAAAGAGCAACCAAAATAAAGATAAAAGTACATGAAAGGATTAAACAAAATTCTATCCTATTCTTCTTGTCCTTCCATCTTAAATCTAGCGCTCCTCGCGAATCTCCTCTGTTCTCCATCAAGCTCCTCCAATCCGTCCTGGATGCGAGCTCGAATTCCGTCTAAACACGTCTACATTTGCAATTGACCTGAAATCTAAGACTCCAAGTGCAAATGTTAAATGACACGTGTTTTGTTATCATCAAAACAAATGATCGTGGTGCTCTAGCACCAACAATCTCCCCCTTTTTGATGATGACAAAATCATAAATAATAGTAGAAAATCCTCCCCCTTTTTGACATTATCAAAAAGGTTTAATTAATTTTACATTTCCTATAACTCCCCCTTAAAACATACTCTTCTATAAATTTCTTTTGACAAAGGTAATGTCCTCCCCCTTTTTTATAACAACAAGATAGCTATTATTTTTCTCCCCCTTTCTAAAGAAAATTTAGCTAACTTGCATCTCCCCCTTAAAAATTAGCTCATAAATTTTAACTCCCCCTATCTAAATGCTACTGATAAACAAAGATAGGGTCAAGAATTTTTACCTCACCTACCATGACCAATAAAATGGCCCGAATGGTGGTGGTGGATGCCACATCGGATGGAGCTCCCATCCGTAGCTTGGAGGCCCGGGCATCGGCGTCGGTCTCCAGTCTGGTGGTCGACGTGCAGCGGGTCCATCGTTTGTTCGCCGTCTCGTCGGTCTTCTTGTTCTCCTCCTTGGTCTACTCTTTGGTTCTCCCAACTTGAGTTGACCAGCTTTGAGTTTGTAGGTCCAGTCCTTTGTGTTGTAGTTATTATGACCTACAAAATAAGATTATAATTCTTTCTTTGGTATCCAAGTGGGCTTGGATCCGGATCTGTTAGCGGGTCTCCTTGACGGAGATCCTTTCTCAACCTTAGGGTTATATAGGTTATCTACCCTATTTATCAATTTATTTGATTTCTCCCTAAGACATGCAAGTTCATTTTCTATAATATTCATCTTAGTCTTTAAATCAGAAATTTCTATTTTTAGATTAACATTTTCCTCATTCAATTTATTATTTTCATTGATGAGGTTTTGATTTTCTAATAATAGGTTATCATTCTTAGGACTAGCTTCTAGATCCTTAAGTTTTATTTCTAACCTATCATTTTCAGATTTAAGAAAACTAAGATTCTTTTTCATGTTTTTGTTTTCTATTTTTAGTGATTTACTAAGCTCATACAACTCATTAAAAGCATCTTGTAAATCCGAGTTTACCTCATTATCGCTGTCGCCATTGTCGTCGTCACTATCTCCGATTGCCATGAAACCAAGGCACGCGGTTTCCTTCTCCCCGAGATCTTCTTCCGAGCTCGTCTCCTCATGAGTGCCTTCCAACCTCGTCCATATCTCGTGGGCGGTGGTGCACTCTTGGATTCGTTTGAATTCCTTTGGACTCAACGCGCAATACAAGGCATTCATTGCCTTTGCGTTGAGGTTGAGATTCCGAACCTGATCTTCTGAGTAACCTCTTGCGGGTTTCTTGGGAATCACAAATGCGGATTCGCATTTTTCCCACACCCAGAAGTCGTAGGCCTACAACCACATAGTCATACGATTTTTCCAATAAACAAAATCTATACCTGCAAAGTATGGTGGTCGCGAGGTATCGTGTCCTTCAGTGCACACGAACGCTTTTCCCTCTATATCTGGATCCTCGCCGGTTTGTAATGCCGATAACGCGAGACTTGCTCTGATACCAATTGTAATTTGCCCTACTAGGAGGGGGTGACGAAATAATTGCGGAAATAAATATAAACAATCTCACAAAATAGACAATCACACGAGTACACAAGTATTTTTAGGTGGAAACCCAAACCGGGTGAAAACCACCACCTAACCCTCTCGAGTTAGGATTTTCCGATCAACCAAGTTGATCAAAATCCACTAAACGAATCACTTTAAACGAGGGTGATTCAATCTCAATTACAACCACGCTACTTAAACGAGGGTAGCGTACCTCAACCCCTTCTCTCCACGAGAAGGATTTTGTCTCGCGAAGGAGATGGGAATTCGCAAAGCGAATACCCAACCAAATAACAAAGATAAAATAAGCAAGTAATCCTATAGAGCCAACAAAGTAATTTTAAACCTAGCTTCTATAGGAATTAGGAAACTCCCCTTTGCAAGGAGTGCGTCGAGTTGATGACGCGGTCCATGAGCCACGCGACGGCGCAACTTCGCTCTCGTGAACTACGACGGGAGAGCGGGTGCGCAAAGCTTGATGCTCTCAAGATGATGGAACTTGAGCTTGGAGAGCAAGAGCTTGTTTTCTTGGACACAAAAGAGTGGAACTATGTTGCTTAGGTGTGTCTAGGTTTCTCTTGGTATGTGTTGGTATGTAAAGGCTCCCCTCTATTTATAGAGGCCTTAGGAAGGCTTTGGAAGGCTTAGAAAAGCTTCCATAGCCGTTGGGTACAAAGCCCAAGTGAATCAGCCCGAAATCAGGAACAATCATTGCACTGACAGGCTTATCAGACGTCTAATTCTGGCATCAGACGTCTGGAAGTTCACTTTAAGACGTCTGATTTCAAGGTCAGACGTCTGATTTTGGGTGGGTCACTTCCTGACTTGGATCAGATCTAAACAGGGTTCTAGCGCAAGTCCATCAGACGACATACAGGACGTCTGGCACTATGTCTGGACATCTGGAAACCTACTTTTTCTGTGGGAATGGATTTCCAAACGTTGCAATGGCTAGAAAATCTCTGAGAAGAGATTTTGGGTCAGCCGAGGCAAAACGGTCAATTATCAGACGTCTGGAAAGTCCTATGGACGTCTGATAAGGCTCTAACGGTCACATTCTTGACTGTTCGCTAAGCCAGCCAACGGTCCACTAATTGGACATCTGGCAAAGTCATCAGACGTCTCCTGAGACGTCTGGTCTAAGGTCTGGACGTCTGATTTCATCAGACAGAACACTAAGTCCAGCCTAATAGTTATCAGACGTCTGAAACAACAGTCAGACGTCTTAAAACCCTTTATCAGACGTCTGATTTAGGAATTAGACGTCTGGAAACTCTGTTTGAACCCTATATTGGTTTTCTAAGTTCTCTACAGAAAACCTAAGTATCCTAGGGTTGTGCCGGTGTTCCTAGGACTACTGTTAGGGTACTTTGAGGCTCTTTAACATAATGTTCTAAGGAAATAAAAAGAGCAACCAAAATAAAGATAAAAGTACATGAAAGGATTAAACAAAATTCTATCCTATTCTTCTTGTCCTTCCATCTTAAATCTAGCGCTCCTCGCGAATCTCCTCTGTTCTCCATCAAGCTCCTCCAATCCGTCCTGGATGCGAGCTCGAATTCCGTCTAAACACGTCTACATTTGCAATTGACCTGAAATCTAAGACTCCAAGTGCAAATGTTAAATGACACGTGTTTTGTTATCATCAAAACAAATGATCGTGGTGCTCTAGCACCAACATATAGAACTATGATGTCTAGGAATTTTGCAACCTCATTAAATTTCCCAATTATAGTGTTTTAATGGTTTCTAGCTTTCTTTTTTAATGAATTGTGTCAATTATGAAAAGGAATTGATGGTGGCTCCATTAGTGCCTTTATAAAATAGAGGTTATTCTATTTTTGCTTTTGAGGAACATGGGCAAGTAGATGGACTTGTGCCTTGTTGTGTGGACAGATGGAATTTATGTTATCAGTGCCAACTGCTAAGTTTTTAATTGATCACTTGGCCCTGGTTTTGTGAATTCTTTACAAGAAATCAACTTGAATCATGAAGTAGTTATCCTTTCTGCAATGATTTTTTCATTGATACCATGCTTAAGAAAAGTTTCCAATCTGCTTAAATGGAACCTTTAGTACCAACTCCCCAAAAGTACAAATTATTACCTAGAACCACTTTAGTTTCAAGCTCAACTATCTACCTTTGTCAATCTTCTCCACTGGTTTGTTAAGGTAATGACCACATAACTATGCATTATGCAGGCCTCATATTTCAGAACTTGAATTAAAGCTGATAGAGTAGTCAAAAAAGCTTACCAAATTTAGCAATTATATCTCAAGAAATTCACATATAATCTCACTATAGGCCATGTTACTTCATTCCTAACAGTGCTCCTTTATCAATAATGGGCAACACCGACCATAAACAGTTGGAAATCTACTATTTAATCTTGATTTTACGTCAAGTTCTGTGACATAGGGGAAAGCTATATTTATTGTCACCCTTGTGCTTTTCTATCATGTATATATCTTTTTATTGGACTCGAAGGATGATTTTCCTAATGAAAATATGGACCAACAAATTCTCATATTGATCTAGGCAGATAGGATTTTGTCTTTTTGAACACTCCGATATATGCAAGTGTTGTAGTGGGGTGTGCCCACTTGCATCTCTCTCATAGATAATTGTATGCATGTGATGTAGTGGGGTATGCACACTTAAATGTAAATATAAGTATATTTTTTGTAATTGTTATGCTAAACAAGTACTTTTTTGAGTAAAATGCTAGATTGTAGGAAAAATTTTGTCGAATTTTTTCTTAGAAATCATAAATTGTAGGAAAACTTAGTATACTTGTAGATATACACATCGACCACAACTTAAATACATATGATTAAACAATAGGAAATGAGCACAATAGGATTGTAGACATGGATCTATAGTAGACATGGATATATAATGATTAATTATTATGTGGAAAGGTAATTACTTATACTTAGCCTTTTTTACATTGTAAATATTTTTAAATCTCATTGTTTTTCATTTATAGTTATTTTTACATTGTAAATATTTTACTAGAATTTCCCCCCTTAGCCTTTTAAATTGGAGATTGTGCTATTGCTACTGTTATTTTTTTACTAATTTGATAGGATTTGATTTACTTGAGGAGATTTTAAGACTTTAGATTGGTTTGGATTAGCTTGAAACCTTTATTGTACTAGTTGAGCAATGTGGCCTTTTTTGTTGCCCTACATGACCCTAGACTACCTTTTCTGTCCTTGCAGTGCAGCTGTCATGACAACATATTTGATGAGAAGTAACAGAAATCTTTAGAAGGTTTTTCTCATAGAACTGTTGCTGGATTTGCGTTGAGCCCATTTTACATTCAAATTGATTTTTTCATGTTGTGTAGATGCATTCAAGTCGTTGAGACAATTTTGTGAAAATGTTTCTCCCAATGATGGTTTTTTAGATCAAGTTGAGGCCTTTTAATCTCAATTTTGAGTTGAAGTTTCTATATGCAATTTGAGTTTTGGAGTATGATATCAAGTAGCAGTGTATGCCTAACACATTCTTACTAGCGGTTAAAGATGTTTGAGTTTGAGGATATGGGCTTCAAAGTAGATTATTCAAGCCCCATCTACAGGTATTTTCAGCTGAAAGTATTGGGTAAGTTATCTTGTGCCCATTTTCTTTAGATTATTCTACAATCTTTGTTCATTCTAGTATTAACATTACCTTGAATCTTCTATAAATTATCTTGGCCTACTGTTGTCATTTTGAATTATTTTTATGTCCCTTAGCAAGATTTTCCTTCATTATCTTTTTACTCATGAAATTTTTTTAGTTTATTTTATTTTCGGAGACTTTATCAATATAATAAATCTGGTGGTGTTTATTTTTGTCACATTGTTATCTTTCTTCTCCAATAAAATAACTGTTACTACATTGAATCACTTGTTTATACATATAGTTATGTTTGAGAATGTCATTGTGAGTTGCACTATAAGTTATCATATAGTCTATTTGAAAATGTTGCTTGTAGTTACATACATCTTTGCAAAAACATATTTGCCAAGATTTCGGTGTCAAAAGACCCTTTTGCATTATGTTTATATTTTATACACTCCGGCGCATCCAAGGTTGCAAATGAGGTTCTACTGTTATTTGAAGGTAACACTTCATCTTATTATAGTAGGTCTTAGGTTAATCATGAACCTTAGGGTTGGAATTGAATGTAGATTAATATGCAAATATATGCAAGTGTTGTCCACTTGCTTCTCTCTCATAAATAATTGTATGCATGTGATGTAGTGGGGTGTGCCCACTTATTTCTAATAGAATATCATGTAAATATAAATATAAGTAGATTTTCCATAATTGTTATGTTAAATAGGTATTTCTTTGAATAAACATTAGACTATAAGGAAAATTTTGTCAAATTTTTTTCTTAGAAGCCATAAATTGTAGGAAAACTTAGTATATTCCTTACAAGTAGATATGCACATTAACTACAAGTTAGATGCATGTGATTAAACAACATGAAATAAGAACATTAGGGTTGTAGACACGGGTCTCGATGTAGAAGACATGGATATATAGTGATTAATTATTATGTTGAAAGGTAATTATTTATTTCTTTTTTCATTTATAGTTCGACTTTTATTTAATTGTTATTGACTTTATGTTATGATGTTGCAAATGTCGAGGATATGCTTTAAGAGGTCACTAGAGCCAAAGCATGTTGAGGATGTTATTGACCTCAACGTTAGTCACACAAATCATCTAGCTAGTGAGTGGAAGAGGTGGAGGCTCAAGATCCATAGATCGTGACAATAGTGATGACATGCCTCCTACTTGCATGGCTCCGGAGGTCTATAAATTGTTTTTATTTCTTTGTCTATTGAACTTTTTGTTAAACTATGCTCAAAATCTTATGTTGTAAAACATGCATAAACTCTAGACTTTAAGATGTTAAGTTAGATTAGTATAGTGTTGAATTAGAAAATTTTATTGTGAGAAACAGATGTATATATGGTGGTCTTAGATCGTGACTTTTTTGGATTGTCAAGTTCTTATTTTAGTATATGTAAAGAAATGATTTCAATATTTTTTTGAATGTGAAATGTAAATGTTAATTGTGATTTCACTCACTTTATAAGTGTTTGTTGTGATTATGGTAACATGCACATATAGGAAATATGAGTAGCAGGAATGGAAAAAAAAAGCATCTTATATGATCTTAAGATGACGTTAAAATATCGTATAAAATGTTTAAATGCGATGTTTAAATGTCATCTAAAGTAGTCTAAAATGAGGTTTAAACATTGTTAAAAATGCATAAAGTGACATTTAAACCTCATTAAAATATGTGTAAACATTATCAAATGATCGTTGAAAGTTTAAAATAGGATAAAAAAGATAATTAAACATCATCAAAATAAGTATAAGATAACTTTTAAATGTTTTTTTAAGTTATCTAAAGTAACATTTAAACATCTCAATAGGATGAATAAAAGGACATTTAAATGTTGCTAAAAGAAGTATAAGATGACATTTAGGTGTCTTTGAAAGCTACCTAAAGTAACGTTTAAACATAATAGTAGAATGTATATTAGGAATGTTTAAACATCACAAAAAAAGACATAAGATTACATTTAAACGTAACTAAAAAAGAGATAACATGACGTTTAAATTCTTCAAAAGCTACTTAAAGTCACATTTAAACGTTAATCTAGAATGCATAAGATGACATTTAAACGTTGTTAAAAGTTATATATGATGACGTTTAAGCGTTAGTGAAAGTTACCTAAAATGATACTTAAACGTCATTGTAGGATAAATAAGGTGACATCTAAACTTCACTAAAAGTGATATAAATGACATTTAAATGTCCTTAAAAGCTATTGAAGTTAACATTTAAATATCAATATAAAATACATAAGATGTTTAAACGTTGTTAAAAGTTATCTAAGATGACGTTTAAGCATCGATGAAAGTTACCTAAAATCATGCTTAAACGTCATAGTGGGATAAATAAGGTGATGTTTTAACGTTACTAAAAGAGATATAACATGACGTTTAAGGGTTTTTAAAAGCTACCTAATGTAACATTTAAATGTCAATATAGAATGTGTAAGAGGACGTTTAAACATTGTTAAAAGTTATATAAGATGACGTTTAAACATCTTTAAAATCTATCTAAAGTAACGTTTAAACATCACGATAGTATACATAAGGAGACGTTTAAACGTCACTAAAGATTTCGTACAAACTTAAGGAAAAGTTAAAGCAATGTTTAAATGTTTTCAAAATTACTTAATGTAACGTTTAAATGTTACCTTATGTAAGAAATGGTGACATTTAAATGTCTTCTTAGTTATTCTTTAGAGACATTTTAACATCATCGAAAGATATCTAAGACGACGTTTGTATAGGTTTGGTTATGTAGTGGGACTTTTATGAGACATTTAAATGTTACCTTAAATGTTATAGGCGATGTTTATTTAACATCAGCCAAATTCATTTAGGTGACGTTTGATTTTTAGCATCGAAATCGATCTAAGACGATGCACCTAAGGAGCCGTTTATGGTGACATTTTCTTAATGTCTACAAAAATTTATGGTAATGTTTATTTTACTTGTGGTGACATTAAATAAATGTCACCTTAGGTCTTTTTTGTTGTAGTGTAAATATAGGCATTTAGACTTGGAAGCTCGTATACTATATTTGAGAGCGCTCTCATTCCTTTCCCTTGCTTTCTTTGGAGCACTCTCCTCTGTCCTCCTTTCCCTCTTCACTTCCCCTTGCTCTCCTTCTCTTCTCCCTTTGGACCTCTCTTCCCCTTTGCTCTGATGAACCCTTCCTCCTCCCCATCTTCAGAGGGGAACCAGAAGGCTCTTCTAGCTCCTATGGAAGTTCCTCCTGGGTGAGGTACTGTAGGGGAGGGATCGACCTTCTTTTGAGTTTTCTTTATTTCCTTTCAATTTCTTTTGCTATGTGTGGGGTGTGTGGTGTGGCATTGCTGCTTTTGTTCTTTCACTTTCAATCTCTTGGTTTCTTTGTGGTTTTTCACTCTTGCATTCCTACTCTTCCTTGGTTGAGGGGATTCATCGAATCTCAGATTAGCTTCAGCCTTCCTTAGTTAGTTGCAGGGGAAAGGCTTCGAGAGCCCTCTAGGGTTCCTCTTCTTTTCATGTTCTTGTTTGATCATTCTTTTTCCTATTTTTGCCTCTTTTCCTTTCTTTCCTTTCTTTTGTTTGGTTCTGGTGGCTCTTGGGTGAGCCAGATCGCCTATGTCGGTGTACCTAGGTAATGATTGATGATAACGTCATCATCAGTCATAACTAGCTCTAATTAGTTAGAATCAAAAGACAAATGCTCCTACATAACCGCCAGAGAGTCGTAATTCATTTCATATTCTTTTTTAGAGAAATACATTAAAGTAGGGGTAAATCTACAATTTTAACAACACATCCTAAATGCAAAGTAACCATGAGTTTTCCTAGTGGTTAATTAAAGTTCAAATGATCATAAATGTCTAATAAAAGGGTTCGTGCAGACAAAAATGGATTTTTCACGCATTTCGAGAATTAACGAACACCCAAAACCTTAATTTCAGACCCACTTAATTAATAAAGGTTCTGGTCAAGATAAATTCATCTAAATCTTCTAAAAATTATATAAAAATATTCCATAAGATTTGGTATCCTTTATTTGACCATCTGAACCTATTTTGACCTAAAATAAAGTCTCGAACGAAAAGTTTCCCTAATTTGGGTTTCTACGTAAATTACCAAGTCAAACTTGATCAAAAACAAAATCTGACTTCACTAACAAAATCCTTCGGTCAAAATTAGTTTTTAACCAAAATTTGGACCCAATTAGAGATCATCTTGACCTAGTTTGCATTTTGGTCCAGTTTGACTCTTCTTCTCTAAAAAAGCCCCTCAGCTTCCAAAATCTACTGCGAACAGCCCCCTAACTTTTTCATCTTCTTTGCATTCAGGTCCCCACAGCCATTTCCCTGTGAACACACCTGCAGCCAACCTTCAATCAAGGAGTTCTCCCTGATTTCTCACCTAATCTCTTCCAAAATTGGAAGAACTCCTGAGAGAATCCTTTTCAAATTGAGCCACATCTTAGGCTATGATTTATACCCAAATCCTCATGCGAACCCTTTGAAATCAAGGGTTTCCTATTTCGTGAAAGCTCCAAGCTTTCAATCTTGGTTTCGAAGCTTGGAACGACCCCCTGAACCCTATAAAAGGACCGACAATGCAAGGTCGTGCTCCTTAGCTTGGTTTGGGGGTCGGAATCCCCTTCTTTTCTCCCCGACCTCCATCTCCACCAACTCCGACGACCCTCATTGACTACCTTCTTCGCTCACCATCACAAACAATAGCCAACAAAAACTTCTTCCTCTCGCTCCTCCACGCATCGCAATACCAGCGAGTGTCGCCTAAACCCCCTCGTCATTGTCGCTTCCCCTTACCCCCTGGAGATTTCGTCTTCTTCCAGTCCGACGTACCACCAGCAAGGACCATCCTCCCCTTTCGTCTGTTAGAGTTAGGTTAGTTAGGTTTCTCTCCCTTTCTACTTCATTGCCTCACTTTATATCTCTGTTTCGACCTCCGATGCCGCCTTACGCCCTCTATCTTCCCCACGCACAACCGAGCTCCGACGACGCCTCCACACCTCCACAGGCCACCAAACACCTTGCCATAAAGCCCAAAAGCATCACCACACCTCTGCGAACTAAACACCTCTTCCTATTTCATCTTCTAGCCACTCTCGCGACCCACCGAACTCACCCACCTTCATGCTCCTCCTTCGACTCCGACACACCGCCACACGCACTCACAAGCCACGAGACCACCACCACAAAATTTGTCATTCTTCAACGAAGCCCAAGAGCTGCTTAATGAGGGCTTTCAAGCCCATATTCATGTCTTCAGGTCACACTGGCCATCCGCTGCCACCGCCTCCTTCCCCGACTCCATTTGACCTCCTCCAGCCTTGAGACAACTTGATGCAACTCCCAGGCCATGTGGAATCGTTCCAGGAAGGCTTCCAGGTTGTCAATTGAAGACCCTGTCCTCAACAGCTACGCAAATTGGAAGGAGCTTCTTCAGCTACATTTCGGGAAGAAGAGGGTGGGATATAGTCCCACCTCATGAATGCTCGAGCTGCTGGCTACACATAAAAGGCATTTATGCCCTTACCTGACTGCCCATGTACACAAGGGTCAAGTCCCTCCTCATCCTAGCCACGCACACCTCGGCTACCTCTCACACCCGGTAGCCCTGGTCAACCGGATCCCCGAATACCCAATTATGCGCCTGGTTATCTGAGAGAAAGAACGAAGAAAGGAAAGAGAGATAGAGAGCAGGGGTGGGGGTTTTGCTCTCTGAAGGTGTGGCTTAACACTTAGTCGCTGAAGGCCCCTTGTGCTTGTAAAGGAGAAAAGGAAGAAAGGGAAGGCCCTAAGAAGAAGAGAAGAAGGAGAAGGCTCGTGTAGAAAGAAAAAGAAGGCTTTGAGAGCCTTGATCACTTAAGTCGTCTGGTGCTTGATCCTGTCGTCTGAAGATACTGTGGCCACTTATCTTGCGTGGCATTTATGATTGATGATACTGTTAGAATATTTGAGTAGTTAATATATGCTTAATTAAGGCTAATAATTGGTGATCTAAATCACCATTATTTTATCTTACATTACTTTTTATCATTGTGATCTATTGAAATATTCAAGCTTATAATTAAATATCAATTTGAGTAGATATTATTCATTGAATATCTCTTTTGTGCTTCGATTATGGTGCTCATTTATATGCAATTAAAGATTAGCGTGTGAATTCCATATTTGCTCCATGTGTTCGACCTCGGACTTCATTTCTTGATTTCAAGTTTATAAATTTTATCTGTTTGAAAGCTATTTGTTGAGTATACTACAACGCAATTTCCTAAACTCAACGAAAAGCTCGATAACAATGATCCGCTTATCTTCGGGCGACTTGGTGAGTCTGCCCCTGACAAGCCTTCATTTTCTTCGGCCATGGTTGGACCTGGTCCATCTGGACCTTCCTCTTTTGTGGAGCTCACACTCCCTATTTGCCAATAGGTGTTCCAGGATGGGATTTTTGGTATGTTCTTTTCCTCGATGGAGGTTTCTGAGCAAGGACATGGGCTCTCTTCTTCACTTGTTGCCTATTGTTGGGGTCCTAAGCCCTCTTTTCAATCTCTTCAAGACATTCTTTCCAAAAAGGTGTCTCTTTCTGCTGGTTTCTCTATACTTTCTCTTAATTGAGGCTTTGGGTAATTCATTGCAAGTTATATTTTGATTTTTGCAAGATCTATTTGTTGAGTTCTGTGGTTGTAGACTATATGAGGCTGCAATTTGTTAAGTGGTCCCTAGGTTTTCGTACTGACACGTTAGTTTCGTCTCCTTTGATTTGGCTGGATTTTTTTTGCTTGAATCTCCATCTTTTGTATCTGAATGCTCTATTGTCTATTACTTATCAGATTAGGAACTCGATCTTTGTTGATCCCTATACGGTGTAGGGTTTTCATCCAGGTTATCCTAGTGTTTCTATTGAGATAGATCTTCTTTCTTCTTGCCCTGACTTCGTATGGATTTTAAAGGGGAGGATATTTTTAAGCTAAGGGTGGCCTATTGTAAAGACCCGTCCCACTTTTAACCTTTTAAGACGTCTGGAGTCTCAGTCAGACGTCTGTCTAGACGTCTGGACCCTTTCCCGAACGTCTGAAAGTGAAATTTATGTACGCATACTGCGCCGCACACAGGGCCTTCTCCTCTCTCCTTTTTCCTCCTTTTTCCCCCGAACCCTAAGCCCCCACTCCATCTATAAAAACCCCTCCCCTCCTCTCCACTCCACACACTGCCACCACCCCCACCTTTACAGCCGCGAGAGGAGGTGAGCGAGGGAGAGCGAGAGGGTGAGGAGGAGAGTGCAACAGGAGGAGGAGGAGGCCGAGGTCGGAGAGCTCTGGTGGAACCTCAACGGAGCTCGCACAGCCACCACAGGTGCATGCAAGAGGAGAGAGTCCGGAGAGGCGGCCTCGACCACCTGCAGCAGCTGGAGCTGCGGCGGAGCGAGGAGAAGTGCGGCGAAAAGCACTGAGAGCGGGTTCTGGTACTGGAAATTTTCCAGTATCAGACATCTGGAGTGGAGTCCAGACGGCTGGTGGAGCATCTGGACGTCTAGAGTTAAGACCAGATGTCTGAAAGCTCATTTATTGCGTAGCTATGTTCTTTTCGCGGTTACGGCCATGCAGGCCGCACCACAGAAGGATTTGTCAAGCCTAATTTTGGTGGTTGCGACTGTCATACGCAGGAGCATCCTTGGGAAAGAGCGCAAAACGCTCTCCTACGCACTTTCAAATGTCTGATCAGCTCACCAGATGACCGGAGGTGTTTCTAGACGACCGGAGAAGTGGTCCGACATCTGGAACTGCTTTCAGACGATCGCAAAGGAGGCCTGGACATCTGAGGACACCGCAGGGACTTGAGGTGAGGTTCTGTATCTTTTAAGACGTCTGGACTTGTTCCCAGACGTCTGATTTTGGTCAGTAGACACATTTTTGACCCGTTTGGGGTCCAATCGGGATCCGTTTTAAGCAAACGAAGTACCTGTAGTTTCCTTGCGAGTTTCTCTACGTACTAGAAACATTTATACACTGTCCTGAATCCTCCTTTTGTGATGTATTCCTTGATATAGGGTTTCGGCTTACTGCTTGTCTGGGGCTCGCAAAGACTCCCGGGTCTATGGTTCGAGCCCCTAGTACTCCCGAATTGTCTGGTAGAGTGATTTAATACTTTTAATAATGTTCAAATAAGCATGTATTGTAGAATTAACTAACTGGAACCCTAGGATGTGGCATGAACCCTAGGGTAGAGAAATGAATGCACTGTTTGGTACTTATATGCAAAATTGAGATAAACTACAAGCATTTGCCTGTGAAATAATTATGGGTTGCCTGTTAGAATTTGAGCTGCATGTATTTTATAATCAATTTTCTGTGAAATCACCAGTGGCATGTTTTGAATTATGGGAACACGAGCTGCCTGCATATAATGAGAACTGAATTGTAAATGGTGGAATCTGGATCAGAATAAACGTGGAGAATGTAAGCATGAACCCTACGGGGAATTAGGAGTAGAACTCCTGTGGTTAGTTGGAAACCTAAAATGGTAGGTGGGAAGTGTGCTGGTCCTTGTGTACATGGTACCATGGAAAGCAACTATCCCCTTTTAGTGTAGAGCGGAGCTAGCCTCCCTTGGATTGTGACCCAGGGTTAGGATTGGCCACTCTACACCGACTCCTGTCGGCCCTCGCGTACGCAGTACCGAGGCGAGCTACTAGTGTAAGGAGAGAGCTAGCCACCCCACGGGACCCGGGGTTAAGCTAGCCAACCTACACTGACTTTCTTTGGCCCTCTTGGCAAACCGGGGTAGTAAGACGAGGGTGCACAGACTGTGGAGGGGCAAGACCCCTGTTTGGTTCTGAGGGGCGAGACCCCTGTTTCTGAGAGGGTTAGGCCCTATACTGTTCCATGCTGTACTTTGGGCGTACCCGCTAGTGGAAACGACTCACCGCGTGTTAATGCGGGGTAGCTACCCATGCACTTATCACGCAAGTCGTAGTCACCGCTACGTCTTGACAGTAACCTCGGGGTGGTTGACTGGGTGTAGGACTACCACGGGGGACTCTTTCAGCCAGGAGAGCACCACGTGTACCTTCTACTCTTCGGAAAAGACTGCAATCAAGATCGTTCCCACGAGGAACATGAAA
Organism: Thalassia testudinum; assembly: GCA_037157565.1. Lineage (NCBI taxonomy): Eukaryota > Viridiplantae > Streptophyta > Magnoliopsida > Alismatales > Hydrocharitaceae > Thalassia > Thalassia testudinum. The sequence goes on along the minus strand of JAZHRO010000040.1, from coordinate 7,457,987 downwards.
GATCAAGAATATCTGAAAGTTTGAGAAAAATGGGTGAAAAGGAAATACACATAAAACAAATAAATAGAAAAAAAAAGAATTAAACTTGCTGCTTTTATTATTTGAGATAGTGTAGATACCACCCTACTCAGCATTCGCTGACTCTGTCATTTCATAACACTGTTTAGGACCAGGAGTTGAGCAGCCCGAGCTTCCAGCTGCAGAGGATGCTGGGCCCAATCGAGCTCAGCCGTAGTTTCAGCACTTTCTCGTTGTTTCCCCTTACTATTGTAGTGAGTTTCAGACTTTTAGCTACTATTGTTGAATGTTTGGAATGGAATTTGGTCTGAATTCGAACCAGCCGCTGGCCCACTTATTATATCTCCAGATCGGAATGAGGCCCTTAACATACATTTAATTTCCATCCCTTATATTGAAAAAGTCTCGGCGCTATGTTATGGAATGTTTGGAAGGAGAGAGATTAGAGGAGGCATGGCGAAGCACCTAATCTATCATATGCTTTGATCACTCGCATATTCCTTAATTTTTGAGTTGTTTCTGCCTCCCTTTTGTTGGAATGTTTGTATTGTATTGACTCCATCTCTCTGAGATTGTATTACGCCTTGGTTGTACTAGGTTGATGGTCAATTTTGAGTAATATATTATCTTTTATTAAAAAAATAAAGAAAACAAAAATTACATGGACCAGTTCAGCAGATAAGGTCGACTTGTTACGGTTTCCTGGCATGAAATAATAGACAGCTTCAGATTAATGCAAGCAATCGCTGTCAAGTTCCCAACTTTCATGACCATGTGCGTAGTCCACAAAGAATAAATCCAACATCTTTGTCATATATTATGTTTATACATGACATGGACCACCACATGCATACACCATGTTCCGAACTTTCAAGAGCATGGACGTACCAAATCCGCTTCTTAGCAAATGCAAATTTCAAAAACCAACGTCCCTGTCATCTCCTATATATTGTCGTTAATTGTCGACGTACTGGAGAAGGCATATATATATAAATCCAAGAGTCAAGTTTGGACGGAAGACCTAAAGCATGAAAATCTTGAACCCTCGAACTCTGGAATCATTTTTTGACTTTGACCTCTTCTATTAGGATCCATATATGCACGAATGAACATACATGGTAACTTGTAAAGTTCGAATACTTGAACGAACACTAGGAGAACTGATCAACGAAGGCTGCTCGATACGATACATGCATGAGAACCCATGGTTGCTTGTTTTAAGGGATCCCCTGCTCTACCTCTATAATTAAAGTCCCTTCCCGTGCTCTCGAATGACTACAGCCAATCTCAAGAATCAACACCATTCACGTTAATTAAATCCAATTAACAGAAGAGAGATGGCATCCCATATGCTCATCAGCGTGCAGCTCCTCGTCCTCGTAGCTTTGGTTTTCTCCCAAGTGGCCTCTGCATATGATCCGAGCCCTCTCCAGGACTTTTGCGTTGCTGACAGTAGAGCGCAAGGTATGCATACCTAGCTAGCTAAGAGATACAATATTTGAAAACACATATTATACGACTTACTTAATTTATCTAATTTCACTGAAGTCGAGAGACAGTTGTAATGCTAGTTACGGAACTCTATTAGAAATATATAGATAGATGAGAAGTATTGGGTGATGATGAATTGAATTAAACGTCTCTTATATTTATATATATTCCGTTAAATCCTCTCAGTGCAGAAACTCCTCCTTGAGGATCAGATGGATACGTTTCCTGCATGTATGCAATTTAAGTAAGAGTACTTGGGATGCGAAGTACGTAGTCCTTTTACTTATTAGTTCATATTAATTACATTATGTGAGTCGGGTGCAACATGAGATATGTGGGCGAGAGAGAGAGAGACCAGACCCGTATACATGGACGATTAATGCTAAGGCAGATATTAATAAAAAAGGAAAAGAATTTTTAAACTAGCTTTTGGATGGTGCGTATAGTTAATTTCATTGCACATATTATAAATAACTGGTGATAAGCATGCATGCATATATTAATTTGATGATGCAGTGTTTGTGAACGGATTCGTGTGCAAGAACCCCATGAAGGTGACGGCGGAAGACTTCTTCTTCTCGGGGTTGGATCGCCCTGGCGATACCGACAACCAGGTTGGCTCGAGTGTCACCCCTGTGAACGTAGCGCAGATCCCAGGCCTTAACACTCTCGGCATCTCGATGGTCCGCATTGACTTCGAGCCGATGGGAATTAACGCTCCCCACACCCATCCACGTGGCACGGAGATCCTCACCGTGCTCGAAGGGACACTGGGTGTGGGGTTCGTTACCTCCAACCAAGCCGACGGTGGCAACCGCCTCATCAGCAAGATCCTCAACAAGGGAGATGTGTTCGTGTTCCCAATCGGTCTCGTCCATTTCCAGATCAACGTCGGCCGCACCAAAGCTGTCGCTATAGCTGCATTGAGCAGCCAGAACCCCGGTGTCATCACCGTGGCCAACGCCCTCTTCGGTTCGGAGCCCTCCATCGACCCCAACGTCCTTGCAAAAGCTTTCCAGCTTAAGAAGAGGGTCATTGACTACTTGCTAGCTAAATTCTAATCAATTGGATGGACTATGATCGTTGTCTTCGTGTTTTTCCTTTTAAGGGTCGATTTGTGTCAAGTGGTAAAGTGCTTGCTTAACTAAGTACCTACCGTGTTTGTTTAGTTGTCAGAATATTACATTGTTGAATTCGTTTCCATCAATGTATACCACAATAAATATGGATTCCCAAAGTCATTCTTGTAATTTGATACTTGTAAGAATGTGATGTACTGAAAGATTTACCATGTCATCCTATATGTTACGTACAAGAATGTGAGATTTAACGTGATATTTACTTTTATGGAAAGTCACTAATTATAATTATATTAATTTATTAACATAGTTAAATCCACGATAGCAAGATTATTATCCTCTAAACTTCACCAAATAAATAAAAAAATAATAATTTACGAATCTCCCTTCCCACCGATTTCCTTCTTTCATGAAACAAAAAAACTCTTCCCCACTCGTCCCTCAAAGTGTAGCAAAATAAAAAAGAATAATAATACACGAATCCTACCTTTCCCCATCCTACGAAACCTCACCCGACCGCCCTAAGATCGTGTTCTTCCTTACCTCTTCTGCCTCAGCACTCTCGTGGTCCTCTGCCTCGTCGTGTTCGACCTCGTTGTCCAAGCCATCGTCGCCCTCGACCCCCTCGTCCAAGCCATCGTCACACCTCGTGGTCCTCCTCGACCTCCTCATCCAAGCCATCATCGCCCTCGTGGTCCTCCTCATCGTCCTCAAACTCCTCGTCCAAGCAATCGTCGACCTCCTACCCTCCTCCTCCTCATCCACCCCACTGCCGCCCTCCTACCATTCTTATCCCTGTCGGATCTCCTCTCCAACAATGTCTACTACCATCGAGGTTGGTAAGCTCGCCTCCTTCCCCTCGACCCCAACCATGACCCTACCTCGGATCTCGTGCTCGTTGCTCCTCCTCCTCCCAAAACGAACCTCACCGGTGGATACTTCTAGGCTTTCTATATCACACGCCTATAAAATCTTTGGGATTCTTTGCAACATATGATATTTAAATTTAACGTATAGTGAAATTCTTGATGCAAAGTTGGGTCACTTTTTTATGGGGTGTGACCGTCGTTACACTCTAGTTGAGTTGCTTCTATCTAACAATAATATCATTGGGCAGTTGCCAGAATCCTTGGTAGATTATAAGAGCCTTCAATATCAAGATGTTGGAAACAACTTGTTATCCGGTTCCATTCTTGAATCAATAGGTGGCATGGAGTCTCTAAAGGGTTTGCTTCTTTCCGGTAATAGATTCCATGGGACACTTTCAGAAGTACATCTCTGCAATCTTGGACAACTAATTAGTCTACATTTATCAACAAACGCACTAAGGATTAAAGTATCTCCTAATTGGGTACCTCCTTTTAACCTTAGTGGGTTGGGAATGGCTTGCTACAAAGTGGGGCCACGATTCCAAAAAATTTTCCTCTGTATGGCCATTAGGGAATAATATTCCATAATTACCGTACAGGGGAAAAAATTTGAAGTTACTTTAAACATAACTCGCCTCTTCAAGAGGCGAGTTTGGGGCTTTCTTCCCCACCTTTCATGGGAATAGTTGGTGTTGAGAAACTCGCCTTTTGTAGTGGCGAGTTTCTCATAGTTCTTTCCAGAAGTCCTTTGCCTCTTAAAGACATCTGAATTGTCGTCTGACACTTATACACTAGAGCCTTGTTTAGATCCAATGGAATCAAGGAAGAACATGATGAAAATTGGATATTTGTAGATGTCCAATTTTTTGTCTAGACGTCTTATATTAGGAAATCAGACGTCGAACAATATCAGTAGATGTCTGATTCATTAGGCGGAGTGTAATATGAAACTCGCCTCTTGAAGAGGCAAGTTTGGGTGTTTTCAACTAATACATAACTTGCCTGTTGAAGAGGCGAGTTAGGGTGTTCTGAGCTAATACATAACTTGCCTCGTGAAGAGGCAAGTTTTTGTTGTTTTTTTTAATGCTGCCTTCTGCTGCTGCTAGAAAAATTTTAGCAATTGCTGCTGCTATGCTACTGGTGCTATGCTAGTGCATGCAGGGTACCTTACAGCTTCATGTAAGCATCACACACCACAGAAGTTACAAACTCCCAAAGCCAAGCAACCTGCTCCGCACCAAGATGTCTAATCAGCAATTACAAGCAAATTTGCCAGCTCTGCAATCCTCTTGTCCATAATGGGGCTCATGAAGAATATAGTCTAGTAGCCTCCATTAACAACTGCTCCATTTGACTAGAAATCAACCATCAGAAAGCTCCTTTGTCCTCTATCAACACAAACAACCAAGGGCATGCCCCCCAAGGTGTCTCTGTTAATCATTTATCCAAAAGCAAAAGTCACCCTCCATTCAATCCTCGAGGAGAAGTGAGTCCACCCAGGAAGACAGACACAAATAGTAAGGGAGGAGAAGGGGATGGGCATGGGTGAAGATGTATAAGAGGTAAACTCACCTCTTCAAGATGTGAGTCTTGAAGAGGCAAGTTTCTCAGCCACTAACGTCGGGAAGGGAATGAGTGGGCGGGAGTGGAAGGGGGAAACTCACCTCTTGAAGAGGCATGTTTCGTATAAAATCGTACTTCCACAAACTCGCCACTACAAGAGGCAAGTTTGCTACGGTTCCTTCCTAATATTCATCCCCTGTACGGTAATTAAGGAATATTATTCCCTAATTACCGTACTTAGAAAAATTTTTCCCACGATTCCCTTCATGGCTTGGAACATAGAGCAACCTATCGTATGTAAATATGTCAAATTCAGGTATATCGGATGTCATGCCAGAATGGATATGTAATTTCTCTCCAAATATTAAGCTAATGGACCTCTCCATGAATATGATAAAGGGTGTTCTACCAGTTGCAATGAATGGTTCCAACAAACTAGAGGGCTCCTTGTTAGGTTCTCCCACTGCTAGAATTGTTGATATGTCCCAGTTGTGGTTCTTGTCTCTTTCATAAAGTAATTAAGTGTTGCAATCCCTTCGTTTCTATGTGAAGCTACGAAATTAGGCTTCTTGGATCTTTCAAATAATCATTTTACTGGACAGCTTCCACGGTGCCTGGGAGGATTGAGATCATTAACTCATTCGTGTAGCACCAGATCCATGCATTTACAGAATAACCTACAAGGGAATCTTCTTCTATGGTTGGGGAATTGCAAAAATATGACTGTTCTTGATATAGGTTAGAATAATTTCACCGGAATCATGCCAAGATGGATTGCTGGAATGTATCTCTTACGGTTTCTTTGGCTAAGGTCAAACTTATTTAGCGGTGGAGTTCCTCGGTAATTGTCCAGTTTGAAGTTCTTGCAGGTCCTCGATCTTGTAGAGAATCATCTTTCAAGAGGCATTCCTAACAGTTTTGGCAAATTTGTTGCAATGATGACAACAAATAGAATAGGTGGCAATGTTTCCTCTTACCACTATAAGGGGTGCATTACAATGACATTTAGAGATCAAGTTGTGGAATATGATACCATACTTAAACTTTTTAAAGGCATGGATCTCTCTGGAAATAAATTATCAGGAGAAATACGAGAACTTGGGAACCTACTTGGCTTGAAAAATCTCAATTTGTCTGAGAATTATTTAACTAGGTTTATCCCAAGATGTCATGGCAATTTATTACAATCGAAGTCCCTTGATTTATCAAGAAATAATCTTTCCGATGGCATCCCATTGTCTTTGTCAAGATTGACATTCTTGAGCAAATTCAATGTCTCTTATAATTATTTATTAGGAAGAATACCAATCGGGAAGCAATTTGATAGTTTTCCAAGTTCTTCATATACAGGCAATCTTATGCTATGTGGAAAGCTGTTAGAGGCCTATGAAAGTGATAAAAAGCAAGAAGTGAATGAAGTCGATTATTCAGAATCAAAAAACAAAGTGGACAATGGCTTCTTATGGTTCTATCTTGGCATGGCACCTGGATTCGTTGTGGGATTTTGGACATTGCAACTGCAACCACTGATAGGATCTCCATTTCAATGATGTCTAATATGAGAAAGGTCTATCTAGCACGGCATAAGGGTGCAAATGGAGTATGGATATATATGTGCCACCTTACCTTTTTTTTAAGTCAACACAAATATCCATTTGTAATGTTATAGATAGGGATATGGATATATAACTTCAATTTTGATGGGTAGGGATATATAAAAATTTTAAAAATGTGGCGAAAATGGATATAGATATCTTTGTTTTTTTTATGTGCATAAGTATTTTCAATTATTGTTGAACACATCTTTTTAGTGGAAACGAAGACATAGTTATTTCTCTATTTGGGCATGCTACTTATGTTTGTATGTATCTATGCATAAAGATGGATGGAGATTTGGGATGACGAAGATTTTCCTGTAAGTACAACTTACAAACTAGTAGATACAATTTCCTCTAAGAGTGTAGATTGATTTGGAAGTTGGCTTTGTTGCTAACACGAATAAGGAAATCCAGGCCGATGCTACCTGTGTAGATCTTAGAAGTCGATGCCTGTACTTTTATGAGTTGGGATGCAAGATTGCCCCTCTATAAGTTTTTAACTGAGATGAGCTGATGTTTATCCTTTGGTAGGGTTTTCCCTAGTCAAGCCTTACAAAACCAAGCATGAAAAATAAGAACTTGCATATTGGTATCACCATTTAGATCTTAACACTGGTTGAATTTTTCAACCCTAGTATTATCATAGTTACTAGCTTCAAGAGAACCTTTTAGCATAGTTTGTTTTCCGATATTTTATTTTCCACTTAAACATAAATTGCTTGGATATTTCATTATCATGATTTTTCAGCCAAGCAAAGAACTGCTTCAAGCTTACACCTCATATTGATGATCTGTTAACGTTGGACTCTGAGATAGAAGCTCAAATCAGAAATTGGAATACGTCGAAACTTGAGACTTCACCCTGGACTAATCTGATTCAAGGTATAAGAAAATTTTGGCATAGTAGGCTAAGACTTGGCAGCTATCCCTTCCTCATTCTAGTAATGAATTAATGACATCCTTTGGAGCTTAAAATTTTTGTAGAGATCATGTTTCTAGCACTAATTTTTTGAATATTGCATGCTGGGCTTTCTTTATGCTGTGGCACCCAAGGCCTCAACCATCCTACTAGGGCTCCTTCCTTTATGTTGTGGCACCCTCTCTGGTCCTAAACTCAACCCCTGCAACCCCTTCAGCCTTTTGCTTTCTCCATATGGGACCATCACTAGGGGGAGCTCCAACACCCATGAGGCCCTCTTCGCTGTCCAGAGCATAATGGTACTCTTAAAATAGGTCATCCTCCATTCTCATCAAGAAGCCATGTGCTCTTTGATCTATTTACTCAGTGGATTGGGGTTGACTTGGTTAACGGTGTGTAGGGACATGTAAGTAGCTCAATGACAGATTTCTATAGGGTGATCAAGTTGGACCCTTGCCAGAAGGCATGTATGCATAGCCCTCCTTTTGCTATGAAGATTCTACAGCATTTGGTATTTTATTGGGATTTTTTATCCTTATGATTCTTGTTAAGTAGAAACTTTGCAAAATTTTAATAAATGCCTTTTGTGATTTATTATAATGGATTAGATAAGATAGACTTTTAGTATTAAGTCACAAAAGTTCACTTCAAATGTGTTTCCATGAATAAATATCCCTTTCCAAATTGCCACCATGTATGGCCCTATTATTGCCTCCTATGCTGCAACAACCATGTAAAAGATACATGTCTCGTATCATTGTTGACAAGCTTAGAATTTCATGTGAGACTAATGCACATTGATGAACTCCATAGCATGTTCTCATTTGTTGAACTTTCCCTTCCCAATAGTATATATTAAATCGAGTTTCTTTGCCATTTCTATGGTGTTGTTCTATGTTGTCCTTTTTTGTTGTTTGTGAGATTGGAACCATTGTATTGTCAGCAACCTTGTTAAGCAATTTGGTATCGAATCATTGATACCAATTGGTAAACATACTATTTCTTGATATGCGCATTTGTCTTGACGACCACACCTTATCATCCGATTTCCATGATTAGATTGAGATCAGTTGGGGATATGATCCTATACATTTCTAGATATAAGCACTCTTTTAGGTTGGATATGAACCTAATATATTGGTTATTTGGTGGCTTTTTAAATCTTGGTTGTTTTAGATGGAATGTGATTTTTTCGTGTTAGATTTGAGGTCATGGTTGATCATGCAATTTGGAAATTAGTTGGTTATAGAGATAGAAAATCATAGATAATAAGAACAAAGAGGTGCATACTTAATCGTCAAGGTAGTAGGATGATTCCGATGCTTTCTAGCTTCTTGGTTTGCATCCTATAGTTAATAGGATCATGTCTAAATGCGACGTTAAGATGCTTCAAGCAAATATCAACACAAAGTTAGTTATGTAACAACATAAGTAATTGTATTATAAAGTAAAAAATTTAAGAAGAAACAAACAGAATTAGGAGGCAGAACATGAGACAGGATGTGCTTTTCTTTCAAGAATAATAATCATATGATGTTTGTTCTATAGGGCCTTATATAAAGTTAATAATGGTAGAACATTCTAGAGGGCCTTATATGAAATTAACAATGTTTAGAAATAAGAATGGTATAATATTCTTTAGAGCCATCTATGAAGCTATCAATGTTCAAGAAAAGGCTCTGAACCACTGATGTACAAATTATAGATCCAAACATGGCATCTGCAAGTAGATGCATTCTCATGGAAGCCTTCAAAATGCATAGTCTAATTTCCCAGGCTCTTTAGAACAAGAAGAAAGTTGGCATCATGGAAAACACAAAATTAATTGAAAGTAAAGAACCCAATTTAATTGAGAATTTGGGCCATTTAATGTTTGTGGAAAACCTTTTCAAAAAATGAGAAAGAGAACATTAATTATTGAAAAAAGGAGGTGGTAAGGACTTGAGATATCTCTACTATGCATCCCTTCATTACTCTCCTTTACACAGAACGATTCTTGAACCTTACGGGGAACCATTTCATTTTAATGTTGCTAATAGATTATTCCATGTAAAAGAACAGGCGATCTGAAAATTTTTGTCAACTTACACAAGGTACTTTAGTAACACCTGCTCTAACTTCTAATATAACCTCTCTTCAGGAAAAAAAAAACCTTCTGACATAACCAACAATCGATTAAATATGATCATATTACCCACGTTAGAAGAGAGCATGCAAAACTGAAACTAATTTGATACTTGAAATAGGAAACCAACGCGTGCTAATATTTATGAATGAAATTGAAACTTATAAATAGGTCCAATTTTGGTTTGTATTTCTCCAGCTAAAATGTCAATTTAGAAAACCGTCTCAACTTGTTAATCAGAAACACTAAATAACAAAAATCTTTCACAATAAAAACTATACTAATAAAAAATGAATTCATGTAAAATGTATTAAATAAATTGGTATGTTATAGCAAATGCAATAAATATAGGTCCAACAACTTACAGATAAGAAGAGATTCATTCCAGACACCAAAGATTGAGGGGCATTGGCTACACAATCAACGTAAGGCTTTCCCTCATAAACAGCTACTTTGTCCACAAGGTAAGTGGCCATAATGAAGTCATGTTCAACAACAAAGGTAGTATCCTCATGATTTATTTTTGAGACATGAAAGGAGACCTAGGAGAGCAAATACGCAATATCTTCTCTATCACATACTAGAGGGTAGTATTTGGACCTGTAAATTAAGGTTCATCCTAGGATGATCCATATTCAAGAGAAGAAAAATGGAAACTATACAAATGAGTTGCACTTAGAATGCCTAATACACATGTCATAGAGTACAAAGAAAAGGAAGTAAATTACATCTCAAAATGAATAGAATTTCCAATATATACATGAATACTCCACCAAAGGTCAATCTTTTTAGAACCTTTTCACAAGGACATTGGGATTCTTAAAGAATAGCTTTATTTATTTATTTATTTCCATTGAAAATAGTGGTTGAAATTGTAAATAGCCTAGATCTACAGGTTTCACCATCCAATTGGCTAGTAAGCTGAGATGATTATTCCCCAATTTGAACATTTCATATCGAATAGTAATCTGTAAAGATGGATGCAAATACCATGATGAACAGGGAAGAAGTGAAACCCTGATAAGGGAAAGGAGGTTGTGCAAAGATATGTTCCTGATATCAAATAGTTCAGTCACAGGGTTGTACCATTGTCACCCATATCATGGAGGTTGTGCAATGACCCAAAATCTATTGACTATGCCTACCAGGGCATTTTCAAAGGAAAAAGAATACCAGTGACAACACATATCTTTCATTTCTTCTTTTTTTTCTTTTTGATATTTGTAAGCTTTCAGTTTCTTTAGCATGACTTTTTGATGACCTATCATCTTCCTGTTTAACTGTTATGTGAGCTAGGAATTGACAACTGAAGTGGGGGAACATATCTACATTGTTGTTTCTCTGTCATTTTTGTCATTGTGAATTATAGGTCACCTATGTCATTTCTTTGAATTTGTCCACATTGACAGCACAATAAGTCTTAATGCTTCATTTAACGTCAACCTACTTTGTTAAATGACATTTTTCACTTTTTTGGTGATACATGTCAACATAATTTCATAGCATGCTTCTCCTCAATTATCTACCTTCTGTTTGGTAAAACTCATTTACTTAGGATATTTGACAGACTTGTTTGAGATAGCAAATTTCTTTGGTATCACTTCTTCAATTGATACAGAAGCCATTCAAGTAAGTAGTCAAGTGCCTCATAGCTTCTTTGCAATGTCAAATGTGGTTTGGTTGCTGGATCATTCTTTTAAGTGTTATAGTATGTATTCAGCATTTCAAATAAATCTCTTTTATGATCATAATGTATGTGATTTTATCCAATATAATTAAGCAATGCCTACCAATTGGATGAATTATGTTTGGTTTTCTTAGTCGTTTTAAGCATTGAGTCATTCATTCCTTATTTAATCATTTGAAATATCTTGTATTCTCATTAGGGAAGGGGCACTTATGAGGAACGAGTTGAGATGCTTTATGTTATTGTAGATCTTGTGGAGGTAAGCTACCATGTTGATTGTCCTGAATGGAGGTTAGATTTTATTTGATAGCTTATTCTGACAATTTTCCCTTTTCTGATGACTTTGGTTGCCTTTCTTGCTGTGGAGCTTTAAGCTGCTTTAGTAACAAAAAGCTCTCCTACATGTTTTCAAGTGTTTGTCCTAACATTTTGTTTATGTGTGTCTATATATAGAACAAACCCTAAACACTTGGGTTTTGGTTACCCCTTCTTTTTAACATTGTATTTTGCAATACAATGTAATTGCTTTTTTAGTTTTGATGAGCAGTTAGCTAAAGATGTTCAATTATTAGATTCTATCACTGAGAGACAAGCTCATATTTTCTCTGACGAATGGAAGCTTTTTCATGTAGATGTCCAGATCCAGTCCATTTTCCCTCCGTATGTTTTTCTATGGAAAGTAAAGCATGAGACCGAGTTCATAAGAAATCTAGAGTTGGTTACATATATATATATATTTAAATATTTGCAAGGAATATATAGTGTAATTTGCCCTACTAGGAGGGGGTGACAAAATAATTGCGAAAATAAATATAAACAATCTCACAAAATAGACAATCACACAAGTACACAAGTATTTTTAGGTGGAAACCCAAACCGGATGAAAACCACCACCTAACCCTCTCGAGTTAGGATTTTCCGATCAACCAAGTTGATCAAAATCCACTAAACGAATCACTTTAAACGAGGGTGATTCAATCTCAATTACAACCACGCTACTTAAACGAGGGTAGCGTACCTCAACCCCTTCTCTCCACGAGAAGGATTTTGTCTCGCGAAGGAGACGGGAATTCGCAAAGCAAATACCCAACCAAATAACAAAGATAAAATAAACAAGTAATCCTATAGAGCCAACAAAGTAATTTTAAACCTAGCTTCTATAGGAATTAGGAAACTCCCCTTTGCAAGGAGTGCGTCGAGTTGATGACGCGGTGCGTGAGCCACGCGACGGCGCAACTTCGCTCTCGTGAACTACGGCGGGAGAGCGGGTGCGCAAAGCTTGATGCTCTCAAGATGATGGAACTTGAGCTTGGAGAGCAAGAGCTTGTTTTCTTGGACACAAAAGAGTGGAACTATGTTGCTTAGGTGTGTCTAGGTTTCTCTTGGTATGTGTTGGTATGTAAAGGCTCCCCTCTATTTATAGAGGCCTTAGGAAGGCTTTGGAAGGCTTAGAAAAGCTTCCATAGCCGTTGGGTACAAAGCCCAAGTGAATCAGCCCGAAATCAGGAACAATTATTGCACTGACAGGCTTATCAGACGTCTAATTCTGGCATCAGACGTCTGGAAGTTCACTTTAAGACATCTGATTTCAAGGTCAGACGTCTGATTTTGGGTGGGTCACTTCCTGACTTGGATCAGATCTAAACAGGGTTCTAGCGCAAGTCCATCAGACGACATACAGGACGTCTGGAACTATGTCTGGACATCTGGAAACCTACTTTTTCTGTGGGAATGGATTTCCAAACGTTGCAATGGCTAGAAAATCTCTGAGAAGAGATTTTGGGTCAGCCGAGGCAAAACGGTCAATTATCAGACGTCTGGAAAGTCCTATGGACGTCTGATAAGGCTCTAACGGTCACATTCTTGACTGTTCGCTAAGCCAGCCAACGGTCCACTAATTGGACGTCTGGCAAAGTCATCAGAAGTCTCTTGAGACGTCTGGTCTAAGGTCTGGACGTCTGATTTCATCAGACAGAACACTAAGTCCAGCCTAATAGTTATCAGACGTCTGAAACAACAGTCAGACGTCTTAAAACCCTTTACCAGACGTCTGATTTGGGAATTAGACGTCTGGAAACTCTGTTTGAACCCTATATTGGTTTTCTAAGTTCTCTACAGAAAACCTAAGTATCCTAGGGTTGTGCCGGTGTTCCTAGGACTACTGTTAGGGTACTTTGAGGCTCTTTAACATAATGTTCTAAGGAAATAAAAAGAGCAACCAAAATAAAGATAAAAGTACATGAAAGGATTAAACAAAATTCTATCCTATTCTTCTTGTCCTTCCATCTTAAATCTAGCGCTCCTCGCGAATCTCCTCTGTTCTCCATCAAGCTCCTCCAATCCGTCCTGGATGCGAGCTCGAATTCCGTCTAAATACGTCTACATTTGCAATTGACCTGAAATCTAAGACTCCAAGTGCAAATGTTAAATGACACGTGTTTTGTTATCATCAAAACAAATGATCGTGGTGCTTAAGCACCAACAATCTCCCCCTTTTTGATGATGAAAAAATCATAAATAATAGTAGAAAATCCTCCCCCTTTTTGACATTATCAAAAAGGTTTAATTAATTTTACATTTCCTATAACTCCCCCTTAAAACATACTCTTCTATAAATTTCTTTTGACAAAGGTAATGTCCTCCCCCTTTTTTATAACAACAAGATAGCTATTATTTTTCTCCCCCTTTCTAAAGAAAATTTAGCTAACTTGCATCTCCCCCTTAAAAATTAGCTCATAAATTTTAACTCCCCCTATCTAAATGCTACTGATAAACAAAGATAGGGTCAAGAATTTTTACCTCACCTACCATGACCAATAAAATGGCCCGAATGGTGGTGGTGGATGCCACATCGGATGGAGCTCCCATCCGTAGCTTGGAGGCCCGGGCATCGGCGTCGGTCTCCAGTCTGGTGGTCGACGTGCAGCGGGTCCATCGTTTGTTCGCCGTCTCGTCGGTCTTCTTGTTCTCCTCCTTGGTCTACTCTTTGGTTCTCCCAACTTGAGTTGACCAGCTTTGAGTTTGTAGGTCCAGTCCTTTGTGTTGTAGTTATTATGACCTACAAAATAAGATTATAATTCTTTCTTTGGTATCCAAGTGGGCTTGGATCCGGATCTGTTAGCGGGTCTCCTTGACGGAGATCCTTTCTCAACCTTAGGGTTATATAGGTTATCTACCCTATTTATCAATTTATTTGATTTCTCCCTAAGACATGCAAGTTCATTTTCTATAATATTCATCTTAGTCTTTAAATCAGAAATTTCTATTTTTAGATTAACATTTTCCTCATTCAATTTATTATTTTCATTGATGAGGTTTTGACTTTCTAATAATAGGTTATCATTCTTAGGACTAGCTTCTAGATCCTTAAGTTTTATTTCTAACCTATCATTTTCATATTTAAGAAAACTAAGATTCTTTTTCATGTTTTTGTTTTCTATTTTTAGTGATTTACTAAGCTCATACAACTCATTAAAAGCATCTTGTAAATCCGAGTTTACCTCATTATCGCTGTCGCCATTGTCGTCGTCACTATCTCCGATTGCCATGAAACCAAGGCACGCGGTTTCCTTCTCCCCGAGATCTTCTTCCGAGCTCGTCTCCTCATGAGTGCCTTCCAACCTCGTCCATATCTCGTGGGCGGTGGTGCACTCTTGGATTCGTTTGAATTCCTTTGGACTCAACGCGCAATACAAGGCTTTCATTGCCTTTGCGTTGAGGTTGAGATTCCGAACCTGATCTTCTGAGTAACCTCTTGCGGGTTTCTTGGGAATCACAAATGCGGATTCGCATTTTTCCCACACCCAGAAGTCGTAGGCCTACAACCACATAGTCATACGATTTTTCCAATAAACAAAATCTATACCTGCAAAGTATGGTGGTCGCGAGGTATCGTGTCCTTCAGTGCACACGAACGCTTTTCCCTCCATATCTGGATCCTCGCCGGTTTGTAATGCCGATAACGCGAGACTTGCTCTGATACCAATTGTAATTTGCCCTACTAGGAGGGGGTGACGAAATAATTGCGGAAATAAATATAAACAATCTCACAAAATAGACAATCACACGAGTACACAAGTATTTTTAGGTGGAAACCCAAACCGGGTGAAAACCACCACCTAACCCTCTCGAGTTAGGATTTTCCGATCAACCAAGTTGATCAAAATCCACTAAACGAATCACTTTAAACGAGGGTGATTCAACCTCAATTACAACCACGCTACTTAAACGAGGGTAGCGTACCTAAACCCCTTCTCTCCACGAGAAGGATTTTGTCTCGCGAAGGAGACGGGAATTCGCAAAGCGAATACCCAACCAAATAACAAAGATAAAATAAGCAAGTAATCCTATAGAGCCAACAAAGTAATTTTAAACCTAGCTTCTATAGGAATTAGGAAACTCCCCTTTGCAAGGAGTGCGTCGAGTTGATGACGCGGTCCATGAGCCACGCGACGGCGCAACTTCGCTCTCGTGAACTACGACGGGAGAGCGGGTGCGCAAAGCTTGATGCTCTCAAGATGATGGAACTTGAGCTTGGAGAGCAAGAGCTTGTTTTCTTGGACACAAAAGAGTGGAACTATGTTGCTTAGGTGTGTCTAGGTTTCTCTTGGTATGTGTTGGTATGTAAAGGCTCCCCTCTATTTATAGAGGCCTTAGGAAGGCTTTGGAAGGCTTAGAAAAGCTTCCATAGCCGTTGGGTACAAAGCCCAAGTGAATCAGCCCGAAATCAGGAACAATCATTGCACTGACAGGCTTATCAGACGTCTAATTCTGGCATCAGACGTCTGGAAGTTCACTTTAAGACGTCTGATTTCAAGGTCAGACGTCTGATTTTGGGTGGGTCACTTCCTGACTTGGATCAGATCTAAACAGGGTTCTAGCGCAAGTCCATCAGACGACATACAGGACGTCTGGCACTATGTCTGGACATCTGGAAACCTACTTTTTCTGTGGGAATGGATTTCCAAACGTTGCAATGGCTAGAAAATCTCTGAGAAGAGATTTTGGGTCAGCCGAGGCAAAACGGTCAATTATCAGACGTCTGGAAAGTCCTATGGACGTCTGATAAGGCTCTAACGGTCACATTCTTGACTGTTCGCTAAGCCAGCCAACGGTCCACTAATTGGACGTCTGGCAAAGTCATCAGACGTCTCCTGAGACGTCTGGTCTAAGGTCTGGACGTCTGATTTCATCAGACAGAACACTAAGTCCAGCCTAATAGTTATCAGACGTCTGAAACAACAGTCAGACGTCTTAAAACCCTTTATCAGACGTCTAATTTGGGAATTAGACGTCTGGAAACTCTGTTTGAACCCTATATTGGTTTTCTAAGTTCTCTACAGAAAACCTAAGTATCCTAGGGTTGTGCCGGTGTTCCTAGGACTACTGTTAGGGTACTTTGAGGCTCTTTAACATAATGTTCTAAGGAAATAAAAAGAGCAACCAAAATAAAGATAAAAGTACATGAAAGGATTAAACAAAATTCTATCCTATTCTTCTTGTCCTTCCATCTTAAATCTAGCGCTCCTCGCGAATCTCCTCTGTTCTCCATCAAGCTCCTCCAATCCGTCCTGGATGCGAGCTCGAATTCCGTCTAAACACGTCTACATTTGCAATTGACCTGAAATCTAAGACTCCAAGTGCAAATGTTAAATGACACGTGTTTTGTTATCATCAAAACAAATGATCGTGGTGCTCTAGCACCAACATATAGAACTATGATGTCTAGGAATTTTGCAACCTCATTAAATTTCCCAATTATAGTGTTTTAATGGTTTCTAGCTTTCTTTTTTAATGAATTGTGTCAATTATGAAAAGGAATTGATGGTGGCTCCATTAGTGCCTTTATAAAATAGAGGTTATTCTATTTTTGCTTTTGAGGAACATGGCCAAGTAGATGGACTTGTGCCTTGTTGTGTGGACAGATGGAATTTATGTTATCAGTGCCAACTGCTAAGTTTTTAATTGATCACTTGGCCCTGGTTTTGTGAATTCTTTACAAGAAATCAACTTGAATCATGAAGTAGTTATCCTTTCTGCAATGATTTTTTC
This sequence comes from Thalassia testudinum, assembly GCA_037157565.1. NCBI lineage: Eukaryota > Viridiplantae > Streptophyta > Magnoliopsida > Alismatales > Hydrocharitaceae > Thalassia > Thalassia testudinum. The sequence continues at coordinate 7,440,587 of JAZHRO010000040.1, read as the reverse complement.
ATTGATACCATGCTTAAGAAAAGTTTCCAAACTGCTTAAATGGAACCTTTAGTACCAACTCCCCAAAAGTACAAATTATTACCTAGAACCACTTTAGTTTCAAGCTCAACTATCTACCTTTGTCAATCTTCTCCACTGGTTTGTTAAGGTAATGACCACATAACTATGCATTATGCAGGCCTCATATTTCAGAACTTGAATTAAAGATGATAGAGTAGTCAAAAAAGCTTACCAAATTTAGCAATTATATCTCAAGAAATTCACATATAATCTCACTATAGGCCATGTTACTTCATTCCTAACAGTGCTCCTTTATCAATAATGGGCAACACCGACCATAAACAGTTGGAAATCTACTATTTAATCTTGATTTTACGTCAAGTTCTGTGACATAGGGGAAAGCTATATTTATTGTCACCCTTGTGCTTTTCTATCATGTATATATCTTTTTATTGGACTCGAAGGATGATTTTCCTAATGAAAATATGGACCAACAAATTCTCATATTGATCTAGGCAGATAGGATTTTGTCTTTTTGAACACTCCGATATATGCAAGTGTTGTAGTGGGGTGTGCCCACTTGCATCTCTCTCATAGATAATTGTATGCATGTGATGTAGTGGGGTATGCACACTTAAATGTAAATATAAGTATATTTTTTGTAATTGTTATGCTAAACAAGTACTTTTTTGAGTAAAATGCTAGATTGTAGGAAAAATTTTGTCGAATTTTTTCTTAGAAATCATAAATTGTAGGAAAACTTAGTATACTTGTAGATATACACATCGACCACAACTTAAATACATATGATTAAACAATAAGAAATGAGCACAATAGGATTGTAGACATGGATCTATAGTAGACATGGATATATAATGATTAATTATTATGTGGAAAGGTAATTACTTATACTTAGCCTTTTTTACATTGTAAATATTTTTAAATCTCATTGTTTTTCATTTATAGTTATTTTTACATTGTAAATATTTTACTAGAATTTCCCCCCTTAGCCTTTTAAATTGGAGATTGTGCTATTGCTACTGTTATTTTTTTACTAATTTGATAGGATTTGATTTACTTGAGGAGATTTTAAGACTTTAGATTGGTTTGGATTAGCTTGAAACCTTTATTGTACTAGTTGAGCAATGTGGCCTTTTTTGTTGCCCTACATGACCCTAGACTACCTTTTCTGTCCTTGCAGTGCAGCTGTCATGACAACATATTTGATGAGAAGTAACAGAAATCTTTAGAAGGTTTTTCTCATAGAACTGTTGCTGGATTTGCGTTGAGCCCATTTTACATTCAAATTGATTTTTTCATGTTGTGTAGATGCATTCAAGTCGTTGAGACAATTTTGTGAAAATGTTTGTCCCAATGATGGTTTTTTAGATCAAGTTGAGGCCTTTTAATCTCAATTTTGAGTTGAAGTTTCTATATGCAATTTGAGTTTTGGAGTATGATATCAAGTAGCAGTGTATGCCTAACACATTCTTACTAGCGGTTAAAGATGTTTGAGTTTGAGGATATGGGCTTCAAAGTAGATTATTCAAGCCCCATCTACAGGTATTTTCAGCTGAAAGTATTGGGTAAGTTATCTTGTGCCCATTTTCTTTAGATTATTCTACAATCTTTGTTCATTCTAGTATTAACATTACCTTGAATCTTCTATAAATTATCTTGGCCTACTGTTGTCATTTTGAATTATTTTTATGTCCCTTAGCAAGATTTTCCTTCATTATCTTTTTACTCATGAAATTTTTTTAGTTTATTTTATTTTCGGAGACTTTATCAATATAATAAATCTGGTGGTGTTTATTTTTGTCACATTGTTATCTTTCTTCTCCAATAAAATAACTGTTACTACATTGAATCACTTGTTTATACATATAGTTATGTTTGAGAATGTCATTGTGAGTTGCACTATAAGTTATCATATAGTCTATTTGAAAATGTTGCTTGTAGTTACATACATCTTTGCAAAAACATATTTGCCAAGATTTCGGTGTCAAAAGACCCTTTTGCATTATGTTTATATTTTATACACTCCGGCGCATCCAAGGTTGCAAATGAGGTTCTACTGTTATTTGAAGGTAACACTTCATCTTATTATAGTAGGTCTTAGGTTAATCATGAACCTTAGGGTTGGAATTGAATGTAGATTAATATGCAAATATATGCAAGTGTTGTCCACTTGCTTCTCTCTCATAAATAATTGTATGCATGTGATGTAGTGGGGTGTGCCCACTTATTTCTAATAGAATATCATGTAAATATAAATATAAGTAGATTTTCCATAATTGTTATGTTAAATAGGTATTTCTTTGAATAAACATTAGACTATAAGGAAAATTTTGTCAAATTTTTTTCTTAGAAGCCATAAATTGTAGGAAAACTTAGTATATTCCTTACAAGTAGATATGCACATTAACTACAAGTTAGATGCATGTGATTAAACAACATGAAATAAGAACATTAGGGTTGTAGACACGGGTCTCGATGTAGAAGACATGGATATATAGTGATTAATTATTATGTTGAAAGGTAATTATTTATTTCTTTTTTCATTTATAGTTCGACTTTTATTTAATTGTTATTGACTTTATGTTATGATGTTGCAAATGTCGAGGATATGCTTTAAGAGGTCACTAGAGCCAAAGCATGTTGAGGATGTTATTGACCTCAACGTTAGTCACACAAATCATCTAGCTAGTGAGTGGAAGAGGTGGAGGCTCAAGATCCATAGATCGTGACAATAGTGATGACATGCCTCCTACTTGCATGGCTCCGGAGGTCTATAAATTGTTTTTATTTCTTTGTCTATTGAACTTTTTGTTAAACTATGCTCAAAATCTTATGTTGTAAAACATGCATAAACTCTAGACTTTAAGATGTTAAGTTAGATTAGTATAGTGTTGAATTAGAAAATTTTATTGTGAGAAACAGATGTATATATGGTGGTCTTAGATCGTGACTTTTTTGGATTGTCAAGTTCTTATTTTAGTATATGTAAAGAAATGATTTCAATATTTTTTTGAATGTGAAATGTAAATGTTAATTGTGATTTCACTCACTTTATAAGTGTTTGTTGTGATTATGGTAACATGCACATATAGGAAATATGAGTAGCAGGAATGGAAAAAAAAAGCATCTTATATGATCTTAAGATGACGTTAAAATATCGTATAAAATGTTTAAATGCGATGTTTAAATGTCATCTAAAGTAGTCTAAAATGAGGTTTAAACATTGTTAAAAATGCATAAAGTGACATTTAAACCTCATTAAAATATGTGTAAACATTATCAAATGATCGTTGAAAGTTTAAAATAGGATAAAAAAGATAATTAAACATCATCAAAATAAGTATAAGATAACTTTTAAATGTTTTTTTAAGTTATCTAAAGTAACATTTAAACATCTCAATAGGATGAATAAAAGGACATTTAAATGTTGCTAAAAGAAGTATAAGATGACATTTAGGTGTCTTTGAAAGCTACCTAAAGTAACGTTTTAAACATAATAGTAGAATGTATATTAGGAATGTTTAAACATCACAAAAAAAGACATAAGATTACATTTAAACGTAACTAAAAAAAGAGATAACATGACGTTTAAATTCTTCAAAAGCTACTTAAAGTCACATTTAAACGTTAATCTAGAATGCATAAGATGACATTTAAACGTTGTTAAAAGTTATATATGATGACGTTTAAGCGTTAGTGAAAGTTACCTAAAATGATACTTAAACGTCATTGTAGGATAAATAAGGTGACATCTAAACTTCACTAAAAGTGATATAAATGACATTTAAATGTCCTTAAAAGCTATTGAAGTTAACATTTAAATATCAATATAAAATACATAAGATGTTTAAACGTTGTTAAAAGTTATCTAAGATGACGTTTAAGCATCGATGAAAGTTACCTAAAATCATGCTTAAACGTCATAGTGGGATAAATAAGGTGATGTTTTTAACGTTACTAAAAGAGATATAACATGACGTTTAAGGGTTTTTAAAAGCTACCTAATGTAACATTTAAATGTCAATATAGAATGTGTAAGAGGACGTTTAAACATTGTTAAAAGTTATATAAGATGACGTTTAAACATCTTTAAAATCTATCTAAAGTAACGTTTAAACATCACGATAGTATACATAAGGAGACGTTTAAACGTCACTAAAGATTTCGTACAAACTTAAGGAAAAGTTAAAGCAATGTTTAAATGTTTTCAAAATTACTTAATGTAACGTTTAAATGTTACCTTATGTAAGAAATGGTGACATTTAAATGTCTTCTTAGTTATTCTTTAGAGACATTTTAACATCATCGAAAGATATCTAAGACGACGTTTGTATAGGTTTGGTTATGTAGTGGGACTTTTATGAGACATTTAAATGTTACCTTAAATGTTATAGGCGATGTTTATTTAACATCAGCCAAATTCATTTAGGTGACGTTTGATTTTTAGCATCGAAATCGATCTAAGACGATGCACCTAAGGAGCCGTTTATGGTGACATTTTCTTAATGTCTACAAAAAATTTATGGTAATGTTTATTTTACTTGTGGTGACATTAAATAAATGTCACCTTAGGTCTTTTTTGTTGTAGTGTAAATATAGGCATTTAGACTTGGAAGCTCGTATACTATATTTGAGAGCGCTCTCATTCCTTTCCCTTGCTTTCTTTGGAGCACTCTCCTCTGTCCTCCTTTCCCTCTTCACTTCCCCTTGCTCTCCTTCTCTTCTCCCTTTGGACCTCTCTTCCCCTTTGCTCTGATGAACCCTTCCTCCTCCCCATCTTCAGAGGGGAACCAGAAGGCTCTTCTAGCTCCTATGGAAGTTCCTCCTGGGTGAGGTACTGTAGGGGAGGGATCGACCTTCTTTTGAGTTTTCTTTATTTCCTTTCAATTTCTTTTGCTATGTGTGGGGTGTGTGGTGTGGCATTGCTGCTTTTGTTCTTTCACTTTCAATCTCTTGGTTTCTTTGTGGTTTTTCACTCTTGCATTCCTACTCTTCCTTGGTTGAGGGGATTCATCGAATCTCAGATTAGCTTCAGCCTTCCTTAGTTAGTTGCAGGGGAAAGGCTTCGAGAGCCCTCTAGGGTTCCTCTTCTTTTCATGTTCTTGTTTGATCATTCTTTTTCCTATTTTTGCCTCTTTTCCTTTCTTTCCTTTCTTTTGTTTGGTTCTGATGGCTCTTGGGTGAGCCAGATCGCCTATGTCGGTGTACCTAGGTAATGATTGATGATAACGTCATCATCAGTCATAACTAGCTCTAATTAGTTAGAATCAAAAGACAAATGCTCCTACATAACCGCCAGAGAGTCGTAATTCATTTCATATTCTTTTTTAGAGAAATACATTAAAGTAGGGGTAAATCTACAATTTTAACAACACATCCTAAATGCAAAGTAACCATGAGTTTTTCCTAGTGGTTAATTAAAGTTCAAATGATCATAAATGTCTAATAAAAGGGTTCGTGCAGACAAAAATGGATTTTTCACGCATTTCGAGAATTAACGGACACCCAAAACCTTAATTTCAGACCCACTTAATTAATAAAGGTTCTGGTCAAGATAAATTCATCTAAATCTTCTAAAAATTATATAAAAATATTCCATAAGATTTGGTATCCTTTATTTGACCATCTGAACCTATTTTGACCTAAAATAAAGTCTCGAACGAAAAGTTTCCCTAATTTGGGTTTCTACGTAAATTACCAAGTCAAACTTGATCAAAAACAAAATCTGACTTCACTAACAAAATCCTTCGGTCAAAATTAGTTTTTAACCAAAATTTGGACCCAATTAGAGATCATCTTGACCTAGTTTGCATTTTGGTCCAGTTTGACTCTTCTTCTCTAAAAAAGCCCCTCAGCTTCCAAAATCTACTGCGAACAGCCCCCTAACTTTTTCATCTTCTTTGCATTCAGGTCCCCACAGCCATTTCCCTGTGAACACACCTGCAGCCAACCTTCAATCAAGGAGTTCTCCCTGATTTCTCACCTAATCTCTTCCAAAATTGGAAGAACTCCTGAGAGAATCCTTTTCAAATTGAGCCACATCTTAGGCTATGATTTATACCCAAATCCTCATGCGAACCCTTTGAAATCAAGGGTTTCCTATTTCGTGAAAGCTCCAAGCTTTCAATCTTGGTTTCGAAGCTTGGAACGACCCCCTGAACCCTATAAAAGGACCGACAATGCAAGGTCGTGCTCCTTAGCTTGGTTTGGGGGTCGGAATCCCCTTCTTTTCTCCCCGACCTCCATCTCCACCAACTCCGACGACCCTCATTGACTACCTTCTTCGCTCACCATCACAAACAATAGCCAACAAAAACTTCTTCCTCTCGCTCCTCCACGCATCGCAATACCAGCGAGTGTCGCCTAAACCCCCTCGTCATTGTCGCTTCCCCTTACCCCCTGGAGATTTCGTCTTCTTCCAGTCCGACGTACCACCAGCAAGGACCATCCTCCCCTTTCGTCTGTTAGAGTTAGGTTAGTTAGGTTTCTCTCCCTTTCTACTTCATTGCCTCACTTTATATCTCTGTTTCGACCTCCGATGCCGCCTTACGCCCTCTATCTTCCCCACGCACAACCGAGCTCCGACGACGCCTCCACACCTCCACAGGCCACCAAACACCTTGCCATAAAGCCCAAAAGCATCACCACACCTCTGCGAACTAAACACCTCTTCCTATTTCATCTTCTAGCCACTCTCGCGACCCACCGAACTCACCCACCTTCATGCTCCTCCTTCGACTCCGACACACCGCCACACGCACTCACAAGCCACGAGACCACCACCACAAAATTTGTCATTCTTCAACGAAGCCCAAGAGCTGCTTAATGAGGGCTTTCAAGCCCATATTCATGTCTTCAGGTCACACTGGCCATCCGCTGCCACCGCCTCCTTCCCCGACTCCATTTGACCTCCTCCAGCCTTGAGACAACTTGATGCAACTCCCAGGCCATGTGGAATCGTTCCAGGAAGGCTTCCAGGTTGTCAATTGAAGACCCTGTCCTCAACAGCTACGCAAATTGGAAGGAGCTTCTTCAGCTACATTTCGGGAAGAAGAGGGTGGGATATAGTCCCACCTCATGAATGCTCGAGCTGCTGGCTACACATAAAAGGCATTTATGCCCTTACCTGACTGCCCATGTACACAAGGGTCAAGTCCCTCCTCATCCTAGCCACGCACACCTCGGCTACCTCTCACACCCGGTAGCCCTGGTCAACCGGATCCCCGAATACCCAATTATGCGCCTGGTTATCTGAGAGAAAGAACGAAGAAAGGAAAGAGAGATAGAGAGCAGGGGTGGGGGTTTTGCTCTCTGAAGGTGTGGCTTAACACTTAGTCGCTGAAGGCCCCTTGTGCTTGTAAAGGAGAAAAGGAAGAAAGGGAAGGCCCTAAGAAGAAGAGAAGAAGGAGAAGGCTCGTGTAGAAAGAAAAAGAAGGCTTTGAGAGCCTTGATCACTTAAGTCGTCTGGTGCTTGATCCTGTCGTCTGAAGATACTGTGGCCACTTATCTTGCGTGGCATTTATGATTGATGATACTGTTAGAATATTTGAGTAGTTAATATATGCTTAATTAAGGCTAATAATTGGTGATCTAAATCACCATTATTTTATCTTACATTACTTTTTATCATTGTGATCTATTGAAATATTCAAGCTTATAATTAAATATCAATTTGAGTAGATATTATTCATTGAATATCTCTTTTGTGCTTCGATTATGGTGCTCATTTATATGCAATTAAAGATTAGCGTGTGAATTCCATATTTGCTCCATGTGTTCGACCTCGGACTTCATTTCTTGATTTCAAGTTTATAAATTTTATCTGTTTGAAAGCTATTTGTTGAGTATACTACAACGCAATTTCCTAAACTCAACGAAAAGCTCGATAACAATGATCCGCTTATCTTCGGGCGACTTGGTGAGTCTGCCCCTGACAAGCCTTCATTTTCTTCGGCCATGGTTGGACCTGGTCCATCTGGACCTTCCTCTTTTGTGGAGCTCACACTCCCTATTTGCCAATAGGTGTTCCAGGATGGGATTTTTGGTATGTTCTTTTCCTCGATGGAGGTTTCTGAGCAAGGACATGGGCTCTCTTCTTCACTTGTTGCCTATTGTTGGGGTCCTAAGCCCTCTTTTCAATCTCTTCAAGACATTCTTTCCAAAAAGGTGTCTCTTTCTGCTGGTTTCTCTATACTTTCTCTTAATTGAGGCTTTGGGTAATTCATTGCAAGTTATATTTTGATTTTTGCAAGATCTATTTGTTGAGTTCTGTGGTTGTAGACTATATGAGGCTGCAATTTGTTAAGTGGTCCCTAGGTTTTCGTACTGACACGTTAGTTTCGTCTCCTTTGATTTGGCTGGATTTTTTTTGCTTGAATCTCCATCTTTTGTATCTGAATGCTCTATTGTCTATTACTTATCAGATTAGGAACTCGATCTTTGTTGATCCCTATACGGTGTAGGGTTTTCATCCAGGTTATCCTAGTGTTTCTATTGAGATAGATCTTCTTTCTTCTTGCCCTGACTTCGTATGGATTTTAAAGGGGAGGATATTTTTAAGCTAAGGGTGGCCTATTGTAAAGACCCGTCCCACTTTTAACCTTTTAAGACGTCTGGAGTCTCAGTCAGACGTCTGTCTAGACGTCTGGACCCTTTCCCGAACGTCTGAAAGTGAAATTTATGTACGCATACTGCGCCGCACACAGGGCCTTCTCCTCTCTCCTTTTTCCTCCTTTTTCCCCCGAACCCTAAGCCCCCACTCCATCTATAAAAACCCCTCCCCTCCTCTCCACTCCACACACTGCCACCACCCCCACCTTTACAGCCGCGAGAGGAGGTGAGCGAGGGAGAGCGAGAGGGTGAGGAGGAGAGTGCAACAAGAGGAGGAGGAGGCCGAGGTCGGAGAGCTCTGGTGGAACCTCAACGGAGCTCGCACAGCCACCACAGGTGCGTGCAAGAGGAGAGAGTCCGGAGAGGCGGCCTCGACCACCTGCAGCAGCTGGAGCTGCGGCGGAGCGAGGAGAAGTGCGGCGAAAAGCACTGAGAGCGGGTTCTGGTACTGGAAATTTTCCAGTATCAGACATCTGGAGTGGAGTCCAGACGGCTGGTGGAGCATCTGGACGTCTAGAGTTAAGACCAGATGTCTGAAAGCTCATTTATTGCGTAGCTATGTTCTTTTCGCGGTTACGGCCATGCAGGCCGCACCACAGAAGGATTTGTCAAGCCTAATTTTGGTGGTTGCGGCTGTCATACGCAGGAGCATCCTTGGGAAAGAGCGCAAAACGCTCTCCTACGCACTTTCAAATGTCTGATCAGCTCACCAGATGACCGGAGGTGTTTCTAGACGACCGGAGAAGTGGTCCGACATCTGGAACTGCTTTCAGACGATCGCAAAGGAGGCCTGGACATCTGAGGACACCGCAGGGACTTGAGGTGAGGTTCTGTATCTTTTAAGACGTCTGGACTTGTTCCCAGACGTCTGATTTTGGTCAGTAGACACATTTTTGACCCGTTTGGGGTCCAATCGGGATCCGTTTTAAGCAAACGAAGTACCTGTAGTTTCCTTGCGAGTTTCTCTACGTACTAGAAACATTTATACACTGTCCTGAATCCTCCTTTTGTGATGTATTCCTTGATATAGGGTTTCGGCTTACTACTTGTCTGGGGCTCGCAAAGACTCCCGGGTCTATGGTTCGAGCCCCTAGTACTCCCGAATTGTCTGGTAGAGTGATTTAATACTTTTAATAATGTTCAAATAAGCATGTATTGTAGAATTAACTAACTGGAACCCTAGGATGTGGCATGAACCCTAGGGTAGAGAAATGAATGCACTGTTTGGTACTTATATGCAAAATTGAGATAAACTACAAGCAATTGCCTGTGAAATAATTATGGGTTGCCTGTTAGAATTTGAGCTGCATGTATTTTATAATCAATTTCCTGTGAAATCACCAGTGGCATGTTTTGAATTATGGGAACACGAGCTGCCTGCATATAATGAGAACTGAATTGTAAATGGTGGAATCTGGATCAGAATAAACGTGGAGAATGTAAGCATGAACCCTACGGGGAATTAGGAGTAGAACTCCTGTGGTTAGTTGGAAACCTAAAATGGTAGGTGGGAAGTGTGCTGGTCCTTGTGTACATGGTACCATGGAAAGCAACTGTCCCCTTTTAGTGTAGAGCGGAGCTAGCCTCCCTTGGATTGTGACCCAGGGTTAGGATTGGCCACTCTACACCGACTCCTGTCGGCCCTCGCGTACGCAGTACCGAGGCGAGCTACTAGTGTAAGGAGAGAGCTAGCCACCCCACGGGACCCGGGGTTAAGCTAGCCAGCCTACACTGACTTTTTTTGGCCCTCTTGGCAAACCGGGGTAGTAAGACGAGGGTGCACAGACTGTGGAGGGGCAAGACCCCTGTTTGGTTCTGAGGGGCGAGACCCCTGTTTCTGAGAGGGCTAGGCCCTATACTGTTCCATGCTGTACTTTGGGCGTACCCGCTAGTGGAAACGACTCACCGCGTGTTAATGCGGGGTAGCTACCCATGCACTTATCACGCATGTCGTAGTCACCGCTACGTCTTGACAGTGACCTCGGGGTGGTTGACTGGGTGTAGGACTACCACGGGGGACTCTTTCAGCCAGGAGAGCACCACGTGTACCTTCTACTCTTCGGAAAAGACTGCAATCAAGATCGTTCCCACGAGGAACATGAAAGATCAAGAATATCTGAAAGTTTGAGAAAAATGGGTGAAAAGGAAATACACATAAAACAAATAAATAGAAAAAAAAAGAATTAAACTTGCTGCTTTTATTATTTGAGATAGTGTAGATACCACCCTACTCAGCATTCGCTGACTCTGTCATTTCATAACACTGTTTAGGACCAGGAGTTGAGCAGCCCGAGCTTCCAGCTGCAGAGGATGCTGGGCCCAATCGAGCTCAGCCGTAGTTTCAGCACTTTCTCGTTGTTTCCCCTTACTGTTGTAGTGAGTTTCAGACTTTTAGCTACTATTGTTGAATGTTTGGAATGGAATTTGGTCTGAATTCGAACCAGCCGCTGGCCCACTTATTATATCTCCAGATCGGAATGAGGCCCTTAACATACATTTAATTTCCAGCCCTTATATTGAAAAACTCTCGGCGCTATGTTATGGAATGTTTGGAAGGAGAGAAATTAGAGGAGGCATGGCGAAGCACCTAATCTATCATATGCTTTGATCACTCGCATATTCCTTAATTTTTGAGTTGTTTCTGCCTCCCTTTTGTTGGAATGTTTGTATTGTATTGACTCCATCTCTCTGAGATTGTATTACGCCTTGGTTGTACTAGGTTGATGGTCAATTTTGAGTAATATATTATCTTTTATTAAAAAAATAAAGAAAACAAAAATTACATGGACCAGTTCAGCAGATAAGGTCGACTTGTTACGGTTTCCTGGCATGAAATAATAGACAGCTTCAGATTAATGCAAGCAATCGCTGTCAAGTTCCCAACTTTCATGACCATGTGCGTAGTCCACAAAGAATAAATCCAACATCTTTGTCATATATTATGTTTATACATGACATGGACCACCACATGCATACACCATGTTCCGAACTTTCAAGAGCATGGACGTACCAAATCCGCTTCTTAGCAAATGCAAATTTCAAAAACCAACGTCCCTGTCATCTCCTATATATTGTCGTTAATTGTCGACGTACTGGAGAAGGCATATATATATAAATCCAAGAGTCAAGTTTGGACGGAAGACCTAAAGCATGAAAATCTTGAACCCTCGAACTCTGGAATCATTTTTTGACTTTGACCTCTTCTATTAGGATCCATATATGCACGAATGAACATACATGGTAACTTGTAAAGTTCGAATACTTGAACGAACACTAGGAGAACTGATCAACGAAGGCTGCTCGATACGATACATGCATGAGAACCCATGGTTGCTTGTTTTAAGGGATCCCCTGCTCTACCTCTATAATTAAAGTCCCTTCCCGTGCTCTCGAATGACTACAGCCAATCTCAAGAATCAACACCATTCACGTTAATTAAATCCAATTAACAGAAGAGAGATGGCATCCCATATGCTCATCAGCGTGCAGCTCCTCGTCCTCGTAGCTTTGGTTTTCTCCCAAGTGGCCTCTGCATATGATCCGAGCCCTCTCCAGGACTTTTGCGTTGCTGACAGTAGAGCGCAAGGTATGCATACCTAGCTAGCTAAGAGATACAATATTTGAAAACACATATTATACGACTTACTTAATTTATCTAATTTCACTGAAGTCGAGAGACAGTTGTAATGCTAGTTACGGAACTCTATTAGAAATATATAGATAGATGAGAAGTATTGGGTGATGATGAATTGAATTAAACGTCTCTTATATTTATATATATTCCGTTAAATCCTCTCAGTGCAGAAACTCCTCCTTGAGGATCAGATGGATACGTTTCCTGCATGTATGCAATTTAAGTAAGAGTACTTGGGATGCGAAGTACGTAGTCCTTTTACTTATTAGTTCATATTAATTACATTATGTGAGTCGGGTGCAACATGAGATATGTGGGCGAGAGAGAGAGAGACCAGACCCGTATACATGGACGATTAATGCTAAGGCAGATATTAATAAAAAAGGAAAAGAATTTTTAAACTAGCTTTTGGATGGTGCGTATAGTTAATTTCATTGCACATATTATAAATAACTGGTGATAAGCATGCATGCATATATTAATTTGATGATGCAGTGTTTGTGAACGGATTCGTGTGCAAGAACCCCATGAAGGTGACGGCGGAAGACTTCTTCTTCTCGGGGTTGGATCGCCCTGGCGATACCGACAACCAGGTTGGCTCGAGTGTCACCCCTGTGAACGTAGCGCAGATCCCAGGCCTTAACACTCTCGGCATCTCGATGGTCCGCATTGACTTCGAGCCGATGGGAATTAACGCTCCCCACACCCATCCACGTGGCACGGAGATCCTCACCGTGCTCGAAGGGACACTGGGTGTGGGGTTCGTTACCTCCAACCAAGCCGACGGTGGCAACCGCCTCATCAGCAAGATCCTCAACAAGGGAGATGTGTTCGTGTTCCCAATCGGTCTCGTCCATTTCCAGATCAACGTCGGCCGCACCAAAGCTGTCGCTATAGCTGCATTGAGCAGCCAGAACCCCGGTGTCATCACCGTGGCCAACGCCCTCTTCGGTTCGGAGCCCTCCATCGACCCCAACGTCCTTGCAAAAGCTTTCCAGCTTAAGAAGAGGGTCATTGACTACTTGCTAGCTAAATTCTAATCAATTGGATGGACTATGATCGTTGTCTTCGTGTTTTTCCTTTTAAGGGTCGATTTGTGTCAAGTGGTAAAGTGCTTGCTTAACTAAGTACCTACCGTGTTTGTTTAGTTGTCAGAATATTACATTGTTGAATTCGTTTCCATCAATGTATACCACAATAAATATGGATTCCCAAAGTCATTCTTGTAATTTGATACTTGTAAGAATGTGATGTACTGAAAGATTTACCATGTCATCCTATATGTGATGTGCAAGAATGTGAGATATTTATTTTTATCGAATGTCACTGACTATAATCACATTAATTTGTTAACGTAGCCAAATCGACCATAGCAAGATTATTATCCTCCAAACGTCACCAAATAGATAAAAAAATAATAATTTATGAATCCCCCATCCCTCTAATTTCCCTCTTGCATAAAAATAAAAAATCCTTCCCCACCCACCCCTCCTAACGTTGCAAATTAAAAAAAAAAAAGAATTCACGAATCCCACCTTTCCCCATCCTACGAAACCTCACCCGACCCCCCTAAGATCGCGTTCTTCCTTACCTCTTCTGCCTCAGCACTCTCGTGGTCCTTTGCCTCGTTGTGTTCGACCTCATCATCCAAGCCATCGTCGCCCTCGAGCCCCTCGTCCAAGCCATCGTCGCGCCTCGTGGTCCTCCTCAACCTCCTCGTCCAAGCCATCGTCGCCCTCGTGGTCCTCCTCGTCATCCTTGAACTCCTCGTCCAAGCAATCGTCGACCTCCTACCCTCCTCCTTGTCCACCCCACTGTCGCCCTCCTACCATTCTTATCCCTATCGGATCTCCTCTCCAATGATGTCTACTACCATCGAGGTTGGTAAACTCGCTTCCTTCCCCCAGACCCCAACCATGACCTCGCCTCGAATCTCACCCTCGTTGCTCCTCCTCCTCCCAAAACGAACCTCACCGGTGGATACTTCTAGGCTTTCTGTATCACATTCCTATAAAATCTTTGGGATTCTTTGCAAACTATGATATTTAAATTTAACGTATACTGAAATTCTTGATGCAAAGTTGGGTCACTTTTTCACGGGGTGTGACTGTCGTCACACTCCAGTTGAGTTGCTTCTATCTAACAATAATATTATTGGGTAGTTTCCAAAATTCTTGGTAGATTATAAGAGCCTTCAATATCAAGATGTTGGAAACAATAGGTGGCATGGAGTACCTAAAGGGTTTGCTTCTTTCCGGTAATAGATTCCATGGGACACTTTCAGAAGTACATCTCTGCAACCTTGGACAACTAATTAGTCTACATTTATCAACAAACTCACTAAGGATTAAAGTAACTCCTAATTGGGTACCTCCTTTTAACCATAGTGGGTTGGGAATGGCTTGCTACAAAGTGGGGCAAGGTTTTCGAAAAATTTTCCTCTGTATGGTCATTAGGGAATAATATTCCATAATTACCATGCAGGGGGGAAAAATTTGACGTTACCTGCATGTAACTCGCCTCTTGTAATGGCGAGTTTGAGGGGTTATTACTTTAAACATAACTCGCCTCTTCAAGAGGCGAGTTTGGGGCTTTCTCCCCCACCTTTCATGGGAATAGGTGGTGTTGAGAGACTCGCCGTTTGTTGTGGCAAGTTTCTCATAGTTCTTTCCAAAATCCTTTGCCTCTTCAAGACGTCTGAATCATCGTCTGACACTTATACACTAGAGCCTTGTTTAGATCCAATGGAATCAAGGAAGAACATGATGAAAATTGGATATTTGTAGACATCCAATTTTTTATCTAGATGTCTTATATTAGGAAATCAGACGTCGAACAATATCAGTAGATGTCTGATTCATTAGGTGGAGTGTAATATGAAACTCGCCTCTTGAAGAGGCAAGTTTGGGTGTTTTGAACTAATACATAACTTGCTTGTTAAAGAGGCGAGTTAGGGTGTTCTGAGCTAATACATAACTCGCCTCTTGAAGAGGCAAGTTTTTGTTGTTTTTTTTTTAATGCTGCCTTCTGCTGCTACTAGAAAAATTGTAGCAACTGCTGCTGCTATGCTACTGGTGCTATGCTAGTGCGTGCAGGGTACCTCATAGCTTCATGTAAGCATCACACACCACAAAAGTTACAAACTCCCAAAGCCAAGCAACCTACTCCCCACCAAGATGTCTAATCGGCAATTACAAGCAAATTTGCCAGCTCTGCAATCCTCTTGTCCATAATGGGGCTCATGAAGAATAGAGTCTAGTAGTCTCCATTAACAACTGCTCCATTTGACTAGAAATTAACCATTAGAAAGCTCCTTTGTCCTCTGTCAACACAAACAACCAAGGGTATGCCCCCCAAGGTGTCTCTGTTAATCATTTATCCAAAAGCAAAAGTCACCCTCCATTCAATCCTCAAGGAGATGTGAGTCCACCCAGGAAGACAAACACAAATAGCAAGGGAGGAGAAAGGGATGGCCAAGGGTGAAGATGTATAAGAGGTAAACTTGCCTCTTCAAGAGAGGCGAGTTTCCCCCTTCCACTCCCGCCCACTCATTCCCTTCCTGACGTAGTCACTGAGAAACTTGGCTCTTCAAGAGGTGAGTCTTGAAGAGGAAAGTTTCTCAGTGACTAACGTCGGGAAGCGAATGAGTGGACGGGAGTGGAAGGAGGAAACTCGCCTCTTGAAGAGGCGAGTTTCGTATAAAATCATACTTCCACAAACTCGCCACTACAAGAGGCAAGTATGCTACGGTTCCTTCCTAATATTCTTCCCCTGTACGGTAATTAAGGAATATTATTCCCTAATTACCATACCTAGGAAAATTTTTCCCACGATTCCCTTCATGGCTTGGAACATAGAGCAACCTGTCGTATGAAAATATGTCAAATTTAGGTATATCGGATGTCATGCCAGAATGTATATGGAATTTCTCTCCAAATATTAAGCTAATGGACCTCTCCATGAATATGATAAAGGGTGTTCTGCCAACTACAATGAATGGTTCCAACAAACTAGAGGGCTCCTTGTTAGGTTCTCCCACTGCTAGAATTGTTGATATGTCCCAGTTGTGGTTCTTGTCTCTTTCACAAAATAATTTAAGTGGTGCAATCCCTTCGTTTCTATGTGAACCTATGAAATTAGGCTTCTTGGATCTTTCAAATAATCATTTTACTGGACAGCTTCCACGGTGCCTGGGAGGATTGAGGTCATTAACTCATTCGTGTAGCATCAGATCCATGCATTTACAGAATAACCTACAAGGGAATCTTCCTCTATGGTTGGGGAATTGCAAAAATATGACTATTCTTGATATTGGTTAGAACAATTTCGCCGGAATCATGCCGAGATGGACAATCTCTTACAGTTTCTTTGGCTAAGGTCAAACTTATTTAGTGGTGGAGTTCCTCGGTAACTGTCCAGTTTGAAGTTCTTACAAGTCCTCGATCTTACAGAGAATCATCTTTCAAGAGGCATTCCTAACAGTTTTGTCAAATTTGTTGCAATGATGACAACAAATAGAACAGGTGGCAATGTTTCCTCTTACCACTATAAGGGTCGCATTACAATGACATTTAGAGATCAATGTGTGGAATATGATACCGTACATAAAATTTTTAAAGGCATGGATCTCTCTGGAAATAAATTGTCAGGAGAAATACCAGGAGAACTTGGGAACCTACTTGGCTTGAAAAATCTCAACTTGTCTGAGAATTATTTAACTAGGATTATACCAAGATGTCTTCGCAATTTATTACAATCGAAGTCCCTTGATTTATCAAGAAATAATCTTTCCGATGGCATCCCAGTGTCTCTGTCAAGATTAACATTCTTGAGCAAATTCAATGTCTCTTATAATAATTTATTAGGAAGAATACCAATCAGGAAGCAATTTGATAGTTTTCCAAGTTCTTCATATATAGGCAATCTTATGCTATGTGGAAAGCTGTTAGAGGCCTGTGAAAGTGATAAAAAGCCAGAAGTGAATGAAGTCGATTATTCAGAGTCAAAAAAAAAAGTGGACAATGGCTTCTTATGGTTCTATCTTGGCATGGCACCAGGATTCGTTGTGGGATTTTGGACATTGCAACTGCAACCACTGATAAGATCTCCATTTCAATGATGTCTAATATGAGAAAGGCCTATCTAGCATGGAATAAGGGTGCAAATGGAGTATGGATATATATGTGCCAACTTACTTTCTTTTTAAGTCAACACAAATATCCATTTGTAATCTTATAGATAGGGATATGGATATATAACTTCAGTTTTGATGGGTAGGGATATATAAAAATTTAAAAAGTGTGGCAAAAATGGATATAGATATCTGTGTTTTTTTATGTGCATAAGTATTTTCAATTATTGTTGAACACATCTTTTTAGTGGATATGAAGACAAATAGTTATTTCTCTATTTGGGCATGCTACTTATGTTTGTATGTATCTATGCATAAAGATGGATGGAGATTTGGGATGACGAAGATTTTCCTCTAAGTGCAACTTACAAACTCGTAGATACAATTTCCTCCAAGGGTGTAGATTGATTTGGAAGTTGGCTTTGCTGCTAACAAGAACAAGGAAATCTAGGCTGATGCTACCTGTGTAGATCTTAGAAGTCAATGTCTGTACTTTTATGAGTTGGGTTGCAAGATTGCCCCTTTATAAGTTTTTAACTGAGATGTGTTGATGTTAATCCTTTGGTAGGGTTTTCCCTAGTCAAGCCTTACAAAACCAAGAATGAAAAACAAGAACGTGCATATTGGTATCACCATTTAGATCTTAACACCAGTTGAATTTTTCAACCCTAGTATTATCATAGTTACTAGCTTCAAGAGAACCTTTTAGCATAGTTTGTTTTCCGATATTTTTATTTTCCATTTAAACATAAATTGCTTGGATATTTCATTATCACGAATTTTCAGCCAAGCAGAGAAATACTTCAAGCTTACACCTCATATTGATGATCTGTTAACGTTAAACTCTGAGATAGAAGCTCAAATCAGAAATTGGAATACCTTGAAACTTGAGACTTCATCTTGGCCTGATCTGATTCAAGGTATAGGAAAATTTTGGCATAGTAGGCTAAGACTTGGCAGCTATCCCTTCCTCATTCTGGTGATGAATTAATGACATCCTTTGGAGCCTAAAATTTTTGTAGAGATCATGTTTCTAGCACTAATTTTTTGAATATTGCATGCTGGGCTTTCTTTATGCTGTGACACCCAAGGCCTCAACCATCCTACTAGGGCTCCTTCCTTTATGTTGTGGCACCCTCTCTGGTCCTAATCTCAACCCCTGCAACCCCTTCAGCCTTTTGCTTTCTCCATATGGGACCATCACTAGGGGGAGCTCCAACACCTATGAGGCCCTCTTCGTTGTCCAGAGCAGAATGGTACTCTTAAAATAGGTCATCCTCCATTCTCATCAAGAAGCCATGTGCTCTTTGATCTATTTACTCAATGGATTGGGGTTGAGTTGGTTAACGGTGTGTAGGGACATGTAAGTGGCTCAATGACGGATTTCTATAGGGTGATCAAGTTGGACCCTTGCCAGAAGGCATGTATGCATAGCCCTCCTTTTGCTATGAAGATTCTATAGCATTTGGTATTTTATTGGGATTTTTTATCCTTATGATTCTTGTTAAGTAGAAACTTTGCAAAATTTTAACAAATGCCTTTTGTGATTGATTATAATGGATTAGATAAGATAGACTTTTAGTATTAAGTCACAAAAGTTCACTTCAAATGTGTTTCCATGATTAAATATCCCTTTCCAAATTGCCACCATGTATGGCCCTATTATTGCCTCTTATGCTGCCACAACCATGTAAAGGATGCATGTCTCGTATCTTTGTTGACAAGCTTAGAATTTCATGTGAGACTAATGCACATTGATGAAATCCATAGCATGTTCTCATTTGTTGAACTTTCCCTTCCCAATAGTATATATTAAATCAAGTTTCTTTGCCATTTCTATGGTGTTGTTCTATGTTGTCCTTTTTTGTTGTTTGCGAGATTGGAACCATTGTATTGTCATCAACCTTAAGCAATTTGTTATCGAATCATTGATACCAATTGGTAAACATACTATTTCTTGATATGCACATTTGTCTTGACGACCACACCTTATTGTCCGATTTCCATGATTAGATTGAGATCAGTTGGGGATATGATCCTATACATTTCTAGAGATAAGCACTCTTTTAGGTTGGATATCAACCTAATATATTGGTTATATGGTGGCTTTTCTAATTTTGGTTGTTTAGATGGAATGTGATTTTCTCATGTTAGATTTGAGGTCATGGCTGATCATGCAATTTGGAAATTAGTTGGTTATAGAGATAGAAAATTATAGAAAATAAGAACAAAGAGGTGCATACTTAATCATCAAGGTAGTAGGATGATTTCGATGCTTTCTAGCTTCTTGGTTTGCATCCAATAGTTAATAGGATCATGTCTAAATGCGACGTTAAGATGCTTCAACCAAATATCAACACCAAGTTAGTTATGTAACAACATAAGTAATTGTATTATAAAGTAAAAGATTTAAGAAGAAACAAACAGAATTAGGTGGCAAAACATGAGACAGAATCTGCTTTTCTTTCAAGAATAATAATCATATGATGTTTGTTCTATAGGGCCTTGTATAAAGTTAAGAATGGTAGAACATTCTAGAGGGCCTTATATGAAATTAATAATGTTTAGAAATAAGAATGGTATAATATTCTTTAGAGCGGTCTATGAAGCTATCAATGTTCAGGAAAAGGCTCTAAACCACTGATGTACAAATTATAGATCCAAACATGGCATCTGCAAGTAGATGCATTCTCATGGAAGCCTTCAAAATGCATAGTCTAATTTCCTAGGCTCTTTAGAACAGGAAGAAAGTTGGCATCATGGAAAACACAAAATTAAATGAAAGCAAAGAACCCAATTTAATTGAGAAATTGGGTCATTTAATGTTTGTGGAAAACCTTTTCAAAAAATGAAAAAGAGAACATTAATTATTGAAAAAGAAGGTGGTAAGGACTTGAGATATCTCTACTGTGCATCCCTTCATTACTCTCCTTTACACATAACGATTCTTGAACCATATGGGGAACCATTTCATTTTAATGTTGCTAATAGATTATTCCATATAAAAGAACAGGCAATTTGAAAATTTGTGTCAACTTACACAAGGTACTTTAGTAAAACCTACTCTAACTTCTAATATAACCTCTCTTCAGGAAAAAAAAAACCATCTGATATAACCAACAATCAATTAAATATGATCTTATTACCCACTTTAGAAGAGAGCATAAAAACTAAAACTAATTTGATACTTTAAATAGGAAACCAATGCGTGCTAATATTTATTAATGAAATTGAAACTTATAAATAGGTCCAATTTTGGTTTGTATTTCTCCAGCTAAAATGTCAATTTAGAAAACCGTCTCAACTTGTTAATCAGCAACACTAAATAACAAAAATCTTTCACAATAAAAACTAGACTAATAAAAAATGAATTCATGTAAAATGTATTAAATAAATTTGTATGTTATAGTAAATGCAATAAATATAGGTCCAACAACTTACAGATAAAAAGAGATTCATTCCAGACACCAAAGATTGAGGGGCATTGGCTACACAATCAACGTAAGGCTTTCCCTCATAAATAGCTACTTTGTCCACAAGGTAAGTGGCCATAATGAAGTCATGTTCAACAACAAAGGTAGTATCCTCATGATTGATTTTTGAGACATGAAAGGAGACCTAGGAGAGCAAATACACAATATCTTCTCTATCACATACTAGAGAGTAGTATTTGGACCTATAAATTAAGGTTCATTCTAGGATGATCCATATTCAAGAGAAGAAAAATGGAAACTATACAAATGAGTTGCACTTAGAATGCCTAATACACATGTCATAGAGTACAAAGAAAAGGAAGTAAATTACATCTCAAAATGAATAGAATTTCCAATATATACATAAATACTCCACCAAAGGTCAATTTTTTAGAACCTTTTCACAAGGACATTGGGATTCTTAAAGAATAGCTTTATTTATTTATTTATTTCCATTGAAAATAATGGTTGAAATTGTAAATAGCTTAGATCTGCAGGTTTTACCATCCAATTGGCTAGTAACCTAAGATGATTATTCCCCAATTCGAACACTTCATATCGAATAGTAATCTATAAAGATGGATGCAAATATCATGTTGAACAGCGAAAAAGTGAAACCCTGATAAGGGAAAGGAGGTTGTGCAAAGATATGTTCCTGATATTGAATAGTTCAGTCACAGGGTTGTACCATTGGCACCCATATCATGGATAGGAAAAATCTATGAAGTAATCTGATGCATTACAAGGAAAGGAGGTTGTGCAATGACCCAAAATCTATTGACTATGTCTACCAGGGAATTTTCAAAGGAAAAAGAATACCGGTGACAACACATATCTTTCATTTCTTCTTTTTTTTCTTTTTGATATTTGTAAGCTTTCGGTTTCTTTAGCATGACTTTTTTATGACCTATCATCTTCCTTTTTAACCATTATGTGAGCTAGGAATTGACAACTAAAGTGGGGGAACATATCTATATTGTTGTTTCTATGTCATTTTTGTCATTGTCAATTATAGGTCATCTATGTCATTTCTTTGAATTTGTCCACATTGACAGCACAATAAGTCTTAATGCTTCATTTAACGTCAACCTACTTTGTTAAATGACATTTTTCACTTTTTGGTGATACATGTCAACATAATTTCATAGCATGCTTCTCCTCAATCATCTACCTTTTGTTTGGTAAAACTCATATACTTAGGATATTTGACAGACTTGTTTGAGATAGAAAATTTCTTTGGTATCACTTCAGTTGATACAGAAGCCATTCAAGTAAGTAGTCAGGTGCCTCATAGCTTCTTTGCAATGTCAAATGTGGTTTGGTTGCTAGATCATTCTTTTAAGTGTTACAGTATGTATTCAACATTTCAAATAAATCTCTTTTATGATCATAATGTATGTGATTTTATCCAATATAATTAAGCAATGCCTACCTATTGGATGAATTGTGTTTGATTTTCTTAGTCGTTTTAAGCATTGAGTCATTCATTCCTTGTTTAATCATTTGAAATATCTTGTATTCTCATTAGGGAAGGGTCACTTATGAGGAACGAGTTGAGATGCTTTATGTTATTATAGATCTTGTGGAGGTAAGCTACCATGTTGATTGACCTAAATGGAGGTTAGATTTTTATTTGATAGCTTATTCTGACAATTTTCCCTTTTCTGATGATTTTGGTTGCCTTTCTTGTCATGGAGCTTTAAGCTGCTTCAGTAACAAAAAGCTCTCCTACATGCTTTCAAGTGTTTGTCATAACATTTTGTTTATGTGTGTCTATATATAGAACAAACCCTAAACACTTGGGTTTTGGTTACCCCTTCTTTTTAACATTGTATTTTGCAATACAATGTAATTGTTTTTTTAGTTTTGATGTTCAATTATTAGATTCTATCATTGAGAGACAAGCTCATATTTTCTCTGACGAATGGAAGCCTTTTCATGTAGATATCCAGATCCAGTCCATTTTCCCTCCATATGTTTTTCCACGGAAAGTCATGAGACCGAGTTCATGAGAAATCTAGACTTGGTTACATATATATATTTAAATATTTATGAGGAATAGATAGAACTATGATGTCTAGGAATTTTGCAGCCTCATTAAATTTCCCAATTATAGTGTTTTAATGGTTTCTAGCTTTCTTTTTTAATGAATTGTGTCAATTATGAAAAGGACTTGATGGTGGCTCCATTAGTGCCTTTATAAAATAGAGGTTATTCTATTTTTGCTTTTGAGGAAAATGGCCAAGTAGATGGCCTTGTGCCTTGTGTGGACAAATGGAATTTATGTTATCAGTGCCAACTGCTAAGGTTTTAATTGATCACTTAGCCCTGGTTTTGTGAATTCTTTACAAGAAATCAACTTGAATCATGAAGTAGTTACCCTTTCCGCAATGATTTTTTCATTGATGCCATGCTTAAGAAAAGTTTCCAAACTACTTAAATGGAACCTTTAGTACCAACTCCCCAAAAGTACAAATTATTACCTAGAACCACTTTAGTTTCAATCTCAACTATCTACCTTTGTCCATTTTCTCCACTGGTTGGTTAAGGTAATGACCACATAACTATGCATTATGCAAGCCTCATATTTCAGAACTTGAATTAAACCTAACAGAGTAGTCAAAAAAGCTTACAAAATTTAGCAATTATATCTCAAGAAATTCACATATAATCTCACTATAGGCCATGTTACTTCATTCCTAACAGTGCTCCTTTATCAATAACGGGCAACACCGACCATAAACAGTTGGAAATCTACTATTTAATCTTGATTTTACGTCAAGTTCTGTGACATATAAGCAAGCTATATTTATTGTCATCCTTGTGCTTTTCTATCATGTATATATCTTTTTATTGGACATGAAGGATGATTTTCCTAAAGAAAATATGGACCAACAAATTCTCATATTGATCTAGGCAGATAGGATTTTGTCTTTTTGAACACTCTGATATATGCAAGTGTTGTAGTGAGGTGTGCCCACTTGCATCTCTCTTATAGATAATTGTATGCATGTGATGTAGTAGGGTGTGCACACTTAAATGTAAATATAAGTATATTTTTTGTAATTGTTATGCTAAACAAGTACTTTTTTGAGTAAAATACTAGATTGTAGGAAAAATTTTGTCGAATTTTTTCTTAGAAATCATAAATTGTAGGAAAACTTAGTATATTTGTTACAAGTAGATATGCACATCGACCACAACTTAAATTCATATGATTAAACAATAGGAAATGAGCAAATTAGGATTGTAGACATGGATCTATAGTAGACATGGATATATAGTGATTAATTATTATGTGGAAAGGTAATTACTTATACTTAGCCTTTTTTACATTGTAAATATTTTTAAATCTCATTGTTTTTCATTTACAGTTATTTTTACATTGTAAATATTTTACTAGAATTTCCCCCCTTAGCCTTTTAACTTGGAGATTTTTCTATTGTTGTTGCTATTTTTTTACTAATTTGACAGGATTTGATTTACTTGAGGAGATTTTAAGACATTAGATTGGTTTGGATTAGCTTGAAACCTTTATTGTACTAGTTGAGCAATGTGGCCTTTTTTGTTGCCCTACATGACCCTAGAGTACCTTTTCTATCCTTACAGTGTAGCTGTCATGACAACATATTTGATGAGAAGTAACAGAAATCTTTAGAAGGTTTTTCTCATATAACTGTTGCTGGATTTGTGTTGAGCCCATTTTACATTCAAATTGATCTTTTCATGTTGTGTAGATGCATTCGAGTCGTTGAGACAATTTTGTGACAATGTTTGTCCTAATGATGGTTTTTTAGATCATGTTGAGGCCTTTTAATCTCAATTTTGAGTTGAAGTTTCTATATGCAATTTGAGTTTCGAAGTATGATATCAAGTAGCAGTGTAAGCCTAACACATTCTTACTAGCGGTTAAAGATGTTTGAGTTTGAGGATATGTGTAACGACCCGAATCCCTATGAGACACGAGAATTGGACCGACTCGACTAATCCGAAGACCCAGTCGTCCAACGAGAAAGTAACCAAAAGAGCAGTAAAATAAACTACATTCACCTTGTATATAACTAGCAGTAATAAAATACAGCAGTAAAGAAAGGAAATACTACAGTATACACCACCACAACAAAAGAGAAATAAACATGTACATAACATGAAGCTTACAATAAAGAGAGTACAGGGAGTAACAGAAAACTACTCACTACAGCGGAAAGAAAAGTACAGAAGCTACTACAGGTAACACTACTGGGCTCTACTAGGCCCAGTGCCCTCTGCAGCCGCTGACTCTGGCTGCCCAACACCTGGTCCTGAAAGGGTAACAAGGGTGACACGTCAGCGAAACGCTGAGTAGAGTGGCAACTAAAAGCCAAAAGAAGCAGTAGAGTGTACAGTAGCTGTTATATTTTTACTTTCTTTATTTATATTTTTTCATTTATTCACTGTTGATTTATTTCTCAAATCCTTCTCTTGATCTTGAATGTTCCTCGTGGGAACGATCTTGATTGCAGTCTTTTTCGAAAAGTAGAAGTAACACGTGATGCTCTCCTGGCTGGGAGAGTCCCTCGTGGTGGTCCTACCCTCAGTCAACCACCCCAAGGTCGCTGACAGACGTAACAGTGACTATGGCACGCGCGATAAGCGCACGGGTAGCTACCCCGCACTGGCACGCGGTCAGTCATTTCCATTAACGGGTGCGCCCAAAGCATAGCACGGAACCAGTATAGGGTAGAGCCCTCTCAGTAACAGGGGTCCAGCCCCTCCACAGTAACCAAACAGGGGTCTTGCCCCTCCACAGTTCGTGCACCCTCGCCTGACTACCCTGGTTTGCCCAGTGGGCCAAACAAGTCGGTGTAGGAAGGCTAGCAAAACCCCGGGGCCCGTGGGGTAGCTAGGCCTCTCCCTACACTGGTAGCTCTCCCTGGTACGGTGTACACGAGGGCCAAGAGTCGGTACAAAGTTGCCAGACCTAACCCTGGGTCCCTAGGGCAGCTGGCTCTCCTCTGCACTAAGAGGTAACAGGTGCTTTCCCTGGTACTACATACCCAAGGGACAACAAACTTTCCCATTCACTTTTCCATCTCCATCCCATTTATTTCCAGGAGCTCTACTCCTAATTCCCTGTAGGGTTCATGCTCATGTTTCTCTGGCCAAGCCATACTAGGTTTCATCATTTCAGGTTGATACGCGTATAATACGTGTTCCAACATTCAACTTCCTTTGTCTTTCCAATTTGTATACAAACAGCTCGTATTTAGTTTCAACCAACAGAATTTACATGCAACAGTTACTAGTAATAGTACTCTACATTCCACAGGCAACTGTTATCCAATTTCACGCAATTATTATTATTTTATCCACTTATCCAAGACTGCAATGTATATATATATATATACAGCTAGTTTTCCTGTCCTAGGATTCATGCCATACCCTAGGATCCATCATTCAATCTAGTTTTCCAGTCCTAGGATTCATGCAATTCCCTAGGATCTATCATTCAATCTAAGTTCTCAGTCCTAGGGTTCATGCAATGCCCTAGACTCTATTAAGTGTTGCATAATTGTATAAATTTTGTTAACTAAATTAAAGGGCCACTCTACCCACGAAACCAGGAGTACTGGGGGCGTGGTCGGCAATCCCGCGCGCCTTTGCAACCCCCAAAACCGCAACAGAATGGGGTCCTAACACAAGGATCAATCACAAGGAGTTTCTCAGAATAGTATACAATTACTGTAAACAGGTAGAGGAAATAAATCTGGAAAGAATGAAACTGGAAACGCGAAAAACGGACTCTGAACGGACCTTAAACGGGTCAAAAACGACGAGTCTTCCCAAAATCAGACGTCTTAAAAGGTCGATCATGCCATACCTCGGTCTACGCAGTCTTCAGTCGTCTAGAAGCCCACTGGATCGTCTAGTCCTAGTTCCCAGACGTCCGATTGTCACCCCGGACGTCTGGAGGTCCTCTCCGTCGTCTGCTACTATGCCCAGACGTCTAATCCGTGTGGGATGGCGAGCCCTCCCGCCCTCCCGAACAGAACCTGCGCAAACACACCCGCTCTCATCACGAAGAGGCACAAAAGAGCGCAGCGGACGGCTGCATGGCCGTACACACGTAAAAAGTAGGAAAATGTTATACCTGTCAGACTTCTGGACATTCCTCCAGACGACTTCGGCATCGTCTGGACGTAAGTCCAGACGTCTGATTCTAGGAAATTTTCCCAGAATCAGGACCCTTTTCTCTCTCCACCCGCGTCGCACAGCCGCGCTGTGCCCCGTCCGCCTGCTGCCCGAGCTGCAGCAGCTCCTCCGCACCACCCCACGCTCGCTGCTCTCCTGCCGGCTGGCTCTAGCTGCCCCGGCAACACTCACTCCTCCTTCCCGCATGCTCGCAGCAGCCGCTGCTGCCGCACTCGCTCACTCTCTCCCTGAAGCTCTCGCTGGCAGGGAGAAGGAGAAGAAGGCGGTGGAGTGAGGGTGAGGGAGTGGGCGGTGGTATTTAAAGGCAGTGTAGGGAGAGAGAGAAAGAAGAAACATCGTCTGCAGGTAGGGAGAGAAAAGCGAAGAACGAAGGCGGCAGGTTCAGTCTGCGTGCGCAGGTGCACAGACGCGAGCCCATACGCCGAAAAAATTTAATACCAGACATCTGGGAAGGGTTCCAGACGTCTGGGCCACTTCCCAGACGTCTTAAACTACGTCTGATGCCCATGTTTGTAACAATATAACAAACTCAAAGGAAGTTTCGTCCCTAAAACTTGTACTAACTAGGGTGCGAGAAAGAACAATATATACATAACAAACTCAAAGAGGACCGAAGCCAGTCCGAAAAGACGTACCCGTGAAAAGCTCCGGGTACCGCTCCCGCATCGCCACCTCAAGCTCCCAGGTAGCCTCCTCATACCGCTGGCTTCTCCACAGAACCTTCACCAGGGGTATTTGCTTCCGTCTCAGACTATGGACGGCTCTGTCCAAAATCTGCACTGGCCGCTCGGGGTAGGTCAAGTCGTCGCCCACCTCGATGCTCTCGTGGCTCAGGAGGTGACTGGGATCGGCGACATACTTGCTGAGGTTGGACATGTTGAACACGTCGTGCACACCAGAAAGCTGGGGAGGGAGGGCAAGCCTGTAAGCAACGGGTCCAACCCACTCCAGGACCTCAAAGGGCTCCACAAACCTCGGCGCAAGCTTCCCTCTCACCCCAAACTGCTGTAGGCCCTTCATGGGCGAAACACGAAGGAAGACGTGGTCCCCAACCTCGAACTGCACCTCTCTGCATTTCCGATCCACGTAGCTCTTTTGCCTACTCCTGACAGTGCGGAGTCACCTGTGAATCTGCTCGACTACCTCTTGACTCTACCGGATCAGCCTGGGGCCAACCTCCCACTTGGTCCCCACCTCAACCCAACTCAAGGGTGCCATACATCTCCGTCTGTACAGAGCCTCATAGGGAGCCATGCCAATGCTTGAGTGATAACTATTGTTGTATGCAAACTCCGCCAGGGGCAAGTGCTCCTCCCAAGAGCCCCTCCAGTCCAGTACATAGGCATGCAAAAGGTCCTCAAGTGTCTGTATCGTGCGCTCCGAATGTCCATCCGTCTGGGGGTGGTAACCTATACTGAATCTCAACCGCGTCCCCAGGGCCTGCTGAAACTCAACCCAAAACTGGAACGTAAAGCGAGTATCCCGATCGGATACGATCTCCCACGGAACTCCTTGTAGACGTACCACGTCGCGGATATACCTCTCTGCCAACTGTGCTAGTCCCAAAGTGACTCGGATCGGCAAGAATCGCACCGTCTTTGTCAATCTATCAACGATTACCCAGACTGCGTCGTGTCCTCACTGGGTAACAGGTAGGCCCACCACCAAGTGCATGGTGATGCTCTCCCACTTCCACTCTGACACTGGAAGTGGCTGTAGCAGCCCTGCAGGCCTCTGATGCTCGGCTTTCACCTGCTGGCACACTAAACACTGCTACACGAATTCACCCACATCCTGCTTCATTCCCTTCCACCAAAACTCGCGTCTCAAGTCATGGTACATCTTCGTGTTTTCGGGATGTGTGGTGAATCTGGAACCGTGTGCCTCAGTCAGGAGCTCTCTCAATAGCTCCTCGTCTTTGGGAATGCACAGACGTCTCCTCAGGCGCATCACCTGGTCTGTGAAAGAAAAGTCCCCCGGGTCTCCTGACAGTACTCTATCGCTCAAGGACTACAGGTACGGGTCAGCCATCTGTCCTGTGATGACGCGATCTATCAGCTCTGGCCTCGTCTGTCGTGTCACAGTCACTGCCCCACAGTGCCCCCGTAACTCTAGGGGTCGCCAACTGCCCATCTCCTCCAAAAGGCTCCAACTCTGCACCTATAAACTGGCCAAGTGTGCAGGTGCCTTCCGGCTCAAGGCGTCTGCCACCACGTTGGCCTTTCCTTGGTGGTAGGAAATGCTGCAGTCATAGTCCCTCAGGAGCTCCAGCCAACATCTCTATCTCATGTTGAGCTCCTTCTGGTCAAAAAGGTATCTGAGGCTCTTGTGATATGTGAAAATCTCGAAGGTCTCACCGAACAAGTAGTGCCTCCAGGTCTTCAGGGCGAAGACAACAGCTGCGAGCTCTAGGTCGTGGGTAGGGTAGCTATGCTCATGGGGCTTCAGTTGCTGCGAAGCGTAAGCGACAACGTGACCCCTCTACATGAGCACACCCCCAAACCCCTGCAAGGAGGCGTCCGTGTACACAACGAACCCGCCACTACTATCAGGGATGGTGATCACGGGGGCCGAAGTCAGCCACTCCTTCAGCTCCTGAAAACATGCCTCACAGGCGTCTGTCCAAGTGAAGGGCACGTCCTTCCGAGTCAACTGTGTCATAGGACGTGCAATCTGTGAAAAGCCCCTGATAAACCGTCTGTAGTAGCCTGCCAGTCCCAGGAAACTGCGAATCTCAGTAACCGTACGCGGTCTCTCCCACCTGATCACTGCCTCGACCTTGGCTGGGTCCACCGCCAAGTCATCTCCAGAGATCACATGACTTAAGAAGGTCACCTCCCTCAACCAGAACTCGCACTTGCTGTATTTGGCGTACAGCCTATGTCGTCTCAGTGTGTCCAGAACCATCTGCAAGTGCTGTCCGTGCTGCGTCTGATCTCGAGAATAGATGAGCACATCGTCAATGAATACCACCACCAACTGGTCCAAGTACGGTCTAAACACCCGATTCATCAGGTCCATGAAGGCAACGGGGGCATTGGTCAGCCCAAATGGCATGACCAAAAACTCGTAGTGTTCGTACCAGGTGCGGAAAGCTGTCTTGGAGACGTCTGCCACCTTGATCCTCAACTAGTGGTATCCAGACCTCAAGTCGATCTTGGAGAATACCGTGGCACCTCGCAGCTGGTCAAACAAGTCATTGATCCTCGGTAGCGGATATCTGTTCTTGATGGTGACCCTATTCAGCTGTCGGTAGTCCACACAAAGGCGTAGGGTACCATCCTTCTTCTTTACAAACAATACCGGGGCTCCCCAGGGAGATGCACTGGGCGTCACAAGGCCCTTCTCCAAAAGATCCTGCAACTGAAACTTGAGCTCTCGCAGCTCAAGTGGTGCCAACCTGTATGGTGCGGTGGAGATGGGGCTGGTCCCTGGTACTAGTGAGATCTCAAACTCGATCTCACGCTCGGGCGGTAGTCCTGGCAACTCGTATGGGAACACGTCGGGGTACTCTCTGACCACCGGGATACTCTGGAAGTCTGCCACAGGGCTAGGCTCTGCCACCACACAGGCTAGGAAGCCCTCACACCCCTCGCGCAAAAGTCTCGCCGCCCGAAGTGCAGAAATGCACCTGAAGCCTCCATCCACTGGCTGATCGTGGAACTCGAAAGAAGGCAACTTCGGTATGGAGAAGAAGATCTTCCTCTCAAAATAGTCCATCAAAGAGTGGTAAGCGGACAGCCAATCCATTCCCAGAATTACGCCAAACTCCTCCATCTGTATCATAATCAGGTCATCGGGAAGGCTATGTCCCCTAATACTGACCTCGCAACCCGTGTATACCTCCTTAGCTACAAACAGCTGACCACCTAGATTTCTAATTACCACTAATCCCCTAATGGAGTGCTATCAGACTCCATAGTAGCAACAACTCGTGTGGCAAGACGGTACATCGTACTAGAATGCAGGAATTACATACTCCAGAAAAAAAAACAAACAAACCATGTAACCATACCTGTCACCGTATGGATTGAAGCTATGATGTCTCCATGGGTCACGACATCACGACACTCCTCGGTACTGGGGGTGGACAAAACAGGTAGGCCTGGGGTGGAGCTAGTGACAATGGGCCAGTATCCTCCTCGTGGCGGCTGTCCTCCCTCAGGTACCTCGAACCCACGACCACCCAACTGGCCCTCAATGCTCGAAGCGATGAGCGTCTGCTGTGCCCCAGCCCTAGACGGGTAGTCCCTCCTGAAATGGCCCTGCTGGCCACACTGGTAGCAGAGGGGAACTCGATGCCTCCTCTCGGTGGGTCCCTGTTAGTGGCTGGGCGAGGGTTCGGTGCTAGCAGCTGGCCCCTGTCAAGGGCCTCCAAAGGTCACTGATGGCCCTGCAAAATGTGACGGCTCTCCTGCGGGTGCCACGTGCCTCCATTGAGCTCTCCTAACCCGCCTAGTGTGATGGCGGAAATCTCGTTCGACGATAAACTCCCCTGTTGTACCCTCGGAAGAGAGATGAGGGGGTGGCAAAGTGGGTGGAAGCTGAAATTCTTCTCGAACCACCTCATGGATCAGATGGACGAGGTCTGGAAATGGTATGTTCAGGAGAAGAGGAGGGGTAGCATGTACTCCAAGCTCGACACATCTGTCCCTCGGACCTTGACCTCGGCCACGCCCGCGACCCACCCTCCTAGCTCCACGACAAGGCATCTCCAGCAATGGAGACGCAAAAGCAAAATGGAAACACGTCAATAAGAAATGATATCTAACAAAGAAGTCTAAGAGCTCATGTCAAAAGAACGTTGTGGTGGCTACTCTAGTTGAAAACACGTGAATTGGTTATTTTCCTATCAGTTGGTTCACTTCTCGGGACCACCTTGCTCTGATACCATCTTGTAACAACCCGATTCCTAAATCCCTACGAGACATGAGAATCGAACCAACTCGACTAATCCCAAGACCCAGTCGTCCAACGAGAAAGTAACCAAAAGAGCAGTAAAATAAACCACATTCACCATGTATATAACTAGCAGTAAGAAAATACAGTAGTAAAGAAAGGAAATACTACAGTATACACCACCACAACAGAAGAGAAATAAACATGTACATAACATGAAGCTTACAATAAAGAGAGTACAGGGAGTAACAGAAAACTACTCACTATAGCGGAAAGAAAAGTACAAAAGGTACTACAGGTAACACTACTGGGCTCTACTAGGCCCAGCGCCCTCTGCAGCCGCTGACTCTGGCTGCCCAACACCTGGTCCTGAAAGGGTAACAAGGGTGGCACGTCAGCGAAACACTGAGTAGAGTGACAACTAAAAGCTGAAAGAAGCAGTAGAGTGTACAGCAGCTGTTATATTTTTACTTTCTTTATTTATATTTTTCCATTTATTCACAGTTGATTTATTTCTCAGATCCTTCTCTTGATCTTGAATGTTCCTCGTGGGAATGATCTTGATTGCAGTCTTTTCTGAAAAGTAGAAGTAACACGTGGTGCTCTCCTGGCCGGGAGAGTCCCTCGTGGTGGTCCTACCCTCAGTCAACCACCCTAAGGTCGCTGACAGACATAACGGTGACTACGGCACTCACGATAAGCGCATGGGTAGCTACCCCGCACTGGCACGCGGTCAGTAGTTTCCGTTAACGGGTGCGCCCAAAGCACAGCACGGAACCAGTATAAGGCAGAGCGCTCTCAGTAACAGGGGTCCAGCCCCTCCACAGTAACCAAACAGGGGTCTTGCCCCTCCACAGTCTGCGTAAACTCGCCTGACTACCCTGGTTTGCCCAGTGGGCCTAACAAGTCGGTGTAGGAAGGCTAGCAGAACCCCGGGGCCTGTGGGGTAGCTAGTGCTCTCCCTATACTAGTAGCTTTCCCTGGTACGGTGTACACGAGGGCCAAGAGTTGGTACAAAGTGGCCAGACCTAACCCCGGGTCCCTAGGGCGGCTGGCTCTCCTCTACACTAAGAGGTAACAGGTGCTTTCCCTGGTACTACGTACCCAAGGGACAACAAACTTTCCCATTCACTTTTCCAGCTCCATCCCATTTATTTCCAGGAGCTCTACTCCTAATTCCCCGTAGGGTTCATACTCATGTTTCTCAGGCCAAGCCATACTAGGTTTCATCATGTCAGGTTGATACGCATATAATACGTGTTTCAACATTCAACTTCCTTTTTCTTTCCAATTTGTATAAAAACAGCTCATATTTAATTTCAACCAACAGAATTTACATGCAACAGTTACTAGTAATAGTACTCTACATTCCACAGGCAGCTGTTATCCAATTTCATGTAATTATTATTATTTTATCCACTTATCCAAGACTGCAATGTATATATATATACAGCTAGTTTTCCAGTCCTAGATTCATGCCATACCCTAGGATCCATCATTCAATCTAGTTTTCCAATCCTAGGATTCATGCAATGCCCTAGGATCTATCATTCAATCTAAGTTCTCAGTCCTAGGGTTCATGCAATGCCCTAGACTCTATTAATTGTTGCATAATTGTACAAATTTTGTTAACTAAATTAAAGGGCCACTCTACCCGCGAAACTGGGAGTACTGGGGGCGTGGTCGACAATCCCGCGCGCCTCTGCAATCCCCAAAATCGCAACAGAACGTGGTCCTAACACAAGGATCAATCACAAGGAGTTTCTCATAACAGTATACAATTACTGTAAACAGGTAGAGGAAATAAATCTGGAAGAACGAAACTGGAAACGCAGAAAAGGGACTCCAAACGGACCCTAAACGGGTCAAAAACGACGAGTCTGCCCAAAATCAGACATCCGGAACTTCTTCCAGACGTCTTAAAAGGTTGATCATGCCATACCTCGGTCTGCGCAGTCTTTCAGACATCCAGAAGCCCACTGGATTGTCTGGTCCTAGTTCCCAGACGTCCGATTGTCACCCCAGACGTCTGGAGGTCCTCTCCAACGTCTGGTACTGTGCCCAGACGTCTGATCCGTGTGGGATGGCGAGCCCTCGCGCCCTCCCGAACAGAACCTGTGCACACACACACTCACTCTCATCACGAAGAGGCGCAGAAGAACGTGGCGGACGGCTGAATGGCCGTACACACGTAAAAAGAAGTAGGAAAATATTGTACCTGTCAGACATCTGGACCTTCCTCCAGACAACTTTGCCGTCATCCGGACGTAAGTCCAAACGTCTGATTCTAGGAAGTTTTCCTAGAATCAGGACCCTTTTCGCTCTCCGCCCGCGACGCACGGCCGTGCCGCGCCGTGTCCGCCTGCTGCTCGAGCTGCAGCAGCTCCTCCGCGCCACCCCACGCTCGTTGCTCTCCCGCCGGCCGGCTCTAGCTGCCCCGGCAAGCTCGCACCTTCGCAGTCAAGCTTTCTTCTTCCTCTCGCAACACTCCTCCTTCCCGCACGCTCGCAGCAGCCGCTGCTGCCGCACTTGCTCACTCGCTCGCTCGCGCTCTCACTGGCAGGGAGAAGGAGAAGAAGAAGAAGAAGGCGGTGGAGTGAGGGTGAGGGAGTAGGCAGTGGTATTTGAAGGCAACGCGGGGAGAGAGAGAAAGAAGCGACGTCGTCTGCAAGGAGGGAGAGAAAAGCGAAGAACGAAGGCGGCGGGTTCAGTCTGCGCGCGCAGGCATGCAGACACGAACCCGTACGCCGAAAAAATTTAATACCAGACGTATGGGCCACTTCCCAGACATCTTAAACTACGTCTGATGCCCATGTTCATAATAATATGGGCTTCAAAGTAGATTGTTCAAGCCCCATCTATAGGTACTTTGAGCTGAAAGTATTGGGTAAGTTATCTTGTGCCAATTTTCTTTAGATTATTCAACAATCTTTGTTCATTCAAGTATTAACATTACCTTGAATCTTCTATAAATTATCTTGGCCTACTGTTGTCATTTTGAATTCTTTCTATGTCCCTTAGCAAGATTTTCCTTCATTATCCTTTTACTCATGAAATTTTTTTACTTTATTTTGTTTTTGGAGACTTTATCAAAATAATAAATCTGGTGGTGTTTATTTTTATCACATTGTTATCTTTCTTCTCCAATAAAATAATTATTACTATGTTGAATCACTTGTTTATAAATATAGTTATGTTTGAGAATGTCATTGTGAGTTGCACTATAAGTTATCATATAGTCTATTTGAAAATGTTGCTTGTAGTTACATACATCTTTGCAAAAACATATTTGCCAGGATTTCGGTGTCAAAAGACCCTTTTGCATTATGTTTATATTTTATACACTCTGGTGCATCCAAGGTTGCACATGAGGTTCTACTGGCATTTGAAGGTAACACTTCATCTATTATAGTAGGTCATAGCTTAATCATGAATCTTAGGGTTGGAATTGAATGTAGATTAATATGTAAATATATGCAAGTGTTGTGGTGGGGTTTGTCCACTTGCTTCTCTCTCATAAATAATTCTATGCATGTGATGTAGTGGGGTGTGCCCACTTATTTTTAATAGAATATCATGTAAATATAAATATAAGTAGATTTTCCATAATTGTTATGTTAAATAGGTATTTCTTTGAGTAAAACATTAGACTATAAGGAAAATTTTGTCAAATTTTCTTCCTAGAAGCCATAAATTGTAGGAAAACTTAGTATATTTCTTACAAGTAGATATGCACATTGACTACAAGTTAGATGCATGTGATTAAACAACATGAAATAAGAACATTAGGGTTGTAGACACGGGTCTCAAAGTAGAAGACATGGATATCTAGTGATTAATTATTATGTTGAAAGGTAATTATTTATTTCTTTTTTCATTTATAGTTTGACTTTTATTTAATTGTTATTGAGTTTATGTTATGATGTTGCAAATGTCGAGGATATGCTTTAATATGTCACTAGAGCCAAAGCATGTTGAGGATGTTATTGACCTCAACGTTAGTCACACAAATCCTCTAGCTGGTGAGTGGAAGAGATAAAGGCTCAAGATCCATAGATCATGACAATAGTGATGACATGCCTCCTTCTACTTACATGGCTCAATAGGTCTATAAATTGTTTTTATTTCTTTGTCTATTGAACTTTTTGTTAAACTATGCTTAAAATATTATGTTGTAAAGCATGCATATATTCTAGACTTTAAGATGTTAAATTAGATTAGTATAGTGTTGAATTAGAAAAATTTATTGTCAGAAATAGATGTATATATGGTGGTTTTAGATCGTGACTTTTCTGGATTGTCAAGTTCTTATTTTAGTATATGTAAAGAAATTATTTCAATATTTTTTTGAATGTGAAATGTAAATGTTAATTATGATTTCACTTTCTTTATAAGTGTTTGTTGTGATTATGGTAACATGCACATATAGGAAATATGAGTAGTAGGAAAGGAAAAAAAAACATCTTATATGATCTTAAGATGACGTTAAAATATCGTTTAAAATGTTTAAATGCGATGTTTAAATGTCATCTAAAGTAGTCTAAAGTGAGGTTTAAACATTGTTAAAAATGCTTAAAGTGATGTTTAAACCTGATTAAAATATGTGTAAACAATATCAAATGATCATTGAAAGTTTCCAAATAGGATAAAAAAGATAAATAAACGTCGTGAAAATAAGTATAAGATAACTTTTAAATGTTTTTTTAAGTTATCTAAAGTAACATTTAAACATCACAATAGGATGAATAAAAGGACATTTAAATGTCGCTAAAAGAAGTATAAGATGACATTTAGGTGTCTTTGAAAGCTACCTAAAGTAATGTTTAAACGTAATACTAGAATGCATATTGGGAATGTTTAAACATCACAAAAAAAGACATAAGATTACATTTAAACGTAACTAAAAAAGATATAACATGACTGTTACGACCCGTTTCCCGAATCCCTACGAGACACGAAAATCGAACCGACTCGACTGATCCCAAGACCTAGTCGTCCAATGAGAAAGTAACCAAAAGAGTAGTAAAATAAATCACATTCACCATGCATATAACTAGCAGCAACAAAAGTACAGCAGTAAAGAAAAGAACTACTACAGTACACACCACCACAACAGTAGAGAATTAAACAGGTACATAAACATGATGCTCACAATAAAAGAGTACAGTGGTAATAGAAAATACTCACTACAACAGAAGAAATGGTACAATAGGTACAACACAAGTAAAACTACTGGGCTTTACTAGGCCTGGCACCCTCTACAGCCGTAGGCTCTGGCTGCTCAACACCTGGTCCTGAAAAGGTGACAAAGGTGACACGTCAGCGAAACGCTGAGTAGAGTGGCAACCAACTAGCTAAGAAAATAGTATGGTGGACAAGTAGCTATTATTTTTAATTTCTTTCTTTATTTTCTACTTACTCATTCTTGAATTATTCCTCAGATCTTTCTCTTGATCTCGAATGTTCCTCGTGGAAACGATCTTGATTGCAGTCTTTTCCGAAAAGTAGTAGCATGTGGTGCTCTCCTGGCCGGGAGAGTCCCCCGTGGTGGTCCTACCCATAGTCAACCACCCCAAGGTCATTGACAGACGTAACGGTGACTACGGCACGCGCTATAAACGCACGGGTAGCTATCCCGCACTGGCACGCGGTCAGTCGTTTCTATTAACGGGTGCGCCCCAAAGCACAGCACAGAACCAATATAAGGTAGAGCCCTCTCAGTAACAGGGGTCTAGCCCCTCCACAGTAACCAACCAGGGCCCCTCCACAATCCGCGCACCCTCGCCTAACTACCCTGGTTTGCCTAGTGGGCCTAACAAGTAGGTGTAGGAAGGCTAGCAGAACCCCGGGGCCCATGGGCATATTTCTTTAACTAAGCCAATTTAGGATTCATCATTTCAGCTTTGTATTCATATAGCCCATGTTCTCAACAGTTAATATCCATTCATAAGCAAGCAACTGTTATCCAACTACAGGCAATTATCATTTGTCTTTCTACCTTTCCAAGACTACAATCCATATATTCACGACATTCATTTCAGTGTTTCTGTTCCTAGGATTCATGCCACACCTTAGGATCTATCATTCAATCTAGTTTTCCAATCCTAGGATTCATGCCATACCCTAGGATCTATCATTCAATCTAGCTTTCCAATCCTAGGGTTCATGCCATACCTTAGAATCTATTAATTATCTCACAAGTGCATAATTGTTGATAAACAATTAAAGGGAGCCACTCTACCTGCAAAACTGGGAGTACTGGGGGCATGATCGGCAGATCCTCGTGCCTCCTCAACCCCCAGAGCCGCAACGGAACGGGGTCCTAACACAATGATCAAACACAAAGAACTACTCAGAACAGGATACAAGTACTGTAAACAAGTAGAGGAACTAATTCTGAGAAGAATGAAATTTGAAACGCGGAAAACGGACTTTGAATGGATCCTAAACGGGTCAAAAACAACCAGTCTGTCCCAAATCAGATGTCTGGAACATCTTCCAGACGTCTTAAACGATGGTTCAGGTCATACCTTACTTCTGCACGGTTCGTCAGACGTCCAGAATCCTGCTGAACCATCTGGACCTAGTTCCAGACGTCCGACTATCACTCCGGACGTCTGGAGACCCTATCCATTGTCTAGTGCTGTGGCCAGACGTCTAATCTGTGTGGGAGGGCGTGCCCTTGCGCCTTCTCGAACGAACCCTACACGCGTACGTAATCGATCTCAGCACGGCAAAGAAGTAGATCCTTCGGCGGAACGGCCTGCATGACCGTACACGCGAAAGGAGAAGGAAAAGAAATATTGTACCTTTCAGACGTCTGGATCTCACTCCAGACGTCCCCCGCGCCATTTGGACGTAGGTCCAAACGTCTGATTTTGGGAAATTTTTCCAGAATTAGGACCTCCTCGAACTCCGCCTGCTACGCATGGCCGTGCCGCGGCCGCTCGCTTGCTGCCTGAGCTGCAGCAGCACCTCCCCAGTGCCACGCTCCCTCTGCACGCCCGCCGGCCGACCTTGGCTGCTCCATAGAGCTTGCACAGTCCCGTTCTACCTCTTCTCCCTCTCGCTACACCTCCTCCTCCCCGCGCACATCCGGCAGCAACGGCTACCCTCGCCCTCTCACTCTCATGCTAACAAGAAGAAGGAGACGGTTGTTACGAACAGGCGCTCCAAACGTCCTTTAAGACGTCTGGGAGGTGGCCCAAACGTCGTACAAGACGTCTGGAATCACTTATAGACGTCTGACCAGAAGTCTGGGATCATTTCCAGACGTCTGGAAATCGGTTATTTTGGCACGCTACTGTTCGCTTGCGTGCCTGAGAGCGCAGACCTACGTTTTCTCTCTCTCTCCCTCCTTTTCCCTCTCTCCTGCGGCCGCAGACGCCTCTGCCGCATTCTCTCTCTCCTCCTCGCGCAGCCTTAAAATGGCCACGCCTCTCCCTCACTCCCATCATCTCCGCCTCCTTCCTCTTCTCCTTCAGCCAGTGCGCGAGAGCGAGCGCGAGGGTGCAGCGGCAGCGACAGCTGCGGTGAGCGTGGGAGGAGGTGCTACGCATGGGAGAGGCGCTCGGTCGTGAGGGCGAGCTCGCCAGGGCTGCTAGGGCCGACCGACGGGGGGCACAGCGGGCGCGGAGCGATGCGGGAGGACTGCTGTGGCTCGAGCAGCAGGAGGAGCACTCGCAGTGCGGCCGGGCGTCGCGAGCGGAGGGCGAGTGGCGCCCTGGTTCTGGAAAATTTTCCAGAATCAGACGTCTGTGCTTCTAGACAGACGACGGGAACGACGTCTGGAAGACTGTCCAAATGTCTGAAAGGTGAGTTTTTCCATCTTCTTCCTTCCCTTCGATTGACCGTACTAAGAGAGAGAGGAAATGGGTACGCGCAGGGTCGGAGATTCCCATCCAACGCGAATCAGACGTCTAGCTACAGTGCCAGACGGCGGGAACGACTTCCAGACGTCCTGGGTGACCATCGGACGTCTGGGAACTAGGCCAGACGCCCCCGCAGGCTTCTGGACGTCTGAGAGCCCATGCAGAGCGAGGTAATTCCCTGATCCACTTTTTAAGACGTCTGGAAGAAGTTCCAAATGTCTGATTTTGCACTGTTTCGTCGTTTTCGACCCGTTTCGGGCCCGTTCGGGCTCCATTTTCCGCGTTTTGAGTTGCGTTCTTTTTGTAATTACATCCTCTACCTGTCTACAGTAGCTGTATACTGTTTTGAGAAGTTCCTTGTGTTTGATCCTTGTGATAGGACCCCATTCCATTGCAGTCTCAGGGGTTGTGGAGGCACGCGGGATTCCCGACCACGCCCCCAGTTCGCCTGTTGTAACTGGTAGAGTGGCTTTAAGTATAATCCGTTAAATTATGAAACCATAAATAGAACCTAGGACATTGCATGAATCTTAGGAATGAGAAATAGATTGAATGGTAGATTCCTAGGGTGTTGCATGAATCCTAGGGCTGGAAAACTAGATTGTATGATAGATCCTAGGATATGGCATGAATCCTAGGACGGGAAAACTAGTGGAATGTATGAATACTGCAGTCATGGAAAATGTGGAAAGGAAATAATAGCTGCCTGTGAATTGAATTAACAGCTGCCTGTTATGAATAAATGAACATGATTAAGAATATGGGATGTAGGAACGTGAAACTGGAATGGTGAAACCGGAATGTTCTGAGTTAAAGAGCTGGAACCCTACGGGGAATTAGGAGTAGAACTCCTGGAAAGTGAATGGAATAGAATTGGGGAAGTGAGCTGGCCCTTGAGTACGGTGTACCAAGGAGAGCGACTGTCCCCCTGCTTAGTGCAGAGCGGAGCCAGCCGCCCCAGGGACCCGGGGTTAGGACTGGCCACTCTGTACCGACTTGCTGGCCCTCGTGTACGTAGTACCGAGGAGAGCTACTAGTGTAGGGGAGGTACTAGCTACCCCACGGGCCCCGGGGTTCTGCTAGCCTCCCACACCGACTTGTTAGGCCCACTGGGGCAAACCAGGGTAGTCAGGCGATGGTGCGTGGACTGTGGAGAGGCAAGGCCCCTGTTTGGTTACTGTGGAGGGGTTGGACCCCTATTACTGAGAGGGCTCTACCCTGTACTGGTTCCGTGCTGTGCTTTGGGCGCACCCGTTAACGGAAATGACTGACCGCATGCCAGTGCGGGTTAGCTACCCATGCGTTTACCGTGCGTGTCGTAGTCACTGTTATGTCTGTCAGTGACCTTAGGGTGGTTGACTGAGAGTAGGATCACCACAGGGGACTCTCCCGGCCAGGAGAGCACCACGTGCTACTTCTACTGTTTGGAAAAGACTGCAATCAAGATCGTTCCCATGAGGAACATTCGAGATCAAGTGAAGGATCTGAGAAATAGATAAATTGTGAAACAATAGAAAGACGTAAATAAAGGAAGAAAGAAAATTAAACAGCTACTGTACACTTTACTGTTTCTTTAGTTTAGCTGCCACTCTACTCAGCGTTTTGCTGATGTGTTACACTCGTTACCTTTCAGGACCAGGTGTTGAGCAGCCAGGGTCAGCGGCTGCAGAGGACGCTGGGCCGAGTAGGGTCCAGTAGAGTTACCACTATTCTCTTGTACCTCTTTTTGTTCCGTTATAGTGAGTAGTTCTTGTTTCCGCTGTACTTTTCTTTACCTGCAGTTCATATTATGTTATGAATGTTGTTCTACTGTTGTGGTGGTATATGCTGTAGTGGTTTCTTTCCTTACTGCTGTATTTCCTTACTGTTAGTTGTATTCATGCTGAATGTGGTTTATTTTACTGCTCTTTTGGTTACTTCCTCGTTGGACGGACTAGGTCTTGGGATTAGTCGAGTCGGTCCGGTTCTCGTGTCTCATAGGGACTTGGGAATCGGGTCGTTACAAGATGGTATCAGAGCAAGGTCATCCCGAGAAGTGAATCAACTGACTGGAAAAATAACCAATTCACATGTCAATAACTAGAGTAGCCACCACAACATATCTCTTGACATGATCTCTTAGACGTTTTCGTTAGGTACTGTTCCGTACTGACATATTTCGTTGTTTTGCGTCTCCTTGTAGGAGATGCCTCGTCGTGGAACTAGGAGGGTGGGCCGCGGGCACGGCCGAGGTCGGGGCCCGAGGGACAGATGTGTCGGGCTTGGAGTACATACTACCCCTCCTCTTCTCCTGAGCATACCGTCTCCGGACCTCGTCCAACTAATTCGAGAGGTGGTTCGTGAAGAATTTCAGCTTCCATCCACATCGCCACCCCCTCCTCCCCCTTCCGAGCGTACGACAGGGGAGTTGGTGGTGGAACAAGATTTCCGCCGTCACACTAGGGGTGTTAGGAGAACCCAAAGGAGACACGTGGCATCCGCAGGAGAGCCGTCACGTTTTACAGGGCCATTAGTGGCCTTTGGGGGCCCTCGACAGGGGCCAGTCGCCAGCACCGGACCCCCGCCCAGCCGACAGCAGGGACCCACTGAGGGCAGGAGTCAGGTTCCCCTCTGTTACCAGTGTGGCCAACCAGGCCACATCAGGAGGGACTGCCCGTCTAGGGCAGTGAGGTCAGCAGATACTTCCCGCGCAGAGCACTGGAGGGCGCGCAGGAGGCCGCGGTTCCCAGGCACGAGGAGGAGGACAGCAGTCACGAGGAGGGTACCGACCAGCACCTACCCGTCCGACGCAGAGTGTGGCTGCTTCGTCTGCACCTAGAGATGAAGGGCGTATCAATGCCCTGACACACAGGGACGCCAGAGCTTTGGGATCGGTGGTGGCAGGTATGGTTTCAGTTTTCGGCAGACTCGTTTACACGCTTTTCGATTCCGACGCTACGCACTCGTTTGTCGTAGCCAGTTTCGCAGTTAGTTTGGACTGGGATTATACACTGTTAGAGAATCCGTTCGTAATCAGAGGTCTGAGTGGTCAGCTGTTTGTAGCTGAGGAGGTGTACACGGATTGCGAGGTCAGCGTCGGGGGACATAGCCTGCCAGCTGACCTGATTATGATACAGATGGAGGACTTTGGAGTGATTCTGGGGATGGTTTGGCTGTCCGCTTACCACGACTTGGTGGACTGTTTTGAGAGGAAGATTGTCTTCTCCATGCCGGAGTTGCCTTCTTTCGAGTTTCACGGACAGCCAATGGACGGAGATTTCAGGTGCATTTCGGCACTTCGGGCGGCGAGACTTTTGAGCCAGGGGTGTGAGGGCTTCCTAGCTTGTGTGGTGGCAGAGCTCAGCCCTGTGGTAGACTTCCAGAGTATCCCGGTGGTCAGAGAGTACCCTAACGTGTTTCCAGACGAGTTACCAGGACTACCACCCGAGCGTGAGATCGAGTTTGAGATCTCACTAGTACCAGGGACCAGCCCCATCTCCACCGCGCCATACAGGATGGCATCGCTTGAGCTGCGAGAGCTCAAGTCCCAGTTGCAGGACCTTTTGGAGAAGGGTTTCGTGAGGCCCAGTGCATCTCCCTGAGGAGCCCCGGTACTGTTTGTGAGGAAGAATGATGGTACCCTACGCCTTTGTGTGGACTACCGACAGCTGAATAGGGTCACCATCAAGAACAGATATCCGCTGCCGAGG
Organism: Thalassia testudinum; assembly: GCA_037157565.1. NCBI lineage: Eukaryota > Viridiplantae > Streptophyta > Magnoliopsida > Alismatales > Hydrocharitaceae > Thalassia > Thalassia testudinum. The sequence continues at coordinate 7,397,067 of JAZHRO010000040.1, read as the reverse complement.
ATCGACGACTTGTTTGACCAGTTGCGGGGTGCCACGGTGTTTTCCAAGATCTAATTGAGGTCTGGATACCACCAGTTGAGGATCAGGGAGACCGACGTCTCAAAGACAGCTTTCCACACCCGGTACGGACACTACGAGTTTTTGGTCATGCCGTTTGGGCTGACCAATGCCCCCGCTGCTTTCATGGATCTGATGAACCGGGTGCTTAGACTATACTTGGACCAATTCATGGTGGTTTTCATAGATGATGTACTCGTCTATTCTAGAGATCGGACGCAGCACGGACAGCATTTGCGGATGGTTCTGGACACTCTGAGACGACGCAGGCTGTACACCAAGTACAGCAAGTGCGAGTTCTGGTTGAGGGAGGTGACCTTCTTAGGTCATGTGATCTCTGGAGATGGCTTGGCGGTGGATCCAGCCAAGGTCGAGGCAGTACTCAGGTGGGAGAGACCGCGTTCAGTCACTAAGATTCGCAGTTTCCTGGGACTGGCAGGCTACTACAGACGATTCATCAGAGGATTTTCACAGATTGCGCGTCCTATGACACAGCTGACCTGGAAGGACGTGCCCTTCGCTTGGACAGATGCCTGTGAGGCATGTTTTCTGGAGCTGAAGGAGAGGTTGACCTCGGCTCCCGTGCTCACCATCCCTGACAGTAGTGGCGGGTTCGTTGTGTACACGGGCGCCTCCTTGCAGGGGTTAGGAGGTGTGCTCATGCAGAGGGGTCACGTTGTCGCTTACGCTTCGCGGCAACTGAAGCCCCATGAGCATACCTACCCTACCCACGACCTAGAGTTGGCAGCTATTGTCTTCGCGCTGAAGACCTAGAGGCACTACTTGTACGGTGAGACCTTCGAGATTTTCACAGATCACAAGAGCCTCAGATACCATTTTGATCAGAAGGAGCTCAACATGAGACAGAGATGTTGGTTGGAGCTCCTGAAGGACTACGACTGCAGCATCTCCTACCACCCGGGAAAGGCCAATGTGGTGGCTGACGCCTTGAGCCGTAAGGCGCCCGCACACTTGGCCAGTCTACTGTTACAGAGTTGGAGCCTTTTGGAGGAGGTGGGCAGTTGGCGACCTCTAGAGTTACGAGGGTACTGTGGGGCAGTGACGGTGACACGACAGACCAGGCCAGAGCTGATAGACCGCATCATCACAGGACAGATGGCCGATCCGTAGTTGCAGTCCTTGCGTGACAGAGTACTGTCAGGAGACCCGGGGGACTTCTCTTTCACAGACCAGGTGCGGCGCTTGAGGGGATGGTTGTGTGTTCCCAGAGACGAGGAGCTATTGAGAGAGCTCCTGACTGAGGCACACGGTTCCAGATTCACCATACATCCCGGAAACACGAAGATGTACCACGACTTGAGACGCGAGTTTTGGTGGAGGGGGATGAAGCGGGATGTGGGTGAATTCGTGCAGCAGTGCTTAGTGTGCCAGCAGATGAAAGCCGAGCATCAGAGGCCAGCAGGGCCGCTACAGCCGCTTCCAGTGCCAGAGTGGAAGTGGGAGAGCATCACCATGGACTTGGTGGTGGGCATACCTATTACCCAGCGGGGACACGACACAGTCTGGGTAATAGTGGATAGACTGACGAAGACGGCGCGATTCTTGCCAATCCGAGTCACTTTGGGACCAGCACAGTTGGCAGAGAGGTATATCCGTGATGTGGTACGACTACATGGAGTTCCGCGGGAGATCGTATCCGACCGGGATACCCGCTTTACGTTCCAGTTTTGGGCTGAGTTTCAGCAGGCCTTGGGGACGTGGTTGAGGTTTAGTACAGCTTACCACCCCCAGACGGACGGACAGTCTGAGCGCACGATACAGACACTTGAGGACCTTTTGCGTGCCTGTGTACTGGACTGGAGGGCTCTTGGGAGGAGCACCTGCCCCTGGTGGAGTTTGCATACAACAACAGTTATCACTCGAGCATCGGCATGGCTCCCTACGAGGCTTTGTACGGACGGAAGTGTACAGCACCCTTGAGTTGGGTTGAGGTCGGGACCAAGTGGGAGGTTGGCCCCAGGTTGATCCGGCAGAGTCAGGAGGTAGTCGAGCAGATCGACAGGCGACTCCGCACTGTCAGGAGTAGACAGAAGAGCTACGCGGATCGGAGACGCAGAGAGGTGCAGTTTGAGGTTGGGGACCATGTCTTTCTTCGTGTTTCGCCCATGAAGGGCCTGGAGCGGTTTGGGGTGAGAGGGAAGCTCACGCCAAGGTTTGTGGGGCCCTTTGAGGTCTTGGAGCGGGTTGGACCCGTTGCTTACAGGCTTACCCTCCCCCCGCAGCTTTCTGGTGTGCGCGGCGTGTTCCACGTGTCCAACCTCAGGAAGTACGTAGCCGATCCCAGTCACGTACTGAGTCACGAGAGTGTCGAGGTGAGCGACGACCTGACCTACCCCGAGCGGCAAGTGCAGATTCTAGACCGTGCCGTCCGCAGTTTGAGATGAAAGCAAGTACCCCTGGTAAAGGTTTTGTGGAGGAGCCAGCGATACGAGGAGGCTACCTGGGAGCCAGAGGCGGCAATGCGGGAGCGGTACCCTGAACTCTTCGCGGGTACGTCTTTTCAGACTGGCTTCGGTCCTCTTTGAGTTTGTTATGGTTTTTATGACGTTTTCCCGCACCCTAGTTAGTGCAAGTTTCGGGGATGAAACTTCCTTTGAGTTTGTTATATTGTTATGAATGGGTGCTCCAGACGTCCTTTAAGACGTCTGGGAGGTGGCCCAGACGTCGTACAAGACGTCTGGAATCACTTGCAGACGTCTGACCAGACGTCTGAAAATTGGTTATTTTGGCACGCTACTGTTCGTCTGCGCGCCTTAGCGCGCAGACCTGCGTTTTCTCTCTCTCTCCCTCTTTTTCCCTCTCTCCTGCGGCCGCAGACGCCTCTGCCGCATTCTCTCTCTCCTCCTCGCGCAGCATTAAAAGGGCCACGCCTCTCCCTCACTCCCGTCAACTCCGCCTCCTTCCTCTTCTCCTTCAGCCAGTGCGCGAGAGCGAGCGCGAGGGTGAGGCGGCAGCGATAGCCGCGGTGAGCGTGGGAGGAGGTGCTGCACGTGGGAGAGGCGCTCGGCCGTGAGGGCGAGCTCGCCGGGGCTGCTAGGGCTGGCCGGGGGGGGGGGGGGCACAGCGGGCGCGGAGCGACGCGGGAGGACTGCTGCGGCTCGAGCAGCAGGCGGAGCACTCGCAGCGCGGACGGGCATAGCGAGCAGAGCGCGAGTGGCGCCCTGGTTCTGGAAAATTTTTCAGAATTAGACGTCTGTGCTTCTAGATAGATGACGGGAACGACGTCTGGAAGACTGTCCAGACGTCTGAAAGGTGAGTTTTTCCATCTTCTTCCTTCCCTTCGATTGACCGTACCAAGAGAGAGAGGAAATGGGTACGCGCAGGGTCGGAGATTCGCATCCAACGCAAATCAGACGTCTGGCTGCAGTGCCAGACGGCGGGAACGACTTCCAGACGTCCTGGGTGACAATCGGACGTCTGGGAACTAGGCCAGACGCCCCCGCAGGCTTCTGGATGTCTGAGAGCCCACGCAGAGCGAGGTAATTCCCTTATCCACTTTTTAAGATGTCTGGAAGAAGTTCCAGACGTCTGATTTTGCACTGTTTCGTCGTTTTCGACCCGTTTCGGGCCCGTTCGGGCTCCGTTTTCCGCGTTTCGAGTTGCATTCTTTTTGGAATTACATCCTCTACCTATCTACAGTAGCTGTATACTATTTTGAGAAGTTCCTTGTGTTTGATCCTTGTGATAGGACCCCGTTCCGTTGCAGTCTCAGGGGTTGCGGAGGCACGCGGGATTCCCGACCACGCCCCCAGTTCGCCTGTTGTAACACGTAGAGTGGCTTTAAGTATAATCCGTTAAATTATGAAACCATAAATAGAACCTAGGACATTGCATAAATCCTAGGAATGAGAAATAGATTGAATGGTAGATTCCTTGGGTGTTGCATGAATCCTAGGGCTGGAAAACTAGATTGTATGATAGATCCTAGGATATGGCATGAATCCTAGGACGGGAAAACTAGTGGAATGTATGAATACTGCAGTCTTGGAAAATGTGGAAAGGAAATAATAGCTGCCTGTGAATTGAATTAATAGCTTCCTGTTATGAATAAATGAACATGATTAAGAATATGGGATGTATGAACGTGAAACTGGAATGGTGAAACCGGAATGTTCTGAGTTAAAGACCTGGAACCCTACGGGGAATTAGGAGTAGAACTCCTGGAAAGTGAATGGAATAGAATTGGGGAAGTGAGCTGGCCCTTGAGTACGGTGTACCAAGGAGAGCGACTGTCCCCCTACTTAGTGCAGAGCGGAGCCAGCCGCCCCAGGGACCCGGGGTTAGGACTGGCCACTCTATACCGACTTGCTGGCCCTCGTGTACATAGTACCGAGGAGAGCTACTAGTGTAGGGAGGTACTAGCTATCCCACGGGCCCCGGGGTTCTGCTAGCCTCCCACACCGACTTGTTAGGCCCACTGGGGCAAACCAGGGTAGTCAAGCGAGGGTGCGTGGACTGTGGAGGGGCAAAGCCCCTGTTTGGTTACTGTGGAGGGGTTGGACCCCTATTACTGAGAGGGCTCTACCCTGTACTGGTTCCGTGCTGTGCTTTGGGCGCACCCGTTAACGAAAACGACTGACCGTGTGCCACTGCGGGTTAGCTACCCGTGAGTTTTCCGCGCGTGCCGTAGTCACCGTTACGTCTGTCAGTGACCTTTAGGTGGTTGACCGAGAGTAGGATCACGACGGGGGACTCTCCCGGCCAGGAGAGCACCACATGCTACTTCTACTGTTCGGAAAAGACTGCAATCAAGATCGTTCCCACGAGGAACATTCGAGATCAAGTCAAGGATCTGAGAAATAGATAAATTGTGAAACAATAGAAAGACGTAAATAAAGGAAGAAAGAAAATTAAATAGCTACTGTACACTTTACTGTTTCTTTAGTTTAGCTGCCACTCTACTCAGCATTTTGCTGTTGTGTTACACTCGTTACCTTTCAGGATCAGGTGTTGAGCAGCCAGGGTCAGCGACTGCAGAGGACGCTGGGCCGAGTAGGGTCCAGTAGAGTTACCACTATTCTCTTGTACCTCTTTTTGTTCCGTTATAGTGAGTAGTTCTTGTTTCCGCTGTACTTTTCTTTACCTGCAGTTCATATTATGTTATGAATGTTGTTCTACTGTTGTGGTGGTATATACTGCAGTGGTTTCTTTCCTTACTACTGTATTTCCTTACTGTTAGTTATATTCATGCTGAATGTGGTTTATTTTACTGCTCTTTTGTTTACTTCCTCGTTGGACGACTAGGTCTTGGGATTAGTCGAGTCGGTCTGGTTCTCGTGTCTCGTAGGGACTTGGGAATCGGGTCGTTACAACGGTGGAGTCATTGTGAGGGAGAGGAGAGGGGGGAGGTATTTGAAGGAGCCGTGGGGAGAGAGAGAGGAAGAAAAGATGCGCCTACAGGACGGGGAGGGAAGAGAGAGAAGAAAAGAGGGCGGCGGGTCAGTCTACGCGCGCATGCTCGCAGACGCGAATTTGTACACCGCAAAAATTAATTTCCAGACGTCTGACCATATGTCTGGACCAACTCCCAGACATCTTAAAAGGCGTTTGATGCCGGGGTCCTAATAACATAACAAACTCAAAGTTTCATCCCCGAAACTTGTGCTAACTAGGGTGGGGAAAAGAACGATATATGCATAACAAACTCAAAGAGGACCGAAGCCGGTCTAAAAAGACGTACCCTCAAAAAGCTCTGGGTACCGCTCCCATATCGCCCCCTCAGGCTCCGTTCTAGCTTCCTCGTACCGCTAGCTCCCCCACAAAACCTTCACCAGGGGTACTTGCTTCCGTCTCAAACTGCGGACGGCTCTATCGAGAATCTGCACTGGCCACTTGGGGTAGGTCAGGTCGTCACCCACCTCGACGCTCTAATGACTCAGGACGTGACTGGGATCGGCGACGTACTTCCTGAGGTTGGACACGTGGAACATGTCGTGCACACCAGAAAGCTGGGGAGGAAGGGCAAGCCTGTAAGCAACAGGTCCAACCCGCTCCAGGACCTCAAAGGGTCCCACGAACCTTGGCACGAGCTTCCCACTCACCCCAAACCGCTGCAGGCCCTTCATGGGCGAAACGTGAAGGAAGACGTGGTCCCCAACCTCGAATTGTACCTCTCTACATTTCCTATCTGCATAGCTGCTCTGCCTACTCCTGAAAGTGCGGAGTCGCCTGTGAATCTGCTCGACTACCTCTTGACTCTGTCGGATCAGCCTGGGGCCAACCTCCCACTTGGTCCCCACCTCAACCCAACTCAAGGGTGCCGTACATCTCCGTCCATAAAGAGCCTCGTAGGGAGCCATGCCGATGCTCGAGTGATAACTATTATTATATGCAAACACCGCCAGGGGCATGTGCTCCTCCGAAAAGCCCCTCCAGTCCAGTACACAAGCACGCAAAAGGTCCTCAAGTGTCTGTATCATGCACTCGGGTTGTCCGTCCGTCTGGGGGTGGTATGCTGTACTGAACCTCAACCGCGTCCCCAAGGCCTACTGAAACTCAGCCCAAAATTAGGACATAAAACGGGTATCCCGGTCGGATACGATCTCCCGCAAAACTCCGTGTAGACGTACCACGTCGCGGATATACCTCTCTACCAACTGTGCTGGTCCCAAGGTGACTCAGATCGGCAAGAAACGTGCCATCTTCGTCAATCTGTCAACGATCACCCAGACTACGTCGTGTCCTTGCTGGGTAATGGGCAAGCCCACCACCAAGTCCATGGTGATGCTCTCCCACTTCCACTCTGGCACTGGAAGTGGCTGCAATGACCCAACAGGCCTCTAATGCTTTGCCTTCAGCTGCTGGCACACTAAACACTGCTGCACGAATTCACCCACATCCCGCTTCATTCCCCTCCACCAAAAGTCACGCCTCAAATCAAGGTACATCTTTGTGTTTCCTGGATGTATGGTGAATCTGGAACCATGTGCCTCAGTCAGAAGCTCTCTCAATAGCTCCTCGTCTCTGGGAACACACAAGCGTCCCCTCATGCGTAGCACCTGGTCTGTAAAGGGGAAGTCCCCAGGGTCCCCTGACAGCACTCTGTCACGTAATGACCGTAAGTATGGGTCGACCATCTGCCCTGTGATGATGCGATTTATCAGCTCTGGCCTCATCAGTCGTGTCATAGTCACTGCCCCACAGTGCCCCAGTAACTCTAGGGGACACCAACTACCCATCTCCTCCAAGAGGCTCCAACTCTGTGCCTGTAAACTGGCCAAGTGTGCGGGCGTCTTCCGGCTCAAGGCGTCAGCCACCATGTTGGCCTTTCCCGGGTGGTAGGAAATGCTACAGTATAGTCCTTCAGGAGCTCCAACCAAAGTCTCTGTCTTATGTTGAGCTCCTTCTGATCAAACAGGTATCTGAGGCTCTTATGATCTGTGAAAATCTCAAAGGTTTCACCGTATAAGTAGTGCCTCCATGTCTTAACCGCGAAGACGACAGCTGCCAGCTCCAGGTCGTAGGTAGGGTAGCTATGCTTAAGGGGTTTCAGTTGCCACGAAGCGTAAGCGACAACGTGACCCGTCTGCATGAGCACACCCCCTAACCCCTGCAAAGAGGCATCCGTGTACACAACGAACCTGCCACTACTGTCAGGGATGGTGATCACGGGAGCTGAAGTCAGCCTCTCCTTCAGCTCCTGAAAACACGCCTCACAGGAGTCTGTCCAAGTAAAGGGCACGTCCTTCCGGGTCAACTGTGTCATAGGACATGCAATCTGTGAGAAGCCCCTGATAAACCGCCTGTAGTAGCCTACCAGTCCCAAGAAACTGCAAATCTCAGTGACCGTATACGATCTCTCCCACCTGAGCACTACCTCGACCTTGGCTGGGTCCACAGACCTCCCTTAAACAGAACTCGCACTTGCTGTATATGGCGTACAGCCTACGTCATCTCAGTGTGTCCAAAACCATTCCCAAGTGTTGTCCATGCTGTGTCAGATCTCGAGAATAGATGAGCACATCATCAATGAATACCACCACGAACTGGTCCAAGTATGGTCTAAACATCCGGTTCATCAAATCCATGAAGGCAGTGGGGGCATTAGTCAACCCAAACGGCATGACCAGAAACTCGTAGTGTCCGTACCGGTGGCAGAAAGCTGTCTTAGAGACATCTGCCTCCTTGATCCTCAACTGGTGGTATCCAGACCTCAAGTCGATCTTGGAGAATACCGTGGCACCACGCAGCTGGTCAAACAAGTCATCAATCCTCGGCAGCGGATACCTATTCTTGATGGTGACCCTATTCAGCTGTCTGTAATCCACGCAAAGGCGTAGGGTACCATCCTTCATTTTTACGAACAATTTCGAGGCTCCCCAGGGAGACGCATTGGGCCTCACAAAGCCCTTACCTAGAAGATCCCGCAAACTAAGACTTGAGCTCTTGCAGCTCAAGTGGTGCCATCCTGTACGGTGCTGTGGAGATGGAGCTGCTCCCCGGTACCAATGAGATCTCAAACTCGATCTCACGCTCAGGCGGTAGTCCTGGAAACTTGTCTGGAAATACGTCGGGGTACTCTCTAACCACCAGGATACTCTGGAAGTCTACCACAGTGCTGGGCTCCGCCACCACACAAGCTAGGAAGCCCTCACACCCCTAGCTCAAAAGTCTCACCGCCCGAAGTGCAGAAATGCACCTGAAGCCTCCGTCCACTGGCTGCCTGTGGAACTCGAAAGAAGGCAACTCCGGTATGGAGAAGATGATCTTCCTCTCAAAGCAGTCCACCAAGGCATGGTAAGCGGACAACCAGTCCATCCCCAGAATTACGCCAAAGTCCTCCATCTGTATCATAATCAGGTCAGCGGGAAGGCTGTGTCCCCCAACACTGACCTCGCAACCTGTGTACACCTCCTCGCTACAAACAGCTGACCACTCGGACCTCTGATCACAAACGGATCCTCTAACAACATACAGTCCTGCCCCAAACTACCCGTGAAACTGGCAGCGACAAATGAGTGCGTAGCGTCGGAATCGAAAAGTGTGTAAACAAGTCTGCCGGAAACTGAAACCATACCTACCACCACTGATCCCGAAGCTCTGGCATCCCTGTGAGTCAGGGCGTTGATACGCCCCTCAACCCTAGATGCGGACGAAGCAGCCATGCTCTGCATCGGATGGGTAACTACTAGCTGGTACCCGCCCCGTGACTGCTGTCCTCCTCCTCGCGCCTGGAAACTGCGGGCTCCTACTCGCCTCCAGTGCTCTATGCGGGAAGCATCTGCTGACCTCCTGTCCTAGACGAGTAGTCCCTCCTGATGTGGCTCGGCTGGCCACACTGGTAGCAAAGGGGAACTTGACTCCTACCCTCAGAGGGTCCCTATTATCGGCTGGGTGGGGGTCCGGTGCTAGCAGCTGGCCCCTGTCGGGGGCTCCCAAAGGCCACTGATGGCCCCGCAAAACGTGACGGATCTCCTGCGGGTGCCACGTGTCTCCTCTCTCGTCGGCCCTATGAGAAGTCTGGCTGATAGGCCTCTTCCGCCCACTGTCAGTGTCGCGTAAGGACGGGTTGGTCTCTTCGTATGTCATAGCTACCTCTACCACCCTCAAGAACATAGGCAGCTTCAAGGGTTTAACATACCCCCGAATCACCGGCCGGAGTCCCTCAGTGAACCTCCAAAGGCGCTCCTCCTCAGTGGCCACTGCTGTCGCTGCGAAGCGAGACAGCTCTAGGAAACGCGTGCAATACATGCTCACGATCATCATCCCCTGGAGGAGAGTGTGGAACTCCCACCTCCTCTGGTCCTGCCATGTGTGGGGAAAGTACTACTCGCAGAAGAGGGTGACGAACCAGTCCCAAGTCAGCTCGTCCCTCTCCTATCCCCTAACCGCCCTCCACTACCTGTGTGTTGCACTCTCCAGCTGGTACGTGGCAAAGCCCACGTGGCACTCCATAGGGGCGAAGGGTGTCAAAAACCTTCTTTATCTGCTCGAGCCAGTCCTCTACCTCGGTCGGGTCCTCATCCCCCTTGAAGGAGGGGGACTTCAGCTTCCGGAACTGTCCGAAAAGCTCAAAGTGGCGCTGAAGTGGAGATGCTGGTGCACCTCCAGGTAAAGAAGCCTTGTGCTCGGAAGTGCCGGAGGAAGCTGGGGGTGGTGGAGGCCCATCCCCTCCCCTGCGTCCAGTGCCATGTCCGTCGCGTGGTCCCACAGAGGACTCCCCCTCCGCAACCCCAGGGAGAGGCGCTCGTGGTGGCGGGTGGAGCTCCTCTCGCACGATATCCCATATCAGCTAGGCGAGATCCTGGGCCTGAATGCTCGGGAGCAGTGGCTGGTCCACTGAGGCGTCGACCTCAACGTGCCCGCCCCTCCGACCTCGTCCTCGACCACGTCTGTGGCCCACCTCGCTAGTCCCACGTCAAGGCATCTCCTGCAATGAAACACGAATACAGAATGGAAAAATGTCAATACGAATCGATATCTAACGGAGAAATCTAAGAACAGATGTCAAAAGATACGTTGTGGTGGCTACTCTAGTTATAGACACGTGAATTGGTTATTTTCCAGCCAGTTGGTTCACTTCTCGGGATGACCTTGCTCTGATACCATCTTGTTATGACCCGTTTCCCGAATCCATATGAGACACGAGAATCGGACCGACTCGACTGATCCCAAGACCTAGTCGTCTAATGAGAAAGTAACCAAAAGAGTAGTAAAATAAACCACATTCACCATGCATATAACTAGCAGTAACAAAAGTACAGCAGTAAAGAAAAGAACTACTACAGTACACACCACCACAACAGTAGAGAATTAAACAGGTACAAAAACATGATGTTTACAACAAAAGAGTATAGTGGTAACAGAAAATACTCACTACAACAGAAGAAACGGTACAGTAGGTACAACACAAGTAAAACTACTGGGCTCTACTAGGCCCGGCACCCTCTGCAGCCGTAGGCTCTGGCTGCTCAACACCTGGTCCTGAAAAGGTGACAAAGGTGACACGTCAGCGAAACGCTGAGTAGAGTGGCAACCAACTAGCTAAGAAAATAGTATGGTCGACAAGTAGCTATTATTTTTAATTTCTTTATTTTCTATTTACTCATTCTTAAATTATTCCTCGGATCTTTCTCTTGATCTTGAATGTTCCTCATGGAAACTATCTTGATTGCAGTCTTTTCCGAAAAGTAGAAGTAGCACATGGTGCTCTCCTGGCCGGGAGAGTACCCCGTGGTTGTCCTACCCTCAGTCAACCACCCCAAGATCAGTGACAGACGTAACGATTTCTACGGCAAGCGCGATAAATGCATGGGTAGCTACCCCACACTGACACGCAGTCAGTCGTTTCCTTTAACGGGTGCGCCTCAAAGCACAGCACGGAACCAGTACAAGGCATAGCCCTCTCAGTAACAGGGGTCTAGCCCCTCGACAGTAACCAACCTGGGGGCTTTCCCATCCACAGTCCGCGCATCCTCGCCTGACTACCCTGGTTTGCCCAGTGGGCCTAACAAGTCGGTGTAGGAAGGCTAGCAGAACCCCGGGGCTCGTAGGGTGGCTAGTGCACTCCCTACACTAGTAGCTCTCCCCAGTACTGTGTACGCGAGGGCCAAAAGTCGGTACAAAGTGGCCAGACCTAACCTCGGGTCCCTGGGGCGGCTAGCTCCGCTCTGCACTAAATAGGGGGACAGTCACTCTCCTTGGTACTCCGTACTTAAGGGCCAGCTCACTTCCCCAATTCCATTTCATTCACCTCTCAGGAGCTCTACTCCTAATTCCCCGTAGGGTTCATGCTCATATTTCATTAACTAAGCCAATTTAGGTTTCATCATTTCAGCTTTATATTCTTATAGCCCATGTTCTAAACTGTTAATATCCATTCATAAACAAGCAACTGTTATCCAATTACAGGTAATTATCATTTTTCTTTCTACTTTTCCAAGACAGCAATCCATATATTCACGACATTCGTTTTGGTGTTTCTGTTCCTAGGATTCATGCCACACCCTAGGATCTATCATTCAATCTAGTTTTCCAATCCTAGGGTTCATGCCATACCTTAGAATCTATTAATTATCTCAAAAGTGCATAATTGTTGATAAACAATTAAAGGGAGACACTCTACCTGCAAAATCGGGAGTACTGGGGGTGTGATCGGCAGATCCTCGTGCCTCCGCAACCCCAAGAGGCGCAACGGAACGGGGTACTAACACAAGGAACTACTCAGAATAGGATACAAGTACTGTAAACAAGTAGAGGAACTAATTCTGAGAAGAACAAAATTTGAAACGTGGAAAACGGACTTCGAACGGACCCTAAACGGGTCAAAAATAACCAGTTTGCCCCAAATCAGACGTCTGGAACATCATCCAGATGTCTTAAACGATGGTTCAGGTCATACCTTGTTTCTGCGCAGTTCTTCAGAAGTCCAGAATCCTGCTGAACCGTCTGGACCTAGTTTCAGACATCCGACTATCACTCCGGATGTTTGGAGACCCTATCTGCCGTCTGGTGCTGTGCCCAGACGTCCGATCTGTGTGGGAGGGTGTGCCCTTGCACCCTCCCGAACGAACCCTACACGCGTATGCAATCGATCTCAGCACGGCAAAGAAGCAGATCCTTCGGCGGAACGGCCTGCATGGCCGTACACACGAAAGGAGAAGGAAAAGAAATATTGTACCTTTCAGACGTCTGGACCACACTCCAAACGTCCCCCGCGCCGTTTGGACGTAGGTCCAGACGTCTAATTCTGGGAAATTTTACCAGAATCAGGACCTCCTCGCCCTCCTCCTACTGCGCACGGCCGTGCTGCGCCGCGCTCACCTGCTGCCTGAGCTGCTGCAGCACCTCCCCAGCACTACGCTCCCACTGCGCGCCCATCGGCCGGCCCTGGCTACTCCGGCGAGCTCGTACACTCACGCTCTACCTCTTCTCCCTCTTGCTGCACCTCCTCCTCCCCGCGCACACCCGGCAGCAGCGACCACCCTCGCCCTCTCACTCTCACGCTAACAGGATGAGGAAGGAGGAGACGGTGGAGTGATGGTGAGGGAGAGGAGAGGGGGGAGGTATTTGAAGGCGCCGTGGGGAGAGAGAGGGGAAGAAAAGATGTGCCTGCAGGACGGGGAGGGAAGAGAGAGAAGAAAAGAGGGCGGCGGGTCAATCTGTGCGTGCATGAGCGCAGACGCGAATTTGTACGCCGCAAAAATTAATTTCTAGACGTCTGGGAAGGCTTCCAGACGTCTAACCAGACGTTTGGACCAACTCCCAGACGTCTTAAAAGACATTTGATGCCGGAGTCTTAACAATGACGTTTAAATGTCTTCAAAAGCTACTTAAAGTCACATTTGAACGTTAATATAGAATACGTAAGATGACATTTAAACGTTGCTAAAAGTTATATATGATGACATTTAAGCATCAGTGAAAGTTACCTAAAATGATGCTTAAACGTCATTGTAGGATAAATAAGGTGACGCCTAAACGTCACTAAAAGTGATATAAATGACGTTTAAATGTCTTCAAAAGCTATTGAAGTTAACATTTAAAAATCAATATAAAATATGTAAGATGTTTAAACGTTGTTAAAAGTTATCTAAGATGACATTTAATCGCCGATGAAAGTTACCTAAAATCATGCCTAAACATCATAGTGGGATAAATAAGATGACGTTTTAACGTTACTAAAAGAGATATAACATGACGTTTAAAGGTTTTTAAAAGCTACCTAATGTAACATTTAAATGTCAATATAGAATGCGTACGAGGACGTTTAAACATTGTTAAAAGTTATATAAGATGATATTTAAACGTCTTTAAAAGCTATCTAAAGTAACATTTAAACATCACGATAGTATTACATAAGGAGATGCTTAAACGTCACTAAAGATTTCATACAAACTTAAGGAAAAGTTAAAGCAATGTTTAAACGTTTTCAAAATTACTTAATGTGACGTTTAAATGTTACCTTATGTAAGAAATGGTGACATTTAAATGTCTTCTTAGTTATTCTTTAGAGACATTTTAACATCATCGAAAGATATCTAAGATGACATTTGTATAGGTTTGGTTATGTGGTGGGACTTGTATGAGATATTTAAATGTTACCTTAAATGTTATAGGTGATGTTTATTTAATGTCAGCCAAATTCATTTAGGTGACATTTGATTTTTGGCATCAAAATCGATCTAAGACGATGCACCTAAGGGGATGTTTATGGTGACATTTTCTTAATGTCTACAAAAATTTATGGTGATGTTTATTTTACTTGTGGTGACATTAAATAAATGTCACCTTAGGTCTTTTTTGTTGTAGTCTAAATATAGGCATTTAGCCTTGGAAGCTTGTATACTATATTTGAGAGTGCTCTCATTCCTTTCCCTTGCTTTCTTTGGAGCACTCTCCTCTATCCTCCTTGCCCTATTCACTTCCCCTTGCTCTCCTCTTCTCCCCTTGGACCTCTCTTCCCCTTTGCTTTAGTGACCCTTCCTCCTCCCCATCTTCAGAGGGGAGCCAGAAGGCTCTTCTAGCTCCTATGGAAGTTCCCCCTGGGTGAGCTACTGCAGGGGAGGGATCTACATTCTTTTGAGTTTTCTTTATTTCCTTTCGATTTCTTTTGCTGTGTGTGGGATGTGTGGTGTGGCATTGCTGCTTTTGTTCTTTCACTTTCAATCTCTTGGTTTCTTTATGGTTTTTCACTCTTGCATTCCTACTCTTCCTTGGTTGAGGGGATTCGTCGAATCTTAAATTAGCTTCAACCTTCCTTAGTTGGTTGTAGGGAAAGGCTCCGAGAGCCCTCTAGGGTTCCTCTTCTTTTCATGTTCTTGTTTGATTGTTCTTTTTCCTATTTTTGCCTCTTTTCCTTTCTCTCTTTCCTTTCTTTTATTTGGTTCAAGTGGCTCTTGGGTAAGCCAGATTGCCTATGTCGGTGTACCTAGGTAATGATTGGTGATAACGTCATCATCAACCATAACTAGCTTTAATTAGTCAGAATTAAAAGACAAATGCTCCTACATAACCGTCGGAAAGTCGTAATTCATTTCATATTCTTTTTGAGAGAAATACATTAATGCAGGGGTAAATCGGTAATTTTAACATCATATCCTAAATGCAAAGTAACCACGGGTTTTCCTAGTGGTTAATTAAAGTTCAAATGAACATAAATGTCTAATAAAAGGGTCCGTGCAGACAGAAATGAATTTTTCACGCATTTCAAGAATTAACGGATACCCGAAACCTTAATTTCAGACCTGCTTAATTAACAGAGGTTTTGGTCAGGATAAAATTTATCTAAATCTTCTAAAAATTATATAAAAATATTCCATAAGGTTTGGTATCCTTTATTTGACCATCTAAACCTATTTTGACTTAAAATAGAGTCTCAGACGAAAAGTTACCCTAATTTGGGTTTCTACGCAAATTAGCTAGTCAAACTTGATTAAAACCAAAATCTGACTTCACCAACAAATTCCTTGGGTCAAAATTAATTTTTTACCAGAATTTGGGCCCAATCAGAGATCATCTTAACCTAGTTTGCATTTTGATCCAGTCTGACTCTTCTTCTCTCAAATAGCCCCTCAACTTTTAAAATCTACTGTGAACAGCCCCCTAAATTTTTCATCTTCTTTGCATTAAGGTCCCTACCGCCATTTCCATGTGAACACACCTGCAGCCGACCTTCAATCATGGAGTGCTCTCTGATTTCTCACCCAATCTCTTCCAAAATTGGAAGAACTCCTGAGAGAATCCTCTTCAATTTGAGCTACATCTTGGGCTCTGATTTGTACCCAAATCCTCATGCGAACTCTTTGTAATCAAGGGTTTCCTATTTCATGAAAGCTCCAAGCTTTCAATCTTGGTTTCCAAGCTTGGAACGACCCCCTGAACCCTATAAAAGGACCAACAATGCAAGGCCGTGCTCCTTAGCTTGGTTTGGAGGTCAGAATCCCCTTCTTTTCTCACCGACCTCCATCTCCACCAACTCCGACAACCCTCTTTGGCTACCTTCTTCGCTCGCCATCACAGACAATAGCCAATAGAAACTTCTTCCTCTCGCTCCTCCACACGTCGCAATACCAGCGAGCATCACCTAAGCCCCCTCGTCGTCGCCGCTTCCCCCCACCCCCTGGAGATTTTGTCTTCTCCGAGTCTGACATACCACCAGCAAGGACCATCCTCCCCTTTCGTCTGTTAGAGTTAGGTTAGTTAGGTTTCTCTCCCTTTCTACTTCATTTCCCTCACTTTATATCTCTGTTTCGACCTCCGATGTCGCCTTACACCCTTCGTCTTCCCTATGCACGACCGAGCTCCGACGAAGCCTCCACACCTCCACAGGCCACCAAACACCTTGCCATAAAGCTCAAAAGCATCGCCACACCTCTGCAAACTAAACACCTCTTCCTATTTCATCTTCCACTTACTCTCGCGACCCACCGAACTCACCCACCTTCACGCTCATCCTTTGACTCCGACACACCGCCACACGCACTCACAAGCCACGAGACCACCACCACCAAATTTGTCATTCTCCGACGAAGCCTAGGAGCTGCTTAACAAGGGATTTCAACACTGTATTCATGTCTTCAGGTCAAGCCAATCAACCGCTGTCACCGCCTCCATCCCCGACTCCGTTTGACCTCCTCCAGCCTTGAGACAACTTGATGCAACTCCCAGGCCGTGTGTAATCCTTCCTGGAAGGCTTCCAGGTCGTCAATTGAAGACCCCGTCCTCAGCAACTGTGCCAATTGGAATGAGTTTCTTTAGCTTCATTTCGGGAAGAAGAGGGTGGGATACAGTCCCACCTCATGAATGCTCGAGTTGCTGGCTACACATAAAAGGCATTTATGCCCTTACCCAACTACCCATGTACACAGGGGTCGGGTCCCTCGTCATCTTAACCACTCACACCTCGGCTACCTCTCACACCCAATAGTCCTGGTCAACCAGATCCCCGAATACCCAATTATGCGCCTGGTTATCTGAGAGAAAGAATGAAGAAAGGAAAGAGAGATAGAGTGCAGGGGTGGGGGTTTTTCTCTCGGAAGGTGTGGCTTAACACTTAGTTGCTGAAGGCCCCTTGTGCTTGTAAAGGAGGAAAGGAAGAAAGGGAAGGCCCTGAGAAGAAGAGAAGAAGGAGAAGTCTCATGCAAAAAGAAAAAGAAGGCTTTGAGAGCCTTGATCACTTAAGTCGTCTGGTGCTTGATCCTGTCATCTAAAGATACTGTGGCCACTTATCTTGCATGGCATTTATGATTGATGATACTGTTAGAATATTTTAGTTAATACATGCTTAATTAAGGCTAATAATTGGTGATCTAAATCACCATTATTTTGTCTTAGATTACTTTTTATCATTGTGATCTATTGAAATATTTATGCTTATAATTGAACATCAATTTGAGTAGATATTATTCATTGAATATCTCTTTTGTGCTTCAATTATGGTGCTCATTTATATGCAAATAAAGATTAGCACGTGAATTCCATATTTGCTCCATGTGTTCAACCTCGAACTTCATTTCTTGATTTCAAGTTTATAAATTTTATCTGTTTGAGAGATATTTGTCGAGTGTACTACAATGCAATTTCCTAAACTCAATGAAAAGCTTGATAACAATGATCTGCTTATCTTTGGGTGGCTTGGTGAGTCTGCCGTTGACAAGCCTTCATTTGCTTCGGCCGTGGTTGGACCTAGTCCATCTGGACCTTCCTCTTTTGTGGAGCTCACACTCCTTGTTTGCCGGTCGATGTTCCAGGATGGGATTTTCGGTATGTTCTTTTCCTCGATGGAGGTTTCTGAGCAAGGACATGGGCTCTCTTCTTCACTTGTTCCCTATTGTTGGGGTCCTAAGCCCTCTTTTCAATCTCTTCAAGACTTTCTTTCCAAAAAGGTCTCTCTTTCTGCTGGTTTCTCTCTACTTTCTCTTAATTGAGGCTTTGGCTAATTCGTTACAAGTTATATTTTGATTTTTGCAAGATCTATTTGTTGAGTTCTGTGGTTGTAGACCATATGAGGCTGTAATTTGTTAAGTGGTCCCTAGGTTTTCGTACTGACACGTCGATTTCGTCTCCTCCTGTTTGGCTGGGCTTTTTTTGCTTGAATCTCCATCTTTTGTATCTAAATGCTCTGTTATCTATTACTTATCAGATTAGGAACTCGATCCTTGTCGATCCCTATACAGTGTAGGGTTTTCGTCCAGGTTATCCTAGTGTTTCTATTGAGATAGATCTTCTTTCTTCTTGCCCTGACTTCGTATGGATTTTAATGGGGAGGATATCGTTAAGCTAAGGGTGGCCTATGAATGCATTCCTCTATTTTGTTCTAAGTGGTTGAAGTTTGGCCATTCTCTTTTGTCTTGCTCATCTTTTCCAGGTGCTCCTATTCATTCTCAGACACACTCCTCTGGGCGTCATGCGCTAATTGCACAGTAAGTTACGCCAACAAATATACCATCTTATGTTATTTCCTAGCATTACCCATGCATCTTATGTATCCATACTTGCATTTGTAAATATTTACTTGCATGCATTTATAAAGAGGGGAAGAGAGTAAGAATAAATGGTCATTCAATCCACTTCTATAATTAACATCTTCATTGTGTGTCGCATTGCAATTTTGCCATTTTCAATTTCTTATTCCACGGCTGCTGTGCACGTCTCCTTACACCCTACCCTGCTACAGAGTGGTGAGAGGCGTGCACTCCTATAAAAGATCATGCACCCTCCCCTGCTGTGGTAGCCGACCTCCACCCTCAGACACATCCATTGCCACCCCTCAAACAACACACACAACACCACACACACCCGCCAGCCACTCTCTCTCCCTCTCCCTCTCCCTCTCCATACACAGCACCTCTTCTCACAAGTTGAGAAGGGGTACACTGTGTGCAGGAGAGAGTTCATAGTGGTCTCAGACCCCAACTGTGAGCTCCACACCGCCTAGCTCCGTCATGAGCAGGTGGGCATAGTGGATTCTTGTTTGTTTTTTTCATTTGCATTTTTTTTTATTTTTCTTCTTCATTTTTGTTTGCTATTTCCTTTCCTCTGCCATTAGTGCAGGGCATCAAGCTCTGAAGCTCGCAAGCCCAGCACCTCCCAACACCTCTGCGCACCCCCGAGCACCACCGCATGCGCAAGCAGACCGCTCGGGCTTTCTTTCTGCACGCGTGTGCGCTCCACAGCACCATCCGCGCGTCGCACCACCTCAGCCAATCGCCTTCTCACCACGCGCACTGTAGCGCACTGTTCACACCTCTCTATGCGACACTGTAGCCACCGGCTCGTTTCTCACTTAGCCGATGGCTTTACACTCTCTCTCCTCTATGCTACCGCCTCCAACCGGCCACCACAGCCACGCGTCCACGTGCCCGCACGCCCACACGTCCCTCAGCACTGCGTAGCCCTTGTGCACTGCGTCTCACCCTCTTTGCGCGCGTGCGTGTTCACCATCACTTCTGCGCCCGCGTTCCTGCACGCCCAGATGATGGTCGCTGACCCTAGATGGCTTAACTGCTTCCGCCCTCTCACACACAATAGGCACTCCCCCTCACTCTCACTCTCTCACACTCACACACTCACACGCATACATGCATAAATATATATATTCACACACTCTCATCCTCACATATATCTATATATTTATATACATATTTATATATATATAGATAGATATATATATATACATATACACATATATATATAGTTATAGATACATATATATACATATATACTCATATATCCACATATCCACGTTCTCCCATACACACATTCACCTCATATCTGCTACCCACATACCCGTGCACTCACCCCTTCACCGCGCATCGTATCGTGGGAACATTCGTACCAGTTGTTGATATTTCCCGATACTCGCGCAAAGCAAGCGCTTCCACCCACACTCACACACATCCACTCCACACTGCATGCGGCACTTAGTCTTGTTGGTTGCATCTTGCTAGACGTGGACAAACTTGATACTGTGCTACATTCCATCTCCATTTCCTCCTCCACCCCTATCTATATAATATATAACTAAATATATATATTATATATCTACTACATATATATACATATATATATATACTAAGCTAAGTATTTCTTTTCATTTCTTTCCTTGCAATTTATTCTACTTTCATTTGTCATTTATTTCTTACTATTTAACGGACCAAAAAAAAGTATAAAAGAGAAAAGATAATTCTTGTCTTGCAGGTACTCGATCTTGTGAGTAACAAGATCAATTTTGGAACCCTAAGTTGGCTTCAAGACAAGGACCATTTGGCTCAAGGCCAAAGACTTCATTTTTGAGGGTGTGCCTCAAGAACAACATTATCACAAAAATAATCTTAAAAGTAGAAAAACCAAAAATATAATAAATGCAAGGAAGAGATACATTTTAGGAAAGGCGTAGAAACTCCTTGATCTCCTAATCCCCGCCTCCCTGAGATCGACCTTGGACCTAAAAGTGACCAAAATAAAATCAAGTAGGCCAGGTTAAAAATTTTGTGAAACTAGTGTAGACTCAATTTAGGTTAACTCATTATACTAATTTCAACGATAATATCACCATATTAATAAGACCTATTCGAGTACGCATCACGCTTTTCTAGTGCCGTTGCCGGGGATGCGCTATTTAAAGTAATGTTTCTACTCTCCCTTTGATTTTCTCTTTTCTTCACAAGTGTTTTGTTTGTTTTTGTGCAGGTGTACCTGTTGCAAGGAGGAGACATGTAGAGGAGGTCGGAGATGTGGGTAAATCGAAGGCGGGTGTGAGAGCGTGAAGTCGTCGATGCCTCAATTGGAGCTTCTCCCACGTTGCTGAGGAGGTAAGTGCCTTCCTCCTAGTAACTTAGGTCATCTTGTCACCTTGAAAAAAGAAAATCTAAAAATTCCAAAATAAAAAAAACCTAAAAAACACTTCTTGGGAATTTCTTGGGGCAAGTGGGCTAAAACCACTTATTGATTGTTTGCTATCACCCCCACTGCCCCTTGATTTCCCGCAACCTTCGCATAGCGAAAATCCAAGAATCTTGATTCTTGCCATTTTCGTTGTATGAAGTTTTCTTTGAGGCAAGATAAAAATTGATTGATTGCCATCCTTCCTTGCCTCATTTATTAGCATTTCGAGATCACATATTTGGTGGGGAGGCTTAGAATTGAGTTGATTCCAACCCCATCACGACTTTACATTTGCCTTAGATTCGATCCTGAATATTTCAACCCCAACATTTTCATTTTCTTTACATCATTTGGTGGTTAGCCTTGTGTGGATTATCATTTTGGTGATTGGGAGCACTTGAATTAAAGTATTTTGGCTCCCTTTCACATTGAATTAAAATAGACTCGTGCATCCACACATAGAAATTTCCATCTAGGGAAGCCCATTGCATTTTTAGCATGCATTAACTAATTCACATTGAAGAAGGGTTTGTTGGGCATTAAGAACTGGTATTTTCTGAAAACCAAGAGATTGGTTGAATTGGTAATTCAATGGATCATAAAATTCATACTACTTGAGATTAAAATTCTGAAAGCCATTCACCATCAAAAACATCATTTCAGGGAGATTTCCTCGCTACATGCTTGATTTACACACTCTTAAAATCGACGCACTTGGGCATTATCTGTATACAACGCCCTTCACATTCCTTAAGCACTTGATCTTAAGCCTTTAAATTAAAACTGGTAGCAACTTGACCCCTCTTAAGGATTGGAGGTCTAGCTACCTATGTGTAACACCTACGTGTTGGTGTGGGTCCCACGTGCTATCGAGTGTCTAAGACTGGGGCAAACGGCCTTTCAATCGGGCCCGATGGTTCCGTGGTTCTCTTATTCGATTCCATAGGTTGTGATAGTAGGTAACTTAGATCTTTAGGTCTAAGGGCACATTGTAGAGGTTAGGAAATTGATTGCTTTGATTTGTCATAAAGTGTATCCCTACGGCGTTGTTTCTCTCATCCCTTTTCCCTTCTCATCTCCCTAATTCTTCCTGCGGTAGTGCATGTTTGGGAGGAGGTCACAAAACCCTAAATTGTTTGAATTATCCGATAATTCTAGAAGGGTAGAAACTGGTGAATCATCATCCTCCTCCACAAACATGGCTACATGCCCACCCCCAAATCCCAAGGGAGGAAATCACCCCCCTCAAATCCCACCAGGTGGTGGTGGAGCCGTAGACCCCATAACCTGCCTCCAAGCCCAAATGGCACTGTATAACGAACAAATCAAGGCCATAAGGGAAACATTGGAGGAAATGAATCGCCCTCCCCCTAAAAGGGAGGAACCCAGGTCGCTTAGTTCCTATCAAAATCCTACTGCTATAGAGACCATTGGACAAATTCGAGTCCCCATAGGTGGGGATGATTTTGATTTAAACCTAATGTCATTGGCCTAATTAACTTCCACTTCCATGGTGTTGCAAGTGAAGATCCCTTTCTTCATTTGGAAGACTTAACTCGATTAGCTGAAATTGTTAAACCAAGGAACATTGAGTTGTCAATAGTCCTCATGAAAATGTTCCTGTTTTCGTTGCGAGACAAAGCGTCGCAATGGTTGTGCACCCTTAGGAGGCCCATCCACTTTTGGGAAGAGATGCGCACAGCATTTCTCAAGAAATTCTTCCCAATCGGGCGAACCAATGCACTTCACCGGGCTATAAGTTCATTCATGCAACAAAATGGCAAGCAATTTCATGAGGCTTTGGAGAGGTATAATGACCTCCTATGGAAGTGCCCACACCATGGTCTTCCAAAGTGGCATATAGCCCAAATCTTCTTTTATGGGCTAAATGAGACATTGCGACAGATCGCCGATGCTTCCTACGGAGGGAACTTTATGCATAAAGACGAGAATGGAGCATTTGAATTATTTGAGAGCATAAGTGAAAACTCAATGAACAATGCCTCCATTGTCGCCTTTAATTGTACCAGCATGCCCCGCAATGTTCACAAAGTTGACACGGGACCATCTCATTCATCCATAGATCTTAACTTAATTGTACAAAAAGTGGATGAAGTCTCCATCGTACACAAAAAGTTGGACAAGTTTCTGACCAACCCTGTCCGCTCTATGGCAAACGCCTTCACACCATCATTCCATCACAACCTTAATCCTTCAAATGCCAGGCAGATTCCAAAGAATTCCGTGAGACCATCCTTATCGAGTATCGTGTGGAGCAATTCAGTAAGCAATGTGGACCAAGCTTCTGCAAGCCAGTATTTTGACATGGAGGACCAAGCCTCCATGTGCTCGGATGCATATACACATGCGGACTCGTCTTCTGGCTTAGAAGATGCTTGTGCCCTGGGGAACAACCCGTTCTCTGCTACTTATAACCCAGGGTGGTGAAATCATCCTAACTTCGCATGGTCCAGTAACCCGAAACACCAAAACCCCATGGGTGGACCAATGTGACCATCTGCACCTGTCATCCGAAGGGCCCAGTATAATCCTGTGGCAATTCCGCCATCGGGTCCTTGTGTACATCAAATAGAACACGCATCAAGTCCTCTTGATAAATTGATGCGAATGATGACAGAAATGTCCAAGCGCCATGAAGAAAACATGACCTCTCTTCAGCACTAATTGGCACAGCAGAGTGTTGAGATCAGTCAACTACGCATGATGACTCGATCTCAGGACACTCTTCCTACCCAACTGGTCCCTAACCTGCCAAGTTTTGCACCCCATGGTCCACAACCATAGGTATGACCTTCTTAGGGGCAAGTTCATTAGATTCTGCAAGCTCCGAGCACTCCACCAGGATTTCAAG
Organism: Thalassia testudinum; assembly: GCA_037157565.1. NCBI lineage: Eukaryota > Viridiplantae > Streptophyta > Magnoliopsida > Alismatales > Hydrocharitaceae > Thalassia > Thalassia testudinum. Next base: position 7,373,291 of record JAZHRO010000040.1, on the reverse strand, counting down.
CTAATTCCGCTGCAGCACATCACCCTTATGTCCCTATTGTGAACCCTCCTCTGCCTTATGATCCCACTAGACCCGTGACGTCCAATGCGATTACTATGAGGAGTGGTAAGAAAACTGTCGATCCGCCTCAACCTAATCCTGGCCCATCTTCTTCATCGCCCTCTCATTTGAGATGCGCACCGCATTCTCATGAGGACGATATGACCAAACTAGTTCTAGAATCGGTCCCATTCCCTGAGGCTCTACTAAGGGAGCCAAAAGGCAAGAAAAAGAATACGCAGGCCTTTGATAACTTGCATAATTTATTCAGGGATGTTGAGATCAAAGTACCCTTGTTGGAGGTTATCGACCGTATACCAACTGTCGCTGAATTCTTCAAAGACTACACTACACCCAAGCGACAGTCAAAGAAAATAAAGAATCCGATGGTCCTCTCGCCTCATGCGAGTTGTGCTATACTGTCAAATCTACCACCAAAGCAGAAAGATTTGGGCACACCTCCTATTTCATGTAGCATCTAAGGCTGCAATTTTAACCGTGCTCTGCTTGATCTAGGATCTTCCATCAATCTTATACCAACCATCATACTCGGGAAATTTGCCTTAGGAAATCTAAAACCCACCCCTGTCACATTTTAGTTGGCAAATCGTTCTGTTAAAATCCTGAAGGGTGTGGTGGAAGACGTGGTGGTTAGGGTCAACAGTCTCTATTTTCCTGTTGACTTACTTGTTTTGGATATGGAAGTTCCTAGCTCACTTTCTGATTGTCCAATCATCCTTGGTCGACCTTTCTTGGCCACAACCCGTGCCCATATCGATTGTGAGTTAGGTTACATTGAGATCGTCATTGGCTCTGAGAAGCTAAAGCTAAATATTTTCAAGGTCACTAAAAATTTTGATTGCGATTGCATCGAGGATGACACGTCTGACGAGGACATGGCTGTCAGTGCATGTATCAGACTAATAGAGACCTATTCTGATTGTTGTGGATTGCCCCTGAACACTGACCATCGCCTGACAAACGTATATTGTGACATTTCCCCATCCCTCCCCTTACCTGTACCTTCTCCTGACCAAACATCTAACGAGGTTTTCTCCACTTCCCACACCTCAGAATCTGAGTCATATCCAGGCTACTCACTGCTGGTCCACCCTCTTGAAGACCGGATTGCCCTTTCCTGCCCGCCAAATCAGGTGAAAATGTGACTCCACACTGGGACCTTGAGCCAAAATGCTGATCACTAGGGCTCTCCTTTCTTGGATCCATCAATCCAAGATGCCCCTCTTCTTGGCCAATTTGAGGGCCGACTTCTTTCTCCTGCCCTTCTTTCTTCTAATCCTTTTGGGACACTCTTGTCCCAAGAAATGCCAGATCTTGCACCATCCACTCTCGAGCTGAAAGTGCTGCCTGACACGCTTAAATATGCTTTTTTGGGACCAAATGAAATGCTCCCCGTAATTATTAGTTCAAAACTGACCAAAGAGCAAGAGTGCAAGCTAATGAAGGTACTCATGGAACACAAGGCAGCCATTGGATGGTCCTTATCTGACTTAACTGGCATTAGCCCCTCCTACTATACTCACCGTATATATACAGAGCAGGAGGCTCGACCTTCCCGCGAGATGCAGCAACATCTCAACCCTAACATGCGGGAAGTCGTTAAAAAGGAAATCATTAAGTGGCTAGATGCAGGTATAATCCTCCCAATCAGCAACAACCCCTAGGTGAGCTTGATTCATGTCGTGCCCAAAATGGTAGGGCTCACCACCCGTGTCAATGACAAGGGCGAAGCCATCCCTACATGTACTCCTACATCTTGGAGAGTGTGTGTAGATTATAGGAAACTAAATGCTGCAACAAAGAAAGATCATTTTCCGCTACCTTTTATTGACCAAATCCTTGAGCAGTTAGCAGGAAATAAATTTTTCTATTTCCTGGATGGATTCTCTGGATACAACCAGGTGGCTATTGACCCCCGGGACTAAGAGAAAACCACCTTCACCTGCCCCTTTGGCACCTTCACATTTAAAAGGATGCCATTCGGACTTTGTAATGTGCCAACAACTTTCCAGAGATGTATGCTGGCGATATGTCATGATATGGTGGGTGACTTTCTTGAGGTCTTCATGGATGACTTTTCAGTCTTTGGACCTTCATTTGATGATTGTCTAGCCAACCTAACTCACATCCTTTAGAGATGTATTGATGTGAACCTCATGCTTTCTTGGGAGAAAAGTCATTTTATGGACACAAGGGGATTGTTGACGAGTCGACTTTCCGCTTTACGTTATAGTATTTAAGTGGTGGAAAAATCAACTAATCAACAATAAAAATAACCACTCACAGAAGAGTGGATCGTGTCCACAGGGAGGTAATTATGAAATAAACTCTTGATTATTTTATATTCTTTCGGTATAGTGCGAAATCCCTATTCAAATCTGCCATATAATGCGATGGAAAGTAGATTCACAATAACTTAAAAAGATAAGGGTATATGTGCAGTTTTCCCTCACTAAAATCTTCAATAAATATATGATGATTTTATGTAATTTTCACTTGACATATACTAGAGAAAATTAGTGCACACGTTAAGCCCAAAACCAATCTTGAAATAGGTGAATATCAATAACATGCAATTATCAGAAAATATGAGTGTGCATGCGCAATTCTAATCTGGTGGCAATGGCAGTGAATGTAATTTTTAATCTCAGAGAAAACAGAGCATTTTCTCTCTCTCCTCCTCGTGAGAGAGAGAGAGCACCGGCAGGGCTTTCACAAGCAAGGGAGGTTGGTGAGGACGAGGCTGATCCGATGGAGGTTGCGGCGTCGACGGAGATGGCCAGAGGTGGATAGTAGGTGGAGGAGAAGAACGCCGGAGAAGGCGCTGCTATCTCTGTTGTGGAGGCACTGCGGCGAGTTGGATGCATTGCGGAGAGGAGGGCGCACTGCAGGAAGGAGGCTGCGGCAGTGGTGAAGGCACGCAACGCCTGTGGGCGCGGTTGGAGGATGAAGGCGGGTGTGCCTGCGAGTGCGGGTGGCGGTGCGGAGCAGCGCCTGCGGGCGCCTGCAGGGGCGAGGGCGGTGCGGTGCAATGCCTGCGGGCGCCTGCAGGGGAACGGGTGAGGTGAGGGCTGTGCTTACAGGCTACGGAGAGGCGCTGTACGGGTGCACAAGGTGGTGAGGGCAGTGCGGTGCAGTGCCTACGGGCGCCTGCAGGGGCGCGGGTGAGCGGAGGCGGGCGTTGGAGGCTGAGTCGCGCAGTGCCTGCGGGGAGCGCTAGGTGCTGGAAGGTCTGGGCTTGAAGGTGGGTGCAGGTGCTTGGTGCTACGCCTGAACAGGTCCTACGGGTGAAGGCGCTTGGTGCTGCCGGGGTGATCAGTATCTTCAATTATTTCTAACGGAGGATCAATCTTAATATTTTGGAGCAAGTCTATATCATTGAATTTGTTATTGTTCTCTAGGTATAAATCCTCAATTGACGTGTTTTGTCCTCGAGAGTCTCCCATAGACTTCTCATTATTTTGTTTGTCCTCCTCTAATATCAACTCCTATTTTGATGGAGGATGACTCTCAAAAGAAAAGAGGAATCTGGATTTAATCATATTATTTCTATCCTTTGGAGGTAAATCCTCAAATGATAGATAATTCCCCTGTGATTCACTCCAGATTTTCAGTCCAGGTTCCCCTACGGGGGCATCTTCATTTTCTGAATTAGACTCTTCATATCCCTGAGACCAAAATTGATCTAATTCATCCTCCATTCTGTTAGGGTCACCTTCATTGAGTGCATTTAAATCCTCCAGATACTGAATGACAGGTGTTGATTCCCTAAGTGGAGGGTTATGGGTAGGCTCACTAAGGGTAGAATGAGATTCCACCAAATAATCAATAGGGGAAGTGATAGGAACAATATAACCTTGACTCGGGTTGGTAGGGGTAAGGAGAATACTGTCATTGGGGTCAAGGTCATCAAGAGGTACCATCTTCCCTTGCTTTTGACTCCAATAAAGCTCGGGTGGATAATCACTATAATCGTTGTCCTCTAGTAGCCGTGTCTCATTGGGAGAGTCTAAGTGATAGCCACATAAAATTGGATCGCTATTGTCATTAGGTTCCTCAGAATTATTTTCATGATCATGATCGGATGGGTAGGGATCAGGATTATTGGGAAGCATGTAGCTAAGTTGTCTTATTTCTTCATTTAACTGTTGACTATTCCTCAACATCTCTCCCATTGATTCCATCATTTCCTTTTGTTGCTTTTGCATTTCTATCATAAAATAGGAGAGGCTACTATTATCAGGTTGGGGAGGATAGTCAATTTCAGGCTTTGGTTGCCTAGGAGTATCGGTCCAACCTTGATACAGAAAATCATGAAGGGTGGGAGGGTTGGGTGTTTGCATGGAAGTAGGGATTTCAGGGTTGGGAAATCCTACTCCTAGGCTCTGCTCAAAAGTGGGAGTTATCAAGCCAATACTCCCAGGATAAGAATAAGAATGATCCCATGAATTGTCAATGTACCCATCAAAGGATGGATACGCTCGGGGCATGGGATCCTGATTAAAAGATGGGAAGTATTGACTCTGATAATTTAATTGGTAGGAGTAAGGGTAATCCATTTCTTTAAGCAAAACAGTATTAACTCTCTTAGGATTTAGCAAAATTCAGAATATAAGCAGAAAACTTCCTAGAGAGTTCTACTGTCAAAGCAAATGCAAATTCAAAGGGATCTGTTTTTAGTAGATTGAAGGTCTTAGAATTAAATGTTCAATTGGTGGCCAAACAAGTTTTGCAAAAAATTACGCTTCCTAGGCCAACCTCCGCTGGTGCTTATAACCTACTCGCAAGGGAAGTCTCAAATCGAGCCCACACACGAGGAACCGAAGTAACTTGGTGGATAGGCATGTTGATTTCCAACTAACTTCCCTTGTGGTGCAAAAGAGGAGAGGTAGAAATTTATCTAGTGACCTTATGTGTGAGGTGCACAGTGTCTCAAGTATGCAAGTATACGATCGTGTTTTGATTTTTGAAATTTCGCAAACAATATCCTTTTGCACACAATTTTTAGTCACAGATTTTAAGATCCAACCTCTTAGCAGTCCCAATTTTTAAAGTGACCACTGAATTAGTTTGATTCAAGCACTTTAGTGGTCTTAGATTTAGGTTCAATGCATATGCATGATAGGTAATTGATGCTCAAGAAAAGATGTACCTTACTCCAGCTTTCTTCGTGCAATGCATGCAATGCAGTAAAAATAAACTAGATGCTACTCATTCAGTCCTATATGATCGTCTTATAGATATGCAGCTTGTAGCAGGCAGTTCGATTTTTTTTTTAATAACAAATAGACATAATCTAACTAACTAACTGAAATTCAGTTCAAACAGTTCAAATAATCCTATAATCTAAATAAATGGGAACACGCTCCCGAAAATACGCTCCCACATACAAGAGCGATAAGAAATAAAATGGCATTGGGAACACGTTCCCAAAAATACCCGACAAGGGTCCAAAAGACAGTAATTAAATTCTAATGTCTATCTAAACTAAATCTAACTAAATCAGAAATAGGCTTCTTCGTAAGCCTATGTGCCTGGGATCAAGGCCCACGTGTTCCTATTGCCGTCGTCCAGGTGGCATCAAGGTCCACCAAAAAGATCATCTCCGCCGTGCACGTCGTTCAGGGTCAATTTCGTCTCTTTGCTGCCCCTGTCGCCATGTCAGATTCCTCACACAATAATAAAATTGATTAGATGATTGCGCAACTCAAAATATTCAAAAAAATAATAACGTGAATCTATTGAGTCTGTTGCCTCCCCAGCAATGGTGCCAATTTGACGAGTCGACTTTCCACTTTGCATTGTAGTATTTAAGTGGTGGAAAAATTGACTAATCAACAATAAAAATAACCACTCACAGAAGAGCGGGTCGTGTCCACAGGGAGGTAATTATGCAATAAACTCTCGATTATTTTATATTCTTTCGGTAAAGTGCGAAATCCCTATTCAAATCTGACATAAAATGCGATGGAAAGTAGATTCACAATAACTTAAAAAGATAAGGGTATATGTGCAGTTTTCCCTCACTGAAATCTTCAATAAATATATGATGATTTTATGTAATTTTCACTTGACATATACTAGAGAAAATTAGTGCACAGGTTAAGCCCACAACCAATCTTGAAATAGGTGAATATCAATAACATGCAATTATCAGAAAATATGAGTGTGCATGTGCAATTCTGCCATAATAAAATAATAATAAATCAAAATTAATTTCTGGTGGCAATGGCAGTGAATCTAATTTTTAATCTCATAGAAAATAGAGCATTTGCTCTCTCTCCTCCTCGCGAGAGAGAGAGAGCACCGGCAGGGCTTTCACAAGCAAGGGAGGTTGGAGAGGATGAGGCCGATCCGATGGAGGTTGCGGTGTCGACGGAGATGGTCGGAGGTGGCTGGCAGGCAGAGGAGAAGAACGTCGGAGAAGGCGCTGCTGTCTCTGCTGTGGAGGCGCTACGGCGAGGTGGATGCACTGTGGAGAGGACGGCGCACTGCAGGAAGGAGGGTGTGGCAATGGTGAAGGCACGCAACTCCTGCAGGCGTGGCTGGAGGATGAAGGCGGGCGCGCCTGCGGGTGCGAGGGGCGGTGCGAAGCAGTGCCTGTAGGGGCGAGGGAGGTGCAGTGCAACGCCTACAAGGGCGCGGGTGAGGCGAGGGTGGTGCTTGTAGGCTGCGGAGAGGTGTTGTGCGGGTGTGCAAGGTGGTGAGGGCAGTGCGGTGCAGCGCCTGCAGGGGCGCAGGTAAGCGGAGGCGGGTGCTGGAGGCTGAGGCGTGCAGTGCCTGCTGGGAGAGCTAGGCACTGGAAGGTCTGGGCTTGAAGGCGGGTGCAGGCGCTTGGTGCTGCACCTGAACAGGTCCTGCGGGTGAAGGCGCTTGGTGTTGCGGGGGTGAAGGCGGGTGAAGCGTTGGAAGGTCTACAGTGCTGTGCTTGGTGCTGGAGATGGGTGCGCTCCTGCGGGCACGCAAGGTGGAGAAGGAGCAGGCATGGACACAGTGCATGCGGTGGAGCAATTCCCTGCAGGGGGGACGATGCAGATCCACAGTGCACACTGGAGTTGCTCCCCGCAAGGGGGAAGATGGCCTGCCCCTCTCCTTTCTCCGCCTCCTCTTTAACTCCTCCTAGTTTGCGCATGCATGAGTTAATGGATTTTCAAATCCTCAACTATTTCTAGCCAGCGGCTGTTGAGGGTGCCCGGAGGATGGGGAAAAGAACAGCCGCCGGTTGTTTAAAAGGGTAATTTACCCTCCCCTCCTTATTCTTTTTCCAAATATTTTTCCTACACATAAAAAGAACATCATTAGATATTAAGTTATATAATAGATGTAAACCTAAATCATGATGCATGCAAATATTCTATAACTTAATGTAGTTATTAGCAAACCTAAAAGATACAATTAAAGTTACTTAGGCATAATATTAGTCCATTAAAATGGACTCATCAATTGTTCTCAGTCACATCATCTCCAATAGGGGTATCGAGGTGGACAGAGCTAAGCTTGATGTGATTGCTGATCCACCGATGCCTAGCTCTGTATGGCAAATCTGCTCCTTCTTAGGACACGTCAGTTTCTATAGGAGATTCATCAAAGACTTCTCCAAGATTTCTAGATCTTTAACTCATCTCCTATCGACCGATGTACCCTTTGATATGGGCCCTGACTGTATACGAGCATTCACGCAACTGCATGATGCTGTCACCAATGCCCCTATTCGCCAGCCACCTGATTGATCCCTCGACTTTGAACTCATGTGTGACGCTTCCGACCATGCAGTCGGAGCCATCATGGGACAAAGATGTGATAGATACCCCTTCGTGGTATACTACACCAGTAAGACTCTGGATGAGGCCGAGTGTACTTATACAACTATTGAGAAAGAACTACTGGCGGTCGTCTTTGGGTTGGAGAAATTCTGCTCTTACCTTCTGGGCTCGCACGTTACAGTATTCACTGATCACGCGGCCATTCTTCATCTCATGCACAAGAAGGATGCCAAGCCAAGACTGATTCGTTGGATCCTTTTGCTCCAAGAATTTGACCTTGAGATCCGTGATAAGGTCGGAGCCCAGAATGTTGTTGCTGATCGTCTCTCGAGACTGGGACCTAACCACATTGGACTTGCCCTACCGATTAATGAGGTTTTTCCCGATGAGTACCTACTGGCAATTAATGTAGCAAGTGGACCTTAGTATGCCAGCATTGCCAATTACCTTGCTTCAGGCTCCCTTCCACGTGGCTGGCTTAAAAACCAGCGTGAGCGTTTCATCGTAGAAGCAAGGTATTATTTCTGGGATAATCCACTACTTTTTCGAGTAGGTGCTGATCAGATCATCCGTCGCTGTATTCCTAACAGCGAGGTCACCAGTGTGCTATCCTTCTGTCACGATCAGGCCTATGGAGTCCATTTCTCTGGGAGGAAAACTGCAGCCAAGTTGTTGCAGTGTGGTTTCTTTTGGCCCCCCCTTCACCCGGATGCACACAATTATGCTAAACAGTGCACTAGGTGTCAGTCATTAGGGTCAATGGCACGTTGTGACATGATGCCCTTGCAACCCATCCTAGCTGTTGAAATCTTTGACATATGGGGAATTGATTTCATAGGTCCCTTTCCTCCTTCCAACGGCTTTGAGTACATCATCGTTGCTGTTGACTATGTTTCAAAATGGATCGAGGCTATTCCCACGCGCCATGTTGACCATGTCATATCTACTCCATTTGTCAAAGATCACATTTTTGAGTGCTTTGGGATGCCTCGAGCCATTATCTCTAATGGAGGAAGTCATTTTACCCATGCTTCTTTTCGGGCACTTTTGAGGAAATATGGAGTCCACCATCGTTTCGCATCTCCGTATCATCCTCAGACGAACGGCCAAGCTGAGGTGTCGAACTGGCAAATCAAGCATATTGTCCAGAAAATGGTTCGGCCTGACCATAAGGATTGGTCCGACAAGTTGATTGACGCACTTTGGGCGTATCGGACTGCCTTCAAGGCTCCCCTTGGTATGTCTCCTTATATAATTGTTTACGGGAAGCCTTGTCATTTACCCGTTGAGCTGGAGCACCACACTTATTGAGCGGTTTGCCAATGTAACCTTGATCCAGACCTGTGTGGTAGAGAAAGAAAACTCCAACTCTAGGAGCTGGAAGAGCTCCGTCATGAGGCCTATGATTCTACCTTAACTTTCAAACAACGCACTAAGGCCTTTCACGACAACCGCATTCAGTGGAAGGAATTTGAGCCATCTGAGCAAATCTGGCTTTACAATGGCCAGCTTAAATTCTTTCCAGGGAAATTAAAGTCCAAATGGACTAGTCCCTACTTGGTCTTGAGACCATTTTCCAACGGGGCCATCGAAATTGAAGATCCCAGATTTGGGCATAAATTTGCGGTCAATGGGCAGCAGTTAAAACCCTATCTTACTCATGAACCTACCTCCGTTGGTGAAACTGTTGCCCTGCTGGAGGGTAACTGACTTCGTGCCTCACTCTGAGTCTAGCTGGGAACGTTAAATTCAGCGCTCGTTGGGAGGAACCCCAGCAACTCTCCTCCACTTTCGCCTACACAATTCCATTTCACTTCACTTCACACTTCTTCACTTTTCACGTCACTTCTCCACCCACCATCCACCCACCCTACCACCCTGTTGTATACCTTGTACCTTAGCTCTCGTACCAAGACCCTTGGACCTTGCTTTACCCTACATGCATATGAGAACATAGCATCATTTGGCATGGGGGGGTGGATAGGCATCCATAGGATCTAGGTATTATATGGGTATCATGCAGCTTCTGCATTCATTATACATATCCATCTATAAATATGTACATAGCCTAAAAAAAAAAATGTGTGTAAAGTGTTTAGCAATGATCTGAAAGCTGAAACAAAAATAGAATAAGTGTTTAAGGATATTCAACCTTTGTTTTGAAGACTTTCCAAGCCACAGAAGCTTGATTTGCTCAAGCTTAGCTTAATTCACTTGAGCACTGATAAGATAGATCAGAATCTCTCCTAACTTAGGACATATTCTTGTACCTGAGTCACCAATACAGGATTCGTTGGTTTGCCTCTAGTTAAGAGTCGAAGTAATCTTGGTTTACACTACAGATATTGAGAAAGACCAGGTGAACATAAGATTCAACTCGAGTGTTCATTAGGGAAGGTGGAGTCCTTACCTGTGCACGCAGATAAACTTTTTATCTCAGTCTTTAGTCTTGTGTTTAGAAGAAACTCTTTCCACCAAAAAAGTACTCACCCACCAAATAAGTGTGCTCTTCCAAATAAAGTTGTAGGAGATATACTGACACTTGTTTCAAAAAAAAAAAATCTTGCGAATAAGACAATATATCTTCCAAATGTGTGTAAATTCTTCTCCCCTAAAGTTTTTCAGGGCACGTTACAAATACCCTATTCTACCATATATTCTTTGAGCAATTAAAGTGGGATTGAGTTTCCCCATCATCTTTTTGAGGGTTAATCCGAAGACATGAGCTGAAGCTGGGACCAACCTGTACTTAAAAATTCGTGAAACCCTGGGATTGAGCCTTAATGTTCATCTAGTCGGTCTTGATCCTTCACTATGCACAAACCATAATCTCTTAGCTCTCGAGTATGGCAAAACCCTCTGAGTCCTGGAAATTGTACTTGAGGGTTAAATATGAAGAGTCCAGGTTAGTCGAGAGATGGTCTATATCATGTAAGACTTGAGTACTAGTAGTCTTCTTTGCAATTGCTTCTCACAATATCCAACTGATAAACATATTAATGTTGCTTCAGAAAAAAATCTTCAGCTTAAGATGATTTCTAAACACAATACAAATGTTTTGCTAGGGACTAGCGAAAGATAGGCATGGGGGTATGATTACATAGTAAGTTACGCCAATAAATATGTCATCTTATGTTATTTCCTAGCATTATCCATGCATCTTATGTAGCCATACTTGCATTTGTAATTATTTACTTACATGCATTTACAAAGAGGGGAAGAGAGTGGGAATAAATGGCCATTCAATCCATTTCTATAATTAACATCTTCATTGTATGTTGCATTGCAATTTCACCATTTTCATTTTCTTATTCCAAGGCTGCTGTGCACGTCTCCTTGCACCCTACCCTGTTGCAACATGGCGAGAGGTGTGCACTCCTATAAAAGATCATGCACCCTCCCTTGCTGTGGTAGCCGGCCTCCACCCTCAGACACACCCATCGCCACCCCTCAGACACACCCATCACCACCACACACACCCACCGGCCACTCTCTCTCCCTCTCCCTCTCCATACACAACACCTCTTCTCACAAGTTGAGAAGGGGTACACTGTGTGCAAGAGAGAGTTCACAGTGGTCTCAAACCCCCACTGTGAGCTCCACCACCGCCCAGCTCCGTCGTGAGCAGATGGGCGTGGTGGATTCTTGTTTGTTTTCTTTATTTGCATATTTCTTTTCTTTTCCTTTTTTGTTTTTGTTTGTTGTTTCCTCTCCTCCGCCATTAGTGCAGAGCTTCAAGCTCTGAAGCTCACGAGCCCAGCACCTCCTAGCAACTCTGCGCACCCCCGAGCGCCACCACGTGCGCAAGCAGACCGCTCGGGCTCTCCTTCCGCGCACGCGTGCGCTCCATAGCACCATCTGCGCATCGCACCGCCTCAGTTGGTTGCCTTCTCACCGCGCGCACTGTAGCGGACTGTTCACACCTCTCTACGCGACACTGTAGCCATCGGCTCGTTTGTCACTTAGTTGATGGCTCTACGCTCTCTCACCTCTATGCTACCGCCTCTAGCCGATCGCCGAGCCCACGCGTCTGCGCACCCGCACGTCCCTCAGTGCTACGCAGCCCTTGTGTGCTGCATCTCACCCTCTCTGCACACACGTGAGTTCACCATCACCTCTACGCAAGCGCACCTGCATGCCCAGACGACGATCGCTAACCCCAGATGGCTTAACCGCTTCCACCCTCTCACACACACAGCAGGTGCTCACCCCCACTCTCACTCTCTCACACTTACACTCACACACACAGACACTCACGTACTCTCACGCATACATACATAAATATATATATTCACACACTCTCATCCTCACATATATCTAAATATATATATAAATATATATACATATTTATATATATATATAGATATATATATATATACACACATACACATATATATATAGTTATAGATACATATATATACATATATACTCATATATCCACATATCCACATTCTTCCACACACACATTCACCTCATATCTACTACCCACATACCCATGCACTCACCCCTTCACCGCACATCGTATCGCAGGAACATTCGCACCAGTTGTTGACATTTCCCGATACTCGCGCAAAGCAAGTGCTTCCACCCACACTTACACACATCCGCTCCACACTCCACGCGGCACTTAGTCTTGTTGGTTGCATCTTGCTAGACATGGACCAACTTGATACCGTGCTACATTTCATCTCCATTTCCACCTCCACCCCTATCTATATAATATTTAACTATATATATATTCCATATCTACTACACGCATATACATATATATATACTAAGCTAAGTATTTCTTTTCATTTCTTTCCTTGCAATTTATTCTACTTTCATTTGTCTTTTATTTCTTGCTATTAAAAAGACAAAAAAAAAAGTATAAAAGAGAAAAGATAATTCTTGTCTTGCAGGTACTCGATCTTGTGAGTAACAAGATCGATTTTGGAACCCTAAGTTGGCTTCAAGCCAAGGATCATTTGGCTCAAGGCCAAGGACTTCATTTTTAAGGGTGTGCCTCAAGAACAGCATTATAACAAAAAAATTCTTAAAAGTAGAAAAACCAAAGACATAATAAACGCAAGGAAGAGATACGTTTTAGGAAAGGCGTAGAAACTCCTTCATCTCCTAAGCCCCGCCTCCTTGAGATCGACCCTAGGACTAAAAGTGACCAAGATAAAATCAAGTAGGCCAGGTTAAAAATTCTGTGAAACTGGTGTAGACTCGATTTAGGTTAACTCACTATACTAATTTCAACGATAATATCACCATATTAATAAGACCTATTCTAGTAAGCATTATGCCCTGAAAATCATTTTAATGGATTACCGAGGGTGAAGGCGAGAAAATGGCCTAGCAAAAGGATGATTAGGATCAAAAGCAGTTCATTAAAGAAAAAAAGGGAGTATTTCTATTCATCCCCCACTCCCTGGAGGCCAAAATAATGATAGGGGGACCAAACCAAAACCCGCCTAGTACAAAGGAAAGAAGTGGACCACGACTCGTGGCTTAGTACAAAATCAGAGACAAAGCACGCCCCACCCATGCCACAAAACAGACAGACCCCAACACAAGTCTAAAAAAGAGAACCAGCAAGAGCAGCCAATAACAAACAGGAAAACCACAATCAAGAAATCACATAGGGCATCTGAATTTTATCGAAGATAATAATGCCTTGAATACTTGTAGGGAGATCCCTAATTGATGAAAGGATGGCCCACTAGTCCAAGGCCAAAACAGCCACCTTGGCTACTAAAGAATTGGTTGAAGGGTGAATATACGTGAGGGAGGCCACGTGGCTTTTGATGTCACCGAGGTCCCCAAACTCCATCTTAATTTTCCAAGGCAAAGGGACTTTCCCATTCCACCAAAAGTGCAAAAGGGTGGAATCAATCTCCAATTGAATGGTAGAGTCACAAGGAGTGATATACAAGAATGCTTAATCGCTCAAATCAGAGTAATATTACTATCAATGTACCTAAGTGGCGTGCATAGCCTTTAAGAAGTCTCCATTGCAATTGCGCATAACCCGAGAGGCATAAGTACAATGCACACAAGAAATCGCCGTTAAGTTAACCTTGATCCCTTCTGAAGGATGAATCCAAGACACCACAAAAGTTTTCAGGCACTGTCTTTTAAACCATAAGGACATATTAAAGTTATACCAGTTATGATTGAGGACAAAAATAATCCTGGCAGGATTGAGACCCTCATTTTTAGTCTTATTCTTGACCCACCAGACATTATACCAAATAAAAGAGATAAGGCCCTTAAGAATCTTGGATCTCTGAGAGAAGGCCTTAGACTTCATGATGCGGAAAAAATGAGATGGATGGATAGGAGCAATGAGATGCTTGGAGATAACCCAATTGGAGATATGATGCATAAGCTCACTACCAGAGAAATGGTAAGAGAGGGTTTCCTGAGCAGGATGAGAAGGGCAATGCAAACATTTAGAAGGAAGCTTGAAACCAAGCCTAGAGATGTTATCGTCAGTGGCAAGTTTAAAGTGAAGAATTCTCCAAGCCAACATAGAGATAGAGATAGGCAGAAGCCACCGAGAAGGAGCAAGAGGAACTGAGGGACCAAATTGGGATGTCCAGAGAACTATCCAGAGTAGTTTGAAGGATACGCGATCTAATATTGGAAGGAAGAAGATTGAACTGGGGAACCTCAGAAAGGTGGTCCAAAATGTCCTTGACAGAAATAGGGGCAAGGTTAATGGGTTCGAGGAGAAGACTTTAGACAGTCGTATTGCCAATCAAAATATCAACCCAAAAATCAACAGCCCCTTTATGAACCTCTTAGCGAATATAGTGTCTCATTGAGAGAAAGGTCTCCCAAAGGGTACAAATTTGGGAAGAGGGAGGACAAGAGGCGGCATAGATATTGCCATAAAGATATTTCATTAAGTTGGCATAAGGCATGACAAAGAAAAGGATATTCCACACCATCTTCATCCGCAGAGCTCGAACAAAAAGACCAAGATCATGAATGTCAAGACCGCCATGAGAAATGGGTTTAGTAACATGCTTCCAAGCAATCCAATGATGTTTATGTTCGATATTGGAGGAACCTTAGAGGAAATCTGCAAATTTGCTCTCAAGCCTTTTGATGATAGCCTTAGAGACATCCAAAATGGATATGATATAGACGGCCATGGAAGAGAGCACATGCTTGATAAGGAGTAGTCTTGAGGCATAGGACAGGAGGTTAGCCTTCCAACCAGCCAATTTAGCTTTGATTTTATCAACAATGGGGGAAAAATAAGAGATTTCCGCACGGCCGAGGAAGATGGGGCAACCCAAGTAGGTGAAAAGGAAGGAACCTATCTAGCACCCTGTTGGTGATGCGTAGAGCGCGTGTTTGCTAGAAAAATGTCATAGTATAGTGCGCAATACGATCAAACAAAGATATTCAAGAAAAGATAACGAGACTTGAGTCCCGGTCATTCATCTCTAGGAGGCATTTGCTTAAATCTGAAATCTATATTTATCACTCTACTTTATTTAGAATCACATGTTGGTTTATGATTATTACATATTGAATTACGACATGCTTAGTTACAAATATATCAGGAATTAAAAATAGGCAACATTAATCACTCAAAAGATATTACAATAAGCTCATGGTGATTCTCAACACATAGACATATATATATGGAAAATATACTTTTCATTCATTCATGAAGAGGAAGATGTTTGCAACATGGAAGTAGAAGAATGCTTATAAAGGAAGGCTTAAAACATAAATCTAACTAACCGAAAACGATCGCATACAGGAATCTACGGGAGGATTTTGCATGCATCATGGGGGAGAATAAGGACTACACTACTAAGCAATAATTAAAAGTAGTAAATGTAAAGAACTAGCTACTAATCTATCAGAAGTGAGGGCATTCGGAGGTGGGCTCCGATGGACTTGGAGTGGTAGAGAGAAGAATGAGGGGCGGCCAATGGAGCTTAGGCTAGCCCTTGGAGAGAGTTTGGATGAGTGATCCAGCATTCTGGCATGGTGTCCTTCATGATGGTGCTCAGCTCTTGGAGATGGAGTGGAGATGGTGGTGGCTAGCCTAAGTGGAGGTGGATGGAGCCAAGCAAGTATAACCAAAAAGTGGATGGATGCAAATGGCCACCCCGTAGGTCTTTTTATAGACCTAAGGGAAGCTTTCTAGAGAATTATGGAATTCTCTAGAGAGGCCTACGGTGGGAGCTCGTGGGAGAGTGAGAGAGAGAGGATGGATGGTGGTTTTTAGATCCACCAAATGTGGATCTCAAAATTGAATGGCTCTTTGTTGCTAATTTTAGCAACCAAGGCAACCACACATGGTAGAGAGTTCTAGAGAACTCTAGGCTAGGTATTTTCGTGTGGATGGTGTGTGTGGGTGTGTGTGGGTCGAAACTTAGGTGGCTAGGTGTCCTAGATGTCCTATAACCTATCTGGACTTCCAGATAAGAGTTGGAACTAGGGTCTTAGGGCTTCCTAGGGTGCTATGACCTAATCTAAGGGTGGCTAAGGCTTGGGGAAGTCTCTAGGCTATCCTAGGGCTAGGATGGACCTAAGCTCTTCACATTTTATTGCTTAATTCCTACTTAATAGAATAGCAAACCTTAACTCCCTTACATCATTATTCCTACATCTAATCTAAGTCTTCTGCTCCAGCTCTGCTGCAACACTCGTTATTCCTGATCCAGCTTCGGATCTTGCTCCAGATCCAGCTCTTGATCAGCTTATTGCCTGCAATTGACATAATACACTTAATCAGCACATTATATTATTATTTTATGCATAGCTAAAGGAAAGCAGTAAAGATGCAGATAATGCTTATGTATGCATGAATAACCCTAACTTATGCTAAGTCATAGCCTAATCTAGGTCAATTAAGACCTATGATTGCTGTGCAATCACACCCTATAAGATGAAGAATATGGTGTAGTCTGCTAAAGAGAAAATGCTTCCCAAAGAAGTAGAAACTCTTCAAATGATTGAGGTGCTGACCAAAGTTAGTCCAGAAAGAGTTCACAAATTTAAAGAGATTGGAGATTGAATGCACATTGCCATTGAGGAAGAGGATAGTGCCATCGGCATACTAGAGAGCAAGGGGGAGGGGAGACTCCCTGCTTAACAGAATAGGGAACCAAGTCACCCTGAAACTCTAATTCCTTGATACCCCATATGAAAGGTTCCATGAAGAGATCAAACAACAAAGGGGATAGAGGGACCCCTTGCCTATGGCCCCGAGAGACACTGAAAATGGAAGAGGAAGCTCCATCAATGAGGAGGGAAGATCCTTCATGATGGACGAAACCCGTAACAAGATCAATGACCTTCTCGGGAAAGCTAAATCTCCTAAGGATATTAAACAAAACATTCCATTCTACCCTATCATAAGCTTTCTGGAGATCCAACTGGATAATAACATTGGAACCAAAAACTTTTTTATTAATACGCTGGGAAAGCTCAAAGGTAGTAGCAATGTCATAAAAAATAGAGCAGCCCTTAAAAAAATTGGCTTGCTCCGGAGAGATAAGTTTAGGAAGGAGACCATCCAGCCTATTAGCCAAGATAGCAGAGGAGATTTTGTAAATGACATATCAGAGGCTAATGGGTGGAAGTCGGAGAGATCACCAGCGTTCCCTTTTTTGTGAATAAGAACATAAATGTGTTGTTGAAAGATTTGGGTCCCTTGCAATTAATGTAAAAGTAGGAGATCACGAGGGTCAAATCATCCTTAATCAAGTCCCAAAAGTATCTATAAAACTCCATATTAAAGCCATCAAGACCCGAAGTGCGATTGGAAGGCATTTGAGAGAGAGTAGGAAAAATTTCCTCCTAAGAAGGAGGGACAGTGAGAGAGTCAGAGTCTAACTGGGTTAGCAAGGGGGGAATATGATCAATCATCAAGAACAAACTAGAACATGATCCAAGGTGAGAAGGTTGCTATAAAAATCAATAGTGGTATTCGCGGCTACCTCCCAGGAGCTATTCCCAAGGACGAGGTAACATTAGATCTAGACTTTTTAGCAAATCTTCTTTTAATGGTAGTATAGAAAATTTTGTTATTACCCTCCCCATTTTTAATCCAATCAATTTTAGCCTTCTAAGAAGGAAAATCATTGAGCTTTGCATAAGCATCATCTAGCTGGGTTTGAGTGTCATTGAGCTCAGCGGGAAGATTGTCTTCCCATTGGGATGCAAATTTAGAGCACTACTAGGGAAGGGAGAATTGGTGACAGAAATTTGGTGACGGTTTTGGGAACTATCACCAAAAATAACCAATGGTGATAGTTACACACAAAACTGTGACCATAAAGGGAGAGTGAGATTTGCTTTTTGCTTTGGTGACGGTTCCAAGTGGGACCATGACCAAGAATTGAGGTTGGATGTGTCCATGTCTATCTTATAAGCGTCTTTTTTTTTCTGAGGGGGTTGGTGTGTTTGGTAGTGCATATTTAGTGTTGTCCCAAGAGTTTATAATGCAGTTATTCAAATTTAAAAGCTTAATTAATCAACTTGTAAAAGTTTATTTTCAATAGTAAATTTAAATGTTCCTATCTTCCATTGGTTTCAGTTTGATGCCATTATATTCTCCTAGCTTTCTCTTTTAGAAAGAATGGTCTTCTCATTTGTGAACATTTTGTGACAGTACTACCACGAACAAAATCTTATACTTGAGCTCCACATCCAAGGTAGAAAGCTTGATCTATGCCTACTAGTTTGGCTAGAAAGGAACATGTTGGTAAAGAGACAATTGGTCTCATGTTGAGAATGAATTCTCAGTGCTAATGCTCTCTAGACTCTACCCATTTTTATCTCCAGACTCTGCCAAACAGTACCTTGTGTGGTGACCCTCCTTCATAGCATTCAACTCAGCAATGCAGTAGTAGAGATGCAGCAAAGATGCTCCTCCTTTTCAGTGGTCTATTTCCTAGGTAGATAGATAGATTTTGGAGCTTAATAGGTATTATATATATTTTCTTCTTTTCCATCCTTATTCCATAAAGGGTCGCCTTTCCAGATGCAGAGTAGCAGCAGCAAATGCAGATGTAGCAACAGTACTATCAAATGCAACAATAGCAGTAGCAGATGTAAATGCAGCAACAGCAGTAGCAGATGCAGTAATAGCAGCAGCAGATGCAGCTAGAAGTGGAAGCTCCAGTAGTAATTCACCCAAATCTTAAGTTCTATTTTTTTGGATGGAGCTCATTCTTGGCATGAGGTTTTTTGAAAGGATCATTCTTGGCATGATATCTCTAATTGCAGGTAGTTCAGTCCGGTGTCCTGCCAGACATGTTCAGAAGCACCTATGAGGCCATCACAAAGGGAAACCCAACGTGGAATCAAGTACAAGTTCCAAAGTCGAAGCTATACTCATGGGATCCCAAGTCAACTTACATTTGCCAATATTTGCCTTGTTAACAAGTTGTTAAAGGGTGAAGTACGACCAAAGACAATTCACATTCCTTCAGGGGAG
Source organism: Thalassia testudinum (assembly GCA_037157565.1). Classification (NCBI taxonomy): domain Eukaryota; kingdom Viridiplantae; phylum Streptophyta; class Magnoliopsida; order Alismatales; family Hydrocharitaceae; genus Thalassia; species Thalassia testudinum. The sequence goes on along the minus strand of JAZHRO010000040.1, from coordinate 7,354,007 downwards.
AAACTTTATGTATTTGATGCTGCAATGGTTAGTATGAAATTTTATTCTTAATTCGATGTTGACTTTTAGTTCAAGATAGAAAAGGATATATTTCCTTGATGTATTCTTGGATTTCTGAATTTTATTTGAAGTGCCCTGATCAGGAAAAAAAAACATTTCATTTGAAATCCCTTTGCATTATGTATATTGTTTACGTGACATCTTGCATTGATTTAGGGACATGATAAAATACCCCGCACACTAAGAATTATACTGCCATTAATGAAATAGTCTCCCCTTCTCTCATAACTTTCCATCTATGTATCCATAAGGGGTGGAACAAATATACTATCAGTTCTTTTTTGAGCCCTGCCAGTTGGAATAGCTCAGTCAATTTTTCCATCTCATCCATCTAGCCATCTTGGTCATACCATGCTGCTATACCCTAATAAAACCAAATTGCCTTTGCAAAGGGGTGATTTTTAATCATATGCACCCAATCCTCTTTATCAATTCGACAAAAGGAGCACAATGAGTCTTCAATATGAAATTTTTTCAATAATGTTCCCTTTAAAGGCAGAGCATCTGTCACTGCTCTCCATGAGGAACAACTTTGTTTTCAGAGCTATATCCTTCATATTCCAAACCTTTTTACAATAGGCTATTTGTTTCTTTGTAAGACTAGAGTTGATTTCCTCTTCATTTAGCAAGGTCATATACGCAGGCTTAACTAAGAACTTCCCATTAGAATGTGGTTTCCATATTAGTAAGTCTTATCCCATGTCTATTGGAGTACTTAAAATTTTTTCTACAGCCTTACAGTCAAAGCTACTGGAAATTTTTTCCTCATTCCAGTTCTAATTTTGCTCATTTGTTAAATCTACTACCTTTAATTCTTGGAGTATACTCTATCTAATCGACTTTTACTCTTCAGCCTTCAACCATGGATCACTCCAAATATTTATATTCTCCCCATCTCCAACTAACCATAGCACATTGCTTAAAAGCATACTTTTTATAGTTGGAAGCTCCTTCATGAAGGAAGAATCTAGTGACTTGGGCAGATATTCCCAAAAATTACCATCTGGGAAATACTTGCTTCTTATCTGATTTTATTAAAGACCCTCCTTGGTGCACAATAACCAGCCCATTTTTAGTAAGAAAGCTAAAATTACTAGCCTTACCAAAGAGAATCTTTCTTGATGGTTGGTTAGCTATCATGAAAGGTAATTCCTTTGGTCACGATGACCCTTTGGTGATGGTTAGGGAACCATGACCAAAGGAACCTTCTTTCTTCCACACCAACCTCTGGTCATGGTTATTAACTGTGACCAAAGCTCTCTCTTCGGCCACGATTCTACATCTGTGACTAAAAGTCTTTGGTCACAGTTTATAACCATGACTAAAGCTGCAAAACGTAGCTAATGGTGGGCTTTGATGACGGTGGCAAGTTGGAACCATCACCAAAGCCTTATGCTTCGGTGACGGTTCCACCAAAACCATCACTAAAGGCTCGTGAACAAAGCTGCTGAGCCTATCTAACAATACTCTTCGATGACGATTTTGTGTGGAACTGGCACCGAAGCATAGGGCTTTGGTGACGGTTCCACCTAAAACCGTCACCAAAGCCCCGTGATAGAAGTTATATAACGTAGCTAACGGTGGGCTTCGGTGACGGTTTTGGGTTTAACCGTCACCAAAGCTTAGGGATTTGGTGTCGGTTCCACCAAAAATTGTCACCAAAACCCTGTAGCTTTGGTGACGATTTTAGGTGGAACCGTTACCAAAGCCTTTGGTAATGGTTTTGCATGGAACCGTCACCAAAGAACCTTCCACAATGCAACTTTTGCTGTCATTAATTGGTGACAATTATGAGTCATTTAGTCACAGTTTTCAACCGTGACCAAAACCCTAATTTCTTATAGTGGAGTCCACGTCATCTCTACGAATCTCAAGGTCTCTAATAATGGAATGAATATTCCCGAAAGTCATCCTATTCCACTGGATAAGAGTCCTCTTTAGAATAGAGAGTTTTACACACATTTTAGAGAGGGGGTCAAGAAGCTGATAGGAGTTAGCCAATCTCCATGTGTCCACCACCAAAGAGCGAAAAGATGGGTTCCTAAGCCACATATTTTGGAAGCAAAAAGGGCGAGGATTAAAGGGAGAGATAGGAGAAGAACAAAGAATTAATCATGAGTGAGTGGTCTGAGTGACTTCTGCAAGTGTAAGAACCAAAGGAAAACAAAGGGAGAGCATCAGCATTAAGAAAGATACGGTCAAGTTTCTTGTAGATACGAGCGGACCCTTTACAACCATTGCACCAAGAGAGCTACGAACCTACCATCGGTAAGTCGATCAAGGCAGCAAAATCAATACAGGACCTAAAGGGAGCCACTTGGGAATCACAGAAGGGAATCCCACCCGATTTCTCTGAGGCAGAAAGAATGCAGTTAAAACCACCGACAACAACCCATGGGGTGGGGGTGTCCTAAGCAGAGGAGGTGATATAATCCCAAAGAGAGCAAGGATCATTAGCATCACAAGAGGCATAAACAACAGTAATCCTAAGACAGAATACTCCTCACAACATTTAATCGTAAGGGCCTGATTAGTGGACGAAAGTAGAGAGACGTAAATAGGGTCCTTCGACAAACACCAGATCTTAGAGGAGTTAGGATTCGCAAAACCAGAGGAGAAAGAGATGGAGTCCTTATTGCAATCAATCAAGGAAGGGTTAGCAAAAGGCTCTAAAAGGAAAACCAAATTGAGATGGTGCCGGCTAATCAAATCTTTTATACGAGAGATGGTTGGGGCATTTAGGATGCCCCAGCAATTCCAAAAAAGGCACTTCATAAGGAAATATTTTTAGAAATGGATCTAGAATGACTACAGCTAATCCTTACAAAACCCTCAATGGATTGACCACCATGGACTCCTCTAGCTGCTGAGGGAGAATGTGCCTCATATGCCAAATCCTTGAGGTATAAAGGTTCCAATTCTAGAAAATCCGGAACACCCTGAGATTCGATATCAGAAAAAGAATATAATCTAGTTGCATCATTGCTCAAAAGGAAAATGTGCCCCTCCTCTGGGATTTCGTCAATAAGAGCGGGATCCGGATCAGGTGGATGGGGCGTAATAGGGAGATAGCTTCCCCAAGCAAAGATATAACGATTATCACCATCCACTGAGGACACAAGATTAGGTTCAGAGTCACACACCAAAGAAACAGCATGACTAAAACCAAATTTAATCGATCCAGAAACATTTTGGGGAGCAACAATAGTAGAACATAAATCATCACCATCGCAATCTCTACCAGGAGGTTTGAAAACCAAGCCGTAAAAATCTTTTGAAACCAGGTGAGACTTAAGAAAATCAAGAGAAATTGAGATCATAACGAGAGGTTTAAGCAAATGCAAATCAAAAGAAACCCCATTAGGCTTAGAGGAAGATAATTTCACCTGAGGAGGGGAGGAGGATCATCTTACAATGATCTCCTTCCCTAATCGTTCAAGCCATTGAGTGTGCAACAGAGATTGCCACCGCAAATGGATGTTATGCCTCCTTCTTTGCGAGAGATGCATCTCAGAGACAGGGAGGGAGGAAGAGCCCCCCCCCCCCCCCCCCCCAGAAGAAGAGGAAGGAGGGATTAAACAAGCTTAGTTACATTCATCAAGCAAACCCTCCGAAGAAGAAGGACTGATCTTGCGGGGAGCCTCCTCTCTTGGAGAGCTAAGGCCAGAAGCATAGGGGGCCTGCAGGTCGTCAGGCGAATGCCGGGGCAAAGGTTTGGCAGGGATTGGCACACCTGGAGCAGCTACTAGAGGCGGGGGCTGAGGAACCTTTGCAACAATAAGGGGGAGGTAGTCAAGCAGGAAGATAACAAGTGGCCTAGCTTACAACATATGGAGCAAAAAAGGGGGACATTTTTGAAAACAACACGCTTCAAAGCTGTTTGATCCCCATTAAAGATGATCACAAAATCTCTATGAACCACTGTCAAATCAATCTCAATGCAAACCCTAGGAAAGCCAGGTCTATGACCTTGGATTGTACGTTGATCAACACAAATCAGAGTTCCCAACTGGTATGCGATAGAAATCAAGGCATTCGGATGGAGAAAATGGAGATTTAGACCAAGGAATCCCACCCAACTCTGAGCGGTAGAGATAGGTCAATTCGTATGAAAATCGGGGTTCCAACAGGCAAACTACAACTGCACACCATCAAGAACAATAGAGCCCTACGAAAAAACCCTAGCAAAATCCGCATAAGTCTCGCAGCAAACCAACCAATGATGGAAATCCAGCAGCACAAGGTCAAAATATAAAGCAAGCTTGACGTTCTGGGATAGAAGGTTCTGCACCTGTCGAGAGGAGGGTTTTCGGCCATTGGCACGCACAACCAGAGAAGAGGCAAAGCCTTTGGAAAGCTCAGAAATCTCTTCTGGGGAGAAAGAAGTGCCTAAGACACCATCCTTGAAGATTTGACGAAGAACCTGGAGCTTGAGCTCCAAGAAATGAGAAGGCTCAAGATGGCCAGCTCCAACCACCACTGAAGCAAAGGAGGGCTTTGGTGGTGACGTCCGATCCTCCAGTGACGAGGGAAGGGACGGTTGCTACGAAACTATCGTAGGAAACACAATCGAAAATGACAAAAGTGGCAAACCACACACGACTCAAACACAAAAACAAAGCAAGAACTAGCACAACAAACCCTAGAAAAAGTTACGCAAAGAGAAGGTGACTAGGGGTCCACTCCAAGTAGCTTTAAACGTAGCCATTAGAGGGCGAGGGGTGCACAGGCCCTCCACAGGGGGGAAGGACCAAAGGACCCCACCAGAAAGAGCCAAAACCCTAGCCAGAAAGGAGGAAAAGAGAATGGAGAGGCACCCACATGCAATGATGCTAGTAGTCCTCTTGCTCCCTGCAACCTGCCTTTTCCTTACAAATAGACACAATTGTTTCTATCATGATCAAAAGCAGTTCATGACAAGTCAAAAGGTGCTTATTTCTATCAAACTAAGTAAAATAAAATGAAACAGATTAAAGTAACATTGATAGAGGATCCCTATTAGAGGGGAGGTTTCCAAACTCCCCCACTTGCAAGAAGAACTTGTAACCGTACCATCTTAGCAATCTGAAGACAAAGCAAAAGCCATGCAAGTAGAACATCATTCACTATAAAGACACACAGAGTTCCCTAATGCATACTGTCATACACACACTTACATATACATAGTTATACAAGCCTCGTTCTTTCCCTTACCACAAAAGTAACAACAACAACCTGAGGGAAGGACCACAAAAGGGAAGCCTCAACTGTCAACAAACACAAAAGAAAGAGATGGCTTGCATAAGAAGGCTCCAAGTGAAAAGGAGGAACTAGTCACTCAAAAGTCCTCCCATGTCCTCCTAGGTCAAAAACCTGCAAAACAGATCGCCTGCTCTAGTTGACAGGCAGCCCACACAAATTCTGGAGCAGCACTTTGAAGGGACTCAGTAGGAGGATCAACCACCTTCCTGGGTATTGGGCTTCCACTATCGCCCTCTCTAAGCATATGAGTGTCATCATGAAAAGCTGATCTGCCGTTGCTAGGCGCCGACGTTGCTTGTGGGTAGGGCGGAATCCACTAGCCCACGGCATCAGAACCTGAAATGGGTCACAAGAAAATAGGGATGAGCTATCCAGCTCAGTAGGGATCGGACTACATGTGAAATCCAGCAAGAAGAGGTGATATAGAGGGTTCTTTTACCTTTTTGTTTTGCTTTTTATACTCACTCTCCACCACTCTCCATCATAAAATTCTAGTTGGATTCATTAGATGGGTTATTTTAATGCTAACATTTATTCTCTCCCCCGCCATAGGTGTCAGATTTAAAAGATCATCCCTCTCTATTTAGAGGAGATTTCGACGTATCCTTCCCTTAGATCCTCACCTGGAGGCCTCTCCTTGATCAGGGGAGGGGCTAACAGGATGAGCAAGCCTTGCGAAAGGCGTACCCATTCTCGACGTATCAAGAATGTTGCTAACCTCCGTCAGAAGAGTCGGGCCTCTTGGGAGCTATTCAGGCTAGTGCCTCGTGTCGACGAGGAGCCACCCCCATTCGCTATCAGTAAGGCCTAGTATGTAATCTACATGGATCATGTCGCAGGGTTGGCCAGAATTGTTGGGCCACACCATTGCTCCCGCTAGGAGCATAACTGATTAGCCCATAGTTGTGGGCTATTTAAGTATTTAAGTGCCTACACATTAGGTTAATTCTAACATTTATTTAGTATAAATTAGGATGTAAATAAATTAATTCATAGTTTTAATTTAATTACATAATCCATGCAATGCATTCATACTTTAAGTACATTTAGAATTAGTTTAGAATGGCATTTATCTAATTAGATAACCAATTAGGTATATTATTTTTATTAGCATAAAAGTTGAGGGTCTGTATATAAATGGCCCTAATATTTTAACATTATTTTATTTTCTTCTTGAAAGAACGGCTGGCTGCGCTCCAACGACGAACGGCTGGTGCAGTGAAGAACCCATTCAAGTGGGAGCGGATGTGATGGATCTGGTCAGGTGGATGATTTCAAATGTGTGCAGGTCACTACAAAAGGAGGAGGGAGGCAGCCGAGCTCGGAAGGCCTCCTCCACCGACCCACCACTGTGCAGAGAGAACCTCTCTCTTCCACTCCACACGGCCTCTACTGTGGCGACGAGTCTCCATCACTATGGGCGTGTGGTGTGACAGGCCACACCGCCATCCAGAGCTCGCCACATCACTGTGAGCACCTTAGCGTGCATCCTCCTCGCCGTCATCGCCGACCACCATCATCGGGCTACTGATTCAGCCACCCTCTCAGTAACTTAAGATGTCTGGGGAATTTCCCAGACGTCTGAAGTTACCCGCTCACCTCCACCCACTCGCCTACGTACCCATCTGAAGTCCACCCGCAACCGCTCTCCACGCAGTGCCCTCTTCCCGCACCTACAGAGTCGCCCGCAGCATCCTCCAACAACGCCTGCAGATCAGTCCACGCCACCTTCCCCGCACCCATCAGCCTGCAGCACACCTGCGCCCACCATCAGCCTTCGCCAACCACGCACGCCCTTCTCAGCCAGCCGCGCTCTCCTCCAGCGCTTGCAGAACCACACGCAGCTGCAGAACGCCACCAGCAGCAGCCACGCCCGCGCCTGCAGCTTGCACACCCGCTCCCGCGCCTGCAGCACCCTCCGCCCGCGCTTGCAAAACCGCCTGCAGCGCCCTCTTCCCCGCGCCTGCAATCCAGCGCTCACCACGCCTGAGCTCCCGTGCCCACGCCAGCCGCAGCAGCGCCCACGCCAGCAGTAGCAGCCACCCCCGCAGCAGCAGCGCGCGGCAGACTTCACGCCAACAGGCCGCACCCGCTCAACCGCCTGCAGCCACCACCAGCAGCACCTCCGCCGGAGCTCGTCCGCCCACCACGCGACTCGCCGCCACCACCGATTCGAAGCTCTTGGTCCAAGGGACCTTCTCCGAGCTTCCCGCGCCCGGCCATCGGCTCCTCGTCGCGCAAGACAAAGGGGAAAAGTTCCCCTATTTTGCTACAGTAAACCGTCAATTAAAATTTACATTTTCTGCCATTGCCACTTTTTAATCATATTTTATTTATTCTACATTGCGGAAAATATCCTCTAGTTTCTCATAATTGCCATTTCAGCATTATTTCTTGCTTAAACCTTAATCTAAAGGCAATCTTGGCTTGGTTCTTGTCCAAATTGACTACGAACAAACATTTTTAAGTGGTGCAAATTTTAATACGTTATTGCCTCCCTGTGGATACAACCCGCTCCTCTGCGAGTGGTTATTTCTTGTTAAAAATTGATTAGTCAATTTTTCCACCACATTAAACTACAAACGACTTAAAAGCGAAAGATCGACCAGTCAAATGGCGCCGTTGTCGGGGAGGCAACAGACGCAATAATTTCGCCTAATTTTATTTTGATTATTTGTCAATTGCACAGAGATTTGACCATTCATTATTTTCTTTTCTATGTGAGAAAATTTGTGCAAGAATCAGCCACTGTGAGAGGCGATCCTTGACGTCGCCAGACGAGAATTGGACGAGCCATTTTTAAATGGAGGAGAAGGACGAGGATGCGACGGACATCATTTAGTCATTAGTTTAATTAGAATAGAATTAAGATTGTAGACTTAATTTTTCATTACAGTTAGTTTGAAACCCTTGTTCTGGGGCATATTTTGAGGGGTTTGTTCCCCGATTTTGTTTTGGACCCATGTTGGGTAATTTTTGGGAGCCTGTTCCCTTTTCTTTAGATTTAGGTTTACTTTTTATTATTTCTTTTATTTGCTTGTGCATAAGTAGTTCTAAAAAAAAATAGAAAAAGAAAAAAATGAGCTGCCTGCTAGAAGCTGCCTGCCCTAGGATGAACCATTTAGGTCTGTATGAGCAGCCTCTAGATTTGCTTTTCTGCATTGCGTGCATTTTTGCATCGAAGATCGCTGGAGGCAAGGTACGCATTCTCTTACTTTGCATCATATTTTTGATCACGCATTGCATTTAGGATTTAATGCAAAGACCATAAAGTCTATCTTGAAGCGATCTAACAAGTGGTCACATATATTCAAAAAAAAAAAAAAAGGACTAATTAAAGGAGGGACATCTAAAAATCAAGGACTTGATTGTAAAACGTGGTGTGCGATTCAAAGTTCAAAATCTTTGACGGTGTATGCACACTTATTTCACTTGCACCACGGCACGCTTCTAGACACTCTTTAGGTTTGGAAATACTAGGACAAGAGCCCTCCTTTCGTTGGATTCCGAAGTGTTCGGAACTTGAGATCAAAGGTTTTGTAAATCCAAAGAGGGGGATACCCTGTCACGGATTTTTGGGGGTAGTTGAGGAGCACCGCGAAAGCATAGCTTCAAAGGAAGGCTTAGGCCTACTTGCATCCCTCGATCTTCCATCTTTGGATTTACTTGACCATTTGAAATTTAGGGAAGAACACCTAAGCTCCAACTAGGTCTTCTTAGGCGAACCGTAGGTTGGCAATAGGCGCATAAATTGACTGAACAAATTGTATTGTCACCTGCAATCTGACTTAAAATCAAAAGCCTAAATTGGGAAAGACCTGAAAGGTCCTTTTTGAATTGTGTCTTGCTTGGGGAATTCTGATTGAAGTGTGAGTTAGAATGGACCACATTGATTTTCATCCTTTCACATCTTACCCACACCCTCACCCCCACTCTGCATCCTTCGATCCCAGACGTCGAGATGGTCCATTCCTTGATGGACATAATGACAATCATTGGGATCCGTTTTACTCCTATTATAGGAGTATTGGCCTAGTTAAGCCCCAAATTAGTGAGCAGAACTCAGGAGCGGGATTTTCTTTGCCCAATATCCCACATACCAAAGAAATACCCAACCCACCTTCCCTGAAAACTTATAATGGTTGGACAAACACTCCTGGGTACTATAAGCCTAAGCCTGACTTCTCTTATGATAGAAATGACCTCTCCTCTTTGAAGATGGAAATACAAAAAATGCAAAATGAAATGAGTGAATTGTTAGGAGAATCTTTGAGAGCAGACCAACAAGAAAGAGATGAAATTAGCCACCCAATTTACCCCATTGACGATGACGTACACCCCTCTACAATAGATGCATCTCCCGTGGGAAAGCTACACTTTAAGTTGGAGGGAAATTCTGGGGAGAGTAGCTACTTTTCGAGGATCGATTTTGAAACCTCCCCATTAGATGACACTTCCTTGAGAGATCTACACTTTAGGTGGGAGGAAAATACACATGACAGTAGCTATGCATTGGATGAAGAAAGGTGGCAACCTGAGGAAGATGATGATAAGGTTGAGTATCCACCTGAATTATATTGGAGTCAAAAGAAGGGAATGATGGTACCATTGGAAGACCTTGACCCAGATGATAGTATTTTCATGACATTTGATGAAGTGGGTCAAAGTCAAGTTGTTAATCCTACCCTCCCTTCTGATCACGATATGGAACTCAAACCCACCCTTAGGGAACCTAACCCTAAAGAAATTGACCTATCTGAGGAGTCTGATGTTACCAGTGTAAACCATTCACCTCAGATAGAGCAGCCTAGGGGATCTGCTGAGATATTAAATGATTCTAGACCTCGGGTACATGATAAATTGTGTGATGAGGAGGAAGATGAATTATATGAGGAACCTACATTCAAGATTTGGAGTGACACTAAGGGTGATTATGTCTTATTTGAAGAGTTAGCCCCTGAGGATGTCACAAATTTGACCACATTAGGTTTCCTTAACACACCCATTGATGATATTTCTCCTCATGATAAAATGATGGAAAATTTGAAAGCAATTTCTAAGATTTATGTGGATTCACATATAGACTCCGGGGAAGATTTGAGTAAAGAACAAAAACCCGGGGATGACATTGATAGGATAATCCCTAGATCTGTTGCTTCCAACCTGCCTTCATTCACTTCGAAGTCACCCTCTGATTCGCTTATATCTGAAAGCGAAATTGTGACTCCTGATGAAGAGCAGGAAAATCCATGTGATGGTACAAGGAATGCTAGGGATGAAATTGAGGATTTAGAAAGAGTGTTTGGGATGAACACCAAGATGATTAAACCCAACCTAGATCTTATGGCCATCCCACAACCTCGTAACTTGGACACCCTAGACGATCCTTGCCTTAGAGAATTGCTCATTTTTGTTCTGAGTACGAGGCCTAACAGACCAATATTTTCTGTAATGGAGTATCGGGTATGGATTGATGATTTCTTTAGTCAGTCCATGACCCTGGGGGTTTATCTCTATAACATTCCTTCCCCATTCTTTTTGGAGGATCCTTGTCATCCTCCCCCTACCCCTTTGGAGGTTATTTTACCTGTTTATCCTTTAGAACCTCTCCCGGTGACCTGGGAAGATTTCATTCCCATTTTAGTTGGGCAAGCATTTGCTATCGGGATTCATCATCAGCTCGCCAACATCCTAGGTTACCTATTTTCTAGGCCAACTTTGCTTTGCTCATTTTTAGGGCCTATTTCTGCAATTCTTGAACTTGATTTGCAGGTTCTTTGGCTTTTCAGCTCAACTCTAACCCAGGTAATATCCTTCTATACAATGAGGACATTGCAGATTTTAGGCATGGGGGGGTGTACTTGGGGATATACATAGCATAATTGCATACATTTGTACATAAAAAAAAAAAAGGTTTTGAGCTTAACTGGCTAGATCTTGCAGTCTTAAGCAAATCAGAACTCTAGGGTAGACTAAGTTAATTCTAGGGTCAAACTTTAGAAGCTAAATGAGCTACTAGCTTTAGACCTTTAGGGTCCTTTGTGGACTTAAAAACTTATGTAGGAGTTAAGTTGCGGACCATTCCTCAAGAGGTTGAGGAAGGGAAGCTAGGGTTTGAGTTAGAAGGTGGGGTAGTACCTGGAGTCTTATTCTACCTTTTGGTTTATGGGTCCTTGTAACCCAAGCATCCAAATTTCACACACTTGGTCTGGTAATCAACTTAATTTCTGTCTTTCTGAAAAGAGATTTGGTTCTCCTAGTTTTGACTTAAGAGAGGCTTGAAAACACATTTTGATTGGAAGAGTTCCCGCCGCAGGAGAGGTGGAGTATATACTCACCTTGAGGATGCGATGATAACATATTACCTCCTCGGCACTTGTCTCTTAGGATATCCATCCTACTGGGGGCATGTAAGTGCATTGCGCGGTTCAGGTGCCATGGGCGGCCCTATCTCGAAGTGCTGATTGCCATAGGCCTGAATTCGCTTAAGAAATCCATGGGCGATACTATCTCGAAGTGTCGATTGCCAGGAGTTCTTGGGGTCGTTATGGGCGGTGCTATCTCGAAGCATCGAAAGCCAGGCACCCTTCGAGGTATGGTAATGGGGACAATGAATCCGACACAGACCATGTTGATAGCTGATCTGAGGTTAGGCTTAGAAGAATCAAACAAAAAAAAAAAAGTATATATATATATAAAAAAAAAACCTTTAACTCAAATAACTCAGACCAATACATAGGCACGGATGCTTTAATCTCAGGGATTAATAAACTTTACGGTAGAGTCAGAAATCAGGGAAACTTGTGCCTGCAACTTGTCTTTAGCCAACCTAGTCTGTAACTTAGCAACTACTTAGGAACCTTTGGTCTAGAGCCTGAACTTAATATGCTTCTGAAGGAAGACTAAGTGAGTTAACTAGTCTACTTAGAGTGCTAGGTTTCGCTTAATTTTGCTAGGGACTAGCAAAAGCTAGGCATGGGGGTATTTGATTAGCCCATAGTTGTGGGCTATTTAAGTATTTAAGTGCCTACACATTAGGTTAATTCTAACATTTATTTAGTATAAATTAGGATGTAAATAGATTAATTCATAGTTTTAATTTAATTACATAATCCATTCATTGCATGCATATTTTAAGTACATTTAGAATTAGTTTAGAATGGCATTTATGTAATTAGATAACCAATTAGGTATATTGTTTTTATTAACATAAAAGTTGAGGGTCTGTATATAAATGGCTCGAATATTTTAACATTATTTTATTTTCTTCTTGCAAGAACGGCTGGCTGCGCTCCAACGACGAACGGCTGGTGCAGTGAAGAACCCATTCAAGTGGGAGCGGATGTGATGGATCTAGTCGGGTGGATGATTTCAAATGTGTGCAGGTCACTACAAAAGGAGGAGGGAGGCAGCCGAGCTCAGAAGGCCTCCGCCACCGACCCACCACTGTGCAGAGAGAACCTCTCTCTTCCACTCCACACTGCCGGCCTCTACTGTGGCGACGAGTCTCCATCACCGTGGGCGTGTGGTGTGACAGGCCACACCGCCATCTGGAGCTCGCCGCATCACCGTGAGCACCTTAGCGTGCATCCTCCTCGCCGTCATCGCAGACCACCATCACCGAGCTACTGATTCAGCCATCCTCTCAGTAACTTAGGACGTCTGGGGAATTTCCCAGACGTCTGAAGTTACCCGCTCACCTCCACCCACTCACCTGCGTACCCATCTGAAGTCCACCCGCAACCGCTCTCCACGCAGTGCCCTCTTCCCGCACCTACAGAGTCGCCCGCAGCATCCTCCAACAACGCCTGCAGATCAGTCCATGCCACCTTCCCCGCGCCCATCAACCTGCAGCACACCCGCGCCCACCATCATCCTTCGCCAACCACGCACGCCCTCCTTAGCCCGCCGTGCTCTCCTCCAGCGCTTGCAGAACCGCACGCAGCTGCAGAACGCCACCAGCAGCAGCCACGCCCACGCCTGCAGCTTGCACACCCGCTCCCGCGCCTGCAGCACCCTCCGCCCGCTCTTGCAGAACCGCCTGCAGCGCCCTCTTCCCCGTGCCTGCAATCCAGTGCTCACCACGCCTGAGCTCCCGTGCCCATGCCAGCCGCAGCAGCGCCCACGCCAGCAGCAGCAGCCACCCCCACAGCAGCAGCGTGCGGTAGACTTCACGCCAACAGGCCGCACCCGCTCAACCGCCTGCAGCCACCACCAGCAGCACCTCCGCCGGAGCTCGTGCGGCCACCTCCGGCCGCTGCGCGACTCTCCACCACCACCGATTCGAAGCTCTTGGTCCAAGGGACCTCCTCCGAGCTTTCCGCGCCCGGCCATCGGCTCCTCGTCGCGCAAGACAAAGGGGAAAAATTCCCCTATTTTGCTACAGTAAACCGTCAATTAAAATTTACATTTTCTGCCATTGCCACTTTTTAATCATATTTTATTTATTCTACATTGCGGAAAATATCCTCTAGTTTCTCATAATTGCCATTTCAGCATTATTTCTTGCTTAAACCTTAATCTAAAGGCAATCTTGGCTTGGTTCTTGTCCAAATTGACTACGAACAAACATTTTTAAGTGGCGCGAATTTTAATACGTTATTGCCTCCCTGTGGATACGACCCGCTCCTCTGCGAGTGGTTATTTCTTGTTAAAAATTGATTAGTCGATTTTTCCACCACATTAAACTACAAACGACTTAAAAGCGAAAGATCGACCAGTCAATAACCACGAGGTGTGCCCTCTAAGTCAGCGGTAGGACGAGATCTCAACCAGGCCCATCATGGTACCCTCGGCAATCTTCGCACATGCAGGTGCCTGATGAGCCTCTCACTCGAGTACCCTTTTTGCAGTGAGTCAGATTCGGGTACGCTTAGGTACCTTCTTTTGATGATGGCCCAAGGCTCGCCACCACTCTTAGGAACTTCTCAAGTTCCAAGGTAGATCTCTAGGTAGCTCCTAGCTACTGCAGTATCTCAGGTCTCCTTCCCAAATAGTGAACTCGGTTCACTAAGTCTAAGGCACAACCTTACGAGCCCACCTAGCAGATCTACTATATTTTTGTTTCATTGGGTCCCGAATCTGAAATAACATCCTAAGGACCTGTGGATTTCCTAAGGTCTGACTGTAGACCTTTGGAATCCAAGTGGGGTTTTAATAAACACCAGTTTATCATTATTCTTATGCATTAAAACAAACCTAGCCCTTAAGATTATGCTCCGCAAATGGGTTTTCTGGGTTGCATTTAGGCATAAATTAGGTTAGGCATGCATTGCATTTTTTATTGTGTTTTTAATGTGTTTTTGTGAGTGTTAGGGATAAATAGATTGCCAGATCCCTAGAACCCTAGCACTCAGGAAGGCAACAGGTAAAGGACAAGCTCAAACTAGCTGGAACTCAACTTGATCCAGCTCACCATAGCTAGAATCCAGCTCACTTGGATTAGGGTTAGCTCATCCTAGCTCCATTCGGCTCATCTCAGGTGAATGGCAGCTCAAGAGAGCTCATCTTAGCTCACCCTAGCTCAGGTTAGCTCAAATCCAGCTCAACTTAGCTGAGTCTAGCTCATCTCAGCTCCCATTAGTCCACAGGGAGCTCTGGCTAGCTCAACTAAGTTGACTAGAGTTCACCCGAGCTCAGATCCAGCTACATCCAACTCCACTCAACTCTAGCCAGCTGAAGATGACTTCATTCCAGCTCAGGAAACTCAAGTCCAGCTCCCGGGGACTCAGCTTAGCTCAACTCTGTTGAGCTAAGCTACCTTAGCTGCCTCAACCAGCTTGATCCTCCCTAAGAGCACTAGACCCAGCTCACCTTAGCTCATTATGTTAGAAGCCAGCTTACTTTAGCTTGGCTTAGCAACTAGCAAAGAACTATCAAGCTAAGCCAGCTAAAGTAGCTTCATGCCAGCCTCTTCTGTAGCTACCAGCTCCATTTCAAGCTCCGGACTTCTCCTCCTCAGCTCCTCTCTTCAAACCTTAGCTCACATTACCTACTCCTCTACTCCATATCTAGCTAAGCTAGCTTAGGTTTTCTTAGCTTAGCTAGCATCCAACTCCTTGGCCATCCACCACCTTCAACTCAACCCTAGCTAGCTCCATCAACTAAGCTCACCTAAGATAGCTATCCTACTCCAAGTTGGCGTCACCACCATCACACCCCTTCACCCCATCATCACTACCAAAAGCCACCTATTTTCCCTCCAAAATAACCTTCTAGAACCCTTCCCTTTTGGCACCAACTTTCCCTCCAAAATCTCCTTCATCTCCACCACATATCTCCCCTTAAATCCATCTCCACCATCCACCTAATCCCCCTTCTAGATGACCCTAGGTTGGCACCAAATTGGTGGTGTCTCTCCACCACCAAAAGCCACCAACACCACCATAACCACCCCCTTAACACCCTTTAAGGTGGTGCCAACTAACCCTAGCCCTAGGATCATTCTAACCACCCATAACCACCACCAAACTCCATCCTAGCCCTCCACCTATTCACGCCAACTACCCCCCTCTCAACCTCTATATAAACCCACCATATCACCACATAAAAATCATCCTCCACTAATGTTTAATTCCACCTAAACCCACCTACACCTACGGCCAAGAAGAAGGAGTAGAGAAGAAGATTAAGGGGGCACATCACCCGCCCCTTTGGTGCCTTCTTCTCCCCACTCTCTTTAACTTGTGCCACGCCAAGGAGGAGGAGCATTCTACTTCAAGGAAGACGGCCAGGCAAAGGAGAAGGACCTAGGGTGGACGTCCACCCTTGGAGGAGTAGAATTGAAGGTGGTAGCTTCCACCTTGGAGGAGCATAGTAAGGAAGGAGAAGGAGGAACCCTTTTCAAGCCTAGGAGCCACTAAGCTTGGAGCAAGGAGCTTCCCCTCTTCACCAACAATTGAAGAGGATTTGTGTTTTATTTTATTTGTTGCAATTATCTAATAGTAGAAGCATTCCCCTACTAGGGCTTGTAAAACATTTTTTCTCCTTGAGTAAAGTTGCCTTTTCTTAATTATTTTCTTTTACTTCTACCTTAGTGTAGTCACACCCTCTCTCTAATTACTCTATGTTCCACCCACTTAGCAGGGGCAGCTTAGAGAGAGGAATTACTTGTCACTTAGGTTCTAGTTTAGTAAATTTAGGTGTTAGCCATCTTCCCACCATCAATTTTATGTTGCTTTAGTTATTTCAAAACAAAAATTAAATATTTTAAAACACCAAAAAGAAAGTTGAGATTTATTTTCCAAGTAAGAGATTTAATCTCTACAAACTTGCCTCCATGGATGACCACAGATACCCCACTATCTAGGTCTTATAAATTTTAAAAGCGAAAGCGAAATTACACGTTGCAACGACACTAATTGCCTAATTAACAAACCGCATATTTTTGCATCAGGTTTTCATTTAGATCTAATCAAAAACAACGATTTCATGTATTGGATATTTACCATACACCTGATTATTTATCTAGTTTTCATTCGTACCCTCCTAGGATTGATTTATCACCTCCTTTATCTGGTGCTCTTCCAGGTATTAGCAGATTTACATATTCTTCTTAACCTCGTATCGCATGTTAAGGCTTGCATATTCTCCACATTTATCCAAGTGCTGAAGCAAGGGCATGCTCACTCAGGCCAGTACTGGTACTGACCACTGAGCTACTTTTGCCCTAACTATAGCTGAATCATAGCCCTTCAAACTAGTACCGGTGCTGATCATCAGTACTGGTACTGGACCAGTTCTGTATAGTGGTCCCATCTAGGCCAGTACTGGTACTTGGCCAGTTCTGTTCCCCCTGTCGAACACGTTAGGGGGTCTTGGGAACCATCTAGTACCGGTACTGATCATCAATACCGGTACTGGGCAAGTTATGTTCCCCCTGTTGAATATGTTAGGGCGTCTTGGGAACCATCTAGTACCGGTACTGATCATCAATACTGATACTGGGTGGTTCCAGGATCTACTCTAGCACGTTTTCAATCTTACATCACAACCTGATGTCTCCTTATATAGGTTCCATTATCCTAATAATGCTAGGTATAAAACAAAAATTTAGTGCTTGGTGAAACCTCGCAAGCAACACGATGGGGTTCCTAATCATCCCAACATGTCTCCAACCCTAGGCGTGTATTCCATTATACCTTTGGGCCCCATTAACTCGAAATCTGAAGCAGCACTCACAGGAAAAGGAGTTAACATCCCTACCTAAAGCTTTTGGCTGCAGCTCCTACCTTCTACTCCTTCCCACCTGCTGAAATCATAGCAGCAACCACCACACAACAAGAACAATTGCAGCAGCTGCTCCTACACTTCAGCATCTTCTCTTGTTCCTCCCCCCCACGTCAATACCACCAGTAGAAAGGCACTGGCAGCAGCTGGAACAGCCACTAAGGGAGGATGTGATGGTTTCTCCTCTCCTCTTGCTAAAAGGTTGAGCCAAGAGCAGCCGTTGGCTTTTCAAGGAAGCCAACACCTAAATATCTAAAGGGTCATTTTGCCCATACCCCCTCCCACTTCTTACTTGAGGGGCAAGCAAGTCCCTCAAACCAACTTCTCTTACAAAGGGACCCTCACCACCACAAAAAGGTAAAGGCTTAGTTGACAAAATGAATGTCATGGTTTTAAGGGTCCTTTAACTCATTAAACACCCTACTTAACTGGGTTAAAAATGTTACCCAAAATTTTTGGGTCGTTACACTGGGAGTCCTTCGAAGCATTCTGATCCTTCTCTACAATTGGAGATCCTTGGTCCTTCGATGATGAACCCCCTTCCCTTGGTTCTAGAGGAGGGTTTTCCTTTGAATTTTAAGTTCATACAAATATCCTATCACTGATTCATATGGGTCTTCTCGAGATTATGATGGGAAGAAAACTAGAGTGCTTGAAAAAAAGTGGACTAATCAAAAAGAAAGTAAACAATTATGTTGGGGAAGTTATCTGCCTCTCACTACGCCTCCTCCTGATCCAAACCCTCATCTTGTTGAGTTGCAGGAGGAGGATAGGATTGTCTTATTAAGTGATGATGGGAACCACGATAATGTTCGATCGGATGAGGAATCTCTACACTCAACAAATTTTTACATCCTTGATTCCTAGCCTCGTCATGAGTCGGCACACGAGGCACCCTCTCCCATTAGGGCTAGAGGAGCCCGTAAGGGCCATTCTGTGATAGGATCGAGAAGGGTCACCATAAGTCTATCTAGAGCTCGATCCTCCTCTTTGATTTGATGAAGTGTCATTTTTGGAATTGCAGGGGCATTTTAAATGTCCCAACCCTAAACTGTCTAAGCATATTGGTTAAGGATATTCAGATTGACGTCAATTTCCTTTTAGAGACTTTTGCTAATGTTTTGGTTGTGCATCAAATAAAAAATGCTATCCACTTTGATCAAAGTTTTGTGGACTCTTCTACTCCTAAAACCTGGTGCCTTTGGAAGAATATATTGGCCATTATTCCTCTAGACGTTATTCCCCAGTCCTTGTTAGTGGTCTATTCCACCTAAGGAAAATCTCTAAATATATCTGGTATTTATGCATCCTATCCATATCTTAGAGTAACTCTGTGGAGTCATTTGACCAACTTCCTATCTTCCAATTCATGATCATGGATCCTTAGTGGAGATTTTAACTTCATTCTTCATTAGTCAGAGAAGATTGGGGGCCTTCCATACCATGAGGTTTAATCAACATCCTTTCAGTCCTTTATTAATCAATTGCCCCTCATAGATCTCCCCATGGGAGGTAATAAATTATCTTGGTGTAATGGTCAGTACAGTGGTTCCCAGAATTATCAGAAACTTAATCGAATTCTTGTTAATTCTAATACTATGTCTTTACTTCCTATAGCTAAATACCTTTCCCACCACAATTCTGACCATGCCCCTATGCTCATATCTGTCACCCCTTTTCAAGTCTTCCAGCCTCGTCCTTTCAGATTTCATATTATGTGGTTGAGGGATAAATGCTTCAACGACTTTGTCTCCTCACTCTAGGTCCAACCCTTTGTTGTCCATCCTCTGCATCTGATGATAACGTCATCAGCCATATCTAGCTTTAATTAGTTATAATCAACAGATAAATGCTCTTACATAACTGCCAGAAGATCGTAATTCATTGCATATCCATTTTGAGAGATGCATTAAAGTAGGGGTAAATTTATAGTTTTAACAGTATATCCTAAATGCAGAGTAATCACGGGATTTCCTAGGGGTTAATTAAAGTCAAGTGGTCATAAATGTCTAATAAGTGGGTTCATGCAGACAGAAACAGGTTTTCACGTATTTTAAGAATTAATGGACATCTGAAACCCTAAAATTAAACCTGCCTAATTAACTGAGGTTCTGGTTAGGATAAAATTCAGATAAACCTTCTAAAAATTATATAAAAGTATTCCTTAAGTTTTGGTACCTTTGATTTGACCTAAAATAGAGTCTTAGATAGACAATTGCCCAAATTTGGTTTCTTTGCAATTTACCTAAACAAACTTGGTCAAAACCAAAATTATACTTCACCATCAAATTTCTTGGGTCCAAATTAGGTTTGTACCAAAATTTGGGCCCAATCTGAGAGCATCTTGACCTAGTTTGCATTTCAATCCTGTTCTGACTCTTTTTCTTACAAGAAGCCCCTCAACTTTTGAATTCTTTGCAAATAACCCCCTAACTTTCTCATCTTCTTCACAAGTAGGTCCCTACTGCCTCCATACCTACAAAACTACTAAACCCACTTCATCGGCGACCTTCAATCAGGGATTAATCTCTGATTTCGCGCCCAAACCCTTTGTTGACGAGGCAAGATCGTGTTTTCAAAAGATGTTCGTTGCAATATAAATGAAATCGCCACGAAAACAAATAAGAATTTATTACTCAAAAATCAAGGTATCCGAGGTTGAACACAGGGAGCAATTGGATATTTAAAAGCTTAAGAGCACAACTCTCAATTTAATAAAAATCAATAGCCAATTCAATCAAAACTGAGAAGTAATGTCAATGTAGAAATAATGCTAAAAAATTGGAGGTCTGATGAAAAATCAGACGTCTTAAAAGCTCTTGCTACAATGCTTGATTTATCCTTCTCTTTCTGATTTTTGCCTTCTCTTTCTCTCTTCTTTCTCTTTTTCTTTCTCTGTGGCTGTGCTTCTTTTGCCTTCTTTGGCTTCCTCTTCTTCTTTTCTTCTTTCTTCTTTTGTGGCTAAGTCCCTGCTTGGCTTGGGCTTCCTTTACCTTCAGCAACAATCTTCCTCTTCTTCTTTCTTTTCCTTTACCACTCCTCTGCTACAGTGCTTCTCTTTTCTTCTTCTTTTTCCTTCCTTGCTGTGGCAAAGTCCTTCCTTCTTCAGCCTTTACCTTCAGCCGCACCTTCTTCCTTTGCTTCTTCGCTGCGCCTCTTCTTTCCTTAGCTCCTTCTTCTTTCCTGCACAGCATAATGCAGCAAAACGTACCCCTACCCTCCCCACATCTCTCTCTCTTTCTTTCGCTCTTAGGAACAGTCTCCCAGAGCCAGGTAATCGGGTTGGGGACGCGCCTGGGTCCAGGCACACCGACGTGGTGTAGTGTGCGAGGAGTGCTACGTCTAGGTAATCGGGTCGGGTGCCAGGTCTGCGGGGGCAGGGGTCGCGGACAAGTCTTAAGCGAGTAAGGGCGAGGGACCTCACCCCTGTGTGACTTAAGGCAACCAACGGTAAACACAAATTCAATATATGGCACGCCGCTTACCCCTGAGTTTACTAGGTGGGACTAAATGTCCCACCCACTTCTGCTGGCACTCACAGGAATAGAAGCCATGAAATTGGAGCGGTTGGGAGTCTCACGAAGTCCGCTCTCAGGCTGGATACACTCTCACACTCAACGTGTGTAGCCTGGAGCCCTGAAGCCTGGAGTATGCGACCTGGAGCTCTGAAGCAAGCAAGCTTACTTCAGCGCTAATGGTCGAAGAAGGCTCAGACTAGCATGACACAAAGACGTCCTTGCGGCCCTGTCAAACAATAGGGAAAGCTTCGTCGTATCACAGCGAAGGTGATGTGGGGGTCCGTGTGGCGCAGAACGACCTTGGCGTGCGTGCCTAGGTCGGACTGTGACCGTGCGTGTGGGTTTGTTCGGTGGAAGTGTGGGGCATGTGTGGCAGTCAGTGGATGGGCGGAAAGTAATCAGTGGTTGATGGTGGAGGTGAAGAGGTTGGTGGCGAGGAGTGTGGAGGTGCGAAGTGGTGGATGCATCTCACCGGAGGTCGGCTGGAGATGGGGAAGATGGAGGTGGACAGTGGCAGTCAAGGGGCGGTTTTTGAAATAAAATGAGGGAAAATGATGAGTGGAAGGAAAGAAACTTATCTGTTGGTATTGGGACGAAGGGGAGGTCGAGGAGATGAGCGCTGCATATGTGCCATCATCAAGGAAGAAGGCCCTGAGGTGGAGATGACAGCAATAAGAAGGTCGGAGAGGCATGCGCAGGTGCGGTGCAACATGGAGGAACGAGACGAAGCTAACTCTGCCACTGGTATGGTGGCATAGCGATGAGAGGAGGGAGGGGAGATCATTGGAGCTTGCAGGCGTTTGACTGGAGATGAGGAAGGAGGAAATTGAGAGGGTATCTGTGGCCAAATCAAGCTTGGAAGATGCGCAAAGGACCAGGGGTCCTTTTATAGCCACTGGTCGAGCCCTTTATGCTTGGAAGGCAAGCCTTCCAGCACAAAGTCCTCATTGGAGAAGGAAGGTGCATAGTACACCCGAATCTCTCGAGCATTCACATGAGAGATTGGGTGTAAATCTAATATGGAGATCTCGTTCAAACGACGGAGAAATCCTCAGAGAAGCTCCCTTCCAAATCTGGGAGGAGATCTCTGAGGATTCGAGGAGATATCAGCCTCAAATCCTCGCCAGAGTGGGATTCCTCCGCTATAATGGCGGAGGGACCTGAATGTAAGGTTGGCGAGGAAGTTAGGAGGCTCTACATAAGGGTTTTCAAAAGTTAGGGGCCAGAATGTAATTGGGTGGATCATTTTGCAAAGTAGTTCAAGATGACCTTCCGTTGGGCCCAAATTTTGGTATGAACCTAATTTGGACCTAAGAAATTCAATGGTGAAGTTGGATTTTATGTTTGACCATGTTTGAATGGACATTTTGCACAAAAACCTAAATTAGGTTAAATACTGAGCTAGGACCCCAATCTAGGTCGAAATAGGTTCCAAAGAACAAATTGAAGGTCCTAAACCCTAGGGGATACTTTTCATGAATTGTAGAGGGTTTAGTTGATTTTTATCCAGACAGAAACCTTGCTGAATTAAGCGGGTCTGTTTTAGGGTTACAGAATGTCATTTAATTCTTAAATCTCACAATAACCCTTTTCTGACTGAACCATCCCACTTTTCCTCTTATTAAGTCCAATTGACCTATGTTTATCCCCTGGGAAATCCCATTGATGTATTACAATGGTAAAATTATAGTTTTACCCTTTAGTTCATGTTTCCTTCCTAGAATAGTAATCCCTTGACTTAGGCCTTCCTTTAGGTTATGTAGGAGCTTTTGTTACTTTCTCAAGTCAAAATGAGGTAGTTAGGGCTCATGATGAGGCTCTCATCATACCCCCATGCCTAGCTTTTGCTAGTCCCTTCACAAAAGTTTAAGGTTTTAACATTTGTTCTAGACCATAAGTTTCTTCTACTAGTTGTGATAAGTGCTTTTTCTTTTTCTTTTATGATTAGGTCAAAATGTCGACAATAGGCCTAGAGGTACTCAAGTACCAACCAAAATCCGAACTTGACCCGCTTTAGCCTCAGTCCTCTGCAAAGGTTTTTAAGGCCCGCAAAAACTATCCTAAGGTTCATTGGACTCCACAGTTAAAGTACCCGTGCTTAAGACATTTTTATCCTAGGTTCAGTTTGTAGTGCATTTTTGTAAGAGAGAGATAGAGGATTTATTTGTTTGGAGAGTTTTCTCTCTCTTTTCTTTTTTTTTCTAGCTTCGGATTGGCTTCTCAACACAGTCTGTATCGGATTCCTCGTCCCCATCATCAATCCTCAAGGGTCCCTGGCAATCGATGCTTCGTGATACCACCGTCGATGGCAACCCCTAGAACCCTGGCTTTCGAGATTTCAAGATAATCCCACCCATGGTGTTCCATGGCTAAATCCAGACCCTAACAATCGACATTTTGGGATAATGCTGCCCATAGTATCTGAACCAACAGATTGCTTACATGCCCCCGATAGGATATTTAAATATCCTAAGAGACAAGCACCGAGGAGATGATATGCTGTTACGCATCTTCGAGGGGAATTTCCCGCCTCTCTGCATCGAGAACTCATCCAAATCAACTTGTGTTGATCGGCTGCTCCTAATCTAGGCAAATTTTTTAGAACATTAAAGCACTTTTTACGTGATTTTGATAGTTATGCTCACTGAACCAGACTGTGTGTGGATTGGAGTGCTTAGGTTACCGAATCCCGCAAACCGAAGGTTAGTTAACGAGGCCAAATACTCCCTAAGCCTTAGACGTAATACTTAAGCTTCGCATTTTCCCCAACCTCTTGAGGAGTATCCAGATTTTAGGGGGTACTTGAATTTTTAAGCCTAAGAGTTTAGCCCAAAAGGCCTAAAGTCAGCATTCTTACTAATCTCTTTTATGTCTCCTTAGCACTTTTTTTTTCTCATTTTTCTCTTTTTTCTTGTTGTGGTCTAGAACTTTAGTCAATCCCTTAATCTTTTACTAATGACTATTCTTTTTTTCTTTTTTATTTTGTGCTCCTTTTTGACATTTTGCTCTTTTCCTCCTCATATTTTGTATAGCCCAAAAATTTTTTCTCTCCCCCCTCCTTAGTTTTTTTTTGTTCTTTTTCCAGATTTTTCAATTTTTTGTGTGTTTTTTGTGATATGTGAATTTTTTGTTGAAACCTTTTCTTGATATGAGTTTTCCTAACATTTTGCACTTTCATACCCCCATGCCTACGATTTGCAATGTCCCCATTATAAATTAGGTGGGTTTGAATTCAGCTTAGTTCATTCATTAGGACAGGTGTTGGGTGAGCGAACGGGTCGAGGTGACTATTGCAAACAATTTCTAGACTCAGGTACGGGTACCTGAGGTGGAGTCGGCTGTGCTAATGGATGAACCCTAAAGTGCAATATGAATTCAGCATGGAAATGTTAGAAAAGGTTTTGGGTTTTTCAAAGAATGATGCGTTGCCTCCCGTTAAGCGCTGAGTTTTACGCCATTGGCTGGGAGCAATGAGCTCAAGGAGAATGGAGGATAAAGGATGACTCAGCCAAATCTGTATTGGTAATGTCAATGAACGGTTTGAGTCTCTGACCATTCACAATGAAGGGTTCGGAATCGTGGCTAAGTGGACTGATCTCAATGGCTCCATTTCCAAAGATTCTTCGGACTAGGTAGGGTCTAATCCACTTAGATCATAGCTTTCCTAGGAATAATTTGAGTCGGGCATCAAAGAGTAGAACCTTTTGACCAGGATGAAAGATCTTTCTAGAAATGTGTTTGTTGTGAAAGGCTTTAACCTGTTCTTTGTAAATTCGTGAGTTCTCATATGCGTCGTGGCGAAATTCATCGATCTCGCCCATTTGAAGCCTTCTATGGGTTCCAGCCTTAGAAAGATCTAAGTTGCAATTCCATGCTGCCCAAAAGGCTTTATGCTCCAATTCGACGGGGAGGTGACATGCCTTCCTGTACACCAGTCTGAAGGGATACATGCCTAATTGGATCTTGTGGGCGATCCTATAAGCCCACAATGCTTCCGGAAGCTGGGATGACCAATCCTTCCTATCAGGTCGAACAGTAACCTAGAGGATTTTCTTGATCTCCCAATTTGATAGCTTAGCTAGATCATTAGTTTTGGGGTGGTAAGGAGTAGAGATTCGATGTGACACTCTGTATTTGGTCATCAGTGATCTGAACTGAGCATTTCTAAAATGGGTCCCTCCGTCGGAAATTATGGCTCGTGGAATCCCGAACCTTGAGAAGATGTTTTGATGAATGAATTTGATAACAACCTTGTGATCATTGGTTCAGGTCAGAATGGCTTCTATCCACTTGGACACATAGTCAATGGCGAGTAAGATGTATTCGAAGCCATCCGAGATAGGAAAGGGTCCCATAAAATCAATCCCCTAAATGTCAAAAATCTCGCATACCAGGATCGGCTGTAAAGGCATCATGTCTCGATGGCTCATGTTGCCCAAGGTCTGGCAATGGGTACATGCCTTACAGTGATCATATGCATCCTTGAAAATTGTGGGCCAGTAAAAGCCACATTGGAGGACTTTTGATGCAGTTTTGTATCCTGAAAAATGTCCACCACATGCCTGGTCATGGCAGAAGGAGAGTATGTCTTTGATTTCTACTTCCGCGACACATCGTCGAATTATTTGATCAGCACCAATGCGGAATAGATACGGGTCTTCCCAAAGGTAATACTTGGCATCAGAATGCAATTTGTCCTTCTTGGCCTTCGACCAATCAGACAGGATCTAATGTCATGCCAAGTAGTTCACTATGTCTGTGAACCATGGAAGCCTTGTATCGATTGTCAGGAGGTGCTCATCAGGAAAGTGTTCTGTGATGGGTCCGGAAGGGTCAATCATCTCAGAAGGAAGGCGGGACAAGTGATCAGCTACTACATTCTATTTTCTCACTTTGTCACGAATCTCGAGGTCAAATTCTTGCAACAGCATGATCCATCAGATTAATCAAGGTTTCGCATCCTTCTTTGCAAGGAGATGCCTCACAACCGTGTGATCCGAGTAGATGATAACACGGGAACCCAGGAGGTATGATCTAAATTTTTCTAAGGCAAATACTACAGCCAGCAGCTCTTTCTCAGTAACCGTGTAGTTACACTGAGCCTCGTCTAGTGTTTTGCTAGCATAGTAAATGACCATGAGTTTCCCATCAATTTTTTGCCCCAAAACTGCTCCTACAGCGAAGTCAGATGCATCACACATGATCTCAAAGGGTTGAGACCAATCAAGGGACTGTAGGATCAGGGCTTGGGTAACTTGGTCACGAAGGATCTCAAATGCTTGAGTGCATTCCTTGGAGATTTCGAAAGGCACATCCTTGGAGAGAAGAGTAGTCAGGGGACGCACGATTTTTGAAAAATCAGGGATAAATCGATGGTAAAAATCGACGTGCCTTAGAAAAGATCAAATGTCCTTGATTGAACTAGGCATAGGGAGTTTGGAAATCAAGTTAACCCTGGCTCGATCGACTTGGATGCCTTTCTCCGTAATTAGATGTCCCAGGATGATTCCCTCAGGCACCATGAAATGGCTCTTTTCCCAGGAAAGAACCAAATTCACATCGATGCACCGCCTAAGTATTTGGACCACGTGCTAGAGGCAATCATCAAATGATGCTCGAAAAACTGAAAAGTCATCCATGAAGACTTCCAGATAATCACCTACCATAACTAAGAATATGGCAAGCATGCACCGCTGAAAGGTCACGGATGCATTTCAGAGATCGAATGGCATCCTTCGAAATGCGTATGTCCTGAAGGGGCAGGTGAACGTGGTCTTTTCTTGGTCCTCTGGATGGATTGCCACTTGGTTATAACCGGAGTACCCGTCAAGAAAGCAGAAGAACCTATTTCCCGCTAGTTCCTTAAGGATCTGATCAATAAACGGTAGTGGGAAATGGTCCTTCTTCGTGGAGGAATTGAGTCTTTTGTAATCTATGCAGACTCTCCACGAGTTAGCTATTCGGGTAGGTATGACGTCTCCAGTTTCAGTCGTAATGATGGTGAGTCCGGCCTTCTTAGGCACAACCTGGATTGGACTCACCCAATGACTATCGGAGATCGGGTAGATGATCCCTGCATCTAACCACTTGATGATCTCCTTTTTCACGACTTCCTGCAGGTTAGGGTTTAAACGTCTCTGCATCTCTTGCGAAGGTCATGCACCTTCTTCCATGTAGATTCGATGTGTGCAATACGAGGGGCTTATGCCAGTCAAGTCATCAAGAGTCCATCCAATGGCTCTACGATGTTGCTGGAGAACAGACGGGATTCTTGGTCAGGTGTGAGTCGGGAATTGATAATCACAGGAAACGTTTGATTGGAACCCAAAAAGACATACTTTAGATGCTCGGGAAGGAGCTTGAGTTCCAGGATGGGATTATCAGCAGTAGAAGGCGGTTCAGGGTCTGTATCAGGGATAAGGGTTGGAGTTATGGGCGTGTCTAGATCAGATTTAGACTCCTCTATTTGCGGGTTTTGATCTTCTGGTGGCTAATCGGGGATAATCAGGTTGTCCTCAACATGCAATTCATCAACCACGGCATTGATATCACATATTTGCTCTATAACCCCGTAATTAATCCCTTGTTGGGCCTTAAAGATGTCAAGCTTCAGAGTTTGATTCCCAAATTTTAATTCTATTTGGCCCTCTTCACAGTTTATGTTGGCCCTAGTAGTGGCCAAAAAAGGTCTCCTTAATATAATTGGTGTATCCCTTAGGTTCTCTGGTGCATCCATATCTAGAACTACGAAATCCACCAATAAGTAGAAATCCTGTACCCTAACAATGACATCCTCGAGTATTCCTTTAGGTGACTTGATGGATTAATCGGCTAACTGCAATGTCACCTCAGTGGGTTTAAGTTCGGACTTTTCAAGGTGGTCAAGGTGGGTTGTACGTATTAGGTTTATGGAGGCACCTAGGTCTAGCAAGGCTATATCAAATTGGATTCCACCAATTTTACATGAAATCAGGGGAGTTTTTGGGTCTTTAGCCTTGGGTGGGAGTTTACTCAAGATTACAGAGCTGGCTTGCTCTGACAGTATGATCGGATTCCAACTTTTGGTTCACGACTTACGCTTGGGTGTACACACGTCTTTCAGGAATCGTGTGTAAGCTGATATATGGTGGATTGCATCCATTAAGGGGATGTTTATCTGGACCTGTTCAAAGAGCTTGACCAGATCCTTCTCAAGTGCCACGGGTTTGGTTATCCTTTTTCCCTTGGTCAAGGCCTCGGGAAATGGAACCCTAGTTGGTTCCTCTAGAATAGGTCCAGGTTCTTGATCTGGGATAGGGGTATCCTGGATAACTATCCTAAGGCTTGGGTTACTACCAGGCTTAGAGTGGTTTGGATAATATGGTTCTTGGGTTGCTTTACCACTATGAGTGGTTACGAGTTTAATCCTGCCTGGTTTTGGTTTGGGTTTGGTAGAATGGGTGGTTGCTGCTGAAATCCCGCATAAGATGTCAAAGCTTCCATCCTATTTGGTGATGGGACAGAAGGGGCTTGATAAATCATATGTGCGTGGCCTGAATTTGGGTTCATAACGCACCTCTAGGTCGACACGTTATTTGGGTTTGGCAGAGGTTGTGAAGGAAGGGTGCTAGGTTGGCAGGAATTTGCCATCTGGGCAAGTTGATTGCGAACCTCTGTGATCTCGTCTTTGTGCTATTTTTGCATTGCCACATTCGTCTTCTGAATGTCAACCCGTGCTTGAAGGATAAGTGTCATTTGATCCTGGTTTGGCCCAGATTGATAGGTGGGATTGAGCCGAGGCTGAGGCAGCTGATATGGACGAGGAGTTTGTGGACAGGGTTGATAAGGTGGTCTTTAAGTCTGAGAATTTCCCATCCACTGGAAGTTGGGATGATTTCGTCATCCAGGGTTGTAGGTATTGGAGAATGGGTCATTTTGGATGGCATTGAGGTCCTCACAGGTCTGAGGAGCCTTAGGAAAGTCAGAATACGAGGGTTTAGAGTTCCTCCAACTAGAATAGAGTAGATCGGAGGTCCCTCCGGTCTGAGAGTCAAACGGGGGTGGATACAGGTCCATCCCCTGAGAAGATTGGTGATAGATGTTCTACATAGTTTCCCTCGCAAGAGGTGGCTGTGCAAAAGAGTTCTACGCAGAGGTGGCTCGCTGCAAATGCCGAGTCAGCTAGTCCACCTTCTTCACTATGATAGAGACCTTGTCCAACCGACTAGCCATTAATTCCAAGTCGACGGATGTGGACAGGTCCTGCATCTCATGTGCTCCCTTAAGATTTCTCGATGCACGGGCATTCGTCCAGTCGAATAAGCCCATGTAGTCATTATTGATGGAGTTCTCGCACATATTTTCGAGAATCTCCCACACCGTGTCCTTGTGTTGACCCATGATGTTTCCTCTGCAGGTTGCATTGACGAATAATCGAATGTCTTCACAGAGTCCCTAGTAAAAAGACTGGACTTGTTCCCATTTAGGAACTCCGTGATGGGGGCACTTTCGTATGAGATCTAAGAATCGATCCCATGCCTCATGAAGAGGTTCTCCCATTTGTTGGGTGAAATGAGTGATCTGGTGGCTCAAGGCATTTGTCCGGCCAACGGGAAAGAACTTCTTCAAAAATTCGGACTGAAGTTCATCCCATGTGTTGATCGGACGAGTCTGAGTTTGATACCAATGAGTAGCCTTGTCCATGAGGGAGAAAGAAAACATCTTCATGAGCAGAATATCCCAATTTTGTGCATCTGACCCGAAGGTCTGGGCTAGATGCTTGAGCTGTTTAATGTACTAGAATGGATCCTCGAATTAAGCCCATGGAATTTTGGTATGGCATGAATCATATTGGGCTTAAGTTTAGAATTAGGACCTCCAGCTAGGATTCGGACTCGAGGCTCGATTGCCATCGCAGCGGGATTATAGTGATCTTGCATCATAGGATGCTGCAGTGGGTTTACAAAATTTTGGAAGAGATCATTTAGGCGCTGAAGCTGGTGCTCAAGGTTGTTCTCTTCTTCAATGGGTTGTGCCATGATGGAAGAAGGAGAACTTGGTTTTGAATTAGAGGAAAGATCTATGTGGTGGGGTTGCTGCACAAACAAGGGCGTCGAGGCTTGGCCTCGATGAGAGTGAATTTCTAAAGGAGGTCTTAAGGATGGTCTTAAGGACCTCCTACCAAACATGCACTGAAGGATTTGGTGAGATCATAAGGTGCTGGACCCAATCGAGACACCCAAAAATTGTTGGGTGACTATAGAGGTTCGGGGCAGATGATATCCCTTAGTCAAAAAGGTCATCCACTTGAGAAGTACCTGGGCAGCCAGAGAGGGAGAGTCCTGCAGAGACCCCTACACGGTAGAGCATCCCCATGAGTTACAGGGTTTCCCCCACCCGACCTCTCTTATCACTGAGATTCCATGTAGACTAGAATGGGGACCTTGACCTCTTAAGTCTACCTTTTTTAATTAAGATCAAGGTGCTCAGGGTTCCACTTGAACTTTAGGCCTTTTGAGTGCAAAAAGTGACCTAATGTTAAGGTTGGTTGACCCAAAGGATCAACTTCACCTCTTTGTTCCTTTGAGAGCTTTTAGGTCCTTGCTTTTATGGTCCAAATGGATTAAGAGCCTGATTTGCTTTGGGTTTCTCTTGTATAGATCTTTTCAAACAAGGCTTAGGCACACCTCTTTTTGAATGTTTTTCTTCTTTGCTTAAGAGAAGATGTGTCTCTAAAAACCCTAGCTTTGCAATCCTTAGGTTGGCTTTAGTTGGTCCAATTTAGTTACCTCAACAATTGGTATCTAGAGCTCAATCAAGAAGGTTTTAGCCCTAGTCACCTTAATTGGTTGTGCAATTCAAAATGTGTTGAAACAAAAATCAGGCAACTTTGGTGAATTACTAAATATGGAAGCAGGTCGCCCTAGATTGATTTTTCTTTATTTTTTCCTTTTTAGACTTGAGAGGATTAAGAGAGAGAGCTAATGAAAGTTTACCTGTTCCTTGGTGTGGTTGTTGTGCGGCTGCTTTTCTTTCCTCGACTTTCCCTGAGACAAACACAACAAAAGAGAGAGATTAAGTCAGTATTGAATCAGAAGTTGTGATCAAAGCTTTTAAAATGCCCGTTGCTCCCTGGCAACGGCGCCAAAATGTGGACGAGGCGAGATCGTGTTTTTAAAAGATGTTCGTTGCAATATAAATGAAATCGCCATGAAAACAAATAAGAATTTATAACTCGAAAACCAAGGTATCCAAGGTCAAACACAGGGAGTAATTGGGTATTTAAAAACTTAAGAGCACAACTCTCAATTTAATAAAAAGCAATAACCAATCCAATCAAAACTGAGAAGTAATGTCAATGTAGAAATAATGCTCAAAAATTGGATGCCTAATGAAAAATCAGACATCTTAAAAGCTCTTGCTACAGAGCTTGATTTATCCTTCTCTTTCTTCTTTTCTTCTTTCTTCTTCTGTGGCTAAGTCCCAGCTTGGCTTTGGCTTCCTTTACCTTCAACAGCTACCTTCTTCTTCTTCTTTCTTTTCCTATGCCACTCCTCTACTACAGTGCTTCTCTTTTCTTCTTCTTCTTCTTTTTCCTTCCTTGCTGTGGCTAAGTCCTTCCATCTTCAGCCTTTACCTTCAGCCTCACCTTCTTCCTTTGCTTCTTCGCTGTGCCACTTCCTTCCTTAGCTCCTTCTTCTTTCCTGCACAACACAATGCAGCAAAACCTACCCCTACCCTCCCCGCGTCTCTCTCTCTCTTTCTTTCGCTTTTAGGAATGCTCTCCCAGCGGTGGGTAATCGGGTCGGGTGCACACCCGGGTCCAGGCGCACCGACATGGTGTAGTGCACGGGGAGTGCTAGGTCTAGGTAATCGGGTTGAATTCCAGGTCTGCGAGGGCAAGGGTCGCAGACGA
Source organism: Thalassia testudinum (assembly GCA_037157565.1). Lineage (NCBI taxonomy): Eukaryota > Viridiplantae > Streptophyta > Magnoliopsida > Alismatales > Hydrocharitaceae > Thalassia > Thalassia testudinum. The sequence goes on along the minus strand of JAZHRO010000040.1, from coordinate 7,322,066 downwards.
GGCGTGAGTGAGTGAGGGCGAGGGACCTCACCCTTGTGTGACTTGAGGCAACTAACCGTAAACACAAATTCAATATATGGCACGCTGCTTACCCCTGAGTTTATGAGGTGGGACTAAATGTCCCACCCGCTTTTGCTGGTGCACACAGGAGAAGAAGCCACGCAATTGGAGTGGCTGGGAGTCTCACGAAGACCGCTCTCAGGCTAGATACACTCGCACGCTCAACGCGTGTAGCCTGGAATCCTGAAGCCTGGAGCACATGGCCTGGAGCTCTGAAGCAAGCAAGCTTGCTTCAGCGCTAATGGTGGAAGAAGGCTCAAACCGGCATGACACGAAGACGGTCTTGCGGCCCTGTTAAACAACAGGGAAAGCTTCGCCGTATCACAGCGAAGGTGAGGTGGGGGTCGGCATGGCACAGAACGGCCTAGGCGTGCGTGCCTAAGTCAGACTGTGACCGTGCATGTGGGTTTGTTTGGTGGAAGTGTGGGGCGTGTGTGGCGGTCAGTGGATGGGCGAAAAGTAATCAGTGGTTGATGGCAGAGGTGAAGAGGTTGGTGGTGAGGCATGTGGAGGTGCGGAGTGGTGGATGCGTCTCGCCAGAGGTCGGCCAGAGATGGAGAAGATGGAGGTTGACAGTGGCAGTCAAGGGGCGGTTTATGAAATAAAATGAGGGAAAATGATGAGTGGAAGGAAAGAAACTTATCTATGGGTATTGGGACGAAGGGGAGGTCAAGGAGACGAGCGGCGCATATGTGCCATCTTCGGGGAAGAAGGCCCTGAGGTGGAGATGACGGTGACGAGGAGAGGGTCGGAGAGGCGTGCGTTGGTGCAGCGCAACGCGAAGGAATGAGACGAAGCTAACTCTGCCATTGGTATGCTGGCAGAGCAACAAGAGGAGGGAGGGGAGATCACCGGAGCTTGTCGGCGTTTGACCAGAGATGAGGAAGGAGAAAATTGATAGGGTATTTATAGCCAAATCAAGCTCGGAAGATGCGCAAAGGACCGGGGGTCCTTTTATAGCCGCTAGCCGAGCCCTTTGTGCTTGGAAGGCAAGCCTTCCAGTGCAAAGTCCTCGCTGAAGAAGGAAGGTGCGTAGGACACCCAAATCTCTTAAGTGTTCGTACGAGAGATTGGGTGTAAATCTGATCTGGAGATCTCGTTCAGACGATGGAGAAATCCTCAGAGAATCTCCCTTCCAAATCTGGGAGATCTCTGAGGATTCGAGGAGATATCAGCCTCGAATTCTCACTGGAGTGGGATTCCTCTGCTGTAATGGCATAGGGACCTGAATGTAATGGTGGCAAGGAAGTTAGGGGGCTCTGTGCAAGGGTTTTCAAAAGTTAGGGACCAGAATGTAATTTGGTGGATCATTTTTCAAAGTAGGTCAAGATGACCTCCCTTAGGCCCAAATTTTGGTACAAACCTAATTTGGACATAAGGAATACAATGGTGAAGTTGGATTTTAGGTTTGACTACGTTTGCCTAGACATTTTGCACAAAAACCCAAATTAGGTTAAATACTGAGCTAAGACCCCAATCTAGGTCAAAATAGGTTCCAAAGGCCAAATTGAAAGTTCTAAACCCTAGGGGATATTTTTCCATGAATTTTAGAGGATTTAGTTATTTTTTATTCAGATCGAAACCTTGTTAAATTAAGCAGGTTTGTTTTAGGGTTACAAAATGTCATTTAATTCTTAAATCTCACAATAACCCTTTTCCGACTGAACCATTCCACTTTTCCTCTTATTAAGTTCAATTGACCTATGTTTAGCCCTTGGGAAATCCCGTTAATGTACTGCAATGGTAAAATTATAGTTTTACCCTTTAATTCATGTTTCCTTCCCAGAATTGTAACCCCTTGACTTAGGCCTTCCTTTAGGTTATGTAGGAGCTTTTGTTTACTTTTTCAGGTCAAAATGAGCTAGTTAGGGCTCATGATGAGGCTCTCATCACCATTCCAAAATTGGAAGGAAGATTCACGACGAGATCCTCTTCAATTTGGACCTACTCCTACCTTCCAAATCCATTCATGGAGCTCATGCGAACTCCTTGAATCTACATGTCCTACTTGCGAAAATCATGGAGTTAAAGTCTTGTTTCCAAGCTTGAAACTCCTCTTTAGAGCCTATAAAAGCACGCCCAGGGAATGCCTTACTTCCTTAGCTTGGTTTGGAGGCCGAACATCCCCACTTCCCTTCTCCCCAACCTCCATCTCCACCAACTCCAAGGAGCCCCTCCATCAACCTTCCTCGTCCATCGTCACGAAAAATAGCCAGCAGATTCCTTCTTCCCACATTCGTCCACGTCTCGCCATACCGGCGAATGCTTCCTAACTCGTCTTCCTCACCGCTCCTTCATCATCGGAGGCTTCACCCTCCACGGCGCCAGCCATACCACAACCAGAGCCATCTTACCCCCTTCGTCCAATTAGATTAGGTAGTTAGGTTAGTTAGATCTTTAGGTTAATTTCTACCACTCAAAACCCAAAAATACCCCTCAACCTCCACGCACCCCACCTTTGTTCTCCACTCAGACCGCATCTCCGACGAGGTCCATCTCACACCATAAACCACCAACCGCCTCGCCACCTACTCCACAACCTTCGCCACAACACCGCGAACAAAACCCCTCTACCTATTCACTACTCCACCCACCCAAACCCTCGATCAACCCATCTTCGCACCTCCATCCCCGACTCCGTCCGACCACCACGCACCCTCACACAGCACGCCACCACCACCCACACACTCACCGTGGCCCAGCGATGCTTCTGAATGCTTTTGATTTGGCCAAGAGGCCGTGTTCTTGTTTTTTAGGTTTTGTCGTTCACCGCCATTAACGAGGAAGCTCTGAGCAAGCTTGGAGTTGTGTTCGAGGGCATGCTTGCTCCAGGTGACATCCCCAGCTAGCGCGGAGTAGTCCCAGGACCCTTCCCAGGTCCTTGATTAAGGGTGCCAATCTCAGCAACCATGCCAATTGAAGGAAGGCCTCACTGCAGTAGCGTGCGAAGAAAAGGGATGTGGATTTAGTCCCACATCTTTAACGAAGGAGATGCCTGAGCTGCATAAATTGAATTTCCTCTCAGGCCTTATTACCTCAGACACCGAGGATGAGGTCCCCTTCACACCTGCACATACCCAACCTGACTAGCCTCTCACTCCTCAACTACGACACCCATGCACGCAGCCCTGGACCCGGTTACGCATTCCCGAATACCCGATTACCTAGCTATCTGAGAGAAGAGGAGAGTAGGAGGAAAGAGAGAGAGCGAGGGAGGGTGGGTTTTTCTCCTTCGTGCAGTTGTGCGACACATAGTCACTAAGAAAAAATAAGAAACTAAGGTAGAAAGACAAGGTCGAAGAGCCATGCCTAAGGAGAGAAGAAGAAGAGAGCTGCAGCAGAGGAAGGAGATGAAAAGCAAAGGCAGAAGAAGAAGATCAAAGGAAAGGCACTATAGCAGGCGACATTTAAGTCGTCTGACTTGATATCCAGATGCCTGATCACTATTCATTTATTTCAAACATTTGAGTAACTGATATGTGCTTAATTAAGGCTAATAATTGGTGATCTAAATCACCATTATTTTATCTTTTCTATTCTTTTTGTCTTGAAAGACATTGAGCTTCATTGAAAATTTAATGTGACAGATTAATATTCATTGAAATATCTTTATAGTGCTTCATTTATTATGCTCATTTATATTTTAATTGAAAATTAGCGCGTGAATTCCATATTTGCTCCTTGTGCTCGACCTCGGACTTCATTTAGATATTTGAGTTATAAATTGTATTTGTTCACAAGCGATTTCGACTATACTGTAACGCAATGATTCTAAAACATCGATCTCGCCCTATTCAACAGTATCCTCTATCTAGACTTTACTCTAAGCTTTTTGCTCTCAAGAAAGTGCTAAAATCCTGGAATATATCAACTTTTGGATATATTCAGTTGATGGTTCAAAGCCTAGAGACCCTCCATGAAGACCTCGATCGTAGATTAGAGTCCCAATGAGATGAGGATGTTTCTACTAAGCTCAATGACACCCATATCCTACTTGATGATGCCCTGGCTAAACTAAATGACTTTCTTATGCAAAATGCTAAGATTATTTGTCTTAAAAATGGGGAAATTTGCAATAAATTCTTCTTCACTACCATTAAAAGATAATTTGCTAAGCGTGTTCATTTCTCGCTTTCTTCTACGAATGGTGGTGGTTCTTGGCTATTGCAACTTCAAAAGTTTTTGGATATTTCAAGTCCCCTTTTGTCTTCTTCTCCTCCTACCCATGTTGAACACTTCCCTGAGGTTATCTCACCCTTGGTTACTATGGAAGAATGTCTTACCCTATTAAATCCTCCATTGGAATAAAAAATTTATGTGTATATCTCAAATGTCGTCAAATAAAACCCCAAGACCTGATGATTTTCAAACCAAGTTTTTCATCCACTTTTGGGACCTGAATAAATCGAACCTTTGTAAGGCTATTCTCTATTTCTTCTCTTCCCAAAGTGCCCCCAAATCTTTCAATAGCACTTTTATCTCCCTTGTATAAAAAAAAACTAAAGTGTTTGACCTTTTTGATTATCAATCAATCAGATTGTGTAACGTTGTGCATAAAATTTCCTGTGGTATCCTTGGTAATAGACTTGTTGTGATTCTCCCCAAAATTATCTCCCAAGAACAAGCAAGGTTTATGAAGGGTAGATCCATATTTGATCATATTGCAACTACCTTTGAACTCGCCCAGTGTCTTGATTGAAAGGTTCATGGATCTAATGTTATTCTTCAGTTGGATCTTGAAAAAGCTTATGATCATGTTTAATGGGTAGTTCTCTACAAAATTCTACATCAATTTGGTTTTTCCTCTTAAGTCAATGGTCTTATCAAGGCCTTTGTCCAACATGAGGGTTCCTCCATTCATATAGATGGGAGCTCCTCTCCTTTCTTTAAGGTTTCTAGAGGTCTTCATCAGGGGGATCCTCTATCCCCATTCTTGTTTAACATTTTCATAGAGCCCTTCATTCATGGTTTGAAGGAATTGGCTTATGGTGGAAAAATTCACTCATTCTCGATTAAACGTAATGTCGTTCCCCCTATGGTTCTTCATTATGTTGATGACATCATCCTGTTCATTAATGGCAACCTCAACTCATAGCAGAACGTGGAGGACTTCATTCAAACCTTTGAAAGTGCCTTTTCTCGAAAAGATAGCCTATCCAAAAGCCTCTATTACATTGATCGCAACATTCCTTTTAGGAGACTAACATGTATCCTCTCAATCATTGGATATCAATTAGGAGCCTTCCCATTTACCTATCTTGGTTGATTGATCTTTCCTGCAAGAGCTAAGATCTCATATTTTTCTAATATCATTGATAAAGTTCAAGCTAAGCTTGCAGGCTGGAAGACTAATCTTCTCTACTCTGCTGCTAGACTACTTTTTATAAAGCATGCTCTCTCTTCTGTCCTAGTCCATGTTCTTTTAGTTTTAGAAGTGCCTAAATCTCTTATCCAGAAGCTACATTCTATATTTGCAAGTTTCTTTTGGGGTAGTTCCGAGTCAGTGCACTGTCATCATTGGTTTTCGTGGGATAAGATTGCTAGGCCAAAGGAATGTGGTGGTTTAGGGGTTCATAATTTATTGCTCTTTATAAAAGCCTTAAGGATGAAAAGGGCCTGGAATGTGATGTTTGGAAATTCCCCTTTTGCTAAACTAGTTTGTGATTTGCTTGGAACCTTAACTTTCATCCCTCTAACCTTCCTTCTAGACTCAAGGTTCTTTGTGTGGCCTATATATATTCAGATGAGTCCCTACATTCATTGGGAGGTTCATGAAGGTAACTTGGATTTTTGGCTTGATATTTGGGTTGGAAATTCTCCTCTTAAGGACTTTTTGCCTACCGATCTCAGTCTGACCCCTATCTCTGTAAAGGACACAATCTCGAACCCTCCACATAACTTCCTTATGCTGAATATTTCGTCTGACATTCGAGCAACTATTGAAACTAGTAATCTTAATGAACATCAAGATGTTCCCATTTGGTCTCCTACCCCTTTCAGATTATTCTTGGTGGCCTCAACTTATTCTTTAAATTGCAAACACATGCATGCAGATGTTGCTACTCGCAATATGTGGCATCTTCGCTTACCCCTTCATATTTCTATCTATGTTTGGTGCGTCATGAATCTTAGGGTTCCAACTGATGATAATATTTCTAAGCTTGGGATTTCTACTATCTCAAAATGTTGGTGTTCCGAATACCGAAACATCCTCCCATTTATTCTCTAACAGTGAGATGGTCTGTTTGGTTGCTAGATGGGCTTTCGATTTTAACTACCTCAAGCCAGTAAATCCTAGGTCCTTTCTTTTCTATCATGCGAAGTGTATCTCAATCCAAAATGGGCAATACCATCAAGGGAATCATATGTTTTGTGTGGGGTTTAATGTTTAGTGTATTAGGAACAAATTGAAGAATGAATCCTTCAACATTCAACAAATTTAAAATTTCCTACTTAAAAACTGTCATAATTTTGAAATGTCAAAATGGTTCTCTAATTAGAGAACTATGACCTGTTTTCGTAGCTGGGCCCATCACTCCTCAATGTAGCTTAATATTGTTTCGTCATATGACAATTTATCAACTTGTTTAGGCTAGGTTATCCACGATCAGTTAGGTGAGATCTTGTGTGAGACTACAGGGAGATTTTCTAGGATGCCTGTGGAGGTGGCTATTCTCAAGGCCTTATATCATGCATTATCCTCCTGCTCAATCACTGCCCCCTTGCAAACGGAGGTAGACTCAACGTTGCTCTATGATCTAACCACATTTTGTATTGCTCATGTTTATAATTTGCTAACTCCACATTCATCTTAGTCTGATTTCATGAGCATATTGCATGCATTAGCATACATTGCATTTTAGATATGCTTGCATCATAATTTGCATAATTCTGTGTTCTTTCACTGATTGATGATATTTAATGATCGTAGGATTGAAGGTTTGGTAGAAAAGAGAAGAAGAAGGAATTGAAAATTTTGAGCTTAGGAGACTTGCAAACCCAAGCTCCAGCTCAACAAAGCAAAAAAAAATGTCATGCATTAATAATCAATGAGCTCCTTCATTTATTTAGCTCCACCTAGAGCCACCTTTGCACATCCTCCATGGCACATTTAAGTCCCTCTCCTCAATTCCAACAAAGCCACCCTCATTATGGATGTACATTTCACAACACCTAGATCCCTCCACCAATTAATAGCCACCCAACCCAATTCCAAGACATCATTATTAAATCTCAACACATCTACCCATAATCATAATTGTTGGCACACCCCTCCCTCATTCCCTTTTTACCCCTCTCCACCTCTATATAAGGTCATCCATTCCATCCTTCTAAACCATCTTTCGCTATCCCATCTCTTGAGCACTCTAAGAGAGAAAGGGAAGGCCTAAGGACTACCTAAGTCCAAATTTTAGGCATTGATAGGGAGTCACTCCACAACTCTTCATTTGCCAATCCACTATCATTTTATTCCACTGCCATCATCCCACGTCACTATTGCAGGAGATTCTTGAGAGCACGGCAAGCTTGAGAGGAGGTCCATGCCAGGAACAAGGTACCTTGGAGGACATCTTCACCGCCACTTTTTCACGAGTCTCCTCTTCCTTTCTCTTTCATTTTGATATTCATGTTTCATTTTTAGCTCTTATTACCAGTAGCCATTTTGAATAGTGCCTTAATTGCTCTCAGTGAATCTTTTCTTATAATCTCTTATTGAATTTGCTTATGCTATTAATGAAGATCTCAATGTTATTTTCTTTCTAGGCTTGTTGGGTGTATATTTTCAGGTTAAGTAGTGATTACAAGAAAGATATCGCGATATCTTGATCTTCTCTTATTGATTATCACCTTCCTCTTTCCCTTAGTTTTCATTCATTGGATGTGTGCAATAGAAATCTTGATCATCACTTGTGTTTGCCTCTACTTTCATTATATCCAAAAGACTAAAAAATTGTTAAAAGGATAAAACACAAAAAAAGAGATAAGGAAAAGCTAATGGTTTTGAACGTAACACCGCACCTCCTTGAGATGACCTTATTACTCCCAAGGTTTCCAGATTACAAATTTTAAAAGTTGAACTTCGATTTTGCATTACAAAGACACGTACGCCTTTATCAAATCATGATTTCGATGCTTCACTCTATTACCGATGGATTGGGAAGATACAAGTCTCTTAATAGGATAGTAGGGACTTTCATGTGGTTCAATCTTGCAGCAATCAGATTCAAACCTTATCTTATTTGCATCTGGCGGTGAATTTCTTAGCGAGGAGTACTGTGAAGCTTAGAGATGGAGGTTGTTTCAACTTGTTTCCGAGCTCCCTCATAGAATTCTTAGCATCATTCAAGTGGATAAGATTCAAACATCCTATGTTGTCCTATAAGAGGGTTTTTGCACTCCTTGGTGTTTTTGGCTTTTTTCTTGCTCTTATGTACTAAGTCACGAGTCATGGTTCTTATCTTTTTGATGTACTGATAGGTATTGGCCTAGTACCCCTATCATCTTTTCTTTTTTTTGAGAGCCTCTAGGAAGTGGGGGATGAATAAGAAAGACTCCTACTTTTGTGAAAAGAAAAGGCATTTAACCTTTGCTATTGGTATTGATCTCTATAGATACTTAGCCTACACACACATTGCAAAGTTTGAAAATTCAAATGTTTAAACATTCATAATAAATTTAAAAGTAGCCTCACTTGTTACATTTTCTTATCATGATACATATAATAATAAACACCTTCATATTATTAATCAATGCAAGCAATCACTACCACTACAACAAAATATACATACAATAACAAAGAAATAATTACGATTAGCAATATTCATCATTATATTTTAAACATAACCACAATTTAGATTATTCATCATTATTTATTTTAAAAATAATAACTTTATATATTCATCGTTAAACCTATCAAACAATGATAAATATCGGCATCATTATTTATTGGTGGTGACGAATAATCCTTGTTATATTAGTATTTATTAATAAAAAAATGTAAAACCCAATATACAAGTTTTTCGAATAAAAACCATCCCACTGCCCTCTCTCGATTGATCCACCTCTCCGCTACCCGCTGTCGTCTCTCCTAAGCCCTCTCGTAATCACCTCTGAGAAGCTCTCTCGTCATCATTGTCGCAACCATTGCCGATCCCTTGATTGACACCGATCGTGATCTCTTCCAATCGTTCCTCATTCACCATCACCCACTGGAGATCGACGCTGAGGTCGACGCATTGGTACGCCTCCACCTTGAGGGCCTGTGGGCAATGCTGGAGGATCAGGGGAGTTGTTGCAGAGGCTTTGGGAGGCCAATGCGGCGGCATTGCGGCTCGAGCAGCGGTGGCTGGGGGAGAAGGACACAAAGCTCGAGGCAGCGATGTCTTGGTGGTGCGATGGTTTTGATGGTGATGGGAGGGTTGTTGTGGTGGTGGCGGTGGTTACAGTGGGATCAAACGAAGGATGAAGGTCGTGTGGTGCACCGGAAGTGTTCGATGAAATGCCATAGTAGGAATGTTGCTAGTTTAATCCCCAAGCTCAAGCATTTCAACTATTGGGTTTGCCACCTACTGTGCATAGTGATTTTGGAACTTGACTGGAAAGTTTTCATAACATAATTAACTATTAGGGTTAGTTTAATTGAGGGGTTAGAAAAATAGTGTTAAGAAATATAAAATTGATATTAATCCTTAATTGTGTTTACCTACTGTGTGATGTTAATATCAGCTTGTGTTTACTTGAATTGGTGTTAAGTTGAGATGTTAACCCTGATGGTGTTTACTTGGTAGTGGTGTTGGTATATAAAATATGAGAGATGTTAGAGATATAAGTAGTGTAGAATTTTAACACGAGTTTAAATAACACCAGTTGAAACTGATGTTAGACAAACACATGTTAAAGTTACTAAACCCGAGTTAGCAAATGAGGGGTTAAATAGTCAAGTAAATAGGGGTTAACCCCTCTTTTTAGGAGTTAACCCTCCAAGTAAACTAGACCTTAGATGTACACACAAGTGAACAACATATTTCCATCGATAGACATTTGTTCCACAAGCAAAATTAAATCACCCATCTTTCTACACCTGAATGGAATCACTGATATCTTTCTACAAGTGAACATGTATGTGCCCTAAATGTTTTTTCTTTTACTTTCGATTAGAGTTTCTCTGCTATGAGCTACTCAGATTTTTATTTGCATCTATGACTCTAGTCATCATGTATTCTTTGTAATTACTTACCAATTTAAGTTTGTCTTATCTTTATAGATTTTTGCATTCTCGTAAGCCTCCCATCAAATCTCTTCTAATTCACTGAGTTGGAGCTTCCTTTCATAACCTCCCGCATCGAGATTAAAATTACACCTTCGCACTAATCAAAAGGCACAATGCTCCAACTTGACAGAAAGGTGATAGGCCTTTCCATATGCCATACGATATGGGACATTCTGAGTGGAACCTTGTATGCAATCCGATATGCCCAAAGTACATCAATTAATCTATCAGACCAGTCCTTCTTATCTGGTCTAACCGTCTTTTAGAGAATTAGCTTGATTTGACGGTTAGACACCTCAACCTGCCCATTGGTCTACGGATGATACAAGGTGGCTATACGATGATGTACCCTGTATTTCTTTAATAATACCTGAAGTGGGCATGGATGAAGTGGCTACCCCCGTTGCTAATCAAAGTGTGGGGTACAACGAATCTCGCAAAAATATATTCCCGTATGAAAGAGATGATAGTCTTATGATCAGCCCGTCTCGTCGAGATGGCTTCGACCCACTTTGAGACATAATCAACAGCGAGAAGTATGTACTCGAAGCCATGCGAGTTCAAGAAAGGGCCCATGAAATCAATGCCCCATATATTGAACACTTCTACGACTAGAATGGGTTGGAGAGCCATCATGTCTCTCCTGGTCATAGAACCAATCGACATGAATCTTTTGCAGCACTTAGCAAAATCGTGTGTATCTCTAAAAATGGTCGGCCAAAAAAATTCTGATTGCAAAATCTTCGTAGTAGTTTTTCCCCCTGAGAAATGACCACCATAGGCTTCACTGTGGCAACAAGATAACACACTAGAGATTTCGGAGTTTGGGATGCACCTCCTGATAATTTGATTGGCTCTAATGCGAAAGAGCAATGGGTCATCCTAAAAATAGAATTTGGCCTTAGAAATAAATTTGAGTTTTTGGTTCTTGGATAAATTCGCAAGAATCTTGCCTATGACAAGATAATTCGTGATATCCGCATACCAGGGAAACTTGATAGAATGGGTTGCAAACAAAGACTCATCCAGGAATTGATCTGAAATAGGTGGGGAATAAGGGATGTGGGTTAGGTCTAAACTTGATAAGTAATCTGCCACAACATATTGTGTTCTAGCTTTGTCACGTATTTCGACATCAAATTCTTGCAACAGAAGGATCCATCTGATAATACAGGGTTTGGCAACCTTATTTTCCAACAAATGCTGAAGGGCGAAATGGTCTATGAAAATTATCACTTTGGACCCAAGCAAGTACGATTGGAATTTCTCCAACCCGAATACTACTGCTAGTAGTTCTTTTTCAGCGACAGTATAATTACATTGAGCCTCATTCAGCGTCTTGCTAGCATAGTATATTACAAAAGGTTGTCGCTCCCAATGTTGGCATAAAACAACTCCTACAGTGAAATCGGAGGCACCGCACATCTCGAAGTGGAGAGACCAATCGGGTGGTTAGAGAATCAGGGAATTAGAAACAGTGCTTCGCAAGGTCTTAAAGGCACTGAGACACAAGGCATTGAAATCAAATGGGACATCGATTACCATAAGATTTGTCAATGGGCGTGCAATTTTCAAGAAATCACATATAAATCTCCGATAAAATCCGATGTGACCAAAAAATGATCTGATCTGTTTAGCTGAGCTAGGTGGAGGTAATGAAGATATAACTTCTGACTTAGCTCGATCAACCTCAAGTTCGTTGGATGAGATCTTGTGATCTAGTACAATGCCATCCCTCACCATAAAATAGTTTTTCTCACATGAGAGTACCAGGTTTACTTCTATGCACCATTTCAGGATCTTAGTGAGGTTATCAAGACAAGATGAAAAGTCATCTCCAAATATGGAGAAATCATCCATAAACACTTCTACATAATCCCCAATCATGTCAAAGAAAATGGCCATCATACAACGCTGAAATGTCCCTGGCGCGTTGCAAAGGCTGAAGGGCATCCGCTTAAAAGCACATGTTCCAAAGGGACATGTGAAAGTGGTCTTGTCCTAATCTTCCGGGCTAATCGCTACCTGATTTTACCTGAAGTCTCCATCCAAAAAGCAAAAGCAACTATGCCTATCTAATAGCTGTAAAATTTGATCAATGAACGGTAAAGGAAAATGATCCTTCTAGGTAGCCGTATTCAGTTTCCTATAGTCTATGCAAACCCACCATGAGGTCACACTGCGGGATGGGATGGATTCGACCTTGTTGTTCTTTATGACAGTGAGTCCTACTTTCTTAGGCACGATTTGGATAAGACTCACCCACTGGTTTTCAGAAATCGGGTATACAATGCCCTCATCTAGCCATTTAATGATCTCCTTAACCTCTAGCATATTTGGGCCCAACCATCTTTTAGGTTGTCTCAAAGGTTTCACCCCCTCATCCGTGTAAATGTGATGAGTGTAATACGAGGGGCGAATCTCATGGAGATCAGTAATACTCCACACAATAGCGACCCTATGGTCTTGTAAAATAGAAATCAATTGACACTCCTGTTCCTGCGTTAAGTGATCACTAATAATAATAGGATATCTCACTTTCACCCAAAAACACGTATTTGAGTGAGTCAGGCAAGGGCTTCAGTTCAATCACAAGTAGATCAAAATCAGAATTGTGAGTGGGAGGAGCAGAATCAATGGCGGGAATCTGATGATCCTGATATGCAGGAATTCCCACTGATTTGCCACCAGCAAAATAGTCAGTTGTGATTCCATTAACAGGAAACTCATTTGTCGTAGTCATGCCTTCCTATGTTAGCAGAGGAGATTCAGTAATTTATGGATCAGGATAATCAGAATCAGGGGTGTGACGTGCCTTCGTGCGTGTGTGTTAAGAGGTGTCGTTATAGTTGCACTTGATACGTCGGTTTTAAAAGAAGTAAACGGAGGTGAGTCCGAGTGTCGATCTCAGGGAGGTGTGGAAATCGGATTTTGTTTACCACTTGTTGTCACGAAAAAGGCGGAGTTTTGCTTGCGAAAGAGACGGTTTTGAAAAGCGAGAGATAGAGAGAGTTTAGGGTTAGAAAGCTCTTGGTTTTGATCATGCACTTTAAACAGAAATTAAAATGGCAACTAAATGGAAAATAATTTCATTAAACATGCATTCATAGTTCATGGTTTACAATATTAAATACATGCTTCAACAAAAGTAAATGAAAGCTTAAAAGAGAGAGAGAGAGGTAGAGAGAGAGTGGAGAGCGACGAGGCAGCCACGGCGGTGGAGGAGGCTCCGTCGGCGGCTCGTCGTCTCCGGCGATTACAAGAGTGCCTAAGACTAGCTAGGAGAGGAGTGGAGTAGTTGCAAGTGGGAGAGGATGCCTTGAATGGTGGTAGAAGGGGGTTTAAATAGAGTTAAGGGCTTCCTAAAAGAAGAATGTGCTTTAGCGACATCCAGAACGTCGCTAAAACCGCTTCCAGATACGTCGGTGAAGGCCTTCTGCCGCCGGTCAGCCGCCCGCCCCTCTCTCTCTTCAGGCGCGATCCGTGGATGTCGAACGAGAGCCGTCCGATTGATGATCGGACGGCTGAGATCCTCCCGCGCCTGCGCTAGGATCGCGCTTCGGGCGCGCGTGCGCGCGCGCATTTCCGCCCGGCGTGCGCGCGCGCGTGGGAGGTGGGGCGCTGTCGTCGCGCCGCGTGGCGCAATCCTAGCCGCTCGCTTCTGATCGCGTGGCTCAATTTTGCCGCGCCCTTCGCCCGCAAGTGATTTCCGCTCCGCGCGGTTCGAACGCGCGTCGCCGCGACGCGGGCGTGCGCGCTAACCGTTGCGCCACGCCCGCGCTTTGTCGCGGAGACCGCGGGTGAGCGCGCGGATCTCGGCCGTTCGATCGAAGATCAACGGCCGAGATGCGTCCTTGGCTGGCTTGGGGGCGTGCGAGCGGCGGGGGCGGGGCGACGTGGCGCGTTCTAGGCCGTTGATCTCCAGATCAACGGTCAGGATTTCTTGGGCCCATTGTGGGAGCTCCGGATGTCGGATTTGGCCGATTTTGAGTCCGTTAGACTCCGTTCGTCGTCCTGAATCCATCCTTGCGGTCCGATTGCTCATCTGAGGCCTGCTTTGACAAATGCTTTACACAAATGGCCATTAATATAGTTTATAAGCAATCTTGGTACTTGATGCATGCAATGCTCCTATTCTACTTTATGTTGTGCCTTTTATTCTAAAGATGGGCCATATTCAACCTAATTACTACCCCCTTGCGTGGTGTTATCATACCCCCATGCTTACTCCTTGATAGTCCCTAGCAAGGTTTATTCTAGCCTTTATTTCTTTGGGGAATTCAAGAAGTAATTGCTTCGGCACTTCGTTACTCGTCAATAAGAGGAAATATACGAAGATCTTAATCTACAAAGACTAACCAGCGCCCGGGTGTCTTCCAAAATACAAATCGCCCGAATCCTTGCTTTGTATATATAACTATACATATGTATACGTATATGTCTATATATGTCTTTTTATAATTTTTGGAATTCAGTGTGGGTTGGTAACTTTTTACGGCTATCCAACCCACCCCAAAACTCGATCAAAACCCTAAGTGCTAAGCATCTTGGTGTGAATGTTGTGATAGACTCACTTAACGGTAATTGAGACAGACTTCGAGTTTCTACGCCTCTAGGTGTCCGGAAAAGAAAATAAATTTTTTCCTGAAGGTGTATTTGTTCGACTGGTAGCTTTCTCCCTACGTTCATTTTACTTGGGGTCAACACAAGGATTTTCCAGTGTATATCTCCCCGGCTTGTACTACTTCCCCGCTTCGTCCTTAGGTGTTTTGGTCTTTTTTGTGCAATTATTGAGCTGGGCTCTGGACAACCGACCAATGGGCTGTTACCCACGATCACTTACCAGCCATACTTGTGCGGTGAAGTGTGGTTTATTTTCTTTTCTTCTTTCTTTTTTTTTTTTTTTTTTTTCGTAGGTGGCTTCCCTAATCTCAAATGTACCCAAAGGCGATGAAAAAGAAATGGCCTGTGGCTGGGTTCTGGACAACCTGCCAATGGGCTGTTACCCACGACAACTTGCCAGCCATACCACCCTAGAGAGTTCATTAGCTACCCAATTTCTGTCAAAATCTCCGAGAAGTGAGTCTGTGCAAAAATGTGTGTAGATGCTTAGACTCAAAGTTTTCCTGAGTTAGAGGGTGAGTTGATAAGTCGTATACTTATTACCTTATTTATTAGGTGGATTAGAATAGCTTAAAGTTGCAAGGGTTCGCCGCTAAATCCATATTTTAATGGACACCAGGGCTAATTAAGCCTGAAGGCCTGAAAAGTCTAAGTGTTTAAGTTCTTTTTGTATTATTTCCCACTATTGACAAGTTTCTAATGCCTAAGTTTTTCTTCCTAAATTCATTTTTTTTTTTTTTAATCAATTAATTTATTCATTCAGACTGATTAATTAAGCTCAGGATTATGCAGTTTACCATCCCCCCCATGCTTAAGTTGGACAATGTCCTCATTGGCAGATGCATGGATGCAAAAGGGTTCAAAAAGATAGTACCTGAGTGACGTAAACTACCAGATCAGTCTGAATCCGCTGGGTTGCCTCCCAGGAAGCGCTGAGTTTAACGCCTCCAGCTGGGCGGTGCCTAGTGTCAGCCCTCAACAAGGGTGACACTTTCCTTGGGGGGTACCTGGGCCAGGAAATGCTTCAATCTTTGACCATTGACTGTAAAGGTGTGCCCGGTATTAAGATCGGCGATTTCGACTGCCCCATTGGAATAGGGCTTGACCACCCGAAATGGTCCTGTCCATTTGGACCTAAGTTTCCCTGGAAAGAGTTTCAGGCGTGCATCAAATAGCCAGACTTGTTGGTTTGGCTCAAAGGTTTTCCTATGAATGAGTCGGTCGTGGACGGCTTTCATTTTCTCCTTATATAGCCGACTATTGTCAAAGGCGTCCCGACGAATTTCTTCAAGCTCAGATAATTGAAGAGTCCTTTGCGCACCAGCTAACTGGGGATCCATGTTACATTGCTTAACAGCCCAGTAAGCCCGGTGTTCCAATTCGACAGGGAGATGGCAAGCTTTGCCAAAGACCAAGCGGTAAGGTGACATGCCTATCGGGGTCTTAAAAGCGGTCCTGTATGCCCACAGGGCATCATCAAGTCGTGTGGACCAGTCTTTCCTGTCAGGTCTCACAGTCTTCTGTAAAATGTTCTTGATTTGTCTGTTTGAGACCTCAGTCTGCCCATTTGTTTGTGGATGATACGGGGTGGCAATGCGGTGGTTTACCCCGTATTTTCTAAGTAGGGCACGGAACTGGGAATGGATAAAATGGCTTCCACCATCACTGATCATGGCCTTGGGTATTCCAAAATGGGAAAAGATGTTCTTCTTTACAAAGTCCATGACCGTCTTGTGATCGCATCGTCGGGTGGCGACGGCTTCAATCCATTTGGAAACATAGTCTACCGAGACCAAGATATACTCGAAGCCGTTGGATGGTGGAAAGGGGCCCATAAAATCGATACCCCAAACGTCGAAAATTTCGACAATCAAAATGGGCTGAAAGGGCATCATATCTTTTTTGGTCATTGTCCCTAGTGTTTGGCATCGTGAGCAAGTCTTGGCGAAGATGTGTGCATCCTTGAATAGGGACGGCCAATAAAATCCAGACTGCAAAACTTTTGCAGCTGTTTTCTTACCAGAGAAATGGCCGCCACATGCTTGGTCATGACAAAAGGAAAGCACACTCTGAACTTCGTCTTCGGGGAGGCACCTCCTGATGATCTGATCAGCATAGAGGCGAAACAGCATGGGATCATCCCAGAAATAGTGCTTGGCCTCAGCCAAGAACCAGTCCCGTTGCTGTCTGGACCAGCTGTGCGGGGTTTGTCCTATAACCAGGTAGTTGACATAGTCAGCATACCATGGCATTTTCTTGTCTTGCACGGCTAGGATGTGTTCATCAGGGAAGGTATCAGATAGAGGTAGGGAGGGTCCAATGTGGTCTGGATGAAGTCTTGACAGGTGGTCAGCCACCACATTTTTCGATCCGGCCTTGTCTTGGATTTCCAGGTCAAATTCCTGCAAAAGCAGGATCCATCTGATGAGCCTGGGTTTTGCGTCCTTTTTGGCCAACAGGTGCTGGATGGCTGAATGGTCGGTGTAGATAGTCACGTGGGATCCCAGCAAGTATGATCGGAATTTTTCCAGTCCAAAGACTACAGCAAGCAACTCTTTTTCTGTGACCGTATAATTACGCTGGGCCTCATCCAACGTTTTGCTCGCGTAGTAGATCACCACGGGCTTCTTGTCTTGCCTTTGTCCCAGGACAGCGCCTATGGCAAAATCTGATGCGTCACACATAATCTCAAAATCCTGGGACCAGTCTGGGGGTTGAAGTACAGGTGCGGTGGAGACTAAGTCCCGGAGGGTATGATAAGCCTGGGTGCAATTAGGAGACATGTGGAAAGTTGCGTCATTGGCTAGAAGGTCGGTCAAGGGTTTGGAAAGTTTGGAAAAGTCTTTGATGAACCTTCGGTAGAATCCAACATGTCCTAGGAAAGAGCGAATCTGTCGGACCGAACTAGGTGGAGGAAGTTTGGAAATTAAATCAACCTTAGCTCGATCTACCTCGATGCCCTTATGCGAAACGATGTGTCCGAGGACAATTCCTTCTTGAACCATAAAATGGCTCTTTTCCCAACTTAACACCAAGTTAACCTCGATACATCGTTTCAGGATTTTCTCCAAGTTGCTCAAACAATGGTCGAATGAATTCCCGAATACAGAGAAATCATCCATAAAGACCTCCAAGTATTCACCCACCATTTCTGAAAAAATGGCTAGCATGCAACGCTGGAAGGTCGCGGGTGCGTTGCATAACCCGAACGGCATTCGACGGAATGCAAACGTGCCATACGGGCAAGTGAATGTGGTCTTTTCCTGATCTTCCGGAGCAATTGCGACTTGGTTATATCCTGAATATCCATCCAGGAAGCAAAAATACTTCTGCCCTGCCAATCTTTCAAGGATTTGGTCAATGAATGGCAAGGGGAAGTGGTCCTTCTTAGTGGCTTCGTTAAGCTTCCTATAA
Source organism: Thalassia testudinum (assembly GCA_037157565.1). NCBI lineage: Eukaryota > Viridiplantae > Streptophyta > Magnoliopsida > Alismatales > Hydrocharitaceae > Thalassia > Thalassia testudinum. The sequence continues at coordinate 7,303,699 of JAZHRO010000040.1, read as the reverse complement.
TCAATACACACCCGCCATGCGGTGGTGGTGCGGGTGGGAATGGATTCGTCATGATCATTAGTGACAACGGTGAGCCCAGCCTTCTTTGGAACCACTTGAGTGGGGCTCACCCAGGGGCTATCAGAGATAGGGTAGATGATGTCGGCGTCGAGCCACTTGATAATTTCTTTTTTAACGACCTCCCGCATGTTAGGGTTCAACCGTCTCTGCATCTGGCGGGAAGGTCGGGCCCTGTCTTCCAGGTAAATCTTGTGGGTGCAATAGGTGGGGCTAATTCCTCTTAGATCTGAGATGGTCCAACCAATGGCGGCCCGATGTTCTGAAATAGTTGCAGTCAACCTTAGTTCCTGATCCTTGGTTAGATGGGAATTAATAATCACTGGGAAGGTCTGGCCAGGTCCCAAGAAGACGTACTTGAGATTCTCTGGCAATGGTTTAAGTTCAGGTGCGGGTGGGACCACAGTCGATGGGAATGGAAAGGGCGGTAGTTGATCAACATTGATTTCTTCAAATGGTGTCATGTGATGATACTCAGCCTTACAGAGGTCCACAGGTAATGATGGTGACGAGTCAGAACTACGGGTTTGGTGGTCTGAGATAGAATTGAGGGTAAGGCATTCCTCGATTAAAGTTTCCACGGGATCATGTTCCTCAATGTAATCACAATCAAAAGACTTTGTTGCCCGGAAGATATCTAATTGCATTTTCCTGTCTCCGAAGGCGATTTCCATACATCCCGTGTCGCAATCGATGTTTGCTTTAGCCGTGGCTAAGAAAGGTCTGCCTAAGATTATGGGTGAGTTCTGTAATTTTTCAGGGACTTCCATGTCGAGCACCAAAAAGTCGACTGGGAAATAGAAGTCCTTGACCCGTACAATCACGTCCTCGACAACCCCCTTCGGGGTTTTCACTGATCTATCCGCCAGCTGGATGGTGACAGGGGTTGGTGCCAGCTCCCCAAAACCAAATTGGTGGTACAAGGTTGTGGGAATTAGGTTGATAGAAGCACCTAGGTCCAGGAGCGCTCTATCAAATGTCATGTCCCCGATGTTGCAGGAAATCAGGGGTGCTCCTGGGTCAGTTCGTTTGAGTGGAAGGTTGCTTGATATCACGGAACTGGCTTGCTCAGAGAGTACAACCTTCCTAGGTGCTTGAGGTCTCGGCTTACGCTTGGGTGTACAGGCATCCTTTAAGAACTTGGCGTAAGCGGGGATGTGTTTGACAGCTTCTAGAAGCGGAATATTAATCTGTACTTGTTTAAAAATTTCCATCAGCTCCTCAGTTTCCACAGTATTCTTTTTTCTCTTGATTGTTTCCAAGGCCTCAGGATAGGGTGTCTGGATTGGTTCCATGTTTGGGTCCTTGGTTGGTGCTTCTTCTAAGTCGGGTAAAGTCTCGGGGAGAGTCGGCCATTTGGGATCCTGGGTTTTGGTGCCGCTTCTCAAGGTCACCGCATTCGCAGAGGCATTGGGGCCATGGGGTGATCCTTGAGAAGATGAGGATGAAGAGGCGCCAAACCCAGGAGGTGTTTGTGGAGCCGGTTGGACCATATGAGCCTGCCCGGGGTTGCCTTGGAACCCTTGCGAATTAGGGCCTCTGTTAATTATGTTTCGCGGGTTTGGTTGTGGTTGGGAAGGTAGAGATCCTTGCTGTTTACAGTCCAAGAGTTGGCTTAACTGTCCCTTTACCAAGGCCATTTCTTCCTGATGTTTTTGGTTCATGTCAGCCATCATCTTTATTAGGGTGTCCATTTGGTTTTGTGGGGGAGGGGCTGCCCTATTTTGGTTATATTGGGGTCTAACTGGTGGTCCTTGCTGATAGGGGGGCAAGTGTGGCTGTTGGTTTGGCCTGGGCTGGTTTTGGAATTGCGGTAGTTTCTGGTTTGTCCAACCAAAGTTGGGGTGATTACGCCAGCCGGTGTTGTAAGTGTTGGAGAAAGGGTCAGGTTTTGCATATCCTTGGACGGCTTGCACATCTTCTAGAATAGCCGATGTTGATGAAGAAGGAAGGGAGTAATCAAGGGTCGAGGGAGCAAAGGTCCCTCCTTGGAACATGGTTGGGGGTTGTTCCAGGTTTAGTTGGGTGAAGGGTTGGACCAGGTCAACATTATGTGCTCCTTTTGCTAGGGTGAAAGTCTGCAAGGGGTTCCTGGTCTGGTTTAGAAGCTCATCAATCTTCTTGTCCACCAATTCCACTCGATCCAACTTTTTGGCAATAATGTCCATGTCAACCATTCCAGAATTTGCTTGCACCTCATAAATCCCACCACGGGGTTGACTGGATCTGTTAAACTGGTTCATGGAGGCATTGTTGAGCGAATTCTCGCTCATAGACTCAAAGAGCTCAAACGCGCTCTCCTCGTCTTTGTTTAGGAAGTTTCCCCCGCATGAGGCATCGACGAAGTTCCGTAGGTTGCTATCCAGACCGTGGTAGAAGATCTGGGCCAATTGCCACCTTGGAACTTCGTGGTGTGGGCATTTCCTCAAAAGTTCATTGAATCTTTCCCACGCCTCATGAAATTGTTCCCCACCCTGGAGTGTGAAGGTAGTGATAGCTCTTCTGAGGGCATTGGTCTTTCCTATGGGGAAGAATTTCTTTAAAAATGCATGCCTCAGTTCCTCCCAGGTGGTGATGGGTCTACCTAGGGTTCTAAGCCAATGAGAAGCCTTGTCTCTTAATGAGAAAGGGAACATCTTGATTAGAACAATGTCAAGGCTAATGTTCCTAGGTTTTACTGTTCTTGCTATGCGGTCGAGATCTTCTAGGTGCTGAAAGGGGTCTTCATTTGAGCTTCCATGAAAGTGGCTCTGGATTAGACTTAATACATTAGGTTTTAGCTCAAAATCGTCTCCCCCTTCGAGGATCCTAAGGTGTGGCTCGACTCTAATGGCAGAAGGGTTATAGAAATCACGGAGGGGTCTTGGCTGGTTCTGAAATGGTGGTAAATCAAGTGGTGGTTGTCCTGGTATGTCATTGAAAGGTGGTGGTTGTTCTTGCGGGTTCTGTAACCGTTGTATGGCTTGCATGATGGTGTGGATTTGTTGTTGCTGAAGCCGATGGTTAGCATTGATTTGAGCCTGGATGACAGCCATAGCATCTGGTGGGGGTTGATCTTCAGCCTCATCTACCCTAGGTTCAGCCATGTTTTCAACAGAATTACGTCGCCTAGATTCCTGCCCCAAAACACACAATTCGGGATGCAGTGAGCGCCTCCCGTGCATACACTAGAGAAGAACTGGAGGGGATGCGGAGGGCGACAGATGCGAGAAATGTGTTTCAATCAAGCACGCAAGCCTAATCCTTATGGTGTATTCCTTAGGAGACCTAGAAATCTCACAAAGGGTGATTAAGTCCGTAAGCACTGGACTTCCCTTCTCAAGGCTAATCTGGCCAGGTTGATTACGAGGGGATTGCAAGGAAGGTTCTTCCTTTGGCTTGCGCCTCCGGTTCCATAGACCCCACAACCACGGTCGTTTGACACTGCCCCGCAGCCTAGTCACCAGATTCTACCAAGGGAATGAAAGCCAAGTGCCTAGCAGACAAAACCTCACCTTTTGAGACTTAACTCAGTCCTGCCTAGGGCACGTCTACTCAGTTTTAAAGGGCTAGGATAGTGCTTGTGCTTAGGGTGATGTGATGAGGTGTTGATTGGGGTGGTGCCTCTTAATGTTCTACTTTCAAAGTGTGTGCTTCTAGCAAAACATGATTTTCAAGCAAGGATTTGTTAAGATATAGTGTCTTTTTAGTGTTTCATCCTTACTTAAGTACTTTTTAGGGTTGATGTGTCTTAATTTTTTCAAACAAGTTTCAGTGGGCACGTCAAGTTCTGCACACAACTTAGTGAAAGTAGATTTCCTTTTATTTTGTAGAGGCTCTAAAACCCTAGTGTACTCATCCTGATAATCATGCAGCTTCTATTAGATGAGTCAGTTTTAGGGTTGAGTGGTGCGGCCCAGGTCAACTCACGGTGGCTTCGCAAACACCACTCAAGAGAAAGAGAAAAGAGCACTCCAAGAATTTATCCAGCATATTAGAGTGTACATTTTTTTGTAGGGTGATGTGTTAAGAATGTGGGTCAAGCAATCATTCACCACGCCAATTTTTTTAGTTTTTATGATTTTTTTTTAGCTTTTTCACGCAAGCAAACAATGAGAGAGAGAGTACTTACTATCGGTCCTCGAGGCACCTACTTCCTTGCTACCATAGTGGAATGCGTTGCTTCGCCGTCCATGCGCCGAATTCCTGCAACCGTCAAGTAAAAAGGAAAATAGGGCATTAGACGATATGAGAATGAAGGTGGAATGGAGGTGATAAAACAAATCCGTTGCCTCCCCGGCAACGGCGCCAAAAACTGACGTGCCTTCGTGCGTGTGTGTTAAGAGGTGTCGTTATAGCTGCACTTGATACGTCGGTTTTAAAAGAAGTAAACGGAGGTGAGTCCGAGTGTCGATCTCAGGGAGGCGTGGAAATCGGATTTTGTTTACCACTTGTTGTCACGAAAAAGGTGGAGTTTTGCTTGCGAAAGAGACGGTTTTGAAAAGTGAGAGATAGAGAGAGTTTAGGGTTAGAAAGCTCTTGGTTTTGATCATGCACTTTAAACAGAAATTAAAATGGCAACTAAATGGAAAATAATTTCATTAAACATGCATTCATAGTTCATGGTTTACAATATTAAATACATGCTTCAACAAAAGTAAATGAAAGCTTAAAAGAGAGAGAGAGAGGTAGAGAGAGAGTGGAGAGCGACGAGGCAGCCACGGCGGTGGAGGAGGCTCCGTCGGCGGCTCGTCGTCTCCGACGATTACAAGAGTGCCTAAGACTAGCTAGGAGAGGAGTGGAGTAGTTGCAAGTGGGAGAGGATGCCTTGAATGGTGGTAGAAGGGGGTTTAAATAGAGTTAAGGGCTTCCTAAAAGAAGAATGTGCTTTAGCGACATCCAGAACGTCGCTAAAATCGCTTCCAGATACGTCGGTGAAGGCCTTCTGCCGCCGGTCAGCCGCCCGCCCCTCTCTCTCTTCAGGCGCGATCCGTGGATGTCGAACGAGAGCCGTCCGATTGATGATCGGACGGCTGAGATCCTCCCGCGCCTGCGCTAGGATCGCGCTTCGGGCGCGCGTGCGTGCGCGCGTTTCCGCCCGGCGTGCGCGCGCGCGTGGGAGGTGGGGCGCTGTCGTCGCGCCGCGTGGCGCAATCCTAGCCACTCGCTTCTGATCGCGCGGCTCAATTTTGCCGCGCCCTTCGCCCGCAAGTGATTTCCGCTCCGCGCGATTCGAACGCGCGTCGCCGCGACGCGGGCGTGCGCGCTAACCGTTGCGCCACGCCCGCGCTTTGTCGCGGAGACCGCGGGCGAGCGCGCGGATCTCGGCCGTTCGATCGAAGATCAACGGCCGAGATGCGTCCTTGGCTGGCTTGGGGGCGTGCGAGCGGCGGGGGCGGGGCGACGTGACGCGTTCTAGGCCGTTGATCTCCAGATCAACGGTCAGGATTTCTTGGGCCCATTGTGGGAGCTCCGGATGTCGGATTTGGCCGATTTTGAGTCCGTTAGACTCCGTTCGTCGTCCTGAATCCATCCGTGCGCTCCGATTGCTCATCTGAGGCCTGCTTTGACAAATGCTTTACACAAATGGCCATTAATACAGTTTATAAGCAATCTTGGTACTTGATGCATGCAATGCTCCTATTCTACTTTATGTTGTGCCTTTTATTCTAAAGATGGGCCATATTCAACCTAATTACTACCCCCTTGCGTGGTGTTATCAGGGTGTCGTGATCAGATGAACACCCCAGATAATCAGATCCATGGGAGAAAATGTGCATTGCGGTGGTCTCAGTCCTATGTGGATCGAGGTCTAAAAACCCTGACAATGAAGACGAATGCGACATTGGGTCTTCATAAAGGAGCCCAATGTTACCATAGAGAGCCAATTCCTCGTCTTCACCGTCCTCGATGTGATCACAGTCAAAGTTCCTTGATGCCCTGAATATATCTAGTCTCAGTCTTTCATTTCCTAGGGCAATCTCCATACACCCGGATGCACAATTGATGTTCGCTCGGGCTGTCGCCAAAAATGGGAAACCTCAAATGATTGGTGCATCACAGAGATTAAGAGGAACCTCCATATCGAGAACGAAAAAATCCGCGGGAAATTAGAATCCACAAACCTTATCGATCACGTTCTCAACCACCTCCTTGGTGTTTTCACCGATCGATCACCCAGCTGAATAGTAACTCCCCGATCGATCACCCAGCTCATATACGGTAGTGGGAGTTAAGTTAATGGACGAACCTTGATCAAGAAGGGATCAATCAAATGGAGAATTCTGCAAAAAGCAAGAAATGAGTGGGGTACCAGGGTCTTTCTTATTAGGCGGCAGGTTAGCTAGAATCACGATGCTAGCTTCCATCAACAGTACCGCCTATCATCCTTTCTTCTGCTACCGGTTCGAGGTACAGTAGTCCTTAAAGAACCTAGCGACAACGAGAATGTGATCTATGGCGTCGAGGAGGACCTGAATATGAACTTCCTTAAACATTAATTTCAGGTCCTCAAAATTCCACGTACCCTTTTTCCGTGATATATCTCATGTCAAAGCCTCAAGAAAAGGGATGGGAATCTTAGGGTCAATTGGCCTCTTGCCCTTATCTACCATAGGTGGCTCCTGAGAAGGAGTCGAACCATCTTGCGGTGAAAGGCACGAAAATCTGGACCCGCCTACCTAAATGGTGGGTCATATGTCTTCTTCCCACTCCTCAATGAAATAGCTTTCTCATCAGCATGCTATCGTGAGGTGGAGGAGCGAAAGGGGTAGAGCATGTGGGGTTCTGCATCAAAGGCGGCTGGCCTTGAGCATAACCCGGTGGTGCAAGAGGCACCTGTAATATAGCATGCACCTGTTCCTATGGTGCTTGAAACCTAGGCAGGGCACCTTGGTTCTGCACATATCGCGGGTTAAGGATAGGTTGGGAGGGCAAGGCTCCCTAGGTCCTATGCTCCTACAACAGTTGGTTCTACGTGTTTTGGATGCTCTGTATTTGTCAGCCATTGCCTTCATTATCTGCAAGCTATCCTATGTAGATTTCCTCATTGATTCTTGCAGTTCCTCTTTCAGTGCCTCCAAAGGGTCAGCCCGCTTTGGAGGGTGACCGGTAGCTTGATGCAGCGGTTGATATATAGAACAGGATTGCTGCTAAGACAGGAATGGCTGCTACCTTGGATACGTGTTTTGCGCATTCCTGTATTATCTGGTCTGGTAGTGTGGATCTTGATGTGGTCTCTGTGAGTTACCAGACCAGGAGAAATTCGGATGCTGGCGCCAACTAGGGTTATACGTCTCCGAGTACGGGTTATTACTCTTGTATCCCTGAAAGGCATTGGTGTCTTTGTAGGCCGATGACGTCTAAGACATATATTCATCAAGGGAATATGCATTAAATTCATCATGTGGTGCGTAACCCCGATTATGCGGTGCTAAATCGAGATTATTCATGGGGTCCCGTTATGCGGGATCCCATGAATATGGAGAAGATGCATCCCAAGTGAGTAAATTAACTTTAGCAAGAGGGGCTTGGGGTGCATAGGAGAATCTAGATATAGTAGAATTTCCAGAGAATTTGCGTCAAGCTCGAATCAGTTCATCGAGCTTCTTATCTAACAGATCCACCTTATCTATCTTCTTGGTGATGATGTCCATATCAGCTCAAGTAGATTCGGCATGAGTCTCATTGACACTAAGTCGTTGCTGTCTAGGTCACTGGAATTGGTTCATCGACTCGACATTCATCGAGTTCTCCGCCAAGGACTCGAACAACTTAAATGCATTGTTCTAGTCTTTTGCGAGGAAATTCTCGCCACTATATGCATCGACCAGATACCAACGTGTATCATCTAATCCATGGTAAAAGATCTGAGCCAGGTGCCATCTGGGCACACCATGGTGAGGGCATTTCCCAAGGAGATTGTGAATTGATCCCAGATGTCATGCAACTTCTCCCTTAGTCTTGGCAGATTCCTTTTTTAATTATCTTTTTAGAAAATATTTTTTTGAAATTTTTACTGTTTCAAGTGAATAAATACAAATTTTTATCTGTAAGGGGGTCAAATCTAGAACTCTGACCCCTTGTCGATTTTTCGATTTGAAATAGTATTTTAACTTCAAAATTCAAGAAAAATATAGAAATAAAAGCTAATTTGATAAACATTCAAACCCCACCATTTTTTGTCAAATTTGATTTATGTGCTATTCGAAATCGCTTTTTGAAACTCAAAAATGTTCAGAAAATCAACATCTAGATGTAAAAATGAGGTGGTCCTATATTGTACTAGACAGGTGACACGTAAGAACTACCAAAGATCATGAAATTACACTCAATTGAGAGTGGAAAAATTAGAAATTTAAATAATATGAAAATCTAAATTAAAATCTAAAATTGTCTAAATAAGAAATACGAATGACAAAGAAGTGATTCATTAATTTATTAAACAACTAGCTATGTTCTATAAAAAAATTCGAACTACAATAGCCCCAAAGCAAAAGAAAATTAAATAGGAGGTCGATACTCAAGTCTCGACAACTAAATTTGATATATCCAGATGACTGCGGTATGTTGATGGCAAGGTGGTTGATGGGCTTGTAATTATACCCCCCAAATTTGATATGGGGGGTATGTTGATGTCTCGGCACCCAAATGATAGATAATTACATGACATTAATTTCTTTCGTGTTTCATGACAGTGATGTAGCTTGTAATTTAAATTTTGGAAAAGTGTTATGTTAATCCTAGGATATTTGGTTATTTTTATTGGCTTGTGTTTCTTATTTTTTACCATTTGCAAAGATAGATACTTAAAAATTTGTTTCAATATTATTCACTTTTTATTGATTCTCTTATATGGAGACTATGTATACTTCTGGCTTACTAGAATCAATTTGATTTTTATCAGCTCTTGCAATTCTTTTATTTTTGTTGTAGTATATGAAAAAGTCATGTTTGTGTAACTTATATAATATAGAAAAACTAGAGCTAACAATACCTAATAATACATTTGTATATTAGTATATTAAGAAACTATTCAATGATAATGGAAAAATGTCACTGTATGTGTTTGTCAAGACTTCATCTTTCTATTGTGCCGATAATACTAACATTTTTTTACTGTTATCAAATATTAATTTAAACATTGAATACTTATCTATAGCAATGGTTATGCCGATGCTTTATATTTTTAGAGTTGATAATTTTGATCAACACCGACGGATAAAACCATTGTTGTTAGCATGAAAGCTGAATTGGACAACCTTTGGAATTGGGTGCAACACTGACGGTTTTACCGTCGGATAGCCTACGGCAATGCCTCTTAAGAGGATGGCAAAGTTGACCATCAGAATAGGCCTTTGCAGCTATAACGACGATATTTTAAACCTACACCGACAGTTTTAACCATCGATGTAGTTATAGGCTATTATCCTGGGAGGCACAATTATTTACCAATTTAAGCTCACTAATGATTTACCAAATCAAATAGTTTGCAATGGGAACATCAAAACCATGATTATGCTCATCAATCCAAGTGAATGAAAATCAACATCTAGATGTAAAAATAAGGTGGTCCTATATTGTACTAGAAAGGCGGCATATAAGAACTACCAAAGATCATAAAATTACACTAAATTGAGCTTGGACAAGTTAGAAAATTAAATAATCCAAAAATCTAAATTAAAATATAAAACTGTCTAAACAAGAAATACTAATGACAAAGAAGAGATTCATTAATTTATTAGGCAACTAGCTATGTTCTATAAAAAAATTCGGACTACAATAGCTAGAAAGTAAAAGAAAATTAACTAGGAGGTCGATACCCGACACCCAAATTTGATATGGCCAAATGATTGCGGTAGGTCAGTGGCAAGGTGGTTGATGGGCAAATGACGGTGATGGTGGAGTCATGGTCAATGAGATAAAGTCGCAAAATCCAGCGACGAAACTTGGATTAAGGAGGGAGATGGTGACATTACGTAATAAGTACTTCACTAACAAAGATGAAAACTACTCGTGAAATTTTATGCCCCTAAGAGAAGAAATGGTGTCTCCTTTTATAATGTGATATGGGAGAGAATAAGTCATAGAAACATTGGATTAATAACATGAAGGATATGAGTACGAAAATATGTGTTGTAACGTGTTTTGTAATGCGTGGTCAAGAATCAACCGACTGAAAATCAAGAAGACCAAAATACATCGATTGAAAATGATTTTCTACCGGTTGAAAATCAAAACGTACCAATTAAAAATCAAAATATATCGATGTGTTTTGCCTTTTTATCGGTGGAAAATGATTTTTCACTTGGAATATGATTTTTCACCTATGGGAAGTGATTCTATACTTAAAAGGTGGTTTCCACTAGTGGAAACCGAAAATACATTGGTTGAAATCACAACTCTCATCCGTGCATTGTAAAACGCATTCTACAGTGTGTTTGTTCACTTTTCCTCTAATATGAATTAAGATCAAATAAAGGTTATAGTTGGATCAAAAAGGGCCACCCATGGGTTGGTAATGATGCTAATGTAAATTATTGCAACTGGAATTTAAATCATAATGACCTATGGCATTTATCTTGAAGCCAAAGGAAAAAGCTCATTGATGGTAACACCATCATTAGCTATAATTAGCTTTAATTAATCAAAATCAAGAGATAAAAGGTCTTACATAATCGCCTGAGACCAATAATTCCATGCAAATCCATTTTGAGAAAGAAAATAATAAAAGGGTTAATTCTACAATTTGAACATCACAGCATAAATGTAGAGCAACCATGGGATTTGCTGTCAGAAATCAGGTATACAATGCCCTCATCCAGCCATTTAATGATCTCCTTAACCTTTAGCATATTCGGGTCCAACCGCCTTTGAGATTGTCTCAAAGGTTTCACCCCCTCATCCATGTAAATGTGATGAGTGTAATACGAGGGGTGAATCTCATGGAGATCAGTAATACTCCACACAATAGCGACCCTATGGTCTTGTAAAACAGAAATCAATTGACGCCCCTGTTCCTGCGTTAAGTGAGCACTAATAATAACAGGATATGTCTCACTTTCACCCAAAAACACGTTTTTGAGTGAGTCAAGCAAGGGCTTCATTTCAATCACAAGTGGATCAAAATCAAAATTGTGAGTGGGAGGAGCAGAATCAATAGTGGGAATCTGATGATCCTAACATGCAGGAATTCCCATTGATTTGTGTTATGACCCCAGCATCAAACGTCGTTTAAGACGTCTGGGAATTGGTCCAAACATCTGGTCAAACGTCTGGAAGCCTTCCCAAAGGTCTGGAATTTAATTTTTTCAACGTACGGGTTCACGTCTGCGCTCATGCGTGCGTAGACTGAACCGCCGCCCTCCTTTCTTCTCTTTCCTTCCTCCCTGCAAGCACAGCCATCTTTTTCTCTCTCTCTCCCCACAGCAGTCTTCAAATACCCCCCTCTCCTCTCCCTCACCCTCACTCCACCGCCTTCTCTTCTTCTTCTTCCTATTAGCGAGAGAGTGAGCGGGCGAGGGCAGCAGCAGCTGCTGCCGTGAGTGCGTGGGGAGGAGGGGTTGCTACGAGAGGGAGAGAGCTAGATCGCGAGGGTGCGAGCTCGCCGGAGTAGCCAGGGCCGGCCGACGGGTGCGCAACAGGAGCGTGGTGCTGGGGAGGAGCTGCTGCAGCTCAGGCAGCAGGCGAGCGCGGCGTGGCACGGCCGTATGCTATAGGCGGAGGGCGAGGAGGTCCTGATTCTGGGAAAATTTCCCAGAATCAGACGTCTGGACATACGTCCAGACGACGCGAGAGACGTCTGGAGGAAGGTCCAGATGTCTAAAAGGTACGATATTTTTCCTCCCTTCTTCTTTCGCATGTACGGCCATGCAGCCGTTCCGTCGAAGGGTTCTACTCGTTCAGTGTTGAGGACGGTCGCATATGTGTGCAGGTCTCATTCGGGAAGGCGTAAGGGCACGCCCTCCCACACAAATCAGACGTCTCGGCACAACACCAGACGACGGAGAGGGTCTCCAAACGTCCAGAGTGACAATCGGACGTCTGGAAACTAAGTCCAAATGGTTCAGCGGGATTCTTGATGTCTGAAGGACTGCGCAGGATCAAGGTATGACCTGAGCCATCGTTTAAGACGTCTGATTTTGGGTAGACTTGTCGTTTTTGACCCGTTTAGGGTTCGTTCGAAATCCATTTTCCACGTTTCAAGTTTCGTTCTTCTCAGATTTAGTTCCTCTACCTATTTACAGTAATTGTATCCTGTTCTGAGTAGCTCATTGTAATTGATCCTTGTGACCCCGTTCAGTTGCGGCTCTGGGGGTTGTGGGGGCACGCGGGCTTGCCGATCACGCCCCCAGTACTCCCGATTTTACGGGTAGAGTGACCCCTTCAATTATTTACCAAAAATTATGCACTTGTGAAATAATTAGTAGATTCTAGGGTATTGTATGAATCCTAGGACTGAAAAACTAGATTGAATGATAGATCCTAGGGTATGACATGAATCCTAGAACTGAAAAACTAGATTGAATTATAGATCCTAGGATATGGCATGAATCCTAGGACTGGAAAACTAGATTGAATATATATATTGCAGTCTTGGAAAAGTAGAAAGGAAAATGATAACTGCCTGTAATTGGTTAACAGTTGCTCGGTTATGAATGGATAATTACTGTTGAGAACATGGGCTATATGAATATAAAGCTGAAATGATGAAACCTAAATTGGCCGAGTTAAAGAAAAATGAGCATGAACCCTACGGGGAATTAGGAGTGGAGCTCCTGAGAAGTGAATGGAATAGAATTGGGGAAGTGAGCTGGCCCTTGAGTACAGAGTACCAAGGAGAGCAACTGTCCTCCTGTTTAGTGCAGAGCAGAGCTAGCCACCCCAGGGACCCGGGGTTAGCCCTGGCCACTTTGTACCAACTTTTGGACCTCGTGTACACAATACCAAGGAGAGCTACTAGTGTAGGGAGAGCACTAGCCACCCCACTGGCCCCGGGGTTCTGCTAGCCCTCCTACACCTACTTGTTAGGCCCACTGGGCAAACCAGTGTAGTCAGGAAAGGGTGCGCGGACTATGGAGGGGCAAGACCCCTATTTGGTTACTGTGGAGGGGCTGGACCTCTGTTACTGAGTGGGTTCTGCCCTATAATGGTTCTTTGCTGTGCTTTGGGGCGCACCCGTTAACGAAAATGACTGACCGCGTGCCAATGCGGGGTAGCTACCCGAGCGTTTATTGCGCGTGCCGTAGTCACCGTTACGTCTGTCAGTGACCTTGGGGTGGTTGACTGAGGGTAGGACCACCACGAGGGACTCTCCCAGCCAGGGGAGCACCACGTGTTACTTCTACTTTTCGAAATAGACTGCAATCAAGATCGTTCCCACGATGAACATTCAAGATCAAGAGAAAGATTTGAGGAATAATTCAATAATGAGTAAATGGAAAAATAAAGAAAGAGATTAAAAATATAACAGCTACTGTCCACCTTACTGTTTTTCTTAACTTTTGGTTGCCACTCTACTCAGCGTTTCGTTGACGTGTCACCTTTGTTACCTTTTCAGGACCAGGTGTTGAGCAGCCAAAGTCGGCGGCTGCAGAGGGTGCTGGGCCTAGTAGAGCCTAGTAGTTTTACTTATGTAGTACCCACTGTACCTTTCCTTCTGTTGTAGTGAGTATTTTCTGTTACCACTGTACTCTTTTATTGTAAGCGTCATGTTTATGTACCTATTTATTTCTTTACTGTTGTGGTGGTGTATACTTTAGTAGTTCTTTTCTTTACTGCTGTATTTTGTTACTGCTAGTTATATACATGGTGAATGTGATTTATTTTATTGCTCTTTTGGTTACTTTCTCGTTGGACGACTGGGTCTTGGGATCAGTCGAATTGGTCCGATTCTCGTGTCTCGTAAGGATTCGGGAATCGGGTCGTAACAAGATGGTATCAGATCAAGGTCATCCCGAGAAGTGAACCAGCTGACTGGAAAATAACCAATTCACGTGTCTATAACTAGAGTAGCCACCACAACGTTCCTTTTGACATATGTTCTTATACTTCTCCGTTAGATATCATTTTGTATTAACGTGTTTCCGTTCTGTAATCGCGTCTCCTTGCAGGAGATGCCTCGACGTGGGACTAGCGAGACGGGCCGTGGGCGCGGCCGAGGATGAGGCCGGAGGGGTGGGCTCGTTGAGGTCGACGTTTCAGTGGACCAGCCACTGCTCCCGGGCATTCAGGACCAGGACCTCGCCCAGCTGATATGGGACATCGTGCGAGAGGAGCTCCACCCGCCGCCACGAGCGCCTCTCCCTAGGGCTGCGGAGGGCAAGTCCTCTGTGGGACCACGCAGCCGACATGGCACTGGACGCGGGGGAGGGGATGGGCTGCCACCGCCCCCACCTTCCTCCGACACTTCCGAGCACGAGGCTCCCTTACCTGGAGGTGCACCAGCATCTCCACTTCAGCGCCACTTCGAGCTTTTTGGACAGTTCCGGAAGCTGAAGCCCCCCTCCTTTAAGGAGGATGAGTACCCGACCGAGGCGGAGGATTGGCTCGAGCAGATCGAGAAGGTTTTTGGCACCCTTCGCCCCCCGATGGAGTGTCGCGTGGCCTTTGCCACGTACCAGCTGGAGAGTGTGGTGCACAGGTGGTGGAGGGTGGTCAGAGGACAGGAGAGGGATGAGCCGACTTGGGACCGGTTCGTCACCCTCTTCTGCGAGCAGTACTTTCCCCAGACATGGCAGGACCAGACGAGGCAGGAGTTCCACACTTTCCGCCAGGGGACCATGACCGTGAGCGTGTACTGCACGCGTTTTCTAGAGCTGTCTCGCTTCGCCGCGACAGCAGTGGCCACTGAGGAGGAGCGCCTTTGGAAGTTTACCAAGGGGCTCCGGCCTACGATTCGAGGGCATGTCAAACCCCTGAAGCTGCCTACGTTCTCGAGGGTGGTGAAGGCAGCTATGACATACGAAGAGACCAACCCGTCCGCACGAGATATTGACAGTGGGTGGAAGAGGCCCTATCAGCCAGACTTCTCACAGGGACGACGAGAGAGGAGACACGTGGCACCCGCAGGAGAGCCATCACGTTTTGTAGGGCCATCAGTGGCCTTTGGGGGCCCTCGACAAGGGCCAGCTGCTAGCACCGGACCCCCGCCCAGCCGACAGCAGGGACCCACTGAGGGCGAGAGTCGAGTTCCCCTCTGCTACCAGTGTGGCCAGTTGGGGCACATCAGGAGGGACTACCCGTCTAGGGTAGGAGGTCAACAGATGCTTCTCGCGCCGAGCACTGGAGGGCGAGTAGGAGGCGACGGTTTCCAAGCGTGAGGAGGAGGACAGCAGTCACGGGGAGGGTACCGGCCAGCAGCTACCTGTCCGACGCAGAGTGTGGCTGCTTCGTCCGCACCTAGGGCTGAGGGGCGTATCAACGCCCTGACACACAGGGATGCCAGAGCTTCGGGATCAGTGGTGGCAGGTATGGTTTCAGTTTTCGGCAGACTCGTTTTCACGTTTTTCGATTCCGACGCTACGCCCTCGTTTGTCGCTGCCAGTTTTGCGATTAGTTTGAGGCAGGACTATATGCTGTTAGAGGATCCGTTCGTGATCAGAGGTCCGAGTGGTCAGCTGTTTGTAGCTGAGGAGATATACACGGGTTGCGAGGTCAGTGTTGGGGGACACAGCCTTCCTGCTGACCTGATTTTGATACAGATGGAGGACTTTGACGTAATTCTGGGGATGGACTGGCCGTCCATTTACCACGCCTTGGTGGACTACTTTGAGAGAAAGATCATCTTCTCCATACCGGAGTTGCCTTCTTTCGAGTTTCACGGGCATCCAGTGGATGGAGGCTTCAGGTGCATTTCTGCACTTCGGGCGGCGAGACTTTTGAGCCAGGGGTGTGAGGGCTTCCTAGCTTGTGTGGTGGCAGAGCCCAGCCATGTGGCGGACTTCCAGAGTATCCCGGTGGTCAAAGAGTACCCCGACGTGTTTCCAGACGAGTTTCTAGGACTACCGCCCGAGCGTGAGATCAAGTTTGAGATCTCGCTGGTACCGGGGACTAGCCCCATCTCCACACCACCATACAGGATGGCACCACTTGAGCTGTGAGAGCTCAAGTCTCAGTTGCAGGATCTTTTAGAGAAGGGCTTTGTGAGGCCCAACGCTTCCCTGGGGAGCCCCAGTACTATTTGTAAAGAAGAAAGATGGTACCCTATGCCTTTGTGTGGACTACCAACAGCTGAATAGGGTCACCATCAAGAACAGGTATCCGCTTCCGAGGATTGATGACTTGTTTGACCAGCTGCGAGGTGCCATGGTATTTTCCAAGATCGACTTGAGGTCTGGATACCACCAGTTGAGGATTAAGGAGGCAGACGTCTCCAAGATAGCTTTCCGCACCTGGTACGGACACTACAAGTTTCTGGTCATGCCGTTTGGGCTGACCAATGCCCCCGCTGCCTTCATGGACTTGATGAACTGGGTGTTTAGACTGTACTTGGACCAGTTCGTGGTGTTATTCATTGATGATGTGCTCATCTATTCTCGAGATCAGATGCAGCACGGACAGCACTTGCGGATGGTTTTGGACACACTGAGACGACGTAGGCTGTACGCCAAATACAGCAAGTGCGAGTTTTGGTTGAGGGAGGTGACCTTCTTAGGTCATGTGATCTCTGGGAATGGCTTGGCTGTGGACCCAGCCAAGGTCGAGGTAGTGCTCAGGTGGGAGAGACTGCGTACGGTTACTGAGATTCCCAGTTTCTTGGGACTGACAGGCTACTACAGGCGGTTTATCAGGGGCTTTTCACAGATTGCACGTCCTATGACACAGTTGACCCGGAAGGACGTGCTCTTCACTTGGACAGATGCCTGTAAGGCGTGTTTTCAGGAGCTGAAGGAGAGGCTGACTTCGGCTCCCGTGCTCACCATCCCAGACAGTAGTGGCGGGTTCGTTGTGTACACGGACACCTCTTTGCAGGGGTTAGGGGGTGTGCTCATGCAGAGGGGTCACGTTATCTCTTACGCTTCGCAGCAACTGAAGCCCCATGAGCATAGCTACCCTACCCACGACCTGGAGCTGGTAGCTGTCATCTTCACGCTGAAGACCTAGAGACACTACTTGTACGATGAGACCTTCGAGATTTTCACAGATCACAAGAGCCTCAGATACCTATTTGATCAGAAGGAGCTCAACATGAGATAGAGACGTTGGTTAGAGCTCCTGAAGGACTATAACTGTAGCATTTCCTACCACCCGGGAAAAGCCAACGTGGTGGCTGACGCCTTGAGCTGGAAGGCACCTGCACACTTGGCCAGTTTACAGGTGCAGAGTTGGAGCCTCTTGGAGGAGATGGGCAGTTGGCGACCCCTAGAGTTACGGGAGCACTGTGGGGCAGTGACTGTGACGCGACAGACGAGGCCAGAGCTGATAGATCGCATCATCACAGGACAGATGGCCGACCCGTACTTGCAGTCCTTGCGTGATAGAGTACTGTCAGGAGACCCTGGGGACTTCTCTTTTACAGACCAGGTGCTGCACATGAGGGGACGTCTGTGCGTTCCCAGAGACGAGGAGCTGTTGAGAGAGCTCCTGACCGAGGCACACAGTTCCAGATTCACCATACATCCTGGAAACACGAAGATGTACCATGACTTGAGATGTGACTTTTGGTGGAGGGGAATGAAGCAGGATGTGGGTGAATTCGTGCAGCAGTGTTTTGTGTGCCAGCAAGTGAAAGCCGAGCATCAGAGGTCTGCAGAGCCGCTATAGCCACTTCTAGTGCTAGAGTGGAAGTGAGAGAGCATCACCATGGACTTGATGGTGGGCTTACCTGTTACCCAGCGAGGACACGACGCAGTCTAGGTAATCGTTGATAGATTGATGAAGACGGTGCGTTTCTTGCCAATCCGAGCCACCTTGGGACCAGCACAGTTGGCAGAGAGGTATATCCATGACGTGGTACGTCTACACAGAGTTCCGCTAGAGATCGTATCCGACCGGGATACCCGCTTTACGTCCCAGTTTTAGGCTGTGTCTCAGCAGGCCCTAGGGACGCGGTTGAGGTTCAGTACAGCTTACCACCCCCAGACAGACGGACAGTCTGAGCGCATGATACAGACACTTGAAGACCTTTTGCGTGCATGTGTACTGGACTAGAGGGGCTCTTGGGAGGAGCACTTGCCTCTGGCGGAGTTTGCATACAATAACAGTTATCACTCGAGCATCGGCATGGCACCCTATGAGGCTCTGTACAGACGGAGGTGTACGACACCCTTGAGTTGGGTTGAGGTGGGGACTGAGCCCATAGTTGTGGGCTATTTAAATATTTAAGTGCCTAGACATTAGGTTAATTCTAACATTTATTTAGCATAAATTAAGATGTAAAGAGATTAATTCATATTTTTAATTTAATTACATAATCCATGCATTGCATTCATATTTTAAGTGCATTTAGAATTAGCTTAGAATGACATTCATCTAATTAGTTAACCAATTAGGTATATTGTTTTCATTAACATAAAAGTTGAGGGTCTGTATATAAATGACCATAATATTTTAACATTATTTTATTTATTCTTCTTCTTGCAGGAACGGTTGGCTACCGCTCCAATGCCACCAGCTGCCGCAGTGAAGAACCCATTCAAGGAGGAGCGGATATGTTGGATCTGGTCGGGCAGCTAATTTCAAATTGGTGCAGGCCACTACAAAAGGAGGAGGGAGGCAACCGAGCTCGGGAGGCCTCCACCACTAACCCACCACTGTGCAGAGAGATCTCCTCTCTTCCATTCCACACCGCCGGCCTCAACCGTGGCGGCAAGTCTCCACCACCGTGGGTGTGTGATGTGACAGGCCACACCACCATCCGGAGCTCGTTCGCATTACCGTGAGCACCTTAGCGTGCATCTCCCTCGCCGTCGTCACCAACAACCACCGCCGCAGCTACTATGCAATCACCCTTTCAGTCAGTTAAGACGTCCGGGAAATTTCCTGGACGTCTGAAGTCCACCCCCCACTCCAGCAGCAATCTCCATCCTCTCACTTCACTTCCACCACCAACGCCGCAGCAGCCACCCGCTCATCTCCAGCCGCACGTAAGGCGTGCACAGCCTCCAGCCCTCACGCCCGCTCACTCCACCTTCCCCGCGCCTGCAACCTTCGCCATCTCCACGCTCAACCGCCGACGCACCCGTCTGAAGTCCACCCGCTCACCTTCAGCCTGCACCTCACTGCTCACCCGCGCGTATCAGCCTGCGCACACGTCTGAAGCCACCCCCACCATTCCAGCAATGCTCAACAGTCCGCGCACGCCCTACTCCCACGCCTGCAGAACCTCACGCGCACGCTCCCACACTCGCAGCACCTTCCCCGCACTGACTGCAGTGCCCGCCCATGCCAGCTGCAGCCGCACCTGTAGAACCATCTGCCTGCACCCTCCCGCCAGCAGTCCCGCGCATGCCTCACCACCAACAGAACGCGCAGCAGTCCGCCCACACCTCCTGCAGCGCGCGCCACGCCCAACAACAGCAGCTGCAGCACCAGCTGCAGCCACCTCCGTCGAAGGTCGTCCGGCCACCTCCAGCCATCGCGTGACATGCCGCCAGCACCGTTTCGAAGCCCTCGATCCAAGGGACTTCCTCCGAGCTTCCCACATCCGGCCGTCCACTCCTCTTCGTGCACGGCCAAGGGAAAGAAATCTCCTATTTTGCTACAATAAAAGGGCCATTAATATTTACATTTTCTACCATTGCCAACTTTTATTGATATTTTATTGAATTGCATTGCAAGAAATATCCTCTAGTTGTTAAAAATTGCCATTTCAGCATGTTTTCTTGATATTACCTTAATCTGAAGGCAGATTTGGCTCGATTCTCATCTAAACTAACAACGAACATACGTTTTTAATTGGTGCAAACTTAAATACGTCATTGCCTCCCTGTGGATACGACCCGCTCTTCTACGAGTGGTTATTTTAATTGTTGATTAGTCGATTTTTCCACCACATCAAACTACAAATGACTTTAAAGCGAACAATCGACTCGTCACTGGAACGATTGGGAAGAAGAATGAAATGCCTCAACATCCTATTCAATCTATTGAAATTTTTGATGTGTGGGGAATTGACTTTATGGGCCCCTTCTCGTCGTCCCATGGTTTTGAATATATCTTGGTGGCAGTTGATTATGTCTCTAAATGGATAGAGGCCATTCCTACGCGCACAAATGACCACTCTGTGGTTTTGAAATTTGTGAAGGCCAATATCATATCCCGTTTCGGCTGCCCCAAGAATATTATAAGTGATGGGGGACCTTATTTCCGAAACCACCACTTCAATCGGTTAATCAAGAGTTTGGGACTGACTCACAACGTTGCTACCCCTTACCACCCTCAGACAAGTGGCCAGGTTGAAGTATCAAATAGGGAGATAAAGAATATTTTGGAAAAGACCGTTAGACCTGATAGGAAAGACTGGTCCCAAAAGCTCGATGATGCTTTGTGGGCTTATCGAACGGCCTATAAGACCCCTTTGGGTACTTCTCCCTTTTGGATTGTGTATGGAAAAGAGTGCCATTTACCTGTTGACTTGGAACATAAAGCACTTTGGGCTATTCGAAGTGTTAACATGGATTTAGAGAAGGCAGGTATGGCACGACTTCTAGAATTAAGTGAGCTTGAGGAGCTGAGGAATGATGCTTATGACACCTCTCAAGCTTATAAAGAAAGAACTAAGGTCTTGCATGATAAGTTTATTCTTCGAAAGACCTTTGAGTCCAACCAACAAGTCTGGCTTTTCAATTCCAGACTTAAGCTTTTTCCTGGGAAGTTAAAATCTCATTGGGATGGGCCTTACATAATCACCAAAGTGTTTCCGCATGGAGCTATGGAGATCAAAAATCCTTCCTCTTCAGCAACTCCCTTTATCGTCAACGGTCAACGGTTAAAACCGTACATAACTTTAGATGACCATCTGGTTGACGAAGTCACTCTTGAGGAGCCTTAACTCCTACCATT
The DNA here is from genome assembly GCA_037157565.1 of Thalassia testudinum. Lineage (NCBI taxonomy): Eukaryota > Viridiplantae > Streptophyta > Magnoliopsida > Alismatales > Hydrocharitaceae > Thalassia > Thalassia testudinum. The sequence goes on along the minus strand of JAZHRO010000040.1, from coordinate 7,282,660 downwards.
CTCCGCCTCAGGTAATATCTTCCTTTAGCTATTTTTGTTTTCAATGAGGACATTGTTTGAACCAGGCATGGGGGAGAGGACCTGAGGTATTTTGTTTATAGCATGCATATAAAAAAAAAAAAGAGAGAAGAGAAAATGAAAAAAAAAAAAAGTTTTGAGCTTAACTGGCTAAGTTCTGCAGTCTTAAGCAAATCAGAACTCTAGGGTAGACTAAGTTAATTCTAGGGTCAAACTTTAGAAGCTAAATGAGTTGTTAGCTTTAGACCTTTAGGGTCCTTTGTGGACTTAAAAATTTAAGTAGGAGTTAAGTTGCAGACCATTCCTCAAGAGGTTGAGGAAGGGAAGCTAGGGTTTGAGTTAAAAGGTGGGGTAGTACCTGGAGTCTTGCTCTACCTTTTGCTTTATGGGTCCTTGTAACCCAAGCATCCAAATTTCACACAAATGGTCTGGTAATTAATTTAATTTCTGTCTTTCTAAAAAGAGATTTGGTACTCTTAGTTTTGACTTAAGAGAGGCTTGAAAACACATTTTGATTGGAAGAGTTCCCGCCGCAGGAGAGGTGGAGTATATACTCACCTTGAGGATGCGATGATAATATATTACCTCCTCGGTGCTTGTCTCTTAGGATATCCATCCTACTGGGGGCATGTAAGCGCATTGTGCGGTTCAGGTACCATGGGCGGCCCTATCTCGAAGTGCCGATTGCTATAGGCCTGAATTCGCTTAAGAAATCCATGGGAGATACTATCTCGAAGTGTCGATTGCCAGGAGTTCTTGGGGTCGTTATGGGTGGTGTTATCTCGAAGCATCGAAAGCCAGGCACCCTTTGAGGTATGGTAATGTGGACAATCCGACACAGACCGTGTTGATAGCTAATCTAAGGTTAGACTTAGACGAATAAATATATATATATATATATATAAATTTCTTTAACTCAAATAACTCAGACCATTGCACAAGCACGGATGCTTTAATCTCAGGGATCAATAAACTTTGGGGTAGAGTCAGAAATCCGGGAAACTTGTGCCTGCAGCTCGTCTTTAGCCGACCTAGTCTGTAAATTAGAAACTACTTAGGAACCTTGGGTCTAGAGTCTGAACTTAATATGCTTCTGAAGGAAGACCAAGTGGGTTGACTAGTCTACTTGGAGTGCCAGGTTTCGCTTAATTTTGCTAGGGACTAGCAAAAACTAGGCATGGGGGTATTTGATTAGCCCATAGTTGTGGGCTATTTAAATATTTAAGTGCCTAGACATTAGGTTAATTCTAACATTTATTTAGTATAAATTAAGATGTAAATAGATTAATTCATATCTTTAATTTAATTACATAATCCATGCATTGCATTCATATTTTAAGTACATTTAGAATTAGCTTAGAATGACATTCATCTAATTAGTTAACCAATTAGGTATATTGTTTTCATTAACATAAAAGTTGAGGGTCTGTATATAAATGACCATAATATTTTAACATTATTTTATTTATTCTTCTTCTTGCAGGAACGGCTGGCTACCGCTCCAACGCCACCAGCTGCCGCGATAAAGAACCCATTCAAGGAGCAGCGGATATGTTGGATCTGGTCGGGCAGCTGATTTCAAATTGGTGCAGGCCACTACAAAAGGAGGAGGGAGGCAACCGAGCTCGGGAGGCCTCCACCATCGACCCACCACTGTGCAGAGAGATCTCCTCTCTTCCATTCCACACCGCCGGCCTAACCGTGGCGGCGAGTCTCCACCACCGTGGGCGTGTGATGTGACAGGCCACACTGCCATCCGGAGCTCGTCCGCATTACCGTGAGCACCATAGCGTGCATCTCCCTCATCGTCATCACCAACAACCACCGCCACAGCTACTATGCAATCACCCTTTCAGTCAGTTAAGACGTCCGGGAAATTTCCCGGACGTCTGAAGTCCACCCCCCACTCCAGCAGCAATCTCCATCCTCTCACTTCACTTCCACCACCCACGCCGTAGCCGCCACCCGCTCATCTCCAGCCGCACGCAAGGCGTGCATAGCCTCTAGCCCTTACGCCCGCTCACTCCACCTTCCCCGCGCCTGCAGCCTTCGCCATCTCCACGCGCAACCGCCGGCGCACCCGTCTGAAGTCCACCCGCTCACCTTCAGCCTGCACCTCACCGCTCACCCGCGTGCATCAGCCTGCGCACACATCTGAAGCCACCCCCACCATTCCAGCAACTCCCAACAGTCAGCGCACGCCCTCCTCCCATGCTTGCTGAACGTCACGCGTGCGCTCCTGCGCCCGCAGCACCTTCCCCGCACCTACTGCAGTGTGCGCCCACGCCAACTGCAGCCGCACCTGCAGAACCACCCGCCTGCGCCCTCCCGCCAGCAGTCCCGCGCGCACCTCACCGCCAACAGAGCGCGCAGTAGTCCGCCCACACCTCCAGCAACGCGCGCCACGCCCAACAAAAGCAGCTGCAGCCACCTCCGCCGCAGGTCGTCCGACCGCCTCCGGCTGCCGCGCGACACGCCGCCACCACCGTTTCGAAGCCCTCGGTCTAAGGGACTTCCTCCGAGCTTCCTGCATCCGGCCATCCACTCCTCTTCGCACACGGCCAAGGGGAAGAAATCTCTTATTTTGCTACAGTAAAAGGGCCATTAATATTTACATTTTCTACCATTTCCAACTTTTATTGATATTTTATTGAATTGCATTGCAAAAAATATCCTCTAGTTGTTAGAAATTACCATTTCAGCATGTTTTCATGATATTACCTTAATCTGAAGGCAAATTTGGCTCGATTCTCGTCTAAACTAACTACGAACATACGTTTCTAATTGGTGCAAACTTAAATACATCATTGCCTCCCTGTGGATACGACCCACTCTTCTACGAGTGGTTATTTTAATTGTTGATTAGTCAATTTTTCCACCACATCAAACTACAAACGTCTTTAAAGTGAACAATCGACTCGTCAGGGACCAAGTGGGAGGTTGGCCCCAGGCTGATCCGACAGAGTTAGGACGTGGTTGAGCAGATTCACAGGTGACTCTGCACTGTCAGGAGCAGACAGAAGAGCTATGTAGATCGGAAATGCAGAGAGGTGCAGTTTGAGGTTGGGGACCACGTCTTCCTTCGTGTTTCGCCCATGAAGGGCCTACAGTGGTTTGGAGTGAGAGGGAAGCTCACGCCGAGGTTCGTGTGATCCTTTGAGGTCCTGGAGCGGGTTGGACCCGTTGCTTACAGGCTTGCCCTTCCTCCCTAGTTTTCTGGTGTGCACGACGTGTTCCACGTGTCCAACCTTAGGAAGTACATCGCCGATCCCAGTCACGTCCTGAGTCACGAGAGCGTCGACGTAAGCGACAACCTGACCTACCCCGAGCAGCCAGTGTAGATTCTCGACAGAGCCGTCCGCAGTCTGAGACGAAAGCAAGTACCCCTAGAGAAGGTTTTGTGGAGGAGCCAGCGGTACGAGGAGGCTACTTGGGAGCTTGAGGCGGCGATGTGGGAGCAGTACCTGGAGCTTTTTGCGGGTACATCTTTTCGGACCGGCTTCGGTCCTCTTTGAGTTTGTTATGCATATATCGTTCTTTTCCGTACCCTAGTTAGCGTAAGTTTCGAGAACGAAACTTCCATTGAGTTTGTTATGTTGTTATGACCCCAACATCAAACGTCGTTTAAGACGTCTGGGAATTGATCTAGATGTCTGGTCAAACGTTTGGAAGCCTTCCCAGATGTCTGGAATTTAATTTTTTCGGTGTACAGGTTCTCGTCTACCCACATGCATGCACAGACTGAACCGCCACCCTCCTTTCTTCTCTTTCCTTCCTCCCTACAGGCGTAGCCATCTTTTTCTCTCTCTCTCCCCATGGCATCCTTCAAATACCCCCCTTTCCTCTCCCACACTCTCACTCCACCGCCTTCTCTTCTTCTTCTTGCTAGTGAGAGAGTGAGTGGACGAGGGCAGCAGCAGCTGCTGCCATGAGTGCATGGGGAGGAGGGGTTGCTGCGAGAGGGAGAGAGCTAGATCGCGAGGGTGCGAGCTCGCCGGAGCAGCCAGGACCGGCCGGCGGGTGTGCAGCGAGAGCGTGGTGCTGGGGAGGAGCTGCTGCAGCTCAGGCAGCAGGAGAGCGTAGCACGGCACGGCCGTGCACTGCAGGCGGAGGGCGAGGAGGTCCTGATTCTAGGAAAATTTCCCAAAATCAGACTTCTGGACATACATCCAGACGACGCGAGAGACGTCTGGAGGAAGGTCCAGACATCTGAAAGGTAATATATTTTTCCTCCCTTCTTCTTTCGCATGTACGGCCATGCAGCAGTTCTGCCGAAGGGTTCTGCTTCGTTCCGTGTTGAGGACGGTCGCATATGTGTGGAGGTCTCGTTCGGGAAGGCGCAAGGGCATGCCCTCCCACACAGATCGGACGTCTGGGCACAGTACCAGACGACGGAGAGGGTCTCCAGACGTCCGGAGTGACAATTAGACGTCTGGAAACTAAGTCTAGATGGTTCAGTGGGATTCTGGACATCTGAAGGACCACGTAGGATCAAGGTATGACCTAAGCCATCGCTTAAGACATCTGGAAGATGTTCCAGACGTCTAATTTTGGGCAGACTTGTCATTTTTGACCCGTTTAGGGTCCGTTCGAAGTCTGTTTTCCGCGTTTTAAGTTTCGTTCTTCTCAGTTTTAGTTCCTCTACCCATTTACAGTAATTGTATCCTGTTGTGAGTGGCTCATTGTAATTGATCCTTGTGTTAGGACCCCATTCCGTTGCGGCTCTGGGGGTTGCGAAGGCACGCGGGCTTGCCGATCACGCCCCCAATACTCCCGGTTTTGCGGGTAGAGTGGCCCCTTTAATTATTTATCAAAAATTATGCACTTGTGAAATAATTAGTAGATTTTAGTGTATTGCATGAATCCTAGGACTGAAAAACTAGATTGAATGATAGATCCTAGGGTATGGCATGAATCCTAGGATTGAAAAACTAGGTTGAATGATAGATCCTAGGATATGGCATGAATCCTAGGACTGGAAAACTAGATTGAATATATATATTGCAGTCTTGGAAAAGTAGAAAGGAAAACGATAACTGCCTGTAATTGGTTAATAGTTGCCAGGTTATGAATGGATAATTACTGTTGAGAACATGGGCTATATGAATATAAAGCTGAAATGATGAAACCTAAATTGGCTGAGTTAAAGAAAAATGAGCATGAACCCTACGGGGAATTAGGAGTGGAGCTCCTGAGAAGTGAATGGAATAGAATTGGGGAAGTGAGCTGGTCCTTGAGTACAGAGTACCAAGGAGAGCAACTGTCCCCCTGTTTAGTGCAGAGCAGAACTAGCCACCCCAGGGACCTGGGGTTAGCCCTGGCCACTTTGTACCGACTTTTGGCCCCCGTGTACATAGTACAGAGGAGAGCTATTAATGTAGGGAGAGCACTAGCCACCCCATGGGTCCTGGGGTTCTGCTAGCCCTCCTACACCGACTTGTTAGGCCCACAGGGCAAACCAGGGTAGTCAGGCGAGGGTGCGCGGACTGTGGAGGGGCAAGACCCCTGTTTGGTTACTATGGAGGGGCTGGACCCCAGTTACTGAGTGGGTTCTGCCCTATAATGGTTCCGTGCTGTGCTTTGGGGTGCACCCGTTAACGAAAATGACTGACTGAGTGCCAATGCAGGATAGCTACCCGTGAGTTTATCGCGCATGACATAGTCACTGTTACGTCTGTCAGCGACCTTGGGGTGGTTGACTGAGGGTAGGACCACCACGGGGGACTCTCCCGGCCAAGGGAGCAGCACGTGTTACTTCTACTTTTCGGAAAAGACTGCAATCAAGTTCATTCCCACGAGGAACATTCAAGATCAAGAGAAAGATTTGAGGAATAATTCAATAACGAGTAAATGGAAAAATAAAGAGATAAAAAATATAACAGCTACTGTCCACCTTACTGTTTTTCTTAGCATTTGGTTGCCACTCTACTCAGCATTTCGCTAACGTGTCACCTTTGTCACCTTTTCAAGATCAGGTGTTGAGCAGCCAGAGTCAGTGGCTGCAGAGGGTGCTGAGGCTAGTAGTTTTACTTGTGTAGTACCCACTGTACCGTTCCTTCTATTGTAGTGAGTATTTTCTATTACCACTATACTCTTTTATTGTAAGCATCATGTTTATGTACCTGTTTATTTCTTTACTGTTGTGGTAGTGTATATTGTTGTAGTTCTTTTCTTTACTGTTGTACTTTGTTACTGCTAGTTATATACATGGTGAATGTGGTTTATTTTACTACTCTTTTGGTTACTTTCTCGTTGGACAACTAGGTCTTGGGATCAGTTGAGTCGATCTGATTCTCATGTCTCGTAAGGATTCGGGAATCGGGTCATAACAATTTGGCACCAGCAAAATAGTCAGTTGTGACTGCATTAACAGGAAACTTGTTTGTCGTAGTCATGCCTTCCTATGTTAGCAGGGGCAATTCAGTAATTTATGGATCAGGATAATCAGAATCAGGGGTGTCGTGATCAGATGAACACCCCATATAATCAGATCCATGGGAAAAAATGTGCATTGCGGTGGTCTCAGTCCTGTGTGGATCGAGGTTTAAAAACCCTGACAATGAAGACGAATGCGGCATTGGGTCTTCACAAAGGAGCCCAATGTTACCATAGAAAGCTGATTCCTCGTCTTCACCGTCCTCCTCGATGTGATCACAGTTAAAGCTCTTTGATGCCCTAAATATATCTAGTCTCAGTCTTTCATTTCCTAAGGCAATCTCCATACACCTAGATGCACAATTGATGTTCGCTCGGGCTGTCACCAAAAATGGGCAACCTAAAATGATTGGTGCATCACAGAGATTAGGAGGAACCTCCATATCGAGAACGAAAAAATTTGTGGGAAATTAGAATCCACAAAGCTTATCGATCACGTTCTCAACCACCCCCTTGGTGTTTTCACCGATTGATCACCCAGCTGAATAGTAACTGAGGTGGGTTTTAACTCCCCAAATCGAAAACGATCATATACGGTAGTGGGAGTTAAGTTGATGGACGAACCTTGATCAAGAAGGGATCGATCAAATGGAGAATCTTGCAAAAAGCAGGAAATGAGTGGGGTACCAGGGTCTTTCTTATTAGGCGGTAGGTCAGCTAGAATCACGGCGCTAGCTTCCTTTGACAGTACCGCCTGTCGTCCTTTCTTCTGTTGTCGGTTCGAAGTATAGTAGTCCTTAAAGAACCTAGTGACAACAAAAATGTGATCTATGGCGTCGAGGAGGACCTGAATATGAACTTCCTTAAACATTGATTTCAGGTCCTCGAAATTCCACGTACCCTTTTTCCATGCTATATCTCATGTCAAAGCCTCAAGAAAAGGGATGGGAATCTTAGGGTCAATTGGCCTCTTGCCTTTATCTACCGTAGGTGGCTCCTAAGAAGGAGTTGAACCATCTTATGGTGAAAGGCACGAAAAATCTGGACCCGCCTACCTAAATGATGGGTCATATGTCTTCTTCCCACTCCTCAATGAAATAGCTTTCTCATCGGCATGCTATCGTGAGGTGGAGGAGCGAAAGGGGTAGAGTATGCAGGGTTCTGCATCAAAGGCGGCTGGCCTTGAGCATAACCGGGTGGTGCAAGAGGCGCCTGTAATATAGCATGCACCTATTCCTGTGGTGCTTGAAACCTAGGCAAGGCGCCTTGGTTCTGCACATATTATGGGTTAAGGATAGGTTGGGAGGGCAAGGCTCCCTGAGTCCTATGCTCCTACAACAGTTGGTTCTACGTGTTTTTGATGCTCTGTATTTGGTCAGCCATTGCCTTCATTATCTGCAAGCTATCTTGCGTAGATTTCCTCATTGATTCTTGCAGTTCCTCTTTCAGTGCCTCCAAAGGGTCAGCCTGCTTTGGAGGGTTACCGACAGCTTGATGCACCGACTGATATATAGAAAATGATTGCTACTGAGACGGGAATGGCTACTACCGTGGATACGTGTTTGTGCATTCCCGTATTGTTTGGTCTGGTAGTGTGGATCTTGATGTGGTCTCTGCGAGTTACCAGGCCAGGAGAAATTCGGATGTTGGGCTAACTAGGGTTATACGTCTCTGAGTACGGGTTATTACTCTCGTATCCTTGAAAGGCATTGGTGTCTTTGTAGGCCGATGACGTCTGAGACGTATATTCATCAAGGGAATACACATTAAAATCATCATGTGGTGCGTAACCCCGATTATGCGGTGCCAGATCGAGATTCTTTGCGGGGTCCCGTTATGCGGGATCCTGTGAATGTGGAGAAGATGCATCCCGAGTGAGTAAATTAACTTTAGCAGGAGGGGCTTGGGGTGCATAGGAGGATCTAGATATAGCAGAATTTCCAGAGAATTTGGGTCAAGCTCGAATCAATTCATCAAGCTTCTTATCTAGTAGATCCACCTTATCCATTTTCTTGGTGATGATGTCCATATCAACTCGAGTAGATTCGGTGTGAGCCTCATGGACACTAACTCATTGCTGTCCAAGTCGTTGGAATTGGTTCATCAACATGAAATTCATCGAGTTCTCCGCCAAGGACTCGAATAACTTAAATGCGTTGTTTTAATCTTTTGTGAGGAAATTCCCACCACTATATGCATAGGCCAGATACCAATGTGTCATCTAACCCATGGTAGAAGATCTTAGCCAGGTGCCATCTGGGCACACCATGGTGAGGGCATTTCTTAAGGAGATCGTGAAATTGATCCCAGACGTCATGCAACTTCTTCCCTAGTCCTTGGCTGATTCCTTTTTTAATTATCTTTTTATAAAATATTTTTTTGAAATTTTTACTGTTTCAAGTGAATAAATACGATTTTTTAACTATCGGGGGGTCAAATCTAGAACTTTGACCCCTTGTTGATTTGTTGATTTGAAATAATATCAATTTAACTCCAAAAATTCAATAAAAATATGGAAATGAAAGCTAATTTGATAAACGTTTAAACCCCACCATTTTTTGTCAAATCTGATTTATGTGTTATTCGAAATCACTTTTTGAAATCAAAAATGTTCAGAAAATCAACATCTAGATGTAAAAATGAGGTGATCCTATATTGTACTAGATAGGTGACACGTAAGAACTACCAAAGATCATGAAATTACACTAAATCGAGAGTGGAAAAATTAGAAAATTAAATAATCTGAAAATCTAAACTAAAATCTAAAACTGTCTAAATAAGAAATACTAATGACAAAGAAGTGATTCATTAATTTATTAAGCAACTGGCTATGTTCTATAAAAAAATTCAAACTACAATAGCTAGAAAGCAAAAGAAAATTAAAGAGGAGGTTGATACTCGAGTCTCGACACCCAAATTTGATATGGGCAGTCACTATGTTGATAGCAAGGTGGTTGATGGGCTTGAAATTATGCCGCCCAAATTTGATATGGGGGGTATGTTGATGTCTCGGCACCCAAATGATAGATAATTACATGACATTAATTTCTTTCGTGTTTAATGACAGTGATGTAGCTTGTAATTTAAATTTTGGAAAAATGTTATGTTAATCCTAGGATATTTGGTTATTTTTATTGGCTTGTGTTTCTTATTTTTTACCATTTGCAAAGATAGATACTTAAAAATTTGTTTCAATATTATTCACTTTTTATTGATTCTCTTATATGGAGACTATGTATACTTCTGGCTTACTAGAATCAATTTGATTTTTATCAGCTCTTGCAATTCTTTTATTTTTGTTGTAGTATATGAAAAAGTCATGTTTGTGTAACTTATATAATATAGAAAAACTAGAGCTAACAATACCTAATAATACATTTGTATATTAGTAAATTAAGAAACTATTCAATGATAATGGAAAAATGTCACTGTATGTGTTTGTCAAGACTTCATCTTTCTATTGTGCCGATAATACTAACATTTTTTTACTATTATCAAATATTAATTTAAACATTGAATACTTATCTATAGCGATGGTAGTGCCGATGTTATACATTTTTAGAGTTGACAATTTTGATCAACACTGACGGATAAAACCATTGTTGTTAGCATGAAAGCTGAATTGGACAACCTTTGGAATTGGGTGCAACACTGATGGTTTTTCCCGTCGGGATAGCCGGTAGCAATGCCTCTTAAGAGGATGGCAAAGTTGACCATCAGAATAGGCCTTTGCAGCTATAGCAACGATATTTTAGACCTACACCAACAGTTTTAACCATCAGTGCAGGTACAGACTGTTGTCCTGGGAGGAATAATTATTTACCAATTTAAGCTCACTAATGATTTACCAAATCAAATAGTTTGCAATGGGAACATCAAAACCATGATTATGCTCATCAACCAAGTGAATGAAAATCAACATCTAGATGTAAAAATAAGGTGGTCCTATATTGTACTAGATAGGTGGCACATAAGAACTACCAAAGATCATAAAATTACTCTAAATAGAGCTTGGACAAGTTAGAAAATTAAATAATCCGAAAATCTAAATTAAAATATAAAACTGTCTAAACAAGAAATACTAATGACAAAGAAGAGATTCATTAATTTATTAAGCAACTAGCTATGTTCTATAAAAAAATTCAGACTACAATAGCTAGAAAGTAAAAGAAAATTAACTAGGAGGTCGATACCCGACACCCAAATTTGATATAGCCAAATGATTGCGGTAGGTCAGTGGCAAGGTGGTTGATGGGCAAATGACGATGATGGTGGAGTCATGGTCAATGAGATAAAGTCGCAAAATCCAGTGACGAAACTTGGATTAAGGAGGGAGAAGGTGACGTTACGTAATAAGTACTTAACTAACAAAGATGAAAACTACTCGTGAAATTTTATGCCCCTAAGAGAAGAAATGGTGTCTCCTTTTATAATGTGATATGGGAGAGAATAAGGCATAGAAACATTGGATTAATAACATGAAAGATATGAGTACGAATATACGTATTGTAATGTGTTTTGCAATGCGTGGTCAAGAATCAACCGATTGAAAATCAAGAACCAAATACATCGATTGAAAATGGTTTTCTACCGGTTGAAAATCAAAATAAATCGATTTAAAATCAAAACATACTAATTGAAAATCAAAATATATCGGTGTGTTTTGCCTTTTTTATCGGTGGAAAATGATTTTTTACTTGGAACATGATTTTTCATCTATGGGAAGTGATTCTTTACTTAAAAGGTGGTTTCCACAATGTATTTTCGGTATCCACTAGTGGAAATCGAAAATACATTGGTTGAAATCACAACTCTCATCCGTGCATTGTAAAACGCATTATACAGTGTGTTTGTTCACTTTTCCTCTAATATGAATTAAGATCAAATAAAGGTTATAGCTGGATCAAAAAGGGCCACCCATGGGTTGGTAATGATGCTAATGTAAATTATTGCAGCTGGAATTTAAATCATAATGACCTATGGCATTTATCTTGGAGCCAAAGGAAAAAGATCATTGATGGTAACACCATCATTAGCTATAACTAGCTTTAATTAATCAAAATCAAGAGATAAAAGGTCTTACATAATCGCCTGATAGCAGTAATTCCATGCAAATCCATTTTGAGAAAGAAAACAATAAAAAGGGTTAATTTTACAGTTTTAACATCACAGCATAAATGTAGAGTAACCATAGGATTTTCCAAGGGTTAATTTAAGTTCATATGATCATTAAAGTCCAAAGAGTGGGCCCAAACAGACAGAAATAGGGTTTCACATGTTTCAAGAATCGAATCACAACACAAAATCCTAATTTCAAACCTGCTTGAGTTGAAGAGGTTCTGATAAGAATAAAATTCATCTAAACCTCCAAAAACTTATAGAGAATAATTCTGAGAGGTTTGGTATCCTTAATTTGACCATCTTAATCCATGTTGACCTTGAATAGAGTCGGAGATAGGATTTTGCCCTAATTTGTGCTCCTGTGCAAATTTTCCAGCCAAACAAGGTCAAAACTGAAATCCAAGTTCACCATTAGATTCCTTGGATCCAAATTAGGTTAGTACCAAAATTTGGGCCCAATCAGAGTCCATCTTGACCTAGTTTGCAACTTGGTCCCCTAACATCTGTTTTTTTTTTAGAAGGAAAGGAATTTTGTCGAATCACCGATAGCAAACCAGGAGAGCTTTTATTTATAAAAAATAATGAAACAATTACATAACCAAACCCCATTAATGTATGAGATTCCAGCAACTATTGACAATCTTATCCACATTCACTAGACTCTCCTGAAACACACACTCATTTCTAGCCCTCCTAATAGACCATAAAACAGCCATCATAGATAAACATGGCTTATTCACCCTTAGGAGAGAATTCTAGAGATTCTCCCACATGGGAAGAGATTCTCTACAAACTCTCCTCCAAACATAATCTATGATCACACAAAAAGAAAAAATATGAGTGCTGGAATCGTTATGCATCCCACATAAATGGCAAAACTACACAGGAGTTCCCATTCTCCTATGCCTCAGATCTCCGGTAATCAAGCCATCCCTTCTGCATAACCACAAAAAAATTTGTATCTTCAGTGGTACCTTCAATTTCCATAATTTTTTCCCCACCTCATCAACTTCCACCATCTTGGATGAGTTAACCAGCTTGTCGTAGGCAGTCGCTAAGGAAAACTTACCCTCCCACTTGTATGTGTCATATTCATTAGGTGTGGATTTGAAGGTAGCAAGTTCTTGCATGAGGCGCTCATTCTCTACTCGTGTTCTGGTTTCATGATTATTCCACATTGCATTATTCGAAGACCACTTTTCAGAAGCCATGTCCCAATAATCATAAACCACAACATTCTTATCAGAAGCAGCTGCAAAAGCAAGGGGGTACCTATCTTTAATCACCCCCCCAGGGAACCAATTCTCAAGCCAGAATTTGAAGCTTTTTCCATCACCTAAAGTAGATTTGAATAAATTCCAATTATCCGCCAAAGCACGCATCACTGAAGACAAAAAGGGAGAGGGTTTGTGGGGATTTAGGCGATTCTTCTCGTCATTGGTAGCCCCATAGCTATCCTGAACGATCTCTGTCCACATTTTTTTTCCCCTTGCAGTAGTCGAATAGCCCACTTCAACAACAGAGCATCATTAAATTCTTTGAGGGATCTAATTCCCATGCCACCAATCTTTTTTGGCCTGCAGATCGAATCCCATTTTATTGGTTGAAGGAAAGCCCCATGGTGAGAGGCCCCTTTCCAAAAGAATCTCTTACGCATCACATCGAGTTTTTTCCAAATTGATTTTGGGGCACTGAGAACAAAAAAGAAAAAAATTGGAATTGATGTAATAATGACCGAGTTCAATAAAATATACCTCCCACCCTTTGATAAGTAGCGACTGCTCCAACCCTCTAATTTCGTAGCCACCTTTTCATATAGGAAGGACCAGTCAGTTTTCCTCAGTTTAGTGCACTTCAGAGGCAACCCCAGATATTTGATAGGCAGTGTGACCATAGGCGTGCCGAAGATGGTGGAAATGTCATTATGGATCATTCCATTCATACCAAAACAGACTAATGTAAACGTGTTTACATTGCTTAAGATGTCTATTTATGCATGTTCTTAAGCATAGGATTGCATTACATACTATAAATATTGCATAACATGCATCATCTTACATTTAGATTAGTTTGAATAAAATGGAGGTTAATTGTCTCCTTTTATATTCATGGACAGGGCAAACTTTTTATCGGGACCTCAGATCGAAGATCCAACCATACAGATGATCAGGGCGATGATTGGAGTCCAATGACTCCAAGATCGCCCTAATCAGACATTTGTAGCATTAAATAGAGACTGAGGTACCCTAGAAGATCAAGGGCCAAGATGGTGTGAATTTGCACTTCAAACAATAAATTCGACTGCATGGATAGATTCAGATCGACGATCGCAGCCTAACAGCGTGAAAATCGACTCAATCTGACAACCGTGGCACCATCTACATCATCCATAAGATGGACGGCCAAGATGGCGCCACGTGGCGCCATCTCAGCCGCCAACAGGCCGCTGCACTCGCCGCACCCTCTCTTCTTCGTCACTTCTCCACCTTTGGATGCGCATCCAACGGCTATGGATGCACGCACCTGAATTCATCTCCACGACACAAGAGCCGCTGTAGCGTAGTGGGTGAACACGCTCGCGAGAAGGTGAGGCACACGTTCGAGCCTGCGCGAGAGGCATCTAAGGCGCGGGTGAGCGGGCTCCATGATCGCTCTAGCACGATCAAGCAGCTGCTGGCGCTCAATCTGTCCCACGTGCTAGCGCACGCCTGCGCCTCACGTGAGATCAGATGCGGGCGGGCACGCAGAGGAGGCGCTACGAGGCACGAGATAAGCCGTCCGATCTCATGATCAGACGGCTAGGATTAGCTGAACATGGAGCGCACGTTACGCGTGAGCAAGAGAGCAGGCACGCGGGCGGCACCCCACTACGCCCACGATGGGGCTTTAGCGACGGTTTTATCCATCACTAAAGAACCCTGATTTAATGTTTTTCAATTAAATTGACCAAATTGCCCTCACTCCTTACAACTATAAAAGGAGACCCCCTCCACATGAAATTCTTATCCCATCCTTCTCTTCTCTCCCTCTCCAAAGCTCAAGAGAAGCTTGTCCCACACTCGGAATGCTTCTCGCGAGATAAAGTCAAATTTTCACCCTCCTTTCGGAAGTGGATCCCGCGACGACGATGACGTGCTGCCCCGCTCCCATTCTTCTTGCTTTGTCCTCCTTCGTCCTGCTCTGTTCCCCGTCTTCCAGGCGTTGACCCATCCGGCTTGTCCTCCAAGCAACCGTCAAGGAGGATATCTCTCTCCCCATTCTTTTTACTGCTTTCTAGAGTAGATTTACTGCTTTTTAGTGTAATCATTTTTCCGCTTTCTAGTCGTAATGTTTAGTGTAATGAACAATCTCTTTGATGATGAATTCCATGTTCATTCTTCATCTGTTTTATTCTTTTTGTAATATTCTCTCTCTCTCTTTCTCTCTCTTCTATTTATTGTAAATAGTTAGATAGTTCTTAATCAATTAATCTACCTTGTGACAAATAAAACAAACGCGTATTTTAAATCAAACGTCCGCCTCCTTGAGTTCGTCCCGGGATTTTTATTCCGGTATAAATTTTATTTGTTGAACACGAGTTCTTCGCTTTCAAACTACAACGACAGGTTTTCAAAACCAAACATGTTAGCGTAGAAACCCATGCATTCAACATTTTGGTGCCGTTGCTGGGGAGGCGATGCTCTTTGATTTTTTTTTTTGCGTTTTTACAACTTACGAATCATTTACCTCACTTCTCTCCTTTCTTATTGTGATTGCAGGTACTCTTTCAAGACGAGCAAATGCAGTAGATCGGAGCAAAGTGCTGTTGAAGATTCTATAAGTTATCCCCCACCTCCCACCCATTAGCTTTCATTTCACCACATAATAACACAAACATCAATTAGCCTAGGTGTTCTTATAAACTCTAATGTTAGTTTTGTTTGTTTGTTTGATGCTCACACTCGCCTCAACCTCCACATTTAAAAAAAAAAAAAACTCACAGAGGTACACAACCTCATCTGATTTTCAAACTCAACAGGTAAACTGATCTTTAGAGCCGATACACACAACCAAACACATAATTGAGTAGAAATCAGATTAGGTAATCATTTGTGTGCCTAATTAAGTGGTGTAACAGGCCAATTATTTGAGTTGATTGGGCTGCACCACTTCAATTAAAATCAACTCATCAAGTAGCTGCTGCTTAGGTTCAACTCTTAGGGATTTACCAGGCACTCCACATTCTTTTAAGTTTTAAAGGAAAACATCTTCACCTGTGCTTTCAAAACCTGTTGTGCCAACAAAATTGGATTGAAAACACCTAAAGTTGAATCTTAAAAGCTACTAAGCAAGATTTGAACCTTAAAATTCATCGCATCAGTAGTAATCTTGCTTGAAAACCACTGGTTGTGCACGCACACACACATCAACCAGTCATTAAGGGCACAACCCAGATAAAGGGCCCATCACATTCCAAAGCACATTCAAACCTAGTCCTAAATAAAACAGAGTAGATGTTGGCCTTAAGGATTCAACTCGCTCTTTAGAGCCCAAAACGAGATTATTTTTGATTAGGTTGTTTCTACTGTTCAATCTGATGTCTAGCTAGGGGAGCAGAATCAAACGATCATGACTGGGGGGTACACTAGGAACCAGAGGGGCAAGCCGAAGGAAGAACCTTCTCCCCAGTCCCTCCTTCTAACTGGTTGAATTGAACAGACAGAAGTAGATCAAATTGTTTCTTTATCTTAAGATGGGTTTTGGGAGTCTGTAGGTCTTTAGGCTAGCCCACTTAAAGACAGGTTTGATTGCTTGTATTGCAGGGCACCTTTCTTCCTCCCATTTATCATGAATCCTTCCACATATTATACGCATTCCTGCTCTTTCACTCTTGTTTTGAATTATCCTCAACATGACGATTATCCTGACTCGTACTGTAATCAACCATCAGTTAGTTGGGATAACTCAGATTGGGGATACAGTTTCGGACCTCCGTGTTTAGAGTCTAACCTTGAACACTATGATTGCAATTTCTATCCTTCTCAGAGCCACATCGATTATAGATCGTCATCATTTCATGGACAACCTAATTCTATCTACAATCAGGAAGGATACATTGATCCTTACCCATCCTCTGATTACACTACCTTTAGGTCATCACCACCTTTTGAACAATCTGAAATGACCTATTATCATGAAGGGTATAACGAATCTCAATTCGTTAACTCCTCTACATTGATCCTAAACCCGCCCAACCCTGAACCAACTCATTTGGTTCAGGGTAACCAGGTTCAAGATAAGGTTCTAGCTAACTTGAGGAATATCATACAATCTTTAGAAGTTTAGTCAACACCTTGCATTGAGAGATTGGAGCCCCTGATTGAAATGATTGATGATTTGAATAAGTATTTATTGGATTGGCTCTAGGATGTTAAGGATAAGAACCCGGGTGAGTTTCTACTTAGGAAGTTAGAGAAATTGAGGATGAGATTTGTGGTCGCTTTAGTTCAATTGTGGGATGATTCCCAGGATGAACTCCCTTCAGGCGAGCCAATGTCAGAACCCATTCAGGCACCTGTTGGGGGGAACACGTGTTACAAGGCTGACCAGATTGAATTAGAGCAACCAATTAAGATGATCTAATTTCTTCACCTGAGATCCCTGAGCCGGGGTACGAGAAAACATATGTCTCCATGAATCAGAAAGCGACAGATGATTTTGGGACATACATTAATAAGGATCTTGATTTCTTTGATTCTGATGGTGAAGATTCAATTTGCGAAGTCTCACGCGAGTTTACAGAATATGATTTCTGTGAGATGATTGGGCTTGAGGATCTAATAAATCATTTGATAGCCCAATAACTGAGGAAACTGATCTTATTGGAGCTCACATTACGGATCCAGAATCACATTTTCTAGAGGATTCAATCCAATGCCCTGATGGTCAGTTACACCTCATTGAGCTTATCGATCATTCTATTTTTGAGATAACTAGACCCAAGTCAATTCTGATTCAGCCACATCTTTTAGACTTGGAAATTTCAGATGGGGTGATTAATATGCAAGAGGTTCCGGAATTTGACATTCTGAATGAGGAGGATAGGAGCTGGAAAATTTTGATTTGGGAAGCAAACTTTGGAGGAAATAGAAGACTAAGTCTAAGGGTTCCAATTCATCTGAAACCATCAAACCAGGACCCTTACGACATCTGTTCTGAGGATGTCCAACCCAAGCACATTCATTGATTATCCTTTGGAGCTTGAATTCTCTGTAACCCGACTTTTTGGTCTTGGGTTGCATCCTCATAAATCGCAGGCCCGACCCCACTTGTATACTGATTTTAGGTTTTGGGTAATTTTTATCCAGAACCTGAGATATTCTCGATTATGCGATATGGGTCTACACCACAATCTGGTCCACATCTGTGGACATCTGTTGGTAGGTCAGAGGTTTCTTCTCTTTATTCTGATTTTGACCTACACCTGTGAATTCTTTATTTCTCTTCTTTGTATAGTGTGCCTAGCTGAAGGCACTAAATTCAGCACGTATATAGTTCTTTTTAGTTTTTATCTCAGAGCGGACCCGACATTCATGCAATTTAGGTGCTTTCTAAGCTATTCCACTATGTTTTGTCTTTTTAATACAATGAGGACATTGCATTAGATAGGCATGGGGGGTGGATATTCATCTCTGAATTTATTCGTCAGCTCCATAGATTTATTTTATTTTCTTTTGTATAAAAAAAACTGAATTAGGAAAGAGAACTTGTGTTTAAGAAAATTTTCAATCTTAGGAAATACTACATTATGATCTGGACACAAAGACCCTTCAGGTCTTTGGACTTAATCACCCTATGTATCAACTAAAATGTGGATTTGTCTTTCGAGTCCTTGCCATCTTAATTCTATCGTAATTGGAGTAAATAAGTTTAGGTGATAAGTACACGACTTATCAACCTACCCTCTGATTTGAGGGAATTTTGAGTTTTAAGCATCTACACACTTTCTTTGCATGGACTCATTGTTCGGTGATTTTAACGGAAATTGGGTAGCTAATGAACCTTCTAGGGTGATATGGCTGGCAAGTTATCATTGGTAATAGCCCATAGGTAGGTTGTCCAGAGCCTAGTCACAGGACCTTTCTCTTTTTTGCTGCCTTTAGGTAAATCTTAGACCAGGGAAGTCACCTACTTAAAAAAGAGAAAAGAAAGTCCAAAAAAAAAAAGAAAAGAAAAGAAAAAGAAAAGGAGAAAAGAAAAATAATAATAATAAGCCACACTTCGCCGCATGAGTATGGCTGGTAAGTTGTCGGTGGTAACAGCTCATCGACCAATTGTCCAGAACCCAGCTCAATAATTGCACTGAAAATTCCCAAAACACTTAGGAAGAAGTGAAGTAGAATAAACTGGGGAGATATACACTGGATTCACCCTTGTGTTGAACCCGTAAAAATAAAAGTAGGGAGAAAGCTACCGGTTGTAAAGATACACCTTTGGGTAGAATTCTCTTTTTAAGGTCACCTAGAGGCATAGAAATCCGAAGTCCGTTTTAACTGTCGATCAACGAGTCTATCACATTCACAATAAGATGCTTAGAACTTAGGGTTCTCATCAAAGCTTGGGTGAGTTGAATGGCCGTAGAAAGCCACTTTTAAACCCTAAAACTTGAAAATCCAAAAAAATTAGAAAAGAGGAAAAAGAGAAAAAGAAATTTTTCTTTGAATAAGTTGAGGGCTTGAAGCAGTCTGCATTTTGGCAGATACCCAAGCACTGTTGTGTCTTTGAAAGTTCAAATCCTAATTAAACATTTTCTTAATGATTGAAAATAACTCATGTCCATGTAATCCAACCTAATTCTTTTTTAAATAGCATATAATTTTTGCTAGGGACTAGCAAAAGATAGGCATGAGAGTATGATGTAAACATGTTTACATTGCTTAAGATGTCTATTTATACATGTTTTTAAGCAAAGGATTGCATTACATACTATAAATATTGCATAACATGCATCATCTTACATTTAGATTAGTTTGAATAAAATGAAGGTTAATTGTCTCCTTTTATGTTCATGGACAAGGCAAACTTTTTATCGAGGCCTCGGATCGAAGATCCAACCGTACAGATGTGATCAAGGCGATGATTGGAGTCCAACGACTCCAAGATCGCCCTAATCAGACATCTGTAGCATCAAATAGAGACTGAGGTACCCTAGAAGATCAAAGGCCAAGATGGTGTGAATTTGCACTTCAAACGACAAATCCGACCACACGGATGGATTCGGATCGACGATCACAGCCTAACGACATGAAAATCGAATTAATCCGACAACCGTGCACCATCTACATCATCCAGAAGATGGATGGCCAAGATGGCACCATGTGGAGCCATCTCAGCCGCCCAACCGGCCGCTGCATTCCCTGCACCCTCTCTTCTTCTTCGCTTCTCCGCCGTTGGATGCACATCCAACGGCTGTCGATGAGCGCTCCTGAATTCATCTCCGCAACACAAGAGCCGCTGTAGTGCAGTGGGTGAATGCACTTGCGAGAAGGCGAGGCGCACGTTCAAGCTTGCGCGAGTGGCATCTGAGGCGCGGGTGAGCGGGCTCCGCGACCGCTCGATCATGATCGAGCGGCTATGGGTGCTCAATCCATCCCACTCGCTAGAGCACGCCCGTGCCTCACGTAAGATCAGGCGTGGGCGAGCGCGCAGAGGAGGTGCTGTGAGGCACGAGATAAGCCGTCCGATCGTGGATCAGCTGAACGTGGTGCGCACGTTATGCACGAGCAAGTGAGCAGGCGCGTAGGCGGCACCCCACTATGCCCACGATGGGGCTTTAGCGACGGTTTTATCCATCACTAAAGACCCCTGATTTAATGTTTTTCAATTAAAATGACCAAATTGCCCTCACTCCTTGCAACTATAAATGGAAACCCCCTTCACACGAAATTATTATCCCTTCCTTCTCTTCTCTCCCTCTCCAAAGCTCAAGAGAAGCTTGTCCCACACCCGAGATGCTTCTCGTGAGATAATGTCAAATTTTCATTCCCCTTTCGGAAGTGGATCCCGCGACGACGACGTACTGCCCCGTTCCCATTCTTCCTGCTTCATCCTCCTTCGTCCTGCTCCATTCCCCGTCTTCCAGGCATCGTCCTGTCCGGCTCGTCCTCCAAGCGACCATCGAGGAGGATATCTCTCTCCCTATTCTTTTTACTGCTTTCTAGAGTATATTTACTGCTTTGTAGTGTAATCATTTTTCCGCTTTCTAGTCGTAATGTTTAGTGTAATGAACAATCTCTTTGATGATGAATTCCATGTTCATTCTTCATCTGTTTTATTTTTTTTGTAATATTCTCTCTCTCTCTCTTTCTCTCTCTTCTATTTATTGTAAATAGTTAGATAGTTCTTAATCAATTAATCTACCTTGTGACAAATAAAACAAATGTATATTTTAAATCAAACGTCCGCATCCTTAAGTTCGACCCAGGATTTCTATTCCGGTATAAATTTTATTTGTTGGACATGAGTTCTTCGCTTTCAAACTATAACGATAGGTTTTCCAAGCTAAACACGTTAGCGTAGCAACTCGTAGCATTCAACACAGACCAAGGAAGATTTGTTTCCATTAAGTCTAAGACCAGAAATCTCACCAAAAATATTTACCATATAAAATAGCACTTGCGCTTCCCTCTTCCCCCTTCCATGAAAAAGACAGTGTCATCTGCGTATTGGAGAATGGGAGCTAAGGCCCTGTTATTAAACATTGAATACCCCCTTATCAATCCATCAGCTGCTAGTTTGCATGCATATCTTGCTAATGTATCCACTGCAAGGTTAAATATCAGAGGGGCAAGTGGACACCCTTGCCTTACCCCACATTGGGGTTGAATCCATGCTCGACATGGTTTCCCATTTATCAAAGGGGAAAAGGAGGCAGTCATGATACACCTCTTCACCCACTGTATCAACTGAGGGGGAAATTTTCTCCTTTTGAGGATTTCCCACAAGTACGGCCAGGAGACTGAATCATAGGCTTTGAAGAAGTCGACTTTCCATAGAAAGGCCTTGGTCTTTTGCTTGTGCCATCCCATCACCATCTCTTGTGCCATAATGAAGGATTCTTGTAGCGACCTCCCAGGAAGAAAGGCAGACTAGACCGGCATTATCAAATCCTTTAGTACCTCACGTAATCTGCTGGCTATAATCTTACTGATAATAAGATAAATAGAATTTGACAAGGCAATGGGTCTATAATTAGAGAATTTCTCTGCACTTGATTTTTTTGGTAACAAGAACAAGTAAGATTTATTCAATCTCTCAAACCCAGAGTTGCCCAATTCAAATTCATGAATAACCTTCATTACATCCATTTTGACAACATTCCACATTTCTCTGTAGAAGAATACCTGAATCCCATCCGATCCAGGAGCCCCCTCATTATTCAAATCTTTAATTGCTTTCAATGTTTCTTGTTTAGAAATAGGAGCAACTAGCATGGCCATCTGATCACTATTGACACTTGGGAAATCAGCCGATGCCATCCTCCAAGAGCCCCTTGGTGTAGCCTTGGCAAGTTCTTTGAAATATTTGCCAGCTTCACTTCTGATTTCATTGATAGAAGCAATAGTTCTCTCATCCACTCTAATTGATGAGATGAGATTGAACCTTCTCCTAGCACTGGCCGCTAGATGGAAGAACTTCGTGTTAGCATCACCTTCCTTGAACCACAGTTGTCTAGATCTTTCATGCCAGTCCACTTCTTTTTTCAAATCTTCCTCCCCAACTGCCTGCTGCATCTACTATCTTTGTTGTTGTTCTTGAGAACTCAAATGCTGCCTACACTCCTTCAAATCCAGATCTCTGATGATTGCCAATGCCTCCACCCTCCTTTGTTCCCTGATCAGTGCCACTGTCTATCCATATTCTTTCAACATGGAGCGCAGACCTACCAACTTTGAAGCCAACTGTTGTGTGGCAGATCGCTGCACTTCCTTGTTCTGCCACCAATTAGTTACCATCTCCACAAAGCCCTCCTCCCTAAACCAAGACTTCTTGAGTTTGAAATATGACCCAATGTCAGAATTCACCCCACGGTCCCACACAAGTGGAGTGTGGTCAGAAAAGGGCCTATCAAGGCTTATAACTGCCAATAATTGATGTCTCTCCAGCAGGCTTGGGCTACCAAAGAACCTATCCAACTTAGAGCACTGTCCACTGCTATTTCTTCAAGTGAATTCAACTCCACTGATAGGATACTCAGTGATACCCAAACTCTGCACAGCCATCTGGAAGCCAGCCATTGAGCTGTCAATCCTACCCTCAGGTCTGTCATCATTTGATAAATGACAATTGAAGTCGCCTCCTATAAGCCAAGGCACCTCCTGCACTCTTTGGTGCATTGCAGACAATTCTTCCCACAGATCTGCCCTGTCTATAGCAGCACATGAGCCATAAATGCACGAGACATACCATTCCAAATTTCCTTGGAGGGATTAGCATCTGTAGGTAAGCACATGCCTATCACGAAAAGACTTCAATTACCATGAGACAGGACTTTCTCCACCATATGGCCATTCCACCAGACCTTCCAGCTTTCACCACACAATCTGCATATCCAAACTACCTAAAGAAGTCCCATACCTGACCATTCTCCTCCTCCACATGTGTCTCTTGAATGAGAGCACAATCAATTTCCCACTTAGAAAGGTATCTACATAAGGAAGCCCTTCTCACCTTATTGCGCAGCCCCACGCACATTCCAAGTTAACACTCTCATTCCTTGCCTGGTTGATCCCCTTGTGCCAAACAACCCACATACTCAACCATGATCGAGTTTGCAATGGTCTGCTCCACAATGGGGGTCAAGTTTTCCTTCCTTCTCCTTCTGAGAATGTAAGGGGAGCGACCCACCCCCCTTTTCTGGTTTGATCCACTACCAAATTTCAAATCAGCTGGAACAGTGAACTGCACCTGGTTCACTTCCTTGAGGGCTCTGTTGTCACTGCTGAGCATAATTTCCATGCCTGACTTCCCCTTATCTTTATTGCTAGGAACATCTGAATCTCTCTCAAAGGCATCAGCATCATCCATAGAACCATCACCTTTGGCCACTAAGACTTGGCTACAACCTCCTAAGGCATTAACATCTTCCATATGCATCAAGTCCTTCTCTGCATAGCCAGATGATAGTCCTTCCTCTTTTAAGACTCAGGGGCTTCATCTGAAGAAATGTGGCCAAACCTTTCAACCTGTTGCACCTCCTTAGAGCTAGCCACAGACGTCTTAACATGCCCCTACTCTGGATGCACAGACACTTGTCCAACCATTGCTAGGCGAATAAGCCATGAAGAGCCCCCACATCTAATTGTAACTAGACTTAAAGACATTAGCCTCAATTCTAAGTGATCGAATATCACCTTCTCCAATCATGACCTAAGATCCTTCACAGATAGATGCAAAGCCTGCAACCATCTTGGCAACAACTCCCTTGGATCTTAAGTGCAATGGCAGTCCCTTGATCTCGAGATGCACCCTTCTAGAACCCATTCTTTGAGAAGGTCGATTAGGGAGAGCCCTGTCAAAGGAGGACACCATTCTCTAGACCACATTGATATCTTCAAAAGAACTCGACCGAAATCTGAGCCTTTCCACATCCATCATCCCCAAACCAAAGACTAGAAAGCGAGACTGAGACAACATTGCAACCTTCCAGCCCACAGACAAAGGTTGTAGGGAACATACCAGATTTTGAAATCTATCGATCGAGGGTATGCCTGTCATAATCTCACCAATCAAATCACCCCTCAGCATGATCGTCGCAGAAGAGATCTCCTCAGATAACGTGATCTCCACTTCAATTGAGTGTTTGCCAAGCACCGGCAGAGGTGGCAGTCGGGGGCTCCTTCATCGCTTCCCAGCCTGGACGTAGAGAGGCCATCTTTGTATGCGGCAGCTTCATCCTAGGGCAAGAATCACATTTGTGTGCTTCACCCCCACATGCCAGGCAGACTAGAGGGTTTCTACAGATCACAGCCATGTGCCCCCTTTGTCTACATCTAAAGCACAAGACCTTGCCATTAGCTTTCCTCCAAGGCCTTCTTGGGTAGTTATAGGTCGTCCTACCATCACGCGCTTGCCAGACCCTCTCCCTTCTCCTCCAGTTCCTCAACCTCTATGTCTTCCATTCACCCCCTTCCTCAGCCCAAGCCACTTCCACGCTATCGTCACCTGCCACCCAATGCCATCCTCCCTCTCTCCCTCTCTCCTCATTTTTTCACCCCTCATGATTTTGATAGTTATGCATACTTAGGTCCCCAGACATCTGTTCTTTGCACTTAAACCCTCAGCTTTCATGTTTTCTTTGCAAGAAGGTCCCCAACTTCTTCATCTTCTTCGCAGAAATGCCCTTGTGTCCTTTTCTCTCTCCTCCGTCTGAACACACACCCAACACCCAAACTGTAGATCTTTGGAAGAAGATTTCTCCTCTAATATAGGATCAAATCATTCCAAACTTGGAGGAATTGATCCTGAGTTGATTCCCTTCCAGTTGCACCAGGTCTTGTGCTATGATTTGAAGCAAGGAGCTTCCACCAAGATTGCAAAATTGACGGGTTTAGGTTTCCAAGATCTTGGATTTTACTCATAAATTTCTCCAATTAAGCTCGCCATTGAGCTCTATTTAAGCTCTTGGATCTTCAAACGTCCAAAACTAGCTAGGTTACAAGGCCAAACCCCTCTTCTTCTTCTCCCTCTTGCCTACTCTAGCAAGCTTTCTCCCTCATTCTCCTATGGCCTCCCAACGGCCAAATTGGGAGCGCCACGACCTTCCTCTCCTTCTTCCACTCCTCAATGGCCAACTCAAGAGCCACCTCAACCCCTTCTTCCTTGTCGTTCCCCCTCAGGAGCTCTCTTCGTCTCCGACGTCGGCCAATCATAGCCGAAGCCAATTCCTATCCCTTTCGTCCATATCTTAGGTTCCCTCTCTTCCTCTCCCTCTCTACTTCATTTTCATCTATTTAGATCTTAGGTTCAACCACAAAATCACCCTCAACCCCATCGTCTTCCCTACGGCCAATGACGCCTCCAGTGAAGTCCCATTGCTACCACACTCCACCAAATCACCCACTACCACTCCCAAAACCTTTGCCACTTCACCCTCATCAAAAGCCCTCTCTTTATCCACCCTTTCGCCCACCAAAACCTCCAGCCGGGCTAACCCACCATATACCGACCTACCCACCATAGTTCAACCACCATAAGCACCTATTCACCAAACCAACACCGACATCACACTCTACTCCTCACGACGGAGCTTGTGAACCTTCTAATCGGGGCTCAAAGCCCATAGTTCATGTTTCAAGTCACCACCTCCACCTTCATGAACTCCGATGTCATTCTCTATCGACCGTCCACCACCAACCTCGATTCAACCTTTGGCCAATGCGGTTTGAAATCAGGAACCCAGCTGTAACTCTGATTAAAGAATAGCACACGGCCACAGCTTCAATTCGATGATTTGAGCATCTGCAACTGCACGCGAAAGAAGGTGGGATATAGTCCCCACATCAAAAAATTCAAAGTGCCCATCAGCATATAAAAGGGATTAGTGTTGTTGCCCTCGTTGCCTCAGACACGGGGTGAGGTCCCTTATCCTCACTCAGCTTCACCTCGACTGAGCTTGGACCCATGACCCGTTTACCTGATTACCCGCTTAAATCCATATTCGGATCTGAAGAAGAAAAGATAAGAGAATTTGTCAGGAGGAGGGGGAGGGTTTTGCTTCAGGTCCATCTCCTCGGGGTGTGTGCTGAAGAAGGCTAACACTTATCTTCTGAGAAGAAAGGTTGTGCTTGGCGCCTTTGTCCGCCTTGCTGTGGTTCTGTGCTTTGATACTTAAGGTGTCTAGCTCTCTGATCTGACATCTGATTTGGTTTTGCATACTGTGGCACTATTTGAATTGATACTTAGCATCTGATCTAGCATGGACATTTGGAGAATAATGATTCAAAGACACTGTTGAGTTATTTGATAAAATTGATATGCTTGGGATGTATTCTTAAATTGGAGGGATTAGTTGGTGATCTAAATCACCACTTTTTATAGTTCTTCCTATTCTTTTTATTCTATCATTTCTTGAGACACAATTTGGGCTATTACTGAATATATTATGATTATTGATTTCTATTGCATATCTGTATTATTGTGCTCATTTTTTTTATTGAGATTAGTGTGTGAATTCCATATTTGATCCCTACAAATGACCTCGGACTCATTAGTTGTTTTCGAGCACTCTTACAAATTTAAGTGTTTGTGCAAATTTCATCCTATACTACGACATGCATTTCTAAAAGATGACTCTCGCGCTCAAACACTCATGGGCTATTGATTGCTTAAAGCCAGTGTGGTAATGGCTTGAATAAATGGGATTTGGTCCTTATTTGGCAAGATTACAAAGGTTGTAGTGGGATTTGCATTGATGAATAAAAAGTCACATCGAAGGGAGAGGTATTGGATGACATGGAACATGGATTAATTGGTTGGACACTTTAATGGATTTTACTCATGGGATTAAAAGAGTGACAACTAATGTCTTGAAGATGCACATGGCTTTTGTGATGGGTGATGTAAACACATTTACACTACTTAAAATGTCTATTTATGCATGTTCTTAAGCATAGGATTGCATTTCATGATATAAATATTGCATTACATGCATCATCTTGCATTTAGAGTAGTTTGAATAAAATGGAGGTTAATTGTCTCCTTTTATGTGCTTGGACAGGGCAAATATTTTATCGGGGCCTCGGATCAAAGATCCAACCATATGGATATGATCAGGGTGACGATTGGAGTTCAACGACTCCAAGATCGCCCTAATCAGGCATCCGTAGCATCAGATAGAGACCGGGGAACCCTAGAAGATCAAGGGCCAGGATGGTGTAAATCCGCACTTCAGATGGAAAATCCGACCACACGGATGAATTCGGATCGACGATCGCAGTCGAACGACACAAAAATCGAGTCAATCCGACATCCGTGGCACCATCTACAACTTCCAGAAGATGGACGGCCAAGATGGCGCCACGTGGCGCCATCCCAGCCGCCCAATCGGCCGCAGGAGTCCTGTGAAGTCCGCGCAACGTCTCCTCTCCGCCGTTGGATCTCGATCCAACGGCTGCGGTCGCGCGCGTTTAAAAACGTCCGCGCGACCATTTCGCCCGCGTAGCGCAGCGGCAACGCAGCTGCGGGCGAAGCGGAGGTCGCGGGTTCGAGCCGCGGAGAGGGGGTCGAAGGCGCGGGCGAGCGGGCGCGCACGAGCGTCGGATGAAGATCCAACGGCCGCGCGCGCCCGATAGCGCCGACGCGCAATTGGACGCTCTGGTGGGCGCGCGATCGCACGCGGGCGGCGCGCTACGCAGCGGGCGCGGACGCGATCTAAGCCGTCCGATCTCGCGATCGGACGGCTGAGACGACGCGGACGTGCGTCTGCGTTACGCGCGCAGGCCAGCCGAGCGGGCGCGCGTGGCGCGGCGGCGACGGCGACGGCGGGGCTTTAGCGACGGTTTTATCCGTCACTAAAGACCCCTTATTTATTATTTTGAAGATGTAATGTCCATTTTGCCCCCACTCCTTGCAACTATAAAAGGAGACCCCCTCCATACGAAATTTTCATCCCTTCCTTCTCCTCTCTACCTCTCCAAAGCTCAAGAGAAGCTTGTCCCACACCCGGGATGCTTCTCGCGAGATAAAGTCCAAATTTTCGTCCCCCTTCGGAAGTGGATCCCGCGACGACGATGGCGTGCTGCTTCGTTCCCGTTCTTCTGCTTCGTCCTCCTTCGTCCCGCTTCATTCTCCTTCGTCCAGGCGTCGTCCCGTCCGGCTCGTCCTCCAAGCGACCGTCGAGGAGGATTTCTCTCTCCCTATTCTTTTTACTGCTTTCTAGTATAGATTTACTGCTTTCTAAGAGTAGTCTATTCGTCCTCCGAGCGATCGTCGAGGAGGACATTTCTCCCTCCATTCTTTTAATGCTTTCTAGAGTAATTGTTTTATATTTTCTAGTTGTAACGAATGAACTCTTTTTAATTCCTTGTCTATTCTACATCTCATTTTAATTTCCATGTGTAGTATTCTTTCTCTCTCTCTTACTCCCTCTCTCTCTTTTATTCGTTGTAGATACTTAGATAGTTTAAATTAAATTTCTTCGTGACAAAATAAAAAGAAACGCGAAGTTTTTAAATCAAACGTTCGCCTCCCTGTGTTCGACCTGGAATTCTTATTTCGGTATAAATTTTATTTGTTGAACACGAATCCTTCGCTTTCGAACTACAACGACGGGTTTTCCAAAACCAAACACGTTAGCGTAGATTCTCGCTCAACATTTTGGCGCCGTTGCCGGGGAGGCAACGATCTTTGATTTCTCTTCACGCTTTGTAACTTACAAATCATTTACCTCACTTTTCTCCTTTCTTATTGTAATTGCAGGTACTCTTTTGAGACAGGCAAAAGCGGTAGATCGGAGTAAAGTGCTGTGGAAGGTTTTGTAAGTTACCCCCCACCTCCCACCCATTAGATTTCATTTCATCACATAATAATTCAAACATCAATCAACCTAGGTGTTCTTATAAACTCTAAGGTTAGATTGTTTGTTGTTTGACATCCATACTCACTCCAACCCCCACATTAAAAAAAGAAAAAAATAAAAAAAATCTCACAGAGGTACACAACCTCATCTGATTTTCTAACTCAACCGGTAAACCAATCTTAGGAGCCGGTACACACATCCAAACACATAATCGAGTAGAAATCAGATTGGGTAATCATTTGTGTGCCTAATTAGGTGGTGCATCAGGCCAGTTGTTTGAGTTGTTTGGGTCGCACCACTTCAAATAAAATCAACTCATCAAGTAGCTGCCAATTAGGTTCAACTCTTAGGGATCTACCAGGCACTCCACATTCTTTTTAAACTTTAAAGGAAAATATCTTCACCTGTGCTTGCAAAACCTGGTGTGCCAATGAAACTTGATTGAAAACACCTAAAGTTGAATCCTAAAAGCTACTAAGCAAGATTTGAACCTTAAAATTCATCACATCAAAAATAATCTTGCTTGAAAACCACTGGTTGTGCACGCACACACAAGCAATCAATCATTAAGGGCACAACCCATTTAAAGGGCCCATCACATTCCAAAGCACATTCAAACCTAGCCCTAAATAAAACAGAGTAGACGTTGGCCTTAAGGATTGGACTCGCTCTTCAGAACTCAGAACGAGATTATTTTCGATTAGTCTGTTTCTACTGTTCAATCTGATGTCTAGCTAGGGGAGCAGAGTCAAACGATCGCGGCTGGGGGGTACACTAGGAACCGGAGGCGCAAGCCGAAGGAAGAACCTTCTCCCCAGTCCCTCCTTCTAACTGGTTGGATTGAACAGACAGAAGTAGATCAAATCGTTCCTTTATCTCAAGACGGGTTTTGAGAGTCTGTAGGTCTGTAGGCTAACCCATTTAAGGACAGGTTTGATTGTTTGTATTGCAGGGCACCTTTCTTCCTCCTGTGTCTCATGAATCCTTCCACATATTTCACGCATTCCCGCTCTTTCCCTCCTGTTGTAAATTATCCTCAACATGACAATTATCCCAACTCGTATTGTAATCGACCATCAGTTAGTTGGGATAATTCGGATTGGGGATACAATTCCGGACCCTCGTGTTTAGGGTCTAACCCTGAACACTGTGATTCTCAATTCTATCCTTCTCAGAGTTGCATCGATTATAGATCGTCCTCCATTCATGAACAACCTAATGCGATCTACAATCAAGAAGGATACACTGATCCTTACCTATCCTCTGATTTCACTGCCTTTAGGTCATCTCCATCTTTTGAACAATCTGAAATGACCTATTATCAGGATGGGTATAACGAATCTCAATTCGTTAATTCCTCTACATTGATGTCAAACCCGCCCAACCCTGAACCAACTCATTTGGTTCAGGTTAATCAGGTTCAAGATAGGATTCTGGCTAACTTGAGGAATATCATTCAATCTTTAGAAGTTCAGCCAATACCTTGCATTGAGAGATTGGAGCCCCTGATTGAAATGATTGATGATTTAAACAAGTCTTTGTTGGATTGGCTCCAGGATGTTAAGGATAAGAACCCGGGTGAGTTTCTACTTGGGAAATTAGCGAAATTGAGGATGAGATTCGTGGTTGCTTTGATTCAATCTTGGAATAATTCCCAGGATGAACTCTCTTCAGGAAAGCCAATGACAGAACCCGCTCAGGCACCTGTTGGGGGGGACACGTGATACGAAGCTGACCAGATTGAATTAAAACAACCAATTAAGGATGATTTGATTTCTTCACCTGAAATCCCTGAGCCAGGTTACGAGGAAACGTATGTCTCCTTGGAACGCAAAGTGACAAATGATTTTGGGACATACATTGATACGGATCCTGATGGTGAAGATTCAAGTTGCGAAGTCTCACACGAGTTTTCAGATCACGATTTTTGTGAGACGATTGGGCCTGAGGAATCTGATAGATCATTTGATAGCCCAATAACTGAGGAAACTGATCTTATTAGGGCACACGATACGGATCCAGAATCGCATTTTCTGGAGAAATTAATTCAATGCCCTGATTATCAGTTACACCCTGTTGAGCTTATTGATGATTCTAATTCTGAGATAATTAGACCCAAGTCAATTTTGATTTTGCCACATCATCTAGACTTGGAGATTTCAGACGGGGTGATGAATATACAAGAGGTCATGGAATTTGATATGCCGAATGAGGAGGATAGGAGCTGGGAAATTCTGATTTGGGAAGTCAATTTTGGAGGAAATGGAAGATTGAGTCGAAGGGTTCCTTTTAAACTGAAACCATCAAATCAGAACCCTTACGACATTTGTTTCGAGGATGTCAAACTCAAGCACACATTTAACGATTATCCTTTTGAGCTTCAATTCTCTGTAACCCGACATTTTGGCCTTGGGTTGCATCCTCACAAATCGCAGGCCCGACCCCGCTTGCATTCTGATTTTAGGTTTTGGGTAATTTTTATCCAGAACCTAAGATATTCTCGATTATGGGGTGTGGGTCTGCACCACAATCTGGTCCACATCTGTGGACCTCTGCTGACAGGTCAGAGGATTCTTCTGTTTATTCTAATTCTGACCTGCACATGTGAATTCTTCATTTCTTTTCTTTGTATAGTGTGCCTAGCTGAAGGCACTAAACTCAGCACATATACAGTTCTTTTTCATTTTCATCTCGGAGTGGACCCGATATCCACGCAATTCAGGTGCTTTCTACGCTTTTCCACTCTATTTTATGTCTTTTTAATACAATGAGGACATTGCATTAGATAGGCATGGGGGGATGGATATTTATCTTTGAATTCATTCGTCAGCTCCGTAGATTTGTTTTAAAAAAAAAAAAAAAAAATCAAAATTAGGAAAGAGAATTTGGGTTTCAGAAAATTTTCGATCTTAAGAAATACTATATTATGTTCTGAACACAAAGACCCTTCAGGTCTTTGGACTTAATCAGCCCGTATATCCACTAAAATGTGGATTTGTTTTTCGAGTTCTCGCCAACTTGAATTTTATTTTAATTGGAGTAAATAAGTTTGGGTGATAAGTACACGACTTGTCAACCCGCCCTCTGATTTAAGGGAATTTTGAGTTTTAAGCATCTACACACTTTCTTTGCACTGACTCGTTGTTTGGCGATTTTAACGGAAATTGGGTAGCTAATGTACCTTCTAGGGTGATATGGCTGGCAAGTTATCGTGGGTAACAGCCCATAGGTAGGTTGTCCAGAGCCCAGTCACTGGACCTTTCTCTTTTTGCTGCCTTTAGGTAAATCTTAGACCAGGGAAGCCACCTACTTAAAAAAAAAAAAAAATCAAAAAGGAGAAAAGAACAAAAAGAAATAAGCCACACTTCGCCGCACGAGTATGGCTGGCAAGTTGTCGGTGGTAACAGCTCATCGACCGGTTGTCCAGAACCCAGCTCAGAAAATGCACTAAAAATTCCCAAAACACTTAGGAAGAAGCGGAGAAGTAGAATAAACCGGGGAGATATACACTGGATTCACCCTTGTGTTGACCCCGTTTAAAAAATAAAAGTAGGGAGAAAGCTACCGGTTGTAAAGATACACCTTTAGGCAGAATTCTTTTTGAGGTCACCTAGAGGCGTAGAAATCCGAAGTCCGTTTTAATTGCCGGTCAACGAGTCTATCACAATCACAATAAGATGCTTAAAACTTAGGGTTCTCATCAAATCTTGGGTGAGTTGAATGGCCGTAGAAAGCCACTCTTAAACCCTAAAATTTGAAAATCTAAAAAAAAAGAGAGTAAAAACAGAAAAAGAAATTTTTCTTTGAATAAGGCGAGGCTTGAGGCGGTCTGCATTTTGGCTGATACCCGGGCACTGTTGTGTCTTTGAAAGTTCAGTTCTTAAGTAGACAATTTCTTAATGATTGAAAATAACTCAGGTCCAAATAATCTAACCTAATTCTTTTATAAATAGCATATAGTTTTTGCTAGGGACTAGCAAAAGATAGGCATGGGGGTATGATGTAAACACATTTACACTACTTAAAATGTCTATTTATGCATGTTCTTAAGCATAGGATTGCATTTCATGATATAAATATTGCATTACATGCATCATCTTGCATTTACAGTAGTTTGAATAAAATGGAGGTTAATTGTCTCCTTTTATGTGCTTGGACAGGGCAAATATTTTATCGGGGCCTCGGATCAAAGATCCAACCATATGGATATGATCAGGGCGACGATTGGAGTTCAACGACTCCAAGATCGCCCTAATCAGGCATCCGTAGCATCAGATAGAGACCGGGGAACCCTAGAAGATCAAGGGCCAGGATGGTGTAAATCCGCACTTCAGATGGAAAATCCGACCACACGGATGAATTCGGATCGACGATCGCAGTCGAACGACACAAAAATCGAGTCAATCCGACATCCGTGGCACCATCTACAACTTCCAGAAGATGGACGGCCAAGATGGCGCCACGTGGCGCCATCCCAGCCGCCCAATCGGCCGCAGGAGTCCTGTGAAGTCCGCGCAACGTCTCCTCTCCGCCATTGGATCTCGATCCAACGGCTGCGGTCGCGCGCGTTTAAAAACGTCCGCGCGACCATTTCGCCCGCGTAGCGCAGCGGCGACGCAGCTGCGGGCGAAGCGGAGGTCGCGGGTTCGAGCCGCGGAGAGGGGGTCGAAGGCGCGGGCGAGCGGGCGCGCACGAGCGTCGGATGAAGATCCAACGGCCGCACGCGCCCGATAGCGCCGACGCGCAATTGGACGCTCTGGTGGGCGCGCGATCGCACGCGGGCGGCGCGCTACGCAGCGGGCGCAGACGCGATCTAAGCCGTCCGATCTCGCGATCGGACGGCTGAGACGACACGGACGTGCGTCTGCGTTACGCGCGCAGGCCAGCCGAGCGGGCGCGCGTGGCGCGGCGGCGACGGCGACGGCGGGGCTTTAGCGACGGTTTTATCCGTCACTAAAGACCCCTTATTTATTATTTTGAAGATGTAATGTCCATTTTGCCCCCACTCCTTGCAACTATAAAAGGAGACCCCCTCCATACGAAATTTTCATCCCTTCCTTCTCCTCTCTACCTCTCCAAAGCTCAAGAGAAGCTTGTCCCACACCCGGGATGCTTCTCGCGAGATAAAGTCCAAATTTTCGTCCCCCTTCGGAAGTGGATCCCGCGACGACGACGGCGTGCTGCTTCGTTCCCGTTCTTCTGCTTCGTCCTCCTTCGTCCCGCTTCGTTCTCCTTCGTCCAGGCGTCGTCCCGTCCGGCTCGTCCTCCAAGCGACCGTCGAGGAGGATTTCTCTCTCCCTATTCTTTTTACTGCTTTCTAGTATAGATTTACTGCTTTCTAAGAGTAGTCTATTCGTCCTCCGAGCGATCGTCGAGGAGGACATTTCTCCCTCCATTCTTTTAATGCTTTCTAGAGTAATTGTTTTATATTTTCTAGTTGTAACGAATGAACTCTTTTTAATTCCTTGTCTATTCTACATCTCATTTTAATTTCCATGTGTAGTATTCTTTCTCTCTCTCTTACTCCCTCTCTCTCTTTTATTCGTTGTAGATACTTAGATAGTTTAAATTAAATTTCTTCGTGACAAAATAAAAAGAAACGCGAAGTTTTTAAATCAAACGTTCGCCTCCCTGTGTTCGACCCGGAATTCTTATTTCGGTATAAATTTTATTTGTTGAACACGAATCCTTCGCTTTCGAACTACAACGACGGGTTTTCCAAAACCAAACACGTTAGCGTAGATTCTCGCTCAACAATGGGTAATAAGCATGAATGATCTTGTTTATAAGTACTATGACATGTGGACATCACAAGGTTGAAATTGATCACCATATGGTCAAATGCATGCAAAGTATTAGTCTAATGAGATAATTATTTGGTTTTTGTCATGCAAGTGCAAGTGCCAAGAGTAATGGGAGGTGGAGGAAGGAGGAGGTAGCGGTAATGGCGAGGAGGGAGACCTTGAGGCCGTGGGGAGGGAGAGCATGGAGGAGGGGGATGGTGTGGCATTTCACCATGAGGGGGAAGATTACTCTCCCCTCAGCCTCCTGCACCCTCCGCCTCCCCCTCAACCTCCTCTCCCCTCATCCAATCGCTTCTCCCACACCATCGTCGTTGTTATCACCGTCGTTGTCACCATCATCATTGTCACGCTATTGTCACCGTTGTCGTTGTCGCCATCGCAGCCGTGGTTGCACAAGGAGGAAGGAGGTAATGACTGAGAGGTGGAGGGGAGTGGCTATTTTAGGAAAAAAATTAACCTAGGTGTCTTTTAAAAAATTACCTTAATTTTAACTTCAACATTTTCTTTTAAAGGTATGTAACTTAATAAATTGAAGTTTATGGGGACATGCATTGTTAATACAAAGGATATATCTGTAAATACGAAATAAACAAGGATATATACATCTTTTTTAAAGTTTATAGGGCTGTATATGTGAAAACCCCTTTATAATTCTTGGACATACACACATGACATCCCCTTCCGGTATTAAAAGGGGTCACATGACCCATGACATGTCATGTGACCGAGAGGATGACATGTTTTATGTCTGTGTGTGTATGATTTGGTGTACAAGGCCGTATCCCATTATCAGCGTCCATATTTCTAGCTACCAAAGAGCCATCATCTTGCATAATGCTCCAAGTAAGTTTTAATTAATAGAGAAATACTACACAACTTAGTTTTCCTTGAACAATGCCACCTACATGCTTTGGATAGGCTATGTTGTCCTAAGAGACAATACGAAGTTTCTTATGATCTTTTCTCTCAGCCCACCAAAATGTTATGATTATTTTATCAAGCTTGTTACAATGTTTTGTGGGTACTAAAGAGGTAGACATCAAGTAAATAGGAATTGTAGAAACCATAGATTTAATGAGGACTTACTTTCTTGCCATAAAGAGAGATTGTGCCTTCCAACCATGTAGAATTCTATCTGAGAAGTTTGTTTATGATAGTTGTTTTCAAAGATTTACAACCAAGATAAAGATTTTTATTAAGACTACCATGAATTTTAAGAATATTCATAATTAGATCCATAATAATATCATTACAATCAGTATTGAAAAGGATTGAGAATTTGGTAAAGTTTACCTTTTGCCTAGATAAGATAGAGTAATAATTAAGAATGTTGTTGTAAAGCATGCTAAGAGGAAGCATATTAACAAAATATGAAAGCATAATCAAAGAGTGAACATTTAAGTTTACGTTAAAACCTTACTCAAGAAGAGTAGGGAGAAAATCATGAGTGAAGTGCCCCTATGAGCATGATATGAATGTACTCTTCTCAAGAAACAAATGGAGGGTACAATGCCTATTTATAGGCTACCACACTCCAACTCTCCATATTACACGATGTGGTACCATTCTCTTATAATTGGATCTCTCATATCCAATTACCCAACTACACATTCTCTCAACAAATATGATGAATAATGTCCGCATTGTATTTGCAAGCTTTACAAGCAAATAATGTATCATCACCATATGAAGGAATGCATAATTGAAGAGTTGTTGGGGTAAGACGGATCCCTTTTAAAAGCCAAACATCAACATTTCTTTGAAGTAATCTATGAAGGAGTTTAGCTCCAAGAATAAAAAGAAATAAGGAGAGGGGGCAACCTTGCAGAAGACTCCTAAAAGAAATAGTATATCCACGAGGAGAACCATTAACCGAAATTGAATAACTAGGTGTAGAAATGCAATGGTTGACAAGTCTAATAATTCTATAAAGGAACTTGAGCTAAACCAAAATATCAATGATAGTTTCCCATTGCATCCAATCAAAGGCATTTTCCATATCAATTTTGATAAACATGTCACCATCTCTAACCTTTGCTATAGATTTCTTCCTCTTCATATGATGAACGATCTCTCAAGCAATTATGATGTTATCAGTGATATGTTGATTTTTAAAAAAAGCAAATTGAGCATGCAAGATTCTAGAAGGTAAAATAACGTTACTTCTATTAGCCAGAATTTTAGAGATAAGCTTGTAAAGGGAATTTGGCAGACTAATTGGCATATAAACTTTATTGAACTCACGATTGGGGCCCTTTGGGATAAGAGCAAAGTAAGTGTGATTAAGTTCCTTAGAGAAGGTCACATTCATAAATGCTTCTTGGACATAGGGGATAATAGAGCCCTTAGTAATACCTTGGCATGATTGTCAAAAGGAGGTAATCCATCTAGTTCAGGAGATTTATTAGTACCCTTAGTGAAAAGGGCATTCGTAATTTCTTCCTCAGAAGGCATGGCTTCTAGCAACTCTTTTAGGTTTGTTGTGATTTGAGGTTTCAAGTAATTAATAACTCAAGCTAGCCTACTCAAGAATGCACTCGCCATTCACCACAAGATTAAGCCCTAATCAAGAAAAGTAGGGACACACCTCTAAAAATGATTGCCTCCACATACAAAGGCAAAAATAGAAGAATGTGGGACAGGCCCTTAATACCCCAACAACACAAGGACTTGAAGAAAACAAGAATCAAAAAGAGTCTAAAGTTCTAAAACTAGACTAACCTAAACCAAGACCCGACTCAACCTAAACCCAAGGAATGCGCTCTAAATTTTGATGTTCACAAGATTGTGGTTGTCCTCTGCCCTTCCTTAAAGTTGTGGGTGGGAGAATGCTTCCTTCTTCCTTAAACTTCCCTCCATAGCTTGGTTCATGTGCCCCACCCTCCTACAAAAACCAAGGTCACAAAGAAAATTATCACCAATTGCTAAAATGTGATTTGATGTCAATGAAATTTGGCAGGAATATAATATATTAAATAAGGATCATCAAAAGATTACTTTAAAAATTTTATAGGGTTGAACAATGTTTTATTTAAAATTTCCAGTTAAGGAAGGTCAATCTACCTGAAATGATCCTCTATCAATAAAATGCGTGGACCCAACCCTTAATCAATTCCAAATCTTTCGCCAAGTTTTGATAGAAAACTAGATTTGACAAGGCAAATGTTTCAATAAATTTTAGCCCAATCCAAGGTGTGTGTGATTTTTAAAAATTCAAACAATCTGACAAAATAATACCAGAAATCCTAATCGACCCCCCTCTAGTATTTGATTTTTTTTCTATTTGAAGTTAGGCAATTTACATCATTAGAAAGCTCGTTTGATGATTTATCACTAGAGAATTTTTCATGATTTTTCACGTAATGAGATGATCAAAATAATTTTTTGAAGTTGGTCCACTGATTGAGCTTGCAGATCTAAACCCAATATTTCATATCTAAAAGCCTATAACCTACCTAATGCAACCTAACGCCCTAATGCAGAAAAGATGTGGAACAGAAGAAAAGATGTCATCAATAAATGATTCAATTCCTATCAAAATAAGCCCAAAATATGCAAAATTGTTACACATCAAATACAAAGCATCTCACAACTTTTTTGAATTTAAAATTGATTTCTAAATGTAGAAATTGAATTCTTTTATGGAAAGGGGGTCAAACAGCTAGAAAACACCCCTGTTAATGATTTGCGTGAAACATAGACTTAACCTTCTCCTAAATTTTTAGGGATTTTTTAATGGAAAACTAGATTTAAAAAGGAAACTCTAAAAAAATCTTTCATCTAATTTAAAGTTTCTTATTGTCCAGAAAAATCTAGCAAGTTAGCAAAAGATTACTGAAATCAGATCTGGCCCCCTGTTATTATTTGATTTTTCTTTTTTTGCTATAGAGAATCAAGAAACATGCAATACCAATTTGGAAACCTTATTTAAAGATAAATCTTCATGAACTTTGTCTCGATTTTTTGGCAAATAGCTCATTCCATAAATTGCATTCTTTTTCATCCTAGAGAACAGACTCGAATCTAAATAGAAAATCGACTAACTAAAATCCTAAACACAAACCTAAGGACTCTAGATGCAAGCTACGAAATTATAAACCCTAAATGCACCCATATGCATCTAATATGCTATTTATAAGAGATTAAACAAAAATAAAACGATGTCCATATGCCTTCCCTGGCATCGACACCATTTGATCACAACTTTCATGCTATAGAAAATAAAGATGGTAATTGTTGCAGCTAGCAAAATTGCAAATAAACCAAATAAAGATAACCACGTATAAATGAGTGTTAATTCTTAGGGAAAACATGAACATTAATTCAATTTTTATTCAATTACAAACGTCATGTTCATAAATCACGAAAAACATGAAAACATGAAACAAAATAGCAAGATGGGAATGCAGCCTGATTAAATGGTGTCGCTTGGTCTGTCACCACAGGCAACGTGGTGTTCCTCCTCTTTGACGTGGTGGTGACGACAACATTGGTGGTTCTTCTTCTCCTCTAAGATGCTCGATGTGTTGTGGGCACCATTGTGCAGTGAGGGGGCAGTGAGGCGGTGCCTCGTGCACACAACCACTTAGCGTGGAGAGGAGACGGTGGGGTAGGTGCCTCCCTCGCCGAGGTCTTGGAGATAAGGTGAACCTATGGTGGTGGAAGAGGAGAGGAGGAGGAGGGTGGTTGTGGAGGGAGGAGAAACGGCTTCCCTCTCTTCTTCCTTGGTTGAATGGGAGCATAGAGATCTTGAATGGGAGGAGTCCTTTTTGAGTGCCGCCCATCTTCCCTACAAAAGTGGCGATTGCCACTTTTGTTCCCAATGACAGCACAGCCACCAAGATATTTGGTGGAATTGTGGACATCCAATGACTCTGGGAATTTCTTTCGAGCCATTCTTCCAAATATGGCTCCCTTTATTTCCTGCAATTAACATTAATAGATATGATTATTTATAATCTATAGGAAGATGCATGATACTATAAAATGTAAACAAGACACATACAATTATTCTAAATATGAATGCATCCTACATTGTGCAAATTAAAACAAAATTGTGTGCAAATTATATTAGTTGGCATACTCTTATTTCATGCTAAGATACCAATATTAATGAATATTAAGGTTTAGGATCTAATAATTAGGCCTACTAATAGTTCAATAAAGTGGACTCATCAACTATAATTCAAACGGACACCAAATTGCACATGTCAAGTGTCATCAAGTTTGTTTGGGAATGTGCAATTCAATTAATGTTTTGGGTCTCCAATTTAACTATTCAAAGTCTTCCTACCACACACATTACATTCTGTCTTTTTTCCCCTAATCACAATTTCATGGAAGATTTGTAGTGTATCATAGATGCAGGAGCCCTACATGATTAGTTTGGGTACCAATAAACTAATGAACCATAGAACCTCTACCCCTGTATAGCCCAACACCCCACCCGGTAGCTAGTAGGTATACTACGAGGGTTGCCACCCTTAATGCATATCCTACATAGCACAATAACAAGATAGCTAATAAAGTATCTTAATCCTACAAGGTGGTAAATTAATGGGTTGTACTTGGCAAGGAAACGATGTGCATAGTCACACATGATTCACATCTTAAGATACTCACCATATGGCCTCCATATAGGTTCAATCATGATTTAGGGATCTAACTACATATAGATGATGCCAACAATTAATTTTTATACTTAATCACTATCCATCAACATGTTAAAAGCAAATTATGGGATTGCATCTTATATGAACCTGATCACATTCTTGATTTCTATCTTAATATTTGACATGTATTTCTTTTAAGATTCCTTCCTTGGAATTTGTGATTGTGAATTATCGAAGTCCCTCTTCCATAAAATTGGAATGCTGATGATCTTATTTCATTTAGTGATCATGTGATTCACAAGCTGATAAGAAAATGTCATTTTGCACAAAAGAACGATTGTTTATAAAATTACTAAACTTTCAAAATAAATAAAATAAATATAGCAGGAATCCAAGTCATCCTCAAGGAGACAAAATCATATAAATTACTTTCTATTAATCTCTTTTTTTTTTGGATTTTTGAGTATTTTTCATATTTTTTGAAATGTTATAATAAGAGATGAGAAGTATTCGTAATTCTAACAATTAATCCTAAATTAACAAAATAGAAATACAAGAAAAGTGGAAAACAAACTAACTATGAATTAAGTTAGAAACTATAAAATTGATGCAAATAAAAATAAAGCACTAAAACAAAATTTTATTAGTGAATTATATTGTCACATTACAAGTAAAGAAAGAGAGATGAATTATAGGGGAGAGAGAGAGAGAATGAGTAAGGGGAGAATCTTGGCACGGAGATGACGACGTGAGGGTGTCGTGGACTTATGATGATAGGAGGCAAAATTACACCCAATTCTTCCTGTGCTCCAAAGAGAGGAAGTGGGAGAGGTAAGGAGAGCAAGAAAGGAAGATGAATAATATGAGATGTGTTGTAAAATGGGGGGATCTTGGGGGAGTATTTATAGCCCTCTTGAATCCCAAAATCTTTGAGATTAAGACAAATTTGTGCTCCATTAATTTAATAATTTTTGAAATGCCAAAATATTCTTAATCCCAAAAGAAATAGAAATAATCCCTTAATTTTCACACTAATATCAATTTTAGCCCACTTATTTATTTTCTTTTTAGCGTAATTTTTTCCTTTCTTCCTTTCTTCTCAACCCAATTGAGGGGGTGTGAGTGGTGTGCGTCCAAGAAAGGAGTTGGGGAGGGAGGGGGAGCAAATGCATGGAGAGAGAGAAAGTCCATGAATCCATTCTCTTCCCATCCGCACAATATTTCTTTATGTTTCTTTCTTTCTCATCTTTTATTTTCCTCTCATGTTTTTTGTTTTATCGCTGAGTGTTGCACGATCATCTTTTCCATCTCATGTTGTTTGGCATGAAATCAAAATTGGGTATATCTTGCTTACATTTTCTTTCTCTACATTAAAAATTAAATAAATTAGACTATTTAAAAATGTGAAATAAAAATATGTGAAAATAGCAAAAAATAGATTAAAAAATTATGTAAAATTGTGATTCGATCATTAAATTATAGTATCATAGGTGATACATATACATTCTTTATAATAAGTGTGCAACTTAATTATGGCATCCAACCAGCACCCTTACTTGCCTAAGCTAATTATTTATCTTTATTCAATTTCTTGATCAATTTAGGCACCCTATCAATTATTTTAGTCTCGAACCTTCATTTTCCGCCCTCAACCTAGTTTTAGGTCTAGGTGCCCAGACATCCAGTTTGATCACCTGAACTTGTAATAGAGTAAGTCCTAGTGAAGAACAATACACTATTCCTAAATCCATTGACTATGGATTTGCCCTAACTTTTTCCTCAACTCCCTCGTACATCATGACTAAATTTACACCATAAGTTTAACAAAAATTCAATCTTAATTAAAGAAATATTAAATTAAACATCTATGAACAAGGCATCAAGAATGTTTAGCTAAAAATTCAATTATATATACTTGTTGAGAGTCTACAAGCTCGAATCAAAAGATACATGGAGTCTCTTATTTACATGGAAGGGTTATTGCATCCCAACTATCTTAATGAATCAATCGATTAGGGTGGGAAGCACATTCACCTTTGAATAATCAAGTTCAAAAGGATATAAGCCTCTAAGAGTAATAATCCCCTACCTCTTCTATTATTTACTAAGCTATCATATCATGTATAACCCTTCCACCAAAAGATTCCCCTTAAATCCACGACTCATAAGGGGATTATATAACCAAATTCATGATAAAAAAAGGTTGGTCTTTAGTTGGCAGATAGAAGAGATCTTTGAGAACGCCTAAAGGATTAATTGAGGATGTCGTGGTTAAGGTTGAAGAATTTTTCTTCTTAATTAGTTGACTTCATCACCTTTGACATTGACCCGTTCAATCAACCCTATAAGCCATCCATAATTCTTGGATGACCATTCTTAGCAATGATCAATGCTAATATCGACGGTAAATTGGGAGCCTTGGAACTTGGGATCAGAAATAAAAAGCTCTTACACACTCACTCAGCTTTTACTCTTATCTTAATTTCTCCTCATGGTTACTATCTTTTCTCTTTGGCCAATTCGTGGCCAATTATTTTATATTAAAACCTTTATCGACCATCTAGTAGTCCTATACAATAATGCTAATACTTTTGTACACTTGTACCTTAACCTTACCATAGAAAGTATATTCATAACCCATTCTCTGACTCAAGATTTCATAGTCTATCCAGTGTGCAATAGGCTCTCCTAGGTCTCCTACTGAAGTAATTAAGGTCATAGCATACCTCACTATTTACATGATAGACTTGCCAAGTCTCCTTGAACTACTTATTCTCAATCTTCCTATTTTATACACCCAAGTTTGATACTGAAGAAACTATCCACCTTGAACATGGCTTATATATAGCTTATTACATTCCATAGTCCCCATTTTCATAATCATAATCTCATGGGATATTTATAGTGTACTATAGCTGGTTGCCTGGCGAGAACCTTGTATGAACAGTCAAGGCACCAACACCCCAACAAACTATAGAAACCCTGCCCTTTTATAGTCCAACAACCCACCTGGTAGCTAGTAGGTGTAGTATGACAATCGTCACCCTTCATATCCTAAGTCGTATAGTAACAAGTTGGCTAATAAAGTATCTTTATCTTACAAGTTTCTAGGCTAACATGCTATGCTTGGTCAAAAAAAGGATGTGCATCCTCATGCAAGATTTACAGTTGGACATGCATTTTAAGATGCCGATCGTATGACATTTATATAGGTACAATCATGATTGAGGAATACTAATTGAATATAGATGATCCCAACATCTCTATTGCATACTTAATCACTACCCACTAGCATGAGAAGAACATGTTATGGGATTGTATCCCATATCAACATGATCACATTCTCAGTTTCTAACTTAGTATTTGATATCTATTCATTTTAAGATTCCTTCTTGGAATCTATGCCTGTGAATAATGGGAGTATCTCTTCCAAACCATTAGCGAATGCACTCTTAAGTACACGCTATAATATCTCAATTTTGTCATTGTAGACGTGTAAATGGATAGCTAATTTTAAATCTTAGAACCTAACAATAAATTTATAGAATGATTTTGTATAGTGGTTCGCAAGGTGGAGATCCATGGGGAGGCACCATTGTTTTCCAATTTAAGCTCACTAATGATCTACCAAATCCAATAATTTGCAATGGGAACATCAAAACCATGATTATGCTCGTCAATCCAAGTGAATGAAAATCAACATCTACATGTAAAAATGAGGTGGTCCTATATTGTACTAGATAGGTGGCACATAAGAACTACCAAAGATCATAAAATTACACTAAATCGAGCCTGGAAAAATTAGAAAATTAAATAATCCGAAAATCTAAATTAAAATCTAAAACTATCTAAATAAGAAATACTAATGACAAAGAAGTGATTCATTAATTTATTAAGCAACTACCTATGTTCTATAAAAAAATTCAGACTACAACAGCCAGAAAGTAAAAGAAAATTAAATAGGAGGTTGATACCCAAGTCTTGACACCCAAATTTGATATGGCCAAATGACTACGGTATGTTGATGGCAAGGTGGTTGATGGGCTTGTA
Source organism: Thalassia testudinum (assembly GCA_037157565.1). Taxonomy (NCBI): domain Eukaryota; kingdom Viridiplantae; phylum Streptophyta; class Magnoliopsida; order Alismatales; family Hydrocharitaceae; genus Thalassia; species Thalassia testudinum. Next base: position 7,238,123 of record JAZHRO010000040.1, on the reverse strand, counting down.
ATTATACCCCCAAATTTGATATGGGGGGTATGTTGATGTCTCGACACCCAAATTGTAGATAATTACATTACAATATTAATTTCTTTCGTGTTTCATGATAGTGATGTAGCTTGTAATTTAAATTTTGGGAAAATGTTATGTTCATCCTAGGATATTCAATTATTTTTTATTGGCTTGTGTTTCTTATTTTTTACTATTTGTAGAGATAGATACTTAAAAATTTGTTTCAATATTATTCACTTTTTATTGATTCTCTCGTAAGGAGACTATATATAAATACTTTTGGCTTACTAGAATCAATTTGATTTTTATTAGCTCCGCAATTAATTTATTTTTGTTGTAGTATATGAAAAAGTCATACTTGTGTATCTTATACAATATAGAAAAAATAGAGCTAACAATACCTAATAATACATTTGTCTATTAGCATATTAACAAACTATGCCAATGATAATGGAAAAAATGTCACTATATGTGTTTATCAAAACTTCATCTTTCTATAGTAATGATAATAGTAATATTTAAATTATCAAATATTAATTTAAATATGGAGTACTTATCTATAGCGACGGTAATGCCGATGTTTTACATTGTTAGAGTTGACAATTTTCATCTACACCAACGGATAAAACCGTTGTTACTGGAATGAAAGTTGAATTGGACAACCTTTGGAATTGGGTGTAACACTGACGATTTTTACCATCGGGATAGCTTATAGCGACGCCACTTAAGAGGACAGCAAAGTTGATTGCTAGAATAGGCCTTCGCAGCTATAGTGACAATATTTTAGTCCTACACGGATGGTTTTAACCGTTGGTGTAGGTACAGGCTGTTGTCGTGGGAGGCACAATTGTTTACCAATTTAAGCTCACAAATGATCTACCAAATCAAATAGTTTTCAATGGGAACATCAAAACCATGATTATGCTCATCAATCCATGTGAATGAAAATCAACATCTAGATGTAAAAGTAAGGTGGTCCTATATTGTACTAGATAGGCGACACATAAGAAGTACCAAAGATCATATAATTACATTAAATTGAGCTTGGAAAAATTAGACAATTAAATAATCCGAAAATCTAAATTAAAATCTAAAACTGTATAAACAAGAAATACTAATGACAAACAAGCGATTTATTAATTTATTCAGCAACTAGGTATGTTCTATAAAGAAATTCGAACTACAATAGCTAGAAATTCAAAGAAAATTAACTAGGAGGTTGATACCTGACACCCAAATTTGATATGGCCAAATGACTATGGTAGGTCGATGGCAAGGTGGTTGATGGGCAAATGATGGTGATGGTGGGGTTGTGGTCAATGAGGTAAAGTCGCAAAATCCAGCGATGAACTTGGATTAAGGAGGGTGATGGTGACGTTCTGTAATAAGTACTTGACTAAAAAAGATGGAAACTGCTCATGAAATTTTCTGCCCCTAAGAGAAAAAATGGTGTCTCCTTTTATAATGTGATATGGGAGAGAATAAGGCATGGAAACATTGGATTAATAATATGAAGGATGTGAGTATAGAAACGCGCATTGTGATGTGTTTTGTAATGCATTGTCAAGAATCAACCGATTGAAAATCAAGCAGATCAAAATACATCGGTTGAAAATGATTTTCTCCCAGTTGAAAATCAAAATAAATCTGTTTAAAATCAAAACATACCAGTTGAAAATCAAAATACATCGGTATGTTTTGCCTTATCACCGGTGGGAAATGATTTTTCATTTGGAACGTGGTTTTTCACCATTGGGAAGTGTTTCTTTACTTGAAAAGTGATTTCCACCGATGGAAACCCAAAATACATTGGTTGAAATCACAACTCTTATCGGTGCATTGTAAAATGCATTCTAGAGTTTGTTTGTTCACTTTTCCTCTAATATGAATTAAAATCAAATAAAGGTTATAGCTGGATTGAGAAAGGCCACCCGTGGGTGGGTAATGATGCCAATATAAATTATTGCAGCTGGAATTTAAATCATAATGTCCTATGGCATTTATCTTGAAGCCAAATGAAAAATCTCATAGGGCTATTGATTGCTTAAAGCCAGTGTGGTAATGGCTTGAATAAATGGGATTTGGTCCTTATTTGGCAAGATTACGTAGGTTGTAGTGGGATTTGTATTGATGAATAAAAAGTCACATCGAAGGGAGAGATATCGGTTGACATTGAACATGGATTAATTGGGTGGACACTCTAATGGATTTTACTCATGGGCATTAGAATTGTGACCACTAATGTCTTGAAGATGCACATGGGTTTTGTGATGGGTAATAAGCATGAATGATCTTGTTTGTAAGTGCTACGACGTGTGGACATCACAAGGTTGAAATTGATCACCATATGGTCAAATGCATGGAAAGTATTAGTCTAATGAGATAATTATTTGGTTTTTGTCATGCAAGTGCAAGTGCCATGAGTAACATGTCTAAAACTGAGTGTACGTAGGTTCAAATAGACATGTAGGCCCTTAATTTGGGTTTGGTTTACATTTTGTTGGTTAGGTTGAGCTTAGGATTTTTATTCGAGGTGACCAAGATTTTCCTCCATGCCATTTTGTCATTGGCTCTAGAGCTTGTAAAAGCATTCCCTCTCTCCCTTATTTGTTGTTCAAATCCTCTATCCCTAAAATTCAAGTTTATAAGTAATTAATCTCATATCATAGTAATAAAACTTCTATTATTTGCAATTAGAATTAGGAAGATTAATCTATTAGATTCACTTAATCCCAAATGAATCACCAATTACACTTATTTGAGTGGAAACCAAACCTTATTTAGTACTTAGTTCTGTGATTTATTAATTGCCACATTAAAAAATCTTGATTCCCTAAGTTATAGAATCATAGGCTATGTATTTACATTCTTTAATTATAATAAGTGGGCAATTTAATTTTGGCATTTAACCAACCTCATTGGTCTCCTATGCCCTTCTTTATCTTTATTTGATTCCTAATCCAAGCTATGCACTCAATTAACAATTCTAGTTGCCCAAACCTTCATCTTTGACACTTAACCTAGTTCTAGGTTTGGGTGCCCAGACAATCGATTTAGTTGCCCAAACTTGTAATAGAGCAAGTCCTTGTGAAGAACCATGCATGCATTGTTTTACAATTCGTTTAGCACGAATTTCCCCCAACCTTTTCCTCAAATCCCCAATACACCCTGAGTAAATTTGAGCTTAATAAAGAAATATTAAATTTAACTTCTATTAGTGAGGCATCATCAAATTTAGCTAAACACTCAATTTTACTCATTAAGAGTCTACAAGCTCAAATCCAAGGAAACAAGGGGTCTCTTCCCTACGCTACAAAGTGTAAATGATTCACTTGTTGCAAAAAAAACTCTTGATTATAACACCTATATTATATGATTCACTTGTAAATGATTCACTTGCTTGTCAGCAAGGCAGTGACTTTTCCATAAAAATACAAAAAAAAAATATTGATTATAACACCTAATGTTCGACACATATGGAAATTAAAGCCTAGGAGATGCCAATTGAGGGGAACCCAATGTATAAATGTGTCATGAAATTAAAGCTTGTCAAGTAAAAGTTGAAAGAATGGGCTTCAGCTGATCGATCCAGGATATCTGATTTGGCTCAACTTGAATTCGAGCTTAACAACGTTCATGATAAATTGGCTAGTGATCCTGATTGTTCCACTCTACAAGAGGATGACGTGAGGATTAGACATCAATTATGACAATTCAGGCATGAAGAAGATGAATATTGGAGACAATGTAGCAGATGTGATTGGCTGGAAAAGGGGGATTGTAACACCGAATTCTTTGTAAGAGCCACAAAAATCAGACAGAACCTTAATGCTCTCACCACACTCTTGAATGATAAAGGAGAGGTGATCGACAAGGAAAAAGACATTGCTCATGAAGCTGCTACATACTTTGCCCATTTATTTGCTCGGGAACCGCTATCTCCTATTCAAGGTTCTACCTCTTGGAAGGTTTATACTGGCATTTCTTCTAAAGAGAAATCCAATCTCACAAAAATGCCTACAGAGGAGCAAATCAAAGAAGCTTTGTGGTGTATTAGACATGATAAAGCCCCCAGCCCAGATGGCTTTAATGTTTTTTTCTTCCAGAAATCTTGGCCCATAACTAAAGATGACATTATTTCTGGTATCCAGTACTTCTTTGAAGATGGTGTGGGCCTAGTACTTCTTTTCTTACTTTAATTCCTAAGTCCCCATCTATTAGAGATTTCAGACCAATTGCCTATTGCAATACTTTATATAAAACTATTTCAAAGGTGTTAGCGAACCACCTAAGCAATGTCATGCCAAAGCTGGTGAATCCTTGCAAGGGTGCCTTTATTAAAGGAAGGTGCATATCTGACTGCTCACTTCTAGCCCAGGAATTCCTCAAGGGCTTCCATTCAGTTGGCTCCTCCTCAAGAATGTGTGTGAAGATTGATATTTTGAAGGCCTTTGATTCTATTAGAAGGGATTTCATTCTTGATGTTTTGGCCTCCCATGGTTTTCCCAGATTATGGCTAAAATGGACTTCTATGTGTATCTGAGACCCCTCTTATTCTCCCCTCGCTAATGGTCTCCCGACGGGCTTTTTTATTTCGAGTAGAGGACTGAGACAAGGGGATCCCCTTTCTCCTCTCCTCTTTTCCCTTGCTATTAATGTCCTATCTGTCTTCATTGACAAGCAATCTAGCTCGGCCAGACTACATCTTGCTTTGGTTAGAGGTACTTCATTCCCTACACATTTATTCTTTGCTGATGATATACTGTTATGCTTTAAAGAGGATTTAGATTCTGCAAGAGCCATTGGCAATGCCCTTTATGCGTTTGCACTCATCTCGGGGTTGAAACTCAATGGAGCAAAAACTAGAGTTTATTTACCCAAAAGATGCAAAAGGAAATTACCCATTTGTCTATTACTGGGAGTCCTAGAGGGAAGATTTCCTTGTCGATACTTGGGTATCCAACTTGTTGCTGGTCGTGATGGTAACCCAGATGCTGCCTTGGAAGATAAAATTCTCTTACTACTTCAGGGGTGGAGGAAAAATACTCTTTCAAGAATGGGGTGTGTATGTTGGGTGAAATGGTAAGTTGAAGGTATTTTGCATTTCTGGCTTTCTAATGCATTTGTCAAGAAGTCTACACTCCAAAAAATCAAAGCCTAGGTTGTGGATTTTATCTGGGATAGTAAGTCCCATCTAATTGCATGGAAGGATATTTGTAAACCCAAGGATGAAGGAGGGCTTGGTCTTTGTGATGTCGAGGAACTTCAAAAACTTGCTTATGTGAAAATGACGTAGGCTTTTCACCTTTGACCAAATATGGGCAGATCGGATGCGGGAAAGATATGGAGACCTTCATGCATCTACAATATCAAGCCGTCAGTCTAAAATCTGGTCCACACTCTTCTCTGTAAAAAATTGGATGATGGATACTTTCCACAGTGGTAGTGATTGGGTATGGCCCCTATCACTAGGCGGACAGTTATGTTCTCGTGATGCATGGAATTTAATCCGCGATAAGGGGGGGGAAGCATCCCATGTGGAAGTTTGTATGGTCAAATTCTATTCCTCAAAAATGGAGCTTCTGCATGTGGCTTTTTCTCAAAGGCCAAATCCTTGCCACTTCGAGACTCCAAGCTTGGGGAATTAATATTGATGCCACCTGTTATTTGTGTACAATAGCAACAGAAACAACAGATCACCTTCTTCAACATTGTCCATGCATGTTGAATGTTTGGAATGGAATTTGGTCTGAATTCAAATCGGTCGTTGCTCCACTTATTATATCTCCAGATAGGAATGGTGCCATTAACTTACATTTAATTTCCATCCCCTATATTGAAAAACTCTCGGCGCTATGTTGTGGAATGTTTGGAAGGAGAGAAATCAGAGGAGGCATGGCGAAACACCTAATCTACCATATACTTTGATTGCTCGCATATTCCTTAATTTTTGAGTTGTTTCCACCTCCCTTTTGTTGGGATGTTTGTATTGTATTGACTATTTCATCTATCTGAGATTGTATTACGTCTTGGTTATACTGGGTTGATGGTCAATTTTGAGTAATATATTACCTTTTATTAAAAAACCAAAGAAAACAAAAATTACATGGATCAGTTCGGCAGATAAGGTCGACTTGTTACGGTTTCCTGGCATGAAATAATAAACAGCTTCAGATTAATGCAAGCAGTCGCTGTCAAGTTCCCAACTTTCATGACCATGTGCGTAGTCCACAAAGAATAAATCCAACATCTTTGTCATATATTATGTTTATACATGACATGGACCACCACATGCATACACCATGTTCCGAACTTTCAAAAGCATGGACGTACGAAATCCGCTTCTTAGCATATGCAATTTTCAATAACCAACGTCCTTGTGATCTTCTATATATTATCTTTACTTGTTGTCGTACTCGAGAAGGGATATATATATAAATCCAAGAGTCGAGTTTGAACGGAAGACCTAAAGCATGAAAATCTTGAACCCTCAAACTCTGGAATCATTTTTTGACTTTGACCTCTTCTATTAGGATCGATATATGCACGAACGAACATACATGGTAACTTGTAAAGTTCGAATACTTGAATGAACACTAGGATAACTGATCAACGAAGGCTGCTCGATACGATACATGCATGAGAACCCATGGTTGCTTGTAGAATAATTTTAACTTGTCAAATATTTTAAATCAGTTAAATCATTTATTCCATCTTTTCATTTCACTTTTCCATATTTCTCTACTTATTTCATAACTTGATTTTCCTTAACAAACACTACCTACGAGATTATCTTAAAAGAGCGCCACTTATCTCCGCATGGCGTGAAGTACTTGAATAGAGGTGGAGAAAAACGAAAATTACATGGACCAGTTCAGCAGATAAGGTCAACTTGTTACGGTTTCTCGGCATGAAATAATAAGGAACTTCGGATTAATGCAAGCAATTACTGTCAAGTCCCCAACTTTCAAGACCATGTGCGTAGGCCACAAAGAATAAATCCTAACATCTTTGTCATATATTATGTTTATACCTAGCTAGCTAAGAGATACAATATTTGAAAACACATATTATACGACTTACTTAATTTATCTAATTTCACTGAAGTCGAGAGACAGTTGTATGCTAGTTACGGAACTCTATTAGAAATATATAGACAGATGAGAAGTATTGGGTGATGATGAATTGAATTAAACATCTCTTATATATATATATATATATATTCCCCTAAATCCTCTCATGCAGAAACTCCACCTTGAGGATCAGATGGATACATTTCATGCATGTATGCAATTTAAGTAAGAGTACTTGGGATGCGAAGTACGTAGTCCTTTTACTTATTAGTTCATATTAATTACCTTATGTGAGTGGGGTGCAACATGAGACATGTGGGCGAGAGAGAGAGACCAGACCCGTAAACATGGACGATTAATGCTAAGGTAGATATTAATAAAAAAGGAAAAGAATTTTTAAACTAGCTTTTGGATGGTGAGTATAGTTAATTTCATTGCACATATTATAAATAACTGGTGATAAGCATGCAGGCATATATTAATTTGATGATGCAGTGTTTGTGAACGGATTCGCGTGCAAGAACCCCATGAAGGTGACGGCGGAAGACTTCTTCTTCTCGGGGTTGGATCGCCCTGGCGATACCGACAACCAGGTTGGCTCGAGTGTCACCAAAGTCATTCTTGTAATTTGGTACTTGTAAGAATGTGATGTACTGAAAGGTTTACCACGTCATCCTATATGTGATGTGCAAGAATGTGACATTAAAGGTGACATTTATTTTTATGGAAAGTCACTAATTATAATTATATTAATTTATTAACGTAGCCAAATCGTTCATAGTAAGATTATTACCTAATAAATGTCACTAAATAAATAAAAAAATAATAATTTATGAATCTCGCTTCCCTACGATTTCCCTTTTTCATGAAACAAAAAAACCCTTCCCTACTCGCCCCCCAAAGCGTCGCAAAATTTAAAAAAAAAACAATTCACGAATCCCGCCTTTCTCCATCCTACAAAACCTCACCCGAACCCCCTAAGATCGCATTCTTCCTTACCTCTTCTGCCTCAGCGCTCTCATGGTCCTCTGCCTCATCATGTTCGACCTCGTTGTCCAAGCCATCATCGCCCTCAACCCCCTCGTCCAAGCCATCGTCTCACCTCGTGGTCCTCCTCGACCTCCTCGTCCAAGCCATCGTCGCCCTCGTGGTCCTCCTCATCATCCTCGAACTCCTTGTCCAAGCAATCGTCGACCTCCTACCCTCCTCCTCCTCGTCCACCCCACTGCCGCCCTCCTGCCATTCTTATCCCTGTCGGATCTCCTCTCCAACGATGTCTACTACCATCGAGGTTGGTAAACTCTCTTCCTTCTCCTAAACCCCAACCATGACCCCGCCTCAGATCTCGCCCTCGTTGCTCCTCCTCCTCCCAAAACGAACCTTACCGGTGGATACTTCTAGGCTTTCTATATCACACGCCTATAAAATCTTTGGGATTCTTTGCAACCTATGATATTTAAATTTAACGTATAGTGAAATTCTTGATGCAAAGTTGGGTCACTTTTTTATGGGGTGTGACCGTCGTTACACTCTAGTTGAGTTGCTTCTATCTAACAATAATATCATTGGGCAGTTGCCAAAATCCTTGGTAGATTATAAGAGCCTTCAATATCAAGATGTTGGAAACAACTTGTTATCCGATTCCATTCTTGAATCAATAGGTGGCATGGAGTCTCTAAAGGGTTTGCTTCTTTCCGGTAATAGATTCCATGGGACACTTTCAGAAGTACATCTCTGCAATCTTGGACAACTAATTAGTCTGCATTTATCAACAAACACACTAAGGATTAAAGTATCTCCTAATTGGGTACCTCCTTTTAACCTTAGTGGGTTGGGAATGGCTTGCTGCAAAGTGGGGCCACGATTCCAAAAAATTTTCCTCTGTATGCTCATTAGGGAATAATATTCCATAATTACCGTACAGGAGAAAAAATTCAAAGTTACTTTAAACATAACTCACCTCTTCGAGAGGCGAGTTTGGGGCTTTCTGCCCCACCTTTCGTGGGAATAGGTGGTGTTGAGAAACTTACCTTTTGTAGTGGCAAGTTTCTCATAGTTCTTTCCAGAAGTCCTTTGCCTCTTCAAGACGTCCGAATCGTTGTCTGACACTTATACACTAGAGCCATGTTTAGATCCAATGGAATCAAGAACATGATGAAAATTGGATATTTGTAGACATCCAATTTTTTGTCTGGACATCTTATATTAGGAAATCAGATGTCGAACAATATCAGTAGATGTCTGATTCATTAGGCGGAGGGTAATATGAAACTCACCTCTTGAAGAGGCAAGTTTGGGTGTTTCGAACTAATACATAACTTGCCTGTTGAAGGGCGAGTTAGGGTGTTCTGAGCTAATACATAACTCGCCTCTTGAAGAGGCAAGTTTTTGTTGTTTTTTTCTTAATGCTACCTTCTGCTGCTGCTAGAAAAATTGTAGCAACTGTTGCTGCTATGCTACTAGTGCTATGCTAGTGCGCGCAGGGTACCTCATAGCTTCATGTAAGCATCACACACCACAGAAGTTACAAACTCCCAAAGCCAAGCAACCTGCTCCCCACCAAGATGTCTAATCAACAATTACAAGAAAATTTGCCAGCTCTGTAATCCTCTTGTCCATAATGGGGCTCATGAAGAATAGAGTCTAGTAGCCTCCATTAACAACTGCTCCATTTGACTAGAAATTAACCATCAGAAAACTCCTTTTTCCTCTGTCAACACAAACAACCAAAGGTATGCCCCCCAAGGTGTCTCTGTTAATCATTTATCCAAAAGTAAAGGTCACCCTCCATTCAATCCTCAAGGAGATGTGAGTCCACCTAGGAAGACAAACACAAATAGCAATGGAGGAGAAAGGAATGGCCGAGGGTGAAGATGTATAAGAGGTAAACTCGCCTCTTCAAGAGAGGCGAGTTTCCCCCTTCCACTCCCGCCCACTCATTCCCTTCCCGACGTTAGTCACTGAGAAACTTGGCTCTTCAAGACTTGTCTTGAAGAGCCAAGTTTCTCAGTGACTAACGTCGGGAAGGGAATGAGTGGGCGGGAGTGGAAGGGGGAAACTCGCCTCTTGAAGAGGCGAGTTTCGTATAAAATCGTACTTCCACAAACTCGCCACTACAAGAGGCAAGTTTGCTACGGTTCCTTCTTAATATTCTTCCCTTGTACGGTAATTAAGGAATATTATTCCCTAATTACCGTACTTAGGAAAATTTTTCCCATGATTCCCTTCATGGCTTGGAACATAGAGCAACTTGTCGTATGTAAATATGTCAAATTCAGGTATATCGGATGTCATGCCAGAATGTATATGGAATTTCTCTCCAAATATTAAGCTAATGGACCTCACCATGAATATGATAAAGGGTGTTCTACTAGCTGCAATGAATGGTTCCAACAAACTAGAGGGCTCCTTGTTAGGTTCTCCCACTGCTAGAATTGTTGATATGTCCCAGTTGTGGTTCTTATCTCTTTCACAAAATAATTTAAGTGGTGCAATCCCTTCATTTCTATGTGAACCTACGAAATTAGGCTTCTTGGATCTTTTAAATAATCATTTTACTGGACAGCTTCAACGGTGCCTGGGAGGATTGAGGTCAATAACTCATTCGTGTAGCATCAGATCCATGCATTTACGGAATAACAACCTACAAGGGAATCTTCCTTTATGGTTGGGGAATTGCAAAATTATGACTGTTCTTGATATAGGTTAGAACAATTTCACCGGAATCATGCCAAGATGGATTGCTGGAATGCATCTCTTACTGTTTCTTCGGCTAAGGTCAAACTTATTTAGTGGTGGAGTTCCTCGGTAACTATCCAGTTTGAAGTTCTTACAGGTCCTTGATCTTGCAAAGAATCATCTTTCAGGAGACGTTCCTAATAGTTTTGGCAAATTTGTTGCGATGATGACAACAAATGGAACTGGTGGCAATGTTTCCTCTTACCACTATAAGGGGCGCATTACAATGACTTTTAGAGATCAAGTTGTGGAATATGATACCATACTTAAACTTTTTAAAGGAATGGATCTCTTTGGAAATAAATTATTAGGACAAATACCAGGAGAACTTGGGAACCTACTTGGCTTGAAAAATCTCAACTTGTCTGAGAGTTATTTAACTAGGTTTATCCCAAGATGTCTCGGCAATTTATTACAATCGGAGTCCCTTCATTTATCAAGAAATAATCTTTCTAATGGCATCCCATTGTCTCTATCAAGATTAACATTCTTGAGAATATTCAATGTCTCTTATAATAATTTATCAGGAAGAATACCAATCGGGAAGCAATTTGATACTTTTCCAAGTTCTTCATATACAGGCAATCTTATGCTATGTGGAAACCTTTTAGAGGCCTGTGAAAGTGATAGAAAGCCAGAAGTGAATGAAGTCGATTATTCAGAATCAAAAAATAAAGTGGACAATGGCTTCTTATGGTTCTATCTTGGCATGGCACCCAGATTCATTGTGGGCTATTGGACATTGCAACTGTAGCCACTGATAGGATCTCCATTTCAATGATGTCTAATATGAGAAAGGCCTATCTAGAACAGCATAAGGGTGCAAATGGAGTATGGATATATATGTGCCACCTTACTTTTTTTTTAAGTCAACACAAATATCCATTTGTAATGTTATAGATAGGGATATGGATATATAACTTCAGTTTTGATGGGTAGGGATATATAAAAATTTAAAAAATGTGGTGAAAATGGATATAGATATCTATGTTTTTTTATGTGCATAAGTATTTTCAATTATTGTTGAACACATCTTTTTAGTGGATATGAAGGCAAATAGTTATTTCTCTATTTAGGCATGCTACTTATGTTTGTATGTTTCTATGCATAAAGATGGATGGAGATTTGGGATGACGAAGATTTTCTTGTAAGTACCGGTTACAAACTAGTAGATACAATTTCCTCCAAGAGTGTAGATTGATTTGGAAGTTGGCTTTGCTGCTAACAAGAACAAGGAAATCCAGGCCGATGCTGCCTGTGTAGATCTTAGAAATCGATGCCTATACTTTTATGAGTTGGGTTGCAAGATTGCCCCTCTAAAAGTTTTTAACTGAGATGAGTGATGTTTATCCTTTAATAGGGTTTTCCCTAGTCAAGCCTTACAAAATCAAGCATGAGAAACAACTTGCATATTGGTATCACCATTTAGATTTTAACTCTGGTTGAATTTTTCAACCCTAATATTATCATGTTACTAGCTTCAAGAGAACCTTTTAACATAGTTTGTTTTCTGATATTTTTATTTTCCACTTAAACATAAATTGCTTGGATATTTCATTATCATCACTTTTCATCCAAGCAAAGAATTGCTTCAAGCTTACACCTCATATTGATTTTCTGTTAACATTAGACTCTGAGATAGAAGCTCAAATCAGAAATTGGAATGCCTTGAAACTTGAGACTTCACCTTGGTCTGAGCTAATTCAAGGTATAAGAAAATTTTGGCATAGTAAGCTGAGACTTTGTGTTACGACCCGATTCCCGAATCCCTATAGGACCCAAGACCGACTCGCCTCGACTAATCCCAAGACCTAGTCGTCCAACAAGAAATAACAAAAGCAGGATAGTAAACCACATTCACATATGCAATATAACTAAGCAGAAAAAACGTACAAAGCAGTAAAGAAAAAAAAGATCTATTGTTTCAGTACATACCACCACAGCAACAAAAACAACGGAACGTGGAAAGTAAACAGTAGTAGCAGAACAGTGACTAAAAGTCCATTACTTACTACAACAGTAGAGAAAAGTAAAGGGAGTGCTGAAGAAACTACGATTGGACTCGACTAAGCCCAGCACCCTCTACAGCCGGAAACTCGGGCTTCTCAACTCTTAGTCCTAAACAGTGTTATGAAAAGATAGAGTAGCGAAAGCTGAGTCGAGTGGTATCTATATTATCTAAGTACAGAACAGTAAAAATAACAGGTTTAATTCTCATTTCCATTTATCTATTTTATATGTTTCAATTTCACCCATTTCTCAAAGTATCCAAATGTTTCTTGATCTTGCATGTTCCTCGTGGGAATGATCTTCATTGCAGTCTTTTCCGTAGAGTAGAAGGTACACGTAGTGCTCTTCTGGCCAGGAGAGTCCCCCGTGGTAGTCCTACACCCAGTCAACCACTCCGAGGTCACTGTCAAGACGTAGTGGTGACTACAGCACGCGTTATAAGCGCACGGGTAGCTACCTTGCACTGACACGCGGTCAGTCGTTTCCGCTAACGGGTAGGCCCAAAGTGCAGCACGAAACAATATAGGGCCTTGCCCTCTCAGAACAGGGGTCTCGCCCCTCATATCCAAACAGGGGTTTCACCCTTCCACAGTCTGCGCATCCTCGTCTGACTACCCCGATTTACCCAGAGGGCCTAATAAGTCGGTGTAGGGTGGCTAGCTGAACCCCGGGCCCCATGGGGTGGCTAGCTCCCTCCCTACACTAGTAGCTCGCCTCGGTACCACGTACGCAAGGGCCAACAGGAGTCGGTGTAGAGTGGTCAATCCTAACCCTGGGTCTCAACCCAAGGGAGGCTAGCTTCAATCTACACAAAAGGAGACAGTTGCTCTCCTTGGTACCATGTACTCAAGGGCCAACACACTTCCCATCTACCTTCCAGATTTTCGTCTATCCATAGGAGTTCTACTCCTAATTTCCCGTATGGTTCATGCCCATGTTCACCTCATTATCCAGATCCAAATCTCAGGTTTCATAATTCATTTCTCATCCATATACAGGCAGCTCATATTCTAACAGGTAACTCATAATTATATTACAGGCAATTGCTAGCAGTTTATCTCAATCATGCATGTAGGCACACCATACAGTACAAATGGTTCATTCATTTCTCTACCCTCGGGTTCATGACACATCCTAGGGTTCCGTTCGGCTACTTCCACAGGCACATTCTTATTCAATATTTTACTTAATGGAATTAAACCACTCTACCAAGAAACTCGGGAGTAATTGGGGCTTGAACCGCAGACCCAGACGTCTCTGCGACCCCCAAACGTGCAGCAGGCTGAAACCATATACTAGGGGATACATCACAAAAGGAGAGTTCAAAACAGTGTAAAACAGACTCTAGTACATAGAGGAACTCGCGAGGAAAGTACGGGTATTTCGTTTGCGTAAAACAAACCCCGATCGGACCCTAAACGAGTCAAAAACGTGTCTACTGTGCAAAATCAGACATCTAGGAATAATCCCAGATGTCTTAAAAGGTGTTAGTTCTTACCTTATGCTCCTGCAGTATCCTCAAATGTCCAGACCTTCTCTACGATCATCTGAAGGTAGTTCCAGATGTCGGACAATGCCTTCGGTCGTCTAGACACACCTCCGAACGTCTAGTGATGCAATTAGATGTCCAAAAATGCGTGGAAAAGAGTACTGCATGCCTTCTCATGGGCCTTTACCTACATACGAAATCACAGGTCGAAAATCAGGCCCGACCAGCTTCTACGGTGAGGCCTGCATGGCCGTAACTGTGGAAAAGAACGTACCTTGCAATATTAGTGCTTTCAGACATCTGGTCTCAGACCCGAACGTCTAGATGCCTCCACGGTCGTCTGGTCGACTCTCCAGACGTCTGATACTGGAAAAATCCTAGTATCAGGAACTCCCCGCAGCTCGCTTTGCCCGCTCGCCTCGTGCCGCAACAGCTCCAGCCGCTGCATAGGGCCAACAGGCCACCTCCCCGAGCCCTCTCCTCCTCCTGCACGTGCCTACCAGTGGCCGTAAGAGCTCCACCGAGCTTCCACCGAAGCTCCTTCGACCTTGGACCTCCTCCTCCTCCCACGCTCTCCTCCTTCCCCCCTCTCGCTCTCCCTCGCTCGCCCCCTCTCGCCGCTCCCGCACAAACACTGAAGGTGGTGGTGGCTGGTGTGTGGAGTGGAGAGGAAATAGGAGGCGAGTGGTTTATATAAGAGGGTGAGGGGTTTAGGGTTCAGGGGAGGTGAGGAAGAGAGAAAGGAAGGAGCGGTTCTACAAGCCGCCTGCGTGCAGAGTGTAGTGGGTAATACAAAAATTCCACTTTCAGACGTACGGGAACGGGTCCAAATGTCTGGACAGATGTCTGACTGAGACTCCAGACATCTTAAAAGGCTAAAAAGTAACGGGTCCTTACATCATAACAAACTTAAAGGAAGTTTCATCCCCGAAACTTGAGCTAGCAAGGGTGCGGAAAAAGAACATAAAACGCATAACTTAAAGAGGACCGAAGTAGGTCCGAAAAGACGTACCCTCAAAAGGCTCTGGGTACCGCTCTCGCATCGCTGCCTCAGGCTCCCAAGTAGCCTCCTCGTACCGCTGGCTTCTCCATAGGACCTTCACTAGTGGTACCTGTTTTCGTCTCAGACTCCAGACGGCTCTGTCTGGTATCTGCACTGGTCTCTCAAGGTAGGTCAGGTTGTCACCCACCTCGACGCTCTCATGGCTCAGAACATGACTAGGATCAACGGCATACTTCCTGAGGTTGGACACGTGGAACACGTCATGCACTCTAGAAAGCTGGGGAGGAAGGGCAAGTCGGTAAGCTCCCGAAGGTCCTCCGACCTTCCACGCTCTCCTCCTCCCTCTCTCTCGTTCTCCCTCTCTTGCCCCCTCTCGCCGCTCCCACACAAGAAACTAAAGGTGGTGGTGGCTGTGGTGTGTGGAGTGGAGAGGAGAAAGGAGGGGGGGTACATATAAGAGGGTTTAGGGTTTTACAGGGTGAGGGCGAAGGTGAGAGCGGGTCTCTGCGTGCTGCCCGCGTGTAGAGCGTAAAGCGCAGTATGAAAAATTTCACTTTCAAACGTCCAGAAATGTGTTCAGACGTCTAGACTGACGTCTGATTGAAACTCCAAATGTCTTAAAAGGCTAAAAAGTAACGGGTCATTATAGAGGGCTTGGTCTTTGTGATGTTGAGGAACGTCAAAAACTTGCTTATGTGAAAATGACACAGGCTTTTCACCTCTGACAAAATATGGGTGGATCGGATGCAGCAAAGATATGGAGACCTTCATGCGTCTACGATATAAAGCCGTCAGTCTAAAATATGGTCCACACACTTCTCTGTAAAAAATTGGATGATGGGTACTTTCCACAATGGTAGTGATTGGGTATGGCCCCTATCACTAAGCGGACAGTTATGTTCTCATGATGCATGGAATTTAATCCGCGATAAGTGGGAGAAGCATCCCATGTGGAAGTTTCTATGGTCAAATTCTATTCCTAAAAAATGGAGCTTCTGCATGTGGCTTTTTCTCAAAGGCCAAATCCTTGCCACTTCGAGACTCCAAGCTTGGGGAATTAATATTGATGTCACCTGTTATTTGTGTACAATAGCAACGGAAACGCATATCACCTTCTTCAACATTGTCCATACATGTTGAATGTTTGGAATGGAATTTGGTCTGAATTCGAACCAGCCACTGGCCCACTTATTATATCTCCAGATCGGAATGAGGCCCTTAACATACATTTAATTTCCATCCCTTATATTGAAAAAGTCTCGGCGCTATGTTATGGAATGTTTGGAAGGAGAGAAATTAGAGGAGGCATGGCGAAGCACCTAATCTATCATATGCTTTGATCACTCGCATATTCCTTAATTTTTGAGTTGTTTCTGCCTCCCTTTTGTTGGAATGTTTGTATTGTATTGACTCCATCTCTCTGAGATTGTATTACGCCTTGGTTGTACTAGGTTGATGGTCAATTTTGAGTAATATATTATCTTTTATTAAAAAAATAAAGAAAACAAAAATTACATGGACCAGTTCAGCAGATAAGGTCGACTTGTTACGGTTTCCTGGCATGAAATAATAGACAGCTTCAGATTAATGCAAGCAATCGCTGTCAAGTTCCCAACTTTCATGACCATGTGCGTAGTCCACAAAGAATAAATCCAACATCTTTGTCATATATTATGTTTATACATGACATGGACCACCACATGCATACACCATGTTCCGAACTTTCAAGAGCATGGACGTACCAAATCCGCTTCTTAGCAAATGCAAATTTCAAAAACCAACGTCCCTGTCATCTCCTATATATTGTCGTTAATTGTCGACGTACTGGAGAAGGCATATATATATAAATCCAAGAGTCAAGTTTGGACGGAAGACCTAAAGCATGAAAATCTTGAACCCTCGAACTCTGGAATCATTTTTTGACTTTGACCTCTTCTATTAGGATCCATATATGCACGAATGAACATACATGGTAACTTGTAAAGTTCGAATACTTGAACGAACACTAGGAGAACTGATCAACGAAGGCTGCTCGATACGATACATGCATGAGAACCCATGGTTGCTTGTTTTAAGGGATCCCCTGCTCTACCTCTATAATTAAAGTCCCTTCCCGTGCTCTCGAATGACTACAGCCAATCTCAAGAATCAACACCATTCACGTTAATTAAATCCAATTAACAGAAGAGAGATGGCATCCCATATGCTCATCAGCGTGCAGCTCCTCGTCCTCGTAGCTTTGGTTTTCTCCCAAGTGGCCTCTGCATATGATCCGAGCCCTCTCCAGGACTTTTGCGTTGCTGACAGTAGAGCGCAAGGTATGCATACCTAGCTAGCTAAGAGATACAATATTTGAAAACACATATTATACGACTTACTTAATTTATCTAATTTCACTGAAGTCGAGAGACAGTTGTAATGCTAGTTACGGAACTCTATTAGAAATATATAGATAGATGAGAAGTATTGGGTGATGATGAATTGAATTAAACGTCTCTTATATTTATATATATTCCGTTAAATCCTCTCAGTGCAGAAACTCCTCCTTGAGGATCAGATGGATACGTTTCCTGCATGTATGCAATTTAAGTAAGAGTACTTGGGATGCGAAGTACGTAGTCCTTTTACTTATTAGTTCATATTAATTACATTATGTGAGTCGGGTGCAACATGAGATATGTGGGCGAGAGAGAGAGAGACCAGACCCGTATACATGGACGATTAATGCTAAGGCAGATATTAATAAAAAAGGAAAAGAATTTTTAAACTAGCTTTTGGATGGTGCGTATAGTTAATTTCATTGCACATATTATAAATAACTGGTGATAAGCATGCATGCATATATTAATTTGATGATGCAGTGTTTGTGAACGGATTCGTGTGCAAGAACCCCATGAAGGTGACGGCGGAAGACTTCTTCTTCTCGGGGTTGGATCGCCCTGGCGATACCGACAACCAGGTTGGCTCGAGTGTCACCCCTGTGAACGTAGCGCAGATCCCAGGCCTTAACACTCTCGGCATCTCGATGGTCCGCATTGACTTCGAGCCGATGGGAATTAACGCTCCCCACACCCATCCACGTGGCACGGAGATCCTCACCGTGCTCGAAGGGACACTGGGTGTGGGGTTCGTTACCTCCAACCAAGCCGACGGTGGCAACCGCCTCATCAGCAAGATCCTCAACAAGGGAGATGTGTTCGTGTTCCCAATCGGTCTCGTCCATTTCCAGATCAACGTCGGCCGCACCAAAGCTGTCGCTATAGCTGCATTGAGCAGCCAGAACCCCGGTGTCATCACCGTGGCCAACGCCCTCTTCGGTTCGGAGCCCTCCATCGACCCCAACGTCCTTGCAAAAGCTTTCCAGCTTAAGAAGAGGGTCATTGACTACTTGCTAGCTAAATTCTAATCAATTGGATGGACTATGATCGTTGTCTTCGTGTTTTTCCTTTTAAGGGTCGATTTGTGTCAAGTGGTAAAGTGCTTGCTTAACTAAGTACCTACCGTGTTTGTTTAGTTGTCAGAATATTACATTGTTGAATTCGTTTCCATCAATGTATACCACAATAAATATGGATTCCCAAAGTCATTCTTGTAATTTGATACTTGTAAGAATGTGATGTACTGAAAGATTTACCATGTCATCCTATATGTTACGTACAAGAATGTGAGATTTAACGTGATATTTACTTTTATGGAAAGTCACTAATTATAATTATATTAATTTATTAACATAGTTAAATCGACGATAGCAAGATTATTATCCTCTAAACTTCACCAAATAAATAAAAAAATAATAATTTACGAATCTCCCTTCCCACCGATTTCCTTCTTTCATGAAACAAAAAAACTCTTCCCCACTCGTCCCTCAAAGTGTAGCAAGATAAAAAAGAATAATAATACACGAATCCTACCTTTCCCCATCCTACGAAACCTCACCCGACCGCCCTAAGATCGTGTTCTTCCTTACCTCTTCTGCCTCAGCACTCTCGTGGTCCTCTGCCTCGTCGTGTTCGACCTCGTTGTCCAAGCCATCGTCGCCCTCGACCCCCTCGTCCAAGCCATCGTCACACCTCGTGGTCCTCCTCGACCTCCTCATCCAAGCCATCATCGCCCTCGTGGTCCTCCTCATCGTCCTCAAACTCCTCGTCCAAGCAATCGTCGACCTCCTACCCTCCTCCTCCTCATCCACCCCACTGCCGCCCTCCTACCATTCTTATCCCTGTCGGATCTCCTCTCCAACAATGTCTACTACCATCGAGGTTGGTAAGCTCGCCTCCTTCCCCTCGACCCCAACCATGACCCTACCTCGGATCTCGTGCTCGTTGCTCCTCCTCCTCCCAAAACGAACCTCACCGGTGGATACTTCTAGGCTTTCTATATCACACGCCTATAAAATCTTTGGGATTCTTTGCAACATATGATATTTAAATTTAACGTATAGTGAAATTCTTGATGCAAAGTTGGGTCACTTTTTTATGGGGTGTGACCGTCGTTACACTCTAGTTGAGTTGCTTCTATCTAACAATAATATCATTGGGCAGTTGCCAGAATCCTTGGTAGATTATAAGAGCCTTCAATATCAAGATGTTGGAAACAACTTGTTATCCGGTTCCATTCTTGAATCAATAGGTGGCATGGAGTCTCTAAAGGGTTTGCTTCTTTCCGGTAATAGATTCCATGGGACACTTTCAGAAGTACATCTCTGCAATCTTGGACAACTAATTAGTCTACATTTATCAACAAACGCACTAAGGATTAAAGTATCTCCTAATTGGGTACCTCCTTTTAACCTTAGTGGGTTGGGAATGGCTTGCTACAAAGTGGGGCCACGATTCCAAAAAATTTTCCTCTGTATGGCCATTAGGGAATAATATTCCATAATTACCGTACAGGGGAAAAAATTTGAAGTTACTTTAAACATAACTCGCCTCTTCAAGAGGCGAGTTTGGGGCTTTCTTCCCCACCTTTCATGGGAATAGTTGGTGTTGAGAAACTCGCCTTTTGTAGTGGCGAGTTTCTCATAGTTCTTTCCAGAAGTCCTTTGCCTCTTAAAGACATCTGAATTGTCGTCTGACACTTATACACTAGAGCCTTGTTTAGATCCAATGGAATCAAGGAAGAACATGATGAAAATTGGATATTTGTAGACGTCCAATTTTTTGTCTAGACGTCTTATATTAGGAAATCAGACGTCGAACAATATCAGTAGATGTCTGATTCATTAGGCGGAGTGTAATATGAAACTCGCCTCTTGAAGAGGCAAGTTTGGGTGTTTTCAACTAATACATAACTTGCCTGTTGAAGAGGCGAGTTAGGGTGTTCTGAGCTAATACATAACTTGCCTCGTGAAGAGGCAAGTTTTTGTTGTTTTTTTTAATGCTGCCTTCTGCTGCTGCTAGAAAAATTTTAGCAATTGCTGCTGCTATGCTACTGGTGCTATGCTAGTGCATGCAGGGTACCTTACAGCTTCATGTAAGCATCACACACCACAGAAGTTACAAACTCCCAAAGCCAAGCAACCTGCTCCGCACCAAGATGTCTAATCAGCAATTACAAGCAAATTTGCCAGCTCTGCAATCCTCTTGTCCATAATGGGGCTCATGAAGAATATAGTCTAGTAGCCTCCATTAACAACTGCTCCATTTGACTAGAAATCAACCATCAGAAAGCTCCTTTGTCCTCTATCAACACAAACAACCAAGGGCATGCCCCCCAAGGTGTCTCTGTTAATCATTTATCCAAAAGCAAAAGTCACCCTCCATTCAATCCTCGAGGAGAAGTGAGTCCACCCAGGAAGACAGACACAAATAGTAAGGGAGGAGAAGGGGATGGGCATGGGTGAAGATGTATAAGAGGTAAACTCACCTCTTCAAGATGTGAGTCTTGAAGAGGCAAGTTTCTCAGCCACTAACGTCGGGAAGGGAATGAGTGGGCGGGAGTGGAAGGGGGAAACTCACCTCTTGAAGAGGCATGTTTCGTATAAAATCGTACTTCCACAAACTCGCCACTACAAGAGGCAAGTTTGCTACGGTTCCTTCCTAATATTCATCCCCTGTACGGTAATTAAGGAATATTATTCCCTAATTACCGTACTTAGAAAAATTTTTCCCACGATTCCCTTCATGGCTTGGAACATAGAGCAACCTATCGTATGTAAATATGTCAAATTCAGGTATATCGGATGTCATGCCAGAATGGATATGTAATTTCTCTCCAAATATTAAGCTAATGGACCTCTCCATGAATATGATAAAGGGTGTTCTACCAGTTGCAATGAATGGTTCCAACAAACTAGAGGGCTCCTTGTTAGGTTCTCCCACTGCTAGAATTGTTGATATGTCCCAGTTGTGGTTCTTGTCTCTTTCATAAAGTAATTAAGTGTTGCAATCCCTTCGTTTCTATGTGAAGCTACGAAATTAGGCTTCTTGGATCTTTCAAATAATCATTTTACTGGACAGCTTCCACGGTGCCTGGGAGGATTGAGATCATTAACTCATTCGTGTAGCACCAGATCCATGCATTTACAGAATAACCTACAAGGGAATCTTCTTCTATGGTTGGGGAATTGCAAAAATATGACTGTTCTTGATATAGGTTAGAACAATTTCACCGGAATCATGCCAAGATGGATTGCTGGAATGTATCTCTTACGGTTTCTTTGGCTAAGGTCAAACTTATTTAGCGGTGGAGTTCCTCGGTAATTGTCCAGTTTGAAGTTCTTACAGGTCCTCGATCTTGTAGAGAATCATCTTTCAAGAGGCATTCCTAACAGTTTTGGCAAATTTGTTGCAATGATGACAACAAATAGAATAGGTGGCAATGTTTCCTCTTACCACTATAAGGGGTGCATTACAATGACATTTAGAGATCAAGTTGTGGAATATGATACCATACTTAAACTTTTTAAAGGCATGGATCTCTCTGGAAATAAATTATCAGGAGAAATACGAGAACTTGGGAACCTACTTGGCTTGAAAAATCTCAATTTGTCTGAGAATTATTTAACTAGGTTTATCCCAAGATGTCATGGCAATTTATTACAATCAAAGTCCCTTGATTTATCAAGAAATAATCTTTCCGATGGCATCCCATTGTCTTTGTCAAGATTGACATTCTTGAGCAAATTCAATGTCTCTTATAATTATTTATTAGGAAGAATACCAATCGGGAAGCAATTTGATAGTTTTCCAAGTTCTTCATATACAGGCAATCTTATGCTATGTGGAAAGCTGTTAGAGGCCTATGAAAGTGATAAAAAGCAAGAAGTGAATGAAGTCGATTATTCAGAATCAAAAAACAAAGTGGACAATGGCTTCTTATGGTTCTATCTTGGCATGGCACCTGGATTCGTTGTGGGATTTTGGACATTGCAACTGCAGCCACTGATAGGATCTCCATTTCAATGATGTCTAATATGAGAAAGGTCTATCTAGCACGGCATAAGGGTGCAAATGGAGTATGGATATATATGTGCCACCTTACCTTTTTTTTAAGTCAACACAAATATCCATTTGTAATGTTATAGATAGGGATATGGATATATAACTTCAATTTTGATGGGTAGGGATATATAAAAATTTTAAAAATGTGGCGAAAATGGATATAGATATCTTTGTTTTTTTTATGTGCATAAGTATTTTCAATTATTGTTGAACACATCTTTTTAGTGGAAACGAAGACATAGTTATTTCTCTATTTGGGCATGCTACTTATGTTTGTATGTATCTATGCATAAAGATGGATGGAGATTTGGGATGACGAAGATTTTCCTGTAAGTACAACTTACAAACTAGTAGATACAATTTCCTCTAAGAGTGTAGATTGATTTGGAAGTTGGCTTTGTTGCTAACACGAATAAGGAAATCCAGGCCGATGCTACCTGTGTAGATCTTAGAAGTCGATGCCTGTACTTTTATGAGTTGGGATGCAAGATTGCCCTCTATAAGTTTTTAACTGAGATGAGCTGATGTTTATCCTTTGGTAGGGTTTTCCCTAGTCAAGCCTTACAAAACCAAGCATGAAAAATAAGAACTTGCATATTGGTATCACCATTTAGATCTTAACACTGGTTGAATTTTTCAACCCTAGTATTATCATAGTTACTAGCTTCAAGAGAACCTTTTAGCATAGTTTGTTTTCCGATATTTTATTTTCCACTTAAACATAAATTGCTTGGATATTTCATTATCATGATTTTTCAGCCAAGCAAAGAACTGCTTCAAGCTTACACCTCATATTGATGATCTGTTAACGTTGGACTCTGAGATAGAAGCTCAAATCAGAAATTGGAATACGTCGAAACTTGAGACTTCACCCTGGACTAATCTGATTCAAGGTATAAGAAAAATTTGGCATAGTAGGCTAAGACTTGGCAGCTATCCCTTCCTCATTCTAGTGATGAATTAATGACATCCTTTGGAGCTTAAAATTTTTGTAGAGATCATGTTTCTAGCACTAATTTTTTGAATATTGCATGCTGGGCTTTCTTTATGCTGTGGCACCCAAGGCCTCAACCATCCTACTAGGGCTCCTTCCTTTATGTTGTGGCACCCTCTCTGGTCCTAAACTCAACCCCTGCAACCCCTTCAGCCTTTTGCTTTCTCCATATGGGACCATCACTAGGGGGAGCTCCAACACCCATGAGGCCCTCCTCGCTGTCCAGAGCATAATGGTACTCTTAAAATAGGTCATCCTCCATTCTCATCAAGAAGCCATGTGCTCTTTGATCTATTTACTCAGTGGATTGGGGTTGACTTGGTTAACGGTGTGTAGGGACATGTAAGTAGCTCAATGACAGATTTCTATAGGGTGATCAAGTTGGACCCTTGCCAGAAGGCATGTATGCATAGCCCTCCTTTTGCTATGAAGATTCTACAGCATTTGGTATTTTATTGGGATTTTTTATCCTTATGATTCTTGTTAAGTAGAAACTTTGCAAAATTTTAATAAATGCCTTTTGTGATTTATTATAATGGATTAGATAAGATAGACTTTTAGTATTAAGTCACAAAAGTTCACTTCAAATGTGTTTCCATGAATAAATATCCCTTTCCAAATTGCCACCATGTATGGCCCTATTATTGCCTCCTATGCTGCAACAACCATGTAAAAGATACATGTCTCGTATCATTGTTGACAAGCTTAGAATTTCATGTGAGACTAATGCACATTGATGAACTCCATAGCATGTTCTCATTTGTTGAACTTTCCCTTCCCAATAGTATATATTAAATCGAGTTTCTTTGCCATTTCTATGGTGTTGTTCTATGTTGTCCTTTTTTGTTGTTTGCGAGATTGGAACCATTGTATTGTCAGCAACCTTGTTAAGCAATTTGGTATCGAATCATTGATACCAATTGGTAAACATACTATTTCTTGATATGCGCATTTGTCTTGACGACCACACCTTATCATCCGATTTCCATGATTAGATTGAGATCAGTTGGGGATATGATCCTATACATTTCTAGATATAAGCACTCTTTTAGGTTGGATATGAACCTAATATATTGGTTATTTGGTGGCTTTTTAAATCTTGGTTGTTTTAGATGGAATGTGATTTTTTCGTGTTAGATTTGAGGTCATGGTTGATCATGCAATTTGGAAATTAGTTGGTTATAGAGATAGAAAATCATAGATAATAAGAACAAAGAGGTGCATACTTAATCATCAAGGTAGTAGGATGATTCCGATGCTTTCTAGCTTCTTGGTTTGCATCCTATAGTTAATAGGATCATGTCTAAATGCGACGTTAAGATGCTTCAAGCAAATATCAACACAAAGTTAGTTATGTAACAACATAAGTAATTGTATTATAAAGTAAAAAATTTAAGAAGAAACAAACAGAATTAGGAGGCAGAACATGAGACAGGATGTGCTTTTCTTTCAAGAATAATAATCATATGATGTTTGTTCTATAGGGCCTTATATAAAGTTAATAATGGTAGAACATTCTAGAGGGCCTTATATGAAATTAACAATGTTTAGAAATAAGAATGGTATAATATTCTTTAGAGCCATCTATGAAGCTATCAATGTTCAAGAAAAGGCTCTGAACCACTGATGTACAAATTATAGATCCAAACATGGCATCTGCAAGTAGATGCATTCTCATGGAAGCCTTCAAAATGCATAGTCTAATTTCCCAGGCTCTTTAGAACAAGAAGAAAGTTGGCATCATGGAAAACACAAAATTAATTGAAAGTAAAGAACCCAATTTAATTGAGAATTTGGGCCATTTAATGTTTGTGGAAAACCTTTTCAAAAAATGAGAAAGAGAACATTAATTATTGAAAAAAGGAGGTGGTAAGGACTTGAGATATCTCTACTATGCATCCCTTCATTACTCTCCTTTACACAGAACGATTCTTGAACCTTACGGGGAACCATTTCATTTTAATGTTGCTAATAGATTATTCCATGTAAAAGAACAGGCGATCTGAAAATTTTTGTCAACTTACACAAGGTACTTTAGTAACACCTGCTCTAACTTCTAATATAACCTCTCTTCAGGAAAAAAAAAACCTTCTGACATAACCAACAATCGATTAAATATGATCATATTACCCACGTTAGAAGAGAGCATGCAAAACTAAAACTAATTTGATACTTGAAATAGGAAACCAACGCGTGCTAATATTTATGAATGAAATTGAAACTTATAAATAGGTCCAATTTTGGTTTGTATTTCTCCAGCTAAAATGTCAATTTAGAAAACCGTCTCAACTTGTTAATCAGCAACACTAAATAACAAAAATCTTTCACAATAAAAACTATACTAATAAAAAATGAATTCATGTAAAATGTATTAAATAAATTGGTATGTTATAGCAAATGCAATAAATATAGGTCCAACAACTTACAGATAAGAAGAGATTCATTCCAGACACCAAAGATTGAGGGGCATTGGCTACACAATCAACGTAAGGCTTTCCCTCATAAACAGCTACTTTGTCCACAAGGTAAGTGGCCATAATGAAGTCATGTTCAACAACAAAGGTAGTATCCTCATGATTTATTTTTGAGACATGAAAGGAGACCTAGGAGAGCAAATACGCAATATCTTCTCTATCACATACTAGAGGGTAGTATTTGGACCTGTAAATTAAGGTTCATCCTAGGATGATCCATATTCAAGAGAAGAAAAATGGAAACTATACAAATGAGTTGCACTTAGAATGCCTAATACACATGTCATAGAGTACAAAGAAAAGGAAGTAAATTACATCTCAAAATGAATAGAATTTCCAATATATACATGAATACTCCACCAAAGGTCAATTTTTTTAGAACCTTTTCACAAGGACATTGGGATTCTTAAAGAATAGCTTTATTTATTTATTTATTTCCATTGAAAATAGTGGTTGAAATTGTAAATAGCCTAGATCTACAGGTTTCACCATCCAATTGGCTAGTAAGCTGAGATGATTATTCCCCAATTTGAACATTTCATATCGAATAGTAATCTGTAAAGATGGATGCAAATACCATGATGAACAGGGAAGAAGTGAAACCCTGATAAGGGAAAGGAGGTTGTGCAAAGATATGTTCCTGATATCAAATAGTTCAGTCACAGGGTTGTACCATTGTCACCCATATCATGGAGGTTGTGCAATGACCCAAAATCTATTGACTATGCCTACCAGGGCATTTTCAAAGGAAAAAGAATACCAGTGACAACACATATCTTTCATTTCTTCTTTTTTTTTCTTTTTGATATTTGTAAGCTTTCAGTTTCTTTAGCATGACTTTTTGATGACCTATCATCTTCCTGTTTAACCATTATGTGAGCTAGGAATTGGCAACTGAAGTGGGGGAACATATCTACATTGTTGTTTCTCTGTCATTTTTGTCATTGTGAATTATAGGTCACCTATGTCATTTCTTTGAATTTGTCCACATTGACAGCACAATAAGTCTTAATGCTTCATTTAACGTCAACCTACTTTGTTAAATGACATTTTTCATTTTTTTGGTGATACATGTCAACATAATTTCATAGCATGCTTCTCCTCAATTATCTACCTTCTGTTTGGTAAAACTCATTTACTTAGGATATTTGACAGACTTGTTTGAGATAGCAAATTTCTTTGGTATCACTTCTTCAATTGATACAGAAGCCATTCAAGTAAGTAGTCAAGTGCCTCATAGCTTCTTTGCAATGTCAAATGTGGTTTGGTTGCTGGATCATTCTTTTAAGTGTTATAGTATGTATTCAGCATTTCAAATAAATCTCTTTTATGATCATAATGTATGTGATTTTATCCAATATAATTAAGCAATGCCTACCTATTGGATGAATTATGTTTGGTTTTCTTAGTCGTTTTAAGCATTGAGTCATTCATTCCTTATTTAATCATTTGAAATATCTTGTATTCTCATTAGGGAAGGGGCACTTATGAGGAACGAGTTGAGATGCTTTATGTTATTGTAGATCTTGTGGAGGTAAGCTACCATGTTGATTGTCCTGAATGGAGGTTAGATTTTATTTGATAGCTTATTCTGACAATTTTCCCTTTTCTGATGACTTTGGTTGCCTTTCTTGCTGTGGAGCTTTAAGCTGCTTTAGTAACAAAAAGCTCTCCTACATGTTTTCAAGTGTTTGTCCTAACATTTTGTTTATGTGTGTCTATATATAGAACAAACCCTAAACACTTGGGTTTTGGTTACCCCTTCTTTTTAACATTGTATTTTGCAATACAATGTAATTGCTTTTTTAGTTTTGATGAGCAGTTAGCTAAAGATGTTCAATTATTAGATTCTATCACTGAGAGACAAGCTCATATTTTCTCTGATGAATGGAAGCTTTTTCATGTAGATGTCCAGATCCAGTCCATTTTCCCTCCGTATGTTTTTCTATGGAAAGTAAAGCATGAGACCGAGTTCATAAGAAATCTAGAGTTGGTTACATATATATATATATATATTTAAATATTTGCAAGGAATATATAGTGTAATTTGCCCTACTAGGAGGGGGTGACGAAATAATTGCGAAAATAAATATAAACAATCTCACAAAATAGACAATCACACAAGTACACAAGTATTTTTAGGTGGAAACCCAAACCGGATGAAAACCACCACATAACCCTCTCGAGTTAGGATTTTCCGATCAACCAAGTTGATCAAAATCCACTAAACGAATCACTTTAAACGAGGGTGATTCAATCTCAATTACAACCACGCTACTTAAACGAGGGTAGCGTACCTCAACCCCTTCTCTCCACGAGAAGGATTTTGTCTCGCGAAGGAGACGGGAATTCGCAAAGCAAATACCCAACCAAATAACAAAGATAAAATAAACAAGTAATCCTATAGAGCCAACAAAGTAATTTTAAACCTAGCTTCTATAGGAATTAGGAAACTCCCCTTTGCAAGGAGTGCGTCGAGTTGATGACGCGGTGCGTGAGCCACGCGACGGCGCAACTTCGCTCTCGTGAACTACGGCGGGAGAGCGGGTGCGCAAAGCTTGATGCTCTCAAGATGATGGAACTTGAGCTTGGAGAGCAAGAGCTTGTTTTCTTGGACACAAAAGAGTGGAACTATGTTGCTTAGGTGTGTCTAGGTTTCTCTTGGTATGTGTTGGTATGTAAAGGCTCCCTTCTATTTATAGAGGCCTTAGGAAGGCTTTGGAAGGCTTAGAAAAGCTTCCATAGCCGTTGGGTACAAAGCCCAAGTGAATCAGCCCGAAATCAGGAACAATCATTGCACTGACAGGCTTATCAGACGTCTAATTCTGGCATCAGACGTCTGGAAGTTCTCTTTAAGACATCTGATTTCAAGGTCAGACGTCTGATTTTGGGTGGGTCACTTCCTGACTTGGATCAGATCTAAACAGGGTTCTAGCGCAAGTCCATCAGACGACATACAGGACGTCTGGAACTATGTCTGGACATCTGGAAACCTACTTTTTCTGTGGGAATGGATTTCCAAACGTTGCAATGGCTAGAAAATCTCTGAGAAGAGATTTTGGGTCAGCCGAGGCAAAACGGTCAATTATCAGACGTCTGGAAAGTCCTATGGACGTCTGATAAGGCTCTAACGGTCACATTCTTGACTGTTCGCTAAGCCAGCCAACGGTCCACTAATTGGACGTCTGGCAAAGTCATCAGAAGTCTCCTGAGACGTCTGGTCTAAGGTCTGGACGTCTGATTTCATCAGACAGAACACTAAGTCCAGCCTAATAGTTATCAGACGTCTGAAACAACAGTCAGACGTCTTAAAACCCTTTATCAGACGTCTGATTTGGGAATTAGACGTCTGGAAACTCTGTTTGAACCCTATATTGGTTTTCTAAGTTCTCTACAGAAAACCTAAGTATCCTAGGGTTGTGCCGGTGTTCCTAGGACTACTGTTAGGGTACTTTGAGGCTCTTTAACATAATGTTCTAAGGAAATAAAAAGAGCAACCAAAATAAAGATAAAAGTACATGAAAGGATTAAACAAAATTCTATCCTATTCTTCTTGTCCTTCCATCTTAAATCTAGCGCTCCTCGCGAATCTCCTCTGTTCTCCATCAAGCTCCTCCAATCCGTCCTGGATGCGAGCTCGAATTCCGTCTAAATACGTCTACATTTGCAATTGACCTGAAATCTAAGACTCCAAGTGCAAATGTTAAATGACACGTGTTTTGTTATCATCAAAACAAATGATCGTGGTGCTCTAGCACCAACAATCTCCCCCTTTTTGATGATGACAAAATCATAAATAATAGTAGAAAATCCTCCCCCTTTTTGACATTATCAAAAAGGTTTAATTAATTTTACATTTCCTATAACTCCCCCTTAAAACATACTCTTCTATAAATTTCTTTTGACAAAGGTAATGTCCTCCCCCTTTTTTATAACAACAAGATAGCTATTATTTTTCTCCCCCTTTCTAAAGAAAATTTAGCTAACTTGCATCTCCCCCTTAAAAATTAGCTCATAAATTTTAACTCCCCCTATCTAAATGCTACTGATAAACAAAGATAGGGTCAAGAATTTTTACCTCACCTACCATGACCAATAAAATGGCCCGAATGGTGGTGGTGGATGCCACATCGGATGGAGCTCCCATCCGTAGCTTGGAGGCCCGGGCATCGGCGTCGGTCTCCAGTCTGGTGGTCGACGTGCAGCGGGTCCATCGTTTGTTCGCCGTCTCGTCGGTCTTCTTGTTCTCCTCCTTGGTCTACTCTTTGGTTCTCCCAACTTGAGTTGACCAGCTTTGAGTTTGTAGGTCCAGTCCTTTGTGTTGTAGTTATTATGACCTACAAAATAAGATTATAATTCTTTCTTTGGTATCCAAGTGGGCTTGGATCCGGATCTGTTAGCGGGTCTCCTTGACGGAGATCCTTTCTCAACCTTAGGGTTATATAGGTTATCTACCCTATTTATCAATTTATTTGATTTCTCCCTAAGACATGCAAGTTCATTTTCTATAATATTCATCTTAGTCTTTAAATCAGAAATTTCTATTTTTAGATTAACATTTTCCTCATTCAATTTATTATTTTCATTGATGAGGTTTTGATTTTCTAATAATAGGTTATCATTCTTAGGACTAGCTTCTAGATCCTTAAGTTTTATTTCTAACCTATCATTTTCAGATTTAAGAAAACTAAGATTCTTTTTCATGTTTTTGTTTTCTATTTTTAGTGATTTACTAAGCTCATACAACTCATTAAAAGCATCTTGTAAATCCGAGTTTACCTCATTATCGCTGTCGCCATTGTCGTCGTCACTATCTCCGATTGCCATGAAACCAAGGCACGCGATTTCCTTCTCCCCGAGATCTTCTTCCGAGCTCGTCTCCTCATGAGTGCCTTCCAACCTCGTCCATATCTCGTGGGCGGTGGTGCACTCTTGGATTCGTTCGAATTCCTTTGGACTCAACGCGCAATACAAGGCATTCATTGCCTTTGCGTTGAGGTTGAGATTCCGAACCTGATCTTCTGAGTAACCTCTTGCGGGTTTCTTGGGAATCACAAATGCGGATTCGCATTTTTCCCACACCCAGAAGTCGTAGGCCTACAACCACATAGTCATACGATTTTTCCAATAAACAAAATCTATACCTGCAAAGTATGGTGGTCGCGAGGTATCGTGTCCTTCAGTGCACACGAACGCTTTTCCCTCCATATCTGGATCCTCGCCGGTTTGTAATGCCGATAACGCGAGACTTGCTCTGATACCAATTGTAATTTGCCCTACTAGGAGGGGGTGACGAAATAATTGCGGAAATAAATATAAACAATCTCACAAAATAGACAATCACACGAGTACACAAGTATTTTTAGGTGGAAACCCAAATCGGGTGAAAACCACCACCTAACCCTCTCGAGTTAGGATTTTCCGATCAACCAAGTTGATCAAAATCCACTAAACGAATCACTTTAAACGAGGGTGATTCAACCTCAATTACAACCACGCTACTTAAACGAGGGTAGCGTACCTCAACCCCTTCTCTCCACGAGAAGGATTTTGTCTCGCGAAGGAGACGGGAATTCGCAAAGCGAATACCCAACCAAATAACAAAGATAAAATAAGCAAGTAATCCTATAGAGCCAATAAAGTAATTTTAAACCTAGCTTCTATAGGAATTAGGAAACTCCCCTTTGCAAGGAGTGCGTCGAGTTGATGACGCGGTCCATGAGCCACGCGACGGCGCAACTTCGCTCTCGTGAACTACGACGGGAGAGCGGGTGCGCAAAGCTTGATGCTCTCAAGATGATGGAACTTGAGCTTGGAGAGCAAGAGCTTGTTTTCTTGGACACAAAAGAGTGGAACTATGTTGCTTAGGTGTGTCTAGGTTTCTCTTGGTATGTGTTGGTATGTAAAGGCTCCCCTCTATTTATAGAGGCCTTAGGAAGGCTTTGGAAGGCTTAGAAAAGCTTCCATAGCCGTTGGGTACAAAGCCCAAGTGAATCAGCCCGAAATCAGGAACAATCATTGCACTGACAGGCTTATCAGACGTCTAATTCTGGCATCAGACGTCTGGAAGTTCACTTTAAGACGTCTGATTTCAAGGTCAGACGTCTGATTTTGGGTGGGTCACTTCCTGACTTGGATCAGATCTAAACAGGGTTCTAGCGCAAGTCCATCAGACGACATACAGGACGTCTGGCACTATGTCTGGACATCTGGAAACCTACTTTTTCTGTGGGAATGGATTTCCAAACGTTGCAATGGCTAGAAAATCTCTGAGAAGAGATTTTGGGTCAGCCGAGGCAAAACGGTCAATTATCAGACGTCTGGAAAGTCCTATGGACGTCTGATAAGGCTCTAACGGTCACATTCTTGACTGTTCGCTAAGCCAGCCAACGGTCCACTAATTGGACGTCTGGCAAAGTCATCAGACGTCTCCTGAGACGTCTGGTCTAAGGTCTGGACGTCTGATTTCATCAGACAGAACACTAAGTCCAGCCTAATAGTTATCAGACGTCTGAAACAACAGTCAAACGTCTTAAAACCCTTTATCAGACGTCTGATTTGGGAATTAGACGTCTGGAAACTCTGTTTGAACCCTATATTAGTTTTCTAAGTTCTCTACAGAAAACCTAAGTATCCTAGGGTTGTGCCGGTGTTCCTAGGACTACTGTTAGGGTACTTTGAGGCTCTTTAACATAATGTTCTAAGGAAATAAAAAGAGCAACCAAAATAAAGATAAAAGTACATGAAAGGATTAAACAAAATTCTATCCTATTCTTCTTGTCCTTCCATCTTAAATCTAGCGCTCCTCGCGAATCTCCTCTGTTCTCCATCAAGCTCCTCCAATCCATCCTGGATGCGAGCTCGAATTCCGTCTAAACACGTCTACATTTGCAATTGACCTGAAATCTAAGACTCCAAGTGCAAATGTTAAATGACACGTGTTTTGTTATCATCAAAACAAATGATCATGGTGCTCTAGCACCAACATATAGAACTATGATGTCTAGGAATTTTGCAACCTCATTAAATTTCCCAATTATAGTGTTTTAATGGTTTCTAGCTTTCTTTTTTAATGAATTGTGTCAATTATGAAAAGGACTTGATGGTGGCTCCATTAGTGCCTTTATAATATAGAGGTTATTCTATTTTTGCTTTTGAGGAACATGGCCAAGTAGATGGACTTGTGCCTTGTTGTGTGGACAGATGGAATTTATGTTATCAGTGCCAACTGCTAAGTTTTTAATTGATCACTTGGCCCTGGTTTTGTGAATTCTTTACAAGAAATCAACTTGAATCATGAAGTAGTTATCCTTTCTGCAATGATTTTTTCATTGATACCATGCTTAAGAAAAGTTTCCAAACTGCTTAAATGGAACCTTTAGTACCAACTCCCCAAAAGTACAAATTATTACCTAGAACCACTTTAGTTTCAAGCTCAACTATCTACCTTTGTCAATCTTCTCCACTGGTTTGTTAAGGTAATGACCACATAACTATGCATTATGCAGGCCTCATATTTCAGAACTTGAATTAAAGCTGATAGAGTAGTCAAAAAAGCTTACCAAATTTAGCAATTATATCTCAAGAAATTCACATATAATCTCACTATAGGCCATGTTACTTCATTCCTAACAGTGCTCCTTTATCAATAATGGGCAACACCGACCATAAACAGTTGGAAATCTACTATTTAATCTTGATTTTACGTCAAGTTCTGTGACATATGGGAAAGCTATATTTATTGTCACCCTTGTGCTTTTCTATCATGTATATATCTTTTTATTGGACTCGAAGGATGATTTTCCTAATGAAAATATGGACCAACAAATTCTCATATTGATCTAGGCAGATAGGATTTTGTCTTTTTGAACACTCTGATATATGCAAGTGTTGTAGTGGGGTGTGCCCACTTGCATCTCTCTCATAGATAATTGTATGCATGTGATGTAGTGGGGTATGCACACTTAAATGTAAATATAAGTATATTTTTTGTAATTGTTATGCTAAACAAGTACTTTTTTGAGTAAAATGCTAGATTGTAGGAAAAATTTTGTCGAATTTTTTCTTAGAAATCATAAATTGTAGGAAAACTTAGTATACTTGTTACAAGTAGATATACACATCGACCACAACTTAAATACATATGATTAAACAATAGGAAATGAGCACAATAGGATTGTAGACATGGATCTATAGTAGACATGGATATATAATGATTAATTATTATGTGGAAAGGTAATTACTTATACTTAGCCTTTTTTACATTGTAAATATTTTTAAATCTCATTGTTTTTCATTTATAGTTATTTTTACATTGTAAATATTTTACTAGAATTTCCCCCCTTAGCCTTTTAAATTGGAGATTGTGCTATTGCTACTGTTATTTTTTTACTAATTTGATAGGATTTGATTTACTTGAGGAGATTTTAAGACTTTAGATTGGTTTGGATTAGCTTGAAACCTTTATTGTACTAGTTGAGCAATGTGGCCTTTTTTGTTGCCCTACATGACCCTAGACTACCTTTTCTGTCCTTGCAGTGCAGCTGTCATGACAACATATTTGATGAGAAGTAACAGAAATCTTTAGAAGGTTTTTCTCATAGAACTGTTGCTGGATTTGCGTTGAGCCCATTTTACATTCAAATTGATTTTTTCATGTTGTGTAGATGCATTCAAGTCGTTGAGACAATTTTGTGAAAATGTTTGTCCCAATGATGGTTTTTTAGATCAAGTTGAGGCCTTTTAATCTCAATTTTGAGTTGAAGTTTCTATATGCAATTTGAGTTTTGGAGTATGATATCAAGTAGCAGTGTATGCCTAACACATTCTTACTAGCGGTTAAAGATGTTTGAGTTTGAGGATATGGGCTTCAAAGTAGATTATTCAAGCCCCATCTACAGGTATTTTCAGCTGAAAGTATTGGGTAAGTTATCTTGTGCCCATTTTCTTTAGATTATTCTACAATCTTTGTTCATTCTAGTATTAACATTACCTTGAATCTTCTATAAATTATCTTGGCCTACTGTTGTCATTTTGAATTATTTTTATGTCCCTTAGCAAGATTTTCCTTCATTATCTTTTTACTCATGAAATTTTTTTACTTTATTTTATTTTCGGAGACTTTATCAATATAATAAATCTGGTGGTGTTTATTTTTGTCACATTGTTATCTTTCTTCTCCAATAAAATAACTGTTACTACATTGAATCACTTGTTTATACATATAGTTATGTTTGAGAATGTCATTGTGAGTTGCACTATAAGTTATCATATAGTCTATTTGAAAATGTTGCTTGTAGTTACATACATCTTTGCAAAAACATATTTGCCAAGATTTCGGTGTCAAAAGACCCTTTTGCATTATGTTTATATTTTATACACTCCGGCGCATCCAAGGTTGCAAATGAGGTTCTACTGGCATTTGAAGGTAACACTTCATCTTATTATAGTAGGTCTTAGGTTAATCATGAACCTTAGGGTTGGAATTGAATGTAGATTAATATGCAAATATATGCAAGTGTTGTCCACTTGCTTCTCTCTCATAAATAATTGTATGCATGTGATGTAGTGGGGTGTGCCCACTTATTTCTAATAGAATATCATGTAAATATAAATATAAGTAGATTTTCCATAATTGTTATGTTAAATAGGTATTTCTTTGAATAAACATTAGACTATAAGGAAAATTTTGTCAAATTTTTTTCTTAGAAGCCATAAATTGTAGGAAAACTTAGTATATTCCTTACAAGTAGATATGCACATTGACTACAAGTTAGATGCATGTGATTAAACAACATGAAATAAGAACATTAGGGTTGTAGACACGGGTCTCGATGTAGAAGACATGGATATATAGTGATTAATTATTATGTTGAAAGGTAATTATTTATTTCTTTTTTCATTTATAGTTCGACTTTTATTTAATTGTTATTGACTTTATGTTATGATGTTGCAAATGTCGAGGATATGCTTTAAGAGGTCACTAGAGCCAAAGCATGTTGAGGATGTTATTGACCTCAACGTTAGTCACACAAATCATCTAGCTAGTGAGTGGAAGAGGTGGAGGCTCAAGATCCATAGATCGTGACAATAGTGATGACATGCCTCCTACTTGCATGGCTCCGGAGGTCTATAAATTGTTTTTATTTCTTTGTCTATTGAACTTTTTGTTAAACTATGCTCAAAATCTTATGTTGTAAAACATGCATATACTCTAGACTTTAAGATGTTAAGTTAGATTAGTATAGTGTTGAATTAGAAAATTTTATTGTGAGAAACAGATGTATATATGGTGGTCTTAGATCGTGACTTTTTTGGATTGTCAAGTTCTTATTTTAGTATATGTAAAGAAATGATTTCAATATTTTTTTGAATGTGAAATGTAAATGTTAATTGTGATTTCACTCACTTTATAAGTGTTTGTTGTGATTATGGTAACATGCACATATAGGAAATATGAGTAGCAGGAATGGAAAAAAAAAGCATCTTATATGATCTTAAGATGACGTTAAAATATCGTATAAAATGTTTAAATGCGATGTTTAAATGTCATCTAAAGTAGTCTAAAATGAGGTTTAAACATTGTTAAAAATGCATAAAGTGACATTTAAACCTCATTAAAATATGTGTAAACATTATCAAATGATCGTTGAAAGTTTAAAATAGGATAAAAAAGATAATTAAACATCATCAAAATAAGTATAAGATAACTTTTAAATGTTTTTTTAAGTTATCTAAAGTAACATTTAAACATCTCAATAGGATGAATAAAAGGACATTTAAATGTTGCTAAAAGAAGTATAAGATGACATTTAGGTGTCTTTGAAAGCTACCTAAAGTAACGTTTAAACATAATAGTAGAATGTATATTAGGAATGTTTAAACATCACAAAAAAAGACATAAGATTACATTTAAACGTAACTAAAAAAGATATAACATGACGTTTAAATTCTTCAAAAGCTACTTAAAGTCACATTTAAACGTTAATCTAGAATGCATAAGATGACATTTAAACGTTGTTAAAAGTTATATATGATGACGTTTAAGCGTTAGTGAAAGTTACCTAAAATGATACTTAAACGTCATTGTAGGATAAATAAGGTGACATCTAAACTTCACTAAAAGTGATATAAATGACATTTAAATGTCCTTAAAAGCTATTGAAGTTAACATTTAAATATCAATATAAAATACATAAGATGTTTAAACGTTGTTAAAAGTTATCTAAGATGACGTTTAAGCATCGATGAAAGTTACCTAAAATCATGCTTAAACGTCATAGTGGGATAAATAAGGTGATGTTTTAACGTTACTAAAAGAGATATAACATGACGTTTAAGGGTTTTTAAAAGCTACCTAATGTAACATTTAAATGTCAATATAGAATGTGTAAGAGGACGTTTAAACGTTGTTAAAAGTTATATAAGATGACGTTTAAACATCTTTAAAATCTATCTAAAGTAACGTTTAAACATCACGATAGTATACATAAGGAGACGTTTAAACGTCACTAAAGATTTCGTACAAACTTAAGGAAAAGTTAAAGCAATGTTTAAATGTTTTCAAAATTACTTAATGTAACGTTTAAATGTTACCTTATGTAAGAAATGGTGACATTTAAATGTCTTCTTAGTTATTCTTTAGAGACATTTTAACATCATCGAAAGATATCTAAGATGACGTTTGTATAGGTTTGGTTATGTAGTGGGACTTTTATGAGACATTTAAATGTTACCTTAAATGTTATAGGCGATGTTTATTTAACATCAGCCAAATTCATTTAGGTGACGTTTGATTTTTAGCATCGAAATCGATCTAAGACGATGCACCTAAGGAGCCGTTTATGGTGACATTTTCTTAATGTCTACAAAAATTTATGGTAATGTTTATTTTACTTGTGGTGACATTAAATAAATGTCACCTTAGGTCTTTTTTGTTGTAGTGTAAATATAGGCATTTAGACTTGGAAGCTCGTATACTATATTTGAGAGCGCTCTCATTCCTTTCCCTTGCTTTCTTTGGAGCACTCTCCTCTGTCCTCCTTTCCCTCTTCACTTCCCCTTGCTCTCCTTCTCTTCTCCCTTTGGACCTCTCTTCCCCTTTGCTCTGATGAACCCTTCCTCCTCCCCATCTTCAGAGGGGAACCAGAAGGCTCTTCTAGCTCCTATGGAAGTTCCTCCTGGGTGAGGTACTGTAGGGGAGGGATCGACCTTCTTTTGAGTTTTCTTTATTTCCTTTCAATTTCTTTTGCTATGTGTGGGGTGTGTGGTGTGGCATTGCTGCTTTTGTTCTTTCACTTTCAATCTCTTGGTTTCTTTGTGGTTTTTCACTCTTGCATTCCTACTCTTCCTTGGTTGAGGGGATTCATCGAATCTCAGATTAGCTTCAGCCTTCCTTAGTTAGTTGCAGGGGAAAGGCTTCGAGAGCCCTCTAGGGTTCCTCTTCTTTTCATGTTCTTGTTTGATCATTCTTTTTCCTATTTTTGCCTCTTTTCCTTTCTTTCCTTTCTTTTGTTTGGTTCTGGTGGCTCTTGGGTGAGCCAGATCGCCTATGTCGGTGTACCTAGGTAATGATTGATGATAACGTCATCATCAGTCATAACTAGCTCTAATTAGTTAGAATCAAAAGACAAATGCTCCTACATAACCGCCAGAGAGTCGTAATTCATTTCATATTCTTTTTTAGAGAAATACATTAAAGTAGGGGTAAATCTACAATTTTAACAACACATCCTAAATGCAAAGTAACCATGAGTTTTCCTAGTGTTTAATTAAAGTTCAAATGATCATAAATGTCTAATAAAAGGGTTCGTGCAGACAAAAATGGATTTTTCAAGCATTTCGAGAATTAACGGACACCCAAAACCTTAATTTTAGACCCACTTAATTAATAGAGGTTCTGGTCAAGATAAATTCATCTAAATCTTCTAAAAATTATATAAAAATATTCCATAAGATTTGGTATCCTTTATTTGACCATCTGAACCTATTTTGACCTAAAATAAAGTCTCGAACGAAAAGTTTCCCTAATTTGGGTTTCTACGTAAATTACCAAGTCAAACTTGATCAAAAACAAAATCTGACTTCACTAACAAAATCCTTCGGTCAAAATTAGTTTTTAACCAAAATTTGGACCCAATTAGTGATCATCTTGACCTAGTTTGCATTTTGGTCCAGTTTGACTCTTCTTCTCTAAAAAAAGCCCCTCAGCTTCCAAAATCTACTGCGAACAGCCCCCTAACTTTTTCATCTTCTTTGCATTCAGGTCCCCACAGCCATTTCCCTGTGAACACACCTACAGCCAACCTTCAATCAAGGAGTTCTCCCTGATTTCTCACCTAATCTCTTCCAAAATTGGAAGAACTCCTGAGAGAATCCTTTTCAAATTGAGCCACATCTTAGGCTATGATTTATACCCAAATCCTCATGCGAACCCTTTGAAATCAAGGGTTTCCTATTTCGTGAAAGCTCCAAGCTTTCAATCTTGGTTTCGAAGCTTGGAACGACCCCCTGAACCCTATAAAAGGACCGACAATGCAAGGTCGTGCTCCTTAGCTTGGTTTGGGGGTCGGAATCCCCTTCTTTTCTCCCCGACCTCCATCTCCACCAACTCCGACGACCCTCATTGACTACCTTCTTCGCTCACCATCACAAACAATAGCCAACAAAAACTTCTTCCTCTCGCTCCTCCACGCATCGCAATACTAGCGAGTGTCGCCTAAACCCCCTCGTCATTGTCGCTTCCCCTTACCCCCTGGAGATTTCGTCTTCTTCCAGTCCGACGTACCACCAGCAAGGACCATCCTCCCCTTTCGTCTGTTAGAGTTAGGTTAGTTAGGTTTCTCTCCCTTTCTACTTCATTGCCTCACTTTATATCTCTGTTTCGACCTCCGATGCCGCCTTACGCCCTCTATCTTCCCCACGCACAACCGAGCTCCGACGAAGCCTCCACAGGCCACCAAACACCTTGCCATAAAGCCCAAAAGCATCACCACACCTCTGCGAACTAAACACCTCTTCCTATTTCATCTTCTAGCCACTCTCGCGACCCACCGAACTCACCCACCTTCATGCTCCTCCTTCGACTCCGACACACCGCCACATGCACTCACAAGCCACGAGACCACCACCACAAAATTTGTCATTCTTCAACGAAGCCCAAGAGCTGCTTAATGAGGGCTTTCAAGCCCATATTCATGTCTTCAGGTCACACTGGCCATCCGCTGCCACCGCCTCCTTCCCCGACTCCATTTGACCTCCTCCAGCCTTGAGACAACTTGATGCAACTCCCAGGCCATGTGGAATCGTTCCAGGAAGGCTTCCAGGTTGTCAATTGAAGACCCTGTCCTCAACAGCTACGCAAATTGGAAGGAGCTTCTTCAGCTACATTTCGGGAAGAAGAGGGTGGGATATAGTCCCACCTCATGAATGCTCGAGCTGCTGGCTACACACAAAAGTCATTTATGCCCTTACCTGACTGCCCATGTACACAAGGGTCAAGTCCCTCCTCATCCTAGCCACGCACACCTCGGCTACCTCTCACACCCGGTAGCCCTGGTCAACCGGATCCCCGAATACCCAATTATGCGCCTGGTTATCTGAGAGAAAGAACGAAGAAAGGAAAGAGAGATAGAGAGCAGGGGTGGGGGTTTTGCTCTCTGAAGGTGTGGCTTAACACTTAGTCGCTGAAGGCCCCTTGTGCTTGTAAAGGAGAAAAGGAAGAAAGGGAAGGCCCTGAGAAGAAGAGAAGAAGGAGAAGGCTCGTGTAGAAAGAAAAAGAAGGCTTTGAGAGCCTTGATCACTTAAGTCGTCTGGTGCTTGATCCTGTCGTCTGAAGATACTGTGGCCACTTATCTTGCGTGGCATTTATGATTGATGATACTGTTAGAATATTTGAGTAGTTAATATATGCTTAATTAAGGCTAATAATTGGTGATCTAAATCACCATTATTTTATCTTACATTACTTTTTATCATTGTGATCTATTGAAATATTCAAGCTTATAATTGAATATCAATTTGAGTAGATATTATTCATTGAATATCTCTTTTGTGCTTCAATTATGGTGCTCATTTATATGCAATTAAAGATTAGCGTGTGAATTCCATATTTGCTCCATGTGTTCGACCTCGGACTTCATTTCTTGATTTCAAGTTTATAAATTTTATCTGTTTGAAAGCTATTTGTTGAGTATACTACAACGCAATTTCCTAAACTCAACGAAAAGCTCGATAACAATGATCCGCTTATCTTCGGGCGACTTGGTGAGTCTGCCCCTGACAAGCCTTCATTTTCTTCGGCCATGGTTGGACCTGGTCCATCTGGACCTTCCTCTTTTGTGGAGCTCACACTCCCTATTTGCCAATAGGTGTTCCAGGATGGGATTTTTGGTATGTTCTTTTCCTCGATGGAGGTTTCTGAGCAAGGACATGGGCTCTCTTCTTCACTTGTTGCCTATTGTTGGGGTCCTAAGCCCTCTTTTCAATCTCTTCAAGACATTCTTTCCAAAAAGGTGTCTCTTTCTGCTGGTTTCTCTATACTTTCTCTTAATTGAGGCTTTGGGTAATTCATTGCAAGTTATATTTTGATTTTTGCAAGATCTATTTGTTGAGTTCTGTGGTTGTAGACTGTATGAGGCTGCAATTTGTTAAGTGGTCCCTAGGTTTTCGTACTGACACGTTAGTTTCATCTCCTTTGATTTGGCTGGATTTTTTTTGCTTGAATCTCCATCTTTTGTATCTGAATGCTCTATTGTCTATTACTTATCAGATTAGGAACTCGATCTTTGTTGATCCCTATACGGTGTAGGGTTTTCGTCCAGGTTATCCTAGTGTTTCTATTGAGATAGATCTTCTTTCTTCTTGCCCTGACTTCGTATGGATTTTAAAGGGGAGGATATTTTTAAGCTAAGGGTGGCCTATTGTAAAGACCCGTCCCACTTTTAACCTTTTAAGACGTCTGGAGTCTCAGTCAGACGTCTGTCTAGACGTCTGGACCCTTTCCCGAACGTCTGAAAGTGAAATTTATGTACGCATACTGCGCCGTGTGCACGCGCCGCACACAGGGCCTTCTCCTCTCTCCTTTTTCCTCCTTTTTCCCCCGAACCCTAAGCCCCCACTCCATCTATAAAAACCCCTCCCCTCCTCTCCACTCCACACACTGCCACCACCCCCACCTTTACAGCCGCGAGAGGAGGTGAGCGAGGGAGAGCGAGAGGGTGAGGAGGAGAGTGCAACAGGAGGAGGAGGAGGCCGAGGTCGGAGAGCTCTGGTGGAACCTCAACGGAGCTCGCACAGCCACCACAGGTGCGTGCAAGAGGAGAGAGTCCGGAGAAGCGGCCTCGACCACCTGCAGCAGCTGGAGCTGCGGCGGAGCGAGGAGAAGTGCGGCGAAAAGCACTGAGAGCGGGTTCTGGTACTGGAAATTTTCCAGTATCAGACATCTGGAGTGGAGTCCAGACGGCTGGTGGAGCATCTGGACGTCTAGAGTTAAGACCAGATGTCTGAAAGCTCATTTATTGCGTAGCTATGTTCTTTTCGCGGTTACGGCCATGCAGGCCGCACCACAGAAGGATTTGTCGAGCCTAATTTTGGTGGTTGCGACTGTCATACGCAGGAGCATCCTTGGGAAAGAGCGCAAAAGGCTCTCCTACGCACTTTCAAATGTCTGATCAGCTCACCAGATGACCGGAGGTGTTTCTAGACGACCGGAGAAGTGGTCCGACATCTGGAACTGCTTTCAGACGATCGCAAAGGAGGCCTGGACATCTGAGGACACCGCAGGGACTTGAGGTGAGGTTCTGTATCTTTTAAGACGTCTGGACTTGTTCCCAGACGTCTGATTTTGGTCAGTAGACACATTTTTGACCCGTTTGGGGTCCAATCAGGATCCGTTTTAAGCAAACGAAGTACCTGTAGTTTCCTTGCGAGTTTCTCTACGTACTAAAAACATTTATACACTGTCCTGAATCCTCCTTTTGTGATGTATTCCTTGATATAGGGTTTCGGCTTACTGCTTGTCTGGGGCTCGCAAAGACTCCCGGGTCTATGGTTCGAGCCCCTAGTACTCCCGAATTGTCTGGTAGAGTGATTTAATACTTTTAATAATGTTCAAATAAGCATGTATTGTAGAATTAACTAACTGGAACCCTAGGATGTGGCATGAACCCTAGGGTAGAGAAATGAATGCACTGTTTGGTACTTATATGCAAAATTGAGATAAACTACAAGCAATTGCCTGTGAAATAATTATGGGTTGCCTGTTAGAATTTGAGCTGCATGTATTTTATAATCAATTTCCTGTGAAATCACCAGTGGCATGTTTTGAATTATGGGAACACGAGCTGCCTGCATATAATGAGAACTGAATTGTAAATGGTGGAATCTGGATCAGAATAAACGTGGAGAATGTAAGCATGAACCCTACGGGGAATTAGGAGTAGAACTCCTGTGGTTAGTTGGAAACCTAAAATGGTAGGTGGGAAGTGTGCTGG
This sequence comes from Thalassia testudinum, assembly GCA_037157565.1. Classification (NCBI taxonomy): domain Eukaryota; kingdom Viridiplantae; phylum Streptophyta; class Magnoliopsida; order Alismatales; family Hydrocharitaceae; genus Thalassia; species Thalassia testudinum. Next base: position 7,194,405 of record JAZHRO010000040.1, on the reverse strand, counting down.
TCCTTGTGTACATGGTACCATGGAAAGCAACTGTCCCCTTTTAGTGTAGAGCGGAGCTAGCCTCCCTTGGATTGTGACCCAGGGTTAGGATTGGCCACTCTACACCGACTCCTGTCGGCCCTCGCGTACGCAGTACCGAGGCGAGCTATTAGTGTAGGGAGAGAGCTAGCCACCCCACGGGACCCGGGGTTAAGCTAGCCAACCTACACTGACTTTTTTTGGCCCTCTTGGCAAACCGGGGTAGTAAGACGAGGGTGCACAGACTGTGGAGGGGCAAGACCCCTGTTTGGTTCTGAGGGGCGAGACCCCTGTTTCTGAGAGGGCTAGGCCCTATATTGTTCCATGCTGTACTTTGGGCGTACCCGCTAGTGGAAACGACTCACCGCGTGTTAATGCGGGGTAGCTACCCATGCACTTATCACGCATGTCGTAGTCACCGCTACGTCTTGACAGTGACCTCGGGGTGGTTGACTGGGTGTAGGACTACCACGGGGGACTCTTTCAGCCAGGAGAGCACCACGTGTATCTTCTACTCTTCGGAAAAGACTGCAATCAAGATCGTTCCCACGAGGAACATGAAAGATCAAGAATATCTGAAAGTTTGAGAAAAATGGGTGAAAAGGAAATACACATAAAACAAATAAATAGAAAAAAAAAGAATTAAACTTGCTGCTTTTATTATTTGAGATAGTGTAGATACCACCCTACTCAGCATTCGCTGACTCTGTCATTTCATAACACTGTTTAGGACCAGGAGTTGAGCAGCCCGAGCTTCCAGCTGCAGAGGATGCTGGGCCCAATCGAGCTCAGCCGTAGTTTCAGCACTTTCTCGTTGTTTCCCCTTACTGTTGTAGTGAGTTTCAGACTTTTAGCTACTATTGTTGTTATTGTTACTTTCGTTTCCATTGTTTCTGTTGTTGTGGTGGTATGTAATGGAACAGCAGTTTTATTTTCCTTTACTGCTTTGTACGTTTTTACTGCTTAGTTATATTGCATGTGTGAATGTGGTTTACTTTCTTGCTTTTTGGCTATTTCTTGTTAGACGACTGGGTCTTGGGATTAGTCGAGGTGAGCCGATCTCGGGTCCTGTAGGGATCCGGGAACTGAGTCATAACAAGATGGTATCAGAGCAAGGTCGTCCCGAGAAATGAACCAATTAGCTTGAGAATAACCACTCACATGCATATAACTAGGATAGCCACTACAACGTACCGTTTTGATGTTCGTTTTCGAGTCTTCTCTCGATGTAATTTTGTATCGTTGACACTCTTGTTCTATTTTTCGTGTCTTTTTGCAGGAGATGCCTCGTCGGAGAGTTCCTGAGGCAGGCCATGGACGTGGCCATGAATAAGGTCGGAGGGGCAGACGTGTCAGGCTTGGGATCAATGCTGCCCCATCTCTCCTCCTGAGCATCTAGTCCCAGGACCTCATCCAGTTGATTCGAGAGATCGTCTGAAAAGAATTTCAGCTTCCGCCTACTCCGTTGCCCCCTCATCTTCCTTCCAAGGGTGTAGAGGGGGAGCCCTCCATGGGACGACAGAGTCACCGTAGCGCCAGGCGAGTCAGGGGAGATCAGAGGAGGCCCTACCAGCTGACATACCCTCAGGACCGTCGGGAGAGGAGGCACATGGTGCCCGCAGGAGAGCTATGTCGTTCTGTGGGATCACTAGTGGCCTTTAGGGGCCCCAGACAGGGACCAGCTGTCAACATCAGACCCCCACCCAGTCACCAGGAGGGACAGACTGAGGGAGGAAGCCGTATCCCTCTCTGTTATCAGTGTGGCCAGTCGGGCCACTTGAGGAGGGACTGTCCCTTTAGGACTGAGGCATACCAGATGCTCCCAACATCAAGTATTGGAGGCCGATCTGGCGACCACAGCTACCAGCCACGAGGAGGATACCGACCAGCAATCACTCGCCCAACCCCGAGCTTAGCTATTTTGTCTGCACCCAGGATTGAGAGGCGTCCCAACGCCTTGACTCACGAAGATGCCAGAGTTTCAGTTTCTACGGTGGCAGGTATGGTTACGATTTCTGGCCTTTTTGGATTACGTATTTTTCTTGTTTCTGGTACACGTACTTCTTTGTTCCATAAGTTTATCACTAGTTTGGGGTCCAATAGCACTCTATTAGGGGATCCGTTGTGATCAAAGGCCAGGTAGCAAGTTGTTGTAGCCAAGGAGGTCTACACGAACTGCGAGGTTAGCATAGGGGGACACAGCCTCCCTGTTGATCTGATTGTGATCCAGATGGAGGATTTCGACGTGATACTGGGGATGGACTGGTTGTCTGCCTATCACGTCCTGGTGGACCGTTTCAGGAGGAAGATCATTTTCTCCATGCCAGAGTTACCTCCTTTTGAGTTTTACGGACAACCGGTGGACGAAGGTTTTAGATGCATCTCCGTGCTTCGGGTAGCGAGGCTTTTGAGCCAGGGGTGTGAGGGCTTCTTGGCCTATGTAGTGGCAGAGCCTAGTCCCATGGTTGACTTTCAGAGTATCCCGGTGGTCTGCGAGTACCCCGACATTTTTCCAGAGGAGCTACCAGGACTACTGCCTGAGCGTGAGATCGAGTTTGAGATCTCACTAGTACTGGGGACCAACCCCATTTCTACTGCACCGTACCGGATGGCACCGCTTGAGCTGCGAGAGCTCAAGTCACAGCTATAGGACCTGTTGGAGAAGGGCTTTGTGAGGCCCAGCACGTCCCTATGGGGAGCCTTTGTACTGTTTGTGAAGAAGGATGGTACCCTATGACCTTGTGTCAACTACCGACAGCTGAATAGGGTCACCATCAAGAACAAGTATCCGCTACTGAGGATTGACGACCTCTTCGACCAGTTGCGAGACGTCACAGTGTTCTCCAAGATAGATCTGAGGTCGGGTTACCACCAGTTGAGGATCAGGGAGACCGACGTCTCCAAGATAGCTTTCCGTACTCGGTACAGGCACTACAAGTTCTTGGTCATGCCGTTTGGGTTGACCAACGCCCCCAGTGCTTTTATGGATTTAGTGAACCGGGTTTTTAGACCGCACTTGGACCAGTTTGTGGTAGTATTCATCGATGACGTACTTGTTTACTCGCAGGATCAGGCGTAGCACGAACAGTATTTATGTATGATCCTGGACACCCTGAGGCGACACAGGCTGCACACCAAATACAGCAAGTGCATGTTTTGGTTGGGGCAGGTGACTTTCTTGGGCCACGTGATCTCAGGGGATGGTTTGGCTATGGACCCAGCCAAGGTTGAGGCCGTACTCAGGTAGGAGAGGCCACGTACAGTGACAGAGATACGCAGCTTTTTGGGACTGGCAAGTTACTATCAGTGGTTATCAGAGGATTCTCGTAGATTGCGCGTCCTATGACCCAGTTGACTCGGAAGGACGTGCCCTTTGCCAGGACAGATGCGTGTGAGGCATGTTTTCAGGAGTTGAAGGAGGGACTGACTTCAGCTCCTGTGCTTACCATCCTGGACAGCAGTGGTGGCTTTGCGATGTACACATACTCTTCGTTACAGGGGTTAGGGGGTGTGCTCATGCAACGGGGTCATGTTGTCGCTTACGCTTCATGGCAACTAAAGCCCAATGAGCATAGCTACCCTACCCATGAATTAGAGCTTGCAGTTGTTGTGTTCGCGCTGAAGACATGGAGGGACTACCTTTACGGTGAGACTTTCAAGATTTTTACAAATCATAAGAGCCCCAGGTACTTGTTTGACCAAAAGGAGCTTAACATGAGACAGAGACATTGGATAGAGCTCCTGAAGGACTACGACTACAGCATCTCCTACCACCCAGGGAAGGCCAATGTGGTGGCTGACACCTTAAGCCGGAAGGCACCCGCCCACTTGGCCAGGTTATAGGCACAGAGTTGGAGACTCATGGAGGAGTTGGGCAGTTGGTGACCCCAGGAGTCACAGGGGTATTGTGTGACAGTGACGCAGCAGACGTGGTCAGAGCTGATGGACCACATCATTGCAGGGCAGATGACAGATCCGTACTTATATACGCTACGAGACAGGGTGTTGACTAGGGACCCAGGAGACCTTTTCGTTACAGACGAGATACTGCACATGAGGAGACTCTTATGCGTTCCTAGGGACGAGGAGTTGTTGAGAGAACTCCTGCCTGAGGTGCACGAGTCCAGGTTCACCATACATTCTGGGAACACAAAGATGTATCATGATCTGAGACGCGACTTTTGGTAGAGAAGGATGAAGCGGGATGTTGGTGGGTTTGTGCAGTAGTGTTGGGTATGCTAGCAGGTGGAGGCCAAGCATCAGAGGTCTGCGGGACATTTACAGCCACTTCCTGTGCCAGAGTGGAAGTGGGAGAGCATCACCATGGACTTGGTGATGGGTCTACCAATTACCTAGCGGGGACACAATGCAGTATGGGTGATAGTAGATAGAATGACGAAGACGGCACATTTTCTGTCGATCCGAGTCACCTTGGGACCAGCGCAGTTAGCAAAGAGATACATCTGAGATGTGGTGCGCCTGCACGGAGTTCCACGTGAGATCATATCCGACCGGAATACCCATTTTACTTTCTAGTTCTGGGCTGAGTTTCAGTAGGCTTTGGGGACACATTTGAGGTTCAGTACTGCTTACCACCCCCAGATGGACGGACAGTCAAAGCGCACCATACAGACACTTGAGGACCTGTTGCGTGTCTGTGTGCTGGACTGGAGGGGCTCCTAGGAGGAGCATTTTCCCTGGTAGAGTTTGCATACAATAGCAGTTACCACTCGAGCATCGACGTGGCATCTTACGAGGCTTTGTACGGACTGAGGTGTACTGCACCCTTGAGTTGGGCGAAGGTGGGGACCAAGTGGGAGGTTGGCCCCAAGCTGATCCGGCAGAGCCAGGAGGTGATAGAGCAGATTCACAGACGACTCCGCACTGTCAGGAGCAGGTAGAAGAGTTACGCTGACTGGAAACACAGAGAGGTGCAGTTCGAGGTTAGGGATCATGTCTTTCTCTGTGTTTCGCCCAAGAAGGGCCTGCAGCATTTTAGGGTGAAAGGGAAGCTTACGCCATGGTTTGTGGGGCCCTTTGAGGTCCTAGAGCTGGTAGGACCCGTTGCATACCGGCTTGCCCTTCCTCCCTAACCTTATGGAGTGCGTGACGTGTTCCATGTGTCCAACCCTAGGAAGTACGTCGCTGATCCCAGTCACGTTCTGAGCCACGAGAGTGTCAAGGTGGATGACGACCTGACCTCCCCCGAGAGACCAGTGCAGATATTAGACATAGCCGTCCGGAGTCGGAGATGGAAGCAGGTACCACTGGTGAAAGTCCTATGGAGAAGCCAGTGGTACGAGGAAGTTACCTGGGAGCCTAAGGCGGTGATGCGGGAGTGGTACCTGGAGTTTTTTGAGGGTACGTCTTTTCGAACCTACTTCAGTCCTCTTTTAAGTTTGTTATGTGTTTTATGTTCCTTTTTCCGCACCCTAGCTAGTTCAAGTTTCGGGGATGAAACTACCTTTAAATTTGTTATGATGTAAAGACCCGTCCCACTTTTAGCCTTTTAAGATGTCTAGAGTCTCAGTCAGACGTTTGTCCAGACATCTGGACCCTTTCCCGAACGTCTGAAAGTGAAATTTTTGTACGCATACTACGCCCTGTGCACGCGCCGCACGCAAGACCTTCTCCTCTCTCCTTTTTCCTCCTTCTTCCCCTGAACCCTAAGCCCCCACTCCATCTATAAAAACCCCTCCCCTCCTCTCCTCTCCACTCCACACACCGCCACCACCCCCACCTTCACAGCCACGAGAGGAGGTGAGCGAGGGAGAGCGAGAGGGCGAAAAGGAGGAGAGCGCGGGAGGAGGAGGAGGAGGTCGAGGTCGTAGAGCTCTAGTGGAACCTCGGCGGAGCCTGCACGGCCACCGCGGGCTCGTGCGGGAGGAGGAGAGAGTTTGGAGAGGCGGCCTCGACCACCTACAGCAACTGGAGCTGCGGCGGAGCGAGGAGAAGCGCGGCTGAGAGAGTTGAGAGCGGGTTCTGGTACTAAAAATTTTCCAGTATCAGACATCTAGAGCAGAGTCCAGACGGCTAGCGAAGCATCTGGACGTCTGGAGTTAAGACCAGATGTCTGAAAGCTCGTTTATCGTGAAGGTACGTCTGGGAGATTTCCCTGTTGCATGCTTGATTTACACACTCTTAAAATCGATGCACTTAGGCATTACCCATTGTTCACGCGGCTAGATAGTGTTTTAACAGATATCTCGTTGTAATATAGATGAACTTTCCGCGAAAACAAATAAAAATTTATAACTCGAAAATCAGAGTATTCGAGGTCGAACACAGGGAGCAATCTGAGTATTCCAAAACTTGAGAACACAACTTTTAAATAAAAAGAAATGACTAGTTCAATAGAAGTGGCATGATAGTGATATGGAAAGAAATTGCTCAAAAAGAATGGACGTCTGATATTGCATCAGACGTCTTAAAGTTATTTCTCAGATTCTTCTATTCTGGTGGTCTCCTTTTCTTTTTCTTAGCCGCTTCTACTCTTCTTTTTCCTTCTCTTCTTGATTCTCTTCTTGCTGCTAAGTCCTGGCTTTGCCTCTTCTTAGGTTGCCTTCTTCTTTTTCTTCCTCTTCTTCCTTTACTTTCTTGCTTCTTTGTCTTGGTCTGCCGCACCTCTGCTACAGGGTGTTCTTCTTCTTCTTCCTCGCTCGCAGCGGCTAAGTCCCTACTTCCTTCTCCTTAGCGTCCTCTTCCTGCACAAGCACCACGCAACAAAACCTACTCCCCTACCCTTCCCGCGCATCTCTCTCTCTCTCTGAATCTCTCTTCGGTATGCTCTCCCAGAGCTGGGTTATCGGATCGGGTCGCGCGCCTGGGTCCAGGCGCACCAGCGTGGGTGTGGTGCACGAGGAGTGCTCAGGAGGGTAGTCAGGTCGGGTCACCAGGTCCGCGGGATGAAGTCACGGACGAGGTGCGTGTATAGGTGAGGAGGGACCTTACCCCAGTGTATTGGAGGCAACCCAACGATATCACAAAATCAATTTAAAGTACTCAAAGAGGTCACTGCTTACCGAGGTGGGACTAATGTTCCATCGCTTTTCTCGCGAGCCCGCAGCAGACCATTCCTCCAATTGCAGCAGCTGCAGGCCTCACGGTGCCACTTGCTAGAATAGCTGACTTCGCGAGATCTCCCTGAATCTACTGCACCTAGAATCCTAAAGTCCTTCAGCCTGGAGCGAGCTTGCAACCTCCTTGAGTCACCGCTAATGGCAGCTGGAGCTCAAACCCTGCTCAACACAAAACGAAGCTTGCAGCTCTATCAGACCACAGGAGGACCTTCGCCGTGTCACGGCGGAGGTGAGGCGGTAGGTGGCAAGCCGCGAGGCGGCCAAGGCGTGCATGCCTAGGTCGCTCTGTGGCCGGATGTATGGGTTAGGTCGGGGGGCAGTTGTGGTGGTGTAGAGGGTCTGTGGATGAGTGGAGGATGTTCAGTGGAGTGTGGCGAAGGTTTTGCGGTGGTTGGCGAGACGTGTGGGGCTGCGGAGTGATAGAGGCATCTCGTCGAAGGGTGGCCGGAGATGAGGAAGATGGCGGTGGACAGTGACGATCGAGGGGTGTTGTGTGAAATAGAATGAGGAAAATGAAAGAGTGGAAGACGGGGAGCTTATCTAGATTATTGGGAGTGAAGGGGGGCGGAGATGGACGACTCATTTGTGCCATCGTCAGAGATGACGGCCCTAAGGGAGATAACGGCGACAAGGAGGAGGACAGGAAGGCGTGCGCTTGGTGCGACGCGACGCGGGAAGACGAGGTGGAGTGAACCCTGCTACTGGTATGGCAGCAGAGTGACGAGAGGGAGGAGGAAGAATCGCCGGAGCTTGCAGGCTACTTGGCCGGAGAGAGGGGAGATGAAATTTGGAGGATTCTACAGCCAAAACAAGTCTGAGAGATTCGCAGAGGGTCGGGGGTCCTTTTATAAGTGTTGGTTGAGCTTCTGGTGCGTGGAGGGCAAGCCTTCTGCCACTAACGTCTCGTCGGAAAAGGAAGGTAGTTGGAATTCCAAATCTCTCGTGCGTTCGCACGAGAGATTGGACAGAAATCAAAGATTGTGATTGGGCTCAGATGGAAGGGGATTCATCAGAGAATCTCCCTTCCAAATCTAGGAGGAGATCTCTGAGGGATCAGGGAGTATTCCCCCTCTCTTCCTTGTCGGAGAAGGATTCCTCCCCATTAATGGTAGAGGGACCTGTTTGTAAGAGTGGCGAGGAAGTTAGGGGGGTTTGTGTAATGGTTTTCAAAAGATAGGGGCCAAAATATAATTGGTGTACTAATTTGCAAAGTAGGTCAAGATAACCTCCCCTTAGGTCCAAATTTTGGTACAAACTTAATGTGGACCTAAGGAATCCAATGGTGAAGTTGGATTTTAGGTTTGACCACGTTTGACTGGACATTTTGCATAAAAACCTAAATTAGGTCAATTGATGAGCTAGGACCCCAATCTAGGTCAAACTAGGTTCCAAAGGCCAAATTGAATGTTCTAAACCCTAGGAGATATTTTTCCATGAATTTTAGAGGGTTTACTTGATTTTGATCCTAACCGAAACCTTGTTGAATTAAGCGGGTCTGTTTTAGGGTTACAAGATGTCATTTAATTCCTGGATTGCACATGAACCCATTTCTGATTGAATCAACCCACTTTTTATCTTATTCAGACCATTTGACCTATGTTTTGTCTCTGAGAAATCCCGTTTATGTACTACAATGGTAAAATTATAGTTTTACCCATTATTTCATGTTTTCTTCTCAGAACACTTATTCCTTCAATTAAGCCCTTCTCAAGGTTATGTAGGAGCTTTTATTCTCTTTCTTGGGTTAAAATGAAATAGTTAGGGCTCATGATGAGGCTCTCATCATACCCCAATGCCTAGTTTTTGCTAGTCCCTTAGCAAAATTTCAAGGTTTTAACTTCTGTTTTAGACCCTGAGTGTTTGTCATCAGTTATGATAAGTGCTTTTCTTTTTATTTTGTGATTAGGTTAGAATACCGACAATAGGCCTAAAGGTACTCAAGTACCAACCAAAATCCGGACCTGACCCGCCACAGCCTCAGTCCTCCGCAAAGGTTTTTAAGGCCCGTAGAAACTGACCTAGGGTTTGTTGGATTCCGCGGTTAAAGCACCCGTGCTCGAGATATTTTTAGCCTAAGTTCAGTTTGCAATGTGTTTTTTGTAAGAGAGACACAGAAGATTTATTTGTTTGGAGAGTTTTCTCTCTCTTTTCTTTTTATTTCTATCTTCAGATTATCTTCTCAACACGGTCTGTATCCTCAAGGGTCCCTAGCTATCAATGCTTCGAGATAGCACCGCCCATGGCAACCCCCAGAACCATGGCTTTCGAGATTTCGAGATAATCCCGCCCATGGCGTTCCGTGGCTGAATTCAGACCCTGGCGATCGACATTTCGTGATAATGCCGCCCATGATATCTAAACCAGCAGAGTGCTTACATGCCCTATATCCTAAGAGACAAGCAATGAGGAGATGATATGTTGTTACGCATCTTTGAGGGGAATTTCCCGCCTCTCTACGCCGGGAACTCGTCCAAATCAACTTGTGTTGATCGGCCGCTCCTAATCTAAGTGACTTTTTGAGAACATTGAAACACTTTTTGCGTGATTTTCATATTTATGCGCACTGAACCAGACTGTGTGTGAATTGGGGTGCTTAGGTTACCGAATCCTACAAACCGAAGGTCAATTAACGAGGCCAAATACTTCCTAAGCCTTAGACCTAATACTTAAGCTTCGCATTTTCCCCAACCTCTTGAGGATTATCCAGATTTTAGCGGATACGTGAATTTTTAAGCTAAAGAATCTAGCCCAAGAGGCCTAAAACCAGCGTTCCTGCTAATCTCTTGTTATGTCTCCTTAGCACTTTTCTTTTATTTTTCTCTTTTCTTGATCTGGTCTAGAACTTTAATTAATCCCTTAATCTTTTACTAATAACTATCTCTTTTTCTTTTTCATTTTGTGCTCATTTTTTGGCATTTTGCTCTTTTCCTCCTCTCATTTTGTATGGCCCGAATTGTTTCTCCCCCCTCCTTATTTCTTTTTTTTTCTTTTCCAAGATTTTTTTTTTGAGATGAAACCTTTTCTTGATATGAATTTTCCTGACATTTTGCACTTTCATACCACCCCATGCCTAAGATTTACAATGTCCCCATTGTAAATTAGGTGGGTTCGATTTCAGCTTAGTTCATGCATTAGGACAGGTGTTGGGTGAGTGAATGGGTCGAAGTGATTGTTGCGAATGATTTCTAATCTCGGGTAGGGGTACCTGAGGTGAAGTCGGCTATTCTAATGGATGAACCCTAAAGTGCAATATGAATTCCGCGTAGAAATGTCAGAAAAGGTTTCTGGTTTTTCAAAGAATGACGGGTTGCCTCCCGTTAAGCGTTGAGTTTTACGCCATCAGCTGAGCGCAATGAGCTCAAGGAGAATGGAGGGTAAAGGATGACTCAGCCAAATTTGTATTGGTCATGTCAATGAACAGTTTGAGTCTCTAACCATTCAAAACAAAGGGTTCAAAATCGTGGCTGAGTGGGCAGATTTCAATGGCCCCATTTCCAAAGATTTGTCGAGCTAGGTAGGGTCCGACCTACTTAGATCGTAGCTTTCCTGGGAATAATTTGAGTCGGGCATCAAAGAGTAAAACCTTTTGACCAGGATGAAAGATCTCTCTAGAAATGTGTTTGTCATGGATAGCTTTAACCCGTTCTTTGTAAATTCGCAAGTTCTCATACGTGTCATGGCGTAATTCATCGATCTCGCTTATTTGAAGCCTTCTGTGGGTTCCAGCCTTAGAAAGATCTAAATTGCAATTCCGTACTGCCCAATAGGCTTTATGATCCAATTCGACGAGGAGGTGACATGCCTTCCCGTACACCAGTCTGAAGGGAGACATTCATAATTGGGTCTTGTGGGTGGTCCTATAGGCCCACAATGCTTCCGGAAGCTGAGAAGACTAATCTTTTCTGTCAAGTCGAACAGTAACCTAAAGGATTTTCTTGATCTCTCGATTTGATAGCTTAGCTAGACCATTAGTTTGGGGGTGGTAGGGAGTAGTGATTCAATGCGACACCCCGTATTTGGTCATCAGTGACCTAAACTGAGCATTTGTAAAATGGGTCCCTCCGTCGGAAATTATTACTCGTGGAATCCCGAACCTTGAGAAGATGTTTTGATGAATGAATTTGATAACAACCTTATGATTATTGGTTCGGGTCGGAATGGCTTCTATCACTTGGACATGTAGTCAACGGCGAGTAAGATGTATTCGAAGCCATCCAAGATAGGGAAGGGTCCCATGAAATCGATCCCTAAGATGTCAAAAATTTCGCATACCAGGATCGGCTGTAGAGGCATCATGTCTCGATGGCTCATGTTGCCCAAGGTCTGGCAACGGGTACATGCCTTACAGTGATCGTATGCATCCTTGAAAATTGTGGACCAGTAAAAGCCACACTGGAGGACTTTTGATGCGATTTTGTGTCTTAAGAAATGTCCACCGCATACCTGCTCATGGCAAAAGGAGAGTATGTCTTTGATTTCTACTTCCGCGACACACCGTCGAATTATCTGATCAACACCAATGCAGAATAGATACGAGTCTTCCCATAGGTAATACTTGGCATCGGAACGCAATTTGTCCTTCTTGGCCTTCGGCCCATCGGATGGGATCTGATGTGATGCCAGGTAATTCACTATATCTGCGAACCATGGAAGGCCTGTATTCATAGTCAGGAGGTGCTCATCAGGAAAGTGTTCTATGATGGGTCCAGAAGGGTCAATTATTTCAGAAGGAAGGTGGGACAAGTGATCAGCTACCACATTTTGCTTTCTCGCTTTGTCGCGAATCTCGAGGTCAAATTCTTGCAACAGAAGAATCCATCGGATTAATTGAGATTTCACGTCCTTCTTTGCAAGGAGATGCCTCACAACTATGTGATCCGAGTATATGATAACACGGGAACTCAGAAGGTATGATCTGAATTTTTCTAGGGCAAATACTACAGCTAGCAGCTCTTTCTCAATAACCGTGTAGTTACGCTAAGCCTCATCCAGTGTTTTGCTAGCGTAGTAAATGACCACAGGTTTCCCGTCAATTTTCTGCCCAAAAATCGCTCCTACAGCGAAGTCAGATGCATCGCACATGATCTCAAAGGGTTGAGACCAATCAGGGGACTGTAGGATCGGGGCTTCGGTGACTCGGTCACGAAGGATCTCAAATGCTTGAGTGCATTCCTTGGAAATTTTGAAAGGCACATCCTTAGAGAGAAGAGTGGTCAAGGGGTGCACGATTTTTGAAAAATCAGGGATAAATCGACGATAAAAATCGACATGCCCCAAAAAGGATCGGATGTCCTTAATCGAGCTAGGCAAAGGAAGCTTGGAAATAAGGTTAACCTTAGCTTGATCGACTTGGATGCCTTTCTCCGAGATTAGATGTCCCAGGACAATTCCCTCAGGCACCATGAAATGGCTCTTTTCCCAAGAAAGAACCAAATTCACATCGATGCATCGCCTGAGTATTTGGACCAAGTGTTGGAGGCAATCGTCAAATGATGCTCCAAAAATTGAAAAGTCATCCATGAAGACTTCCAGATAATCACCTACCATATCTGAGAATATGGAAAGCATGCACCACTGAAAGGTTGCGGGTGCATTGCAGAAATCGAAAGGCATCCTTCAAAACGTGTACGTCCCGAAGGGGTAGGTGAATGTGGTCTTTTCTTGGTCTTCTGGATGGATTGCCACCTGGTTGTAACCGGAGTACCCATCAAGAAAGCAGAAGAACCTATTTCCCACTAGTTTCTCGAGGATCTGATCAATAAACGGTAGTGGGAAATGGTCCTTCTTCGTGGAGGAATTGAGTCTTCTATAATCAATGCAGACTCTCCACGAGTTAGCTATTCGAGTAGGAATGACCTCTCCGATTTCAGTCGTGATGATGGTAAGTCCGGCCTTTTTAGGCACCACCTGTATTGGACTCACCCAACGACTGTCGGAGATCGGGTAGATGATCCCTGCATCTAACCACTTTATGATCTCCTTTTTCACGACCTCCTGCAGGTTAGGGTTTAAACATCTCTGCATTTCTATTGAAGTTCGTGCACCTTCTTCTGTGTAGATTCGATGTGTGTAATACGAAAAGCTTATGCCAGTCAAATCATCGAGAGTCCATCCAATGGCTCTACGATGTTGCTAGAGAACAGTAATCAAACGGAATTCCTGGTCAGGTGTGAGTCGAGAGTTAATAATCACGGAAAACATCTGATTGGAACCCAAAAAGACGTACTTCAGATGCTCGGAAAGGGGCTTGAGTTCCATGACAGGATTGTCAGCAGCAGCGGGTGGTTCAGGGTTTATATTAGGAACAAGGGTCAGAGTTATGGGTGTGTCTAGATCATGTTCGCACTCCTCTATTTGCTGGTTTTGATCTTCTAGTGGTTGATCAGGGATAATCAGGTTGTCCTCTGTATGCGATTCATCAACCACGGCTCTGATATCACATATTTGCTCTATAACCCCGCAATTAATCCCTTGTTGGGCCTTAAAAATGTCAATCTTCAGAGCTTGTTTCCCAAATTTTAATTCTATCTGGCCCTCTTCACAGTTTATGTTGGCCCTAGCAGTGGCCAAAAAGGGTCTCCCTAATATGATTGGTGTGTCCCTTGGGTTCTCAGGTGCGTCCATGTCCAAAACTATGAAGTCCACCAGGAAGTAGAAATCCCGTACCCTAACAATGACATCCTCGAGTATTCCTTTAGGTGACTTGATGGATCGATCGGCTAACTGCAACGTCACCTCAGTCGGTTTAAGTTCGGACTCTTCAAGGTGGTCAAGGAGGGATGTAGGTATTAGATTTATGGAGGCACCTAGATCTAATAAGGCTCTGTCAAATTGGTTTCACCAATTTTACAAGAAATCAGGGGAGTTCCTGGGTCTTTAGCCTTGGGTGGGAGTTTACTCAAAATGACAGAGTTGGCTTGCTCTGACAGTACGATCGGATTCCCATCCTTGGTTCGCGGCTTACGTTTAGGTGTACATACGTCATTTAGGAATCTTGCGTAAGCCGGTACGTGGCGAATTACATCCATCAAGGGGATGTTTATCTGGACCTGTTCAAAGAGCTTGACCAGATCCTCCTCGGGGGCCACGGGTTTGGTTATCCTTTTTCCTTTGGTCAAGGCCTCAGGAAATGGAATCCTAGTTGGTTCCTCTAGAATAGGTTCAGGTTCTTGATCTGGGACAAGGGTATCCTGGATAACTATCCTAGGGTTTTGGCTACTACCAGGCTTGGGGTGGTTCGGATAATGTGGGTCTTCGGTTGTTTTACCACTACGTGTCGTTACAGAGTTTAATCCGACCTGGTTTTGGTTTGGGTTTGGTAAGAGGGGTGGCTGCTGCTGAAATCCCGCATAAGATGTCGAAGCTTCCATCCCGTCTAGTGATGGAGTAGCAGGGGCTTGATAAATCAAATGTGCATGGCCTGAATTTGGGTTCATAACGCACCTCTGGGCCGGCACGTTATTTGGGTTTGGTAGAGGTTGCGAAGGATATTTTGCACAGTTTCCCTTGCCATAGGTGGTCGTGCAAAAGAGTTCTGCATAGAGGTGGCTCGCTGCAGATGCCGAGTTAGCTTGTCCACCCTCTTCTCTATGATAGAAACCTTGTCCAACCGACTGGCCATCAGTTCCAAGTCGACGGATGTGGACAGGTCCTGCGTCTCATGTGCCCCTCTCAAATTCGTCGATGCACGGGCATTCATCTTGTCAAATAAGCCCATGGAGTCAATATTAATGGAGTTCTCGCACATGTTTTTGAGAATCTCCCACACCGTGTCCTCATGTTGACCCATGATATTTCCTTCGCATGTTGCATTGACGAATAATCGAATGTCTTCACGGAGTCCCTGGTAAAAAGACTAGGCTTGTTCCCATTTAGGAACTCCGTGATGGGGGCACTTTTGCATGAGATCTAAGAATCGGTCCCATGCTTCATGAAGAGGTTCTCCCGTTTGTTGAGTGAAATGGGTGATCTGGTGGCGCAATGCATTCGTCCAGCCAATGGGGAAGAACTTTTTCAAGAATTCGGACTGAAGTTCCTCCCATGTGTTGATCGGACGGGTCTGAGTTTGATACCAATGGGCGACCTTGTCCAGGAGGGAGAAAGAAAACATTTTCATGAGTAGGATATCCCGATTTTGTGGATCTGACCCAAAGGTCTGGACCAGATGCTTGAGTTGTTTAATGTGTTGGAATGGATCCTCAGAGTTAAGCCCATGAAACTTTGGTATGGCATGAATCATATTGGGCTTCAGTTCAGAATCAGGACCTCCAATCGGGATTCAGACTCAAGGCTCGATCGCCACCGCAGCGGGATTATAGTGATCTCGCATCATTGGTCACTGCGGTGGGTTTACAAAGTTTTGAAAGAGATCTTTCAGGCGTTGAAGCTGGTGCTCAAGGTTGTTCTCTTCTTAAATGGGTTGTGCCTTGATGGGAGAAGAAGGAGAACTTGGTTCTTAATCGGATGAAAGATTTATGTGGTGAGGTTGCTGCACAAACAAGGGCGTCGAGGCTTGGCCTCGACGAGAGTGAATTTCTAAAGGAGGTCTTAATGATGGTCTTAAGGACCTCCTACCGAACATGCACCAAAGGATGTGATGAGATTAGAAGGTGCTAGGCCCAATCAAGACACCAAAAAATTGTTGGGTGACTATAGAGGTTCGGGCCGGATGATACCCCTTAGTCAGAAAGGTCGTACACTTGCGAAGTACCTGGGCAGCCAGAGAGGGAGAGTCTCGCAAAGACCCCTACACAGTAGAGCGTCCCCACGAGTTATAGGGTTTCCCCCACCCGACCTCTCTTGTCACTGAGATTCCAGGTAGACCAGAATGGGGACCTTAACCTCTTAAGTCTACCTTTTTTATTTTAAGATCAAGGTGCTTAAGGTTCCACTTGAACTTTTAGGTCTTTTGAGTGAAAAAGTGACCTAATTTTAAGGTTGGTTGACCCAAAGGATCAACTTCACCTCTTGTTCCTTTGAGAGCTTTTGTGTCCTTTTTTTAGGGTTCAAATGGATTTAAAAGCCTGATTTGCTTAGGGTTTCTCTTGTATAGATCTTTTCAAATAAGGTTTAGGCACACCTCTTTTTGGAAAAGCTTTTTTCTTTGTTTAAGAGAAGATGTGTCTCTAAAAACCCTAGCTTTGCAATTCTTAGGTTGGCTCTAGTTGGTCCAATTTAGTTGCCTCAAAAATTGGTATCTAGGGCTCAATCAAGAAAGTTTTAGCCCTAGTTACCTTAGTTGGATGTGCAGTTCAAGATGTGTTGAAATGAAAATCAGGCAACTTTGATGAATTACTAAGTATGAAACAAGTAGCCCTAGGTTGATTCTTCTTTGTTCCTTTTCAGACTTTAAGGGGGTTAAGAGAGAGGGCTAATGAAAGTTACCTGTTCCTTGGTGTGGCTTTTGTGCAGCTACTCTTCTTTTCTCTGCTTTCCCTGAGACAAGCACAACAAAGGAGAGGAATTAAGTCAATATTGGATCAGAAGTTGTGATCAAAAACTTTAGAAGTGCCCGTTGCTCCCCGGCAACGGCGCCAAAATGTTCACGCAGCTAGATTGTGTTTTAACAGATATCTCATTGTAATATAGATGAACTTTTCGCGAAAACAAATAAAAATTTATAACTCGAAAATCAGAGTATCCGAGGTCGAACACAGGGAGCAATCTGAGTATTCCAAAACTTGAGAACATAACTTTTAAATAAAAAGAAATGACTAGTTCAATAGAAGTGACATGATAGTGATATGGAAAGAAATTGCTCAAAAAGAATGGACGTCTGATATTGCATCAACGTCTTAAAGTTATTTCTCAGATTCTTCTCTTCTACTAGTCTCCTTTTCTTTTTCTTCCTTAGCCGCTTCTGCTCTTCTTCTTTTTCCTTCTCTTCTTGATTCTCTTCTTACGGCTAAGTCCTGGCTTTGCCTCTTCTTAGGTTGCCTTCTTCCTTTTCTTCCTCTTCTTCCTTTGCTTTCTTGCTTCTTTGTCTTGATCTGCCACACCTTTGCTACAAGGTGTTCTTCTTCTTCTTCCTCGCTCGCAGTGGCTAAGTCCCGGCTTCCTTCTCCTTAGCGTCCTCTTCTTGCTCAAGCACCACGCAACAAAACCTACTCCCCTACCCTTCTCGTGCGTCTCTCTCTCTCTCTGAATCTCTCTTCGGTACACTCTCCCAGAGCCGGGTTATCGAATCGGGGCGCACGCCCGGGTCCAGGCGCACCAGCGTGGGTGTGGTGCGCAAGGAGTGCTCAGGAGGGTAGTCGGGTCGGGTCACCAGGTCCACGGGATGAAGTCACGGACGAGGTGCGTGTATAGGTGAGGAGGGACCTCACCCCAGTGTATTGGAGGCAACCCAACGATATCACCAAATCAATTTAAAGTACTCAAAGAGGTCACTGCTTACCGAGGTGGGACTAATGTTCCACCGCTTTTCTCGCGAGCCCGCAGCAGACCGTTCCTCCAATTGCAGCAGCTGCAGGCCTCACGGTGCCACTTGCTGGAATAGCTGACTTCGCGAGATCTCCTCAAATCTGCTGCACCTAGAATCCTAAAGTCCTTCAGCCTGGAGCGAGCTTGCAACCTCCTCGAGTCACCGCTAATGGCGGTTGGAGCTCAAACCCTTCTCAACACAAAACGAAGCTTGCATTCTATCAGACCACAGGAGGACCTTCGCCGTGTCACTGCAAAGGTGAGGCGGTAGGTGGTAGGCTGCGGGGTGGCCTAGGCGTGTGTGCCTAGGTCACTTTCTGGCTGGATGTATGGGTTAGGTCGGGGGGCGGTTGTGGTGGTGTAGAGGGTCTGTGGATGAGTGGAGGATGTTCAATGGAGTGTGGCGGAGGTTGTGCGGTGGTTGGAGAGACGTGTGGAGCTGTGGAGTGACGGAGGCTCGCCGGAGGGCAGCTGGAGATGAGGAAGATGGTAGTGGACAGTGACGGTCGAGGGGTGTTGTGTGAAATAGAATGAGGAAAATGAAAGAGTGGAAGATGGGGAGCTTATCTGGATTGTTGGGAGTGAAGGGGGCAGCGGAGACGGACGGCTCGTTTGTGCCGCCGTCGGAGAAGACGGCCCTGAGGGAGATAACGCCGACGAGGAGGAGGACAGGAAGGCATGCGCTTGGTGCGGCGCGATGTGGGAAGATGAGGGGAAGTGAACCCTACTGCTAGTATGGCAGTAAAGCAACGAGAGGGAGGAGGAAGAATCGCTGAAGCTTGCGGGCTACTTGGCCAGAGAGAGGGGAGATGAAATTTGGAGGATTCTACGGCCAAAACAAGTCTAAGAGATTCGCAGAGGGTCGATGGTCCTTTTATAAGTGCTGGCCGAGCTTCTGGTGCGTGGAGGGCAAGCCTTCTGCCCCCGACGTCTTGCCGGAGAAGGAAGGTAGTTGGGATTCCAAATCTCTCGTGCGTTCGCATGAGAGATTGGACAGAAATCAAAGATTGTGATTGGGCTCAAATGGAAGGGGATTCCTCAGAGAATCTCCCTTCCAAATCTAGGAGGAGATCTCTGAGGGATCAGGGAGTATTCCCCCTCTTTTCCTCGTCGGAGAAGGATTCCTCCCCATTAATGGTAGAGGGACCTATTTGTAAGAGTGGCGAGGAAGTTAGGGGGATTTGTGTAATGGTTTTCAAAAGATAGGGGCTAAAATGTAATTGAGTGTACTAATTTGCAAAGTAGGTCAAGATAACCTCCCCTTAGGTCCAAATTTTGGTACAAACCTAATTTGGACCTAAGGAATCCAATGGTGAAGTTGGATTTTAGGTTTGACCATGTTTGACTAGATATTTTGCATAAAAACCCAAATTTGGTCAATTGATGAGCTAGGACCCCAATCTAGGTCAAACTAGGTTCTAAAGGTCAAATTGAATGTTCTAAACCCTAGGGGATATTTTTCCATGAATTTTAGAGGGTTTACTTGATTTTGATCCTGACCAGAACCTTGTTGAATTAAGCGGGTCTGTTTTAGGGTTACAAGATGTCATTTAATTCCTGGATTGCACATGAACCCATTTCTGATTGAATCAACCCACTTTTTATCTTATTCAGACCATTTGACCTATGTTTTGTCTCTGAGAAATCCTATTTATGTACTGCAATGGTAAAATTACAGTTTTACCCTTTATTTCATATTTTCTTCTTAGAACACTTATTCCTTCAATTAAGCCCTTCTCAAGGTTGTGTACGAGCTTTTATTCTCTTTCTTGGGTCAAAATGAGCTAGTTAGGGCTCATGATGAGGCTCTCATCACCCGTATACAACGCCCTTCACATTCCCTGAGCACTTGATCTTAAGCCTCTAAATTAAAACTAATATCAACTTGACCCCTCTTAAGGATTGAAGGTCTAACTACCTACGTGTAGCGCCTACGTGTTGGTGTAGGTTCCCACGAGCTATCGGGTGTCTAAGACTGGGGCAAACGGCCTTTCAATCTGGCCCGGTGGTTCCGTGGTGCTCTTATTCGGTTCCATAGGTTGTGATAGTAGGTAACTTAAATCTTTAGGTCTAAGGGCACATTGTAGAGGTTAGGAAATTGATTGCTTTGATTTGTCATCAAGTGTATCCCTATGGCGTTGTTTCTTTCATCCCTTTTCCCTTCTCATCTTGCCAATTCTTCCTGCAATAGTGCATGTTTGGGAGGAGGTCACAAAACCCTGAATTGTTTGAATTATCCAATAATTCTAAAAGGGTAGAAATTGGTGAATCGTCATCCTCCTCCATGAACATGGCTGCATGCCCACCCCCAAATCCCGAGGGAGGAAATCGCCCCCCTCAAATCCCACCAGGTGGTGGTGGAGCTGTAGACCGCATAACCTACCTTCAAGCCCAAATGGCACTGTATAACAAACAAATCAAGGCCATAAGGGAAACATTGGAGGAAATGAATCGCCCTCCCCCTGAAAGAGAGGAACCCAGGTCTCTTAGTTCCTATCAAAATCCTACTGCTACAGAGACCATTGGGCAAATTCGGATCCCCATGGGCGAGGACGATTTTGATTTAAAACCTAATGTCATTGGCCTAATTAACTTCCACTTCCATGGTTTTGCAAGTGAAGATCCCTTTCTTCATTTGGAAGACTTAATCCGATTAGCTGAAACTGTTAAACCAAGAAACATCGGGTTATCAATAGTCTTCATGAAAATGTTCCCATTTTCGTTGCAGGACAAAGTGTCGTAATGGTTGCACACCCTTGGGAGGCCCATCCACTATTGGGAAGAGATGCGCACAGCATTTCTCAAAAAATTCTTCCCAATCGGGCGGACCAATGCACTTCGTCGGGCCATAACTTCATTCGTGCAACAAAATGGCGAGCAATTTCATGAGGCTTGGGAGAGGTATAATGACCTCCTAAGGAAGTGCCCACACCATGGTCTTCCAAAGTGGCATATAGCCCAAATCTTTTATTATGGGCTAAATGAGACATTGCAACAAATCACCGACGCTTCCAGCGGAGGGAACTTTATGCATAAAGACAACAATGGAGCATTTGAATTATTTGAGAGCATGAGTGAAAACTCAATGAACAATGCCTCCATTATCGCCTTTAATCATACCAGCATGCCCCGCAATGTTCACGAAGTTGACACGGGACCCTCTCATTCATCTACAGATCTTAACTTAATTGCACAAAAATTGGATGAAGTCTCCGTCGTACACAAAAAGCTTGACGAGCTTCTAGCCAACCCTTCCTGCTCTATGGCAAACATCTCCACACCATCATTCCGTCACAACCTTAATCCTTCAAATGCTAGGCAAATTCCAAAGAATTCCGTGAGACCATCCTTATCGAGTATCGCGCAGAGCGATTCTGTAAGCAATGTGGACCTGACTTCTACAAGCCAGTATTTTGACACGGAGGACCAATCCTCCATGTGCTCGGATGCATATACACATGTAGGCTCATCTTCTGGCTTAGAAAACGCTTGTGCCCTGGGGAACAACCCGTTCTTTGCTACTTATAACCCAGGGTGGCGAAATCATCCTAATTTCGCATGGTCCAGTAATCCACAGCACCAAAACCCCATGGGTGGACCAATGCGACCATCTGCACCCGTCATCCCAAGGGCCCAGTATAATCCTGTGGCAAATCCGCCATCGGGTCCTTGCGTACCTCAAATAGAACACGCATCAAGTCCTCTTGATAAATTGAAGTGAATGATGACGGAAATGTCCAAGCGCCATGAAGAAAACATGACCTCTCTTCAGCACTAATTGGCGCAGCAAAATGCTGAGATCAGTCAACTACGCATGACGACTCGATCTCAGGGCACTCTTCTTGCCCAACCGGTCCCTAACCCATGAAATTTTGTACCTCGTGGTCCGCAACCACAGGTACGACCTTCTTAGGAGCAGGTTCATAAGATTCTGCAAGCTTCGAGCACTCCACCAGGATTTCAAGCTAATTCTGCTGCAACACATCACCCTTATGTCCCTATTGTGAACCCTCCTCCGCCTTATGATCCCACTGGACCCGCAATGTCTAATGCAATTACTACGAGGAGTGGTAAGCAAACCGTCGATCCACCTCTACCTGATCCTGGCCCATCTTCTTCATCACCCTCTCATTTGGGATGCGCACCGCATTCTCGTGAGGACGATATGCCCAAACTAGTTCCAAAATCGATCCCATTCCCTGAGGCTCTACTGAGGGAGCCAAAAGGAAAGAAAAAGAATACACAAGCCTTTGATAACTTGCATAATTTATTTAGGGATGTTGAGATCAAAGTACCCCTGTTGGAGGCTATCGACCGTATACCAACTGTCGCTTGATTCTTTAAAGACTACACTACACCCAAGCGACAGTCAAAGAAAATAAATAATCCAGTGGTCCTCTCACCTCATGCGAGTTGTGCTATACTGTCAAATCTACCACAGAAGCAGAAAGATCTGGGCACACCTCTTATTTCATGTACCATCCAAGGCTGTAATTTTAACCTACTCTGCTTGATCTAGGATCTTCCATCAATCTTATACCAACCATAATACTCGAGAAATTTGCCTTAGGAAATCTAAAACCTACCCCTATCACATTATAGTTGGCAAATCGTTCTGTTAAAATCCCGAAGGGTGTGGTGGAAGACGTGGTGGTTAAGGTCAATAGTCTCTTTTTTCCTGTTGACCTTCTTATTTTGGATATAGAAGTTCCTAGCTCACTTTCTGATTGTCCAATCATCCTTGGTCGACCTTTCTTGGCCACATCCCGCACCCATATCGACTGTGAGTCGGGTTGCATTAAGATCGTCATTGGCTCTGAGAAGCTCAAGCTAAACATTTTCAAGGTCGCCAAGAATTTTGATTGCGATTGCATCGAGGATGACATGTCTGACGAGGACATGGCCGTCAGCACGTGTATCGGACTAATAGAAACCTATTCTAACTGTTGTGGATTGCCCCGGAACACTGACCATCGCTTGACAGACGTATATTGTGACGTTTCCCCATCCCTCCCCTTACCTGTACCTTCTCCTGACCAGACATCTGACAAGGTTTCCTTCGCTTCCCACGCCTCAGAATCTGAGTCATATCTAGGCTACTCACCGCCGGTCCACCCTCTTGAAGACCAGATTGCCCTTTCTATCCTGCCAAATCAGGAGGAAATGCGACTCTACACTGGGACCTTGAGCCCAAATGCTGATCACTGGGGCTCTCCTTTCTTAGATCCATCAATCCAAGATGCCCCTCTTCTTAGCCAATTTGAGGGCCAACTTCGTTCTCCTACCCTTCTTTCTTCTGATCCTTTTGGGACACTCTCGTCCCAAAAAATGCCAAATCTTTCACCATCCACTCCTGAGCTGAAAGCGCTGCCTGACACGCTTAAATATGTTTTTCTGGGACCAAATGAAACACTCACCGTAATTATTAGTTCAAAACTGACCAGGGAACAAGAGTGCAAGCTAATGAAGGTCCTCATGGAACACAAGACAGCCATTGGATGGTCCTTATCTGACTTAACTGGCGTTAGCCCCTCCTACTGCACTCACCGTATATATACGGAGAAGGAGGCTTGACCTTCCGGCGAGATGCAATGATGTCTCAACCCTAACATGTGGGAAGTCGTTAAAAAGGAAATCATTAAGTGGCTAGATGCGGGTATAATCTACCCGATCAGCAACAGCCCCTGGGTGAGCCTGATTCATGTCATGCTCAAAAAGGTGGGACTCACCATCCGTGTCAATGACAGGGGCGAAGCCATCCCTACACGCACTCCTACATCTTGGAGAGTGTGTGTAGATTATAGGAAACTAAATGCTGCAACAAAGAAAGATCAAGTTCCATTATCTTTTATTGACCAAATCCTTGAGCGGCTAACAGGAAATAAATTTTTTTGTTTCCTGGATGGATTTTCTAGATATAACCAGGTGGCTATTGACCCCCAGGACCAAGAGAAAACCACCTTCACCTACCCCTTTGGCACCTTCGCATTTAGAAGGATGCCATTCAGACTTTGTAATGCTCCAACAACTTTCCAAAGATGTATGCTGGTGATATTTCATGGTATGGTGGGTGACTTTCTTAAGGTCTTCATGGACGACTTTTCGATCCTTGAACCTTCATTTAATGATTGTCTTGCCAACCTAACTCACATCCTTCGGAGATGTATTAATGTGAACCTCATGCTTCCTTGGGAGAAAAGTCATTTTATGGTACACGAGGGGATTATTTTTGGTCATATCATCTCCGATAGGGGTATCGAGGTGGACAGAGCTAAACTTGATTTGATTGTTGATCTACCGGTGCCTAGCTCTATCCGGCAAATCCGCTCCTTCTTAGGACACATCGGTTTCTATAGGAGATTCATCAAAGACTTCTCCAAGATTTCTAGACCTTTAACTCATCTCTTATCGACCAACGTACCCTTTGATATGGGCCCCGACTATATACGAGCATTCACGCAACTACGTGATGCTGTCACCAAGGCCCCTATTCTCCAGCCACCTGATTGGTCCCACGACTTTGAACTCATGTGTGACGCTTCCGACCTTGCAGTCGAAGCCATCCTGGGACAAAGATGTGATAGACACCCCTTCGTAGTATACTACACCAGTAAGACACTCAATGAGGCCCAGCATAATTATACAACTACTGAGAAAGAACTACTGGCGGTCATCTTTGAGCTAGAGAAATTTCACTCTTACCTTCTGGGCTCGCACGTTACTGTATTCACTGATCACGTGGCCATTCGTCATCTCATGCATAAGAAGGATGCCAAGCCTAGACTGATGCGTTAGATCCTTTTGCTCCAAGAATTTGACCTTGAGATCCGTGATAAAGCTGGAGCCCAGAATGTTGTTGCTGATCCTCTCTCGAGATTGGACCCTGATCACATTGGACTTACCCTGCCGATTAACGAGGTTTTTCCCGATGAGCACCTACTGGCAATTAATGTAGCAAGTGGACCTTGGTATGCCGACATTGCCAATTACCTTGCTTCTGGCTCCCTTCCACGTGGCTGGCTTAAAAACCAGCGCGAGCGTCTCATCGCAGAAGCAAAGTATTATTTCTGGGATAATCTATTACTTTTTCGAGTAGGTGCTGATCAGATCATCTGTCGCTGTATTCCTGACAGCGAGGTCCCCAGTGTGCTATCCTTCTGTCACGATCAGACCTGCAGAGGCCATTTCTCTAGGAGAAAAACTGCAGCCAAGGTGTTGAAGTGCAGTTTCTTTTGACCCTCCCTTCACCAAGATGCACACAATTATGCTAAACGGTGCACTAGGTGTCAGTCGTTAGGGTCAATGTCACGTCATGACATGATGCCCTTGCAACCCATCCTAGCTGTTGAAATATTTGACATATGGGGAATTGATTTCATGGGTCCCTTTCCTCCTTCCAAAGGCTTTGAGTACATCCTCGTTGCTGTTGACTATGTTTCAAAATGGATCGAGGCTATTCCCACGCGCCATGCTGACCATGTCATATTTACTCAATTTGTCAAAGACCACATTTTTGTGCGCTTTGGGATCCCTCAAGCCATTATCTCAAATGGAGGAAGTCATTTTACCCATGCTTTTTTTCGGGTACTTCTGAGGAAATATGGAGTCCACCATCATGTCGCATCTCCATATCATCCTCAGACGAACGGCCAGGCTGAGGTGTCGAACCGACAAATCAAGAATATTCTCCAGAAAACGGTTCGACCTGACCGTAAGGATTAGTCCGACAAGCTGATTGACGCACTTTGGGCATATCGAACCACCTTCAAGGCTCCCCTTGGTATGTCTCCTTATAGAATTGTTTGCGGGAAGCCTTGTCATTTGCCCGTTGAGCTGGAGCAACGTGCTTATTGAGCGGTTCGCCAATGTAACCTTGACCCAGACTTGTGTGGTAGAGAAAGAAAACTCCAACTTCAAGAGCTGGAAGAGCTCCTTCGTGAGGCCTATGATTATGCCATAATTTTCAAACAACGCACTAAGGCCTTTCACGACAACTGCATTCGGCGAAAGGAATTTGAGCCATCTCAGCAAGTCCGGCTTTGCAATGCCCGGCTCAAATTCTTTCCAGGGAAATTAAAGTCCAAATGGACTGGTCCCTACTTGGTCTTGAGACCATTTTCCAACGAGGCCGTCGAAATTGAAGATCCCAAATTTGGGCATAAATTTACGGTCAATGGGCAGCGATTAAAACCCTATCTTACTCATGAACCTACCCCCATTGGTGAAAATGTTGCCCTGCTGGAGGGTAACTAACTTCGTGCCTCACTCTGAGTCCAACTGGGGATGTTAAATACAGCGCTCGTTGGGAGGAACCCCGACAACTCTCCTCCACTTTCGCCTACATAATTCCATTTCACTTCACTTCGCACTTCTTCACTTTTCACTTCACTTCACCACCCACCCTACTACCCTGCTGTATACCTCGTACCTCAACTCGCGTACCAAGACCCTTGGACCTTGCTTTACCTTGCATGCATATGAGGACATAGCATCATTTGGCATGGGGGGGGTGGATAGGCATCCATAGGATCTGGGTATTATATGGGTATCATGCAGCTTCTGCATTCATTATACATATCCATTTATAAATATGTACATAGCCTAAAAAAAAAAAAAGTTTGTAAAGTGTTTAGCAATGATCTGAAAGCTTTAAGATGTATTCTTGTACCTGAGTCACTAGTAAAGGATTCGTTGGTTTGCCTCTACTTGAAAGTCGAAGTAATCTTGGTTCACACTGCACATATCGAGAAAGGCCAAGTGAACATAAGATTCAACCCAAGTGTTCATTAGGGAAGGTGGAGTCCTTACCTGTGCATGCAGATAGACTTTTTATCTTAGTCTTTAGTCTTGTGTTTAGAAGAAACTCTTTCCAGCAAAAAAGTACTCACCCACAAAATAAGTGTGCTCTTCCAAATAAAGTTGTAAGAGATATACTGACACTTGCTTCAAAAAAAGAAATCTTGCAAATAAATCAATATATCTTTCAAATGTCTGTAAATTCTTCTCCCCTAAAGTTTTTCAAGGCACGTTACAAATACCCTATTCTACCATATATTCTTTAAGCAATTAAAGTGGGGTTGAGTTTTTCCATCATCTTTTTGAGGGTTAATCCGAAGACATGAGCTGAAGCTGGGACTAACTTGTACTTAAAAATTCGTGAAACCCTGGGCTTGAGCCTTAATGTTCATCTGGTCGATCTTGATCCTTCACTATGCACAACCATAATCTCTTAGCTCTCGAGTATGGCAAAACCCTCTAAGTCCTGAAAATAGTACTTGAGGTTTAAATATCAAGAGTCCAGGTTAGTCGAGAGATGGTTTATATCATGTAAAACTTGAGTACTGATAGTCTTCTCTGCAATTGGTTCTCACAATATCCAACTGATAAACACATTAATGTTGCTTCAGAAAAAATCTTTAACTTAAGATCATTTCTAAACATAATACAAATGTTTTGCTAGGGACTAGCAAAAGATAGACATGGGGGTATGATTGCACAGTAAGTTACGCCAATAAATATGCTATCTTATGTTATTTCCTAGCATTATCCACTCATCATATGTAGCCATACTTGCATTTGTAAATATTTACTTACATGCATTTATAAAGAGGGGAAGAGAGTGGGAATAAATGGCCATTCAATCCAATTCTATAATTAACATCTTCATTGTGTGTTGCATTGCAATTTCGCCATTTTCATTTTCTTATTCCACGGCTGCTATGCATGTCTCCTTGCACCCTACCCTACTGCATCATGGCGAGAGGCGTGCACTCCTATAAAAGATCATGCACCCTCCCCTGCTGTGGTAGCCGGCCACCCTTAGACACACCCATCGCCACCCCTCAGACAACACACAAAACACCACACACACCTGCTGGCCACTCTCTCTCCCTCTCCCTCTCCATACACAGCACCTCTTCTCACAAGTTGAGAAGGGATACACTGTGTGCAGGAGAGAGTTCACAGTGGTTTTAGACCCCCACTGTGAGCTCCACCACCGCCCAACTCCGTCGTGAGCAGGTGGGCGTGGTGGATTCTTGTTTGTTTTCTTTATTTGCATATTTTTTTTCTTTTTCTTTTTCATTTTTGTTTGTTGTTTCCTCTTCTCCACCATTAGTGCAGGGCTTCAAGCTCTGAGGCCTGCGAGCCCAGCACCTCCGTGCACTTCCGAGCGCCACCGCGTGCGCAAGTAGACCGCTCAGGCTCTCTTTCCGCGCACGCGCGTGCTCCACAGCACCATCCGCGCACCACACCACCACAGCCGGTCATCTTCTCTCCACGTGCACTGTAGCGCACTGTTCACACCTCTCTATGCGACACTGTAGCCACCGGCTCGTTTCTTACTTAGTCGGTGGCTCTGTGCTCTCTCTCCTCTACACTACCGCCTCCAACCGGTCGCCGAGCCCACGCATCTGCGCCCGCACGCTCGTGTGTCCCTCAGAGCTGTGCAGCCCTTGTGTGTTGTCTCACCCTCTCTGCGCGGACCAGCGTTCACCATCACCTCTGTGCCCGCACGCTTGCGTGCCCAAACGACGGCTGCTGACCCCAGACGACTTAACCGCTTCCGCCCTCTCACACACACAGCAGGCGCTCACCCTCACTCTCACTCTCTCACACTCACACACATAGACACTCACGCACTCACACGCATACATACATAAATATATATATTCACACACTCTCATCCTCACATATATATATATATATATATATATATATATATATACACACACATATATATATACATACATACATATACACACATATATATATAGTTATAGATACATATATATACATATATACTCATATATCCACATATCCACATTCTCCCATACACACATTCACCTCATATCTACTACCCACATACCCGTGCACTCACCCCTTCACCGCGCATCGTATCACAGGAACATTCGCACCGGTTATTGATATTTCCCGATACTCGCGCAAAGCAAGCGCTTCCACCCACACTCACACACATCCACTCTACACTCCACGCGACACTTAGTCTTGTTGGTTGCGTCTTGCTAGACGTGGACCAACTTGACACCGTGCTACATTCCATCTCCATTTCCACCTCCACCCCTATCTATATAATAAATAACTAAATATATATATTCTATATCTACTAGATATATATACATATATATATACTAAGCTAAGTATCTCTTTTCATTTCTTTCCTTGAAATTTATTCTGCTTTCATTTGTCTTTTATTTCTTGCTATTAAAAGGACCAAAAAAAAAAAGTATAAAAGAGAAAAGATAATGCTTGTCTTACAGGTACTCGAACTTGTGAGTAACAAGATCAATTTTGGAACCCTAAGTTGGCTTAAAGCCAAGGACCATTTGGCTCAAGGCCAAGGACTTCATTTTTTAGGGTGTGCCTCAAGAACAACATTATCACAAAAAAAAATCTTAAAAGTAGAAAAATCAAAAATATAATAAACGTAAGGAAGAGATACGTTTTAGGAAAGGCATAGAAACTCCTTGATCTCCTAATAACCGCCTCTCGAAGATCGACCCTGGGCCTAAAAGTGACCAAGATAAAATCAAGTAGGCCAGGTTAAAAATTTTGTGAAACTGGTGTAGACTCGATTTAGGTTAACTCACTATACAAATTTCAATGATAATATCACCATATTAATAAGACGTATTCGAGTATGCATCACACCCTGAAAATCGTTTTAATGGATTACCGAGGGTGAAGGCAAGAAAATGGCCTAGCAAAAAGATGATTAGGATCAAAAGCAGTTCATTTAAAAAAAAAAAATGGGAGTATTTCTATTCATCCCCCACTCCCTGGAAGCCAAAAAAAAGACAGGAGGACCAAACCAAAACCCGCCTAGTACAAAGGAAAGAAGTGGGCCACGACTCATGTCTTAGTACAAAATCAGAGACAAAACACACCCCACCCACGCCACAAAACAGACAGACCCCAACACAAGCCTAAAAATGAGAACCAGCAAGAGTAGCCAATAAGAGACAAGAAAACCACAATCAAGAAATCACATAGGGCATCTGAATTTTATCCAAGATAATAATGCCTTGAATACACGTAGGGAGATCCCTAATTGATGAAAGGATGACCCACTGGTCCAAGGCCAAAATGGCCACCTTGGCTACTAAAGAATTGGCTGAAGTGTGAATATACGTGAGGGGCCATGTGGCTTTTGATGTCACCGAGGTCCCCAAACTCCATCTTAATTTTCCTAGGAAAAGGGACTTTCCCATTACAACAAAAGTGCAAAAGGGTAGAATCAATCTCCAACTGAATGGTAGAGTCACAAGGAGTGATATACAAGAATGCTTAATCACTCTAATCAGAGCAATATTACTATCGATGTACTTAAGTGGCATGCACAGCCTTTAAGAAGTCCCCATTGCAATTGCACGTAACCCGAGAGGCATAAGTACAATGCACACAGGAAATCGTTGCTAAGTTAACCTTGATCCCTTCTGAAGGATGAATCCAGGACACCACAAAAGTTTTCAGGCGCTGTCTTTCAAACCATAAGGACATGCTAAAGTTATACCAGTTATGACTGAGGACAAAAATAATCCTGGTAGGATTGAGACCCTCATTTTTAGTCTTATTCCTGACTCACCATACATTATACCAAATAAAAGAGATAAGGCCCTTAAGAATCTTGGCTCTCCGAGAGAAGGCCTGAAACTTCATGATGCAGAAAAAATGAGACGGATGGACAGGAGCAATGAGATGCTTGGAGATAACCTAATTGGAGATATGATGCACAAGCTCACTACCAGAGAAATGGTAAGAGAGGGTTTCCAGAGCAGGATGAGAAGGGCAACACAAACATTTAGAAGGAAGCTTGAAACCAAGCCTAGAGATGTTATCATCAGTGGGAAGTTTAAAGTGAAGAATTCTCCAAGCCAACATAGAGATAGAGATAGGTAGAAGCCACCGAGAAGGAGCAAGAGGAATTGAGGGACCAAATTGGGATGTCCAAAGAACTATCCAGAGTAGTCTGAAGGATACACGATCTAATATTGAAAGGAAGAAGATTGAACTGGGGAACCTCAGAAAGGTGGTCCAAAATGTCCTTGACAGAAATAGGGCAAGGTCAATGGGTTCGGGGAGAAGACTTTTGACAGTCGTATTGCCAATCCAAATATCAACCCAGAAATCAACAGCGCCTTCATGAACCTCCCAGCGAATATAGTGTCTCATTGAGAGAAAGGTCCCCCAAAGGGTAAAAATTCGGGAAGGGGGAGGACGAGAGGCAACAAAGATATTGCCATAAAGATATTTCATTAAGTTGGCATAAGGTGTGTCAAAGAAAAGGATATTCCACACCATCTTCATCCAAAGAGCTCGAACAGAAAGACCAAGATCATGAATGTCAAGACCCGCCATGAGAAATGGGTTTGGTAACATGCTTCCAAGCAATCCAATGATGTTTATGTTCGGTATTGGAGGAACCCTAGAGGAAGTTCGCAAATTTGCTCTCAAGCCTTTTGATGATAGCCTTAGGGACATCCAAAATGGATATGATATAGACGGCCATGGAAGAGAGCACATGCTTGATAAGGAGTAGTCTTGACGCATAGGACAGGTGGTTAGCCTTCCAACCAGCCAATTTAGCATTGATTTTATCAACAGTGGGGGAAAAATAAGAGATTTTTGCACGGCCAGGGAAGATGGGGCAACCCAAGTAGGTGAAAGGGAAGGAACCTATCTGGCACCCCATAAGATGAAGAATACGGTGTAGTCTGCCAAAGAGAAAATGATTCTCAAAGAAGTAGAAACTCTTCAAATGATTGAGGTGCTGACCAAAGTCAGTCTAGAAAGAGTTCACAAATTTAGAGAGATTGGAGATCGAATGCACATTGCCATTGAGGAAGAGGACAATGCCGTCGGCATACTGGAGAGTAGGGGGGAGGGGAGACTCCCCGCTTAACAGAATAGGGAACCAAGTCACCCTGAAACTCTAATTCCTTGATACCTCGTATGAAAGGTTCCATGAAGAGATCAAACAGCAAAGGGGATAGAGGGTCCCCTTGCCTAAGGCCCCGAGAGACTGAAAAAGGAAGAGGAAGCTCCATCAATGAGAAGGGAAGATCCTTCATAATGGATGAAACCCTTAACAAGATCAATGACCATCTCGGAAAAGCCAAATCTCCTAAGGATATAAAACAAAACGTTCCATTCTACCCTATCATAAGCTTTCTGGAGATCCAACTGGATAATAACATTGGAACCAAACACTTTTTTATCAATACGTTGGGCAA
Organism: Thalassia testudinum; assembly: GCA_037157565.1. NCBI lineage: Eukaryota > Viridiplantae > Streptophyta > Magnoliopsida > Alismatales > Hydrocharitaceae > Thalassia > Thalassia testudinum. The sequence continues at coordinate 7,162,634 of JAZHRO010000040.1, read as the reverse complement.
GCTCAAAGGTAGTAGCAATGTCATTTGAAATAGAGCAGCCCTTAACAAAATTGGCTTGCTCCGAAGAGATAAGTTTAGGAAGGAGACCGGCCATCTTATTAGCTAAGATAGCAGAGGAGATTTTGTAAATGACATTGCAAAGGCTAATGGGGCGGAAGTCGGAGAGATCACCAACGTTCCCTTTTTTGGGAATAAGGAACATAAACGTGTTGTTGAAAGATTTGGGACCCTTGAAGTTAACGTAAAAGTAGGAGATCGCGAGGGTCAAATCATCCTTAATCAAGTCCCAAAAGTATACATAAAACTCCATATTAAAGCCATCAGGACCCGGAGTGCGATTGGAAGGCATTTGAGAGTAGGAAAAATTTCCTCCTGAGAAGGAGGGACAGTGAGAGAGTCGGAGTCTAACTAGTTCAGCAAGGGGGGGAAATTTCCTCCTGAGAAGGAGGGACAGTGAGAGAGTCAGAGTCTAACTAGGTCAGCAAGAGGGGAATAAGATCAATCATCGAGAACAAACCAGAACATGATCCGAGGTGAGAAGGTTGCTATAAAAATCAATAGCGGTATTCGCGGCTACCTCCCAAGAGCTATTACCCAAGGACAAGGTAACATTAGATCTAAACTTTTTAGTAAATCTTCTTTTAATGGTAGTATAGAAAATTTTGTTATTACCCTCCCCATTTTTAATCCAATCAATTTTAGCCTTCTAAGAAAGAAAATCATTGAGCTTTGCTTAAGCATCATCTAGCTGGATTTGAATGTCATTGAGCTCAGCGGAAAGATTATCATCCCATTGGGATGCAAGTTTAGAGTCCACATCATCTCTACGAATCTCAAGGTCTCTAATAATGGAATGAATATTCCCGAAAGTCATCTTATTCCACTGGATAAGAGTCCTCTTAAGAATAGAGAGTTTTACACACATTTTAGAGAGGGGGTCAAGTAGCTGATGGGAGTTAGCCAATCTCCAAGTGTCCACCACCAAAGAGCGAAAAGACGGGTTCCTAAGCCACATATTTTGGAAGCAAAAAGGGCGAGGCTTAAAGGGAGAGATAGGAGAAGAACAAAGAATTAATCATGAGTGAGTGGTCTGAGTTCCTTCTGCAAGCGTAAGAACCAAAGGAAAACAAAGGGAGAGCGTTAGCATTAAGAAAGATATGGTCAAGTTTCTTGTAGATACAAGTGGACCCTTTATGACCATTACACCAAGAGAGCTGCGAACATACCATCAGCAAGTCGATCAAGGTAGCAGAATCGATACAGAACCTAAAGGGAGCCACTTGGGAATCATGGAAGGGAAGCCCACCTGATTTCTCCGAGGCAAAAAGAATGCAGTTAAAACCACTGGCAACAACCCATGGGGTGGGCGAGGTCCTAAGTAGAGGAGGTGATATAATCCCAAAGAGAGCTAGGATCCTCAGCATCACAAGAGGCATAAACGACAGTAATCCTAAGGACAGAATCTCCCTCACAACATTCAATCATAAGGGCCTGATTGGTGGACGAAAGTAGAGAGATGTAAATAGGGTCCTTCGACAAACACCAGATCTTAGAGGAGTTAGGATTTGCAAAACCAGAGGAGAAAGAGATGGAGTCCTTATTGCAATCAATCAAGGAAGGGTCAGCAAAAGGCTGCAAAAGGAAAACCAAATTGAGATGGTGCCGGCTAATCAAATGTTTTAGACGAGAGATGGTTGGTGCATTTAGGATGCCCCGGCAATTCCAAAAAAGGCACTTCATAAGGAAATAGTTTTAGAAATGGATCTATCATGACTACAGGTAATCTTTCCAAAACCCTCAATGGATTGACCACCATGGACTCCTCTAGCCCCTGAGGGAGAATGTGCCTTGTATGCCAAATCCTTGAGGTATAAAGGTTCCGATTCCAGAAGATCCGGAACACCCTGAGATTCGATATCAGAAAAAGAATCTATCTAGTTGCATCATTGCTCAAAAGGAAAATGTGCCCCTCCTCTAGGATTTCCTCAATAACAGTGGGATCCAAATCAGGTGGATGGGGGGTAACAGGGAGATAGTTGCCCCAAGCAAAGATATAACGATTATCACCATCCACTGAGGACACAAGATTAGGTTCAGAGTCACACACCATAGAAACAGCAGGACTAAAACCAAATTTAACCAATCCAGAAACATTCTGGGGAGCAACAATAGTAGAACATAAATCATCACCATCGCAATCTCTACCAGGAGGTTTGAAAATCAAGCCATCGAAATCTTTTGAAACCAGGCGAGCCTTAAGAAAATCAAGAGAAATAGAGATCATAATGAGTGGTTTAAGCAAATGCAAATCAGAAGAAACCCCATCAGGCTTAGAGGAAGAGAATTTCACCTGAGGGGGGGAGGAGGATCGTTTCACAATGATCTCCTTCTCCAATCATTCAAGCCATTGAGTGTGCAACTGAGATTGCCACCGCAAACGGATGTTATGCCTCCTCCTTCTCCACGAGAGACGCGTCTCAGAGACAGGGAGGGAGGAAGGGCCCCCCCCCAGAAGAAGAGGAAGGAGGGATTAAACAAGTCGAGTTACATTTGTCAAGCAAACCCTCCGAAGAAAAAGGACTAATCTTGCGGGGAGCCTCCTCTCTTGGCGAGCTAAGGCCAGAAGCAGAGGGGGCCTGCAGGTCATCAAGCGAATGATAGGGCAAAGGTTTAGCAGGGATTGGCACACCTGGAGCAGCTACTAGAGGAGGGGGCTGAGGAACCTTCACACCTGTAGGGGGGAGGCAGTCGAGTAGGAAGATAACAAGTGGCCTAGCTTGCAACATATGGAGCAAAATAGGGGAACATTTTCGAAAACAACACACTGCAAAACTATTTGATCCCTGTTAAAGATGACCACAAAATCTCTATGAACCACTGTCAGATCAATCTCAATGCAAACCCTAGGAAAGCCAGGTCTATGACCTTGGATTGTACGTTGATCGACACAAATCGGAGTTCCCAACTGGTACGCGATAGAAATCACCCAAACCGAAGCAGTAGAGATAGGTCAATCCGTATGAAAATTGAGGTTCCAGCGGGCAAACTGCAACCGCACACCATCAAGAACAACAGAGCCCTATGAAAAAACCCTAGCAAAATCCACATAAGTCTCGCAGCAAACCAACCAATGATGGAAATCTAGCGGCACAAGGTCAAAACCCGGAGCAAGCTTGACCTTCTGGGATAGAAGGTTCTGCAACTGTCGAGAGGAGGGTTTTCGGCCACAGGCACGCACAACCAGAGAAGAGGCAAAGCCTTTGGAAAGCTCAGAAATCTCTTCCGAGGAGAAAGAAGTGCCCAAGACACCATCCTTGAAGACCGGAGGACGGACCTAGAGCTTGAGCTCCAAGAAAGGAGAAGTCTCAAGATGACCAGCTCCAACCACCACTGAAGCAAAGGAGGACTTCGGTGGCGACGTCCGATCCTCTAGTGACGAGGGAAGGGACAACTGCTACGGAACTATCATAGCAAACACAATCGAAAATGACAAAAGTGGCAATCCACGCATGACGCAAACACAAAAACAAAGCGAGAACTAGCACGACAAACCCTAAAAAAAGGCACGCAAAGAGAAGGTGACTAGGGGTCCACTCCAAGAAGCTCCAAACAGAGCCATCGGAGGGCGAGGGGCCTACAGGCCCCCCACTGGGTAGCTACCCTGCACTGGCACGCGGTTAGTCCTTTCCGCTAGCTAGTATGCCAAAATGTACAACACAGAACAGAACAGGAGCCGACCCCTCAATAGTCTGCGTAACTTCACCCGACTATCCCGATTTACCCAGTGGGCCTAACAGGAGTTGGTGTAGGGAGGCCACTCCTAACCCTGGGCCCCAACCTAAGGGTGGCTAGTACTCTCCCTACACAAAAGTAACTGTAGCTCTCCTCGGTTCCACGTACGCGAGGGCTAGCCTATTCTCTCTACACATGAGGTGGTTAGCTCTCCTCGGTACGTGCGTACATGAGGGCTAGTGTATCTTCTGAGAAGGGTATTTAGCTCTCCTCTGTACGTGCGTACACAAGGGCCAGCGTATCCTCTGAAGAAGGGAAATTAGCTCTCCCTAGTATGGGTGTACATGAGAAACAGCTCACGCCCAAGTTAGAGCTCAACTAACCGTCATGCCTCACAGTAATCAAATTATTCTGTAACCATCAGAGTTTCCATGTCGCAGTGATTAAGCTATCTTTCTAGTTCCCCATAGGGTTCATTCATAATACTCATCTCATTTCATTACACGATGTGTATTTCTATTCACATTCTAGTTCTTAATCATATAACAGGTAGGTCGTGATTTAATAAATTAAGCAATCATCACATCACTTAACTATTTAGTTGCTAGCAATAAAGACTTTAACATGCATTTCAGAGTATGACAATGTGGTTCAAGTAATGTACATTTATCCTTCTCAGCCGTAGGGTTCATTTCATATCTTAGGGTTCAATCAGATCATTCTAATATAGCATGCACTTTAATCATTTAAATCACAGTATTAGAGATGACCACTCTACCAGGATATATGGGTGGAATGGGGGCTCGAACAGTAGATCACGTCGTCTCCGTGAGTCTCGTATACACTACAAACTAGAGACCTGTACCATTGACCAATCATGTCAAACGAGTTCAAAATAGCATAGGTGTGACACTAACACGTAGAAAATTCCAAACGGAAACCATCAATACTTCGTTTGCGTAAAATCGACTCCGTTTGGGCCATGAACCGACCAAAACCATGCACTCTAACCAAAATCAGACGTCTGGGGCAAGTCCCAAACGTCTTTAAAGATCGCAGAAGCTCACCTTGCTTTCCTGCATCTTTTTCAAATGTCTAAACCCCTTCGCAGTCGTCTGAGGGAGCTTCCAAATGTCTGACACCACTCCCGGTCATCTGGAAGAGAGGCCAGACGTCTATCACGGTTTCCAGACGTCCTAAAGTGCCTCAAAGGGTGAGTCACGTGCCTTTCCAATGCCTCGTACCTGCGCATGCACGCACAGCTTAAAATGTGACACATATATATTAACGTACATGCATGCAGGCTCGTGCGGGGTACATACCTCAGCACCCTACGTGTTGTCAGACGTCCGATGTCAGCTTCAAACATCCTACGTCTCCTTCAAACATCTGGAGACTGGAGAGCAATACAAATGTCTAATACTGCGAAAAAAATTACTCCGCAAAACTCTTCTCGAAGTTCCACCTCGCGAGCTCCAGCTGCTGCAACCGTAGCAGTGCCGCCCTGCTCGTGCAGGTCTTCCTCCTGCGCGACTTCTCCTTCCTCTCTTCAACTCCTCTCCTCTCCTTCTCCTCCTCACACTTCCTCCAGCTCCCCTCTCCTCCTTCTCTCCCATGCACAACTGCGAGGGGAGAACGAGAAGGTGATGGATGGTGGTGGCAAGGCTAATGGAGGGCATCCTCCGTGCTCCTTCAGCTCCTCCGGCCGCACACGTCACCCCCTCTCCCAAGCTCCTCCGAGCTCCTCTCCTCTCCGCACCTCCTGCTCCCTTCGCCCACGCTCTCCCTCTCCCTTGCCCACACACTCTCTCTCTCCCTCTCCTCTGTGCTCCTCCCCTCTCCTTCTCCCCCACTCACGGCTACAAGGGGATGAGGGAGAAGATGGTCGCCGGCAACAAGGTGGTGGAGGAGTGAAGGTGGAGGTGGTGTTGGTGGTGTGGGGAGAGTGGAGGGGTGAGGGGGGTGTTATAAAGGGAGGGGTTTAAGGTTTGTGTGTATGTGCGTGTGGGTTGAGGATAATAAATGGGAAGGAAAATTTGCGAGGTCGACCCCGCCAGGTCTCCCTTTTTCCTCGTAGATCCCATAACTAAAACTCAGGGATTTTAAAATTGCACTCACACCCCTACCCTTTTGGGAAATTCTCGAACGACCCTTGGGAAAGGACATTTCAGGGATGCCAAGGAGGTGGAATAGCTAAGCTAAGCTAGCTTAGCTAGTAAATGAGTAGGGTAGGAGGCAGAGGGAGCTAGGGTTTTGGAATGCAGAGCTGAGGAAGAATTATTTGGAGCTACACTGGAGCTAGTGGCTACTGAAAAGAACAATAAGGAGCTACTTTAGCTGGCTTAACTTGCTAGTTCTTTGCTAGCTGCTAAGCCAAGCTAAAGTAAGCTGGCTTTTGTTGAATTGGGCTGAGGTGAGCTAGGTCTGATCTTCCCGGAGATAACCTAGCTAGCTAGAGTAGCTAGCTTAGGTTAAATAGTTTAGCTCAACTAGGTTGAGCTAGGTGGAGTATCTGGGAGCTGGACTTGAGTCTGCCCAAGCTAGTTAAGGTCATCTTCAGCTAACTTGAGTTGAGTGGAGCTGGAAGTAGCTAGACCTGAGATGAGGTGGACTCCTGGCAACTTAGTTGAGCTAGCTAAAGCTCCAAATGAACTAATTTGAGCTAAAATGAGTTAGACTCAACTAAGTTGAGCTAGATCTGAGCTGACTTGAGCTAGGTTGAGCTAACTTGAGCTAAGTTGAGCTACCCAGAGCTGCCATCCAGCTAAGATGAGCTGAATGGAGATTAAGAGAGTAAACCTAACTCAGGTGAGCTGATATCCAGCTATGATGAGCTAGATTTAGTTGTGGTTCAGCTGAATTGAGCTTCCTCTGCACCTGTTTCCTTCTTAAATCCTAGGGTTTCAAGGATCTGATTATCTGTTCATCCCTAACACTCAAATAGACGTGTCAAAAATAACAAAAGTATGCAATGCATGCCTAACGTAAGTGATGCCTAAATGTAGCCTAGAAACCTATTTGCAGAGTTAAAATCATAAGAGCTAAGTTTGTTTTAGGGCATAAGATGATAAACTGGCGTTTATCATTCACCCTTGGAGAAATTTGCCAATAGAAGAGAGTTCGCACAAAAAACAAGGAAGGAATTAATTTTCCTTCATCAAGGCGAACTCCCTTGGATTTCTTCAACATAGCTTCCAAAATGAGGCTTTCAGAAAGAAGTAGGCCATCAACCTGGAATTTAACTGATAACAGCCACAAAAGGTTGCCTCTACTATCTAACCATAGAGCAACACCAGTAGAGAAGCCTTTTATCCATTTCCACATCTATAAATGTACCACAATCAAAAGAGGCATAAATGTCCTTTACACATATGATAGACATTGAAGATTGAGAGGATTCAACTCTATGGTTTGCCATGAAACATACAAAAACTTCTAGCATAATTAGAAATCTTGTATGGACAAGTGGTCTGATTTTCAAGGATCATTTTGCACCTAATTGCCTCCTGCAAAATTAGCAAGGCTGCAACTTAATTACTAATGGTATTATGAAGGAATATAAATAAAGGTTGTCAGTTATTCTCCAACCAAAGGAGGACCAAACAACCTTCTGCCAACGGATAGGTTATGAAAATACTCATTATATATTCTAAGTGATTTTTGCGAAAGTTGCATAAATCATCAAAGCCAGGATTAATGGTACAAGCAATAATGTATCTCAAAAGAATAAACTTGATCTATAGCTCGTAGGTATCGATACTTATGCTGAATATCGATACTAGTAAACTGCAGTCCTCAATTGTAATACCTATGTACTAGTACTCATAGAGAAGTACCGATACAAGATAAATTATGGATTTTCAGAGAACGTGAAATATCTAAACATAATCTTAGTTTATGCTTATCCTAAGCTTTGCTAATAGGCATGTATATACATACGTAAAAGAAAGAAACATAAGACACAATATATATATATATATATATATATATATATATATATATATATATATATATATGAAAAAGAGATGATGCAACCTACCTGCATCTATTTATGTGCAACTTCCCACTCAGCCGTTAGATCCAACGGTTGCAACACTCTTTACTCTTCCCCGATCCCTCCCAAATCTCCCCTTCCTTCCTAAGCCAGACGGCCTCCACCACTTCCAGCTGCCATCCCCTTCCCTGCTCCTCCCTCCTCCTTCTCCAACACTGTCGCCCTTCCCCCCTCATGGACTGCGCACCCCACAAGCTCCGCGGTCCTCCTCCTCCTCAATGCCGGCGATGGTGGCAGCTGCGGCGGGGAGTTGGTGGCAGCAGCATCTGCTGTCGGAGGTCGTCGGCGGGGGGCCGCCGTTGCTGCCGTTCTTCCTGGGGCTGCCACGGAACTTGCTCGGGAACTTGCAGCTGCCCGCGGAGGCATACAAGGGATATAACTTTTTCATGAAAGATCTCATTCTTTCAGATTTTCCTGCTCCTCGAAGAAGAATTAAAGAAAAAACTTGACAAACTAGTATAGATAAATGATGGGCAAGGCTAACCTGATATTAGCATTAGCTTTTCATAATTCATTTAAAATTGAAAAAAGAAAAGAAAGAACCCTGTTAGCACTCAAAAGGTGGATGCACTCCAAGTTGGTGCAAGAGGAATCATTCTATATGCAATCAACCTTCAGGACAATCTTCATAAACTCGTACATGAAGTAACTGATGGAAGAAGAAGGTAACACCTGTAATAAGCTAGGCACAACTCCAGCGTAGAGTGCCGGAACACCACCTCGCTCTACAATCTTAACACAGGTGGCTAAGGCATTCGGCTTTCTAGTTTTGACTTGCATCTACAATTGTCTCCTTACAATTTCAAATGGATATGTAGCAGCCTCAGCACAACAACCAGCAATTGCTCAATATAGGAGCGTCCTAACTGGTCCCAACTCCAACTGGTCAAGGGCACTTAATTATTGACCCTTCTGCTGTGCCAGTAAAGAATGTCTTTTAATCCCTTCTGGTGAATGTAGATAAGCTTGCTTTAATATGTCATATACAGCATAAAAAACTGCACGTGATGGTGCCATACTTATAATAGAGGGCATCAAACCCCTGTAAAGAGAAGAGAAGCCTTCGGTTCCAATCATGTGCTGAAAAGTACCAATAATGCCTCCTAAAGTGTTAAAACCCATGCTGTTATAGCCCTTTCAGACATTTGGAACTTGGGTCAGGCATCTGGGAGAGGCACCAGACAACGGGAAGTGTTTCCAGACATCCGGAGAGGTGTTCAGACGCCTAGAACTAGGTCCAAACGGTCCAGTGGAGTTCCTGGACGTCTGAAGAGTGGTGCAGGAACTGAGGTACGACTCTGGACTCTTTTAAAACGTCTGGAAGGTGTTCCAGACGTCTGATTTGAGTCAGAATTACTGTTTTTGACCCGTTTAAGGTCCGTTTGAGGTTCGATTTCTGCAATTAAGATACCGTTATTTTCCATATAAATTCCTCTACTTGTTGGAATACTTTTTATCTTGTTCTGAGTAGTCTCTTGTGAATGATCCTTATGATAGGACCTCGTTCCGTTGCGGATTTGTGGTTTGCTGAGGCACATGGACCTGCCGATCAAGCCCCCACTACTCCTAGGTTTACTGGTAGAGTGGCTTCCCCTAGTTTAATTACAAACCTGAATGCATATGTGTAATGAATGTTAGATCCTAGGGTGTGGCATGATCCTAGGACTAGAAACACTGGAATATTTGTACTGAATGTATGGATTGCAATCTTGGATGAGTAGATAGAATAATAACAATTTCCTGTAAATGAATAACAGCTGCCTGTGAAATGTAAAGTGCTTGTGTTAGCAAACTGTTGCATGTAAATTCCTGTCGTCTACGTTAAATGCCATAATATGAGCTGCATGTATATAAACTAGAAATGGAAGATTGAATGATAGAAACACGAGCTACCTGCGAATAAACCTGGAATGTGAACAATAAAGTTACATGTTACATGTGTAGAACCTGAGAAATGGAAATAGAAATGATGAAACCTAGTATGGCTTGGCCTGAGAAACATGAGCATGAATCCTACGGGGAATTAGGAGATGAGCTCCTGGAAATAAATGGAATGGATCTAGGAATGTGCTGGGAAGTGTGCTGGCCCTTGAGTACGTGGTGCCAAGGGGAGCACATGTTACCTCTTAGTATAGAGGGGAGCTTGCCACCTTCAGGTCGAGACCCGGGGTGGGTTTGGCCACTTTGCACCGACTCTGTGGCCCTTGTGTACACTGTACCTGGGAGAGCTACTAGTGTAGGAAGAGAGCTAGCCACCCCACGGGGCCCGGGGTTCAGCTAGCCACTCTACACCAACTTGTTAGGCCCACCAGGCAAACCAGAGTAGTCAAGCGAGTGTGCGCGGACTGTGGAGGGCCGAGACCCCTATTTGGTTCTTAGGGGCTAGACCCCTGTTACTGAGAGGGCTATGTCCTATACTAGTTCCGTGCTATGCTTTGGGCGCACCCGCTAACGGAAATGACTGACTGTGTCCAGTGCGGGGTAGCTACCCATGCATTTATCGCGCGTGCCGTAGTCACCGTTACGTCTGTCAGTGACCTTAGGGTGGTTGACTGAGTGCAGGACCACCACGGGAGACTCTCCCGGCCAGGAGAGCACCATGTGTTACTTCTACTCTTCGGAAAAGACTGCAATCAAGATCATTCCCACAAGGAACATTGGAGATCAAGAGAGAGACCTGATAAATAAACCAAGTGGTGGAAGAAAGAATAATTAGTTAAAGAAAGAAAGAAATTGAAAACAACAGCTACCTGTCGACCTTTACTGTTTTAGTTAGTTGGTTGCCACTCTACTCAGCATTCGCTGACGTTTCGTACTCATAACCTTTTTCAGGTCCAGGTGTTGAGCAGCTAGAGCCTACGACTACAGAGGGTGCTGGACCCAGTAGAGCCCAGTAGTCGTAGCTTTCTGTTGTACTCTGTTTCGTGTTGTAGTGAGTAGTTTATTACACTTCTATACTCTTTCATGGTGAACTTTATATTCCTGTACTCAGTTACTTTCCTACTGTTGTGGTGGTGTGTACCGTAGTAGTTTATTTCTTTACTGCTGTACTTTTGTTACTGTTAGTTGCTTGCATGGTGAATGTGGTTTATTTTACTGCTTTTTGGTTACTTTCTCATTGGACGACTGGGTCTTGGGATCAGTCGAGTCGGTCCGGTCTCGTGTCCTCTAAGGGATTCGGGAACCGGGTCGTAACATAAAGCTTCCCCTCCAGGAGCTACCATTTTTTGTCCTAATCGTGTCCATTCGAATGCATAGCACCATTGCAGTTGTTCCCGTAGCCACACCAGCAACAAATCGGTCAAAGTTTGTAGGGAATGAAGCCATGATGGTACCTCTTTAAGAAAAACTCCAGCAATTCCTTGCCTTTATTCAGTTTATTTGCAAGGAATGAACTGAATATTAACTGCAGCATTACATCCCAAACCAGTATCTTGTCCACTTGACAGTAAAGGTCCATGTACCATCATGCAAAGACTAACAAAATAAGAGTGTAAAGATGCTTCCAATACTTTGGCTCGCAAAGCTCCTGCTGATGTCAATAATCAGAACAAGCAAAAGTTCATAGCTCTGGCCGCTAAAGAACACAAGACAGATCACATTAGTGTGTTAGGTGAAATGAAGTCTGCCTTTTTCTTTTTTTGTTCCAATAACCATCTAATATACGATGGTCGTCCGATAGGAGGAGGACAAGGAGGAAGGGGGAGGCCGACAGATTGGAGGGAGGAGGGGTGTGTGCGTTGATTGCAAGGAGGAGGGGGTAGGGGTGGCGAGGGTCGTGGGTGACGTACAGGAGGAGGAGGAGGGAGGAAGGAGGAGGAGTACGATCAAATGAGGAGGGAGGAGGGAGGGAGGGGTCGGCAGGCGAGGTGGGAACAGCCAATAGGAGTGTAGGAAGGGAAAGGCAGTGATGGTTGGAGGAGGAAGGGAGGGCGAGGGTGGCCGACGGCTAGAAGAAGGAGGGAGGGGAGGGTGAGGGTGGCCAACCTGCCGTTCACCAGGGGTGGGGAGGACCAAGACGGAGGGAGAGGGTGGGTGGCAGCTAGGTGAAGGAGGAGGAGAATGGAGGTCTCGGCTAGTGTGTTGGAGGTGGGAGGGAGGGAGGTGGTGAGTGGGGGGCCACTCTAATCTCTTTTTTTGAAAATTTTTTTAGTGATCAGGAAGAATCCGATACAAGTGGATGCATCGGGGGAGATAGAAAATCTTCATCTATAAAGAGGAAAATACATCTGGCAGAAACAGGGAAACTTAATCTCAACCAGTATAATTCAATGGCTGTGAGAATAGGTTTGCACATAAGTTAAGTGCAAGAGAGTTGTACCAATCCTGTCCTCATACACACACACACACACACATGAGATGAATCTACAGTACACATGAGAAATATAAAAGTTACATTCATTCATCTGTGATTAAGATAACCAAGGACTACAGGTATGCTCTTCCAAGAGATTTTTTAACCAAATCAAGATCACTTAGAGAACTCAAGAGAAGAACCTTTCTCTTCTTCCCTACCATGGACTCTCTCTCTTGCGTCCCTCTCTAGTCACGATGGGGGTGACCACAAAATCTAGAATTCAAAGGTCTCTTGGGGACCATGACCCTCATTAAATAGTAATTATCATAATAACCTTAATTATTGTGGGTGTTTTGCCATTCTGCCCATCAAAGAAATGCAAAACACAAAATAGTCTCTACACATTTCCTTTTAAACACGACACCTCACTTGATGCATTTTATGCTCATATCAAAATTAATAACCTTAGTTGATACTTTATACATGGGTATTAATATTGACGGGCCTGTCTTATATGTTAAATGATTATATCTATACACTATGCATATATTAGTCTATATGTTGGATTATCATCCAACATCGCTATTGTCCCATGTTGCCTTAAAAGCCTTGTAGATGGTTTTTTCTTTCTTAGCCCCTTATCCCTTGGCCGCTCTTCCCTAGACTCCATTCAATTTGCCATGGGGCAATCCTTTCAAACATGTCCTTTCCTTTTATACTCAAAACAGATAATGTCGGAAGAAAATTTTGAAGGTTTCCTAGCTTTCTTCCTCATGAACTTCTTGAGTCGTTTTTGTTGTTCTCATTAGAGTTGTGTTTAGAATACATGTCGTAGTATAGTGAAGAAATCGACAAATCAACACTTAAATTTATAGTGCTTGAAAAACGTGAGCTCCGAGATTGTTCGAAGGGAGCAAAAGGACGCAATATAAACCACTAATCAGATAGTCAAACAATGCTCAAGAGATAATAAGGAATAAATAGAATGAAGAGCAAAAATATATATCAAGTGTTAAAAAAAATATGTTACAACTATCTGTTGGTGCTAGAGCACCACGATCATTTATTTTGATGATAACAAAACACATGTTTTTTAACATTTGCTTTTGAGTTCTAGTTTTTAGGACAAATTGCAAATAGAGACAAGTGATTACACGATGTTCGAGCTCGCATCCATGGCAGATTAGAGGAGCTAGACTGAGGTGGAGGAGCTTCGCGAGGAGCGAAAGCTTGAAGAAAGAAGGAGATGAAGAATAGGATAGATTTCTTTTTATCTTGTTCTATGTAACTTTGTTTCATTATTGTGCTCTTTATTTTTGTCTTAGATCTTATATTAAAGAACCTCAAAGAACCCTTAAAGTAATCCTAGGAGCACGTGCACTACCCTAGAATACTTAGGTTTTATGTAAAGAACTTAGAAAACCAAAATAGGGTTCAGATAACCTTATTAAACGTCCAATCTGGAAATCAGACGTCTGACTGTTTGATCAAACGTCCAAACCATCTAAGCTGGACTTAGTAGGTTCTGTCTGTTAGAATCAATCGTCCAGGCCTTAGTCCAAACATCTTAGCAAACGTCTGATGCTTTTGCCAGACGTCCAATTAGTGGAACGTTGGCAGTCTTAGTAAACATTGAGGAAATGACCATCAGCCTCGTATCAGACGTCCGTAGAGGACCCCAGACATCTGATACATGACCGTTTTGCCTCGGCTGACCCAAAATCTTCCTTCAGATATTTTCTAGCCATTGTACTTCCTTGGGAATCCATTTCCGCAGAACGATAGGTTTCCAGACGTCCAGACCTAGTGCCAGATGTCCTGTGTGTCGTCTGATAAACATACATTAGAACCCTGTTTCAGTCTGATTCAAGTCAAGAAGGAAACCCACCTAAAATCAGACATCTGACTTAGCTCCCAGACGTCTTAAACGAGTTTTCCAGACGTCTAATGCCAGGACCAGATGTCTGATGACCCTGTCAGAATCATGAATAATTCTGACTACAGCCTGATTGTCTTTGGATTTGCACCCAACGGCTATGGAAGCCTTCCTAAGCCCTCTATAAATAGAGGACCCCTTGGTTTGAAATAGACCCAAGACATACTTTTGCTAGAATACTTTCACTCACTTGTGTCAAAAAGAAGTAGAAGATCAAATAGAAGAAGCTCTAGCTCTACAAGCACTCTCTTCTCACCTAAGAGCTTCGTCCTACTATGCACCTGCTCCCCTGCCGACGTTACAAGAGTGCTGTTGTGCCAAAGTGTGGTTTACGCATCTGCGTCATCACATCGACACACTCCACCAAAGGGAAGTTTCCTAACTCCTATAGAAGCTAGGATTAAATATTTGAGGCTCTATAAGATTATTGTACTTTATATTGTCTTTGGTTGGGTATTCACTTTGCAAATTCCCGTTTCCTTTGTGAGACAAATTCTTTCTTGTGAAGAGAAGGGGTTTTGAGGAACACTACCCTCGATCTAAGTAGTGTGGTTGTATTTGAGGTTCAGTCACCCTCGTTCAAGTGATTGGGTTTAGTGGATTTGATCAACTAGGTCAATCGGGAAATTCTAGCTCGAGAGGGTTAGGTGGTGGTTTTCACCCGATTTGGGTTTCCACCTAAAAATACTTATGCCCATTATGTGATTGTTCATTTTGTGAGATTATCTATTTTAATTCTGCATTTTTTTTTATTACGTCACGCACATCTCATCCCCTCCAAGTAGGGAATTACAATTGGTATCAGAGTAGGTTCTTGTTATTTCAGCGTAACAACCAAGCAAGAAGATCATGGAAGGAAGCTATTCCTCAAGCAGGATTTCTGAGGGGCAATCTACAACTCGACCACCGTTCTTTGACAGGAGCAATTACCCGTACTGGAAGCTGCAGATGAAAACATGGCTTCAAGCCAATGACTTCACAATATGAGATCGTTGCGAGACCCCCTTCGACATCCCAGAAAGACCCACCATAGGATACTCGTAACAGCAGATCCGGGAACTCTCGCTCAATGCAAAAACGATGAACGCGTTATACTACGCGCTCAGCCCGGAGGAGTTCAACAGAATCTTGCAATGCGCCACCGCATGCGAAATCTAGCACACACTCGAGGTAACTCACGAAGGTACCTCAAAGGTAAAGACTTCTAAAATAAATTTACTTTCTCAATAATTTGAGTCTTTTTCAATGAAGTATAACGAATCTCTAAGTGAGATGAACACTAGGTTCACTCTCATTGTAAATAATTTAAAAGCTTTAGGTAAGGCCTTCATCAAGGGGGAGCTTCAAGGAAAACTACTCCATTCCCTTGGACCAGAATGGGAGCAAAAGGTCATCGCCATCGAGGAGGCGAACGAGGTGGAGGAGCTCAACATGGAAGATCTCCTAGGCAATCTAATGGCCTACGAGACAAAGTTGAAGTAGAAGAGGAAGGATACACCGGAGCCAAAACCAAAGAAGATCCTCGCATTTAGAGTTGCATCAGATAATGAGGTAAGTTCCGATGACGAAGACTTTAAGTTTTTACTTAAAAAGTTTTCCAAGTTTTGTAGGGAGTCAAAGAAAGACAAGGAGAAGAAGGAAAGCCCGAGACATTGCTACCACTGCAATGAGAAAGGGCATCTACGACCAGAGTGCCCTCTTCTCAAGAAGGAGAAGAAGAAGGAAAAGGAGAAGTCTAAGAAGAAGGCGTTCCAAGTAACTTGGGACGACACGAGCTCAGAGGAGGAAGAAGAGCAGAACCCTGAGGAAGAAATCGCCTGCATGGGCTTCATGGCCATGGGAAGTGATAGCGACAGCGACAACAGCGACAATGAGGTAAATCCCGATTTACAAGATGCTTTCGATGAATTATTTGAGCTTAGTAAATCATTTAAAGTAGAAAATAAAAATATTAAAAGGAATCTTAGTTATCTTAAAAGTGAAAATGAAAGATTAGAAATAAAACTCAAGGATCTAGAAGCTAGTCCTAAGGATAATAACTTGTTATTAGAAAATAAATATTTAATCAATGAAAATACTAAATTGATTGAGGAAAATGCTAGTCTAAAATTAGAAATTTCTGATTTAAAGACTAAGATGCATATTATAGAAAAAGAAATCCCATGTCTTAGGGAAAATTCCAACAAATTAATCAACAAAATAGAAAATTTGCATAGCCCTAAGATTGAGAAAGGAACTCCACCAAGGAGACCTGCTAACAGATCTGGATTCAAGCACACTTGGATACCGAAGAAAGAATTGGAATCCTATTTTGTAAGTTTCAAAGAAGATATCAACATAAAGGATTAGACCTAGAAGCTCAAGGCTGGCCAACTCGAGTTGGGAGGACAAAGGAGTAGACCAAGGAGGAGAACGAGAAGACCGACGAAACGACAAACAACCCGCCGCACGTCGTCTGCCAGTTAGAGACCGGTGCCGATGCTTGGGCCTCCAAGCTATGGATGGGAGCCCCATCCAATGTGGCATCCACCACCTCCATTTGGGCCATTCTATTGGCCATGGTAGGTGAGGTAACCCTTAACCCTATCTTTTTATCATTAGCATATAGATAGGGGAAGTTAAAATTATGAGCTATTTGTCAATCATTAAGGGGGAGATCTTATTAGCTATATTTCCTTTAGAAAGGAGGAGAAAAATAATAGTTATCTTGTTGTTACAAAAAGGGGGAGGACATTACTTCTGTTAAAAGAAATTCAACCCAATTATAGAAGAGCATGTCTTAAGGGGGAGCTATAGGAAATTTAAAGTTGATAAAAACCTTTTTGATAACATCAAAAAGGGGGAGGATTTTATGCATTATTATTTTTTATTTTGTCATCATCAAAAAGGGGGAGATTGTTGGTGCCAGAGCACCACGATCGTTTATTTTGATGATAACAAAACACGTGACTTTTAACATTTGCTTTTAAGTTCTAATTTCCAGAACAAATTGCAAATAATGAAAAGTGATTAGACGGAGTTCGAGCTCGCATCCATGGCAAATTGGAGGAGCTAGACTGAGGTGGAGGAGCTTCGCGAGGAGCGAAAGCTTGAAGAAAGGAGATGAAGAATAGGATAGATTTCTTTTTATCTTGTTCTATGTAACTTTGTTTCGTTATTGTGCTCTTTATTTTTGTCTTAGATCTTATGTTAAAAAACCTCAAAGAACCCTTAAAGTAATCCTAGGAACACCTGCACTACCCTAGAATACTTAGGTTTTATGTAAAGAACTTAGAAAACCAAAATAGGGTTCAGACAACCTTATCAGACGTCCAATCTGGAAATCAGACGTCTAATATTGACTTTTAAGACATCTGACTGTTTAATCAGACGTCCAAACCATCTAAGCTGGATTTAGTAGGTTCTGTCTGTTAGAATCAGTCGTCTAGGCCTTAGTCCAGATGTCATAACAAACGTCTGATGCCTTTGCCAGACGTCCAATTAGTGGAACGTTGGCTGCCTTAGTAAACATTGAGGAAATGACCGTTAGCCTCGTATCAGACATCCGTAGAGGACCCCAGACGTCTGATACATGACCGTTTTGCCTCGGCTGACCCAAAATCTTCCTTCAGAGATTTTCTAGCCGTTGTACTTCCTTGGGAATCCATTTCCGCAGAACGATAGGTTTCCAAATGTCCAGACCTAGTGCCAGACGTCCTATGTGTCGTCTGATGAACATACATTAAAACCCTACTTCAATCTGATTCAAGTCAGAAAGGAAACCCGCCTAAAATCAAACGTCTGACTTAGCTCCCAGACATCTTAAACGGGTTTTCTAGATGTCTGATGCCAAGACCAGACATTTGATGACCCTGTCAGAATCATGATTAATTCTGACTACAGCCTGATTCTCTTTGGATTTGCACCCAATGGCTATGGAAGCCTTCCAAAGCATTCCTAAGTCCTCTATAAATAGAGAAGGACCCCTTGGATTGAAATAGACCCAAGACACACCCTTGCTAGAATATTTCCACTTACTTGTGTCAAAAAGAAGTAGAAGATCAAATAGAAGAAGCTCTAGCTCTATAAGCACTCTCTTCTCACCTAAGAGCTTCGTCCTGCTGTGTACCCGCTCTCTTACCGACGTTACGAGAGCACTGTTGTGCCAAAGCGTGGTTCACGCATCTGCGTCGTCACATCGACATACTTCCACCAAAGGGAAGTTTCCTAACTCCTATAGAAGCTAGGATTAAATATTTGAGGCTCTATTGGATTGTTGTACTTTATATTATCTTTGGTTGGGTATTCGCTTTGCGAATTCCCATCTCCTTTGCAAGACAAATTCCTTCTTATGAAGAGAAGGGGTTTTGAGGAACACTACCCTCGGTTTAAGTAGTGTGGTTGTATTTGAGGTTCAGTCACCCTCGTTCAGGTGACTGGGTTTAGTGGATTTGATCGACTAGGTCGATCGGGAAATCCTAACTCGAGAGGGTTAGGTGGTGGTTTTCACCTAGTTTGGGTTTCCACCTAAAAATACTTGTGCCCATTGTGTGAGTGTTCATTTTGTGAAATTGTCTATTTTAATTCTGCATTTTTTTTTATTACGCCATGCACATCTCACCCCCTCCAAGTAGGGAATTACACTATCAATTCTTTCTAACATCTTGACAAATTCCCAAACTCCAACCAGACGTCTCGACCCAACCTCAGATGACTTAAGTTGTGAAATCAGATCCAAGTTTGGTCGTCTGAGGTATAGCTTAGAGCAAAATCCCCTGCTATTCGGCCCAAACCTCTCTCTCTCTCTCTCTCTCTCTCTCTCTCTCTCTCTCTCTCTCTCTCTCTCTCTCTCTCTCTCTCTCTCTCTCTCTCTCTCAGACCCGATTCAGCATAGGGGGGTCCACACTCGCAAGTCATGTGTGAGTGTGCAAGCGTGCATAGGCTCGTGCATATGGGGACCCGACCCCCGTGTTCGAAGCAAGTAGCTAACAAACGCAAAACATTATTTATCAAAATCTAAAGTGTCTTTTCTCAATGTGGCACCAAATGTGTGCCTTCTTCCTGCATTCTTTCAATCGTGCAGAGTGGAATTGGAAAGCTAAAATTGAAGCTCTGCTGCTATGCTCCCTTCAAATCAAGGGCCCAAACGTGGCCCTTATGTTATTCCACGTTGATTGTGGTCGGTGGCGAGGTGGTTTGGTGACCGGACGACGGTGAATGAAGGTGAAGAAGATGACCAGCATCGGTAAAGACCTGCAAACACGAATACGACCTATTGGCCCAAATTAAATAGTTTAAAAGCTTCACCCAAGCTTGTGGAGTGTAGTGGCAGTGCGTATTTAGTGAATGAGTGCGTGGAGTGGTCAGACGATGACAGTGACGGCGAACGTGAGTGGGTTTGTTTGGCCAAGTGTTATGTGGACCAAAGCCCTCAAAAAATTGAGGGCTTTTGGTCTAGGAAGTGAGGTGTAAGTTTTGGTGGTGGTGGGTTGCGGTTTCGTGGTGTGTGGTGCCAACGCGAGCTAGTTAGAGCTCTCCCTAAAGCCGAGGAAGAAAGGGAGAGAACAAAATGGTGATGGTCTAAACCTAAATCTAAAAGCCTAAATAGACTCTAAGAAGGAAGAGGAAGAGGATGGGGAACTTATCGGGGAGAGAAGAAGTGCAACCATGTCCGACGTTGGCTCACCGAACGTAAGGAAGATGGAGTCGGTAGCGAGTGGAACGATGAGGAGGACGAGGTCGATGGTACCCTTACTTTGGCGGGCAAGGTGCGTGAGGAAGAGAGGAAGGTAGCAATGATGTCTGTTGGCTGAGAGCATGCGCGGAAGAGGAGGTTGAGGAGGGCTCACCAGAGTACGTGATGGGTTGGCCGAAGAAAAGGGAGAAGGTGATTTCTTGGCCAATTCACGACAAAGAAATGCTTGGGAACATAAGAGAGCTTATATAGAGTTGGATTCAACCTTCAATTTCCATTAATTCATGAGATTTGCTCATGAATTTTGGGATTGTTGGTCCACGGATCTCGAGCTTCGGCAGAGGCTTTATACGCCAAATTAGGTCTCGAGCCTTGGTGCAATCAAAAGGTCATGATCTGATTGTTAATCCCTCCAATTTTGGAGGGATTTGGTGTTCAATATAAGGAGAACTCTCCAAATTAAGTTCGGTGGTTTGTGTTAGGATTTCTGTTGTGCTTGACATCCTTGGATGTGAGGAATAAGAAAGGAAAGGACCTAGATGCAATATGAATCGAAATTAGGGGGCTCTATGCAATAAAAAGAGTCAGTTGGGCTCAAATGCAAACTAAGTCAAGATAGACTCTGATTGGACTCAACTTTTGAGGTTAGCCTAATTTGGACCCAAGGAATCTAATGGTAACTTCAAATTTAGGTTTTGGCCATGTTTGACTAGATAATTTACTCAGAAGCCCAAAACAGAACAAATTCCCGCCTAAGTTCTTATTTTTGGTTAGAATAGGTTCTTTTAGTCAAGTTGAAGGTTTCAAACCTCATAGAATATTTTTCAATGATTTTTAGGAGGTTTAGATTGAATTTATTTCCATTAGAACCCTTTCAACATGAGTGAAGCCATAATTAGGGTTTTCAAGTAATAAATTAATCTTCAAAATGTAGAAAACCCTGATTCATTCAACTCAAGCCCACTTCTTGGGGAATTAAACTCATTTGACCATAGATTAAGCCTTGATTAACCCCTTAGTTAATCTACATTAGTGATTAGATGTTAAAATGGCAAAATTAATCCATTTTCTTATTTTCTCAGATGTAATTCGGAACAAAGTTATGATCTTCTGATGAATATTTAGGAGCATTTATCATTACAATTAGGCTAAATTAGGCTTATTAACACCATTGATAGTGCTACCATTAGTTTTGCGATTAAGACAAGCTCTTCATTGTTGCCAAATTCTTCTTCATCTAAGGCTGATGCTTCAACGCTTGCTTGGAAGGTATGATTCTTTTTATTCAACTCACTTTTACTTTCTTCGTGATATTTCTTCTTATTTTCCAATTGAACTTCATGAGCCATTAAATTGTCCATGAGATCATCTAATTCCAACTTTGTTGGGTCCTTGGATTTTTAGATCGCCATTGATTTTGATGCCCAGTCACTTGTTAGTGACCTCAAGACCTTTCTATTGGTTGCTCCTAGGTGAACTTTGTTCCAAGGTTCTTTAAAGGATTTATATGTCGGTGAACCTTGTGAACATATCACATACTTTTTATCCCTTCTTCATCCTGAAACATTCTTACTCTTCTTTCAGTATACTAATGCATGTTTCTTTTACCTTTAATATCCCCTCTTAAGTGATCTAGAGGGTGTTCTAGATCTTGTACGCAGCTCGCAGGTTGAGACCCTGCTAAATTTTTCTTTGGTGAGGGCACATAGTATAATACGTTCATCGCCTTGCCATTATTCAAGTTCTTTTTCTTTTGATCCTTAGTGTGCTCACTTCCTTCAACTCTTTCTGGCTTTACATACTTGATCTCGATGGAGTCCCATATGCCTTCCTCCTTTAATTCAAGGAAGATTCTCATCCTCTTCTTCCGGTATCTATAGTCAAATCCGTCAAAGAGGGGAGTGCAGAGTTGGACTGTCCCTCAGGGTTCCTCATTTGTGTAGCCATTTGAACTTGGATTGTGACACCTTTGCTCTTAACCTCACTCTGACACCACTTGTTGGATTTTAAAGGAATAGACTACATGAAAGGGGGGTGAATAGTGTAGTATCTCAAGCAATTAAAATAATTTAAATGAAATACAAGAACACAAAGATTTATAATAGAACCCTTGCAGGTAAAAACCACTACCTAAGCCTCTCAATTAAAGATTTTCTTCGATCGGTCACGTCAATCAATCCACTATCACTACTTTGACTACTTGAGCGTGGGTAGTCAAACTGCAGTACAACTCTTTGGATCTTGAAACCAAATATTTTGTCTCCCAAGAGACAAGAACTTACACTTGATCACCCAAAAAAAAATAAAAGAGAAGAAATAAGAAATCTAAAGAAACATCAAGATATTAGTTTAAATGTCAAACCGATTTGTAGGTGAAAATCCCAGAGGAAGAACTTTCAGTGTGAAGAACATGTGAGCAGAGATTCTCATGAGAGAAAGAGAAGCAAGGAATGCACGTGAGATCTTTTTCTGGTTTTTGCAAGTAATTGTTAGTGAGTATTGTTATTTTTAAAACTCGAATTAGAGGTCTTATTTAAACAAATGGGGTCTTAATTTGTAATAGGAAAAACTTAATTAAGTAATGGTCATTTATTTTCAAAACTCAAATAGTTTGGTTAATCAATTTATTCATTGATTGATCAAACATTGATCGATCAAAGTTACCTTCGATCGATCAATTCACATGAAAAATGATCGAGTTTATTAATCGATTTTACTTCTTTAGTGATCGATCATGGCCAGACTTGGTCGATCAATTAAAATAGTTGGTTAATCAATTTCAGTAGTATTTTCTTCAAATCTTGCAAGAGTTGATCAATCAACCTGTGAGGTCAGTCGATCAATTGGGGTGACAAATTAATCCCCTTATCACAAGTATTGGTCAATCAACTTATAAAGTTGATCAATCAATTTACGTGCAAAACAGGAAAGTTTTCGTATAAAGAATGGTCGATCAACGAGTACATTGGTCGATCAAAATGCATAGAAAAATTCCACTACTATTAATCAATCAATGACTTCAATAGGTTGATGATAAGCGAGATTTTTACGCGAGAAAGATTGAGTTTTAAAACCAGTCATTGCAGTTGCGAAAAATCCTCTAATCAAATAAATTACCAAAACTCTGGTGAGTCTCGGGTTGAACACGGAGAGGCAAATGTTTGATTAGAGACCACGATTGGAAATTATTGTCACAAAGCAAAATAGCCAGTTGAAATCAATCTATGCGAGCTACTCTACTTAAAGAATAAATAATAGAAGAAAGAGAGAGAATAATACAAAGAGAATAAGAGAGAGAAAAGAGGGCAACTTTATCTAAGAAGAATAATATTCATTACAGAAATTAAATCTACACTAAAGAAAGTAGTCAAAAGAATATAAAGAGAAGAAATCCTCCTCGAGGGCTACTTGGAGAAAGAGTTATGCTATTGGAGCCAGGAAGACGGAGATGGGAAGCTGGAAGAAGGGGGATGGAATCAGAAGACGGGGATGAGAAGTAGGACGACGCCAGCACCGGATTCGATTCCCAAAGGGGAGTAAGAGAACAGCCACGAGCGCTCCACGAATGGGGATGAGAGAAAAGGATAAAATTATTTTTAAGAACCTAGTGGAGCATCCTGAGCATAAGACAAGCTCTAGATTAGTTCTCTTGAGCTTAAGAGGAGAGAAGAAGGGAAAGGAATGGATGAAGAAGAAGAGGAGAGGGGTAGGCTATTTATATGTGAAGAAATGGGGGCATAAGGGTCATTTCAAGGCCTTTAGAATTAATATACGGCCTTTAGTGACGCATGTAAGCGTTACTAAAGGGAGCATGACCGTTGGCACGCAAGGCTTGTGAGCCCTCTGATCTCCATTGCACGGCTGAGATCGCATGCTCAGCCCTTTCTCAGATCTTGCGCATCCAATTGCGATCAGACGACTGAGATTGCGATCGGACGGCTTAAGATTACGCCCGCGTACGATAGCGCATGATCATACCTGGCTACATCTAGCACATCGCGTGTCACTTTGTGTGTCGCACGATGAAGATTCGATGGCTCTAATAGCGTGCCTCCCGCGCGTTGAAGAGGAGAGTGCCGGATAGTCTACATGGCTCGATCAGAGCTGCACGATCTCAATCGTGCGGTTCTATTTGAAATTGGACATGCGTTGATGTGGGACATGAGGAGAACTTGAACCTATGACCTACTAGCAGTGGATGCACTTATCCACTGCGCTGTGCACGTAGATTGGCAAGGAGACCATTAGGTGCGCAAACGCTCGCAGCTGTTGGATCGTAGATCAATGGCTACGATCACCCGATGGCTGCCTCTTTGGGAAGGAAGGGTGTGGTGAGGAGTGATCTCAACCATTTTATGATGATCCAACGGCCAAGATTAATGCTACCTTGATGAGAAGAGGAAGGTTAGCGATGTGGATGCCCCTGTGGCCATTGGATGACGATCCAACGGCCCACAAAGCACATAGAGAATGCCTTCAATGGTTGAGGAGTAGCGATGGGCGGTTGAGATGGCACCACATGGCACCATCTAATTAAGCCATCCATCTTTTTCTCGTAGGTGGTGGCATGGATGTTGAATTAAATCGATTTTTCCGTCGTTAGGTTGAGATCATCGATCTGAACTCATCCGTGTGGTCAAATTCATCGTCTGAGGTCTGAATTTGCACCACCTTATCCCTTGACCTTTGATCTTCCTCGAACTACACATGATTCTATGGAAGTCTGATCGAGACGATTTCGGAGGCATTGGACTCCGATCGTCATCTTGATCAGATCCGTACAGTTAGACCTTCATTCCAAGGTCCCAAAATATATCGCCTTATCCCCTAACCACAACAAGAGGCGAATTAATACATAATTTATAGAAATTATTCTAAATGCAAAATGATGCATGTTATGCAATATTTATAGTACATGATACCTCTACGGACCCAAGAACACACATAAATAGGTAAATTAACATGGATAAATGTAAATTTATCAGTTGATTAAGAGAAGTTTTGGTCTATCAAAAATACTAGCTAATTGATTAAATTGCGTGAAATTTTTGCTGAATAAAATGTATCAATTTGGTCAATCACATCTCAAGGTTGGTCGATCAACATGAAAGTTGGTGGATCACCTAATAAACTTGATTGATCAATTTGCTTAAGTGAACTATCACTCTTCACTTACGAATTAGTCAATCAGAAAGATTTATCGTGGATCATTTTTATAGAAGGTTTTATTTGCAAGAGTCCTATGAAAAAAATAAATGAACACTTACAAGGACTCAAGAGAAATACACAAGACTAAACACAAATAAACTTCAACTTGATGCTTCCATCGTAAGTCTTTTGCCTTCAGCTTTGTCAAGAGACCGGGAAGGTTCAAATGATTACTACATAAGTTCCTAAAAACTTATCTAAGCAAACAAATATATGCTAATTTTGCAATCATCAAAACTAAGGGTTCAACGGAGTTGAGATGTCAACCTTTCCTAAAGGTCATCACCAGGTTGATGTTCTTGAATGTAGATTCGCAATTATCATGCTAGTCGGGTCAAGGGGTTGACCTGATGAAATAGTAGCAAAACAGAAGTCCATCTCCAATGCTATCATGGAGAAGGCATATCTTTGGGCCTAAGACAGATGTGTCTCTGTTACCAAACACAGGTATTTGGTAAACCAATGGTAGATGCACTCACCTTGATGTTGATACTGGAAATCTGGTATATGTGAGAGGGAATAAGAGACATGTTCTTTCAATGGGATCACACAAATCTGCTTCATCAATGTATGTAGTAGATTTGAGGAAAGAGCTCACTTTAAGTGTATTGGGAAAGATCAATTCCACATATGGTCGCAAAGTCCTAATCAGGCTCAAGCATGAAAAAGAAGACCGTCCTTTGGGAAAGGATTTAGTTTTCATTCATGTCCCAATGATACAAAGAGATGTTAGAAATAATATAACTTAAAGAGGTATGACTATTGTCTAATGGGATTATTCCTCTGGGTTAATATTATCCTCCAATGTAAAGAATCCATAAGTATTCAAAATGCCTAAGAGAGGCGAGTACCATAATTCATGAATCCTAAATACTTCATTATTAGCGTGATAAAACTAATAATGATTTTGATGAATTCCTACTTGTAGAGAAATGATGTTAACTACCTCGCTTTATTAATTTGTCATTGTTAAGTTATAGTATAAAGAGCAAGATAGTTCACATATTTTATAATTTATACTAGGGTTGAGTCCAAGTCATTCACTGGGAGGCTAAATAAGCATTTTATTCACCAATTATTCCTAATTTATTTCTTACTTTTAATTATAATAGTTAACTTATCAATATATAATTAACTTATGCTTATAGTTTTTATATAACTTATAATGTGTTACTTAATTTAATTACTAACTATACATACACTAATTATAGCTTACTTAGTATATATTAATTATAACTTGTCATCTATTTAAGTTACTTAACTCACTAAATATTTACTTAATTATCTACATATTTAATTAATACTTGTATACTTAATTAGTCTTATAATTAATCTAAGTACTTAAGTTATAATCTTAATTATATAGTTAGCTATTTAATACATAATTATAATATGTTAACCACATGAATAATTACAAAGAATTAAACATTAAACTTGGGCAATCATTCCATAAGAGAAAGAAAGATATTGCGCTAAATTGTAAAAAGAAAATTACATAAATGTTGTTTTATAATAACACATTAATCCACAATCACAATTATTTAGTACTTAGGCTTTATTTCATTAAGCACTTAAGCTATTTGAGCCTTCAGTTCACACACATATAGCTTTCACAGCTCCTTCACAATTTACTAAGTGTTGTGAACAACACTTAACACCAAAACGAACTGGATCAGATGCTACTAAATCACCCAACAGAGGACACGCGTCACAATCACACACACATGCGTGCATGAATGCCTGGATGCATACACGTGCAATGCACGGGACTTTAGTTAACATGCAAGTGACCTGAAGTTCCACGTCTAAGTCGCTCGAGAAGCATAAGTGCACAAATCCTTTTATACCACTTCAAATGCCTTACAGCTTCCAATGTGGGACTATACAAGTCCCCGTTTGTTCTACGCTTGCCTGCTTCCAGTGCCATCTTCAACTCTTGATTCTGATCACTCCTTAACACCTCTTCGAGATCTTCTTACTCAGATTGACAAACCTATCGAAGGTCTCTCAATTGCCATCATTAATTGGATGAGTGGAGTACAATAGCTGCTCCAAATCAAACCTCAAAATCAACTCCTCGGCAAGATTGACTAGAAGCAGAACTCGTCACCTACAATTCTCAAATCCATACCATAGTTCACTCTCTCACTCAATCCTATGGATTGCTCTCAGTGCCTAAAATCAATCCACACTCATTAAAGCTTAGAGGAAAGATTCCTGAGCTTAAAAAAAACCTGAAAATTTTCTCCCAGTCCACAGATTAACAAAGGCACGAATTGATCATTTTAGTTGACTCAACCTGTAGTCAAGGCCTTCTAAAATGCTTCTAAACATCTTCAGGAAGTTGTAACACACTCAAATAAGCTCTGAAGAGATTGGAATCTTGACCTGAGCTCAAAGGAGCTCATCTGCAGGTCTATGTACCCAACATATGCAATTGACCTGAACTGACTTCAAAAGGAATCCAAACTTCATCAAGTCACTTCTAACAAATGCATATCAACCTCTATAGTACAAAGCACTCCTTAAAAGCAAACTCAGGGACTTCTGAACTCTCATGGCAGTCTGTGTTGACCCAAACAAATCCAAAAGTTGACTTTTGGCTTTAAGAAATTTTTGATCAAATAAACAACTCAAATCGACTCTAACTAACCTCAAAAACTCAATAGGATCAGAAAAACTAGAATTTCACCTAGTTCATGTAGGTTCCAAGTCTACCACCTGTCATTGTAAAGAGCCTTGGTCAACCAGATGTTGTAAACATGTTTATATCACATAAACCGTCTATTTTTGCATGTTCTTAGACATAAAGTTGCATCATACATTATAAATATTGCATAACATGCATCATCATGCATTTAGATTAGGTTGTATAAATTTTAGGTTAATTTATCCTTTCTATGGTCAGGTGACAGAGCGATATTTAATCGGGGCCTCGGATTGAAGATCCAACCGTACGTATCTGATCAAGACAACGATTGGAGTTCAACGACTCCAAGATCGCCCTGATCGAACTTCCGTAGCATCAGCAGTCCGAGAAAGATCAAAGGGCAAGGGGTTAAGATGGTGTAAATCCATACATTATATGACAAATCTGACCACACGAATGGGTTTGGATTGATGATCGCAACCCAACTGCGCAAAAATCGATCCAATCCAACATCCGTGGCACCATCTACAAGACACAAAAGATGGATGGCCATGATGGTGCCACCACAGCCGCCCAAACCGGCCAAGTGCTCACTATTGTTCTCTCCCTCCAAAACTGCTCGAGCAATCTCAACCATCGCATCGTCATCCAATGGCTAAGAGCGCTCGAGCGTTTAAGCATAAACACGTCACAAAGGCAAGGGTGGCACAATGGTTAAGCGCTCAACACGCAAAAGGAGGGCACGGGTTCGAAGCCCCATGCGCCTCAACTCGAGCGCAAGCGTAGGGCGTAGCTCGATTCGACCGTCGGATGGCTATCGTGCGGGCAAGGAGCGGCGACATGGCATCACCAAAGCGCGCGAATCACGCACGCACAATCGAACACGCGTTTGAATGCCCGATCGCATACAACCACGTGATGAGGCGCGATGAAGGCGTGGGCACGATGGCTTTTAAGCCATCTGATCGAGAGAGTGCGAACGTGCGTGAGCATTGTGCACAAACGAAGGAGAGGAGGCGAGGGCATGTGCACGTTCTTCAGCAACGTGGGTCTTCAGTGACATTTATATTCGTCACTAAAAATCCCCTCATTTAATGTTTTACGATGAAATGACCCTTGTGCCCCCTCTAATCTTCACCTATAAAAGGCCCTACAACCCCCACACTTTCATCATCCCTTCCTCTCTTCTCTCACCCACTCCAAAGCTCTAAAAGCTTGTCCCAAACCTGGGATGCTCCTATAGAGTTAAAAATATAATTTTTCCACCTTCTCATCCTGTTCGTGGAGCATCCCGCGGTTGTCTTCTCACCACCATTCAGGAAGCGGACCTCGTTGCAACGTTGCCCTGCTCCATTCTCCTTCGTCCATCATCATTCTCTTTTGTCCTGCATCTCACCACGTTCTTCCAGCTACTCCGTTAACGCGGCTCGTCGTCCAAGCAGCCATTGAGGAAGATAATTTCTCACCTCCCTTCTCTTTACTACTCTCTAGTGTAGATTTACTACTCTCTAGTGTAGATTTCCTACTTTCTAGTGTAACGAGTAGTTGTTGTAATGAACATCACTTGATGATTATAAAATCCATGTTTATTCTATTTCTATTTTGTCTTTATTTGTATTATTCTCTCTCTCTTCTATTAATTATTCTTTAAGTAGATAGCTAGTTTAGATTTAATTCGACCAGCTAATCTGCTTCGTGACAATAAATCAAACATGATTTTTAATCAAACGTCCGCCTCCCTATGTTCGACCCGGAATTCCTTTTGAGTTTCTGTTAAATTATCTATTGACGATTTTTCTCGCAAATCGTGCTCCAACGACAAGTTTTCAAAACTCAACTCTTTTTGTGACGATCTTTCCGTACAACACCAAACAATATAGAGTTCTGATAACCTAATTAAAGAATGGTTGTTCTAGACTTAATAGAATCTCAGGATACTAATTGACCTAATTTGAAGCTTAGATATAGAAGGAATCACCGTGTACGACTCTGCTGGTGATAAGGAAGACGATGGCTCTCAGAGATATTTAATCAATATAAATATGATATTAAGGTAGAAAATTGATCTCCAGAAGTTATGGAAATGAATTAAAGATCTGAAGAACTGATTTGATCACTTAATCTCAAAGTTTACTTCATTGGAGCTCACCGGAACTCCAGTGAAGTATGAAATTGATTATCAGGCCAATTAACTTGATGAAACAACCTAGAACTAAGCTCATAAGCTTCCTAAGGTCTTCAACAATCTCAAGAGCACATTAATTTCACAAAAGAGAGCTTCAACAGAAGCTTTGAACTCAAATTGGTTTGAAATAATTCTTGAGTTCACTAGAATTCAAAGATCACCGAACCTTTGAAGTAATAGAGGCAAAATAGTGTGTGAAGTTAGGTGATGGTGATTAGGTGGTTAATTTAGTGAATTAAACTCCTTTGACGTCCATTATAGATAATGGAGGTTCAGAGGTTGAGATGATTTGGGCATCTTGCATCATGTGATTAATTGAGGAGGGAAGAAGTTGGACATGTGTTGTGGAGTGGTGAGGAACGTGAAGTGTGGATTGGGCGAATCGAAGTCCAATGAGATCAAATTTGATCTCGTTAGAGATGGAGAAGGAGGTGAGAAAGCTTGAGTCTACTAACGCCTACTCTTACAATTACACGGCTAGACCTAATCTAGAAGCTACGCCTAAGCTACTCTACGTGTTACCTGGATGAAAGGATGAGGGACGCTAGCTTTGGCACATCGGAGTCGAAGAAGAAATTAGACTTGGTGAGAAGAGAGCTCGAACGAGAAAGGGAAAACGCTGCAGAGGATGTGGGGCACTCCTATACCTTGTTAGGGCAGCGGAGAGGAGGAGGAGGTGAGAGAGGCAGCGCTTTCCGTCGGAAAATGTCCAAAGGAGAGTTGAGAGGTCATTGGAGGTTGGGGAGGAATAGCCTATTGTCGTCCGCAGTTGGGGAAGAAGGATAGGGGACCGACTTGTTTATCGGGGACCTAGGGGGTATTTATAGGTGTTTAAGAAGCTTTGGGAGCTTGAACCTAGATGGGATAATAGCCAGATACATCAGAACCACTGTTGTCATCTCCGACAACGATGAGGTTATTCACCTAGGAAAAATCAATTGACGGCTCATCCAAGCTGTCAGATGAAGAGAGGGTGGTGAGTAGATGTAAAGGCCCATCCCACTTTTAGCCTTTTAAGATATCTGGAATGTCAGTCAGATGTCTGTCCAGACATCTAGACCCTTTCCGGATGTCCGGAAATTAAAATTTCATACGCGATCTGCGTTCTACGCGTGGGCAACGCGCAGAACTCTCCCTTTCTCTCTCTTTTCTCCTTCTTCCCCCTGCTAAACCCTACACCCTCGACCTTTATAAAAGGCCACCATCCCCTCTTCTCCTCTCCACTCCACACACCACCATCTCCACCTTCAAAGCGTGGCGGAGCGGCGGGAGGGGGTGAGTGAGGGAGCGCGTGAGAGTGAGGAGGAGGAGAGTGCATGTGAAGGAGGAGGAAGCCGAGGCCGGGAGCTTCGGTGGAAGCTCGTCGGAAGCTCACATGGCCACCGCGGTGCGTACGGGAGGAGGAGGGAGTCCGGAGCGACGTCCTTGACCACCTGCAGCAGCTGAAGCTACGACGGAGCGAGAAGAAATGGGGCGGAGCACGGCGAGGAGCGCTGGGAGTGCGTTCTAATACTAGAATTTTTCTAGTATCAGATGTCTAGAGTGCAGTCCGAACGACTGGCTGGGCGTCTGGACATTTGGAGTCAAGACCAAATGTCTAAAAGCACCTTTATCACGAAGGTATGTTTTCTTCGCGGTTACGGCCATGCAAGCTGCACCGCAGAAGATATGTTTGAATGATTTTAGGGTGGCTGCTCTGTCGTACGTACGAGCAGCCTTGGGAAGGTGCACAGAACGCCCTTCCACACACTTTCAAATGTCTGATCAGCTCACCAGACGACCGGAGATGCTTTTAGACGACTAGAGGAGTGGTCCGACGTCTGGAACCGCTTTCAGACGATCGCAAGGGAGTCCTGGACGCTGAGGGCACTGCAAGAACTTGAGGTGAGATTCTGTAACTTTTGAAGTCGTCTGGACTTGTTTCCAGATGTCTGATTTTGGTTAGTAGACACGTTTTTTACCCGTTTGGGGTCCGACCGGGATCCGTTTTACGCAAATGAAGTATCTGTAGTCTCCTTGTGAGTTGCTCTATGTACTAGAAACCTTTACACACTGTTCTGAATCTTCCTTTGTGATGTATACCTTGGTATAGGATTTTGACCTGCTGTGTGTCTGGGGCTCGCAGAGACGCTTAGGTCTGCGGTTCAAGCCCCCATTACTCCCAGACTGTCTGGTAGAGTGGTCTACCCCTGTTAATCTTATTAAATAAAAATGTATCTATGGAATTAGCCAACTGGAAACCTAGGATGTGGCATAAACCCTAGAACAAAGAAATGATTAAACCAATTGTTCTGCATGATTGTATTTGTATACATGAATAAGTTAAACTGCTAGCCATTGCCTGTAAATAAGTACGAGCTGCCTGTTAGAATATGAGCTACCTGAGATAATTGAATAGTTACCTGTGAAATAATCAGTTGCATGTATTAAATTATGGAAATACGAGCTGCATGTATATAAACGAGAGCTAAATTGTGAAGGATGGAATCTGGATCGGAATAATATGGTGAACATGAGCATGAACCCTACGGGGAGTTAGGAGTAGAACTCCTGTGGTTAGATGAAAAATCTGGAATGTAGACGGGAAGTGTGCTGGCCCTTGAGTACGTAGTACCAAGGAGAGCGACTGTCCCCCTTTTTGTCTAGAGCGGAGCTAGCTGCCCTTAGGTCGGGACCCGAGGTTAGGATTAGCCACTCAACACTGACTTCTGTTGGCCCTCGTGTACACGGTACCGAGGCGAGCTACTAGTGTAGGGAGGGAGCTAACCACCCCACGGGGCCTGGGGTTCAGCTAGCCACCCTACACCGACTTGTTAGACCCTCTGGGCAAACTGGGGTAGTCAAATGAGGGTGCGCGGACTATGGAGAGGCAAGACCCCTGTTTGGTTCTGAGAGGCTAGACCTTTATTTCTGAGAGGGCTAGGCGCTATACTGTTTCGTGCTATACTTTGGGCATACCTGCTAGCGGAAATGACTGACTGCGTGTCAGTGCGGGGTAGCTACCCGTGCGCTTATCGCGTGTGTCATAGTCACCACTATGTCTGATAGTGACCTCGGGGTGGTTGACTAGGTGTAGGACTACCACGGGGGACTCTCCCGACCAAGAGAGCACCACGTGTACCTTCTACTCTTCGGAAAAGACTGCAATCAAGATTGTTCCCACGAGGAACATGCAAGATCAAGAAAATCTGAAAGTTGACGAAAAGGGGTGAAAAGGAATTACATATAAAATAAAATAACTAGAAAAGACAATTAAACCTGTTACTTTTACTGCTTTAGATAGTATAGTTACCACTCTACTCAGCGTTCGCTGACTCCGTCTTTTTCATAACACTGTTCAAGTCTAGGAGTTGAGCAGCCCGAACTTCCGGCTACGGAGGGTGCTAGGCCCAGTCGAGCCCAGCCGTAGTTTTTTCTGCTCTTCTTTTGTATACCCTTACTGTTGTAGTGAGTTTCAGACTTTTAGCTACTGTTGTTACTATTGCTTTCATTTCCGTTGTTCTTGTTGTTGTGGTGGTATATGTTGGAATATCAGCTTTTACTTCCTTTACTGCTTATACGTTTTTACTGCTTAGTTATATTGCATATGTGAATGTGGTTTATTTTCCTACTTTTTGGTTATTTCTTGTTAGACGACTGGGTCTTGGGATTAGTCGAGACGAGCCGGTCTCGGGTCCTATTGGGATTCGGGAACCGTGTCGTAATAGTGGAGCTTCAACGACCAAGAAGGAGGTGTTCGAATGTTGGATTGGTGGTGATCAAACGATCTAGTGGCCGGCGATCATCGATCATTCATGGAGAAGAAGAGAGGAAAAAAGTTGTATACATAGGGACCTATATGCAATAAGTAAAGGACCTGAATGTATGAAAAAGACTTATTTGTAGCAAAAACTAGGGACTAAAATGTAAATCAGTAATTTAAGTGAGTAAATTAATTTATTTCTTTTCAACTTTTTATATTTCTTATAATTACGGTAAATAATGTATTTATGCCATAAAATTACATTTTTGTCCCTTTGAGCTACATTTAAATTAGTGATTTACATTATTAGTTTAATGAATAACTTAGGTATTATAAATATAATAAGTTTATATGGAATAATTATAGATAGCTAAATGATTGGCTTTTAAGTCCTAATAATTAATTAAGTATAAAGGAATGCTTATTAACCCTTAATTTAAGTATTTTACCATATAATTTAGGTTGTTGCTGTTACTATCTTATTATACAATTAACCCTAATTAGATGTTATTTACTAGTTAATTAACTAGATAAATTATTTAATATTGATGATTTAGGAGCCATGATGAGTTCCCCATCAAGAAATCAAATGTTATTTAAAGAGTTAAATAATATTTGATTTAACATTTAATTAGGCCTAAGTTGTTGAGTCTTAATCCAAAAGGGTTTAAATGGCAATAAAATGGGCTTTGCGTACTAAAACCCAATTGGCGCAAATTTATAAAGCGCCATGAATTTAATTTCAAGTAGGAATAGATCCTATTCATTGGATTAGATCCAACAATTCCTATCACATTAGGATTTGTTGTATTCCTATAAATATCTCCTAAAGGGAAAGATGAAACCCTAACAAATCCTAATTAAACAAATTCCTTCACTGCCAGCATAAGAAGAAGAAAGTTGGTGCCCCTTCATTGCTTCTTCTTCATTCCTGGGCATCCAAGGTCTTTGAGAGACTTCCTAGACCTTTTCTGGATGTCTAAGAATTCCTATGGAGGTCCAGAAGAAGGTCTCTTGGATGCCCCTTGTTGTTGTTGGACATCTATAACCTCTAGATGAGTAGGAAGCTGTTCCTCTTGTCAAAGGAATATGTGGTTCAAGGTGGAGGATGAGTATCGCCCTTGGATTCATGAAAGGAGTTCACGAAATGCAAATTTGGTGTTCTCGACATAGCAAGTCTTATCAACCTATCAAGAAGGGTCCTCTCTACACCAAGACTGGTTGTAGGAGGCATGACATGTGGGGTGCTACTCTACACCACTTGTGAAGATATACTTTTTGTCTCATGGAACCTTGGAATGGGAAGAAATTAGTTCTTCTCATGTGGTTCCGATTTTAGGGCATTTTGTTTATTCATTGATTAGTTTTGGGTATTGAATCAATTTAGGAATCACAATTGTTAAAAAAATTGATGTTCACACTTCCACGATGCCACAAAGCAAAGTGTTCGCATCCTACAATGGTATCGGAGCCAGGTCACTTAGATATTTAGTAGAAATATGTGGGATTAGGGTTTTGTCACACTTAATTGAATAAAAATTGGATAATCAAAACATGAATAAGATTCATATTCGCCTAAAGGACATTTAACAGTCATGCCAGACGTTTAATAATCATCAGATAGGATGTCTGATCTAATTATTAGATTAGACGTGCGGAAGACATGTTGGGCATCCAACATTACATGATAGGTGCCTAGCATGCAAATCAGGCCTTTAGGCATTAAGTCATACAATTAGATGACCTATTTAGAGAAATAAGTCATTTTAAAAGTATGTCAGGTGACTTATAAGTGAATGGACATTGTTTCTATTCGGTAATTGTTCTGGCCTAGTAAATTAGACATCTAATATGAGTGTCGGATGGCTTATTTGATGAAATAGTTGTTGGATCGTTGTGTTTAATGCCTAATTTCTGAATAAAAATTGTTTCTGTTCTCTGAATGTGCGGATCTGATGTCTGGATGTCTAATAATGGTTATCAGACATCAATGTTGATTTTGTGAGAAACCCTAATTACAAGTGTATTTTAACTCAAAATTGAATAGGATTCAATACAACCTTTAAGGAAAAATCTGATACTGGTATTGGAGAATTTAAGTTTGTTTTTCTTAAGTTTTTTTTGTGGATATGTTTGCTTCTATTTTTTATTATGTTGCATGTTATTATGGATGTGATCCCTGTAGAATAAGCACATAGACTTTTCAAAAACAAACAAATTGGAAATTATTTTGAAAAATTAATTTCAAAATTAATAATATGATTATTTTCTAGATCAAAGATTTTCAAAATAATAGGATGGTTGCGTACATTCCAAAGAATCTCAAATTAGGATTACAATTAGTTAATAACCAACCTTGCTCACCTGATTAATTAGTAATCATAAGGGAATCTACAATTGCACCCCTTGACATGTGATGTTATGATGGATTTTTTTGTTTGTCATGTTTTCCACAATTTTGGTGGTTTGATTGTGAAATGTTATGATTGAATCATAGGCATACGATTTGGAGCGAGTGTGACTGGGTCAATTATTTTTAATGTATTTTGATGTAATCCCTTTAATTTGGGAGCCCCTTTTGCACATGATGTAATTTTTGTGGAATGCTCTTATGTGCATGTGATTGGTTGCATGGGAGGCAATCTCAAACATGATACATAGGACAAGATTAGAATATGATTCAAATCTAGACCAGGTCAAGAATTAGTTAATTTAGTAGGATTAAATTGGACTTTTCTTAAATCAAGACGTAGTCAAATTCTCAATAGGATCAGTTTCCTTATTTTCAAATACATTAACAGATTAGTCATGGAGATAATGATCCGTGGTCTCTGCCATGGTGACGAAACTATAACCATAGGGTTGTGCTAATGAGTTCGCTCCCCAAAGGAAGGGCATTAGCATAGCATGCACGTGGAGTGGGTCCGCTCATTTCTAAAAAGAGATGGGCCATACATTTGTTCGCCTAAATGTATTTCCTAGCCCAAAGCTTAGGTGCATCTAAAGGGCTCTTTTACATAGCCATAGGCATGCTCAACAATGATTAACACGCATAGTGTAGGATACACCAAAGCACCGAATTATATAGATGTGCAAGTTGGACTTGCATGGCAAAAAGAGTTCCCAGTTTTCTCATTAAGATTGTGCATGCAGCCAAAGCAACTACACTATCGCAGTGAAGAAGAGAACTTGATCCCACTTAAGCCATTAGAGTCGGCGTGCCTCTTGATTTGAATGTTATAAAGAGAATGACATTCAAATTTGACTTAAAGTGGAAACCTTTGTTTTCAAAGCCTCCAAACAATGATTATTTTCATGCACTAATTCTAATTAAAATTAATTATTTTTTAGATGATGAACCTCAACCCACTAAGCAAGCTACTAAAAAAGAACCAACAGACCTAACTATACAGACTGGCTCCATACCATTGAGTTAGTTCTTACTACTGATCGCATAAAGTATGTGATTGTTAAACACGGAAAACTATGCGATCGAAGTTGGTTTCGAAAAACTCGTCGTTGTAGTTCGATTTGCAAAGGAATCCTTCAAAAGATAAAATTATACCGAAATTCTAAGAATTCCAAGTTGAACACAGGGAGGCTACGTCGATCTAAAATCCGCGATTTATATTTTTTTGTGTTTTTGTTTGAAAACGAAATAATTACAATGGAATCGATATAAACAATAAGAGAGAGAAAGAGAGAGAGAGAGAGAACAATCACTTGATATAATCAGAATATTTTTACAACTGCATAGCGGAAAATGATTGCAACTAGAAAGCAGAAAATTCTATTCTAGAAAGCGATTAAAAAGAAGGGAGAAAGATGTTATCCTCCTCCATGAATGCTTGGAGGACGATCCGGATGGAACGACGCCTGGAAGACGAAGGACAAAGTAGGAAGAAGGAGGACGAAGCAGGAAGAAGCGGGAATGAGGCAGCACGTCGTTGTTGTCGCAAGATCAACTTCCAGAACGGGGGCGAGAAAATTGGATTTGGTGCCAGAATAGCATCCCAGGTGTGGGACAAGCTTTTCTTGAGCTTTAGAGAGGGAGAAAAGTGAAGGAAGGGATGAAGAAGTGGAGGTCGGGTCTCCTTTTATAGTTGTAGGAATTGAGGGCAAAATTATCATTTCAAGCTTAAAGCATTAAAATCAGGTCTTTAGTGATAGATTTATCCATCACTAAAGGTCTTATCGTGGCCGACGTGCGCGCGCCGCACGTGCCTCCCTGCCTACCACACACAAAACGCACCCTCACATCCTTCAAATCTTAGTCGTCTGATTGCAAGATCGGACGGTTAAGATTTCTCCTCGTGCATGTTCATCTGCGCTCAACCGTGCGTCCGCGTGCGATCGGGCGTGCGCAAATGCATTTGATCGTGTGTGCACGCAATTGGATGATCTGAGCTGCCCACAGCCGATCGTGCGGTCGTGATTAATCGCTTGCACGCTGCGGATGGCAAGTCTAACGCGTGTCGCACAGTTGCGCAACGCCACTCGACTGCTGTGCTAGCGGTAGTTCTTTGTCGCGTTTACAAATTAAGCACACGTGCTTCATGACCGTTGGATCAAGATCCAATGGCCCAAATCACGCCTCACTGTGCCTTCAGAAGATGGGGAGCAATGCTGCAGTTGATTTGGGTGGTTGTGATGGTGCCACGTGGCGCCATCATGGCGTCCATCTTCTATGACATGTAGAAGGTGCCACGGATGTCGAATTGAGTTGATTTTCGCGCAGTTAGGCTGCGATCATCGATCTGAACCCATCCGTGTGGTTGGATTTGTCTTCTGAAGTGCGGATTGGCACCATCTTGGCCCTTGATCTTTAGGCTTCCTTGATCTCTATCTGGTGCTACGGATGTCCGATCAAGGCGATCTTGGAGTCATTGAACTCCAATCGTCGCCCTGATTTGATCCGTACAATTGGATCTTCGATCCGAGGCCCTGATTAAAAATCTCCCTGTCCTTGACCATAAAAGGAGATAATTACTATACAATTTATACAATTTGTCATAAATGTGTAATTATGTATGTTATGCAATATTTACAATGCATGATACTACTGTGACACTAAGAACATGCATTAATAGCCATTTTTGGCTATTTAGATGTATGCACATCAATGATCAAGAAGAACAAACACATGAACTGGATAAAGATGACACTTAAGAGAGAGAGTCCAATGTAAACTAGATAAAGATAACACTCTTGTTTGGTGTTACGTCCTGGGCTCTCTCTCCAGTGTGCTTCAAAAGCAACATAAGGAGACAAGACTACCTCTAAAATCTTGAGAAGCTTGAAGGAAATGTTTAGGGATGTAAACCACACTCAGTAGTACAATTTGTTCAGAGAGTTGCTTTCATGTAAAATGAAGGTAGGGACTCCTATAAGGGAACATGTTCTAAAGATGTATAGGTATATTTAGAACTCCAAAGGATAGAGATGAAGATTGATTATGAGACTCTCATAGATATCATCTTGCAATCTCTTTCAGGCTCATTCACCAACTTCATCTTCTTACTCCACGTGGGAAAGATGAAGACCACTACTATTGAGTTGATCTCTTTACTTAAGTCCAAAAATCATTAAGAAGGAGAGCCCACATGAGGCAATGGCTACTGAGAATAGTGGGAGGTTCAAGTGAAGGGGGTAAGGCAAAGAGAAAGGTTCCCAAAAGAAGAAAAAGTTTTCAGCACTTTCTACACATCTCACTTCTTCCAAGAAAAAGGACAAGGCAGCTGATACGTGCCACTCCTGCAACAAGTCAAGCCATTAGAAACAAAACTGTCTGGAGTACAAGAAGTCCTTAGAGAAGGGAAAGCAAGGCTACTGCGTCCATACCATCTCTTCTCATCATAGAAAGCAACTTGTGCATTGGATGAGCAAGAAGTTGGTTTGTGGATTTCAGTGCATCTGTTCACATTTGCAACATGTTGCATGCTTTTTAGGTGACTAGAAAGCTTAGAGAGGGAGAAGTACAGATCATGATGGGATCCGAGGAAATGGTTGCAATAGAAGCTGTAGGCTATAGGCTCAAGCTGCCCAATGGACACATCTTTATCCTTAGATATTGTCTCTATGTACCTTCCATAAGAAGGAGCCTCCTATCAGTGTCTAAGCTAGTTTGATATAGATATTCTTTTCTTTTTAAGTAGATACCTACTATAAATCATTATGGTAATGCTATCACTTTTGGTTCCCTTACTTCTGGTGAATTGTACGAATTGGAAGAATGTGAATCCATTATGAATGCTTCTGATGTTGTGATTAAGAATCAAACACCCTCTAAGCGTACCAGAGTTGATGTAGAAAGATCCATGGTGATCTAGCATCAAAGACTCAAACATGTGTCTATTGAAAGGATCAATAGACTAGTAAAAAATGGATTGTTAGATTTTCTAAAGGTCCAACCTTTGCCCACCTGCAAGTACTGATTTGTAGGGAAATGTCCAAACCTCCCTTTTGGTAAAGGAGATCAAACGTAAAGACTTGCTAGACCTCATGCATGCTGTTGTATATGGACCATTCAATATTGCAACTAGAAATGGTTACCAATATTTTATGATAATTATTGATAACTACTCGCAGTATGGGTTTGTTTACCTGATGCATCATAAGTCTAAGACCTTTGAAAAGTTTAAAGAATATCAGGCATTGGTTGAGAACCAAACATCTAAATGAATCAAAGCAATTCGGTTGAACCGAGGAGGTAAACACCTCTTAAAGGAATTCAAGGAATACCTCAAGAAGAAGGGAATCATCTCTAAACTCATGCCACTTGGTACACCACAATTGAATGGCATTTCGAAGAGACACAACCATACCTTGTTGGATATGGTACGATCCATGATGAGCAAAGCATATTTACTACTTTTTACTTTTAGGGGTATGCACTGAAGACAACTGCATACATATTGAATAGGATCCCAACCAAATTCGCCCCTTAAACTCCACATGAGATGTGCCTAGGAAGGAATTTAGGGGTAAAACACCTATGTATTTGGGGTTGTTTGGCTCATGTTAAGACCATGAATCCAAACAAATTGGAACCTTGCACTACCAAGTACTACATTAGATATCCAAACGATAGCAAAGGCTATTGCTTCTATGACCTTATGACCCAAAGCATATTCATATCTGGGAATGCTAAATTCCTAGAAGAAGAATTTCTAGAAGGTCATGACAAGAATGAAGTAAGAGAACTTGTTGAGTTTAACGAGACTAATGATGTTCTTAATCCAAAAGAAAGAGATGAACCAGAATAGGGTGATGCTCTTATACTGCTTAGAAGGAGTTCTGCAATGGTGCATCCACCTGAGAGATACGAATACTATGCTTAGGGGAGATTGAGTTTGATCCTACCACATATGATGAGGCAATGAAGGATCATGATGTAGACTAGTGGAGGCTGGCATAGAGATGGACTCCATTCATAAGAATGATGTATGAACTTTGGTGGATCCTCCTGATGGGATAAAACCCATTGGGTGTAAATGGATCTTTAAAAGAAAAGGGGGATCGGATGGGAAGGTAGAGACCTTCAAAGCACAACTTATGGCCAAGGGCTACACCTAGAAGGAAGAGGTTGATTATGAGGAAACCTTCTCTTATGTTGCTATGCTTAAATCCATCCAGATATTGCCAACCATAGCTACATGCCATTACTATCACATTTAGTAGATGGATGCCATGACATCTTTCCTCAATGGATTCCTCAAGGAGGACATCTACATATAGCAACCAGAAGGCTTCCATGTAGATGATTGGGAGAGAAAAGTATGCAAGCTAAAGAGATCCACTTATGGTCTTAAACAATCTTTTTATAGTTGGAGCATCCGATTTGATGAGACCATAAAGGGTTATGGATTCCATCAAAACCCAGATGAATACTCATGCTAATGCCCCTTCCCTACTTCTCCTTCCTTCCTGGACATCTAAGTTCTTTAGAAGACTTCCATGACCTTTTCTGGACATCCAAGAACTCCTCTGGATGTCCAGAAGAAAGTCTGTTGGATGCCCCTTATTGTTGCTAGACGTCTACATCCTTTGGGTGAGTAGGAAGTTGTTCCTCTCATCAGAGGAATACATGGTTTGAGGAGGACGACAAGAGTTGCCCTCGAATTCATGAAGGAGTTCACGAAATGCAAATTTGGTGTCCTCAATGCAACGAGTCTCATTAACCTACTAAGAAGAAGGGTACCCTTTGCATCGAGACTTATTATAGGAGGCACCGCATGTGGGGTGTTATTCTATGCCACCTGCAAAGGTATACTTCTTGTCTCATGGGACCTCGGAATAGTAAGAAATCAGTTCTTCCCACGTGGTTTTGATTTTAGGGTGTTTTGTTTATTCGTTGATCAATTTTGGGCATCGAATTGATTCACAGTTCAAATTTTTATGCTTCCGTGATGCCACAAAGTGAACCGTTCACATCCTAAAGAAGGAACTATAACCATGTGGTTGTGCCAATGAGCTCACTCTCCCTCATTAAGGCATTAGCATAGCATGCACATGAAGTAGGTTCACTCGTTTCACGAAAAGGATGAGTCATATATATGCATCTCTCAGGTGTAGTTCTTAGTCTGTCAATTGGATGCATTCAAGACTTTATATGCATAGTCCCATGGATGCTCAATAGCAATCGACATGCATGGTGTAGAGTATACACTAAAGGGCTAAATCATACAAACACATAAGTTAGACTTGTGAGGTGAAAAGAGTTCATGCTTCTCTTATTGGGATTACATATAGAAGCATCCGTAGCTACACCTTCTCAATAGAGAGGAGAGTTCGATACCACTTGAGGCATTAGGGTCAGCATGCCTCTTGATTTGAGTGTTAAAGAGGGAATGCCATTCAAATTAAACCTAGGTAGGAAACCTTTTTTTCAAAATCCTGAAACAATGCATATTTCTTTTATGCTCCATAGCTTTAATCAAATTAATTATTTTTTAGATGACAAACATCAACCTTTTAAGTAAAGCTACTCGAA
Source organism: Thalassia testudinum (assembly GCA_037157565.1). Lineage (NCBI taxonomy): Eukaryota > Viridiplantae > Streptophyta > Magnoliopsida > Alismatales > Hydrocharitaceae > Thalassia > Thalassia testudinum. The sequence continues at coordinate 7,120,164 of JAZHRO010000040.1, read as the reverse complement.
AAGAACCAATTGGTAGGCCCTAATTATACAAACTAGCTCCACACCTCAACTTGGTTCTCATTGTTGATCACATAGAGTATGTGATCAAAGAGAAGAAGCATGAGAACACTAGGAATGCTCGGGAGAGGGGGTTCAACATGAAATGGGATAAGAATAACACTCTTGCTTGGTGTTACATCTTGAGTTTGCTCTCCAATGCGCTTCAAAAGCAACATGAGGAGATGAAGACTTACTCTAAGATCCTAACAAGCCTAAAAGAGATGTTGGGAGATATTAATCGAACTCAGCAGTACAAGGTGCTCAAGGATTTGCTTTCATGTAGGATGAAGGTAAGATTATTGTGAAAGAGTGTGTTCTGAAGATGTACAGACACATTTCAGAGCTCCAAAGGTTGAGAATGAAGATTGATGATAAGACTCTCACAGATATCATCTTAGAATCTCTTGCAGGCTCCTTTTCGAACTTCGTAGTCTCATTTCACATGGGAAGAATGAAGACCACTACTATTGAGGTCATCTCCTTACTTAAGTCCATAGAGGACACTATTAAGAAGGAGAACCTACTAGAGGCAATGGTTACTGAGAGCAATGGGAGGTTCAAGAAGAAACAGCAGGGAAAAGGGAAGGGTTCCCAAAAAAATAACAAGTATTTAGTTCCTTCTACACATTTTGCTTCTTTAAAAAAAAAGAAGACAAGTGATATATGTCACTTCTGCAACAAGCCAGACCCCTAGAAACAGAACTGTCTGGAGTACCTTAGGTCCTTAAAGAAGGACAAAGGCAAGGTTGCAGCATGTATACCATCTCTTTTCATCATAGAAACCAACTTACTCATTGAATGAGCAAGAAGTTTGGTCGTAGATTCTAATGCATCTGTTCACATTGGCAATGTGTTGCATGTTTTTCAGGCAACTAGAAAGCTTAAGGAGGGAGAATTATAGATAATAATCATATCTGAGGCAATTATTGTAGGAGAAGTTGTCAGGATTTCCAAGCTCAAGCTACCCAATGGGAAAGATTATCTCTATGTACCTTCCATTAGAAGGAACCTTCTATCTATTTCTAAGTTATTTAGATTTAGATATTCTTCTCTTTTTGAGAAGAAACTTAATTATTACAAGACATTATGGTAATGTTATTGCTTTTAGCTCTCTTACTCCTAGTGAATTTATGGTGAATGCTTCTGATGTCGTGATTGAGAATCATACACCCTTTAGTCATACCAGGGAAGATGAAGAAAGATTTATGGTGAAAAGTGTTCAAGACATTTTTCGCTTGAATCAAATGTGTTAGAAAAATATGTCGTTGTAATTCATGTGGTGGAAAAATCCCTAATTAAAAATATTTAACAGTCAAAACTGACCATAAAAGTTAGGTCATATCCATAGAGAGGAATAGACCAATAAACCCACCAATATTTTCAGTGCATTATTCAAGTACTTTGTACGAGGCTAATAAGATGAAAAATAAATTTGTCAATATGTTGTAGCATCAAATGAGAGAGAGTGTGACTTTAATGAGCATTAATGAGAAATAGAGAGAATCAGGAGGGTCTCCTTTTAATAGCGAAATCGAGGTTATAAAAGCTGCGTCGTAGTATAGGTCGAAATCTCTTAAAAATAAATAAGATTTATGCTCAAAAGGAATCTGAGGTCAAACGTAGGGAACAAGTAACAATTAACTCTCAAGATTGCAATTTTATCAATGTATAATAATAAATCCAAGCAAGAATGATATATATGATAAAGCAAATGTCAATGAAGTAAAAAGATTGGGGTAAAATGGTGATTTGAATCACCAATTACCCCTAAGCACAAATAAGCTCAAGTATCTCAAATAATGCAACAGCAATATCCATGCCACATTAGTATTAGTTGACGGTTAGGTCAATCAGTCGACTTAAGTAGCAGGTGCTACAGTGCTAGGGAAGCACTGTTCTTCTCTTCTTTGTTTTTCTATATACTCTTCTTCTCTTTACGTGCACCTTCTTCTTCTGCCTTGACTTCTCTTTTCTTTCTCTTCTTCTTCTCACATAGAGGGGCTCTGATTTTGGCTAAGTGTTGAAATCTCCTCAGAGCAAAACCCTCCTCTGCCCCACGCACACTCTCTCTCTTTCTCTCTCTGGGTTCCACCCTCCCAAGGCCTTACACAATACTGGGTAAACGGATTCGGATCTAAGCACACCCGAGACCAGGGCTATGGGTGTGGGTCACAGTCGAGGTGTGTGTAGGTTAGGCGGGTCGAATCGACGCTAGGCCCGCGTGATGCGTGTCACGGGCGAGGCACATGTGAAGGGGTGGTGAGGGACCTCACCCCCCAAGTGACTTGAGGCGATAAGCCCGCTTCACTTTTTCAATTTATGCGCTGTTGAGGATCCGCCGCTCTACGATGTGGAACTAAAGTCCCCGTCCTTCTGCTCGTGCGCTGTAGCGAAGATGCTTCCGCTCAATTGGATGGTTGCAGCTAATGGAGGCCTCAATTGAAGACTTGGGATGATTCCTGGGATGTAGCCATGTCCGCCTAGAGCTGTAGGTGCCGAAGAGAGCTTCAAGCTTCCTTCAAAGCTCTACGGCAATGGCATGGCACCTGAAACCTGAAACTCAAGAAAAAGGGCCTCGCGGCCGCGTTAGACGGCTCAACAGTATCGGCGGGGGACGGCGAATGTTGTGGTGGGTGTAGTGTGGAGTGAGAGTGCATGTGGTGGATAGATGGTGATGGAGATGGCCGTGCAAAGGTGGGTTGTTCGAGGGCGTATTTGGGTGGTGAATCGACGAAATAGACAGAGGGGTTTTCCCCTTGGGTTGAGGTGGAGATGTAGGGATGAACGGTGAGGAGTTTAGTGGTGTGTGGAATGAGATGTGCCTCACTGGAGGAGTGGCCAGACGTGGAAGGGATGACGGTGAACAGGCAATAGTGTAGTCGAAATTGAGTGTGGTTGGGGTGAAAATGAAGTAGAGGAGTTAGGGGACTTATCTAGGTAGTTGGCAGACGATGGGGAGCAGAGGTGACGTCGATTGCGGTATGGTCGATGCCGGGGAAGAAGGTAGGTCCAGTGGAGGTTGGACGGTGAGGACGAAGGAGATAGAGGCGTCGGCCGGTATTGCACGACGTGGAGGAAGCTGAGGGAAACAAATCCATCGCCGGTATTGCAAACATACAAGGAATGGAGACGGGAGAGGTCGCCAAACGTCGAGGAGCACTTCGGCCGGAGGAGAGAAGAATTGGGGGTTATTCTGATCAAATTCAAGCATGGGGAGAACAAGCAAGCCCTTGGAGTCTTTATATATGTAGTAGGGGGTCAGTTGAAGCATGGAAGGTTGTTGGAATAGGAGACCCACTCTTTTGAAGGATTCGCATGAGGATTTGGGTGACTTTTGGCACTTCAGATCTGGCTAAAAAGGAAGTTAGTTTCTTGACGAATTCCCCTTTCAAAATTGAGAAGGATTCGTCAAGAAATCATAGAGATCTTACCAAATGAAGCTCGTTGGAGTTGTAGGAATAGGATTTTGGTGCGGTAGGGGCCTTTTTATGAAGAAGAAAAAGAAATTGGGGGCCTTTTTGTAATAAATTCAAAAGCTAAGGGGCCATATGAAATAAAGAAAATTAAACTTGGACCAAAATGCAAACTAGGTCGAAAGAATCTCAGATTGGGCCTAAATTTTGGTAAAAATCTAATTTTGACCTAAGAAATCCAATGGTGAAGTTGGATTTTGCTTTTGACCTCGTTTAACAGGGTAATTTATGTAAAAACTCTAATTAAGACAAAAGTCTATCTGTGACTCTATTTTAGGTCAAAATAGATTCTGATGGTCAATTTAAAGATGCTAAATCCTAGAGAATATTTTTATTTGATTTTTAAAGGATTTAGGTAAATTTTATTCTGACCAGAACCTCAGTTAATTAAGCGGGCTTGTTCTTAGAGTTTTAGATGTCCATTAATTCCTATAACGCATGAAAACTCATTTCGTTCTATATGAACCCTCTTAATAGACTCTAAAGCAAATTTGACCTTTGTTTAGCCCCTGAGAAAGCCCATGGTTATTCTATTTTTGTGACAGAATGATAAATTTGCAGAAATAACCCGTATTATTGTCTTCTTCTCAAATCAATGTTTTATGCCCTTAAGATTTTCTGAAAGTTATGTAGGAGCTTTTATTAACTTAATCAGATTAAACTGAGCTAGTTATGGCTTATGATGGTGTTCCTACCAGTCTCTTAGCAAATGCTACGCAATATAATATTCAAATAAAAAAAACCAACCCTTTGCAATGGCATGCAATGTAAATATTAATTTCACCGAAAATAGAGAATGCTCTTCTCCCTACTGTGTGCATCGAGGGATCGATGGTGAGGGCTGAAAAGCTCGGTGGAGGTATAACGAAGCAAGGCCGTTCTGGTGGCGATGGCTTCACAGCGAATGGTGACTGGAGCCTGCTGGACAGTGGAGAGGAGGTTTGCTTACAATGGTTGGTGCACGCATGTGCGTGGATTGCCGTTGGCTCGGCTGAGGGCGTGGCCAGTCTTAGGATGGCATGGCAAGTGTAGGGGAGTGGACGGTGCGAGGAGTCGAGGCCCGTGGTGGTGACTGCGTGCAGAGGTTGTCGATGGGGTTTGGGTTCTTCTCCTATTAGTGATGAGGAAGAAGAACAATACTTGCCGTGGGAGGCCAGCTGGTGGTGAGGCTAAGCCTGGACGTGAGGTGAACGGTCGGCAAGGTCACATGTGAGGGCTTGTGCGAGGATTGGTGGCCGGGGTGGCTAGCTACATGCATGTGCAAGGGCACGCGCGAGGGTCTATGGTGTGGGGAGGAGGTGGTCAAGGTCGCTGGCTATGCATGAGGCGAAGGTGGTCAAGGTTGCTAGCCACGCACGGTGGTCCCGACTTGCTGCTGTCGAAGGGTGAGGTTAGAGTGTAGTCAAGGAGGAGGTTACTGCTGCTGCGGCCGGTGCGGTAAGGAGGAAGGCGATCGAAGGGGAGTCAGGTGCGTGCATCCAAGCAGAGAGAGGAGATGGGGAATCAAAGGTGGAGGGGGAGGTCTTCCTTCCTAGACATCTGGAAGCCCTCCCGAACTGCTTAACTCACCCTCGCCCCCCCGCTCCTATGTGGTCTGCGAGGGAGAGGGAGATGACGGGGGTGGGTCCTCGGTGTGCAGGTGCGTGTGCGTGATGATGGTACGTGATAGCGGAGAGGTTGACATCAAGGAAGAAGCTCACAGTCGAGGTGTTGAGGTTGGAGCGAGGTGGCGGTGTCGAAGCTGTCATCTCCGACCACAATGGGGCATGCGGTGTCGTAGAACTCGTGGTTGTTGAATGGAGTCGCGGTGTGGATGGAGGCTTACGATGGTGGATGCTCTGTTGGGTGCATGGGGAAGGACATGAAGGTGGAGCCAAGTCAATTCTCCCTTCATGGAGAAGATGATGGATAATCCCCCAACCGTCCTCCTGTCCTAATATATAAAGAATAAGAGAATGAGAGAGAGAGAGAGATTTGAGGGAAAAAAAAGGAAGGGATTGCAATCAATGATTTGATTGAGAGACACATAAGGATGCAAGCTCTAAAATTGATTCATTTGCTATTTTTGCTAGAAAAAATCCCAATGTTACTATGATATTTCAAATTGAGATTTGATGTGATGTTATTTATAATTGTACTTCCTAAAATGCCCTTGCCTCCAAAATGAATAATTAACCCCTTCATATAAGGATTAATGCAATTAATGCATGAAATGATAATTCTAAATCTTACATAATTTTGTCAATATCATGCATGTTTTAGATTAATCTCTTATTCTAATAATAATATTCTTAGGCTCTAATTTAGTCCACTAAAGTGGACTTATCAATAAGACATCAAAAGACTTGGACATGTGTCTGTTCATACAAGCAATAGACTTGTGAAGGATCAACCATTATATTTTATTAAAGTCTAACCTTTGCCTAGCCGCAAGCACTATATTCAAGGGAAGATGCCTAGACCTCCTTTCCCAGGAAAGGGAGTAAGATGTGGAAACTTACTGAACCTCATACATATTGTTGTGTGTAGTCCATTCAATACTACGTTTAGAAATGGTCAACAATATTTTGTCAAATTTATTGATGACCATTCATAGTATGAATTTGTTTACCTAATGCGTCATAAGTCTAAGACATTCGAAAAGTTCAAAGAATATCAAGCATTGATTGAGAACCAAACAATTGATGAATCAAAGTAATCCGATCAAATCAAGGAGGTGAGCACCGATAAACGCTAGTTTATCATCATTCTTATGTCCTAAAACAAACCTAAATCTTAGGCTTTTAACTCTGCAAATGGGTTTTTTGGTTGCATTTAGGCATCACTTAGGTTAGGCATGCATTGCATAATTTTGTTGTTTTCCACATGTTTATTTGAGTGTTAGGGATGAATAGATAGTCAAATCCCTAAAATCCTAGCATTCAAGACGACAATAGGTGAAGAGGAAGCTCAATTCAGCTAAACCTCAGCTAAATCCAGCTAATCATAGTTGGATACCAGCTCACTTGGATTAGGGTTAACTCTCTTAAGCTCCATTCAGCTCATCTTAACTGGATGGTAGCTCAGGGTAGCTCAACTTAACTCAACCTAACTCAAGTCAGCTCAGATCCAGTTCAACTTAGTTGAGTCTAGCTCCTCTTAGCTCTAATTAGTTCACTGGAAGCTCTAGCTAACTCAACTAAGTTGACAAGAGTTCACCTCAGCTCAAGTCCAGCTACTTCCAGCTCCACTCAACTTAAGTCAACTGAAGATGATCTCAACTAGCTTAGGCCAGCACAGGTCTAGCTCCCGGAGACTCCACTCAGCTCAACCTAGTTGAGCTAAGCTATTTAACCTAAGATAGTGATAAACGCCAGTTTATCATCATTCTTATGCATTAAAACAAACATATCTCTTAGGATTTTACTCCGCAAATGGGTTTTTGGGCTACATTTAGGCATTCATTAGGTTAGGCATGCATTGCATTTTTTATTGTCTTTTTGATGTGTTTTTGTGAGTGTTAGGGATATACAGGTTGCCGGATCCTTAGAACCCTAGCACTCAGGAAGGCAATTGGTGAAGGAGAAGATCTCACCAGTTGGAACTCAGCTTAATCCAGCTCACCATAGCTAGAATTCAGCTCACCTGAACTAGGGTTAGCTCATCCTAGCTCCATTCAGCTCATCTCAGCTGAATGGCAACTCAAGAGAGCTCATCTTAGCTCATCCTAGCTCAGGTCAGCTCAGATCCAGCTCAACTTAGCTGAGTCTAGCTCATCTCAGCTCCCATTAGTCCACAGGGAGCTCTAGCTAGCTCAGCTGAGTTGACTAGAGTTCACTCCAACTTAGGTCCAGCTACATCCAGCTTCATTCAACTCCAACCAGCTAAAGATGAATTCATCCCAGCTCAGAAAGCTCAAGTCCAGCTCCTGGGGACTCAGCTTAGTACCTTAGCTGCCTCAACTAGCTTGATCCTCCCCAGGAGCACCAAACCCAGCTCACCTCAGCTCATTATGGTAGAAGCCAGCTTACCTTAGCTTAGCTTAGCATCTAGCAAAGAACTAGCAAGCTAAGCCAGCTAGAGTAGCTCCATGCCACCCTCTTCAGTAGCTGCTAGCTCCAGTTCAAGCTCCAGGCTTCTCCTCCTCAGCACCTCTCTCCAAACCCTAGCTCTAATACCTCCTCCTCTACTCCATAGCTATCTAAGCTAGCTTAGCTTAGCTAGCAACCAGCCCCTTGGCCATCCTCCACCTTCAACTTAACCCTAGCTAGCTCCACCAACTAAGCTTACCTAGTCCACCTAAGCTACCTAACCTCTACTCTATTTTAGCGCCAAGATGGACACCTCCTAGCCCCTCAACTACACCCAAAAGACACCTTGTTTTGGCGCCAAAATACCCTTCTAGAAGCCCTCCCTTTTGGCACCAAAACACCCCCACATCATGGCCCTACACATAACCCTACAACCCATCCTAGCCACCCACCTACCCCTCCTTCTAGAACCCTACTTGGCACCACCTAAGCCCCCCTTTTAGAAACCATTTTGGTGCCAACTTCAAGGGGTGCCACCACCCATAACCACCACCTAGGTGCCCCTTGGGTTGGCGCCAATTACCCTTAGCCATAAGATCCCCAACTACCCCCCATATCCTATCCTAGCCCTCCATTTCAAGAGTCACCTTAACCCCTCATCCTACCCTATAAAAAGACCACTACCCACCACCATTCAAACCATCCTTGGCTAGTAAATTTCCTCTCATACTCTACCTAGAGCCCATGCCCAAGAGAGGAGAAGAAGAAGAAGATTAAGGGGATATTCTGTCCCTTTGGTGCCTTCCCCTCTTCCCTTCTCTCTTTAGCCCACGCCAGCCAAAGGAGGAGCCAGGTAAGGAAGACCTTTGGAGGAGGTCTTGAAGGTGGTCCATGCCACCTTGGACGAGAACTTGAGGGTGGTGCATGCCCACCCTAGGAGGAAGGACTTGAGGTGGAGAGCATCCACCTTGGAGGAGCTTTCAAGGAAGGAGAAGAAGGAGACGCTCTTTTCAAGCCAAGGAGCAACTAAGCTTGGAGCAAGAACACTCCCTTCTTCACCAGATTTTGCAAGAGGATTTATGTTTCTTTTATTGCTTTTATGCTTTCCATTTCTAGTAGAAGCATTCCTCTACTTGTCTTTGTAGGGAACACAAATTCTGCTTAATTGAATTACCTTCTTTTTAATTCCTATTGCAATTGTTGTTTTTGTTCTAGCACTTATTTCACTTCCACTTCCTAATTACTCTAGGCCTCCACTTGCCTAGAGTGAGCTTAGGTAATGGACATTTTCATCTCTTAAGTTTTAGCTTAGCCATTTTAGGTGTTAGCACTTTTCCGTCACAATTCGCACTTTGCCCTTATTATTTCAAAACTAAAAAAAATTATATATTTAAAATACCAAAAAAAAGTTGAGATTTATTTTATAAGCAAGAGAATTGAATTGCAAATTTGCCTCCTTGGACGACCCTAGATACTCCCCTATCTAGGAATATAAATTTAAAAGCATATGCGATTTGGCTTGTTACAATGACTTAAAAATCGCTTTTACAAATCACGCCAAATTTCGCATCAGATAGCTACTCCAGCTAGCTAGGTTATCTCTGGGAAGATTAGACCCAGCTCACCTCAGCTCAATTCAGTAGAAACCAGCTTACTTTAGCTTGGCTTAGCAACTAGCAAAGAGCTAGCAAGCTAAGCCAACTAAGGTAGCTCTTTACTATTCTCTTCAGCAGCCACTAGCTCCAGTGTAGCTCCAAACAATTCTTCCTCAGCTTCTCTTCCCAAAATCCTAGCTTCCTCCTACCTCCTCCTCTACTCACCTACTAGCTAAGCTAGCTCAACTAAAATATCCATCCCTTGGCCATCTACCACCAACCTAAACCCTAACCTAACTCCACCTTAACTCTACTCCAAGTCCACCACCTAAGCTAGCTACCTAACTCCACCTATAATTGGCACCACATCCATGCACCCCTTCACACCACCACCTCCAAGAGCCACCACAAAAGTGGCGCCAACTTTCCCTCCAAAATCCCTTCACATCACCACCATCCATCTCCTTTTAAAGTGATCTCCACCATCCGCCTCACCTCCCTTCTAGAAGCCCTCAAAGTTGGTGCCAAACCATGGCATCCTTCCATGGTTGGCGCCACCTTTGGTGTCCCTTCCAACCACTAACCACCAAGCCTATTGGTGGTTCATCTCCTCAACACAGTTAATTAAGTTAATTGTGCTTAATTATGTGTAGAAGAAAGTAACTTAGGTTAACTTGAATTTGTGTCGATTGAGTAGTATAGGGTCAAGTCAACCTAACATTTTAGATTTTATTTCTTTTAACTGGTTGCGTCCAGGTCATTCGCTGGGAGGTATAGCTTATTTAGAATTCACTAATCAATCTAAGCTACTCATAGAAGGTATAATTAAGTTTAATTTTAACAACATGAACTTTGCCTAATGATTTTAAATTTAAGAAATATGCAAAATTCCATAAGAAAACATATTTACACAAATGATCTTCTTTAACAACAAGTAAACATGTTTATTTTCTTTTTATTTCAAAGATATTAAGGCAATAGAAAGTTTTACTAATTGAAATATGCCTGATTACAACATTAAAATGAAAAAGGAATAAAAAATAATGCAAGAAATTAAATCCTTTCCTTCTCTTTATATCTTTGTCTTCAGCCTCTCTCTCTTTCTTCTTCTTCTTTTACCTTTTCTCTTTCTACTCTCTTTCTCTTTTTACTTATTTATTAATCTTCTCTTAACCTTTTTCTTAATCTTTTTCTTTATTCTTTCTCTTAATTTTCCTCTTACCTTTCTCGAGCTCTTCTCTTTCAGAAGTCTTCTCTTCTTCTTTTCTTTTCTTTTTTCTCTTTCTTTCTTCTCTACCTTGTCTCTTCAGTGCCTGTTAATCCTTCTTTTCCTTTTATGAATTCTCTCTTCCTTCTCTTTTGCTTCCTTTCCTTTGCTCCTTCTTCTTCTTTTACCTTAGAATTTTTCCTTAGCATCTTCCTTAGCAACCTTCATTGCCTTCTGAACCTTCTTTCTTTTCTGAACTGAACCAGGTTTTTTTTCTCTTCAACCAAAAATTAGGTTTATTTACTGGCAACTTGGACCGGTCGGGGATACACAGCGCCCCTCTCAGGGTGGGACCAAACCCTACTAGGTCCAAGCCTGATTCATTAAGCTTCGATTTATTTCCAGTTCATAGTTTCGAGCCAAACCGGCTCAAAGCCTCCCAGGCCTCGCTCACACCGTCCCAGGGCCCACACTCGCATGCCCACAGGCAAACACACACCCGAGCACATACGCATCCATACACACACACATATGCTCGTTCGATTCATTTGCATCGTGCGCTTGTCGACTGAAGAAGCCATATAGCAAAACACTTTATACCTATGCGGCCATTCAGAATTTTCCGAGGTGGGACTAAGTTACCCCCTCCCAGACTGAACTTCAAACGATGATTTCTCCTAGCTCAGAGCTCCGTTCCAAGTGAATAAAAGCTTGTTGGAAAGCTCTTGAGTTGCTCTGCAGGATTGAAGTGTCAATTTGATTCAAAGGGGAAGGTATGCTCTTCGATTTGAAGGGCAAAGATTTTGTTCTATCTACGTCTATTATGGCCTGGAAAATGGATTTCTCAACTCTAAGTCCACAGAATGGACTTTGACTTCCAGATGAAGTCCTAAATGGGTTAGGAGGTGAATTCTGCAGCTGCTGATGGATGTTTTGAGCTCTCAAGATCTTCAGAAGTGGTGCAGAAGCTTAAAGCTTCTCTGGAAGCTTCAGGACTGTAAATTACACTTTGAAAAGTCCTAACAGATAACTAAAAACCTGTTTAATCGATTAAAACAACTTCTACAGGTTGTTACAAATCCATCTGGGCAAAGTTTGCATTCAAATCTCATCTAAAAGCCTCTGTTATCAGTTTGGGTTCAAAAACAACCCAAACTTGCAAAAATTGAATTCTACTTTATAAACCATCAGAGCTCATCCAAATCTCTTTTAAATCATTCACAATCATCTCAGAATCAATTTGAATTCCTTAATTTGTCAGATTGAATCCAGAACTTAAGAATCAAACTCAGGTTTGACTAATAAGCCTTAAATTTTGACTTTTTGATTTTGGCCTTCTCAGATGAAATTTAAGCCTAAAACAACATCTCTTCAATCTCAGAAATAGATTCAAATCCTTAGATATGTGTTTCAACTAGAGTTTCTAGGGTTTCAGGCTCATCGCTTGAGATTGAAAAGGTGTTTGTTCGTCAGAACAAACTAAAGGTTGTTACACTGGTTGAATCACAGAAATGAACTCAGGATATAGCAATGGTGCTTCTAGACTTCTTAAATGCAACTTAACCCTAACTGTCAGACTTCTCCAACTTTGCCGGAGTTGGAGAAGATGAAGACTAAACAACAACTCCAGACACTCAAACCTTAAATAAAATACCTCAGAATAATTAGTGATCCTCAAATCATTGTTCTGGAGCTTCACACCCAGCTTAATTGGTTGAAGAATTAATTTGGACTCGCCGGAGCTCCGGTGGATCCAAAAAAAGGTGAAATTGTATACAGAATAAGAAATTATGCCATTAGTGATTTGAAAAGGTTCCTGAGGTCACAAAGAACCTCGGGAACAAGTTAGTTCCTTCAATTGTTCAGTAGAGTAAAGATTTAACAGTGAATTTGTTTTACAAAGGATCTGAGTTGGATTAAGCTCAGGACTTGTTTTCACACTCAATTGAGTGGATGAAACAAGTCAACAGATGATTGTGATAATAAATATGCAGTTAATTAATGATTTCAACTACTCCTGAGCTGCCATTGACAGCGAGCTCAGGAGCTTAATTAGGATTGGGCATTTAGGTTATATGTGGTAATTACTTGAATTAAAGTGATGATTAGGATCCTTAGGAGATGAATAGGTGATGGAGGATCCAGTGAAGGTGGAAAATAGGTCAACTACTACTGTCATGGACAGAAGAAGAAGTCAGTGGAGGTGGAGGTGGTTTAGACGATTTAATGATCAAATTAGTAATTAAGGTCAATAGAAATGATCGTGGAAGGTGAAAGAATGTGGACAGTGACTTAAGAAGACAAACGGATCGCTCTTGACAAGCTCAAGGAGCTCGCCATCGTTGAGAAAGATGAGTGCTAAATCTAACATTACAGCTACCTAACCTACCTAACTAATTAACTAAACTAACCTACTTACCTAGTCTACTGTTACCTGGACGAAGGGGATAGAGGATCTCCATCGACGGCTCATGATGGAGGAGGAAATCAGAGGGTGGTCGAAAGATCTCCGACGGGCGATTGTGAGGTGAAGCAGAGGAGAGCTCCTAGTCAACACTTGTCAGAAGATGCGGCTGACTTCGACAGAGATCCAGAGCTATTGAAGATGAATGGAGGAAGTCGGATGAGGCAAAGATTCACCGGAGTTTGGAGAGAATAGCCTATTGGATCGGCTCAGTGAAGAAGAGAGAAGGGAACCAACTTGGTGGAAATCGAGGGTGTGAAGGGGTATTTATAATTGACGGTGACTGAGAAGGAGGTGGAACCTGGACGGATTAATGGCTAAGAGGAGAATAACCACTGACGTCTTCTTCGATGCCGATGAGGTTATCTTCAACCCTAAAATAGGATTTTGGCATCATCTAAACCGATGGATGAAAAGAGGATGGTGAGCACAAGCTCCAGGAGCTTGGAGAAGAAGGAATGACGTCGGATTGGCGGTGATCAGGCGGTGGACGCACCTTCAGTCATCAGCCGTCCAGACAGGTGAAGAAGAGAAGAAGAAGTCCAGGGACTTAATCGTAGTGAAACCTAAGGATCTAAGTGGAAAATAAGGACCCGATTAAAATAAAATGTAAGGACTAAAATGTAAACTCAGGTTCTCAAGGTTTATTTTAATTTAAATCTTTTCCAACTTTTTATATATGATTATAAATAAGACAATTATTATATTTAGACCTTGAATCTACATTTTTGACCTTTTTAGATTAATTTATTTAATTAAGTAATGTTACTTAAGTTATTACATACTTAGGTATATATTTTACTTAAGTTAGTTAACACATTAATTAGATGAATTATTAATAATATTTTGAGTCTAATTATTAATTAGATTATTAATAATATTAATTGGATGATAATATAACATTTTAAACTTATTTTAAGGTCCTTTACAGTTTATCCCTTATTTAATAATTAACCCATATATTCACATATTCCTAGCTAATTAACTAGGAAGACTAGTTAATTAGGAGTAATTAGAGACCATGATGAGCTTCTCATCACCTACCACCCCTTCATATGGCGCCATTAATTCTCCACCCTCGGATCTACATAACTACCCCTTCTAGCCATCCTATCTATCCATCCTAAAGCCACCAAACCCACTTCACATCCTTTGATTTGGCGCCACTAATCCTTGGCCCTTAGATCTCCATAACCACCTCCAAAATCCATCCTGACCTTCCCTTCTATCCACGCTAACCCTTCCCTTCATTAGCCCTATATATACCCCCCATCCTACCACCACTAAAATCACCCTTGGCTACATCATTCAAGTGATTCTTCCACCATAATCCACCAGCCATAGCCAACCAAGAGAAGGAGAAGAAGAAGATTAAGGAGACACTCTGTCCCCTTGGTGCCTTCCCCTCTTCCCTTCTCTCTTGTGCTCAAGCCAAGAGGTCCCATTCCAAGGAAAGCCAGGCAGGAGGACAGCCAAGGAGCGGTTCTTTAGGGTGGTTCATGTCCACCCTTGGAGGAGGCTCTAAGGTGGAATCCAATCCACCTTTGGAGGAGCTAGGGCACGCCCATTTAGGTTTTTCCAGGAAGGAGAGTCTTCATCTACTAGAGGAGCGCTCTAAGGAAGGACTTGGAAGGTTCTTTCTAAGCCCAAGAGCAACTGAGCTTGAAGCAAGAATCCTTCCATCTTCGCTATCATCTTTGGGCGAAATTTTATTTTACTTGCTTTTTTTAATTTTTGTAGTAGAAGCATTCCTCTACCATTCTTGTAAAACAACATTTCTTCCTTTATAAAAGTTTCCATTTCATAGTTTCGTTGCATCTTAATTAATTATCTTTTCTAGCAGTTTTCACTCCCTCTGTCTAATTACCCTAGGTCTTTATGTACCTAGGGTGAGCTTAGAGAGAGGATACTTTTGTCACTTAGGTGTTAGCTTTAGCAATTTAGGTGTAGTCTTCTCCTGCTTACCATTTCATCACCACCCTTATTTCAAAACTCCAAAAAAAATCTTATATTTAAAATTCGCAAAATGAAAGTTGATTTCCCCTTTTCAAGCGAGAGTATTAAATTTTGCAAACTTGTTTCCTTGGACGACCCTAGATATCCCACTATCTAGGTTTTATAAATTGTAAAAGCGATTGCAAATTTGTGTGTTACAATGACTTAAACCCTAATTTTAACAAATCATGCATTTTCCGCTATCAAGCACCTCTCTAAGGAATTCAAGAATACCTCAAGGAGAACAAAACCATCTCTAAACTCATGCCACCTTGTAACCACAACTGAATGGCATATCTGAGAGATGCAACTATACCATATTGTATATGGTACAATCTATGATGAGTAAAGTAGACTTACTGCTTTAGTTCTAAGGGTATGTGCTAGAAATTGCGGCATTCATATTAAATAGGATTCTAACCAAATCTGTTACGAAAGCCCCACATGAGATGTGGTATGGGAAGAAGCCAAGGATAGTTGCGCATCTAGGGTTGTTTGGCTCATGTTAAAAACATGAACCCAAGCAAATTGGAATCATGCACTACCAGGTGCTACTTCATTGGGTATCTGGACAGAAGAGTCCATTGCTTCTATGACCTTGAGACCTACAGGGTATTCATATTTAGGAATGCTAAAGTCTTGAAAGATCAAGATAAAAATGAAGTTAGGAAACTAATTGAGTCTAATGAAACTAATGACGTTCTTAACCCAGAAGAAAGAGATGAATCGAAATAAAGTGATGCTCCTGTACTGCTTAAAAGAAGTTCTAGGTTAGTGCATCCACTTGAAAGATGTGGACTCCACATTACAAAAGAGTCTAAAGTTGATCTTGGCACATATGATGAGTCACTGAAGGTTCATGATGTAGATAGGTGGAGGCTAACAATGTAGTCTGAGATAGATTTTATGAATAAGGATGATGTATGGACCCTAGTAGATCCACCTAATGGGGATCAAGCCCATATGGTAAATAGATCTTCAAGAGAAAAATTTGGATTGAATAGGACGATTAAGACCTTCAAAGCACAATTTATGGCGAAAGGCTAAACCCAGAAGGAATGGACTATAAGGAAATCTTCTCTTCTGTCATCATGCTTAAGCCCACTTGAATATTGCTAGCTATAGCTGCATATCATGATTGTAACATCTAAACGATAGATGTCATGATAGCTTTCCTTAATAGATTTCTCGAGGAGGACATCTACATGGAGCGACCAAAGGGCTTCCGAGTAGATGATGAAGCAAAAAAGATATGTAAGCTAAAGAGATTCATTTATAGACTCAAGTAGGCTTCTCATAGTTGGAACATTCGATTTGATGAAAGCATAAAAAGTTATGGATTCCATCTAACTAGGTGAACCATTTGTCTACAAGAAGGCTAGTGAAAGTGAAATAACATTTTTGGTACTATATGTGGATGGCATTCTATTCATTGGGAATGATGTAGAAATGCTATTTAGTGTTAAGCTTTAGTTATCCCAAAATTTCAAGATGAAGGATCTTAAAGAAACCTCTTATATCATAGGTCTGAAGATGTTTAGAGACTAAACGAAGGGGTATTAGGATTATCGCAACAAAGAGGCATGGCAATAATAGAAGGTTTTGGCTTGAGGATTCTCTTGCTTTATGCAAAATTAAAAGTTTTCTCTAATGCAAAGTTGTCCAAGAATTTGAATCGATCCTTAATGCTTGAATAGATTGTTGATCTAGGTAGGAAGCCATATTGCCAATAAAAGACAGTTTTGTCACCTTCTCAATAGCTTCTTAAGTGAGATGATTTTGTTATTATTCTTTTAGATTTTTGGAGAAGCTTGGTCAAGTATCGATTCTTATATAGTTGGTATAGAATATAGTGTTAAATTTTATTGAGCTATATGATTGATTTAGTTGTATTACTTCTATATTCATGTTGTATTATAATTGTCACATACTTTGTATGTAGATAACTGATGTGTATTCATAATAGTTGACTTGTGGTTGGATACCATGAAATTAACTATTTAGGTTGAGCCATCCGTAGGAAACAACTTGGGGTTAAGTTGTCCTTGAACAAGCATGAGGTTGGGTGATTAGCTGCAAATTGATTATGTTGTAAAGGGTTGGATGGCCCTTGTAAGCAATCTAGATTATAGTGGATTTGTGGTGAAAGGTTACATAGAAATCCTAAGGTGGAACAACCTTAGGTAGTGCACTACTCGAAAGAGGAATTGCTCTAAGTTCATATTCTTATTGTCGTTTGAATATTTGTGCACTTTGGATATTTTGTGATTTGATATATTGTACTAATTAGATAGATTGATGTTAGATACATGCTTTACTTTGTGGTATAAAAGTCAAATACCTTGGCATTTAATAATTGTATTTGTTTGTTGGAACATATAAAGGGAGCACTATTTGCCTCTTTTTGTGTTACGACCCGGTTCTCGAATCCCTATAGGACACGAGACAGGACCGACTCGACTGATTCCAAGACCCAGTCGTCCAACGAGAAAGTAACCAACAAGCAAGAAAGTAAATCACATTCACTATGCTAAGCAACTAACAATAAAAAGTACAGCAGTAAAGAAGTAAAACTGCTACAGTACATATCACCACCACAATAGTAGAAAGTAACAAAATACAGGAACATAAAGTATGGAACGTAAAAGTACAGAACGTAAAGGTACAAGAGTCTACTCACTACAACAAACGAGTACAACGAAAGAGCTATAACTACTAGGCTCTACTGGGCCAGCACCCTCTGCAGCCGTAGGCTCTGGCTGCTCAACACCTTGACCTAAAAAGGGTTATGAGTACACAAAGTCAGTGACCGCTGAGCAAAGTGGCAACCAACTAACTAAAGCAGTAAAAGTGGACAGGTAACTGTTTATTTCATTTACTTATTTCATAATTTATTCTTTTTCATCCATTGGTTTATTTATCAAATCTCTTTCTTAATCTCGAATGTTCATCGTGGGAACGATCTTGATTGCAGTCTTTTCTGAAGAGAAGAAGGCACTCATGGTGCTCTACTGGTCGGGAGAGTCCCCCGTGGTGATCCTGCACCCAGTCAACCACCCTAAGGTCATGGATAGGCGTAACGGTGAATACAGCACGTGCAATAAGCGCACGGGTAGCTACCTCACACTAGCACCCGGTCAGTCGTTTCCGCTAACGGGTGCGCCCAAAGTACAGCATGGAACAGTATAGGGCCTAACCCTCTCAATAACAGGGGTCTAGCCCTTAAGAACCAAACAGGGGTCTCACCCCTCCACAGTCCGCGCACCCTCGCCTGACTACCTTGGTTTGCCCAGTGGGCCTAACAAGTCGATGTAGAGTGGCTAGCTGAACCTTGGGCCTCATGGGGTGGCTAGCTCTCCCCCTACACTAGTAGCTCTCCCCGGTATCATGTACGCGAGGGCCAAGAAGTCGATGCAGAGTGGCCAATCCTAACCCCGGGTCCCAACCCAAGGGCGGCTAGCTCCGCTCTACACTACACAGAGGGACAGTTGCTCTCCTTGGTACTCCGTACTCAAGGGCCAGCTCACTTCCCCACTCACATTTCCAGATCCATTCCATTTATTTCCAGGAGCTCTACTCCTAATTCCCTGTAGGGTTCATGCTCATATTCCTCATGGCATTCCATACCAGGTTTCATCATTTCTATTTCCATTCTCAGGTTATACACATGCAACTTGTAATTCTATCGTTCACATTTTCATACTCAAATTATACACAGGTAGCTCGTATTTCCATCATTCACATTACCATTCTCAAATTTTATACATGCAACTCATATTATGTCATTTCACGTGTACAATAGGAAAGTTACATACAACAGTTAACTAACACAAGTACTTCATATTTCGCAGGCAGCTGTTATTCATTTACAGGCAGTTGTTATCATTTCTCTCTACTCATTCAAGACTGCAATTCATTCATCCAATATAGACATTTCCAGTGTTTCTTATCCTAGGATTCATGCTATATCCTAGGTTCTAATCATTCATTCCACACATGCATTCAGGTTTGTAATTTAAATTTAGGGAAGCCACTCTACCAATAAACCCAGGAGTATTGGGGACTTGAACGGCAAGCTCACGTGCCTTAGCAAGCCCCGAACCCACAACAGAACGAAGTCCTATAATAAGGAACAATCACAAGGGAATTATCAGAATAGTATGGAAAGCCTTCTAACAAGTAGAGGAACTCACAAGGAACACGTCGGTCTCTTATTTGCGGAAAACAGATCTCAAACGGACCCTAAACTGGTCAAAAATAAGGTTTCTGACTCAAATCAGACGTCTGGAACAACTTCCAGATGTCTTAACAACTTCCAGATGTCTTAAAAGTGTCCAGTATCATACCTCAGCTCTACGCCAATCCTCAGACATCCAGGAACTCTTCTAGACCATCTGGACCTTGCTCTAGATGTCCGACCACCTCTCCGGACGTTTGGAAATGCTTCAAGTCATCTGGTAAGCTCCCCAGACATCTGAAATGAGTGGGAGGGCGTGTCCCACGCCTTCCCGAAGCGAATCCTGCACGCAGACACCGAATCCTCTCAAAATGAGCATGCAAAGTAGTAGCAATGGAGCGGTCTACATGGCCGTATCCACAAAGAGGATGTACCTTCATGAAACTCTCACCCCAAACATCTGGAATCGCCTCCAGATGTCCACTTCTTCGTCTGGACGTTGCTCCAGACGTCTGATTCTGGGAAAAACCCAGAACCAGAACCTGCTTCCGCTCTCCTGCGCTGCGCATGGCCGCACCTCGCCCCTCCTCGCCTGCAGCTCCGGCTGCAGCAGCGTCGAGAAGGACTCCCCCGATGCACTCCTCCTCGCGCATGCGCCGCTCCGGCCGTGCACTCACCGATGATCTCCCATGCAAGCTCGCGAGCTCCCTCCTTCTCTCCTTCTTACGTCGCTCCTCCTCTACGCCGCTCTTACGCTCTCGCTTGCTCTGGGGAATAAGAGAGGAAGGTGGCTGGTGGCTGAGAAGTGAGGAGGACAAGAGAGGAGGAGGGGGGTTTTATAAGGTTGGGATTAGGGTTTGCTTGGAGGCGAGGGAAGAGAGAGGAGGAAAAATGAGAGGATACTGTCTACGCGTAGCACGAGCGTAGACGCGAGCTCGTACCCAAAAATTTTGATTTCCAGACATCTGGGAAGGTGTCCAGATGTCTGACCCATAGTCCAGATGTCTTAAAAGGCTCAAATAGCACAGGTCTTAACATTTTGTGTTTTCCTTCTCTATAAAAGCTTACAAAGAAAATAACTTAGCAATGACTATAAGCACTTAATATTTACATGGAGCTATGCCATTGCAAAGAGTAGGGGGCAAATAATAGGGATTAGGCTTTGAACTATTCCCCTAACCAATCTAGTAGAATTTCGATAGCATTGGAAGATAATTGGTAGGATTGGATAAAGGATGGTTTGACTAGTAGGATTTGGATCTGAGTCAACCCCAAGTGCTCCTTTCTGAATCCAACATTTTCTACATATAGTTGCCAACACGAAAGCCTAATTGCCACCTTAGAATACAAGCAGTCACTAGCAAAAGATTGCATCAATTACCAATGAGGGGGGTGTGATCTTTGCTTTGACCAAATCTTTATCATTACATAATAATAATGTTTACTTGCGTACAAATCAAACAAAAAGCATTTTCTATTTTATGGGATGCTATAGGTTAGTATATAAGGCATAATGACTTGTGATTGTTTTTAAATCTTGGAGATCCTTTGTGTACTATCTCTCACCTCCAGTGCATTGAAAGACTTGCATCTCTCTTGAGATGTAGTACCGATTTGGTGTGAACTCGTTAATCAACTTGACCATACTATCTAACCATTTATGTTCTCATTATCCTTGTCCAAGTACTTATTTGGGTTAGGACATTCTTAGTGGCAATTCTCTTGAACCAAATTTAGATTGAGTGACTCATCAATTCGGTTACCATACTATTTAAGGTGAATGCCATTTATTTACTCATTTAAATTTTATCACTTATGCAATTTATTTGTTATAAATGATAATACAATTTGGATTGGATGGAATACGAAATGGTAATTAGATTGATTGAGAGCCACATTGCTAGTGGCAAAAGTCCCTTTTCTTGTTCCCTCTGAAAGTTGAAGGGGTAGATCATCTCACCCTGTGATATCACGGAAGCATGAAAAATAGGAGTTCTAAAATTTTTCTAAACCAAGATTGAATTGATGCCAAGAACTCAATCAAGAAAAACATCTTAATCTAGAACCACATGGGAGGAACTAATTCCTCCTGTTACGAGATCCCACGAGTATAAAAGCGTTATACATTCCTAGGTGGTGTGGTGAAGCACCTCACATGTGGTGCCTTTTTAAAAAAGTCTTTAGAAAACTCAAACTCCTCGTCGATGGGTGGATGAAACCCTTTATGTCATGGAAATCCAACCACGGATGAGATCCACAAACTCTTTACGAAGCTGAAGCAACTCCTCGTCTTAGAACTTTGAGTGCATAGCGAGAAATCCTTCAAAAGAACTACGAGAACTCAGGCCAATGCTGACCAACTGACCAACAAGAAGTGTTGGTTAATTGGTTATAGAAGGCACGAACCTTGATGGATGATGCCTTCAATAGCCAAACGTCCAATTCAAAAATTAGATGTCTGGCTTTTACTAAGTTGGGTGTCTAACAAGGCTATTGGATGTCTGGCTTGTGAAGGAAGAACTCCTTCTCTTGGAGGCTGTGGCTCTTGAGGGTTGTTTTGATGGCTTGGAAATCAAGTCATCAATTGATTGAATGGTTGGAATTAGTGTTTCCGATTAAAAGAAATTTATAGGAATTCTAAATCCTAATCTTTATTTGATAGGATCCATTGGATCTCCATCTAATGGTAGGAATCAAATCCTACTTGAATTTTGCATGATTACCCTATAACATATTATGAGATATTTGGATTCAGTATCCAAACTTAAATTAATTGTAATCTAATACTTTAATTTCTATCTAATTAAATTAGGTGTAATTAATTACTAAATCAAGTGTAATTTAATTCCTTAAATTGCAATTGATTTATTATTCAAGTACGAACACTTCAAAATCATTATTGGTTACATCACTTCAATAATGAAGCTTTTAGTATTAGTGGAATTTCAGCACTATGCTTTCTCAAGTATTCTAAATTTTCTTGATCCTTCATACATGGAGGATAATATTATTCTGAGGACTAATCCCATTAGATTGCTGTCATTCATCCTTGGATAATATTATCTTTAACATATTTTTATATCATTGTCATAAGAATGGAGATTGAAACCTTTATCAAAGGTCCATCTTTTTTTCTAACATTGATCTAATTAGAATTCTGTGACTACATGCAGAATTGTCGTTTTGTAATATATGCGGAGCGAGCTAATTTTTCCAATCTATCTCATACACCTATATAACATATTTACACGATCCCCTCGAGAGATAATGTAACTCTTGTCCTTTCCCACATACATCACTTTTCCAGTATTAACACCAATGTAGGTACATTAATTATCGGTATGCCAAATGCATATGTTCGTGAACAGAGACGTATATCTATCTCAGGTCAAAGAATATACCTTTTTCACGATAACATTGATGAAAGATTTCGGTTAACTCTTATTTCATTAGGTTAAATTCTTACCTAACCTACGTGATAGTCCTTGAATCTTTATTCAAGAATATCAATCAAGTAATGATCTCTAAAAAAAATTACTATCGCAATTAAAATCGAAAATAATTAATCGAATTAGATGATTGTTTGATATACTATCATATACTTTAAAATATCAAATTTACTTAATCTAACAATATGTGTGTGTGACCTTATAACCTAATTTATTTATTAAAAGTTAATCAATTGATCAAATTCTTAATTCATACAAGTAACAAAACCCGTATAATATCTTGTCATCCCATTTCTACGCAGTCGCGGTCATTTCTCAGTTGCTCCTGGAACTACTGGCTCCGGGTAATGGTGGCGGCGGCGGCGATAACGACGACGTCGACGACGACGACGACGACGACGACGGTGGTCACATCCACGTCCCCCTCCTCCTACTTCTCTACGCGGCCTTCTCTTCTTCTCCGTCCGCTCCTTAGCCACCGCCGTCCTCTTCTTCCCTCTCCTCCTCTTTCTCACCTCCTTCCTCTCGTCTCACTACCACCACCACCACCTTCAATCTCCCTCACAGCCACCAGCACAGAGCCATGCTTCCGCCTCGTCGCACAAGCTGGCAAGGGGGGCTCGGAAAAGGATGAGTGGAAGGGGTCGGGTTCCACCGCCAGGGAGCGGAGGCTGTTTAAGGTGAGGGAGGAGAAGCGCAAGCGCGAGTACGATCGCCTCTACAACTACCCCGATTGGGCTAAGTGATTTCCCCTCTCCATCTCTGTACCTCTATTTGTACATATGCCACATATCTCTCTTTGCTCTCTATCTGCTTGTCTACAAAGTAGAAACCATCCCCCCCTTCCTTTGGTTTGTTGTGCCTTTTTCTGTATTGTGCTTTTTGAAGTTACTACCTCACAAGGATGATCGATTAGAAGCTTTGGGAAGTCGTTTCCTATGTGTGAAAACTGGAGTGCTGCAAAATTACTTTGGAAGAATATTTTCGGAGGAATTCAGGTCCATCCTTCTGATTTACGTGTATTCTGATTTACGTATATCCTGTTTTCGGCTGGCCACTGATATCCAGTGTTTTCAACCGAACGAGGTCTGTGGGATAGCTCCGAGTTCTCACTATCATTGATAGGTTGTGGAACCTTGTGAGACGGTGAAATTTGATTTGTAGAGAGAGTGGGAGGTTTAGGGTTCTATGTGAATGCTTCTGCTGGCCTTGGTTTAGGTCCTCCTTGGATAGGGTTCTTGTCTTAAGTGTTGGTTGGTGTAACTGATGCAGTTGGATGCATTTGAATGGGCTATTAGTTGTGATTCTATGTTTCTATTTCTTTCACTGCTTTTGTGTACGTGTTGGAATGAAGTGGGCAACTCTTATCAATTTGGACAAATAGGTTAAATAATCTATTAGGGATAAGGAGGTCACATGGGACTGCCACTTGCAGCCAGACAGGCCACAATGCAGCAGCAGTGGAGGCCCATAGGGTTGGCGGTCGAGGTCCAAGAGACCTAATTTTGTGTTTGCTTAAGTTACAAGTTTGTTTATTTTGTTAAGTTGTTTTTTAGAAAGTTGTTTTAGTGATTTGATCTTTCTTATTTTAGAGATAAGATTTGTTTCTTATTTTGTTGGAATATGCTCTCTATATGAAGAGTCTTCCCATTGTACTTGGTACTTGAGTCAACAATCATATTTCCAATTCCAAGACTCCTCTCCTTTCTCTTCTTCTTCATAGCAGCCAGTCACCATCCTTGGCCACCAACCACCACATCGTCGGCCAACCAACAAGAAGCCACTGATTGCTCCTCCTCTATCTGATCTCCACATGGGCAGTCCACTTGTGGATAGTTTTCCCACGCCCAAGGGAGCCTCTACGCTCCACACACACGATTTGTAACATGGTATCAGAGCCTTTGGTCTAGGCTCTCTCGGTGCGTGTGGATTTTTGATCGCTCGTAGGTGGCCTGCGTCTTAGGAGAAAGTCTTCCTCTACAAATCCGACACCTTACGCAGAGAAGGAATATGGTAGAAGATGATAGAAGCTTCCACGACAGTTAATGACGCCACGTTGGGTTCGGGAGAAAGCAAAGTGGTTGTCTCCGTGACAACCATCAAGCTACATGCTGCCTTCAACTATATCTTGTGGGCTCGCGCCTTCAAGATATTCGTTGGAGGACTATAGAAACTTAGCATTCTTCTTGAAGAGCCACCAGAGCAGAAAGATGGCGAGAAAAAGAAGTACGAGAAGGAGAATTACATCATCATAAACTGACTCATGAACTCGATGGACCCCTCCATCGCCTAGAGCTCCATCACCGTGTAGATATGTTATTATCTATAATTCTTTTTAGTGACAAGTTACTATAGATATGTGTTGATATATTATTATTTCTTTAGTATTGTTGATATATTATAACTTAGTAACTTAGTATAGATACTAATGAGTAATAACTTATCGTGAAATTTAGATTTAGATTAGATAATAACTCGATAAGTTAATGTTAATATAGATAAATGTTATGATATTAATATAAAAAAGTTACTATTTATATTATACAATAACAATAACTTATAATTTATAATAGCTTTAGAGGTATAAGTGTTAACTTATAACAGGAACTTATTGGTATTTATAATAATAGTAACTTAATTTATAACACTTAAATGTGCAAGTTAGTTACTATATACATTTGTAAGCTAGTTGTATAACCTATCTACATTTTTATAATGCATAATTAAATTACAACTTATAGATTATAATTTATAAGCTTATAACTTATTATAATATTATGTAATATTATAATGTATATAATTCTAAATTGTGAAAATACTAAATAGTAAGTAACCTACATCCGTGAACATTACTTGTTCACAATTATTTTTTGGTTCTTTACATATATATGAACTTTGATTTCTTATGTTTATATTATTGTTTGACTTGTTGCATGTGTTTTGATCCATAAACTCTAAAAATATTATTATTATAAATATTTTTATAAAATTGATACTATTATTATGAGTTACTAATATATATATATATATATATAATTTTTGCCTCAATTCACTCGGGCTATCGCCTTTTTATTGCCTCAGGCTATTATGGACCTTGTTGCCTTAGTGTTGCCTTTCGCATTGACAGCTTTGGACTAAATACTATCAGAAGATGGGGGCCTTGTTCGAAGAGTAGGAGATCTTCAAGCCACTACGTTGTGACAAGCAGGGGGAGACATGGGCGATTTGGCAATCCACCATGTTTTTATTAGGGTTGCATCTCCGTTATCGAGCCACTCATGATCAGATCCTTGCCTTCGACGGGAAGATGAACCTCGAGACCATCTTCTGCTGTCTCCTGAAGATGAAGGTACTTGAAGAAATCACTCCAAAGGGCGAAAACTCTGCACTTGCTATTCCAGAAGCAAGTGTTGGGTGTGAAAGAGGATGCAACCGAGGCCCTAGTCACGTCTACCCAAAGTGCCAACATTGTGGACGTACCAATCATCCACAAGATAAGTGCTAAGACAAATTCGGGAGACCTCCACGTAGGACTACTAGCACCTCGCGTGTAGACTCCCTGACTTTTGAGGATCTTGAGAAGCTATGGGCCATGCTTCGTGAAGACAAGTCAACGACGGCCGTCACGATGATTATTCAGGTTGCCACAAACGTCACTTTGGAGGTTGCAAGAGACTACACCGTTGACTCGTCCAAAGAGAAGATCGAGAGTACGACTCTTGAAGAAGAAAAGTAGTGGGGCATCTAGCCTTATAGGTTGAAGAGCAAGTTATCGGCCTCTTGGCCTTCGACTTGAGGGAGAGTGTTAAGAATAAGGAGGCCACGTGGGATTACCACGTAGTAGCCAAACAGGCCACGTGGCAGCAGCAGTGGAGGCCCATAGGGTCGGTGGTCAAGGTCCAAGGGACCTAATTTTGTGTTTGCTTAAGCTGCAAGTTTGGTTATTTTGTTAAGTTGTTTTAGTGATTTGATCTTTCTGATTTTAGTGATAAGATTTGTTTCTTATTTTGTTGGGATATGTTCTCTCTATATAAAGAGAGTCTTCCTATTGTAATTAGTTCTTGAGGCAACAATAATATTTTCAATTCCAAGACTCCTCTCCTCTTCTCTCTCTTCTTCTTCGTAGTAGCTGGCAACCATCCTTGGCCACCAGCCACCACATCGCCGGCCAACCAACAAGCAACCACTAGCTGCTCCTTTCTCTGATCTGCATGTAGGCAGTCCCCTTATAGACTATTTTCCCATGCCCAAGGGACCTTCCACGCTCTATGCACGCGATTCGTAACATAATCAATGAGGTTAATGAGTAGGCTGAGATTTATAGATAGGTTGTCAAATAATCCATGGACTTTTTGTGTAGGCTTTGGCTTTGGCTTTGGAAGTGAAGCCAAGCTTAATATAAACTGTTTATGCACAACCTGATAATAAATGGATCGGTTGGGCTTGGGCCTTGATATTAGTAGTCTAGATAGGTTTTTATAGGGAGCTAAATGGGCCAGCCCGACTAGACCCGATGCCCAGGCTTAAGTGCAAAGGGGATAGTCAAGGGATTAAGTGTATAATGTACCTGAAAGTGCAATATTTTGTACTCACATAAAATGCTCAACTAACCAATTTTCAATATCCCCCTAAAAAAATTATAATTACCTCCACTACAATGATACCACTTAGTCTGTAATACTTTCTACTTACCAATCACATTTGACTCATCGTGTGTACCTCCATACAACTGAATACATTTATTTGTTCCACTCACAAGCTTATCCAATCATGACTTATCATGTTACCAAATACAAACTTGGAGAATAGAAGCCCCCAAGATAGCCTTAGAACATTATAGATCTTTCTTTCTTGGATGTGACACCATGATGCAGGTTATCTAGCATGTCCCAGAACTTTTGAGGTATGACCTATCAAAGCCAAAAACTGATACTTCTCTCACATCAAGTGAGCCAGACAACATGGGTCTCTAAAGGTGGCATAATGGATAAATTTTAATCTCTTGCATGATAGCACTTGAATTGTTTATTTCCTCATGTGTATGTTCTACAAAATGGAACTACACATAGTAAAATTCCTTTGCTCACTCTTCCATGTTGTCAATGTACTGCCTAGAATAGTGATGATGGTTTCACTCATTTTTAGAAGGATTTCCAAAAGGATATTCAAAAGAAACTGTTGGTCTATTGCTTCTGCATCTGGGTGATGCATGTGGTGTAAATTGAGGAATGGGAAAGGGTCTGGGGGTGCTAAACATAAGGAAGATGCAGCTACAATAAAGAGAATCTAGAGCTTGATCTACTAAAAGTTGCTGTGGTAATTGGAAGTTGTTATCAGGAAAGTGATCAAATAAATATGTTTTAACGACAGTTTTGGATGATTCCAAAAATTTTTTTTTAAGATATGATTAATGGATACTTCTTGTGTATAACGAATCCATATTTTGTAGGGATATGTTTAGAGATGTGATTTGATCTTGGGCTAGAAGGAACTCTTTTAACGGTATTGCTAGAGTTATATTGTAGAGGGATGTGTGTGTTATTTATTTTTCCTCCTACGGTACAAGCCTACTATGTACTTTTCTGAACGGTCTCTCTCTATATAAAGAGCCTAAGGATTAAGGAATAAGATAAGTTGCTCATTTCTCCTAACATGGTATCAGAGCGGCGGTCCTAGATTGATGTTTGGGTATCCCACCAAATCCTAGCCTCTTCACCCTTCCACCAAAACCCTTCTTCCTCCTCTCAGGGGCACCGCTGACCCCTTGTCTTGTCATTGCCAATCGTAGTAGCACTATGCTGAAGCTTGCTATAGCATCTCCGTGAAGGCTGACAGCGGCCTCCTCGGGGTCCTGCATTGTTGCATGGGGTTGGGGGGGGGGGCTTCTCGCCCCTATTGCGTCGGTGGGGCAAGTGCCATCGCTTAGGGGCTTCCTTGCCCTTGTGCCGCCAATGGTGACCTTGCCTACCCTTTTGCTGCTATAAAAGGGGTTTCCTTTGCCCTTGCATGGTAGCATTGAGGTGCTTGGTTGGTAGGGACGATCCTATCATCATCCTTCTTTAATTGGCCACTATTGCTATGTAGAAGAGAGAGGCGGTCACTGTTAAGGCTTTCTCTTTGGCTCAGAGGTGATTGCTACGCTCGCAACAACGCGATCGTCGACTTGGATTGTGGTTTGTGCTCTTCCATGGCTTGAGAAGATTGATCTATTATTGAAATCGATGCTACAATACTGATTTCAGATCTGAGATAGTGTTTTGGTGATTCTATTGGCCCCAACATGACTTTGCGTGGAGCTTCCTTATCTTCTGGTATCAAGCCAATGTCTACCTTGGCCTCCCTAATGCTGCAGGGCATCGCCACGAAGCTCAACGATGCCTAGAATGATCTTCTATAGTCTTAAGCATTTAAGATGTTTGTTGGTGTCCAGAAAAGACTTCCCATCCTTGCTAGGGAATCTCTAGATGTTCAGAGTATTGACTTTGAAAAATGGGAGTAAGATAACTATTTTGTGATGAACTGAATTATGAACAGTGTAGAACCTCAGATTGCTGCTAGCCTGCTAATCTACTCTACAAGAAGTCTGCCAAGGAGATCTAGGAGAGTCACCAAAAAGTATTCCTAGAAATCCAATCATGCAAGCTTGTCTGACATATATTGCCGCATATGATCTTCCACACAGGGAGATCGAGGGTTGGCCACCGAAATGGAGGGCCTTTTTGAGGAGCTCAATGTTTTCCAGCTATCATGCTATGACACTCAGATGGGTCAAAGGCAAACTTGGCAGGTTTACCGGTTTCTTGATGGGCTTAGCCCTTGATTCTTGTTCGCTAAGGAGTAGATTTTGGCATTGGATGAGATTCCTGATCTGGAGGCGATGTATGGACGACTCCAAAAGACATCCACTGCCTCTGGTCTTCCAATGATATCTACTGCTACACACATAGGGTGTTGGTTGTGGTTGTGGAATTGTTTACGATCCCTGCCTTCATTGCTGGAGGACGAACCACTTGTCGAAGATGTGCTAGGCTAAATTTGGCTATCCTCGATAGATGACTACTGTAGCTATGGTTAAGGGGGAGATCACTCCTCCCCCTCCTGCTTTAGCTCCACCTACCTTTACGGTGGATGACTATGCCCGCCTAATGATGTTCTTGAGATAGTTTGCTTCTCCAGACACGACTACAGCTTCCTTAGTTGCTACCAACAGTATAGCCAACTTGGTTACTACTTCCTCCCTCCTTGACTTGGGTGGTTGATTTAGATGCTTCCAATCACCTCATGGGTAAGGAGGATACTCTTATATCTATGCGCACAATGCCCACTGTTACCTTGGTCTGTCTCGCCAACTGATCATATTCCCCTGTTACTGTTGTAGGAGAGGTTCATTTCTTTGACAAGCTAAAGCTGTCCAATGTTTCTTGTGCACCAGAGTTTCCATTGAATTTACTCTCTCTATAGACTTTGTAAGGAACTTAATTGTTGTGCTATTTTTTATGAGCATTTTATCTATTTTCAGCACAACTGAATGGAGTTGATGATTGGTGGGAGGATTTAGCATAATGGGCTCTACTACATTGATACTCCTTATTTGTTAGTGCGGCATTTGTTTCTATTGACCCAGTTACCTGACATCATCATCTAGGACATCCTTCTGCCTTGCGACTATGGAAGATGTTCCTTGAGTCTTCTATTTTAGACAGTTTTGATTCTGAGGCTTGTCACCTTGGCAAGCATCACCATGTTTCTTTTCCTTGCAAATAAAATAATGGATGTTCTACTACTTTTAAGTTGATTCATTGCAATATTTGGGGTCCTATCGAATAAATCATCGGGGTGTTTATTGGTAAAAAATTATTTTAGTTGGTTGTCATGGACCTTCTTGATGAAAGATAGACTTGAGATTGTTTTTGTTATTCAAAAATTCTCTTGAAGTTCAGAATTTTTATTCCATGTGCATCAAAGTCTTTCGCAGTGATAATTCATTGGAATTTGTGTAAATCGATGTAAATGATTTTCTTGCTGCCAATGGTGCCCTACATTAGATATCATGTGCTTACACTTCACAATAGAATGGGATTGCCGAGTGAAAATTATGTCATCTTCTTGACATTGCCAGAATTATTATGTTTGCCATGAATGTTCCTAATAGTCTTTGGGGAATGCCATTTTGACTGCTACCTATTTTACTAACTGTCTTCCATCACCTATACTTGGTGGGGAAACATCCTTGTGTCTCTTGCAACCTGATGCTACTATGTTTGCGTTACCATTACGGATGTTTGGATACACATACTTTGTCTACTTGTTTGGGTCCTAGATAAATTATCCCCTCGGTCTGTGAAATGTGTGTTTTTGGGTTATTTTAGAACTCAGAAGGGATATAGGTGCTTTGACCCTATTAAGAAATGCTACTATGTCTCTGCTGATGTTTCTTTTCTTGAGAGAGTTCCTTATTTCTCTGATAAGGGCTCCTCAGCTGAGTGGTTTTCACATATTTATGCGCGTCATCAGTAGGCTCCCTTGTTTATTCCCTTTCCCACCATACAAGTTGAGGATTCTAAGGATATTCCTTCCTTCCACCAACATCAGACCCGAGTGCTCAACCAAGGGGGTTAGTTGACCTACCTAGTGCTCTCAGAAAAGTGGTAAGATCCCGCACTTTGCATTCCATGTCCAATTATATTGCTACTGATCATCTGAGTCCAGCTTTGCAGTAATTCTCTACAACTCTTTCTACCATGGTGGTTCCTGGACATCACCATGAGGCCTTGTAGGATCCTGAGTGGCGTTAGCTATAGAGGAGATGGTGGCCCTAATCTCTTGGGGCACGTGCGAACTAGCAGACCTTCCCACAGGGTCTTGGGTTGTTGACTGCCAATGGTTATATACTATTAAGTATCATCCGGATGACACTATTGAGTAGCTGAAAGCCAGACTAGTAGTTAAGGACTACACCTAGACATATAGGGTAGACTACTTTGACATGTTCTCTTCAGTGGCATGCCTCAACTCTATCAGAGTCATCTTGTCCCTGGCTATAAGCAAGGATTAGCTGCTGTACCAGCTAAATGTGAAGAATGCCTTTCTGTATGGTGATTTACAAGAAGAGGTCTACATGGCTCAACCACCTGGCTTTGTGGTTGAGGGGGGGTGAGGGTAGGTTTGCAAACTTCGAAAGGTAATTTATGGGCTTAAGCATAGTCCACGAGCCTGGTTTGAGAAGCTTAGTTCTGCAGTTCAACAAATCGATTTCCATAGGTCCATTTCAAATCACTTTGTCTTTGTGCAGCATAGACTCTGGTATGGTGATACTAGCAGTTTATGATGATGATATGGTCCTCACTAGGGATGATGTTCAAGGAGGCAAAGAAATTCTTGTAGGAAACTTTTGCACCAAAGATCTGGGAAAGTTGTGATACTTTTTGGGAATTGAAGTAGTTAGGGATTTCCGGGGGCATGGCTTTGTCCCAGAGGAAGTACGTGCTAGAGCTTCTAGGGGAGACAGGACTACTTGGAGTAAAATCGTCTCTCATTCCAAATGAGCCATTGCAGAGGCTTAGGGAGGAAGATGATCAACTATTTGAGGATAAGGGAAGATACAAGAGTGTTGTTGGCAAGCTCCTGTGTGTCACTGTTATAGGCCAGATATAAGCTTTGCTCTGAATAGGGCGAACCAGTTTATGGAGAATCCCAGATACAATCATGGGAATACTGTGCTTAGGTATTTGAAAGGGAATCCAAGGAAAGGACTCTATATGATCCCAGATACAGTCATTAGCATGTTGTGTATCTCATTCTCAGGTACTTGAAAGGGAGTCCAGGGAAAGGACTCTATATGAAAAATAATGGACATGTAGATCTCCCTGCTTATTTTGAAGTTGACTATGTGGGCAGTTTGGAGGATAAGAGATCCACTATAGGATATACCACCTTTTTGGGTGAAAATTTGGTGACATGGAAAAGTAAAAAATAGAATGTAGTGTCCAGATTTAGTGTCGAGGTGAGATACAGAGCAATGGCTCACATGGCCTGTGAGCTTATGTGGCTAGCCCATTTTCTTGAAGACCTGGGAGTGCAAGTCAAGACTCTGGTACCTATGTTCTGCGATAGTAGGTCTGCTACATTCGTTGCATCCAACCCAATCTTCCATGAGCGCTCGAAACATATTGAAGTGGATTGTCATTTTATCAAAGATATGGTGTCCAATGGAAAGATGTGTACCCCTTCTACTACTTCCAAGTAGCAGGTTGTTGACATATTCACCAAGGCTCTTATCCGAAAACGTCATGAATTTTTGTGTTCCAAGTTAGGCATGTTAAGACATATATGTTTCAAATTTGAGGGGAAGTGTTAATTATATTGTAGAGGGGCGTGCATGTTATTTATTTTTCTGCCTACAGGCCTACCATGTATTTGTCCCAAGGGTCTCTCTCTATATAAAGAGTCCTAGGGTTATGGAATAAGATAAGTTGGTCATTTCTCCCAGCAAGTATAATAACAGAGTTGCTTTTCTTGGCCAGATTGCATAAGGTGTGTTGTAGGGGATGTTAAAAGTCAGTCTTTGTGGTTCATGCTGTTACAAAGTCTTCTTGTGAAATTGAGCACTTGAGGCTATGTATAGAATTCCCTGGAATAATAGCTTTCATGCATGTGCCATTTTTCTTGAGATGTGAAGAATATGGCTGTGATTTGGTACCTTGTTGGCTGTTTCTTTTTACCTTTTAGGCATAGGTAGGTTTACTGGTTTCCATTGGAGAAAATATTTGTGTTTTTTTTTTCCTCCTCTCTATTGGTAGAAGGGAATGGAGAATGCAGAAGATGCGTTGTGGTAGAAGTGTATGTGATCTGTATTTATAATATTGTGGACAACATGGATCAAGGCATCATTAAAACATTGCCTGCATTTCTACAGAAGTGGAAGATAAACTATGGGCTTCCTTTCTATAAATATAACTTTTGTAACTGACAGTCTCCCCAGTTATCTGCATGGAATATATAGATGCGTCATGTGTCCCTTCCTTTTCCTTCTCAAGAAAAGGTCCCTTTCTTTACATGATTTTCTTCTCCATCATGAGGGGCACATCGTTCCAGCAGTATATCAGGGCATGTTCTTATGCAGTCTAGGCATGTTTGACATAAATGCACGTAGGCAAACTCAAATGATATGTCTGGCATCTTTATGTGCATGACAAATTAGCTTTTCTGCTTTTTTGTTTTTTTATGATGGTAAAACCTCCAAAATTAAAGTTAACCCAAGGATGAGAACCTTTGTGAGGTAATTAGAATTTGATCTGCTTATTCAAGCACCTGTGTAATTGGCAGCTCATTCTCCAGACTACTGCAATGATTTTTCTTTTTTCCTGGTGAATATGGGAATAGAAGCAATTCCATGTCATGATAAAAGCATCAAACTAAAGGTGAGAATCCATGCTAAATGATCAGGCAACTGAACCCTTAATCCTTGTATTAAAATTGCAATGTGGAACATTATAGACCCAAACAAACAGAACACTTTTTGGATGAATAGTTGAAGAAACCTGGAAAATAGTTTGTGTTTGCCAATTATGGACCAATGCTACTTGTATAAGGATTAGATTGCTGGTTGAAGGTTCTTTATGATGATTTTAGTTATCAATTGGTACCATGCTTACGGTGTACTGTTCAATATTCCTAAATGCATTTCCCTGTTTCTCTAAAAAAAAATTGAAGAACAAAAGGCATGGTGATAGCCATTGAAAGTTGCATTTTTTTTCCACCTGATACAGAAAAGGATGATTTAGAAGAAGCGTGATCTTCTACATGCCAAATTGCATTAATTAAAAATGTGAAGTTTGGGAAAATCAGCCATGTGGTAACTTGTGTGTGTGCCTATGTGTGCTCATGTGCACGTGTATGTGTGTGAGTTGGCGTGATTTGTTGCTTAGGGTGCAAGGTTTCTTTATGTAGTTAATTGTGGTGATTGAGTTGTTTAGAAAAGAGTCAATTAGGATTAGGAATACTAGAATCCTAATCCCAAGTTTGTTGGGATTGTGATTGGAGTTAATAATGGGATTTGATCTCTTTAAATGGAGACCAACACCTCCTATTTTTCCTTGACTCCAATAATAAAAATTCTTTCATCTCTACCGTGACTCCTCTCCACTCTCCCTCTTCATGCGCCATCTTCTCCCTCATGCCAACTTCTTCTTCCATGCATGGACCTTTTCTTCCACGTGGATTCACCAAAGTGCTCTGATTCTTCACATGGTATCAGAGTAGGTACTCTGTAGCTTGGCGATCATAAGATCCACGCATAGGATCTTGTTGGCATGAAGAAGGGACAAGAGGTTGAGCACGAAAGCCAAGCCCAAGACCAAGAAGAGGCACGTGAACCCCTCATGCACCTGGGAACATAAAATAAGAGATTTTGACTCCAGGGTGTCTAAGTAGAGGTACAGATAGTCTCCAGAGTCGGGACTATGCCAATGGTAGAGACTCAAATTACCATGTAGACACGAGATGGACCTAAAGTTAAGAAGAGAGAGGAGGAGAACCTAAAGTTAAGAAGAGAGAAAAGGACATCTACCAAGTTATATAGAGGTTTGTGATTTTCGTGCTTCACCAATGGAGTCTTCATATCCAATTTTTTATTCTCCTCCAAAAGGAGAGATTTTCTCGGAGAAAGGAGCCAAATATCATGTATGGGATCGCTCACCATTCTATTAACGCAAGAAGTTTTGAAGGCAAGTCTTCACCCTCTCCGGAGTTTGACTTGGGGGGGTGTAAAGTTTGGCAAAATCAGTCACGTGGTAGTCTCATGTGGCAACTTGTGCGTGTGTATGTGTGCGCGTGTATATGTGTGTGAGTTGGCATGAGTTGTTGCTTAGGGTGCAAGTCTTCTTTATTTAGTCGATTGTGGTGATTTGGTTGTTTAGGAAAGGGTCAATTAGGATTGGGATTACTAGAATCCTAATATCAAGTTTGGTGGGATTGTGATTGGTGTCAATAATGGGATTGGATTTCTTTAAATAGAGACCAACACCTCTTGTTTTTTCTTGAGTCCAATAATAAAAATTCTTTCATCTCTACCGCAACTCCTCTACTCTCTCCCTCTTCATGTGCCATCTCCTTCACACCTTCTTCCACATGTGGACCTTATCTTTCACGTGGGTTCACCAAAGTGCTCTGGTTCTTCACAAAAAATAATACTTTCCTTTTGAAACTGAATTTGATGGCCATCTTAAATATACTTCATGTATGAGTTAAGCAAAATTTACTTTGTAAATAAGTGTAAAAGAATTTACGTTTTTCAAAAATAGCATAAAAGGATTCATGCAGACATTGTTTTCATGTAGAGTTCTTGAAAATGCTTCCAAAGATGATTTGGAGCTTCGAGAAATACTTGGTGATAGTATTGGAAACCCTGAACTTATGAAGGAGAGGGTCTGTCTGATTTTTTCTTCATACTTTTTGATATCAACTTGCAGGAAAAGCAACCTACTTAACTAAAGTTGTATTGTTTATAGGTTATGGACAGGGTAAGGAAGAAAGGAAGAGACTTTCGCAAGTCAGAAACGGGTTCAGTTCTTCCTTTCAAAGTCAGCTTTAGAGAGTGAGAATACACACTTGATTTTTTTTTTTTCACTTTTTTGTATTGTTAGCATTTTTTGGCAGTGATATGCAAAGAAGGTTTTTAGCCAAAAAAAGGTGTGGTTTTTAATTTGTTACTGGAGTATCAATGCTTGTACCATGCGAGGAAACCAATTACGTGATTGTAAGGTGTGTTGTGAAGCTATTTACATATTTGCATGAATACAACAATGAAAGGTACATCATCAAACATTTGGAAGGCATTTCTAAGTTCTTCTCAAAGCTGCATTGAGACATTTGAATCACAAGGCCCATAGACATTGACCATGCCAAATATGAGAACATCCCTTTTCTATTAAAAATCATTGCTAACGAATGTTGACCAAAGAATTCATGTTGTATATTGAAACCATGGCTGCCCCATGCTATAATATTACCCCCGTATCTCCCCTAAGCATTGATGGCTTATGGAGCTGAACCAATCAAGCCTAGACCCTTCAACTCACTACCATACATGTTGATCAGAAGACTCCAAGTTGATCTCCTGCAAAAGAGCAATATCTGGCAACCTTTCTGCTAGATATCTTCTGATAATCCCTGTTTCTTTTGGTCTCTTGGACTGTGAACATTCCATGTTAAGATCTTCATTTAGAAGCTATATGCCCCTTGGAAGCTCCCATAGCTCCAGCTAGCAAGTTCTCCTTTTCAATGATGTCTTGCCATGTGATTCATCCCCATTCAGAGCAGAAGATGACCTTTCCGCGTTGATAACTGCACCATTCTTCCCCACTCGTGTCATGATTCAAATTGGTCGCAGTGGGAATAGCAGAAGATGCACCACCAATTTTGTGTGTTGATTATCGTAGCCTTGAGCAGCAAATAATGGAGGTGAGCAACCACCTATCATAACTCCTCCATATGTGTCACAAATGCCAAAAGCATCATTGGCACCATTGCCAGCTTCACCCGAGATCACACTTCCATCAAAAGGTGGAGTAGCCTCCTTTGCCATTACTTAATGGAATTGGGCACCTCTCACTGTTGCCATTGCCATATCAGTATCAGTATCCTGGTGGCCACCGCCAAGGACACTTGCTGTGAGGCTCGACAATGCCTTGCAAATCATTGTCATCACCATTGCATTGCTTAAATGTCCTCCTTTTCCTTCTGAATGAGCACTAACAAATCAAACTGTCGGAACCCAACCTAATACCCCCAGCCAAACCTGAAAATGGAAGATTGAGAATAAAAGGTAGGGGTTGGCATATTGGATCCTGATTCGTAAACAGACCTGAAGCCAACTAAAGATGGTGATGCCCCACGGGATGTATTCAAAGCCTTTTTGCATGTGACCAAAGTTGAAGCAGCAGCTTGTGCCACGTCGGCCTGATTGCCGCCCAAAGTAAATCAGGTGAATTGATGCTCTGCATTAATCTTGTCAACAATCTTGAATCTTTGGCACCTGTTTTGGCACAGAATCTGAACCATGAGCCTTTAGTTGCCAAAATTTTCTCCGGTCCATAGTCACCCTTGTTGGAGCCAGAGGGATGATGTCACACTACTGTAATCTTGTCAATCCCCTACTGTAGATAGATGGGTGAGCTAGGAAGAGCCACTTGCTTGGAGAATTGTACATGCAGGAATATCTTTGAGCTTCCTGACCTCCCTAGTAGCTGATACCCAATGCAACTCATTGGTATCAAGACCCACATTGGAACAAAGCTTCAACTCACTGAAGCAGGACACTAGTGTTTCGACAATTTCCATGGTTCGAAGGTGTAAGGGATCCCCTTCAAATGAACTTCCACTACCTTCCTTGGGGGTGGTTACTCTTTTGATGCATCATCAGTAGGTGCGATCAGTCAACCCCTACGCATGCAATTGTCAACTCCCACCGCTTTCTCACTCTTCCATCTTTGCTCGCTCCCTCTCCCCTGCTTCCTCTTGATAACCCCAAAATGAAGAATAAATTAATAGGAATCATTTAGATTCAAATGCCTTCACTCCTTAGACATGTGTGTATAGCTTTTTGAATAAGCTTCTTTTTTGGCATTTCTTGTAATAAGAAGCTTCATTGTAAGAAAGCTAAAGATAATAATTCCTAATATGATAAATTCCATCAGTAAAAGAATTTCCGTAGTCTGTCCATAAGAAATCTGGAATAGATCAATAATATTACTTTGTTTATGCCTGAATCTTGTTTAACTTGACCTTAATCCTAAGAATATTCACAATTCACATTACCTATAATTTCCTCTGAACTTTCTTGGTATGCCAGAGGTTTTTAATACCAAATTCCATGTTTTGACAATGTTGGACATATTCATTTTGGAGGCATGCTGGAGGCATGTAGATGAAACATTTGAATTTTGATGTTGAATTTTGATTACTTTGATGCCTCTAAAAATAGGCATTTTGGAGGTACTTCGAGGAAATCTTAGACCTTTATTAAAATGATTATAATTATGTTACAAATAAATATTTAAATATAAAAACATATAGATCAAACAATCACAGAACTAGTTAGTCTATCATAAGCTAATGGATCTACAATGTACTCCTTAAAACTCATAATATGATCAATCAATCTAGGGATTGTATATTAATAATATTTTGACTTTGGAGAGGCTAAAATGCCTTAAAGATCTAAAAAATACGGAGAGAAAACTCTTGCAAGAGCTTTTATCACTCCAACAAATATGCAACAACAAGAATGGATAGAAATGAGTTACTAAACCATCCATGCCGACCTTAAAATATGGGAACATTCTAGAAATTATAGGTAATGCTACCCTTTTCACTGAAATTGTCAAGATACCATTGGAATTTGGCATTACATGTGTGTTGACATGGCCCCATATTAGGATAAATGCTATTTCATGGTCATGCTGTGGGCATGCCTTGTGTATGTAGAACACTTAAAAAGGATCAGGGATTCAATTGCAAATGACATAAATGGACAGAGGTCTCATTCCAGCCAAGTGGTGAATATGCTGCAGTGTTGAGATAGTGTTATAGGCACAAGCAATTAGTGGCCCTCATCTAATCCCAATGTATATTTTCAAAACTGCCTTAATGGAATCCGTTTGACTCATATGAGAGATAGGCATACCATTGTAGCATAAATGGCGATTGCGTGTATCTACGTGCAATATTCAGAATCAAAATAACCATTACCATGGCAATTGATGTTTGTCATCTGACTAAAAGCATCAAGAACTCCCTACTTTGAACCAGAACTGGAATCCTTCTTGAATACTACTTTTTACTTCCATAATTCTTTTAGATAGGAGTGTTTCCTCTAAGGAAAATTGAACCTGAACCATCTACACTGGTTAACCATCTTGCTATAAGGCTGATATGTTGCCAGTGATGTAGCTGCAGCAAGCGTGTAGAGTTACCCATTTCACATAGTTTCCAGTACCTCATCCCAATAAACATAGAAGTTAAACTTGCTTAATTTATGTTTAGTATAATGTTATAGACATTTCTGAAAGGACAGCTTGTATTGCAGAAATTAATGCCAAGAGTTTGTACCTGATTTCTGCAGTTTTAATCCCTTAGACTCCTACATATGGTTTGAACTTTATGGTGCGGCTTCGGATCAGGATGTTACCCTCATTGGTAATGTAAGCATGCCATTTTTTTCTTTTTGTTTTCTCCTTTTGTTGCAGTAGTTGGAAATATGGAAACATGCTACTCATAACTGTTTCACATCATTAGCAGGTGATTCAATCATGGTATCTTATGGGACGCTTGGGGGCCTTTAACTCTGACAATTTGCAGGTTAATTTGAACTAATGATTTTCTTGCAAAGAAATATAGTCTTGTAGTAGAAATTGTGCTTAATGCTTTTTTGCTCTTGCCACATTGTTGTCTTTGTGTAATGACTCCTTTCTCTACTCGAACATTTAATCATAGAAGTGCTTAAGTTTTAGGCTTGCATTTTTAATCAAGGACTACGTGAGGAGAAATGTACATGATACAGCCATTGTTGGGGCATTCTTAACTCATAATGTCTTTTGCTTATAAAGTGAATCTTCCTGGAAGCAACTGGGAGGAGATTCTCTATTATCTGTAGGATGGACTAGTTTTTGACTAAGTACGTGGAGAACCAATTGGCTAATGCATTATTTGAAAAAAAAAATCAAGGTAGATAATGGCCTTAGTGTTCCTATCTTCCAGGAGTTCTCTGTCCAATTCTGAGTCATGCTTAGTGAATTCAGGCTTTAATCACCAATAAAAATTTCATCACATTTTTCAATCATTTTTTTGGTATATTTAACATGCTTACTATCCTTGTCTTTGAGGAATATTCCTTCCAAGTTGGGCTTTCCTCATCAATAAAGTCACTACATTTTTTCTATCATTTCTTTTGGTATATTTAAGTAAGAAATGTTTTGAAGACTTTCTACCTGACTTATATACTCAAAGAAAATTATATGCAAGATCCATCTGTTACAGTATGCTACAATACCCTTGAGTCATTTGCCAAGTGGGAAAAAATGGCAAGGCAGATTTGCCTCTTTTCCTCTCTCTTGCCCCTTTGTTTTTTTCCTTCACAAAGGCAGGGGAGAAAGGAATAAGCTCCACCATGAGTTACAGTGGCAGAATATTTGGTTGTCCCATTTTTACTCTGCGATCAATTCTTTACAAAAGAGAGCACATCAAGCCTTCTTCTTACTTTTAATGCCAGATGCCAGTACCATTTCTGTCCATGACTCAAAAGGGTCAAGGAAAATGAATAGAGGGAGTTCTAAAGCATTGGAGTTATTTATTAATCATTCTATGTAGTATATGTATTTTTTTTGTTTCTTTGAGTACTACTATGCAATTTTCTCATTAGGCTCCATATAAGAGAGGCTCGGGTTTCATGAATAGAATATGCAGTTATCTTTTTTTACATGATATTAAAGAAATGATCTTAGACTGATGTTCTTATCATCCTTGATCCTCTTCCCTTTCAAGGTTTTAAATGATGATTTCAACACCATCATGTAAATTTCGAAGTGCATATTTCGGAGGCATGCTAGATTCACACCATGGAAACACAAGAATTTCGATGTTGGATTTTGACAATTTCGAGGTCTCGAAAATTGTTCATTTCGGAGGCATGCCGATGCACACCAAGGAAACACCAAAATTTAGTCTAAATGATTAGAATTACAAGAAAATCACATTATTATGCTATTAAAAAACCTGATAAATACTTAACTAAGACAAATTCACATTATATAATAAAAGAAATCACAATTTACTAGTGTAGGAAGCTTAGAAGGTTATGCAACAAAGGAATATTACATGCCTAAATTAAAATGCAACATGTAGAACAATATGCAATACATGTTCAATTTTTAAGTTCAAATACAACATGCTGCATGCCTAAATTTAAAATCATTTTGTGGAGATAATGCTTCGTGGAGTAATAATTGTCATTTTTTTTGGAGGCAATGGTTTGTGGAGACAAATGGAAGATGCTTTTTTTAAGGGAGAGTTATGGGTTAAGAAATTATGCATCCAACATGCCATTTCTTATTTAGAAAATGAAAATTTTGGCTCAAGCCCCAAGTTATTGTTGAAATTGTTGAAATGGTTGACATAAGCATTGAAATCATTGAAATGCTGTTGGCATAACAACGACATCCAAGAATGTGGACATTATTACATATTGAAATGGGGTAAACACTAAAAGAGGCCATTTTGACGAAATTTTGCCAGCATTTAGACCATTGTTCCATATTAAGGCCAGATGACTTGATCAAGACAATAAGCTAGAGAGTGAGAAGAACCAAACCACACTAGCACTTGGGAATTGGTTACCCAGTTCCACCATAAATGATGTACATCTAGGGAGGGGCTTTAATCATCATAATTTGCACTATCTCAATATTTGCATGAGTTTTTTAAATACAATGTTGCCTGAGTCAACTGAGCTTCGAATACAAGGTTCTCTTTTATAGGGTGTGAGGAGCACGCGGCTCGAGGGGGAACGTACGACATGCAAAAAGGTCGAGGGGGACAACCTGCACCTGACTTTTAGCCTTTTTTAGGCTTTCCCCACCATTGAAGACAACCTTTGCAAAAGTGGCGCAGAGAATGTTATACACCATGCTTGGCATGTAGTCCATAACAAAAGGACAAAATAGGCAAAAAAGGCCAAAAAAGGGGGCATTTGCTAGGCGAACTCCAGTGCTGCTACTTTGGTTCTCCCGCCACTACTTTACTTCACCGCCTCATTTGGTCTCGCCGTTTAGGTGGTTGACGGGCTAGTCGGGCAACCCAGTTGATCAAGTTGGATGGCTTGAGCGAGGATACCATCTGGGAGGCTTTGACTCTTATTCGATTGATCCTAGCTGGCCGCCTGGGTGATTCTCCGTCTTGTCTGGAAAACTCGAGGAGAGGCTCACTAGGGGATTCACCTGGAAGTAGTTAGATGGCCGTGTTGGCTGCTCATGCTTGGTTTGTATGGTTGGGTCTCCTTCGCGAGATTCCAGGGTTTGGGCCTGTCTTTGCTTGGGCCGAAGGCTTTGTGAACCTTAGCTTGATGGACCGGACTTTTCTTCCCTCGTTAGTTTCCCTTTTCTTTCTCTTCAAATAAATAGGGGTTGAAATTAAATCTCTTTTGATCTTGTTTGGTACACTAGCAGCCTGGAGTCTGTTGTCGAGCACTAGAAGTACGCAAATCAATGAAAGCTAACCACATGGAGTGCCACCATTGCTCCCAGCAGTAGCATCACCACTGCAATAGCAGTAGCAGTGTTACTGCTGTACAATAGCAATTGTGGGTATCATCCCCCTAAAGTGTTTAGGGGGAGGGAAGGGCCATTTGATCTATTCAGGTTGTATCAAGTCTGATTTTCTCTCTAGATTTGACTATGGTCTGATTCCACATTTTTTATTTCCTGATGCGAACTCATTTGAAAGGCACATAATCAATGGTTCATGAAATCTATTGGATATGATTGCCACATAATTTTTGCTTAAGCCATGTTACCTTCTATCCTTTGTTATGTGTGCCGTGTGACTAGTTGCTGGTTTACTCGTCTGGTGCAGCTATGAACATTTCATATTTTGTTCATTACTGGGAATGTATTGCTACCTTAGAAGTTGTGTCTCATATTGTTGCCACTGCTTTGCGCTAGAACTTGTGTGTTATATTGTTGCAATTGCTTTGCTCTTTCAAGATTTCCATGGCTAAGCCCAAGTCCTTTTCTTCTACAAAGGGCAAACCACTGGCCTTCACTACTGTTGTGGTGGTTCAGGTGGTTCAAGGAATATTAGTTGAGCTAAATGGTGTACAAAACTATATTCTTCTGTCTAAGGTGTCCGAAATTTTCTTGGGAGGTCAGAAGCTGTCTTCAATTTGTGGAGACTACGAGAATTTGGAGCAGGGCAATTATATGGTTATGAACTTGTTGATGAATATCAATGGCTCTAA
Source organism: Thalassia testudinum (assembly GCA_037157565.1). NCBI lineage: Eukaryota > Viridiplantae > Streptophyta > Magnoliopsida > Alismatales > Hydrocharitaceae > Thalassia > Thalassia testudinum. The sequence goes on along the minus strand of JAZHRO010000040.1, from coordinate 7,076,745 downwards.
GATAGCGGCAAATATGCTTTATAAGAAAATGCTAAGAAAATCTAGTATAGCTGCATGAAGAACGCTCAGAAGTTTAATGACTCCAGACATCTATAGGTGCATATTTTCTACCAATCAAAGAAGGATGTTCCTGGTGGACTACCACCAGTGTTTTGGAAATCAGTTAAGTAGGTTGAGTACGTGGCTGTATATGCATGTACGACCACCTGACCTAACCGACTAATATTGGTTGGCTTGATAAGCAGACAGTGTTGCATATGCAGACCACATATCTGATTACTTGGCCTTATATGCAATCAAATTTGTGACAGAGGTTGAGCGCCCCCCCCCCCCCCAACCCAGTTAACCCAATAACCTCCACTTGCTTATTAAATGAAAAAACCCTAAAACAAGACCCAAAACTGCACCCACCCCAATACCTCTTTCCCCGATACCCTATCCCACCATACCCCTGATATCCTATCGCCCACCCCGATACCCATCGCCTAAAGACCAAAGAAGGTGGCGACGGCGAGGCAGCAGTGATTGGAGCTCTCTTGTGGTGGTCGATGGGTTGAGTTATCATGGTGGTTCGTGGCTTGGGCTCTCACGATGTTGCAACTCTTGTCTTGACAGCGGCAGAGGACAGAGGGGAGTACCAGAACTCATGTTATCATTTTTTTTCATTTGAGGTGGGTGGCTTGTTAATCATTTAAAGGGACCGTATGTGCCTTGCAATGGGTGGCATGAGGTGGCAGTAGGATGCCAATCTGGACAAATGCTTGCCTTAAGCACGCTAGGATATATGTCTCTCTAAGAGAACATTGTCACAACTCAAAATAAGATTAGAGATCAATCTAGAATAAACAAAATGATTGGTCTCTTGAGATATATCCTTTACGCATATTAGCAGAGATCAATTCGTAAAGGCCCAACCTACTGCTAGAAAACTATGGCACACAAGGTGCCAGGTCAAGTGAGGTGCCATGTACACAATAATAAATAAATTGGGACATAGTTAAGATCGTTTATGGTCATATCCTTTAGACATACAACCGAGCATAAAGTGGTGATGCTTATTGGCCCGTACGGTGCGATAAGTATCCTTGGGTTTAGTTTGTTTCTATTTATATCTCTTGTAACAGGGTTTTTCACAATCCTCACAACTCTTGTGGAAAGAATCGAGGGCTATGGTCACTGAAGGAGGGTTCTTGAGATCCTAATCTTCCCCAAATCTTGGAATGTGATCTCCAAATTGTGGTGCATGATCTTCTTTGATTAGGAGTGATAATTTGTTAAGGAAGGAGTCAATAAAAGAGCACAAATAGATAGGGGGAGGATCATCCCTTCTTGAGTGATTACACTTCTAAAGAGAGATTGAGAGCACTATTGTATTCTTTTCCATTCATAACAGAATTTTAAAGGTTAGATCCCCTCACTAGATGTATACCTTAATTGGTGGAATGTGGTTGTCAATTTGCATGTGTTCTTTTGATTCTCCTTCACAATTCATCACCTGCACATCCTTTACGTGATCTGTGTCCTTAACTTGGACCTTGAGGGATTCATAGGGTTACACTCTGATCACTAGGGTTTCTTAAATAGAATAAGCCATTGTATTCTTCTACATAAAGAATAATAAATGATCTTCATTAGAATATTCAGGCTGAAAATGTAAATTATAGCTTCAATCTTGCTTCTTTTACTGTGTACCAGTTTTAAGTTGTCTTCAGCCTCACCATATGATTTTGCTTGGAACCAGGTTTGCATTGCAATCAAGTCTGTAACTTTGTTTTAGATGCACATTAATGAATTTCTTGTCTGAGAATCATTGGAATTTAGGTGTATATGAATGCAATTACAGATGTTTGACTGGTGTATGTACTGATGCAGCTTGCCGACCAAAGCATGGATTATAACCCCTTATATGATTCTGAAAAAGCAGCAAGAGTTTTACCCTCTTCATTTCATGATATTAGTGATGTAGAGTTTCAAGACAACTGGGGCCGATTTTGGTAGGGTTCTTGATTTGCAAAAAAGCGTGCAGAAGTAGTTATAATTTTTAATTCTATAAATCTTTAATTTTGCAGGGTGGACATTGGAACATCTGATTATTTTGCTATAGATATCTTGCTTAATTGCTTAACGGTGTTGAGCTCTGAGTAAGGCTATTCTATTTTGTCTTGCATTAGTCTAACTGATCTAAGGCCCTATGTTGATGCTTTGTGTTTTGTGTTATGCATCTTGTCACCTTGGGGAATTTTCATGTTTGGTAGTACAATTGCTTACATGTCTTTTAGAATTAACTTTTTTATTCCATGTTTAATTTTTATTACGTAATTTTCCCTCCTCTCTAGCTAGGAGGGGTTAGGTTTCTCTTTGAAAATGAGGTCATTTATTCTCATCCATGAAGTAGAATATGGTTCAACTCATTTCAATACAAAGCTGTGCACACTGTCTAGCATTAGGGGTCCAGTTAAAAGGTTTGTTGAACTTCCTTACTATCTATAAAGTCTAACAAACAAATCTCGACCTTCTCCTCCAGTCATTTGAATATTAATTTCTATGAGCCCATAGTTTACCAACAAAAATGGCTTTCAGACCAAGTAATTTTTTCATAGGGTATCCCCTGCTGTGTATTTAACATTTGATCTCTCAGAGGAACTCCAATATATTCGTGATAGGTAACTATTGTTTATATGTATGTTGTAATGAGGTTAAGCTTCTTTAGCATTTTTAGTTTGTTGTTTCAACATACTATGTGTGAATCTTCACTATGGAAGATTTCTAATGCTAGTTTACTTGAAGACTCCTACAAAGTAAATAGGAAAGGCAGTCAACACCACTTCCACAATTGAATCCCGCCATATAAATTAGCCCTTAGACTTCCTTATGACCTTGGTATTGTAGTTTTCCAGATGCAACTTCACTACTGTTAGGAGAGGAGTCCAGAGAGGAGAGATGAGAGGTTTGGCGACGGGGAGGCTGGCGTCCGGGCGGCTGGCGGATAGGGTGAGGAGAGATGGCCCTGGCTGGACGGTGGTGGGCAGGAGGTCGCGGAGGGGAGTGGAGCCGGTGAGGTGTTTCAAATGCCTTGGGGAGGGGCATTTGGCGGCGGAGTGCAGAGATCTGGTGCGGTGCTTGCGCTGTGGCGTTCTAGGGCATCGGAGGTTGGGTTGCGGGCGCCGGGGTTCGAGTGGAGTGGTTTCCTCGAGAAGTGGGGGGACACCTCCGCCCCCTCCGGAGGGGGCGCCCCTTGTGGAGGTCGAGGTGCCGTGGTCGGAGGAGTTTGGAGCGTTGGAAGGGAGGCTGGCGTCGGCGTTGGTGGCGGTGGTCTTGGAAGGGAGGGTAAAGGTGGAGGCCCTGAGAAGGGCGGTCACCGCCTTCTTGGGGATTGGCGGGGGACGGTTTGGGGTGGCCTCCTTGGGAGGTGGGTGGTTGGTGCTGTTGGGGCTGGGCCGGGAGGAGTTGAGGCGGCTGGTCTTTAAGGTGCTGTAGTGTGGCTGAGTGGTGCGGTGTCGGTGGCCGGTCAGGTCAGATGGCGCTCTGGCAGAGAGGCCACCGACTGGCGTGAGAAGGAGGATCCTGGTTGAGGGGGATTCACTCTTCCTTCGCACAGTGGAGGTGGTGGTGGTTGCCCCTTTTGCGAGGCTGCGCGGATGTGAAGGCCTGGGCCTGAAGTTGGCCGACTTGTCGCAGATCAGAGCCTGGGTGGAGATGAGACCGGGACAGCGGCTTGTGAAGAGGTTGGTGCTCAAGTGGGGGAGCTCCGCCTGGCTGATCCGCATCTCGTGGGGTTCCGGGAGCCTTAGGTCTTTTGCTGAGGCAGTGGGTGGCGGAGCGGCGGCGGCGCTTGGAGGCGGTAGTGGCAGGCGGGTGGAGGAGGGACAGGCTGCTCTTGGAAAGGCCGAGGGTCATGGCGGGGATTGCGGCGGGGATCATGCGGCGGTTGCGATCCCCGTGGAGCAGTCAGTGGCAGGTGAAGGGGCGGGGATGCGGGAAGCCGGTGCGAATTTTGCGGAGGGGTCGGGAGAGGTGAATGCGGCGCTAAAGCTGGGCGACCCCGCTGATTGCGGGTGCGTTGATGGCACCGAGATGGCCCCCGGCTTTGTGGGAGGAGCTCTTGGCGGACTCGGGTCGGGTGGGCGTGACTCATATATGGGAGTTGGGGGCTCCGACGCTGATGTTGTTTCGGGTCTTCTAGTGCGCTCGACTCCGTGACCCCGAGTCTTTGCAGATGAAGGGCGGGGAGCTGTTGTTGGAGGATCGAGGTGCACCTTGGCCGGACCGGACCAGGCGACTGGGCAAGGTGCGACTGGCAGGGAGGGGAGCAGGCGGTGACGAGAGCGGAGGCTGTCTGGCTCACAGCGGCTCATCTACAGGCCGCGGTGGTTTTACCGTAGGGGGCAGGCTCGGAAGGCCTCGACTAGGGGCGTTGCTGGGGTCGACCGGCGCCGGTCACTGATGGAGCTGGGAGTCTCCGTTGGAGCTGGGTCGACTGCGGTGGCCCTTGCTGGGGGCGATGACAGGGGAATATCTGCTCCGGGATCCCCTGCAGTGGTGTAGGGGCGACGGGCGGCGGGAGCTGGTGGTGGAGCTGGGAAGCTGGTGGATGCTGTGACAGTGCAGAGGGTTGATGTGGTGACTGGGCTACCTGAGGGCGAGGTCATGACGCTGGGGGACGCACAGATGTTGGCCGCAGAAGATGTGGTGGTTGCGGGGCGAGGAGGGGTGGTGGGTGGTTGTGAGGGGAACTCGAATGATCTACGTTTGTTGATGGAAGAGGATGGTGTGGCCGCAATGATGGGGTTTAGGCGGCTGACGCGAGGAGATTCCTAGAGGTCTTCATGACTAAGGTCATGTCGTGGAATGTGAGGGGTTTGAACAACCCATCGAGGCGGGCGGCTCTGCGGGGGTATATTCAGAGATGGGGGCCCGATGTGGTCTTTCTCCAGGAGACGAAGTGGGGGAGCTGTGATGGAAGGTTGTGGAGGGAGGTGGGGGGAGGTGTTTTTGGGGGTTTCTTGGCCTTGGATGCGGATGGAAGTGCGGGGGGAATTGCTGTGGGATGGGAGGAAGAGTTCTCCTTGCTGGACTCTCTGGTTGGGTCCCATGTTGTCACTGTCAGACTTCAGAGACGCCGGGATGACACATGTATGCTCCTTTCCTCAGTCTATGGCCCAACAGAGGGTCGGAGAAGACAGGCCTTGTGGGAAGATCTGAGCCAGGTCGCAGCAGCTTTTCAGGGGATACCTTGACTGGTTGGTGGCGATTTTAATGTTACTCTGCAGGCAGAAGACAGACCAGGTGACCGAGGGGGATTGGACCAGGGCTCTGAGGCATTTGCAGGCTTTGTGGCGGATCAGGGGCTGGTTGATATGCCGCCGTTGTCCTGTCTCTACACGTGGAGGAGCTCTGGAGGACAACGATCCCGGATTGACAGATTTCTTGTCTCAACAGCGATGGCAAAGTTGTTCCCGATGGCGGAGGTTAGATCCCTGGAGCGTTCGTTCTCGGATCACACCCCCTTGCTGTGGGTGTCGAACTAGGGATGGAGGCATGGTACTTATTTTAAGTTCGACAAGGCGTGGCTCATGGAGGAGGGCTTCAGGGGGTTGGTAGAGGAACGGTGGAGGTCATTTCAGGCGGATGGTTCGGCGGCTACCAGATTGGAAGCGAAACTGAGAGATTTGAGATCCTTCTTAAAGACCCGTATCAAGCAGATTAGGGAGGAACGTGGGAGGAAGAAAGAAGAGGCTTTTGTTGAGATTGCACATCTGGACAGGGCAGAGGACGTTGGTCTCCTTTCAGACGCTGACAGGGTTCACAGAGCAAGACAGATTCAGGTGATACAGGAGGAAGACCGGAAGGTGGAGGTGGAGTGGAGGGTGAGGTCTAGGCAGAAGTGGCTGAAGGAAGGCGATTCCAACACCCGATTTTTTCATATGGCTGCATCGGGTAGGAGGAGGAGGAACTGAATTGACAGATTGGTGATGGATGGGGAGGAGTTTGTGGGAAGGGAGGCGGTGGGAGGGGCAGCTGTGAGATATTTCAGAGACTTTACTGGGTGGAGACGGGGGGGAAGGTGGAGATGGTTAGGGTCTGAGATACCGTAGATCGGGGAGGCAGACGCCAGCTTCTTGACGGGCTCATTTGGGGAGGATGAAGTCCGTAAGGCAATTTGGGGGTTGAACGCGGATGGTTGTCCAGGGTCGGATGGCTTTTCGGTTGCCTTCTACAGAGAGTTATGGCCGGTGGTGAAAGAAGACGTGATGCAAGTGGTGCAAGAATTTAGAGCTGGTAACTCGGGATTCAATAGGTTGAACAAGTTCTATATGTTCCTGCTGCCGAAGAAGGAGGGCGCTGAGGAGATCCAGGAGTACAGACCGATAACTCTCTTGAATGCTATCTACTTGATGGTGGCGAAGCTTCTGGCAAATAGATTGAGGACTCTGGGTGGGATTGTAGATTCGGTGCAGACGGCCTTTGTTCCTGGCAGGAATATTTTGGAGGGTTATGTGATGGCCTCAGAGATCCTTTCGTCTTGGAAGAGAGATAAGAAGGCTTTCCTGTGGAAGGTCGATTTCAGCAAAGCTTATGACTCGATCCAGTGGTCGTTTCTTTGGGCGTCCTTGGTGAAGAGGGGGTTCCTGCCAATGTGGATTGACTGGATGAAGAGATGCATCACCACGACGTCGTTCTCGGTTCTTATCAATGGAAACCCAACTGGGGGTTGGATCCAACCAAGGAGGGGGGTGAGACAAGGTTGTCCGTTAGCCCTGATGCTCTTTGTGATTGCCGTGGATGCTCTTGCTAGGGCAACTAAGAGGTCATGTGAGAGAAACTTGATGAGAGGTTTCTCCTTAAGAGATGGGACGAGTATCCCGTTGCTTCAGTATGCGGATGATACGATCTTCTTCATTGAAAGTGGAGAAAGGGAGGCCAGAAGAATGCGATTCCTTGTCTTCTTACTAGGTGAGGCGTCAGGATTGCAGATTAACCTGGCTAAATCGGATTTCGTCCTTTTCAATCTGACTGAGGCAGAGGCGAGGGGGTGTAGTTTGGGACTTGGCACAGAGCAGGTTAAGCTCCCGATTAGATATCTCGGCTTACCGTTGTCAGATAGGAGGATTCTGGTGAGAGATTGGGCCCCCCTGGTGGAGAGGCTGGAAGGGAGGTTGGAGGGTGGGTGTCCAAGCTAGTGTTAAGAGGTGGGAGGTTGGTCCTGCTCAAGGCAGTTCTGTCAGCAATGCCATCATATTTCACTTCCGTGCTGAAGATGCCTCGACAGGTGGTTGCAAAGATAGAGAGATCTATGAGGAATTTCTTTTGGTCCAACGAGGTGAAGAGTGGACAGGGTGCCAGGTTGGTTGCTTGGGAGGAGGTCTGCAGACCATTGGAAGACGGGGGGCTCGGGGTGAGGGATTTGGGGAGATCTAATGACAGTCTTTTGGCAAAGTGGGTGGGATGCCTGTTGGAAGGTAGGGGGGATGTGATGGGTAAAGTGTTTGAGACGGCGTATGGTGGCTCGGTGCGTTGGGATCTCCTGATGTCTCTGCCTAGGGATGCCTCTCACTTTTTGAAAGGCTTGTCGACGGTGGCTCCTAAGGTGAGGAACTGCTTTGTTCCTGTGTTGGGAACGGGGGAGATTTTCAGATTTTGGCAGGATGATTGGACGGGTGATGGAGCGCTTGGCAGAAGATTTCAAAGACTGTTTGCCTTGTCCCAGAACAAAATGGCATCCGTGGCTGAGGTATGGGAAGATGGGTGGTGCCCGCGCTTCATAGGCAGCCTATCAGATGCGAGAGCGTACGATTTTCAGGTCTTACTTGAAGAGTTAGAGGGACCGCATCTGGCGTCTGGTACGAACATGTTTGGTTGGGATGAAGGTGAGTTTTCGGTAGTGGCTGCATATAGGAGATTGTCCACCGTTGGTCCTGGGGTGGAGCTGGATCTGGCAAGGGACTGCAGGCAGATTTGGAAAGCTGCGTGTCCACTGAAGGTCAAGATTTTTGCCTGGCTCCTTAGGAGGAGAAGGCTGGTGATTAAGGTGTGGAGGGCGAGGTGGGCTCCTGGAGAATGTAAGGTCTGCCCTTTGTGTGGTGGTGATGAGGAGGACGTTGACCACCTTTTTTTCACTTGCCCTTTTGTGGTGCAGATCTGGGACAGGATGGGCGGGAGGTGGTGGGAGTGTCGTCTGTTCGAGGAATTTTGGCGTAGCTTCAGAAGCGGAGGTGGTGTTGGTGGACATTTTGTCTTCCGTACGAAGAAGGAGAAGGCCAGGCCGTTGGTAGTGCTTTGGGGTATTTGGTTGGGTAGGAATGCAGTGGTTTTCAAAGGTCAGAGACCTTACGTGGAGAATTTTGTTGAGTCTATTAACTCCTTGTTTACTCTTTGGGTTGATTCCTTGTGAGTGGGGGACCTTGGGGTCTGCCTATTGTATTAATGAATGTTATTGATTCTATTATATATATTCTTGGGTAGTTATCACATTGGATAAATATCCTTTCCTTTTTCCAAAAAAAAAAACTTCACTACCGTTAGTTTTGCTTTTGGTGAAAATTTTTTTTATTAGTGAATGGAAAATTCTTTTCCCTGGCTAAAACTATGATGTTTATTCATGATTTTTATCAGGTATCTGGGCATTAAACAGGTGGTTCTTGGTGGTCGAAAAATGGGTGATTGGGATGAGGGGATGACAAGCCCAGAATATGGGTACAAAAACTTCAAGATTTAACGTGCAAAGAGGTTAGTTTCTGGACTTGGGGGATTAATCAAGACTTTGAAATTATCATTAACGATCTGAATCATCTCATCAACAAAAGAAAAAAGATCACCACTAGGCCAGTAGGACAAGGACATCTTTCTGAACTTCTATTCTTAGCATAACTTTTAGACTTAGGTTGCTACCACTAACAGATCAGTACTTTCTTTTTTCTTTTGAAAAAGAGATAGACACTTCTTATTACATTTTTTTTTTTAACCTGGAATTCTCTAGATAATTTTGGCTTTATCATGAGCAATTTCTGTGGGTTAAGACTTATTTAAAAGTATAGAATAGTAGGAACATTTAGATGAGTTTGATTTTTTCTTTTAATCAAATTGTAAAAACTTTGATTTTTTATTGGATTGTAAAAACCAACTTTCAGAAGCACTTCCTTTTCTTCGAGATGAAGCATCTATTGCAACTATTACGGTTAGCTTATTTCTTGCTTTTGTGTTATCTTTTGTTAGTTTTGTGAGGGCTTCATTGTAATTTTTCCTTTTTCTAATCTTCTATTTAAAGAGGATTACAGTTTCTAATGGAACTAATGATTCTTATTTCTTCTAACATGGTATCATAGTAACGGTCCTAGGTTGGTGTTTAATACCAACCTTGATTCCCATCTTTTTTTCTTTCAACACCAACAAAAAATAACAGAAAAACCTAACCCTAGGTTTTCTTCAAGCAAAGGCCACCAAATCTCTACTAGAAGGCGGTGGTGATGGATCCCCTATTGTTTAGAGACCACTTCGGCAATGGCTGCCAGCTACCGCTTGGAACTTGCAAGAAATTGTTGTAGCAGTCGGGTTTTTAGACTAGATCGCCTATAGCAATTGTATTTGACCTTTAGAACCCTCACCAGATTAACCTAAGGTTTTGTAGAGGTCTTCTCTACTTGCCCTTGGCAGTGATTTAAATGCCGACGACATGCCGTCGGCAAGGCTATTTTGGGAAGGTCATGCTGAGATGATTAAAGTATTGATTTACAAGTATGCCAACGGCATGCCATCGGTTTCGATGGCATATCGAGGCATGCCAATGGTGGTGCCGAGTCTGATGCTGCTGGGTGAAAGTGCTGCTGCCACAGGTCAATTTCTGGAATCCTAAGGATATAGAAGGTCGATATTGAGGAATGTAAGGGTCTAAGGACACACATACACACACGGTCATTATGAAATACCTTTATTGTTACACAATTATTATTTTTTGAAAATTATATCATTTTGATTATTTATGTGATTTTTTGTCGGCATACCCATCGAAAAACGGGCATTTCTACGACGTGCCTTCGGCATACCCATGAAATGCATACTTAGAATTTTATCGGCACGACGTCGAAATTGGCATTTCGAACCTTGGCCTTTGATGACTCTAGGGGGTCACCTTGTCGCTAACAATGCTTGAGTGCTACCAACAGTAGCACGAGTGCCGTCAACTAAAGCCCAAGCACTACTAGCAGCCTAGATGTGCTACCCAGGGGCTGTTGTTTCTTTTTTGGCCTTCGTTAGTGATTCCTATTGCCACCGAAGGACTTTTGCCCTGTCATGCCCTTCAATGGCTCTAGTTGCCTTTGTAGATGCATCTAGGTAGTTCTTGAGGGTAGATAACTTGTTTTTTCGTCCACCAATAGACTCAATTTAGTTGAGTTGATGTGTTAAACACCCTTTTTTTCCTCATTTAATATGTTTAGGCTCTGTTTGAGGGGAAGATGGCTTCAAAGAATTCGTCGGAGGGGACATCAAAGTAAACAATGAAGATAGGGACCTATAAGAGTTTGTTCTTTGGTCCGATGGTTAAGTTGGATGAGACCAACTATACTTGGTGGTTCCAATCCTTCCTGATGACTGTGGAATGTCATGATAAAGAACACATCTTACTTGAATTGAATCGCGTAAAAAAGAGTGCTAAAAATGTCACATGAGAGAAAAATAACATTATGGTTCGTGCTTTGATCATGAAGTCTATTATTCCTCAAATTGGGGATGATATTATGAACTATAAGATTGCCAAGGAAATGTGGGATAGACTGAAGTTTACAAACTGCCATGAAAAGAACTCAAGTAGTGTTCCAAATCTATAATGAGATGACACATTTCCGGCAAGAGGGCAAGTCTCTCTCAGAATACTACTCTATCCTTAAGGTGTTGTTTGAGAAGTATAATGGCTGATGTCCTATCTGCACTTGTACGTAGCAAAAGGCATATCAAAAGGAGGTAGCTATGCTATAGCTATTAGTTGAATTAGGACTGAAGAACACTGCAACACGATCCTAAATACTACATCAGAGCTCCCGACACTCCAGGAAGCTTATAGTAGGATGAGTTGGATTGCAGTACCTTAAGTTACAGAGACACCTGACTCATAGGCCTCGACGTTGGCAGTAAATAGTAGTTGAGGACGTGGCTCAATCTTTTCCAGAGGACATGGTAAGGGATGCTGATCCCAAGGTAGAGAACATCCCACATGCACCAACTGTGGGAAGCTTGGTCACTTTGAGGACGTGCTGGATTAAGCATGGGTGACCTACTCCTAATAAGGTAGTAGTATCTATCAGAGCCCTCGGGGGCATTGTTACTGTAGCCATAGTTGATTATGATGAGCTTCTCCAACGTCTGAAGTAGCTGCCTACTGTTGCTACACCTACCGGTTCTACCCTTTAGATACCACTATATTTGCATCCTCATTAGGTATACCAGTCGCATTATCTACTCAATCTACTAACAGGTTTGATTTAGATTGGTTGGCAGACTTTGGAGCATCTCACCACTTATGTGGTGATAGACGTCGATTCACTTAACTCTGATCTATTCTTTAAGGTCGGATAGTTCAGGTAGCCAATGAGCATCACTCGTCGATTATTGATGAGGGGGAGTTCTTGTAGCCTCTAGTATGCGATTGACATATGTGTTACTTGTTCTAGGTTTTCCTATCAGCTTATTATTTGTCAGTAGAATTACAAAGGAACTTAACTATCATGCCATATTTGATTTGGTTCTTGCATTTTTCGTAACATTCTGACAGGGAGGACGATTGGTGGCAGCCGTGAAGAAGGGGGTGTATCGTTTGCTCCAATCTCCTTATGTTGGCAATGTCTCCCTTCCCATTACTACTACTTTGAGTTTTCAGTGGCATCGCTGTCTTGGTCATCTTCCACTGACTCAGACAAAGCTTTGTCATATCATTGCTCCTCTTACTCCTACCTCTAGGATTGATTGCGAAGCCTATCAGATAGGAAAACACCATAAGAGTTCCTACCCACCTAGTTAGAGTTGTAGTTCTAAGTCTTTGTTTGAGCTAATACATATGGATGTCTAGGGTCCTAATCATGTCATCGGTTGGGACATCATTTTTATTTGTTGATAGTTGACAGCTTTTCTTGTCTTTGTTAGTGTTTCTTTTGAAGTCGAAATCTAATGTTAGCGTCATTATCAAAATCTTCATTTTGGAGATAAAGAACCAAGTTAATGCTAGAATAAAAGTTCTCTTTGATAATGCTATTGAATTCTGTAATCACTTGTATGATTTTTATGAATCCCAACAAATCATCCATCAGACTAGTTTCCTCCATATACCTCAACAAAATGGGGTTGCAGAGTATAAGTGTCATGATGTCACTAGGGCATTATTAATTCACAATAATGCTCCTTTTACTTATTGAGGAGATGCTGTGTTAACTATTTACTGTTTTATCAATCGCATGCCCTCCTTTGTAATCGACTAGCAAATACCTTTTTAGGTTTGTATCTAGACAGGAACTTTTTTATTGCTTCTCTTTTTGGGTGTGTTGCCTTTGTTCACCTTTTTGGTCAGGGCAGAGACAAGTTGGATTTTAAGGTAATGAAATGTGTCTTTCTTAGGTATTCACGAACTCAGAGGGGGTATTGCTGTTATGATCTTGTCAGTCGGTAATATTATGTCAGTACTGATGTTACCTTCCACGAGTTTATACTGCATTTCTCTACTACTGGATCCAAGGTTCCTAATCCTTCTAATGTAGCCCCTGTGGGTGTTCCACTTGTTTAAGAAGAGATCATTGTCTTTGACACATACAGGTTTATCTACCAAATGCTGTCAATGCGAAAGGCGTTACCAAGGTGACACAACTCAAAATTGCCCGAGACGAGAGGCGACAAAAAGGCGATGGCTCGAGTGAATTGAGACGATCGTTTTTTGATTGCATATATATATATATCTTATTAACTCAATTTAATAGTACTAAGTTTATAAAAACATGTTTAATAACAATGTTAGAGACTTTAAGTAGAAGAAAATGATAACAATAGTATTGCCAAAAATTATTTCACATAATTTTAAATGCTAAAGAAAGAAAAGCTTTTATACAATTAAGGTAGAAAAACATAAAAACCAAAATTGTCATTGAAGTGAACAATTCTCAATTCTTAAATAATATAACACATCAATCATCAGATCATCTTCAATATTCAATTCGTCATCGTCATCGTCACCAGCAACTTCTTCAATCTCCTCTTCCTCTTCCTCATCATTGTCCACATACTCTTCCTCTTCTTCAATAACTATTGGAGCTTGCCCTTTCTCTTAACTTGCTTAGGATCATTTTTCTTTGTAGTAGCACGAGCCAGAGTACATCGAGAAGTGTCTTGCTCGTTAATGCCCGATGCAAGCTCAACCATGCCCCAAGTGAAATCATCATCACCAAACACAAGATCATCACCTGCATTTTCCTCATCTTCCTCCATTCTCCCTAATAGTCATTCATTTGAATCATCAATTTCCTGGAGAGAAATGGGATCAAGATAATCCCTATCTTCATATCGATCCCTCAAAGCTTCGTTATACTTAACACAAGATCATTCAACTTTTGTTGTGTCAACGGATTTCTTTTCTTTAAGTGAACCTATATAGATTTCCAAAATAAAAGGATTAATATAAAATTACTTAATAAAATTAATGCAATGCATATTATGAATTGATTTGTAACTCACATTTTCAAATATATTCCAACTCCTTTTGCATCCCAAGGCACTACAAGTATGACCTAGTACCTTCAGTGTCAATTTTGCCAAGTTAAGTGCAAACCCACCAAAGAGATTCCACCACTCCACTGTAAAAAGATAACAAGTTATATAATATTATTATTAATAAGCAACTGGAAATGGAAAGTTATTATAAAAAATTTATACCACTTGACTACCTGGGGTAATGGCCTTCCTTTGTCTAATAGTCATAGGTGTTCCAAAGTGTCCTTGTGCATTTTTATAAATGGAAATTTCTCGTGTTATTTTGTCTTATACACTCTCATCAGGCTCCAATTTTGCTAAGACATTGTAGAATCTATTCATAACCTCTGAATCAAAATCAAGATTCTCATTTTCATAAGAGAATTCAGGATTGAGATAATATCATGTTGCATGTAGAGGCCTATGAAGCTAGCAATCCCATCTCTTATCAATGATGTCGCAAATAGGTCCAAACTTTTCAGCATTATTGTTGAAAGCCTTCATGACAGCTTCCTTAGCTTTATCCATTGCTTCATATATGTATTCCATTGCAGGCCTCTTCTCTGAGTCAACAAGATGAAGCACTCTCACAAGAGGAGTTGAGAATGTATACAACCTTATTCCAAAATGAAGGCATCATGATGATTGTTGCCACCTTCTTTCCCTTCTCTTTTGCATTTTTAAAAGTGATCTACTTATCTGAAGTGAACATCTTCCTTAAATTTACCTTTTGTTTATGAATGCTCTATAAGGTGAGGAAAGATGTAGCAAATCTTGTAACTACAAGCCTTAACAACTTTCTACTTGTGAACTGCCTCATCAAATTTAAGACTGAAGGATGCATGTATAGATAACTACTCAGTTGCATTGCATGCTTGAGTGTATTTTTTACACCCTCTAACTTTCCAAAATCTTCCAACATCAGATTGATGTAGTATGCAGCACAAGGAGTCCAATAAACTTGAGGATGCTTAGCCTCCAGTAATTTGCCTATGGAAAAGAAAAATGATATTTTTTATATTTTACAATGCTTACATTAGTAAAGAAAATATGTATATTAAAATAAAAGATTTATTACCAGCAAAAACATAATTCGATGCATGTTACTGACGACTTAAATCGCATATTCCTCCCCGACGCAATAGATCATGCTACTTATCAACTCGCAAAGCTTCTCCCTTGTTTTTACATAGGATGAGGCATCAATGGACTCCAAGAAAATAGTTCTCATGGGAGAATTGACGAGAAAATTTATAATCGTTCTGCTTTTCTTATTTGTCCAACCATCTGTCATCAATGTGCATCCATATTTATTCCAAGCCTCATGATGTTTGGTGATGAAATCTTGAGTCTCGTTCACATGATATCTCAATAAAGGAACTCTCATTTCATGGTAAGGAGGCTTCAATCCAGGGCCAAAACGACCAATTGCATCAATCATTATCTCAAACCAGATATCTTTAACAGCATTGAATGCAATGTTACGGTACATCCATTTTGCAATGATCCATACAACATCCCTTCCCTCCTTGAAAGCCTCAGAAATTGTAATTTGTTTTGTCAACAATTTCCTTTTTCATTCCCGAACCACCTTCTCAGGATCAACCTTCATAAACTTATCTATTGGTCCATGAAACTTCTTCATTAGAGGAAGTCCACCACTTCCACTTCCACCCGCACCCACCATGATTTGAGCTTTCTTTGCATGTGAGTGTAGGATTTTCTAATGTTCTTTTAGTTGTGAATCTACCCATGGGTCTTCGTAAGACATTCACTTCTACTATTTCATCTCAATCATCATCGTTAAGCGGCTCATCGAAACAAAATCTTTTATGAACCTTTCTTTTTCTTTCCTTTTAGATTGTCGATATTCTCTCAACTCCTCTCTCACATGTTGTGGAGCTTTTGGATATATTGTTGTGTTCTTATTACCACCAGTAATATGTTCGGTAGTTTTATGAACCCCCCCTTTCACTATCCTACCACAGAAAGTACACTTCGTATCATTAGTCTTTTTTGGGTTCTCCAATGTAACATACTTCCAACATGGATGCTTCCTCCTTGTTTCAGCCATCTACATAATTCAAAACACATGTAAAGTTGCAAATACTGATCTAACATCATGTAAGTTGAAAACAAACATAATTTACTATTAGATATCATACTCACATTATATAACAGTATATATACATACTTATATATATAGTTATATATGTAGTTACATACAAATATAACAGTATATATTACTTATACATAATTATATATACATAGTTACAATGTTGCATACATGTATAACAATATACATATATATATATAGTTACGATGTTATTACATAACAATAAATGTATATACTTAGTACGTAGTATCCTTATGTTATAACATATATATAATAGTATACATATGTTTGTGGTTTACCCTTATATATATATATATATATATGTTTACGATTTCATCGTAGAAACGAAGAAGTTCAAACCGATGCCGATGAAGCTCAAGCGATCCAAGTTGATGAGATACCTGGGCGATCGAGGTCGAGGAGGTGGTGCAGATGGCAAGCGACGACGGTGGTAAAAGAAGCTCGAGCTGCTCCGCCGCTCTAGCGATAATGGCGTGAGGGTTGGCATGGAGATGAGAAAACTCTTCACACACGTAAATAGGACTCTCATATGGAATGTGAGAGGTTGTTGAGGTATGTCAGTTTGTTGTTTAAAAAAAAAAACTTCTTGAACGGTCTAGGGTTCAGGCGATGAGGTGGCGAGGCGAGGAGGCACACCGCTTGATCGAAGGCCATCGCCTTGGTCTTCATCGAGGTGACAACTCCCTATAGCGCCTTACCTCGTCGCCTTAATGCTTGAGGCACTCGCCTCAACAGCGTTGTATCTACCAATGCCATGCCTTCCTTTATTGAAATATCCCTTTGGTCACTTATTATATTATGAGGGTGCTATTGTACTTTTCTATTTTTCTTATGGTTAAGTACTATAATTGTTCCCGCACCTCTATATAAAGTGGTGTCCGATTTCTAAATTGACTAAGATTGGTCATTATCTCCTACTTGGTATCATAACAACATTCTATACTGAAGCCCTAGGTACCACCACCCAACCTCCAACCCCTTCCACCGTATCCTCTCTCTCTCTTGCCGAATCTATTCTCTCTAACAGGTTCTTCATTGCAAGTGGAGCAATAGCAGCAGCAGCCACCTCTAGTGTTGCCATTGGGGCCCTCCAGACCTCCTTAGCAACACTGCTTGGGGTCTCTAGGTGTCACCCAGTCCTTGCTCGACTTGTTCTTACTGTTGCCAACTCCTGTTAAGCCTTCCTTCTATGTTTCATCGCCCATAAGGGCATCTGCCACCAATCGGTGGGCAAACTCTTGCTAGTAGGGGTGAGTCTCTTACCCTCCTGTCTTCTTCTCTAGACAATTAAAGGTTTTAGAAGAGAAACAACTGCCGTTGAGGTCTTAGCTTGCCCAAGGAGTGATTGTTTCTTTCACAACATTGTTGCTTTATGGTCTGAAAGCAAAATTTCAGGCCTAATTTGGAGTATCAAATTGTGTTTTCTATTGATATAATGTTGGTATGAATGCATTAGTCTTGTTCTTTGGCTCTTTAACGTGGTTAGGTTGAAGTAAGACGGTCTCCTTGAGTTTATTGAGGCATTTTATTGCTTTGGTGAATTATTACCACATCATATAGTGATTATTGTGGTATGATCTTTACTTAATTTGGTGCTTTAGATTCTCTTTTTGGTGGTGAACTAGCTATAGAGTTATGGCCTCTCCTCGTGTTGAGCCTAATACCTTTGTTGTGTAGAGATCGGTAGTGATACAATGACCATTGCGTGGAGTGTGTATGAAAGGCTACCCTAAGATCTTTGTCATCATGTTGACGTTCGTGGAGGCACCAATTTGGTTTCTCTTACACATGAAAGCTTCAAGACATCTTAGTGGAGATTGGAGTTGGTTTACTAATCTCAGGTCTATACTTGCAGGCAAGACTGTTTAAGTTACAGATGGCAGGCATTCCAGGATAGGTCTGGGGGAGGTGCCAATGACCTCAACGTTGAGATTGCCTAATGTTATATTTGTGCCAGACTTATCAATCTACTTTCAGTTAGTAGTATCACTAAGAAACTTAATTGTCACGTCATTTTTATGATGTGGGATGCATCTTTGAAGACAAGTTGACATTAAGGATGATTAGCAGTGGTCATGTAGAAGGTGGTGTTTATCGTCTGGTTTGGTCTCTACTTGCCACTGCATGTCGAGTTTCTTTTACTACAGGGAGTACATTTCAATGGTATCTTAGACTTAGACACCTCCCTTTAAGCAACCTCTGACGAGTTATTCCCTACATATCTCCTACAACCAAGATCAGTTGTGATGCTTGTCAGATGAGTAAGCAACATTGTGCCTCCTATCTTGTGAGTATACATCCTGGTTGACAGCCTTGTTTGAGTTGTTTTATATGGATGTATGGAGTCTGAGCTGAATTTCAGATAGGCAGGGTCACAGTTACTACTTGGTAGTTGTTGATGACTTCTCACGTCTATTGTGGGTATTTCTTTTGAAGAATAAGTCAAATGTTGGATTTATCCTTGAGCATTTTTTGTTGGATATAAAGAATCAATATTCAGCTGATAATAAAGTGGTGAAATATGATAATGCACTTAAATTATGCATCACCAAGTTATCTACGTTTTACAAGTCTCATGGGATTATACGCCAGACTACTTGTGCTCATACCTCTCAGTAAAATGGGGTAGTTGAGAGGAAACATCTAGATGTAGCCCACACTTTATTGATTCGCCACAGTGCACTGTTATACTAGGGAGATGCAGTTCTTACAACTTACTTGATCAATAGAATGCCTAGTTCGGTACTTCATGAGCAGATTCCTTAGCACATCTTGCATCTTGACCAAGAGCTTTTCTATGTGCCACCATGTGTGTTTCACTGTCTTGCCTTTGTTTGCCTTCTTTCCCCAGGCGAGACCAGCTTACACCACGGGCAATCAAGTGTGTGATTTTTGGATATTCACGGACTCAGAAGGGATATAGGTGCTTGGATCCCATCTTTGGTAGGCACTATGTGAGTGCTGATATTACCTGTAATGAAACCATTCCATATTATTCCACTACTACCCGGAGAATATCTCTTGAGGTTACAGATGCACCCATGCTTATACCTCATGTTTCCTTCCTGCTCCCTTGGCTACTACGACTAGACCTATGAGGTTTTCTAACCCTACTATTATCTACACGTCCTCATGGTACTTTGCATATGCCGCCTTCTAGATCAACACATCCTCTCCAGTTCTGGTGACCACAAATAGTTTGCATACAAAAGATATAATGCCCAGTTGTGATGCTAGTATGCCATAGGTGCAGGTGTGGATATCTCTGTCACAGAGCCAATATAGGACCTGCTAGATGATCTTGACCTTCCCATTGCTATTCAAAAGGCACCTCACAATTGTGCCCGATATCCAGTTATAGGCAGTCTATCTACTGAGTGACTAGGGTCTGCCTTTTGGAGTTTCTACCGTGCACTTTCTGCCACCCAAATTCCCACTACATACTAGCAAGCCATGTTTGATCCGAAATGGTGTCAAACCATGAAGGATGAAATGGCTTCTCTTCGTTCTAGATAGACATGGGAGCTTACTTCACTTCCTGCAGGAGCACGAGTGGTTTGATATCGTTGGGCCTTTACCTTGAAATGCAATATTGATGGATATATTTCATGGCATAAGACTCATCTAGTGGCATAAGGGTTCATCCAGACTTATGGGGTGAACTTTTTTGATACGTTTTCTTCAGTGCCTTGTCTTCCTACAGTGTGCATTCGGATTTTTGTTACTGTGCACAAGGACTGGGTTCTTCATCAACTGGATGTGAAGAATGCTTTTATCTATGATGATCTTCATGAGGAGGTCTACATGTAACAACCCCCTAACTTTAAGGTTCAGGGGGAGTGTGTGCAGATTGAGGAAGGCAATCTATGGGTTAAAGTAGAGCTCGAGAGCTTGGTTCCATAAGCTCTTGGAGGTGGTTGAGATGATTGGCCTTAGGTGATCTACTTCAGATCATTCACTTTTTGTCAGGAAGACTGAGAGAGGTGTTGTGGTCCTTCTGGTCTACATGGATGATCTTATTATCACAGGGATGAGATCAGGATAGTTGCGGTTACGCAATGTTTGGCAAAGAAGTTCATCATGAAAGACCTAGGACAACTTAGGTATTTCCTTAGGATTGAGGTGGCTAGAAGCAACCAAGGTTTAGTGTTATCACAACGAAAACATGCATTAGATGTCTTGTAGGAGACAACCATGCTAGGAGCTAAGCTTGCCAACATTCCCATGTATCCGAAAGTGCACCTCTATGATGAAGATTCAAAGGTAGTAGATAGCCAGGCGTACAGACAATTGATTGGCAAGCTCTTATATTTGACTATCAAACGACCGAATATTTCCTTAGCTATTAGCAAGCTAAGTCAGTTTATGGATAGATCAACTAAGCAGCATTGGGGGGTAGTTATGTAGGTGCTTAGATACTTGAAGAAAGCACCTAGCTGTGGGATCCTATTTAGCAGAGCGACTTCTATGACTGTGGTTGGCTATTCGGATGCAAACTATGCAGGGTGCTTGGTAGATAGGAAGTTTACTATATTCTTTTGCACCTATGTAGCAGAGAACTTAGTTACTTGGAGGAGTAAGAAGTAGGCAATAGTAGCCTAGGTCAACGTAGAGTTTAAGTCTAGGGTTGTGGCACAAATTGCAATTGAGATGGTTTGGGTGAGATCCCTACTTTGTGATCTATATGTTCAGATCGAGGAGCTCATGAAGATGCGATGTGACAATCATGCAGCCACTTACATTGTTAATAATCCCACATTCCATAAGCACACCAAGCACATGGAAATTGATTGCCATTACACTGGAAACCTTATCTACTGCAGGATCATCTATACCACTTATGTCATATTCGAGAACCAGACAATAGACATCTTCACCAAGCATCTACCCTGTTCAATTTTTTATGGCTTTTGTTCTAAGCTGAGCATGATGGACATTAGTTATCTAGCTTGAGGGGGAGTGTTGAGATACCCCTTTGGTCACTTATTATATTATGAGGGTACTATTGTACTTTTCTATTTTTCTTATGGTTATGTATTGAAATTGTTACCACATTGCTTTCTATATAAAGAGGTGTAAGGTTTCTAGATTGAGTAAAATTGCTCATTATCTCCTATTTCCTTTCTAAGCCAACGCAAGAATCGATCCTTGAGGTGACTATAGATCTTTTGCCTACTAATAGTGTCACCTAGTGATGCCATAGGTCTCATGTAGCCTAACACTACCATTGCATCTAATTTAGATGTGCTCCTAGTCTTGATCAAGGATTCGTGGACTTGCATGTTACATCCAAGCATGTTTCAATGGCATGCCTTGGTCGATCTTTTAGGTGGTTTGTTATGGCTCTCTCAACAGTATCATTTCCCACTAAGCATCATGAGGCACTCCTCGATTTGAAGTGGAAGCAGGCTATGGATGAGATGTGTGCACCAATCATGTGGAACATGGGAGCTTATAGAACCACCATTGGATGCTACTGATGTTGGCTCTAAATGGATTTTTACTATAAAATATAACATAGATGGCTTTATCCAATGATATGAAGCCAAGCTTATGGTGAAGTATTTCACTTAGACTTATGGGATAGACTTTTTTGAGTCATTATCTCCTATTGCACGACTTCTTATAGTTTGAATTCTCATATTAGTAGCAGTACAACATGATTGGCCTTTGCATTAGCTAGAGGTGAAAATGCTTTCCTGTATGGAGATTTACAAGAGGTGATTTATATGCAATAGTCACCTAGATTTGTGGTTCAGGGAGTGTTCTAAGGTATACAGATTGAGGAAGGAAATATGGCTCAAGTAGAGTCCGTGAGCTTGGTTCCAGAATCTTTCTAAAGTTGTTGAGACCCTTGGATTCACATGTCCTCAACTGATCATTCCTTATTTGTGCATCAAACTTCTTAGGGGATAGTGGTGATTCTCGTTTATGCCGATGATATCATCCTCACTGGTGATGATGCTCAAGGGATTTGTAATTTGAAGAAATGCCTAGTAGAGAATTTTATGATTAAGGATTTGGGTCCTCTTCGATATTTTCTTGGGATAGAGTTTACTCGTAGCAAACGAGGCATTTTGTTATCCTAGAGGAAATATGCAATGGATTTGTTGCAGGAAATTGGTATGTTGGGGGCAAAACTTGCTTCATCCCTATGGATCTTGTGAAGAATTTGCTGCGCCTTTGGTGATCTCACGTGCAACAGGTGCACATGGAGATGAAGGTCCACGAAGAGAGAAGAAAGAGAGGGTTAGCATGGAAAGAGGAGAGTTGGAGTTCTAGAGAAGATAATCTTTATTATGTTGAACTCAAGAAACAAATAGAAATGATTGGTCTCTTTTATAAAGAGAAGCCAATCAATTAACAACCCAATCAAGCACTAACTAATCCTAAATTGTCTCCGCTCCTAATTTGGACTATAACTTTCCTAAACCCACCTGTCATAATCACAAACAACCAATTATCACCAACTCACGCCAACTCATCTCTCTCACACACACATAATTTCACATGCTTGCACATGTGCCACCTCATGCGCATGCTACACACCACATGGCACTTGCCACATGGCACCTTCTTTATTCTCAAAACTACACACTCCCCTCCAAGTCGAACTCCCGAAGAGGAGACTTGTTGGAGACAAAACCTATAAGGCAATGGTTGAGGAAGTAGTCGTAGTCAATCTTCAGATGCATGTTGATGGGCACCTTGTTTCCTAGGGAAAAATCCCTTCTTATGAAGAAGAAAAAAAATTGAGTGACAAGGCTCCATCAATGGAGAATAGTTCCTCTGTCACTATTCACAACGAGATAATTCTCTTATATGCTTCAAAGCTACTACGCTTTCGACTAAGGCCATCCGCAACACCTTGGTCATGCTTGAAAATCTCTTGGGTCTTAAGCTTAACGGGACAGAGCAAAGTTTATATTTCTAGGAGATACAATCATCAGCTTGCCATTTGTCTTCAACTTGGAATATTGGAGGGTAAATTACTTACAAGATATCTTGGCATCTCTTACATCTGGACATACTCCTAATCCATCCGCTGCACTTGAAGATTGAGTAAAGGCACTGCATGCAAGATGGGTTGGGAAGTGCCTATCTAGGATGAGGCATGTGCGTTGGGTGAAATGGAGCATCGGAGGGGTCCTTAACTTCTAGTTAAACAACACAGTTGTGCGAAAAAGCTCTCTTGAATGCATACATAAATGGATTGTCGATTTTGTTTGGGCAGGCAAAACTCATTTGGTCTTGTAGTAGGTTATTTCTAAACCCCTCAATGAAGGTGGCCTTGGATTATGCGATCTTGGTGAACTACAATTATTGGCTTACACCAAGATGGTCCATCACTTATTTGCTGGGTCAAATTCTATCTAGAAAACATGGATGGATGTGAAATATGGGGACTACCTTTCTGCTGTTCCCAAATCTACGGACTCCAAGCTTTGGAGGCAATTGCTTTGCTTTCGTTAGAAAATTTTCTCGTCTATACATAATGGGAATGAATGGAAATGGCTCATCCACGTCAATGGAAACCTTCACATGGGTTGACTTTGGGATGCCATTTGTGAATAGGGTACCGTGTGTAGAGTTTGGACAAATTTGTGGGGTACCCACATCCCCACAAAGTGGAGTTGCTGCTGTTGGCTTGCCGCCTATAGGAGGCTTCTTACCATGGATAGGATTCGGCAATGGGGCTTGGATGCAAACTCCACATGCAGTCTTTGTAAGTCTGAAGAGGAATCCCACCTCCATCTCTTCTTCGCATGCCCTTACTCATTCGTGGTTCGCAACCTCTGCTGGGAGGGCCTACACATCCATTCACCTATCCCCACTTCATTAGATAGTTCGGACCTTGATAGGTTGAATACAAGACTTACCTAGAAGGCTGTTGTAGCCCTTGCGTGGAATCTTTGGAAGGAAAGGAATAGAAGGCATGGTGAACAAGAACTCCATCTGTTGTACAGATGATCACCTCTTCTTGTCGCGTGTGATTTGCCTCATGTTTTTCTCTGATTGAAGTTTTTTTGGCTAATTAGCCTGTTTTCCTTATTGCCGTGGTGGTTATGTTGTACAAGAACTTTTTGGCCGATGGCCTTTTGAGTAATACACTACCCATTGCTCAAAAAATTCTTTCTTAGCTTTGGCTCCTTTACATGCTTCTGTTGCTCTCTGTAAGCATGTGGAGTTTGCCTTAACCTTTATGAATATCCTGTAGTTTAAGGCCCCCATCACCTTGATTGTGGTGCCTTGAACTTTTGCCTCCGCAATGGTCGTAGTCTCAGCATCTTCCATTACTCGAGTTGCACTCCTTATGCGTACAACTTTGCCCAGAGTCGAGGGTGTTAGTGCTACGCACTAATTAACTCAATTTTGATGTTAACGAAATAAGCTAGTTGGATTTGACACATTTATTTGATAAGATGCAGAGTTTAGAAATGATGATGATGCAAAGAAAATACAAGAGATGATGATGATAATAAATGGCTGGTTAAATTAACCTTCAATGAGCTTCAAGGACCAATTTGAAGAAGTTAAAGTGTTCTTTGTATTTTTCTAGATTAAATGTAAAGAGAAACTAGAACTCTACTCACTCATTACATCAATTAGGATTTACTTATTAAACATAGTTAGAAAAAGTTTTAAAATTCATTTAAAATAAAAATAAATTGATTAGCAAGGTGGGGGGAGTCTAGAAGGTTGGTTACCAACTGGGAGAAACCCCTTGGCAAAAATTTCAACATTCAAAATTGTAAATTAATTGATTGATACTACAAATTAATCGATTAACTCACCAATAAGAAGGTCTTGATGATCAATTTACCGATCAGTTGATCGATTAATTTTGATTTTTTGAGCCTTACGTAGTTTTGTGAGATGGAAAATTTAAAAGATTAATTCCTTCTTTAATCAATTATGCCTTAGTTACAATACATTAATTGATCAAGCAAGTAATTAATTTCATACTTTTGTAAACTGTCGTATCTTCTCATCAAGGTATCTTTTGGATTTGAATTCGAACGATCTTATTTTGAATTTTAAATGATTTTTTAGGGTCTCATCACTTCTATAAATACCTTATGAAGATTTTGAAGTAAGATACACTAATCCTCTCGAGTGCTATTTATTCTTAGAGATTTTTTGCTCATAAAAGCGATCATTTTCATGCTCCGCTTATGAGAAGCTTCTGTGCTTCGTTTCCTACGTTCTAAACTTTGAATTTTCTACTTAAGGGAGTATAAGGGGGTATTCTAATTAAGTCCTATTTACATACACTTATTTTACACATTATTGGCTCTTTAGGAGTTGCAATTGTATAAATTTTAGTTTTGATTTTCTTGAGTGCCTAAGGTGTAAGCTTCCTGATTTCTCTTGAGAAGAGGAACAACATATCTTCTAGAGGGTGTTCAAGAAGGAGAGGTTGTAATTGAGGTGCTCCACCTTCGATTTTAATGGTGTGATTAGTGATTCTTGCTAGGAAGCACATGAAAAATCTTACTTAGTGATATCTAAATAGAGATTTTTCTCAGTTTAGGTTCTCTTTAATAAATGTGTCATTTGTGGTTTGATTATAGTGGTGTGATTTTTAATTGTTTATTATTTTCCTTTAGCACAAATCACCGTCCTTTTGTGTCAATTTCTATTGGCATCAGAGCTCCAAAGGAAACTCTAATGGGTACACATATAAGCCTTGACATGGACAAAAATGGTAGAGTTGATCAAATTGAATAAGATATGATTAGTTCTTTACTTTATTTAATAACAAGTAGATCTGATATAATGCTTACTACATGTTTGTGTGCACAATTTCAAGTTTCACCTAACGATTCACACTTAAATGCTGTTAAAATAATCTTTAGATATTTGAAATTCACTAGTGATTATGGTTTATTTTAGCCACATACTTCGACACTTGAACTATCCACTTTCAATGATGTCATCAATGTAGGAAGCAAAATTGGTCAAAAAAATATAAGTGGAACATGTCAATTTCTAGGAAATGCACTTGTCTCTTGATTTTCCAAGAAACAAAATTATGTTGCCCTTTCCACTATCGAGGCAAAATATATTTCAGTTGCCTTTAACATGTTCACAAGTGTTGTGGATGAAACAAACTTTGCAGGACCTATGATTAAATTTTGAGAAAATTAGAATTTTATGTGATAACACTAGTGTAATAAACTTATCCAAGAATTCCATACATCATTCTAGAACAAAATGCATTGATGTATGTCATCATTTTCTTAGAGATAATATTTTAAAAGGAGTAATTACTTAAGAATTTATCAACACTCAAGATCGATTAGCAGATATTCTGACTAAACTTTTAGCAAAAGATAGGTTCATTCACATTAGAAGGAACCTTAGGATTTGTACTTTGAATGACCTTGCTTGTTTTTATTTAAGGAACCTTGCTTATTTATGAAAGTAATCAATTAAGTTAATTGATTAATTCTAGATTGTTTGTTGCTTTATCAAGCAATCTTCATTGTTAATGCGTATACTTGATATTTTCCCTCTTAGAATTACTAATAAACCTTTTAGTAATTCCTCTAAGTCATTTTCATGTCTTACAATTCCAAGAAATCTTTGATTTAAGTGTCCTTAATCAATTCTTTGAAAATCATCTTTTTAAAGCTCAAATCACCAAAATTAATCGATTAACCAAATCGATTAATTGATTAATTTCAGGGTATTTCGGTGGTTGCAAAAATGTACCTTTTTTTTGGGTATTTTTGGTTGTCTTTTGGGGACGGTTTCCCATAACCTTCACTCTCTTTGAACAAATAGCGAGGTGGTTACACCCTTTCCACTTTCCGTTTGCCGTAAAAGCAACCACCCTCTCCTTCACACCCCTTTTGGAACCCTAGGGCCCACACTATCAAGAACACCTCCACGCCCAATAAGAGAAGACTTTCTTGGACAGCCTTCTTGTGAAGATCATTCCCTCTCATTGCCCTCAAGCTTTTTGCTTTAAGGTATCTTCTCTTCCTACTACAAGTTGTTGGGTTCATCTTTTTATTTTTCATGAATGATCTCTTACTATTATGTTTTTGCATTGTTTGTTGTGTATTTTTGCTATCTTTGTGCTCGAAATTGGTTCCAATGATGTTGCATTATCTTGCTCTTCAACCGAGTATCATATAGTCAGTAATTTTCCTCAAATCTCTCCTGTTTTCACCTGATTTCCTCTGTTTTTGTACACGTTTTCAGTTCTGAAAATTTCAAAATAGCGCCCAAAACCAAAGAGGGCAAAACTATCCTTGGATGTTCATCTAAAACTTCATCTCCTTCAGCCAATCTGATCTCACCATTCCTACTTTCTCCTATGGCTGAGCAACACTTTTACTCTCGTTATGGAAATGCAAAATGTGTTGCTTGTAGACCTCTCTTGTTTAATGAGTTAGGAGATGGGGAAGGAGTGAACATTGATGCTCTTTTTGCCCTTCAAAACAGCAAAGCCTATTTCCATTGTTGGTTCAATACTGGAAATGCAATTAAGGGAATCTATCCTTCTCTAGTGCGTCTATTTTATTCTAACCTGAAAGAAATTGAAGGGGCTGATAACATTCTTGAATTAACTGCCTTTAACACTACAATTAGAGTCCTGATGTTTTTGATCATCCTAAAAAGGACCTTTCCGTAACGAACCTAAATTTCGTTCCAAGATTCTTGGCACGTGTTATCGATTGAACCTTCTTTGGTAATGCTGGAGGCTTTAACCATTGCCCCCATCATACAGCCTATATAGTCTATTGCATTCTCAACAAAATCAAACTGAATTGGCCTCAAATGATCCTCACCTACATGCATGATATTCATAGAGATTCCCTACCTTTTAGCATTCTTCTTTCACACATCTTCAGACCTCTCGCAACATCCTTTGGATTTTCAATTAAAGTACTTTGACAACACTACAGTTAAAAGAATGCAAAAGGCCGTTGTTTGAGTGGAAGATGAAGATGAAGAAGAAGATGATGATGATGATGCACCCACTAAAGAAACTCCTAGAGCTAGTTCATCCTCTACCACGCCTCCATTCTCTTCTTACCATATTCCCACGATGACACCGAGAATGCTTACAATTGAGAGTGGGGCTATACGACAGCGGATAGCTAGCTTGTCTATGTAGGAGGTCTTGGACTTCTCTTGTGCTGCCAAGAATATGATTAAAAGCAAAGGGAGAAAGTTCTTGAAGTATACAAGATAGGTTCTCTCACTTTAAGATGAATATCAAAGAACTTTTCGCCATCAAGAAGGAAATCAAGGATATGAAGAAAGGAGGCTGCACTTGAATTTGCTTTAATTATTCCAGTTGTTTCTTTTCGTTATGGCTTGTAATAGTAATGAACTCTTTAGTTATGCTTTAGTTTTGAACTTTCTATAGTTTGTAATAGCTAAGAACTTCTAGCTTATATGTTTGAACTTGAATGCTTGACTACTTATCTAATGTTATGTTTATTTCCATGCTTCTTTCTCCTCATCTTTATATTGTGATTTAATCTCTTTTTAATGTTGAGAAAAAGGGGGAGATGATTGCATAAAGATATGTTTAGAATGTTAAATTTTGTTTTATAGGGGGAGAAAGATATTTTGTTTTATAATCTTGATTCTATCTCTATTTTATATCTTTATGAAAACTTATTCTGTCAAACACTAAAAAAGAAGAGATTGTTAATATTATGTATTAATTAACTCAATTTCGATGTTAACAAAATAAATCAGTTGGTTTTGACACATTTATTTAATAAGATTTGTTTTGAATTGATGATGATGTAAAGGAAATACAAGAGATGATGATGATGGTGATGATAATAGGTGGCTGCATAAATCAAAGCTTCAAGGATCAATTTGAAGAAGTTAAAGTATTTTTTTTTTAATTTTCTAGATTAAATGTAAAGAGTCACCGTCACTCTACTCACTTAATGTAGTAATTAGGATTTACATATTAAAAATAATTAGAAAAGGTGTAAAAATTCATTTGAAATAAAATTAATTGATGAGGAATGTTTAGGGAGAGTGAAGGTTAGTTATCAACGTGAAGACACCCCTTGGTCAAAATACACGAGTTTCAAAATTTTCAACATTCAACATAGAAAATTAATTGATCAAAGTTAATCTAGTAATTCTAGTTATGAATAATAAATTAATCGATTGATATTACAAACTAATCGATTTACTTGTCAAAAGGAAGGTCCCAATGGTTGATTAATCAATTAGTTGATCGATTAATTTTATTTTTTTAAGTGATGCACATGTATGTGAGATAGAAAAATTAAATGATTAATTTTTTCTTTAATCGATTAATTTTTTAAATTATGCCTTTACTACAATACATTAATTGATCAAGTAAGCGATTAATTTCAAACTTTGTTTGTCATCTCATCTTTTCATTAAGGTATCTTTTGGATTTGAATTCTAATGATCTTATTTTGAATTTTAAATGATTTCTTAGAATCTTATTACTTCTATAAATACCTTATGAAGGTTTTAAAATAAGATACGTCAATTCTCTCAAGTACTATTGATCTCAAATATTCTTAGAGATTTTTTCTCACAAAAGCATTCATTTTCATACTCCACTTAAAAGAAGCTTACATACATTGCTTGCTACATTTTAAATTTTGAATTTTCTACTCAAGAGAGTATACGAGAGTATTCTTATTAAGTCCAATTTGCATACATTTATTTTACACAAATTATTGGCTCTTTAGGAATTGCAATTGTATACAT
This sequence comes from Thalassia testudinum, assembly GCA_037157565.1. NCBI lineage: Eukaryota > Viridiplantae > Streptophyta > Magnoliopsida > Alismatales > Hydrocharitaceae > Thalassia > Thalassia testudinum. The sequence continues at coordinate 7,047,152 of JAZHRO010000040.1, read as the reverse complement.
TTTAGTTTTGATTTTCTTGAATACCTAAGGTGTAGGCTTCTCAATTTCTTTTGAGAAGAGGAACAACATATCTTCTTGAGAGTGTTCAAGGAAAGGTTGTAATTGAAGTACACCACCTTCGATTTTAGTAGCGTAATTAGTAATTCTTGCTAGAAAGCACAAGCAAAATCCTAGTTAGGGATAACTAGATAGAGGTTTTTCTTGAATTGAGTTTCCACTCCAAATAAATGTGTCATTTGTAGTTTGATTCTAGTGGTGTGATTTTTAATTGTTTATTGTTTTCCTTTAGCACAAATTACCCCCCGTGTTGATTTTAGAAAGAATACCACGATCGTTCCCAAGTCAATTAGAGAGGTTTCATGTGAACTCTCTTCAATGTTCTGGAGTTAAGGGGATACCTTAATCCTTCCTAAGTATGTGTGGGGGGACACCTCACTAACTGGAGATGGTTCACATGACCCCTTCTTTAACTTGGGGCCTAATAAAGCTTTGGCTACTTGCTCCTCATGTTTCACACTACCAATGCTCCCAACATGAATCCTTAGGATCTCAAGCATGCAAGTTTACCTACTTTGATATTATGTGAAGAATTTGAGGTACCTTTGGTGATCTTATGTGCAACAGGTGCATGTAAATCGACACAAAGAGAAGAAAGAGAAGGTTGGTGTGGAAGATGGCATTCACATGAGAGGAGTTAGCATGGAAAGAGAATAGAGTTAGAGTTCTAAAGAAGGTAATCTTTGTTATGTTGAATTCAAGAAACAAATAGAGATGATTACTCTCTTTTATTGAGAGAAGTTAATTAATTAACAACTTAATCAAATCACTAACTAATCTTAAATTGCCTCTAGTCCTAATTTGGACTTTGACAACTTTCCTAAACCCACTCTTTCACAATCACAAACAACCAATCATCACCAATTCCCACCAATTCCCACTAATTCATCTCACATGCACACATAATTTCACGCACCAACTTACGTGCACACTATACGCCATATCACACACCATGTGGCACTTGTCACATGGCACCGTCTTTATTCTCAAAACTTAATAGATCCAAAAGCCCATTTGGATGATGAGAGTGCAGCATTAGTTGATGCTCACCAGTTTAGGGCCTTGGTGGAAAAACTCTTATGTTTAACTATTACTCATCTTGGCATCTCATTGTCAGTTGAAAAGCTCAATCAATTCATGCACAAATTGACTAAGGTACATTGAGATGTAGCTATGATGATACTCAGGTACCTAAAGTCTTTACCAGAAAAGAAGCTCATGTATACAAAAGGCACATTCTACAACATTGCAGCCTACATAGATACAGATTATGCAAAGTGTCTTGAGGACAGAAAGTCTATGACAGGCTTTTATATTTACGTACTAGGGATCTTGTGACCTAGAGAAGCAAGGAGTTCTCCTGATCAAGTGCTAAGTCAGAATATCATGTCATGGCACAAACTACCATGAAATGATGTGGATACGTTTTGTGTTGAATGATCGACATGTTTCTGTTGACTTTCCAATAGAGATGCAATGTGACAATAAGGCAATAACCCACATTCCAATAATCCAATGTTTCAAGAACGAAAAAACATATGGAAATGAATTGCCATTATATTAGAGATATCATCTAGAAGGGACTTATATGAGCCACCCATGTTTCTTCTCAAGATTAGACGGCGGATTTCTTCACTAAGGCTCTCCTAAAAGCTTACAAATGTTCCAAGCTAAGCATAATGGATATATTTGCTCTTTGCTTGAGGGGTAGGGTTAAGATTAACATATTTTTTGCTTCTGCGTTATCTTTTGTTAGTTTGTGAGGGCAATTACGACCCGGTTCCCGAATCCCTACAGGATCCGAGACCAGCTCGACTAATCCAAAGACCCAGTCGTCCAACGAGAAATAAATCAAAAAGCAGGGAAGTAAACCACATTCACTATACTAAACAACTAACAGTAAAAATGTATAGCAGTAAAGAAGTAAAAGCTGCTACAATACATATCACCACCACAACAGTAGAAAAGTAACAAGGTACAGAAACATAAAAGTACAGAACGTAAAGTACAAGAGTCTGAACTCACTACTATAAAAGAGTATAACAAAAGAAGCTACTGCTACTAGGCTCTACTGGACCCAGCACCCTCTGCAGTTGTAGACTCGGGCTGCTCAGCACCTGGACCTGAAGACGATTATGAGTACACAAACTCAGCGAACGCTGAGTAAGGTGGCAACCAACTAACTAAAGCAGTAAAGCTAACAGGTAAATTAGCTATTCCAATTTCTTTATTTACAATTTATTCCATTTCACCCATTGGTTTATATGTTTCCAAATCTCTTTCTTGATCTCGAATGTTCCTCGTGGGAATGATCTTGATTTTCCGAAGAGTAGAAGGCACACGTGATGCTCTCCTGATCGGGAGAGTCCCCCGTAGTGATCCTACACCCAGTCAACCACCCCAAGGTCATGGACAGACGTAACTGTGACTATGGCACGTGCGATAAGCACATGGGTAGCTACCCCGCACTGGCACGCGGTCAGTCGTTTTCGCTAATAGGTGCGCCCAAGTACAGCACGAAACAGTATACGGCCTAGCCCTCTCAGTAATAGGGGTCTAGCCCCTAAGAACCAAACAAGGGTCTCGCCCCTCTACAGTCCGCGCACCCTCGCCTGACTACCCTGGTTTGCCCAGTGGGCCTAACAAGTCAGTGTAGGGTGGCTAGCTCTCTCCCTACACTAGTAGCTCTCCCCTACACAGTGTACACGAGGGCCAAGAAGTCAGTGCAGAGCGGCCAATCCTAACCCTGGGTCCCAACCCAAGGGCGGCTAGCTCCACTCTACACTAAACAAGAGGACAGTCGCTCTCCTTGGTACTCCGTACTCAAGGGCCAGCACACTTCCCCGCTCACATTACCAGATCCATTCCATTAATTTCCATGAACTCTACTCCTAATTCCTCGTAGGGTTCATGCTCATATTCCTCATGCCATCCCATACCAGGTTTCATCATTTCTATTTCCATTCTCTGGTTCTGCACATGCAGCTCGTATTTCTACCATTCACATTTCCATTCTCAGGTTATACACATGCAGTTCGTATTTCTATCATTCACATTACCATTCTCAAATTATACACATGCAGCTCGTATTATATCATTTAACGTATATAACAGGAAAGTCACATGCAACAGTTAATTAGCACAAGTATTTCATATTTCATAGGCAGCTTTTGCTCATTTACAGGCAGTTGTTAACATTTCTATCAACTCATTCAAGACTGCAATTCAATCACGCATACAGGCATTTCAAATATTTCTTGTCCTAGGATTCATGTCACATCCTAGGTTCTAATCATTCATTCCACACATGCATTTAGGTTTATAATTAAATTAGGAGAAGCCACTCTACTAGTCAACCCAGGAGTATTGGGGGCTTGAACGGTAGGCTCACGTGCCTCAGCAAACCCCAAACCCGCAACGAAATGAAGTCCTATAATAAGGAACAATCATAATGGAACATTCAAAACAATATAGATAGCCCGCTAACAAGTAGAGGAACTCGCAAGGAAAACATCGGCATCTTGTTTGCATAAAACGGACCTCAAACGGATCCTAAACGGGTAAAAAATAGGTTTACAGACTCAAATCAGACATTTGGAACAACTTCCAGACGTCTTAAAAGTGTCCAGGAACGCACCTCAAGCTCTGCGTCATCCTCAGACATCCAGGAACTCTTCTGGACTGTCTGAACCTAGCTCCAGACGTCCAACCTCATCTCTGGACGTCTGGAAGTACTTCCAGTCGTTTGGTAAGCTTCCCAGACATCTGAAATGCATGGGAGGGCGTGTCCTGCACCTTCCCGAAGCAAATCCTACACGCAACCACCAAATCCTCTCAAAATAGGCACACAAAGTGCTCCTGCGGAGCAGCCTGCATGGCGTATCTGTAAAGGGAACGTACCTTCGCAAAGATCTCTCTTCAGACATCTGGAACCACCTCTAGACGTCCGCTCCGTCGTTTGGACGTCACTCCAGACATCTGATTCTGGGAAATACCCAGAACCAGAACCTGCTCCCGCTCGTTCTCGCCGCGCGTAGCCGCGGCTCGCCCCTTGCCTACAGCTCTGGCTGCAGCAGTATTGGGGATGATTTCCCGATGCATTTCTCCTCCTCTCGCATGCGCCGCTCTGGCCGTACGCCCTCCGGTGAGCTCCCACACGAGCTCGCGAGCTCACTCTCCTTTCCTCACGCCGCTCCTCGTCACCGCTCTCGCGCTCTCTCGCTCGCACTGGGGTGGTGAGGAAGGGAAGAAGTGGTTGGAGTGGGGAGAACGAGAGAGGAGGAAGGGGGGTTTATAAGGATGAGGGTTAGGGTTCGCTGGAGGGGGGAAAAGAGAGGAGGAAAAAGAGAGAAAGTACTGTCTGCGTGCAGCCCGCACACAGACGCGAGCTCGTACTCAAAATTTTCGATTTCCAAACGTCTAGGAAGATGTCCAGACGTCTGACCGACAGTCCAGACGTCTTAAAAGGCTCAAACAACACGGGTCTTAACATCACAACAAACTTAAAGGAAGTTTCGTCCTCGAAACTTGAGCTAGCTAGGGTGCGAAAAAAGAACTATATACGCATAACAAACTTAAAGAGCACCGAAGCCAGTCCGAAAAGACGTACCCTCAAAAAGCTCCGGGTACCACTCTCGCATCGCCACCTCAAGCTCCCAGGTAGCCTCCTCGTACCTCTGGCTCCTCCACAAAACCTTCACTAGGGGTACCTGCTTTCGTCTCAAACTTCGGACGACTCTGTTTAGTATCTGTACTGGTCGCTTGGGGTAGGTTAGGTCGTCACCCACCTCGACACTCTCGTGGCTCAGAACGTGACTGGGATCGATGACATACTTCCTAAGGTTGGACACGTGGAATACGTCGTGCACACCAGAAAGTTGAGGAGGAAGGGCAAGCCTATAAGCAACGGGTCCTACCCGCTCTAGGACCTTAAAAGGCCCCACAAACCTTGGCGCGAGCTTCCCTTTCACCCCAAAATGCTGCAGGCCCTTCATGGGCGAAACACGAAAAAAGATGTGATCCCCAACCTTGAACTGCACCTCTCTGCCCTTCCAATCGGCATAACTCTTCTATCTACTCCTAACAGTGCGAAGTCGTCTGTGAATCTGCTCTACCACCTCCTGACTCTGTCGGATCAGTCGGGGGCCAACCTCCCACTTGGTCCTCACTTCAACCCAACTCAAGGGCGCAGTACACCTCCGTCCATACAGAGCCTCGTATGGTGCCATGCCGATACTCGAGTGATAGCTGTTATTATATGCAAACTCTACCAGGGGTAAGTGCTCCTCCCAAGAACCCCTCCAGTCTAGTACACAGGCACGCAAAAGGTCCTTAAGTGTCTATATCGTACGCTCTGATTGTCCGTCCGTCTGGGGGTGGTACGCCGTGCTGAACCTCAACTGTGTCCCCAAAATCTGCTGAAACTCAGCCCAAAACTGGGACGTAAAATGGGTATCCCGGTCGGATACAATCTTACGCAGAACTCCGTGCAGACGTACCACGTCACGAATATACCTCTCTGCCAACTGTGCTGGTCCCAAGGTGACTCAGATCAGCAAGAAACGTGCCGTCTTCATCAATCTGTCTACAATCACCCAGACTGCGTCATGTCCTCGCTGGGTAACGAACAAGCCCACCACCAAGTCCATGGTGATGCTCTCCCACTTCCACTCTGGCACTGGAAGTGGTTGCAATGACCCTACAGGCCTCTGATGCTCGGTCTTCACCTGTTGGCACACTAAACACTGCTGCATGAACTCACCTACATCCTGCTTCATCCCCTTCAACTAAAAGTCACGTCTTAGATCATGATACATCTTCATGTTCCCAGGATGTTTAGTGAACCTGGAACCATGTGCCTTAGTCAGGAGCTCTCTCAACAACTCCTCGTCTCTGGGAATGCACAAACGTCCCCTCATACGTAGTACCTCGTCTGTAAAGGAGAAGTCTCCTGGGTCCCCTGACAGTACCCTATCGCATAACGACTGCAGATACGGATCCGTCATCTGTCTTGTGATGATGCGGTCTATTAGCTCTGGTCTCATCTGTCGTGCCACTGTCACTGCCCTACAATGCCCCTGTAACCCTAGGGGTCGCCAATAGCCCAACTCCTCCATGAGTCTCCAACTCTATGCCTGTAAACTGGCCAAGTGGGCGGGCACCTTCCAGCTCAAGGCGTCAGCCACCACGTTGGCCTTCCCCGGATGATAGGAAATGCTACAGTCATAGTCCTTCAGGAGCTCTAACCAACATCTCTGTCTCATGTTAAGCTCCTTCTGATCAAACAAATACCTGAGGCTCTTATGATCCTTGAATATCTCAAAAGTCTCACCGTACAGGTAGTGCCTCCATGTCTTCAGCGCGAAGACGACAACTGCCAGCTCTAAGTCATGGGTAGGATAGCTATACTCATGGGGCTTCAGTTGTCGTGAAGCGTAAGCGATAACGTGACCCCGCTGCATGAGCACACCCCCTAACCCCTGCAACGAAGCGTCCGTGTACACAATGAAACCGCCACTACTATCTGGGATGGTAAGCACAGGAGCCGAAGTCAGCCTCTCCTTCAACTCTTGAAAACATGCCTCACAAGCATTTATCCAAGGAAAGGGCACGTCCTTCCGGGTCAGCTGAGTCATAGGACGCGCAATCTGTGAGAAACCCCTTATAAACCGCCAGTAGTAACCTGCCAGTCCCAAGAAGCTGCGGATCTTTGTCACTATACGTGGTCTCTCCCACCTGAGCACTGCCTCTACCTTGGCTGGATCCACAGCCAAGCCATCCCCTGAAATCACATGACCTAAGAAGGTCACCTGCCTCAACCAGAACTCGCACTTGCTGTATTTGGCATACAGCCTACGTCGTCTCAACGTGTCCAGAACCATCAGCAAGTGCTGTCCGTGCTACACCTGATCACGCGAGTGAATGGGCACATCATCGATAAATACTACCACAAACTGATCTAGATACGGTCTGAACACCCGGTTCATCAAATCCATGAAAGCAGCGGAGGCATTGGTCAGCCCAAATAGCATGACCAAAAACTCATAGTATCCGTACTGGGTGCGGAAAGCTGTCTTGGAGACGTCAGTCTCCCTGATCCTCAACTGGTGGTAGCCAGATCTCAAATCTATCTTGGAGAAAATCGTGGCACCTCGCAACTAGTCAAACAAATCATCAATCCTCGGCAGCGGATGCCTGTTCTTGATGGTGACCCTATTCAGCTGTCTATAGTCCACACAAAGGCGTAGGGTACCATCCTTTTTCTTCACAAATAACACCGGGGCTCCCCACGAAGATGCACTGGGTCTCACAAAGCCCTTCTCCAATAGGTCCTGCAAATGAGACTTGAGCTCTCGCAGCTCAAGTGGTGCCATCCTGTAAGGTGTTGTAGAAATGGGGCTGATCCCCGGTACCAGTGAGATCTCAAACTCGATCTTACGCTCAAGCGGTAGTCCTGACAGCTCCTCTAGAAACACGTTGGGGTACTCTCTGACCACCGAGATGCTCTGAAAGTCTGCCACGGGGCTGGACTCCGCCACTAAACAAGCCAGAAAGCCATCACACCCCTGGCCTAAAAGTCTCGCCGCCCAAAGTGCAGAAATGCACCTGAAGCCTCCGTCCACCGGTTGTCCGTGAAACTCAAAAGAAGACATCTCTGGTATGGAGAAGACAATCTTCCTCTTAAAACAGTCCACCAAAGCGTGGTAAGCGGACATCCAATCCATCCCTAGAATCACGTCAAAATCTTCCATCGGTATCACAATCAGGTCAGCGGGGAGGCTGTGTCCCCCAACATTGACCTCACAGTCAGTGTAAACCTCCTCAACTACAAACAGCTGACCACCCAAACCTCTGATCACAAAAGGATCCTCTAACAACACGCAGTCCTGTCCCAAACTGACAGCAAAACTAGCTGCAACAAACGAGTACGTGACGCCGGAATCGAAAAGTACGTAAACTAATCTGTCGGAAACTGTAACCATACCTGCCACCACTGAACCTGATGCTCTGGCGTCTCTTTGTGTCAGGGCGTTGATACGCCCCTCAACTCTCGATGCGGAAGAAGCAGCCACACTCTGCGTCGGACGGGTAGCCGCTAGCCAGTACCCTCCCCACAACTGCTGTCCTCCCCCACATGCCTGGGAACCACGGCCTCCTGCTCGACCTCCAACGCTCGCTGCCGGGAGCATCTGCTGCGCTCCAGCCCTAGACGGGCAGTCCCTCCTGATGTGGCCCGGTTGGCCACACTGGTAGCAAAGGGGAACTCGACTCCCCGCCCTCGGTAAGTCCCTACTGATGTCTGGGTAGGGGTCCAGTGTTGGTAGCTAGTCCCTGTCGGGGGCCCCCAAAGGCCACTGACGGTCCCGCAAAGTGTGACGGCTCTCCTGCGAGCACCACGTGCCTCCTCTCTCACCGGCCCTATGAGTACTCTGGCTAGTAGGGCTTCTTCCGTCCACTGTCAATGTCACGTGCGGCCGGGTTGGTCTCCTCATATGTCAAAGCTACCTCCACCATTCTCGAGAACGTAGGCAGCTTTAGGGGTTTGACATACCCCCGAATGGCAGGTCGGAGCCCTTCAGTGAACCTCCACAGGCGCTCCTCCTCAGTAGCCACAGCTGTCGCAGCGAAACGGGATAGCTCCAAGAAACACATATGATACACGCTAACAGTCATCGTCCCTTGGCGGAGAGTGTAGAACTCCCGCCTCCTCTGATCCTACCATGTCTGCGGGAAGTACTGCTCGCAGAAGAGGGTCACAAACTGGTCCCATGTCGGCTCTGCCCTCTCCTGACTTCTGATCGCCCTCCACCACCTGTGTGCCGTGCTCTCCAGCTGGTACATGACAAAGGTCACGCGGCACTCTGCAGGGGGCGCAGGATATCAAACACCTTCTCGATCTACTCTAACCAGTCCTCCGCCTTAATCGGGTCCTCATCCCCCTTGAAGGAGGGGGGCTTAAGCTTCCGGAACTGTCCGGAAAGCTCGTAATGTCGCTGTAGTGGGGAAATGGGCACGCCTCCAGGCAGGGAGGGCTCGTGCTCGAAAGTGTTAGAGTGCGGTGGGGGCGGTGGAGGACCATCCCCTCCCCCACGTCCAGCACTGCGTCGGTCTCGTGGTCCTACAGAGGACTCCCCCTCTACGTCCCCGGGGAGAGGCGCTCGTGGAGGCGGGTAGAGCTCCTCTCGTACTATCTCGCATATCAGCTGGGCGAGGTCCTAGGCCTGAATGCCCAGAAGAAGTGGCTGGTCCACTGAAACGTCGAACTCAGCACGTCCGCCCCTCCGGCCTCATCCATGGCCGTGTCCGCGGCCCGCCTCAAGGACTCCACGTCAAGGCATCTCCTACAAGGAGACGCGAACAACAGAACAAAAAGACATCAACTCTAACGGACATTCAGCAAAAGAATCATCAAAACAGATGTCAAAAGGTGTGTTGTGGTGGTTACGCTAGTTACATGCACGTGAATTGATTATTTTCAAGCTAGTTGGTTTATTTCTCGGGACGACCTTGCTCTGATACCATCTTGTTACGACCCGATTTTCGAATCCCTATAGGACCCGATACCGGCTCGACTAATCCCAAGATCCAGTCGTCCAACAAGAAAGTAACCAAAAAGCAGGAAAGTAAACCGCATTCATTATGCTAAGCAACTAACAGTAAAAAGGTACAGCAATAAAGAAGTAAAAGCTGCTATAGTACATATCACCACCACAACAGTAGAAAAGTAACAAGGTACAGGAGCATAAAAGTACAGAACATAAAGTACAAGAGTCTGAACTCACTACTACAAAAGAGTACAACAAAAGAAGCTACTGCTACTGGGCTCTACTGGGCCTAGCACCCTCTACAGCTGTAGACTCGGGCTGCTCAACACCTGAACCTGAAAAGAGTTATGAGTACACAAAGTCAACGAATGCTAAGTAGAGTGACAACCAACTAACTAAAGCAATAAAGCTAACAGATAAACTAGCTATTCCAATTTATTTAATTTACAATTTATTCCTTTTCACCCATTGGCTTATATGTTTCCAAATCTCTTTCTTGATCTCGAATGTTCCTCGTGGGAACGATCTTGATTGCAGTCTTTTCCGAAGAGTAGAAGGCACACATGATGCTCTCCTGGCCGGGAGAGTCCCCCGTGGTGATCCTACACCCAGTCAACCACCCCAAGGTCACGGACAGACGTAATTGTGACTACGGCACGTGCGATAAGCGCACGGGTAGCTATCCCGCACTGGCACGCGGTCAGTTATTTCCGCTAACGGGTGTGCCCAAGTACAGCACGGAACAGTATAGGGCCTAGCCCTCTCAGTAACAAGGGTCTAGCCCCTAAGAACCAAACAAGGTCTCACCCCTTCATAGTCCGCGCACCCTCGCTTGACTACCCTGGTTTGCACAATGGGCCTAACAAGTCGGTGTAGGGTGGCTAGCTGAACCCCAGGCCCCAGCTCTCTCCCTACACTAATAGCTCTCCCCGGTACAGTGTACATGAGGGCCAAGAAGTCGGTGCAGAGTGGCCAATCCTAACCTCGGGTCCCAACTTAAGGGCAACTAACTTCACTCTACACTAAACAGGGGGACAGTCACTCTCCTTGGTACTCCATACTCAAGAGTCAACACACTTCCCCGCTCACATTTCCAGATCCATTCCATTTATTTTCAGGAGCTCTACTCCTAATTCCCCGTAGAGTTCATGCTCATATTCCTCATGCCATCCCATACCAGGTTTCATCATTTCTATTTCCATTCTCGGGTTCTACACATGCAGCTCGTATTTCTACTGTTCACATTTCCATTCTCAGGTTATACACATGCAGTTCGTATTTCTATCATTCACATTACCATTCTCAAATTATATACATGAAGCTCGTATTATATCATTTAACGTATACAACAGGAAAGTCACATGCAACAGTTAACTAGCACAAGTATTTCATATTTCACAGGCAGCTTTTGTTCATTTACAGGTAGTTGTTAACATTTCTATCAACTCATTTAAGACTGTAACTCAATCACGCATACAGACATTTCAAATATTTCTCGTCCTAGGATTCATACCACATCCTAGGTTTTAATCATTCATTCCACACATGCATTTAGGTTTATAATTAAATTAGGGGAAGCCACTCTACCAGTCAATCCAGGAGTATTAAGGGCTTGAACGGCAGGCTCACGTGCGTCAGCAAGCCCTGAACCCGCAACGGAACGAAGTCATATAACAAGAACAATCACAATGGAACACTCAGAACAGTATAGATAGCCTTCTAACATGTAGAGGAACTCGCAAGGAAAACATCGGTATCTTGTTTGCATAAACGGACCTTAAACGGGTCAAAAACAGGTTTACAGACTTAAATCAGACGTCTTAAAAGTGTCCAGGAACGCACCTCAAGCTTTGCGTCGTCCTCAGACGTCTAGGAACTCTTCTAGACCATCTAGACCCAGCTCCAGACGTCCGACCTCCTCTCCGGACGTCTAGAAGTGCTTCCAGTCGTCTGGTAAGCTTCCCAGACGTCTGAAATGCGTAGGAGAGTGTGTCCCGCACCTTCCTGAAGCAAATCCTGCACGCAACCACCAAATCCTCTCAACATAGGCACAAAGTGTTCCTGCGGAGCGATCTGCATAGCCGTATCCTCAAAGGGAACGTACCTTCGCGAAGATCTCTCTTCAGACGTCTGGAACCGCCTCCAAACATCCGCTCCGTCATCTGGTCGTCACTCGAGACGTCTGATTCTAGGAGAAACCCAGAACCAGAACCTGCTCCCGCTCGCTCTCGCCTCGCGCAGCCGTGGCTCGCCTCCTCACCTGCAGCTCCGGCTGTAGCAGTGTCGAGGATGATTTCCGGATGCACTCCTCTCGCACGTGGCACTCCGGCCGTGCGCCCTCCGGTGAGCTCCCACACGAGCTCGCGAGCTCACTCTCCTCTCCTTACGCCGCTCCTCGTCGTCACTCTCCCGCTCTCTCGCTCGCGCTGAGGTGGTGAGGAAGGGAAGAAGTGGCTGGTGTAGGGAGAACCAGAGAGGAGGAAGGGGGGTATATAAGGATGAGGGTTAGGGTTCGCTGGAGGGGGAAAAGAGAGAGGAGGAAAAAGAGAGAGTACTGTCTGCGTGCAGCCCGCATGCAGACGCGAGCTCATACTCAAAATTTTTGATTTCCAGTTATCTGGGAAGGCGTCCAGACGTCTGACCAGACGTCTGACCGACAGTCCAGACGTCTTAAAAGGCTCAAACAACATAGGTCTTAAGACCCTATTGTAATTTTTCCTTTTTTTAATCTACTCTATATAAAGAGGATTAGGATTTCTAATTAAATCGATGATTTTTATTTCTTGTAACAGCAACAATCCAATAGATGGCTCGTTGGTATAGATATATATAAATAAACATACCCTTCGAAATACGTAAGAAGTTCTCTTCATACAACTTAAGAACGAACAATTTAGGTTTCTTTTTGTATGTAGTTTTTATGAATATATATAGTGGTAATGAAAAAAAGGGTATGTATAATGGAATACATAATTCAAGTATAAATGATTTATACAAATCATTCTATCCTCCATCTATTTGATTTTTTTCCTTTTTTTTTCTGAAAAATCTGCCTAGTTGGATGTCAATGAAGAGATAGAATATGCAACTTTTTTTCTGTTATAAAAATAAAATCAATGTTCGGGTTCAACTAAGTCCCTTCACATGCCCACAAAAATGTATGTGTCTCAATTGAATCCAATTTCGCATCTATTAACCATTTCAATCATAAGCTCGACGTTGGTTGATTGAGCATGCCTGGGGTTGACGTTAAGCTGGATATGGGTTCTAATAAGTAATTAACTTCCACAAAAGCCTGTTATTATCTGTACAGGATCTATATTAAAACTTGGTCGTCTTCTGGGATACATGTAGATCCTGAAAACCTCGACAGTAGGATGTTAAACTTGCCGGCTTGGTTTGGTACAAATATTACATTATGTTCTTTCTTCACTTTGTTTGGGATAGAGTACTTCCATTGAGAGTTGGTCCTCTGTCAAGATGCTGGGATTCAACTGCTTGTTGATGTAGACATGCCGAACCACATTACGAACATTATCTTAATTTTCTAATTTTTGCCCTGCAGTTTTCTCAATTTCATACAGGGTTGTTAGAGTAGTTCTGTGGTGTGATGCTGCTCTTTCATGGATGGGTACAAAATCCAACTTTCTGCTAGCGGATCCTGAGAATGTGATGTTAAATGGAGCTTGAATGCCTTTGAGAAGACAGGTGCTTTGCCTGAAATGCTTGAAGGTACATTCTTCTGTGCAACCATTCCATTGTACATGTTATAAGGAATGATGTCAAGCAGGTGGATACCTTAGGCTCTAGTTTTGTCTGACATCTGATCCTCTGAACGTGGTATTGTTTCCTTTGACCACCATCTTTGCTTGTTTGATGTGCTGATATGCTGTATGTATGTGGTTGTAGTAGCTCTTCAGAGCTTCTCCCTTCAAACAAAGATAAACTCTTTTTCCATGGTGAGCAACACTGTCCATTTTTCCTGCACCCCCTTCCCCAGAAATGGGTCTTGGACGAGGTCACCAGCGAGGCATCTCGACGTCAGCTTTTTGCCACCTGTTATGTTCGAAGGGTTGGGTTTGGGTTTAGGTTGCTCGTTAGAAAAAATGGCATGTGAGCTAATTTCAGTAGGCTTTGATCTAGCTTGGACCATATCAGGTGTCGGAAGTAAGAGGGTGTCGCTGCAAGTGCATTGCATTCCATCGCAATGTGCTATCGATGCCAACTGCTGACACGAGACAGCGTGTGTTTGGTTGTGTGATAGAACTTACTATAGGATAAGTGGTGGGTGAGATATGTGCCATTAGGATGTTTGGTTGTACAGTATTAAGTGTTAGGTTGGATGTGGTGATTATTGTAGTGCAAGTAATGATATATTTGTAATGAGATCATTACACATGTGTTCCTGGAAGTATTGGAAAAAAAGATGCGTACTATATACCCCCATATTTACATATGTACCGGTGCAAAAGTTGCTTTGTATGCCCTTATTCCATTAAATTTGACAGTGGATATTCAAAAAGATAGGAAAATTTATAATTATCTCCTTAAAATTTTGGACATGTTCTTGAGCACATCCTCTTCTTCCCTCCTCTCAGATGTTCTCCCTTATTGTCACACTCTCTTGCTTGGGGTATATACAGATTAAGTTCAACTTGAACTCGAACCAGACCCAACCCGATTGGGTTAGGTTTGAGATTTAACTAATCCAACCTATAACTCAATACAATCCGATATATACATATATATATATATATATATAAAATGAGTGTCAAGATATAGCAAAATCATTATCTTGCCAACTTCTCTCCTCTCCCAAGTTTCCAATTGTAGCCCTTGTCCCTCAATTCACGATCTTACCAACCCTTCATCTCTCCCACCTCCTTCGGTTCTAGGTAGTGTCCTCTCATCAGCTCTAAGCTTTGGGCAATGTCCTCTCCTCTCCTTAGGGAACCTAAATTCTACATTAAAGACTTGATCCTAAACCTATAAGTGAAAAATCACTTTTTATAGGTGAAGAACCACTTATATAAGTGAAAATCGATTGAAAATCAAAATACATTGATATATTTTCATTTTCAATCGATATATTTTCATTTTCAACTAGTGGAAAATCAAAGTACATCGATTTATTTTGTTGAGCAAGAAACACTTGTTGCAATGTACATTTCCCTATTCACACCCATAAGATTTCTATGAAGCAAGTGAGATTTGGAGAGGACTGATGCTTCTTTGGCAATGTTGTCCATAGTTTTCGATACTGCTCAAGAAGATAAATCTATTTTTATGTTGTTTTTAAATTAGTCGATGTAAGTTACTATGTTGCTCGGAGATTTAAATAAGGATTCTGTTGCTGGTGTTTAGTGGTTGATCGAGGCCCTTAGAATAGGAACCTTGACTCAAGTAAACAATCGCAAGGTGATCGAGGCCCTTAGAATAGAAATCTCAACTCAAACAAGCAATCATAAGGTATTTACACATAAGCAATTATAGGATGAACCTCCTCTGATTGCGGGCCTCTTTTAGTTCCCACGATCCCGAGGCTTAGCTATTAATAGCATTTAATCAGGTAATCACCAGAAGACCATTAGTGCATATGACAATGCAATGCTTATATGTTTCTTCTTTAGTGAACACAGTCAACAGTTAGTTAGTTGTTCCCTTGATTGGGCAGGACCTGCTTAGTAGTCGAGTAGATGGATCCAGTTAGTGGGTAGCGAGATCCTGTTAGATCACCGGATCTTCCCTGGCTGCCAGATCTCTGTAGGATGTTGGGTAGCTGGATCCGCCATGATGCCGAGTAGTCGAGTCCACTTGGAAGCCAGGCAATTGGATTCGTGAGGTGATTTTTCTCCCCTCATCAGTTGCCCCCACTCTCTTTGCCCAAGTCATTGGTGGGGAGAGTAGCAAGTTTTTTTTTTTTAACTTTGTGTGTACCATGCCTCTGATGGGCCGGGTGGTTTCTAGGCAGTCCCATCATTGAGAATTAACGTGAAGTTTAATATATATGTTGGCGACCAAGGAGTCGCTTGCCACTTATATGGATAGGCTAAGGCCCATTCCTTTGAGAAAGATTTAGGTAGATAGAATGCCACTTATATATCTAATAAGTATGTATTTGAGCAACAAGGCACTACGTATTTATTTCATATGCATGTCGTCGCCTATTTTTTAGGATAAATAGGCATGTCACCGCCTAATTTTCCTATTGGCCTTAGGAAGCCAACTGCCCAGGGAATTTAATTGTATGATGTAAGTACCGTCTTCTGTGAGTGATGGCCAATCACTGCAAGGTTGATTTTGTCGCTTTCTGTGGACAAGACGTACATTAATTGCCATAATGATGAACAAATCACGCCCCGATAATCAGGACTGATTATGGGGGCTTCGTTCATCAATCGAATCGGTGCGTAATAATTACATGCGTAGGGGCATTAATTGCGCCTGGTGTTTAGTAAGATTTAATAGCGTTGGCATCCATGTGTAACCGAGGCTTATAAATAAGAGGATAGTTGGGGCAGTAAATGCCCCTATCCCTTGTGTTTCCACCACAGAAGAAGAAAAACCCTAGACCTCACAAGAGCCGCCACCCGTAGAGGTGCGAGACCGTCGAAGAGGAAGGATAGTCTCCTTTCACCGAAGTTCATATCTTTCCCAAGAGAATGTTGGGAATTTCTGGGAAAGGTAATCCATTCTCTTCCGTGCCCCATCTCTCTAATGAGATGTTTAGATTATACACCTTTAAATCAGACTTTTGTAGTAAACCCATTATTCAAGGGTTTTTGAGGGAACATGGACTTGGAGATGTCCAGTTCCAAACACCAGGCGTTGTGACTCGCCTATGTTCCATGGCTGGAGGAGACTATTTTATGATTTGTAAATATGCCATTGAAAATGGCCTTAGGGTACCTTTAAATCATTTTCTTACATCTTTCCTTTCATACTACTATCTTGCAGTTTCCAACTTAGCCTCAACTGTTGGCCCATTTTAAACATTTTTACTGCTCTTTCTTCCACTTGGGCATCCGCTCGTGAATGGGGCTGTTTCGACTCCTTTTTGGATTGATGCCCCTGAAAGTGAAGAGGGGCAAGCTCCCTTTAGGACCTACATCCTATACAACATGTGGACTAGATATAGAATAACCGACCTGTTGGATAATTTAAAGGAGCAAGACTATTACTTTTTTCTTCCCCATAATGTGGAGAAGCTAAAAGTCTCCAACTCTTGGCAGAATCCACCCAAAAAAGACTTGTCGCCTAGCCCTCACGAACCCGACCCAACTGCGAAGGCGGATGCAGAAAAAAATAATGGATTTTGGGTCCATAGCCCGCTCTGAGTTGAGGCGGCCAGACGTGCGGGCAGCACTCACGTGGGTGGCAGATTCTTACCCCACGCCATGTAAGTTATGGGGTAATGACTGACTACTTTGTTTCTTATGTAACGTTAATCATGGTCTTTTTTGCTTCTACAACCTTTGAATGGACAACACTCACGTGGGTTGTAGATTCTTACCCCATGCCATGTAAGTTACGAGGTAATGACTGACTACTCTATTTCTTATGTAACATTAATCGTGGTCTTTTTTGCTTCTGCAACCTTTGAATGATTCGCCAGGCCTGACACTCCCATGCGACGTTCCGAGAGCTCCCATGGGACCAAGTTGGATGTAGGAAAGCTTGAATCTCGGGGAACGAGTGAAAGCAGCCGACCACCCTATCGTCGGGAGAGTAAGAGAAGGGGGAGAGAAGAGGCTTCTAGTAGCCCTAAAGAGGTGCCCCTCAAAAGGAAGAAGAGACAAGCAGAGAATGTGCAAATTTCTTTCGGCTCTGAGGAAGCAGGTGGTGAAGAAAGCATCCCTTCCTCGTCTTCCCGCCAACAAGCGTTGGCCAGGGCTGAGGGTGCAGAAGTCCCTACTGAATGGGATGAAATAAGCAAGGCAGGCTTCCTGCCTACCTCAACCGGCACTCCCAGTGCTTTTGCCAGCGTAGCCAAGCAAGCGGCCATGGGGAAACGTTTAGTGGTTGGCAGTGTCTTTGAGCCACCACAATTTGTGCACAAGGTCCCTGGAACTAATGCTTCAGCTGGTTCTCAAGGTATGAGTAGTGCCATACCTTCTAGGCAGAGTGCCACAAGCTCAGCCCAAGAAATACTTCAAGCAATGCCCCTTAGCAGAAACTTGGTTGCCACCCTCCAAGCCGCCATATCTAGCGAACCATCACCGACCCCCAGGGGTGCATCATCAACTCAAACACGAGGGACAGGAACTCTACAAGTGTTGACCCCACCTTGGCTGACTTGGAGAGATAGGTGCTATGGCACCTAAAGGATACCAACACCGGGGCTAACCCTCCTAGCGAAAGGGTTAATCTGAAGAACATTTATTTCTACTGCCTTTGTATTATAAGTTTTTCCCTTAAGCTGCACTCTTTGTGGTGCCTCCTCGAGCATGTTATAACAATACTTGTCTTTCTATTATGTAGGTGGACACCCTGGGGTTCAGGTTTATCCCTGGCACTATTACAAGCGAATCTCTCTCTGGATCCAGCTTTACCACCCCCAGCGAAGCGGTGGATATGGTGGCGAAGTGGGCGGTGACCGCAATGGCGGAGCAAAGGAATTTCATTCGCCAGTTGGAGGAGGCCAATGCTGTTTGCCTGAAGGTAGAGAGGGATGTTGAGGTGGCAATAAAGAGGCTAAACTCCTTTGGAGATCTCCCAGCATGTTTCACCTGTGCCTGCAAGGCTGCTTGATTGGGACTAAGAACAATCGGAAAGGCAGTCGCCAAGCTTGATGACTCCCCCAGAAAAATTCATGAGGACCTCGAGAAAATGGGGGAGCTTGACGACAAGCTGGAGCATGCTTGCACCGACTTATCCTTGTTGAAAAAGGAAGTTCAGGTGTTTAGAATGTGTTACTCCTCTTCCACGGAGGAACATGGAAAAGCTCTAGAGGAGGAATGCCTCCACCTGAACAACACCATGGACAACCTCACTAAGGCTAAGGAGGAGCAAAAGAAGGCAAAGGCTGAGGCAGAGGTGCAAGAGCTGAGGCGAGAGCTTGCTACAGCCCATTAGCTTGCTAAAGAGGGGGCTAGAAGAGTCCAATAGCTGGAGAGCGCTCCTGTGATAGAGAAGGATCATGATGTTATAATGGAATTTTTCATGCTAGTTCCTTCTATGAAGAGTAGTTGGGACCTTGTCTCTAATAAGGCTAAGAAGTACAACTTGACGGCTACGCAGTCTATCCTAAAGGGTGGACATACCTCAGCACAGGAGCTTTGTAGTTGGTCCATTGACTAATTAAATGTCGAGTATGTTCCCCAGAAGGAGAAGGGTCTTATAAAAGATAAGGCTCCCATCTCTCCACCTAGGGATCATGCTAATAGTTGGGCTCCTGAAGATCAGTTGGACAGGACTAACCTCACCAAAGCCCCACATGCTGTTGAAGGTAGTGAACAACCCCCTAGCTATGTCAGTCTCACCCACGAGGCTGCCTCAACTCCCCCAACTCCCAAGGTCAACCTTCTTAAGGATCTGGAGTGAATCTCGACTTTGTTAGTTAGTGATGTTGTTTTCCCCCCTTTCTTTATACTTTTCACTTTTTTTACAAGTGGTTTGATGGGAACGACCCCTTAAAATAGTTGTGATGATGTAGCTCCTTGCAACAATCAATGAAAAGAATAGAAACTTTTTGTATACTATTGTCCATTTGTAATACATCCTCAAGTTGCTAACATGCCATGTGTGAGGAACTGGCCTGCCACTAAGTGTTTGCAATTTATAATAATCAGTATCATTATCCTTACAAACTTTGTAAGGTCCTTCCCAATTGGCGACAAGCTTGGCGCCTAACTCTATCGGTTGGAATGCTCTGCTGCGACGCAATACTAAGTTCCCTTCAGAAAATTTTCTCTTCTTAACCCGCCTGTCATGGGTGGCAATCGTCTTTTCTTTGTATAGAGTTGTTGCCTTCGATGCTTCTTCTCTGACCTCATCCACCAAGTCTAGCGCTAGGTAGACTTGGTTTTCATTAATGAGTGACTCATATAACTGGGAGCAGAACATAGGGAGGACCATCTCAATGGGTCGAATCATACCACTACTAGGCTTAGGCCCTAGTTTATAATTAGTGTATTTTAGTGTTAATAGGCCCAATAGGCCTACAGCTCCTAGCCACCCACACACTCACGTGCCCACACACATGCACACGCAAGCACATGCAAATCAAGGACTAATATATGCTCATGTATTTGCACCCAGCATTGACGACCAGAAGGGTCATCAACGTTGCGGCTTTTATACCACCGCAGGAGGTTGAACACCCACGATGTGGGACAATGTTCAGCGCCTTTTAGGCACTCTAACACGTGTTCTGTGGCCAATTTTTGGGCCTTGATTTGAGTGCCCATTTAATGTTCAATTTCAAAATAAATTATATGGGTAGAAAGCCCTTACATAGGGTTACATAATTATGCAGTTAATTTAGAATAATAACTTATTTAGTTATATTTAAAATTTGCT
Organism: Thalassia testudinum; assembly: GCA_037157565.1. Taxonomy (NCBI): domain Eukaryota; kingdom Viridiplantae; phylum Streptophyta; class Magnoliopsida; order Alismatales; family Hydrocharitaceae; genus Thalassia; species Thalassia testudinum. The sequence goes on along the minus strand of JAZHRO010000040.1, from coordinate 7,027,029 downwards.
TAAACTTAGTGAATTGTACATGTTTAATTAGAATTTAATTCCTTAATTAATGTATAAATTTATAAATTAATTATTTAATTAACCTATAAACTAGTTAATTTACATAACAAGGTATTTATTTCATATTTTTAATTTATTTTTAGTTGCTTATTTTAATTTATATACATTTAATTACACGTTTTTAATAGATATATACATAATATAGTTACAAATACTAATATATAGTATAAATATATTATAAATAAGTTGAAAATATTTAAAATTAATATATACAAATATACAATATAAGTTACTTCAGTATTAACTTAATTTACTAATTTAAATTATTTTTAACTTAATAACTTAACTAATTAACTTAATAACATAAATATATACAATAAATACATAAATAAATAAATATATAGGTATAGTGCAATATATAATAATTATTTTAATAATTATGTACTGTATAAATAGGATTATACATATATACTTAACTATTTGTATTTATTCAAGTATATGTACATATAATATAAATAAATAAATAGATAATTATATAATTACAATATATATAGTTTAATACATCATAAATACTTATTTAAATAGATATAATAAATCTATAAGTTTTTTATGTACATTTAACTTATATAAGTTATTATTTACATTTAGCTTAACATTAAATAGTATATACAAGCATAAATACAATATACAAGTTATTTTTGGGTATTTTTAGGTATTTTTGGATTTTTATGATATTTTTGTATATTATAGAGGAAAGGGAAGAGAGAGAGAAAGTGAGATGAGGAAAGAACCATCTCTTTTTGTGATTTTTCTATTGAGTTCTTTTATTAAGTTTTAGAGTAGACTGAACCGTTGGCTAGTATATTCTACTAGTTAGAGGGTTCAGATTAATTTAAAACTTTATAAGAACCTAAAGAAATATCTAATCCTACTCAAGACACATTTCTTTTATTTTTTTACAATTTTTATATTTTTAATGTTTTTACAATTTCAGCAAAATGTGGCCTAAATGAATTTGATGCAATGCAACCAAAAGCCTCTAAGTGAGTTCTTTTAGCTAAAAATGAGATAAAAGCATTCAAATACATCCAACAAGCCATATGTAACATATTTGGTCAATAAAATATGAATTTCAACTTTAATTTCCTTCAAATTACAGTTTGGATAGATATATGATGAATATGTAGCTAACATTGACTAAAAACATGTATTACATGCTATTTCAGATTAAATTGAAGCCCAAAACTTGTACATGAATGCTGGTACATGATATTCTAATTAGATTAAATACAAATGTCCACCCAATTATCCCTCAAAACTTAGCTTAATTCCTCATTAATTAGCCTATTCAAACTTACTAGTGCCATTATTTAACAGCCGAACAGCTGCTTCTACTTGTGCAATCAGCAGCTGATGCTGCTACTGCTACTTAGACAGTGATTGAATCAGGCTTTAAAGCCTAATCAGATGCTCTAAAAGATCACCTCAGATCTGAAAAATCAAATCTAAGGGCCATAAAACCTAAAAAAGCCTTCTGATCCATAGATCCCATTGAAAACAAAGAGGAAAAAAAAATCCACTGAATGTTTGAACCAAAACAAGCATTTAAACAGTCATTTAAGAATTGATTATGCTTTAAACTCATCTTAAAATAAGATCTATGCATCAAAATCACCAAAGAACATCTTGGATTCCAAATTTCATCTCAGATCTAGGATGTAAAAATGCATCCCAAAGTTGAGATAAACAATTAAATCTTCATGAAAACTTGTTTCAAAATATGTTAAAAAACTTCTAAAATCTAAGGAAACCAGCTTCAACTCCCAAAAGTCCTTGCAATCCTAATATGATCCCCATCTTACACTATAGGTAGTGTAAGATGTGGATTCACATAAAGCTTTCAAAATCACTTAAACTCAGTTTAGAAGCATTCCAAATCTTGTTTGAAAGGTCTAGGACTCATTCAAAACACGATTAAAGCTCAAAGACAACGAAAAGCCCTAATCTAATCTCTCTTTTACCCCATGGATAGCGTGAAGAAAAAAAATTAGATCTATCACTGAAATCCATTAGAAGCGAACCCCACTGAAATCCTTTAGATTGAAATATAAATCTCACCAAATGAGCATTTGAATCCTTCCTAGAGCCTCAAATTAGTAGAACTAATTTTCCTTGACTCTAACTATCAATGAATAGCAAAATTCACATTAATCATCAAATCGAAGGAAATCATTGAATCACTTCATTCAAAACCATGGGAGGGTCATTATGATTAGGTGGAATGAGTGGAATGACCCACAAATGAAGTTTGGTGCTCAAATCATATTTGAATGCTCAAGAGCATCAGATCTGATTTAATGCCTTGATGGATGGGTGATTGGCGATTCAAATGCAAGGAAAACATTCGGAAACGAGTGTGAGGTGAGGGAGATCAGTGGATCAATATGATAGTGAAAAATCACCTCTCTTATCTAAATTGATCACGGAAGGCGAAATGGATCTAAACTAATATACTCCTAACTAATCTAACAATCAATCAATCAGTTCACTAACTAATTCTACTCCTAGAAAGTAGTAGATCTAATCTATGAAAGTAGGAAATCTATCTATGGGAATTATGGGATTCCTGGGTTGTAGCTGGTCACTATAGCGATGAATGAGGATGAGAAGATCTTCAACTGAGGAATGAGGTCCCTGGATCCACAACAGGCTGCTATGGTGACAACGATGAGGGAGGGAAGCTGCCCCTGTCACAGACAACCAAAAAAGAAGGAAGCTAAGCTGAAGATGTGGATGAATCGATCGGCTCAAGGGGGAAGGGAGTCAATAAAGGACCTAAGACTCGCTTAAGAGCAGTTTATATGGGTGTTGGGGGAGTAATAAGGTCACCGGAGATTAAGATTAGGTGCATAGGGTAGGAACGGTGGATGAGAGAGTGATAGGTGCACAGGAAAGATTAGACCAAATCTCCACCATATGATCAGATCAGGAGGAGGTCACGAAGCTACGCGCAAAGGCACGAGGAGGATGGAGATGGATCCATCGTTGGATCAATGATCCACAAGATGGACGGTGGAGGAAGTCTATGTTCTTTATCGAAGAGTTGAAGAGGAGGGCCTACAGGTGCAGGTCTAGTGGAAGATTTGCAAGGGAGGGCTTTAAGTCGAAGGGGTAGAAAATTTGCAGAACAAACCCATTCGTGATGAGAATCACTTCAAAGCGGTCCCTGGAAGCTACAAATGAGTCCCTACGACTTATTTAAGTGAATAAAGTGTAATGCATGGAGGACCTAAATGTGAAACTCTAAATGCAAGGTCCTAATGATGTCCAAATGCCATGAGATTTTTATTAGAGCTTAATTGAACATATTAAAAGTTAATTTAGCCCTTATTTGCACTTTTGAGCTAAAAAATGTGTTGAATTTGCATTTAGATCATCAATTTGTGTTTATGTATAGAATATCTCATAAATTGACCTAATTATGCATTTTTAACACCAATTAAAAATTTTAGGTTATTTCTGTTAATTCTCACACTTAACCCATTTATCATGTTAATAAAATAGTGTTTAACCTAGTTTCTAGCTTAACTTTGGCATTTTAGCTATAATGAGCCACACATCATCATGTAGTCAGTTGCGATCTTCCGATTAGTCCAATATCCCCATAGTATATCAAGCAATTCATCTACCTACCTTCCCTTTGAAGAATCCAACCATCTTCTTAGTGCAGCAATTATCGTACAATTGATTACTTCCACTTGTCCGTTCGCTTGGGGGTGAGCAATAAGCGTAAAATGCAAGCAGACGTCCTAACTCGTACAAAATTCCTCAAACCTTTTGGAGGCAAACTAGGTACCATTATCAGTGATAATGAATTTTGGACACCTGATGGGAACACCATCATGAGCCCTAACTAGCTCATTTTGACCTAGAAAAGAGAACAAAAGCTCCTACATAACCAAATGAAGGGCCTAACTCAAGGAATAATCAGTCTAAGAGAAAAGCAAGAAACAAAGGGTAAAACTGTAATTTTATCATTGTAGTGTAACAACGGGATTTCTCAGGGGCTAAATATAGGTCAAATGGTCTTAACAAGATAAAAAGTGGGTTGGTTCAATCAGAAAAGGGTTAATGTGAAATATGAGAATTAAATGACTTCTTGTAACCCTAAAATAAATCCACTTAATTTAACAAGGTTCTAGTTAGGATAAAATTCAAATAAACCATCTAAAATTCATGGAAAAATATCCTCTAGGGTTTAGAACCTTCAATTTGACCTTTAGAACCTATTTTGACCTAAATATGGGTCCTAGTCAAATATTTACCCTAAATTGGGTTTTTGTGTAAAATGCCCAGTAAAACATGGTCAAACATAAAATAAAACTTCACCACTGGATTCCTTAGGTCAAAATTAGTTTTACAGCAAAATTTGGACCTAAGGGGAGTTTACCTTGACCTACTTTGCAAAATAATCCAACCTAATTACATTTATGCCCCTGGCTTTTGAAAACCCTTGCAGACACCCCCCTAGCTTCATCGTCGTTCTTTGCAATTAGGTCCCTCCACCATTACAGCAGAGGAATCCTACTCCAGCGAGGATTTAAGGGGGATATCTCCTTGATTCCTCAGAGAATCCCTCTCAAATTTGAAAGGGAGATTCTCTGAGGAATTCCCGTTCATATGAACCCAATCATGAGCTCTGATTTCCACCCAATCTCTCACGCGAACACATGAGAGATTTGGGTATCTCTCAACCTTCCAAGTCCTACGAGGTTGCCTTGCTTGGAAGCTTCCCTTCCAAGCACAAGTCCCTCGGCCTACTACTATAAAAGAGACCCTAGATCCTCCCGATCATTTCAAGCTTGTTTTGACATGAGAATACCCCATCTTCCACTCTTCCCCTCTGGCCAAAAAGCCCAACAAGCTTCGGTGACTCCTTCCTCTTCTTCTCGTCACTCTGCCACCAAACCAGTGCCAAAGTTGCCTCTGCCTCCTTCGTCTGCGTCGTGCCACACCTGTGCCCACGCCTATCTCCCTCTCGTCATCACCGCCTCTCTCTCTCTGGGTCTTCGTCTCTGACGACGGCGCATACGAGCCATCCTCCTCCTCCGCTCCCCCTTTGTCTATCTACTAGCAGATAAGTCCCCTTCCTCTACTCTTTCTTTTCCCTTTATCTATTTTCTAATTTCACGCCTCGACAACCACATATCACGGTCACCTTCTCCGCCTCCGACAGACCACCGGCGAGGTGCTCCAACCATTCCACGCACCCACCCACCTCGCCAACCACCTCGAAAGCATCACCTCATTCCACTGATCATTTTCCCCCTCTCCATTAACCGCCACACCCTCCACTCACTTCCCCCTAACACACGCAACTCCACGACCACAGAACGACCTAGGCACGCACGCCCAGGCCGTCCCGCTCCACGACAACACCCGAGCTACCTTCGTCGTTTCACGGCGAAGCCATCTGAGTGATCTGACAAGGTCGTGAGGCTGTTTTCGTGTCGACAGGTACAAGAGCCCTGCCCGCCATTAAAGCAAGCTTGAAGGAGCTTGCTAGCTTCACAGCAGGCTCGAGAATTCAGGAATTAAGGTCCCAAATGTGGGGTTTCCCTTTGTGAACGACTCACGCCCAGCAATTGGAGGCCAAAGCACCCACAGCCTCTGCGATTGAGTGAAGATCTGCTGCGGGCGCGCGCGAGAAGCGGGTGGGACATTTAGTCCCACCTCGGAAGTCTGTGAGCAAGCGACGCGGGATAAATTGAAAAAGTGCCAGGGGCTTAGCGTCTCCTGACACGGGGTAAGGTCCCACTCGCCCATCACGCCTCATCCACGACACACACCTCTGCAGACCTGGTGCTCGGCCCGACTACCCGCGCACTCCTCGCCCACCACACACGCCAGTGGGCCTGGTTACGGACGCGCTGACCCGACCCATTTACCCGAGAAAGGCTCTGGAAGAGCGAGCCTAAGAGAGAAGACAGAGAGGAGAGTTCACGAGGACGAAAGGGGTTAGGTTTTGCTCTCCAAGGAAGAAGGAAGCCACAGCAACGGCTAAGGTTGAAGTCGCAAAGAAGAAGGAGAAGGGAGCCTCAAAGCCAAAGGAAGAAAGAAGTCTGAAGAAGGCTCGGTTGAAGTCAGAAGCAGAGAAAGAGAAAGAAGAAAGAAGAAGCCAAGGCCATCAATCAGAGGAAAGAAAGAGACAGAAGAAGAAAAGGCCAGAGACGAATTAGAGAATAGAAGAATCAGAGAAGGAAGAAGGAAGAAGAAGAAGAATAGAGAAAGCTCAAGACAAAAAAACAATAAGAGAGATTGAAAAAGCACTATCTGATTTTTACATCCATCTTTATATTTTTGAGCTTCCATATACATTGAGACCATTTTTTTGCTTCATAATTTTGATTGATCATTACATTTTATAAAGTTGAAAGTTGTGTTCTTAGTTTTTAAATCCCAATTTGCTCCCTGTGTTCGACCTCGGATTCATATTTTCCAAGTAATAAACTTTCATTTGTTTTCAAAGCGATTTTGGCTATACTACAATGCATTACTTTAAACCCGATTTCGCTTTCGACAAACATTTTGGCACCGTTGCCGGGGAGCAACGGGAAATTTAGAAACCTTGGTCACAACTTCTGATTCAATTTTCAATACTAACTTGATTTATTTCTTCTATTGTGATTGTTTCAAAGGAGGAAAAGAAGACAGCCTCACAACAACCACACCAGGGGCAGGTAAATTTCTCATTAGCCCACTCTCTTAATCCCCTCAATTCTGAAAAGGAAAAACAAAGAAAAAAAATCAATTTAGGGCTACCTGCTTTCCATATCTAGTTAATCCACCAAAGTTGCCTGATTTTAATTTCAACACATTTTGAATTGTGCATCCATTTAAGGTAACTAGGACTAGCACCTTCTTAATTGAGCCCTAGATACCATCTTGGTGGCAACTAAATTGGACCAATTAGAGCCAACTTAAGGATTCCAATCGAGGATTTTTAGAGACACATCTCCTCTAAGCAAGAATCAAATTTTCGAAAAGAGGTGTGCCTAAGCCTTGATTGAAAAGACTCATCCAAGAGAAACCTAAAAAAAATCGAGCTCTTAAGTCACTTGAACCCTAAAAAGAAAGGACCTAAAAGCTCTCAAAGGACAAAGATGTGAAGTTGACCCCTTGGGTCAACCAACCTTAAAATTAGATCACTTTTTGCACTCAAAATATCTAAAGTTCAAGTGGAACCCTAAGCACCTTGATCTTAATTAAAAGTGGTAGACTTAAGAGGTCAAGGTCCCCATTCTGGTCTACCTGGAATCTCAGTGACAAGAGAGGTCAGGTGGGGGAAACCCTATAACTCGTAGGGATGCTCTACCGTGTATGGGTCTTTGTAGGACTCTCCCTCTCTGGCTGCCTAGGTATTTCTCAGGTGGACGGCTTTTTCTGACTAAGGGGTATCATCCACCCCAAACCTCTATAGTCATCCAAATTTTTTGGGTGTCTCGATTGGGTCCAGCACATTCTAATCTCATCTAATCCTTCAGTACATGTTTGGTAGGAGGTCCTTGAGACCATCCTTAAGACCTCCTTTAGAAATCTACTCCTGCCGAGGCCAAGCCTCGATGCTCGTGTTTGTGTAGCAACCCCACCACATAGACCTCTCCTTTGATTCATCAGAACCAAGTACTCCTTCTATCATGGCACAACCAATTGAAGAAGAGAACAACCTTGAACACCAACTTCAGCGCTTGAATGATCTATTCCATAACTTTGTAAACCCGCCGCAGCGTCCTATGATGCGAGATCACTATAATCCTACTGCGGTGGCGATCGAGCCTCGAGTCCAAATCCCAGCTGGAGGTCCTGATTCTGAACTCAAGCCCAACATGATTCATGCCATTCCAAAATTCCATGGGCTTAACTCCGAGGATCCCTTCCAGCACATCAAACAACTCAAACATCTGGCCCAAACCTTTGGGTCAGATGTACAAAATCAGGATATTCTGAACATGAAGATGTTTTCCTTCTCCCTCATGGACAAAGCTGCTCATTGGTATCAGACTCAAACACGTCCGATCAACACATGGGTTGAACTCCAGTTCGAATTTTTGAAAAAGTTCTTTCCCATTGGCCGGACGAATGCCTTGCGCCACCAGATCACTCACTTCATTCAACAATCGGGAAAACCTCTTCATGAGGCATAGGACCGATTCTTAGATCTCATGCGAAAGTGCCCCCATCACGGAGTTCCTAAATGGGAACAAGTCCAGTCTTTTTATTAGGGACTCCGTGAAGACATTCGATTATTCGTCAATGCAACCTGCGGAGCAAACATCATGGGTCAACACGAAGACACGGTGTGGGAGATTCTCGAGAATATGTGCAAGAACTCCATCAATAATAACTCCATGGAATTATTCGACCAGACGAATGCCCGCGCATCGGCGAATCCTAGGGGAGCACATGAGACGCAGGGCCTGTCTACATCTGTCGACTTGGAACTGATGGCCAGTCGGTTGGATAAGGTCTCTATCATAGAGAAGAAGGTGGACGAGCTGACTCGGCATCTGCAGTGAGCCACCTCTGCGTAAAACTCATTTGCACAGCCACCTCTTGCGAGGAAAACTGTGCAAAACATCTATCACCGATCTTCTTAGTGGATGGACCCGTATCCACCGCCGTCTGACTCCAGGACAGGAGGGACCTCCGATCCAATCTATTCTAGTTGGGGGAACTCTGAACCCTCATACTTTGATTTTCCTAAGGCTCCTCAGATCTACGAGGACCTTAATGCCATCCAAAATGACCCATTCTCCAATACATATAACCCTGGATGGCGGAATCATCCCAACTTCTTGTGGGAGGGAAATACTCAGAATCAAAGACCACTTTATCAACCCCGTCCACAAGCTCCTCGTCCATATCAGCCGCCTCAGCCTCAGTCCAACCCCACCTATCAATCTAGGCCAAACCAAGCAGATCAAATGACTCTTATCTTTCAAACTCTGGCTGACATTCAGAAAACATATACGACAATACAAAAACAGCACAAGGACGAGATCACAAAGGTTCGCAATCAACTCACCCAGATGGCGAATTCCCGCCAACCTGGCACACTCCCTTCGCAACCTCTACCGAATCCAAATAACGTGCCGAACCAGAGGTGCGTTATGAACCCAAATCCAGGCCACGCCCACATGATTTATTAGGCCCCTTTTGTTCCATCACCCGATGGGATGGAAGCTTCGACATCTTACATGGGATTTCAACAGCAGCCACCTATTTTACCAACCCCAAACCAAAACTAGGCAGGACTAAACTCCATAACAACCCGTAGTGGTAAAGCAACTCAAGACCCACCTTATCCAAACCACTCCAAACCTGGTAGTAACTCAAGCCCTAGGATAGTTATCCAGGACACCCCTATCCCAGATCAAGAACTTGGACCTATTCTAGTGGAACCAACTAAGGTTCCATTCCCCGATGCCTTGACCAAGGGAAAGAGGATAACCAAACTTGTGGCTCCTGAGGAGGATCTGATCAACCTCTTTGAACAGGTCCATATAAACATCCCCTTGATCGATGCAATCTGCCACATACCAACTTACGCACAATTTCTAAAAGACGTGTACCCAAGCATAAGCCGCGAACCAAAAGTGGGAGTCCGATCGTACTGTCAGAGCAAGCCAGCTTTATAGTCTTGAGTAAACTCCCATCTAAGGCTAAAGACCCAGGTACTCCCCTAATTTCATGTACTATTGGTGATACCCAATTTGACAGAGACTTATTAGATCTAGGTGCCTCCATAAACCTAATGCCTACATCCTTCCTTAACCACCTTGAAGAATCTGAGCCTAAACCGACAGAGGTGACGTTGCAGTTAGCTGATCGATCCATTAAGTCACCTAAAGGAGTACTCGAGGATGTCATCGTTAGGGTATGGGATTTCTACTTCCCAGTGGATTTTATAGTCTTGGATATGGATGCACCTGACAACCCAAGGGATACACCAATTATACTAGGGAGACCCTTTCTGGCCACTGCTAGGGTCAATATAAACTGTGAGGAGGGCCAATAGAACTGAAATTCAGGAACCAAACACTGACAATTGACATCATTAAGGCCCAACAAGGGATTAATTACGGTGTTATAGAAAAAATATGTAATATCAAAGCCGTGGTTGATGAACTGTACATCGAGGACAACCTGATTATTCCCGATCAACCACCAAAAGATCAAAACTCGCAAACGGAGGAGTCTGTCCCTGATCTAGATACACCCATAACTCCTTCCCTTGCTCCTGACACACACCCTGAACCGCTTGCTACTGCTGATAACCCCGTTCTGGAACTCAAGCCTCTTCCCAACCATATGAAATATGTCTTTTTAGGTTCCAATCAGGCGTTTCCTATGATTATCAACTCTAAACTCACACCTGACTAGGAATCCCGTCTGATTACTGTTCTCCAGCAACATCGTAGAGCTATTGGATGGACTCTCGATGATTTGACTGGCATTAGTCCCTCTTATTGCACACACCGAATCTACACCGAAGAGAGCACACGATCTTCGCGGGAAATGCAGAGACGTTTGAATCCTAATCTGCAGGAGGTCATGAAAAAGGAGACCATTAAGTGGTTAGATGCAGGGATCATCTACCCGATCTCTGACAGTCGATGGGTGAGTCCAATCCAGGTTGTGCCTAAGAAGGCAGGACTCGCCGTCATTACGACTGAAACCGGAGAAGTCATACCGACCCGTGTGGCTAACTTGTGGAGAGTCTGCATTGATTACAGAAGACTCAATTCCTCCACGAAGAAGGATCATTTCCCACTACCGTTTATTGATCAGATCCTCGAGAAACTAACGGAAAATAGGTTCTGCTTTTTGGACGGGTACTCTGGTTAAAACCAAGTGGCAATCCATCCTGAGGACCAAGAAAAGACCACCTTCACCTACCCCTTCGGGACATACGCATTCCGAAGGATGCCGTTCAGTCTCTGCAATGCACCTGTGACTTTTTAGCGGTGCATGCTTACCATATTCTCAGATATGGTAAGTGATTATCTGGAAGTCTTCATGGATGACTTTTCAGTATTCGGAGCATCATTTAACGATTGCCTCCTGCACTTGGTCCAAATCCTCAGGCGGAGCGTTGACGTGAATCTGGTTCTTTCCTAGGAAAAGAGCCATTTAATGGTGCCTGAAGGAATTATAATGGGACATCTTATTTCAGAGAAAGGCATCCAAGTCGATCTAGCCAAGGTGAACTTGATTTCCAAACTCCCTATACCTAGCTCAATCAAGGACATCCAATCTTTTCTGAGGCACGTCAGTTTCTACCGTCGATTTATCCCTGATTTCTCGAAAATCGCGTGCCCCCTGACCACTCTTCTCTCTAAGGATGTACCTTTCGAAATCTCCAAGGAATGCACTCAAGCATTTGAAATCCTCTGTGATCGAGTTACCCAAGCCCCGATTCTACAGTCCCCTGATTGGTCTCAACCCTTTGAGATCATGTGCGATGCATCTGATTTCACTGTACGAGTGGTATTAGGGCAGAAAGTTGACGGGAAACCCATGGTCGTTTACTACGCTAGCAAAACACTTGACGAGGAGTAACTACACGGTTACTGAGAAAGAGTTGTTAGCCGTAGTATTTGCCCTAGAAAAATTCAGATCTTATCTCCTAGGTTCCTGTGTTATCATCTACTTGGATCATGCAGCTGTGAGGCATCTCCTTGCAAAGAAGGACGCGAAACCTCGATTAATTCGCTGGATCTTGCTATTGTAAGAATTTGACCTCGAGATTTGCAACAAAGAGGGAAAACATAACATGGTAGCTGATCACTTGTCCCGCCTTCCTTTTGAGATCATCGATCCTTTCGGACCCATCACGGAACATTTTTCTGATGACCACCTTCTGACTATCAATATAGGGCTTCCATGGTTTACTGATATAGTAAACTATTTAGCATCACATCATATCCCGTCCGATTGGCTGAAGGCCAAGAAGGACAAATTACTTTCCGATGCCAAGTATTACTTTTGGGAAGACCCGTATCTTTTCTGCATCGCTATTGATCAAATAATTAGAAGATGTGTCGCGGAATTGGAAATCCAGGACATACTCTCTTTTTACCATGACCAGGCATGCGGTGGACATTTTTTAGGACATAAAACTGCAGCAAAAGTCCTCCAGTGCAGCTTCTACTAGCCCACAATTTTCAAGGACGTGTACAATCACTATAAGGCATGTACCCGTTGCAAGACCTTGAGCAACATGAGCCATCGTGATATGATGCCTTTACAGCCGATTCTGGTATGTGAAATTTTTGACATTTGGGGGATTGATTTTATGGGACCCTTCCCTATCTCGGACGGCTTCGAGTACATTTTACTCGCTGTTAACTATGTGTCCAAATGGATCGAAGCCATTCCAACCCGAACCAATGATCATAAAGTTATCAAATTCATTCATAAGAATATCTTCTCACGATTTGAGATTCCACGTGCTATAATTTTCGACGGAGGGACCTATTTCACCAACGCTAAGTTCAGGTCACTGATGACCAAATACGGGGTGTCACACTGAATCTCTACTCATTACCACCCCCAAACTAATGGTCTAGCTGAGCTATCAAACCGGGAGATCAAGAAAATCCTCCAGGTTACTGTTCAACCTGATAGGAAGGACTGGTCATCCTAGCTTCCGGAAGCTTTGTGGGCTTATATGACCACCCACAAAATCCAATTAGGTATGTCTCCCTTCAAATTGGTGTATGCGAAGGCATGTCACCTCCCCGTTGAATTGGAGCATAAAACCTATTGGGCAGTACGTAACTGCAACCTAGATCTTTCTAAGGCTGGGACCCATAGAAAGCTTCAAATGAGCGAGATGATGAATTACGCCATGACACGTATGAGAACTCACGAATTTACAAAGAGCAGGTTAAAACCTTTCACGATAAGCACATATCTAGAAAGATCTTCCATCCTGGTCAAAAAGTCCTACTCTTCAATGCCAGACTCAAATTGTTCTCAGGAAAACTGTGATCAAAATGGATCGAATCCTACCTGGTCCGACAAATCCTTGGAAATGGAGCCATTAAGATCAGTCCACACAGCCACGATTCTGAACCTTTCATTGTGAACGGTCAGAGACTCAAACCGTTCATTGACATGACTGATACAAATTTGGCTGAGATATCCTTTACCCTCCATTCTCCCTGAGCTCATTGCGCCCAACCGTTGCGTAAAACTCAGCGCTTAACGGGAGGCAACCCATAATTCTTGAAAAACCCGAAACCTTTCTTGACATTCCTATGCTGAATTCATATTGCACTTTAGGAGTCATCCATTAGAACAGCCGACTCCACCTCAGGTACCCGTACCCGAGTCTAGAAATCGTTCGCAACAGTCACCTCGACCCGTTCACCCACCCAAAACCTGTCCTCATGAATAAACTAAGCTGAATTCGAACCCACCTAATTTACAACGGGGACATTGCAAATCGTAGGCATGGGGGGTATGAAAGTGCAAAACTTCATGAAAACTCATCTCACAAGAAAAGGTTTCAACAAAAAATCACATATCACAAAAAACACCAAAAATTGAAAAAAATCTTCAAAAAGAACAAAAAATTAAGGGGAGAAAATTTTATGAGGCCATACAAACCATAAGGAGAAAATGAGGAGGAAAAGAGCAAAATGACAAAAAAAGAGCACAAAATGAAAAAGAAAAAGAGATAGTCATTAGTAAGAGATTAAGGGATTAACCGAAGTTCTAGACCACATCAAAGAAAAGAGAAAAATATAGGAAAAGTGCTAATGAGACACAAAAAGAGATCAGTGGGAATGCTGATCTTAGACTTTTTGGGCTAGACTCTTAGGCTTAAACACTTAAGTATCCACTAAGATTTGGATAATCCTCAAGAGGTTGGGGAAAATGCAAAGCTTAAGTATTAGGTCTAAGGCTTACGGAGTATTCGGCCTCGTTAACTGACCTTTGGTTTGCGGGACTCGGTAACCTAAGCACCCCAATCCACACACAGTCTGGTTCAGTACGCATAACTATCAAAATCACGCAAAAGCGTTTAAATGTTCTGAAAAAGTTGCCTAGATTAGGAGCGGCCGATTAACACAAGTTGATTTGGATGAGTTCCTGGCGCGGAGAGGAGGGAAATTTCCCTCGAAAATGCGTAACAACATATCGTCTCCTCGGTGCTTGTCTCCTAGGATATTTACATATCCTACTGGGGGCACGTAAGCACCCTACTGGTTCAGATGCCATGGGTGGTATTATCACGAAATGTCGATTGCCAGGGTCTGGATTTAGCTACAAAACACCATGGGTGGGATTATCTCGAAATCTCGAAAGCAAGGGTTGTGGGGGTTGCCATGGGAGAAGCTATCACGAAGCATCGATTGCCAGGGACCTTTGAGGATTGATGATGGGGACGTAGAATCCGATACAGACCGTGTTGAGAAACCAATCCGAAGCTAGAAATAAAAAGAAAAGAGAGAGAAAACTCTCCAAACAAATAAATCCTCTATCTCTCTCTTACAAAAAAAAATGCACTGCAAGTTGAACCGAGGCTAAAATATGTCTCAAGCATGGGTGCTTTAACCGCGAAGTCCAATGAACCTTAGGATAGTTCCTGCGGGCCTTAAAAACCTTTGCGAAGGATCGAGGTTAGAGCTGGTCAGGTCGGGATCTTGGTTGGTACTTGAGTACCTCTAGGCCCACTGTCGTCATTCTAACCTAATCCAAAAGAAAAAGAAAAAGCACTCATCATAATATGTGAAAAGAACTCATGGTCTAGAACAGAAGTTAAAACTTTAAAATTTTGCTAAGGGACTAGCAAAAGCTAGGCATGGGGGTATGATGAGAACGCCATCATGAGTCCTAACTAGCTCATTTTGACATAGAAAAGAAAATAAAAGCTCCTGCATAACCAAATGAAGGGCCTAACTCAAGGAATAATCAGTCTGAGAGAAAAGCAAGAAACAAAGGGTAAAACTGTAATTTCACCATTGCAGTGCAACGATGGGATTTCTCAGGGGATAAACATAGGTCAAATGGTCTTAACAAGATAGAACGTGAGTTGGTTCAATCAGAAAAGGATTAATGTGAAATCTAAGAATTAAATGACTTCTTGTAACCCTAAAACACACCCGCTTAATTTAACAAGGCTCTGGTCAGGATAAAATTCAACCAAACCCTCTAAAATTCATGGAAAAATATCCTCTAGGGTTAGAACCCTCACTTTGGCCTTTAGAACCTATTTTGACCTAAATAGGGATCCTAGTCAAATATTTACCCTAAATTAGATTTTTGTGTAAAATGACCATTAAAACATGGTCAAAACTAAAATCTAACTTCACCATTGGATTCCTTAGGTCCAAATTAGGTTTACACCAAAATTTGGACCTAAGGGGATTCACCTTGACCTACTTTGCAAAATAGTCCAACCCAATTACATTTATACCCCTAGCTTTTGAAAACCCTTGCAGACAACCCCTAGCTTCATCATCATTCTTTGCAATTAGGTCCATCCACCATTACAGTGGAGGAATCCTACTCCGGCAAGGATTCAAGGGGGATATCTCCTTGATTCCTCAGAGAATCCCTCTCAAATTTAAAAGAGAGATTCTCTAAGGAATTCTTGTTCGTATGAAACCAATCACGAGCTCTGATTTCCACCCAATCTCTCATGCGAATACATGAGAGATTTGGGTATCTCTCAACCTTCCAAGTCCGGCGAGGTTGCCGTGCTTGGAAGCATGCCTTCCAAGCACAAGGCCCTCGGCCTACGATTATAAAAGAGACCCTAGATCCTCCCGGTCATTTCAAGCTTGTTTTGGCCTGAGAATACTGGTACGTTCAACTCCTCAACACAGTTAATTAAGCTAATTGAGCTTAATTATGTGTAGAAGAAAGTAACTTAAGTTAACTCGAATTTGTGTCAGTTGAGTAGTATAGGGTCAAGTTAACCTAACATTTTAGATTTTATTACTTTTAACTGGTTGAGTTCAGGTCGTTCACTGGGAGGTATATAGCTTATTCAGAATTCACCAATCTATTTATGCTACTCATAGGAGGTATAATTAAGTTAATTTTAACAACATGAATTTTGCCTAATGATTTAAATTTAAGAAATATGCAAAATTCCATAAGAAAACATATTTACACAAATGATCTTCTTTAATAGCAAGTAAACATGTTAATTTTCTATTTATTTTAAAAAAATTAAGGCAATAGAAAGTTCTACTAATTGAAACATGCCTTATTACAACATTAAAAGTAAAAAGAAATTTAAAATAATGCAAGAAAGTAAAGCATTTATTCTCTTTATCTTCAGCCTCTTTCTCTTCTTCTTCTTTTACCTTTCTCTCTTTCTTCGTTCTTTCTCTTTACTTATTTGTTAATCCTCTCTTAATCCTTTCCTTTTCTTTCTCTTTATTCTTTCTCTTATTTTCTCGAGCTCCTCTTCTTCCTCTTTCTTCTCTTCTTTCTTCTCCTTTCTGCCTTGTCTCTTAGTGCCTGTTCCTTCTCTTACAAACTCTCTTCCTGTCTTCCTTCTCCTTTCTTCTCTTCCTTTGCTTTGCTCTTTCTTCTGCCTTTACCTTAGCATTTTTCCTTACTTTCTTTCTTCAACATTTTTACTTAGCCTTCTAAACCTTTAGTACTTAGCCTTAGCATTTCCGTCTTTCCTTCTTAACCTTTCTTCCTTAGCCTTCTGAATCGGATTGGGTTTTCTTCTTCAACCAAAAATTAGGTTATTTATTGGCGGCTTAGACTTTTCGGGGATACATAGCACCCTTTTCAGGGTGGGACTAGACCCTACTAGGTCCAAGCTTGATTCAATTATTTCAGTTTATTTTCCAGTTCAGAGATTCAAGCCAAACCGACTCACACCTCCCAAGCCTCACACACGCCCTCCCAGGGCCACACATCCGCACGCTGCAAGCGCACACTCGCAGGCACATACGTGCCCACACACACACACACATATGCTCATGCTCAATCGATAACCATGCGCCGAGCACTAAGGACTGAACTGCCTATACAACAAATTCGTTTTATTCCCAGGCGGCCGTTAAGAGCTAACCGATATGGGACTAACATAACCCCTCCCAGAGCAAACTTCAAGTAATGATTTCTCCTAGCTCAAAGCTCCATTCCAAGCAAACAAAAGCTTATTGGAAAGCTCTTGAGTTGCTCTACAAGATTGTAATGTCAATTTAATGTGAATGGGAAGTTTTGCTCTTTGATTTGAAGGGCGAAGTTACAGGTCTGTCTACGGTAAAAATGGCCTGGAAATGGAATTCTCAACTTTAAGTCCTCAAACTAGACTTTCCCTTCCAATTGATGTTCTAAATGGGTTATACAGTTAATTCCGCAGCTGCTGGTGTGGTTACTAAGCTCTCAAGAGCTTCAAGTAGTGAACAGAAGCTCAAAGCTTCTTTGGAAGCTTCAAGAAGTTGAAATCAGACTAGTTTGGGTTCAAAAACAACCCAAACTGGCAGAAATTGAAATCCAATCAAATTAACCATCTAAGCTCACTCAAATCACTTTAAAATCATTCACAGACATCTCAGAATCTATTTAGACTAATCAACACATCAAATTGAATCCAGAATTGAAGAATCAAACTCAGAGTTGACTGGAAAGTCTTGAATTTTGACTTTATGTTTTAAACCTTTTCTCAAGAAATTAAAACCTCAAACAACTTCCTTTCAATCTTAGAAACATGCTCAGACCCTTAATTAGGTGTTTTAACTGAAGATTCTAGGGTTTGAAGATCATCGCCTGAGCTTCTGAAGTGGTTTGTTCATCAGAACAACCCAGAGGTTGTTACACTAATTTAAGGATAGAAATGAGTTCAGTGCACTACACTAAAGCTTTTAGACCTATTAATCGCAACTAACAACTGCCTGTCAGACTTCTCCAACCCTGCCAGAGTTGGAGAAGATGAATACCTATCTCAAGCTCTAGTCATCAAAATCTCAAATAAACAACCTTAGAACAATCAATGATCCTCAAATCATCAATCTGGAGCTTCACACCAAGTTCTACAGGCTGAAAAACAGTTTTGATTCGCCGGAGCTCCGGTGAGTCCAGAAAAAGATAAATTTGTGCACAAAATGAGAAATTAAGCCATCAACGATTTAAAAAGGTTCCTGAGGTCACAAGGAACCTCAGGATCAACTTAATTTCTTCAATTGATCATTAAAATTAAGATTTAACAGTAAATTCCATTTTTAAAGAATCTGAGTTGGTTGAAGCTTAGGACTTGTTTTCCCACTCAATTGAGTGGTCAAAACAGGTCAACAAATGATTGTGACCATAAATATATATATAATTAAGGATTTTAACTACTCCTGAGCCGCCATTAACAGCGAGCTCAGGAGCTTAATTAGATTTAGGCATTTAAGTTATATGTGGTTTTTAATCAAATTATAGCGATGATTGGGATCCTTTAGTGATGAAAAGATGATGGAGGACCCAATGAAGGTTGAGATTAGGTCAACTACTACTGCCATGGACAGCAGAAGTAGTCGGTGGAGGTGGAAATGGTGTAGGTGAATTAATGATTAGATTAGTAATTAATGATGATAGAAATGATCATGGAAGATAGAAGAATGTGGACAGTGATTCAAAAGACGAAATTAATGCTCCTAACAAGCTCAAGGAGCTCGCCGGAGTTGAGGAAGACGAAATCTAATTCTAACATTACGGCTATCTAACCTACCTAACTAACTGACTAAACTAACCTACTCGTACTCCTACTCCTACTCCTAGTCTATTGTTACCTGGACGAAGGGGTTAGAGGATCTCCGTCGATGGCTCATGACGGAGGAGGAAATCAGAGGGTTGTCGAAAGATCTCCAGCGACGGTTGTGAGGTGAAGTAGAGGAGAGCTCCTTAGTCAGCGCTTGTGTCAAGAGACGCGGCTGACTTCGGCGGAGTTCCAGAGCTGATAAAATGGATGGAGGAAGTCAGATAAGGTGGTGGAAGTTTGCCGAAGTTGCGAAGTGAATAGCCTATTGGGTCGGCTCAATGATAGAAGAGGGAAGGGAGCCAACCTACTGGAAATCAGGGGTGTTAGGGGGTGATAAACACCAGTTTATCATCATTTTTATGCTTTAAAACTAACCTAGCTCTTAGGATTTTACTCCGCAAACGGGTTTTTGGGCTGCATTTAGGCATAAATTAGGATAGGCATGCATTGCATTTTTTATTGTCATTTTAATGAGTTTTTGTGAGTGTTAGGGATGTACAGATGCACAGATCCCTAAAACCCTAGCACTCAAGAAGGCAAATGGTGAAGGAGAAGCCCAGACTAGCTGGAACTCAGCCTAATCCAGCTCACCTCAGCTTGATCCAGCTCACCGCAGCTGGAACCTAGCTTACTTGAACTAGGGTTAGCTCATCCCAGCTCCATTCAGCTAATCTCAGCTGGATGGCAGCTCAAGAGAGTTCACCTTAGCTCATCCTAGCTCAAGTCAGCTCAGATCCAGCTCAACTTAGCTGAGTCTAGCTTATCTCAGCTCCCACTAGTCCACAGGGAGCTCTAGTTAGCTCGGCTAAGTTGACAGGAGTTCACCCCAGCTCAGATCCAGCTACATCCAGCTCCACTCAGCTCCAACCAGCTGAAGAAGAATTCATCCCAGCTCAGGAAGCTCAAGTCCAGCTCACAGGGACTCAGCTTAGCTCAACTGAGTTGAGCTAAGCTACCTTAGCTGCCTCAACCAGCTTGATTCTCCCCGGGAGCACCAGACCCAGCTCACCTTAGCTCAGTATGGTAGAAGCTAGCTTACCTTAGCTCGGCTTAGTAGCTAGCAAAGAACTAGCAAGCTAAGCCAGCTAGAATAGCTCCATGCCAGCCTCTTCAGCAGCAGCCAGCTCCAAATTTCAGCTCCAGACTTCTCCTCAGCTCCTCCCTCCAAACCCTAGCTCCAACACCTTCTCCTCTACTCCTCCATTAGCTAAGCTAGCTTAGCTTAGCTTAGCTTAGCTATGCTCCAACTTCCTTGGCTTGTACTACCCCAAAAACCCACCTACCAACTCTACCCAACTAGCTCCACCTAAGCTCCACATGAGCTAACCTACTTGGCACCAACCTAACCTACCCACCACCTCCAAAAGACACCTAAAAGTGGCGCCAAAAACTACCCATAACCACCCCTTAGTGGCGCCACTTTTCCCTCCAAAATCCCCCCTCATCTCCACCACACAATCTCCCTTGAACCCATCTCCACCATCCACCTAACCCCCCTTCTAGAAGACCCCATGTTGGCGCCAACATGGTGGTGTCTCTCCACCACCAAAAGACACCAACACCACCATAACCACCCCCTTTAACACCCCTTGGGTTGGCGCCAACTCACCCTAGCCATAGGATCACCAACCACCCTCATCCTTCCATCCTAGCCCTCCATTTCAAGGGGCACCTTAACCCCCCATCCTATTCTATAAAAAGCCACCACCTACCACCATTTTGGGGCATCCTCCCTTAGTATATTTTCTACCTAAACCACCTATACCTACGGCCAAGAAGAAGGAGTAGAGAAGGAGATTAAAGGGGCACATCACCAGCCCTTTTGGTGCCTTCTTCTCCCCACTCTCTTCAACTTGAGCCACGCCAAGGAGGAGGACTCTCCCACTTCAAGGAGGACGGCCAGGCAAAGGAGAAAAGCTTAGGGTGGACGTCCACCCTTGGAGAGAAACTTAGGGCTTGCCTTGGAGGTCATCACTTTGGCGGAGTACTGCAAGGAAGGAGTTGAAGGATTCTTTTCAAGCTTGGGAGCCACCAACCTTGGAGCAAGAAGCCCTCTTCTTCACCATCTATTTAGAGGATTTGTGTTTTCTTTCTTTATTTCAATTATCTAGTAGTAGAAGCATTCCTCTACTAGGCATTTTTGTTAAACACTTTATCAATTATCTAGTTGCCTTCTTCGCATATCTTGTTTGCATTTCTATTTGCTTATTTTCAGCATTCTTCACTTCCTCTCCCTAATTATTCTAGGCCTCCACTTGCTTAGAGTGAGCTTAGGGAGAGGCTCTACTTGCCACTTTAGAGTAGTTTACTTAATTGGAAGTGTAAACACTTTTCCCGCCATAATTTCGCATGTTGCCTTAGTTCAAAAACAAAAAAAAATGGTATATTGAAAATTACCAAAAGAAAGTTGAGATATATTCCAAGCAAGAGAATCAATTTTGCAACCATATTGCCTCCTTGGACGACCCTAGATACTTCCCTATCTAGGATTATAAATTTAAGAGCGAAAGCGGATTTACGCGTTACAACGACGTATTTTAACAAACCGCGTATTTTCGCTATCACTTTTTGGCGCCGTTGCCGGGGAGGCACGGCTTTGCATTAACTCATTTTCTCTTGCTTGAAGTGGATCTCATCCCCTTCTCTTTCTTTCTTTTGTGTGTGCAGGAACTACAGCGGGAAGGCGGGAATTTGGAAGAGAGAGCTCAAAGGTCCTTTTCTTCCCGCGAAAATTCAGGTTGGTTCCTCTTTCTAGTCACATAATTAATTAAAACTACAAAAATATATTAAACTTGGCTTTCAGGACCCTAAACACTTAAATTAAGTGGAGTAGTGCATTTTAAAATCATTGTTTGCTTGTATGCTTCTTTAGCACCATTCCATTGCAAGTATTGGTGTTCTGTTTTTCGGGTCTAGATTTCTGTCCAGACTTGAAAAATCGATTCCTAACACCACAGGCCTCCTAAAATCATAAAATTTCATATAGTGATTCCCAATTAAGTTTGGAACATCTGTTCCAAATTTCAGATCAATTGGATTTGTATTTAATTTTTAAAAATTCGTGGATTACAGAGGGGTCACACCCTCTAATCTTCCTGTTTTGCTACTGTCCGCGAATTTTTATACTCATCCAATTTTTGTGAAATTTATCTTGTTGGAATCCCTGTGAAATTTTACATATCATATAAAATCATAAAAATTTTCTGAGGTCGGTGGTAATACTGAAAAGTCTATAATACCCACGGGTATTATTTCTGGACTTTGACACCAGTACAATTAAAAATTCAAAACTATTATCAAACAAATTCCTAAAATCTTATAAAAATCTTTTCTGGAATCCTTGTTTGATTTTCTTCAAAGTAGTGGTGTTGTTTGACTTGTTTGGACCACTACTTAATTCTGAAAGCTAAAAATAATTCATTGGTAGTTAAATTTCTGTCTCAGGGATAATTGGTTTAGGGTTTCTTCTTTCTCTTTAGAGACTCAATTAAAAGGAAATATACAATCACACATACAACTTGTCTTTCCTTTGATTGTGAACTTTCAAACTTGTTTGAAAACTTAAAGAGAAAAACCCTAAAATTCATTTAATTAAATCACATCCTAAAAGACAAAAATATAAAAAAATTGTGTGACAACTTGATTTTCATTGGAGCCACTCTCCAATTCCTGCACACACACAAAAAAATCAAATAACAGGGCAACAACCCAATAAACGCCCTCCACATTCCGTGTGCACTATAGAATCCTAGACCTAATTAAAATTTGTAGCAACTTGACCCCTAAGGCTTTATCAACTTAGGCTTGCTATTTAGGTCTTAAGTTTTCTTTAGTTAGTACCAATTCTGTCATCTGTATCTGGTGTTCAGGCTGAGGGGCCGTGTCAAACGACCAGGCGCGGGTTTGTACAAGCACCTGGGGTTTTCCCTGGGAAACGTTTGGGCCCAAACCTCCCCTTAAGCAACTTGGCTAGATTTGTTGATAGAACGGGTATTCACTATTGACTACTTATTTCCTATATAGACCAAGTCTTAGGTTATTATTAGGGAGTCACAATTAAGTTAGGTCTAGTTTTTGTTCGTTTGAATTGCACACTTTCTCTCATCTCCATCTCTTCTCCTCCCCTCCCGTTTCTTCCATTTTGCACGGGCGGCGGTCCAAAACTCCACACTTGGAGGGACCACTTGATTTTGCCTCCCCAAGAAAAGACTTTTCTGCATTCTTCCTCTTCTTTTAAAATGGAAAATAAAAATTGGTCCTCTAACCCACATGCTAATTTTTCTTTCCCCTATTCTTCCACCCAGGAGCTTCTTAATCAGGCCCCTCCACCTAATTTCTACTCTACAATGGCTCAGCTACAAGTTAAGCAACAACAGTTGCATAAGGATTTAACAAACCTGGCCAACCAAGGGAATCCTGCCACACCTGCCCAAGCTCCACACATTCCACATCTCACCCCTTTTAACACCCGCAAGAGAGAAAATCTGCATAAATCCCATGCTGAGTATAATTGTTATTCTGAGGCTTTCTATGGTTCAACAGGGAATTATGTTTATCCCAATCATCACCCCACCCAAAATGTCCCTACCATCCAGGAGAAATTGAAAAATTCCTCTAATGGGGGGGATTATCCGACCCACTCCTGGACCAATTCGGTTCCACACCAACAACAGAACCCGTTTGGAGGGTATGGTTCAAATCAGACTTATCAATCTGGGCAATCTCAAGAAGACATTAATGCCCAGATGATGAAAACCTTGCAGGAGTTACAAAGAAAAACAAAGGAAACAACCCATCTTATTAACAATCTCAATGATCAAATTGGGGATATTCCGACTCAAAGACCTGCAGGACACTCACCATCCCAACCCACACCAAACTTTATTAATCACAGGAACCAACGCCCGAGTGTCTACCAACATCAGAACCACATGATTCGGCCTCCTATTAACCCAATATCACAGCACCTACCCAGTTTCTTTCAACATCAGGCCCCCCTACCTCCTCTCAGTGAACACCAAGCTGCATATGCAGAGACTATGAGGAGTGAGGAAACCACCATGGATTTAAGGCCTTCTCAATCAAATGATGAAACTGATTCTCAACCAATGCAGATTGACCCCCCTAACCTTAATAAGGAAGAAGAAAAAGAAACCCCAAAAACACTTGATTCAAACCCTATTTCCCACTCTAAAAAACTGCAATCCAACAATCCAAAATCAGAGCCCTCTGACCACAATTCTTTGGATTTATTTGAGCAAGTCGAGAGGAATATTCCCTTCCTAGATTCCCCCCATGCCTCTAAAGAATTTACTGCAAAAGGGCATGATCAGAATCTAGAAAGGTTGGTCCTTTCAAAGACAGCCAACTCAGTTTTTCAGAGCAAGCTGCCTTTCACAAAAAAGGACCAGGGCACATCACTTATCTCAATTGTCATAAGTGACACCATTTTTCGTGCCCCTCTCGACTTAGGTACCTCTAGTAATCTCATCCCCCCTGTCTTATTTGAGGAATTTCGATTCAGTGATTTAAAACCTACCAAGGTTCAATTTCAATTAGAAGATCGATCTACCATTCAACCGCGGGGAGTTGTTGAGGATAGTATTATCAAGGTCCGGAATTGTCTATTTCCGGTAAATTTTCTAGTCCTTGACATAGAGGTACCCAAGGCTCTCATTAATGCCATCCTTGGAAGACCTTTTCTGATTATGGCAGCAGCTAATATCAATTCTCATTCTGAGAAAATGAATATAAGTTGCAGTAACCAGACCTTCTCATTAGATTTATTTCAAGCTTCCAAGAGGTCCATTAATCACAAAATTTTTGAGGACACTGATAATAAAATGGAAGCAGTATTTGAAATGTCTATGTTGATCCAATCTCATTCATCTTTGACCACTATTGATCTAGATTTTTTTGATTCTTATTCTAAGGATAGTTATGTGGTCCAAGACTTTCCAGATCAACTAGGGTTTGACTTTCCCCCTTTTCATCTTCCTGAAACATCCACACTAACTTCACACACCCTACATCTCATTGACTCCATTCCCCATCCCTTTCCATTGGACCTATCACTCGACCCACCAGAATCTGGCAATTTACAAGCACTTAAACCATGGCCAGATTCGGGTCACTTTTCCATTTCTCTATTTTATTTTGATCCCTTTATCTTTACCACTCATCTTTTTAGGGATCTTGAGGAAGACACTTTTATTGTGGACATTCAAGTGTCCAATTATTTACATGATTTTCCGTCTTCTGTGCATACCTTCACGCCCGGCTGAATGGCGTAAAAGATAGCACTGGATGGGAGGTAACCCATCATTTTCTTGCTTTCCTTTTTTCTTCTTTTTCCAGGTTTTATTCATCCTAAACCTGACCGTTCTTCACTAAGGTGATTCCTTTTCCCTCCTAATGCATGAGGACATGGCATATCTTAAGCATGGGGGGGTGTTTTTAAATTTTTACGATCGATTTAGGATGTTTAAAACCTAAAAACATGCATTTTTCTTTAATTTATTTCCTGCTTGCATACCCAAAAACAAAAAAAACAAAAAAAAAAATATATATATTGAAAACTTTTTGAGGAAAAATTTTGAAATCAGGACTAAGGTCGAAAAATTCACTTCTGGTACAATGGGATTTAATCTTTAACAAACTAAGGATGAGGATTTGGATCTAATCATTAGAATTCCAGGGTCTATTTTAGACTAGATCAGATATCCTTCTCTAAAATTCCACCTGAACTCATGATAGTTCAGGTGACTTGATCCTATTTTGTAATATGGAAAGTATTTGACTTAGTTTTTGACTCAAAAACTTGCGGTTCTCGAGAAACTTCTTGTGTCAATTTTCACACACAAGCTAACATTTAAAAACAACTAAAAATTTGAAAAACTCCCTTGTTTGGATTTAGTAAAAGTCTGAATCAGGTCATTGGTTTGAGTTCCCACCGTCGAGAAGAAGGAAAATACCTTCTTTGAGGACGCGATGTCAACATGTTACCGCCTCGGCGCTGCTCTATATCTATATTTCATATCTTTAGACGGAGCATTAAAGCGCATTTCAGCAGCTCAAGTGTATTGGACGGTGCTCTACCTATAGCGTCGGAGCAAGAGCTTGAGTTTGCTTGGAGCGCCCATTTTCACCGCATCGTGTTTTGGGGTTGTGAGCTCCTGGGTGGTGTCATGGACAGTGCTATCCCGAAGTACTGGCGCCAGAGCCCCCTCGAGGAATGGTAATGGGAATGATGATACCGACACATCTGTTGTAAGACTAAGCTAAAAATAAGCATGGGGGAGAAAAAAAAAAATAATAATAATAATAATAACATGTCCTTATTAAGGTTGGCTTTTCACAAGCACCGACACAAGGTTTTAAAGGAATTTGCAAGTTGCGAATCAGATTCACGAGCCAGAAAAATCCTAAAAACAAACATTTCAAGTCATCTGAATTAACAAGGGGTTAATTTGTGAATTTTCTGAGGATATATTGATCCCGTTCTATCTAATGGTTGGATCCAAAAACAAATCCTGATGTTTATCTTCAACAAATCCCGTATCTCCTGTGTTTTAATCTACCAAGGTCCCTTAATCTCTTTTTCTCCTCAAAAGTCAAAAAAATTAGATTTCCCAAAAATTCCGTTTTCCAAAAAAAATTAATGTTTTGCTAAGAGACTAGCAAAAGATAAGCATGGGGGTGTGATAAACACCAGTTTATCATCATTTTTATGCTTTAAAACTAACCTAGCTCTTAGGATTTTACTCCACAAACGGGTTTTTGGGCTGCATTTAGGCATAAATTAGGATAGGCATGCATTGCATTTTTTATTGTCATTTTAATGAGTTTTTGTGAGTGTTAGGGATGTACAGATGCACAGATCCCTAAAACCCTAGCACTCAAGAAGGCAAATGGTGAAGGAGAAGCCCAGACTAGCTGGAACTCAGCCTAATCCAGCTCACCTCAGCTTGATCCAGCTCACCTCAGCTTGATCTAGCTCACCGCAGCTGGAACCTAGCTTACTTGAACTAGGGTTAGCTCATCCCAGCTCCATTCAGCTAATCTCAGCTGGATGGCAGCTCAAGAGAGTTCACCTTAGCTCATCCTAGCTCAAGTCAGCTCAGATCCAGCTCAACTTAGCTGAGTCTAGCTCATCTCAGCTCCCACTAGTCCACAGGGAGCTCTAGTTAGCTCGGCTAAGTTGACAGGAGTTCACCCCAGCTCAGATCCAGCTACATCCAGCTCCACTCAGCTCCAACCAGCTGAAGAAGAATTCATCCCAGCTCAGGAAGCTCAAGTCCAGCTCACAGGGACTCAGCTTAGCTCAACTGAGTTGAGCTAAGCTACCTTAGCTGCCTCAACCAGCTTGATTCTCCCCGGGAGCACCAGACCCAGCTCACCTTAGCTCAGTATGGTAGAAGCTAGCTTACCTTAGCTCGGCTTAGTAGCTAGCAAAGAACTAGCAAGCTAAGCCAGCTAGAATAGCTCCATGCCAGCCTCTTCAGCAGCAGCCAGCTCCAAATTTCAGCTCCAGACTTCTCCTCAGCTCCTCCCTCCAAACCCTAGCTCCAACACCTTCTCCTCTACTCCTCCATTAGCTAAGCTAGCTTAGCTTAGCTTAGCTTAGCTATGCTCCAACTTCCTTGGCTTGTACTACCCCAAAAACCCACCTACCAACTCTACCCAACTAGCTCCACCTAAGCTCCACATGAGCTAACCTACTTGGCACCAACCTAACCTACCCACCACCTCCAAAAGACACCTAAAAGTGGCGCCAAAAACTACCCATAACCACCCCTTAGTGGCGCCACTTTTCCCTCCAAAATCCCCCCTCATCTCCACCACACAATCTCCCTTGAACCCATCTCCACCATCCACCTAACCCCCCTTCTAGAAGACCCCATGTTGGCGCCAACATGGTGGTGTCTCTCCACCACCAAAAGACACCAACACCACCATAACCACCCCCTTTAACACCCCTTGGGTTGGCGCCAACTCACCCTAGCCATAGGATCACCAACCACCCTCATCCTTCCATCCTAGCCCTCCATTTCAAGGGGCACCTTAACCCCCCATCCTATTCTATAAAAAGCCACCACCTACCACCATTTTGGGGCATCCTCCCTTAGTATATTTTCTACCTAAACCACCTATACCTACGGCCAAGAAGAAGGAGTAGAGAAGGAGATTAAAGGGGCACATCACCAGCCCTTTTGGTGCCTTCTTCTCCCCACTCTCTTCAACTTGAGCCACGCCAAGGAGGAGGACTCTCCCACTTCAAGGAGGACGGCCAGGCAAAGGAGAAAAGCTTAGGGTGGACGTCCACCCTTGGAGAGAAACTTAGGGCTTGCCTTGGAGGTCATCACTTTGGCGGAGTACTGCAAGGAAGGAGTTGAAGGATTCTTTTCAAGCTTGGGAGCCACCAACCTTGGAGCAAGAAGCCCTCTTCTTCACCATCTATTTAGAGGATTTGTGTTTTCTTTCTTTATTTCAATTATCTAGTAGTAGAAGCATTCCTCTACTAGGCATTTTTGTTAAACACTTTATCAATTATCTAGTTGCCTTCTTCGCATATCTTGTTTGCATTTCTATTTGCTTATTTTCAGCATTCTTCACTTCCTCTCCCTAATTATTCTAGGCCTCCACTTGCTTAGAGTGAGCTTAGGGAGAGGCTCTACTTGCCACTTTAGAGTAGTTTACTTAATTGGAAGTGTAAACACTTTTCCCGCCATAATTTCGCATGTTGCCTTAGTTCAAAAACAAAAAAAAATGGTATATTGAAAATTACCAAAAGAAAGTTGAGATATATTCCAAGCAAGAGAATCAATTTTGCAACCATATTGCCTCCTTGGACGACCCTAGATACTTCCCTATCTAGGATTATAAATTTAAGAGCGAAAGCGGATTTACGCGTTACAACGACGTATTTTAACAAACCGCGTATTTTCGCTATCACTTTTTGGCGCCGTTGCCGGGGAGGCACGGCTTTGCATTAACTCATTTTCTCTTGCTTGAAGTGGATCTCATCCCCTTCTCTTTCTTTCTTTTGTGTGTGCAGGAACTACAGCGGGAAGGCGGGAATTTGGAAGAGAGAGCTCAAAGGTCCTTTTCTTCCCGCGAAAATTCAGGTTGGTTCCTCTTTCTAGTCACATAATTAATTAAAACTACAAAAATATATTAAACTTGGCTTTCAGGACCCTAAACACTTAAATTAAGTGGAGTAGTGCATTTTAAAATCATTGTTTGCTTGTATGCTTCTTTAGCACCATTCCATTGCAAGTATTGGTGTTCTGTTTTTCGGGTCTAGATTTCTGTCCAGACTTGAAAAATCGATTCCTAACACCACAGGCCTCCTAAAATCATAAAATTTCATATAGTGATTCCCAATTAAGTTTGGAACATCTGTTCCAAATTTCAGATCAATTGGATTTGTATTTAATTTTTAAAAATTCGTGGATTACAGAGGGGTCACACCCTCTAATCTTCCTGTTTTGCTACTGTCCGCGAATTTTTATACTCATCCAATTTTTGTGAAATTTATCTTGTTGGAATCCCTGTGAAATTTTACATATCATATAAAATCATAAAAATTTTCTGAGGTCGGTGGTAATACTGAAAAGTCTATAATACCCACGGGTATTATTTCTGGACTTTGACACCAGTACAATTAAAAATTCAAAACTATTATCAAACAAATTCCTAAAATCTTATAAAAATCTTTTCTGGAATCCTTGTTTGATTTTCTTCAAAGTAGTGGTGTTGTTTGACTTGTTTGGACCACTACTTAATTCTGAAAGCTAAAAATAATTCATTGGTAGTTAAATTTCTGTCTCAGGGATAATTGGTTTAGGGTTTCTTCTTTCTCTTTAGAGACTCAATTAAAAGGAAATATACAATCACACATACAACTTGTCTTTCCTTTGATTGTGAACTTTCAAACTTGTTTGAAAACTTAAAGAGAAAAACCCTAAAATTCATTTAATTAAATCACATCCTAAAAGACAAAAATATAAAAAAATTGTGTGACAACTTGATTTTCATTGGAGCCACTCTCCAATTCCTGCACACACACAAAAAAATCAAATAACAGGGCAACAACCCAATAAACGCCCTCCACATTCCGTGTGCACTATAGAATCCTAGACCTAATTAAAATTTGTAGCAACTTGACCCCTAAGGCTTTATCAACTTAGGCTTGCTATTTAGGTCTTAAGTTTTCTTTAGTTAGTACCAATTCTGTCATCTGTATCTGGTGTTCAGGCTGAGGGGCCGTGTCAAACGACCAGGCGCGGGTTTGTACAAGCACCTGGGGTTTTCCCTGGGAAACGTTTGGGCCCAAACCTCCCCTTAAGCAACTTGGCTAGATTTGTTGATAGAACGGGTATTCACTATTGACTACTTATTTCCTATATAGACCAAGTCTTAGGTTATTATTAGGGAGTCACAATTAAGTTAGGTCTAGTTTTTGTTCGTTTGAATTGCACACTTTCTCTCATCTCCATCTCTTCTCCTCCCCTCCCGTTTCTTCCATTTTGCACGGGCGGCGGTCCAAAACTCCACACTTGGAGGGACCACTTGATTTTGCCTCCCCAAGAAAAGACTTTTCTGCATTCTTCCTCTTCTTTTAAAATGGAAAATAAAAATTGGTCCTCTAACCCACATGCTAATTTTTCTTTCCCCTATTCTTCCACCCAGGAGCTTCTTAATCAGGCCCCTCCACCTAATTTCTACTCTACAATGGCTCAGCTACAAGTTAAGCAACAACAGTTGCATAAGGATTTAACAAACCTGGCCAACCAAGGGAATCCTGCCACACCTGCCCAAGCTCCACACATTCCACATCTCACCCCTTTTAACACCCGCAAGAGAGAAAATCTGCATAAATCCCATGCTGAGTATAATTGTTATTCTGAGGCTTTCTATGGTTCAACAGGGAATTATGTTTATCCCAATCATCACCCCACCCAAAATGTCCCTACCATCCAGGAGAAATTGAAAAATTCCTCTAATGGGGGGGATTATCCGACCCACTCCTGGACCAATTCGGTTCCACACCAACAACAGAACCCGTTTGGAGGGTATGGTTCAAATCAGACTTATCAATCTGGGCAATCTCAAGAAGACATTAATGCCCAGATGATGAAAACCTTGCAGGAGTTACAAAGAAAAACAAAGGAAACAACCCATCTTATTAACAATCTCAATGATCAAATTGGGGATATTCCGACTCAAAGACCTGCAGGACACTCACCATCCCAACCCACACCAAACTTTATTAATCACAGGAACCAACGCCCGAGTGTCTACCAACATCAGAACCACATGATTCGGCCTCCTATTAACCCAATATCACAGCACCTACCCAGTTTCTTTCAACATCAGGCCCCCCTACCTCCTCTCAGTGAACACCAAGCTGCATATGCAGAGACTATGAGGAGTGAGGAAACCACCATGGATTTAAGGCCTTCTCAATCAAATGATGAAACTGATTCTCAACCAATGCAGATTGACCCCCCTAACCTTAATAAGGAAGAAGAAAAAGAAACCCCAAAAACACTTGATTCAAACCCTATTTCCCACTCTAAAAAACTGCAATCCAACAATCCAAAATCAGAGCCCTCTGACCACAATTCTTTGGATTTATTTGAGCAAGTCGAGAGGAATATTCCCTTCCTAGATTCCCCCCATGCCTCTAAAGAATTTACTGCAAAAGGGCATGATCAGAATCTAGAAAGGTTGGTCCTTTCAAAGACAGCCAACTCAGTTTTTCAGAGCAAGCTGCCTTTCACAAAAAAGGACCAGGGCACATCACTTATCTCAATTGTCATAAGTGACACCATTTTTCGTGCCCCTCTCGACTTAGGTACCTCTAGTAATCTCATCCCCCCTGTCTTATTTGAGGAATTTCGATTCAGTGATTTAAAACCTACCAAGGTTCAATTTCAATTAGAAGATCGATCTACCATTCAACCGCGGGGAGTTGTTGAGGATAGTATTATCAAGGTCCGGAATTGTCTATTTCCGGTAAATTTTCTAGTCCTTGACATAGAGGTACCCAAGGCTCTCATTAATGCCATCCTTGGAAGACCTTTTCTGATTATGGCAGCAGCTAATATCAATTCTCATTCTGAGAAAATGAATATAAGTTGCAGTAACCAGACCTTCTCATTAGATTTATTTCAAGCTTCCAAGAGGTCCATTAATCACAAAATTTTTGAGGACACTGATAATAAAATGGAAGCAGTATTTGAAATGTCTATGTTGATCCAATCTCATTCATCTTTGACCACTATTGATCTAGATTTTTTTGATTCTTATTCTAAGGATAGTTATGTGGTCCAAGACTTTCCAGATCAACTAGGGTTTGACTTTCCCCCTTTTCATCTTCCTGAAACATCCACACTAACTTCACACACCCTACATCTCATTGACTCCATTCCCCATCCCTTTCCATTGGACCTATCACTCGACCCACCAGAATCTGGCAATTTACAAGCACTTAAACCATGGCCAGATTCGGGTCACTTTTCCATTTCTCTATTTTATTTTGATCCCTTTATCTTTACCACTCATCTTTTTAGGGATCTTGAGGAAGACACTTTTATTGTGGACATTCAAGTGTCCAATTATTTACATGATTTTCCGTCTTCTGTGCATACCTTCACGCCCGGCTGAATGGCGTAAAAGATAGCACTGGATGGGAGGTAACCCATCATTTTCTTGCTTTCCTTTTTTCTTCTTTTTCCAGGTTTTATTCATCCTAAACCTGACCGTTCTTCACTAAGGTGATTCCTTTTCCCTCCTAATGCATGAGGACATGGCATATCTTAAGCATGGGGGGGTGTTTTTAAATTTTTACGATCGATTTAGGATGTTTAAAACCTAAAAACATGCATTTTTCTTTAATTTATTTCCTGCTTGCATACCCAAAAACAAAAAAAACAAAAAAAAAAAATATATATTGAAAACTTTTTGAGGAAAAATTTTGAAATCAGGACTAAGGTCGAAAAATTCACTTCTGGTACAATGGGATTTAATCTTTAACAAACTAAGGATGAGGATTTGGATCTAATCATTAGAATTCCAGGGTCTATTTTAGACTAGATCAGATATCCTTCTCTAAAATTCCACCTGAACTCATGATAGTTCAGGTGACTTGATCCTATTTTGTAATATGGAAAGTATTTGACTTAGTTTTTGACTCAAAAACTTGCGGTTCTCGAGAAACTTCTTGTGTCAATTTTCACACACAAGCTAACATTTAAAAACAACTAAAAATTTGAAAAACTCCCTTGTTTGGATTTAGTAAAAGTCTGAATCAGGTCATTGGTTTGAGTTCCCACCGTCGAGAAGAAGGAAAATACCTTCTTTGAGGACGCGATGTCAACATGTTACCGCCTCGGCGCTGCTCTATATCTATATTTCATATCTTTAGACGGAGCATTAAAGCGCATTTCAGCAGCTCAAGTGTATTGGACGGTGCTCTACCTATAGCGTCGGAGCAAGAGCTTGAGTTTGCTTGGAGCGCCCATTTTCACCGCATCGTGTTTTGGGGTTGTGAGCTCCTGGGTGGTGTCATGGACAGTGCTATCCCGAAGTACTGGCGCCAGAGCCCCCTCGAGGAATGGTAATGGGAATGATGATACCGACACATCTGTTGTAAGACTAAGCTAAAAATAAGCATGGGGGAGAAAAAAAAAAAAAATAATAATAATAATAACATGTCCTTATTAAGGTTGGCTTTTCACAAGCACCGACACAAGGTTTTAAAGGAATTTGCAAGTTGCGAATCAGATTCACGAGCCAGAAAAATCCTAAAAACAAACATTTCAAGTCATCTGAATTAACAAGGGGTTAATTTGTGAATTTTCTGAGGATATATTGATCCCGTTCTATCTAATGGTTGGATCCAAAAACAAATCCTGATGTTTATCTTCAACAAATCCCGTATCTCCTGTGTTTTAATCTACCAAGGTCCCTTAATCTCTTTTTCTCCTCAAAAGTCAAAAAAATTAGATTTCCCAAAAATTCCGTTTTCCAAAAAAAATTAATGTTTTGCTAAGAGACTAGCAAAAGATAAGCATGGGGGTGTGATAAACACCAGTTTATCATCATTTTTATGCTTTAAAACTAACCTGGCTCTTAGGATTTTACTCCGCAAACGGGTTTTTGGGCTGCATTTAGGCATAAATTAGGATAGGCATGCATTGCATTTTTTATTGTCATTTTAATGAGTTTTTGTGAGTGTTAGGGATGTACAGATGCACAGATCCCTAAAACCCTAGCACTCAAGAAGGCAAATGGTGAAGGAGAAGCCCAGACTAGCTGGAACTCAGCCTAATCCAGCTCACCTCAGCTTGATCCAGCTCACCTCAGCTTGATCTAGCTCACCGCAGCTGGAACCTAGCTTACTTGAACTAGGGTTAGCTCATCCCAGCTCCATTCAGCTAATCTCAGCTGGATGGCAGCTCAAGAGAGTTCACCTTAGCTCATCCTAGCTCAAGTCAGCTCAGATCCAGCTCAACTTAGCTGAGTCTAGCTCATCTCAGCTCCCACTAGTCCACAGGGAGCTCTAGTTAGCTCGGCTAAGTTGACAGGAGTTCACCCCAGCTCAGATCCAGCTACATCCAGCTCCACTCAGCTCCAACCAGCTGAAGAAGAATTCATCCCAGCTCAGGAAGCTCAAGTCCAGCTCACAGGGACTCAGCTTAGCTCAACTGAGTTGAGCTAAGCTACCTTAGCTGCCTCAACCAGCTTGATTCTCCCCGGGAGCACCAGACCCAGCTCACCTTAGCTCAGTATGGTAGAAGCTAGCTTACCTTAGCTCGGCTTAGTAGCTAGCAAAGAACTAGCAAGCTAAGCCAGCTAGAATAGCTCCATGCCAGCCTCTTCAGCAGCAGCCAGCTCCAAATTTCAGCTCCAGACTTCTCCTCAGCTCCTCCCTCCAAACCCTAGCTCCAACACCTTCTCCTCTACTCCTCCATTAGCTAAGCTAGCTTAGCTTAGCTTAGCTTAGCTATGCTCCAACTTCCTTGGCTTGTACTACCCCAAAAACCCACCTACCAACTCTACCCAACTAGCTCCACCTAAGCTCCACATGAGCTAACCTACTTGGCACCAACCTAACCTACCCACCACCTCCAAAAGACACCTAAAAGTGGCGCCAAAAACTACCCATAACCACCCCTTAGTGGCGCCACTTTTCCCTCCAAAATCCCCCCTCATCTCCACCACACAATCTCCCTTGAACCCATCTCCACCATCCACCTAACCCCCCTTCTAGAAGACCCCATGTTGGCGCCAACATGGTGGTGTCTCTCCACCACCAAAAGACACCAACACCACCATAACCACCCCCTTTAACACCCCTTGGGTTGGCGCCAACTCACCCTAGCCATAGGATCACCAACCACCCTCATCCTTCCATCCTAGCCCTCCATTTCAAGGGGCACCTTAACCCCCCATCCTATTCTATAAAAAGCCACCACCTACCACCATTTTGGGGCATCCTCCCTTAGTATATTTTCTACCTAAACCACCTATACCTACGGCCAAGAAGAAGGAGTAGAGAAGGAGATTAAAGGGGCACATCACCAGCCCTTTTGGTGCCTTCTTCTCCCCACTCTCTTCAACTTGAGCCACGCCAAGGAGGAGGACTCTCCCACTTCAAGGAGGACGGCCAGGCAAAGGAGAAAAGCTTAGGGTGGACGTCCACCCTTGGAGAGAAACTTAGGGCTTGCCTTGGAGGTCATCACTTTGGCGGAGTACTGCAAGGAAGGAGTTGAAGGATTCTTTTCAAGCTTGGGAGCCACCAACCTTGGAGCAAGAAGCCCTCTTCTTCACCATCTATTTAGAGGATTTGTGTTTTCTTTCTTTATTTCAATTATCTAGTAGTAGAAGCATTCCTCTACTAGGCATTTTTGTTAAACACTTTATCAATTATCTAGTTGCCTTCTTCGCATATCTTGTTTGCATTTCTATTTGCTTATTTTCAGCATTCTTCACTTCCTCTCCCTAATTATTCTAGGCCTCCACTTGCTTAGAGTGAGCTTAGGGAGAGGCTCTACTTGCCACTTTAGAGTAGTTTACTTAATTGGAAGTGTAAACACTTTTCCCGCCATAATTTCGCATGTTGCCTTAGTTCAAAAACAAAAAAAAATGGTATATTGAAAATTACCAAAAGAAAGTTGAGATATATTCCAAGCAAGAGAATCAATTTTGCAACCATATTGCCTCCTTGGACGACCCTAGATACTTCCCTATCTAGGATTATAAATTTAAGAGCGAAAGCGGATTTACGCGTTACAACGACGTATTTTAACAAACCGCGTATTTTCGCTATCACTTTTTGGCGCCGTTGCCGGGGAGGCACGGCTTTGCATTAACTCATTTTCTCTTGCTTGAAGTGGATCTCATCCCCTTCTCTTTCTTTCTTTTGTGTGTGCAGGAACTACAGCGGGAAGGCGGGAATTTGGAAGAGAGAGCTCAAAGGTCCTTTTCTTCCCGCGAAAATTCAGGTTGGTTCCTCTTTCTAGTCACATAATTAATTAAAACTACAAAAATATATTAAACTTGGCTTTCAGGACCCTAAACACTTAAATTAAGTGGAGTAGTGCATTTTAAAATCATTGTTTGCTTGTATGCTTCTTTAGCACCATTCCATTGCAAGTATTGGTGTTCTGTTTTTCGGGTCTAGATTTCTGTCCAGACTTGAAAAATCGATTCCTAACACCACAGGCCTCCTAAAATCATAAAATTTCATATAGTGATTCCCAATTAAGTTTGGAACATCTGTTCCAAATTTCAGATCAATTGGATTTGTATTTAATTTTTAAAAATTCGTGGATTACAGAGGGGTCACACCCTCTAATCTTCCTGTTTTGCTACTGTCCGCGAATTTTTATACTCATCCAATTTTTGTGAAATTTATCTTGTTGGAATCCCTGTGAAATTTTACATATCATATAAAATCATAAAAATTTTCTGAGGTCGGTGGTAATACTGAAAAGTCTATAATACCCACGGGTATTATTTCTGGACTTTGACACCAGTACAATTAAAAATTCAAAACTATTATCAAACAAATTCCTAAAATCTTATAAAAATCTTTTCTGGAATCCTTGTTTGATTTTCTTCAAAGTAGTGGTGTTGTTTGACTTGTTTGGACCACTACTTAATTCTGAAAGCTAAAAATAATTCATTGGTAGTTAAATTTCTGTCTCAGGGATAATTGGTTTAGGGTTTCTTCTTTCTCTTTAGAGACTCAATTAAAAGGAAATATACAATCACACATACAACTTGTCTTTCCTTTGATTGTGAACTTTCAAACTTGTTTGAAAACTTAAAGAGAAAAACCCTAAAATTCATTTAATTAAATCACATCCTAAAAGACAAAAATATAAAAAAATTGTGTGACAACTTGATTTTCATTGGAGCCACTCTCCAATTCCTGCACACACACAAAAAAATCAAATAACAGGGCAACAACCCAATAAACGCCCTCCACATTCCGTGTGCACTATAGAATCCTAGACCTAATTAAAATTTGTAGCAACTTGACCCCTAAGGCTTTATCAACTTAGGCTTGCTATTTAGGTCTTAAGTTTTCTTTAGTTAGTACCAATTCTGTCATCTGTATCTGGTGTTCAGGCTGAGGGGCCGTGTCAAACGACCAGGCGCGGGTTTGTACAAGCACCTGGGGTTTTCCCTGGGAAACGTTTGGGCCCAAACCTCCCCTTAAGCAACTTGGCTAGATTTGTTGATAGAACGGGTATTCACTATTGACTACTTATTTCCTATATAGACCAAGTCTTAGGTTATTATTAGGGAGTCACAATTAAGTTAGGTCTAGTTTTTGTTCGTTTGAATTGCACACTTTCTCTCATCTCCATCTCTTCTCCTCCCCTCCCGTTTCTTCCATTTTGCACGGGCGGCGGTCCAAAACTCCACACTTGGAGGGACCACTTGATTTTGCCTCCCCAAGAAAAGACTTTTCTGCATTCTTCCTCTTCTTTTAAAATGGAAAATAAAAATTGGTCCTCTAACCCACATGCTAATTTTTCTTTCCCCTATTCTTCCACCCAGGAGCTTCTTAATCAGGCCCCTCCACCTAATTTCTACTCTACAATGGCTCAGCTACAAGTTAAGCAACAACAGTTGCATAAGGATTTAACAAACCTGGCCAACCAAGGGAATCCTGCCACACCTGCCCAAGCTCCACACATTCCACATCTCACCCCTTTTAACACCCGCAAGAGAGAAAATCTGCATAAATCCCATGCTGAGTATAATTGTTATTCTGAGGCTTTCTATGGTTCAACAGGGAATTATGTTTATCCCAATCATCACCCCACCCAAAATGTCCCTACCATCCAGGAGAAATTGAAAAATTCCTCTAATGGGGGGGATTATCCGACCCACTCCTGGACCAATTCGGTTCCACACCAACAACAGAACCCGTTTGGAGGGTATGGTTCAAATCAGACTTATCAATCTGGGCAATCTCAAGAAGACATTAATGCCCAGATGATGAAAACCTTGCAGGAGTTACAAAGAAAAACAAAGGAAACAACCCATCTTATTAACAATCTCAATGATCAAATTGGGGATATTCCGACTCAAAGACCTGCAGGACACTCACCATCCCAACCCACACCAAACTTTATTAATCACAGGAACCAACGCCCGAGTGTCTACCAACATCAGAACCACATGATTCGGCCTCCTATTAACCCAATATCACAGCACCTACCCAGTTTCTTTCAACATCAGGCCCCCCTACCTCCTCTCAGTGAACACCAAGCTGCATATGCAGAGACTATGAGGAGTGAGGAAACCACCATGGATTTAAGGCCTTCTCAATCAAATGATGAAACTGATTCTCAACCAATGCAGATTGACCCCCCTAACCTTAATAAGGAAGAAGAAAAAGAAACCCCAAAAACACTTGATTCAAACCCTATTTCCCACTCTAAAAAACTGCAATCCAACAATCCAAAATCAGAGCCCTCTGACCACAATTCTTTGGATTTATTTGAGCAAGTCGAGAGGAATATTCCCTTCCTAGATTCCCCCCATGCCTCTAAAGAATTTACTGCAAAAGGGCATGATCAGAATCTAGAAAGGTTGGTCCTTTCAAAGACAGCCAACTCAGTTTTTCAGAGCAAGCTGCCTTTCACAAAAAAGGACCAGGGCACATCACTTATCTCAATTGTCATAAGTGACACCATTTTTCGTGCCCCTCTCGACTTAGGTACCTCTAGTAATCTCATCCCCCCTGTCTTATTTGAGGAATTTCGATTCAGTGATTTAAAACCTACCAAGGTTCAATTTCAATTAGAAGATCGATCTACCATTCAACCGCGGGGAGTTGTTGAGGATAGTATTATCAAGGTCCGGAATTGTCTATTTCCGGTAAATTTTCTAGTCCTTGACATAGAGGTACCCAAGGCTCTCATTAATGCCATCCTTGGAAGACCTTTTCTGATTATGGCAGCAGCTAATATCAATTCTCATTCTGAGAAAATGAATATAAGTTGCAGTAACCAGACCTTCTCATTAGATTTATTTCAAGCTTCCAAGAGGTCCATTAATCACAAAATTTTTGAGGACACTGATAATAAAATGGAAGCAGTATTTGAAATGTCTATGTTGATCCAATCTCATTCATCTTTGACCACTATTGATCTAGATTTTTTTGATTCTTATTCTAAGGATAGTTATGTGGTCCAAGACTTTCCAGATCAACTAGGGTTTGACTTTCCCCCTTTTCATCTTCCTGAAACATCCACACTAACTTCACACACCCTACATCTCATTGACTCCATTCCCCATCCCTTTCCATTGGACCTATCACTCGACCCACCAGAATCTGGCAATTTACAAGCACTTAAACCATGGCCAGATTCGGGTCACTTTTCCATTTCTCTATTTTATTTTGATCCCTTTATCTTTACCACTCATCTTTTTAGGGATCTTGAGGAAGACACTTTTATTGTGGACATTCAAGTGTCCAATTATTTACATGATTTTCCGTCTTCTGTGCATACCTTCACGCCCGGCTGAATGGCGTAAAAGATAGCACTGGATGGGAGGTAACCCATCATTTTCTTGCTTTCCTTTTTTCTTCTTTTTCCAGGTTTTATTCATCCTAAACCTGACCGTTCTTCACTAAGGTGATTCCTTTTCCCTCCTAATGCATGAGGACATGGCATATCTTAAGCATGGGGGGGTGTTTTTAAATTTTTACGATCGATTTAGGATGTTTAAAACCTAAAAACATGCATTTTTCTTTAATTTATTTCCTGCTTGCATACCCAAAAACAAAAAAAACAAAAAAAAAAAATATATATTGAAAACTTTTTGAGGAAAAATTTTGAAATCAGGACTAAGGTCGAAAAATTCACTTCTGGTACAATGGGATTTAATCTTTAACAAACTAAGGATGAGGATTTGGATCTAATCATTAGAATTCCAGGGTCTATTTTAGACTAGATCAGATATCCTTCTCTAAAATTCCACCTGAACTCATGATAGTTCAGGTGACTTGATCCTATTTTGTAATATGGAAAGTATTTGACTTAGTTTTTGACTCAAAAACTTGCGGTTCTCGAGAAACTTCTTGTGTCAATTTTCACACACAAGCTAACATTTAAAAACAACTAAAAATTTGAAAAACTCCCTTGTTTGGATTTAGTAAAAGTCTGAATCAGGTCATTGGTTTGAGTTCCCACCGTCGAGAAGAAGGAAAATACCTTCTTTGAGGACGCGATGTCAACATGTTACCGCCTCGGCGCTGCTCTATATCTATATTTCATATCTTTAGACGGAGCATTAAAGCGCATTTCAGCAGCTCAAGTGTATTGGACGGTGCTCTACCTATAGCGTCGGAGCAAGAGCTTGAGTTTGCTTGGAGCGCCCATTTTCACCGCATCGTGTTTTGGGGTTGTGAGCTCCTGGGTGGTGTCATGGACAGTGCTATCCCGAAGTACTGGCGCCAGAGCCCCCTCGAGGAATGGTAATGGGAATGATGATACCGACACATCTGTTGTAAGACTAAGCTAAAAATAAGCATGGGGGAGAAAAAAAAAAAAAATAATAATAATAATAACATGTCCTTATTAAGGTTGGCTTTTCACAAGCACCGACACAAGGTTTTAAAGGAATTTGCAAGTTGCGAATCAGATTCACGAGCCAGAAAAATCCTAAAAACAAACATTTCAAGTCATCTGAATTAACAAGGGGTTAATTTGTGAATTTTCTGAGGATATATTGATCCCGTTCTATCTAATGGTTGGATCCAAAAACAAATCCTGATGTTTATCTTCAACAAATCCCGTATCTCCTGTGTTTTAATCTACCAAGGTCCCTTAAT
The DNA here is from genome assembly GCA_037157565.1 of Thalassia testudinum. NCBI lineage: Eukaryota > Viridiplantae > Streptophyta > Magnoliopsida > Alismatales > Hydrocharitaceae > Thalassia > Thalassia testudinum. The sequence goes on along the minus strand of JAZHRO010000040.1, from coordinate 6,985,870 downwards.
CTCTTTTTCTCCTCAAAAGTCAAAAAAATTAGATTTCCCAAAAATTCCGTTTTCCAAAAAAAATTAATGTTTTGCTAAGAGACTAGCAAAAGATAAGCATGGGGGTGTGATAAACACCAGTTTATCATCATTTTTATGCTTTAAAACTAACCTAGCTCTTAGGATTTTACTCCGCAAACGGGTTTTTGGGCTGCATTTAGGCATAAATTAGGATAGGCATGCATTGCATTTTTTATTGTCATTTTAATGAGTTTTTGTGAGTGTTAGGGATGTACAGATGCACAGATCCCTAAAACCCTAGCACTCAAGAAGGCAAATGGTGAAGGAGAAGCCCAGACTAGCTGGAACTCAGCCTAATCCAGCTCACCTCAGCTTGATCCAGCTCACCTCAGCTTGATCTAGCTCACCGCAGCTGGAACCTAGCTTACTTGAACTAGGGTTAGCTCATCCCAGCTCCATTCAGCTAATCTCAGCTGGATGGCAGCTCAAGAGAGTTCACCTTAGCTCATCCTAGCTCAAGTCAGCTCAGATCCAGCTCAACTTAGCTGAGTCTAGCTCATCTCAGCTCCCACTAGTCCACAGGGAGCTCTAGTTAGCTCGGCTAAGTTGACAGGAGTTCACCCCAGCTCAGATCCAGCTACATCCAGCTCCACTCAGCTCCAACCAGCTGAAGAAGAATTCATCCCAGCTCAGGAAGCTCAAGTCCAGCTCACAGGGACTCAGCTTAGCTCAACTGAGTTGAGCTAAGCTACCTTAGCTGCCTCAACCAGCTTGATTCTCCCCGGGAGCACCAGACCCAGCTCACCTTAGCTCAGTATGGTAGAAGCTAGCTTACCTTAGCTCGGCTTAGTAGCTAGCAAAGAACTAGCAAGCTAAGCCAGCTAGAATAGCTCCATGCCAGCCTCTTCAGCAGCAGCCAGCTCCAAATTTCAGCTCCAGACTTCTCCTCAGCTCCTCCCTCCAAACCCTAGCTCCAACACCTGCTCCTCTACTCCTCCATTAGCTAAGCTAGCTTAGCTTAGCTTAGCTTAGCTATGCTCCAACTTCCTTGGCTTGTACTACCCCAAAAACCCACCTACCAACTCTACCCAACTAGCTCCACCTAAGCTCCACATGAGCTAACCTACTTGGCACCAACCTAACCTACCCACCACCTCCAAAAGACACCTAAAAGTGGCGCCAAAAACTACCCATAACCACCCCTTAGTGGCGCCACTTTTCCCTCCAAAATCCCCCCTCATCTCCACCACACAATCTCCCTTGAACCCATCTCCACCATCCACCTAACCCCCCTTCTAGAAGACCCCATGTTGGCGCCAACATGGTGGTGTCTCTCCACCACCAAATGACACCAACACCACCATAACCACCCCCTTTAACACCCCTTGGGTTGGCGCCAACTCACCCTAGCCATAGGATCACCAACCACCCTCATCCTTCCATCCTAGCCCTCCATTTCAAGGGGCACCTTAACCCCCCATCCTATTCTATAAAAAGCCACCACCTACCACCATTTTGGGGCATCCTCCCTTAGTATATTTTCTACCTAAACCACCTATACCTACGGCCAAGAAGAAAGAGTAGAGAAGGAGATTAAAGGGGCACATCACCAGCCCTTTTGGTGCCTTCTTCTCCCCACTCTCTTCAACTTGAGCCACGCCAAGGAGGAGGACTCTCCCACTTCAAGGAGGACGGCCAGGCAAAGGAGAAAAGCTTAGGGTGGACGTCCACCCTTGGAGAGAAACTTAGGGCTTGCCTTGGAGGTCATCACTTTGGCGGAGTACTGCAAGGAAGGAGTTGAAGGATTCTTTTCAAGCTTGGGAGCCACCAACCTTGGAGCAAGAAGCCCTCTTCTTCACCATCTATTTAGAGGATTTGTGTTTTCTTTCTTTATTTCAATTATCTAGTAGTAGAAGCATTCCTCTACTAGGCATTTTTGTTAAACACTTTATCAATTATCTAGTTGCCTTCTTCGCATATCTTGTTTGCATTTCTATTTGCTTATTTTCAGCATTCTTCACTTCCTCTCCCTAATTATTCTAGGCCTCCACTTGCTTAGAGTGAGCTTAGGGAGAGGCTCTACTTGCCACTTTAGAGTAGTTTACTTAATTGGAAGTGTAAACACTTTTCCCGCCATAATTTCGCATGTTGCCTTAGTTCAAAAACAAAAAAAAATGGTATATTGAAAATTACCAAAAGAAAGTTGAGATATATTCCAAGCAAGAGAATCAATTTTGCAACCATATTGCCTCCTTGGACGACCCTAGATACTTCCCTATCTAGGATTATAAATTTAAGAGCGAAAGCGGATTTACGCGTTACAACGACGTATTTTAACAAACCACGTATTTTCGCTATCAGGGGGTATTTATAGTCAACAACAACTAAGAAGGAGGTGGAATCTGGACGCAATTGTGGCTAGGAGGAGGATAACCATCGGCGTCTTCTCTGATGCCGGTGAGGTTATCTCCAACCCTAAATTTGGATATAAGTGTCATCCAGATAGGTGGATGAAAATGGGATGGTGAGCGCAAGCTCCAGGAGCTTGGAGAAGAAGAGATGACGTCGGATTGGTAGTGATCAACCGGTGGCTACACCTTCAGTCGTCAGCCGTTCAGTCAGGTGAAGAAGAGAAGAAGTCCAGGGACCTATTTGTAGTGAATCCTAAGGACCTAAGTGGAAAATAAGGACCCAATTGAAATAGAATGTAAGGACCAAAATGTAAACTCAGGTTTTCAAGGTTTATTTTAATTTAGATCTTTTTCAACTTTTTATATATGATTATTAATAAGGCAATTATTATATTTAGACATTGAATTTACATTTTGACCTTTTTAGATTAATTTATTTAATTAAGTAATATTACTTAAGTTATTACATACTTAGGTATATATTATGCTTAAGTTAGTTAACTCATTAATTAGATAAGTTATTAATAATATTTCAATTCCAATTATTAATTAGATTATTAATAATATAAATTGGATGATACTATAGCATTTTTAACTTATTTTAAGGTCCTTTACTATTTATCCCTTATTTAATAATTAACCCATATATTCACATATTCTTAGCTAGTTAACTAGGAAGACTAGTTAATTTGGGGTAATTAGAGATCATGATGAGCTTCTCATCAAATACCCAATCTTCGTCTCTTCCCCTTCGGCCAAAAAGCCCAACAAGCTCCGGCGACTCCTTCCTCTTCTTCTCGTCGCTCTGCCACCATACCAGTGGTAGAGTTGCCTCTGCCTCATTCGTCCGTGTCGCACCACACCTGCGCCCGCGCCTATCTCCCTCTCGTCGTCACCACCTCTCTCTCTCTGGGTCTTCGTCTTCAGCGATGACACATACGAGCCATCCACCTCCTCCGCTCCCCTTTCGTCTATCTACTTGCAAAAAAGTCCCCTTCCTCTACTCTTTCTTTTCCCCTTATCTATTTCTAATTTCACGCCCCGACAACCACATATCACGGTCACCTTCTCCACCTCCGGCAGACCACCGGTGAGGTGCTCCATCCATTCCACGCACCCACCCACCTCACCAACCACCTCGAAAGCATCACCTCATTCCACTGATAATTTTCCCCCTCTCCGTTAACCACCACACCCACCACTCACTTCCCCCGAACACACCCAACTCCACGGCCATAGAACGACCTAGGCACGCACGCCCAGGCCGTCCCGTGCCACGCCAACACCCGGGATACCTTCGCCATGTCACGGCGAAGCCTTCTGAGTGATCTGACAAGGCCGTGAGGCCATTTTCATGTCGACAGGTACAGGTGCCCTGGCCACCATTAAAGAAAGCTTGAAGGAGCTTGCTAGCTTCACAGCAGGCTTCAGGCTTCAGGAATCAGGGTCCCAGACGTGCGGTTTCCCTTTGCGAACGACTCATGCCCAGCAATTGGAGGCCAAAGCACCTGCAGCCTTTGCGATTGAGTGAAGATTTGCTGCGGGTGCACGCGAGAAGCGGGTGGGACATTTAGTCCCACCTCAAAAGTCTGTGAGCAAGCGATGCGGGATAAATTGAAAAAGTGCCAGGGGCTTAACGCCTCCTGACACAGGGTGAGGTCCCACTCGCCCATCATGCCTCGTCCACGACACACACCTCCGCGGACCTGGTGCTCGACCCGGGCATGCTGACCCAACCCGTTTACCTGAGAAAGGCTCTGGGAGAGGGAGCCTAAGAGAGAAGGCAGAGAGGAGAGTTCGCGGGGAGGGTAGGGGTTAGGTTTTGCTCTCCAAGGAAAAAGAGGGCGAAGCCAAGGAATAAGAGGAAGAAGGAAGCCACAGCAGCAGCTAAGGGTGAAGTCGCAGAGAAGAAGAAGAAGGAAGGAGAAGGGAGCCTCAAAGCCAAAGGAAGAAAGAAGTCTGAAGAAGGCTCGGCTGAAGTCAGAAGGAGAGAAAGAGAAAGAAGAAAGAAGAAAGAAGCCAAGGCCAGCAACCAGAGGAAAGAAAGAGATAGAAGAAGAAAAGGCCAGAGACGAATCAGAGAATAAGAAGAATCAGAGAAGGAAGAAGGAAGAAGAAGAAGAACAGAGAAAGCTCAAGACAGAAAAACAAGAAGAGAGATTGAAAAAGCACTATCTGATTTTTACATCCATCTTTATATTTTTGAGCTTCCATATACATTGAGACCATTTTTTGCTTCATAATTTTGATCGATCATTACATTTTATAAAGTTGAAAGTTGTGTTCTTAGTTTTTAAATCCTAATTTGCTCCCTGTGTTTGATCTCGGATTCATATTTTTCGAGTAATAAACTTTCATTTGTTTTCAAAGTGATTTTGGCAATACTACAACGCATTACTTTAAACCTGATTTCGCTTTCGACAAACAACACCCATAGTGAGCAATAATGCTCTTTCGTACAAATGAAATGACCTTATCAGCTGTTGGACTAGCCATGGCCTCCGCTTCAACCCATTTTGAAAAATAGTCTACTCCCACCAAGATGAAACATCTTTTAGCAGGGGCTAGCAGAAAAAGTCCAATGAAGTCCATTCCCCATTTGACAATGGGGATTGCGGACATAATGGACACCATCTTTTCAAGCGAGAGATGATGGATTGGGGCGAATCTTTGGTACTTATCATATTTGCACACAAACTCTTTGCATTATTGCTTCATGTCAAGCCAAAAATATCATGTCTGAAATAAACGGGCTACAAGGGCTCAGTATCCTTCATGATCGCCACAAATGCCACTGTGGGCTTCTTGAAGTGCTTAAAAGGCCTCCTCTGGGGTGAGGCAGAGTAATAAGGGGGTTGAATAACCTCTCTTATATAGTTTCCCGCCTATTAGCGTATAGCGTGAGGCCTTTAGCTGGAAATCTTTGCGATGAAGCTCCCCGAGAGGTAACTTGGCTGTGTTGAGAAAAGTTATTATTGGAGTCATCCAAGAGTTAGTCGGTTCAATCACAAGTGTTTGTAGAAGGAGCATTGTAGGCTCACTTAATGTATGCAAGAGCATATCGTCCTCTTGCCCTGCAAGAATTACGGAAGCCAGGTGGGCCAGCGCATTTACCAGCGAGTTGTCAGATCGGGGTACCCACTTAACCAAGGCAAACTTAAAATCTAACAAGTCCTCTTTTACTTTTTCTACGTAAAGGCTCATGTTAGGATGTTTATCTTGATATTCACCATTAATATGATAAACTACTAATTGCGAGTCTGCATGAACCTCTAAATATAAAGCCTCCACGGATTTGGCTACCCTGAAGCTAGCTAACAGGGCCTTGTACTCAGCAACATTCCTAAAGGCGAGAAAAGCCAACTTGATAGCATACTTATGAGTAGTGCCATTGGGGGTCATCAGAGCGATCCTAACGTCGGCCCCTGCCGTCATGGAAGACCCATCAACATATAATTTCCACAACAAGGCGGCGGGAGGCCCTGGATTCGTAAACTCTGCCACAAAATCCACCAGGACTTGGCCTTTAAGGGACCTTCGTGGTTGATATTAAATGTCAAATTAAGGTAACTCCATAGCCCATTTCATCTATCGAATTGACCTAGTTGGCCTATAAAGCATTTGGTGCAAGGGGTAATCCGTTAGCACAATTATTATGTAGGCCTGGAAGTATGGGTGTCACTTTCTAGCGATAGCCATTAGGGTGAGGCCGAGTTTCTCAATTACTGTGTATCTTGCTTCTGCCCCTTGGTAAGTTTTGCTAACAAAATACACCGGCTGTTGTATTCTATTGCATTCACATAGTAAGACGGCACTGACGGCAATCATGGAGGTTGCTAGATAAAGGAACAACAATTCCCTGACATTAGGATTTGTGAGAATGGGGGCTTGCTGAAGAGATTTCTTGACCTCCTCGAGGGCCTGTTGGCACTGAGGGGTCCAATGTACTAGCTATAGCCCTTTCCCTTCTTAATACATTCAGAAAAGGGGGTACACTTGTCGAAAGATCGAGACAAGAAGCGGCCTAAGGCCACAATCTTGCCGACTAATGACTTGATTCCCTTCAGATTAGTCGGAGGTGCCAGAGCCATAATCACTTGAATTTTTTCAGGGTTGGTCTCTATCCCACGATTAGAGACCATGAATCCTAGAATTTTCCCAAGGATATGCCAAACGTGCACTTCTTGGGATTCAAGCGGAGTCGAGTGTCCCTCAAGACTTGGAAAACCTCGGCTAAGTTCTCCAAATATTGGGAGCAACTCAAGCCTTTCACAAGCATATTATCAACGTATACTTCAAATGACTTTCCAATTAAATGAGCAAATACCAAATTTACAAGACACTGATAAGTAACTGCAGCATTTTTTAAGCCAAAGGGCATGACTCTATACTGAAATAGACCCCTATCAGATACAAATGAAGTATGGGGCCTATCAGCTTAAGCTTAGCTTATCTAGTGATAACCATTATAACCATCAAGGAAATATGTGTGATTACCCACAGCAGGAATCCCCGAAAACGTTGATCTTTAGTAGGGAAAACTCATCCTTTAGGTAGGCATCATTTACATTTTTGAAGTCCACACACATTCTCCACTTACCATTTGATTTCTTGACCATCACTATATTGGACAGCCAATTCGGGTAAATGGATTGCTCAATGAATCATGCCTCCAATTGCTTTTCCACTTCTGAGGTGGCCACTTGCCATTGTTCCACTGACTTATGCCATCGAGCTTGCTTAACTGCTCAGGAATCCGGCTGGATATTGTGTCGATGCTCGATCAAAGACGGGTCCAATCCTGGCAGGTCATTGGTTGACCATGCAAAAATGTCTGCTTTAGCCTTTAGTAAGAGGAGTAACTCATGGACTTCTAACAGAGACAACTCATCTCTGATTTGGCCCATCTTTTCATTTGTATCAGAGTACAACTGGATAGCCATGATTGAGGAACTAGGCTTTACTTCCTCAGCAGTTGGCTAGATAATGGGTTCTTCCTCCTACTTGGTCTGGACCAGGTTCCTCTTCTTTCCCCATTTATGAGGTTTGGGGGGCCTTCTCTCCATTAAGCGCTCTAACTCAATGCGCAACAACTCTCAGCTAACAGATTGATCCCCATGAGCAATTCCTACTCCACATGGAGAGTGGAAGAATACGAATTGGAAATAAGAAGAGGAGATTGCTCGGAAAGCGTGGGTCGTGGGGCGGCCTATGATGCTGTCAAATGCCACCGCCAAGCTTGCTACAATGAATGTGGTTGTCCGGTTAAGGTGCTTGTCCCCATCACATATTTACACCGGCAAGCTGATCTCTCCTTTTGGCATTACTTTGTGGTTCCCAAAACCAACTACCAGAAGGGTTGGTAGGGATAGATACTCCTCACTAAGACTCAACTGTGTGAGGATCATAAGGAAAAGAACATCCACAGCACTACCTTTGTATATGAGACGAGGCTGTTGCTGTCTAGCAAGGAGGAGAGTTATCAAATGGGGATCCATATGATTAGCCAGATCTTGAAGGGAGGAGAAGAACCTTCAGGCGGCCTGCCTGACGGTACTCCTCTCACCCATTGTAGGGTGGGGTACACCTCTCAAGTGGTCCCAATAGGTGGAGGGGTGGTCTTTGAGCCGATGGCAACATTGACGGTGAAGATCATATCCACTTGTTCTTTGGCTAAGTGTTGTGGACATAATGCCAGCTAGGGAGACGAGACTCCAGCCGCTTGGTTTTTCAAACGTCCCATCCTTATGCCGCCATAACCTGGCGATGGTATTCCACGGGCGGGAGTTCTAGCGAGATCCCTTGTTGGGTCACGGGGATCGTGGATTCCGCTACCTCCAATTCAGGTATGGATATCATGCAGACTCCTCGGAGCTGCTGGAGCTTTTCTCTGTAATACTCATCTAGACCTTCCATAGGTCGCTTGCCTTTATCTTGGCTTCTATTTTGTTTGACAAAATGTGCCAAGTTACCTTGTTGGATTTATGACTCAATTTGGTTGCTCAAATCCCGATAGTCTTTTGTGGCATGCCCCCAGGCTTGATGGTGTTCGCAATAGGGTCCATTCTCTGTCTTCTTCTTTAGAAGCTTTGGTAGGGGAAGCATTTCATTATCAGTTGACCAGATTCCGCTAGCACGTCTACCTGATTCATGGCTAGAGGAGTGTATTTCTCATAAAGATCTCATCTGGGTTGACAGGGGCCATTTGGTTGGCTTTTGTTTGGTCAGTCCCTTAGGTCCAGGAAATTCCCATTCCACTTATGGAAGTGGTTTCCGCCACGGATTGATATTGGTGCCACTTCCATTGAGGCCTTCTTATCATCAGGGGAGCCACAGTCATCGCCATGTCCATCCGCCAGACGGCTACAGGAGCAGAAGGAGTCACCTTGCTCTGTGAACTTTGTAGCACAATCCCATAGTTTTACCGTGTCTCTAGGAGGGAAATCATCAATATCATACCAAAACCTTTGAGTCAGTAATCCGTACTTAAAGTACTGGATAGTGATAGCATCATGCGGTCACTTACACTTAAAATACTGAGTCTTGAACAAATCTAAATGAGATCGGAAAGACTCCTACCTTCTCTGCCAAATTTTCGACAGCCTTTCCGGATTATCCCTGATACGTTGCTACCTGGCAAAATATTGTCAAAATTTGTCGGCTAACTCCTGGAAATAAGTAATTTGGCCCGTCGACAGCTCATTAAACCACTCGTGGGCCATTCCAGATAAATAAGACAGGAATACCCGACATAGTTCTTTGTCCGAACAATCATGGACCAGCATCATTTGCTTATAGCTTCCAACAAAACTGTTAAGTCTGACGTCCCGTTGTATTGAGCTAACACAGACTATTTGAACTTCTCAGGGAGTGAGGCAATCATCACGTCCTCCGTGAAGGGGTACATGGTCACGTATGCCGAAGGTCTCATACCTCTCATTACCCAAGTGACTTGGCAAACAATCTCGAGGATCGAGCCTCCACCACTTATCACCAAGGGATGAGCTCCCGATTGCTCATCCGACTCCCGCAAAGGCGAGAGGGGGGCCTCTAGTGGACCAAGGGGAGCCTCGCCCTTCTGGCTATTGAACTCGAGTTTCATCTTTTCGAGATGTTCGTGCCGGCAAGCATTCTCTTCCTCTACCACGTGACACTATTTTAGCTAGTCATTAATGGGGCTAGAATTTTAGGGCTCTTCTTGCTGGATTTTAGCCCTTTCTCACATCGGCCAGATCTCCTGAAGTTGATCCACCACCAATTGTTGTTTGGCCCTTAACGCCACTAGCTTAGCCTCATATTCGTCCTTATTTGCCTGCATGTCAAGGAGCGCATCCCCCTAATGGTTTTCGTGGTGGGGAGGCAAGCTCAGCTACACCTCTTTGCCTTTGCTTGGCCCAAAGGACTACCGGTGTTTCCTTGATATGGAGACACTAGACTCCACAAGGCCAAGCTTCTCAGAATTAGCACGAGAAGAATGGCATGTAAAGGGAGCCATTGTGAGGTGGATGAGGTTTAAAAATGTAGTATTGTACTCTTCCCACAGACGGCGCCAATTGATCGAGGCCCTTAAAATAAGAACCTTGACTCAAACAAGCAATCACAAGGTGATCGAGGCCCTTAAAATATGAACCTCAACTCAAATAAGCAATTACAAGGTATTCACATAGAGAGTTGATAACCTAGTTCCACTAACAAAGGTATACATCTGGGGGAGGATGATACTATCAAATTTCACTAGTAGTTTTGTAATGCAATCTCTCTTTTGATCCTTTCCTCTCAAAATTGCATGAAAAAATAAAACTTCGCCCATCCTAAGTATTTATAGGATGAGCCTCCTCCGATCACGAGCCTCTATCTATTCCCATGATCTCAAGGCTTGGCTATTAATAGCATTTAATTAGATAATCGTCAGACGATCGTTAGTGCATATGTTGATGGAATGCTTATACGTTTCTTTTTTGGTCAACGCAGTCAATGGACGGTTAGTTGTTTCCTCGATTGGGTAGAACCTGCCTAGCAGTCGAGTAGATGAATCCGGTTAGCAGGTAGTCAGATCCTATTAGATCGCCGGATCTTCCCCAACTGCTGGATCTCTGTATGATGTCAAGTAGGCAAAACCACTGTGATATCGAGTAATTGGATCAACCTGGAAGCTAGGCAATTGGATCCGTGAGGAGATTTTTCTCTCTTCATCAATAATCAAGGCTATGGTTCATCTCTTTTAGCCTCTAGGATGAATCATGCTTGGAATATTCAATTCAAGTTTTCCCCCTATTCCTCCTTCCGACATTGCTTTGTATGATCCCATCACTAGGGATGCAAGTTTTGGTAAACCCGACCTAAACCCAACTCGACCTTAACCTAACTCAACCCGACCTGAAAAGAATGGATAAAACCTGACTCAAACACGACTGGGTTCAGATATGGGTGTTATCCAAAAAACCCCGACTGGGTATGAGTATTGGTATGGATCTATACTCGATTACCCAACCCGAGTACCCGAATAAAATCCCAATTTACTTGAAATATATAAGTTTCTCCCTAAGTCCCTCATTCCCCCTAGCCCTAATGTTCCTCATAACTCCCTCCATGATTTTGAAGGTTGAGAGTACTTTTGAAGCTTCTATTAAATATTTATTTTAGGGATGTGAATCTTTTATTTAAATTGTAGTTGTAATTTATCTTTTTTTATATTGTATATTTTTTGTCTTTGATATATTTCTCTTGAAGGATTCTTTTTGTAATAATTTCAATTGAGATAATAAAATTGGAATATCCCAAGCTCCACACTTGTTAAAAATAAACAATTGATGAATTATTCTTTAGATTTTTTTTTTCTTCTTTAACTCTAATTTGAGTACGATTTGATTGTAAGATCAATTTATAAATAGATATCCGATGGATAAATGGATACCCAATGAGTAGATGGGCATGAGTATGGGTTTGGATCTTTGTACCGATAGCTAAATAGGTATGATATGGATATGTATTTTATAAATAGATATGTTACGAACGCGCGGCTTCAGACGTCTTTTAAGACGTTTGGAGGGTGGCCCAGACATCGGACCAGACGTCTAGAACCCCTTCAAGACGTCTGGGATTCGGTTTCGGCGGCAAGCGTGGTTGCATCTGCGCGCCTGCGCGTGCAGACCTGCGGTCACTTTTTCCCTCTCTCCTGCGGGTGCAGGCTGCCCTCTGTCTCGCTCTCTCTCTCTCTCCCCGCGCGGCTTTAAAAAGCCTCGCCCTCTCCCTCAATCTCATCGCCTCCGCCCCTTCCTCTTCTCCTTCCAGCCAGTGCGAGGGTGAGCGAGCGGCGGCTGTGGCAGCCACGGCGAGTGCGGGAGGAGGTGCTACGCGAGAAGAGGAGGCGCTCAGCCCTGAGGGCGAGCTTGCCGGGGCTGCTAGAGCCGGCCGGCGGGGGAGCAGCAGACGTGGGGTGACGTGGGAGGCCTGCTGCAGCTCGAGCAGTAGGCGGACGAGGCACGGCGCGGCCGGAGGGCGAGTCGCGCTCTGATTCTGGAAGTTTTTCCAGAATCAGACGTCTGGGTTTCCAACCAGACGACGGGGAAGACGTCTGAAGGACTGTCTAGACGTCTGAAAGGTAAGTTATTTTTGTACCTTCTTCCTTTCCTTCAACCGTCCGTACTGAGCACGAGGAATGGGTACGCGCAGGTTCTGAGATTCGCATCCAACGCGAATCAGACGTCTGGCAGTGGTGCCAGACGACTGGAGGGACTTCCAAACATCCGGGGTGACCATCGGACGTCTGGGAACTAGGCCAGATGCCCCCGCAGGCTTCTGGACGTCTGAGAGACCACGCAGGACAAGGTACCATCTGATCCCATTTTTTTAAGACGTCTGGAAGAAGTTCGATTTTGCACTGTTTCGTCGTTTTCGACCCGTTTAGGGCCCGTTCGGAGTCCGTTTTCCGCATTTCGAGTTACGTGTTTTTCGGAATTAAATCCTCTACCCGTCTACAATAGTTGTATACTGTTTTGAGAAACTCCTTATGTTTGATCCTTGTGATAGGACCCCGTTCCGTTGCAGTCTCGGGGGTTGCGGAGGTACGCGGGATTCCCGACCACGCCCCCAATACGCCTATTGTAACCAGTAGAGTGGCTTTTAAGTTTATTAGTATAATCTGTTAAATTATGGAACCATAAATAGAACCTAGGACATTGCATGAATCCTAGGAATGAGAAACTAGAATGAATGGTAGATCCTAGGGTATTACATGAATCGTAGGGCTGGAAAACTAGATTGTATGATAGATCCTAGGGTATGGCATGAATCCTAGGATGGGAAGAACTAGTGAAATATATGAATACTGCAGTCTTGGAAAATGTGGAAAGGAAGTAATAGCTACCTGTAAATTGGTTTAACAGCTGCCTGTTATGAATAAATGAGCATGTCTGAGAATATGGGATGTATGAACGTGAAACTGGAAAGGTGAAACCTGAATGTGCTGAGTTAAAAGAGCTGGAACCCTACGGGGAATTAGGAGTAGAACTCCTGGAAGGTGAATGGGATAGAATTGGGGAAGTGAGCTGGCCCTTGAGTACGGAGTACCAAGGAGAGCGACTGTCCCGCTGTTTAGTGCAGGTCTGGCCACTTTGTACCGACTTGCTGGCCCTCGTGTACACAGTACAGAGGAGAGCTACTAGTGTAGGGCGAGTACTAGCTACCCCACGGGCCCCGGGGTTCTGCTAGCTCACCTACACCGACTTGTTAGGCCCACTGGGCAAACCAGGGTAGTCAGACGAGGGTGCGCGGACTGTGGAGGGGTAAGGCCCCTGTTTGGTTACTGTGGAGGGGTTCGACCCCTGTTACTGAGAGGGCTCTGCCCTGTGCTGGTTCCGTGCTGTGCTTTGGGCGCACCCGTTAACGGAAACGACTGACCGCGTGCCAGTGCGGGTTAGCTACCTGTGCGTTTGTCGCGCGTGCCGTAGTCACCGTTACGCCTGTCCGTGACCTTGGGGTAGTTGACTGAGAGTAGGATCACCACGGGGGACTCTCCCGGCCAAGAGAGCACCACGTGCTACTTCTACTTTTTGGAAAAGACTGCAATCAAGATCGTTCCCACAAGGAACATTAGAGATCAAGTGAAGGATCCGAGAAATAGATAAAATTTGAAATAATAGAAAGACGTAAATAAAGGAAGAAAGAAAATTAAAACAGCTACTGTACACTTTACTGTTTCTTTAGTTTAGCTGCCACTCTACTCAGCGTTTTGCTGACGTGTTACACTCGTTACCTTTCAGGACCAGGTGTTGAGCAGCCAGGGTCAGCGGCTGCAAAGGACGCTGGGCCGAGTAGGGTCCAGTAGAGTTACCACTGTTCTCTTGTACCTCTTTTTGGTTCCACTGTAGTGAGTAGTTCTTGTTACCGCTGTACTTTTCTTTACCTGCAGTTCATATTATGTTATGAATGTTGTTCTACTGTTATGGTGGTATATACTGTAGTGGTTTCTTTCCTTACTGCTGTATTTTCTTACTGTTAGTTATATTCATACTGAATGTGGTTTATTTTACTACTCTTTTGGTTACTTCCTCGTTGGACGACCAGGTCTTGGGATTAGTCGAGTCGATCCGGTTCTCGTGTCTCGTAAGGACTCAGGAATCGGGTCGTTACAAGATACGAGTATGAATTTAATCAAATCTAACCTAAACCCGACCCGTTTGCAACCCTACCTTCACCCATTCAACGTCTCATTTTCCTTTGCTTCGTTGAGATTGCTGAAGGAAAGTTTGGCCCTCGATCGATCACACCTGTGCAAAATTGAATATCGTTGAGCATAGCATCAATTTTTTGCATGATTGGTCGATTGGAAATGCCTTCTTGTTTATTGGACTTTAGTACGAAGAAAAAGAAAATTCCAATAACTACACAAGGGAGAGGAGCATTAGTGGGATCCAAATAAGTCCACCTAAGAGGGTTTACATGGCTTAAGCTCAACAAAAAAGAAAAGAGAGAGAGAGAGAAATAACTTAAGGAAATGTCCTTTCACCCCCACGCACACACGTATATGGATATAAATATATACATGTATACACAGACACACAAACACACACACACACATATATATATATACCTGGCAGTGATAGTGCTGCATCATGACATCCTTGATTGCACATTAATGAAGGGAGCCTTGTTTATTGACCAGATCAGCTTTAGAATTTCCTGAACATGTCACAGGTAGCATCTGCCTCGCCCCCACCTCTCAAAACCACGACATCCAATTTGTTGCTACTAGTTCTGGATCCAGATTAACTTTATGACCCTTGTATTTCTTTGTTTTATATAAATCTATTGCTATGTATGTTAGAAAATGGCTTAAGATACAGCAACTTGTATTAAAAAGGGACATATATGGCTCAATTTGTTTCATTTTCATTTGGATTTTATTTTATTTTGAATATAAGGAGAGTTTTTACAAATAAAACTCTCGTAAATACCTTTTCCTGATCGATGTGGTATCAAACATTATAAACTTCCAACAATTTGTAACTAATAATGCTAGATTTTCCTAGATTTGAAGATTATTTGATGAGAGGAGAATGTTTAGGCCTAGAGGAAGGTTTTAACCCTGGCCTTCAAGATTGGACTTATTTAGGTTCAAAGGCTGAATAGCTATAGTTTTAAGGTATCAGGGATGAGGCAACATACGTCTTTCTTGACATGGGCGATTGGAATCACGACAGTTTTTACAATATTTGAAGCCAACTTCTCGCAATGTGCGTGACAACCAACACTTCAAAACTCCAACCAGATGGAATCTATGGCTCGGAAAAGGTGAGAGTGATGCGTATCGTATTAATCCAAAGCACTACTTGAACCGGAAAAGTGGGACAAATTTTTATGAATAGTGTAAAAAAAAAAGTCAAAATTACAATAGAAGCAATTTTTTTTGTTTGGATCAGATTAGTGGAAGAAGCCACTCATTTCACAAGGAAGGTAGAATAAGCCAATACAGGAACCCTGGGATGGTAACCATCCAGACAAGGGTTAGTGGGTTTAATCCCACAAAGTGATGACCGAAAAAGATTAATAGCTCCCGCGTCCCTCGAATTTGATGGGCAATATCAATGCTTAAGTGGCAGGGAAATATGAAAGATGCAGGAAGATGAGGATTACGATGGCATTATAATATCAAACATGTAAATTCGATTGGTCAAGTATGTCTCGGCCCTTTTCTTCATTGGTCTTATCGTAGGATAACTTCCCCTGGTTATTATTGGCTTTTACTTCAAAGAGTTTCACCCTGGAAAACCCACCTCTCCACCGTTGTAGATAACAATTCAAGATTATGTCCAAGTTTTTTATGAGTTTTTCGGTGCTGTATATCTAAAATATTAGAAGAGATTGACCACTAATACTTATTTGTATTCATCAATCTGATCAATCAATACAGTGTCCCACAAAAAACGAAATGCCCAACCATAGATAGAGTAGAAGTGGAGAGATGTAAATTGGGAAGGGAGAAATTAAGAGGAGAGAGCTTGTGGGGGGGAGATCAAGAGATTGGGGCTGGACGGAGCATAGGGCTGGTTTTATGCAAAATCGGTTGAATGAAAATTTTCTACGAATTGTTGCTAATAACTAAAACCAAACTGCTTTATGTAGGTAGCCGATTTTTCTAGTTTGATTTTTAAGTAGTTCGAAGTAATTTGACTTTAATTATAAACAGTTTTAACTATTATCTGTTGGCATTCCATGTGTAAGAATAGAGTTCACAGTAATTTGCAATATAATAAAAAGAGCTTTAGTGTTTAACGCTCTCCACAGATTTTTTTACTATATATTAATACGAACTAATAGTTAATGTTATATTATGATGTATGAAATTATTTTCTCATTGACACATGTATATGTATTTGAGTGTTAGGGAAATAAAACGGGTTAAGTCTAATTTATTTTGGTATTTGCAAATAGCAAACGAGTAACCATATCAAAAGTATGATTTTTGGAATATAATAAGCTAGTAAACAAATTATTTAGAAAATAATTGATTATCCCGATCCGGTCCAATTCGATTATTACATTTGGTTCAATTTTCTGTTATTTTTTCATAGCCTTACATAGAGCATCCGTGATCAAGAGTTGAGGAAGAATAACATTTATGAGCACCACCTTAATATATAGTACAGAAGGTATTATAGACAAGTTATACTAAATATAGATTTTGAAAGGTCTAAAAAACCTATAAAAGGTACAAAAATTCAGGTGCATACACATGTCCAAAAAGAATCCATAGTTATATCACTAGGTTTTCTTGGGTTGTTATCAATGCTTTACCCATCGGATTTTCCAGCCAGTCATATCGATGCATGATTTAAACATCGATTCCAACATGCTTAATATGGTTATACGGATCTTCCCCAGGAATGTTGAAATCAAAACATATAAAATATTTAAAAGTAACAATTATGTCTAATAAAATTTGAAATAGATCTCATTTCGTTACAAGTAAGATCATGAAAATAGATATTAGGTATATTTCATTAAACATGTTCAACAGATGAAAATAGAATCATGACATAAGCATATAAAAAAAATAGAGATGAAATTAAAATATAATACAATCAAAACATTCAAGGAATAACTTTTCTTGAGAAGATTCACCTTTACAATACCAGTGCAACAAGTTTAGTAATCTACTCTCAAGATATGACAATCACACCACCACCAAAGGTGTACTTCGATTGCCATCGTCCTAAACAATCACCTTAGGAGAATAGTAGTCGTGACTGTTTGAATGATCAAAACTCTGTATCAATCGATCAAAATTAGTAATTGATTGATCAAATACCCTTATTATACATTGCACAAATTGATTGATTATAATGAGAATTGATCGATCAATCTACATCCGTGTACAAAGAAAAAGAGAGTGATGGGAAGAGAAATTACATACATTCCTAAATTTAATGTTGGATTAATTAACCAATTAATTAAATAATCAATCCAAGAATCATAAACTTTTTTTGTGTAGAAAAAGTCCAAGCTCCAAATTTATGCTTAGCCGAGTTGAGCAAGGGCAGGCATACATATATGATCCTCAACGTCACCTTTTGCTCTTTGTAATATGTCACATAAGGTAAAAGTCATTTTATATCTACTAAAAGATTTATCTACTGTTAATGTAGTATTAAAATTTTTTATCAAACCTCTTTAATTTTAACATGAATTTCTAATATAACCATCCTCTAATTACATCCGGGTTGATGTAATAAGACTCTAAAATAAAAAAATATCTTATATTATAATTATATTTACTTTGACATGATTATAGAACAGCGAGAAAGAATTATCATTAAACTAACGAAGACCATAAATAAAGCTCCAGATTGTTTTAAAAAGTTTGCAAATGCAGGTAAATGAAAGGAGATAAAGTGGAAAATGTGATGAGAAAAAGGTGGATCTTGAAACAATTCGTGGTGAAGGGAAGTTAAGAATGAAAGTGATGAGAAAAGGTTGAGAGAGGAGGGTGACAGTTGGTAGAAACATTACGGAGAGAAATGAGTAGCTTGCGTAACGTATGCTACTCAAACTGAAGATAGTGACTTTTTGGATTATAACAGATGAAGAATGAGGGAATCGTCCAAAATTGACAGGTGGCAACTGTAATCTCTCTTTTGGTATAGAGTATATAGATAGTCAAATTAGATTACGCCATCAAACTAATTTTATCGTGAAATGAGTACACCGAAAAAAGTAATGATGTTCTCTCATCTCACTACTTATATTTAATAACAAAACTTATCAAAGACGCCGTGATGTCTAGATTCTATGGCAAAATTGAAGCACTTTAGGCCGAAGAAAAGATCGGATTGGGGAAAGGGGATTTAGACACGAAAATACCGTGAGCCGAAGAAAAAGCCGAGAGCGGAGGATAGGACTTTAGGCTGGAGGTAAAGTAAACTCTTGAAAGTCATGACGTTCTGAAATGATGGCATAAGTGATGGGTCAGTGAGACATATATATATATATATATATATATATATATATATATATATATATAAAATGATTAAGTTGATATGTTGTTGTTAATTTATGTTTTTATTACATTTATTTGGTATGTTTTGATCTGTGCTAAGAGTAGATTTATTTGGTAAATGTGATCGACAAGAACTAGACGTGACGAGTGAAAGTAACTTTTTAAGAATAGATGTGATGACTGATGGCAGATTTGATAAGGGGAAGGTGTCAAGGATAACTCTTCTTTGCTGTTGACATAATGTAATATTTATGGAGTCCAACGTTTCACTTTAAGCTGACGCAGGCGAGATCAGGGGATATGCATCAGAAAGACATCGAGACTTGCGTCACCGTTAATAAGAGCTGGCATAAATCGGATGGACAACATCATGCATTTGATGTGCAACCTAGCAAGTGTACGCAATTTTGGCTAATTACAAGTCAGGTTGACAAGCAATCTACTTAGAATAGCTAATTAACCAAAATAACGATAAAACACAAGCAAATTCTACTTAGAATGGATCATTTTTCTCTAATTAAATTCCAAATAAAGAGATCAGTAGATATGCAGTTTCATGGGGACAGTCAAACCATAAACTACACCTTTAGAAGGAATTTAGCTCAACACGTTTAACTCGACATACAGCCCCAAGTCTACATACAGCCCCAATGTCAAACCACAAACTACTCCTTTATAACTCCGTAGTTTGCCATGGATGTTCCACATGCTAAACAACTAAAAGCAAAAGCATCCAGGAGACCCGTCAGCAATGGACTTCTAGGATTTAGATTGTGGAATCATTTCGTACATGAAGCATCAAAATTCCTCTCTTTGACAACTATATTAACTTTACAAATTACAAGAAACGAACCATATTTATTACAATGGACAAACTCTACATCATTTAAGGAATATCTGGAGAAACTATTATACAAAAGAATTGAATCTGGAATGCAGCTTCTCGAAGACCATTGGATATATTTAGCCAATTGCATCTGTCGTCCCTGATTTCATCGATGTGTGTACTTAAGTGATATCAGCAGCCGCATGCCGATCAGCCGAAGCCATGGAAGCCAGAAGATTTGAAAGAGACCATAGGCAGCCTTCTTACAGCAAGGATCCCACCAACAAGGGCACAAATGGCAGCCAGGACAAAGGCTGGGATGTTCCCTCCTCCAAACATTTCATCCCACGGACCAGCACCAAGGGAAACTACCATCTGCACCCACAAGAGCACGTTAATGAGGGAAAATATGATTGGCAAGAAGCCATATATTTCTCATCAAACGGCAGTAATCGACAAACCCATTTTAGACATTGATTTTGTCAGGGTTACTTTACCACATAGATTAAAGGGAAAAACAAAATTGACGGCAAAATTTTAGGTCAAGAGACTAAGCTGTAGGTTCACTAATATTTTTTTCTAGAACTTTTGGAAAATCTACATCTTTTCCGAGCAAAAATATAAGTTAACAATGACAACGCTAAACTGGGGAATGGACCCACATATAAGCATATCAGTCAATCATGTCTCGTGCATGAGTAACATGCATATCCAGTATTAGGACACAACAGTCCTGCAAAGTAAAAATTTAGGAACATTTCCTCCAATGAAAATCTCTATTTCTTAGTCTGTCCAAATTGTTACATTTTTAAAGGAACTTTTAATATTATTCAAATGCCATAAAATAATTCATGTTCACATAATTGTCTTAAAATAATTCACTCCATTTGTATAAATGCTAATTTCCATGTTAATCCTCATATCAATGTCACGTTATGTTGGGTCATTTTATTATTTTTTATTTATTGTTGAACCCTATATTTTTCCCACACCTCTCTATATAAAGAGATGTAAAGTTGGCTTAGTGAAATAAAATATTTTATTTTCTTCAACTTGGTATCAGAGTTAAGTTGAAGACACCACCAAGAAAACCTTAACACTACCACCAAACCCCACCTTCTCCACCGCCGCCACCAACACAGCCAGTCAGCAGCAGCGTTACCATCGTTGACCAACAGCAGTAGCCAACCAACAGCAACAGGGCCATCGGCATCCGTCGGTCTCTCTCCTCTTTCTCGCGCTCTCTCTCATTGTTGATCTCTGTCCGATGGTAGGGGGAGGGCAATCCCACCCGGTTCCAACTGCTACAGGCCCTAACAAGGTCCTTGGTTTGTGTTTGAGAGAGTTCTAAAGCCAAGGGCCTTCCAGAAGAAGTATTAATGCATCACTAGTGCTATGGTATGATATATTCAGATCTTTGGACTATTTTTGGGGTATATATTCCCCTATTTTGATGATCTTTCAAGGTGTGTATTCCCCGTTGAAGTGTTGACGGAGTTTAGAATCGCATGTGTGCGGATCACGAGATGTGCATTCCCCTTTTAATTCAGTCTTGGTGTGTGTATTCCCCTCTGTGATATCAAAATTAGTATTGTACATGTTGAAGGTTTGGGGTGTGTATTCCCTCATATAGCATCAAAATCAGATCTGCAGGTATTGAAGAAAAACCATATCTGGGTAGTGTGGTTTTGTAGAGCAACTTCTCCTGATTCAGAGATTGTGCTGGGAACTGTCGTGGGTGACTTTTCTACAACCACTGGTGTGACGTGATTGATTTGACTCAGGTGCTTCCAATAATTTATCTAGCAATCCATAGTGTTTTGGGCATATTCAATCCATTTCACGAGGTCGCACTATGCTGGTGGCTGACGAGCGGCATGCCCCTATTGATGATTAGGGCGCAGTTACAGTTATCCCATCTATGCAGCTTAACCATGTCTTGTTTGTTCCAAACTTGTCCATGAATTTGCTTTCTGTTAGTGAAATCATCAAGCAAATGGACTGTCATATCATCTTTAATGAGCTTAGATGCACTTTCCAAGATCGAATAATAGGGAAGATTATTGGTAGTGGATATGAAGGAAGTGTTTACCAACTTGTTCAGGACCCTATAGCTGCAACTTGTCAGATTAGCTCTGCTTCAAGGAGTGTTTTACAGTGGCATAAACGGTTGGGTCATCCATCTTTGGATAAACTATGCAAACTTATTCCACATTTGTCCTCAACCACACAGTTTTCTTGTGATGCATGTCAACTTAAGAAGCACTATAGGTCTTCCTTCCCATCTGCTACTAGACCACACATGTCTTCATGATTTCAGTTTATGCATCTTGACGTCTGGGGTCCCAACAGGATTCCTGATAGACAAGGAATCATTATTATTTGATTGTGGTTGATGATTTCTCCCGATTGTCTTAGTTATTCCTTATGAAGAATAAATCTGAAGTAGGTCCTCTTATTGAGAAGTTTGTGTTAATAATAAAGAATCAATTTAAAGTCTGCATCAAGGTAGCCAAATCGGATAATGCATTGGAGTTTTATACCTGCCAGTTGGCAAATTTCTATGATTTGCATGGTATCATTCATCAAACTTCTTATCCCCACACCTCTCAACAAAATGGGGTTGCAGAGAGAAAGCACAAGCATATTCTTGATATGGCCAAAACTCTTATTCAGAATAATGTGCCACATACTTACTAGAGAGAGTTCTCACAGCTTGCTATCTCATTAATAGACTGCCCTCAGTTATTCGTAAGCAGGTACCATGGCTGGTGTTATATTTAGGTGCAAAATTGTTTGGTATTCCACCCAAGACATTTAGGTGCGTGGCTTTTGCTATCTTCTTAGACCTGGTCGAGATAAATTAGTACCTAGAGCGGTCAAAAGTGTTTCTTGGCTACTCTCGTACTCAGAAGGGGTACCGGTGTTTTGATCATCTACGCTACATTAGTGCAGATGTTACCTTTCATAGAGTTGTACCCTACTTTTCTGTTGCTACCAGACAAGTGCAAGGTATGCCAGAGTATGCTCCTATGCCAATTGCTCCTGTATCATTTAGTGTTCTCAACTAGTAGCAATTCTCCTTTTTCTACTTGGCCATCTACCAGCACATTCAGGCCTATACCAGCAAATCAGAGCACATTTAAGGGTCACACTTATCAGTTGCCAGTTTCTTAGAAGGCAAAGCCACCCCCTTCTATTCCACAGTCTCCTCCAGTTAGTGTTGAGAACCTAGAGGCTACTTCTCAAGACATTCCTTCAGATACAGTGTCCAATACAGTGGATCTCATCAGTACAGTGTCAACAGAAGTGGAGAATGAGACCACTAACAGTGCTTCTCCTATCGACGTTTCTCCAAGTTCTATCTCATGAGTACTGATGATGATAAACCTATTGCTATTAGAAAGGCCCCTCGATCATGTGCCCATTACCATGTGGCCAGGAGTGCAATCTCCATTGATTCTCTGAGTGCTGAGTTTCATGCATTAACAGCTATTGTTTCTAGATCTGAGATACCTACTTCATATCAGTAAACTCTTGTGAACCCACACTGGAGATCTGTCATGTAAGAGGAAATGTTTGCTCTACGTGATAGAGGGACCTAGGAGTTTACTCCGTTACCTACTGGTGCACATTTGGTTGGTGCTAGGTAGGTCTTTACCCTGAAATACAATCCCGGTGGATCTATTTTAAGGTATAAGGAACATTTTGTGGTCAAAGGATTTACTGAAACCTATAGGGTAGATCTCTTTGATACTTTTTCCCCTTTGGCACGTCTTTCCGCTGTATTATTATTTCTGTTGCAACACACTATGGATGGTCATTGCATTAACTGGATGTCAAGAATGCTTTTTTTTATGATGACCTTCAGAAAGAAATATACATGCAGCAATCTCCTGATTTTGAGGTTCAAGGGGAATGTACTTGCAGCCTACGAAAGACCATTTATGGCCTTAAGTAGAGCCCCCGAGCCTAATTTCAACGTTTGTCAAAGACGTTGACAGTTGTTGAGTTGCAATGGGCCTCGTCTAATCATTCCTTGTTTATGAGGAAGACCAGTGGTGGTGTTGTAGCTCACAAGAGATGACATGACTAGTACTTCTCAAGTGAAAGAGTATTTAACACAGGAGTTTGTTATGAAGGACCTTGGAAAGCTCTAGTATTTCCTTGGTATTGAGATTGCTACGAGTAAGCTAGGTATTGTTATGTCTCAGAAAAAATATACTTTAAACATTCTCTAGAAGGCAGGCATGCTTGGATCTAAGGGTGTTAATATCCTTATGGATCCAAAGGTTCATCTATTTGATGACTCAGCAAAGTTGATGGATAAGAAAGCTTACAAACAGCTGGTAAGGAAGTTACTATATTTAACCATTATTAGACCAGATATTAATCTTACAATGGGAAAACTGAGTCAATTTTTGGACAAACCTACCGATGATCATTGGCAAACAATGATGCAGGTGTTGAGATACATCAAAAAGTGTCCAAGTCGAGGTCTCTTGCTCCAGAAAAAAACTCTTATATGTATTATTATTTATTCAGATGCAGATTATGCAGGTGATGTTAGGGACAAATACAGGTTTTTGTACATTTGTAGCAAGGAATCTGGTGACTTACAGGAGCAAGAAGCAAAATGCGGTGTCACACTCAAGTGCTAAATTAGAATACAGACCATGGCACATATAGCAGCTGCAATGAAATGAATACAGTCTTTGTTGCGAGACCTTCATATTATTATTGAGCCTATGGAGATGTATTGTGACAACAGAACTGCGACTTACATTACTAATAATCCCATATTCCATGAAAGAACTAAACATGTGGAAGTGAATTGTCATTATACAAGGAGCCTAATTCAACAAGGTCTACTTCGTACTACTTGCCTTACCCCATCAGAACAAACTACAGATATGTTCACTAAGCTATTATCTCGTCCTATATTTGAGAAGTGTAGGAACAAGCTGAGCATGATCGATATATATGATCCAGCTTGAGAGGAAGTATTACGTTATATTGAGGGTCTTTTTTTTATTTTTTATTTATTGTTGGACCCTTGTTATATTATTCCCTCACCTCTCTATATAAAGAGGTATAGGACCGACTTAGTAAAATAAGAAAAAATCTAATCCATTCATTCACGCTTTTACATTCGCATCGATATGGGGATTGACATAATTCAAATTTCATGTTGATTGACACGGAAATTAGCATTTATGTAAATATGAATGTCATGAGATCGAAGTAATTTTGAAAGTTTTTTATGACATTTACGTAAAAGCCTCATTTTTAAAATATTGTACCCTGCCGCTGCTGGGCTAAAAAGAGTTTGAAGTTTCATCCAAAGCTAAAAGCAGTATCCTAACCATAGCCAAATGTAATTTCAACACCAACATTTCTAATGCTCAAGCACTTCAATTTTAAATAATTTGGAAAGTGAAGAACTTCGGTACCTGGGGTACGACTATTCCAAGGTTCAGAACTCCAGTAGCCAGCCCTGAATGTAACAAATCCAACAAGACAAAAATTAAATGGTAAGAACAATGGAGGTGCCATTGGTGCCAGGGATTAGAACAAAAAAGGAGAGAACACCAACCTTGACCACCACCTGTGCCAGCAGCCAATTCTGCTGTCATGGAAAATGGGACGCTGTAGGTAACCTGAACCAAGAACAAAAGGCTAAGAATAACTTCAACTTTTAGCACTCTTTCAAAAAAAAAAAAAAACGAAGGATTCAACTCTAGCAATTTGAAGCATAGGTAATTTCATCTCAAGCTGAAAAGCTTACAGAGAGAGGAACCCCAAGAACAGCAAACAAAACCAATGATGCCATTTCAATTCCAGAACTCTGTCCACTTTTCTCTGATAATAGACTTATGACAGCAGTTGCAAGCATGCAAGCAAAAATGATGAAGTTGCTTAGTCCCCAAACCAGCCTTGCACCCAACTTTTTGCATATTGGTTCCACAAGGAAAGAACTAAACAAAAGAATAACCTAATCAGAGATAATTGTGTCAGTACTTGCGCACAGAAGAAGCAGCCTAACGGTGTCATTTTGATGACACAGGAACAAAGAGAAACTTCATGGGTGATTGAAGTAAAAAATTTACTGCATTAGCTTCAAATATGAAAAGAAGTTATTCTCGAGTTCTTACTGAATTCAATAGCAAACCAAATGCACCTTCTCTAACCCCTCGGTGGTATTGATCCACCTCTGTAGTTGTTCCATTTGGATTCCCATGGTATACTTCCCGACCCATCCAATCAGTGTCAAATAGGAAAAAGGGAAACCATGCAAGCTGTTTGCAATAAAATTTATTAGAACTTATTCCAAAGAAGGCCTTGAAAGACAAAATGAATGATGCAATGTAAATTCAGGGATGTATTTCACAGGGGAATATCCCCTTACTTATCCAGCCCAGAATAGATAAAAGATACAAGGTTAAGTGGGAGTCCCCCAACCGAACAAGTTTTGCAAGTGACATTAAAGATCCATTTGCTATTTAAAAAAATTCATCACAACCACCTTGAGAACAATAACTGTCACTCATTTGATAAGGATTCTCCTTAATATCATGTCCATGTCAAAACTCTGCTTCCAACTTCAGACATCAAAAATAGCACTTCTGCTGCAATAACGATTATCTTATGACACTTTTATTTAACAAGATATTTTATAATACTTTACACTCATCAATTACTTCCAAATCCCCTATTTCCCACCACCCAACCAAGTATCTTCTACTCATCTAAATCATCTCAGTTAAATTTAAGCCCATAACCAAACAAAACCTGAACAAATGAATGCTTAAACATGGCAGAAGCAGCCCATCTAATTAACATTAACAAGGTTTTATGTTTAGCATCCCCACAACCCCACACACAACCAAACACAAAAAAAAGGATGATGGTTCGTAGCCAAGTCTCCCTGCCAAACATATTCATTCTTTGCAACTACTCCGGCGAATTCAGGTAATGTCGAAAACATAAATTCTCACAGTTAGCAGCAATCAAGAACCAAAATTTATTCATTGCATACCCAAGTGAGAGCCATCACGAGAAGCACAGCATGCATCCCAGGTGGTAAATGTCTCAAGCTTGTCAAAATATTCACCAATACAGCAGAAGGTGTAGTGAATGCCTCCACATGCTCCTCGTTGGCATTAGAATCATGATCCATCATATTAGCATATTTATCATTATTACTAAGAGCTGTCCCATTTGTTTTGCCATCGCCTGGCTTCCTGGAGTCTGAAGAGAAATGCTCATTGTCTTCTGGATGAGGTTCTTTTAGCAAAGGAGCAGAATCTGATAATCTGCTAGCTGACTTTGCAATCAAGGGGACCTCTTTAGCAGAATACAGTGTAATGATTGTACAAAACATGAGAAAAACCTGCATAGGAAAGGCATCTGATAAATGTGATCAAGTTAAGCACTATCTTCCATGTAAAACGTTGGATATAGTGGAGCTAATTCTTACTTTTGTGTTTTGATACAACCTGAACTACTAGATTAAACAACAGATATACGTCAACTACATCTCCAAGACTCCAATCCTCTTTAAAAAAAAAGAAAAGCAAATATCCAGAATTTGAAACAATTTTAAAGAATCAGATTCACTATGTAATAAAACAACTTGAGAAATTTATTTCAGACAAAACTGATCTGAACAGTGAATAAGTGAACCTATCAGCATCATTAAGGAAACATGTTAATGACTTTTTTTTGAAGGTAGGGTGGTTGCAGAGTAATTAGAACATCAAGAGTCAAATATACCATTTGGTTTCCGTTTCTCCTTATTTATGTGCACACAAAATAGGAAATGGACTAAAGTTAGAGATTAATCTTGATTGCAAATGCATCATAGGAAAACACAATATAGATAACTTTCCATTTGTGAGCAAGTATTAGTTGGGAAATGATCATTTCCCAGCTTTCATAAGGGATGCTATTTCTTTGTGTACTTCTTAATCCCAGCTTCTGTAAGTATTTCTTTTCAGAGGTAATGAAGCGGATGGTTACTAACCTCTGGTAACCATCCTTTTTCCTTTCAATAAAAAAAAAAAAAAAGATCATTTCTACCATAAAATCTGTAGTATGTCAATTCCAAATATTGCATGTCCACATTTTGGTTCACAACCATGTCTCCCAGGTTGCAGAGCAGAAACAGTTCTAAATGCAGAAAGAGAAAACTACTCACCACAGCAACTAAGAAAGCTGCCTTCAAATTTCCACAAGTTTCACAACAGGCTCTAGTAGTAAGGAATGGAAACCACCTGCATGGCAAGTACAACAAAATAATGCATTCACCTTGATAAAGAACATAGGAACATAGTTAATTTACCTCCTAATTCACGCACCCCTCAAAAAGCTAAATATCAGCAGTGTTTTGGTGATATTTAGTTGTACACCTGTGATAATTTCCTGTACACTAGAATATCAAAAGAGCAGTCTGGTGTACGAGGCTCCTGTTGTACATGGAGTCCAGGAAAGGGTCGGGCCACTTTGTGTCTAATGTACGCAGCCTTACCCTGTTTTTTTCTCACAGGAAGCTGTTTCCATGACTCAAACCCATGACCTCCAGGTCAGATGACGACTACCGTTGCGTGAAGGCTCCCCTTCTTGTAAATTAAAATATCACTGGCAATTTTTAGTTGATTTAGTTTTAGGAGGGAATGCATGAGAAAGTGTATGAACAGGAAAGTTAATCTACATTTCATGGACGTGGTCAAGTCACCCCCTAATCCATGCACCTTTTCATGTGCCCCTCAAAAAACTAAATATCACCAATACTTCTTTATATATCAACAATGATATTTAGTTGTAGACTTAATATCACAAATAATATTTAGTTGTACATTAAAATATCACCGGTGATCTTTAGTTGTACACTTAAATATCACCTTCACCAGTGATTTAGTTTTGGAAGGGGGAGTGGGAAAAAGCTTGTAAGTAGGCAAGTTAATCTACATTTTTGCAAGAACAAAAATGATGGAACTTTTCTTTTTTGAACTATAAGAGCTTCATTTTTGAAAGGGTAAATTTGTAGGGGCCTGATTCATGACATTCGTTTAGTGGCAGGTATATTGCAAGCAACCCTCTGATAAATGTTCACATCGATTTCATACATTAAGGAAATCACTAAATAGAAATACAAGTCTACATGATGTACCTCTGATTTACCTGTGCCATTGTCCACTAGAACCAGCAGAAAATCCTAAGATATTTCCAATAGCCATCCATGAACAAAAAATTGCATTCGCTGCATTAACCTGACTTGGTCCTGCATAATCATTGAAAAAATAATTTGGTCCTGATGCAAAACAGATGGAAGTGCAATCATCTAGAACATTCTCTCTTAAGAATATGACTCTTCAAGGGAAATGATTCAAAAACTGTGGAAACTGAAAGGTTAGACCTCACCTGAAATGTCAGCAAGGAGTGCACGCGCCGGGCCCTAAAGCACAAGTTAGGAAATTACTATAAAAAACTATGTGCAATAGTAATTGACATTGCTCAAGTGGTTCAAAGCATACTTGTACTGTATTATTAGCAAGATCCAACACCCAGAAGCCAAAGACAAAAATCACAGCTGCTCGCCATCTAGGCCCTCGATAAGTACTGTGTTTAATAAAATAGGATAGAGCTAGCTTTAAAATTACGTTGTTTGAGACTTCAGGATGCATATCTGCAAACGGACTTCTTTCTCTTGGGAGGTAGCGAAAAGACATGTTACCTGCAATCTTCATTTGTATCTCCCAAGAAATATCCCATATCCGCAGAAAATCCAATTACAGTGACCTGCTTGATAAAACAGCATCAAGATGATTACGAGTGCCAAACTATACATGCTAGCATTTAAAGGAAAAACAACTTAGCGGCAAGCATCGGATAGATGGCTTAATACTCACTGCAACTGAGATCATTAAGGTCCCAACTAAAATAAATGGTCTCCTCCGTCCATATTTTGAATGACACCTGTCGCTCCATATGCCAACACATGGTTGAACCTGGTACCAGGGAACATCTGAAACTGTGACTTGCGATTCTTGCATATAAGCACTGCTACAATGACTTGCACCTCTGCATGTTAACATCTGTCCTAGTTGATTTTTTTTCTTTTGTGAAGATGTCCTATTTGAATTTTGCAGAACACTTACATTAGAATCTAAGTCCCTTGTTAACAGTAATTGGTTTATCGAATACCAACGTCTCATCAAAAAATACTTAGAATCCGTGAGTTTTATCAAGCGTAAAACATCATATTTTGAAAAGAAAATTCTGAATTCCGATTTAACTAATTTACTAGAATCGCCGGGAGAGTATGTTGAGTTACATCTCTTGTTGAGGAGCTATTTACTATTTTGTTTTTTCTTAGTGAACTTATTTTGCTATTTTCCCCCACCTCTCTATATAAAGAGGTATAGGGACAACTTGATAGTAATAAGAATCATTTTTTTCTTCAACTTGGCATCAGAGCATCAAGTTGGGGATACCACCAAATAAACCTTAACCCTACCTTCAAGCCACACCACCACCAGACGCCACAGCCACCACCGACGGTAGCACCGACGCTCCGCCACCATCGCAGTAGCAGCATCGCCCATCGTCGCCGCTGCTGTAGCACATTGCCACAGCGCCTCCTTGCGCTGCTGTAGCCACTGCCGGTGTGCTACAGCAACGCCGCCTAGGGCTGTTGTAGCCCCTGCCGCTGCTTTGCAGCCATCATCAAGGGTTAAGCAACCTCCCACAGCATTGCCTCACACTGCTGAGCTCCAGCAGACTGCCGCTGCAACCTTGTAGGCCATCGGTGCAGCTCTAGAGCAGCACACCACTGCCGCCTTCTCTCCCAATCGTCGCCTAGGTCACCGGAGAGCAAGCTACTGGCCACTAACACGTTGGAGGGAGGTTCTTAAGTGTTGTGGAGATGGAGTATTGAATAAAGAACCTTCCTATGTGTGGTATCAACCTTTGTGACTTCGTGGTCTGATTTGAGGTGTATATTCCCCTTTGTCAATGTTTTTTTTTGGGGCGTGTATTCCCTTGATTGCATGATTAGTGGAGTGTGTATTCCCCTATGAAGTATTGGAGATAGTGCTTGTGGACTACGGAGTGTGTATTCCCCGTGTTTTGGTGTTTGATCCAGGATTTCAAATCTGCTATCCGGATTTGTTTCTATGTCTGGAGCTACCATGACTACATTTGAGGCTTCCGAGGTGTCTTCAGGACAGAGTACAAAAAGCGTAAGCGTACAAGAGCCTCTTCTTTGCTCCAATTACTAAGTTGGATGAGACCAATTACCCTCCTTGGTCTCACGCCTTCCTTGTCACTATGGAGGGTCATAAGAAGAAACATGTGCTTATGGAAGCACCACCGGAGCAGAAAATAGAAAAATATGCAACGTAGAACCGGGATGATGTTATCGTGAGAGCCTGGATCCTGAATAGCGTTATTCCTTGGATTGGTAATGAAGTTATATATTACACTTCTACTAAGGAGATGTGAGATGCCTTGAAGACTGATTATTCACATCAGTTGAATTCAACTCAAGTATTCTAGATCCATTATGATTTATACTATCTCAAGCAGGAGGAGATGAGTCTGTCACAATACTACTACATCATGAAAGGGCTATTGGAGAAATACAATACATGCAGGTCGATGTGTACTTTCTCTACATGCAAGGATCACAGGAAGGAGTTTGCAGCCGACATGTTTCTTGCAGGGCTAAGTGATCACTATTCTGCAGCTCGTTCTCAGATTTTAACTCTCTCCGAACTTCCTCTTATTAAGGAAATTTACAGGAGACTAAGTAGGATGCAGATTCAGCCTACTCATGATGTGGTTGTTACCAACACATCTTCAGCTCATGCAGTTGTTAGCACTCGTGGTGGTAGAGGTGGCTTCTTTCGTGGCAAGGGCAGAGGGCGAACTGATGGTGGTCGTGGCAGGCCTACCTGTACTTACTATGGTAGACTTGGCCATGTTAAGGCCAAGTGTTGAAATAATTTGTCCACCCTACTGTTGCCAACCAAGCCTCTGTTACTACATCTCTAACTGTGATCACTGAGGCAGTATCACTTGCAAATGCAGACTATGATGTAGTTGTGCAGCGGCTAGCACAGTTAACGCAGAAGCATAGGCACGAGTGTGCCATGCTTAATTGATTCAAGTGCATCTGATCATTTAACAGGAAATTCTCAGTACTTTGGGAAATTGCAGAAGACACCATAAGATCATTCAGTATAGCTAATAGACGGTAGACATGCCTCCATTTGTGGTAAGGGAGGGATATATATTACACCCTCCATGCATCTTGCTGATGTATATTATATACCTGACATGACAATACAATTGCTATCTGTTAGTTCTATTACTAAGCAATTGAATTGTCATGCTATTTTTGATACTGTTAGATGCACATTTCAAGACCGCATGATAGGGAGGACGATTGGTGGTAGCTATGAAGAGGGGGTGTGTATTGATTGGTTCAAAGTCCGGTTGCTACAACCTGTCAGACGACTACTGCGGGGAGTGCTTTGCGGTGGCACAGACAACTAAGTCATCCATCAT
This sequence comes from Thalassia testudinum, assembly GCA_037157565.1. NCBI lineage: Eukaryota > Viridiplantae > Streptophyta > Magnoliopsida > Alismatales > Hydrocharitaceae > Thalassia > Thalassia testudinum. The sequence goes on along the minus strand of JAZHRO010000040.1, from coordinate 6,954,063 downwards.
TGGACAAGCTACGGTATATCATCCCTCACTTGTCTCCTACCATGAAGATTCAATGTAATGCTTGTCAGCTGGGAAAGCATCACCGTGCCAACTTTCCAGAATCTATCCAGTCTACTAATTCTACTTGTTTTGAGTTACTTCACTGTGATGTTTGGGGTCCTAGCCGTGTGGCAGATCGTCGGAATTTCAAATATTATCTGTTATTTGTTAATGAGTTTTCACGCTTATCATGGACTTTTTTAATGAGAAATAAATCTGAAGTCGGTTCTTTGATTCAACAATTTGTGATATTTATGAAAAATCAATTTGATGTGTGCATTAAGAAAATCAAAACAGATAATGCACTAGAATTTTGTGCAAAGAAACTAGCTAATTTTTATGGATCACTTAGGATTGTGCATCAGACATCTTATCCTCACACATCACGATAGAATTAGATTGCTGAGAGGAAGCACCGTCATATTCTGGATACAGCGAGACACTACTTATCCAAACAATGTTCCACAGTTACTTGGGAGATGCGATCCTTACTACTTGTTATCTTATTAACAGGCTTCCTTCCTCTATGCTGCATGAGCAAATCCCATGGAGTATCTTATATCCTGATGCCGGTTTGTTTCTTGTGACACCAAAGACTTTTGGCTGTGTGGCCTTTGTACACCTCCTTGGGCCTGGTCCTAATAAATTGGCACCAAGGGCGGTTAAGTGTGTGTTTCTAGGATACTCACGCACACAGAAGGGATACAGGTGTTTTGATCCGATACACCAAAGGCACTATGTGAGTGCATATGTGACTTTTCATGAGTTTATCCCTTATTTCTCTACTTCAGGTCATCAATTGAAAGAAGTAGAGGTGACTGCTCCTATGCCTGTACCTCCTATAGCCTTAGAGAACTTCTCTCATAATAGTAGTGTATCTACTACAAATCAGATTGTAGGCACCTCAGACCTGTACCACCTACTGAGAAGACATTTAAGGGTGTTACATATCAGTTGCTAGTCACTTACAGAGAGAAGACACACCCCCTCTCATCTTAAGTTCCTACTGAGCCACCATCATCCTCCTCCACTCAGGTATGTGTTGAGAGTACTGATGATTCTTCTGCTGATGTCTTCAGGGTCTCTGTCTATACCCACAAATGAGGATATTCCCATTGCTGTCAAGAAGGCTCCACGATCTTGTGCACATTATCATGTTGCTGGCAATGTTGTTTCTACGAGCTCTCTTGGATCTGACTTCCATGCATTCACAGCTGCAGTTTCTAGTACTGAGATCCCTACCTCCTACCAACAGACTCTTCTACATCCACAATGGAAGGCAGCTATGAAAGAGAAAATGTCTGCGCTTACTAATAGAGGAACTTGGGAGTTGGGGCTAGATGGGTCTTTGCCTTGAAATACAACCCTGATAGTTCTATTTCTCGGTATAAGGCTCACCTTATGGCTAAAGGATTCACCCAAACCTATGGGGTAGATTTCTTTGACACTTTCTCTCCAATGGCACAGCTCTCTACTGTCCACATTCTTATCTCGGTTGTAGCTTATTATGAATGGCATTTACGCCATCTAGATGTCAAAAATGCCTCTCTATGGAGACTTAAAGGAGGAGATCTACATGCAACAGCCACCTAGCTTTGAGGTTCAGAGGGAGTGTGTGTAGGCTTCATAAGGCTATTTATGGCCTTGAGCAGAGCCCCAGGCCTGGTTTCAATGTCGGTCTGAGGTACTATCTATTTTTGGGATGCAGATGGCATTACTCAGGTAAAGAATTATTTGGCTCGCCGGTTCATCATAGAGGACCTTGGAAAGTTGAGATATTTTCTGGGCATTGAAATTGCCACGAGCAAGCATGGCACAGTGATGTCTTAGAGGAAGTATGCACTTGACATTCTTAAAAAGACAAAAATGCTGGGATCCAAGAAAGCTAACATTCCTATGGATCCTAAAATTCATCTATTTGAGGACACAGTAAAACTAAAGGACAAGAAAGTCTATCGACAGCTGATTGAGAAGCTACTGTACCTAACCAACACCAGGCCAGATATTAGTCTTGCAGTGGGTAAGCTAAGTCAGTACTTAGACAAATCCACTGATGTTCACTGGCAGGCTGCTATGCAGGTATTGAGGTACATTAAGGGATGTCCAGGGAGAGGCATCCTATTCTAGAGGAAGAAGGCTCCCATGTCTGTAGTCGCTTACTCTGACGTTGATTATGCTGGATATGTCGAAGATAGGCAGTCTACTACTGGCTTTTATACATTTGTAGCTGGGAATTTGGTGACCTGGAGGAGCAAGAAACAAAGTGTTGTTTCACGCTCTAGTGCTGAGTCCGAATACAAGGCTATGGCTCATACAGCAGTAAAGATGATATGAATCAGATCTCTATTATGAGATCTTCATGTTGATATTCAGAAGCCTATGGAGATGCATTGTAACAACCGGGCTGCGACATACATTGCTAACAATCCCATGTTTCATGAGAGGATGAAGTATGTTGAGGTGAACTGTCACTATACCAGGAGCCTGATTCAGCAGGATCTACTTTGTACATGTCTTGTTTCCACTGACCAGACTACTGATGTGTTTACCAAGCCATTATCTCGCCCCTAATTTGAGAAGTGTATAAACAAGCTAAACATGATGGATATATATGCTCTAACTTGAAGGGAAGTGTTAAGTTACGCCTCTTGTTGAGAGACTATTTACTATTTTATTTTTCCTTAGTGGACTAATATTGCTATTTTCCCCCACCTCTCTCTATGTAAAGAGGTGTAGGGATGGCTTGATAATAATAAAAATCATTCTTTTCTTTAGCTGAGTAAGTCGTGCAACGGACAAAAATAAAGCAAGAAATGCATGTAACAACAATTGATGGCCCTGCAAGCCAAGGACAAACCTTCTGCAGTCAAAATCAATACGGAGGTGAACCTAGTCAGTGTGAAGTAATTTAGCATTAATACACCACTAATATCTCAGTTATAACCAGGTAGATGGAACTTATCAAAGAATTCAAGTTAGGTCATTCTGTCTCAAGAAAAAATCGACTACAAGTTGGATGTAGATGCTATCTGATAGCAGTTTTAGAATTTTGGCTCCTTTAGGATCCTCAACAAAATCAAGTAATAAAGAGCATAGCAAGTGAGTTACACTTATTTAAATTATTGAAATAGAACAATATCAAAACAAGCCCTTCTGTCTAGAAACCCTCAACAAAATCTGCTCTAGAATAGGAGGTTCAAAATTCTGTTCTAGATTAAATTCAATGTGAATGGGAATCACATACCATGCAGGGCTAAATTGACTTGTTTCAACACCATTGGGGGTGACGTGAATTCCACTTCAAAGCATTTGGAAATTTATGTTAGTTACTCACATTCATTTCCCACTACATAAATTAGGATCGTTGTACCCCTTCAATATTTACTTATTTGTTTATAGTCGGTCTATATATCTTTGTTATTTTGTTATTTTCTTGAAGTTGTACTAAACTTTTCCCAATATATTATGAGGTCAAGCTAGAGAATAACAATTACTTGGTCATTTTCTCCTACTTGACATCAGAGCAACGATCCTAAATCGAGACTCGATATCCCACAAAAAAAAACCCTAGCCTTCCTTATCCTCCACCGAAATCCCTCCTCCAAGGGCACCGCCAACCCTTTCTCTCCTCTCCACTGGCCCTACAACAGCATCACCAAGGCCCACCAAGGCCCTAGCGCCACCGCAAGGCCCACCTGCGCCCCCAACGATGCCGTTGCAGCCCATGCAACAGCACCGCCAAGGCCCAATAAGGCCCTAGAACCATCGCAAGGAACACCTGTGCCCTCAGCAATGTTGTTGCATCCCTTTTTACGGCTGCTGCATAGCCAACGCTGCCTGTAGGGGGCTCCTCTGGCCTCTGCGCCACCACAGGGAGCCTCATGCTATCCCTAAGCAACCTGTAGGGGTTCTTCTCCCCTCTCTATGCTTTAGCATTGGGCTATCTCTTCTCTTGCACCGCCGTTTGGAGATTTTTTGCCGGTAGGGATGATTGTGTTGCCCTCCTCTCTTCTATCTTAAGTAGTAGCAAACTCTAAAAGGGAGAGGTAGTCACTCTCAAGGTTCCCTCTTACCCCGAAAGTGATTGCTACACCTACAATACCATATTTTTTATATCACATACGATCTGATTTGATTTACAATTTAGATTGGATTTTTTATGGGTTGTTGATTGATTGGATGCATTAGCCTTGATTTGTGGCAATTGAAGTGATTCGATTAAAGATAGTGTTCCAAGCTCTTCAGAGATGACATCAGATCCCATTTCAGAGAGGGGGACATACAAGAGTCTCTCTTTTAGTCCCATGGTCAAACTAGATGAGACCCACTATCCATAATAGTCAAAGTTTTCTCGTGACGAGAAGTCATAATAAGGAGCACATTCTTGTTCAACCGGAACCTCAGGAGAAGACATGCAAGAATACATGGAATAAGGATCATGCTATAGTATGTGTGGATCTTCTGATTGCTATCCAGAAGGCACCTCAAAGCTATACCCTATATGATGTGGCAGGGGCCCTATCTCTTAAGGGCCTGGGTACTTCTTTTAAAAGGTTCTGTGTTGATGTGTCCACTAGCCAACTACCTACTTACCAGCAAGCCATTCTTGATCCAAAATGACACCAGGCCATGGAGGATGAGATAGTTGCCTTACGTTCACGGGGTACTTAGGAGCTTACTTCTCTTCCTGATGGAGCAACTATTGTTGATTCTAGATGGGTGTTTGTCATTAAATACAACCCAAATGGGTTGGTTGCTTGACACAAAGTCTATCTTGTAGCCAAAGGGTTTACCCAGACATATAGTATGGACTTTTACAACACATTTTTTCCAATCGCTCGATTTCCAACTATTTGCATTCTTGTCTCTGTTGCAATTCAATATAATTGGCAGCTTCACCAACTTGCTGTCAAGAATGCATTCCTCTACAGTGATCTTCAAGAGGAGGTGTATATGCAGCAACCACCAGACTATGAGACTTAGGGAGAGTGTGTGCAGACTGCGAAAAGCCGTATATATGCTGAATCAAAGTCCTAGAGCCTGGTTTCAAAAGTTCTCCGAGGCGGTTGAAGCCATTGGCTTCCAAAGGTCCACATCAAATCACTCCCTCTTTGTCAGGAAGACGGGAAAAGGAGTGGTGGTACTTGTGTATGTAGGCGACTTAATTGTTACAAGGGATGATACAAGTGGCATTGCTAAGCTCAAGCAATGTCTTGCAGGCAAATTTGTTATGAAAGACCTCAGGCCATTAAGGTATTTCTTTGGGATAGAAGTGGCTCACAGTAAGAAGGGAATTATTCTATCTCAAAGGAAGTACGCTTTAGATATTCTGCATGAGACAGGCATGTTAGAAGCCAAACCAACAAATATTCCTATGAATCCCAAAACCAGATTGTATGATGAGAAGGTAGAAGTGGTTGACAGTAGCCAATATAGGCAACTAGTTGGCAAGCTTCTTTATCTGACCATCACCAGACCTGACATTTCCCTAGTTGGAAAATTGAGTCAATTTATGGACAGGCCAACGAGGCAGCACTGAAATGCAACCATGATGGTGCTGAGGTACTCGAACAAGGCACTTGGACAAGGTATTTTGTTCAGTAGAGGGACTTCCATGAATGTGGTATGATAGTTAAATGCAAATTATGCAAAATGCTTGACAAACAAGAAGTCTACCACAAGATTTTGCACTTACATTGCTGGGAATTTTGTGACATGGAAGAGCAAAAAGCATGTGGTATCGCTAGATCTAGTCCAGAGTTCAAGTATAGGGCTATAGCCCATACGGCTGCAGAGGTGATGTAGGTGAGGTCACTTCTGCCAGACTTGTATATTTCTTGTGACACTTGTAGAGATAAGGTGTGATAATAGGGTTGCCATGTACATTGCTAACAACACCATGTTTCACGAGATGACAAAGCATGTTAAGATTGACAGCCATTACACACATGATTTGATCCAACATGGCCTCATTCGCACAGTCTCAAGTCACTTCAGAGGACCAAACAACAGACATCTTTATTAAACCACTACCACATTTATCCTTTGATGTTTGGTATTGCAAGATAAACATGATTGACATCTATATTCTAACTTGAACTTGAAGAGGAGTGTTGTGCCATTTCAATCTTTACTTATTTGTTTGTAGTTAGTTTATGTATCTTTTGTTATTTTATTGTATTCTTGAGGTTGTACTGAACTTTTCCCACCGCTATATATTATGAGGTAGGGTTAGAAAATAGCAATTGCTTAGTTATTTTCTCCTACTAGAACCATGTTTTGGTGAGAGCTACTCTTGTTTAAATAATATTCTAGTTAAAATTTTCTACCTTAACAATAGTTTCTGAATTAACTCAGTATTTAACCAATATATTTTGCTAGCATGAAATATGTAATGGAAAAGGAGAGGGAAAAAAGAGCCCACTAATACCTGATAAACATTGTTAGTTTAGGGGCACTAATGCATTGATTGTACAGTGTCATGGGTCTACCATTGTAAAGGTCATTTTTTTTTCCTGAAAAGGTCATTAGCAGATTTGTAAAAACAAAGGATCCCTGACTGGAAGTCATAGTTTTGAAGATTAAATTCTTATATGGAAATAACAATTGTTTGATAATTGAGGGGTTATTTGTTTTTTTTTTTTTTTTTGGACTTATTTTGTTATTTTTCCTTATCTCTCTCTATATAAAGAGACGTAGGGATGACTTGGTAAAAATAAAATTTCGTCTTTTCTTCAACTTGGTATCAGAACTCCAGGTTGAGGCCACCATCACAAAGAACTCTAACCCTACCTTAAGCCCCATCATCGGGAGCCACTGCCACCACCACTGGCAGCAGTGCCGACGCTAAATCGTCGCCGCAGCAATAGCAACATCATCAATTGTCGCCACTGCTGCAATCAAATCGCCATCGCGCCGTAGCAAGTGATCGCCGCGCTGCTGCAGCCGCTCGTCACCACCCTGCTGCAGCCAAATCACCACTTGCATGCCGCTCCCAACCCCTGCCGCTGCTGCGCCTCTCCTTGAAGCTACTGTAGCACATCACCACACCTTGGTGCGCCTGCTGCAGTAATGCGAGTCGCAGCCGTAGCGCAGCCACTGTCGTTCTCTCCTTGTTTTGCTGCCACCCAGGACGTCGAAAGAGGAGGATCGATGTCTCCAAGAACTTTGTAGGAAGGTTCTTGAATATTGAGGGATGAAGATTTGAATCAAGAACCTTCCTATGGGTGGTATGACTTCTTTGATCTTTTGATCTAATTTGGGGTGTATATTCCCTGTTGTGAATGTTTTTTTTTAGAGTGTGTATTCCCCAAGGAAGTGTTGGAGATATTGTCTGAGGATTATGGGATGTGTATTCCCCAAGTTTGTTGGCATTTGATACAGGATTTCAGATCTGTCATTTGGGCTTATTCTTGTGTGTCTGAAGTTACCATGTTTGCATCAGATGTTTCTAAGGTGTCTTCAGGACAGAGTACAGAAAGCGGGATGTAGAAGAGCCCCTTCTTTGCTCCGATTACAACATTGGATGAGACCAATTACCCTCGTTGGTCTCAAACTTTCCATGTCACTGTGGAAGGCCATGAGAAGAAGCATGTGCTTATGGAAGCACCACCGAAGCAGAAAACAGGAAAATACACAACTTGGAATCGGTATGATGCTATGGTGAGAGCCTAGATCTTGAATAGCGTTATTCCAAGGATTGGCGATGAAGTTATATACTATAGTTCTGCCAAAGAGATGTGGGATGGCTTGAAGACTGCTTATTCATATGAGTTGAATTCAACTCAAGTATTTCAGATCCACTATGATTTATGCCATCTCAAGCAAGAGAAAATGACTCTGTCTCAATACTACTCCACTATGAAGGGGTTATTGGAGAAACATAATACATGTAGACTGATATATACTTCTACATGCAAGGATCACAGGAAGGAGTTTGCAGCCCACATGTTCCTTGCAGGGCTGTGTGATCACTATTCCGCAGCAAGGTTCGAATGCCGATTTTGACGCCATGCCGATGAAATTCTAAATGTACATTTCGTGGGCATGCTAAGGGCACACCATGGAAATGCACGTTTTTCGATGGACATGCCGATGAGCATGCCAAGGGCACACCGTGGAAATGCCGAGAGCATGCCGATACATGCCAATAAAAATGACAGAAGTCAAAAAAACCAGCAGCAACCTCGACATGACCATCAATTTCGCTGGCATGCCGAGGATATCCCAGCATTTCGACAACTTTACTATGTCGGCATAGGCTTTTCCTAAAAAAGGCTTTGCCAATGGAATTTAAATCATTGTTCCATGGCTCGTTCACAGATTCTAACTCTCCGAACTTCCTCCTATAAGGAAATTTACAAGAGGCTGAGTAGGATGCAAATTCAACCTACTCATGATTCAGTTGTTACCAATACGTCTTCAGCTCATGCAACTGTTAACACTTGTGGTGGTCGTGGAGGCTTCTTTCGTGGCAAAGGCAAGGGCTGAACTGATGGTGGTCGTGGCAAGCCTACATGTTCTTACTGTGGCAAGCTTGGCCATGTTGAAGCTAAGTGTTGGAATAAGCTCGACCGTCCTATTACCAATCAGGCTTTTGTTACAGCATCTCCAGGTGTGAGTATTGAGGCAGTATCCCTTGCAGAGGCAGACTATAATGCAATTATGTAGCAGCTAGCACAATTGACCCATTAGCAGCCTCAATCCTCCAGCACTGCAACCTATGCATCTACATCAGGTACGAAAGGGCATGGTTAATTGATTCAGTTGCATCTGATCATTTGACAGGAAATTCCCAATGTTTTAGGGAATTGCAGAAAATACCACAGGAACATTCAGTACAGCTGGCAAATGGTAGACATGCTCCCATATGTGGTAAGGGAGGGGTATCTGTTACACCGTCCATGCATCTTGCTAGAGTATATTATGTGCCGGACATGGCGATGCAACTACTATATGTTAATTTTATTACTAAAAAGTTGAATGGTCGTGCTATTTTTGACGCTGTCGAATGCACTTTTCAGGACCACATGAAGGGGAGGACTATTGGAGGTGGCCATGAGGAGGGGGTGTGTATCAACTAGTTCAGAATCCAGTTGCTACATCCTGTCAGATGACTACTGTGGGCAATGCCTTGCAGTGGCATAGAAGACTAGGTCATCCTTGGCTAGACAAGCTATGTCATGTCATCCCTCACTTGTCTTCTGCCATGAAGATTCAGTGTGATACATGTCAATTGGGAAAGCATCACCGTGCCAATTTTCCAGCATCTATCCAGTATACCAGTTCTGCTTGTTTCGATTTGCTGCATTGTGCTGTCTGAGGTCCTAGCCATGCGGCAAACAGCCAAAATTTTAAATATTATCTGTTATTTGTGGATGATTTTTCACACTTATCATGGACCTTTTTTATGATGAACAAATCAAAAAGTGATTCTTTAATTCAACAATTTTTTATGTTTGTAAAAAATCAATTTGATGTATGCATTAAGAAAATCAGAACAGATAATGCATTAAAAGTTTACACAAAGAAACTGGCTGATTTGTATAGATCACTGGGTATTGTGCATCAAACATCATGTCCTCACACGTCGCAGCAGAATGAGATAGCTGAAAGGAAACATCGCCATATTTTGGATACAGCTAGAGCTTTACTTATCCAGAATAGTGCTCCGCATAGTTACTGGGGAGACGCGATTATTACTGCATGTTATCTCACTAACAGACTTCATTCCTTTGTGTTACATAAGCAGATCCCATGGAATATACTATATCCTGATGCAGACTTATTTCTTGTGACACCAAAGAGTTTTGGGTGTGTGGCATTTGTACACTTTCTTGGGCCTGGTCATGACAAATTGGCACCAAGGGCGGTTAAGTGTGTATTTCTAGGATATTCAGGCACGCAGAAGGGATACAGGCGTTTTGATCCCATACACCAGAAACACTATATGAGTGCGGATGTGACTTTTCATGAGTCTATCCCTTATTTTTCTACCTCAGGTCATAAGTTGAGAGAGATAGAGGTGGCTGCTGCTAAACCTGTACCTCCTATAGCCTTAGAGGATTTCTCTCATAGTAGTGGTATATTTACTACAGATTATACTGTGGGCACTTTCAAACCTATACCACCTGATGAGAAGACATTTAAGGGTGCCACATATCAACTACCAGTCACTTACAAAGAGAAGACACACCCCCCTCTTCTTCAGTTCCTACTGAGCCATCATCGTCTTCCTCCGCTCAGGTATGTGTTGGAGATACTGATAATTCTTCTGCTCATGTGTCTTCAGGGTCCCTTTCTCTGCCCACAGATGAGGATATTCCCATTGCTATCAGAAAGGCTCTGAGATCCTGTGCACAGTATCGTGTTGCCAGCAGTGTTGTTTCTACAAGTTCTCTCAGGTCAGAGTTTCATGCCTTCACAAGTGTAGTCTCTAGTACAGAGATACCTACTTCCTACCAACAGGCTCTCCCACATCCACGTTGGAAGGCAACTATGAAAGAAATGTCTACACTTACTGATAAAGGCACCTGGGAGTTGTCTGCTCTACCTTCTTATGCACACTTGGTTGGGGTCAGATGGGTCTTTATCCTGAAATACAACCCTGATGGGTCAATTTCTCAGTGTAAGGCTCACCTTGTAGCCAAAAAATTCACCCAGACCTATGGGGTGGATTTCTTTGACACATTTTCTTCTGTGACACGACTCTCCACGATCCATATTCTTGTCTCTATTGCAGCTCATTATGGATGGCATCTACACTAGCTGAATGTTAAAAATGCATTTCTATATAGAGACTTGGAGGAGGAGATCTACATGCAACAACCACCTAGCTTTCAGGTTTAGGGGGAGTGTATGTGTAAATATCGTAAGGCTATTTATGGCCTTAAGCAGAGCCCTCGAGCCTGGTTTCAACATTTGCCTAAGGCACTTTCTGTTTTTGGGATGCAGAGATCTCTTGCTCATTCCCTGTTTGTTAAGAACATTGTTTTAAAAGGGGAGCCTCAAGGTGCACGCCTCGAGGCAAGGCACTAAGAAAACGTCTCAAGGCTATAGCCTCAGGGTTGCACCATGAGGCGTGAGCCTCAGTTGGTCGAGGCAGTGTCAAGGCGCTAAGGCGAAGGTAAGGCTATAGCCTCGGTTGAAAGTCCCTTAGCCTCAATTGAAAGGCCCTTTTAGATGATTATGTGACTTGCACACAATTTTTCCAACAAATAAATCCCTCCAATGTATGAGAGTGATGGAGATACCATATATTTATCATATTTTCTAGAATGTTAATGATAACATATGTTTGTCAATGATTTTGTTTAGGTTTCATTTAAGTTTCTTACTATTGTGAATGATGACTTATGAGTTACAAGAATAATGGTTATTAGACTCATTACTTATAATGAGTCATGACAATTGGATTTTTTTTATAGATAATTGGTAGAGTCAATATAATTCATTATGTTTATTTGGTTTACTTATGATAATTCTCATCATATGAACTTTAACTCATTTTGGAGTTTTAATTAATTTAATTTCTAATTTTATATAATGTTTGGAGGTTTACATTTTATTTAAATGTCATCTCTTGTCTAATTTTACTCTTTAAATGTTCTGATGGAGAAAAAATGGCATGGATGCGTTTACTTTTTTTATTATTAATACTTAATAAGTATATATTTATACTATCTTTTTATTCAAAACTAGGCATATGCCTCGCCTTAATGAAGGCAAATCGCCTCATACCACCTCGCGTTTTTTAAAACCTTGATTAGGAAGACCAGTACTAGTACCATAGCTTTATTAATATATGTTGATGACCTTATCCTTACAGGTGATGATGCAGATGATATTACTCAGGTGAAGGATTATTTGGCTCGCCAGTTTATCATGAAAGATCTTGGGAAGCTGAGATATTTTCTGGATATTGAAATCGCCACGAGCAAGCAAGGTATAGTGATGTCTCATAGGGAGTATGCACTTGATATTCTTCAGGAGACAGGCATGCTAGGATCCAAGGAAGCCAACATTCCTATGGATCCTAAAGTTCACCTATTTGAGGATACAGTGAAGCTAAAGGATAAGGTCTATCGGCATCTTGTTGGGAAGTTACTGTGTCTAACCATCACCAAGCCAGACATCAGCCATGCAGTGGGTAAGCTAAGTCAGTTCTTAGACAAGCCCACTGATGTTCACTGGCAGGCGGTTATGTAAGTGTTGGGGTACATTAAGGGATGTCCAGGCAAAGACATTCTATTCCAGAAGAAGAAAGGCATTATGTCTGTGGTGGCTTACTCTAATACAGATTATATAGGAGATGTTGGAGACAAGTAGTCTACTACTGGTTTTTGCAAATTTGTGGCTGGAAATTTGGTGACCTGGAGGAGCAAGAAACAGAGTGTTGTTCCACGCCCCAGTGCTAAGTCCGAGTACAGGGCTATGGCTCATACTACAGCTGAGATGACATGAATCCGATCTCTACTACAAGATCTTCATGTTGATATTCAAGAGCCTATGGAGATGCATTGTGATAACCGAACTACGACGTATATTGCTAACAATTACATGTTTTATGAGATGACGAAACATGTGGAAGTGAACTGTCACTATGCCACGAGCCTGATTCAGCAGGGTCTACTTTGTACTACGTGTCTTGCCTCCACTAACCAGATGCTGATGTATTTACCAAGCCATTACCTCGCCTCTAGTTTGAGAAGTGTAGAAACAAGCTGAGCATGGTGAATATATATGCTCCAGCTTGAGGGAGAGTGTTGAGTTACGTTTTATTGTAAGGGGCTATTTGTTATCTTGTTTTTTCTTATTGGACTTATTTTCTTATTTTCCCTTGTCTCTCTTTATATAGACATAGGGATGGCTTGGTAAAAATAAGATTTCGTCTTTTCTTCAACTATAATCATATAAGGTAATTTGTAAATGCAATTGATAGCTTGCAAAATGATTCTCACAAGCTTCGGTAAGAAGTCATTCTCACAAGATCGTCATGCTAAGGAATGAAAAAAAAAACTAAAGGTCAAGTAACAATATATAATCATATACGACCATGTGCATAAAATAGATCTATGGTTGGCTTTTAGGAAATTGGTAAGCAACACATTATAAGAAGGGCTAAACACATGTCTCAGGCATTTAGCTTCTCTATAATAACTAAATCCTATTAGGAATGTTGCACCTTAGATGGTGCTAGTAACTAAGAAAGCATCGCCCCCTCATAGGGCACATCGAATCCTATGTGAATCAACAAGCAAGAGAAAAGATCTTTGCTTGCAACAAGGTAGCTAAATACTCCTGGATAGCACTGCTAGAGAGGTAGTAGCATTGCAGAAAGATTAAAGGAAAATCTCTCATCTCGGGGAGGAGAGTGAAATCTATCTCACATGATTGCTCCCTACAACAACTAGCAGGAGTGTGTGATCTCTAATTGCATGCCTATTTCCAAATGAGCCGACAACTCATAGGCAATGGCTCAATCAAGGGCTAGAGCAAAAAAGCAAGTCTTCATAGGGTGGCCAACACTACGAGGGTTCTCAAGCCGGTGCAAAATCAATGTTGACAAAGGTTCTACTCAAACAACCTTCCTCTTTACAGAAAGTTCCACCCATCTTTTTCAATAGAGGATCTCCACTTTCTATCTCGATTAAGCCTTGACCTGGTAAAGGACGAATCCTCTATAAGCGCACCTGAGTCAATTGACGCATGCGAGCTAGTAAAAATCCACTTTCATGGCCCAAAAAGCTACAATAATTGGTACTCAAATATTCACTGATGTTTTAATTGACTACAATGATTTATGTGCCGACGGCATGCCGCCGATATGGCCCTTTTTTGAAGGCATATCGACATGAAATTAATTTTGATATACAAGCGTATTGCCGGTATATCGAGGTTATCGACGATATGCCGACATCATGCCGATACCGATGCCAATGGCTGCAGCTACTACTCCAGTTGGTTGTTGCTCCTGCAGTTGTTGGTCATGTAGCTCCTGCAGGCTGCATCTGCACCTGCTACTCTATGGTGGTGTGACGGCGGCGATAGGTCTTAACTCTTGAGTCTCAGCGGTGGTGTAGAAGTGACACTATAGCTCACGAGTAACGACCGAAGAGGGGAGAGGTGGTGGATTTGTTGTTCTTGATCACCTTACATATACACAAAAGAGAAGGTGGGGTCTGTTGGTGCCTTGGTGGGAGAAAGATGACGAGATGGGATAAGGAGGAGATTGTGAGGAGATGATGTGAATTACAACACGACTTACAAGTGTTATCGGAATAAGATGAGGTGAGGAGATGGTAAAAGAGGAAGAGATGAGAAAGGGACTTCTTGTTTGGAAAAAGGTAAGAGGGAGGGTTGTTTAGAAGGAAATAAATGACAAAGAGACTTCTTTATACAAAATGCATAAAAGAAAGTAATCACATGTTTTGCACCGATGGACATCTTTATAAAAAAATGTATCCGCAACTCTATATAAGGTCCGTCAAATTTTATTGTCTTTTAAATTTTTATTTTGGTAGGTGACTTGGTGATTAGTATACTATGCTAACTTTGATTTATGTACGGATTCAAGGCTTGTGTTTTCATATGTATAGCCTTCATACATAACATTTTAAGGTTTCTAGTTAGTAATTTATTATTTACTTGCAATTTTAATCATTTTAAATGAATTTAGTCGGCATTTATCGGTATGAGTTGGCATACCGTCGGTGCACCCTTACCGTGCCCTAGATATGGATAATTTCAGGCTATCAATAAACTTGATAACCTGACGTCGATACATGAGTGTTTCCACTGCATGCCCTCGATATGCCTACGATACGCGCACTTGGAAATTTATCGGTACAGCATCAATATCAACACTTCAAACCTTGATTGACTAAAGAGTATACTTGGTATTACATTCTTTAATAAGTCAAAAATATCGAACAAATATGAACATACAAATAAGTATAGCAAATCCTAGGACAAACATTAAATGACATGAATGGCTATTGATCCCGAGTTGCACCTCCTTTACTTTCCAAAAAAATGACAGAACATACTTTAATGTGCAAAAGTCATAGACTTTACAAGTAATACATGAATTGAAGAAATAAAGATCAGTATGTGCAGTCACATTAGAAAACAAAAAATAAACATAACAAATATCTCCAAGTAAATATCAGCCTAATAACTGATTAATTAAGTATACACACTCAGGCTTGCCAACTATTAACCGAGTATGCATATTTACTTGACCTACAAGCTTGTTATTAAGTGATATGGAAAAAGATATAGAAGCCAGTGTTACAAAACATCCTAAGAGTACTATGATATAATAAAGAACAAGAAGAGATCCTAAATGGCATTTGTAAAAGAAAAGAGAGCCTAGAGGCACTTGACTATAGGTCCCACAGGGACAACCGGGTGGGCATAGATGGGTTTCCATGGGTAGCCTACATACTACATAGATATGTGGATCTTCAAAGCATACTCGCAGTAATGGTCTATGCATGTGCGTTGGTTGGAGGGCATGCACACACATAGGGCATCATCTGCATTCGAAATGGTGGATTGGGGTTTGCATACACATTTAGTGGTCAGCATGCAGGTCCACTTGTTTGCAGAATCTGGACTCCCGAGGGCACAATATAGGAAAATGGGTTTTGTGAGGCAGGAGGGCCGAAGGCATGTTGGAGGAAGGCATGCTCCATTTGAAATGACTGTATGGGACCAGTTTCCTATACAGATGGATCGTGGCCCAATCTCAAGCAAAGCCACCAACAAACTCATGCAAGATGTCATGTATGGGGAGGACTTAGTCAAATTTGTCAAAGAACAAAACAAGGAAGGGCATAAATGGCCACAAGAGTGTCAAAGGACGCTGTTAAAACTCAAGAAGAAGGTGATATAGAGAATGTGTGGAACAACAGAAGCGTTGACTTCCCAGACATGGAATAATGCATGAACAAAAGGCAATACAACAGCAAAGAGTAAAGTACCACGATAGGCATTGTAAAAGAAAACAAGTACAGAGATTGGATTAAACAAATAATAATAATTAAAGTAGCTCTAAGGTAAATATACCATCAGAGATCACTTGGTAAAAAACGTATTCAGATTAGCTTTAGGTTTCCATGCAGCAAAAAGGTCCAATATTTATGGCCATTCTGTGAGACAGTACTTTGTAAGAAAAAACTATTCATATTAGGTTTGTGTTACCTAATGCACCTAAAAAAAAAAGAACCATCTCATGCAATGAAGCTTACATTGGACTTACACTTCCCAGTCCCATCAGATTAGAAATTCTCTTGTTGCATCAAGTCACATGACACATAGGTTTGACCATTCCTAATTCACAGGACATGCAGTTAGTTCCATTCATTGACAAACTCCATGGATGGAGTTCCAATTTGCAAGGTTCACTTGATAATGTCATCAAATCAAAATAATGCAAATTTCAGAGGAAATGTTAATTAGAAGCTACCATATGCAATGCTGTTAACAAAAGTATATATTGCTGCAGTTGCAATGATATAGCTTCAACAGTCATTTTCCTCAAAGCAATGTTGTAAAAATCGACCAACTAGGCCAACTACTCTGCCAAATAGTCCTAGTCAACCCCTCCACTAACTCGAGTACCCATATTCAGGCCAATAGTCGAATGACCTGACTACTCAACCAAGTAGTTGGCTGACCATAAGGCCGACTTCTACATGCGGGTCCATTACTAAGTCCCACCTCAATCCGGTTACAAGTTACAATGATCAATGTTGTCAAGGTAATCGCCTCAAGTTACCGAGATATTGGGCTAGGCAAGAAAGCCAAAGGTCGCCTTAGAATTGTTTTAGGCGAAGGCTTCATCCGAGTGATTGCCTTGTCTCCTTTGTTGCCTAGGTCGCCTTATGTCTAGTCGCCCTACTCTCAATTCACCATAGATGAGACCGTAAGACTCTTTTAGTTTTAAGTTATATATACCATATGCATACATATGTTAGTGTTACATATATACTCTTACATATATAGATATATGTTCCTAATAGCTTTAATATGCTCTCAAGTTTACTTTCTATTTGATATATGTTACCAACTTAGTCTATTGTTTGTTTGTTATGATATATAAGTTATACGTACACATTATTGGAAGCAATTGTGATATGTGCTTTACATACATACATATATGTTACAACAATATATGTATGAATTATGATAGTAAGTCTATTATGCTTTTTATCTAATGAATTCCCGATGATTATCGACCTCTTGTAATCATCTTTACACTTCTCAAAAATATATATATAGTATATATGATATGTCACTGTTTTATATTGGTAGATACATATAAATGTTTTAGTTGTTTATTTGGACTTGTAATAATACATGTACTACAATATATATGTGTACACATTGTATGATAATACAAATATATACATGTTGTTGTAACTTAAACATGATAGGATCATTTTCTTTCTTTTACTTAGATGGTGTTATTATATGTTTCTTATAACAATCAACACTACCATATGAGTTGGTTAAGCATATTCAATAGCTTAAAAAAGAAAAAGACTTGTCACCTCGATTCAATCAAACTATCACCTTTTTGTTGCCTCTTTCCTTGGGTGATTAAGGAGCTTGTCACCTTGTAGTCACCTATTGTCCTGATAGCTTTGACTATGATTAGCAACTTCAAGCTTATGTTATTTTCTTTGAATTTATAGTTTGTAGCATATTTTCAATTACCTTGAGCTTCAAAATAGTTGATCTTTTTATGCTAGCATATTTACTTGTTGAAATCTTGAATTGTTCAGTAAATGCCTCTTATTACACACACACACGACCAATTACTCTCTGACTACTCATCCGCATACCATTACTCCTTTGTCAAACCTAGCAGATTGAATACCGACTGCCAACTTCTACAGCACTTCCTCAAAGTTGAAATCAGAGAGCATATAAAAAATGCATCTACCTTCTTTATAACTTCTTCCATCCCATTTCCGTAAAACCAATTCCTCATATAAACTTTAGGACTCTTTTAACAAACGATAGAAAAGTGTAGGTCCAACTAGGAGAATACCAAGCGAATAAAATAACACTAAGAAAATACAATGATATTCCACATTTATCAATGAAATCTAAATTTTGCCATGGTCACTATTAACCTATCTGTGTAATATATGCCATTCTAAAGAAGCAAACACCAGCAGTAGCGAGACTTGAGTGATTTAAAGTCATTTGTAGGGCACACGATATATTGCATATATGCAATTAACAAGAAAGAAATAAGACAAACTTAAATAACAATCCAAGATCTCACTGTCATTAGTGATACCAAATTTGACTCGATGAAGAAGAAACATGGAGAAAAATGGCATGTCCAGAAATGGCTGAAGATAGTTTTTTTTCCTTTTGAAAGGGCTCAAGATAAATAAATAATTACCACAAAACCAGTGATAGGGCCACAGAGCCAAATGAATGAAGAGAATGCATGCTCAATGCCCAAGGTCTGCATTAAATGACAAACAGAATTAGATAATTTTATAAAAGAGTTGTAATTAGCTAAGATGACAGAAAAAACGGAGATCTCAAACAGTTGTGTATATCTTTCATTGAGAAAGTGAAACTTCTTCCACCCCAAAATATCATCTTAAAACATTAAGGCCCCATTTGTCGGTGGGGTTAACCCAGGTTAAGGGTTATCCCAAGTTTTTCCCATCATTTCAACACAAACGTCACATCAATACACCAATCATTCTCCACTCTCACTTTTACTATTAAAAAAATACCCACTATACCCTCCACTCTCACTTTTAATAATAAACAAATACCTACTAACATTCTCTACTCTCACTTGTATTATTAAACAAATATCCGTTAACATCACATCAATACAACAATCATTTTAACCATATACTTAACCCTATCCTTATTCGACCACCCAAACAAACATCATTTCCACTTATTCCATTTTAACCCCCCTTAACCCTACCGCCAAACACACCCTAAATGGTCCACCTCTAAGGGTGTACATGGGTCAAGTTCAACAAGCAACCCAACCTAACCCAAGGAGTTTCAATGGGTGATTTTAATGCAACCTAACCCAAGCAAACCTACAATTCATAGATACCTTTTCTCATAAAATGTTCCCTAGGTATATCCATCATGAACCCCCATCATCTTGCCTCATCACCCTTGCCCTTCAAAATACATAGTAATATCGCATTATGCCCCACTCCTACTGGTCTTCACCCCACCTGCAACACCATCTTCATAGCTCAAATATACTAATATACTCAAATACGATTACATATTTTTATGTTATATTTTGCTAAATACTACTTTTGTTATCTCTTGTTATAAGATTTTGAGTTATTTACCTTTTGTTTAAAAAATATTTTTAGTTTATTTGTTTGACTGGATTTTTTACAATGTAAGCAAAGGTATTTAAGAACTCAATATTATTCATCAACATGGGAAAATATATTTTAAAAAACCATCAATTTGATTGATCAACAACATAATACAACCCAACCCAGTCCAACCCTCTTTTGCTGATTGGGTTGGGTTGGAATGATTGTATTGGGAAACTCTCTTAAGTCATTGAAATCGGTTCTGTTCATCATCCAGGCTCCCACCTAAAGCAACTCAACCAATATGCACCCCTATCCACCTCCACTCAGCGAGAATGAGGAAAGTCAGATAACCTACCTCTCACTTCTCTAAGAAATTTCTGAAACTAAGCCCTCAACTTCTCCTTAGCACAATCCAGTAACATGGGTAGATCCATACATACATCAGCAATTGAACAATTATCGCATCAAAAAGAAATTTGCAATTGCTTGATAAGCAAAGAGTAGAAATGCAAAGCATCTTCTTGTTCATCGATTAACCAAAGTAGCCATTTATATAAACAACTGTGATTTTCCTTATCTTTTAACGAGTCCAGGTACAAGGCAGAGTCAGTGAAATGAATACAACAAGGAAATTGGATGCTCCAACGTAAGGGCGAACATCAGGCATGCCCCTCATAGTGTCTGACTCAGTAGATATCCTCAGATCCATCTCCATTGCCTAGTTATGCGTGAACAGACCCTTGATATGGACACAAGGAGGGGCACACGATAAGTTGAGTTGGACTAGTGGTTGAACCCATCCAGGCAACTCTTGGGTCTACCAGACCCTGAAGTCTGCCAGACAATTCATAACTTCAACACTTGGGCACCCCGCTGTTTTTTACTGATAATAATAACCCCCATCCTTTCCATCAGTTGACATGCTCATAATTAAAATTCATCACCACCATTGTCCATTTCACCACACGTGATTGCATCTCCAAATTCAGATGCAGCCAACTACACTCACATCTGGCAACAAAATTCGCGGTCCCGCAATTTGGGGCGGGAATCATTGCAGCGGTTACGCCAGCCATGATTCATGAATTCCACAGTTTGTCGAAGCATACCCGGCAGATTTCAGGGAGACAGCGATAAACTGATAAACTGCCACAATCGAGCAGAGTAGGTACGACGGTTACAAAGGATAATCCGGTGTGTTGCTCCACAAACCATAGAAAAACCATGGCAAAGGCCCGTTACGGAATCGGCATACGTAGGCTTGTATAGCCTGCTCTCCACCTTAGCACACACAGGGACTCCAAGTTGTCTCTCTAGGACACCTTCCCACGGTCTTCGGAATTGTTACCGCCTAGATATCGTGATCGGCCACAAACAAAACAGGAAGTTTGTTTTCGCGTTTGGTTACGTCTTCATCATCTCTAAGCACCCTTTTCTCCGGTTAGTTTTTACCAGATGTCCCAATTCTCACTACTCAGCGCATCATCCAGAACGAAAAATAGTAACTTTCAGACGCCAGTAAGTAACGAAATAAGCCATCAAGAAAGAGCAAAAAAGAAGACACGGCCTTTCCAGCGCAGGAGAAGAGGATCGGGGCCGAGAGATCTGATGTGACCGACGAACCTGGATGTAGGGGGTGAGGAGGGAGAGCTGGAGGGCCCACCCGAACTGCACCCCGGCGGCCACCAATGACCCCAGGATCAACGTCCTCAGGCTGCTGCTGCGCTTCTCTTCGGAGGGGGACGAGGAGGACGATGGCGAAGACGAGACGGGGAGGCCGTTGGAGCTCCTGGGGTCGCGGTCGATCTCACCACCGATGCCTTGGACGGAAACGAGCTCGAGCTCTGCCTCCCTCAGTTGGCGGTAGGGCACCCGCCTGGTGCTCGTGTCCATGGCGGGGCGGATGAAATCTACGGAGGAGGAGGAGGAGGAGGCCGATATCGTCGGCACGGATTGGACCTTGGGGGCGTGCAGCATGCAAGATCTGAGAGATGAGGGTTAGGATTTCGCAGCAGCAGAGGTAGAGGTGGAGGTGGTATGTGGAACCGACGGTGTTGTATGCGTTGTCTCGGTGCGTTGGCGAGGAATGAAAGGGGTGGTTATTCGGATCTGACTTTGAGCGGGGGCGGGGCGGAGAAGCTTCTGAGGAAGGCAAGCTCTCTTGTTAGGGGGATTTTATATTTTATTTAATTTTATATCATTTTGAATTACTTTACTTGAGGTGTTATGAAACACGAGTTTCGAATGTGTAATTGATAATATGATTTTAAATATTTCATATTTATGAGTAGGAAAAAAAGATATATAGGAGATATATTATTGATATATCATCGATATTCAAAAATTTTGAAAAAATTTTCAAAAATACCTCAAGATGTTGAAAATTTAATGAATGTAATATTTTGATAGCCACTACATGCATGAAAAAATACCTAGAAGATCAAAATCATAAATTTTGAATGAAAATATAATATAAATACGCTACTGGCATGTCAATGATCGTCGTAAGTCACAACATTGAAAAGGAAAATCACAAATCATGATAATAACTTAAGATGTATATAATAATACTCACCAAAAATGAAACATAATGGTATTAGTACCACCAAATCATGATCCATGAAGTGAAGACTAGGAGTAGATGTTAGTTGTTTCACAAAAACTTTTCTCTATCCAAAAATAAATATATATATATATAATATACCAAAAAAACAAAGTTAAAAAATATGTTCTTTGAAAATAGAAAAAGATTACAACTACCTCTTTGATAACGACTCGGACTCAAGCTTTCTACGGTAAATTTCTCAAGTTCGATATTTATAAACTTTAAAACACTCACGAATTTCCAACTATAACGATAGGTCTTTATTAACTTTAGATTTTCTGTGAACAAGCTTGTGCACCTTGGACTTGATTATCCTAGGCCTCATTTCGGCATCCACCTCGACCTCCTCGTCCTTTACGAGCTCCACACCCTATAGGCATCCTCTATAAGGAATGTTACCAAAGAAGGAAGGGATGATTCAAGGACTCTAGATCAAGACTTGATTGATGGCTATAATCTATGATGCATGATTAACTTATTGAGCTCATTCAATCTATTCTATGGTTATATGAGATGACCTTGCTCTGATACAGTCTATAACAACCCGTACCCCCACCTCTATAAGGATCTACGTTGATTCTCCAAAATCCCCCAAGATCTCTGTTGTCCAACATCTAAGCACAAAACATAAACATTGCACAAGAAGTTTCCATCACACATAACACGTAAAGAAGAAAATAGAATTAGAACTGAATAAATATCTAAAGAATCAATCATCATTCATAACCATCAATGAAAGGAAAAGAGTACAAGTCTGAAGAAAGTAGTATTGAAAAATAATTGAAAGGGAAGAACTAACTGCAACTAAGTAAAAAGGTCCTACAGACCAACTACGGTGTAAATTAAACTTGAACCAATAACATCTCCTTTTGCAGCCAACTACTGCTAACCAAAACTTGAGTACAAAGTCCAAATAAGAAACTCAGCAAAAACTGAGTAGAGTAGCAAAATGAACACAAAAAGCAATAAGAAACTAACTATAAGAAACAAAAGCAAGTACTTGTTCATATTATGTTCAATACACTTATTAGTCAATTTCCCAATTGTCTATTCCTTCTCATTTTATGATCATCATCAACCCATAATCAATTCTTTAGAAGGCTCAAGGGGATATCATTCCGATCTCTCAAGCAACAGGATGAATACGAGGCATCTTTTGGCCAAGAGAATGGTCCATACTTAGCCTATAGCTTGGTTACTCACCCCGAGGTCTCCGCTTATGTGAAGTAGTGACTACAAGCTCATGTGTTACACATTCCAAGCGCTTGTTGAAGTTGAAAATTGTCGTATTTAGGAAAATAACGCGTCGTAGTATAGTGACGAAAATATATACAGCATTTAAATTTGTAATCTCAAAAAACGTGAGTCCGAGGTCGTTTGCAAGGAGCAAGTTAAGCAAATCAATCCACTAATCACAATAATAATGCAAGTGAATCAAACAACCAAAATGATATGTAATATATATCAAAAATATATCTCAGAATGTCAGGTATAAAAGTGCAAAAAGAATATGGTAAAAATGGTGGTTGAAACCACCAAATTAACCCTAGAATTTAAGCTTCAATCAAACTCAAATATTTGAACAATAACCACAACCAAATATCCACGGCAGCTCAATGAATCTACAATAACAGAACCAATGCAAGTAGCCAATCAGATGTCGAGTATAAGGCACAGATGCCTTAACCTCGAAAGCCCCAGAAGAACTAAGGCAAAGCACAGCACAGAGGCACAAGGCTCAGCAACGGCTAAGTGTGGAGTGAGGAGGGGGCAGGAATCCCAAGCTGCTACAGTGCAAAAACCCCCCTTCCTCCTAACTGGGTAAATGGATCCAAGCCCAAACCCGCCGATGTGGTGTAGTAGGTGAGAGTGTGCATGGCACGTGGAGAGAGAAGGGACCTCACCCTGTGCTCACTGAGGCAAACAGCGTATGGTAGCAGAACACTTTATGTAGCTCTCCTAGGCTTTTGATGCACAAAGTGGGACTAATGTCCCCCTCTTCCTTTGTGTATGCTGCAGGCAGAAGTTCAGCTTCAATTGACACTGCTGCATGCGTCCTTCTTCGATTGCAACTGCAAGTTGCTTCATGGAGGGATTTCGCTCTTGCTGAAGGTGGCAACGAGGTTGAAGTTGGACGAAGCAAGGCAAATGGAGACGGAGATGAGCGACATTGACAGTGGTACTTGAGATACATGAATACGTCCTCGCGGCCTAATTAAAAGATCTCAGATGCTTCGCCAGACCACGGCGAGAGTGCTGGTGGTGGGAATTTGGTGCAAGTGTGTATGTGGTGCTCAGACGATGACAAGGAAGGTGGCCGGAGTGTGGGTTATTCGGTGGAGCGGTTGGGCAGTTGTCCAGCCAAATATAGTTAGGGCTTTCGTAGGTGAAGTCAAGGTGAAGCTCCTAGGAGTGTTGGTGGGGCATTTGGTTGTCGAATGTGGTTGTGCGGCCTCACCGGAGGCATGGCTAGATCCGGGGAAGACAGAGGTGTGGATTCTTCCCTACCAGGAGGGGTGACGTAATAATTGCGGAAATAAAATATAAATAATCTCACAAAATACAATCACACAAAGTACACAAAGATTTTTTGGTGGAAACCCAAACCGGGTGAAAACCACCACCTAACCCTCTCGAGTTAGGATTTTCCGATCAACCAAGTTGATCAAAATCCACTAAACGAATCACTTTAAACGAGGGTGATTCAACCTCAATTACAACCACGCTACAAGTGCGAGGGTAGCGTTCCTCAACCCCTTCTCTTCACGAGAAGGATTTTGCCCCACGAAGGAGACGGGAATTCGCAAAACGAATACCCAACCAAATAACAAAGATAAAATAACAAATAATCCTATAGAGCCAACAAGGTAATTTTAAACCTAAGCTTCTATAGGAATTAAGAAACTCCCCTTTGCAAGGAGTGCGTCGAGTCGATGACGCGGGTGTGTGAGCCACGCAATGGCGCAACGTTGCTCTCGTGAACTATGGCGGGAGAGTGGGTGCGCAAAATAGCTTGATGCTCTCTAGATGTAAAACTAGAGCTTAGAAAGCAAGAGAGACACAAAATGGTTTGAAAGTGTATTGCAAGGTGTGTGTCTTGTGTTTCTAGGTGTGTGTTGGTGTGCAAGAGGTTCCCCTCTATTTATAGAGGCCTTAGGAAGGCTTTGCATGGCTTGGGAAAGGCTCCATAGCCGTTGGGTGCAAAACCCAAGTGAATCAACCCGAAATCAGGAACAATCATTGCACTGACAGGGTTATCAGACGTCTGATTCTGGTATCAGACGTCTGGAAGACCACTTTAAGACGTCTGAAAATAAGTTCAGATGTCTGATTTTGGGCGGGTCTCTTCCTGACTTGAATCAGATCTAAACAGGGTTCTAGCGCAAGTCCATCAGATGACATACAGGACATCTGGCACTATGTTTTGACGTCTGGAAACCTACTTTTTCGTGGGAATGGATTTGCAACGGCTAGAAAATCTCTGAGAAGAGATTTTCGGGTCAGTCGAGGCAAAACGGTCAATTATCAAACGTCTGGAAAGGCTTAAGGACGTCTGATAAGGCTCCAACGGTCATATCCTCGAGTGTTTGCAAAGCGAGCCAACGGTCCACTAATTGGACGCCTGGCAAAGTCATTAGACGTCTCCTAAGATGTCTGGTCTAAGGTCTGGACGTCTGATTTCATCAGACAGAACTATGTCCAGCCTAAATGTTATCAGACGTCTAAATCAACAGTCAGACGTCTTAAAACACATTATCAGACGTCTGATTTTGGAATTAGACGTCTGGAAATGTTGTTTGAACCCTATATTAGTTTTCTAAGTTCTCTACAGAAAACCTAAGTATCCTAGGGTTGTGTCGGTGTTCCTAGGACTACTGTTAGGGTACTTTGAGGCTCTTTAACATAATTTTCTAAGGAAATAAAGAGCAAGAAAATAAAGATAAAAGTACATGAAAGGAATAAATAGAATTCTATCCTATTCTTCTTGTCCTTCCATCTTCAATCTATCGCTCCTCGTGAATCTCCTCTGTTCTCCATCAAGCTCCTCCAATCCGTCCTGGATGCGAGCTCGAATTCCGTCTAATCACGTCTCCATTTGCAATTGACCTGAAATCTAAGACTCCAAGTGCAAATGTTAAATAACACGTGTTTTGTTATCATCAAAATAAATGATCGTGGTGCTCTAGCACCAACAAGAGGGGGAGTACGGTGGTCAGCGGTCGAATTGGGGAGATAAGGTCCTAGGGGTGATCTACAGAGGAAGAGAGAGAGTTTAGGAAGACTTAGGGGGTACAAGAGAGGAGGCTTCCGGCGTCCACCGGCCAGACGCAAAGAAGATGAAGGAGACGACAAGTCAATGATGAGGAAGAAGAGGTCGATGGCAATCTTGTATTGGCCAGCAAGACTCGCGACGAAGAGGGGAAGCCGGAGGGCCATCTAATTTGATAGTTGGACGACCAAAGGAGGTGATCGGAGAGGGCTCGCCGAAGCCGAAGATGCGGTGGCCGGAGGAGAAAGAGAGAGGGCTATTCGTGTCCAATCTTGGCTATGGAAGAAGCTGGGAGCACGGGGTGTCTTCATAGATAAAGGTTTTAGGCTTCAATTGCCTAAAAATCGCAAATTGGTGCAACCCCTTATGAAAACAAGGCCCTAACTTCTTGGAGCTCGCCGGAGCTCTGTGCTCAATATGGGAGCCCAAGATTAGGTTCTTCGTGAAGAGAATCTCCTTGGGATTTATCCTTCCAAGCTTAGAAGGATTTAGTCGCAAATCGAGGGAGAAATCAACGATTGAAGTCGACTGTTGTGGGTTGGGAATATGTTGTTCACACTCATGGCAGTAGGGGCCCATTTATAGAAAATGATGATAAATTTAGGGACCAAATTGCAATAAAATTGAAACCTGGGGGGCTCATGTAAGAAATAGAGTTTTTAAGGGCTAAAATGCAAACTATGTCAAAATAGACTCTAATTAGACCCAAATTTTGGTACTAACCTAATTTGGACCCAAGGAATCTAATAGTGAACTTAGATTATACCACGTTTAACTAGGAAATTTGCACAGAAGTCCAAATCAAGGAAAATTTCTGTCTGTAACTCTATTCTAGGTCAAAATAGATTCAGATGGTCAAATCAAAGATACCAAACCTCTTAGAATAATTTTCAATAAATTTTGGGAGGTTAATATTAATTTTATCCTGATCAAAACCTGTTCAATTTTATCCTGATCAAAACCTGTTCAATTTAAGTGGGTTTGAAAATTAGGGTTTTGATACTATTTTCACCCTCAAAATGCGTGAAATCCCATTTCAGTTAGGGTTTACCCACTTTTTAGTTTTGTACTCATTTGACCTTCAATTAACCTCTTGTGACTCTATGGTTATTTTTCATTTGTAATGTGCTGTTAAAATTTTAGAATTAACCCTATTTCCCTATTTTCTTCTCAAATTAGAATGTTGTGGAATTATGACCCTCAGATGATTAGGTAGGAGCATTTATCATTCAAACCTGACTAAATGTGGCTAGTTAGGGCCCATTGTGCTATTACCATCAGCGCTACTTCGCACTGGTGCATAATGATAACATCATCATGAACCATAACTACTTTTAATTAATTAGAATCAATTAACAAATGCTTCTACATAATCGCCTAAGAGTGGTAATTCCATGCACATCCATGATGAGAGTAATACATTAAATCAGGGTTAATTCTGTAGTTTTAACAACATATCATGAAAGCAGAATAATCACTGGGTTTCCCAGGGGTTAATCTAAGGTTTAATGAGCATTAACATCTAATAAGAGGGTCCACACAGACAGAAACAGGGTTTCACATATTTCGAGAACTGATACATGTCCCAAAATCCTAATTTCAGACCTGCTTAAATAACAGAGGTTCTAGTCAAGACAAAATCCATTTAAACCTTTCAAAAATCATAGAAAAATATTCCATGAGGTTTGGTGTCCTTAATTTGACCTTTGAAACCTTTGACCTCAAATAGAGTCACTGACACAATTCCGCCCTAATTTGGATTTCTACGCAAATTGCCCAATCAAACTTAGTCAAAACTGAAATCCGACTTTACCACTAGATTCCTTAGTTCAAAATTGGGTTTGTGCTAAAATTTAGGCCCAATCAAAGTCCATCTTGACCTAGTTTGTGTTTTAGTCCAATCGAACTCTTCTCCCTCAAGCACACACCTAACTTTTGAAATCCTTGCAATCAGGTCCCTAGGTTTTTCGTCATATTTTTAGTTAGGTCCCTGTCACCATTAGTGTGAACAGAAGCTTCACCACTGAGATTCGAGCGAGAATTTCTCGCTTAATTCTCAATCAAACACTTCTAAAATTGAAAGGAAGATTCCTTGAGGAATTCCCTTCCAAATGAACCTGGCCATGGACCTTGATTCCTTCTCAATCTCTCATGCGAATGCTTGGAAGATGCAGGTATCCTATGTGCACAAAATTCTCGAAGATGGAAAGCTTCCTTCCTTGCTTAGAAACGTCCCCTAAGGCCTATAAAAGAGCTGACAATGAAATTTCGCACTTAGTTTGGTTTGGCCTTAGATTCCTCAACTTTCCCTTCCTCTGGCAACCTCCACCGCAACTCCAGCAAGCTTCCTCGGCTTCCTTCTTCCAGCCACTAAACAAACAAATCAAGTGGCCCATCTTCTTCCTCTCCTTCGTCCTCTCCTCGCAATACCAACGAGGAGCTCTCTGACTCTCTCTTTCATCGCCGCCCTCCCATCGAAGGCATTCTCTTCCACGGCACCAGCCAATCAAAGCTGGCACCCTCCTACCCCTTTCGACTGTTAACATTAGGCTCCCTAACTTCCTATTCCCCTCTACTCTCTTTCCCCTTCTTTAAACTCCAGTTTTGACCACAGACCACAACTCCTCCCCCTCCATCTTCCTTCGCTCCAGTCAAGCTCCGACGAGGTCAACTGCCGTCCATACCGCACCAAATCCACCCTCTCCACCTCCAAAAGCTCTGCCTCGTCCATCCGCACAAAACCCCTTTCCTTATTCCACAATTCACGCACTCAACGCCTCCACTAGACACTTCTCCGTTCACCCCTTCCACCTCCGTCCAGCCACCACACACCCTAATTCACCACAAAACTGCCACTACCACATTCGCCATCACTCAGCAAAGCCTTTGAGCTTTTTAACTAGGGCTTTTAGCTCATATTTGTGCTCGCAGGTATCTTCGCTGGAGACATCAGTGCAGCCACCATTGCTGACATCTTCCATCTTCACCGGGATGCCAAACCCTCTGCATCCAGCATCAGGAGACGTGATTTCACCTCACAACACCATCCACATCTCCTGTTGGCTTCCCAACAGCAGCATCCACAATCAAAGAGATTCACCTCTGCTGCAAATGCGCAAAGGAGCCGTGAGCAGATAGTCCCACATCGGGGGAATACAGGCCAAACGTAGTTCTTGAAACATCGAAGTACTATGCTATTGGATTTGGTTTTGAACACCTGTCGTTGTAGTTTGAATAGCGAAAAACTCGGGTTCAACAAATAAAATTTATACCGAAAAGTCCATAAGAAGTTCCGAGTCAAACACAGGGAGGTGGACGTTTGATTAAAAAAAAACGCGTTTGTTTTATTTGTCACAAAACAGAATAGGTGGTTGAAAACTAGCTATCTATTTAACAAATAATAAATAGAAGACAGAGAGAGAATATTACAAATAAAAGCAAAATGATGTAAAATAAACATGGATTTCATTATCAAAAATTGTTCATTACACTACTCATTATGACTAGAAAGCGGGAAATGATTACACTAGAAAGCAGTAAAAAGAATGGAGAGAGAGATATCCTCCTCGACGATTGCTTGGAGGACGAGCTAGGTGGGACGACGCTTGGAAGACGAGGAACGAAGCCGGAAGAACGGGAACGAAGCAGCACATCGTCGTCGTTGCGGGATCCGCTTCTCGAATGCAGAGAGATGACAACCACAGGATGCTCTACGAAGGGGGACGAAGGTGGAAAAATTAAGATTTTGACTCTAGAGGAGCATCCCGGGTTTGGGACAAGCTCTTAGAGCTTTGGAAAGGGTGAGAGAAGAGAAGAAGGGATGAGAAATTCGTATGGAGGGGTCTCCTTTTATAGTTGCAAGGAGTGAGGGTATTTTGGTCATTACATTTTGAAAAACATTAATTTATGACCTTTAGTGACGGATAAATCCGTCACTAAAGGCCCGTGGCCTTCGTGGGTGGCACTCGTGGGCCCGCTCGCCTTTCGTGCCTAAAACGCGTGCTTCACGTCTTTCAAATCTTGGCTGTCCGATCGTGAGATCGGTCGGCTAAGATCTCTCCTCGCCGCGCCTCATCTGCGCGTGTGATCCTGCGTCACGCGGGGGCATCAGATAGCGGGTGGGCACTATCGGTTGGGTGGCACCGTTGGATCTCGATCACGCGGCTGATAGTGCCCGCGCGTCCGCTCCAAATTGAGGCATACGAGGGCTTGAACCCGTGCCTCCTCTTCTTAATAGGGTGCCCGACCAACGTGCTATGGGCACGTTTGTCAGATGTACAGAATCGGGATATCTTACTCATGAAGATGTTCTCTTTCTCCCTTATGGGAAAGGCGGCTCATTGGTATCAAACACAGACCCTCCCGATCAACACTTGGGAAGAACTTTAGTCCGAGTTTTTGAAAAAGTTCTTCCCCGTTGATTGGACAAACGCCTTGCGCCATCAGATTACTCACTTTACGCAACAAACAAGAGAACCTCTTCATGAGGCATGGAATCGTTTTCAGGATCTCTTGAGAAAGTGCCCCCATCACAGAGTTCCTAAATGGGAACAAGTCCAGTCTTTTTACCAGGGACTCCGTGAAAATATTAGACTGTTCGCCAATGCAACTTGAGGAGAAAATATCATGGGTCAACATGAGGACACTGTGTGGGAGATTCTCGAGAATATGTGCGAGAACTCCATCAAGAATGACTCCATGGGATTATTAGACCGGACGAATACCTGCGCAGCGACGAACCTTAGGGGAGCAAATGAGACGCAGGGCCTGTCTGCATCAGTCAACCGGGAATTAATGGCCAGTCGATTGGACAATGTCTCAATTATTAAGAAGAAGGTGGATGAGCTAACTCAGCACTTACAGTGAGCCACCTCTGCGCAGGACTTCTTCGCACAGCCCCCTCCTGTACGGGAAACTGTGCAAAACATTTTCCACCGACCTTCTCCTAGGATGGACTCTTATCCACCCCCATCTGACTCTAGGATCGGAGGGACCTCCGATCCTTTCTATTCTTACCGGGGGAACCCTACTCCCCCATTCTCCGACTTTCCTAAGGCTCCTTAAACCTGAGAGGACCTCAACGCCATCCAGAATGACCCATTTTCCAACACCTACAACCCTGGATGGCGAAACCACCCTAATTTCCAATTGGCGGGAAATTCTTAGAACCCAAGACCACCCTTTTAGCCCCGTCCACAAGTCCCTCATCCTTATCAGCCGCCTCAACCTCGGCCCAACCCCACTTATCCATCCGGGCCCAACCAAGATCAAATGTCCCTTATCCTCCAGACTATACCTGACATTTAGAGAACAAATGCGGCTATCCAGAAGCAACATAAGGACGAAATCATAGAGGTCCGCAACCAACTTGCCTAGTTGGCAAATTCTCGCCAACCGGACACACTTCTCAGCCTCTTCTTAACCAAAATAGCATGCCGACCCAGTGGCACGTTATGAACCCAATGTAGTTCCCTACTTGGAGGGGTGACGTAATAAAATTGCGGAAATAAAATATATAAAGCAATCTCACAAAAATAAGCAATCACAAAATGTATACAAGTAATTTTTAGGTGGAAACCCAAACCGGGTGAAAACCACCACCTAACCCTCTCGAGTTAGGATTTTCCGATCAACCTAGTTGATCAAAATCCACTAAACGAATCACTTTAAACGAGGGTGATTCAACCTCAGTACAACCACGCTACAAGTACGAGGGTAGCGTTCCTCAACCCCTTCTCTCCACGAGAAGGATTTTGTCCCACGAAGGAGACGGGAATTCGCAAAGCGAATACCCAACCAAAAGACAAAGGTAAAATAAACAACAAACCTATAGAGCCAACAAAGTAATAAACCTACGCTTCTATAGGATTTAGGAAACTCCCCTTTGCTAGGAGTGCGTCGACGATGACGCGGTGCGTGAGCCACGCGACGGCGCAACTTCGCTCTCGTAGACAACGGCGGGAGAGCAGGTGCGCAATGGTTGGATGCTCTCAAGATGTAGAACTTGAGCTTAGAGAGCAAGAGCTTCTTGGACACAAGAGTGTGAGAGTGTATAGCTAAGTGTGTCTTGTGTCTTTCTTAGTGTATATCTTGTGTATCTCTTGTTGTGTCTCTTGTGTATTTTTGTGTTGCAAAGGCTCCCCTCTATTTATAGAGGCCTTAGGAAGGCTTTGGAAGGCTTGGAAAAGCTTCCATAGCCGTTGGGTGCAAAGCCCAAGAGAATCAGGCCGAAATCAGGACAATGATTTCAAGGTCAGACGTCTGATTCTATGCGGGTTTCTCCCTGACTTGAATCAGATCTAAACAGGGTTTTTACGCACGTCCATCAAACGACATACAGGACGTCTGGCACTATGTCTGGACGTCTGGAAACCTACTTTTACTGTGGGAATTGATTTCCAAACGTTGCAACGGCTAGAAAATCTCTGAGAAGAGATTTTGGGTCAGCCGAGGCAAAACGGTCATTTATCAGACGTCTGTAAAGTCCTATGGACGTATGATAAGGCTCTAACGGTCATATCTTTGAGTGTTTTTTTAAGCCAGCCAACGGTCCACTAATTGGACGTCTGGCAAATCCATCAGACGTCTTCTAAGACGTCTGGACTAATGTCTGGACGTCTGATTTCATCAGACAGAATTAACTATGTCCAGCCTAACAGTTATCAGACGTCTGAAACAACAGTCAGACGTCTTAAAATACTTTATCAGACGTCTGATTTGGGAATTAGACGTCTGGAAGTGCTGTTTGAACCCTATATTGGTTTTCTAAGTATTCTACAGGAAACCTAAGTATCCTAGGGTTGTGCCGGTGTTCCTAGGACTACTGTTAGGGTTCTTTGAGGCTCTTTAACATGAAATATCTAAGGAAAATAAAGAGCAAGAAAAGAAACGAAAAAACAACAAGTACAAAAGAAGGAAATCTATCCTATTCTTCATTTCCTTCCATCTTCAATCTTTCGCTCCACGCGAACCTCCTCTGTTTTCCGTCAAGCTCCTCCAATCCGTCCTGGATGCGAGCTCGAACTCCGTCTAAACACGTCTACATTTGCAATTGACCTGAAATCTAGGACTCAAATTGCAAATGTTAAATAACACGTGTTTTGTTATCATCAAAACAAATGATCGTGGTGTGCTAGCACCAACACCCAAACCCAAGCCAAGCACACTTGATCTTTCAGGCCCCTTCTATTCCATCACCTGACGGGATGGAAGCATCAACCTCCTATGCGGGTTACCAACAGCAACAGCCCATCCTACCAACCCCCAACCAGAACCAGGCAGGAATAAATTCTGTAACAACCCGTAGTGGTAAGGCAACCCAAGATCCACCTTATCCAAACCACTCCCAACCTGATAGTGACCCAAACCCTAGGACAGTCATCCAGGATGTTCCTATCCCTGTCATAAATCAAAAACCTGGACCTATCCTAGAGGAACCAAGGTTCCATTTCCCGAGGCCTTGACCAAGGGAAAGAGGACAACTAAACCCGTGGCTCCTGAGGAGGACCTAATCAAGCTCTTTGAGCAGGTCCAAATAAACATCCCCTTGATAGATGCAATCCACCACGTACCAGCTTACACAAGATTCTTGAAGAACGTGTGTACACCTCAGCGTAAGCCACGAACCAAGAGTGGGAGTCCGATTGTACTGTCAGAGCAAGCCAGCTCTGTAATCCTGAGTAGACTCCCACCCAAGGCAAAAGACCCAGGCACTCCCCTGATTTCATGTAAGATTGGTGAGACCCAGTTTGATAGAGCATTATTGGACCTAGGTGCCTCCATAAACTTGATACTCACATCCCTACTTAACCATCTAGAAGAATCTGAATTGAAATTGACTGAGGTGACATTACAATTAGCAGATCAAACTATCAAGTCACCTAAGGGCATTCTCGATGATGTTATTGTTAGGGTGCGGGATTTCTACTTCCCTGTAGATTTCATAGTTTTAGATATGGACGCACCTGAAAACCCAAGGGATACACCAATCATACTAGGGAGACCTTTTCTGGCCACTGCAAGGGCTAATATAAGTTGTGAAGAGGGCCAAATAGAGTTGAAATTTGGGAATCAGACTCTCAAAATTGATATCTTAAAGGCCCAACAAGGGATCAATTGTGGTGTCGTTGAACAAATTTGTGACATCAGAGCCGTAGTTGATGAACCAAAAATTGAGGACAACATGATTATCACTCATCAACCACAAGAAGATCTAAAACCGCAACTAGAGGAGTCAGAACTTGACCTAGACAGAATCATAACTCCTACTCTTGTACCCCACACCCACTCTGAACCACCCGCTGCTGCTAATAACCCCATTTTTGAACTCAAACCCCTTCTCGATCATTTGAAATGCGTCTTTTTGGGTTCCAATCAGACGCTTCCTGTGATTATAAACTCCAAACTCACACCAGACCAGGAATCCCGTCTGATTGCTGTCCTCCAGCAACATCGCAAAGCCATTGGTTGGACTCTCGATGATTTGACTGGAATAAGTCCCTCTTATTGCACACACCGCATCTATTCTGAAGAGGGCGCACGACCTTCACGTGAAATGCAGAGACGTCTGGATCCCAATCTGCAGGAAGTCATGAAAAAGGAGATCATTAAGTGGTTAGATGCAGGGATCATCTACTCGATCTCCGACAGTCGTTGGGTGAGCTCAATCCAGGTTGTGCCTAAGAAGGCAGGGCTCACCACCATCACGACTGAAACCGGAGAGGTCATACCTACCCGTATAGCCAACTCGTGGAGAGTCAACATAGATTACCGAAGGCTCAATTCCTCCATGAAGAAGGATCATTTCCCCCTACCGTTCATTGATCAGATTCTCGAGAAGTTAGCGGGAAATAGATTCTTCTGCTTTCTTGACATGTACTCCGGTTACAACCAAGTGGCGATTCATCCAGAGGACCAAGAGAAGACCACATTCACCTGCCCCTTCGGATGTACGCATTCCGAAGGATGCCTTTCGGTCTTTGCAATGCACCCGCGACCTTTCAGTGGTGCATGCTTGCTATATTCTCTGATATGGTAGGTGATTATCTGGAAGTCTTCATGGATGACTTCTTAATTTTCGGAGCATCATTTGACGATTGCCTCCAACACTTGGTTCACATACTCAGGCATTACATTGACGTAAATCTACTTTCCTGGGAAAAGAGCCACTTTATGGTGCCTGAGGGGATAGTCCTGGGACACTTAATTTCTAAGAGAGGCATCCAGGTGGATCGAGCCAAGGTTAATCTGATTTCTAGACTCCCTATGCCTAGCTCGATCAGGGTGATCTGATCTTTTTTGGGGCACGTCGATTTTTAACGTCGTTTCATCCCTAATTTCTCAAAAATCGCGCACCCCCTGACTACTCTTCTCTCCAAGGATGTCCCCTTTGAGATTTCCAAGGAATGCACTCAAGCTTTTGAAATTCTTCATGACCGAGTCACCCAAGCCCCGATCCTACAGTCCCCTAATTGGTCTCAACCCTTTGAGATCATGTGCGATGCATCTGACTTCGCTGTACGAGCGTTTCTGGGGCAAAAGATTGACAGGAAACCCGTGGTCATCTACTACGCTAGCAAGACACTTGACAAGGCTCAGCGTAACAACACGGTTACAGAGAAAGAGTTGCTAGTGGTAGTATTTGCCCTTGAAAAATTCAGATCTTATCTCCTGGGTTCCCACGTCATAATCTACTCAGATCACACAGCTGTGAGGCATCTCCTTGCAAAGAAGGACGCAAAGCCTCAATTAATTTGATGGATCTTGCTGTTGCAAGAATTCGACTTTGAGATTCGCGACAAGGCTGGAAGACAGAACGTGGTAGCTGACCACTTGTCTCGCCTTCCTTCTGAGATCATAGACCCGTCTGGACCCATCACGGAGCATTTTCCTGATGAGCACCTCTTGAGTATTGGTACTAGGCTTCCATGCTTTGCTGATATAATAAACTACTTGGCATCACACCAGATCCCGTCTGATTGGCCGAAGGCTAAGAAAGACAAGTTGCGTTCCGATGCCAAGTACTACATCTGGGAAGACCCGTACCTATTCCACATAAGTGCTGACCAAATCATCCGGCGATGTGTCCCAGAGGGTGAAATCAATGACATTCTCTCTTTCTGCCATTACCAGGCATGCGGTGGCCATTTCTCTGGGCATAAAACTGCTTCAAAAATCCTCCAGTGTGGCTTTTACTAGCCCACTATCTTCAAGGACGCATACAGTTACTGTAAGGCATGCAATTGTTGCCAAACTTTGGGCAACATGAGCCATCGCGGCATGATGCCTTTACAGCCGATTCTTGTATGCGAGATTTTCGATATTTGAGTGATTGATTTTATGGGCCCCTTCCCTATTTCGGACGGCTTCGAGTACATTTTACTCGTTGTGGACTACGTGTCCAAATGGATCAAAGCCATTCCGACCCGAACCTGTGATCACAAGATCGTCATCAAATTCATTCATCAGAATATCTTCTCAAGGTTCGGAATTCCTCGTGCGATCATCTCTAATGGAGGGACCCATTTTACCAATGCTCAGTTCAGGTCACTGATGACCAAATACGAGGTGTCTCACCGAATCTCTACTCGTTACCACCCCCAGACTAATGGTCTAGCTGAGCTATCAAATCGGAAGATCAAGAAAATCCTGCAGGTTACTGTTCAACCTGATAGGAAGGACTGGCCGTTCCGACCTCCGGAAGCTTTTTGGGCTTATAGGACCGTCACAAGACCCAATTAGGCATGTCTCCTTTTAGACTGGTGTACGGAAAGGCATGTCACCTTCCCGTCGAATTGGAGCACAAAGCCTATTGGGCAGTACGGGGCTGCAACTTAGATCTTTCTAAGGCTGGAACCCATAGAAAGCTTCAGATAAACGAGATTGATGAATTACGTCTTGATGCGTATGAGAACTCGCGAATCTACAAAGAGCAGGTTAAAGCCTTTCATGACAAGCACATATCTAGAAAGATCTTCCACCCTGGTCAGAAGGTCCTACTCTTCGATGCCTGACTCAAACTCTTCCCTGTGAAACTACGATCCAAGTGGGTCGGACCACATCTTGTCTGACAGATTTTTAGAAATGGAGCCG
This sequence comes from Thalassia testudinum, assembly GCA_037157565.1. Taxonomy (NCBI): domain Eukaryota; kingdom Viridiplantae; phylum Streptophyta; class Magnoliopsida; order Alismatales; family Hydrocharitaceae; genus Thalassia; species Thalassia testudinum. Next base: position 6,916,721 of record JAZHRO010000040.1, on the reverse strand, counting down.
TCGAGATCAGTCTACTCAGCCATGATTCCAAACCTTTCGGCATGAACGGTCAGAGACTCAAACCGTTCATTGACGTAACCAATATAGATTTGGCTGAGTTATCATTTATCCTCCATTCTTCTTGAGCTTATTGCGTCCAGCCGATGGCATAAAACTTAACGCTTAACGGGAGGCAACCCGTCATTCTCTTTAAAAAGCCAAACCTTTTTCTGACATTTCTTTACACTTTAGGTTCTTAGGACAGTCGACTTCACTTCAGGTACTCGTACCTGATATTAGAAATCGTCCGCAATTGTCACCACGACCCATCCACTCACCCAAATTTCTGTCCTAATGCTTGAACCAAGCCAAATAAAAATCCACCTAATGTACAATGAGGGCATTGCAAACCTTAGGCATGGGGGGGTATGAAAATGCAATGAAATGACATAATAAGAAAAGGTTTCAACAAAAAAAAAATCCGCATATACAAAAAAAAAAAACAAACTTTGGAGGAGGAAAGAAGTGCTAACAAACTTCACAAAAGGAGGAGGAGAAAAGAGCAGAATGATAAAAAGGAGCACAAAATGAAAAAGAAAAGGGATAGTCATTGGTAAGAAATTAAGGAATTAATCAAAGTTCTAGACCACATTAAGGAAAAGTAAAGCGAAAGTGCACAACAAGATTAGTAAGAATGCAAACCTTGGGCATTCTTGGCTAGACTCTTAGTATCTATTAAGATCTAGATATTTCCTCAAGTGGTTAAGGAAAATGAAAGGCTTAAGTATTAAGTCTAAGCCTTAGGGAGTATTCGACCTCGTTAACTGACCTTCGGTTTACGGGACTCAGTAACCTAAGCACCCAAATTCACACACACAGTCTGGTTTAGTGAGCATAAATATCAAAATCATACAAAAGTGTTTCAAATATTCTGAAAATATCACCTAGATTAGGAGTGACCGATCAACACAAGTTGATTTGGATGAGTTCCCGGCGCAGAGAGGTGGGAAATTCCCATCGAAGAAGCGTAACAACATATCATCTCCTCGGTGCTTGTCTCTTAGGATATTTACATATCCTACTGGGGGCATGGAAGCACTCTGCTGGTTCAGATTCCATGGATGGCATCATCACGAAGTGTCAATTGCCAAGGTCTGAATTCAGCCACGGAGCACCATAGACGGGATTATCTCGAAATCTCGAAAGCCATGGTTCTGGGGGTTACCATGAGCGGTGCTATCTCGAAGCATCGACTGCCAGGGACCTTTGAGGATTGATGATGGGGACAAGGAATCCGATATAGACCATGTTGTGAAGCCAATCCTAAGCTAGAATTAAAAGGAAAAGAGAGAAAAAACTCTCCAAACAAATAAACCTTCTGTCTCTCTCTTACAAAACGCACTGCAAATTGAACTAAGACTAAAAGTATCTCAAGCACGGGTGCTTTAACCACGAAGTCCAATAAACTGTAGGATAGTTTTTGAGGCCCTTAAAAACCTCTGCTAAAGTTTGAGGCTAAAGCTAGATAGATCTGGATCTTGGTTGGTACTAAAGTACCTTTTAGGCCCATGATTGGCATTCTGACCTAATCGAAGAGACAAAGAGAAGGAAAAACACTTATCAAAATTGATGAAAGAAATTCATGGTCAAGAATAGAGGTTAAAACCTTAAAATTTTGTTAAGGGACTAGAAAAAGCTAAGCATGGGGATATGATGAGAACCTCATCATGAACCCTAACTAGCACATTTTGACCTAAATAAGTGTACAAAAGCTCCTACAAAACCTAAGGGAAGGTCTAAATCAGGGAATTACAAATTTGAGTATAAAACAATTCACAAGGGGTAAAACTGTAATTTTACCAATGCAGAACATAAATGGGATTTCTAAGGATCTTGACACAGGTCAAATGGGCTTAATAAGAGAAAAAGTGGAATGATTTGATCAGGAAAGGGTTATGACAAAATTTGGGAATTAAACGACATTCTATAACCCTAAAATAAACTCACTTGAATTCACAAGGTTCCAGGCTGGATAAAAATCAACTAAATCATCTAAAATTCATGGAAAAATATTCCCTATGGTTTAGAACCTTCAATTTGTCCTTTGGAGCCTGTTTTGACCTAGATTGGGGTCCAAGCTCAATATTTGACCTAATTTAGATTTTTATGCAAAATGTCCAGTCAAACGAGGTTAAACCTAAAATCAAACTTCACCATTGGATTCCTTAGGTCTAAATTAGGGTTATACCAAAATTTGGACCTACGAGAAGGTCGTCTTGACCCACTTTACAAATTGGTCCTCAATAATTACTTTCTAACCCTTAACTTTTTGAACTCTTTCATTTACCCCCTCAACTTTCCCATCATTTTCTGCAAATCGGTCCCTCTGCCAACCGCAACAGCAAACCATACCTCCGGCGACTTTGTGCAAAGGATGACGCTGTGCAAGGCATGGGAGCTGGCCCCAGACTTGAAAGGAGGACCCCTGCGTTGTCCTCTTCTGCATGGACCGGTTCCCATGCCCTGCCGGCCACCATACCTCTCATGCGAACGCTCGAGAGGTATGGGTCCTTTTCCGGCCATGCCTCCGGCGACCAACCTACACCTCCACGCGTTTCCCTCCCTACCAGCCCCTATTTAAGGAGCGGCAGCTGCTGCCGCTTCCTTCAACCTTGTCTTGGCTAAGGAATTCCCTCCAAATTCGTCTCTTCCTCCTCCGGCCATCCGCCCGCAGGCTCCGGCGACCATCCTCCTCCACTCTCATCACCCTGCCACCATACCAGTGGCAGGATTACTTTCACCATCGTCCACTGTGCCTGGCCGCACCAGTAGGCACCCTCCAGCACCTCTTTCTCGTTGTCATCTTCTCCCTGGGCACTGTCTTCTCCGGCAACGACAGCACAGCCACTCGTCGCCTCCTCCCCATCTTCCGTCTGCTAATTAAGTTAGACTTACTCCTCTCTATCTCCTCTTCAATTCCCCTCAATTTATTTCACGGATTACCTCTCGACAGCTACTGTCCTCCGCCATCTTCCCCATCTCCGGCCAACCTCCGGCGAGACGCACCCATCACTCCACACCTCCACACGTCTCGCCACCAACCTCTTCACCTCCGCCATCGACCACTGAACATCTTCCTCCCATCCATCGACCACCTACCCTAAACACCCCCAGACCAAACCCATAAACACGACCACAAAGCGACCTAGGCACGCATGCTTAGGCTGCCCCGTGACCAGCCAACCCCTGCCTCACCTTCGCCGTGATACAGCGAAGGTTTTCCTGTGGTCTGACATGGACGAAAGGCCATGCTACTGATTTCAGGGTCAGGCCGCTCTCCGCCATTATCGCCGAGCTTGAAGCAAGCATTAAATTGCTCCAGGTCGAGCTCAGCTCCAGGCGAAGCTCTCAGGTGGTGCGAGTTTGCAGCACGCACGCACTCAAACTTCAAGTGGAGTCAAAGGATTTCACGCCTGCTGCAATTGCAAGGACTTCTGCTGCGGGCGCAAGCGCGGAAGCGAGTAGGACTTTTAGTCCTACCTCGAAAGTTTGCAGGTGAGCGCCTGATAACACTGCATCTTGGGGAGATAATTCTGTTTAATAGGGCCCATCTTAAGAATAAAAGGCACAGATAACACAACATAAGTAGAATGGGAGCATTGCATGTATCATATGTCAAGATTGCTTATAAAATAATATTAATGGACATTTGTATGAGCACTTGTCAAAGCAGGCCTCATATGAGCAATCAGACCGCACGGATGGATTCAAAACGATGAACGGAGTCCAATGAACTCGAAATCAGCCAAATCCGACATCCGGAGCTCCCACAATGGGCCCAAGAAGTTCTGACCGTTGATATGATGATCAACGGCCCACGGCGCGCCACGTGGCGCCTGCTCACCGCGTCCAGATCGCGCCCGCCTCCACCTTCACCCAGAGAACAGATCTCAGCCGTCGATCTCTGATCAAACGGCTAAGAACCACGCGCACGCCCGCGGTCGCCGCGACAAAGAAGTGGGCATAGCGCAGCGGTTGGAGCGACGCGGGTTCGAGTCATGCGAAGCGGAAATTCAGAGACGTGCGCGGGCGAAATTGAGCAGCCCGATCAGCAGCGGACAGCAGAGATCGCGAGACGTGGCGCCCGCAGATGCGCCCTGGCCAGACGCGCACGATGACGCGAGCGCAAGGGTGCAATCCAGGCGAGAGCCTCACGCGAGATCCCAGCCGTCCGATCTTTGATCGGACGGCTCATGGCGTGCGCACGTGGATCGGGCGTGAGGAAGCACGGTTGCAGGCGAGCGACTAGCGGGCAAGGGTCTTCATCGACATTTTGGGAAGGGTTTTAGCGACGTCCCGCACATCGCTAAAACCCCTTCTTCATTTGGAAAGCACTTCTCTCTATTTAAACCCCTTCCAACCACCCATTCAAGGCATTCACTCCAATTGCAACTACTCTACCCCCTTCCTACCTACCTTTAAGCCCTTTTTAATCGCCAGAGACAACAAGCCGCCGATGGAGCCCTCTCCACCATCGTGGCTGCCTCGCCGCCCTCCCTCTCTCTCTTTCTTCCCTTCTTTTATGCTTTACTTTACTTATGTTTAAGCATGTATCTAATGTTGTAATTTATGAACTAAAGCTGCATGATTAATGAAGTTGTTTCTATTCAGTTGCTTGCTCTATTTCTACTCAAGTTGCATGTTAAGAATGAAACGATTCTAACCCTAATCTCTCTCTCTCTCTCCCGCTTTTTCACCCATGCCTTTTCACAAGAAAAACTCCACGATTTTCGTGACAATAAGTGATAAGAAAAATCCGGTTCTCACGCCTCCCTGAGACCGACACTCGGACTCACATCCATTTCTTTACTTTAAAACCGGCGTTGCAAGTGAAAACTATAACGACACTTCCAAACACACACGCACGAACCACGTCAGTTTTTGGCGCCGTTGCCGAGAGGCAACGGATTTGTATTGTCACTTCCATTTCACATCCATTCTCACATCGTCTAATGCCTTGTCTCCTTTTACTTGATGGTTGCAGGAATTCGGCACTTGGACGACGAAGCAGCGCAACTCATGACGGTAACAAGGGAGTAGGCGCAACAAGGATAGGTAGTGAGTAGTTCTTCACTCATGGTTGTTTGCTTGCTTGAAAAACTAAAACAATTGTAAAATTGAAAAAAATTGGCATGGTGTATGATTACCTGACCCACATCCTTAACACATCACCCAACAAAAAAAATGTACACTCTAACATTCTGAATAAATTCTTGGAGTGTTCTTTTCTCTTTTTGAGTGGTGTTTGCGAAGCCACCTTGGATTGACTTGGGTCACACCACTCAACCCTAAAAATGACATCTAATAGAAGCTGCATGATCATTAGGATGAATACATTAGGGTTTTAAAGCCTCTATACAATAAAAGGAAATCTACTTTCACCAAATTGTGTGCAAAACGTGACGTGCCCACTGAAACTTATCTGAAAACATTAAGACACATCAATCCTAAAAGACACTAAAGTAAGGATGAAATACTAAAAGACACCACATCTTGAAAAAAATCCTTACTTAAAAACCATGTTTTGATAGAAGCACACACACTGAAAGTGGAAACTAAGAGCACCACCCTAATCAACGCCTCATCACATAATCCGAGCACAAGTACTATCCTAGCTCTTTTAAAACTGAGTAGACGTGCCCTAGGCAGGACTGAGTTAAGTCTCGAGAGGCGAGGTTTTGTTCGCTAAGCACTTGATTTTCATTCCCTTGGTAGAATCTAGTGACTAGGCTGCGGGGCAGTGTCAAATGACCACGGTTGTGGGGTCTATGGAATCGGCGGTGCAAGCCAAAGGAAGAACCTTCTCTGCAATCCCCTCGTAATCAGCCTGGCCAGATTAGCTTTGGGAAGGGGAGTCCAGTGCTTACGGACTTAATCACCCTTTTGGAGATTTCTAGGTCCCCTAAGGAATACACCATAAAGATTAGGCTTGTTTGCTTGGTTGAACACGCAACTCTCTCATCTGTTCTTCCTGCATCCCTCAATTTCTTCCAAACCATGGATTTCAATGCCTATCCATCTTACCCAAACTACCCCCAACATGATTAGTATGCTAACCCAAGTAGACCAAATCCACAGCCTACTTGGGCTAACCAACCACCAAGTTGAGGATACAACCTTGAATACCCCTCTTGGCCCAACTGTCCCAGTTATGACCAAACCGCACCAACCTCTTATTGGAATACACCCAACATATCCACCCAAGGGTATGATCCAAATCGTGGGGCTCCATATCTCAATTCTCCTCACGACGCCTCATCATTTAGGTCCCACTCGCTCTCTAATTACTATGATAGGACCTACACTCTAGGTGAACACCAAGAACCCTACCCTTCTCAGGACAATAACCAAGAAAGGTCACCTGAATTTAACAACCTTTCCTACTTGACCATTGGATTGGAAGGAATTCTAGACAAATAGAAATCAGAGAATGATCAGAAATCTAGGAAAGCCCAGGATCATCAACCTTTGATTTGGTCCCCTGATGAAGAATCTGACTGGGAGGAGGACATAGAACCTCAACTATTCTGGAGTAGGAACAAATAGAGAATGTCTCCTCTTGAAGAACTGGACCCTGAACATGATAGAATAGAGGACCCACCCAAGAACCTAAACCCCAGTATGGATTCTAATCCACAACCTCAACCACACTCTCTTAACCTGGATTTCAAGGAGGAAATCCAAAGGACACCAAATGACACCCTATCAATTCTTGATAAACTTCAATTAGAGTTACACAGACAGAATCAAGAATTGGTTAAAGGGCAACAAGCCATGTTGGATATGTTCCAACAATTAGGGGAAGAAGGCCAGAGAAAGCTGTTGCACACTATGCCATTCATGGAATTCGTAAAGCAAGGACCTACCATGATCAATTGGACTACACCTAGTCACCCTAATTTGGTTCAGTCCACCATTGATACCCCCAGGAGTTGGACAACTCAATGGATAAGGTCATTGAGGATTCCTCGGAACACAATTTGGGGAGCATTGAGGACAAACATCAGGAGGAAACTGAGAATATGCGGGGAGATGTCTCGGAATCCAAATCTAATCAGCCCGAGAGAAGTGAGCCGGTGGGAACAACAGCCAACATAGGAGATGGAGAATGGAGTTACAATTTCAAAGAAATCGATTATGAATCGGTTGGGATCCCCATCACAAATTTGGAGGAGGGCCAAGAGAAAGAATATGAACTAGAGGATGAAATTGGCCCTACCTCTAATGCAACCTCAAACAGTGAATCTGATACAAAGGAGGTTGAAGAAACTATTCTTGAGGTCAAGGGCTTGAAGGGAATGAGTAATGAAACCATAGTTGCGGAAGAGATGGATTCGTCTTTGGAGAGAGGCCTCATGCTTGATTGTAGGGCTCATTATGAAACTCTTGATTTTGTTACCTGCCCTACCAGAATAAAGATCCTGCAACCTGAATGCACTGGAATTGATACACTTTTGACGGATTACAATTTTATGGGGACGGAAGCTGAGTATAAAACCTACATCTTTAGTAACTGGCATGTCATATTCGGGGTGCACTCGTCCACATCAACTTCTTTGCATGCCCGCAGACTAAGAGAGGATCTGACACGGGCATGCATGATACATCTGCTGCAGAATTCTCGCCCCTTAGGAATGGGACTCCACCACAACCTTGTTCGCATCTGTGGACTACTGATTTTGGGTCTGGCTGACTTTGTACATGCCTCCTTGACCCAAATTATTCTTGTTTGTGCACTATGCCTAGCCGAAGGCATTAAACTCAGCGCTTCCTAGGAGGCAACCCAGAGGATTCAGGCTGATCCGATATTTTACATCACTCAGGTAATATCTTTTTAAACCCCCGTTGCATCCATGTATTTGCCAATGAGGACATTGTCCAACTTAAGCATGGGGAGGTGGTAAATTGCACGATCCTAAGCTCAATTAATCAGTCTGAATAAAATAAAATTAAAAAAAAAATGAATTTAGGAAGAAACTTAGGCATTAGAAACTTGTCAATAGTGGAAAATAATACAAAAGGAACTTAAACACTTAGACTTTTCAGGCCTTCAGGCTTAATCAGCCTTGGTGTCCGTTAAAATATGAATTTAGCTTCAAATCCTTGCAACCTTAAGCTACTCTAATCCACCTACTAAATAAGGTAATAAGTATACGACTTATCAACTCACCCTCTAACTCAGAAGGACTTTGAGTCTAAGCATCTGCACACATTTTTGCACAGACTCACTCCTCGGAGATTTTGACAGAAATTGGGTAGCTAATGAACACTCTAGGGTGGTATAACTGGCAAGTTGTCGAGGGTAACAGCCCATTGGCAGGTTGTCCAGAGCCCAGCCATGGGACCACTTCTTCTCCATTACCTCTAGGTACATTTGAGATCAGGGAAGCCACCTACAAAAAAAGAAGAAGAAAGAAAACAAAATAAATCACACTTCACCGCACGAGTATGGTTGGCAAGTGATCGTGGGTAACAGCCCATTGGTCGGTTGTCCAGAGCCCAACTCAGTAATTGCACAAAAAGAACCAAAACACTTAAGGAAGAAGCGGGGAAGCAGTACAAGCCGGGGAGATATACACTGGAAAAATCCTTGTGTTGACCCTAATTAAAACAAACGTAGGGAGAAAGCTACCAATTGAACAAATATACCTTCAGGCAAAATACTTCCTCTTCAGATCACCTAGGGGCGTAGAAACCAGGAGTCTGTCTGAATTACCGTTGAGTAAGGCTATCACGATCTTCACACCAAGATGCTTAGACTTAGGGCTTTGACCGAGTTTTGGGTGGGTTGAGTAGCTGTAAAAAGTTACCAACCCACTCTGAATTCCAAAAAATCTAAAATATATATATATACAATATGTATATTTACATACATGAAAGCAAGGATTCAGGCGATTCGTATTTTGGCAGACACCCGGGTGTTGTTTAGTCTTTGTAGATTAAGATCTTAGTATATCTCCTCCTATTAACAAGTGACGAAGTGTCTAAGTAACTACTTTTAAATTCTGACAGAAAATAAAGGCTAGAATAAACCTTACTAGGGACAAGCAAGGAGTAAGCATGGGGGTATGATAACACTGCATCTTGGGATGACAATTCTATTTAATAGGGCCCATCTTAAGAATAAAAGGCACAGATAACACAACATAAGTAGAATGAGAGCACTGCATGCATCATATGTCAAGATTGCATATAAAATAGTATTAATGGCCATTTGTATGAGCACTTGTCAAAGTAAGCCTCAGATGAGCAATCAGACCGCACGGATGGATTCAGAACGACAAACGGAGTCCAACGGACTCGAAATCGGCCAAATCCGACACCCGGAGCTCCCACAATGGGCCCAAGAAGTTATGATTGTTGATTTGATGATCAACGGCCCACGACACGCCAAAGTGGCACCCGTTCACCATGTCCAGATTGCGCCCACTTCCACATTCACCCGAAGAACAGATCTCAGCCGTCGATCTCCGATCGAACAGCTGAGAACCGCGCGCACGCCCGCGGTCGTCGCAACAAAGCAGCGGGCGCAGCGCAACGGTTGGAGAGCACGCCCGTGCCCACGCGACGTGGGTCAGAGTCGCGCGGAGTGGAAATTCAAAGACGACAACGCACGCGGGCGAAATTGGGCCGCCCGATCAGCAGCGGACGGCAAAGATCGTGAGACATGGAGCCCGCAGATGCACCATGGCCAGACGCGCGCGATGACGTGGGCGCAAGGGCACGATCCAGGCGAGCTCCTCGCGCGAAATCCTAGCCATCCGATCTTCGATCGGATGGCTCGTGGCGCGCGCACGCGGATCGGGCGCGAGGAAGCACGACTGCGGGCAAGCGACCGGCGGGCAGGGGTCTTCATCGACATTTTGGGAAGGGTTTTAGGGACGTCCCGCACGTCGCTAAAACCCCTTCATTTGGAAAGCCCTCCTCTCTATTTAAACCCCTTCCAACCACCCATTCAAGCCATTCACTCCACTTGCAACTACTCTACCCCCTTCCTAGCTACCTTTAAGCCCTTTTGTAATTGTTGGAGACGACGAGCCGCCGACGGAGCCCTCTCCACCACAGTGGCTGCCTCGCCGCCCTCCCTCTCACTCTTTCTTCCCTTCTTTTATGCTTTACATTACTTATGTTTAAGCATGTATCTAATGTTGTAATTTATGAACTAAAGCTACATGATTAATGAAGTTGTTTCTATTCAGTTGCTTGCTCTATTTCTACTCAAGTTGCATGTTAAGAATGAAACGATTCTAACCCTAATCTCTCTCTCTCTCACTTTTTACCCGCGCCTTCTCGCAAGCAAAACTCCACGATTTTCGTGACAATAAGTGACAAGAAAAATCCGATTCTCACGCCTCCCTGAGACCGACACTCGGAATCACATCCGTTTCCTTACTTTAAAACTGGAGTTGCAAGTGCAAACTATAACGACACTTCCAAACACACGCGCACGAACCACATCAGCGCCCGCACATAAATTGTAAAAGTGTTTCAGGCTTATCGCCTCGAAACACTGGGGTGAGGTATCTCGCACCCCCGCCACGCCTCGTCCGCGACACTATCCCCGCGGACTTGGCTCCCGGATCTGATTAGTCCCTGCTTGTGCACACCTCGCGCACCACCCACGCCGATGCGCCTGGTCCCAGGTGCATCACCCGACCCACTTACCCGATGAAGGCTCTCGGAGAGCGAACCCTGGAGTGAATTTGAGAGAGAGAGAGAGACGCGGGGAGGGTAGGGGTAGGTTTTTGCCTAACCGTGCCCTGTGCAGGAAAGCATAAGAAGAGGGAGAGCTGAAGCCAACTGAAGAAGAAGGTGGCACAGTGCAGAAGGAAAGGAAGAAGAAGGAGGAGGCGCAGCTCAACAGAGAAGAAGAAGCCAAGAAGGCCGAGGACTTAGCCGCACAGAGGAGCAGGAGAAGAAGAAGAAGAGAAAGAGAAGCCGCAGAGAAGAAGAAAAGAAGAAGAAGCCAAGAGGAAAAAGAACCAGCAGAAGTAGCACTGTAGCAAGTGGAGTTTAAGTCGTCTGACCCTGGAGTCAGACATCTGAAGAGAGAAAGAAAGAGGCAGAAGAAGAGGAAGAAAGAGAGAAGAAAATAAGAACAAATTTACCCTTCTTATATTGTTTTTGTAAAACAGTATATATCTATATTGCAAATTGTGATTTTGTACGCTTCTAAAATCAAGTGTTGCTCCCTAAGTTCGACCTCGGAAATTTTCTATTTTCGAGTAATAAAAATAAAAATACATACTGGTCTCGAACAATCGAGCCACCAATCGGCAATTAGAATGGACTTTGGGTTTCTACGCCTCTAGGTGACCTTAAAAAGAGAGTTCTACCTAAAGGTGTTTCTTTACGACTGGTAGCTTTTTCCCTACTTTTATTTTTATGGGGTCAACATAAGGGTGAATCTAGTGTATATCTCCCCAGTTTATTCTACTTCTCCACTTTTTCCTAAGTGTTTTGGAAATTTTCAGTGCATTTCATGAGCTGGGTTCTGGACAACCGGTCGATGAGCTGTTACCATCGACAACTTGCTAGCCATACTCGTGCGGCGAAGTGTGGTTTATTTCTTTTATTTTCTTTTTCTTTTCTCCTTTTCTTTTTCTTTTCTTTTTGACTTTCTTTTTCTTTTTTCAAGTAGGTGGCTTCCCTAGTCTAAGATTTACCTAAAGTCAGTAAAAAGAGAAGGTCCAGTGACTAGGCTCTGGACAACCTACCTATAGGCTGTTACCCACGATAACTTGCCAGCCATATCACCCTAGAAAGTTCATTAGCTACCCAATTTCCGTTAAAATCGCTAATCAACAAGTCAATGAAAAGTTAGTGTGTAGATGCTTTAGACTTAAAGTTCCCTCAAATCAGAGGGCGGGTTGATAAGTCGTGTACTTATCACCCAAACTTATTTAATCAAATTACAACAGAATTAAGATGGCGAGGACTCAAAAAATAAATCCACATTTTAGTGGATACACAGACTAATTAAGTCCGAAGACCTGAAGGGTCTTTGTGTTCAAATCATATAGTTTTATTTCCTTAGATTGAAAATTTTCTTAAGCCCAAGTTCTCTTTCCTAATTCCACAATTATATATATATATGTAAAAGAAAATAAAACGAATCTACGGAGTTGACGAATTAATTCAAAGATGAATATCCACCCCCCATGGCTATCTAATGCAATGTCCTCATTGTATTAAAAAGACATAAAACAGAATGGAATAGAGTAGAAAGTACCTGAATTGCATGAATGATGGATCCACTCTAAGATAAACAAAAACTGTATACGTGTTGAATTTAGTGCCTTCAGCTAGGCACACTATACAAAGAAGAGAAGTAAAGAATTCAGAAGTGTAGGTCAGAATCAGATTAAAAAGATTCACTTTAGGACCTACTAGCAGATGTCCACAGGTGTGGACCAGATTGTGATGCAAAGTCATACCCCATGATCAAGAATATCTAAGGTTCTGGATAAAAATTACCAAAAACCTAAAATCAGTATGCAAGCGGGGTCGGGCCTTTATGAGGATGCAACCCAAGACCAAAAAGTCAGGTTACAGAGAAATCAAGCTCCAAAGGATAATCAATGAATGTGTGCTTGGGTTAGTCATCCTCAGAACAAATGTCGTAAGGGTCTTGATTTGATGGTTTTAGCTTACTTGGAACCCTTAGACTCGATCTTCCACTTCCTTTAGAGTTTACTTTCCAAATCAAAATTTCCCAGCTCCTATCCTCCTTCAGAATGTCAAATTCTGGGATCTCCTGCATATTAATCACCCCATCTGAAATTTCCAAGTCTAAAAGATGTGGCTGAATCAGAATTGACTTGGGTCTAGTTATCTCAGAAATAGAATCGTCAGTAAGCTCAATGGGGTGTAACTGACAATCAAGGCATTGGATTGAATCCTCCAGAAAATGTGATTCTTGATCCGTCATGTGAGCCCCAATAAGATCAGTTTCCTCACTTATTGGGCTATCAAATGATTTAACCAATTCCGCAGGCCCAATCGTCTCACAGAAATCATGTTCTGTAAACTCACGTGAGACTTCGCAAATTGAATCTTTACCATCAGAATCAAAGAAATCAAAATCCGTATTAATGTACATCCCAAAATCATCCGTCACTTTCTAATCCATGGAGACATACGTTTCCTCGTACCCTGGCTCAGGGATCTCAGGTGAAGAAATCAAATTATCCTTAATCGGTTGCTCTAAATCAATCTGGTCAGCCTCGTAACAAGTGTCCCCCCAAACAGGTGCCTGAGCGAGTTCTAACATTGGCTCTCCTGAAGGGGGTTCATCCTGGGAATCATCCCACGATTGAACTAAAGCAACCACAAATCTCATTCTCAATTTTGCTAACTTCCCAAGTAGAAACTCACCTGGGTTCTAATCCTTAACATCCTGGAGTCAATCCAACAAATACTTGTTCAAATCATCAATCATCTCAATCAGGGGCTCCAATTTTTCAATGCAAGGTATTGGCTGAACTTCTAAGGATTGTGTGGTACTCCTCAAGTTAGCCAAAACCTTATCTTGAACCTGGTTACCCTGAACCAAATGACTTGTTGCAGGGTTGGGTGGGTTTGGGATCAGTGCAAAGGAGATCACAAATTGAGATTCGTGAAACCCTTCCTGATAATAGGTCATTTCGAATTATTCAAAAGGTGGTGATGACCTAAAGGCAGTGTATTCAGAGGATGGGTAAGGATCAGTGTATCCTCCTTGATTGTAAATCGTATTAGGTTGTCCATGAAAGGGTGGCAATCTATAGCTCTGAGAAGGATGGAAATCACAATTATAGTCTTCAGGGTTAGACCCTAAACACAAAGGTCTGGAACTATATCCCCAATCCGAGTTATCCCAACTAACCAATTGTTGATTACAGTATGAGTCGGAATAATCGTCATGTTGAGGATAACTCATAACAGGAGGGAAAAAGTGGCAATGCGTATAAAGTGTGGAAGGATTCATGATAGATGGGAGGAAGAAAGGCGCCCTGCAATACAAACAATCAAACCTGTCCTTAAGTGGGCTAGCCTAAAGACCTACAGACTCCCAGAACCTGTCTTGAGATAAAGAAATGATTTGATCTACTTCTGTCTATTCAATCCAACCAGTTAGAAGGAGGGACTGGGGAGAAGGTTCTTCCTTCAACTTGCGCCTCCGATTCCTAGTGTACCCTCCAGCTGCAATCGTTTGACTCTGCTCCCCTAGCTAGACATCAGATTGAACAATAGAAACAGACTAATCGAAAATAATCTCATTCTGGGCTCCGAAGAGCGAGTCGAATCTTTAAGGCCAACGTCTACTCTATTTTATTTAGAGCTAGGTTTGAATGTGCTTTGGAATGTAATTGGCCCTTTATCTGGGTTGTGCCTTTAATGATTGATTGATGTGTGTGTGTGTGCACAACCAGTGATTTTCAAGCAAGATTATTTTTGATGCGGTGAATTTTAGGGTTCAAATCTCGCTTAGTAGCTTTTAGGATTCAACTTTAGGTATTTTCAAACAAGTTTTGTTGGCACACTAGGTTTTGCAAGCACAAGTGAAGTTGTTTTCCTTTGAAACTTAAAAGAATGTGGAGTGCCTGATAAATCCCTAAGAGTTGAACCTATGCGGCAGCTATTTAATGAGTTGATTTTAATTGAAGTGGTGTGGCCCAATCAACTAAAACAATTGGCCTGTTGCACCACTTAATTAGGCACACAAGTGATCATTTAATCTGATTTCTACTCAATTATGTGTTTGGATGTGTGTACCGGTTCCAAAAATCGATTTACCGGTTGAGTTTGAAAATTAGATGAGCTTGTGTACCTATGTGAGATTTTTTTTAAAATTTTTCTTTTTAAATGTGGAGGTTAACGCCAGTGTAGGTGTCAAACAAATAAACAAAATTAACCTTAGAGTTTATAAGAACACCTAGGTTGATTTATGTTTGCGTTATTACGTGGTGGAATGAAAACTAATGGGTGGGAGGTGGAGAAAAACTTACAGAACCTTCAACAGCACTTTGCTCCAATCTACCGCTTTTGCTCATCTTAGAAGAGTACCTGCAATCACAATAAGAAAGGAGAGAAGTGAGGTAAATGATTCATAAGTTGGAAAACGCGAAAAAAATCAAAAAGCGTCGCCTCCCCGACAACGGCGCCAAAATGTTGAATCGTCAAAGTACTGCGCTATCGAATTTGGTTTTGAACACCTGTCGTTGTAGTTTGAAAAGCGAAGAACTCGGGTTCAACAAATAAAATTTATACCGAAAAGTCCATAAGAAGTTTCGGGTCGAACACAGGGAGGGGGGCGTTTAATTAAAAAAATACGCATAGCGGCCAGTCCTTTCTGTCAGCGGGTATGCTTTAACGTACAACACAGAACAAAACAGGGGCCACACCACTCAACAATCTACGTACCCTTTCTCGACTATCCCTGTTTGCCTAGTGGGCTCCACAAGAGTCAATGTAGGGAGGTCATTCCTAATCCTGGGTCCCAGCGCAAAGGGAGGCTAGCTTTCTCCCTACACAAAAGTGATGGTAGCTCTCCTCGGTACCACGTACACGAGGGCCAGCTCACTTTCTGTACCCAAGTCCAAACAACCAACCAACATGCCTATATAGGCGAGGTATTCTATCATACATCTAGTATCCATGTCACTGTACTCTTAGTACTTTCCTAATTCCCCGTAGGGTTCGTGCATAGTACTCTTTTCATTCCAATATGTGGCATGTATCTCTATTCACATTCTGGTTTCTTAGTCATAGAACAGGTAGCTCATGATTCAATAGGAAAAGCATTCAATTATATTGATTTAGTTGCCAATTACTTACAATATGGAATTCATCAGCATGTATGCTTAAATTGTAACAAATGAGGTTCAAGTGCTTGAATGTAAACATGCAATATTCCCAACCTTAGGGTTCATGTCATGTCCTAAGTTTCAAGCAGAGATCTCTAATCTAGCATGCACTTAACAATTTAATTTAACAGGAGTAGAGAGGACAACTCTACTAAAAGGTACAGGTGATATGAGGGCACGAACGGTGGATCCCAATATCTCCGTAGGACCCATGCGCACTACGAACAGGAGACCTATTTCAAATAGTTGGTCAAACTAGACATTAATATCATTGACCAATACTTGGGTATGTCAATTAAGCTAAAAACAGCGTGAAAACACTTTTAACATGTAGGAAATTTAGAAATGAAACCAACGATACTTTAATTGCGCAAATCCGACTTCATTTAGACCCTAAACCGGCCCAAACACTCCTCCCAGTTCACCTAAACTGGACCAGGCAGGCTAGTCTGGCTGGACCGGTTGCCTGGTGGCCGCAATAGTGTGTCCAGATCAACATCAGATGTCTGGGGTGAGTCCCAGACGTCTTAAACGTGTGCAGAATCTCACCCTGCGTTCATACTTCTGTTCCAGTCATCTGCTACCCCTCACAGCCCTCAAAGGATGTAAAGACCCATCCCACTTTTAGTCCTTTAAGACGTCTGGAGTGTTAGTCAGACGTCTGTCCAGACATCTGGACCCTTTCCCGGACGTCTGGAAATCAAAATTTTGTACGCGACCTGCGTTCTGCGCACGGGCGACGCACAGAACTCTCCTTTTCTCTCTCTTTTCTCCTTCACCCTGCCAAACCCTACACCCTCGGCCTTTATAAAAGGCCACCCTCCCCTCCTCTTCTCTCCACTCCACACACCACCATCTCCTCCTTCAGAGCACAGCAGAGCGGCGAGAGGAGGTAAGCGAGGGAGCGCGTGAGAGCCAGGAGGAGGAGAGTGCATGGGAAGGAGGAGGAAGCCGATGTCGGGAGCTTCAGTGGAATCTCGTCGAATGCTCGCACGACCACCGCAGTGCGTGCGGGAGGAGGAGGGAGTCCGGAGCGATGTCCTCGACCACCTGCAGCAGTTGAAGCTATGGCATAGCGAGGAGAAACATGGTGGAGCGCGGCGAGGAGCGTTGGGAGTGCGGTCCGATACTAGAATTTTTCCAGTATCAGACATCTGGAGTGCAGTCCGGACAACTGGCTAAGCATCTGGACGTCTGGAGTGAAGACCAGACATCTGAAAGCACCTTTATCGCGAAGGTACGTTCTCTTCACGATTACGGCCTTGCAGGCCACACCGCAGAGGATTTCTTTGGCTGATTTTAGGGTGCCTGCTCTGTCATACGCAGGAGCAACCTTAGGAAGGTGCGTAGAACACCCTTCCACGCACTTTCGGATGTCTAATCAACAAACCAGACAATCGGAGGTGCTTCCAGACGACTGGAGGAGTGGTCCGACGTCTGGAACCGCTTTCAGATGATCGCAGAGGAGTCTTGGACGTCTGAGGGCACCACAAGAACTTGAGGTGAGATTCTGTAACTTTTAAGACGTCTGGACTTATTTCCGGACGTCTGATTTTGGTCAGTAGACACGTTTTTGACCCATTTGGGATCCGATCGGGATCCATTTTACACAAACGAAGTATCTATAGTTTCCTTGTGAGTTTCTCTATGTACTATAAACCTTTATAGATTATTCTGAATCTTCCTTTGTGATGTATTCCTTGGTATAGGATTTCGACCTGCTGCGTGTCTTGGGCTCACAGAGACGCCTGGGTCTACGGTTTGAGCCCCCATTACTCCCGGATTATCTGGTAGAGTGGCCTACCCCCGTTAATCTTATTAAATTAGAATGTATCTGTAGAATTAGCCAACTGGAAACCTAGGATGTGGCATGAACCCTAGGACAGAGAAATGAATAAACCAATTGTACTGCATGATTGCATTTGTATACATGAATAAGTTAAGCTGCTAGCCATTGCCTGCAATAAAGTTATGAGCTACCTGTTAGAATATGAGTTGCCTGAGATAAATGAACAGTTACCTGTGAAATCATCAGTTGCATGCATTAAATTATGGAAACACGAGCTGCCTGTGCATAAACGAGAACTGAATTGTGAATGATGGAATCTGGATCAGAATAATGTGGTGAACATGAGCATGAACCCTACGGGGAGTTAGGAGTAGAGCTCCTGTGGTTAGATGAAAAATCTAGAATGTAGACGGAAAGTGTGCTGGCCCTTGAGTACGTGGTACCAAGGAGAGCGATTGTCCCCTTTTTGTGTGGAGTGGAGCTAGCCTCCCTTGGATTGGGACCCAGGGTTAGGATTAGCCACTCTACACCGACTTCTGTTGGCCCTTGTGTACAAGATACCGAGGCAAGCTACTAGTGTAGGGAGGGAGCTAGCCACCCCACAGGGCTCAGGGTTCAGCTAGCCACCCTACACCAACTTGTTAGGCCCTCTAGGCAAATCGGGGTAGTCAGACGAGGGTGCGTGGACGGTGAAGGGGTGAGACCCCTGTTTGGTTCTGAGGGGCTAGACCCCTGTTTTTGAGAGGGCTAGGCCATATACTGTTCCGTGCTGTACTTTGGGTGTATCCGCTAGCGGAAACGACTGACCACGAGTCAGTGCGGGGTAGCTACCCATGCGTTTATCACACGTGCCGTAGTCACCGCTACGTCTTGACAGTGACCTTGGGGTGGTTGACTGGTTGTAGGACTACCACAGGAGACTCTCCCGACTAGGAGAGCACCACGTGTACCTTCTACTATTCGAAAAAAGCTACAATCAAGATCTTTCCCACGAGGAACATGCAAGGTCAAAAAAATCTCAAAGTTAACAAAAAGGGGTGAAAAGGAGTTACACATAAAATAAAATAACTAGAAAAGATAATTAAACCTGTTACTTTTACTGCTTTAAATAGTATAGTTACCACTCTACTCAACGTTCGCTGATTCCGTCTTTTTCATAACACTAAAAAAATCTCAAAGTTAACAAAAAGGGGTGAAAAGGAGTTACACATAAAATAAAATAACTAGAAAAGATAATTAAACCTGTTACTTTTACTGCTTTAAATAGTATAGTTACCACTCTACTCAACGTTCACTGATTCCGTCTTTTTCATAACACTGTTTAGGTTCAGGAGTTGAGCAACCCGAGCTTCCAGCTGCGGAGGATGCTGGGCCTAGGCAAGCCCAGCCGTAGTTTTCTGCACTCTTTGTTGTACCCCCTTTTACTGTTGTAGTGAGTTTCAGACTTTTTAGCTGTTGTTGTTACTGTTGCTTTCATTTCCGTTGTTCCTGTTGTGGTGGTGGTATGTACTGGAATAGCAACTTTTACTTTCCTTTACTGCTTGTACATTTTTACTGGTTAGTTATATTGCATATGTGAATGTGATTTATTTTCCTGCTTTTTGGTTATTTCTTGTTGGATGACTGGGTCTTGGGATTAGTTGAGGCGAGCCGATCTCGGGTCCTATAGGGATTCGGGAACTGGTTCGTAACATAGGGAGTTACCTGATGTCTGACACTAATCCCGGTCATCTGGAAGGGCAGTCGGACATCTGACACCACCTCCAAAGATCCGAAAGCGCCTCAAATGTCGCACCAGCATACCTTCCCAATGCCTCTTTCACCTACGTAGATGTACGCACCTAAGACCATGCTTAAGAACCGATAGGGCAGCAGAAACTTGGTTTCCACACCTACACACACCATGGGCAGAGATTACCTCGATACTCTGCATGCTTCCAAACGTCCTGAGCTCCCTCTGGACACCCGATGATCCCTCTAGCCATCTGTCAAACATTGCAGATGTCTGATAACCGAGGAAATCACAACCAAACTCCGTGCAAGACCTTCCTCGCAGTGGATCTCCTCTGCGTGCTGCTGCAATTGCAGCAACAACCCCTGCAGCAGCCCTACTCTTCCTCTCCCACTCTCTCTCTCTTTCTCTCTCTCTCTCTCTCTCTCTCTCTCTCTCTCTCTCTCTCTCTCTCTCTCTCTCTCTCCCCTACTGCCCACTCTCCTTCTCCCTCACAGTTGCAAAGGAAAGGAGGGGAGATTGGTGGTCGCTCGACAAGGACAAAATGGAGGAGGGGGGGTGTTTTATAGGGTGGAAATACGGTTTGGGGGGGTTGCGTGGGAGTGTTGTGTAGGATATGGTGGGGTCAGGAAAATTGCACCCGAGCCAGTAGAATAATTTCTGGGGTTTGGAATTGCGCAAGACCCCTCCCAAAAGCCAAAAACTCTGCACGGGGTCTTTTTGGTGCACAGAATTTACGAAAAGGCCCCTAAGTTTTCACAAAAACCCAAATGACCCTTGGGAAGGGTCATTTCAGGGGGGTGCCAACTCCTATTGTGATACCGCACCAACTTGGTCTAAGAGGTCGCTCAACTATAGAAACATAGTGTGGCATTAACTCCAAATATTAGATGTACCACTTCATCTCCTATGTCAATGCGCATGAGGTTTTAGAGTCTTTGCCTCCTCCTCTAGCTAGGAGTTGTAGGGCTCTGGAGTAATATTCCTCTACCAGTAGGTGCCGCCTAAGGCCCTATTGTTGCAGGGCATCTACAGTGTCCTCCTTCTCAAGTGTTTCCCCTGCTACAACCATGTTGGTTCCCTAGAGTTGTTGGAGCTTGTGACGGTGGAAATCTTAGGGGTCATCCATGAGCTTCTTTCCCTTTGGATCTTCCTAATTACGCTTGACATTTTAAGCCAAATTTCCATGGCGAGTCTGATACTAAATCTAATTGTGCAAGTCTTAGCAGTTCTCCATTTCATGCCTTTTTGCCTTTTGGTAGCAACAGTAGGGGCCACTTGATGCCAATCTCTTTAGAGGTGGAAGGGGTAGTAGGATGTTTTACCCTATCTCCAAGACATTTGCTAAGATGTCAGCTTGATTGCATGTAAGAGGGATGTAGTCTTAGTATGACTACCTTCAAAGTTTAAGGCCCCCACTGAGGTCACTTTTGCGATGATTGTCATAGGAGTTCATCGAGTAGTTTTTCTGGTTATTATTATTGCATCATCATCCCCTTGGTGACCTGGGCCTCCCTAGTGGTTGTACCTGCTAGAGTTTGGGTGGTTGTTATTGTCAAATGCATCTACAACCTTTTGGCAAGGAGGAGTCATCTTTCTCTACATGGTGATTTGCACAGTCCAAAAACTCTACCATTTCTTCTAGTAGGAGGTTGTCAAGGTATTACTAGAATTTTTGGGTCAAAAGCCCTGACTTGAAGGTTTGCATGCAATCTGCATGCATATGCTTGCACTTGAAGTACTACTCCTTAAACTGGTCTAGGTAAGACCAGATAATCTCGCCTCATTGGCCAGATCTGTTGGATCATAATCCAACATATGGACTAATATATGTATTTTTATATATAGATATAATCATTTAACATAAAGATTATGTACTATCATGTTAATACCCATCAATTAAAGTGATCAATTTAAGTTCTATTGAGGGTATGGGCATAAAATGCAAAAGGATGGTGCGGTTTGGTTTATGTATGTGCAGAGATCGATTTTGCAATTACAATTCCTCGATGGGCAGATTTGTAATTTGCTGATAGTAATTAGTTTTTTGTCTAATTACTAATATGGAGAGGTTAGGTCCCCAAGGGTTTCTCACCATATACTCCTCCACCATCCCCATCGTGTGTTGAGAAGAAAAAGAGAGACAAGAGTGGCTAGGTGGCTGTTGTTAAAGGAAAAGGTTATCTCCTGACTACTCTCGATCTGAAGGAGGTGAGAACACCTTTGGAAGAGCGTAACTCGTGGCCTCTTCTTTCTACAGTAAATATGAATCCAGGTACATTTTCTATAGTCAATGCATGTTAAATAAAGCTTAGATATATCAAAGATGCATGTTTATATGTTGTTTATATGAGTCATGTTTGAATATGTATGCATCTATTTATTTGTTATTCAAACATGAAATCACCAGATCACATACATGATTAGATCTAGCTTTTGGAATTCTCAGAAAATTTCGTAATACAATCTGTAAGCATCGTAAGTACCGGTACTTAAGATGAGTACTGGTATTGTTGCAATACTATAATGTGATATGTAAGTTGGTAGTACCAGTACTCTTCATGAGTACCAGTACATGCAAGTTACAGATGAGGCTCGAGATCGTCTTAAGTCCAAGCTGGGACTTACATGTATCGGTACTCATCATGAGTACCGGTACACATGAGTCCCAGGTCAGGTTTTGGACTTATAGCCATCAGAACCTGTAGCTTACAAGTACCGGTACTTATCATGAGTATCAGTACTGGTAGGCTATAGGTGGTGTGTCCAATACTCATCAAGTATCGGTACTCAACGTGAGTACTGGTACATGGTGAGTACTGGACGAGTACTCATTTGAACATGGGTTCTAAACTGTAACCAATGTGTACCGATACTCGGCATCAGTACCAGTACTCATTGGAATACTAAACTCATAACTGTAACTTAATAATACCGATACTGATCTACTAATACTGACACCCAGTTAATATAAAGTCCAGTTGAGTTAAGTTGTGGCACAGATCCATCCTAAGTTAGATATGGGTTATTTATAGTTAAGCCCTTAAGGGTTTAAGGAATTTCATAATAAGATCTCCTCTAGCTTCTTTGTATTGTCCCGTGTGCACCATTGGCTGACAAAGTATTGGCAAAATTTATCCACTAACTATAGGAAGGTGGATATCCAGCTAGACAAAAGGTCATTGAACCATTCATATGCTAGCCCTGTAAGAAAGGATGGGAAAACTCAACACATTATCCCATCAGGGAAATTGTGGACTAGCATATGTTGGTTGTAGTTCCCCACAAAAATAGTGGCTTCCATCATCCTGTCATACTATGGTATGATCAGGGTCTTATAGCGTGAGGGGGGTAGCACAATCATCATGCGAAAAGGGAAGGTGGTGTCATAGGGTTTCTTGTTTAGACCCCTCATCATGCGAATGGTCTATCGAACCTGGTCCAAGACCAAGTTGCCCCCTTGAGGCACTTATGGAGCAACCATAAATTAAGGTTCCAAGTCACGTGGAGGTAGCAAAGGAGATCGAGGAGGTGGAGGGTCTCCCTTAGATAGTTGCCAGAGTTGGTGCCTAACCTCTTCAAGTTATACCTTAGGTCAGGCATTCTCCTCAACAATTAGATGCCAATGAGCTTATTCTAGGTCATTATAGTTGAGTGGAGAGTCCTACCTAGGAGGAGATCCAGGTAACTTAGAAGCCTTTGCCGTAGATCATTGGACATAACACTTGTGACATTAGACATCCTAGAGCTAGTTCATGTACATCTATTGATTTCCTTAACCATTTGGTAAATCTTTCCTTGTCAAATTTTGCTTGATGGAGGGGTTACAGAGGATGCCGGTTCTCTAGTAGTCGGACCTCCTTTTCACATTGCTTCTATTTTACAACTTCTTAACTAAATGCCTCTTGGACTTAATTTTTGAAAGTGATATTCCTTATCAGATTTTAATCTTTAAATCGAGTTATTTAGCATTCACATCTAAGCCAACTCATACATGGTTGATAAATAAGCTAATATTGATGGACTAACAAATATATAAAATTGAGCAAGCTTTTGTGGATATTTGTATTAATATGATAAGCATAGGAGATTTGTAATATTACATATCTCTATGAGCATATATGTAAAATCTCTTAGTAGAAACCTACGAAATGCAAAAGAACTTCTAGTATCTTCATCTCTTAAACTTTGCATTGCTCATTAGGACAAATAAGAAAAATGTTTATCATTTGATGGTTTAAGGCCGAAGTTGCTTATTACATTCGGATAATATTAACATCAATTATGAATTTTTCTTAAGTGTACTCCAATCATATGTATGTTCCCACCTAATTATATATTTGAAGACCCGCTTAATAGCAACATAGCAAAGTCTTGTTATAGATAAAAGTTTGGGCATTTGATTAGAATATTTTGATGATATGTTATACTAAAATATCCAATATTTCCAAAGATTATGCTTACCGTTTTTTTATTATTTCAGAAGTCCTTAGATAGCATTTAGGTAAGGGAATCAAAAACCGAAATTATATGAAATAGTAGCAAAAAATGGAACTAAGAGTGGAGCTGGAGCCTTTTGTTGTTTGAATGCTAGTGATATCATGCCATGGGGTTGTTGGTGTAATTAATTTGAATTGGGATTTGGATCAAGAGATAAGTAGTATCATTATGTCACTTCGTATAGTAAGTAAATATAGTTTGCATCATTTCAAGAGGCATAATGAAGGAACAAACTTGTTCTACTCACGGGGTGAAATTATTCATCCAAAACTAAAATCCAAATTTCAGAATAAATGAATTTAGAAATTACCTCTTCCGAATAAGGAAGGAGGTTATTTTTGTATCTAAATAGTGCCTCAAGGATAGAAGATAAATCATCTTTTATTACATTTGAGCAGGATCTCTCATCCTATATGTGCTTGTTCAAGTGGTCAAGTGTTTAAACTTGTAGAGATCGATCCTCAATAAGTGACATTAACTTTAACTTAATAGGAGACAACTAAATTAAGGAGAACAAGAATAACAACAATGGGGAAATGCGCAAAAATCTTAGGAATCAAAGTCTATGCTGTTGTACTAAAAGGGAGTGCTCCCATGCCACATGTCCAACTTTCCCTTTACATTCCTTTTTTTTTAATCTTTTAGAAATCATCTCAATTTTTCTTAGTTCTTACCTTTTCTCCCATCACCTCAATGTATCCGCCACCTCCCAAATCGACAAGCCTTCTTTGTAAAAAAAATTTGCAAGCCTTCTGCATGTCATTTAGATTGTCAAGGAGGTACAAATTTTAGATGATATATTTAGGAAACACAATAAGGCTTCAAGATTTGTTGATTCTATTTAGAGGTTTTACTTTTTTTATAGAAAAGTAGTACTAGATGAGTGAATCTACAATGTCGTGGTTGAAATTTGTTTTGGATTTTGATAGACTAATATCATAAGGTTGCGCATTCTATTCTCGTATCCTTTTAAATATTGGGTCAAAGTGATGATAGAAATATGGTTGGAAATCAATATTATGTCAATAAATTCAATTCATGTAAAGGTTTGGTTTTGCAATTATTGTCTTGATTTTGAATTTCAATCATGCTTAAGATAAGTTCAAATTCAATTTTGACCATTCTTTTCTAAACAACAAATTGAAATGAGGAGAGGGAAAAGTTAAATTAATTATCTCAAATTATTTCATCTTAGTCGATATGTATGAATTCAAAACTATATGGAATTAAAAGATTTAAAATTGTAAATACTTAAGTGATCATGATTTTATTAACCTACATGAATGGCCAAGTAATTGAGTGGGTGTGCTTCCATCCAGAAAGACAGGGATTCAAAATTTTCTTCCTCAGAAACAATGATCACAATCTTTTCTATCGTTGATATATGAACTACATCCAGTATGAAAATTCCAATAGCGAAGCATGGGTGATCAACCTAGTTATATTCTATTGTCCAGTTATGTCCTTAAATTGCCACCCACTGTTCCTTTTTCTCCTTACTAAGTTTGTAAAGAGACATAGGATCGTAAAAGTGAACAAACAATAAAATATTAGTTACATGGGCATCACATGGTGCATTGCAAGGAATTTGACTATTGTAGCATAACAGATAAGAAATATTAATTGTTGGAACACAACAGCTGCATTATAAATGCTTACGACATCCAATTAGGCATAGTCAAGCAATGACATCGAACTTGATTAGTAGTAAAACTTGGCAAATTAGCTTTATAAATGTGTATAAATATTTATTTGATGTTAATGGGCATGTTGAATTATATAAGAGAATTACCACATATGACATCTTTTTTATCATATGCACATCATCATCCTTCATAGCTTGGCCCATTGGATTACTAGTTGATGAAAATATAATCGACAACTAGAATGCCAATGTGAGGGACACTCGTCTTCCTGCATATTATCCAAAACCTTTTCATCACACAAATCATCAATCATAGGTTGAGGTGGAATGCAAAACCCATTGAGATAGGGATATGTACATAGATATGTACTTCCCTTGAAAAAAAATCTCCTCCTCAGAAGTTAACTAAAGGCAAGGGAATTGACTATCATGGCAATAATAACTAATGAAAAGTAATTAGTTGTGAGATAAAGTCACTTTTTAACTCCAAATTGACATCGAAGGAAATTGATAGGTCTACATTATTTCATGTGAAAATATCTATTATGTGGGTTCTGTAGCAACTTAGGTGCATTTAGATTTGTAAATATTACATTACTAGTATAATCATGCATTTAGAATGATTTGTATAAATTATATACTAATTTATACATTTTTATGACCAAGGCACAGGGCGACACAAATTGAAGCCTCAAACGAGAAATCCAACCATATGGATGGATTTAGAGCGACGATCGTAGTCCATCAACGTGAGAATCATCTCGATCGGAGCTCTATGTCATCTGATACAGAGAGATGATGGATGGTCCAGATGGCGTCACGTGATGTCATTTGAACCACCCAAACCGCCCAAGACTAGCCGCAACTCCTCCTCTCTCCCCCACACCATTAAACCCAGCCGTTAGATCAAGATCCAAGGGCTGAGGTTGATCTTCCACCGAGCTTCACATGATCAAAGGGGCGCACCTCCGAGCGATACCAACTGTTGGATCCTCATCTAACGGTTGGATGATCGCCTTCAAACAGCTGACATCACACTGCCAGCGTCATCGAATTTGAGATCAACGGTCGAGATTACTTGTCAACCGCACCTCACATTTTCTAAAGCGAGATTAAAGCATGATCGAAGCCGTTGGATCGAGATCCAACGACTGAGATCTTGCCTCCAGGGCCTCAACGCATTGGTCTCGATCACGCACTCGCAAAGGAGTGACGCGAGTTCAAGCCCCAATCAGGGCATCTCCTCAGCGCAGGTAGGGGTTAAATTCGGCCCTGCAATGCAAGATGAACAGCGAGGGGGAGCGCCGCGACATCAAGGCATAGATTTAAGGTGCAATCAGCAACAACGATAGTGCCACGTGGTGCAATGGACGAGCGATGATCGTTTAAGGCACGATCGAAGAGTGCGATCCTCACGCTCTCTCAGTCGTGCGATGGCGATACAACGACCATTAATTTTCCTTACCTCTCCAACCAAACGTATGAAGCACGAGCGATGCGTGCTCTCAGCCGTCGGTCATCCATCTGACGGCCATGGTTCTTCCTCAGTTGTGCCAGTGAGAGCAGCATGATGAGTGCACCCGTGTGTGCACTGCACCTTGCACAACTGTGCGCGCTAGCGTCACGTGGCACGTGTGCTGCGCGACATTTACTGTAGTGGGAGCTAAATCATTTACCCAACACCTATACATAGTCCTATACCCTCCCCCCTCCCTCTTCATCCCCTCCTACTCTCTTCTCACCTTCTCTAAAGCTCAAGAAGCATTCTTGAGTGTGTCCCAAGCCTGAGATGCTCCACCAGAGAAAAATAAAAATAATTTTCCCACTCTCATCCCCATTTATGGAGCACCCACAGTCATCCTCTCACCTCCATTCTGGAAGGATATCCCCGCTACGACGCCATCCTGCCTCGTCCCTCTTCGTCCTCCTTCCTCCAGCTTCTCACCACCTCCATCCAGCCATTGTCGAAGCAAGTTGTCCCCCAAGCAGCCATCGAAGAAGATTCTCTCTCTCTCTTACTCTTTTTATTTGCTTTCATAGTATAGATTCCATGTCCCACAATAATTTCTTGTATTAAACAATTGTTTAAGTATATATCTAAATTTGTTCTCTCTCTCTCTCTATTTTCTGCTTTAGCTTCCCTACTTTCTAGACTAGAGTAGTTTAGTTTAGATAAACCTTGATTTGATCTTCTACCAATTAAAAAATATCAAAAAAATTAGAAAGCCACAAAAATACTAAAAATAATAATTCAAATGTGGATTTCAAAAATTAAATATTAGTCTCCCTATATTCGATTCAAAACTCACCAAATCTCGATTATAAATTATATTTGATGAGTCAAATTTTCTGCAAAGTACAGTGACATGTGTTTCTTTCTTAAAACCCTAAAACTGATTTCTTCACACGATTTTCCAACATTATCAAAAATTTACCTACCGCATGATAGATGCTATTTTTTTCCTAGGCCACATGCCCAACTTCATTTTTCCCTCTTCCATTATTTCCTTTTTGGAATGACCTTCATTTTTCTTAATTCTTATCCTTTCTCCCACCACCTCAATGCATATGCAACCTCCCAAATCCACTAGCTTTCTTTGAAAAAAAAATCTACAAGTCTTCTGTTGTCTCATTTAGATTTTGAAATTGCATAAATTCTCATCTATGGTGATATAGATCAAGGAGTCAAAATTTTAGATGATATATCTGGGAAATACAATAAGACTTCAAGATAGATTTGTTGATTCTACTTAGAGGTTTTACATTTTTATATAAAAGTAGTAATAGAGGAGTTAACCCACAAAGTCATGGTTGGAATTTGTTTTAGATTTCAACGGACTCATACCATAAGGTTCCCAGTCTATTTTGGTACCCTTTTAAATATTGGATCAAAGTGACGACGAATATATGGTTGGAAATTAGTACTATGTCAATAAACATCAATTCAAGTAAACGTTTGGTTTTACAATTATTTTCTTGATTTTAAGTTTCTATCAAGCTTAAGATAAGTTCAATTTTCAATTTTGGCCATTCTTTTCCAAACAGCAAATTGAAACAAGGAGACGGCAAATTTAAATTAGTTATCTCATATCATTTCATCTTGGTCGATTTATATGAATTCAAAACTATATATATGAAATTAAAAAATTTAATATTGTAAACACTTAAATGATCATGACTTTGTTAACCTACTTGAATAGTCTGGTAATTGAGTGGGCATGCTTCCATCCAGAACCACAAAGATTCAAATTTTTTCTTGCTCAAAAATAATGATCATGGCCTTTTATATCTTTATTTTAATTTTGATATATGAACTACATCCAATATAAAAATTCTTATGCTAAAGCATGGGTGATCAACCTTGTTATGTTCTATTGCCGAGTTAGATTCTTAAATTGCCACCTATTGCTTCTTTTTCTCTTTGCTAAGTTTGTAATAGAATAGGATCGTAAAAGTGAACAAACAATAAAATATTAGTTACATGGGCATCATGCAAAAGAAGTAAAATTAGAATTAAGTGACTAATAAAGTAATATAAATAATTTATCCTAGAAGATATCTCCCTCTGTAGAAGGTAAGATATATTTCATCGATCCCTTTACAAGGAATTTGACTATTGTAGTATAATGAATAAGAAAAATTAATTGTTGGAGCACAACGGCCGCAATATGGTCTCCAACACTTATGACATCCAACAAGGCACCATAATCAAGCAATGACATTGAGCATAATTAGCTGTAAAATTTGGTAAATTAGCTTTATTAATGCATATAAATATTTATTTGATGTTAGTGGACATGTCTAATCATAAAATAAATTAGCACATATGCTATATGAGAATTTTTTTATCATATGCACATCATTTTCGATCCTTCGTAACCTGGCCCACTTGATTACTAGATGAAAATATAATCGACAATTGGAATGCCAATGTAAGAGAAATTCATCTTATTGCATATTAATTACCATAATCCTTTTCATCACCCAAATCATCAATCATAGGTTGAAGTGGAATGACAAATCCATTGAGATAGGGATATGTACATAGAGATGAACTTCCGTTGAAAAAATTTCCTCTCAAAAAGTTAACTAAAGGCAAGGGAATTGACTATCATGGCAATAATAACTAATGAAAATTAAGTAGTTGTGAGATAAAGTCAGTATTTTAATTCCAAATTGGCATGGAAGGAAATTTAACTAATTCACGATAGATGCTCTTCTTTTCCCATATCTATGTCAACATTTAAAATTGTTGGTCCACTCTAAATTGGAAGTCCTACCATGTAAGCACCTTTGTAAAGATTCTTACAATTCTAAACAAAGTCAACTGCTCTATAATACCAAACACACTATCAAAAGATGGTCCTTTGGGAATGACAATAAGCGATAATGATCCAAATGTAACTTCCATCGCTAATAATATTGTGTAGCTCTTTATATTACATAGTTTTCAATTGAATCCCAAGTTACAAAAAAAATTTATGATCCCTCCCCTTCCTGATTTTAAATTCCAATCCTAATTAGGATCCCATGCTGCCCCAAAGTCTCTTGAGTTGGATGGAATCAGAGTCAACAATATCTTGCCCACCTCAAGGACCTACAACATAGGATGCAACTAGCACATATAACCTCAAAACAACCTCAAGGACAATCCTTCTTAGGTATATGGTATTGTCTATCCTAGATAGCTCTTCTTCCCGTGATACTAACGAACGAAACACCTAACATCTGATACTAAAAAGAAATTGAGGTCATATCTGACTTAGTTATAAGCCTAAGTTGTAGACGGGTAGGGTAACTATTCGCCACCGGGTGACCCTATTTGGGGCCTTTATTGGGCATCTACTTGGCATCTTGTTAAGCTATCCTCATTAGGCTCTAAAGGATCCACCAATAGTTTTATTAGGTACAATCTAGGTGGTTGCTACCACTATGTCATTTGGGCTAGATTGTTGGTGAAGCTTATGGGCTTAGGCCCTCCATAATGGGCTTTATTAGCCTCTTTTGTAAGGGTCAATTTCTCCTTTCATCAATTGCTCTTACTCTCCTCGTCCAGGTTTCTCGACTGGGAGAGTATAAATTTTTTTTAGGGGGTGCCTTTTTCTATTGGGGTTTCCTTCATTTGGGATACCCACTTGACCCTAGTATCTTCTCAAGTGGATAGCTATTTTAAAGGGTTGAGCCTAGCAATTTATTCACTTGCTCATATCTAACAAGTTTGAACCCTTGATCAAACACATGTGCGAGGAGATAAAAACACATTGTAGTAACCTTGAACATGTCATACCGCACTAATAAAAATCCATAACTTGCATGAAAGATGAGGAAATTGATAAGTCCCATATTGAGTCACGAGGAGGCACATGGCATATTCGCTCGCTAACTTGTTTCTCTCTCTCTTGTATTTTTTATCTTTTTGTGTTTGCCATTTTTTTGCCTTTTTAAGTAGGTGAAATGAGAAGGAAGAGGATGGGATCACTACTACTCAATCGACATGAAAATGTTGCATCGACACAAAATGAAAGCATGAAAATGTGTAGAGCAAGGTAAACAACTAGGAAGCAATCAACATAAAGGAAATGCAAATAGAAAAGAGCATATGAATGAAACTAATATTATTGCATTAAAATAAAAATGAGTATATACATATGGAAGTAAGAACAATATAAATAACATGAGATATGCAGATAACATAAAAATAAAAAAAGAACAACTATAGCAAATGAAACAAAACAAAAAGAATATAAAAAATTGGAGGTGCTCGGGATATCACGTGTAGCATGCAACCCCCCATATGAAATGGAAATTTTGCCTTCTAGGAGGGCCAAATGAGGGTCGTCGAAGGAGAGAAGAGCGACCGAAGAGGGCCACAAGGGGGAGACCAACGATGTTAAATGGGAGGAGCAGAGGTGAACGTTGTCGTGCGATGGAGGTGGGAACGATGGTGTGGATGGTGGAGGTGACGTAAACATGTTTATATCACATAAACCATTTATCTATGCATGTTTTAAGGCATATAGTTACATCATACAATATAAATATTGCATAACATGCATCATCATGCATTTAGATTATGTTGTATAAATTTTATGTTAATTTCTCCTTTTTATGGTCAGGTGACAGAACGACATTTAATCGAAGCCTCATATTGAAGATCCAACCGTACGGAACTAAACAAGGCGACGAGAGGAGTTCAACGAATCTAAGATCGTCCCAATTGGACTTCCGTAACATCAGATGCAGTCTGAGAAAAATTAGAGGACAAGGGACCATGATGGTGTACATCCCTACTTCATATGACAAATCCGACCACACGGATGGATTCGGATCGACGATCGCAACCCAACGGCACGAAAATCGATCCAATCCGACATCCGTGGCACCATCTACAAGACATAGAAGATGGACGGCCAAGATGGAATCACGTGACACCATCCCAGCCGCCCATCCAGCCCAAGAACTCCCCGCTGCCACTCTCTTCTCAACCGCGCCATCACATCTCAGCCATTGGATCATCATCCAACAACCAAGATTGATCCTCAACCGCCTTCATAACTCCTCAGCGCTGAGACGTCGTCGAGCAATCACAGCCGTTTGATCAAGATCCAACAACCGTGAGCGATAGAGCCGAAGTTGTCTTCTCATCAATCCACCGCGATAGCGCAACAGTCACGCGCCTGTGGGCAACGCGGAGGTCGCGCATTCGAGCCGCATGCACCTCAAATCAGAAGCGCGAGGGAAATTCGCCTATTGGATGCGGAGTGGACAGTGGATAGAGCGGCCACATGGCTGCACGGATGGGCTCAGGGCGCATACGCATGATCCAACGCGCCGTTGATGCGTGATCGCACGCGCAAGCGCACGAGAAGCGCAGAGCATTTAAGCCGTCCGATCTCATGATCGGACGGTTGAGATCGCAAGATCATGGCTTATGTGTTGAGCACGTGGGGAGAGGAGAAGGCAGCGCGTGCACAGAACTAAGCCCACATTTGGGGTCTTTAATGACGCTTAAATTTGTCACTAAAGGCCCTGAATTAATGTTTTAAAACACAAAATGACCAAATTGCCCTCAATCCCTACAATTATAAAAGGATACCCCTACCACTCGAATTCTTCATCCCTTCCTCTCTTCTCTCACCCCCTCAAAGGTTCTACGAGCTGGTTTCAAACCCGGGATGCTCCATTAGAGTTAAAAAAATAATTTTCCATCTTCTCACCTTCTCCGTGGAGCATCCCGCTGTTGTCTTCTCACCGTCATTCGAGAAGCGGATCCCATTGCGACGTCGTCCTACCTCATTCTCCATCATCCATCTTCATTCTCCCTCGTCCCGCATCTCACCACCTTCGTCCGGGCGCTCCGTCAACGAGGCTTGATGAGAACCTCATCATGAGCCCTAACTAGCTTATTTTGACTTAAGAAAGTGAACAAAAGCTCCTGCATAACCTAAAGGAAGGCCTAACTCAAGAGACCACTGATATGGAAAGAAAACATGAAACAAAGGGTAAAACTGTAATTTAATCATTGCAGTACATCAACGGGATTTCTCAGGATCTAGATATAGGTCAATTGGACTTAATAAGAGAAAAAGTGGGATGGTTCAGTCAGAAAATGGTTATTGTGAAATTTAAGAATTAAATGACATTCTGTAACCCTAAAATAAACCCACTTAATCTCACAAGGTTCCAGTCAGGATAAAAATCAACTAAACCCTCTAAAATTCATGGAAAAATATCCCCTAGGGTTTAGAACCTTCAATTTGACCTTTGGAACCTGTTTTGACCTAGATTGGGGTCCAAGCTCAATATTTGAACTAATTTAGGTTTTTATGCAAAATACCCAACTAAACGTGATCAAACATAAAATCCAACTTCACCACAAGATTCCTTAGGTCCAAATTAGGTTTGTACCAAAATTTGGACCTAAGGGAAGGCCATCTTGACCTACTTTGCAAAATAGTTCACCCAATTACATTCGAGGCCCTAACTTTTGAAAACCCTTGCAAAAACCCCCTCAACTTCTTCGTCACTTTTTGCATTCCGATCCCTCTGCCATTGCAGCAGATGACCCATACCTCTAGCAAAGTTTCGAGGAGGATTTCTCCTCACTTCCCTAGGGAGCTGCTCTCAAATTTGAAAGAGGGTTCTCTGAGAAATCCCCTACCACCTGAGCAGCTCCCCATGCCCTGATTCACACCATACCTCTCGTGCGAACGCTCGAGAGGTATGGGTATCATTTCCGAGCCAGACCTCTGGCGAGAGCCTTGCTCGCCCTCCAAGCATCTGACCCTCTGCTTATGCCTATAAAAGAAACCCCAGGACCAGCCGCTTTGGCCAAGCTTGTCCTGGCCTGAGATATCCCCTCAATCTCCTCCGTCCTCATCTCCAGTCAGACGCTCGCAAGCTCCAGCTACCTCCTCTCCCTCATCTCACCACTCTGCCACCATACCAGTGGCAGAGTCTTCTCCACCGTGCTCCTCTGCGTCACGCCGTACCCGTGTGCGCCTCTCCAACCCCTTCCTCGTCGCCATCATCCTCACCTCAGGGTCTTCATCTCCGGCGACTGCAAATACGAGCCGTCCGCCTCCTCCCTCCTTTCGTCTGTTAAGTAGGTTAGAACTCTTCCCCTCTCTCCCCTCTTTATTTCCCCTATCTTTATTGCTATTTTTATCCCTTCGATGCCACAGACCACCACCACCTTCTCCACCTCCGGTAGACCACCGACGAGGCGTATCCACCGCTCCATGTCTCTACACGCCTCACCAGACCCCTCATCACCTCCGCCATCACCCACTGAGCATCATCCGCCCCTCCATTACCCGCCAACACCTCCATAAATGCCCCCCGATCAAACCCATCTTCACAGCCACAGAGCGACCTAGGCACGCACGCCTAGGCCGCCCTGTGGCCAGCCACCCACCTAAGCACCTTCGCCGTGCCACAGCGAAACTCCCCATCTGGTTTAATGAGGCCGCAAGGCCATATTGAGTGGTTTCAGATGTGAGCCCTTGCCGCCATTAAAGCACGGAGCAAGGAGGTCGCAAGCAGCGCTCCGGCTGCATCCACCCAGGTGATGTGCTCCAGGTGACGTGCGTTGAGTGCGCGAACGCATCCAGCCAGAGAGTAGGCTCCACGAGACACCTAGCTGCGGCAATTGAGTGAAAGACCTCACCTGCGGGCGCGAAGAAGCGGATGGGACTTTAGTCCAACCTCGGAAGTGGTAGGTGCAGAGGAGTCATTTAAGTTGTTTTTCTGTTTCCCTCTTATCGCCTAAGAACACAGGGTGAGGTCCCCTCGCCCACACCCCTGCCTCGTCCGCGACACACACCCATGCAGACCTAGTACCCAACCCATTTACCTTGCACTCCTCGTGCACCACCCACGCCAGTGCACCTGGACCCGGGTGCGCATAACCCGACCCGCTTACCCGGCTGGCTCTAAGAGAGTGAAGAGAGAAATAGAGAGAGAGCGACGCGGGGGAGGGTAGGGGATAGGTTTTGCACTCTCGTGTGTGCAGGGAAAAGAAGAAATCAAAGAAGAAGAAGGAAGAGGAAGGAGCAGCTAAGGAGGAGAAGGAAGATGGCACTGTAGCCGCAGAGAAGCTGAGGCAGAAGAAGAAGGAAGGAGAAGGTGCGGCTGAAGAAGAAAAGAGAAGGAAGGAGAACTCAAGGCAGAAGGCAAAGCTAAGGAAGGAAGAGGCAGCAGCTGAAGATAGAGGAAAGAAGATTGATGAAAGACAAGGCAAAAGAAGGAAGAAGGAGGAATCAAGAATAGAAGAAGGAGCCGCAGAAGAAGAAGACAGAAAGAAAGGAAGAAGAAAGAGAAGACAGAGAGCAAAAGAAGAGAGCAGAAGAAGGCACTGTAGCAACCAAGAGATAAGGCATCTGATTCACAGAATCAGACATCTAAAAAAGGGAAAGCCAGAGAAAGAAGGAGAAGGTGCAGCCAAGCAGAGGAAAGCAAAAGGAAAATAAAGAGAGAAGAAAAAGAAGGAAGAAGAAGTCACACAGAGAGAGAAGAAGGAAGAAAAGAGAAAAAAGACTAATCTATTTCTTTTTGCATTTTCTCTCTCTAGTTTTCATATACATTGGATTGCATGGATATCATCTTTTGAGTAATTTAAGATTGTGATTTAGTTTCTAATATACCAATTTACTCTTTAAGTTCGACCTCGAATACTTTAGTTTTCAAGTAAAATAAATTGTTAATTGTTTTCGCGGCGATTTCAACTATACTACAACGAATGTCTTTTTAAACACGATCTCGCCTCGTAAGCAATCACGTCTCATCCTCCAAGCAGCCATTGAGGAGGATAATTTCTCACCTCCCTTCTCTTTATTGCTTTCTAGAGTATATTTATCGCTTTCTAGTTGTAATATTTCCAGCTTTCTGGTGTAGTAATTAGCTGTAATTAACATTCTCTGTGGTTATGAAATCCATGTTTATTCTATCTCTATTTTATCTTTATTTATATTATTCCCTCTCTCTTCTATTAATTATTCTTTAAGTAGATAGCTAGTTTAGATTTAATTCGACCAGCTAATCTATTTCGTGACAATAAATCAAACGTGGTTTTTAATCAAACGTCCGCCTCCTTGTGTTCGACCTGGAATTCCTTTTGAGTTTCAGTTAAAATTATCTGTTGACGGATTTTTCTCGCAAATTACGCTACAACGACATGTTTTCAAAAGTCAACTCTTTTTGCGATGATTCTTCGATTCAACAAGTGGTGGTACTTAAGTTTGTGTGTGTGAGCGAGGGGGAGGGGGTGGGAGAGGTGGGAATATAGGGTGGGGGATAGGGTTTGGATAAGGTGAAAAGAATTGTAGTAGAAGGTTCTAGA
This sequence comes from Thalassia testudinum, assembly GCA_037157565.1. Lineage (NCBI taxonomy): Eukaryota > Viridiplantae > Streptophyta > Magnoliopsida > Alismatales > Hydrocharitaceae > Thalassia > Thalassia testudinum. The sequence continues at coordinate 6,880,328 of JAZHRO010000040.1, read as the reverse complement.
ATCTTCTAGAAGGTTGTGGGGGGGCGTGCATATCCATAGTGTTGAGGTGGAGGCTGAGGTGGCACCACCTAAGAGTAGAGGGTTGAGGTGGCATGCCACGTGGATGGGTGATGTGGCATAGGTTTGGGCAAAATTATAGGAAAATAATCGAGGCGTCTCATGGGGTGTATTGGTGCGGGATTCGGTGGAATTAGGCTAGGTGGGTTAGGTGTAGGATTAGGATTAGTGGAGTACTCCACTGTTTGGCAATGTGGGAATGCAGGCTCAATGCACGTAGGATCTCTACATAGGTCCTCTCTTACCTTGACGTGTCCTCTTCAACTCCAGCTCCCGTCTTTATCTGTGGCTGCACATGGAAATAGAGAAATCACCACAATAACCTTATTTGCTAAAAATAAGATGCATGCTAATGAAATGCATGATGCATGGTATGCATGAAATATATATATATATATATATGCAATGCAAGCTAGGTTCCCAACATAAAATAGGCTAATTAAGGCTATGGATTGCTGCATGATAAACCCTCTACTCTTTAGTATGGATCTAGCAGTTGATTTTCTACTTGAGTTCTGATTGAAACGTACTGCCCATGTCATGGTGGTTTGTCTAACAAAACTTAGGCAACTAGTGGCCAGCCACCGCCTCACGCATTTCACTCGAGCTAGTGGCTATGCGATGTGTCACCATGCGACATCACACTACATATACAAGGTGTCATAGCTCTTTACGTGCCAACTCTTGATTTGTGGAATGTGAATATGATTAACGTTTGCATTAATTGGTGGCATGATGACTTTAGGCGATTAATGCATGCTGGTTTACCTTCCTTAGGTAGTATAAAGAGGGGTAAGTGGGGTGAGTAAATGCTTTTTACAACAAAATCAAAAATCTCTTGAACCATCTGTCCATAGTATCCACCTAAGAGCTTAAGAGAGAACACGAATAGCAATTCAACTGGGGTCTAGGTAGGATCCCATCTGCAAACACTCAAATATTCAAGTGGGTTTCAATCTACTAGAAAAGATGCCTGGTGCACTACATAGAGGTAAGGTCCCTCTACTTCTTTTTGCCTAGGTGAGGCCACTTTTGTGACCACCTAGGTCCCATCAATCTAATAAACTTGATGAAACCCAAGTCGTCAAATACGAACTACCGATCTAAACATGGGATCGCAGTCATCCAGCACATAACCATAAAATAACAACATCCAAACAAGCAACCATAAAGCAATAATTAAGTGAAATAACAAAGTACTAATTGGAATGGTTACCATGGAACAAAAGTTCATAGACCAAAGAGATGCTCCAACGGTGATCACCTTGCTAGCTACCAAGTACACCTGAGTATGGAACCTAAAGAACATGTTAGTAAAAACTGAGTAGAGTAGAAACAACAACTGGAAACAAATAATAGTGACAGAGAAAGTAAGAAAAAGGATAGTATCTCATCAATAAATCCATTTATTAATATCACATTAATCATTTTATTTTATACATTAAGTGCAACTTATTACAGTCTAAATCCCATTGATCAATGCCTTGAGACATGAGGCAATCTTGTGTGACTTCCTAAGATGCAAAATTGATATAAGCCATCTTCTTTGCAAAAAAAAACAGCTTATACCCTTTGAGTCACCTCGATCCATCACCCTAAGGTCATTATGAAAAGGGATGATAGCTATATCGTATAGCACGAACATGTGTAAGCACTATGCACGTTGAACCATAGAAAACCAATGACCTACCCACTAGTCGAGAAAAGAATCAACTCCAACCTTAAGACCTGCATCCTGCTTTCCCAATTGGCCACTGAGCCTAACCAAAGACTCGTAGGTAGGCCAACTTCCTAAACTAGCCTAAAACTGATCCAAAGGACCCAAGCTACAGCCAAAATTTGGTGAGTAGTGGAGCTAACACCGGTTATCCAACCTCTCAATGTTGACAAATCCGTTGTTATAAATTTTAATCCCAGATAACCGATTTTACAAGTTTCACAAGTTGATGTTAATCAACTTGACTCAACCCAATTTCCTACCTTGATTCAAGTCCAAAAAATTAGGTGATAAATTCACTTAATTTACTCTAATTTCAATATCAATTCCCCCTTAATTTCAATACCAAAAATAGGATTTAATCCAATATCAATCACCACTGAAATTTTAGACTTTTATCTTCATTCAATCCAATTAATCTCAATCAATAATTATTAAAGAACCAATTACAAAATTCACATTAAAGTACTCAAAATTAGTAACAAAAATTCCACTAGGATGCCAAACTCAGCAAGAGGATTAGTGCACACATTAACAAGATAAACGCAAAGAAACATGTGGAAACAGGTCCACAATATGCCAATCGGATCGGAAAACAAGGAAAAAGGATAGACTTCTCTACCTAACATTACCGGGGGGTCACAGTGGCTTTGAACAATGTGCAAGGGATCTAGGGATGCATACTAACTTTTGCTCAAAATCTATGCACAAGGCAAGTCCCTAAGCTAAGCACACCAAAACTCTAGTTGAAAAACCATTAAAACACGTTTCTAATTTTTCACATAAGTAATAGTAATAAAAAGGGAAATAAAGGTTACCAACGCATATTACACGTTGATACGATTTCAACGATACCTTATTTGTCGAAATCCGAAGTCAAGAAAGCCTTAAACCGCTTGAAATAGTTTGAGGGGGTCCTAAACCAAACCGAACCGATCCGATTCAACTAGATTGACCATCGTGTGCCTAGTATCGCCTCCACACACACCCTTCACGTGGACAATGCCTTCTCTCTCCTTTCTCTTCTTTTCTTCTCTCTTTTTTCTTCTTCTCTCTCCTCTCTCTCAAAATTGGTGCAGCCAAAAGACACAAATAACTACCTGAAACCCTAATTTAGTGCTTTCATAGGCCTCTAAGTAAGATTAGGGTTTAGGAAAGTTCTAAATTACTCAAAATACCCTTGGAATTTGGCTTATTCACTTTATAATCCTGTTTGTCTTGTTTCAAGCATAACTTGAGCCACACAACTTAGATTTTCGTGAAACAAGCGTCATTGGAAAGCTCGCGATGAGAGGAATCTAATGATACCTCACATGATACCCTTTTGATGAGATTTAACCAAGTTTTGGTCGAAAACACACATTTTTTCATGTTTTATGAGGCGTTCACACTCACACCAAACCCAACGCATGTCCACAGGTTCAAAATGACCCGAACCACTCCGAAATGACTCAAGACTCAAATTTTTGTGTGTTACAATTTTAGCTTTAAACCAATTTCCTTCCAATTTATGGAATGAGGGGGAAATCTATCTATTCCTCTATACTCATGCCATGCTCAAAGTGAAGTTTGCTCTAGTGTGCAACCATAAGCGACTTTGGTCACCTAGTCATGGAACTCCTTTTTCTATTTGTGAATATGCCTTTAAACATGAGTTGAGGTTCCCACTCAACTTGTTCCTCATTTCATTTTTGTCTTTTTATAATCTAGCATCAACCTAGCTTGGTTTGAATTGTTCGATCAAACTAAATGCCTTTATTGTGATTTGTTTCAAGATTGGGATAGCTCCCTACTTGAATGTATTTCAACAGCTTTGTTGCCTTATCTCCCGTAAGGTCAAAAATGGGAGCCTACCCACGGGGACTTCCCTTCTAGTCGAGGACATCTACCTATTGCATTTTCGATCTACTAGATGGTCTAAGAGGCCTTGACCACCATTTCTTTCTGATTGACAACGTGGAGCCACTTCAAGTGCAAAACACCTAACAAGGGCTGCTAAAGAGAGATCTCCACCCAACTGACCTAGAGGATCAAAATCAAGTGAATGATAAGGGGTAAGGGACTTTGAGGTTCTCGCCCAATCAGAGCTGAGGTAGTTGGTGGTCTAGAGGCTTCTATCTTAGGTGGATGATAACTACACAAAAGCTAGTAAGTAGTCATGGAATTGATAATTGATTAGGGGCAAATCTAACTTTATTTTTTGTTTCAACCTTCATGTCACTCAAGAAGGTGGAGCCTACCCCCAAGAAATTGAAATTGGCCTCCACTTTTGGGAAAAAAGAGGGGGAATCTTCTACTCGAGTAGGACAATTTGAGAAGAGGAGGGCTAGCCTGACTCGCTGGCACCAGCACTGCTCATCGCCAAAGCCTGCCAAGGAGGCTTCCTTTAAGTCCTAAATGGGAGAGGCTCCAAAGTCAGGAAAGGTCCTCTTGAAGTTCAGGCAAAGGCACTTCATGTTACTGACTCCTCTCAGCGAGAGTCAAAACAAGTGGTGTTGCTGGCCTGTGTCTCGCTCAAGTCATAAAAATAGCACACCAGAATTAAATTCTGATTTAATAATTATTTTGCAAATAGTGCGAGTTGGATCGAATCCACAAGGAGGTTATGTAGTTGTGTTCTCTAATCAATTACACATGTTCAAGAATTTTTCTATGATTTTTGGAAGTATTTTGCAATTTTTTTGAGATTTTGTCCGGCAAGTATGGAAGAAGGAATGTTCTAACCTTACCTGCTTGTCACAACTCTAACCTAAACCCATTGACCCCATAAAAGTATGGTGATTTTATCTCAAAAACTATACTCAATAAGAAAACTAATGCCACTAATTTCATGCAATTTGAAGTTGTAATTAATTCGCTAAAAATCTAATAAGCCATAATTTTCAGGTACTATTTTCAATCTGACCTCAGAGTAGTACTCAAATTTTATCCTTTTTTCCAAAATAAACTAGGATTTGAAATTAGTAACAGTGTTTTCCTACTTAACTATCTACCTACAGATAAAATATCAAAATTTTTTACCACTACAAATACTATAAGAATTTTTTAAGGCAAACTACAGAACTAATACAAAAACAGAAAAGTGAACAGGATGTGAAATGGGTTTTCTCAAGGCAATAAATATGCGTGGGGTTTCGAGAAATAGAATTGTTGTTAAAATGATAATTTGGCAAGTCAACTATTTATGGTTGCTTCTCCTAAGCTTGTCCTATCCCACATATATTCAATAAGGGTATAATCCAACCTAGACTCGATGGTCTTAGGCTTGGACTATCCTATATGAACACATGCGGGTATATGACAACTCAATTTCCTAACGTACCATAACAAGTGTAATTAACTCATCACAAATTAAGCACAAATCGATCCTATCCGTTAACCCCACATGCAAAGAACTTAGCCACACATAGAAATAGAAATCAAGCATGCAATCTCAAAGGAAACAAAAGTAATCATGATATTGCAATAATTCAGGAGTTCTACAAGTGATACGAAAACAATAGGAGTAGAGAGAACCCGAGAACCCTTCAAGATAGCTTCATGGCTAGTTTCCT